>JBBGZY010000035.1:1677500-4510000 GCA_037952925.1 Lithobates clamitans
ATTTATGGTAGTAATGAATCATTATTCTCCATTATCTCTATGCTTCCTAAACCTAAATCAGATACCACATCTTGGACTAACTATCGTCCTATATCTTCATTAAATCTGGACATTAAATTATTAGCCAAAATCTTAGCAAATAGACTAAATTCCGTCATTGGCAAACTTATACACCGCGACCAAACGGGCTTTATAGGTTAGAAAATCCGCGCTTTGGACAGTATGAGAGCTGCTGCCTTTCCCTAATTAGTTCCCCTAGGGGTCTAATTTAGTAGATAACGGGCTTTATGCCCACACGTCAGGCAGGAGACAATATTAGAAGAGCGCTCTTATTGACACATGCAGCTAAAATAAGACATATTCCGACCTGCCTTCTATCTCTGGACATTAGGAAGGCATTTGATTCAGTTACCTGGCCATATATGCATTTTATTCTCCAAAAATGGGGCTTTGGAAACAATTTTTTGTCTTGGATCTCCTCTTTATATGGTAATCCTAGAGCATACATTAAGTATATGGGCTACAAATCTGCCATGATAGATATTAGAAGAGGTACAAGACAAGGTTGCCCTTGATCCCCTCTACTTTTTGCCCTACTTATAGAACCCTTGGCTCATTTAATTAGGAATAACCCCAATATCAAAGGAGTGGAATTAGGTGGACATCAACATAAAATGTGTCTTTTCGCAGACAATATACTTATATTTTTAACTCATCCTCATATCTCCGCTCCCAATCTTCTTGACATTCTAGATAAATTTGCCCATGTTTCAGGACTTCAAGTTAATCCTAATAAATCTAATGCGCTCAATGTTTCCTTACCACAAGCTGAACTGCAACAAGCCCAAACATCATTACCATTTAATTGGGTAACACAATTTATCCCATACTTAGGAGTCCAACTCACAGCCTCATTATCAAATTTGTTTACAACAAACTATCTACCACTATTGAAACAAGTCACTGGTTTAATGAAGCAATGGTTCTCCCTCCCTTTATCTTGGCTCGGGAGGATTAATGCTATAAAAATGTCCATATTACCAAAATTTTTGTATTTATTTAGGTACTTCCCATCCAAATACCATCTTATTTATTAAGACTTTTGCAACGCAGAGTCATGTCTTTTATATGGGGTAATACCAAACCACGTATCCCTAAATCAACACTCTTTCTCGACAAGCTTAGTGGTGGGTTAGGATTAACTAACTTTTCTTCTTACTATTATGCAGCACAATTATCGCAACTGCCTATATATCATGTGAACATGGAATCTCCATTATGGGTTGCTATCGAAGCTATTGAAATTGACCCTATTTCTGTAGCTAATATGTTATGGTTATCCCCCAAAGATAGAACTCATTTATCTAACCCCATAACTAAGCATTCCCTAAACATATGGGATAAATTCAGAAGCTCTCTTAAACTTCAATCCACTCACAACCCCCTCCTTTCCTTCATTAGGAACCCTGCTTTTTATCCTGCATGGAAATTTCTAATGTCATTTATGGCCTGGTCTTCTAAAAATTTGGTTCGTTTTCATGATTTAGTCTCCACTAATTCTATTCATACTTTCCCCACTCTTTGTGATATTTATAAGCTCCCTAACACTGAGTTGTTCCGTTATTTACAAATCAAAAATTTTTATACACCCTTTTTTAAGTCGGGATCAATACTTAATCAATTGTCGCAATTCGAAAGAATCTGTAAAAGTGACCCTCATACCAGAGGACTGATTTCACTTTTATATAAACAACTTAACTCATTATCTACTGACAAGTACAGATGAATGGCGTAGTATCTGGTTAGCCACTAAAAACTCCTCTCCTAATTGTTTCGCACTGGAAACTAATTTTAAAGTCCTGGCACGTTGGTATTTGGTACCAGCTAGAATAGCTAAATTTGTCCCTTCTTATGCAGAGTATTGTTTTCGAGGTTGCACTTCACCTGGTACCCACTTTCACATTTGGTGGCAATGCCCGATTGTTCAAATCTTCCGGAAAATTTTTTTTGATATGGCCTCTAAAGCTTTGGAAACCTTGATATCTCCTGATCCGGCCCTGGCACTTCTAAATCTTAAACCTCCGGGTCTCACTCGGGCTCAATTTCAATTACTAATACATCTCACAACTGCTGCCAAACAAACTATAGCTTAAGCATAGAAAACTCAAACGCTAGTTGTGATTGAAGCTAAACACCAAATGAATAAGGCTCTTATCTTTCACAAAATGTCATCTATTGAAGATAATAATATCAAAAAATATCACAAGATTTGGCAACCTTGGGTTAAACATCATCTATCTACAGACTTTGATCTAACTCTGTTGATGCCTTATTGATAATTATTGATGTTTCTTACATCTTCCTGTTAATATTTTTTATTATAGGTACCCCCGGGGCTAGGGTCTGACCACCACCACGAAAACCTTTTCTTTCTCTCTCTTCAACTCTCTTCTTTTCTTTTTAATTTTCTTCTTCTCTTCCTTTTCTTCTTTCTATTTATTTTTCATATATGATATATGAACATGGGATTACGGTTTATTCCTTTTACTCATGTATACAACTTAGAGCCTCAGTTACAGCTACCCTACTGAATTCTCATTTATTATAGCTTCTCTATGACGTTTAAATAAAGCAATTGAGTATCATAGGGTTTACTTTAAGACCCCGGTATACCTTATAAAAAACACACTTTTCTTTCTCTTTTTGATAAACTCCATTTATTTTTTAAAAAAATGCCCCTACTCGTCCACAGTTTGAACCCATTAGGGGTGGACGGATGGTGAAGAGCTATACTTTTTTATTTATTTATTTATTTATTATCTTTGAAAGAATGAATATATAATTCGGGGATATTTTATTCTTTAATTATTTCTTTTTTTTTTTTCTAAGTTATACCAATATTTTTTTTCTGTACAACAATTGCTGTATATCCTATTCTTATTTCTATGCTCAAAAGTGATTACATCTATGAATATCTGATTATTTTATTTATTATGAATCTCCCATGTTTGCAATTTTCTCTTTCTTTTTCTTGTTATCATATGTCTTTTCTTATGTAAACTTCAATAAAAATATTGAACAAGAAAAGTGCTCATTTTAAAGGCTAATATGCATGGTATTGTCCTAAAAAGTGTTTGGGGACTCGGGTCCTGCCCCAGGGGACATGGATCAATGCAAAAAAAAGTTTTAAAAACGGCAGTTTTTTCGGGAGCAGTGATTTTAATAATGCTTAAAGTCAAACAATGAAAGTGTAATATCCTTTTAAATTTCGTACCTGGGGGGTGTCTATAGTATGCCTGTAAAGGGGCGCATGTTTCCCGTGCTTAGAACAGTCTGACAGCAAAAAGACATTTCAAAGGAAAAAAAGTCATTTTTTGTTTAATTAGTTTTTATTGAAAAACAAAGGAAGGACTTCCGGTTCCGGCGCCGCATGGAGTAGCTGCACCCTCTCACAGCTCCCGCTCTGAGGACGCCTAAACCAGCCTATAAAACCGGCCCAGAAGCCAGAAACCCCCCTCTACCACCTTGGGCACCTGTACCCGCTCTATGGACCGATTCGTGGAGGTCCGCGGCTCCCGCTCCAACACGGCCCTGACGGCGCCGCCGGCCCTGCCGCAAATCGAGGCCCCGGCTTCGGCCTGCACGGAAGTCCACACAGGCGCGCAGCAGCAGCAGCAGCACACGGCGGAGATGGAAGTAAGTGGAAGCACAGCTCCACACACACCCCTTCAGGCATCCCCTGCCCAGCCACATTCTCAGGCCTCCTCTCCTCAAGCACCCTTTCCCCAAGCCTTCTCCATGCCAGCTACATCCCCACAGCTCGCCGGGGACCACAAAACTGAACGCATTGCACAGGCAGTGGCAGCACTTCTGTCCCCCATGATATCTGCCTCGGTAGAAAAGGCTGTTAATGCGGGGATGAAACAGATAAAGGCCCAGCTAGGAGAACACAACACTAGGCTAAACGAGCTAGAACATCGCCAATCAAGCATGGAGGAAGAGTTGTACCAAGCTCAAGCCACGGAACAAGCACAAGACAAAACCAACCAATACATAATCCAAAAACTCGACGATTTGGAGAATAGGTCCAGAAGGAGCAACCTGCGATTCGTGGGGATTCCCGAATCCCTCCAAGCATCTGCCCTAATGGACTTTTGCTCCCAACGCATACCCGAGGCGCTAGGCCTAACAGGCCCTTGCACGGTGGAACGCGCTCACAGGATGGGGTCATATAGTGAAGAACGCAAGAACCCCCGGCCCATCATAGCCAAATATCTGAACTACTCTGACAAGGCTCTAATTCTTCAAAAATTTCGACAATCCCGCTCGCTTCAAATTGACGGGGTGAGGGTCCTGATTTTTGCTGACTACTCCATCGAAGTCTCAAAGAAGCGCAAGGCCTTTCAACAGATATGCTCTGAACTCTTTAAACAACAGATCAAATTTACTCTGGCATTCCCGGCCATCCTACGCCTCAAGACACCCAACGGGGACCAGCTATCCTTCCAGGAACCCTCAGAAGCAGAAGCCTACATGCGGTCTTTGCTCCCCAACGCCCAACAACACACCCCGTCGAAAGGCACTTCAATCAACCGCTCCCTGGATCAATGCAGCCCGCGCAAAGACTCCCCCAAGCGATTCAGACCCTCGGTTCCGGACCAGCATCGTTACACTCACCGCTGAACAGAAACCTGAAACCTACCTTCATTTGGTTTCCACCATTTTCTTTTTTGGACAGTAAATTTTCTGTCCCCCCACAGGTTCCACATATCCTCTGTTCCTCACCAACACGTAATGTATAATGTCTCTTATACGTATGTTTGATCTTCCATTTTAAATGTTTTTCTTCTCTTAGGATTCATCCTAGCAAGTTACAATTTTTAAGTGTTTTTCTCTACATCCTCCTGGCTTCACTGTGTGCGGACAACCGCTCCCCTCCCCCCCCCCCCCATGTATACGACCCCTTGGTGCCCACATAAACATATGTCTCACGGCCAAGGGCTCTCTGGGGCTTTACCATTACCGTCCCGAAATGGGAGTTGACCTACACAGTGACTCCATGCGGAAAAAAGCAAAGTTTCCATGTTCGTTTGTTTTATTGGTGATACTTTTCCCTATGTTGATTCTCCTACAGATTAACCCCTCTCCCCATCTCCCCTCTCTCCCGCACGGCCCTAGCCAACTCAAATCCACCTCCTTTTTTCTCTTCCTCCCATACAACAACATCATGCCCCTGGACACAACTGGCACTCTATCATACCTACCTCACAATAGTAAACCATACTTAACAGCACACACCCCCTTTCAACCCCCCTAATATGAAAATAATTTCATGGAATGTAAAGGGTCTAAGATTCCCCCAAAAGAGAATGAAAATCCTAAGGCATCTCAAACGGCTCAAAACCGATATAGCACTAATACAGGAATCCCACCTACCAGCCTCAGATTTTCATCGCATGCAGAAACTCTGGGTAGGCACTGTGCTAGGCTCAGAGGCAGCAGGACGCAAAGCTGGCGTTCTCCTGCTCATACACAAGAACCTCCCGTGCACAGTCCTGTCTGTGAAAAACGACGCTCAGGGGCGTCTGCTCACGGTCCACATCAAAATAGGCTCCAAAGAACTAGTTATAACTAATGTCTATGCCCCCAATAATCCAGGCAGACAATTTTACACTGAACTATCCAGTTGGATACTAGACAACCCACATCTCCCTCATCTAATCGGAGGTGACTTCAATGACATCATCCATCAGATAGACGACAGATCTTCACAAAAACGACCAAAACAGGGCACTAACCCACCACCCCCTTCCCTCCTGGCCAGCACCATGGAATCCACACATTTCCAAGATCTTTGGCACCTTTCCCACCCGGCAGACAGGGAGTTTACTTTCTACTCCAACCCTCACAAAACATTCACCAGGATAGACTACCTCTTTGGCTCTGACAACCTTCTCCCCTACCTCCAGAACTCCACTATCCACGACATAACTATTTCAGACCATGCCCCTATAGAGGTGACACTGGACAATCTAGACCTACCCCCACACCCCAATATATGGCGGTTCCCATCTTATCTACACAACAACACTGACTTCCAAAACTACATCTCTGACGCATGGGCTGAATACTCCTCCAATAACGCCCCACACATACACAACCCCAACCTATTCTGGGACGCTGGTAAAGCTTTTTTAAGGGGCCGTATCATATCTTATGCAACCTCTTTTAAACGTAACACCCTAACTAAATACAAAGAGGCCAGCTCACGCTTACACCAAGCACAACGAGAAATGTACACTAAAGACTCCCCAACAACACGCTCTGAATGGCAGATAGCGAAAAGGGAATTTGACACTTGGGTAAACACCCTAGAAAACACCAAGAAGGCCCATTTAGATGCCACATTCCATAAATTTGGAAACAAAGCAGGAAAACTCCTATCCAGATTATGCAAAGGTCCATATCGCCCCACTCACATCACGTCCCTACGTGACAAAACAGGCGCCCTACACGCCACTCCACTTTCAATTAACAAAGTCATGCAAAAATTCTACTCCACTCTTTATGCCCCAGATCCCATAGACAAACCAACAGCGCGCGCTTTTCTAGATAAAATAACCTTACCCAAAATATCCCCAACACAATTAGAAACCTTAAACGCACCTATCACCATCCCTGAAATATCGACAACCATTCGCAACTTAACCCTGTCCAAAGCCCCAGGCCCAGATGGATTCACCAGCGAATTCTTCAAAACCCTACAACCCCTACTAGAACCTACTCTCCTCCAAGTATATCAACATATATGGGCAGGGGGTGCATACCTACATTCGGGGAACCAAGCCATTATAAAACTACTGGCAAAAAAGGGTAAAGACCCCCCTAGAACCGGGTTCATACAGACCCATATCACTTCTTAACCTAGATGTGAAAATCCTCTCAAAAATCGTTGCCACTAGACTAGCAGATATTATGCCCTCCCTTATCCACCCCGCCCAGTCAGGCTTTATTAAAGGACGTACGGCCACCCTTAACATCCGCAAAGTCATGCTGGCCCTAGAACATGCAATGCACTACCCGAACACCGATCATGCCATTATCACGCTAGACGCGGAAAAAGCTTTCGATAACGTCAGTTTCGACTGGTAATCCATGACAATGACGGCAATAGGATTCACTGGCCCCTTCCAACATCTAATTACTGCCATGTACACAGCTCCGACAGCAAGGTTAGTGGCGGCAGGCCTGCTATCAGAAGAAATCCACCTCCATAAGGGCACTCGCCAGGGCTGCCCCCTATCGCCACTCCTCTTCAATATAGCACTAGAACCACTCTCCAGATATCTAACGACAGTAGCCCCACTACATGGCTTAAAGATAGGCCCACACAACCTACGCACCTCACTTTTTGCAGATGACGTCCTTATATTTTCAGCCAACCCTACATCAGATATGCTAACCATAAAAAACGTATTCGATGAATTTCGCTTGTGCTCGGGCCTCCGTATTAATTACAGCAAAAGCGAAATTCTTCCCATCGGCACTCACTCCACACCAAAATGGACCCAGCAATCAATCTTCCCCGTTGCTAAATCTCACATCACCTACTTGGGAATAAAAATAGGAAAACTCCCTTCTTCACTATACCACCTCAATTACCCTCCTTTATTGTCAAAAATAACTCAGGAACTAAATACCTGGATGGATCTGCCCCTTTCGCTTTTGGGAAGATGTCATTTAGTGAAAATGGTCAGTTTTGCAAGACTACTCTACCCAATGCAAACCATCCCACTACTTCTCCACCATAAAGATGTGACCTCCCTCAACAACGCTATATCTAAATTCCTATGGCAGAACAAACGACCACGCATTGCTCTTAAAAAACTTTATCTTCCCAGACGCGAAGGGGGCATTAGTCTCCCTCATATTAGAATGTATAACCTTGCATGTTTGCTAAGAACAAGTCTAGACTGGATAACCCAGTCCTCTCGTTACTCAAACTTCTCTCTGGAATCTGCCATGGCCCATCCCTACTCACTAGTAGCCCTCCTACACTGCAGATGGAAGTCGGTCCCCCATCCCCACCAACATAATCTCCTATTAAGAGATACAGCAGTAGCCTGGAGAGAAGCACGAAAGATCCTCAAGCTATCCCCTTTTGTGTCAATACACCTCCCGATCCAAGGAAATCCAGCATTCCCGCCGAGTTTAGAACATAAATCTTTCAAAACATGGGAACAAAAAGGTTTAACGAAATTCTCCCTCCTCTGCAACATCCAGACGGGTCAACCATTACCCTTTGCTGATATCGCGGAATCCTTCTCTCTACCCTCCACACATATCTTCCACTATGGGCAATGTATCAGCTTCCTAAAGGAGGCGTGCAATCAAAACGAAAAAAGGTTCCAAACAAACGTCACGGATCTAATGATAATGAGTAATGCTTACAAAATCTCGGACATATACAAACCACTCCTCAACAAGTCCTCTTCACCTCTCTCTTCATCCTCAATCAAAAACTGGAACAAAGACTTCCCCGATCCAAACCTAGTAGAAAAAATCATCCAAGGGCTCAACGCTGTACAAAAGCTAACACCCAACGAAATATGGAGAGAAACACAACTGAAAATAGCCCACAGAGCATATATGCCTTTCTTAACCTCGAAAACTGACAAAAACAAAGCTCTCTGCCCACATTGTAACCACCAGAAACCATCCCTAGCTCATCGTTTCTGGCACTGCTCCTACATTTCCGCTTTCTGGGACCAAGTTCTTGCCTACATATTTGAAGTGACCCTAATCAAACTACCCAAGGATCCTTTGCTTCTTATCTTCGGCCACTGGGACCCAATTCTACTACCCTGGTCCAAAACCGACACCACCAGGGACAGCTCCCCAAAAAACCCGAAAGAAATCACATCACAAAAAGGGTGGTCCTTGACTTGCCTATTAATCGCAAGGAGAACCATTTTGAAAAACTGGATTACACCAATAAGCCCCAATATCTCTCAAGTCAAACGGGACCTCATGCATCTTCTATACAAGGACCGCCTAAACACGGACTTCAAGCACAAAAAATCCTCAGAACATTTCTACTCCAAATGGCTCGCCTTTATGCGATCATCTCTCTCACAAGCGGAAATAACAAACATCAGCTCGTCCTCCTTTTCCTACTACGACCCCTCCCACCCGCTGCCATCTCAAGACCACAACCGGTGCCACACTCTTATCCCTGGCAACAACCAACCCATTGCCAATGCCAATGTAAATGGGATTATTGGATAATTCTGTATGGCTCTACAACTTACCATAACAATTCTCCTACTCTTTCCAGGGCTCCCCCCCCCCCCCACACTCAACCAACCAACCCAACCCCCCCCCCCCCCCCAGTTTTCGTATTTTCTTTGTATTTTTCAAGTTCAATTATAATATGTACTCAGGGTTTTCAAACAGATCCATCCAGGTATCCAGGTACCCACTAACTGTTATCATTTATTGAAATGCTATGTACAGGTAAACATGCTCCAAGCAGCCACCCTACATGGGTACATACTCTGGAAACCCTCCCACGTCTTAAAAATTAGTTTACAATTAAGTAACCCTTTTATTTTGTTGCTTCTGTATATGTCACAATTACATACTGTACACTATACTGTATTGTTCTTGTATTCTCTGAAAATTCAAATAAAAACTTTTTGAAAAAAAAAAAAAAAAAAAAACAAAGGAAAAGATTACAGTCTACAAAGTATATACCAAGTAGTGTACATAGCAAAGCCGTAGTCCGGCCAAATAGCCCCAATAACATGTTGTTAACTCAACAGGAGACCAACTATCACATAACATAAGCATTGCATTACATTGTGCTAATTACTGGTGTCGGCCACCATCAGGTGGTGTATACAGCAAAGACTGTTCCATGGGGGGCCACCAAAAGATATCCTATTGCAGTATAATCCTCAGTATAGAGAAGAAGTAAGGGATAGGAAAGAGAAGAGAGTGAAAAGAAGAAAGATGGAGTAATTACAGAGAGCAAGAGAGGAGGGAAGGGAAGAGGGTTGGATTACGGAGAGGGGAGGGTCTGCCACGGTCCACACTCCCTAGCATGTTAAGGCTAATAGAAAACACATTATTTATTTATTTACCTTTGACATAATTTCTGCATAAGCAGTGGTGTATTTAAAGGTGAACCAGCAGGACCATATTTTCTTTACCAGATCTGATTTATCCCTGAGGGAGTATGTGAGGTCTTCCATGTAGTATGTGTGATCTACTTCCAATAGCCATTGGCTTAGTGATGGGATGGTTGATTGTTTCCAAAAACGTGGAATTAAAGTTTTTGCGGCATTAAGCAAATGTGGCGTTATTGATTTTTTATATGCTCCTGCTGGTGAGCCTGTACAGTGGAGTAGTACAATCAATGGGTCATTGGGTATTTCAAAACCCTATATCTCTTTTATCCAATATAAGATAGTTAGCCAGTATGGGCGAATGTATGGGCAAAACCACCATACGTGGGCGTGTGTGGCCCTCTCGCCGCATCCCCGCCAGCATAAAGGGGAAGACTGTGGAAAAGTCTTATGGAGCACTGCTGGGGTATAATGCCATCTTGTAAACAATTTGTAGTTCACCTCCACTGTTTTGGATGCCGTTGAGGATGTGTGGGCCATTAGTAGGATAGTAGATCTCTGTGCTTCTGATATTTCCTTATGGAGATCTTTTTCCCAATTGGCAAGGAAAGAAGGGTGTCCTGTGGTTGATAAAGACTGTAGTGCCTGATAAAAGTAAGAGATAGCTTTCTCGACTGGTTGATCATCCAAAAAGGCCCCCTCTATAGGCATGAGCTCTGATGTAGTCCGAAACGGTTTTGGGAGAGAGTGAACAAAAGCTTTCAATTGGCGGTATTTCCAGTGTTCCAAAGGCGTGGCTAAGGTGTTGGGTGATAGCGTGGACAAGGGTACAATGCCCATCTGAGTGGTAACCTGGTGTAGAAGAGGTGTGTTACCCATGTTCCAGTTGAAGGATCTAGGTTCCATGTTACCGGGTGGAAAGTAATCATGGCCAGTAAGTGGCATAAGAGGTGAATTGTATTGCCATTTATATGACTTACTTAGGTAGTCCCATACCATGAGGGTTGGGTGTGTAAGCGGAGAGGTAGTTGCGGCTAGAGTCCTGTATTTCTTAGGAATCCATACTTGGGTAGAGAGATTTGATTGGCTTAATGACATTTCAAGGTGAACCCATATCTTGGAGTCCTTGTGGTACTTCCAATCAGAGATTCTATTCAATATTATAGCTAAAAAATATTGCTTAACGTTAGGTAGAGCTAAGCCCCCTTGGCGTTTAGATCTGACCAAGAGGTCCCTGGCTAATCTGGGATGCTTTCTGTTCCATACATATTTGCTTATGAGTGTGCTAATCAGTGTGAAGAATTCTGCAGGGATTCCAAGGGGTATCATCTGAAGCATAAATAACAACCTGGGTAGGACATTCATTTTTACAACACTAATCCTCCCCTACCACGAGTGCGCCAATTGAGTCCATTTTTGTAAATCTGATCTGATTGTATTAAGAAGGGGTATGAAGTTATTGTGAAATAGAGATGTTAGTTTGGGTGTAAGGTATATACCCAGGTACTTCATTTTAACCTTTTGCCAGCTAAAGGGGAAGGATTGTTTAAGTTGAGATACAGTGTGGGGAGGTACGGAAATATTTAGTATTTCCGATTTGGTCATATTGATTTTAAAATTGAAAATGACACTGAATTGCGAGAAGGCTGACATGAGATTAGGAAGAGAGATGTGGGGCTGTTGTATATAAAACAAAATATCGTCCGCGTAAGCTGCATACTTGTGTTCAATGTTATCTACGGTGATTCCATGAATGCAGGGGTTATGTCTAACCGTCGAGAGAAAGGGTTCTAAGGATAGTGCAAATAAAATTGTCAAAACAGGGCAGCCTTGGCGGGTACCATTAAAAAGTGTGAACGGTTTACTCAGAGTGCCATTTACACGTATTTGGGCCATGGGGGAGTTGTATATGGCGGCTATGTGGGAAAGAAGGGAGGGGCCAATTCCCAGATGGGACAGTGTCGCCATGAGATACTCCCAGTCCACCCTGTCAAACGCCTTTTCCGCATCTGTTGAAAGTAGAAGGGTGGACTGGGAGGATCTTCCCATATAGTCTATTAAAGACAGGGTGCGGAGTGCATTATCATGGGCCTCTCTACCGGGAATAAATCCAGTTTGGTCCGCAGAAACCCAACGCGGAATTAGGGGTAGGAGTCTATTCGCGATGACCTTGGCATATAGCTTAGCATCTAAGTTCAACAGAGATATGGGGCGGTAGCTCCCATAGTTGTTAGGATCCTTGCCTGTCTTAGGTATCACGGTGATGTGTGCATGCAGAGTTTCAGGTCTTAAGGTCTCTCCAGCAGAGTTCGCATTTGTATATGAGGCCAGGCAGGGCAGTAGGATATCTGCGAACGTTCTATAGTAGGAGACTGTGAAGCCGCTTTGCCATTAGCCATGGCCTTCACTGCAATGCGAAGCTCCGAGGTAGTAAACTCCCCCTCCAAAGCATCTAAAATGTCTGATGGTAGTTTGGGTAAGTTTATACAAAGAGAAGGGAATTGGGCTTTGGACTTTCTTGGCACAATAATCACTATAGTTAATATCATTTAAATCTGATTTATTAAAGGTTATTTAAAATGCGAAAGTATAAAAGGACAGATACAGAAATCAGTTCATAATCACACATTTACAATTTATACACTCCATACATAGCTCTATATTGTAGGAATCAATTAGACAATAGTTGGAACTACTATTCCTGTTTACATACGGTTGTATTGTAATTAACAAGGAGCTATGCAGTGATAACAATCGGTATCTAAGACTTGCTCGACATGTTGCACGCCAAAGCGCTTCTTCAGGAGCATAAAACAGATTACTGAAATATACAAAACATTCAATAATTAACTGAGGTAAGTTTAGCTATAAAGACTATAACTGGATAATCAAAGTATTGCGGATTTGATATCACTGCCATCGGGACCCATCAGATGGTGCTAATCCCACAGGGCCTAGGTAGTATTCATATACTATGGGGACGTATGTAACATGATAGGCAAGTGGGTAAACAAAAAATAACTAATACGTCTATTTGTATCAAAGGGATTGTGACTGCCAGGGGGAAAAATAGGGGGAATAGGAAGAAGGGGGGGTTGGATGGGTAAAAACAGGGAAAAAAGGGGGGGAGGGGAGGAGGAGGGAGAGGGGAAGGGAGAAAAGGGAGGGGAGGGAGGGGAGGGGAGGAGGAGGGAGAGGGGAAGGAAGAGAGGGATGGGGAGGTGAGCTGTGGTGGGAAAATGAAAGATGTAGATATGGAAACATTGGGTATGCCTAGGGAGTAACCTGCAGGGGGTCAGTAGGTAAATGATAAATCAGTATAGAGATAGAATTCCATGTGTGTGGCTACAGGTGTGTCTCGTAAGTGTCCAATAAATATAGTCTATATGGTTTTATTATCTCTAATTAATAGCTAATGAGCATGGTATTTTATTGCAATAGACATAATAAGCCAATTACAAGGGCCTATTGGCAACACATAAAGATGTGGCAGCATGTTTCCAATGTATCTAAAAAAGAGAGATATGTGGCAGTAATGTTACATGAGTATCAATCAAGGTATCCTACGCAGCTAGTGCCAGTAGATAACCTACCCACCTGATAGATAATAACAATAGGAAATAGATATACATGTTATCTTTACATGTATGCTGGATGTTAAGTATATACAGTAATTAATTAATTAAGGATGCACTTCACAAACCATACAAAATGGATTGAGAAATATAACAGCGGGGATAAAAAAGTGTCTTCACTAAATGTCTAAACATTCAGCAGTATATTGCTGAGATGATCCAAAAAATTATGGCCCAAGAGAATATAGCGTCGGCCAGGGGCAGAAAGAAGGTTATATCAAGCCTCTAGTATACCTCGCCTGTGTATGGTGTTGGGAGGTTTTTCCATATCCAGATCATAAGGCTGTAGTGCCAGATAGACAGGCTCAGATGAGAGAAAAGTGATGGTAAACATTTGGAAAGGTATCAGAGTGATATACCATATATACTCGAGTATAAGTCGTTCCGAGTATAAGTCGAGGCCCTAATTTACCACAAAAAAATGGGAAAAACTTATTGAACCGAGTATAAGATGAGGGTGAGAAATGCACAGCTACTGTAAGTGGAAAAGAGGGTCAACAATGCCAAGTTGCAGCATCACTGTGCCCATTTGCAGCCATAGGTCCCCTGAACTTCAAACTCGGTGGTTAAGGGTTCCTAGATGCCCCCTAGCTGCAGCCAAAATTTGGGGTCTCTGAACCCAAAGGGTCCCGAAATGACATTGCTGCAGATGGACACAGTTGACCGAATTTGGGGCCCTGTATCTCAGGGCCACTTAGTGCTAAGAACCCCAAATTTGGTGTGCAAACCCAGTGGAACTAGTACCATACAATTTTGCAAAGCTGGGGTTTCTAGCACCAAGTGGCCCCGAGATACAGGGCCCCAAAAATCAGTTCAGAAAATGTCAAGCACTTTTCTGCAGCAGAGAATGACATTTTCCAAACCAGTTGTGGGGCCCCGTATCTCAGGGCCACTTAGTGCTAGGAACTTCAGCTTTGGATATGTTGTGGCACCAGTTCCCCTGGGTTTGTACACCAAATTTGGGGTTCCTAGCATCAAGTGGCCCTGAGATATGAGGCCCCAAAGTCGGTTCAGAAAATGTCAAGCACTTTTCTGCAGCAGAGAATGACATTTTCCGAACCGATTTTGGGGCCCCGTATCTCGGGGCCACTTAGTGCTAGGAACTTCAGCTTTGGATATGTTGTGGTGGTACCAGGTCCACTGGGTTTGCATACCAAATTTGGAGTTCCTAGCACCAAGTGGCCCTGAGATACGGGGCCCCAAAGTCGGTTCAGAAAAATGAAATTTTCTGCTGCAGAAAAGTGCTTGACTCGAGTATAAGTCGAGGGGGGCACTTTCAGCACTAAAAAATGTGCTGAAAAATTCGACTTATACTCGAGTATATAAAGTGTATAAAGCTGTACAGTCACATACCTTTTGGTGATACAGAGTAGACAGACACTTGTAGTAGGCAGAGAGCGTCCACGTAGCCGCTCGGGTAGGAGCGACTGACAGTGTAGATCGTAGGGAGGGAGACGCTGGGAGCGTCTCTTGTACATACGCCCCGCTTGTAGTCACCAATCGGATGAGCCGATGTGACATCATTCAAGCCGGCCGCTGGGTGTGTACCGCGCATGTCCGAGCCCACCGCGTCGGCATGGAAACCGCCGACGCGTAAGGCAGGGAAAGAACGGCAGCAACCCTAGGTATCCTGGAGACCAGTGATACCAAAGTGCGCCAATCCCCCTGGAGGGGGGGCGGGGTGCTGGGCGGCCGCATAGCAATGAAAATAAACCCAGGCAATGCGGGCTAAACCTGGCTTGGGTATCGTAGCAGTAAGTGTAGCGGGATCGGAACTCAATAGATACAATGAGAACTGAATAGATCAATGTAGCATAAAATTAATATTTAAAGCGGCTATGTCTCAATGACAATAATCAGGATGACAGATAATAAAAAAAAAATTGAAAACAGAGAACAACAAGGACCACCAGGTGTATAGGCAGTGGAAATTAATAGGTAGGCAGACCTAGAAGTATCCAGAATTGCCATGAATGCATTAATTAGAAACGTTATATAAACCAACTAAGGAAAGAGAGGGGGGAGGGGGGAAAAAAACCAAGAGTGGAGAATTACGGTGAGAGGATAGAGTGGCCAAATATGTACTATAAGAAGGGCTTATATGTATGGGCCTCATTGATACCAGGAGGGTATGTGGCACCAAGGCGTTCTATCCACATAGTTTCTCTTTGGCAAACCTGTTTGTCCAAGTCTCCACCCCTGGGATCTTTTGGAACCACTGTCAGTACAATAAACGAGATCAGGGAAACATAAAATCTATGATATAGGTCTAGATGCCTACTGACTGCTGTCACCATCTTTCCCTCCGCTGAATAGTAGACATGGTCTTTTATTCTGCATCGTAGGTGTCTGATGGTTTTGCTTACATAGAAGGCGCCGCATTGGCATAACATAAGGTACACAACTACTTCGGTATCACAGTTTGCATGGAATTTTGGGGTATTGGGGAATTCGGTAATAAAAATGTTTGCCTTGTTTTTACCCATGGACAAAATGAACATTTGCCACATTGTGAAATCCCCTGTTTAGGTTGTTTGTATTTTGGAGTGATTGCATAATGGCTAGAGGTTAGTTTGTCACCCAGGGATCTGGTCCGTCTGAAGGTGATTTGTGGGCAGGGGCCAATGTATTTTTTAATGATGGGGTCTTCTTGGAGGATCGGCCAATGCCTGCTTAGGATTACACGAAGTTGTTCATGTTGTTGCGAGAATCTGGTAATAAATCTCACCAGGGAATTGACAATGGTAGATTTTTTCTTATATAGTAAGGAACTTCTTGACTGATGTATATCTTTATTATAGGCGCAACGTAATAACGTTTTTGTATATCCCCTCGCCAGTAGCCTGATGCGAAGTGCATCCGCTTGGCATTTAAATTCCTCTATGTGAGTACAATTGGGGCGCAATCTTAGGTATTGTGCGTATGGGATACTTTTAATAAGTGGTCTAGGGTGAGCGCTGTTGGCGTGTAGCAGGGTGTTCCCTGCGGTTTCCTTCCTGTAAAGGGTAGAAGCTAGACAGTTTTTGTTGTCTTTAAAGATAGTTAAATCTAAAAAGGTTATCCATTGGAGATGAGTGGAGATCGTAAATTTAAGATTAAGGCAGTTGTGGTTGATAGTTTGAATAAATCTGTCAAGTAGGTCTTGGGTGCCTGTCCATACCAAGAATATATCATCGATGTAACAACGCCAGATGAGGGCGTGGTCAGTAAAGAGAGTTAAAGACTCAACCTAAAAAAATGTTCCGTTCCCACCCCCCCAGGTCCAAATTGGCGTGGGTCGGTGCACAGCAAGTGCCCATAGCCACGCCTTGGAGCTGGAGGAAGTGGGAACCTTTGAAACAAAAATAGTTACGGGTAAGCACAAATTTCAGCAGTTCCAGGATGAAGTCACAATAATCCCAACTGTAATGGTCTTGCTCTCGTAGAAAGGTGCAAGCCATCCCGATGCCCTGCTCGTGAGGGATGCTAGAGTATAGAGACTCGACATCCAATGTCACGAGGAGGGCATCGGGAGGGACGGGCAACCCCTCTAATTGCTTCAAAAGGTCTAGTGTGTCACGGGTATAGGAAGGTAAGCCCAACACATGTGGCATAAGGACAAAGTCCACGAGGCGACTGGCATTCTCTGTTAGGGAGCCAATCCCGGAGATGATCGGGCGGCCTGGAGGCATCGTACAATGCTTGTGTATTTTTGGTAAGGCGTAGAATGTAGCCTCTCTTGGTTTTTTAACGTTTAAGTAGTTGTATGTGTCTTGGTCAATGAGACCTCTCTGGTAGGCTGCTCCAATAATCCCCAGGTACTCCTGTTTAAATTCCTCTCACCCCAGACCACTTATTAAAAGTATCCCATACGCACAATACCTAAGATTGCGCCGTAATTGTACTCACATAGAGGAATTTAAATCCCAAGTGGATGCACTTCGCATCAGGCTACTGGTGAGGGGATATACAAAAACGTTATTACGTAGCGCCTATAATAAAGCTATACGTCAGTCAAGAAGTTCCTTACTATATAAGAAAAAATCTACCATTGTCAATCCCTTGGTGAGATTTATTACAAGATTCTCGCAACAACATGAACAACTTCGCGGTATCCTAAGCAGGCATTGGCCGATCCTCCAAGAGGACCCCATCATTAAAAAATACATTGGCCCCTGCCCACAAATCACCTTCAGATGGACCAGATCCCTGGGTGACAAACTAACCTCTAGCCATTATGCAATCACTCCAAAATACAAACAACCTAAACAGGGGATTTCACAATGTGGCAAATGTTCATTTTGTCCATGGGTAAAAACAGGGCAAACATTTTTATTACCGAATGGGGAAATCTTTACCCCAAAATTCCATGCAAACTGTGATACCGAAGGACTTGTGTACCTTATGTTATGCCAATGCAGCGCCTTCTATGTAGGCAAAACCATCAGACACCTACGATGCAGAATAAAAGACCATGTCTACTATTCAGCAGAGGGAAAGATGGTGACAGCGGTCAGTAGGCATCTAGACCTATATCATAGATTTTATGTTTCCCTGATCTCGTTTATTGTACTGACAGTGGTTCCAAAAGATCCCAGGGGTAGAGACTGGGACAAACAGGTTTGCCAAAGAGAAACTATGTGGATAGAACGCCTTGGTGCCAAATACCCTCCTGGTATCAATGAGGCCCATACATATAAGCCCTTCTTATAGTACATATTTGGCCACTCTATCCTCTCACCGTAACTCTCCACTCTTGGGTTTTTTTCCCCCCTCCCCCTTCCCCCTCTCTTTCCTTAGTTGGTTTATATAACGTTTCTAATTAATGCATTCATGGCAATTCTGGATACTTCTAGGTCTGCCTACCTATTAATTTCCACTGCCTATACACCTGGTAGTCCTTGTTGTTCTCCGTTTTCGAATTTTTCTTTATTATCTGTCATCCTGATTGTCATTGAGACATAGCCGCTTTAAATATTAATATTATGCTACATTGATCTATTCAGTTCTCATTGTATCTATTGAGTTCCGATCCCACTACACTTACTGCTACGATACCCACGGCAGGTGTAGCCCGCATTGCCTGGGTTTATTTTCATTGCTATGCGGCCGCCCAGCGCCACGCCCCCCCTCGAGGGGGATTGGCGCACTTTGGTATCACTGGTCTCCAGGATACCTAGGGTTGCTGCCATTCCTTCCCTGCCTTACGCGTCGGCGGTTTCCATGCCGACGCGGTGGGCTCGGACCTGCGCGGTACACACCCAGCGGCCGGCTTGAATGACGTCACATCGGCTCATCTGATTGGTGACTACAAGCGGGGCGTATGTACAAGAGACGCTCCCAGTATCTCCCTCCCTACGATTTACACTGCTCCTACCCGATCGGCTACGTGAACGCGCTCTGCCTACTACAAGTGTCTGTCTACTCTGTATCACCAAAAGGTATGTGACTGTACAGCTTTATACACTAATATATCACTCTGATACCTTTTCAAATGTTTACCATCACTTTTCTCTCTTCTGGGTCGGTCTATCTGGCACTACAGCCTTACGATCTGGATATGGAATAACCTCCCAACACCATACACAGGCAAGGTATACTAGAGGCTTGACATAACCTTCTTTCTGCCCCTAGCCGACGCTATATTCTCTTGGGCCATAATTTTTTGCATCATCTCAGCAATATACTGCTGAATGTTTAGACATTTAGTGAAGACACTTTTTTATCCCCGCTGTTATATTTCTCAATCCATTTTGTATGGTAAGTGAAGTGCATCCTTAATTAATTAATTACTGTGTATACTTAACATCCAGCATACATGTAAAGATAACATTTATATCTATTTCCTATTGTTATTATCCACCAGGTGGGTAGGTTATCTACTGGCACTAGCTGCGTAGGATACCTTGATTAATACTCATGTAACATTACTGCCACATATCTCTCTTTTTAGATACATTGGAAACATGCTGCCACATCTTTATGTGTTGCCAATAGGCCCTTGTAATTGGCTTATTATGTCTATTGCAATAAAATACCATGCTCATTAGCTATTAATTAGAGATAATAAAACCACATAGACTATATTTATTAAACACTTACGAGACACACCTGTAGCCACACACATGGAATTCTATCTCTATACTGATTTATCATTTACCTACTGACCCCCTGCGGGTTACTCCCTAGGCATACCCAAAGTTTCCATATCTACATCTTTCCTTTTCCCACCACGGCTCACCTCCCCATCCCTCTCTTCCTTCCCCTTTCCCTCCTCCTTCCCCCCCCCTCCCTTTCCCCCCCCCTCCCATCCCTTTTCTCCCCCTCCCCTCCCTTTTCTCCCTTCCCCTCTCCCTCCTCCTCCCCTCCCCTCCCCTTTCTCCCCCCCTTTTTTCCCTGTTTTTACCCGCCTTCCCCCCCCTTCCCCCCCTTCCCCTCTCCATTCCACCTCCCCTACTTCTTCCTATTCCCCCTATTTTTCCCCCTGGCAGTCACAATCCCTTTGATACAAATAGACATATTAATTATTTTTTGTTTACCCACTTGACTATCATGTTACATACGTCCCCATAGTATATGAATACTACCTAGGCCCTGTGGGATTAGCACCATCTGATGGGTCCCGATGGCAGTGATATCAAATCCGCAATACTTTGATTATCCAGTTATAGTCTTTATAGCTAAACTTACCTAATTATTGAATGTTTTGTATATTTCAGTAATCTGTTTTATGCTCCTGAAGAAGCGCTTTGGTGTGCAACATGTCGAGCAAGTCTTAGATACCGATTGTTATCACTGCATAGCTCCTTGTTAATTACAATACAACCGTATGTAAACAGGAATAGTAGTTCCAACTATTGTCTAATTGATTCCTACAATATAGAGCTATGTATGTAGTGTATAAAGTGTAAATGAGTGATTATGAACTGATTTCTGTATCTGCCCTTTAATACTTTCGCATTTAAAATAACCTTTAACAAATCAGATTTTAATGATATTAACTATAGTGATTATTGTGCCAAGAAAGTCCAAAGCCCAATTCGCTTCTCTTTGTATACAATTATGTTAGGACGTGGCACCTAGTACCTTATATGTATCCACACCACCACTATGCGCTGATACTCTAGCAATTTAAGTTTGGGTAAGTTGGCCTGTGAGAGATAATCGTGTATAAGAGTCGTCCGCGTATCACGGTCTGTCGCCGTGTTTTGAACGTGGTATAAGTGTTGATAGAATGTTTGGAATTCTTTGGCTATATCTGACGTTTCATGTACTAAATGGTCAGATGAAAGTTTTTTGATTTTATCTATGAAGGAAGCGTTTTTTTTTTCTGTTGTAACGATCGTGCCAATAGCTGCCAAGGTTTATTACCCCATTCATGGAAACGTTGTGCCACTAAGCGTGCATGTCGTTTATGTTTCATATGGAGTAGGGCCTTAAGTTCCTCCCTCTTTAAAGTTAAAGTGTGAAGTACTGCTTGTGGTTGACTGGCTTTATGTCCCTGTTCGAGCACACTGATGTCTCATATCAGCTCTGTTTGTCAGTGTGTGCGTTCCCTCTTTTTCCTGGAACCAAGTTCATTAAATTGACCACGTATGTGGGCCTTGTGAGCTTCCCAGAGTACCCCTGGGGATGTATCTGGATGTGTGTTTTCCTTAAAGTAGAGATTCAACTCTTCACATATCAGTTTTTTGTCAATATCTTCATTAATAAGAGTATCGTTAAGTTTCCAATTTGTGGTTCTGTGGGGCATTGATGGAATTTTAAGTTTGAGTGTAATCGGGGCATGGTCCGCTATGGGGGATGTTTCAATCTCGGCATTGATAGTGAGCGATAGGTGGTGATGATCTATGAAGAAGAGGTCTATTCTAGAATAGGTGTGATGAATTTGTGAGTAATGAGTGTAATCTCTCTCTTTTGGATGTGCAATCTGCCAAACATCCATCAACTGTAAGTCGAATAGACGTCTGCGTATGTATAACAGGCGTTTTTGTGAGATGCAGGATTTACCTTGGGAAGTGTCTATGCTGGGCTCTAAAGAAGTGTTAAAGTCTCCGGCTAGGATGACACAGCCGCGTGCAAAGTTGCGTAATTTTTTGAGAGTGGAGGCAATAAAACTAGCTTGGTCACGGTTAGGTGTATATAGGGTTGCTAGCATACATAATATGCCACCCAGGTTGCCCCTGAGGAACAGAAAGCGTACAGTAGGGTCACTAAGCATGGATTCCATTTTAAAGGATGCTTTGTGAATCTCCGATAAGCTATAATACCAAACAGGGTATCGTGGAGAGAAAAGTTTTACAGAGGTGGTGTGTGTGAGGTGGGTCTCCTGCAGGAAGACTATGTCACCACGCAGACGATCCAGCTCCCTATAGAGATTATGTCTCTTACCTGGGGCGTGAAGACCCCTCACATTCAGGGATAGTAAGTTCACTGTGGCCATGGGGAACCGCAGAGGAGCACCGCAAACAATCTAATTCCAAGGAGTGGGACCTGAGGCAGGAGGGATTGAAAACAAGAGGGAGGCAGGGGGGGGGAGAATGGGTAAAGCAAGAAGAGGAGCAAGTGAAGAGAAAAAACATACAATTAGCATTTTGTAATAAGTTTTGCGCAAACCATGTTAAATCATGGTTAACATGTGCACGCATTTGACTGCAGTGCAGGGGAGGAGTAGCCGTGCAGACCAACATCCCCCTGCCCACAGCCCATGAAGCACCCGAGGCACGAGAATGCCGAGCCGCCCGGCGCCCCTCGTGGGGAGAGCGGGCCGCCGCAGCCATTGGACAACCACTACCAAATATGGCGACTCAGTCATCCCGTGGCCCCGGCGCCGATCTGTCAAACAAAGTAAAAACAAAAAAAACCTCAAAGGGACTTAGTCCCATGTAAACATTTAGTATACGGTACCATATTAAATGCAAAGGAGAAAGTGCATAAACCTAAGAACTTTTTAACGTAAAAAATGAAAAATATAAAGTAAAAAATGCAGTTCCTGATGCTTGGGGTAAAGTACCCAAAATATGTCCGATCACCCCTGTGTGATTAATGACCCACATGTAGACAATAACTCTAGCTATACCACAACATGGTATGCATTAGGTGTGGTTATAGAGGAGTAGTATACTTGCGGATCCAGATGATCAGGAGCATCAGGCCAAAGGAGTTGTGGCGTAGAGAAAGCATGAACTGCCAGGGACTCCGATTAACATGGTTGAGATGGGGAGCCATTCGCCGAGGAGCGACGTTTACGCTCAACTTTCTGCCATCTTGCTTCTGTGTTGCCAGGGAGGGGTGGAATGGTGTCCTGCCATCCCCGGAGTTTTGGAGGTGAGATGTTGATATCCATGCAGAATTTTTCCAGGTCTTCCGGGAACCTTAGAACTGCTGTCTTCCCATCCCTGTGAGCGATCAGGGCCGCTGGAAAACCCCATCGGTAGTTGATTGAAGCTGTGTGTAGCTTCTCGGTTAAAGGCCACAGGGCTCTGCGGCGTTCCAACATCTCCCTTGCCAGATCGGGGAAAAAAGAGAGTAGTGCGCCATCAAAGTCCAGGGATTTGGCATCTCTAGCCTTTTGCATGATCAGTTCCTTCTCCTCAAAGTAGTGAACTCTGCATATCACATCGCGTGGGGTGTCTGTCACAAGGTTGCAGGGGCGAAGTGCCCTGTGCACCCGGTCTATTTTTAAGGGGTGATCTGCTGCTTGGCCCAGCAGACCGTTAAAAATACCTTGCACGGATGGGAGGAGGTCTTCATCCCCCGTGGCTTCAGGAAGGCCTCTGATGCGGATGTTGTTCCGTAGATTACAGTTCTCCTGGTCCTTGATCTTATACAAGGCCATCCTGTGGGCTATGGCGAGTGAGCGAGTGGATGTCTGCAGGTGTCTAATGGCGGTTGCGTGCCTGTCCAGGCGCTGCTTCGATTACTCTACTCTGCCCAATACTTGGGAGAGGTCTGCCCAGACTGCGGAGAACTCTTTTTTGATTGCTCATTCCAGCCCCAGTAGCACAGATGCTAACTCCGTCTTAGTAGGGAGTCCGCCCACAAAGGCCGCCACCTCGGAGTGTCATGACAGGCTCTCCTCTCCCTCCGAGCCGGCGGAGGAAGCCAGAGAGCGACGTCTGTGTTCAGGCCTGTGGTGGGAGGCGAAGCCAGCCCCGAGGTTCGTGCCTCGTGGTGAGCGGCCTAGGTAGTCCATGTCCTGCTGGTCCTCCGGCTCAGCCAGGAAGCGTTTTATGGAACCCACCGATGTGCCTTTTTTCGGCAGGGATTTGCCCGATCTCTTACGCATCTCCTCCGGTGAGTTGAGTTTGCTTGAGGTTCTAATTAAAGCAGTAATAGCGGGATCGGCGCCGGAGCTAAAGGGAGAAGCGTCCTCACCGCTGCATGCCGAGACCACGCCCCCGGAAAAAAAGTCATTTAAAACTACTCGCGGCTATTAATGAATTGCCGGTCCCGAGTCTCCCGACAATACACATAAAAGTTCATTGATGAAAACGGGGGGCGGGGTTACCCCTAACGTAACAGGTGACCCCCTCTGATGTCACGGGGAATGCCACAGGGAAGTACCCGTGCGTCAGAGGGGGCGGGGTCACCGGGTGGCCCCGCCCTTCATTATATAAGAACCGTCAGAAGAGGAGAAGCGTCACACAGCGGGAGCCTTCCATCCAATCGTGGATGCATAGCGGCCCGAGAAGAAGATGAAGAAAAGAAGATGAAGACAAGGAGGCGCCGCGGAGAATGATGCTGGACGAGAACACCAGAAGAACCATAACAACCAGAAGAACCAGAAGAGGAAGAAGATGGAGGAAGAAACCGAAGCATGAAGGAAGAAAGAAGTTAGAAGAAAGAAGATAGAAGAAATAAAAGAATTGTCAAAAACTGTCTTTTGTCATTTTTAACATTTTTGACAGTTTTTTACCATTTCACACAGGGAAGAGGGCCGTGATCTGGGGGTCCCCTTGTTAAAGGGGGCTTCCAGATTCCAATAAGCCCCCCGCCCGCAAACCCCCACAGCCACCGGACAGGGTTGTGGGGATGAGGCCCTTGTCCTCATCAACATGGGGACAAGGTGCTTTAGGGGGGGACCCCAAAGCACCCTCCCAATGTTGAGGGCATGTGGCCTGGTACGGTTCAGGAGGGGGGCCGATCTCTTGTCCCCCCTCTTTTCCTGCGGCCTGCCAGGTCCCCTCGGATAAGGGTCTGGTATGGATTTTTGGGGGGACCCCACGCCAATTTTTTTAAAAATTTTGGTGCGGGGTTCCCCTTAAAATCCATAGCAGACCTGAAGGGTCTGGTATAAATTTTGAGGGGGACCCCACGTCATTTTTTAAAAAAAAATTTTAGCATGGGGTTCCCCTTAATATCCATACCAGACCTGAAGGGCCTGGTATTGAATTTAGGGGGACCCCCCACTTCATTTTTTTAAAATTTTGGTTCGGGGTTCCCTTGTGGGGAATTCCCATGCCATTTTTATCAATGAACTTTTATGTGTATTGTCGGGAGACTCGGGACCGGCAATTCATTAATAGCCGCGAGTAGTTTTAAATGACTTTTTTTCCTTTGAAATGTCATTTTGCTGTCAGACTGTTCTAAGCATGGGAAACATGCGCCCCTTTACAGGCATACTATAGACACCCCCCAGGTATGAAATTTAAAGGAATATTACACTTTTATTGTTTGACTTTAAGCATTATTAAAATCACTGCTCCCGAAAAAACTGCCGTTTTTAAAACTTTTTTTTGCATTGATCCATGTCCCCTGGGGCAGGACCCGGGTCCCCAAACACTTTTTATGACAATACCATGCATATTAGCCTTTAAAATGAGCCCTTTTGATATTTCTCCCATAGACTTTTAAAGGGTGTTCCGCGGCTTTCGAATTTGCCGCGAACACCCCAAATTGTTCGCTGTTCGGCAAACTGGCGAACAGCCAATGTTCGAGTCGAACATGAGTTTGACTCGAACTCGAAGCTCATCCCTAGTCAGCGCGTTCTTGACGATCAGAATTTTTGACAACATTTGTGCGACCGTGTGTATGCAAGACAAGTTTGAGCCAACATCCGTCAGAAATAAATCACAGGATTTCGTTGTCGGAATGTCCGATCGTGTGTACGCGGCATTAGGCATTGAGGAGTATAATTCAATTGTGAAAAGAACGCCCATCCACAACGCAACCCTGCTGCCTTTGTGGCTTATTTAAAAAGGTGTACAAAAAGAAGGCAGATGACACAAGAGGATTATAAATTGGTTATAGATGGAATTTTAGGATATGATATGGAGAGTGACTGGAACTTGGAAAATGTTCCTCTTTGTACACTAATATTCTCCATAATTTAGGTTTTACTGTGTCCAGATATTTTTTGATGAAAGACGGATCACTGGGTAGACCCCTGTTGGAATTTATTCTGAAACTGTTAGAATGCGCTATGCAGCATAATTATTTTTATTACCATCAAAAATATTTCTTACAGTGCACTGGCGTGGCGATCGGGGCTAAATTTGCCCCCAGCCTCGCCAAACTTTTTATGGCCTTATGGGAAAATGATCATATTTTTTCTTGGAAATGACCCCGCCTTCTTTTCTGGCATCGATACATAGATGATGCCTTCTTTCTATGGAAAGGGGACTCTGAATCTCCCCATTCATTTATGAATATGATTAACAATAACCAGTGGGGCATTAGATTCACATATGATTTTAGTTTAACCTCTGTTAATTTTTTGGACTTGGTGGTTTTTAAAGATCAGAGGCGACTGCTCACCAAAACATTTTTTAAATCGACAGATAAAAATGGGTACATTCCCCAAGATAGCTGTCATAACCCCAATTGGCTTAAGGCCATCCCCAAGGGCCAATTTTGCAGGGTAAGAAAAAATTGCTCTCGGGAAGAAGACTATAAAACTCAAGCCATTATCCTGAGAGATCGATTTCTCAACAAGGGATATGATCCCAAGTCGATTGAAAAAGATCTCCAGAATGTTACTACTATGGATAGAGAACAACTTCTGAGGCCTAAAAACAGTATAACTAGGAAGCAAGATAATTCCTTCTTTGAGTGGGCTTTTATTACTATATTCTCTTCCCAACATTGGTGGGTGAATAGAATAATGAAGAAACATTGGAAAGTGCTAAAGGGAGACCAAATTCTGGGGCCAGTAATTCCAGACAAACCTAATGTGATTTACAGAAGAGGTTATACCCTAAAAGATAAATTGGCACCCAGGGCCTTACCCCCTAAAGTGTACATGTTTGGAAACCTGAAAGGTTTCTTTCCCTGTAAAAGATGTAAAGAGTGTAGGACTTCAGAAACCATTGGAACCACATCTTTCAAATCTAATGTTACAACAAAATCATTCAATATACAATAATTTATTAATTGTGGAACTGTAGGAGTTGTGTACCTACTGGCCTGCCCATGTGGGTTACAGTATGTAGGCAGGACCACTAGGGCCCTTAACATCAGAATAGGTGAACACATAGACAATATTAAAAGAGGATTCATTGGTCATAGCGTGTCTAAACATTTTCGTCTATGTCATAACCAAAATAGTTCACTTCTCCAAGTCATAGCTATAGAAAAATATGTTCCGCACTGGAGGGGTGACAACCTTAAAAGACATATTTCACGTCATGAGACGAAATGGATATATGACCTCCAGTGTTACAGCCCCTGGGGCTTGAATATTGAGTGGGATACAAACTGCTTCATAGATAATAGTTTAATAATTTACTAACATGCTAATACTGAACGGTATCCTGAACGGTATTTAAGTGTGGCGTGCTGATGTCCAGGCATGATCTCCCTTCCCAGTGGATGCCGGTAAGGGGAAACATGTCGGGTGGAGCATGAGCCTGTGACATCACCACACTGAACAGCTGACTGTTAGACACTGCGGCTGATTCAAACCTGCTTGAATTTATGGACTTTGTATGATTTGTTTTTAAATAAATACCTTTGGTGGAACATACTGCACCATAAAGCGCTCTTGTATTCCTCCTTACATGAGAATACCCAGAACCTGGCTTTTATGAGAGTGTCCCGGAGAGTGAAGTTTTGTCCCTGCCGATTCCTGGATAAACAGGTGGATTCCTCTCTGCTTTCAATCACTGGGATTTCACCTGCCGGCAGGCTAATGCACAAGTGCTTCTGATCTCTATCATTTGAGATCCAACGGATCAGGTAAGCAGTTTGTTTTTGCATTTTATGATCCGTATTCCAGATGATTCAAATGAATGTGTGTCCTGCTTTTCAAGATTAAGTGAAGAACTTTTGTATCTCCTAAACTTTGAAGGATCATTTTGGGATATTCTGTTTTTGATAAATTCACTTTTGGTTTTATTCATTTATTTTTCACATGGACTATTTGTTTTTTGATACACCACTCAATTGTTCATATTATTATGTTTTAGAGAATTTGTACACAGCAATATTTATTGTTATTTGTAGTGGTTTCTTTGTTATTTTTTTTTCTTTTTTAAATGTTCCTTCTATCAACACTCCAATAGTAGCTGGTGCTCAAGTTGATGCATATACTTTGGCTACAGCAGAAGGTCAGATGAAGCTATGAGAAGAAATTACTAAGAAAGCTGAACTACTTGGAAAGGGACAAACTTCCCTTCCCACAGCAGTGGCATATAAGCAAAAAAAATTATTGAATTTTGGAAAAAGGTTTGTTAAGGTCTGGAATGAAGAAGCAAGTTTAACTACAGAAACTAATATGGGAAAAATGATGATACAAACATTTATTTAGGGATTGAACCCAGAACAGAGCCTTCTGGTAAAACAGTTGATTTCAGAGTGGCCTGGTTTGGATATGAAGGGGTTTAATGAAAAAATGTTAGAAAAAGAAGCAGCAGGTTATATTGAAGTGCTAAAATGTTTTACCAAGGGGGCTTGCAGCATTGTGATCCCAGTCAGGGGAGACCCAGAGATCATACAGGAATGCAGAGACAGTTCCCGAGGGGAGGCAAAGGCAGAGGCCAAGAAAGGGGGAAGCCTCACAGGGTAGACAAAGGACACATGGTTTTAATTGTGGTCAGGAAGGACACTGGAGGAATCAGTGCCCATACCCCCCAAAACAAAATGTGCCATACACCCCCCAGGGTAATACCCAACCAGCTCCCCGCACACAACCCCAAGCCATAGAGCCCTCCCAGAACACACAAGGAGTGAGATACCCTCTGTAGTGGCCACAGCAAGGTCAGCAACAATAGGGGTGCCCTGAAGGTACTATCCCAGCATTCTCAGTTCTCTCCTAACACTACAGAGATAATCCATATTTACATCTTCATGTAGGGGAAGACATTATGCCTTTCCACGTAGATATGGGAGCAACCCGGTTGATTATCTCCATGGATATGTATAATGGACAGAGGGAGAATGCTAAAAATTCAATGGGAATAAATGGGATAGTGGCCAAAACTTATAAAACACCACCCCTAGCTGTACATAATGCCACAACAGGAGATCTGATGTTTCATCGCTGTTTCAGGTTAATGTCCTGTTAATTTGTTAGGCAGAGATTCCAGTGGTAAGCTACGATTGCACATTTCATCTTGCACCACCAGTGGCCAACATGTAGATTCACCTTTTTGTTTTTTGAGTACTGATTTGTCAGTACAGATTGACCCCAAGGTATGGGCGCAGAGTAGATTTGATGTGGGATACATAGATTGCACTCCCTACAAAGCAAGATTAATTAAAGGAATAATACTAGTATTACTTAAGCAGTATCCATTGTCACAGGAAAAGACTGAAGGCATCAGACCTTTGGTGCAATCTTTCCTGCAGCAACAGATAATAAAAAGAGTGATATCTCCATACAACACTCCAATTAAATCTGTAGGCAGATGGTACCTACAGATTTGTACAGGATTTAAGAGCCATAAACAATTTAGTTATCTCGATTGCACCCATTGTCCCAGATGTGCCATCGCTGATCACTTCTATACTCCCCAATAGGGCTGAGCCGAACACCCCCCTTTTCGGTTCGCACCAGAACATGTGAACAGGCAAAAATTTGTTCGAACACCATTAAAGTCTATGGGACTCGAACATGAATAATCAAAAGTACAAATTTTACAGGCTTATATGCAAGTTATTGTCATAAAAAGTGTTTGGGGACCTGGGTCCTGCCCCAGGGGACATGGATCAATGCAAAAAAAGTTTTAAAAATGGCTGTAAAGGGGCGCATATTTCCCGTGTTTAGAACAGTCTGACAGCAAAATGACATTTCAAAAGGAAAAAAAGTCCTTTAAAACTACTCGCAGCTATTAATGAATTGTCGGCCCGACAATACACATAAAAGTTCATTGATAAAAATGGCGTGGGAATTCCCCACAGGGGAACCCCGAACCAAAATTTTTAAAAAAATGGCGTGGGGTGTCCCCCTAAATTCCATACCAGGCCCTTTAGGTCTGATATGGATATAAAGGGGAACCCCGGCCAAAATTTTTTAAAAAATGGCGTGGGGTCCCCCCAAAAATCCATACCAGACCCTTATCCAAGCACACAACCTGGCAGGCCACAGGAAAAGAGGGGGGGACGAGAGAGCGCCCCCCCTCCTGAACCGTACCAGGCCACATTCTCTCAACATTGGGAGGGTGCTTTGAGGTAGCCCCCCAAAACACCTTGTCCCCATGTTGACAAGGGCCTCATCCCCACAACCCTTGCCTGGTGGTTGTGGGGTCTGCGGGTGGGGGGCTTATCGGAATCTGGAAGCCCCCTTTAACAAAGGGACCGCCAGATCCTGGCCCCCCTGTGTGAAATGGTAAGGGGTAGCCCTACCATTTCACAAAAAAACTGTCAAAAATTTTAAAAATTACAGGAGACAGTTTTTGACAATTTCTTTATTTAAAGTCTTCTTAACATCTTCTTTCTTCTATCTTCCTTCGGTTTCTTCCTCCATCTTCTTCTTCTGGTTCTTCTGGTTCTTCCTCCGGTGTTCTTGTCCGGCATCTTCCTCCACGGCGTCTTCTTCCCTTCTTCTTCTCGGGCCACTCCGCATCCATGATGGGAGGCTCCCGCTGTGTGACGCTTCTCGTCTTCTGACGGTTCTTAAATAACGGAGGGTGGGGGCACCCAGTGACCCCGCCCCCTCTGACGCATGAGGACTTGATGGGGACTTCCCTGTGGCATTCCCCGTGACGTCAGAGGGGGGTGGGGGTCACCCATTACATAACAGGTGACCCCGCCCCCCTCTGACATCACGGGGAATGCCACAGGGAAGTCCCCGTCAAGTCCCCGTGTGTGGCGGTAAGTGCAGTAAGTGGGCTTAGCACTATATGACCATATAGTGTGACCAAACCCCCGTATTTTTGTAATATGTTCAGGTGTTTTTAACTAGCCTTGCAGGAAATGTCATTCTTGAATGTGTGCGCTGTAAAATATTTTGTACTGTTTGTAGGTCTTATAGCAGCACCATCTTGAACTTAAACGCATTGTAGGGTGTGTCCCCCAAATATGTTTTTGTTTTTGCTTATATAGTGTACGAGCATGAACCCACCAGTTTGTTTTAAGCACCACATCCCAAGATAAAATATTTTAGCGAGCTGGAAGCATGGGGAATTTTTAAGGTGCAAGTCAATTGAATGAATATCAAATATATTGTATAAAAAAAATCTTTTCTTTATTTTGAGAAGCAAAATGGAAATTTACAAAAAAATGTAAAAAAGGAGATTAAATACAGAGATGGCACATGTACTTAGTTGCAGACACAATAACACAGCAAAAGCGATGTACTTTCCCAACATGTTTCGCCCATCTGTCGGGCTTGCTCAGGGGATGCTGGTCACATGCAGAGTGCACTGCCTTCTATCAGAAAACATTTAACAATAACAGTCAATTAAAACACAGATCTATATGAACATCTACCTAAATTGCATACAATTGCGTCTTCCCTGTCAGGATGCAACTGCTTACATATATCTCTTAAAAGGGGGGGGGGGAGAAATGGACCTGCCAGGATGACTAATATTCCTGATGTGTCAAGGGGACCCTGCACTGAAGGTGATCTTAGATGTTAAATAAGACCAGCTAAAAAATAAGAAAGAAACGATAGTGCCTCATGATGTCTGAGGGTAAGCTGGAATAACCTTCATGGCATCAAAGCACAAAGTCAGCAATGAGAGCTTACACTTACAGAGGCAGGTTCAGCAGCTGGCTTGATGCCAGGACCACATGCCTCCAAAGATACAGATCGCTTTGAAGAGAGTATCTAATGGATACAAAAAAAACACTTTATATCACCTGCTGTTAAGTGTCAGCAAGGAAGAGACTAAGTCTTTAAATATAAATAGTGTCAAAGCAATATGGAGAGGTCGCAGGCACAGTAAATCTAATCTAAGATAAGCTAATAGTAATTACCTAAGTAGAAGGAACGGTGTGTGCATGGGTCCCTTGGTTCCCGCAGCATCACCTTGCTGCTTACAGCGCCTTTATATACCATCCATCCAGTGCATGGAACGGAAGAGGACAAAGAACTGAGTTGTGCATGTGCGAGCGTCGCCATGGTATCTTATTCCCCCACCTGCCACCAGGTCCTGAAGCTCGGACAGGCAAGCAAGGGGGGAGCTCCCTCTGGTGGTAATTCCGCAAATTGTGAGAGATCCATCAATTTTTTAAAATATATAAATAATTAAGTTAACTGGAACATTCATATCAAAACAATTGTCAATTTTTTTCAGGCCAATAGGGGATAGATAGTAGAGGGAGAGGAACAAGATGTTAATGTCCATGAAAAGATGAAGAGGGGAGCAGGGGTGGGGCAGAAAGGGGGGGGGAAGAAAGGGAGAAGGGGGGGAGGGGAGAAAAAAGGGTGAAGGGAGGAAAAAGGGGAATGGAGTAGGATGGGGAAGGGAAACATCAGGGAACAACGGGGAGGACAGGAAGCATTGAGGACAAAAGGTAGATACTGAGATACCTATATTACAGAAACTGAGCATTTCATTTAACCCTGGATAGACTGTATCCTTTAATAAGTAGATCCATTGTGATTCCAATTGCAAGAAGCTCATTACTCCCCCCTCTACCATTAGGAGGGATATGTTCAAGGGCCATAAATTTGATAGTGTTTAAACTAAACCCATGGAATAATCCGACATGGTGACCCATTGGCGTTTCCATCTTACGTTTCTTAATGAGAGAAACATGATCGTTTATTCTCTTATGAAACGGACGTTTTGTTTTCCCAATATAAAAGCAGTTGCATGTACATTGCATAAGATAGACAACGCCTAAACTCTGACATGTTACTGTATATTTGATTGAATGGACCCACCCATTGGGTAATCACACTATGTTGTTGTTAGATAGAAAATGGCACTTATCACATTTACCACAGGAAAAACGTACCTGGGGATTGACTCAACAGCAAGGGATTGTGATAGTGACTATGAGTGAGACGATCCTTGAGAGATTTGGCACGTCTATATGTGATTTGAGGTTGTTTTTTAAAATATTTGTTAGCGATCGGGTCTGCTAGTAAGAGTGGCCAATACCTCTCAATAATCCGTCTCACTTGTTGGTGCTGCTTACTATATGAAGTAATAATTCATATAGATTGAATTCACAGATTGAGAGTTATCCCTAGTCTTTTTCTTATGGATCAGGGTATTTCTAGCCTGGGTTTTTGTCCTGTTGAATGCTTTCTTAAGAATGCTGTGAGTAAAGCCTCTCTCCCGTAAGCGATCATATAGGAGATTTGCTTCATTCAAAAAATCACTATCCCTGCTGCAGTTGCGTCGTACTCTTAGATATTGACTATAGGGGATACTATTGATCAAGGATTTAGGATGGGAGCTAGATGCATGCAAAACTGCATTGCTTGCTGATGGTTTCCTGAATAGCGTGGTACCCAGAGAACCATCAGGTTCCACAAAAATGTTAATGTCAAAGTTGACAGATTTTTTGTCACACAGCATAGTAAACTTGAGATTGTAGGTATTGTTGCTGATGATAGTCATGAATTCCATTCTTGCTGGGAACCTGTCCATATCATCAGTATATCATCTATGTAGCGATGGAAAGTCATAACATAATCCAAGTATCTTTTTATATCCTCTCTTGCAAATAAATCTCTCTCCCACCCCCCCAGGTACAGGTTGGCATACGATGGGGCACATCAAGTCCCCATCGCAACCCCCTGCAACTGAAGGTAGTGGGGGGAACCAAATACAAACACATTTCTAGTCAGGAGGAATTTTAGGAGATCCAGTATGAATGCATTATACTGATCAGCAGTATGGCCACGTTCCTGTAGGTGTTCAGCCACGACCCTGAGTCCAAGCTCATGTGGGATCGTATTGTACAGGCTCTCCACGTCTATAGTCACAAGCCATGCATTTTGGGGAACTACAATGCCTTCAATCGATTTATTAAGGTCAATTGTATCTTGAACAAATGAAAACAAGGATTTGACATGGGGACTCAAGTAAGTATCTATTAGGCTGCTTGCATTTCCCGTCAAACATCCACACCCTTTGATAATAGGCCGACCAGGGGGATTTGTTGGAGATTTGTGGACCTTCGGTAGGGCATAAAAAGTCGGAACTATTGGTTCCTGAGTGTTTAGATATAACCAAGTCTGTTTATCAATTAAACTTTTAGTTAATGCCTTAGTAATAATGTTCCTATACTCTCTGTAATATGATTCAATGATTGTTTGAGAAATAGGTCTGTACCATTCCCGATTTTTAAGGATAAACACATTTGTTCATATTTGATACAATCCATGACCACAAGGTTGCCACCTTTATCGGCCGTTTTACTTATTAATTCCTTGTTTCTTTGCAAAGATTTTAAGGCTTGTCTAAGTTGGGGAGATAGGTTGTCAAAAAAAAAAAAAAAACTTTGACAACTCATCTCTTCAACTTCTTTGGTTATTCTTTGTACAAAAGCCCAAATATTTGGACTACTCCCCAGTGAGGGGAAACACCTAGATTTGGGCTTAAATAATTGTGGGGGAGGGAAATATATGACTTCTGAGGTTTTGTGGGTCAATACTGGAGGACTCAAAGGTGAATCAATCGAGTCGCCATTTTCCTCCCAGAGATCCATAAGATCTTGTATGGCTTGGACTTCTCTAATGGTGAGATTTTTGTCTCCTGTAGAGGAGGTGAGATGTGCAATTTCAACGGGTTTATGATAAATAATTTTAAATAGTAACCATCGAGCAAAGAGGTGAATATCCTTAAATAGATCAAAGCGATCAATATTTGCATCAGGGCAAAATGTGAGGCCCAACTGTAGGACCTCAGCTTCATCTGCCGTGAGGCAGTAAGATGAGAGATTCAAGATGGTGGATTGTTTACCTTGTTTTGAAGTCTCATTACAGGAATTTACAGAATTACTGGTTTTTGATGTTCTGGTGTACACAGGGGTAAAAAAATAGATGCTACTTTAAGGTTGCTTTTCACATTTGAAGCGGCAATAGAATCGGTTACTTTTATTATTATTATAGTTTATAATAGGTGCTAAAGCCGAGGAAGAAGAAATAGGGATAGATAAAGAACCCGTTGTGCCACTGGTTTTGCAACCCTTGGTGGCATGTGAGCTTTTTAAGGTAGGGTAAGTAGTGTTTAGACATTGTTGTGAGTTTTTTGGACGGACCACGGGTGATGTGCGATCCAGCGCAGGTGTTGGTGTAGGTTTCGGCGTATCTGAAAATGAAATATTGAAATCTCCTTTTCGTTTTTTTGATGATCTCTCATTGGCAATGTCTTGATAAACCGTAGATTGGCTGGAAGAAGAGGGAGAGGCAGGACAAACATCAGATACAAGAGTAGAATGATTAGATTGTGCTTGATTATTAGATTTTGCTGGACGTCTTTGATGATTCTGAGATGTCTGATTCTACTTATAGGCAAAGCCCATGTCGTGAGCCGATTGGTCACGTAAAAATTTTGTTTGTTTATTATTTCAATAGTGTACTGCTCAATATGCTCTCTCAGTTTGCATTCCTTATCACAAAAGGAAGGCAAGCTTTCCACAATCACATGTTCAGTATACCATTTGTTAATTAGTTCATCCAGTTCATTGAGTTCAATATCATATTGCTCACTCAATAAGGACATTAGCTCAAAAGAGCAAATTTGTAGTTTAGATTACCACTTATTTTTTAGGGTGTCATCTATTTTTTTCAAATTTGAGAAGATATGGATTCTCAATCCCCATGGGGTGACTTGATTATTTGTATATTTCTCAAAGTACCTTTTACGCCAAAAAATTCTAACTTTCTTTTCAATAAGTCACTGTAGTTTAACAAAAGATGTATCTAAATTTGCCTCCTTTGCTCTTACTGAGCTCTGGGAAAGATGTATCTTTGTCATGAGTTGGGATGAACTTCGTGTTCGAGTCAAACCCAGGTTCGATTTGAACATTGGCTGTTCGGTCGTTGGCCGAATTCCGAACTTTATGGGCCTTTCGCCAGGGCGGCTTTGGCCAATTATGGCTCAGGGGGTTTAGAACATGCCCCACACTATATAAAGCCGCCTGCACGGCGGCCCTGTGTAGTGTGTGTTCCGGCGTTGAAAGAGAGATAGATAGACAGAGAGACAGTGTCATTTCATTTGAGTTAGATAGATTAGGCAGAACAATCAGTGAGTTAGTTGCACTTACAGTGTATTGTGTATATATATGCATCCCAGGTGTTGTGTATATATATATATATATATATATATATATATATATATATATATACACTGTATTCAGTTTAGCTAGATCCGTTCCTGTTATCTTCTTACTGACAGGCAGGCTTGTCTTGTTACAGTATTTACAGCTACCTGAAGAAAATTGCTGATGTTCGTTTGATCCTATTAGTACCACAGTCAGGCAGCTAGACTATTTACAGTTAGTGCAGTGCCACCTGCTCACAGTGTTCAGCTAAAACTACAAGTTAATGTGGTGCGTCCTGCTCACAGTGTTCAGCTAAACCTACAAGTTATTTTTTGCGAGCTCTGCACAGTGTTCAGCTAAAACTACAAGTTAGTGCAGTGCGTCCTGCTCACAGTGTTCAGCTAAACCTACAAGTTATTTTTTGCGAGCTCTGCACAGTGTTCAGCTAAAACTACAAGTTAGTGCAGTGCGTCCTGCTCACAGTGTTCAGCTAAAACTACAAGTTAGTGTAGTGAGACCTCTGCACAGCGTTCATCAAAAACTACAAGTTAGTGCAATGCGTCCTGCTCACAGTGTTCAGCTAAAACTACAAGTTAGTGTAGGTAAACCTCTGCACAGTGTTCATCTAAAGTTACAAGTTAGTGTAGTGCATCCTGCTCACAGTGTTCAGCTAAAACTACAAGTTAGTGTAGTGAGACCTCTGCACAGTGTTCATCTAAAGCTACAAGTTAGTGCAGTGCGTCCTGCTCACAGTGTTCAGCTAAAACTACATGTTAGTGTGGTGTGTCCTCCTCACAGTGTTCAGCTAAACCTACAAGTTATTTTTTTGCGAGCTCTGCACAGTGTTCATCTAAAGCTACAAGTTAGTGTAGTGCGTCCTGCTCACAGTATTCGGCTAAAACTACAAGTTAATGTAGTGAGACCTCTGCACAGTGTTCATCTAAAGCTACAAGTTAGTGCAGTGCGTCCTGCTCACAGTGTTCAGCTAAAACTACAAGTTAGTGTAGTAAGACCTCTGCACAGTGTTCATCTAAAACTACAAGTTAGTGCAGTGCGTCCTGCTCATAGTGTTCAGCTAAAACTACAAGTTAGTGTGGTGCGTCCTCCTCACAGTGTTCAGCTAAACCTACAAGTTATTTTTTTGCGAGCTCTGCACAGTGTTCATCTAAAGCTACAAGTTAGTGCAGTGCATCCTGCTCACAGTGTTCAGCTAAAACTACAAGTTAGTGTAGTGAGACCTCTGCACAGCGTTCATCAAAAACTACAAGTTAGTGCAATGCATCCTGCTCACAGTGTTCAGCTAAAACTACAAGTTAGTGTAGGGAGACCTCTGCACAGTGTTCATCTAAAGCTACAAGTTAGTGTAGTGCATCCTGCTCACAGTGTTCAGCTAAAACTACAAGTTAGTGTAATGAGACCTCTGCACAGTGTTCATCTAAAGCTACAAGTTAGTGCAGTGCATCCTGCTCACAGTGTTCAGCTAAACCTACAAGTTATTTTTTTGCGAGCTCTGCACAGTGTTCAGCTAAAACTACAAGTTAGTGCAGTGCGTCCTGCTCATAGTGTTCAGCTAAACCTACAAGTTATTTTTTTGCGAGCTCTGCACAGTGTTCAGCTAAAACTACAAGTTAGTGCAGTGCGTCCTGCTCACAGTGTTCAGCTAAAACTACAAGTTAGTGTAGTGAGACCTCTGCACAGCGTTCATCAAAAACTACAAGTTAGTGCAATGCGTCCTGCTCACAGTGTTCAGCTAAAACTACAAGTTAGTGTAGGTAAACCTCTGCACAGTGTTCATCTAAAGCTACAAGTTAGTGTAGTGCATCCTGCTCACAGTGTTCAGCTAAAACTACAAGTTAGTGTAGTGAGACCTCTGCACAGTGTTCATCTAAAGCTACAAGTTAGTGCAGTGCGTCCTGCTCACAGTGTTCAGCTAAAACTACATGTTAGTGTGGTGTGTCCTCCTCACAGTGTTCAGCTAAACCTACAAGTTATTTTTTTGCGAGCTCTGCACAGTGTTCATCTAAAGCTACAAGTTAGTGTAGTGCGTCCTGCTCACAGTATTCAGCTAAAACTACAAGTTAATGTAGTGAGACCTCTGCACAGTGTTCATCTAAAGCTACAAGTTAGTGCAGTGCGTCCTGCTCACAGTGTTCAGCTAAAACTACAAGTTAGTGTAGTGAGACCTCTGCACAGTGTTCATCTAAAACTACAAGTTAGTGCAGTGCGTCCTGCTCATAGTGTTCAGCTAAAACTACAAGTTAGTGTGGTGCGTCCTCCTCACAGTGTTCAGCTAAACCTACAAGTTATTTTTTTGCGAGCTCTGCACAGTGTTCATCTAAAGCTACAAGTTAGTGTAGTGCATCCTGCTCACAGTATTCAGCTAAAACTACAAGTTAGTGTAGTGAGACCTCTGCACAGTGTTCATCTAAAGCTACAAGTTAGTGCAGTGCATCCTGCTCACAGTGTTCAGCTAAAACTACATGTTAGTGTGGTGTGTCCTCCTCACAGTGTTAAGCTAAACCTACAAGTTATTTTTTTGCGAGCTCTACACAGTGTTCATCTAAAGCTACAAATTAGTGTAGTGCGTCCTGCTCACAGTATTCAGCTAAAACTACAAGTTAATGTAGTGAGACCTCTGCACAGTGTTCATCTAAAGCTACAAGTTAGTGCAGTGCGTCCTGCTTACAGTGTTCAGCTAAAACTACAAGTTAGTGTAGTGAGACCTCTGCACAGTGTTCATCTAAAACTACAAGTTAGTGCAGTGCGTCCTGCTCACAGTGTTCAGCTAAAACTACAAGTTAGTGTGGTGCGTCCTCCTCACAGTGTTCAGCTAAACCTACAAGTTATTTTTTTGCGAGCTCTGCACAGTGTTCATCTAAAGCTACCTGTAGAAGGTTGGTGGTGTTCTCATACTACAGGCAGGTAGTTGATTTTGCTAGCTGCAGTATCAGTATATATATATATATATATATATATATATATATATATATATATATATATATATATATATATATATATATATATATATATATATATATATATATATATATCCCAGCTTAGTGCAGCTACAGGCCATTAGTATGTCTGGAAGGCCAAGAAGGAGAGGCAGACAGTCACAAGCCAATAAGAGAGGGCAAGCAGGCTTTGTGTCTAGTGCTGGTCGTGGAGACGGTGCATCCTCATCAGCATGTGGCTGTGGGACACGCTTGGCCTTTTTTTCGGTAGCTGGCCGTGTTGAGCCGCAACATGCAGAAGACTTGGTCAAGTGGTTGACCAAGCCATCCTCATCCTCCTCATCCTCTCTCACCCATGCTCAGGGTACTTTGTCTGGCAAAGCAGCGGCCTCTTCCCTCGGCTCAATGTCATCAGTGACTCCTTCCCTAGCCCCACCATGTCCTCCTGAGGAGTCCCTCGAACTGTTTGACCACAGTGTTGGGTACATGCTCCAGGAGGATGCCCAGCGTTTGGAAGGCTCTGATGATGATACTGAGCTCGATGACGGCAGTAACATGAGCACGGACAGAGGGGGTGCCCAAGAAGGACAGCAATCTGGCAGTCATGCTCCCCCTGCTGCCGCATACTGCCAGGTTTGCTCCAGTGATGAGGAGGGAGGGGATGATGAGGTCACTGACTCAACGTGGGTGCCTGATAGAAGAGAGGAGGAGGAGGAGGAAGAGGAGGAGGAGGAGGCACATCACCAACGAGGCATGATGCCCTCCTGGGGCCAGCCTAAGGGCAGCACATTGACTGCATCACACCCCAAAGCTCCACATGCGCAGGGCACTGCAGTCTCTGCATGTTATTCAAAAAGTTCTTTGGTGTGGGCCTTTTTTGAGACAAGTGCATCAGATCGCACCGCTGCTATTTGCAACATATGTCTCAAGCGTATCTCGCGTGGCCAAAGCATCTCCTGCTTGGGTACCACATGCTTGACCAGACATATGTTGACCTGCCATGCAGTTAGTTGCAAAGCGTATCTAAAAGACCCACACCAAAGAACAAAGAAGACCTCTCCTTGCTCCTCATCAGCTGAGATCTCCAACCCCACTATACCTTCAGTCCTCTCTGAGACCTGCACTGAGAGAAATAAAGGTGTAGAATTAGGTGTGTCACAGCCAGGTACTTGTGGGCAATCTGCTTTTGGTACACCGACGTCAGATTGTACCAGGCAAATTTCCCTGCCCCAGCTGCTGCACCGCCAAAAGAAGTTTGCTCCCAGCCATCCACATGCCCAGCGGTTGAATGCTAGCTTGGCAAAATTGCTAGCACTTCAACTGCTGCCTTTTCAATTGGTAGACTCTGCCCCCTTCCGTGAGTTTGTGGAATGTGCGGTTCCTCAGTGACAGGTACCCAAACGCCACTTTTTCTCACGGAAGGCGATTCCGGCTCTCTACCGGCATGTGGAAGGCAATGTCCATGCCTCGCTGGAAAGGGCAGTCAGCGGTAAGGTGCATATTACCACTGACTTATGGTCCAGCAGACATGGACAGGGACGTTACCTAAGTTTCACGGCGCATTGGGTGACTCTGCTGGCAGCTGGGAAGGATGCAGGACAAGGTGCAGTAGTGTTGGAGGTTGTTCCGCCACCACGCCTCCAAAATGCCACTACTAATGATTGTGACACACCTCTCTCCTCCACCCCCTCCTCTTCTTCTTCCTCCATGGCCTCTTCCTGTGCTTTTTCCTCGGAACCAGCGGTGCTCCGTAGCCGTTCAAGGGGCTACGCAAGTACGCAGGCCAAAAGAAGCCATGCGGTGCTTGAGCTGGTGTCCTTGGGGGACAGGAGCCACACTGGGGCAGAGGTTCTGTCAGCTCTGTAGGGGCAGGTTCAGAGGTGGTTGACGCCATGCCAACTTAAGGCAGGAATGGTGGTTTGCGACAATAGCACCAAACTCCTCTCTGCCCTCCAACAGGGACAAATGACCCATGTGCCCTGTTTGGCTCACGTCCTTAACTTGGTGGTGCAGCGGTTCTTGGGCAGGTACCCGGGCTTACAGGATATCCTGAGGCAGGCCAGGAAAGTCTGTGTGCATTTCCGCCGGTCAAATAATGCCAGTGCTCGGCTGGCGGACCTCCAAACGGAGTTTAACCTGCCCAAGAACCGCCTAATCTGTGACATGCCCACCAGGTGGAACTCAACGTTGGCCATGCTGCAGCGGCTGCACACGCAGCAGAGGGCCATCAATGAGTACCTGTGTGACTATGGCACCAGGACAGGGTCAGGGGAGCTTGTTTTTTTTTCCCCACGCCAGTGGGCCATGATCAGGGATGTATGCACTGTCCTGTCACCATTTGAGGAGGCCACGAGGATGGTGAGCAGTGACAGTCCATGCATCAGTGACACTGTCCCCCTTGTCCACCTGTTGGAGCACACGCTGCGTGGAATAATGGACAGGGCACTTGAGGCAGAACAGAGGCAGGAAGAGGAGGACTTCCTTAGCTCTCAAGGCCCCCTTTATCCAGACAGTGTTCCTGCGTGCCCGCCAATCACACAGGAAGAGGAGGAGGAGGAGGAGGAGGAGGAAGATTGTGTCAGTATGGAGGTGGAGCCTGGCACTCAGCATCAGCAGCAGTCTTTAAGGGATCAGTCCCAAGAAACACATGGACTTGTACGTGGCTGGGAGGAGGTGGCTGCAGACCATGTCGTCCTTAGTGACCCAGAGGACTCCAGACTGAATGCCTTAGCAAATCTATGCTGCATGGCCTCCCTGATCCTGCAAAGCCTGCGTAAGGATCCTCGTATTCATGGTATCAAGGAGAAGGACCAATACTGGCTGGCAACCCTCCTTGATCCACGTTACAAGGGTAAGGTTGCGGACCTTATCTTGCCATTGCAGAGGGAGCAGAGGATGAAACATCTTCGGGAGGCCTTGCAGAAAGGTATGTGCAACGTGTTCCCAGAGACTGGGAGGTTACAAACTCCTGTTTCTGGATAACGTGTTGCTGAGGCTTCGGTCAGTCAAAGAAGGAGCGGTGGAGAAGGTGGCCGTCTGACCGATGCGTTCAGACAATTTTTTGGTCCACAGCCCCAAGGTATAATCGGTTCCAGCAACCATCAACAGCGTCTGTTTTACATGGTGCAGGAATACCTAGGGGCAAGATCTCACTTGGACACCTTTCCCACCGAAAATCCTCTGGGTTAATTGGTCTTGAGGATGGATCACTGGCCAGAGCTTGCACAGTATGCAATTGAGCTACTGGCCTGTCCTGCATCCAGCGTTCTTTCGGAACGCACATTCAGTGCTGCTGGAGGCTTTGTAACCGATCACAGGGTGCGTCTGTCCACCGACTCGGTCGATCGACTGACCTTCATAAAAATGATTCAGTTTTGGATCACCACCAGCTACCAAGCACCTGATGCTGATGTAACCGAATAATTTTTTTTTAAATCTCAGATCCCTTCAAAGACTGCCTATGCTGATGCTGAGTGACTATCCCTGAGTAATTATCCTCTTCCTCCTCAATCATCACGCTGATAGCTTGTAAGAACATTTTTGGTTCTGGGCGCCACCGCCAGTGCCTAAGGCCCAATATTTCAGCCCCTGTTTAACAGGAGCGTGTAAATACAATTTTTGATGCAATACTTTGCAGCAGGGCTAGTTTCTGCATTCCAACTAGAGTATCTGTGAGGGGTTGCAGTGTTGTGGCAACAGCACCAGTGCCTAAGGCCCAATTTTCCAGCCCCTGTTTAACAGGGGCGTGTAATTACAATTTTTGATGCAATACTTTGCAGCAGGGCTCGTTTCTGCATTACAACTAGAGTATCTGTGAGGGGTTGCAGTGTTGTGGCACCAGCACCAGTGCCTAAGGCCCAATTTTTCAGCCCCTGTTTAACAGGGGCATGTAATTACAATTTTTGATGCAATACTTTGCAGCAGAGCTCTTTTCTGTGTTACAACTAGAGTATCTGTGAGGGGTTGCAGTGTTGTGGCACCAGCACCAGTGCCTAAGGCCCAATTTTTCAGCCCCTTTTTAACAGGGGCGTGTAATTACAATTTTTGATGCAATACTTTGCAGCAGGGCTCGTTTCTGCATTCCAACTAGAGTATCTGTGAGGGGTTGCAGTGTTGTGGCACCAGCACCAGTGCCTAAGGCCCAATTTTTCAGCCCCTGTTTAACAGGGGCGTGTAATTACAATTTTTGATGCAATACTTTGCAGCAGGCCTCGTTCCTCGTTCCAACTAGAGTGTCTGTGAGGACTTACAGTGTTGTGGCCCCAGCACCACCACCAAAGGCCCAATTTTTCTGCCCTTGTTCAACAGGGGCATGTAATTACAATTCTTGATCTACAATTTCACAGCAGGGCCCATTTCTGCACCCACCAAGAGCGAGTGAGGACTTACAGTGTTGTGGCACCAGCACCAAAGGCCCAATTTTTCTGCCCCTGTTCAACAGGGGCAATTACAATTCTTGATCTAATATTTCACAGCAGGGCCCTGTGAGGGCTTACAGTGTTGTGGCCACAACAACACCTAATGCCCAAATTTATATATAGTATAGTATAGTATATAGGGCAGGCCCCTACATTCAAACATCTAACTTACAAACGACTCCTACTTGCAAACGGAAGGAGACAACAGGAAGTGAGATGAAATCTACCCCTAGGAAGGAAAATTCTCTCCTGTAAGAAAGAGTTAATATGGGAAAAACATTTCTCCTTTCCACTGATGCTTTCCAATCCTTGTTTCACAAAAAACCCTAAATTTTCAAAAAACATTTGTCATTGGGATAAAAAGTGAGGTGAAATCTTCTGAAGAGGAGGATAGACAGCAAAACAAATATCACAGGGGCGATAACCCTTCCCTATGTTTTCCAAAAAGCTTAAAAAAGATTTTTTGGCTGGAGCTAAACACGTTAAAATGTACCTGTTCAAAATTACAAACAGATTCTACTTAACAACAAACCTACAGTCCCTGTCTTGTTTGCACCGCCTGTATACTGCTGTTCAGAGTATATAGGGCCTGGTGGCCCCACACCTTTCCTTATTTTAATTTGGGTGCGGGGTTCCCCTTAATATCCATACAAGACCCAAAGGGCCTGGTAATGGACTGGGGGGTACCCATGCCGTTTGTCTCACTGATTTTCATCCATATTGCCAGGACCCGACATTACATTAAACCCGCAAGCAGTTTTAAATGAGATTTTTTCCTTTAAAAATGACATTTTGTGCAGGGACTGTTCTAAGCACGGGAAACATGCGCCACTTTACAGGCATACTATAGACACTCCCCAGGTACGATATTTAAAGGAACCTAATAAGGGTGTGTGTTAAATTGCAATAGCTACCTATTTAAAAATACATCAAATACAATGAACTTTACTTAAACATTTATAAATGAATTCATTTTCTCATATGGATAATCATATAACTAATAATAGAGAAGAAAAAGTTTTCAGAATAACATATATATATTTGATATGTAAATTTTGGGGTTCGTGGTCATAGGGTGGTGTGGCGTAACACCTATCGCAAGACAAAAGTTTTTATGAGCATGAACCCACCAGTTTGTTTTAAGCACCACATCCCAAGATAAAATATTTTAGCGAGCAGGAAGCATGGGGATTTTTAAGGTACAAGTCAATTGAATGAATATCAAATATATTGTATAAAAAAAATCTTTGCTTTATTTTGAGAAGCAAAATAGAAATTTACATAAAAATGTAAAAAAGGAGATTAAATACAGAGATGGCACATGTACTTAGTTGCAGACACAGTAACACAGCAAAAGCCCCCCCCCCTTGCTTGCCTGTCTGAGCTTTAGGACCTGGCGGCAGGTGGGGGAATAAGATACCATGGCGACGCTCGCACATGCGCAGCTCAGTTCTTTGTCCGCTTCTGGTCCATGCACCGGATGGCTGGTATATAAAACCGTTGTAAGCAGCAAGGTGATGCTTCGGGAAACAAGGGACCCATGCACACCGTTTCTTCTACTCAGGTAATTACTATTAGCTTACCTTAGATTAGATTTACTGTGCCTGCGACCTCTCCATGTCGCTTTGACACTATTTATATTTAAAGACTTATGCCGCGTACACACGAGCAGACTTTACGGCAGACTTTGCTCGGCGGACTTTTCGCCGGACTTTGTCGGCTCCTTGTGCCGGACTTAAAAAGGGACGCACTTGGCCACACACGATCATTGCAAAAGTCAGCTGGTTTGGAACGCGGTGACGTATAGCACGTACGACGGGACTATAAAAAGGAAGTTCAAGCCCCACTACGTCACCCTTTGGGCTCCTTCTGCTAATCTTGTGTTTATCTCGTGTTAGTAGAAGTTTGGTTAGAGACGATTCGCGCTTTTCACACTTCAGCTTATTTCGATTGTTTTCTGCGGTTCAGTTTGTGCTTGTGAGGTTTGTATCTGCTTTTCAGTGCGTGTTGGTCAGTTCGTAACCTGCCTTGCAGGCCGTTCTGGTCCGCTCGTTCCTGATTCTCAGGTCGTTCTTCATAGGCCTTGCTGTTCTTCAGTGCGTTTGTTATAAGTTTGTTTGTTTGACCAGCCGACCGTTTTGAAGCCATGTCGCATGGACGTACTCGTTCTCTAGTTCGTGCTGTGTGGGGACTTGGTGTTGGGGTTAATACTTTGACCCGAGTCCAGTCCATGAACAGGGCAAGGAGGAGTTCATGGATGAAGAATTGGTTGCGCCAGCGTGACCAATTCTCGCACATGCCTTTGCTCCGTGAGCTCCGTGAGAATAATCCTGAGGATTTCAGGAATTTTCTCAGGATGACGGACCCCGTTTTTGAGCGTCTGCTGGCTATGCTGACCCCCTATATCAGCAGGCAGGATACCTGCATGAGGCAAGCCATCAGTGCGGAGCAGAGGCTAGTTGCCACGTTACGTTACTTGGCGACTTGGAGAAGTCTTCAGGACTTGAAGTTCTCGACAGGCATCTCCCCCCAGGCTCTGGGGATAATAATCCCAGAGACTTGTTCTGCCATCATTCAGGTCCTGCAGAAGGACTATATGAAGGTAAGTTTTATCCTTTAACATTACATGGTATGTATTAAATGTTTGCTAATGTATTGTATAAATGTCCTCCTTACCTAATTGCCATGCTTTCAATATGCTGTGAATGTCCCCTTTATCTTCATGCATGCCTGTTTTTGGACATTAATCATTTATTGCCCTACATGCATATTTACCTTCAATAACCTCCCCACCATGCAATCCTGGATCCATTTATATCTCTAGCCTATAGTCCATTGAACAAAGTATATTGTCTGCTCCATTGTCTTGTTTGACCCTCCCCCACCCCACAAATGTTTAAAACAGTCACGTGTGTTTGTTAACCTAATTAGAACCCCTCGCCCACCCCACAAATGTTTAAAACAGTCAGGTGTGTTTGTTAACTTAATTAGAACCCCTCCCTCACCCCACAAATATTTAAAACAGTCAGGTGTGTTTTTGACCTTAATTAGAACCCCTCCCCCACCCCACAAATGTTTAAAACAGTCAGGTGTATTTTTGACCCTAATTAGAACCCCTCCCCACCCCACAAATGTTTAAAACAATCAGGTGTGTTTGTTAACCTAATTAGAACCCCTCCCCCACCCCACAAATGTTTAAAACAGTCAGGTGTGTTTGTTAACCTAATTAGAACCCCTCCCCCACCCCACAAATGTTTTAAACAGTCAGGTGTGTTTGTTAACCTAATTAGAACCCCTCCCCCCACATTCAAATGGATCAACGGGCCATCAGAGGGGGTGATTAATCTTATAAGTGGGCCTTATGTTTTTTACAATTTCAGTTACAAACACACATATTAATAATGTTTGACTGCTGTTGTTCACTAATGTTTTTGAGTAATCTGATATACAAGTTATGTTGAAAAGTCCTTATCTTAATGTTTGTTTTTTTCACTCCACAGTTTCCTTCCAGTACACAGGAATGGCAGACTGTGGCCTCCCAGTTCGCTGACCGTTGGGACTTTCCCAACTGTGTCAGGGCGATTGACGGGAAGCATGTCCGGATTGTGCCACCACTGCATTCGGGGTCTTATTTCTATAACTACAAGGGGTTCCATAGTGTAGTTTTGATGGCGGTGGTCTCAGCACATTTGGACTTTCTGTTTGTGGATGTGGGAAAGAACGGCCGGATGTCTGATGGAGGAGTCTTTGCACAGACCGAGCTGTGCCAGCATCTCCAGACTGGTGGCCTGGGATTGCCACCTGATGACCAGAATGTTGATGGATTCCCCTCAGTTTTTATCGCTGATGATGGTGTAAAAATATATATATTTTTTAACATTATTAAAGGCAAATTTTAGCAAAAATAGACCTTGATAAAAATATTTACATTCACAACAGTGTTATTAAAAACATACCGAAACATTAAAGAACTTACAAAGTTCAACATTTAAAGAATGGTGCATGTGATGTCACCCTTGGAAATCGTTCATTTTGAATATGCTCAAAATTGAGCATTACAAAAGGGTCAAGTCAACATGTGCTATCTCCCATCATGGGTGAGCAATGTACGTGTTTTGTGTGTGCAATCCCTTTTTGTTCCTATCACCACAAAATAATTTTGAGGATGAAGGGATTGCAAACACAAAACAAGTACATTGATAACCCATGATGGAAGATAGCACATGATGACACACCGTGTGCATCATAATGAAAATTTGGGTATCACCAAAAAAATTTAAAACAATTTTCTAGAGAAAACAAACTTCACAAGGAAATGAAGAACATGATTGATGTTTTTAGGCAAAACGTTATTATATTCTGCCCAAAACATTAATCATGTTCTTCATTTCCTGTTGCATGGAGTCCAGGCGTTGGAGTTGCATGCTGTGAATTTGGTCACGCATTTTATCTATTTGGCCATTCCACAGCATTATCTGGCCAATCAGCCTTTGGGCACTATCTGTGATGAATGGCTCTGCCGCTTGGCCTTCCACAACCAGAAACTCACCTAAAATGAGTGAATAAAAACAAGGGTTACAATATGCACGCCAAAATATATTAACTTAAGCTGGGGTGTCAGTCACTCACTTGGTGGGCTTGAAACCTCACACACTTTCTCCACCTCTCCTTCCTCCAGGTCGTCGGGTGGGCGTGGTCTTGGGCTGGGGCTTGGGGTATCTTCTGTGTCAGGCTGGTGACTTGGGGGGGTCCTGGGATCCTTGGACTGTTGTCTGAGTCTTTTCTCCCCTATGATAATTGAACAAAAGGTATAGTTTAAACACAGTGATATTTTAGATTCTATCAAATAATCTGAAACGTTGGTTAGGAGTTGTGGCCAATTGCCTTTTTTTGTCATCAAAAATTTAGACGACAGGATGAACATTCCCTCTGAATAACAATTATAAACAATGCACATTTTCAGGCAAATTTCACAGATGCAGACACCTCAATGATCTCCTATGTGTATTACCCCTCTAAAATGTATTTATGGTCACATAGTACACTATAGTGCTCGTGAGTCCATATGTGTAAACAGCTGCTGTGTCCTGTCCTTACATTACACTGAATCATTTTTGAAGAAGCATTATATTTTCCAACACATCTACAGCACATCAACAAATTGTGGGAATTGGACAAATTATCAAGACATAAATGTATGTCCAACCCTGTCCCATCCTATTTGGCGAAAAAATAACATCATTTTCTAAAGTATCATATGTATTTTACAAAGAACGGTCTATACGAACGATGCTGTAGAAAGTCAAAAAATATGGATCAGCATGCAAGTTAAGTATCTCAATAGGAAAACACAACAAGTACTTACTTTTTTTAAGCAGCTTCTTTATTCGCCAATATTGTTCTGGCTCCCAACTTTTGATGTCAGACCACCGCTTCCTCAATTGTTCTTTCGACCGTTTAGTGCCAAATTTAGCTTCTAGAGCGGTGACAATTGGGGACATTATTTTGTCCTTACGCATATTCGATCGTGTGTACGGTCCTTTTTTGCCATCGTAGTCCTCCCTTCTCAATATGGACACCATCTCCACCATCTCTTCAAAAGCCATGTTGGTGGCCTTATATCTCCTCCGGGATGTGGATGGTTGTAGCTCCGGGCTTTCCTCCGCACTACTTCCACTGATTCTCTCCGCCATCTTTATCTATCTACTCCCACTGTGCAATGAAGAGTGAAGGGGCGGGGACAAATCGTACTAAAGAATGTCAGGGGCGGGCGACACAGGCGGAGCATGACACATGCGCAGTGTATATAAAGCTATTATGATGACCTATGTATGTCCATGCAGAAGTAGCGAGCGTCAGAAACGAAGGTAAGATTAAAGTGGGTGTGTGTGTGTGTGTGTGTGTGTGTGTGTGTGTGTGTGTGTGTATGTATGTGTCCCCTAGATTACAAACCAAAATAATCCTGTGATTTGTGACTGACATTATTTTGGATCTGGTGTCTTGTCTTTCAGAAACAATGAATCCCTTTAAAGAGGAAGAATTTTTGTCCCAATTTATTGAGCTCTATCAGGAAAAGAAAAACCTGTGGGAGGTCAAACACCCACTATATTATAATAGGGATGTAAGGAAGGCAACACTGGGCACACTTTTAGAATTTCTGAAGACTCGAGTCCCCAGGCAGACCTCAAGTTTGTGGACAAGAAAATTCGTATCTTGCGAAACATGTATAAGCGGGAACACAATAAAATCCAGGAGTTGCTCAGATCCGGTGCAGCAGCTGACCAAGTATATGTACCCAAATTGTGGTACTACCACAAAATGCGACTCCTGGATGACCAGACAGAAGCCAGGCAATCACTTTCGATCCTTCCCCCCACCCTTCCCTCCACCCTTCCCTCCACTCTTCCCTCCAGCCTTCCATCCACCTCCACCCCAGCTGAGGAGTCCCAGGAAGAACTGGGCCTTTTCAGCATTGATGAAGTTGATGCGCCCAGCTTCAGCCAGGTATCCTTTTTTGTGTAATTTGTGATTGTGTAAATGTTATTAATGATGTTAACGTGTTAATTTTTTAAGTGCTTCCTAAAAAATGACTTCAGCACAAATATTAATATGTAGACATATCACTAGACAGTAGTGGCCAAAAATATACCTCTGCATAGGTGTGCGCAGACTCTTGCATTAGGATGTGCACCCCAAAGCTCAAATACATATACATGTGTATATGTACTGAAGGTGCCAGTAGGGCAGTGGACAGTCTAATTTTGTTAATTTCCTTTTCCCAAAATTTTTGGGCTTGTGTAACATTTTTGGGGGGGATGAAATATCAGTGGTCTAAACAGGGGGGAATATGCAGCACTCAAGGCAATTAGGGTGTGCCCAGGCACACCTGGCACACCCTGTGCGCACGCCTATGTACTTCAGATATTGTTGATCACCTGAAATAATGGTGGTGTCAAATAGATAGCCTTTACTTTTTTTTGAGAATTATATTTGCAAGTCATGAGCTGAAAATTGTGTGTGATTGCGTAACACAAAATTACAACTATGTCCCTTTTTTTGACACAGGATGACCTCAGCCAGGAGGAGGCCTTGACCAGTGGGAGAGAGGAGGAGGCCTTGCCCAGTGGGAGAGAGAAGGAGGCTGTGGCTGGGCCAAGTAGAAGCCGCACGAAGTTTCAGGTGCCTCCCCTCCGCATTCTCCACCAAAGGCCCAGGAGAATGACACAAACTGAGCAGGAATCCCTAGCCCTCATACGGGAAGCAAGCCAAATCCTGAGTACACCCCCTAATGCAGAGGAGGCGTATGGCACCTATATAGCCAGCAGATTGCTGGAATTGGAAAAGGGCCAACGCCTCCTCTGTGAGGGTCTGATTTTTCAGGCATTTCAGAAGGGCTTGAGAGGGGAGCTTACTGCTACCACATATCTGGCAGATGAAGCCACTCCTCCTCCTCCTCCTGCCCCAAGTACACCACCAGAGGCACAACCTCCGAGGAAGGCTGCAGAGAAGCGTGGAGGGAAGGCTGCAGAGAAGCGTGCAGGGAAGGCTCCACGGAAGACTCGAAAGTGATTGCCTGGTTTCTGTCTGGTCTGACTGTGCTCCCTAGTCGCAAGATACCAATTTTCTTGTCCTAAAACTTGATGTGTGTCCTGGGGGACGAAAGGCTTCACAGATTCTAAAAGTGTCTCCAGTGTTGCCTTCCTAATTTTTTTTTACCAAAATAAATGGATTTTTTTGTTACCTTACATTATTGACTATGTGTTTTTATTCAAAAACGCCATTTTGTTTGGGAGTAGGCAGGTACAGGTCAAAAAGACTATGGGGTTGATTTAAGAAAAGAAAATAGACTGTGCACTTTGCAGAGCACTGTATTAAAAGATCACAGAAGAGGAATGTGCTAGCTTCAATACGAAGGCTAGTTTTACCAGACCAAGCGCTTCCGTCTTGTAATTGCTTCAGAGCATGCGTCAGTTTGAGTTTGTCGGACTAGCACACAGACGACCGGTTTGTTCGCTAGAGAGAAGAGTCAGTCGGATAGATTTAAAACTTGTTTCAAATCTAAGTCCATCCAACTTTTGAGCAAACAAAGTCCGCTGGAGCCCACACACGATCGAATTGTCCGACGAAATCCAGTACGCCGGACCAAGTCTGCCGTAAAGTCCGCTCGTGTGTATGCAGCATTAGTCTCTTCCTTGCTGACACTTAACAGCAGGTGATATGAAGTGCTTTTTTGTATCCATTAGATACTCTCTTCAAAGCGATCTGTATCTTTGGAGGTGTGTGGTCGGACAGGGTCAGGGGACCTTGTTTTTTTTCCCCCACGCCAGTGGGCTATGATCAGGGATGCATGCACTGTCCTGTCACCATTTGAGGAAGCCACAAGGATGGTGAGCAATGACAGTGCATGCATCAGTGACACTGTCCCTCTTGTCCACCTGTTGGAGCACACGCTGCGTAGAATAATGGACAGGGTACTTGAGGCAGAACAGAGGGAGGAAGAGGAGGATTTCCTTACATCTCAAGGCCCCTTTATCCAGACAGTGTTCCTGCTTGCCTGCCGATCACACAGGAAGAGGACGAGAAGGAGGAGGAGAAAAAAGATTGCGTCAGCATGGAGGTGGAGCCTGGCACTCAGCATCAGCAGCAGTCTTCAAGGGATCATTTACAGTCCGAAGGAACCCATGGACTTGTACGTGGCTGGGAGGAGGTGGCTGCGGATCATGTCGTCCTTAGTGACCCAGAGGATTCTGGACCGAATGCCTCAGCAAACCTATGCTGCATGGCCTCCCTGATCCTGCAAAGCCTGCCGAAGTATCCTCGTATTCGTGGTATCAAGGGGCGGGACAATTACTGGCTGGCAACCCTCCTTGATCCACGTTACAAGGATAAGGTTGCGGACCTTATCTTGCCATCGCAGAGGGAGCAGGGGATGAAACATCTATGGGAGGCCTTGCAGAAAGGTTTGTGCAACGCGTTTCCAGAGCCTGGGAGGTTACAATTTTCCGGTCCTCTTGGACAACGTGTTGCTGAGGCTTCGGTCAGTCACAGAAGGAGTGGTGGAGAAGGTGGCCGTCTGACCGATGCGTTCAGACAATTTTTGTAGTCCACAGCCCCAAGGTCTGATTGGTTTCAGCAACCATCGCCAGCATCTGATTCACATGGTGCAGGATTAACTAGGAGCAAGATCAGACTTGGACACCTTTCCCACCGAAAATCCTCTGGGTTACTTGGTCTTGAGGATGGATCACTGGCCAGAGCTTGCACAGTATGCAATTAAGCTACTGGCCTGTCCTGCATCCAGCGTTCTTTTGGAGCGCACATTCAGTGCTGCTGAAGGCTTTGTAACCGATCAAAGGGTGCACCTGTCCACCAAATCGGTCGATCGACTGACCTTAATAAAAATGAATCAGTCTTGGATCACCAGCTACCAAGCACCTGATGCTGATGTAACCTATTGATTTTTTTTTTTAATGTGAGACCCCTTCAAGACTGCCTATGCTGATACTGAGTGACTATCCTGTTATGCTGAGTGACAATCCTCTTCCTCCTCAATTTTCATGCTGATAGCTTGTAAGAACATTTTTGGTTCTGGGCACCAGTGGCCAAGGCCCAATTTTTTTGCCCCTGTTTAACAGGGGCTTGTAATTACAATTTTTGATGCAATACTTTGCAGCAGGGCTCGTTCCTGTGCTACAACCAGAGTATCTGTGAGAAGTTGCAGTGTTGTGACACCAGCACCAGTGCCCAAGGCCCAATTTTTCAGCCCCTGTCTTCAGCTTAAAAAAGATTTTTTGGCTGGAACTAAACACGTTAAAAATGTAACCGTTCAAAATTACAAACAGATTCTACTTAACAACAAACCTACAGTCCCTGTCTTGTTTGCACCGCCTGTATACTGCTGTTCAGAGTATATAGGGCCTGGTGGCCCCACGCCTTTCCTTTATTTAATTTGGGTGCGGGGTTCCCCTTAATATCCATACAAGACCCAATGGGCCTGGTAATGGACTGGGGGGTGGGGAGTACCCATGCCGTTTGTCTCACTGATTTTCATCCATATTGCCAGGACCCGACATTACATTAAAGCCGCAAGCAGTTTTAAATGACTTTTTTTCTTTAGAAATGTTATTTTGTGCAGGGACTGTTCTAAGCATGGGAAACATGCAGGCATACTATAGACACCCCCAGGTACGATATTTAAAGGAATATTTTACTTTTTTTGTCACTTTAAGCATCATTAAAATCAGTGCTCCTGAAAAAAGGCAGTTTTTAAAACTTTTTTTTGCATTGATACATGTCCCCTGGGGCAGGACCCGGGTCCCCAAACCCTTTTTAGGACAATAACTTGCATATTACTAGGGATGAGCTTCGTGTTCTAATCGAACGCATGTTCGACTCGGACATTGCCTGTTCGGTCATTCGCCGAATTCCGAACGATATGGGCTGTTCGCGCCAAATTCGAGTGGTGCGTCACGGCCCATAATTCACTGCGGCATCGCAGTGCATTGCTGGCTGATGATTGGCCAAGCATGCACTATAACCCGCATTCTTCTTGGCCAATCACAGCACCATCAGGGTGGCTTTGGCCACTTATGGCTCAGGGTCTTCTTCTGCGCTCTCCGACCTCTTCTCCGCATCTTCTCCCGTTGTCTGGTTCTTCTCCTCGCTGTCCGGCCTCTTCTCCCGGCGTCCGCTATCTTTTGCCGGCCTCCCCTGCTATCTTCTTCCAGCTCTTTTGCTAGCAGGACTATGCCATCATAAGAGGCGGGGTCACCCGGTCACCCCTATATAAGTCGCAGCACACCTCGCGGACGGCATTACAGCAGGAGAGAGCGTCGTGTCAACATCGGAAGAAGAGAAGAGAGGACCCCCGCTAGCAAAAGAGCTGGAAGAAGATAGCGGGGCTCCGGCAGAAGATACTGGAGAGGAACCGGACACCAGCAGAAGACTGGATCCCCGCTAGCAAAAGAGCTGGAAGAAGATAGCGGGGCTCCAGCAGAAGATACTGGAGAGGAACCGGACAGTGGCAGAAGACCAGGCCCCCGCTAGCAAAAGAGCTGGAAGAAGATAGCGGGGGAGGCCGGCAGAAGATAGCGGAACACAGGGAGAAGAGACCAGACAGCGTGGAGAAGAACTGAACACCAGGAGAAGATGCGGAGAAGAGGCTGGACAGCGCGGAAGAAGACCCCCAAAGTCGGAAGAAGACCCCCGGAGCTGCCTAATAAATTACTTGTGTAGTGTGTTTTTTTCTTGACACTTTTCTCCCGCAGGTGAATGGGTAGGGGTAGCATGTACCCCATACTCATTCACATAGGGTGGGGGGGCCAGGATCTGGGGGCCCCCTTATCAAAGGGGGCTCTCAGATTCTGATAAGCCCCTCGCCCGCAGACCCCAACAGCCAGGGTTGTCGGGAAGAGGCCCTTGTCCTCATCAACATGGGGACAAGGTGCTTTGGGGTGGGGGGGCCCACAGCGCGCCCCCCTTCCCCAAAGTACCCATCCCCCATGTTGAGGGCATGCAGCCTGGTATGTTTCAGGAGGGGGGGCACTCGCTTGTCCCCACCCCCTTTCCTGACCAGCTGGGCTGCGTGCTCGGATAAGGGTCTGATATGGATTTTGGGGGACCCCCATGCTGTTTTTTTGGCGTAGGGGGTTCCTCTTAGAATCCATACCAGACTGAAGGGCCTGGTATGCTCTTGGAGGGGAACCCATGCCGGATTTTTATTTAAAATTTGGCATGTAGTTCTCCCTCAAGATTCATATCAGAGTGCCTGGAAATGGCGGGGATCCAAGTCAGATCCCCGTGCTTGTCGCTCATTGGGAAAGAAAAAAAAAATGTTCCTTTCCCGATGAGCGAGCCAGCTCAGCGCTGCTATCTGCAGCTCACACAGTGCAGTGCGATTATCTGCGGTTGTGTGCGGATAGCTGCGTTAAATCGCTCCTGGACACAGTCAATTCTATTTTTTCTATCCGCACCAAACCGCATGTTATCAAAACGCAGTGTGTGAATGGGGCCATAGGAAAGCATTGTGTGCGTTTAGCTGCAGTAGAAAACTCAGCTAAAAGCACAATTCTATCCGTCTGTGTGAAAGGATAAGGCCCCTTTCACACTGGCACGTTTTTCAGGCGCTAAAAATAGCGCCTGAAAAACACCCTAAAGAAGTGGCTCCATTCACTCCAGTGTGAATCAGGCTTTCACACTGGTAGCGGTGCGCTAGTAGGACAGTAAGGCCTCTTTTACACTGGGGTGGTGGGGGCATCTGCGTTAATGCGGCGCTATTTGTAGCACTGCTTTACTGACGTTTTAGCGGCGTTATTCGGCTGCTAGCAGGGCGGTTTTAACCCCCTCGAGAGCTTATAGATAAGGGCGAGTGGCGCTACCTGTATTGAATACCTAGATGCGTGCTCGTGTATAAATATATAGAGTGGGTGTGTGCCCAGTAGGTTTATAACCCGTGCTACTGTATGCAAAATCAGTGGCTCCTAATCCTAGGATATAAATGATTACCCTTCCACCCGAATGTGAATTAATCAAGTAAATTATATACTAAATAAATCAAACAACCAATAAACATTCCCTCTAGTGCGTGAAGGAGAATAGATATCTATGAATTACTAGATGCAAATTATCCTCTTATAATGATACCTGTGCATTAATAACATTGATCTAAAAATGCATCTTGACACCCAATATTTTATGCAACTCCCCGTGCTCTCACCCGTAAGACTGAGCAGGTGGAGAGTGTAATCAAAGTTCAATACTACCACATTTAGAAAGTGCAATATTAGTGAAATATTGAAAAAAAATTTGAAAAAATGACACCTATAAAAATATAAAAATTAAAAATAAAAATTATCAGGAATAAAAATTATCATATATGAAAAAGTCCCAAATTACAGAGTTCCAACATAGATATAAATGCATAGAATTGCATGAAGTTCCACCATGAATAGGATTCCTGTGGATAGTGACTTTTGTGATGACATCAATTTTAAATCCAGTGACTTGCGGTGCTCCCCCTCAAGGGTCCCCACTTACCTGCTCCCTACACCCCTGCAGGGGTAATAGGCATGTATTATCTGGCCGTGGATGACATCTGGGATTCCAGTAGAGTTGTCCCTGGGGGTTCCCCTCCAGATATGGTATCTCCTTAAGTGATCCTGGTTATCCTCGTAAGAAAGAAACAGGGCTCTCGTAGTGTAATACCGTAAAAATTACTTTATTTAAAAAGCTAGTAAAACCAGCACAAAAACTAAATAAAAAGTGAAAAAGTATATTAAAAGTTCCAAACTCCTGCTACAAGAGCCTGGCATTCACACTGCGTAAAGAAATCAAGTCCGGATAGGAGCCCGTGGATGTATTTCCTCAGCTGAGCGGCGTGCGCCTCAGCTGCGATCCAAGCTCCCTCCGACTTTAGTGTGTGGCGTAAGTACGTAGCCCCGCCTTACGCGTTTCGTCATCGACGTTATCAAAGGCGTGACTGACGTACTTAGTGCAGGGCTTTTGAAGGCAAGCGGATGTATCTCCTCCCATGGGCGGGATCCCCTTGATGTATTACGAGGCTTCCCTGCCGGGTTAAACTACTCCCAAATATGGGGCTATTTAATAATAATGTCTCAGTTTAAAGACTTGGTATCATTAACGACAGACATATGCATTGAGCGATGCTCATATACAGTACATTTCACTGTTTGTACAATAACACTCTGTATATTATTCCAAATTATTCACGGGGTAGTACCATTTTCTCAGTCCATATATAGGGATTACAAAAGCTGGGGGGAGGATGTAAAAGGGAAGGGCATAATTGAAATGACTATGGCTAATGTTATATATTTATAATTAGCTCTTTCCCATGATCAACACAGTGAGTATGTGCTATGAGCTAGTGCTTATAAAGCAATACAAATCAATTACCTTATCCCATATTTATGCCCTAGGTTGACTATCATATGCTGGACTGAGAAATGTATGGCAACCCCATACATAAAGGAAACATACTTTTGATAAGGGAAATCATTATATCCATGTATATAGTATACAATTGCCCCATTATAGGGTCAATATTCGCCATTTACATACCATTATCCATACATGTATCTATGTGTACATATACGCTGTCATGTGTCCTACCCTAACCCATATCAGGGGGGGAAAGATTTACTTTATACCCCTCCTGTTGGGAGAGGACCTCTCGTACATCATAAAGAGGAATACAAGACCCAGTATAGAATAAGCCACCCAAATCCAAGGGGAGGAAAACCACATATGGGATAAAGTATTAGACCCCTAGTGCTATGTCCAATACTCCCATTTAGAGGTCCCTATTGGGGTACCCTTTGGTTCCATCAGCATTTGTACATATACCCTGTCATGTGTCCTGCCCTAACCCATATCAGGGGGGAGGTCTTCTTTGTGCCCCTCCTGTTGGAAGAGGAGCTTACATAAATCAGAGAGAGGAATAAAAGACCCTGTATAGGTTAAACCACCCGAATCCACAGGGAGGAAACTACATATGGGATAAAGTATTAAACCCCTAGTGCTATGCCCAATATGCCCATTTTGGAGGTCCCTGTCGGGGTATCCTTTGGTTCCATCAGCATAGAGGGGAGGTGGGTATGGGCCCTGTGCTAGGCTCTCCACTACCAGTAATCTTAATGTATATCACTAGATATTACAGAGGTCTATGTACACATATTTGCTATATAACTTTAGGACACCAGTAAGTAATACCCATTTTGTATCTAAAGGTTGGCTATGAAGCAGTTTAGGGCTATATCCAAATTTAACCCCTTAGGGGCCAGGGATTGCAACCGATAGATCCACTCGGTTTCGTTTTGAGAAATAAGTGTGAGCTTATTATTTCCTCTCCAATGGTCCTCAATATGGTCTATACCATAGAACACAAGCCCTGTGGGGTCCCGCTGATGTACCTCGTTAAAGTGTCTATATAGATGGTGTTTAGGGGATCCATTCTTGATACAATTAATATGTTCCCTTATTCTAACTGCTAACGGCCGGGTAGTTCTTCCCACGTACTGCAGGTGACAAGGACATTCTATAATGTATGTCACATGCGTAGTCTGGCATGCAATTAATTTTTTTATTTTATATTGTTTGTGGTCAACTGTAGATTTGAATACTTCTTTCTTTTTAGGCTGTGGTTTGCTGACCCTACATGCTAAGCACCTGCAACATTTGTAAAATCCTTTCAACCCAGGACTGATTTTTACTTGCTTAGGAGGGTCTATGGCATTGTGTACTAGGTAGTTCCGGAGACTAGGTGCTCTTCTATATACAAATTTTGGTCTTCTAGGGAGGATTTTTGGAAGATTACATCAGGAAATATGACGGGGAAATCCAGGCAAAAAAACAGAAAAAATTTAAGAGGGATGTCCTTGATTACAAAAATAATAGAGTTTACAAATGGCAAACCACCATGGGAGACCCCAGCAATGATATGAAGGACACGTCAATGAGCACAACGCAGGAATGGGGGAGGACCACCGAGAGGAAGACAGAGAAGAGTAGAAGACCCCATTCCTATCAGGAGGGAAGAACCTGGGGAGAGGATGTATCCCAACAGTGGATAATTTTTATTCCTGATAATTTTTATAGGTGTCATTTTTTCAAAATTTTTTCAATATTTCACTAATATTGCACTTTTTAAATGTGGTAGTATTGAACTTTGATTACACTCTCCACCTGCTCAGTCTTACGGATGAGAGCACGGGGAGTTCCATGAAATATTGGGTGTCAAGATGCATTTTTAGATCAATGTTATTAATGCACAGGTATCATTATAAGAGGATAATTTGCATCTAGTAATTCATAGATATCTATTCTCCTTCACGCACTAGAGGGAATGTTTATTGGTTGTTTGATTTATTTAGTATATAATTTACTTGATTAATTCACATTCGGGTGGAAGGGTAACCATTTATATCCTAGGATTAGGAGGCACTGATTTTGCATACAGTAGCACGGGTTATAAACCTACTGGGCACACACCCACTCTATATATTTATACACGAGCACGCATCTAGGTATTCAATACAGGTAGCGCCACTCGCCCCTATCTATAAGCTCTCGATAATATATCTCACCCCTTTGGGGGTGTGTGAGGGGAGGCTGCAAACCTGCTTCCAGTCTGTGAGCGCGGAAATTCTTTTAAACTTTGGTTTTAACCCCCTGCTAGCGGCCGAAAAGGTTAAATACACCCGCAAAATGCTGCTGCAGTATCACAGCACTGCCCCATTCATTCCAATGGGGAGGAGCGGTGAATTCACTGCTCCAAAGAAGCTGCTGGCAGGACTTTTTGTGATGCCCTGCCAGCGCACCGCTCCAGTGTGAAAGCCCTCACTGGAGTGAATGGAGCCGCTTCTTTAGTGCATTTTTCAGATGCTATTTTTAGTGCTCCTCTAAACGCCCCAGTGTGAGAGGGGCTTAAAAAAAGGCCTGCTAGCAGCACCTTTGGAGCGGTGTATAAACTGCTCCTGCCCATTGAAATCAATGGGACAGCGTGGCTATACTTCCGGCAAAACGCCGCTGTGGTGGCGTTTTGTGGGCAGATTTATATAAACCCCTTTTCGCCCGCTAGCGGCCGAATACCGCCGGCAAAGAGGCGCTAAAAATAGCACCCTTTTACCGCTGCCGCCCGCACCGCCCCAGTGTGAAAGGGGCCTAAGGCCCCTTTCACAGGGACGGACCTTTCAGGTCCACCTTGGACCTGCGGACCTGAATGGACACTCCATAGACCTCTATGGAGGGTCGGATGTCAGTGGTGACATGTCCGCTGACATCAGACCCACTACAATCCGAAAAAGTGTAACGGAGGAAACACCTATTTTTCTATCTGTCTGCGGATCGGGTGACGACGGACTCTACGGTCCGTTATCATACGATTGCCCATAGAGGAGAGCGGAACTCTGACAGGTCTGTCCCTGCACAGTGTGCAGAGACAGACCTGTCATCTGCCTGCTCAGCGGGGATCCACAGAGCGATCCCCCGCTGAGTAGAGCGGGCTCCGTACACGGACACGTCCGTGTGAGAGAACCGTAAGGCCGACGCCCTTTGTACAAAAATCCACAGGATAGTTTGTACAAAGTCCCATCGTGTGTATGAGGCTTAAACACCAGAAATTCAACTTTTCATATCTTTAAAGGTCACCATACACTGGCAAATCAGTTAGATCTTCCATAAATTAGATTCAGTGCAAGAGCCTGTTTGGTTTTCTACAATTAGAAGTAATTCTTACAGTGCATCTTCCTATTACCGCTTTAGCGTAATGCTCTCTTTCCACTATTTCAACCCCAAAGTTGCGTGATTTACAATGTGCTTTTTCGGCTTGTTTTCCACTATTGCAACTTGTCATGCCACTAGGGACTGAAAAGTTGCATCACAAGTTCTACCCCATGATTTACAATGAGTACTGTTCATATGTGTGCGACTTGCTTACGCCCATGCCGTATACACAGCGGGCACACATCTTTTTTAGGGATGAGCCGAACACCCCCCTGTTCGGTTCGCACCAGAACATGCGAACAGAAAAAAAGTTTGTTCGAACACGCGAACACCGTTAAAGTCTATGGGATACGAACATGAATAATCAAAAGTGCTAATTTTAAAGGCTTATATGCAAGTTATTGTCATAAAAAGTGTTTGGGGACCTGGGTCCTGCCCCAGGGGACATGGATCAATGCAAAAAAAAGTTTTAAAAACGGACGTTTTTTCAGGAGCAGTGATTTTAATAATGCTTAAAGTCAAACAATAAAAGTGTAATATCCCTTTAAATTTCATAGCTGGGGGGTGTCTATAGTATGCCTGTAAAGGGGCGCATGTTTCCCATGTTTAGAACAGTCTGACAGCAAAATAACATTTCGAAGGAAAAACCCATTTAAAACTACTCGTGGCTATTGCATTGCCGACAATACACATAGAAGTTCATTGATAACGGCATGGGAATTCCCCACAGGGGAACCCCGAACCAAAATTAAAAAAAAAAAAAATGACGTGGGAGTCCCCCTAAATTTCATATCAGGCACTTCAGGTCTGGTATGGATTTTAAGGGGAACCCTGCGCCAAAAAAAAAAACAGTGTGGGGTCCCCCCAAAAATCCATACCAGACCCTTATCCGAGCATGCAACCTGGCAGGCCGCAGGAAAAGAGGGGGGGATGAGAGTGCGCCCCCCCCGAACCATACCAGGCCACATGCCCTCAACATTGGGAGGGTGATTTGGGGTAGCCAAAGATGAAGAGAAGAGCGGGAGCCTCCCCCCATGCCAGAGGAGAAGAAGATAGAAGACGCCACGGAGGAGATGCTGGACAAGAACGTCGGAGGAAGAACCAGAAGAAGAAGAAGATGAAGATAGAAGAAAGAAGAAGCATTTAAATAAAGGAATTGTCAAAAACTGTCTCTTGTCATTTTTAACATTTTTGACAGTTTTTTAGTGAAATGGTAGGGGTAAGTACCCCCTTACCATTTCACACAGAGGGGGGCCGGGATCTGGGGGTCCCCTTGTTAAAGGGGACTTCCAGGTTCCGATAAGCCCCCCGCCCGCAGACCCCCACAACCACCGGCCAAGGTTGTGGGGATGAGGCCCTTGTCCTCATCAACATGGGGACAAGGTGTTTTGGGGGGCTACCCCAAAGCACCCTCCCAATGTTGAGGGCATGTGGCCTGGTACGGTTCAGGAGGGGGGGCCGCACTCTCGTCCCCCCCTCTTTTCCTGCGGCCTGCCAGGTTGCGTGCTCGGATAATGGCCTGGTATGGAATTTAGGGGGAACCCCACGTCATTTTTTTTTTAAATTTTGGCCAGGATTCCCCTTAATATCCATACCAGACCTGAAGGGCCTGGTATGGAATTTAGGGGGACTCCCACATCATTTTTTTTTTTAATTTTGGTTCGGGGTTCCCCTGTGGGGAATTCCCATGCCGTTTTTATCAATGAACTTCTATGTGTATTGTCGGCAATGCAATAGCCGCGAGTAGTTTTAAATGGGTTTTTCCTTCGAAATGCCATTTTGCTGTCAGACTGTTCTAAACACAGGAAACATGCGCCCCTTTACAGGCATACTATAGACACCCCCCAGCTACGAAATTTAAAGGGATATTACACTTTTATTGTTTGACTTTAAGCATTATTAAAATCACTGCTCCTGAAAAAACGTTCGTTTTTAAAACTTTTTTTTGCATTGATCCATGTCCCCTGGGGCAGGACCCGGGTCCCCAAACACTTTTTATGACAATAACTTGCATATAAGCCTTTAAAATTAGCACTTTTGATTTCTCCCATAGACTTTTAAAGGGTGCTCCGCGGCATTCAAATTTGCCGCGAACACCCCAAATTGTTCGCTGTTCGGCGAACTTGCGAACAGCCAATGTTCGAGTCGAACATGAGTTCGACTCAAACTCGAAGCTCATCCCTAATCTTTATTACAGAAATACATATTTGGCATGGAAATTAAGCACTTGCTTACTGGGCACTTAAACCACCCTGCTGTGCAGACCAATTTTCAGCGCTGATGCACTTTGAATGACAATTGCGTGGTCATACTTAGCCAAAAGTTCCTACAAATAGAGAATTCTTTTGGTGGTATTTGATCACCTCTGTGCTTTTTTCTTTTGTTCAAAAAAAAAAGTAAAGACAGATTTTTAAAAATAATTTTGTATATTTTTGGATGTTTTGATATTAAATTTTGCAAACAGGTAATTTTTCTCCTTCATTGATGTACGCTGATAAGGCAGCACTGATTGGTTACACTGATAGGCAGCACTGCTTGGGACCACTGGTGGGCATTGATAGGTGGCACTGGCAGGTGGTACTGGTGGGCACAGATGAGGCAGAATTGCCTCTTCGGGACCAATGTCCCTTGCACCTAAGCCGGTGATCAGCTTTTATTTTTATCCTCATGCTGTCAACGTGAGGAGAAAAAATAAACAATTACCGAGCTTTAGTTTACATCATGTGATCAGCTGTCATTGGATGACAGCTAATCGCATGGTAAGGGGCCAGGATCGGCCCTTACTTCGATCTGTGATCACCCGAGTCTCAGTGACTCAGTGCACGCTGCGCGTCCTGCAGGGAGCACAGGGAGAGCACATCCTATGACAAATAAAAACCAAAACGTGTAGCGCTAAATGGAAGAGGCACCTTCAAACTAATGAGGTGAAGAGCCCATGTTCTACATACAGTTTAACTGAAAGGAAGAACACAGATAAATGTCTAACATAGGAAAAAACTAAAATAGATGTAAATTAGATATATATATAAAAAAAAGTCAGTGAATAGGAGACTGAATTAGACACCACTTGTGAGTGATGTATAAAGCACCTTCACCAGCATAAGGCCATAAAGTCTTTGAAAGGATGATGTACAGCTGGTTCTTAAAGGTCCCACATATCTATGTTGGATAGTGTATGGATGGACTAGCTCTTAAACATCACACCACAGTGTCTTGACAAACATGCAATTCCCTCAGCCAGTAAAGATGGAGGCTTACCGGAGGGTTTAAACCCAAGACAGTGTATACTGTGAGGGTCAAACCGGCTTTTATTGCTCAATAGCAATATTAGGGAGACCTTAACAGCCTGAAGGGATCACAGGGGGTTCCTGAACGCGTATCATCTCCAAATGGGACAATGGATCTCCTCGCATATGGCTCATAAAAGGTATAAAAAGGGCCACATAGTGTGATACCGTAGAAACCGTATTTTATTAAAAAAGAAGAAATACACTTACATGATTAAGATGATAAAAAGCGCTTGTACATAAAAGAAGGCGGCAGTGGAGTCCCCCCGACGCGTTTCATCCTACGGTTTCTACGGTATCACACTATGTGGCCCTTTTTATACCTTTTATGAGCCATATGCGAGGAGATCCATTGTCCCATTTGGAGATGATACGCGTTCAGGAACCCCCTGTGATCCCTTCAGGCTGTCAAGGTCTCCCTAATATTGCTATTGAGCAATAAAAGCCGGTTTGACCCTCACAGTATACACTGTCTTGGGTTCAAACCCTCCGGTAAGCCTCCATCTCTACTGGCTGAGGGAATTGCATGTTTGTCAAGACACTGTGGTGTGATGTTTAAGAGCTAGTCCATCCATACACTATCCAACATAGATATGTGGGACCTTTAAGAACCAGCTGTACATCATCCTTTCAAAGACTTTATGGCCTTATGCTGGTGAAGGTGCTTTATACATCACTCACAAGTGGTGTCTAATTTAGTCTCCTATTCACTGACTTTTTTTTTATATATATCTAATTTACATCTATTTTAGTTTTTTCCTATGTTAGACATTTATCTGTGTTCTTCCTTTCAGTTAAACTGTATGTAGAACATGGGCTCTTCACCTCATTAGTTTGAAGGTGCCTCTTCCATTTAGCGCTACACGTTTTGGTTTTTATTTGATGTGTTTGGCAATTATTCTGTTTGCGGTGTTAGTGGCTTACCATTTTGAGCAAGCGCAAAATTTACTATTGGTGTGGTTTTGGTGTACACATCCTATGACAGCCTCCCAGAAATTCAGGTCCACGCTGTGGCCATCGTTTGGCTATATCACAGACACCAAGTGGTTAATAGAAAAAAACAGATGCAGATTTCTAGGACTTGCCAAAAATAATGTTTAGAGTCAAAGGCAACTGATGACTTTCTATTAAAGGTCTAAATGGGCCATTAACATGCATCACAATTGAACTTAGGAATGTGTCATTGCAAAGTTAAACTAATTAAAATCCTTTCTTATTTTTGCTTGGGGATAGACTGCAGAGGGATTAGAAGTTTTGTCAGATGTCTACACCCCTGATAGGGTGAAGACACCTCCAAAATTTTTTTAATTTCTCATTCAAAAGTATGCACTTCCTGTCACATAGCCAAACAGGAAGTGAGGGTAAAACCCTACCAATGTATGTCCTTGGGGACACACAGATCAGTCAAAATATTTTCCCCATTCGGGAAATTGCACTCTAGGATTTTGCCATGTACATCCCAAATTATTATGTGTCTTGGGGTTTATTTACTAAAAGGTAAATCCACTTTGCACTACAAGTGCAGTTACTGGAGATCCTAGGGGGACAAGCAAGGAAAAGAAAAAAACTGCATCTTTGCCTCTACATGATTGGATGATAAAATCACCAGTACTACCCCTCAGATTTTCATCAACTACACTTGTATTGCAGAAAGGATTTGCCTTTAATAAACCCCAAAATATCTAATAATTTGGGGTGTACACAACAAAGTGCTAGAGTGCAATTTGCATAGTGGGGACACTAGTTAGATTGACCTGTGTGTCCCCAAGGAAAAATATTGTTAGGGTTTTACTCTCACTTCCTGTTTGGCTATGTGACAGGAAGCAAAGCCACTTTTAAGAAAAGTTACAAAGCACAACTTAAAAATAAATAAAATAAAAATAAAAATCTTGATTTCCCTCAAATGTCCACAATTAGAATAGGATTGTCTTCAGCTTGATTTTAGTTCAGTGCTCTAAATCAGTGCTTCTCAACCCTGTCCTCAAGTACCCCCCCAACAGGCCATGTTTGCAGGTTTTCCTTCATCTTGCACAGGTGCTTTAAATCAAAGTCAATGGTTTTGGACAGCTATTTTAAATAAGATAAAATTTCCTAAACATGTCCTGTCGGTGGGTACTTGAGGACTGAGGCTGAAAACCACTGCTCAAAAAGAAAATTGAATACTTACCACTCTGAAATGTTACTTACCTGGTCACTATCCATGGCAGCATATGCACAATCCATGCATGTGCTACGATGAAGGCACCAGGAAAGTAACTTCAAACTAAAAAAAAATACAAAAAAAGGGATTCGTCTAAGACATGCCAATCAGCCTAGTTAAGCTGCAGCTGGGAAATCAGTTGCATGAAAAGAAAACACATAAAACATAAAAAGTTTGAAACCATTTTATTGGTCAAAAAAAAAAAAAAAAAAAAAACACCCCACACAGGACTTGGAAAAGAAACAAGGAAAGCAAAATACACACACGTATGTTAATTTGAGACACTAACAGAATGTTTGAGGTTTGACCCTTTTGCAGTGTAAATTAAAAGGAGCGCACCCACAAATGGACATCTATTAAGGATTAAAACAACATTAGGCACAACATCTTGAGAAAGAATTTTAAAAATAATGCAGTACAGACAGTTAAATCAAAGTGAACGTAAAAACAACAAAAATTGCCACCATAAAAAAGATTTCATGGTAAAATAACCACCACCCAAAAAAAATCAACAAACCAAAGTAACAAATAAATTGCATAAAAACACATCTGTTTTGCAACAACAAAATAGAAAATACATGTGTTAGACACTCGATAAGCACACCCAAATGTACTCTCTTGCCGCCCCCGACACACAATCTTGGCTCTTTTCAGGGTAAAGAATGCTATCTGCAAGCTTTATATAACATAGGTTTGTGTGCTAATGAGGCAATTGCAAACACATGGACAGTCCATGAAACACACAAATGGTATTTGTTGTACAACTATTGCACATGTTAGGCTCTTTAGTTGCCCCCTGGACTGGGGGGTGTTTTGTCTCGTCTGTAATTTTGGTGCATGCTGGATGATGTGCTTAATTTTGGACAGGGGGGGTGGCTTATTTTGTGCTAGCTGCATTTGGGTTTTTCTGGGCATGCTCAGGGACTTTGTTTTTATTTGGTGGTGCTTTTTGTGTGTGAACATTACTTGGATGTTTCTGGGGGCATGCTCAGAATGTTTTTTAACACCTGTTAAGGACAACCTTAACAGGTGTACTCACTTTGAAGTTCTCTCTACATTGGGTGAACTTGCATTTGCAGTCACAGACTCCATTCACGCAGGGGCAACACGACTTCCAGCGCGACTTTGGGAGGCAACTTGGACACGACTTGAGGATGAATCACAGCAAGACTTGGGGGCGACTTGGGGCGACTTACAACACGACTTGAAGTCGCCTCCAGGACAGGGAACTGTACAAGTGGCCAATTAGAGCTTATCAGCTCTTGTGACCTCATTCTTCTTCCTGTTTTCCTCCTTGTTCCCTGTTCCCCGTTGTTCTGTGTCCAAAATGCTCTCTGTGCGTTACTTAATGTCAGCTGTCATAACAGCTGGTTTGGCAGTATTGATGGAAGAAGAAGAGGAAGAAAGGAAGCGAAGGATGAGGATGAGAAGATGACGTCGCTACTGGATCCATCCAATCATTGCCAATAGACCTACCAGAGGCCAGTTCTGGGCTATGTATGAGAACTTGCGTGGTTTTGAGGACAAGTTTTTCAACTATACCCGGATGTCGATCGCAAGGCAAGTACATATGCTATATGTCATTGTCCAGTTGCCACGTCACCTGCCACGTCCACCTGCCACGTCCACCTGCCACGTCACCTGCCACGTCCACCTGCCACGTCCACCTGCCACGTCCGCCTGCCACGTAACCTGCCACGTCACCTGCCACGTCCGCCTGCCACGTCCACCTGCCACGTCCACCTGCCACTTCATAATCCCCCCATATTTGCATATGGTTGTCTAAGCGGTAATGTGTGTGTAGCTACTATTGATTGATATTTCTTATTTTCAATATAGTAAATTACATTCTTTTTTTTGTTTTGTATTGCAGTTTTGACAAATTGCTTGGTCTGGTTGACATCCATCTTAGGCGACAGAATACATCATACAGGAGGAGTATCTCATCCACTGAAAGACTTATTATTACCCTAAGGTAAACTATCTTAATTCATGCACATTAGTAGCATATTTTCCACATTAATAAAGTCCAAACTGCACTCATTTGTCCGGTCTTCTCCAACGGGTCAAATGAGTGCAGCTGCCTTGACTGATGGCAGTTCTAGCCTCTCAGCAAGCCGCTCTCCGCCCCTTCACAACTCAGTGCTCTAATGGGCATGGAGGAGCAGAGCAGGAGAGCTGCTGACAGTCAGCAGCTCTCAGCTCATGGAGGGTAGAGATGAGAGCCACCTTTTTTAAATATCATGTAATACACATTTTAAAATTTAGCACACAAACATAGCAAAAAATTTGAACAATCAAAAATTTTTATTATTTAGAAAACTATATATCACCAAATATTATCATATTTATAAAACAAGTAACTTGTTATTTTTTTTAAACCTGAACAAGTAGACAACTTTGATAAAAAAAAAAAAAAAAATACAATTGGTGGTAGGTCGGCTGAGTAGAGCTGGTGGAAGGCCTTGGGGATGGTGTGGGTGGCATCAGAATAGATTCTTCACTGAATCTTTGACTAAGGGTACTTGGAATAGGGGATCGGGGGATTTCCGAGATTTTGGGTATTTCCATAGTCGTCCGTGTATGGACGGAAGCGAGGGGGGTAGTAGTGGTGGGTTCTGGGTGGGGTAGGGTTAGGAAAATCGTAATAAGGACCTGATGGGGGTGGTGGGTGGGCAAAAATTGAGGACTGGTCAGTGGCTGGAGCACTTTGGATGTTTGCCTCCAGGATGTCCATAATAGCTTTTTTAACAATGTTCTTTCTGTCCTGTGGCACTTTTTTGAGCATTCCTGCAACCATACATCCAAAGCCACTCTCTTCAGTCTCCAGGGTATCCAGTTTTCTGATACAGTTTTGCCATCAGGGTTGAAAAACGATCCATCGTTTGGTTCATTCTTCCCCCTATCGGTCTGCTGGATCTTGGAGGGAGAGGCCTTCGCGTAGGTGGTTCCTCGACTTGGGGCTGCTCGACACCTGGCAGCGCAATATGTGTTAGCTGGACCTCTGGCAGCTCAAGCTGGGTAGAAGGCTCTGGAATGTTGGTCTCCTGTGTGTCTACAGTAACCTCAAGTGACTGACACTGAGACCCTCCTTCTACAGCGCATGCTGCCTCTCCACCTGCCCGCTGTCCGTTGTCTCTGTCCTCCCAACTTGATTGTGTTCTGCAAGAAACATATAGTACAATTTTAGCACACCCTTCTGTATAGAACGTTATAGTATATCACTTTAGAAATATGAAAGATGTTATATTACTCTCTTAGTTCCATGTAAGGCCTCAGGAACTGCAGCGCTTCAGCATGTACATAGGGTACATATTTTTTGGATCCAGAGCCACTTCTGCTTTCGTGCAATCTTCGTAGGTGCCGCTTGAAGCAGTCCCTCAACCCTTTCCATCGAGTCTGTAAACTTGCCACTGCAACATAACCATAATCACTTATGTATTTTTTCTTTCAGATACCTGGCAACCAGTCATTCTATAGTAAGCCTTCATTTTGAGTTCATGGCGGGCAAGTCAACAATAAGCTATATCATCCGTGAAACCTGCCAAATTTTATGGGACATTTTGAACACTATTGTTATGAAGAGGCCTACACAAGAAAATTGGTGTGATATTGCTAAGCTATATTGGAATCGGTGCAATTTCCCCAATTGTATTGGAGCTATCGATGGGAAGCACGTGCGTGTTATGAAGCCTATCGGTAGCGGTAGTATGTTCTTTAACTACAAAAAATACTGTTTGTTTGTACTGCTTGCCGTGGCCGATTCGAACTACTGTTTTACGTACATCGATATCGGATCCTACGGAAATACCTGCGATGCTCGTATTTTTGCTAATTCCTCCTTTGGTGAAAGGCTAAGAGACAATCGACTTGATCTTCCAGAAAACCGTCCTCTTCCTGGCACAACTAAACCCCCGCTACCCTATGTGTTTGTCGCAGATGAGGCTTTTGCCTTGGGGAAACACATTATGAGGCCATACTCAAATAGGAACCTGACCACTCCGAAGAAGGTTTTCAACTATCGTTTAACAAGGGCAAGAAGGGTGGTTGAGTGCAGCATCGGAATACTTGCCAATAAATGGCGTTTTTTACATACACCAATAGCCTTGAATATAGAAAATGCAATTATTGCTGTCAAAGCAGCATGCGTGCTGCACAATTATGTCAGGGTACGTGACTGATACTGTTTTGAGGATTCCCTCATGCACAATATGGAAAGTGCACACCTCAGTGCTACGAGGGGATCCAGTGACGGTGCCACAGTGCGCGATCAATTTACTCAAGGAAAATAAAAGTAACACTGCGCTAACCCAATCACCGAAGAAAAGCAGCTACATAAATATGACCAATATTATACACAAAGATAGAAATGAAATGTAGCGCTAATAAAAGTAACCAATAATAAAAAACACATCAGTAATGGTAGCCATTAGTAAAGGCCCATGGCTTGACGTGGTATAAGGTGAATAGTGACTAAGATATAATAATGTCCAAATGTGTGGCCATGGGTCAGACAATGAAAAGTCCAAGAATAAACTGTATACAGAATGTTGCACTGGTGCAGGAATCTTCTCCTCTGTGTCTCATAGATAATACGATCATATAATGGGAATATATGAAATTCGCTTACCAGAGGAAGTGGATTCGGATGCCGGTGACACCGAATCAAACAGGCTCAGAGATCCTTGATGGACGATGGTTGTTCGCAGGAACCCCGGATCTCGAGGGGGATCTTTCCTCTGTAATCACTGTCGTGGCTGCCAATTCCAAGGACTGAGGAAGGGTCACGGCCACAGGAGAGTCTCCAGAGTATGGGTGGTTCCCAAAAAGATGTAAAAAACGCCAATAGTGTAGATCAAATGACGTATGCAAAGTCCCCAGTTGAAGTCCATGTGGACGAAACGCATCGGGCGAGCCTTACTCTTCCCTACACTTGGTTTTACCTTTTTTACGTGACCACGCTTTTTATATTGTTTGTTGATTATTGGTGATACCCAATAAACATACGTCATTTGATCTACACTATTGGCGTTTTTTACATCTTTTTGGGAACCACCCATACTCTGGAGACTCTCCTGTGGCCGTGACCCTTCCTCAGTCCTTGGAATTGGCAGCCACAACAGTGACTACAGAGGAAAGATCCCCCTCGAGATCCGGGGTTCCTGCGAACAACCATCGTCCATCAAGAATCTCTGAGCCTGTTTGATTCGGTGTCACCGGCATCCGAATCCACTTCCTCTGGTAAGCGTATTTCATATATTCCCATTATATGATCGTATTATCTATGAGACACAGAGGAGAAGATTCCTGCACCAGTGCAACATTCTGTATACAGTTTATTCTTGGACTTTTCATTGTCTGACCCATGGCCACACATTTGAACATTATTATATCTTAGTCACTATTCACCTTATACCACGTCAAGCCATGGGCCTTTACTAATGGCTACCATTACTGATGTGTTTTTTATTATTGGTTACTTTTATTAGTGCTACATTTCATTTCTATCTTCGCGATCAATTTACGTCATACTTTGTTTCACCGGTTGGTGAAATACAATGGCAAATGGACTCCATTTCATAACTTTATTGATATTAAGTGCTTTAAAAACATATTTGATTTTTTCAGTTGTTTTTTCTGTAGAGTTGAATAGAGCCTGCAGGTATTGATTTTCAATTGTTTTCATAATTTGTTATGTTATACTGTTGTTAATGTCTTCAATAAATTTTTGGCCTTAAAATTTTGTGATAATTAATTTGTCTATGGTTATATTGTTCAATAATTACCTACATAAAATGCCATTACAGCTAGACATCACTGACAGACTTCACCAGGGTTCTCCATACTCTGGCCCTCTAGTTGTTCTAGAAACCCTGCTTTTTTGCAGCAAATGATGTGGCAAGTGGGCAATCCACAACTAGTGGCAGGTGACGTGGCAAGTGGACAATCCACAGCTTGTGGCAGGTGACGTGGCAAGTGGGCAATCCACAACTAGTGGCAGGTGACGTGGCAAGTGGGCAATCCACAACTAGTGGCAGGTGACGTGGCAAGTGGACAATCCACAACTAGTGGCAGGTGACGTGGCAAGTGGACAATCCACAACTAGTGGCAGGTGACGTGGCAAGTGGACAATCCACAACTAGTGGCAGGTGATGTGGCAAGTGGGCAATCCACAACTAGTGGCAGGTGACGTGGCAAGTGGGCAATCCACAACTAGTGGCAGGTGACGTGGCAAGTGGGCAATCCACAACTAGTGGCAGGTGACGTGGCAAGTGGGCAATCCACAACTAGTGGCAGGTGATGTGGCAAGTGGACAATCCACAGCTTGTGGCAAATGATGTGGCAGGTGACATGCTAAATACAAGTACACAGCTGCTGCTACTCACTCTGCTCTCACAAGATGGCTGAAATAGTTAAAAAATAATGTTTTTTTTGGGACTGTATGGAACTACAACCATCATGCCTAGTCAAAGATAACAGAAATAAATATAAAAATGTTTCACTTACACTTGTCCCTGCGGTCAGTCTCCAACAATACATCCCAATCCGGGTAGGTCAGCCTACAGATATCCAGCCAGGCATTGTCCCTCTTGACATGATCCTTATAATTCGGGTCTTGCTTGTCATATAGACATTTTCTCTCCCTGATGAACCTGATCAGGGACTCATTGTCTACCACCTCCCTGGCTCTGGTAGACATTCTGTATACAAATTTTTTACCTACACAAGTATACAGAGCTCTGGTCAAAAACGAAAGTACTCTGTGTTTCAGAAGGAGGGGGCTGGCTGTTTGTGGAGGGTTGCTGGGTAAAATTCCTTTCTGTTTCCTGTGAAGTTGCCTCAGTATGAACTGTGATCCGACTTGGAGGTGACTTCCATTGAACTGAATGGGTACAAGTCGCCTAGAAGTCGGATTGAAGTAGTACAGGAACCTTTTCTGCAGTCGGAGCAACTGCAGTAGTGTACATTAAGACAGATCCATTCTCTATCATGGATTTTTTCAGCAAGCGCGACCTGAGGCGACTAGGGGCGACTTGGGGCAACTTGGAGTCGGATACAAAGTTGCCCCTGTGTGAATGGAGTCTGAGGGAACTGACTTGGCAATTTTACTAGTCCCCACTTGGATGGCTTATCTTCTAGTTATTGGCCTTAAAATGGGTATGGGTATGGGGCCCAGGTCCCACCCTAAGGGACATATATCAATGTCACCAATTGGACAACCCCAAAAACGAAACAAGGAGAAATGCCTTTAAATATGCCAAATTGCTTAAGGGCCAGCTCACACCAATGCAGTCCAGTGCATATTTTAAGCATCAAAAATGTATGGAAATTCGTTTATATGGTTTTCAATGGCATAGTTCACACCAGTGCTTGCAGTTCCAGTGCATTCCAGTTCCAGAAAAAAAATGAGAACATGCTGCATTTTTTTCTGCACTGGACTGTACTGTAAAGCTGTAAAACGCATCAAAAACGCACTGGAACGCACTTGTCCTTATTTAAGGTTAGGAAAAACGAGGGGGGGAAGCACTGGACTGCATCAAAAATGCACCAAAAACGCACTGGAACGCGTCAAAAACGTGCATGCAGAAAAGCACCTGGAACACGTCCGGACTGTGTTTCTATGGTGTGAAATGGCCCCTAAGGGTGTGATCCTGGCCCTCCCCCCATGTGAAATGGTAAGGGGGTACAAAAGTACCCCTACCATTTCACCAAAAAAGTGTCAAAAATGACAATAGACCGTTTTTGACAATTCCTTTATTTAAATGCTTCCTAAGAAAATTAGTGGTGTTCTTCTGATCCTATTAGTACAGTACCGCAGGCAGCTGTAGTATTTACAAGTTAGTGTAGTGCGTCCTCTGCACAGTGTGCACCTAAAGCTACCTAAACAAAATTAGTGGTGTTCTTCTGATCCTATTAGTACAGTACTGCAGGCAGCTGCAGTATTTACAAGTTAGTGTAGTGCATCCTCTGCACAGTGTGCACCTAAAGCTACCTGAAGAAAATTAGTGGTGTCCTTCTGATCCTATTAATACCACAGGCAGGCAGCTAAAGTATTTACAGTTAGTGTAGTGCGTCCTCTGCACAGTGTGCACCTAAAGCTACCGGGAGACAATTGTTGTTGTTCTGCTCCTATTAATACATAGGCAGGCAGCTACAGTATTTACAGTTTAGTGTACTGTGTTCTCTGCACAGTGTGCACCTAAAGCTACCTGAAGAAAATTAGTGGTGTTCTTCTGATCCTATTAATACCACAGGCAGGCAGCTACAGTATTTACAGTTAGTGTAATGCGTCCTCTGCACAGTGTGCACCTAAAGCTACCTGAAGAAAATTGCTGTTGTTCTGCTCCTATTAATACCACAGGCAGGCAGCTACAGTATTTACATTTAGTGCACTGTGTCCTCTGCACAGTGTGCACCTAAAGCTACCTGAAGAAAATTAGTGGTGTTCTTCTGATCCTATTAATACCACAGACAGGCAGCTACAGTATTTACAGTTAGTGTACTGCGTCCTCTGCACAGTGTGCACCTAAAGCTACCTGAAGAAAATTGCTGTTCTACTCCTATTAATACCACAGGCAGGCAGCTACAGTATTTACAGTTAGTGTACTGTGTCCTCTGCACAGAGTGCACCTAAAGCTACCTGAAGACAATTGCTGGTGTTCTCATACTAATAATACTACAGGCAGGCAGTTGATTCTGCTAGCTGCAGTATCAGTATATATATACATTCCAACTTTGTGCTGCTACATCTCACTGCAGGCCATCAGTATGTCTGGAAGGCCAACAAGGAGAGGCAGACAGTCACAAGCCAATAAAAGAGGGCAAGCAGGCTATTTGTCTAGAGGCAACGGTGCTGGTCTTGGAGATGATGCATCCTCATCAGCAACGCTTGTCCTTTTTTTCGGCAGCTGGCCGTGTTGAGACGCAACATGCGGAAGACTTGGTAGACTGGATGACCAAGCTGTCCTCATCCTCTCACCCAGGCTCAGGGTACTTTTTCTGGCAAAGCAGCTGCAAACGCGGCCTCTTCCCACGGCTCAATGGCATCAGTCACTCCTTTCCTATCCCCACCATGTCCTCCTATGGAGTCCTCCAAACTGTTTGACCACAGTGTTGGGTATATGCTCCAGGAGTATGCCCAGCGTTTTGAAGGCTCCGATGATGGTACCCAGCTAGAGGAAGGCAGTAACGTGAGCCCAGAGAGAGGGGGTGCCCAAGAAGGACAGCAACCTGGCAGTCATGTTTCTCCAGCTGCAGCATACTGCGAGCTTTGCTCCAGTGATGAGGAGGGAGGGGATGATGAGGTCACTGACTCCATGTGGGTGCCTGATAGGAGAGAGGAGGAGGAGGAGGAGGCACATCACCAAAGAGGTAGAATGCCCTCCAGGGGCCAGCTTAAGGGCAGCACACTGACTGCATCACACCGCAGAGCTCCGCATGTGCAGGGCGCTGCTGTCTCTGTGTGTTATTCCAAAAGTTTTTGAGACTAGTGCATCAGATCCCACCGCTGCTTTTTGCGACATATGTCTCAAGCGTAAATCTCGTGGCCAAAACATCTCCCGCTTGGGCACCACATGCTTGACCAGACATATGTTGACCTGCCATGCAGTTCATTGGCAAGCGTATCTAGAAGACCCACACCAAAGAACAAAGAGGACCTCTCCTTGCTCCTCATCAGCTGGGATCTCCAACCCCACTCAGTCCTCTCTGAGACCTGCACTGAGAGGAATGAAGGTGTAGAATTAGATGTGTCACAGCCAAGTACTTGTGAGCAATCTGCTTTCGATACACCGACGTCAGATTGTACCAGGCAAATTTCCCTGCCCCAGCTGCTGCACCGCCGAAAGAAGTTCGCTCCCAGCCATCCACATGCCCAGCAGTTGAATGCTAGCTTGGCAAAATTGCTAGCACTTCAACTGCTGCCTTTTCAGTTGGTAGACTCTGCTCCCTTCCGTGAGTTTGTGGAATGTGCGGTTCCTCAGTGGCAGGTACCCAAACGCCACTTTTTCTCATGGAAGGCGATTCCGGCTCTCTACCAGCATGTGGAAGGCAATGTCTATGCCTCGCTGGACAGGGCGGTCAGCGGACAGTGTTCCTGCATGCCCGTTGATCACACAGGAAGAGGAGGAGGAGGATTGTGTCAGTATGGAGGTGGAGCCTTGCACTCAGCATCAGCAGCAGTCTTTAAGGGATCAGTCCCAAGAAACACATGGACTTGTACGTGGCTGGGAGGAGGTGACTGCGGATCATGTCGTCCTTAGTGACCCAGAGGACTCCGGACCGAATGCCTCAGCAAACCTATGCTGCATGGCCTCCCTGATCCTGCAAAGCCTGCGTAAGAATCCTCGTATTCATGGTATCAAGGAGAAGGACCAATACTGGCTGGCAACCCTCCTTGATCCACCTTACAAGGGTAAGGTTGCAGACCTTATCTTGCCATCGCAGAGGGAGCAGAGGATGAAACATCTTTGGGAGGCCTTGCAGAGAGGTCTGTGCAATGCGTTCCCAGAGACTGGGAGGTTACAAACTCCTGTTTCTGGACAACGTGTTGCTGAGGCTTCGGTCAGTCAAAGAAGAAGTGGTGGAGAAGGTGGCCATCTGACCGATGCGTTCAGACAATTTTTTAGTCTGCAGCCCCAAGGTATGATTGGTTCCAGCAACCATCGACAGCGCCTGTTTTACATGGTGCAGGAATACCTAGGGGCAAGATCTGACTTGGACACCTTTCCCACCAAAAATCCTCTGGGTTACTGGGTCTTGATGCTGATGTAACCGAATAATTATTTTTGAAATCTCAGATCCCTTCAAAGACTGCCTATGCTGATGCTGAGTGACTATCCTGAGTAATTATCCTCTTCCTCCTCAATCATCACGCTGATAGCTTGTAAGAAAATTTTTGGTTCTGGGCGCCGCCACCAGTGCCTAAGGCCCAATTTTTCAGCCCCTGTTTAACAGGGGCGTGTAATTACAATTTTCAATGCAATACTTTGCAACAGGGCTTGTTCCTGCGTTCCAACTAGAGTATCTGTGAGTTGTTGCAGTGTTGTGGCACCAGGACCAGTGCCTAAGGCTCAATTTTTCAGCCCCTGTTTAACAGGGGCATGTAATTACAATTTTTGATGCAGTACTTTGCAGCAGGGCTCGTTCCTGCATTCCAACTAGAGCATCTGTGAGGGGTTGCAGTGTTGTGGCACCAGCACCAGTGCCTAAGGCCAAATTTTTCTGCCCCTGTTCAACAGGGGCATGTAATTACAATTCTTTTTTTTTTTTTTTTTTTTTTAATATTTTTATTGGTTTTTGTAACAGAAGTGACAAGGAAAGATATAGGCAAAAGGAGAGCATAGCACACGGATAATTCAAATATAGTACAGTATATTGTTGCGGACGCAGCCGCTGTTCTTGTGAGTAAAAAAAAGTCAAGTTATGACATATAAACCGTAGTAGTAGATCATTTAGTTAGAGTAAATTTTCCGTAAAGCTTTAAAGAGTCTATACATTTGAACTATTGTAACTAAGTCTTAGAACTCTAGTTTTATATGTTATCAAGGATGGTGGTTGCTATAGGGTGGGTGGGGGTGGGGGAGGGAGCGTGAATTATCTAGTCATGAGAAGCACCCGTTAAAGTTTGTTTTAAAGTTAGGTTTGCGTGACTATAGCCGTAGGTAGGTGTTTGTAGAGAGGATCTGTAGGGGATGGGTTGGGAAAGTAGTAGAAAGTGGATTATAGCGATTATTGTCAGCAGAAGGTATAACGTTGGTGAGTTTTGTCATGAGTTTGAGGGTGTTCGGATTTGTCGGTCGCGGAAAGAAAAGTGAGAGGGACAGAGTTTTTCCAGGGTGAGGAAGATATGCGTTATTTTAAGCAGCGATGCAATGTCTATACAGTTTTTATGTGAAGTATTGTTTGTATTCATCAGTGGTGGTAAAGTATATCCAGCATGTCCATGTTTTGACGAACTTAGGTTGTGTTTCTTTGGCCTGGTGTATGAGGTCCTCCATGGCCATCGTTTTTTGTATGCGTGTAATCCATTCTGCAATGGATGGTTGATCTGTTGAGCGCCATTTGAGGGGGATGCATAGCTTGGCGGCGTTCACCATGTGCATGGCCAGAGATCGTAGGTATGTCGACAGTGGCAATTTGGAGTGATGGAGTAGGAATGATGCAGGATTGAAGTCTAACGTGTATGTCGTTATTTGGTTGATCAGTTTGTGTACTTCTTTCCAGAAGGGTTGAATTTTTGTACAGGACCACCAAACATGTAAGAACGATCCAATCTCAGTTTTACATCTCCAACATGTTTGGGTAATTGACGAGTCAATATGATGCAGCGTCAGCGGTGTCCTGTACCATCTTGAAAGTATTTTAAAGGCGTTTTCCTGTACTTGCACATTAATGGATCCTTTGTGGGTCAAGGTATATATTTTCTCCCAGTCTGCATCAGTAAGGTGCATCGAGAGGTCCTGTTCCCATTGTCTGGTGGTCCAGTGTTTTGTAGGTGTGCGGGATGTGAATAGGAGTGCATATGTCTGGGATATCAGGTGTTTTTGTGGTTCCTCACTGGAGCATAGGTGTTCGAATGTGGTGGTCTGTCTGGACCAGTCTGGTCTGGGTTTAGGTTTGTTAAAGAAGTGTCTCAGTTGGACGTAAGTCCAGAATGGGAAGGATCTCATGTTCATTTTTGATGCAAGCGCTGTTTGGGATAAGAGATGATTTCCTTCGAAAAAGTGCTCTGCTCGTACAGTAGGGTGGGGCCAATGGTCAGCTAAGAAGGTGGGGTGCATCCCTGGTGAAAAATCTGGGTTCATCCTCAGTGGGGTTAGTGGGCCATTAAGTGAAGAGATTTTGTAGAGGTTACAGGTAGTGTGGAAGGAGGTCAGCGTGGGTTTAATTAGTGGGTGGTTTTTGCATTCAGGGGGGATATTAGAGTTAGTGATCCAGGGGAGGTGAGACAATGGAAGGCCTGAGAATGATTGCTCTATGTGGATCCAGTCTTTAAGTGTGGGGTGTATGTTCCAATCTATAATTCTTGTAAGATGGCATGCTTGTTGGTATTTGCGTAAATCAGGAAGACCTATACCCCCTAAAAGTTTGGGGGCGGTTAGTCTCATGTAGCTTAGTCTCGGGCGCAGTTTGGCCCATATGAATGATGTACAGGCCTGTTGATAGGTTAAGAAAAAAGTTTTCGGAAGTTTAATGGGGATAGTTTGCAAAATATATAGAAGTCTGGGCAAAACATTCATTTTGATTATTGCAGCTCTACCGAACCAAGAAAATAGTCCTGTGGACCATTTTTTAAGGTCCAATTGTATTTTTTGTAAAATTGCCGCATGGTTAAGGGTGTATAAGTTATTCAAGGAGGTCGGTAAGAGAATACCTAGATATAGTATTGCTTTAGCGTTCCACGAGAACGGGAAATTGATTTGGCATTGTTGACAAATTTCTGAGGCAAGGGTGATGTTCAGGGCTGTCGATTTCGAGTAATTTATTTGGAGGTTAGAAAGGGTATGAAAATTTTTAAAGTCTGCAAGGAGGCTAGGTATTGTCGCTAGGGGGTCAGTAAGAAAAAGGAGTATGTCGTCCGCGAAGGCAGCTACTTTGTACGTGCGTCGTTTGATGGTAATCCCCTTAATGTCTTGGTTGGCTCTCAGGCGTCTTAGGAAGGGTTCTAGAGTAAGAATAAAAATTAGAGGGGAGAGCGGGCATCCCTGGTGGGTTCCATTCGACAACGAGAAGGCGTCTGACAGGTGGTTGTTTACATGGACCTTGGCAGTAGGGTTAGAGTAAAGGGCCGATATGAAATTGAGCATCGTTGGGGGAAGACCTATCATCCGTAGAGTCTCTAACATATAGTCCCAGGCCACCCTGTCAAACGCCTTCTCCTCGTCAAGGGAGAGCATAAATCCGCTTGAACGGCTAGATGTGAGCCAATGGTGTATATTAAGAGCTTTTAGAGTGTTATCTCTCGCCTCTCTTCCCGGGACAAAGCCAACTTGGTCCAGATCTACAAGTTGGGGCAATAGTGGTAATATACGATTCGCTAAGGTTTTCGCATACCATTTTAAGTCCACATTGAGAAGCGAGATGGGTCTGTAATTGGTAACAAGGGAGGGGTCTTTGTCTGGTTTTGGAATTACAGCTATGTGGGCAGTTAGAAGGTCTCGAGGCGGTGTCGTAGGGGTTGCGAAGGAGTTGAAGGCTTTTAGGAAAAAGGGGGTGAGCTTTTCTGCGTAAGTTTTATAGTATCCGACTGTCAGGCCATCGGGGCTGGGGCTTTTACCTGATTTTAGTTGTTTCAAGGCTAGGTCTATTTCTTCTCTGGTTAGAGGGGAGGCCAGATCTTGGGCTACGGAGGTCGAGATAGGGGTAGGGCCATATTGTCGCAGAAAATCTACTATCATTTCTGTTCGTTTGTTTTTGTCAAGGGATGAATTAGATGGGTGAAGGTTATATAATTTACTATAATATTGGACAAACTGTTTTGCAATGTCTGGGGTTTTGGTAAATTTGCATCCTGCTGGATCAGTGATGGAGTGAATCGTTGTGCGAGCTTTTGTCGCTTGTAAAGCCCGAGCTAGCATTTTACTGGCTTTGTCGCCATATTCATAAAACGTTTTTTTGGAGAAAATATATTTGCGTCGAATTTGGTAGTTTAAGATATCCAGAAGATCTTTTCTAGCTTGAATCAGTTCAGTCATAGTGGAGAGGGCTTGGGATTGTTTGTGAGCAGTTTCTAGCCTATGGATTTTGTAAGTGAGGTTTATATATTGTTTTTTGCGTATTCGATTGCGTTTAGCCGCCGCCGCGATTAGCGTTCCTCTGATTACACATTTGTGTGTTTCCCAGATGGTAAGTGGGGATGTGTCATTCGAAACATTCTCTTGAAAGAAATGTTGGAGGTTAGATTCGACCTCAGCCTTGATGGAGGGATCAGTCAGTAATGATGGATCCAATTTCCATGTTTGTGAGCGGGGTGTCGTGTTTGAGATTTTAAGTGTTAGAGAGGTGGGGTGATGATCGGATATAAGTATGGGATCAATTGAAGTGTGATGGATTAGAGATAAATCTTTTTGTGTTAAAAAGATGTAGTCTATCCTTGAATATCTGTCGTGGGGAGCGGAATAAAATGTGAAGTCTTTAACATTTGGGTTCAGGGTGTGCCAGGAGTCATGCAGTAATAGCTGATTGAGTAAGGATTTAATCGTTTTAAGGGCCGAGTATGGGAGTGAGGAAAAGCCGGTAGATGTGTCTTGGGTAGGGTTAAGTGGAACATTGAAGTCTCCACCCAGGATGAGGGTTCCTTCTTGGAAGGTTGTGAGTGCATTCGTAATTTTCCTAAAGAAAGGTACCTGACCGTGGTTGGGGGCGTATATATTAGCTAATGTGAGCGTTCTGTTGAGAAGGGATCCTTTGAGAAATATGTATCTGCCTTCCACATCTATTAAAGAGTCTGTGATTTGAATGGGGCAGGATTTAGCAATGAGTATTGAGACACCTTTCGTTTTGTGTAACGGGTTGGTAGCATGAAATACCGTGGGATATCGGTGATTTTGTAGCTTTGGCGTAGAGTTAGATCGAAAGTGAGTTTCTTGAAGGAAAATAATATCCGCTTTGTTGCGGTGCATTGTGAGGAGTAGTTTGGAACGTTTCTCAGGCGTATTGAGGCCTTTTACGTTCAGTGAGATCAGTTTAAGTTTGGTGTTGTGCTTGATGCTGGACGGATTCGTCATTGTATAGATGTGTGGATGTATTTAGGATGCTAGTATGCGCTGCTTTGGTGGGGGTGGTGAGTTGGGTTGAGGGGTGCGTGCTTGTGGGCAAGGTGGGTCGGGGAACAGGGGTAGGGGGGGTGAACAATACTGGTAATGAATGTGATCTCAATCACTTAATTCAGTGACTAGGATCACAAAAGTTTACTAACCGGATAGGATCAGTGGTGTGTGTGGGTTCGTTTATAGGAGATGCTAGATAAGATATGTGTAACCACTGTGCGGGGGTTGGTCTATCAATCGAGAGATGTACTACAGTAGGAAGGAGAATCTGTCAGTGGGGTCCAGCTCACCAACAGTCTTATGTTATTTATACGGTGGAACCCGGGGGACAAGTATGTTATGTTCCTGTTGGGGAACTTGGCAGAGTGAAGTCATATGGGTGATAGGATGGCCGACAATTTGAAATGGCGAGAAAGTCAGTTGAGTAACAGTATTAGTAGTTAGCTATACCTTAGAACGAGTGGGAGGAATTGGTTATGTGGGTGATGGTTACTGGTAGGGTCAGATCAGTGAGGTGGGAAGGCATAAAAGAGGGGAAACCTTAATAAACATTGTTACATAAGTATATTAACAATAATTACTGGATTAGTGGTTTATACAGTATAACAAGTTCAAGGCTAAGTAAACAGGTTAGCATAACATGTGTGATAACGATCAGTCATAGAAATATATCAGTGTTTGTATAAAGTGGTTAGTTGTTGAAAATGAATAGAACATAACCTGTGTGTGGTGGGCATAGATATGTGTAGTTAACCCAGGCAAATACAACATTGCAGGAGCAGTGCAGATCACGAATTTTATGTATGTGTAGATTCGTAGGGGAAGTATGAGTATTGATGAGTATGAGAGTAAGTGTATTCTTCTAGTGTGTTTTAGTGTAATAACAGAAGTGGTGATGTAGATTAAATGTAATGTTAGTCTTGTTAGTTTCGGTATGTGAAGATGAATGAGGGCATATATTGTGTAGGAATGTAGAGAGGATGTGCTCAAAGCCAGTAGGTGGTAGTAGAGAGCTGAAGTTTGAAAATTCCTTCATAGTTACATAGTTACATAGTAGGTGAGGTTGAAAAAAGACACAAGTCCATCAAGTCCAACCTATGTGTGTGATTAGAGTGTGATTCAGTTTGAGAGAAGTGGGTTAGATCTTGGGAATGTGAAAGAAATCGTCAGCTCGAGTGTTGTCAGTGTGTGTTGCTATGTATCAGTGTCTACCCTATACAGAAGGCAGAGATCACTTAAGTCGTTCACCTTAAACCTGTTATCTATAAGGCTGAACAACGTACTCTGCGGGATGTAGTCGGTTTATAGAGGGTGTGCGGACATCGAGCCCGGCGAGGCATATAAGAGGTAGTCTATTGGTTGAGCGTGTACACTCATGGCAGTGATTGTATGGGGAATAGGAGGAGCAATTCCTGAAGATAGAACGGTCTGCTGTGGGGAGCGGTAACTATAGCGTGATTTCTGCATCCGATGCAGTTTGGCAGTCTATGGGTTGAAGGGCTATGAGAACTGAAAAGTGAAGGAATACGTGTTGTGTTGTAGGGGGGGGAGGTAGAGTCAGTGTGCAAGTGGGAAGGGGAAGCACAAATAGGTGGACCTGGGCCTAGGGATCATAACAAGGCAGCCGAGCGTAACGGTGTGTTTTCCGTAGAATGTTGATGGGCGTAGTACAGTGCGGTGATAAGTTACCGGAGACATGTTAATCATTAAACAGAAAGCAAATTGAATAAATCTTGAGTGAGGAAGGATTGCAGGTATATGTGGCAAACCCAGGAATAAACAGCAGAGCCAGGGGGAATATTAATAAGCGTTGTACCCTGTTGTATTCAGTGCGGGGGTTAATTATTGTTGATCTCTGCTATAGTGATATATGAGGTAAAATGAGGGTGTAAGGCTTAGTGAATCACAGATATCCCTGACTCCGGGTCAGTAGGTGGCAGTAGAGGGCCAAACTGCAGGGAGTGGATTGTGGCTCAAGGAATTAGGTAGTGTGAGGGAGAATAAATTGGTATAAGGATTGTGTAAAAGATATGGCTCTGATATGTTGTCAGCGTGTGGTGCATCACGACAGTGTCTTCCCGGAATGGGAGGCAGTAATCACTTAAATCTTATAACTTCTAACAATAAACCTTAACAGTTAACATGTTACCCTTTAGAACTGTAACAGGGTACTCAGGGTCCGTATGCATTGAGTCTGGTGGTACATACACTGTAGGTCCTGGTGCCGATGTAAAGCATCGGTGTAGACAAACATCTGTGAAGAAAGCATGGAATGTGTTCCACGGGAGTGGAACAGGTTGTTGAGTAGAATGGTGACTGCAGCGTATGTCGTTTGGTTGGTCCGGGCCGGTGTTCTGTCAAGTGGGGGAACGACAGGGAGAAGTTGAAGGTGTCCATAGTCAGTTGCAGGGGTAATCATCAGAGGCAGTCATTGTGTAAGTGGGAGAGATCTCTGCAGTCATGAAGATCGGGTCTCGGGCGATACTGTAGACGTGATCAGAGGAGGCGGTGGTTCCACCGGGGTACGTTGTTGAGTGTGGGAGAGATAGTCGAGACATGTCCAGGCACATGTAGAAAGGAGAAGGTGGTAGAAGTGGATCAGGGGCTGTCAGCGGTGTCGTCTGGTGAAGAATTCAAGAGCATGGAGGTAAGTTAATGGTCCCGGCGAGCTCTGCGAGGCAAAGGCGCTGTCATGGGGCTAGGAGGTGGTTGACTGGGTCCCACTGAGGAATAGTGTCTGATGGGTGAGGGCGATCTGCGTCAGCTGGTATTGTGTGCATCCATCGGTTCTTCTTCTGGAGGGTGACGGGTGTGGGGTGGGATGTTGAATTCCTCATACCAGTTTGGGACCAACACAAGCGGGATATCCAGGGTGCAGCAGAATCCATCAAGGTCTTCTGGAACTCTCAGTAAGGCTGAGTGGCCTTGGTGGGAGGCAGAGAGGCCGAACGGGAACTTCCATCGGTAGCGGATGCCATTGTTCCGCAGAACATCTAGTAGAGGCCGGAGGTCTCTGCGATGTCGCATTGTGATCGCTGAGAGATCTTGATAGATGTATATATGGCATCCATCATATTCCAGCTGCGGTTTTTCTCGTGTTTTCTTGAGGATTTCTTCTTTGATTATATAATCATTTATAAAGCAGATGACATCTCGTGGGGGGTCTGTGTCTCTGCCTCTGGGATGGAGCGCTCTGTGGATACGTTCCATAGCCACCGGAGTGAGACGGGGCTTATCGAGGAGTTGGTTGAAGAGGCCCGTGACAGCTTGAAGGAGTTGGTCTTGGTCCACGGATTCGGGTAGGCCTCTCACTCTAAGATTATGTCTGCGACCGCGATTGTCGAGATCTTCAACATGACGTTGAAGATCTCTAAGTTGCATGGTGTGGGAGTTCACTTTGTAGTGAATTGCTTTTGTTGCTGAGCCTTGTAGTGCTACATCATCTTCGACTCGTTGCATTCTCCCTGAGATAGCCTGTAGTTCATGGCGCAAGTCTGAGATGGCCGAAAACAGAGTGTCCTTAATGTCTGCTGCCACAGCCTGGAGATCCCTCAGACTCGGTTGGCGGAGAGAAGTGCCGTCGTTCTCCATATGTGATGTGTGAGGATCGGTTGAAGTGAGGAGAATTCCTGTCAGTTCCTGAGAGGGAGTTGAGGCGGGAAGAGGAGCCACCCTGTTAGGCCTCTGGGTGCGGAAGATCTCCGGTATAGTGTGGTTTGTGCGGCCGGTAGGTTCCCTCGGGGAGCAGGATCGTGACTGCGAGCTTCCGAGGGAGGAAGTTCCCATAGTGGGTAGTGAAAAAATTTGCAGGTCCCTAGGTTAAGCTGAAGAAAAGACTGTGGTGAGCGGGAGCCGAGGAATTAAGCAGCCATCTTCTCTCAAGGCAAACCACGCCCCCTCATGTAATTACAATTCTTGATCCAATATTTCACAGCAGGGCCCTGTGAGGCTTACAGTGTTGCGGCCACAACAACACCTAAGGCCCAAATTTCTGCTGAGTATATAGGGCAGGCCCCTACTTTCAAACATCCAACTTACAAATGACTCCTACTTGCAAACGGAAGGAGACAACAGGAAGTGAGATGAAATCTACCCCTAGGAAGGGAAATTCTCTCCTGTAAGAGTTAATATGGGAAAAACATTTCTCCTTTCCACTGATGCTTTATCACCAATCCTTGTTTCACAAAAAAAAACACAATTTTCAAAAAACATTTGTCATTGGGACAAAAAGTGAGGTGAAATCTTCTGAAGAGGAGCACAGACAGCAAAACAAATGTCACAGAGGGTGATAACACTTCCCTATGTTTTCCAAAAAGCTTAATAGATTTTTTGGCTGGAGCTAAACACGTTAAAAATGTACCTGTTCAAAATCACAAACAGATTCTACTTAACAACAAACCTACAGTCCCTGTCTTGTTTGCACCGCCTGTATACTGCTGTTCAGAGTACAGAGCCTGTATACTGCTGTTTCCTTTTTTTAATTTGGGTGCGGGGTTCCCCTTAATATCCATACAAGACCCAAAGGGCCTGTTAATGGACTGGGGGGTACCCATGCCGTTTGTCTCACTGATTTTCATCCAAATTACCAGGACCCGACATTACATTAAAGCCGCAAGCAGTTTTAAATTTTTATGTGTGAGCCGACTCGAAGATCGGGTGTTCGCCCATTCGACGAATACCAAACATTATGGGGTGTTCATGGCAAATTTGAGTGCCACGGAATGCCCCATACCGCCCCTGCATGTTTTGGCCAATCACAACGCGTTCTGCTGAGAGTGCCAAAATTGGCCAAAGGCAGGGTGCCTTTGGCCAATCAAGACTCAGGGGGACTAAGTCCAAGCCCCACAATATATAAGGCTGCTTACTCAGCAGCCGAGATATAGAGATATAGAGATATAGAGATATAGAGATATATCAAAATGTAAAAAAAATACAGCGCTGTCAGCAAAAAAATTGGGACATGCAAAACATAACCTGCTGTCTATATTAGGAATAATTAAGCTGCAGTTACAAAATGTGGGATACCCACATTAAACAGGATAGTAACAGAAAAGAAACTGCGCTAAATATAAGAACAACACCAAGTGAATGCACACGTAGTTATTGAGTCCATCCGAAACATCAAAACAGGTGCCAATTATCACTCTGTATGAGATCCACAAAAGGTATGTATCCTCATCCTCAGTAAAGGTGACATCACACTTTAAAATCACCGCAGAAATTCGTGTAGAAGATAGGACAGTCCTTCACCTTTAAAACAACTGCCTTTTACCAGCTCCCTTGATCTCTGGTGAGGAGATCAAATACGCCTTTTAGCTTATAACCCAGCCACAGTCTCAGGATGAGATAGATGAAACACCAGATATAATCCTCTTTGATTTTCTTATAGGTATCACAACATATCCATTGGCCAGTCATATATAAAAAAGAAGGGCTTCCATAGTGTAAAATGTATAAAACTTTTATTGGTAAAACAAGTAATGCACTTACATGTATCCGGATTAATAAGGCATCAATAGGTATACGAGCCGGCCGGCTCTCTCTAAACTGTTTTCTCATATCACTCTGCACCACCTCCTCTCATCCCTCCCGTATCTTCCCCTACCCCCCATCACCCCCAACCCATCCTATTCTGTCACCCCGTATCCCCTCCACATTCTTACCTTCATCCTTATTTTGTGACCCTGCAACCCACCCCTCTCCCTTCACCCTGCATGTACTGTACAAATGTTGTATATGTTCAATTGATCTGTGTTAAAACCAGTACGTCTCCCAGCGTTTTCATATTTTTTCTTCCCATTTACTTTCAGTGTATTTCTGTTTAAGCCATGCCAGATTATTGTGCTCTCTCCAACCAATATTTTTTAGGTTAGGTAGGCAGGTAAGCTCTTTTGCTTACCTGCAGCTGTCCTTATCTCCACTATAACTTGTTACTGACCTTTGGCTTGTTCCTCAACTACACTTCTGCTTGTTCCCAACCTGCAACAACTTGTTACTGACATTTGGTTTGTTTATTGACTTCACTTCTGCTTGATCCCTATCTGATATATCTTATACCGGACCTCAGCTTGGTCATCTCCTGGTGTGGTGATCCTAAGAACCTGGTACTAACACGCAGTAAAACACATCTTCACCATTAGGAGTTCTCCTGAATACTGGTAAGTGCTTATACAGTACCTCGCACCTCAGGTGAGCCTGCATCATCCACCAGGGTGACCTGCTTGTGTACTTATCCAGCTGGTCAGTAGGAGTTTCTCTACTGATTTTACTATTGGTCTCTGAGCCTGGACAGAATAATCTGGTCTAAACATAGAGACCACTATAGAAAATGCTGTGGCTCATTTCAGTCAGCAGATTGCAGAGCTGCATGAGTTTAGTGTTACCTACAAAGAGAAACTTGCTGAACTAGAAAGTGTGGTGAAAGGACAACAGGAGGAAATATATGGTCTGCAGAGACAATTGCTGGATGTACGTTCTTGAGATGATGCTAACACAAGTATGCCTGTACCATTCAAGTTCAATGGAGACTGCTGCCATTACAGAGGTTTCCATAATCAGTGTAGCATATACTGTATTTCCAAATGCAACCCACTGCAGTTACTTCTGAGAAAAAGAAGGTATCATTTTTTATCAACTTCCTGACTGAGGAAGCCCTGGCTTGGGCCTCCCCTCAGGTAGAACAGGACAGCACCACTCTGACTAATTTTGAGACTTTTGTGACTGCAATGAATCGTTTTTTTATGAGCCCAACTGCTGAGCTACAGCCAAAGCTAAGTTGCATAGTTTGCAGCAGGGTAGACACTCTGTTGCTGACAACACAGCTGGATTCCAATGTTGGATCCCAGATACCACTTAGAACCCAGCAGTGAAAAAGAGTCAGTTCCAGCAAGGACTCTCTGAACAGGTAAAACATGAGACCCCTCGGGATATTGAGACTTTCATCCAATTATGTATCCAAATTGATCACAGACTTACAGAAAAGGAGGAAGGAGAGACTGGGAATTTTTGGAAGTAATGGTGGTATGTGTTATGGAGATGGTTGATGGTTCACTTTTATCATCAGGACCTGTTACCCATGAAACAGTTCCTCTGGTACTCCAATTTGAGGCTGACTAATGCAACACCTTCCATTAAGCTACCCCGCCTTCAGTCCATCATAAATGCTGCTAACAGACTCATCCACTTTACCAACCGGTCAGTGTCTGGTACCCCGCCTCTGACTTCTGCTCACCCAATTATTTAAATTCATAATACTAACAACAACTTAAAAAGCCATCCACAACTCCCCAGCTACATCACTAACCTAGCCTCAAAAATCTGACTAAATCGTTCTCTTCATTCCTCGCAAGATCTACTGCTCTCTAGCTCACTTGTGACCTCCTCCCATGCTCACCTCCAGGACTTCTCCTGAGCCTCTCCCAACTCCCTACCCCAATCTGTCCAACTATCTCTTACTACAGTGCCTTGAAAAAGTATTCATACCCCTTGACATTTTCCACATTTTGTCATGTTACAACCAAAAATATAAATGTATTTTATTGGGATTTTATGTGATAGACCAACACAAAGTGGCACATGATTGTGAAGTAGAAGGAAAATGATAAATGGTTTTCAACATTGTTTACAAATAAATATGTAAAAAGTGTGGCATGCACTTGTATTCAGCCCCCTTTACTCTAATATCCCTAACTAAAATCTAGTGGAACCAATTGGCTTCAGATGTCACCTGATTAGTAAATAGAGTCCACCTGTGTGTAATTTCATCTCAGTATAAAATCAGCTGTTCTGTGAAGCCCTCCAAGGTTTGTTAGAGAACCTTAGTGAACAAACAGCCAACAACACCAAGGAACACACCAGGCAGTTCAGGGATGGAGATGTGGAGAATCTTAAAGCAGGGTTAGGTTATAAAAAAACTATCCCAAGCTTTGAACATCTCATGGAGCACTGTTCAATCCATCATCCAAAAATTGAAAGGTTATGCCACAACTGCAAACCTACCAAGACATGGCCTCCCACCTAAACCAACAGGCTGGGCAGTGAGAGCATTAATCAGAGAAGCAGGTAACTCTGGAGGAGCTGCAGAGATCCACAGCTCAGGTGGAAGAATCAGTCCACAGGACAACTATTAGTCATGCACAATACAAATCTGGAAGAGTGGCAAGAAGAAAGCCATTGTTGAAAGAAAGCCATAGAAGGTCCCACTTGCAGTTTGTGGGAAGCCATGTGGAGGACACAGCAAACATGTGGAAGAAGGTGGTCTGGTCAGAAAACTTTTTGGCCTAAAAGCCAAACGCTATGTGTGGCGGAAAACTAACACTGCACATCACCCTGAACACACCATGTGTGAAACATGGTGGTGGCAGTATCATGTTGTGGTAATGTTTTTCTGCAGCAGGGACAGGGAAGCTGGTCAGAGTTGATGGGAAGATGGATGGAGTCAAATACAGGGCAATCCTATGCCGCGTACAATCGGTCGGACTTTTCGACCGGACTTGTCCGGCAAACAATCCGATCGTGTGTGGGTTTCACTGGACCTTCAGCGGACTTTTCCAGTCGCAAATCTGACAGACTTTAGATTTGGAACATGCTTCAAATCTTTACGTCATAACTCCACCGGACCCAGAAATCCGCTTGTCTGTATGCTAGTCCCACGGACAAAAACCCACGATAGGGCAGCTATTGGCTACTGGCTATCAACTTCCCTATTTTAGTCCGGTGTACGTCATCACGTACGAATCAGTCGGACTTTGGTGTGATAGTGTGTAGACAAGTCCGGTCGTTAGAAAGTCTGTTGAAAGTCCGCCAAAAGTCCGTCGAAAGTCTGACGGACGGGCTAGCGGACTTTTGTAGCTGAAAAGTCCGACCGTGTGTATGCGGCATTAGAAGAAAACCTGTTAGAGTCTGCAAAAGACTTGAGACTTAGGCGGAGGTTCACCTTCCAGCAGAACAACGACCCTAAACATTCAGCTAGAGCTACAATGGAATGTTTTAGATCAAAGCATATTCATGTGTTAGAATGTCTCAGTAAAAGTCCAGACCTAAATTCAATTGAGAATCTGTGGCAAGGCTTAAAAATTGCTGTTCACAGATGCTCTCCATCCAGTCTGACAGAGCTTGAGCTATTTTGCAAAGAAAAATATGCAAAAATTTCACTCTAGATGTGCAAAGCTGATATACCCAAAAAGACTTAGAAAAACATTTTCTTTCCACTTCACAATTATGTGCCACTTTGTGTTGATCTATCACATAAAATCCCAATAAAATACATTTATGTTTTTGGTTGCCACATGACTAAATGTGGAAAATGTCAAGGTATATGAATACTTTTTCAATGCACTGTATGTCCACTTTTAGACAATCTCTGAAACTCTTTTTTTAGAAGTCTATCCTGCCCCAAACTAACAACCGTACTTTTATTTTCTCTATCTCTACTGCTCATCCCCCAGAGTTATTACCTTTTGTATGACTTGACCCTCCCTTTTAGATTGTAAGCTCTAATGAGCAGGGCCCTCTGATTCCTCCTGTATTGAATCGTATTGTAATTGTACTGTCTGCTCTCATGTTGTAAAGTGTTGTGCAAACTGTTGGCACTATATAAGTCCTGTATAAATAATAATAATAACATAGCTCCACTGTTCAGAGTCTTTTAATGCCTGAATTCTCCACCACAACTCTAATTCTTGCTCTTACCAACAAATTAACTACATTGCAGGAGATTCAGAAGAAATAGATCAAGATTTTTTTAACCACTTCAGCCCCAGAAGAATATACCCACTTCCTGACCAGAGCACTTTTTGCGATTCGGCACTGTGTCGTTTTACTGACAATTGCACGGTCGTGCAACGTGGCTCCCAAACAAAATTGACGTCCTTTTTTCCCACAAATAGAGCTTTCTTTTGGTGATATTTGATCACCTCTGCGTTTTTTATTTTTTGTGCTATAAACAAAAAAATAGCAACAATTTTGAAAAAAAAACGCATTATTTTTTTACTCTTTGCTATAATAAATATCCCCAAAAAATATATTTAAAAAATTTTCCTCAGTTTAGGCCGATACGTATTCTTCTCCATATTTTTGTAAAAAAAAATTGCAATAAGCGTTTATTGATTGGTTTGCGCAAAAGTTATAGCGTCTACAAAATAGACTATGGTTTTATGGCATTCTTATTGATAATTTTTTTTTACTAGTAATGGCGGCGATCAGCGATTTTTATCATGACTGTGACATTATGGCGGACACATCGGACAATTTTGACAGATTTTTGGGACCATTGGCATTAATACAGCGATCAATGCTAAAAAATTGCATTGATTACTGTAAAAATGTCACTGGCAGTGAAGGGGTGGCGCTGTAGGGGTTAAGTGTGTCCTAGGGAGTGATTCTAAGTGTGGGGGGGAGGGGCTGTGTGTGACATGTCACTGATCACTGTTCCCGATTACAAGGAGCGGTGATCAGTGACAGTGTCATCAGGCAGAACTGGGAGATGCTTGTTTACATTAGCATCTCCCCGTTCTCCTCATCGTGAGACGATCGCGGGTATGCCCGTGGACATCGAGTCCATGGGATCTGTGATCACAGTCACGAAGCTCCTGGCGGCATGCACGCCGATGAGCTGCCTCTTAAAGGGCAACATACAGGTACATTAATCTGCCTGTATGTGCCCTTCTGCCACAGTATCTCTGTAAAGCGGTCGGGAAACGGTTAAAGGAGGCTGAGGAATGTTACAAAAGGCTACTGACAGACATCGCAAATCACTTCTTACCTTTCATGTGGGCGACAAAGTTTGGTTTTCAACCAAAAAATTGAAAGTACACTTTCCTTCTGCAAAGCTGGGCCAACAGTTTGTGGGACCTTTCCAGATTTCAGCTCAAATTAACCCAGCCACTTTTAATTTAAAATGTAGATTCACCCCATATTTCATGCATTCTTGCTCAAACCATTTAATGAAAACCACTTTTCTATGAAAATTTGTCCACCCCCTCTACCTGTTGAGGTGCAAGGTGAAGCAGAATTTGTGGTTAAGAAAATTCTTGATTTCTGGACCTTTCGGGACAAATTACAGTATCTGGTTCAATGAGAAGGATATATGCCAAAAGAAAATTCCTGAGGACATTCATGCACTTATATTAACAAGAGAATTCCACCAGAGGTTTCCTCACAAACCTGCCCTTAGGGCATCCAGGGGATGTCCTGGGAGGAAGGAAGTACAGTCAGGACTGGGGTCTGAATCCATGACCTCTGCTGTGTCTGGCAGTAGCTCCCCTTGCTGAGCCATGTGAAATGCTGGGCAGCATCATGTCTGAACCTGATATGTCTGATAATCTTGTTGTGTACCTTGTTTCTGGTGAACCTTGAACTTTTTGCTCCTCACATGAACTTCAAATCCAAGCCATGCCTTTGCACTTCCTGTTATCTCCACCACCACTTGTTACTGACCTTTGGTGTGTTCCTTGACTACGCTTTCACTTTTCCCAGCCTGCAATCACTTGCCACTGTCCTTTGGCTAGTTTACTGACTATGATTCTGGTTGAACCCTACCTGCTATATCTGCTACTGGACACTAGCTTTCTCACCTCCTGTTGAAGTGAACCTGTTACTAACATGCAGTAAAACCCATCTCCACCATCAGGAGCAATGAAGTTTACCAGTTAGTGCTTAGACCCTGCACCTAAGGCAAGCCTACATCATCCTTCAGGGTTACCAGCTTGTGAACATACACATTTGGAGCCTTTCTACTGCTATTGCTACTGGTCTCCAAGCCTGACCCCTGACTGTGACAAAAGTATGCTTATTTAGATGATAAAAGCCAAAAAAGTTATTGTTTTGACTACATACACAATATACTTGTTGGGGACTTTCAGAACCGGATGGCTGGGAAACTCCCAACGGAGCTCCAGAAACACACAAGGATGCCACACACAAAATGAGGTCAAAACATGTTTGGTTTATTTAAGGGAAATCCCGAGCTTATATACAGTTAAAAGAATAGGAGGTAGACCATTTGAAACTGGTCTGAACAAGAGTTAAAGTCATATGATATATTACAGCAGTGTATACAAGTCAAGATGTTCTCAAAAGGGAACTATTTCTGCTGATTAGGTTTGTACTTGCAAACACAATCTCATGGCTATGAGTCATGCATAGTTAGATGAAAAACAGAGAAATATACAGCATAAAAACATCATTAACCCTTCAATCCCCTCTTTTATCATAAATATGATAATTTCTTTCACATTATTTTGGCAATAAGCTTGCCCATGCTTGATTATCAGAATTATTGATCATTTTGTTAATTTTCTTCTTTATAGAAAACAACAACACAGACAGCAAGTGGGTAGAAAAAGGTTTTCACTACATCAATTCCTATGGGTGACCATCCTGTGAATACATTATACCAAGAATGATGTGTGTCTTGTGATAACTGAGTAGTGGTTGCTTCAAGTTTACCCCTCATGATGGTAGTTTTTACACCATGATGTACTGTCAGATTTTATGTCTTAAGATGTATTCTGTTGTTTGAGTGTTTCTACAATTGGACCTATAGGCATTGAAAAATCACCTATTGGGGGTGCATCTGGTCTCCAGTAAAATACTTTGGAAGTATTCTGTAACCCCTTCCAATACATAGACTTGACCATGCCAATACAAAAGTGAAATGTTATGTATGCATCCTGAAAAGGGTAAATGATCAGCTACCTCAGCTATGTTTACTCATGTTTCTATTGCTAGACACACTTGTTGTGGGCCAACTTCCATAAAGGCAATGTATCCCTGGGGATATAAAGTCCAAGTACACATGTTGGCATTTGGCCTAGATAATAGACATGTTTCAAACACTGGAGAGTTATGGGTAGATATAAGGCCCTTATCAGTCTTCTGGCAGTCATCTAAGCTTTACGTTTTATTTGAACCTACAGATATATAAAATTCATCGTACTTTGGTTCCCACCATGCAACAGTATTAGTGATTACATCTGGCAAAGGAAAAGGGAGAATAAAGAATTTGCACATAGTGACTCCGTAATCTCTAGGGACAAACACCTTAAAATGTCCTACACAATAAAAACTAGATACCTTGTTAAATATCTTGGAATGGCACACCGTATCCTGAGGGAAAGACATCACCCAATAATCTACAGGAATCCTGAAGAGGGACCTTAACTGTCTGGTACCCAGGGATGTGAACCTATTCTCCAGTATCTCTCTTTGTTGACTCATCTGGAGGAATCTCACAGCACACACGGTCCAATTTGCAAGACCCTTGGTCAAGTCATCTGTTAACATAGTCAAACTACCAAGCTGAGTCACCATAGATTTGTCCAGGTTCAACTGTACCAACTGGGGCATCAAGAGCTTAGGGCTCCAGCCACCCAATATGTGGAGAGCATCCACACTATCCTTTCCAGCAGCTGCAAGTTAATTTCTGACAATATCTAAATCAATACCATTCAATCCAGTCCTCAGGAAGGATGTACTGGAAATGGAGTGAGTACAGAGAAAGGCAACAAAGAAAATAAAGGGACTGGAAGGTATTAGTTATAAAGAAAGGTTTGCGAGCACTTAACTTATTCTCTCTGGAGAAGAGACGCTTGAGAGGGGATATGATTTCATTTTACAAATACCACACTGGTGACCCCACAATAGGGATAAAACTTTTCTACGGAAGGAAGTTTAATAAGACACGTGGACACAAATTAGAAGAAATGAGATTTAGCCTTAAACTGCATAGAGGGTTCTTTACTGTAAGAGTGGCAAGGATGTGGAATTCCCTTCCATGGGCGGTGGTTTCAACGTGGAGCATCGATAGTTTCAAAAAACTATTAGATAAGCACCTGAACGACCACAACATACAGGGATATACAATGTAATACTGACATATAATCACACACATAGGTTGGGCTTGATGGACTTGTGTCTTTTTTAAACCTCACCTACTATGTAACTATGTAACCATTCAGGACTCCAAGGATGTTTCCTGTTCCTCCCAGGAGTGTGACATACCAGGCTCTTTTCTTTCTGTTATGTGAACTAGAATTACAGGTAAATACATTGGGTGTGGCAATATTGAAAGTTACTTGGATTTCTTGATTAGACAAAGAGGTGTTAGCACAGGTATTAGCTATAGGTATATGGGTGTTATTATTTACTTTAGGAGTTAAATACATAGCACATACGTATGCAACACCAAAACATGTGCTATTAGTAATTTATGAATCATTGGTTATAAGTATACTTGAGTCTATGGGCCCTATCATGGAGGACCCAGTCCATTTAGCTTTCCTTCCCGTATGGATTCTTACCTCCTTTATATATAAAGGGGAGGAAAGAGGGTGAGTGTGATTCCACTTTTTCCAATGATAAGATGTTAGATTGCTGGTAACATTGGTCACACATGTTGAAACATTAGTGAATAACACGATTACTCGCAGATTTATACCTGTTTGCAACACTATCTGGTCAAGGGGTACCATAGCATTTATAACTACACATGAGTAGGGATGAGCCGAACACCCCCCCCCCCCGTTCAGTTCGCACCAGAACCTGCGAACGGACCGAAAGTTCGCGCGAACTTTAGAACCCCATTAAAGTCTATGGGACTCGAATGTTCGAAATCAAAAGTGCTAATTTTAAAGGCTAATATGTAGGGATGAGCCGAAATATCCCCCGGTTCGGTTCGCACCAGATAAAGGAAAAGGAAGAAACACCCGCGCAATGGGATACGTGCTAAAGGTATTAGAAAATATATGTTGGAACTGCTGCCGCTACCAATTACTTCCACTAGGTGGAGTGTAATAATGAGGAAAGAAAAAAGAAGTAGATATGGCGCCGTTCCAGGCCTGATGGATTCAGGTGTGTGCTGCTCCCTTAATGGGAGGAAGGTATTAGGTGGGGAAAAAAAAAAAAAGGAAAGAGATGATGTAGGTGGTGCCTATTGAATGAGTGTCTTCAAGTCCTATACCACCAAATGCACAGTGCAACTGTGCATATTATTGTGAAGCTGTGTATAAATTTCTAAATGTGTATGAGTGTCAAGCTGTATGCCTGACTTAATAAAGTGCAATGTGTGGGACACCAACTTATTTCATAAATAAATAAAATTAAAGTGCAATATTCCTAATCATTTTATACATATAAACAATAACACAGTAAAATCAATAGTGTAAGTTTAAAGTGCTGATGTTCAGTAAAGTGCTGATTCATATCAGCACTTTAAACTTACACTATTGATTTTACTGTGTTATTGTTTATATGTATATAATGATTAGGAATATTGCACTTTAATTTTATTTATTTACAAAATAAGTTGGTGTCCCACACATTGCACTTTATTAAGTCAGGCATACAGCTTGACACTCACACAGATTTAGGAGTTTATACACAGCTTCACAATAATATGCACAGTTGCACTGTGCATTTGGTGGTATAGGACTTGAAGACACTCATTCAATAGGCACCACCAACATCATCTCTTTCCTTTTTTTTTTTTTTTTTTTTCAGCTGAACACTGTTCAGAAGACGCACTACACTAACTTGTAGCTTTAGCTGAACACTGTGCAGAGGTCAAACTACACTAACTTGTAGTTTTAGCTGAACACTGTTCAGAGAACGCACTACACTAACTTTTAGCTTTAGCTGAACACTGTGCAAAGGTCGCACTACACTAACTTGTAGTTTTAGCTGAACACTGAGGAGAAAACACTACATTAACTTGTAGCTTTAGCTGAACACTGTGAGGAAGACGCACTACCCTACCTTGTAGCTTTAGCTGAACACTGTGCACTACACTAACTTGTAGTTTTAGCTGAACACTGTGAGGAGGACGCACTACACTAACTTGTAGCTTATTTAGCTGCCTGCGGTAGTGATAGGATCAGGAAAACACTACCAACCTTCTACAGGTAGCTTTAGCTGAACACTGTGCAGAGCTCACACTACACTTACTTGTAGTTTTAGTTGAACACTGTGCAGAGATCGCACTACACTAACTTGTAGTTTTAGCTGAACACTGTGAGGAGGATGCACTACACTAACTTGTAGCTTTAGCTGAACACTGTGCAGAGGTCGCACTACACTAACTTCTAGTTTTAGCTGAACATCGTGAGGAGGACACACTACACTAACTTGTAGCTTTAGCTGAACACTGTGCAGAGGTCACACTAAACTAACTTGTAACTTTAGCTGAACACTGTGAGGAGGACACACTACACTAACTTGTAGTTTTAGCTAAACAATGTGCAGAGGTCACACTAAACTAACTTGTAGCTTTAACTGAACACTGTGAGGAGGATGCACTACACTAACTGTAAATAGTCTAGCTGCCGGACTGTGGTACTAATAGGATCAAAAGAACACCAGCAATTTTCTTCAAGTAGCTGTAAATACTGTAATAAGACAAGCCTGCCTGTCAGTAGGAAGATAACAGGAACGGATCTAGCTAAACTGAATACAGTGTATATATATATACACACACACACACACACACACACACACAAACACCTGGGATGCATATATATACACAATACACTGTACGTGCAGCTAGCTCACTGACTGTCCTGCCTAATCTATCTAACCTAAATCAAATGACACTGTCTCTCTGTCTATCTCTTTCAACGCCGGAACACACACTACTACACACTCCTTGGCTTTGGCCAATTAAGGCTCTCTGTTAAGATGGCGCTGTGATTGGCCAAGCATGTGGGTCATAGTGCATGCTTGGCCAATCATCAGCCAGCAATGCACTGCGATGCCGCAGTGAATTATGGGCCGTGATGCGTCACACGAATTCGGCGCGGTCGGCCCATATCGTTCGCAATTCGGTGAACGGGCGAACAGACGATGTTCAAGTCGAATATGGGTTTGATTTGAACACGAAGCTCATCCCTAATAGGGATTTAGAATAAAAAAAGAAGAAAAGGTGAACGTATCCTTTAATGTGTTAATGTGTGGTTCAGAACTTTAAATAAGTGTAAAACCAAAATTGACAGGCAAGAATGCAGTCAAGATATGGTAATGCTATGGAGCAGGGCTTTTAGACAGAGTCATAACACAATATAAAATAAGGGCAAGTAACAGGCAACTAATTGCAGAATCCAGTAGACATTCTGGAGTCATAATCCAATAGCAAAAATTTAACATCAAAACAAGAGTACAGAAGAAGTAGGAAAAAGACACGTTCAGGCGCTGATCAGGTTTGCTCTTGGCTTAAAAAGAAAAACATCTTTAATATATTTTTAATTGGGTTCCACTGCCATTGAAAAGAAGCTAAACATAATTTGTGCAGCATGGGCAATCTCTGTAACATAGTTAATGCATTTTATATACTGCACAACATGCAGGAAAAAATACAAAGTCACGCTTATACGTCATTCTAATTACTCTATTTTTTTTATATTAGCGTCAATATGGTTGTTCCCTGAAATTAACTCTCCTTTGTGTTCTGTGTGTGTTGAAAATTGTCTAAGTCACAGTAAATTTCCCTGAAAGCTTTTCAAATTTGATTACTCTTATGATGCAAATTATTTTGTCTCAAATAAAAGCTATTTAAGAAGCATTCTGCTGTTATTTGAGAGGAACAGCTAAAAGCTTTTACTCCATTTGCTGCCAAATCTGTAAATTTTAGATTTACTTAATTCCCATTGAATATAAGGACTATTTCTGATAGGGTAAAGGTGCTTTTAGCTTACGTTTATTTTGAAGTGAAAGACTGCTGTTGATAAGGTCACATTTGCTAATATATGTATGTAAATAATAAGTAGTATAATTCAAAATATAGATACTTGTTTTATCACAGAGAAAAAAATCATATTCCTTATACCAATTTATATTTGAAAATACAACCAGCATGTTGCCATTTTTAGTTTTCCAATTGAAAACATTGCCTTTAGGGATGAGCCGAACACCCCCCTGTTTGGTTCGCACCAGAACATGCGAACAGGAAAAAAATTTGTTCTAACACGCAAACACCATTAAAGTCTCTGGGACTCGAACATGAATAATCAAAAGTGCTAATTTTAAAGGCTTATATGCAAGTTATTGTCATAAAAAGTGTTTGGGGACCTGGGTCCTGCCCCAGGGGACATGAATCAATGCAAAAAAAAGTTTTAAAAGCGGCCGTTATTTCGGGAGCAGTGATTTTAATAATGCTTAAAGTGAAACAATAAAAGTGTATTCCTTTAAATTTCGTACCTGGGGGGTGTCTATTGTATGCCTGTAATGGGCGCATGTTTCCCATGTTTAGAACAGTCTGACAGCAAAATGACATTTCAAAGAAAAAAAAGTCATTTAAAACTACTCACGGCTATTGTCGGTCGGACAATACACATAGAAGTTCATTGATAAAAACGGCATGGGATTTCCCCACAGGGGAACCCAGAACCAAAATGTAAAAAAAAAAAAAATGGCGTGGGGGTCCCCCTAAATTCCATACTAGGCCCTTCAGGTCTGGTATGGATATTAAAGGGAACCCCGCGCCAAGATTTTAAAAAAATAGAGCAGGACCCAGGTCCCCAAACACTTTTTATGACAATATCATGTATACAAGTCTTTAAAATTAGCACTTTTGATTTCTCCCATAGACTTTTAAAGAGTGTTCCGCGGCTTTCAAATTTGCCGCCAACACCCCAAATTGTTCGCTGTTCGGCGAACTGGCGAACAGCCAATGTTCGAGTCGAACATGAGTTCGACTCGAAGCTCATGTTCGACTTGAAGCTCATCCCTAATTGCCATGTACAGTAAATATAATGTCAGTAAAGACTTTGTTAAAATGTACTTCCTGGCCCATCCTCATGTCAGCACATAACAGGTTAACACCTCCTTTGGAGCCCCACATGGCCACATGTTCCAAGCTGAATAAAAGACAGCCCCTCCCCAACTAAGATGTTCTTTTTTTGGTCAGCTCCAGGCCATCTGTTGATTGCAGTTGGTATGTAATTTGTTTGCTGACCCCCCCGCCAAACCTTCCACTCCATGTTCAGCCTCTCATGGAGTTGAAGACCCTGAATGCTGGAGGTAAATCCTTCTAAAAACTGGGTGCCCTTTGTGCCAGGGCTGCGGGCAAAATTATGCTTAAACAGCATTGATATTGTACAGGTGTGGTATTATAAGAGCTCTGCAATGTCATCATTGTCTCTCTTTTGGGTTTTTTCCTGTCTTTTTATATGCAGCTTGCCGCACTGCTCTCCTGGCTTTATTGTTAGTCTGAGGGCGGCTGTGAATGATGTCACAGGGGGCAGGGAGATGGGCAGCACAGGATGGACTTTGTGTTCCCTCTCTGAAGTTCACACCTCAGTTTATTGAGCCTTATTCTTCACAGGATTAACTTAGTGGCTTACGCATTAGAACTTCCTTCTAGTATGCGTATCTCAAATGTATTTCCTGTCTCCTTATCAAAACCTTTGGTCTGCAACTGCTTTACCACCTCTGTGCCTCATCCTCACCCTGTACAGGTTGAGAACCATGAAGAGTATGAAGTACAATCCATTGTTGACTCCTGTAGGTTCCGTGGGCGCATACAGTACCTGGTGCATTGGAAAGAGTAAGGTCCGAAGGAACGCTCTTGGGTCTCATCCTCAGACGTACATGCCCTGCCCTCCTCCATGATTTCCATAGACGTTTTCCCTCAAGCCTGGTGGTCCTCTGAGGGGGAGGGGTCATTGAGGAGGGGGTACTGTCAGGGCTGGGCTCAGCCCTTCCTTCTCAAAGCTAGCTACTCAGATGTCGGCTACAGTACCTGCTCGCGAGAATGTGTTTCCAGCACAATCCCAGCGACAGAGTACTGTACATCTCGTGCTGGCTGCAATAGGAAAAACATATTTTCCTATTGCAGCTAGCGCGAGAGAGAATTCCCCTCCAAGGGCATACCAGGCCCTTAAGTCTGGTATGGATTTTAAGGGGAACCCCTATACCAAAAAAACAACATGGGGTCCCCCCAAAATCCATACCAGACCCTTATCCGAGCACGCAGCCCGGCAGGTCAGGAAGGGGAATCACTTACTTATAGTTCATTGACAATATATAAGTATCCAAAAGGTTAAAAATTGTAGGCTCCCCACCAGCATCCACTTGATGACCTAATTGAAACCCCCTGGTCTGTATGAAAGAGTTGCCCAAGGGGGGGATGACCCAAACAGGCGCCGAAGAACTCCTCACCCTGGACCCAGGTGCAGGGCCTATGCCTATGCTGGGGTCCAATATGTAGGAGACCTGGGATCAAAAAGCACAATAGTAAATGGACTCGTTAAAGAAACGAAAATATGTCCATTAAAAAAAAGAAGCAGCACTGTGTCGGAGATGACTTACCTATGCGTAAAAGGTGCAGATTATATACCGGTGGGTATTCTGGTAAGTATGAACATTGGCAGGTGGTCTCAAAACCAGAACTGCTGCAATATTGGGATGGCCAAGGCAAATAGATGAACAAAATCAAGGATACAAAGCGTCAGATGTAGAGAATTCACTTACTTTAACACGTGTCTAGAGGTATCCCAACCAGATCGTCCTTACCCTAGCCTGCTCAAATGCTAAATGAGCTGGGCTAAATATAGCTCAGATAATACAACCATCAGCTGATTCATACTTGGAATAAGCTGGATGGAGGTGTGCCTCGATCGAGTTCTTCCAATGGCCCCCTGAGATATTATTTTCTGTAGAAATACGGGTTTGATTATGGCCAACTATACGGGTAGTAACTGGGACAATCTCATATCTGGATATCTTGATGAATATGGGAAAAATGAGCATATTGACTCTGAGGTCAATAGTCTGTTTTTGAAACTTACCAGAACCCTTGAGAAGAAATCATCCATGTTTTGGCAGATTAAGTCCTTTAAGGACTATATTAAGGATGATATGAATCCCTTGGGACTCAGGGTCCAGATCTTTCCCAATCTGGAGGGTCTGGATGCTGATTTAAAAAACGCATGGAAAAAATACTACGTACATGCTCCAAAGACATGATGCAAAATCTCATTACGGAATATGAAGAACGTTCAGGTGTTCTGGATGGGGATATAGAAAATATATGTTTACGACTCCAATCATTCCAAACACATAAAACATTTGTGAACAGAGGGTCTAAACTTAAGAAACATCCAGAGGATTACAACAAGGACATCTTTACTAAAAAAGAGGGAAAATATAGCAGGGATCGATGTGCTTGAGGATAACCACGCCTATAAATGGAATCAACAACAATTAAAAAATAATAATACATTTAGGAATCGTAAGGATCATTATTCTGCAATTTCTAACTCATCCTCGAGTTTATCATCTGTTTCCTCACAGGTCTCCTTGAAGAACAAAAAAGAACCTTGTTACAATCGAGGTGACAACCACTCACAAGGACCTAAAGTCCATACTGAAAGTGCACCTGGGTGCTCGTCGGGAATACCCTTGGTTCCAGGTAGGACATCGATTGTGACGATGGGCTCTACTGTTCCCCCTTCTTTGCCCTCTCACGGAGGTAATGGTAATTCACCCCCTGTTACCAGATCCAAAACTACACAAGGGGTGGAAAAACATGATATTGTCCCTTTAGTAGAGCCGCTTTTAAACAAACCTACCAACAGGATGTAGTGGAGGACAATGAAGAACATTTTGTTAGGACAACTGATGAACCCAACAAATCCTTCAACATTGTTAACCTCTCCTCTTATACATTGACTGACAGTGAAGCCCGGATACTCCAGAAAGGTCTTGGGTTTTGCCCAAATGAAAATATGGATACGTTTGAAATAGTGAAAGATTTAGAACTTTTTGCACGCTAACTTATATTGAAAAACATGTATCAGAAACCCCAGGGATCTATTGACTTAACACCTAAAGAAAACCAAGCTATTGACCAGTTGGTGTCACTCTTGGAAGAGAGGGACACCACTGATCTAATCGATCGTATCGATCTTCCTATGGTGCTTTCATTCCCCATGGACACCAGTGGTAGGTCGGCACATGAGTCCAGTAAAGGGTCAAAACTAAAGAAAAAATCTATACAGTTTCCACCCCCTAACTTCAATCCCAATATTTCAATGTTCTTGAAGTTGGTTAACATGGAGATCGATAAACTTTCCATCCGATCTCCAAGGGTAACAAATGTCGATACGGCAGACCAACAGGCTTTGAAGAAGCTAAGTGACAACAAATCTATAACTATCAAGCCATCTGACAAAGGGGGCAATATTGTCCTCATGGACAATGCCCAATATACCTCCATGTGCCTCAAAATCTTAATGAACAAAAACTGGTATAAGAAGATCACCAGAGATGTTGTGGACAGATTCAACCAGGAGTATTACTCGCTGGTTGACTCAGCCTACAACAACAATGTCATCAGTAAGACTACATGGGAATACATCAGAGTAAAATTTCCGGTTGTACCAACTTTTTACTCCCTACCCAAAATCCACAAGGACAGTTGCAATCCGCCAGGTAGACCCATTGTATCGGGAAGGGGATCCATCAGCGAAAATGCGAGCCATTTGATTGATGAATATCTAAAACCTCATGTCATAAGTTTACGTTCTTTCGTAAAAGACACAATTCACTTCCTAAAGATTATTGAAAATCTTGTGGTGGTCGATAATGCTTACCTAGTCACCATTGATGTAGAAGTGCTCTACAGCTCAATCCCCTACTCTAGGGGACTGGTAGCTGTCAAACACACCATTTATCAGAGAGGGGATGGTGACTGGGCATACAATGAATTTATCCTGCAGTTACTAGAATATATCTTGTACCACAACATTTTCACTTTTGATGGCTTCCACTTCCTCCATGTACAGGGAGAAGCGATGGGGACCTGCTGTGCCCCATCTTACGCGAACCTGTACCTGGGGGAGTGGGAGAATACATTTCCCAATGATGAAACCTTATCTACGGACCATTTTCTGATATGGTTCCAGTATATCGATGACATTTGCACCATTTGGGATGACCCTCTAGAACTTTTACATCAATGTCTCGACAGCATGAATAAAAATTGATTTAACCTCACCTTCACAATGTCATCTAGTTGTAGTGAGATCCCCTTTCTGGATGTCATGGTCTCAAGAAGTGAGGATGGTACACTCAGCAGTGGCCTCTTTCGGAAGGCCACTGCGGAAAACACTATATTACATGCTTCTAGTTTCCACCCACAAAGCTTAATAAAATCAATACCATACAGCCAATATCTCAGGGTGAGAAGAAACTGCACTAATGATTCAACTTTTAAAGTTGAGGCAGACAACTTACGTGAAAGACTTCTTCTTAGAGGATATTCAGGTACATCTCTAAAAAAAGCATACAGACGGCCACGACTTACACTCGACATAAGCTTATTTATTCACAAAAATCCATAAATCAGGATAATCCCCTTCGTATTATTACAAAGTATTGTAATCAACATGCAGAAGTGAAAAAAAATTGTGTCACAATTTTGGCACGTTCTGACTATGGATCCCAACCTGAGTAGACTCCTCTCTGAGAGTCCTCTCTTCACTTTCAAGAGAGCCACCTCAGTGGCATCTAGATTGGTCATGAGTGCCTTAAAGGGGGATCAAGATATTGAGCACTGCCAGTACAAGGGCACTTTCATGTGCGGGGCGTGTGGGTACTGCAAATTCATGTACACCAACAGGAACCCCACCTTACCTGATGGCAGTACCTTCAGGCCGAAGGACTTTGCAAACTGCAAGACCAAAGGTGTTATATACATGCTCCGATGTAATTGTGGGTGTTTCTATGTCGGAAAGACCAAACTTGAGTTTTGGCATAGGGCATACCGACACATTCAGAGCATGCAAACATGCAACCCTGACTTGTCATTGGGGAGACATACTATCTTGGTACACCAAGGTGTCTTCCCAAAGATCAAGTTCCTAATTTTGGACTGGGTACATCCAAATCCGAGGGGGGGGGGGATTGGAAAAAGGATCTCCTCCAACTCGAATTACGATGGATTTACAATTTGCAAGCTACCAAGGCCCCAGAGCTCAACGACGCAGTTTGTTTCAAGCCATTTTTGGAGGGTTTCGATTCTGGGGGCATGAAAAAATAGGACTATTGGGTATAGTGACTCTGTCTGTGGCTCATGTGTCCATCTGATCTACATTGTGCAGTTTGCTCTATCATACACTTTGCCCCCTCCTCCTTTTTCGATCCTGTTTGATTCCCTTTTTGGGCTACATGCGACGCATGTACCCAACCGTATCTATGATTTATTTGTATTTGGCTCTTGGAGGGTTCTCCATGATTACCTGCTCTTTGCACTTGGTCCTAATTACCATGGCAGCTTCATGGATGGCTTTTGTCTATGCCATCCACTTTACCTAATGATTTATTACACCAGTATTACTTTAGCGGTCATGGGTTACATTTTCGGACCATTGCTTACCATCCATCGATCAGGTAGAAGGACCCTGTCTTTGATTGACAGGCTTATTTGATTTGTTAAACTGCCTAGTTTTGATCACCTGTATTCTGTTCGTTTTCTCTTTATTCAATTTGATTCTCTGTTCAGGTAGATATGTTGCACTATACCCAATTATCCTAATTATTCTGTAACATACAGTTTGAGTGTTTTCCATCATTACCTGTTCCTTAGATTTGGCCATTGTCTCCATGGCAGTTTCATGAGCGGCTCCTCTGCCTATCATCCACTCATTTTAATATTTTTCACACTAGCAGCACGATTGCCACTACGGCTTTAGTTCTTATACATAGATTGGGCTAGGGAGTTGACATAGGCAGTTCCCCTTTTTCCCCTTTTAGCCTTTAATACTATTTGGTAAATTTACCTAGTTCCATACCCTTGTCATACATCTTTCCACTTTCATTTTTAACTGTGACCCCATGTGTGCGATCAGCTCATATGTTGATAGTCCATACAAGGCGCTGTGCTCTATGTGTATGCCCGACATGGCTAAGAGGCTCTCCTTTGAGGACACTGTGGGAGGGGTGCCTATTTTCCATCCTGACATCCCTCCCTCCCAGCCCTGGGTCAGCCATTCTGACTGTCCTCAGGGCTTGCTAGCTGTGCTGGTGGGAGTCGATGGCGGCACATCACTCCTCGGCGCGGCTGCGTGACATGTGCCCGCGATTGCGTTCCAATGTGGTTGGCGCGCATGCGCGGAGCGTCGCTGATGCCGGCACAGTGGATAGGCGGGCCGCCCCCGACTCTCAGAGGGCCCATTGGGAGGACTCGATCGAGGCACACCTCCATCCAGCTGATTCCAAGTGTGAATCAGCTGAAGGTTGTATTATAGCTGGGTTATATTTAGCCCAGCTCATTTAGCATTTGAGCAGGCTTGGGAAAGGACGATCTGGTTGGGATACCTCTAGACACGTGTTAAAGTAAGTGAATTCTCTACATCTGATGCTTTGTATCCTTGATTTTGTTCATCTTGAATGTCTGTTAGTAACTTGGGGCTCTTTTGCCTCTTTCTTCCCCTATGCTTTATGTCCATATTTGCCTTGGCCATCCCAATATTGCAGCAGTCTTGGTTTTGAGATCACCTGCCAGTGTTCATACTTACCAGATTACCCACCGGTATATAATCTGCACCTTTACGCATAGGTAGGTCATCTCTGACACAGTGTTGCTTCTTTTTTTAATGGACATATTTTCGTTCCATTAACGAGTCCATTTACTATTGTGAAAGAGGAAAAAAAAAGAGAAAAAAATGTAGCGCATACTAAACATATTGAAAAATTCTGTTATGACAACAAAATAGGTCCATGTGAATAAGTCCTTTGAACCTAATAAAATATAATCAAGATGAAAACCACCAAAACCATATGTAAACACAATTAACAAAGTGATGGAGTGTCCACTGTGAATAAATACAAGCACGATCACTCAGGGATGGTGGGTATCCAAAGGCTGGTAAGGGTAAAGTGGATCGATGGGTAAGAACACCGTCACAAAGGTCTGCATCAATAGATGAATGATAAATGCATACTCTTACTGGATCCGGTGGACTCCCTTACAAGCGACATGGAGTCTTAAAGGCAATGTGCCCAGCAGGGCAGATGGAGGAATATCCACGCAGTTGGAAGCTTCCGAAGTGGATTCCACAGGACCTCCAAGGATACTCAAGGTAGATTGTCACCACAGGAGAAGTTCAAAGCAGAGAGTATAGGTGAAGTACCAGGAGCTTTCAGTGCTATGCGAGTACAGACTGCATACAGATTACTAGGGAATGTTTAGTATGCGCTACATTTTTTTTCTCTTTTGTATAGGTTGCTTGTCACACTGTATGTAGCTGCTCCTTTCTTTCAGTGTTTAGCGCAGTGTTTTGCATTTTTGTTTCACATTTACTATTGTGCTTTTTGATCCCAGGTCTCCTACATTTTGGACCCCAGCATAGAGATAGGCGTTGCACCTGGGTCCAGGGTGCGGCGTTCTTCAGAGCCTGTTTGGGTCATCCCCCCTTGGGCAACTCTTTCATACAGCCCGGGAGGTTTCAATTAGGTCCTCTAGTGGATGCTGGTGGAGAGCCTATCATGAAGCTGCACAATTTTTAATCTTATGGATACTTATATATTGTCAATGAACTATAAATAAGTGATTCCTATCCATGTTTATATTGAAGGCTTTTTCTGGGGGTTGTGATATTCAGTACTAATCATTTTTGCTTTCTGTAACCCCTCAGATGCAATTTTCTCTGTATGAACCCTGATGAAGGAAAGAATTTCTGAAACGCGTCTGTTCAGTGAGATCTACTTACCTTCATTGACAGTTTCTTTTTGTATCCATATCTGTGTTCAAGTGTATTATGTTTTTGCTTTTTTCTTTGTAAATAAAATTATATTTTTTTATACGTTACTGTCATTGTGTTAGTGTCTTTAAAATCCCACTTTAGGGGAACCCCCTTTCCTCCCTTTATAGCAACCAAAAAGTGTCCCTTTATGTGAAAAGTGGTTTTAGACCAGGTAAAAAACAGCGATAGTAAATTAGAACACATGCAGAATCGAGCGATAGTGAATCGTGGGGAAATTTATTTTATTATTATATTATTATTTTTTATAATTATTTATATTTATTTATTATATTATAATTTATGATTTTGTGTTTCAAACTTCATCATATCTACTAGACTCTTGATGGACAGATTTAAGTGTGTTATTACTAAGAATTACAGGCCTACAGTATAAAACACCAAATTTCTATGCAAAATTATTGTACCGCTTTGAGACGCAAAAATCTGACATATTCATACCGCCAGGGAGGCTACAGACTTGCTTGGCTAACATTCCTTTTGGCTCCAGATCCTGCTTGCTGTTCTACCATGCTCCCCTCGGGCTTGTCTGACTATCCGTTTCGGTTCCTAAACTCTGGCTATGTTTTGACTATGTTTACTCAGTTCACCTTTTTCATATTATTATTATTAAACAAGTGGGATTTAACTGTACTTCTGTCTCAGTCTGATTCATGGTTTCTGACACTATACTATCTCTCTCCAAAGCACTGGCTTTCTCAAGGCTCTGTAGCTCGGTTATCAGCCTGATAACTTCTGACAAGTTCTCTGACACAGGAGATAAAAGCAGCCTGAAATTTGTTGTGGGAGGTTGCTCTAAATAGATTAGCAGACAGCTTGCCATCTCACAGCAGAGCTCTGCCCATTTCTTCCTTCCTTTGCCAATGTGAAGTGGGGGGTGTGTGCCTTTCCTCCAATCAGTTGTCTTGGCTGTATGCCAATATTTCACACTCAGTGCTGAACAGAGAAAATATGTAACACGATCTGCACTTTCTGAAGAATATATATAGCTGAAGACAGCAAATATACATGTAAAATGTATGTAGGGAGATTTTTTTTCATCCCTGTGTATAATCCAAGGCTGTTCCCTTCACTGGGTATATGTGAGGGTTTACATCCGCTGTAACACAGGGGGTGTAACAAACGCCACTAATTAGCTTGAAGTACACACACCTATATGCATCTCCCCCCATAATACCTCAGTGCCATTTCATGCTTCATTAACATCAATGAGGTCCTTACTCTGCTCAATTTACTTTGAGATAATCTCTCACAAGGACATACACCACCATCTTTATATTACACCCTTTCTCTCCAAAAGAACATAGCCAGGAATATGATAAAGAAAAGGAATTGGGACTTTATATGAAGCATGCGGCCGAATTGAACATGAGCAGAGAATTCCCGTCACACGTGGGGTGCATTCAGCGTCCCGCGTGTGACATCGAGATGACGTCATGACGCAGCGCGCTGCTTTTTCTATCTGAGCGGTTCTTGATGGGGGAATTTTTGGCGCATTCTTCACTATTACTGCACTAATATGGTGCACCATCACACTTTACCACTCATGTCTATTAGGAGATCACCCCACCTTTGTTACAATACCTATATTATAGTTATCACTGGTATACTATCATGGACTACGATGTGATCTTCCCCACTTTTTATCACTTATTTCCCAACATACATCAGTACCCCTTTCTTGTTCATATTTCCTATTACTATCCTTATTTCATTTTATTTCTATCATTTTATGTTTATATTCTTCACCCTTTAGGTATTTGGGTTGCCACCCTTCAGTTCTCTCCCTCCCACACTGATTTTCTCCATTCTTGTCCATGGGTTGTGCCGCCTCAGCTCCCAGGAGGATGACTGTTCCACAGTGGGTCCTGGCCCATTGCGCTGTCGCATGCCATCACGGCTCAATTGTAAGTTGTCTATGGGTGATATATCCATAACATCGTTGCTTTTCATTAATACTTCTGCTCTCTCTGCCTCTCTAGCCCCTGTATGTTGCAATTTCCCTTTTGTTAAATCAGCCAGTTCCACCAACTTACCCTATGTTATGTTTATAGATTATTGCATCTGCGCTTGAAGATTGGAGGTATCCATGAAACGCGTCGAGCTATAGAGATGCCCTTAATACCAATTTTATCCAAGAGTGATATTCCACAACATGCCCTTTGGGTCTGGTATGAATATTAAGGGGAACCCCAAACCATAATAAAAAAAAAATTGCGTGGAGTTCCCTTCAGGTCTGGTATGGATTTTAAGGGAAAACATGCGCCAACATTTTTAAAAAAAATGAGGTGGGGTCCCCCCAAAATCCATACCAGACCCTTTACTGAGTATGCAACCTGGCAGGCTGCAGGAAAAGAGAGAGCGCCCCCCCGAACTGTACCAGACCACATTCCCTCAACATGGGGGGTGCTTTGGAGTCGCCCCCAAAGCACCTTGTCCCCATGTTAATGGGGACAAGGACCTCATCCCCTCAACCCCTGCCCAGTGGTTGTGGGGGTCTGCGGGTGGGGGGGCTTAATGGAATCTGGAAGCCTCCTTTAACAAGGGGACCTCCAGATCCTGCCCCCCATATGTGAATTAGTAAGGGGGACCCCTACCAATTCACCCAAAAAGTGTCAAAAATAGTAAAAATGACAGGAGACACTTTGGGACAAGTCCTTTATTAAAAATAAAAAAATAAAAATGTCATGCAATGTAAATCCATCTCACGCTGCCCAACAAGCCGAAAAAAAAAAAAACGCAACAGCTCCGCCCCCATTGAAGGCTCCTGCACACTGCATGCTTCTTTTTCGATTACAGTTGTTATACAGGTGAGGGCGGGGCCACCCGGTGATGTAAATAAGTGGCCCTACCCCCTCTGATGCCCAGCCCTCAGCTATATAACAGCTGTCAAAGCAAGAAGCATGCAGTGTACAGGAGCCATGGAGGTGGAGCTGTTGCTTTTTTTTTCGTTTTCCAGTTCGTCAGGCGGCGTGAGATGGATTTACATCACAGGACATTTTTATTTTTTATTTTTAATAAAGGACTTGTCCCAAAGTGTCTCCTGTCATTTTTACTTTTGACACTTTTTTTTGGGTACCCTTACCAATTCACATGGGGGCAGGATCTGGGGATCCCCCTTAAAGGGGACTTCCATATTCTGATAAGCCCCCCCGCCTGCAGACCCCCACAACCACTGGACAAGGGTTGTGGGGTTGAGGCCCTTGTCCCCATGAACATGGGGTCAAGGTGCTTTGGGGGCTACTCCAAAGCACCCCCCCATGTTGAGGGCATGTGGCCTGGTATGACTCAGGGAGGATGCTTTCTCATCCCCCCTATTTTCCGTGGCCTGCCAAGTTGCGTGCTCAGATAAGGGTCTTGTATGGATGTTGAGGGGAACCCCTACGCCATTTTTTAAAAAAAATTTGGCACAGGGTTCCCCTTAAAATCCACACCAGACCTGCCATGATCAGTTTTAAATAATGTGGTACTGTTCTAAACACGGGAAAACTGCGCCACTTTGCAGGCATACTATAGACACCCCCCAGGCAAGATATTTAAAGGAAAATTTCATTTTTATTGTTTCACTTTAAGCATTATTAACCACTTAAGGACCACCCGCTGCAGTTTTATGTCGGTACTTTGAAGAGGAATAGCGTTGTTATGGCAGCAGCTAGCTGCCATAACCCCGGTATCCTCTTCTTCCGCGGGCGGTCCGCTTCCAGATAAAAGTGGTCTCTGCGGCTGCGAGATCACTTTTATCGGTGGTGGGAGAGGGCCCCCCTCCCACCGCATTTTGATGCCCTCTGTCACTTACCGGAGCTGTTGGTAGCAGTGGAGGCAATCCGATCCTTCTCCTGGCTTGGCATGGACCCCAGATCTCATATTTAAGAGGTCCTGTTATGCTTTGTTTCTATTACAAGGGATGTTTATATTCCTTGTAATAGATGTTTTATCGGTGGTGGGAGAGGGCCCCCCTCCCACCGCTCTCTGATGCCCTCTGTCACTTACCGGAGCTGTTGGTAGCAGTGGAGGCAATCGGATCCTTCTCCTGGCTTGGCATGGACCCCAGATCCCAGATATCATATTTAAGAGGTCCTGTTATTTAAAAAAAAAAAAAAAAACAGTGTAAAAATTTTTAAAAAAGGTAAAATAAATAAGAAAATAAATAAATAATATTTTAAATGCGCCCCGTCCCGCCAAGCTCGCATGCAGAAACGAACGCATACGTGAGCAGAGTTCAAATAATAAAACGGTGTTCAAGCCACACATGTGAGGTATTGCCGCAATCGGTAGAGCAAGAGCAATAATTCTAGCCCTAGACCCCCTCTGTAACTCAAAACATGCAATCTGTAGAATTTTTTAAACGTCGCCTATGGAGATTTTTAAGGGTAAATGGATGTCGTCATTCCACGAGCGGGTGCAATTTTGAAGCATGACATGTTGGGTATTAATTTACTCAGCAAAACCATTATCTTTCACAATATAAAAAAAAATGGGCTAACTTTACTGTTGTCTTATTTTTTAATTCAAAAAAGTGTATTTTTTCCAAAAAAAGGCGCTTGTAAGACCACTGCGCAAATACGGTGTGACAGAAAGTATTGCAACGACTGCCATTTTATTCTCTAGGGTGTTAGAAAAAATATAAGATAAAGGGGAAGATTTGTGCTAGGTGCGTAAAAAATTATATAAATATTATAGAAATAAAATTATGAATAAAAATTGTGAAAAGGGTCCTGCTGCTGTACACTATAATGCCCCGTACACATGGTCGGATTTTCCGACGGAAAATGTGAGATAGGACCTTGTTGTCAGAAATTCCGACCGTGTGTAGGCTCCATCACACATTTTACATCGGATTTTCCGACACACAAAGTTTGAGAGCAGGATATAAAATTTTCCGACAACAAAATCCGTTGTCGGAAATTCTGATTGTGTGTAAACAAATCCGACGGACAAAGTGCCACGCATGCTCAGAATAAATAAAGAGATGAAAGCTATTGGCCACTGCCCCGTTTATAGTCCCGATGTACGTGTTTTATGTCAATGCGTTCAGAACGACCGGATTTTCCGACAACTTTGTGTGACCATGTGTATGCAAGACAAGTTTGAGCCAACATCCGTCGGAAAAAATCCTAGGATCTTGTTGTCGGAATGTCCGAACAAAGTCCGACCGTGTGTACGGGGCATAACTCCGATATGAGGGCACAGAAAATAAATGTAAAAATACAAAGTGCAGCGCTGGACATGTGACATAAATTATGTGAACCGTGATAAATCAATTAATCAAATAACAAACCACAGTGAATAACTTCCAATCACTGATAACAGATCAACAACAATTGAGTGCTCATGAATATTACAAGAAAATATGTATTAAAATAAAATGAATAAATTAATTTGATCAAAGTGAAAGTAAAATAAAGTCCAAAATTGTGATATGTTTGGTATTCTATACGAGGCCCAGGCGTCAGTATTCCACCGTTTAGTGCTGCCCACTATTTGATGATGAAGTAATGGAGGCTTACCAGAAAGCCTGCGACCGCCCTTACTCAGGGGGGTCAAAATAGGCTTTGTAGAAAGATGTAGACCACCGAGGCTATGCTCTGGAAGCCACTACTGAGAAGAAATACCAACCACCTTCATAGACAACCAGTTAGCAACAACTTAAAGTGCTTCACAATGTGCAGTCCCAGGATCGCTTCACATAGAGCAGTTAGTAGTTGCTTCCACGAATCCAGCAAAGATGAACCATGAGTGACAAAAGAAAAAAAGAGAGACTCCGCTGGTGTAGAAAATCTTTGGCTGATTTATGTAAGATTAAAAGCAAAAAACATAAAGTTCATAAAATGGATGATGCAAGAAAAAAAACACCACCGCCGTTTAAACTCAGTTTAAACGGCGGTGGTGTTTGTTTTTCTTGCATCATCCGTGTGAAGCTCTATGTGAAGCGATCCTGGGACTGCACCTTGTGAAGCACTTCAAGTTGTTGCTAACTGGTTGTCCATGAAGGAGGTTGGTGTTTCTTCTCAGCAGTGCCTTCCGGAGCATACCCTTGGTGGTCTACATCTTTCTACTAAGCCTGTCTTGACCCCCCTGAGTAAGGGCGGTCGCAAGCTTTCTGGTAAGCCTCCATTACTTCATCATCAGGTGGTGGGCAGCACTAAAGGGTGGAATACTGACCCCTGGGCCTCGTATAGAATACCAAACATATCACAATTTTGGACTTACTTTCACTTTGATCAAATTAATTTATTCATTTTATTTTAATACATATTTTCTTGTAATATTCATGAGTAGGGATGAGCTTCGAGTTCGAGTTGAACTCATGTTCGGCTCGAACATTGGCTGTTCGCAAGTTCGCCGAACAGCGAACAATTTGGAGTGTTCGCGGCAAATTTGAATGCCGCGGAACACCCTTTAAAAGTCTATGGGAGAAATCAAAAGTGCTAATTTTAAAGGCTAATATGCAAGTTATTGTCATAAAAAGTGTTTGGGGACCTGGGCTCCTGAAAAAACGGCCGTTTTTTCAGGAGCAGTGATTTTAATAATGCTTAAAGTCAAACAATAAAAGTGTAATATCCCTTTAAATTTCATACCGGGGGGGTGTCTATAGTATGCCTGTAAAGGGGCGCATGTTTCCTGTGTTTAGAACAGCCTGACAGCAAAATGACATTTTGAAGGAAAAAACCCATTTAAAACTACCCGCGGCTATTGCATTGCCGACAATACACATAGAAGTTCATTGATAAAAACGGCATGGGAATTCCCCAAAGGGAAACCCCGAACCAAAATTAAAAAAAAAAAAAAAAAAAAATCACGTGGGAGTCCCCCTAAATTCCATACTAGGCCCTTCAGGTCTGGTATGGATATTAAGGGGAACCCCGGCCAAAATTTAAAAAAAAAAAAATCACGGGGGAGTCCCCCTAAATTCCATACTAGGCCCTTCAGGTCTGGTATGGATTTTAAGGGGAACCCTGCGCCAAAAAAAAAAAACAGTGTGGGGTCCCCCCAAAAATCCATACCAGACCCTTATCCGAGCATGCAACCTGGCAGGCCGCAGGAAAAGAGGGGGGGATGAGAGTGCGCCCCCCCTCCTGAACCATACCAGGCCACATGCCCTCAACATTGGGAGGGTGCTTTGGGGTAGGGGGTACTTACCCCTACCATTTCACTAAAAAACTGTCAAAAATGTTAAAAATGACAAGAGATAGTTTTTGACAATTCCTTTATTTAAATGCTTCTTCTTTCTTCTATCTTCCTTCATCTTCTGGTTCTTCTGGTTCTTCCTCCGGCGTTCTCGTCCAGCATCTCCTCCGCGGCGTCTTCTATCTTCTTCTCCTCGGGCCGCTCCGCACCCATGGCATGGGGGGAGGCTCCCGCTCTTCTCTTCTTCTCTTCTTCATTTTCTTCTCCGGGCCGTTCCGCACCCATGCTGGCATGGAGGGAGGCTCCCGCTATGTGACGGTGCTCCTCGTCTGACAGTTCTTAAATAACGGGGGACGGGGCCACCCAGTGACCCGCCCCCCTCTGACGCACGGGACATAACGGGACTTCCCTGTGGCATTCCCCAGAGGAAAAGCCAGAAGAACCAGAAGTAGTATCAGTCTATCAATTAAGGGGAGTGGTTAATTGCTCACAGGTGCCTATTTAAATGGGTGTATGACTCCCATTGACTCCCGAGTTCCACACTGAGGCTGTAGAACTCGGTTTAAGTGGAGCTGGTATAAGTGGGAGTTAAAAACCAGAGTTTAAAACAGGAGGTTATAACAGGGGTCATAGTACCCGTGTAGTGTGAGTATCTGAGTGTTGTCTGAGTAGTGTGTGTGGATCGTTAGTACTTGTGTATTGTGTACTGTATACTTGAGTATTGCGAGTGCACGTAGGTCTGTGACTGTTCTGCGATTACACGTAGGTCTGTGAGTACCTGTGTATTGTCTTGTTGTGTACCTGTGTATTGTCTTGAGTATTAGTGCCAGGAAGCTAGCTGTTAGGTAATTTGGACAGGGTAAAATCCCCAAATCCTCACTATATTTAATAGGTACGATGCCCGGCGGGTGTGGAGAGGCGACTTTGTACATCTTGCCGCATGTATGCGTTCCTTGATCATCCAATCGAGGGCGAATACTGCTGTGCAAAAATGTAAGCACATTGTTTCCCTGGAAGCCCAGGTTCTGAATCTGGGGAAGCAACTGTCAGCACTGAGAAGTCCCTCCATACTAAAGGTGAGCCAGGAACGTACACGGCAGGTGCAGGCAGGGTTCAGCACAGAGGCGGGTGGAGACAAAGAGGTGCAGGCACTAGCAAAGAGTAGATGGGTGACAGTCAGGAGGGGTAGAGGGGGAAGTGCCAGAGAGGCTGATCCAGGACTGGAGCATCCCAATAAGTACGCTCCATTGAGTGACATTGGTGAAACCAGTCAGGGACCAGCACTGCTGGAGATGAGGGACTCTCCTAGCTGCCAGGGGAAGAACTCCTCCAGTGAGAGTGGGGGGGCAGCAAAGGGAAAGAAAAGACAGATTCTGGTGGTAAGGGACTCAATTCTTAGAAGGACAGAGAGGGCAATCTGTAACCAAGACCTGAAGCGCCGAACAGTATGTTGTCTACCGGGCGCTCGGGTTCGGCACATCACGGATCTTGTGGACAGATTACTAGGAGGGGCTGGGGAAGACCCGGCTGTCATGGTGCACGTTGGCACCAATGACAAAGTCAGAGGCAGATGGAGTGTCCTAGAACGAAGAACGATTTTAGGGACTTAGGTGCTAAATTGAGGAAAAGGACCTCCAAGGTAGTGTTCTCAGGAATACTACCGGTACATAGAGCCACACCAGAAAGGCAGAGGGAGATTAGGGAAGTAAACAAGTGCCTGAAGAGCTGGTGTAGTAAGGAGGGGTTTGGGTTCCTGGAGGACTGGGCCGACTTCTCAGTCGGTAACCGGTTCTATAGAAGGGACGGACTGCACCTAAATGAGGAGGGTGCAGATCTGCTGGGAATGAAGATGGCCAAAAAGTTAGAGGCGTTTTTAAACTAGGCGATGGGGGGGGGGGGAGGGTCCAGAGACAGTGATAGCCAGCGCGGAAGATATTCCAGAGGGTAGTATTGGGGGCATTAGTGATAGGTTTACCAAAGCACAAAAACACAATGTGTTCTAAACTATGTGGCATGTTCACCAATGCCAGGAGCATGGCGGACAAGATGGGTGAACTAGAGATACTGTTGTACAAGGAGGATTTGGATTTTGTGGGAATTTCAGAGACCTGGTTCAACAGCTCTCATGATTGGCTGGCAAACATTCAAGGGTATACCCTATAACGCAAGGATAGAGAGGGTAAAAAAGGGGGAGGGGTATGCCTATATATCAAGAATAATGTACAAGTGAATGTGAGAGATGACATCACTGAGGGAGCTAGTGAGGAGGTGGAATCCTTATGGGTAAAGCTCCAAAGGGATGAAGCTAAGGGGAAAATACTGGGAGTATGCTATAGGCCCCCTAACCTGAGGGAGGAAGTATAGACGGATCTCCTATCACAAATTGGATTAGCAGCAAGGATGGGAAGTGTTATCATAATGGGGGATTTTAATTATCCAGACATAGACTGGGCGGAGGGAACCGCGCATTCATTTAAGGCTCGCCAGTTCCTTAATGTCTTGCAGGACAATTTTATGGGTCAGATGGTAGACGCACCAACTAGAAATAAAACATTACTGGATCTACTGATTACCAACACTACAGACCTGATCACAGATGTGGAAATGCGGGGCAATTTAGGTAACAGCGATCACAGGTCAATTAGTTTCAGTATAAATCACACAAATAGGAAACATGAAGGGAACACAAAGACACTGAATTTCAAAAGAGCCAACTTCCCTAAACTACAAACCTTGCTAAAAAGCATAAATTGGGATAAAATATTAGGAACAAAGAATACGGAGGAGAGATGGGTTTGCTTTAAGAGCATATTAAATAAGGGCATTAGCCAATGTATCCCATTGGGTAATAAATTTAAAAGAGCGAACAAAAATCCTGGATGGCTTAACTCCAATGTAAAACTGCATATAAAAGCAAAGGAGAAGGCCTTCAAAAAAATACAAGGTTGAGGGATCATCCTCAGCATTTAGACTTTATAAAGAATGCAATAAAAAATGTAAGGGTGCAATTAGGGTGGCTAAGATAGAACATGAAAGACACATAGCGGAGGAGAGCAAAAAAAATCCCAAGAAATTCTTTAAGTATGTAAACAGTAAAAAAGGGAGGACAGACCATATTGGCCCCATAAAGAATGAGGAAGGACATCTGGTTACAAAGGATGGGGAGATGGCAAAGGTATTGAATTTATTCTTCTCCTCAGTATTCACGAGTGAATCGGGGGGCTTCAGTAACCAAAACTGCAGTGTTTATCCTCATGACACAACACAGGAAGCACCTACATGGTTAACAGAGGACGGAATTAAAATTAGACTTGAGAAACTTAACATTAATAAATCACCGGGACCAGATGGCTTGCATCCGAGGGTACTTGGGGAACTCCGTCAGGTGATTGCCAGACCGTTGTTCCTAATTTTTACAGACAGTCTATTGACTGGAATGGTACCAGCTGATTGGAGAAAAGCCAATGTAGCACCAATATTTAAAAAGGGCCCAAAAAACATCCCTGGGAATTACAGACCAGTTAGCCTAACATCAATAGTATGTAAACTCTTGGAGGGGATGATAAGGGACTATATACAAGATTTTAGTAATAAGAATGATATCATTAGCAGTAATCAGCATGGATTCATGAAGAATAGTTTGTGCCAAACCAATCTATTAACCTTCTATGAGGAGGTGAGTTGCCATCTAGATAAAGGAAGGCCCGTAGACGTGGTGTATCTGGATTTTGCAAAAGCATTTGACACAGTTCCCCATAAACGTTTACTGTACAAAATAAGGTCCGTTGGCATGGACCATAGGGTGAGTACATGGATTGAAAACTGGCTACAAGGGCGTGTTCAGAGGGTGGTGATAAATGGGGAGTACTCAGAATGGTCAGGGGTGGGTAGTGGGGTTCCCCAGGGTTCTGTGCTGGGACCAATCCTATTTAATTTGTTCATAAACGACCTGGAGGATGGGATAAACAGTTCAATCTCTGTATTTGCAGACGATACTAAGCTAAGCATTCTCCGCAGGATGTGGAAATCTTGCAAAAAGACCTGAACAAATTAATGGGGTGGGCGACTACATGGCAAATGAGGTTCAATGTAGAAAAATGTAAAATAATGCATTTGGGTGGCAAAAATATGAATGCAATCTATACACTGGGGGGAAAACCTCTGGGGGAATCTAGGATGGAAAAGGACCTGGGGGTCCTAGTAGATGATAGGCTCAGCAATGGCATGCAATGCCAAGCTGCTGCTAATAAAGCAAACAGAATATTGGCATGCATTAAAAGGGGATCAACTCCAGAGATAAAACGATAATTCTCACGCTCTACAAGACTCTGGTCCGGCCGCACCTGGAGTATGCTGTCCAGTTCTGGGCACCAGTCCTCAGGAGGGATGTACTGGAAATGGAGCGAGTACAAAGAAGGGCAACAAAGCTAATAAAAGGGTCTGGAGGATCTTAGTTATGAGGAAAGGTTGCGAGCACTGAACTTATTCTCTCTGGAGAAGAGATGCTTGAGAGCGGATAGGATTTCAATTTACAAATACTGTACTGGTGACCCCACAATAGGGATAAAACTTTTTCGCAGAAGAGAGTTTAATAAGACTCGTGGCCACTCATTACAATTAGAAGAAAAGAGGTTTAACCTTAAACTACGTAGAGGGTTCTTTACTGTAAGAGCGGCAAGGATGTGGAATTCCCTTCCACAGGCGGTGGTCTCAGCGGGGAGCATTGATAGCTTCAAGAAACTATAAGATAATCACCTGAATGACCACAACATACAGGGATATGTAATGATATACTGACACATAATCACACACATAGGTTGGACTTGATGGACTTGTGTCTTTTTTCAACCTCACCTACTATGTAACTATGTAACTATGTAACCAGAAGATGAAGGAAGATAGAAGAAAGAAGAAGCATTTAAATAAAGGAATTGTCAAAAACTGTCTCTTGTCATTTTTAACATTTTTGACAGTTTTTTAGTGAAATGGTAGGGGTAAGTACCCCCTTACCATTTCACACGGGGGGGGCGGGATCTGGGGGTCCCCTTGTTAAAGGGGGCTTCCAGATTCCGATAAGCCCCCCGCCCACAGACCCCCACAACCACCGGCCAGGGTTGTGGGGATGAGGCCCTTGTCCTCATCAACATGGGGACAAGGTGTTTTGGGGGGCTACCCCAAAGCACCCTCCCAATGTTGAGGGCACGTGGCCTTGTACGGTTCAGGAGGGGGGGCCGCACTCTCGTCCCCCCCTCTTTTTCTGCTGCATGCCAGGTTGCGTGCTCGGATAAGGGTCTGGTATGGATTTTTGGGGGGACCCCACGCCGTTTTTTTTTTTTTTATGGTGCGGGGTTCCCCTTAAAATCCATACCAGACCTGAAGGGCCTGGTATGGAATTTAGGGGGACTCCCACATCATTTTTTTTTTTAAATTTTGGTTCAGGGTTCCCCTTTGGGGAATTCCCATGCCATTTTTATCAATGAACTTCTATGTGTATTGTCGGCAATGCAATAGCCGCGGGTAGTTTTAAATGGGTTTTTTCCTTCAAAATGTAATTTTGCTGTCAGACTGTTCTAAACACAGGAAACATGCGCCCCTTTACAGGCATACTATAGACACCCCCCAGGTACGAAATTTAAATGGATATTACACTTTTATTGTTTGACTTTAAGCATTATTAAAATCACTGCTCCTGAAAAAACGGCCGTTTTTAAAACTTTTTTTGCATTGATCCATGTCCCCTGGAGCAGGATCCAGGTCCCCAAACACTTTATGACAATAACTTGCATATTAGCCTTTAAAATTAGCACTTTTGATTATTCATGTTCGTGTCCCATAGACTTTAACGGTGTTCGAACGAACTTTTTTCCTGTTCGCATGTTCTGGTGCGAACCGAACAGGGGGGTGTTTGGCTCATCCCTATTCATGAGCACTCAATTGTTGTTGATCTGTTATCAGTGATTGGAAGTTATTCACTGTGGTTTGTTATTTGATTAATTGATTTATCACTGTTCACATAATTTATGTCACATGTCCAGCGCTGCAATTTCTATTGTTAGAAAAAATATATATATATCATGTTTGGGGGTTCATGTTTTCTAGCAAAAAAAAAAAACCTGTTTTTAACTTGTAAACAAGAAAGAGGCTTGGTCCTTAAATGGTTGAAATCGCTGCTCCTGAATAGACAGACCTTTTTAAAACTTTTTTTTTACATTGATACGTGTCCCCTGGGGCAGGACCCGAGTCCCCAAACACCTTTTATGGCAATAACTTGCATATAAGCCTTTAAAATGAGCACTTTTGATTTTTCATGTTCGTGTCCCATAGACTTTAACGGTGTTCGCGTGTTCGTCCAAAGTTCTGGTGCGAACCGAACCGGGGGGGGGTTCAGCTCCTCCCTAGTCCTATCAGAGGGGTAGCAGCCTAGGACTAGAACAGGGTCCACCTATACTATAGTTCAAGTGTGCTTCTTTTAAGGAAAAAATCACTTTATGGTTGATCCATTTGAAACCAAACTTTCACTTCTATCGGGAACAGCGGTATCACACACACAAACACACACACACACACACACACACACACACACATCAGCCATAATATCTAATTCTGCTTCCCCCTCAGTTCTAGTTTAAATACTTCTCCACGTTTCCCATAAACCTCCCCCCAGCAAAGCAGACCCAGGTTGCACCCCAAAGAAAAGTCAGCACAGTGCCTTGCAAATACAAATCCATCCCTTTTGCACCAGGTCTTTAGTCATACATGTAGTTCTACTAATGGAAGGTGGAATTGGGGAAGATGAAGGAAGGGGCTGTAGCTCCGCCCCACACATATCATCAGTGTGATGTCCCTGAAGATGTCACACTGATGATATGCATTGGGTGGAGTTACAGCAATGAGTGCAGCGGAGAGTGTAATAGGGCGTACACACGGTCGGACTTTGTTCGGACATTCCGACAACAAAATCCTAGGATTTTTTCTGACGGATGTTGGCTCAAACTTTTTTTGTCTACACACGGTCGCACAAAGTTGTCGGAATTTCTGATCGCCAACCACGCGGTCACGTACACCACGTACAACAAGACTAGAAAAGGCCGGTTCAGAACCAAGCGCGGCACCCTTTGGGCTCCTTTTGCTAATCTCGTGTTAGTAAAAGTTTGGTGAGAGACGATTCGCGTTTTTTCAGACTCGTGGCTTTCAGATAGTTTTCTGCCGTTCAGTTTGTGCTTGTGGGTTTGTATCTGCTCTTCAGTGCGTGCAGCAAGTTCCGCGTGACTTTAGGTAGTCATTGTATTCTTGTTCGTTCGTTACTGTTTTTTCAGGTCGCTCTTCACAGGCCTTGCTGTTCTTCAGTGCATTCTGTTACTCCGTTCTGAGCAGCCGACCGTTTTCTAGCCATGTTGCATATGCGTACTCCTCGTAGAGTTCGTGCTGTGCGGGGGCTTGGTGTTGGGGTCCTGACCTTGACACAAGTCCAGTCCATGAACAATGTGGGGAGGAGTTCATGGACCAAGAATTGGTTGCTTCAGCGTGACCAGTTCTCTCATATGCCTTTGCTCCGTGAGATCCATGAGAATAATCCTGATGATTTCAGGAACTTTCTCAGGATGACGGACCCCGTATTTCACCGTTTGTTGGCTTCGCTGACCCCCTATATTAGCAGGCAGGATACCTGCATGAGACAAGCCATCACTCCGGAGCAGAGGTTGGTCGCTACCCTGCAGTATTTGGCCACAGGGAGAAGCCTGCAGGACTTGAAGTTCTCGACAGGCATCTCCCCCCAGGCTCTAGGGAACATTATCCCAGAGACCTGTTCTGCCATCATCCAGGTCCTACAGAAGGAGTATATGAAGGTAAGATTTGTATCCTTTACCATGATTGTAATATGCTGTGAATGTCCCCTTTGTCCTCATGCATGCTGGATTTTTATGTAATTATTATTTTAGGTCCTTCATACATATTTTCCCTTCACTAACCTCCCCAGCATGGTGTCTCCTGCCCTATATTCACCTCATGTAGTCACTTAACAATGTATTTTAACAGCTCCATAGTAGTGCTTTACCCCAAACACCCCCTAAAATGTTTGGAAAATTGCAAGTTAGACTTACCGGTAACTTGTTTTCCAATAGGCTTTCAGGACAGCCGAGAGATCATGGCTCCTCCTCCCACAGGAAACACCTCATCAATTAAGTCTTTAAATTGGAATCCTCCATGTTGCCTCATCAGTTGTTTGTAGAGAACTCCAGCCCCAGCTGCAACACATAAGCGACAGTTATATCATAGTATTACAGCATTAGCATAAACAAAGGGTGGGTTACTGCTGTCCTGAAAGCCTATTGGAAAACAAGTTACCGGTAAGTCTAACTTGCAATTTTCCAAAACGTCTTTCAGGACAGCACCCGAGAGGATAATCGAGACTTACTCCATTTAGGGTGGGACAACAGCCTGTAAGACTTTCCTTCCAAAAGCCTGGTCCCCAGTCGTCATGAGGTCTAACCTATAATGACGGGCAAAGGTTGTCAGACTTGTCCAAGTAGCTGCCTTACAGATTTGTTCGGGGGTGGCGCCAGCTTTTTCTGCCCAACTCACCGCGGAAGCTCCTGTAGAATGAGCCCGGACATTTAATGGACTCTCCTGACCTGTAAGGGAATAGGCTTCTGAGATAGCCATTCTCAACCATCTGGCAATGGTTCCCCTAGAAGCTTGTCTTCCTTTTTTATTACCGGAAAATAAAACAAACAGAGCATCTGAACATCTAAAGTCTTTAGTGTTTTCCAAGTAACTCAAGACTGCTCTTTTAACATCCAGGGTATGGAATTCTTCTTCCTTCTTACCCGATGGATTAGAACAAAAGGTAGGAAGTATTATTTCCTGAGTTCGATTCTGGATCGAAGCAACCTTCGGCAAAAAATTAGGATCCGTCTTCAGAACAATTCGGTCTGAAAAAATGGAAAAGAAAGGCTCCCTGATTGATAAGGCTTGCAGCTCACTGACTCTTCGAGCTGTTGTAACAGCCACTAAAAACACTGTTTTCAAAGTAATCAACTTCAGGGAGGCTAAATTAATGGGTTCAAAAGGTTCCTTGGTCAGGGCCTGTAGAACAACCGATAAGTCCCATGCTGGACAGCTTTTGATTACCACTGGTCTAGACCGGGTAAGAGCTTTGAAGAATCTTATTACTAGGGGTTCTGATGAAATGGATTTTTCCAGGAATACCCCCAGCGCAGCAACTTGAACTTTGAGGGTGCTGACCGCTAAGCCCTTGTCCGCCCCTTCTTGCAGAAACTCAAGCACAGAAGAAATTTGTTTTGGAGATCTGTCAGATGCTGTGCACCAGGAGTTGAAGATTTTCCAGACTTTAGAATAGATTGCTCTTGTAACCTTCTTTCTACTAGATAGGAGGGTAGCTACCAACCTATCCGAGAAACCTTTCCTCTTCAAGAGCTGCTCCTCAGTAGCCAGGCCGTGAGCTTTAGTTTTGCTATTTCCTGGTGAAACAGAGGACCTTGTAACAGAAGGTCTTTTCTTAACGGAAGGTGCCAGTAAGGTTCTTGTTGCATCTGAAGAAGGGATGAAAACCAAGGTCTTTTTGGCCAGAAAGGAGTGATGAGGATCACTGTTGTCTCCTCCCTCCTGATTTTTGCTATGACCCGAGGGATAAGCTGAAACGGGGGGAATGCGTAACAGAGGTGAAACTTCCAATCTTGTGCCAGAGCATCCACTCCCAGTGATGCCTCGTTCCTGTTCAGGGAGAAGAAGCGAGACATTTGCGAATTTTCCTGGGTGGCAAAGAAATCCACTCTTGGGCGCCCCCAAATCTGCACTATTAACTGGAAGACTTCTGGATTCAATTGCCACTCTGCCTCTAAAATCTGGTTCCTGCTTAGGAAATCCGCTACTCTGTTTAGGGTCCCTTTTAAATGGACCGCGGATAAGGATAGAGTATGGAGCTCTGCCCAACTCAGAATGCCTTTTGCCAAGCTCTGCAGAACTTTGCTTCTGGTTCCCCCTTGTCTGTTTATGTAAGCCACCGCCGTGGCATTGTCTGACAGGATTTGAGTATGTTGCCCCTGGACTTCTTTCGCAAAGGTCAGTAAGGCCATTTCTATAGCTTTTAGTTCCTTCCAATTTGAGGACCTCAGGGCATCTCTTGTGTCCCACGAGCCCTGGGCCCACCGGCCGCTCATATGAGCCCCCCAACCCCAGGAACTGGCATCTGTTGTCAACCTCACCTGAGTTGGGAAGGACCATAACAGCCCCTCTGAGTACCTTGTCTGGTTCTTCCACCACCACAGACTTCTTTTTACTGAAGTAGGGATCTTCACTAATGAATCTAGTGAATCCTGCTGGTGATTCCAGGTTTTTAACAGGAAACTTTGCAGAGGTCTGAAATGGAGCTTTGCCCACTGGATGGCCGGAATGGAAGAGGTCAGGGTTCCCAATGCTGACATAACCTTCCTGATGGACAGAACTTGATTGGACTGTAGCAATGACACCACTTGTACCAACTTTTTCTGTTTTTCCTCTGGAAAAAAAATTTTTTGTTCTAAAGAGTTGATACGGAAACCCAGGAATAACACTTCCTGTGAGGGAATCAGATTTGATTTTTGAAGGTTTAAAATCCACCCCATGGATTCTAGATGAACCCGGGCTCTGAGCAAGTTTTCTTGAAGACCTTCTCTGGTCTGGGCAAAAAACAGCAGGTCGTCCAGATAAGGAATAACTGAGATCCCCTCTAGACGCAGAGGCGCCAGAGCTTCGGCCATTATTTTCGTGAAGACCCTTGGGGATGATGACAGACCAAACGGGAGTGCTCTGAATTGCAGATGTACCACCTTCTTCCCTTATTTCAGTGCTAACCTCAGATATTTCTGCGACCTGGCGGAAATAGGAATGTGGAGGTAGGCATCTTGTAAATCTATTGATGCCATATAGCACCCTTGATACAGGAGGTTTCTTACTGAAAATATTGAATCCATCCGAAACCTTCTGTATTCTACCGATTTGTTCAGCATTTTGAGATTCAGGATAAGACGGAACTTTCCTGAAGGTTTCTGAACCAGAAAGACATGTGAGTAGAACCCCTGGAAGAACTCCCCCGCTGGGACCGGAACAATGACTCTCTGATTTTTCAGTTCCTGAATTAGGGACTTCATGGCGAGAGCCTTGACTGCGTCCCTTGGGACGTTTGTCACCAGGAATCTTCTTGGAGGTTCTTCCGTAAATTCCATCACATACCCTTGGGAGAGCATCTTTACAACGAATTGATTTGAGGAAATGGCTCTCCACTGAGGAAAAAACTCCTGTAGTCTTCCCCCGACCTTGACAGAGTCATTGTGGTTTTGCGGAGGCCGCAGGAGGATTGAAGAGCACTCCACCCCTACCTTTGGGCTTCTGAGAAGACCATGCCTTCCTCTTGCCCTGCGTTTTTCCTTCCTGCTGACCTTTTTGGGGCCGAAAGAAACGCTTACGTGTTTGCACCTGTTTCTTCCTAACCGGAAACGACTTTTTCTTATCTGCCGTGCGGTCAAGAATGGACTCTAGCTCTGAACCGAATAGCAGATCACCTGCAAACGGAATACCACACAATCTATTTTTAGATGCAGCATCCCCTGGCCACGTCTTCAGCCATAAGGCCCTTCTGGCAGAATTTGTTAAAGCTGCTGACCTTGCTGACATGCGGATAGATTCCGCAGACGCATCCGCAATATATGATATTGCTGCCGACAGGGTTGAAAAAGAGTCTAGAATCTCCTGTTTTGAGGAATCTGCTATGACATGGGCTTTCAACTGGTTAACCCAGTGATCTAAGTTCCTTGCAACACAGGTTGTTGCCATTGCTGGTTTCAGATTGTGCATTACTGATTGCCAGGTTCTTTTAAGAAGCAGGTCCATCCTTTTGTCCATGGGCTCCTTCAGAGTGCCCATATCCTCAAAGGCTAGGTCCGTAGACTTAGAGACCTGAGAAAAGGCAGAGTCCAACTTTGGAACCTTATTCCATATAGAATCTGGATTTTCTTTAAATGGAAATCTTTTCTTGTGAGCCCGGGAAAAGAAAGGCTTTTTCTCAGGTTCCAGCCACTCTTTTTTAATCATATCAGTGATAACTGAATGGACTGGAAAAGAACGGCCTTTTGAATCTTCTAAACCAGCATACATGCGGTCATGCAGGGAGAGTTCTTTCTTTTCCTCTTCTATCCCCAAAGTGGCATGGATTACCTTCAGGAGTCCTCCCACCTCTTCTAGTGACAATTTGTATTTAGAAGTGGTATCTGATTCATTTTCCTCCTCCTTAGAATCTGTATCATCTGGAGCGAGGGAAACGGACCCTTGAGAAGCGTCCTGGTATATCGGACCCCCAAAAATTATTTGAGAACCACTCTGGGGTTCTGAAGATGGCTGCGGAACCAGAGGATCCCTAGAGGGACCTGGCTCCTCTCTTAGGTTTGACCTAAAAGCTTGAAAGGTGGCCCGGAGCTCATCCTTTATTGTTGACACTAAGTCGCCACAAACGGATGGAGTCTCCTCTCTGACCAAAGTTGTAATGCACTCTGCACAAAGCGTTTTGGTCCAAGCATCGCTTAATTTTTCTTTGCAGACAGGGCACCTTTTCTTGACTGGTTGGGCAGAACCTTTGGCCTGGACAAACAGAAAAGAGACATGGACCACGCTTAAAGGGCTGTAATACAGCGTAAATAATACACCCAGGTGCACTAAGGAAGAAACATCTCATTTTCCATGTGCCCAGCAAGCCACCACCTAATCCCCTGTTGTAGGGCAAATATACTAAATCTAGCCACTGCAACATACCTCTGAGAGGGGAGGGGGGGTGGTGGGGGAAGGGGGGGGAAAGGGTGAGTAACCCCCCCACAGGAGAAAACGGCCCAGGGTAATAGAGGACACAGTCCCTTACCTTAGCCTTGCTGGCGCCTTGGCTTGCCCCCTTATCCGCTGCATCGCTATCCATAGCTGTCTGCGGTGCGTGGTAAAACGACCGGTTCCAGATTCGAAAACGCCGCTGCGCTGACCTGGAACCGGAAATAAGGCGCCAGGTGACCCTGCCCTCTCCCACTGCGCTTTGCGCCGGAAATGACGCACGCGCCGACCCGGAAGTGCTGCCTGGACGTGGCTGAAGCGCTCTTCTGCCACCAGCAACATGGTGGCCGCCACCGCTCGCTCCCCCATGTAGAAGGGAACAGAGGATGGCCACCTGTCAGGCCAAAAAAATTTTGAGGCAGCACCCCCGGACGTACAGGCTCTCCCCGAGCACGGAAGAGGGAGAGGGAGCCCACGGGACCGTCCATATAAGAGGCAAGTGGGAGGCTCACTCTCCTAGCCTAAAAAAGACCTAACAGGTGAGAACCTGTGTCTCCCAGGATAAACCTGAGAGATCATGGCTCCCACCAGAGGTGTTCCTCCAGCTGGAGGAAACACAAAAAACTGATGAGGCAACGTGGAGGATTCCAATTTAAAGACTTAATTGATGAGGTGTTTCCTGTGGGAGGAGGAGCCATGATCTCTCGGGTGCTGTCCTGAAAGACGTTTTGGAAATGTTATTTTTGATTTAAATTCAGGCAGAGTGCCAGAGGCTTTTTTTGTGGTGTCCCCAAATAATTTTTAGTAACCCTCCCTCCCCCAACTGCTCAGTCAGCTGATCCCAATTCTCTATCTATCCTCAATCATCTATCTGCTGACTTTGCCAAACCCATACACACTATACCCATCTCTTTTGTGCTCTGATTTATGGATGAATTCCCCAAAGCATGTAGTGCAAGGGCCTGCCTGTATACTTTCCAATGGTACTGTTTAAAGTTTTTGTATCCTATTATTATCTTGATAGGTAATAGCAGAATGTCCAAATGTCCTCAAATGTGTACAATGTGTATTTATATCTTTGTATTATGACACTTCTTACCTGTCCAGTGGTCTGCCAATAGTGTAACTAAGGAGGGTCTGTTCAAAGTAATACCCATTATTTAGGCATTCATCTCTCAATGAAGTGAAGAGGGTTACCTGTCCAAGATTTACACTGACCCCCTATAATGTTAGAAATGGCCCATGAAAGGGGGGGGGGATATGATAGGTGTACCTTATACTTTGGCGTTGTTAAATTCCCCTTAGTAAATGCTATCTGGAGGTTGCCCCATAATTTTTGTGTATAATCTGCTTGCCATGTTTCAGAGTAAAAATAGTAATGTTTATTGTTTTTTCCTCAGTTTCCTTCCACACCACAGGAATGGCAGACTGTGGCTTCCCACTTTGCAGTGGGATTTCCTAACTGCGGAGGGGCAATTGATGGGAAACATGTCCACATCGTCCCACCACCCAACTCGGGGTCGTACAATTATAATTACAAGGGGTTTAATAGTATAGTGATGTTGGCGGTGGTGTCGGCTAATTACGACTTCTTGTATGTGGACGTGGGGAAGAATGGCCGGATGTCCGATGGTGGAGTCATCACCCAGACGGAGTTCTACAGGCATCTCCAGAATGGCAGCTTGGACTTGCCAGCTCCAGAGGACAATGTGGAAGGACTCCCATTTGTGTTCGTTGCTGATGAAGCGTTTGCGCTGGGGGACCACCTGATGCGGCCATTCCCAATGAGGACCCTCACCCCGGAACAGAGGGTTTTTAATTACCGGCTGGCCAGAGCCCGAAGAGTGGTGGAGAACACATTTGGAATCCTGGCCAGCCGGTTCCGACTATTTCTGACACCCATCCATATGGCGTAGTATAAACTGAACCATATTATACTGGCGTGCTGTGTCCTCCATAACTTTTTAAGGAAACATTCAGCCAACTATGCTGGCTCAGTTGGGCCTGAGGCCGGAATCCTACATCAAACCACACTGACGGCGCTTGAAAGTGGCCGTCCTGGCTTGCCCTCCCTGAGTGCCCGTAATGTCCGGTTACGTTACCTGGAGTTCTTTGTGGGTAGGGGGGCTATCAATATGCCAGACAATCTCTGAAGCCTTTTTATAATAAAAAAAAAAGAAATTCTTGGTGGACATTTACTGCTTGTGTTTGTTTTAGCTGACCCTGACAGAAATGTGTTGAGTCCAGAAAATGTTGTGATTGTGTAACCTTATACAAAGCACTGTTGGCTGTTATTTCCTAAATGCAAAAACACATTTTACTACAAGTGCACTTGCAACTGCACTGAAACTGCACTTGTAGTGCAAAGAGGATTTGCCCTTAGGAAATAACCCCCATTTTTGCTGAAAACAGCAATTACATCACCCCAAAAGTGTTGTATTGTAGTGTTGAGACAATAATCCACACATTCTTGAGTAAGCAACTTTTTTATACCTGCACAATCACATGTGCATTTACCAAAGGTTTTTAAAACAAACCAACATGTTTGTTGTATAACAAGTTTTGCAGTAGCATTATCAAAAATCGAAATGTCCATTTCAGATAAAAAGGCCTGTGTAAAACCAACAAGAAAGACAAAAAACTTGAACTTACAAAGTTCACATATGGTAAAACCTGAAGGCTATATCAGACATCAGTATTTAGGAACTGGGTTTGATATAGCGTTCAGATGGGGGGAAAATCACCCCAGGAAAAGCCAAATTTGGAAGATGCACACCAATTTACGAATGTCAACATGTGCTATCTGCCATAAGGGGGGATCAAGGGACGTGTTTTGGGGGAGCAAGCCCTTCCTCAATGCTACTTTATAATTGAGGAAGGGGTTGCACTCCCAAAACGCCTCCATTGATCTCCCGTGATGGCAGATAGCACATGTTGACACACTGTGCATCCTCCAAATTTGGCTTTTCAAAACATTGCAAAAAGTTTTAAAAGATTGGACCACAATACAAAAAGTGATTTTGTGGGGTTTTAAATTCGCCCCAAAACATCAATGATGTTATTTTTTTTAATAACATCATTGATTTTTTGCTGTAGGTTTTGCAGTTCTACATTACACCCCATGATCTCCCCGATCAGGATCTGGGGACTTTGATGTGAAACGTTCTGGATCACGGTCACCTAAAAAGAGAGAAACAAAACAAAAACAGGTATCAAAAATCTGCCACCATCCATCTATTTTACCTGAGTCTGTGGTCGCAGACACTCACCTGTTGTGGTGCCAATCTCCACCACATCTTCTTCTTCCTCCTGCTCAGCTTGGGTTGGTGGTATTTCACCTTCTTCCAGAGGTGGGGGGTCTCTGGTTTCCTCGGATGAGGGGTGTCCTCCGAGTCTTTTCTCCCCTATGTAAAACAAAAATGGTATCATTAGCACACAGATATTTGATGGCAGAACTAGAAATAGGAAACATTGCTTGGAAGTGGGGTACAATTGTCAATTTTAGCCGAGTTCCAAGATGTCTTTTTGTTATTGCCCTTTGTCAAGCTGCAATACTTTACCTGTTTTGTACAAGCTTCACAGATGGAGACCCCCCTATAGTATACACTGGAGCACCTGTGTGGCCCCCTAATAAAAATGTTGTTCTGGTGTCCCACACTAGTGCTTCAGTGTCCAGATGTGAAAACAGCTGCTCAGTGTCCTCTCCCTACACACAATCTAGTTTGCATTTCATTCTAGTAACAAACCCATCTACACAAACAACTATTTGGCATCCAAGTAGGCCCAAAAAAAATGTGGGAAAATGCATATGGCCTAAAAAATGGTGTTTTAGAGGCCGAAAGAAAAATGTTTGATACGAACGAATAATGGGCCCATGAACATTAAAGTTGCCCTTTTAAACGTTACAATTAATAAAAGCATATGGAGCAGCATGAACGCAGTAAAGACAGAAAGAATAGGAACACAGCACAACTACTTACTTTTTTGCAGCACTCTCCGAATCTTCCGGTACTGCTCTGGCTCTCTCAATTTCAGGTCCGACCACCGCTTCCTGAGCTGATCTTTCAATCGTCGTACCCCGAAATTCCTGTGCAGACTTTTGATCACTTTCGCCATGATCTTGGCCTTTCGTATATTGGGGTTGGGGTAAGGCCCATACTTTCCGTCATAGTCGGACTTCTTCATGTTGTCGACCATCTCCAACATCTCCCCAAAGGACATATTTGTGGCCTTAAAACGTCTCCTTCTGGATCGGGACAAGTCCGGATCCGGGCTTTCCTCCTCCTCGTTGCTATAATTAGCACGCACCTGCTCTGACTCCGCCATGTGCTCTTCACCCACTGCGCCGAACGAAAAGGGGCGGGGAATAGACTAGAAAGAACGTCAGGGGCGGGCGGAGTTACACGCATGCGCAGTGTGTATAAAGCGTAACACGTGTGCGTATTACGTACAATCTGTGAGCGGAGGAAGGAGCAGTGGACCCGCCGATCGTAAGAACGAAGGTAAGAGACAAACTTGTGCCTATACTGCTTCTACATTGAAGCCTATATTGTAACAAGATTAGGAGAGTTTTGTCTGACATTAGGCTTTGTCTTGTGTTGTGTCTTGCACTGAACATGGATATCTTAGTGAAAGACAATGACTTCATGTCAGTATTCATAGATATCTTAAGGGAGCTGCCCTGTCTGTGGGAGGTTAACCACCCCCATTTCAAGAACCAAGCAAAGAGGAAGGCAGCACTGGTGCAATTGTGTGAAATTGTGAAGCAGGTGATCCCCACGGCAGACATCACCTATTTAAAGATCTTCATTGGTGGCCTGAGGAGCACTTATCTAAGGGAGCGCAAGAAAGTCCTGGATTCACAGAGATCTGGAGCAGCAGATGACATCTATGTCCCCAGGATGTTGTACTACGACAGGCTGCATTTTCTGGCAGGCCAGACTGAACCCAAGCCATCCCTCTCCAGTCTTCCTTCCACGCTTCATTCCCCCCTGGCTGAGGCTTCTGACGCCCAACCTGGGCCTTCCAGGCAACACATGGAGGAGCCCAGATTGAGCCAGGTATAGCATTCCTCTAAATATTTCCGCTTGTCCAATCAATGATGTTAACTAGATGTTAGTAGGGAGTACTAATTTAGGATTGTGATTGATGATGCAAACATTACAACCATGTCCCTTTTTCATACACAGGGAAGTCTCAGCCAGGAGGTGGCCGGGCCGAGCTGGCTGGCTGATCTGCAGGTCCCTTCACCCCCACTGAAAAGAGAAAGTGGCAGTAGGAGTGCCCTAGAGGAGGCTACCGGAGGACTCTTTTGGAGGGCTACAGAGGTCCTGGGAGCATGACAGACCGTGGAGGAGGACATTGCTGCCGTCATTGCATATAAAATGCAGAGGATGGAGGAGGGCCAACAAGTCTTGTGTGAGGCGCTCATATTAGAGGCTCTTAACAAAAGGTATTAGGGCCCAAATGACAGCTCAGACACACCTTTGCGATGGTCCTCCTCCTCCTCCTGCAGGTCCTCCTCCTCCTTCTCCCTCTCCTCCAGGTTGTCCCAGTCCTCCTCCAGGTCCTACTCCTCCTCCTGCCACATCTCCAACTGCACAGCCACAGCCGGGAAGCAAGCATGAAAGGAAGACCAGAAAGTGAGGACCCTGGATCCAGTCTGGTTGGCCAAAAAATGCAGCCTCTTGTGGTACCACAGCCTGGGGGCACGCATGTCATCTGCTGCTATCCGGATCTCTGCAAATTCTGGACCAGACTGCCCTCCCTTACATATGGACTCCTCAGACCCCCAATTTTGATGTTCAAGAATTAATGTCTGCCGTGGGGGTCCCAGGCTTCGCTAATTTCTCATGTTGATCCAGTGTTGCCTTCCTCTTTGTTTGGTTCTGATCCCTTACTAAAGGATTTTTGTTTTGAATTATACTCTCCTATGTGTTTTACTTCAAAAATGACAGTTTGTTTGTGAGGATTCAGGTACATTTCAAATATACAATGTGAAATGAACAAGGAACACCAACAAACAATCTCCTTGAGATTAAATAATAAAAGATATCAATGGTGTTGGGGACACACAAAACACACACAAAAATATTCTGGAGTAAAAATAAAAATAACATTGAACAAAGATCAGCCTTTGAAAAAATCCAAACAATAAAAAGGCTTAAAATCCCCCAAAAAATTAAATAAAAAAAAAATTCTGTCAGATGTGACAACAATATATTCAGGGAATCCCAATAAAAAAACAAAAATAAAACTTTGTGAGAAGTCTGTGTGAATATGAGCAGCAAAACTACTTAATTCTTGTCACATTATAAAGAAGAAGAGAGTGCGCTGTATTAAACCATTTTTAACATTGCAGTGTGACGAAAGTGCTGTATCCATTGCGAACGCTAAGTTTACCAGAACGAGCTGTTCCGTCTTGGAATTTCTTCTGAGCATGCGTGGCACTTTGTGCGTCAGAACAGGCGACACACGGTCGGAATTGACATGATCGGATTTTGTTTTATCTCCTGCTCTCCAACTTTGTGTGTCGGAAAATCCGATGGAAAATGTCCGATGGAGCCCACACACGGTCAGAATTTCCGACAACATGCTCCGATCGGACATTTTCCATCGGAAAATCCGACCGTGTGTACGGGGCATCAGACTAAAAATACTCAAATTTATAGTTCTCCAAATCCCTAACTATATATGAAAAAAATATTTAATAATTATTGTTAATATACAAGGAGTCACTGGTATTGTCATTAATGCACAAAAAAAAACAATAAAAATCTTAACATGCTGTATAAATATCAAATAAAATATGATTGGCAGCACTCCAGTGACAACCTGTAATACTAAAGCATGTAACTTACTTTATTCACAATCATGTAGAAGAAAGACATGGAAACACATGGAAATATATAAAACACACATATATTGGCTAGTAGTTAAGAGCAATTAAACAAAGCCTCTGCCCATAGACAATTGGGTTAAAGCAAAACTAAACTGCATTGGAGCACCACAAATCATAAACGCTATTTATTTTGATTTTAATATTTAAAGCAAACTCCCCCTCCATCCATGTATCCATGATTTATTTTGAGAAATCATTTTGAAAGCCACTTCCTAGCATTTCTGACAGTGGTCATTTTAAAGTGCAAAGGCAGAATTTTTTTTATCCTAATCAATTCTATGCATTAAGATAAAGAGTATTCTGTATGCAGCAGTCCCCTCAGCCACCCTAATACTTACCTGAGCCTATCTCAATCTGGCGATGTTGCACAAGAGACTCGGCCGCTGTCCAGGACTCTCCCTCCCCATTGGCTGATACAGCAGTGATATGTGTTATAGGGAGGGAACTTGTGCGCTACTATGTATAATTTAAAGTGAAATAGATTATCAAACTACAATGAATGTAGTGAAATAGAAACTCAAAATAAACAAAAAAAACAATGAATGTGAACAGCTGCAACCACTTAGGAGTGTATTTAGAATCTCTACATAAACAAATAAAAATAAAAAGGGGGAGTGGTGCACTTATTCAATATAACGTGCCATTAAATCAAAACCCAAAATAAAATAAAGTGCAAAAAAAGTCCTAGTAAAAACAAATGGTAGGAATCTGTTTATATATAAATAGATGTCTCATTAAACAGTAGCTTGATAGAAGAAAAAACAAACCAGTCCAACATTAATTGTAAAATTTATAGATCGGACATTGTCGATGCCATACAGTCAGTTATTGCTAGATTGGGGAGCATATCGACTTGTTCTTGTAACCGTTGGTATCAAACACTCGATCCTATTTATGAGATACCAAACATCTTATACAGATCTTTGATGAAATTGAAGTGAGGCATGAACGGCTGAACGGCTGTTATTAGCAATGGCAGCTGTGTCCTCATTATACACAATTATTGATCAGCATGAAGCTACACAATCAGCCAAATAGGCCATTGATTGTTTCAGTGATTTACCATTTAAACAGAAATAATTTTTACTTAAATGTCTGGATTATGGGCTTAGCCACAATTATTTTGGTCCTCTGCGCTCCTCTCAAGACCTCCTGCTTTCAAGCTCTCTCATCTCCATGCTTGTCTCCAGGATTTCTCCAGAGCCTCACCCATCCTCTGGAACTCGCTACCTCCATCTATCCGGCTATCCCCTACTCTTGCTACCTTCAGGTGATCCCTTTAAACTCATCTCTTCAGAAAGGCCTATCTCGTCTCCAACTAATCTCCTACCACTTCCACCAGCTCATTCGCTACAGTTACAACAGTTTGTACCACCTGCCCCACCCTATTAGATTGTAAGCTCTTCTGAGCAGGGCCCTCTTAATCCTCTTGTATTTTATTGTATTATAACTGTATTGTCTCCCTTTTATATTGTAAAGTGCTGCGTAAACTGTTGGCGCTATATAAATCCTGAATAATAATAATAATAATAATAATAATAATAATAATAATAATACTACCTCTGACTACTATAAACAAATAAAGGGGATCGCCATGGGTGCCCGTTATACACCAATTACTGTGGTCCCAAGGAAAATAATTATTGCCCCATACACTTTAGTAGCTCTGTTGGATTAATATTTCTTTCAAATTGGCAATATCTGTTGACTCCGTGAGAAATTTAGAGGACTGTTTCCCCGAGCGACAAGGGATATTGTGTTCTTGAACGTAAAGCACAATTACCGCACATATTTTTCTAACAGAACAATCTGGGCTCCCCTGATTTATTTGTAATATATAAAAAAAATATTGTTTTATTGCTGTGTTGATGTTTTGATAACATGTGTGAAATATCAATCGCCAGAAATTCCAGTTCTCTATGAAATTGTATAACTGTACTTGTTAATTAATAAAGTCAAATTATTTACTTATTTATTTTGTTGGGTGATATTTATACATTGGTAAGAAATCCCCATAAATTATTGAACTCAGGAAAGTTTTGTGGTATGTACTGATTATCTGAACAACGTTCACATTTTTACCGTAAGGTTGGAGTCACTGAAAAACTAAACACTGAGATCTTAATTAGGATTCCATACCACACTCACAACACAATGGATAGTTGCCAACACGATCCATTGCTCATCAATATACCAAAAGGACAGCTGATTAGATTACGCAGAAAATGTACTAATGAACAAGATTTCAACAAACAAGCAAGATTTATCAGTAACAGATTTAAATAAGAGGATATAATGAAGATTTAATTAATCATAAAATAGAAGAATGAAGATAAAAAGTGTGGCGCTAGTGGATAATGATGTGGAGAATACTAGTCAAGTAGTGGTAATCGTTAGAAAACCAGATAACAATTACAGTGTGAGTTTGTGAAACCAAAAGCAATCATATGTTGTCGGGGGACATCCAAAAAGGTGTATAAAGAGTAAATGAGATAAGGATAGGAGGGGTTGGGTATGTGGAGAAGTGAAATGCTCGATAACAACCTGTAGGGTGGTTTAAGAAGCAATCATATATACACAACCATATATCAAAGTGGCATTATAGAAGCATGGATAAGTAGTGACATATAGTATCTTAATATGCTAAATAAACAGCTCCACGCAAAAGGGCTTGGTTCATTGGGGATGGAACCCAAAGGAGGGGGCGTGTAAGGTGGCTAGGAAGCAAACATGCATACACAACCGTGATTACAAAGTGACATTGCACAAAGGTAAATAGGTAAGTAATAATCCAAGGTATCTAGATAAGCCAAGTGTACAGCTCCACGCAAAAAAGAGAGAAACCGTTCATAGGGATTAAAACCAAAAAGGGGAGGCATCAAAATCCTTATGTGGGGATATATAGAAAATTGGAGGACAGATGGAGCACTCTTAAATGAGTCCCACAAGGATTTGGACGTAAGCCGTCTTCCTATAGGGTGATTATGGATCCGTAAGTGCGGGAAGGTTCTTGGCTCATGTGGATGGTCCCAACATCGGGAAAGGGAAGACAACAAAATGCCCTTACCGGATCTGGTGGACTCGCAGGCCGTTGGCGGCGAGTCAATCAGGCTAGTACCGTCAAGCGGTGTGGAGTGGAGATCTCTGTGAAGATTGGTGTGAGGTCTCGTCGGACGTTCTCGGATGGTGTGCCAGGATGGGATCCACGGCTCCCAGGATTTGGTTGCGGTCGCCAAATGACCGTTTCCTCAAACGCCGACCACGTGAGCCAGTGAGCAAAGAAAGGAAAAAGAAAAAAGCCTCCACATAGTGTGAATCCTTACTGGTAAAAAGCGTTGCAGCACTTTTATTAGGGAGTATACTTCCAAAAAATTTTACAAATGAGGGCGGTAAAAACTCGGTTCAAAGTAAAACTTGCATCAAATAGCATAAAAGTAACATAAAATAGCGCAGTGGGTAGTGGTGGGGTATAAACATAAGAACCCGACGCGTTTCGCCTCCATAGGCTTCTGCTGGGGTATGAATAAGCCCCCCACCTAACTGCGCTTTATATATAGTGACAAAAATGAGGTGCAACAGCTGATTAGCGCTGTTGCACGAGATGACTTCCGGGTTCGGCAGCATCACTGGTGACACAACGTCACATGGTGTTTCTGTGGCCAATCAGAACGACAGAAGATGGTCAAAGACCAAGCCTCACTCCTGGTATCCAATCGGCAGAGCAGCTGTCCCATTCGTCCTCGCGGTCACGTGCCGGTCACATGACGTACTAGCCGAGGGGATTACGTTAGGACGCTCTCTGTCTGCGTACCAAAGGGGGCAGGAAGTGAGGGCTTGTCAGATCGCGCCGTGGACCGCAAACATAACGGCGAACCATGGGGATTACTGTCTTGTTTGAACATGTATTCAGCGGTCTAATAGTGTGGGCTTGATCCCGGAAGTCCTCACAGACTATCCTCATAGATAGTCATCAGACAATGAAAAGTAAAATTACCAACAATAAATAGTTCTGCATATTGTGCAATAATTGGCAAAAAAAGTTCTTCATATCTAGACAGGTAATGGAAACTAATAACTGTACAACATATCATTCGAGTAATGGCAATACATAAATAAAGAAGGAATAAATGGAAATAGATAAGAAAACTAGACAAAAAACCCCGAAAGTATACAAATGGGTCATATAGCAGAGGCCAATGTAAAATGATATAAGTGAGATCATAAGTGATAGTGATATCTGAGTGTGGATCAGGTAACAAACATCATAAACGAAAACATCTAGGAGAAAAAGCATCAAAATGCAATTAAAGAGGTAGTGTATGTAAAAAATAGGATGTACTCCCTATTCAAAGTGGGGGTACAATTCAATAAAAGAATACTAGTGTATTAAATGAAGTCGGAGAGAGCAGTATGGACTCAGACCAATGTCAATCTGCGTATGAAATCCACGAGGATGCTTACGTGAAAGTATATATTCTGTTTGGGAAGTGGACTTCCAAAAAAATTTTTTTTTTCTTTGCAAATAAGGACGGTAAAAACTCGGCTCAGAGTAAAAATTTACATCAAACAGCATAAGAATGGTATACAATAGTGCAGTGAATAATGGTAAAAAGTAATTACAGGAACTCAGTATAAGGATACGAACATAAAGGGGAGTTTAATGGAGAAAACTCAGGATCTTAAACAGATTAGGTGAGATAATGTCCCCTATTAAGAATAGGGGTGGTGAATATGAAAGGAATTTATTGGTCTGCGTGGGGACATCAACGCCTAGGACTGATTGATGAAGGCGTTGATGTCCCACTCGACGTTGAGCCCGTGTGGCACATAGCACTTCAAGAGGTGTATCCAAAAAGTCTCAAGTTTGGAGACTCCCCTGGTGCTAGGTTCACCCCTCCAATGTGGAACAAACTTGTCGATGATTTGGAACTTCGTTCCAGATGGATTTTGGTTGTGATGGTGTAAGTAGTGTTTAGGGACACTATGATTGGTGCGCCCTTTTAGTATGGCTGTGATATGCTCGTTCACTCGTATAGAAAAATTGCGGATGGTTCGACCAATATACTGCTTGCCACAAGGGCAGGTGATAAGGTAAACTATGAACTTTGTGGTGCAGGTTGCAAATTGCTTCATCTTGTATTCCCTTCCAGTTGTAGATGACCTGAAAGTTTCGATTTTGCGGGATTTGTAGACATTGAGTGTGCATACTGTACATTTTCTACAGGGGTAGAAGCCTTTAAAGTCATGGAAGAAAGATGGCGTCTTCGGAGGGTCTACTACCCCTGGTGCGATTCTACCCCCTATCGATGGTGCACCTTTATAGATTACTCCGGCCTGATTGGGGAGCAATGGGCCCAATATTCGGTCATTCTTAAGTATTTTCCAATGTCTTGAGATAATACTTTTTATTTGTTTATGTTGGATGGAGTAATTAGTAAGGAAGGCCCATCTGTGTCTATCGTCCAAAGGTTTTTTGGGCTGTTCTACTAATAGAGATGGACGATCGATATAGGCTACTTTCTGGATCTCCTGATCGATAAGTTCTCCATCATAACCCTTTTCTTCAAATCTGGATTTAATGATCTTTGCTTGTGTGTAATAGTCTGGCAGAAGGGAGCAGTTACGTCTGATTCTCATCAGTTGGCTTCGAGGGACTGATTTCAGCCATGCTGTATGGTGACAGCTGTCAATCGGGATGTAACCGTTACGGTCGGTGACTTTGAAGAAAGTTTTCGTCTCCAATCGACCGTTGACAGCTGTGATTTCCAGATCTAAGAAGTGTATTGCAGAGGTACTCGCTTCGTATGACAAATGGATGCCCACCTCGTTCTCATTGAGAGTGGACATGAAGTGGTTCAGGGATTCCATGGAGCCTCTCCATAGGAGGAGGATGTCGTCGATGTACCTGGCCCACAGGGCAAGCTGTGGGGGTTGCAGGACACCGACGACATCCTCCTCCCATTTGGCCATGAAAATGTTGGCCAAACTGGGGGCAAACTTTGCCCCCATGGCTACCCCCTTTGTCTGCAGATAGTAATGATTGTCATACCAGAAGTAATTTGACTTCGTGGCAAAGTGTAGCAGATCCATGATGAACCTCTTTTGGGTCAAAGGGATATTTGTGTCCCTTGATAAAAAAAGTTTAACCGCTCCTAGGCCTAGTTCGTGAGGGATAATAGTGTAAAAGGGACGTAACGTCCGCGGTTACTAGTATAAGATCGTTACTATAGGTAACCCGTTGTAATTTATTGATGGTATCTCGGGTATCCTTCAGAAAAGATGGTATCATTTTCACTATGGGCTGTAAATAGTGATCAATGTATTTCCCTATGCGGGAAGTTACGGAATTAATTCCGCTAATGATTGGGCGGCCAGGAGGTTGAGTGATACTTTTGTGCACCTTGGGCAAATAGTACATAATGGGGATGCGTGGGACCGCTGGGACCAAAAAATTTTTTTCTTTTTTGTCCAGTATGCCTAGTTGGAAACCAGTATCGATCAAATCCACTAATCTTCTTTTAAAGACCATAGTAGGATTAGATGCAAGGGGCAGATAAGTTTCTGTATCACTTAGGATTCTGGTCATCTCAGCTTGGTAGTCTTTGTTGTCAAGGACAACAATTCCTCCACCCTTGTCCGCCGGGCGGATGACAAGATCCTTGCGTTCACAGAGGGTTTGTAAACCTACTTTGATGTTAGGATCGGTGTAGTATTTCTTCTTTGGAAGTCCATCCAAGTCTTCCAATACTAGGTCGCGAAACACTTTGATGGAAGAAGCTATAGGTACTGGGGGGTTAAATAGAGATGGGTTGGATAACCCAGAGTGAACTGAGCGGGAGTTTGTAAGAAGGTTTGTAGGCCTACTTGGATTAGATGCGATGTATCTTTGCACATTGAGTTTACGCACATATTTGTGGACGTCTATAAATGTGGAAAATTTACTTAGTGTTTTAGGGGGGGCAAATTTCAATCCTTTGTTTAAAACGCTAAGTTCCGCTGGAGAGAAGTCAGCTTTGCTAAGATTAAAAATGCCATCATCCTTTAGACCCGTTTTCTCTTTATTGGTACGCCTCCCCCCTCGGGTGCCGCGTTTTGTTCTGAATTTCGTGTGGGGTAATCTTGTTCTCTGTGAAAACCCCCCGGGTGCAAAGGTTTTGGTCTAGCTTGGTTATAGTTGAAAGGTGATCTCTCAGAGTAATCCCTGTCCCCATAATCGTATCGATATTGGGAGTTTCGATAATCCGTAGGACGTTCGTCTCTAAGGGGTGAGAATCTATTACTGGTGTTAATGGGGGTTCTTTGCGGATAAGGATGGTAGTAATGATGTTCATTCTGGTTCAAATTGCGTCTTTGGGGAGAATAATCCTGTCTATAATCATCATAATGGACCGAACGATCCCAGTTGCCCCTACCCTTCCCCCTGTTATTACGACCTCTATTTCCAGACGTAGAGGGGGGACCATTATATTGGGATGTAGAAGCAGGGGGGGGATAGGAGGGACGTCTATTGTTCCCACTGGGGGGAGGTGGGGGAACCAGGGGGATATGTGGAACCCTAGGTTCATCCAAACCTCCCATCTCCATGGGGTGACTTGAACTAGCGGGTGGGTCTTTAACTTGGCTGGTGGTTTGCCAACTAAAAACATTGCCATTTTTATAATCACTAAGGTCTCTGCTATATTTCTTCTGTTTTTTTGTTTTTTGTTCGCGTTCTTCCTTTTCTAGATGATTCTTTAGGTTGGTAGAAAGGTTGGTATACTCTATAGTAGATTTATGTGGGAGGAGTTTGTCTCTAATTTCCTTGATTTCTCTATCGATAACAGTTCTTCTAGTACGTTTTCTATCTACAAGAAACCCCAGGAGGGATATCCCTGCTTCATTAAAATAGTGATACCATGACTCAATGTCCAGGTCACCTTGTTGTGGGTGGATTGTCCACCTCAGGCCTCTTGGGACCATGCGTTCTTTGGTGTACTGTTCCAAGAAGGCAATGTCCCATTCTAGGTGTAGATCAGAGACCATCAGGTTTTTTAGCCTAAGGAAAAGGCCACTTATCTCTGAATCTGTGTTAAGAGCTGTGAACACTCCTTCTGTGTTAAAAGTGCGACTAGTCCGATAGTCAAACACATCCATGTTGGAATGAATGACAAGATGTGTAGAGAGGCTGCAATAATACTGTCAAAAACAGAAACGTGGAAAAAAGTTGTAGAAATTGCGCCAACTCTTATAAAGCAGCCAACACAGCAATTTGACCGTTGCAAGTAAAAATGAAGATAAAAAGTGTGGCGCTAGTGGATAATGATGTGGAGAATACTAGTCAAGTAGTGGTAATCGTTAGAAAACCAGATAACAATTACAGTGTGAGTTTGTGAAACCAAAAGCAATCATATGTTGTCGGGGGACATCCAAAAAGGTGTATAAAGAGTAAATGAGATAAGGATAGGAGGGGTTGGGTATGTGGAGAAGTGAAATGCTCGATAACAACCTGTAGGGTGGTTTAAGAAGCAATCATATATACACAACCATATATCAAAGTGGCATTATAGAAGCATGGATAAGTAGTGACATATAGTATCTTAATATGCTAAATAAACAGCTCCACGCAAAAGGGCTTGGTTCATTGGGGATGGAACCCAAAGGAGGGGGCGTGTAAGGTGGCTAGGAAGCAAACATTCATACACAACCGTGATTACAAAGTGACATTGCACAAAGGTAAATAGGTAAGTAATAATCCAAGGTATCTAGATAAGCCAAGTGTACAGCTCCACGCAAAAAAGAGAGAAACCGTTCATAGGGATTAAAACCAAAAAGGGGAGGCATCAAAATCCTTATGTGGGGATATATAGAAAATTGGAGGACAGATGGAGCACTCTTAAATGAGTCCCACAAGGATTTGGACGTAAGCCGTCTTCCTATAGGGTGATTATGGATCCGTAAGTGCGGGAAGGTTCTTGGCTCATGTGGATGGTCCCAACATCGGGAAAGGGAAGACAACAAAATGCCCTTACCGGATCTGGTGGACTCGCAGGCCGTTGGCGGCGAGTCAATCAGGCTAGTACCGTCAAGCGGTGTGGAGTGGAGATCTCTGTGAAGATTGGTGTGAGGTCTCGTCGGACGTTCTCGGATGGTGTGCCAGGATGGGATCCACGGCTCCCAGGATTTGGTTGCGGTCGCCAAATGACCGTTTCCTCAAACGCCGACCACGTGAGCCAGTGAGCAAAGAAAGGAAAAAGAAAAAAGCCTCCACATAGTGTGAATCCTTACTGGTAAAAAGCGTTGCAGCACTTTTATTAGGGAGTATACTTCCAAAAAATTTTACAAATGAGGGCGGTAAAAACTCGGTTCAAAGTAAAACTTGCATCAAATAGCATAAAAGTAACATAAAATAGCGCAGTGGGTAGTGGTGGGGTATAAACATAAGAACCCGACGCGTTTCGCCTCCATAGGCTTCTGCTGGGGTATGAATAAGCCCCCCACCTAACTGCGCTTTATATATAGTGACAAAAATGAGGTGCAACAGCTGATTAGCGCTGTTGCACGAGATGACTTCCGGGTTCGGCAGCATCACTGGTGACACAACGTCACATGGTGTTTCTGTGGCCAATCAGAACGACAGAAGATGGTCAAAGACCAAGCCTCACTCCTGGTATCCAATCGGCAGAGCAGCTGTCCCATTCGTCCTCGCGGTCACGTGCCGGTCACATGACGTACTAGCCGAGGGGATTACGTTAGGACGCTCTCTGTCTGCGTACCAAAGGGGGCAGGAAGTGAGGGCTTGTCAGATCGCGCCGTGGACCGCAAACATAACGGCGAACCATGGGGATTACTGTCTTGTTTGAACATGTATTCAGCGGTCTAATAGTGTGGGCTTGATCCCGGAAGTCCTCACAGACTATCCTCATAGATAGTCATCAGACAATGAAAAGTAAAATTACCAACAATAAATAGTTCTGCATATTGTGCAATAATTGGCAAAAAAAGTTCTTCATATCTAGACAGGTAATGGAAACTAATAACTGTACAACATATCATTCGAGTAATGGCAATACATAAATAAAGAAGGAATAAATGGAAATAGATAAGAAAACTAGACAAAAAACCCCGAAAGTATACAAATGGGTCATATAGCAGAGGCCAATGTAAAATGATATAAGTGAGATCATAAGTGATAGTGATATCTGAGTGTGGATCAGGTAACAAACATCATAAACGAAAACATCTAGGAGAAAAAGCATCAAAATGCAATTAAAGAGGTAGTGTATGTAAAAAATAGGATGTACTCCCTATTCAAAGTGGGGGTACAATTCAATAAAAGAATACTAGTGTATTAAATGAAGTCGGAGAGAGCAGTATGGACTCAGACCAATGTCAATCTGCGTATGAAATCCACGAGGATGCTTACGTGAAAGTATATATTCTGTTTGGGAAGTGGACTTCCAAAAAAATTTTTTTTTTTTCTTTGCAAATAAGGACGGTAAAAACTCGGCTCAGAGTAAAAATTTACATCAAACAGCATAAGAATGGTATACAATAGTGCAGTGAATAATGGTAAAAAGTAATTACAGGAACTCAGTATAAGGATACGAACATAAAGGGGAGTTTAATGGAGAAAACTCAGGATCTTAAACAGATTAGGTGAGATAATGTCCCCTATTAAGAATAGGGGTGGTGAATATGAAAGGAATTTATTGGTCTGCGTGGGGACATCAACGCCTAGGACTGATTGATGAAGGCGTTGATGTCCCACTCGACGTTGAGCCCGTGTGGCACATAGCACTTCAAGAGGTGTATCCAAAAAGTCTCAAGTTTGGAGACTCCCCTGGTGCTAGGTTCACCCCTCCAATGTGGAACAAACTTGTCGATGATTTGGAACTTCGTTCCAGATGGATTTTGGTTGTGATGGTGTAAGTAGTGTTTAGGGACACTATGATTGGTGCGCCCTTTTAGTATGGCTGTGATATGCTCGTTCACTCGTATAGAAAAATTGCGGACTGCGGATCAGTCCCTCGAAGCCAACTGATGAGAATCAGACGTAACTGCTCCCTTCTGCCAGACTATTACACACAAGCAAAGATCATTAAATCCAGATTTGAAGAAAAGGGTTATGATGGAGAACTTATCGATCAGGAGATCCAGAAAGTAGCCTATATCGATCGTCCATCTCTATTAGTAGAACAGCCCAAAAAACCTTTGGACGATAGACACAGATGGGCCTTCCTTACTAATTACTCCATCCAACATAAACAAATAAAAAGTATTATCTCAAGACATTGGAAAATACTTAAGAATGACCGAATATTGGGCCCATTGCTCCCCAATCAGGCCGGAGTAATCTATAAAGGTGCACCATCGATAGGGGGTAGAATCGCACCAGGGGTAGTAGACCCTCCGAAGACGCCATCTTTCTTCCATGACTTTAAAGGCTTCTACCCCTGTAGAAAATGTACAGTATGCACACTCAATGTCTACAAATCCCGCAAAATCGAAACTTTCAGGTCATCTACAACTGGAAGGGAATACAAGATGAAGCAATTTGCAACCTGCACCACAAAGTTCATAGTTTACCTTATCACCTGCCCTTGTGGCAAGCAGTATATTGGTCGAACCATCCGCAATTTTTCTATACGAGTGAACGAGCATATCACAGCCATACTAAAAGGGCGCACCAATCATAGTGTCCCTAAACACTACTTACACCATCACAACCAAAATCCATCTGGAACGAAGTTCCAAATCATCGACAAGTTTGTTCCACATTGGAGGGGTGAACCTAGCACCAGGGGAGTCTCCAAACTTGAGACTTTTTGGATACACCTCTTGAAGTGCTATGTGCCACACGGGCTCAACGTCGAGTGGGACATCAACGCCTTCATCAATCAGTCCTAGGCGTTGATGTCCCCACGCAGACCAATAAATTCCTTTCATATTCACCACCCCTATTCTTAATAGGGGACATTATCTCACCTAATCTGTTTAAGATCCTGAGTTTTCTCCATTAAACTCCCCTTTATGTTCGTATCCTTATACTGAGTTCCTGTAATTACTTTTTACCATTATTCACTGCACTATTGTATACCATTCTTATGCTGTTTGATGTAAATTTTTACTCTGAGCCGAGTTTTTACCGTCCTTATTTGCAAAGAAAAAAAAAATTTTTTTGGAAGTCCACTTCCCAAACAGAATATATACTTTCACGTAAGCATCCTCGTGGATTTCATACGCAGATTGACATTGGTCTGAGTCCATACTGCTCTCTCCGACTTCATTTAATACACTAGTATTCTTTTATTGAATTGTACCCCCACTTTGAATAGGGAGTACATCCTATTTTTTACATACACTACCTCTTTAATTGCATTTTGATGCTTTTTCTCCTAGATGTTTTCGTTTATGATGTTTGTTACCTGATCCACACTCAGATATCACTATCACTTATGATCTCACTTATATCATTTTACATTGGCCTCTGCTATATGACCCATTTGTATACTTTCGGGGTTTTTTGTCTAGTTTTCTTATCTATTTCCATTTATTCCTTCTTTATTTATGTATTGCCATTACTCGAATGATATGTTGTACAGTTATTAGTTTCCATTACCTGTCTAGATATGAAGAACTTTTTTTGCCAATTATTGCACAATATGCAGAACTATTTATTGTTGGTAATTTTACTTTTCATTGTCTGATGACTATCTATGAGGATAGTCTGTGAGGACTTCCGGGATCAAGCCCACACTATTAGACCGCTGAATACATGTTCAAACAAGACAGTAATCCCCATGGTTCGCCGTTATGTTTGCGGTCCACGGCGCGATCTGACAAGCCCTCACTTCCTGCCCCCTTTGGTACGCAGACAGAGAGCGTCCTAACGTAATCCCCTCGGCTAGTACGTCATGTGACCGGCACGTGACCGCGAGGACGAATGGGACAGCTGCTCTGCCGATTGGATACCAGGAGTGAGGCTTGGTCTTTGACCATCTTCTGTCGTTCTGATTGGCCACAGAAACACCATGTGACGTTGTGTCACCAGTGATGCTGCCGAACCCGGAAGTCATCTCGTGCAACAGCGCTAATCAGCTGTTGCACCTCATTTTTGTCACTATATATAAAGCGCAGTTAGGTGGGGGGCTTATTCATACCCCAGCAGAAGCCTATGGAGGCGAAACGCGTCGGGTTCTTATGTTTATACCCCACCACTACCCACTGCGCTATTTTATGTTACTTTTATGCTATTTGATGCAAGTTTTACTTTGAACCGAGTTTTTACCGCCCTCATTTGTAAAATTTTTTGGAAGTATACTCCCTAATAAAAGTGCTGCAACGCTTTTTACCAGTAAGGATTCACACTATGTGGAGGCTTTTTTCTTTTTCCTTTCTTTGCTCACTGGCTCACGTGGTCGGCGTTTGAGGAAACGGTCATTTGGCGACCGCAACCAAATCCTGGGAGCCGTGGATCCCATCCTGGCACACCATCCGAGAACGTCCGACGAGACCTCACACCAATCTTCACAGAGATCTCCACTCCACACCGCTTGACGGTACTAGCCTGATTGACTCGCCGCCAACGGCCTGCGAGTCCACCAGATCCGGTAAGGGCATTTTGTTGTCTTCCCTTTCCCGATGTTGGGACCATCCACATGAGCCAAGAACCTTCCCGCACTTACGGATCCATAATCACCCTATAGGAAGACGGCTTACGTCCAAATCCTTGTGGGACTCATTTAAGAGTGCTCCATCTGTCCTCCAATTTTCTATATATCCCCACATAAGGATTTTGATGCCTCCCCTTTTTGGTTTTAATCCCTATGAACGGTTTCTCTCTTTTTTGCGTGGAGCTGTACACTTGGCTTATCTAGATACCTTGGATTATTACTTACCTATTTACCTTTGTGCAATGTCACTTTGTAATCACGGTTGTGTATGAATGTTTGCTTCCTAGCCACCTTACACGCCCCCTCCTTTGGGTTCCATCCCCAATGAACCAAGCCCTTTTGCGTGGAGCTGTTTATTTAGCATATTAAGATACTATATGTCACTACTTATCCATGCTTCTATAATGCCACTTTGATATATGGTTGTGTATATATGATTGCTTCTTAAACCACCCTACAGGTTGTTATCGAGCATTTCACTTCTCCACATACCCAACCCCTCCTATCCTTATCTCATTTACTCTTTATACACCTTTTTGGATGTCCCCCGACAACATATGATTGCTTTTGGTTTCACAAACTCACACTGTAATTGTTATCTGGTTTTCTAACGATTACCACTACTTGACTAGTATTCTCCACATCATTATCCACTAGCGCCACACTTTTTATCTTCATTTTTACTTGCAACGGTCAAATTGCTGTGTTGGCTGCTTTATAAGAGTTGGCGCAATTTCTACAACTTTTTTCCACGTTTCTGTTTTTGACAGTATTATTGCAGCCTCTCTACACATCTTGTCATTCATTCCAACATGGATGTGTTTGACTATCGGACTAGTCGCACTTTTAACACAGAAGGAGTGTTCACAGCTCTTAACACAGATTCAGAGATAAGTGGCCTTTTCCTTAGGCTAAAAAACCTGATGGTCTCTGATCTACACCTAGAATGGGACATTGCCTTCTTGGAACAGTACACCAAAGAACGCATGGTCCCAAGAGGCCTGAGGTGGACAATCCACCCACAACAAGGTGACCTGGACATTGAGTCATGGTATCACTATTTTAATGAAGCAGGGATATCCCTCCTGGGGTTTCTTGTAGATAGAAAACGTACTAGAAGAACTGTTATCGATAGAGAAATCAAGGAAATTAGAGACAAACTCCTCCCACATAAATCTACTATAGAGTATACCAACCTTTCTACCAACCTAAAGAATCATCTAGAAAAGGAAGAACGCGAACAAAAAACAAAAAAACAGAAGAAATATAGCAGAGACCTTAGTGATTATAAAAATGGCAATGTTTTTAGTTGGCAAACCACCAGCCAAGTTAAAGACCCACCCGCTAGTTCAAGTCACCCCATGGAGATGGGAGGTTTGGATGAACCTAGGGTTCCACATATCCCCCTGGTTCCCCCACCTCCCCCCAGTGGGAACAATAGACGTCCCTCCTATCCCCCCCCTGCTTCTACATCCCAATATAATGGTCCCCCCTCTACGTCTGGAAATAGAGGTCGTAATAACAGGGGGAAGGGTAGGGGCAACTGGGATCGTTCGGTCCATTATGATGATTATAGACAGGATTATTCTCCCCAAAGACGCAATTTGAACCAGAATGAACATCATTACTACCATCCTTATCCGCAAAGAACCCCCATTAACACCAGTAATAGATTCTCACCCCTTAGAGACGAACGTCCTACGGATTATCGAAACTCCCAATATCGATACGATTATGGGGACAGGGATTACTCTGAGAGATCACCTTTCAACTATAACCAAGCTAGACCAAAACCTTTGCACCCGGGGGGTTTTCACAGAGAACAAGATTACCCCACACGAAATTCAGAACAAAACGCGGCACCCGAGGGGGGAGGCGTACCAATAAAGAGAAAACGGGTCTAAAGGATGATGGCATTTTTAATCTTAGCAAAGCTGACTTCTCTCCAGCGGAACTTAGCGTTTTAAACAAAGGATTGAAATTTGCCCCCCCTAAAACACTAAGTAAATTTTCCACATTTATAGACGTCCACAAATATGTGCGTAAACTCAATGTGCAAAGATACATCGCATCTAATCCAAGTAGGCCTACAAACCTTCTTACAAACTCCCGCTCAGTTCACTCTGGGTTATCCAACCCATCTCTATTTAACCCCCCAGTACCTATAGCTTCTTCCATCAAAGTGTTTCGCGACCTAGTATTGGAAGACTTGGATGGACTTCCAAAGAAGAAATACTACACCGATCCTAACATCAAAGTAGGTTTACAAACCCTCTGTGAACGCAAGGATCTTGTCATCCGCCCGGCGGACAAGGGTGGAGGAATTGTTGTCCTTGACAACAAAGACTACCAAGCTGAGATGACCAGAATCCTAAGTGATACAGAAACTTATCTGCCCCTTGCATCTAATCCTACTATGGTCTTTAAAAGAAGATTAGTGGATTTGATCGATACTGGTTTCCAACTAGGCATACTGGACAAAAAAGAAAAAAATTTTTTGGTCCCAGCGGTCCCACGCATCCCCATTATGTACTATTTGCCCAAGGTGCACAAAAGTATCACTCAACCTCCTGGCCGCCCAATCATTAGCGGAATTAATTCCGTAACTTCCCGCATAGGGAAATACATTGATCACTATTTACAGCCCATAGTGAAAATGATACCATCTTTTCTGAAGGATACCCGAGATACCATCAATAAATTACAACGGGTTACCTATAGTAACGATCTTATACTAGTAACCGCGGACGTTACGTCCCTTTTACACTATTATCCCTCACGAACTAGGCCTAGGAGCGGTTAAACTTTTTTTATCAAGGGACACAAATATCCCTTTGACCCAAAAGAGGTTCATCATGGATCTGCTACACTTTGCCACGAAGTCAAATTACTTCTGGTATGACAATCATTACTATCTGCAGACAAAGGGGGTAGCCATGGGGGCAAAGTTTGCCCCCAGTTTGGCCAACATTTTCATGGCCAAATGGGAGGAGGATGTCGTCGGTGTCCTGCAACCCCCACAGCTTGCCCTGTGGGCCAGGTACATCGACGACATCCTCCTCCTATGGAGAGGCTCCATGGAATCCCTGAACCACTTCATGTCCACTCTCAATGAGAACGAGGTGGGCATCCATTTGTCATACGAAGCGAGTACCTCTGCAATACACTTCTTAGATCTGGAAATCACAGCTGTCAACGGTCGATTGGAGACGAAAACTTTCTTCAAAGTCACCGACCGTAACGGTTACATCCCGATTGACAGCTGTCACCATACAGCATGGCTGAAATCAGTCCCTCGAAGCCAACTGATGAGAATCAGACGTAACTGCTCCCTTCTGCCAGACTATTACACACAAGCAAAGATCATTAAATCCAGATTTGAAGAAAAGGGTTATGATGGAGAACTTATCGATCAGGAGATCCAGAAAGTAGCCTATATCGATCGTCCATCTCTATTAGTAGAACAGCCCAAAAAACCTTTGGACGATAGACACAGATGGGCCTTCCTTACTAATTACTCCATCCAACATAAACAAATAAAAAGTATTATCTCAAGACATTGGAAAATACTTAAGAATGACCGAATATTGGGCCCATTGCTCCCCAATCAGGCCGGAGTAATCTATAAAGGTGCACCATCGATAGGGGGTAGAATCGCACCAGGGGTAGTAGACCCTCCGAAGACGCCATCTTTCTTCCATGACTTTAAAGGCTTCTACCCCTGTAGAAAATGTACAGTATGCACACTCAATGTCTACAAATCCCGCAAAATCGAAACTTTCAGGTCATCTACAACTGGAAGGGAATACAAGATGAAGCAATTTGCAACCTGCACCACAAAGTTCATAGTTTACCTTATCACCTGCCCTTGTGGCAAGCAGTATATTGGTCGAACCATCCGCAATTTTTCTATACGAGTGAACGAGCATATCACAGCCATACTAAAAGGGCGCACCAATCATAGTGTCCCTAAACACTACTTACACCATCACAACCAAAATCCATCTGGAACGAAGTTCCAAATCATCGACAAGTTTGTTCCACATTGGAGGGGTGAACCTAGCACCAGGGGAGTCTCCAAACTTGAGACTTTTTGGATACACCTCTTGAAGTGCTATGTGCCACACGGGCTCAACGTCGAGTGGGACATCAACGCCTTCATCAATCAGTCCTAGGCGTTGATGTCCCCACGCAGACCAATAAATTCCTTTCATATTCACCACCCCTATTCTTAATAGGGGACATTATCTCACCTAATCTGTTTAAGATCCTGAGTTTTCTCCATTAAACTCCCCTTTATGTTCGTATCCTTATACTGAGTTCCTGTAATTACTTTTTACCATTATTCACTGCACTATTGTATACCATTCTTATGCTGTTTGATGTAAATTTTTACTCTGAGCCGAGTTTTTACCGTCCTTATTTGCAAAGAAAAAAAAAATTTTTTTGGAAGTCCACTTCCCAAACAGAATATATACTTTCACGTAAGCATCCTCGTGGATTTCATACGCAGATTGACATTGGTCTGAGTCCATACTGCTCTCTCCGACTTCATTTAATACACTAGTATTCTTTTATTGAATTGTACCCCCACTTTGAATAGGGAGTACATCCTATTTTTTACATACACTACCTCTTTAATTGCATTTTGATGCTTTTTCTCCTAGATGTTTTCGTTTATGATGTTTGTTACCTGATCCACACTCAGATATCACTATCACTTATGATCTCACTTATATCATTTTACATTGGCCTCTGCTATATGACCCATTTGTATACTTTCGGGGTTTTTTGTCTAGTTTTCTTATCTATTTCCATTTATTCCTTCTTTATTTATGTATTGCCATTACTCGAATGATATGTTGTACAGTTATTAGTTTCCATTACCTGTCTAGATATGAAGAACTTTTTTTGCCAATTATTGCACAATATGCAGAACTATTTATTGTTGGTAATTTTACTTTTCATTGTCTGATGACTATCTATGAGGATAGTCTGTGAGGACTTCCGGGATCAAGCCCACACTATTAGACCGCTGAATACATGTTCAAACAAGACAGTAATCCCCATGGTTCGCCGTTATGTTTGCGGTCCACGGCGCGATCTGACAAGCCCTCACTTCCTGCCCCCTTTGGTACGCAGACAGAGAGCGTCCTAACGTAATCCCCTCGGCTAGTACGTCATGTGACCGGCACGTGACCGCGAGGACGAATGGGACAGCTGCTCTGCCGATTGGATACCAGGAGTGAGGCTTGGTCTTTGACCATCTTCTGTCGTTCTGATTGGCCACAGAAACACCATGTGACGTTGTGTCACCAGTGATGCTGCCGAACCCGGAAGTCATCTCGTGCAACAGCGCTAATCAGCTGTTGCACCTCATTTTTGTCACTATATATAAAGCGCAGTTAGGTGGGGGGCTTATTCATACCCCAGCAGAAGCCTATGGAGGCGAAACGCGTCGGGTTCTTATGTTTATACCCCACCACTACCCACTGCGCTATTTTATGTTACTTTTATGCTATTTGATGCAAGTTTTACTTTGAACCGAGTTTTTACCGCCCTCATTTGTAAAATTTTTTGGAAGTATACTCCCTAATAAAAGTGCTGCAACGCTTTTTACCAGTAAGGATTCACACTATGTGGAGGCTTTTTTCTTTTTCCTTTCTTTGCTCACTGGCTCACGTGGTCGGCGTTTGAGGAAACGGTCATTTGGCGACCGCAACCAAATCCTGGGAGCCGTGGATCCCATCCTGGCACACCATCCGAGAACGTCCGACGAGACCTCACACCAATCTTCACAGAGATCTCCACTCCACACCGCTTGACGGTACTAGCCTGATTGACTCGCCGCCAACGGCCTGCGAGTCCACCAGATCCGGTAAGGGCATTTTGTTGTCTTCCCTTTCCCGATGTTGGGACCATCCACATGAGCCAAGAACCTTCCCGCACTTACGGATCCATAATCACCCTATAGGAAGACGGCTTACGTCCAAATCCTTGTGGGACTCATTTAAGAGTGCTCCATCTGTCCTCCAATTTTCTATATATCCCCACATAAGGATTTTGATGCCTCCCCTTTTTGGTTTTAATCCCTATGAACGGTTTCTCTCTTTTTTGCGTGGAGCTGTACACTTGGCTTATCTAGATACCTTGGATTATTACTTACCTATTTACCTTTGTGCAATGTCACTTTGTAATCACGGTTGTGTATGCATGTTTGCTTCCTAGCCACCTTACACGCCCCCTCCTTTGGGTTCCATCCCCAATGAACCAAGCCCTTTTGCGTGGAGCTGTTTATTTAGCATATTAAGATACTATATGTCACTACTTATCCATGCTTCTATAATGCCACTTTGATATATGGTTGTGTATATATGATTGCTTCTTAAACCACCCTACAGGTTGTTATCGAGCATTTCACTTCTCCACATACCCAACCCCTCCTATCCTTATCTCATTTACTCTTTATACACCTTTTTGGATGTCCCCCGACAACATATGATTGCTTTTGGTTTCACAAACTCACACTGTAATTGTTATCTGGTTTTCTAACGATTACCACTACTTGACTAGTATTCTCCACATCATTATCCACTAGCGCCACACTTTTTATCTTCATTTTTACTTGCAACGGTCAAATTGCTGTGTTGGCTGCTTTATAAGAGTTGGCGCAATTTCTACAACTTTTTTCCACATAAAATAGAAGAAGTCATCAGAATGTGAAATCTCTGACCTTAGATCAATCTAGCAATGAAAGAACCACCTATGATCTTCCCATTATCTTGAATTATAATGTACAGCATAAACAAATAGAAAAAAATATTTAAGAAACATTGGTCCGTTCTCAGAGCTGATTCCCAGTTGTGTACCATTTTACCAGTAGTTCAGAAATTCACTTACAGGCGAGCACCCACTTTACGAGATATGATTGCGAAGAATATCCCTGATCTTCCCAGCCAATTAGCCAGCTTTACTTTTTTTTCAAGGAAAAGGTTTTTTTCCATGTAGGAGATGCTATGCATGCAAGAATACCAAGCTGAATGGTCAAAAAGGAGAGAAATTCAAATCCACCGTTACGAATAAGGAATATCAGATCAAAGAGTTCATTTCATGTAGGACAGAAGGGGAGGTATATGTCCTTCAATGTCTATGTCTGAAACAATATATAGGCAGGACCAAACTCCCTATGTGGAAAAATATTTGAGAGCATATTAAAAAAAATATGCAAGGGGTTCACTAAGCATAATGTCCCAAGACATTTTGCCCAATTTCATTCACAGGATCCTTCAGTATTGAAATTTTGGGCAATTGAAAGATATACACCCCACTGGATAGGAAGTAATAGGGTCAATATACTTAGCAGATGCAAATCTAAATGTATTTTTGAAATGAAATCCACCCTCAAGGGTTAAACATTGATTTTGACCTTAATTGTTTCATTTCTGATTACTAGATTTTTATTTTTATTCATATATTTTTTTAAATTTTGTCTTTCTTTTCTCTATCCTTTATCCTCTTACGTGTAGTGTCATTATAATTATTGTATGTAACATTGGGACATTTAAGCTATTCCCATACTAATATATACATATAGGATCCACCTGACAGCAAAATCGTTCTTGCCCACTAGATGTCATCCACATACATATATTCATATAGGATCCACTTGGCAGTATAATCGCTCTTGCCCACTAGATGTCACTATAATGCATTTATCTCTCTCGTTTTTTAATATACTTTATTTCAATTTAGTTAGGTGGCGTTTTCTTTCAACCTCTTCAGTAGACTGATTATTAAATATAGTTCTCCTTTTATAAATCCATTTTAATTATTTGTGTTATTTTTTATATTTAATGCTCTATTTTATGTATTAGTCCACATTTTATCATTGTACCTATTGTATATAATTCATCCTATCAGCCTTTGTTGCTGGGTAGTTTTTTTGGCCATTACTGGTGTTTTTTTCCTATCGGCCAATTAATTACATAGGACACAAATTAACTGATGACTCACTTTTTGCCAATACAAACCCATTGGTGCAGATGGGGTATAAATACCCGGCGCTCATCACATGGCTCTTATCCCTGAGGAAGTCACATGACAAGTGAGGCAACGCGTTGGGTGGAGCTTGTGACATCACTTCCGGTGATGAGAGCGGAAGCATGGTGAGGAGGCGAGTGTGTCACTACTCCCATTTTATATTGCGGATTTTGTTCTTATTTGATGTACAGTAACCAGTTTTTTAATAACAAGTTATACTTTGGAGCAAGTTTTTTCTCTATGCATGAAACTATCCAGTGGTGAGCGCAGGATGTGTTGGTGCTAAGATTCCATGTAGAATTTTGTCTTCGATTGGGAGCGAGTTTATTCTCTATGTCATCTACACAAGAAGCAATGTTTTTTTTGGAGCGAGTTTTTTCTCTATGTATGGAACTATCCAGTGGTTAGTGCAGGATGTGTTGGTGCTAAGATTCCATGCAGTATTTCGTCTTAACTTGGGACCGGACTGTCTCCGCAGATTCACCAGCAGGATTTCCCATTTGCTATCTGATGAGCCTTGTTTGACCTTTGGGTCATTGTTGGAGGTGAGCAGCCAATCTATAAATTTTACACTCGATGTTGGATTGATGCTTTGTTTTTTCTTCTATCAAGCTACTGTTTTATGAGACATCTATTTATATATAAACAGATTTATACCATTTGTTTTACTTGGAATTTTTTTGCACTTTCTTTTATTTTGGATTTTGTGTTAATGGCACATTATATTGAAAAAGCGCACCACTCCCCCTTTCTATTTCATTTTTCATTTGAGACAGCGGTGAAGCGCCATTGGCTCCAGCTGCTGTCAATCAATGTCAGTGAGCCAATGAGAAGGGAGAGGGGGCAGGCTGGGCCATGTCTGAATGGACAAACAAAGCTGTAGCTTGGCTCGGTTGCCCCCATAGTAAGCTGCTTGCCGTGGGGCAGGGCTGGACTGGGACAAAAATGTGGCCCTGGACATTATCCAGACCGGCCCAGGGCACAGCACATCAGGGCACAGCGCACATCAGGGCACAGCGCACATCAGGGCAACAGAACACAGCACATCAGGGTACAGCACATCAGGGTACATGGGGCACATCAGGGCACATTCAGGGCACATGGGAAATATTCAGGGCACATCAGGCACATGGGGTACATCAGGGCACATCAGGCACATGGGGTACATCAGGGCACATCAGGTACATCAGGGAACATGGAGCACATTCAGGGCACATCAGGCACATGGGGTACATCAGGGCAATTTCAGGGCACATCAGGCACATGGGGTACATCAGGGCAATTTCAGGGTACATCAGGGTACATTCAGGGAACATCAGACACATGGGGTACATCAGAGCACATGGGGTACATTCAGGGCATATCAGGCACATGGGGTTCATAAGGGGACGTTCAGGGCACATCAAGGCAAATTCAGGGCACATAGGGTACAATCAGGGCACATCAGGGCACATTAAGGGGACATGGGGTACAATCAGGGCACATGGGGTACAATCAGGGCACATTCAGGGCACATCGTTTACGTGTTTTCTTCACATGCAGAGTAGCGCAGGCAGCCTCTGTAGTAAGTTCTCTCTCATGTCACACTGCTACTGCTCCCCCCGGTGGCCCCTCCTCCTCCTCTCTTCTCATCCATCTCCATTTGCTTGTGACATCATCCGGGATGGAGGAGAAGAGAGGAGGAGGGGGGCCGCCGGGTGGGTGCAGCAGCAGCGTGACATGAGGACTTACTACAGAGGCTGCCTGCGCTACTCTGCATGCATCTCGATCTACCCGTCAGGTGCCAGCTGTCGGCGATTGAGGGGTAAATCGTAGACACAATAGGCAGCCGTTGAAACCGGCCCACTGAGCCATTTGGCCCACCGGGAAACTCCCGGTAGTCCCGATGGCCAGTCCATCCCTGCCGTGGGGGCACTCAACAGGAGGAAGGGGCCAAGAGCACTGAAGAGGGACCCGAGAAGAGGAGGATCTGGACTTCTCTGTGCAAAACCACTGCACAGAGCAGGTACTTATAACATGTTTGTTATTTTGAAAAAAAAAAACAAAAAAACAAGACTTTAGTATCACTTTAAGTGGGGGCATTGGATTCATGTAGCATTTACTTCCTGGAATACATCTGCCCTTAGCTTAGGCATGCAGACTAGGGATGGGCCGAACAGACCGCTATTCGGTTCACACCAGAACATGCGAACACCGTGAAAGTTCGGACCCGAATAACGAACCCCATTAAAGTCAATGGGACCCGAACGTCAAAAATCAAAAGTGCGAATTTTGAAGGCTTATATGCAAGTAATTGGGAAAATAATGGTTATAGGGGTCCAGGTCCTGCCCTGGGGGACATGTATCAATAAAAACAAAGTTTGTAAAAAATGTAATTTTTAAATGAGCAGCGATTTTTTTTTTATTTTTAAAGTGAAAGCATAAAAATAAAAAAATACCTTCCAATATAGTGCCTGGGGGGTCCCCTTAGTCTACCTGTAAAGTGGCAGATTTGTATCATGTTTAGAATCTGCTGCAGCAATAATTGCATTTATAAAGCCCAAAAAATTACATTTTCCCTGCAAACGACCTTTATTTTGCTCAACAACAGCTGGGGAGCCAGTGTGAATGATGAGGCCACAATGTAGTTCACTGGGAACAAGATTAGAGATTATTTGGATACATTCTGGTGTCACTTTGACTTTGGATAGAAGTAACGGGTCCGTAAAAATTGGTCTTTGGGTGTCGATGGTGGCTTTCCACCGTAACCCTATAGAGGTAATCTTGATGAAAGCAAGAATTGGCCTTGCTGTAAAAAATTGCAATGATATACACCTGTCAAACAGGTGCAGAAAAATTGGTCTTTGGGTGTTAATTGACGCCTTCTCCAACGCTCATCTCTTAACCAACAGAAGACTGAAAACTAAGTTTTCCATGACACTGTAACCTACTGGAGTCAGGAAAAACATTCAATAAGATCCTCTTTAACGTGTCCTCTAGAGATTTTATCTTCTGCACTCTCTGTGGGGATGGGATGAGTTCTGAAACCTCCAGTGGTCAAGGAGGGTTGTCAACCAGTAATCATCCTTCTCCTTTATGCCACGTATTCTTGGGTCCTTTCGCAGGCTTTGAAGCATGAGGTTGCCCATGCACCTCAAATTTGCAGAGGCTTGAGCAGCAGACTCCTCGGGGTCACTCAGGATGACAGCATCTGGAACTTCCTTCTCCCAGCCACGTACTACTCCCAAGGGTTCTGGGGTTGGAAAGCCATCGCTTACAGATTGACGCATGTCTTTCTCTTCTTCTAAGCCTATGAAAGTGCCAGAATCCTCCTCCTCATCCTCCTAGCCTCTCTCCTCCTGTGTGTTCTGTGACATAGGAATGTTGGTGTCTGGATAAAGTGGGCCTTGAGAGGAAAGAAAGTCCTCCTCTTCCTCCTGCTGCTCTGCCTCCAGTGCCCTGTCCATAATGCCATGCAGAGTCTGCTCCAGCAGGAACACAACAGGGATTGTGTCACTGATGCATGCACTGTCACTGCTCACCATCCTTGTAGCCTCCTTAAATGGTGACAATACAGTGCATACATCCCTAATGATCAGTCATTGGTGTGGGGAAAAAAAGCAGAAGCGGCCAAATCCCGTAGTTGTGCCATACTGGCACAGGTACTCTTTGTCGGCCCTCTGCTGCATGTATAGCCGCTGCAGCATTCCCAAAGTTGAGTTCCACCTGGTGGGAATGTCACAAATCAGGCGGTTTATGGACAGGTGGAATTCCTGTTGAATTTCAGCCAACTGAGCACTGGCTGTGTATGACCGCCGGAACTGGCTACAGACTCTTCTGGTCTGTTTTAAAACATCTTGCAACCCTGGGTACGTACTTAGGAAATGCTGCACCAACAAATTGAGGACATGTGCCAGGAATGGCACATGTGTCAACTTTCCCTGTATAAGGGCTGACACGAGGTTTGAGCCATTATCGGACACCAGCATTCTTGGTTCCAGCTGGCGTGGTATGAACCACCTCTGGGCCTGTGCCTGCAGAGCTGCAAAAATCTCTGCTCCGGTGTAGTTCCTGTCCCCTAAACACACCAGCTGAAGCACTGCATGGCACCTTTTAGCCTGACTCTGAGAATATCCCTTTGAATGCTTAGGGGGTACCTGATGTTCATAGGACAATTAGGACAACATAGGAGGGCATGGAGGTGACAGAGGAAGATGAGGGGGTAGAGCTCACAGGTCTGGTATCATCACCACCAGCTGTATGGAGACATAGGGGCACAACAAGCTGCAGCACAGAGACCTGTCCTGCATCCTTTCGAGTTGCAAGCAGTGTTACCCAGTGTGCTGTGAACAAAATATATCATCCCTGCCCATGCTTGCTGGACCACGTGTCAGCAGTAAGGTGGATTTTATGGCTGACTGCCTTGCCCAATGATGCCAGAACATTCCCTTCCACGTGATGGTAGAGAGATGGAAGGCCTTATGTGAAAAGTAGTAGCGACTGGGAACCTGCCTTTGTGGTACAGCACATTGTGCAAATTCACGGAAGAGGGCAGAATCCACCAGGCTGAAAGGCAGAAGTTTGAGAGCCAACAGCTTTGACAAGCTTGCATTTAGATGCTGGGCATGTGGATGGCAGGGACTGTATTATTTTTTCCACTGCAGCAGATGGGGCAGAGAAATTTGCCGGCTACAGTTTACAGCTGATGGTGTGCTGCTGGCAGATGTGCTGCTAGGACCTGGGACACCCTGTGCTATACCATCATCCCTGTCAGTGGAGGCTTCTGAGAGGTAATTATTCAGTATAGCAGGGGCTGACTGAAGTGGGTAAGGAGGAGGAGGAGGGATAGATTTGTGCCCCTTTTGTGTGCTCTTGCCAACTGGCTGAGTGGTTGTACGTTAAATGCCTTGTTGGCATGTGGTACCCAAATGGTTGGTGTTTTTGCCCTGTTTGATGTGCCTGAGACACAGTTTGCAGATAGCAACAGTGTGATCTGCTGCACATGTGCTGAAAAAGGCCCAGACAGCTGAGCTTTGGAGAGTGGGTTGGGAGATAACAGCTGCAGAATATGATGAAATAGGGTGGCTGCTCTCTACTTTTTCTCGATGTCGCCTCCTTGGAGTTGTGCTGCCTCACCTTCAGTTTCCTCCTCTGCTCTATCTGGCACCCAAGTCGCATCAGTGACCTCATTATCATCATCTCCATCTCCTCCATCTTCATCATTACCACTGGAGACAACTTGGCAATACGCTGCTGCTTGGGGAACATGAATGCCAATTTGTCTACCAGTGTTCCTCCCTCTCTCTAGGTTCATATACCTGTCATCCTCAACCTCAGAACCAACATCTGAATCCAGTAATAGCTGGGCATCATCAAGGAGTAAGTGGCTGATGCTGTGTTCAAATAACTCAGCTGACTCCTCAATGGCTGATTTTGTGGCTATGGCAGGAATAGATGTCGACAAGAAGGCAGATTTATCCACTCTGGCATCTGCAGGGGACTGCACACTTGTCTCTGCTTGTGTGACAAAGGATGAGGAGGATGAGGAAGGTTTAGTAAGCCATTCCACCACCGCCTCTGTATCCCGTGGCTGGATAGCACGGGCAAACTCATTAAACAGAGGAAATGATGCCCCGCCTGAGGAGTGACCACCACGTCCACCTTTGCCTGTCGACACATTTGTTGCTGGCCCCCTAACCGTGCCAAGGGAACATCTGCCTCTCCTTGTTGTCCTCCCAGACATTATTGGGATGGAGGGGGCGGTGCTTATAAGCAAATGTAAAGAATAAGTTGAAATCTATATGTAGATGCACTCAATGTAAAGAGGTGTTTGGTGCACTTTACTTTGAGTACTCAAGCTACACAGACACACTCCACGGATACACTATAATATACTGCAATATGATGCGCCAAACATTCAGTGACACACAAAACTATATGGCATTAAACTGGCAGTAACACATGCAAAACTATATGGTGTTAAACTGGCAGTAACCCACACAGAAGTAAATGGCATTAAACTGGCAGTAATGCAAAAACGATATGGCGTTAAACTGGCAGTAACGCACACAGAACTATATGGCAAACTGGCAGTAACGCACGCAAAACGATATGGCGTTAAACTGGCAGTAAAGCACACAAAACAATAAGCTGTTAAACTGGCAGTAACGCACGTAAAACTATATGGTGTTAAACTGGCAGTAACGCATACAGAACTATATGGCGTTAAACTGCCAGTAACACACAAAACGATATGGTGTTAAACTGGCAGTAACACACACAGAACTATATGGTGTTAAACTGTAACGCACACAGAACTATACGGCGTTAAACTGGCAGTAATGCGCGCAAAACAATATGGCGTTAAACTGGCAGTAACTCCCACAAAACTATATGGTGTTAAACTGGCAGTAACACAATCAGACGGTGTTCAACCGTTGCTACACTGATGCTATCTGAACTGTCCTTACTCTAGCTATACACTAATGTAAAGATTACTGACACGGTCTCACTACACTACACTGAAACTATAAGAGCTGTCCCTAGTCTAGCTGCACACTATGCAAAGCTGAATAATGGTCCTCCTCACTGCATTCACACTATCCCTAGACTGACACTAAACTAACATTCTACACTGACAATTGAAGCAAAATAGCACAGTATAGCACACTAACTAATAGCACTGAAAATAGCCCTGTTCTATCTCTCTCCATGCCAAAATCACTCTGAAAATGGCTGCCATTGAAAGAATACTTTTATACTGTGGAGCGGGAATGAGCCATGATTAGATAAAGGGGGTCATTTACTAAGATGAATGCACTGGGCTGGTTCAGAACTTAATTGGTGCGCTGGATAGATCCTTAATTCAGCATGTGAACCGGTGCACACACAGGAGTACCTACACATGAGAATATTTCCAGCGTGATGGGATTGCACTGGTTCTTGGCGAGGTACATCTCGCGCTCCCTGCAATAGGAAAAAACACATTTTCCTATTAAAGCAGCGTGAGAAAAACCGGCATGGGTTCCCTTCGGGTGCATGCCAGGCCCTTCGGTCTGGTATGGATTGTAAGGGGAACCCCTATGCCAAAAAAACGGTGTGGGGGGTCCCCCAAAATCCATACCAAACCCTTATTCGAGCAGGCAGTCCGGCCGGTCAGGAAATGGGGTGGGGATGAGCGGGCTCCCCCCCTCCTGAACCGTACCAGGCCGTATGCCCTCAACATGGGGGATGGGTACTTTGGGGAGGGGGGGCGCGCTACCCTACTCCAAAGCACCTTGTCCCCATGTTGTTGAGGACAAGGGTCTCTTCCCGACAACACTGGCCGTTGGTTGTCAGGGTCTGCGGGCGGGGGTTTATCAGAATCTGGGAGCCCCCTTTAATAAGGGGGCCCCCAGATCTCAGCCCCCATCCTACATGCATGATTATGGGGTACATGGTACCCCTACCCATTCACCTGGGGGAGAAAAGTGTAAAAAAAAAAAAAAAAAAACACTACACAGGTTTTTAAAGTAATTTATTAAGCAGCTCCGGTGGTCTTCTTCCGACTTCGGGAGTCTTCTTCCGTGCTATCCGCATCTTCTCCCGGTGTCCGATTCTTCTTTGCGCTGTCCAGTCTCTTCTCCCGGTGTCCGGTATCTTCTGCCAGCTCTTTTGCTAGCAGGGGCCCGGTCTTCTGCCGCTGTCCGGATCTTCTGCCACTGTCCAGTTCTTCTCCGGTATCCTCTGCTGGATCCCCCGCTATCTTCTTCCAGCTCTTTTGCTAGCGGGGGCTCGGTCTTCTGCCGCTGTCCGGTTCTTTCCCAGTATCTTCTGCCGGCCTCCCCTGCTATCTTCTTCTAGCTGTTTTGCTAGCGGGGCCCGGTCTTCTGCCGCTGTCCAGATCTTCTGCTGCTGGCCGGTTCTTCTCCGGTATCCTCTGCCTGATACCCCACTATCTTCTTCCAGCTCTTTGCTAGCAGGGGCCCGGCCTTCTTCTACATCGTCGTCTTCTCCCCTCTTCTCATCTTCCGATGTTGACACACCGCTCTCTCCAGCTGTAATGCTGTCTGCGAGGTGTGCAGCGACTTATATAGGCATGGGGCGTGGTCACCGTGCAATGTCACTGGGTGACCCCGCCTCTTATGACAGCACTCTATGGTCCGTCATCATCTGATCCCCCATAGAGGAGAGCGACACTCTGGCAGGTCCGTCCCTGCACAGTGTGCAGAGACAGAACTGTCATCTGCCTGCTCAGTGGGGATCCACGTAGCGATTCCCCGCTGAGCAGAGCGGGTGCCGTACACGGACATGTCCATGTGAAAGAACCCTAAGGCCAACGCCCTTTGTACAAAAATCCACCGGAAAGTTTGTACAAAGTCCCATCATGTGTATGAGGCTTAAACACCAGAAATTCAACTTTTCATATCTTTAAAGGTCACCATACACTGGCAAATCAGTTAGATCTTCCATAAATTAGATTCAGTGCAAGAGCCTGTTTGGTTTTCTACAATTAGAAGTAATTCTTACTGTGCATCTTCCTATTATCCCTTTAGCCTAATGCTCTCTTTCCACTATTTCAACCCCAAAGTTGCGTGATTTACAATGTGCTTTTTCGCCTTGTTTTCCACTATTGTAACTTGTCATGCCACTAGGGACTGAAAAGTTGCATCACAAGTTCTACCCCATGATTTACAATGAGTACCGTTCATATGTCTGCGACTTCAAGTAGCAGCAACTTCAAAATAGTCCCTGCACTACTTTGGTCACACATAGACCTCAAAAATACACAGGCATTGCTTCAAGTTTCGGCAAAAAGTTGCGGGAAACTCACGGCAAAAAAACACACAACTTTGGGCTTGCAATAGTGGAAACCGAGATGTTTAAAGTCGCACAACAACTTGCAGTAGTGGAAAGACAGCCTAAGGCCACTTGGGACTGAAAAGTTGCATCACAAGTCCTACCCCATGATTTATAATGGGTACCGTTCATAGGTGTGTGACTTGCTTATGCCCAAGCCGTATACACAGCGGGCACACATCTTTATTACAGAAATCCATATTTGGCACGGAAATTAACCACTTGCTTACTGGGCACTTAAACCCCCCTGCTGTGCAGACCAATTTTCAATGCTGATGCACTTTGAATGACAATTGCGCGGTCATACTTAGCCAAATGTTTTTTTTTTTAAAGTTCCCACAAATAGAGCATTCTTTTGGTGGTATTTGATCACCTCTGTGGTTTTTTCTTTTGTTCAAAAAAAAAAAAAGAAAAGAGATTTTTAAAAATAATTTTGTATATTTTGATATTAAATTTTGCAAACAGATAATTAGTCTCCTTTATTGATGTACGCTGATGAGGGAGGCACTGGTTGGTTACACTGATAGGCAGCACTGCTTGGGACCACTGGTGGGCATTGATAGGTGGCACTGGCAGGTGGTGGTACTGGTGGGCACAGATGAGGCAGAATTGCCTCTTCGGGACCAATGTCCCTTGCACCTAAGCTGGTGGTCAGCTTTTATTTTTATCCTCATGCTGTCAGCGTGAGGAGAAAAGATAAACAATTACCGAGCCTTAGTTTACATCATGTGATCAGCCGTCATTGGCTGACAGCTAATCACGTGGTAAGGGGCCGGGATCGGCCCCTTACTCGGATCGGTGATCACCCAAGTTTCAGTGACTCAGTGCGTGCTGCAGGGAGCACACGGGGAGCCCGTCCTATGACAGCCTCCCAGAAATTCAGGTCCATGCTGTGGCCGTCGTTTGGCTATAGAAAATATGATGATAAACCCACGCAGTGGAGATGGACAAAAGTAACTAGTATAAACTTCAAATGTACTGGAACTGCTGCCCCCCAGAATGCAGTCACCACATGAGACGGAAGCAGCTAGATTCAAAATTCAGGTGTGGGTGTGGCGCTGTTCCTATTTAGCTATAAGTGATCTGTGATATCTTGCTGTGTTCACCTCTACTCAGGTGGAAAAAACTGATGATAGTGATAAAATGAAAAACAAAATGAAAATGAAAAACAAACTGAGCCACACTTAATATGTAGCTAATCTTGCCATGTGTAAAATGGTGCTTGTAGTCAGGAGGGGGTGGGGTAAAAAGGGAAAGTGGGTGAGATGTGGTAGAAAAAAGGTTGCTTAAATAAACAGCATTAAATAAACAGCATTATATATAAATCATTCAATTAAAGTGCACATGTGCAAAAAATTACATAAAAGTCCTTTCTTCACAATATTCGTTATTTTAGTTTCCTTGGTGATAATGTCCTTAATTTCATTAGTGAAGGTGCAATATAAATCTTGTGCTCTTAATGTGCGAACACTCACCAGCTATCTTCACCCCTACTAGGGTATCAGGCAGTCACAGTCTATGCCACTGTGCGGCAACTCCTGGCAATCTCAGGATCGTGGTGGCGTTTCACATAAAAAGAGAGGGGATGCCCATAGCGTAAAATAATTTAAAAAAAATGTATTTATAAGTAGACAGAGCGGTACTCACAATTTAATAGTGCACAATATGCAAGAAAGAAATTCTCAGGTTAACCGTCAGCAGTCCTGTGTTGTTTCTTTTTGTGGTATTTGATCACCTCTGCGGTTTTTATTTTTTGTGCTGTCATTGACTGTTCCTCAGAGAACATGAGAGATGCTGCCTCTCTGGATGCCTGATTGGCGTATATATAACGCTATTTATTTAAGCAACCTTTTTTCTACCACATCTCACCCACATTCCCCTTTTTCCCCTTCCCTCCCCACCCCCTCCTGACTACAAGCACCATTTTACACATGGCAAGATTAGCTACATATTAAGTGTGGCTCCGTTTGTTTTTCATTTTATCACTATCATCAGTTTTTTCCACCTGAGTAGAGGTGAACACAGCAAGACGTTGTTTGGCTATAGCACAGACACCAAGTGGTTAATAGAAAAACAGATGCAGATTTCTAGGACTGGCCAAAAATAATGTTTAGAGTCAAAGGCAACTGATGACTTTCTATTAAAGGTCTAAATGGGCCATTAACGTGCATCACAATTGAACTTAGGAATGTGTCTTTGCAAAGTTAAACTAACTAAAATCCTTTCTTATTTTTGCTTGGGGATAGACTGCAGAGGGATTCGAAGTTTTGTCAGATGTCTACACTCCTGATAGGGTGAAGACACCTCCCAAATTTTGCCAATTTCTTATTCAAAATTATTCACTTCCTGTCACATAGCCAAACAGGAAGTGAGGGTAAAACCCTACCAATGTATGTCCTTGGGGACACACAGGTCAATATAAATAGTTTCCCCATTTGGGAAATTGCACTTTAGCATTTTGCCATGTACATCCCAAATTATTATGTATCTTGGGGTTTATTTACTAAAAGGTAAATCCACTTTGCACTACAAGTGCACTTAGAAATGCAGTTGCTGGAGATCCGAGGGGGACAAGCAAGGAAAAGGAAAAAAAACAGCATCTTTGCCTCTACATGATTGGATGATCACCAGTACTACCCCTCAGATTTTCATCAACTACACTTGTACTGCAGAAAGGATTTGCCTTTAATAAACCCCAAAATACCTAATAATTTGGGGTGTACACAACAAAGTGCTAGAGTGCAATTTGCATAATGGGGGCACTAGTTAGATTGACCTGTGTGTCCCCAAGGGAAAATATTGTTAGGGTTTTACTCTCACTTCCGGTTTGGCTATGTGACAGGAAGCGAAGCCCAACCTTAAAAAAAAAAAAAAAAATAATAATCTTTAAGGCTCCATTCACACCTGAGCATTTTGTAGCTTGAAGCCTGAAGCTACAAAACGCTGGACGGGAAAATATCAATTATTCTCTATGGAGATGGTTCACATCTCCACTCCAAAATGCCTGAAGCTCAAACAAGTTCTGGACCCTTTTATTGAATCAGGCAGATTTTGGCGTTTTTCTGCTTTTTACATAGGTGACCCTTTGCCCTGCACAAAATCGCGGTAAAAAACGCAGTAAAATCACGTGATTTTCTGCTTGAAAACGCCAAGCTCAGGTGTGAATGGGGCTTAAGGTCACCAAACACTGGCCAATCAGATCTTTCATAAATTAGATTCAGTGCAAGAGCCTGTTTGGTTTTCTACAATTAGAAGTAATTCTTACAGTGCATCTTCCTATTACCGCTTTGGCCTAATGCTCTCTTTCCACTATTTCAACCCCAAAGTTGCATGATTTACAATGTGCTTTTTTGGCTTGTTTTCCACTATTACAACTTGTCATGCCACTAGGGACTGAAAAGTTGCATCACAAGTTCTATATAATAATTTGGGGTGTACACAACAAAGTGCTAGAGGGCAATTTGCATAGTGGGGGCACTAGTTAGATTGACCTGTGTGTCCCCAAGGAAAAATATTGTTAGGGTTTTACTCTCACTTCCAGTTTGGCTATGTGACAGGAAGCTAAGCCAATTTTAAAAAAAGAGACACAAAGCCCAACCTTAAAAAAAAAAATAAAAAAAAAAATCTTGATTTCCCTCAAATGTCCACAATTAGAATAGGATTGTCTTCAGCTTGATTTTAGTTCAGTGCTCTAAATCAGTGCTTCTCAACCCTGTCCTCAAGTACCCCCCAACAGGCCATGTTTGCAGGTTTTCCTTCATCTTGCTTTAAATCAAAGTCAATGGTTTTGTATTTTGGACAGCTATTTTAGATAAGATAACATTTCCTAAACATGTCCTATCAGGGGGTACTTGAGCACTAAGGCTGAAAACCACTGCTCAAAAAGAAAATTGAACACTTACCACTCTGAAATGTTACTTTCCTGGTCACTATCCATGGCAGCATACGCACACTCCATGCATGTGGTACCATGAAGGCACCAGGAAAGTAACAAAAAAAAAAAAAAAAAAAGGGAATTGTCTAAGACATGCCAATCAGCCTAGTTAGGCTGCAGCTGGGAAATCAGTTGCATGAAAAGAACACACATAAAACATAAAAAATTTGAAACAACTTTATTGGTCCAAAAAAAAAAAAAAACAGGACTCGGAAAAGCATGGAAAGCAAAATACACACATGTATGTTAATTTGAGACACTAACAGAATATGTTTGAGGTTTGACCCTTTTGCAGTGTAAATTAACAGGAGTTAAAAGGAGTGCACCCACAAATTGGCATCTATTAAGGATTAAATCATTAGGCACAACATCTTGAGAAAGAATTTTAAAAATAATGCAGCACAGACAGTTAAATCAAAGTGAATGTAAAAACAACAAAAATTGCCAACATAAAAAAAAAAGATTTCATGGTAAAATAACCACCACCCAAAAAAAAAAAAAACAACAAACCAAAGTAACAAATAAATTGCATAAAAACACATCTGTTTTGCAACACCATAATAAACAAAATACAAATAATAAATACATGTGTTAGAAACTCAATAAGGACACACAATCTTGACTCTTTTCAGGGCAAAGTAAAGAATGCTATCTACAAGCTTTATATAACACAGGTTTGTGTGCTAATGAGGCAATTGCAAACACATGGACAGTCCATGAAACACACAAAATGCAAGTTCACCCAATGTAGAGAGAACTTCAAAGTGAGTACACCTGTTAAGGATGTCCTTAAATTACTAACCCAAAAAACACACTTTGAGCATGCCCAGAAACATCTATGTAAGGTTCACACACAAAAAGCACCACCAAAAAAACCCAAAGTCCCTGAGCATGCCCAGGCCAACCCAAATGCATTTCACACACACTAAAAGGCACAGGAAAAAAACAAAGTCCCTGAGCATGCCCAGAACAACCCAAATGCAGCTAGCACAAAATAAGCCACCCCTGTACAAAATTAAGCACATCATTCAGCATGCACCAAAATTACAGATGGGACAAAACACCCCCCAGTTCAGGGGGGCAACTAAAGAGCCTAACATGTGCAATAGTTATGCAACAAATACCATTGCAGTCTAAGGGAACTGACTTGGCAATTTTACTAGTCCCCACTTGGCTGGCTTATCCTCTACTTATTGGCCTTAAAATGGCCCAGGTCCCACCCTAAGTGACATATATCAATGTCACCAATTGGACAACCCCAAAAACAAAACAAGGAGAAATGCCTTTAAATATGCCAAATTGCTTAAGGGCCAGTTCACACCAATGCAGTCCAGTACATATTTTATGCATCAAAAATGCATGGAAATTCAGTTATATGGTTTTCAATGGCATAGTTCACACCAGTGCTTGCAGTTCCAGTCCGTTCCAGTTCCAGAAAAAAAAGTAGAACACCCTGCATTTTTTCTGCACTGGACTGTACTGGAAAGCTGTAAACGCATCAAAAACGCACTCGAATGCACTTGTCCTTATTTAAGGTTAAGAAAAAAGTACTGGACTGCATAAAAAAATGCACCAAACGCGCACTGGAACGCATCAGAAACGTGCATGCAGAAAAGCACCTGGAACGCATCCGGACTGCGTTTCTATGGTGTGGACTAGCCCTAAGGGCACTAAGGGCCATATCACACTAAAGAAACGCAGTCCGGATGCATTCCAGGTGCTTTTCTGCATGCTCATTTTTTATGCGTTTCAGCGCATTTTGGTGCGTTTTTGATGCAGTCCAGTGCTTGTTTCTCCCCTCTTTTTTCTTAAGCTTAAATAAGGACAAGTGTTGCAGTGCATTTTTGGTGCATTTTGGTGCATTCCAGTGCGTTTTCGATGCATTTTACAGCGCTCCAGTACAGTCCAGTGCATAAAAAATGCAGCATGTTCTACATTTTTTTCTGAAACTGGAAACGCACTGGAACTAAAAGCACTGGTGTGAACTATGCCATTGAAAACCATATAACCTACTTTCCATGCATTTTTGATGCAGAAAAAAAACGCACTGGACTGCATGTGGTGTGAACTGGCCCTTAAGGAATAAAAGTTATTTAAAAACACTTGCGGCTATAATGAAATGTCGGTCCGGCAATACACATAAAAGTTCATTTTAAAAAACAGCATTAAGAAAAAAAAACAAAATTAAGAACAAAAAAAAAAATGTGTGGGGTTCCCCCGAAATTCCATACCAGGCTCTTTAGGTCTGGTATGGGTATTAATGGGAACCCCGTGCCAAAATAAAACAAAAAAAATGGCGTGGGGTCCCCCTCAAAATCAATACCAGGCCCTTCAGATCTGGCATGGATTTTAAGGAGACCCCCACGCCAAACCTAAAAAAAAAAATGGCGTGGGGTTCCCCTAAAAATTCATACCAGACCCTTATCCGAGCATGCAACCTGGCAGGCAGCAGGAAAAGAGGGGGGACAAGAGAGTGCCCCCCTCTTGAACCGTACCAAGCCACATGCCTTCAACATTGGTCCCCCCAAAGCACCTTGTCCCCATGTTGATGAGGACAAGGGCCTCATCCCCACAACCCTTGCCGGTGGTTGTGGGGGTCTGTGGGCAGGGAACTTATCGGAATCTGGAAGCCCCCTTTAACAAGGGGACCCCCAGATCCCGGCTCCCCCTGTGTGAAAGGGTAAGGGGGTACAAAAGTACCCCTACCATTTCACAAAAACAGTGTCAAAAATGTTAAAAATGACAAGAGACAGTTTTTGACAATTCCTTTATTTAAATGCTTCTTCTTTCCATCTTCTTTTTTCTATCTTCCTTCGGTTTCTTCATCCATCTGCTTCTTCCTCAGATCCTCTGCTTCTTGCTCCGGTGTTCTCGTCTGGCATCTTCCTCCGCGGCATCTTCTTTCCTTCTCCTCGGGCCGCTCCGCATCCAGGGGATGCTCCCACAGTGTGACGCTTCTCGTCTTCTGACGGTTCTTAAATAACGGGGGCGGGGCCACTCGGTGACCCCGCCGCCCTCTGACGCACGGGGACTTCCCCGAGGCTTTCCCTGTGACATCAGAGTGGGCGGACAGGGAAGTCCCCTTGCGTCAGAGGGGACGGTGTCACCGGGTGGACCCACCCTCCGTTATTTAAGAACCGTCAGAAGACGAGAAGCGTCACACAGCGGGAGCCTCCCATGGATGCGGAGCGGCCAGAGGAGAAGAAGGGAAGAAGACGCCATGGAGGAAGATGCTGGACGAGAACACCTGAGCAAGAAGCAGAGGATCGGAGGAAGAAGCAGATGGATGAAGAAACCAAAGGAAGATAGATGGAAAGAAGAAGCATTTAAATAAAGGAATTGTCAAAAACTGTCTCTTGTCATTTTTAACATTTTTGACACTTTTTGTGAAATGGTAGGGGTACTTTTGTACCCCCTTACCCTTTCACACAGGGGGGGCCTGGATATGGGGGCCCCCTTGTTGAGGGCATGTGGCCTGGTATGGTTCAGGAGGGGGGGGCACTCTCTCGTCCCCCCTCTTTTCCTGTGGCCTGCCAGGTTGCATGCTCGGATAAGGGTCTGGTATGGATTTTTAGGGGCACACCCAAGCCTTTTTTTTTTGGCGTTTTGTTCCCCAATATACATACCAGACCTGAAGGGCCCGGTACTGAATTTCGGGGGAACCCCACGCATTTTTTTTGTCTGAATTTTGTTTTTTTTCTTAACCTCCCTGGCGGTATGATTCTTTCTGATTTTAGGTGCTGAAAGTGGTACAATTATTTTGCATGGAAATTTGGCGTTTTATATTGTAGGTCTGTAATTCTTAACAATAACACACTTAAATCTGTCCACACAAGAGTATAGTAGATATCCCGGGTATGATAAAGTTTGAAACACAAAAACATAAATTAAATTATAATAATAAAAAAATAATAATAATTAAAAAAAATAAAAATAAATAGTAATAAAATAAATTTCCACACGATTCACTATTGCTCAATTCTGCAAGTGTTCTAATTTACTATCGCTGTTTTCTAGCTGGTCTAAAGCCATTTTTGACGTAAAGGGACACTTTTTGGTTGCTATGGACAATCTCCAGTTTCCAGGCAGAAAGAACAGTATATGCAATATAAAACTGCATGCAGGGCATGGGCCAGAGCACTGGGGACAAATGGGATGTGAAATGATTTCATACAGTACTGTAATCTGTAAGATTACAGTACTGTATGTGTTATGCTTTTTACATTTTTTTGAATTTGCCGCCAGGCTCCGCCCCCGTGCGTCGCAACGCTCGCAGGGAACGGAGCCTGGCACAGAGAGGCTTCGGAGGAGGACACAGCCCGCGGACACTGCGGGGGACATCGCAGGATCCCGGGGACAAGGTAAGTAAGGAGGCACCAGGATCCTGCGATGCAATCCCGAGTGTGGCTCGGGGTTACCGCTAATGGTCCTGAATTTTAACCCCGAGCCACACTCGGGAATACCGCCAGGGAGGCTACTGCTGTTTTTATCAAAGAACTTTTATGTGTTTTGACCAACATTTCATTATAGCCGCGAAGTGAGCCGCGAAGTCTAGAGGTGCACCCGTTCAACCTATGCAAATGCATTTACGTTGCTTGACATTTACTAAGATTTTGCCGGTGCACTGAACCAAAGCATTTGAACAAGCGCAAATGCCATTTGAGCATGCGCAGTGTATAAATTCACCTCCCGCAGCTCTAAATGTATTTGCCGGCGCTGCCGGCTTGTTCAGAGAAAGTCACTTTCTCATTCTATTTTGGCCATATTTGTTACTTGGACAGTTAGTACTACACTTCCCCACATCACCCCACATCACCCCCATAATATTGGCACTTCCAGCTTGTTTAAATTTAAAGTTAAAGATACCATGTGCCATGTCTATAGTGGCGTACCGATCACCTCTTCCCGTGCGCTGGGAAGAGAATAGTAAATGGGGGATCGCGCTGTGTTACCGGCGCAAATGTTTTGTAAATACGAAAATGTCAGTTGCGCATCAGCAGGCACCATAAGTCATGGCGCAAATGCTTCGTAAATCAGCCCCAAAGTCATGATGACAGTGACAGTGCTCTGTGCCCCGATTGGCTGAAGCTTTCACTGCTTCAGCCAATCAGGGCTTGCAATGCACTGTTCAGTACCACAATGCATTGTGATCAGTTCGAGGGCCCCAACAAACGGTCAAACTACTCGTTTGTTTGGCTGTTCATCAAACGTCCGAACAGCTAAAATTCAGCCTGATCCTATGCTCGGGCCAAACTGTTCGCCCATCCCTAATGAAGACAGGAAGAAAACCCCAGACTGATCTAGTGTTTGCCTAAGGATACAAATGACGTAGGTGCCAGTGGTGGTGTGTTCATAAGGGCCCACGGGTGCCGCCCCCTCTCTCCAGTCACTCCCTCTATAGGGAATGGCAGTGGAGGCCATGGGTAGATTCATGCAATGCATGAATCTATCCATGGCCTCCACTGCCATTCCCTATTCAGGCACCCATCCCATTTTTGGGCGCCGGGCACCTGAATTATATCGGTGGGGGGAGTTTCTAAAGCACCTGATTAGAGCCATAGGCTTTAATAGGAGTCAAAAAAAGTGACCCAGGTGTGTTAGAACAGCGAATGAATATTCACTGTCCTAACACTGAACCGAAACTCCGCCAATCAGGTGCTCAGGTCTGTTACCCATCGGTTGATTGGCTGAAATGACAAGCACTGTGATTGGACGCCAGACAGGAGGAGAGGATGGGAGGAGAGGATGGAAAGAGACACATGAGGACACCACTCGGAGGACACCGCTCAGAGAACACCGCTCACCGCCATCACCTGCTGCCCCACCGAGACAGGGTAAGTGCAGGGAAGACGGCGAGAGGGCGGGGGAGTCACAGTGGCGGTATTGGATGGCACAGTGGCAGCATTTGATGGGTAGAGTGGTAGCATTTGATGGCCACAGTGGCAGTATTGGATAGCACAGTGGCAGCGTTTGATGGGCACAGTGGCAGCGTTTGATGGGCACAGTGGCAGCGTTTGATGGGCACAGTGGCAGCGTTTGATGGGCACAGTGGCAGCGTTTGATGGGCACAGTGGCAGCGTTTGATGGGCACAGTGGCTGCAATTGATGTTTCTTTCAGTATTTTTCAGTTTGATTGCACCCCCCAAAAATTTTGAGCACCAGCCGCCACTGGTAGGTGCTATGGATAGTTGCTATTCAACATATATTTGCAGTGGGTTCCTCTTTAGACCAATTAGCTGGTGACCCCAACACCAGGGATAATATTATATCACTATCCACACATCAGCCAGCTCCACTCAGATATGGTGGAGGAGGTTATCAGCAATGAAGTACTCATGTGGAAAGGACATGAAATGTCCAATAAATGGTGCAAGTCTGCACATCTCATACACTCGATCCATGTCTAGCAGCTTAGGTATGCCTTAAAGGGATTGTTAACCCATCTATATAAAACTATTCCAGCTCCTCTATTAGAGGCTGGCATAGCACACTGTCACTAGTTTTAAAAAACGAACGCATTAAATACCTAATATCAGCTGTCTTCAGACCGGTCACATCACTCACGGCGGCTTTACAGCTCTGATCTATTGCTTCTGTGGGAGGGGCTGTGATCTCCAACTGATGTCCAACAGTAAGATCACGTGGCCGCTCTTCTCCTCTGTAGAAGCTGTGTTTCGTAGCTGTAAAGCGGCCACGAGTCACGTAACCGGCCTGAAAACAGCTCAAATTAGGTATTTACAACTTCGGTATTTAAAACTAGTGACACAGTGTGCTATGCCAGCCTCTAATAGAGGGGCTGGCAAATAAATTTTTTAAATTTTATTTTACAGGAATAGTGGCAGGGACGGGGCCAGTCGGAGACAGACACAGAGGGGGATGACAGGCAGGAAGGAGGGGGAGAGAGGAGAGCAGAGAGCAGGCAGCCTATCACGGAGGGAGGCACTTTTACCACAGTAATCAAGGTGGAGCAGCCATGGTTATCGTTGTCTATTTAGAGAGGCCATACAGGAAGTGTCAGGTTCAGGGGGTTTTTTTTTTACAGTTTAGAAGGGGCAGATTACATAGCACAAGTGGTGTGCTGTGTAATCTGCTTTAAGGGACCAGGATCTGCATATTTATTTTTGGGGTTAACAAACACTTTAAGTATACTATACATATGACATTCAGCATCCAGGGCCAAGGAACAAATTGCAACTAAGGCCCCTCTAAAGATAGCAGTATGTAGCAAGGCACCCAAATAAGCATCCAAATGTGGGACAGATATAAACAGCATATGCTTGTCAGTTCTAATCCAGTAAAAATGAATAAATGAGAGAGGTGTGTCTGGACTGAGAGGAGTGGTATTTGTGGATGCTAGGAGGGTCTGAGCCACTATTGAAAGGCATGACAGTTATGGATGGGCAAAGCATGTAGTGACAGTGTATGGGCAGTGGGATTGATTTATTAAAGGCAAATAGAGTGAGTACTTTGCAAGTGCAGTCGCGCTAATTTCCCCCAGAGTTTAGTGAATCATGTGCAAGCAAAATGCTGTTTATATTTACATTTTCCTTGCACCTGATTGGGAATGTTTTACAAGTGGAGCTTCACCACATTTACTAAGCTCTGGTGAAGCTCTGGTGCCTTTTGTAAATCAACCCCAGTGTGCACTTGAGTAAGACTTGCTGGGGAGAATGATATGACATGTTGTATATGTTGGTGGAGAGTGTGAGATGAGAGCAGAAAGTGATCCACATCTAGACAGAGTATGCTGTGATAGCACATTGGGCTGCCCTGCCTAAATCAGAGCTGAGGGACAGAAGACGGTATCATAATGGATCTTATATGGCAGAACAGTCTGTGATGGATGTAGACTGTCCTTTAGAAAGGCAAGTTGGGTTGTGTATGTAAAGGACTAAACTAAACTCAGGTGACATGCAATTTGCATATGAGACACGTCCCATAGTATATACTGGTGTAAAATGCAAAATTATGAGTGGTCAGGTTATTTCTTGGTAAAAAAGTAAAGTTGAGTGTCTTTGTGTTCCATATGCAAAGAACAGGGGGCAACAAGCAAGGTTTCTATGCCCCATGGGTGGAGTGATACATGTCAGAGAAGTGTAGTCAGGAGGAGCTTAGGGTAAATCCGTATCTTCAGCTTGTCTTTGTGGATTATAAAATATCAGAAAACATCTTATTTATATTATTGTATGAACATACACATACAACCATATACATATGGTTGTATGTGTATGTTCATACAATAATATGAATAAGACGTGTTTACTTTTTATCAAGAAATAACTCGAACACACATAATAATTTTGCATCGTTCAGCAATTGTACATTCAAACTGTACAATGCATGGCTGAAGTTATGCACATATCAATACTATTGGCAAATTGAGTAGGGGATATTGTAGTGATATCAGCCTGATATAGAGATGTTCTTATGTTCTTTCTACCCTGATGGAGGTGCCCTGGACCCCAGAAAGGCATTTAAACTTGGATTGAAAATGTATACTTTGTTTTGCAAGAAAATATACAAAAAAACAAATACTTCAACAGGGTACATTTCACTCTGTACTGCGACGCAGCGCATAAATACACTACATAACAATACATTTCCATTGAGGAGGATGTGTGGAAGCAAACAAAAAGCACAGCGAATCCACCACCATCCGGGTCCCATTCCATCTTTGCGAGCCCTCATCGCACTCACACTACCTCCTGGACCCCCTACTATACTCCTGGAGGGGCCTTTCCTGATTTTGGCTGACAAACCCTGACCCGGGCCTACAGAGTGCTCCACACCAAGGACGCCCGCCGCCATCTTGGGGCCTGTTGCCAGATCGGAGCCTGCGGCCTGCTGTCCCTGCGTTCCGGGCAGCAAACGGACGTGTTGCCCAGGTCGGCGGTCTGCCGTTTTGCCAGAGACCACGGGAAGACAGGGGCCATGGATTGCCTGAGAGCCTGGTCCCTCTGCTTCAATCCCCAGCGGCCTGACGCCATCTTGCGGCCTGACCTTTAAGGCACCATGGACACAGTGGGTAGCAGCTCTCCCCTTGACCCACGCACCACGCAGAGACTATCCTACTGCAGCATCAGGGCCCCAAAGTCTGTGCCCACGGAAGTAACGCTGCGTCCTGAGAGGTGTGGAATCAACCCGGCTGGCTCTCATTCGTAGGATAGTCCGTGGCTTCGGCATAGTCCTGGAAGTAGGCGGCCATCTTGCTACCCCAAATACACCCTTTTTCACTCCTCTCCACTTTACTCGGCTCCCTCCCCTCATAGAATTTGGGTATTGTGTGGCCCATTACCACCTCCCACAGTACCTCCAGGGGTTTCCTAGATAACTGGCTAATATATTTGGGAATATAGTTATGACCATTCTGTGCATGTAATCTGATGTAGTGTAAGGAGCCCTGTCCAGCCACCGGACCTACAGCTTCAGCTATGCCAGCCAAGACACCTAAAACTCGCTCCACACTAGGCAAAAGATCCGGGAAGGGTCTGAAATCTCATACGTCTGCCTCTGGCTCTATCCAGCAATATCTAGCTGGCACACGCAGTGGACGAGCCAGAACTTCAAGACCGAGTATTTCTCCCTCCTCCCATGCTGCCTCAGTGAGGGAAAGTTCCCCTGCCTCATCTTACTGCTCAGACCTCATGGAGGATCCCGGATCCCCCGCTGGCTCAGAAATGACAACGTTGATGAGTGGTCTTAAAAAAGAACTTGCTGGTATGTTTCACAGCTTAGAGAAATCCATTAAGGAAACTAACGCTGTGAGAACTGACATGTCCCACCTCCTGGTTAGGGTAGAGGAAATGGAACAGCATCAGGACTCCCAAGCATCAGCCATAAAAGAATTACAGGAGACTATTACCCAGCTCGCATCGTGCCTCTCTCTACAAACTCGAGGACCTCAAGAATCGTATATATCGTATATCAGAAGCAACCAGAGACAATGACCTAGAGCCATCGATCCGGGGAATTCTCAATACAATCCTGGAAAATCCTGTCACTGACCCACTGCGATTTGATTGTGTACATCATGCCCTGTGCCCCCGTAATGCAAATTCAGATGAACCCAGAGATGTCATTTGTCGTTTGTACTATTTCGAGGATAAAAACACCATCATGACAAAAATGCGGAACACTCCTAACACCTGCGCACAGATGGGAATACTTACAGATGAGGCTTTCCAGCTTGCTTGATTGCCACTAGGGATGAGCTTTGAGTTCGAGTCGAACTCATGTTCGACTCGAACATTGGCTGTTCGCAAGTTCGCCGAACAGCGAACAATTTGGGGTGTTCGCGGCAAATTCAAATGCGCAGAACACCCTTTAAAAGTCTATGGGAGAAATCAAAAGTGCCCATTTTAAAGGCTTATATGCAAGTTATTGTCATAAAAAGGGTTTGGGGACCTGGGTCCTGCCCCAGGGGACATGGATCAATGCAAAAAAAAAGTTTTAAAAACGGACGTTTTTTCAGGAGCAGTGATTTTAATAATGCTTAAAGTCAAACAATAAAAGTGTAATATCCCTTTAAATTTCGTAGCTGGGGGGTGTCTATAGTATGCCTGTAAAGGGGCGCATGTTTCCTGTGTTTAGAACAGTCTGACAGCAAAATGACATTTCGAAGGAAAAAAGCCATTTAAAACTACTCGCGGCTATTGCATTGCCGGTCCGACAATACACATAGAAGTTCATTGATAAAAATGGCAAGGGAATTCCCCACAGGGGAACCCCGAACCATAATTAAAAAAAAAAAGACGTGGGGGTCCCCCTAAATTCCATACCAGGCCCTTCAGGTCTGGTATGGGTTTTAAGGGGAACCCCGCGCCAAAAAAAAACGACGTGGGGTCCCCCCAAAAATCCATACCAGACCCTTATCCGAGCACGCAACCTGGCAGGCCGCAGGAAAAGAGGGGGGACGAGAGAGCGGCCCCCCTCCTGAACCGTACCAGGCCACATACCCTCAACATTGGGAGGGTGCTTTGGGGTAGCCCCCCAAAACATCTTGTCCCCATGTTGATGAGGACAAGGGCCTCATCCCCACAACCCTGGCCGGTGGTTGTGGGGGTCTGCGGGCGGGGGGCTCATCGGAATCTGGAAGCCCCCTTTAACAAGGGGACCCCCAGATCCCAGCCCCCCCTGTGTGAAATGGTAAGGGGGTACAAAAGTACCCCTACCATTTCACTAAAAAACTGTCAAAAATGTTAAAAATGACAAGAGACAGTTTTTGACAATTCCTTTATTTAAATGCTTCTTCTTTCTTCCATCTTCCTTCATCTTCTTCTTCTGGTTCTTCTGGCTCTTCTGGTTCTTCCTCTGGCGTTCTCATCCAGCATCTCCTCCATGGCGTCTTCTATCTTCTTCTTCTCGGGCCGCTCCGCACCCACACAGGGGGTGGGTGGGATCTGGGGTTCCCCTTAAAGGGCTTCCAGATTCCGATAAGCCCCCTGCCCACAGACCCCCACAATCACCGGCCAGGGTTGTGGGGATGAGGCCCTTGTCTTCATCAACATGGGGATAAGGTGTTTTGGGGGGCTACCCCAAAACACCCTCCCAATGTTGAGGGCATGTGGCCTGGTACGGTTCAGGAGGGGCGGGAACTCTCGCCCCCTCCCTCTTTTCCTGCGGCCTGCCAGGTTGTGTGCTCGGATAAGGGTCTGGTATGGATTTTTCGGGGGACCCCAAGCCGTTTTTTTTTAAATTTTGGTGCGGGGTTCCCCTTAAAATCCATACCAGACCTGAAGGGTCTGGTATAGATTTTGAGGGGGACCCCACGCCATTTTTTTAAAAATTTTGGCCGGGGTTCCCCTTAATATCCATACTAGACCTGAAGGTCCTGGTATGGAATTTAGGGGGACTACCACATCATTTTTTTTTAAATTTTGGCCGGGGTTCCCCTTAATATCCATACTAGACCTGAAGGTCCTGGTATGGAATTTAGGGGGACTACCACATCATTTTTTTTTAAATTTTGGCCGGGGTTCCCCTTAATATCCATACTAGACCTGAAGGTCCTGGTATGGAATTTAGGGGGACTACCACATCATTTTTTTTTAAATGACATTCATTTTTTCTTTTGGGTATCCCATTTTTTAAATTCAGTTTTTCTGGACCTGAAAGGTTCCATTGCATTCTTTATTGCAGGGTTCCTTAGGTTTACTCTGCTGTTATTGCCTTGGTTTTCATAACCTTCCCTTTTCCTGTTTGTTTTGTTATTTTTTTTTCTCTTATTTAATTTTTTTTGCTGGAGCTCATTACATGTAATTATATATGTCTTTTATTAACTGTCCGAGTGCTGGCGGGGCACATCGCTCTCTCGTTCTTTTACCTCGGTGCATCCCCCGCCCCCCTCCCTTTTGGGGTTGGTGCAGGGCTTTTTTTCAGGGGGAACTTGGTGGAACTCAGTTCCACCACCTCTGGCTCAGACCCTTTGGTGCCTGCTCACCACAATGACTTGTAAACACAGAAGTCTGGTTTCTGTGTTTACAAGTGACAGCTCTGCACTCTGTATGTAATGCAATGCTGGTATTTAATGCCCCTTTAAGACCTTCCTACTGTTTTCATAAATTTGACTGAACACACTCACTATTTGATGTGATTTTGAGGGGGTGTGTAGGGGGAGGGGTTTTGTGGGGCAGTGGTCAAGTTCCAGCACCTATTGTTTGAGAAAAAAAGCCCTGGGTTGGTGAGACCGGGCGGCCCTTAAGGTCTCTCATCCAGACTCTCACTGGAGTTCTGAATGGCCACCTGTTCTTTCTCACCCCACAGGGACCACTGCAGATTTCTGCATGTATTACTGGTTACTCCCACAATTGTGTTATTGCATATCCATGCCATGTGTTTTATCTCCTTTCTTCTACTTCTTCTAACTCTTTCTCCCTATCCTCCCTCTCCCCCTTCTCTACGTTGCCATGCGTGCAGGTATAGGCTAGGATGTCCCACTCTGTTGTACCAATGGCGACTCTGACAATTACATCTTATAATGTCCGGCGTCTTAACGTTGCTGCTAAATGACACCAAGTAATACGTGAGCTAAAGCATACCGCTCGCTCTATTGCCTTCCTTCAGGAAACGCATTTAACCCACACTACACCGGTCAGATTGACCTCACCCTACTTTCCGCAGTGGTATTGCGGCCTTTCTGACACCAAAAAGGCTAAGGGTGTTGCCATTGGTTTTAGTAGTGGGGTATCTTTTCGCCTAACAGATATGCTAGCAGATGACTTTGGTCGTTTTCTTTTCCTTATGGGCTTTATAGGCAACACCCAATGCACGTTTGCAAATATATACTGTCCAAATCAGAATCAACCAACTTTTTTTTCACAAATCCTCACTAAACTATCACAATTTGCCAAAGGTATTATTGTCCTCGCTGGTGACATAAACATGCCCCTTGATCCTACAATGGATATGTCCCAGGGCCGCTCTAACATATCATTTAAATGTAGCGGTCACTTATTTGCTTAATAATGCCTAAAAATGTAATGTTAATGTTATATCTATCGATATCTGCCATCTAGCGGCCAAAGTGCAAAAGGACTGAATCTTTATATTCTTTTCACTCTTCAAGTTGACCTGGAAGTTTTTGTTTGTTTATATCTGGACATTAGCTTGACCTTCCCACAATGCACAGTGACTACCATGATCCTTGGGGAGGAGAACTGCATTGTGGGAAGCTTATAAAAAGGCTGGGAGCAGCCATCTTAGGTCTCTTGGATACGCATGGCCAGCCTGGGAGGATCTGGGTGAGGTCTCTAGCACAGCGCGGCCTACCTCCACGGAACAGCGATCCGAACAGCGGTATTGTGACATCCCACAGAGCTGGACTGATGGAGGGGCAAGCCTGGGAAGAAGCCAGAGGAGCCTGTCGTAGTTATCTGGGAGTTCCGGAGCGTATTGAGGAGAGCAGCGGAACATCGCAGCAGTGCCGGCCGGAGACAGATGTTCCACAACAAGTTCCTTGACGCACTTTTATACACATATGTACACAAGACAGAGTTGCTGGGACTCATAGTCCCACAAGCAGATTCAAGAGGAATTAGTACTGAGTCCTTGGCATCAAAGATAAAAGTACCATGGCACCAGAGCCTGACTTTTACCTTTTAAGCATACTTTGATAAGGAATCATTAACTCCTTGGATTACAAAATTACCTTATTGCTAGCGGAAAAAAAGAAGACAAAGAAGGACTGTTCAGTAACACATAAGGCTTTGGGTTCTTTTACTATATTGGGGTAGTGTGATACTAAAGGAGGGAGCTCCTTAGTGTTGTATAATACTAAGTCAAGTCAACATTTGAATTAGTATAGCCTTAAGCGCGCAGGAAATGGGACAGTGCTTAGAGTGAGATATACTCACTCTGATGTTATCCCATTTACTTTATTATACTTCTCATATATTACTTCAGACATTATACACCTGTATTGTGCCTTTGTAAAGTTTAGTTGTCTGTCAGACTAGGTTGGTCTGACAGTACAACCATTGTAGTTTAATCCTTCTAATACAACTACAGTAAATACGGTTATTATTTAAGTACAACTGTGTGATTGCTGTTTTTTCCTCTTCATCACCAGCCGAGAAGAGGGTAAGGTAACTACAAACAGGTATATTATATTGAGTATTGTGAACTTGCCTTTGTGATTTTGTTTTAACTGCACACTAGTACACCACAGCTGTGTCAGGGGGACTGAGACATTCAAGGGGGTATAAAGCAGAGTACAGGCCCAAATAATTCAGCAGCTCCTTCAGGGGTCCGTGCTACATAAACGATTAGCTTTTGTTAAAAAAAAGACTCATAGATCATCAATTAATAGATGTCTGGCGCCTGCTCCACCCTAAGGACAAAGACTACTCACACTTCTCCGCGACACACCAGTCTTACTCTAGAATAGATAATATATTTTTAGACCACTTTCATCTCCCTCTCCTCAAATCTACTCAGAGGAACCGCAACTTTATCTGATCATGCACCTGTGACAATGCGCATGACCATGCCCACCTTAACTCGTAGCACCAATAATTGGAAACTTATTGATTCCCTTCTCTCTAATCAAACTGAAGTCTCCATGTTGGCCTCTCACTTGACGCATTACTTTAAAGAGAACATACTCTCTGTAACTTCCCCACCTATTGTATGGGAAAGCTCATAAGGCCACTATACGGGGACGATTCATTGAGCTTGGTGCAAGGAAAAAGAGGGAGCATGGTCATCAAATTGCACAGGTACTACAACAATTAACTGACCTCGATAAACAACATAAACTCTGACTCCACAGCGTGCAATTCAAAGCCCTCACGCTTAAACGCGAAGAACTGAAAAACCTTCTAGACTTAGGGGGTCATTTACTATAGCACCAGGAAGTACTGGGCCCTATGGCAAATAATAGCTCCCATTTTAACCAAATAAAATGTCAACATGCGAATGTGCGAATGAAAATTAGCACTATTAGTGAGAAACACACAGTAAATTCTATTAAATAAATAAATAATTAGCGCTTCCACGTATATGCAAATGCCAATTCCTACCAGATTGTTATATAGTACTGCACTGTAACCATGATCCATGTATGTGAAATAAACATTTTTATGTGAGATGTGCTCTACCTCGTGTGCATCTATTGATGTATGTTGCAATTAGTATTCCTAGTTTCTTTTCCTTCTTTTGCTAACGAATGCAGTTATGAATGATTATTACATAGTAATGTCTGCTATTCTGTAAAGTTACATGTATTAAACATTTACGTATATATGAAAAGAGGAAATTCCCCTGGGTGGACTTTAACGGCACTTGCTAACAAATATTTGGGTAGTAAGTACATGTAGCAGAGTATAAAGAGTAAAAAGATTTTTTATTTTGACATAACAGATTAAAAACATAATATATCATACATTCGACGGAGCATATTACAGGAACAATAAATTTTAGTATTGTTACCAAACAACAACATTGTACACGCTGGATGCTGGGATGCGTGGCTGGCATATTGAAAACTTGACACAAACAGGGGTTTCCTCTCCTCTTGCCTCAGTATATTGCTCTGGCCTGCACACATCCAGGGGGGACGGGGGTAGGTGAGATTTCATGCCCCATTAAATGGGACTACCAACAAGTAATGCTAACCAGTGATAACTATGATGTTCCAATGACAAAAACCATACCAGCAACAATGCCCAATGCTATTCCAATTTTGGAGTTTTAAAGTAATTCAATGAAACATATTATAAACAAATTGCTCTTTTCTGCTACATCCCTGAAGGAGGACAAAAACACTATTCCGAAACGCATTGGGTGTGAAAAAGAGCCCTCGTACAATTAATTGTTTGGTAACAATACTAAAATTTATTGTTCCTGTAATATGCTCCGTCGAATGTATGATAGATTAAAAACATAATATATGTTATGTCAAAATAAAAAATCTTTTTATTCTTTATACTCTGCTACAGGTACTTACTACCCAAATATTTGTTAGCAATTGCCGTTAAAGTCCACCCAGGGGAATTTCCTCTTTTCATATATACGTATAATATTGGATGTGGCACTGCTCCTCTTGACCTAGGGAAGCAAATCACCCCATGTTGATTGTATTAAACATTTAGGTTACCTATTTGTTGTATGTTTTTTATTTTTTAATTTAGGTGACTATAAAGCGGTAATTTAAATTCTTTCTTTAATCATACAACACTATTATGTAGGTCTCGTACTTAGCACAATGGCTTAGTGGTCTGCTCAGATGTCTCCACAGCACTCACGGTACAAGTTCAAATACCATCCACCAGCTGTGTTTATTTTTTCAATGCACAAGCAAATTAAAATAAACAAATAAAAAAATTTAATCTGCCCACTAGTGTGTGGTGTTTGGAATTTCACACCATAATAGTATTGAATACTTACAAATCATTGCATGCATTTGAAGAGTTAATAAAATAGAATCAGCCAAATTTAAAGTGCATTGTCTAATTGGCATTCACCTATTTTTAGCATATGCTGCTTTGGCTAATTGGCTAATAGTCATTTGCCTTTTTTTCACCAATTCAATCTTTTAGTATTTCTCTGTGGGATTTGAACCCATGAATTCTTCAAGGTAGAAGTGCTGACCACTAGCCTATTGGGTGTAGCAGTGTCATACAATACAAAATACATTCACTAGTGTTTGATATTTCTTCTCCCGAGCTGTCTCTCCTGCCACTGCCATCTTCTCCCGCTGATGTGTTCTTCCACGCAGCCAGTTACCCACTAATAAAAAAAAAAAGCTGTTCTTGTGGCGGTATTCTGTGGCCATCCGATAATGTCACCCAGAGAGTCCACTCCATGGCTATGTAAGAGACGCCACACAGCGGGTAACAACACAGCAGAGGAAGACCGCCACGGAAGAAGAGCAGCTTTTTTTTTTATTAGCGGGTAACCAGTGGTGCGGAAGAACACAGCAGATGCAGAAGATGGCGGTGGCAGGAGAGACGGCTCTGGGAGAATACAGCTTGGGGAGAAGATGGAGGAGGGAGAGACAGTGTCTGGAGAAGATGGCTCAGGGAAGAAGACAGCTCGGAGCTATTTTACAATAAAGGACTTGTCAAAAACCAGCTATTGATTTTTTTTCCATTTCACGGCTTTTTTTGGTGAATGGGTAGGGGTAAAATGTACCCCATACCTATTCACATAGGGGGGGCAGGATCTGGGAGCCCCCTTGTTAAAGGGGGCTTCCAGATTCTGATAAACCCCCTGCCCGCAGACCGACAACCACCGACCAGGGTTGTCAGGAAGAGGCCCTTGTCCCCATCAACATGGAGAAAAGGTGCTTTGGGGCATGTGGCCTGGTAACGTTCAGAAGGGGAGGGTGCTCACTCGTCCCCCCCTCTATCCTGACCTCCAGGCTGCATGCTCGGATAAGGGTCTGGTATGGATTTTGGGGGGGCACCACATCAAATTTATTTTACATTTTGGTGTGGGGTTCCCCTTAAAGTCCATACCGAAGGGCCTGGTATGTACTGGGGGAACCTACAACATTTTTTTCCTTGAATTTTGGAATCCCATACCATAATATTATTGAATAAGTACATACCATTGCATGCATTTGAAGAGTTAAAATATGGAATAAACCAAGCTGATGTGCATTGGCTAATTATGCTTCTGAGTACAATGCACACTTCCAGGAGGTGATGCTGTCAGTGGGATTTGAACTCATGGCTTGAACTTTTGGGGGCAGCAGGGTATACTGCTATGCTACAGAGCTGAGCACATACCTACAGAGAAAATACATTTACTAATGTTTGATTCTATACAATAATATTTTGCATTTCAGGCATTAATATTATAGTAACAACCATGCTCATGCTGATGTGACATTGGCTAATAGGCATTTGCCTCTTTTCAGCATATGCTGCCGATTCTAATGCAAGCTTTCAGTAGGTGATACCATCTGTGTGATTTTCAGCAATTTGAGCACAATTATATTGAGAACATACGTTTACTAGTGTTTGATGGTGGGACTACTTTATATTCTAGGTCTAATAGTACTCAGCACAGTGACTTAGGCCCCTTTCACACTTGTGCGACCTGAAAGTTGCGAGATTTTGATGCGACTTTAAGCAATGCCTGTGTAATCTTGAGGTCTATGGACGCAGGAGTCAGAGAAAGGCACGCACCTTTCCCGCGATTTTGCATCAGCAATTTTGCCGCAATTCCAGGGAATGCCTGTGTAAACTTGAGGTCTATGGACCTCAACTCGCATCAAAGTCAGACCAAAGTAGTACAGGGACTACTTTGAAGTCAGTGTTACTTGAAGTCGCACAGATATGAATGGTACACATTGAAAATCATGGGGTATGACTTGTCATGTGACTGACGTCTAAAGTTGCACAAGTGTGACTCAGCCCGACTTTGTGAGCGATTTCAGAGACATCTGTGCAGGAAAGTGCACTGATGTCTAGTGAAATCACATAGGTCCCAACTGTTCTCCTTTAAGAAGGTGTCCTATGCCTACCTACTTTTGCTAACAGGTGTCCCTTATACCCATCTCAAAAAGTTGGGAGGTAAGAAATCGCCCCCTGAAGTCACCCAAAGTAGTGCAGGAACTACTTTTGGGAATCGTGGCGTCGCACCAATTCGGACAGTTCCATTGCCATCAATAGGCACCGATTTGGCCTGCAATTTGACATGTCAATTCAGAGCTATGTGAACATGGGTGAAGTTGCATAGATATTAGAGCTCCCCGGTTCTGGCCAAAATGAGAATCACAATTTTTTTTGCTTAGAATAAAAAGATCATGATTCTCGCGACATAAAATCTTTCACATTATCCCAAAAAAAAATTGGGCTAACTTTTTTTTGTTTTTTTTTTAATTCATTAAAGTAATTTTTTCCCCAAAAAATTGCATTTGAAAGACCGATGCGCAAATACAGTGTGACATAAAATATTGTAACCACCACCATTTTATTCTCTAGGGTCTCTACTAAAAAAAATATATATAATGTTGAGGGGTTCTAAGTAATTTTCTAGCTAAAAAAAAAAAATGATTTTAACCTGAAACCAACAAATGTCATAAAAAGATTTAGCGTTTAAGTGGCTAAACTTTCCTCACTTACACAGAAGTCTATTTCATTGACAAATTGTTAAAATGTTTCTAGTTAAGTTCACTGATAAAGAATGTTCTAATTCTTGTCAGACTTCCCGGTTTTTCTATTCCTTTCTTTTGATGGCTGTGGCTTCAGAAGAGCAGAGAGAATTCTTTGCATAGCAAGAATTGTGAAACGCTTTTTTCAAGATCGCAAAGGGGAAAAAATCACGATGACGATTAATCGTGCAGCTCTAAAAAATATGGATGGAAATCATGGGGGACAACTTTTCATGTGACTCTGAGGTCCAAAGCTGCATGAAAAGTCACCCAAGTGTGAAAGTAACCTAATGCGATTAATTGATAACACCTTTGAATAAGGCCCCATTTGTACTTGTGCGACCTTAAAGTTGCACAGCTTTGTCATGACTTGAAGCAATGTCTGTGTAATCTTGTGGTGTATGTACCTCAAATTGCATCAAAGTCAAACCAAGGTAGTGCAGGGATGATTTTGCTGCACTTTCAGTATGCACAAGTGACAATAGGGCCAAATTCAAAGGTGTTATCCTTGAATCTCATTCACACTGCTGCAACCTGAAAGTCACACTATTTTGCTGCCACCTTGCCGCTGCAACTTGGCCCCAACTTCTGGGAATGCCTGTGTAATATTGTACCCGATATACCTAAAGTCACATTAAAGTCACACCAAAGTAGTACAGGGACTACTTTGAAGTTGGTGTGACCTAAAGTAGCACAGATATGAATGGTTATCATTGAGAATCATGGGGTACAACTTGTCCTGCAACTTAAAGGTCCAAATTTGCTGGAAAATTCGCCCAACTGTGAAACAAGTCATAAATATTTTAATAAAAGGAGCTCTCATTTATACTTGCATAGCCCTTACTGATTTACATCAGCAGAACAAATGCAGGAAGTGATGTGTGCACATGGGACGAAAGCAAATGTGTGGTGATGCCAAACAAATCAATGAACCCCACCCACACCAAATCCAACTACCACATCCACCCCCACATCGATTAAGTACAAGTACATATCGTACTCTTACCCAGCCAATGAGCAGCACCTCGTCTTTGCTAAAGAGACCTCGCCATGTCCACCTAGATAGAGATCCTGACCAGCACAGGAACTTCCAGGTGCACAATGACTAATTTACGGGTCAGAAGGTGAAACCACGCTTTTGATTGCAGCTGCGAATATTTGATCTCAACCACGATTAGTATTTTTTATTTTCTGATATGCAAATCTGTATTTCTACATATATTTGAAGGTAAACTTAAGGGTGTTTGATAAGAAATGGTGTCCCTGGGTTAGCAGCAGGTGAATTACAAAGACAAAAGGCCCAGTTTAAGCCCTGGTTAACACTGACAGCAGGAGGAAAGCTTCCAGCTGAACTCACAATTTCATTCCCGCATGTCAGTGCCGACTGTGGGGGCAACATCAGAGACATTGGTGCAGGTTTCTGCACCAATATCAATACAAATCGCACCAATTAGAACGGTGCAATTGCCACCGATTTGACATGTCAAATCACACATGTCACATCACACATTTTTTATTTTAATTTTTTTATTTTTTTGTCAATTCAGTAAATGGACAACAAAACACATATACTGTTAGTACTTAGTGGCTGTGTCCTTCACATCATATGACAAAACAAATTAATAATACAGAGCACATTTTAATAATCATGCAAATATATCAAAAGACATTCCACTTATCCCTCTTCCAATATCTCCCAGCTTCTTCCTCCCCCATCCCTTTCACATCAAAAAGATAAATATACATCCTAGCCAAAAATATCCTCACCGCATCTTCTTCAGAAATTAAACTCTTCCTTCCTACCCATATATTCCTAACATCCCACATTACTTCCTTATAGACAACAGAAAAGCACCACGCCTTCCTGGCTGCATTTTTCTCCAATCTCCACAAGCCCAGAACCACCATTTTCTCCCTTACAAAAACCACCCCCACCACCTCCCTCAGGAAGCTCTTCAACTTTCCCAGCACTTCTTTAGTGAAGACACAGTTCCAAAACAAGTGGAACACATCCTCCACTTCCCCACAGCCCTCCCTTGGACACAACTCTGATCTTACCAAATCCCTACTTTTCAGAAAACTCATGGTTGTCAGACACCCCATAACGGTCATCCAGGATATGTCCCTTTGGTGGTTAGTCACTCCTCTTATGCTCATACTCTTCCAGATTTGCACACTTTCCTTCTCTCTTAAGTATTGTATCTCATTAGGAAAAATCTCCCCAGCAATCCAAGCTTTAAGTTTTTTTTATCACCAACCTCCCTCCCCAGACCCCCCAACCTCCATCCTTCCCAGATCTTGGTTAGGACTAAAAAATACTGAGGAACGACCCATGCCTGTGGCTTTTCCAGGGCCCGCCTGTAGAGTCCCCATCTTGTAAACAATCTTCCTCCAAGGTACTGCATCTCCTTCCCGATTCTGTTACCTCTTAGGGTCCTTATCAACGTCACCCAGTAATGCAGCATCAAAAAGTCCCCGATCTTTGGAAGTCCGAAGCCACCTTTGGCCCTTGGTTTAGTAATCTTCTCCCTTGCACACTTCTCCATCCTCCCTCCCCAAAAGAACAACAGTAGCCTCATCATCTTCCTCACCCAATCATCAGGAGGCGGGAATATAACAGACATACAACACAATCGGAAGGATCACTGACTTGATGATCAGAACTTTCCCGGTGCAGGACAATTCACGCATCCGCCACATAGACAACTTTTCCTCCACTCGCTCAGTCACCTTCTGAAAACTGCGACTTCCCCTCAACTCCCTGTCAAAACACACACCCAGCATCTGCATCCTCTCCACCTTCGGACTGCGTCCCTCTTTCACCTCTACCTCACGGCCCACACTACATACCTGACACTTACTCCAATTCACACTCATCCCAGACACACTGCAGAACAGACTCACCTGCAATCTTCCACGCCGCACATCAGCCATTCCACCAGTCACCAACACAATATCATCCATGTACCCCAACACTTTCACACTCCTTCCACCACTGCCAGGCACAAACACACTTGAATGCCTTGTCCTTCTTCACTGCACTCAGTAATGGCTCCATCACGCAGATGAACATCAAAGGCGATAGGGGGCACCCCTGCCTAACACCAGACATCACAGGGATACTCCCCCCTAGGGTACCGTTAACCAAAACCTGACTTGAGACACCTTTGTATAGTCCTCTGATAACCTTCATCAGCTGTCCGGAAACCCTAGGACCTCCAGAATCTGAAACAAACTGATGGGAGACTGTCGTACGCCTTTTCAAGGTCAATCGACTCTAGAAGGCACGGCAAGTTGTTAGATTGTGCGTAGTATACGACATCCCTCAGTAACACTATATTGTCGGAAATTCGACGACTAGGAACCGCACACACCTGCTGCTCCCCAATCACTTCGCCAATCACAAGCTTGACACGATCAGCAATCAATCTTGCCACAATCTTGTAGTCAACGTTCAACAGTGTAATTGGCCGCCAATTCCGAATGTCTCTCCTGTTGCCCTTTTTATAGATGAGGGTAATCACCCCCTCCCTTAAGGACTTTGGCATCTCCCCCACTTCAAACACCAGCCTCACCAACTCACACACCTCATTCTTCATCACCTCCCATGCTTTACAAAAGAACTCAACAGTCAACCCGTCCTTCCCAGGTGTCTTATTCCGGTTCATCCCATCTATCACTCACCTCACTTCCTCCTCAGACAACCACACACATACCAAACCTATCCTCCTCAGACAATCTTGCATCCACTTTCTCGCAATACTCTCGCATCTCCTCAGCACTAGGGATGAGCCGAACACCCCCCGGTTCGGTTCGCACCAGAACCTGCGAACGGACCAAAAATTTGCACGAACGTTAGAACCCCATTGACGTCAATGGACTCGAACATTCGAAATCAAAAGTGCTCATTTTAAAGGCTAATTTGCATGGTATTGTCCTAAAAAGGGTTTGGGGACCCGAGTCCTACCCCAGGGGACATGTATCAATGCAAAAAAAAAACTTTTAAAAACGGCCGTTTTTTCGGGAGCAGTGATTTTAATAATGCTTAAAGTAAAAAAAAAAAAAAAAAAAAAAAAAAAAGTGAAATATTCCTTTAAATATCGTACCTGGGGTGTGTCTATAGTATGCCTGTAAAGTGGCGTGTGTTTCCCGTGTTTAGAACAGTCCCTGCACAAAATGTAATTTTTAAAGGAAAAAATCTCATTTAAAACTGCTTGCGGGTTTAATCTAATGTAGGGTCCTGGCAATATGGATGAAAATCAGTGAAACAAATGGCATGGGTACCCCCCAGTCCATTACCAGGCCCTTTCGGTCTTGTATGGATATAAAGGGGAACCCCGCACCCAAATTAAAATAAGGAAAGGTGTGGGGCCACCAGGCCCTATATACTCTGAACAGCAGTATACAGGCGGTGCAAACAAGACAGGGACTGTAGGTTTGTTAAGTAGAATCTGTTTGTAATTTTGAATGGGTACATATTTAACGTGTTTAGCTCCAGCCAAAAAATCTTTAAGCTTTTTTGAAAACATAGGGAAGGGTTATCACCCCTGTGACATTTGTTTTGCTGTCTTTCCTGCTCTTCAGAAGATTTCACCTCACTTTTTGTCTCAATGACAAATGTTTTTTGAAAATTTGGGTTTTTTTGTGGAACAAGGATTGGAAAGCATCAGTGGAAAAGAGAAATGTTTTTCCCATATTAACTCTTACAGGAGAGAATTTCCCTACCTAGGAGTAGATCTCATCTCACTTCCCGTTGTCTCCTTCCATTTGCAAGTAGGAGTTGTTTGTAAGTTAGATGTTTGAAAGTAGGGGCCTGCCCTATATACTCAGCAGAAATTTGGGCCTTAGGTGTTGTGGCCACAACACTGTAAGCCCTCACAGGGCCCTGCTGTGAAATAATAGATCAAGACTTGTAATTACATGCCCCTGTTGAAAAAGGGCAGAAAAATTGGGCCTTTGGTGGTGCTGGTGCCACAACACTGTAAGTCCTCACTCGCTCTTAGTGGGTGCAGAAATGGGCCCTACTGTGAAATATTAGATCACGAATTGTAATTACATGCCCCTGTTGAACAAGGGCAGAAAAATTGGGCCTTTGGTGGTGGTGGTGGTGGTGCCACAACACTGTAAGTCCTCACTCGCTCTTGGTGGGTGCAGAAATGGGCCCTGCTGTGAAATATTAGATCAAGAATTGTAATTACATGCTCCTGTTGAACAGGGGCTGAAAAATTAGGCCTTAGGCACTGGTGCTGGTGCCACAACACTGCAACCCCTCACAGATACTCTAGTTGTAACGCAGAAATGAGCCCTGCTGCAAAGTATTGCATCAAAAATTGTAATTGCATGCCCGGCTGAAAAATTGGGCCTTAGGCACTGGTGGTGGCGCCCAGAACCAAAAATGTTCTTACAAGCTATCAGCGTGATGATTGAGGAAGAAGAGGATAATTACTCAGGGATAGTCACTCAGCATCAGCATAGGCAGTCTTTGAAGGGATCTGAGATTTTAAAAAAAATTATTCGGTTACATCAGCATCAGGTGCTTGGTAGCTGGTGGTGATCCAAGACTGATTCATTTTTATGAAGGTCAGTCGATTGACCGAGTCGGTGAACAGACGCACCCTGTGATTGGTTACAAAGCCTCCAGCAGCACTGAATGTGCGTTCCGAAAGAACGCTGGATGCAGGACAGGCCAGTAGCTCAATTGCATACTGTGCAAGCTCTGGCCAGCGATCCATCCTCAAGACCCAGTAACCCAGAGGATTTTCGGTGGGAAAGGTGTCCAAGTCAGATCTTGCCCCTAGGTATTCCTGCACCATGTAAAACAGACGCTGGAGATGGTTGCTGGAACCAATCATACCTTGGGGCTGCGGACCAAAAAATTGTCTGAACGCATCGGTCAGACGGCCACCTTCTCCACCGCTCCTTCTTTGACTGACCGAAGCCTCAGCAACACGTTGTCCAGAAACAGGAGCGTGTAACCTCCCAGTCTCTGGAAACGCGTTGCACAGACCTTTCTGCAAGGCCTCCCGAAGATGTTTCATCCTCTGCTCCCTCTGCGATGGCAAGATAAGGTCCGCAACCTTACCCTTGTAACGTGGATCATGGAGGGTTGCCAGCCAGTATTGGTCCTTCTCCTTGATACCACGAATACGAGGATCCTTATGCAGGCTTTACAGGATCAGGGAGGCCATGCAGCGTAGGTTTGCTGAGGCATTCGGTCCGGAGTCCTCTGGGTCACTAAGGACGACATGGTCCACAGCCACCTCCTCCCAGCCATGTACAAGTCCATGTGTTTCTTGGAACTGATCCCTTAAAGACTGCTGCTGAGTGCCAGGCTCCACCTCCATACTGACACAATCTTCCTCCTCCTCGTCCTCCTCGTCAGGCACGCAGGAACACTGTCTGGATAAAGGGGGCCTTGAGAGCTAAGGAAGTCCTCCTCTTCCTGCCTCTGTTCTGCCTCAAGTGCCCTGTCCATTATTCCACGCAGCGTGTGCTCCAACAGGTGGACAAAGGGGACAGTGTCACTGATGCATGCACTGTCACTGCTCACCATCCTCGTGGCCTCCTCAAATGGTGACAGGACAGTGCATGCATCCCTGATCATGGCCCACTGGCATGGGGAAAAAAACAAGCTCCCCTGACCCTGTCCTGGTGCCATAGTCGCACAGGTACTCATTGATGGCCCTCTGCTGCGTGTGCAGCCGCTGCAGCATGGCCAACGTTGAGTTCCACCTGGTGGGCATGTCACAGATTAGGCGGTTCTTGGGCAGGTTAAACTCCTTTTGGAGGTCCGCCAGCCGAGCACTGGCATTATATGACCGGCGGAAATGCACACAGACTTTCCTGGCCTGCCTCAGGACATCCTGTAAGCCCGGGTACCTGCCCAAGAACCGCTGCACCACCAAGTTAAGGACGTGAGCCAAACAGGGCACATGGGTCATTTGTCCCCGTCGGAGGACAGAGAGGAGGTTGGTGCCATTGTCGCAAACCACCATTCCTGCCTTAAGTTGGCATGGCGTCAACCACCTCTGAACCTGCCCCTGCAGAGCTGACAGAACCTCTGCCCTAGTGTGGCTCCTGTCCCCCAAGCACACCAGCTCAAGCACCGCATGGCATCTTTTGGCCTGCGTACTTGCGTAGCCCCTTGAGCGGCTACGGAGCACCGCTGGTTCCGAGGACAAAGCACAGGAAGAGGCCATGGAGGAAGAAGTGGAGGGGGTGGAGGAGAGAGGTGTGTCACAATCATTAGCATTTTGGAGGCGTGGTGGCGGAACAACCTCCAACACTACTGCACCTTGTCCTGCATCCTTCCCATCTGCCAGCAGAGTCACCCAATGCGCCGTGAAACTTAGGTAACGTCCCTGTCCATGCCTGCTGGACCATGAGTCAGTGGTAATATGCACCTTACCGCTGACCGCCCTGTCCTGGACATTGCCTTCCACATGCCAGTAGAGAGCTGGAATCGCCTTCCGTGAGAAAAAGTGGCATTTGGGTACCTGCCACTGAGGAACCACACATTCCAAAAACTCACGGAAGGGGGCAGAGTCTACCAACTGAAAAGGCAGCAGTTGAAGTGCTAGCAATTTTGCCAAGCTAGCATTCAACCACTGGGCATGTGGATGGCTGGGAGCAAACTTCTTTCGGTGGTGCAGCAGCTGGGGCAGGGAAATGTGCCTGGTACAATCTGACGTCGGTGTTCCAAAAGCAGATTGCCGACAAATACTTGGCTGTGACACACCTAATTCTACACCTTCATTCCTCTCAGTGCAGGTCTCAGAGAGGACTGAAGGTATAGTGGGGTTGGAGATCTCAGCTGATGAGGAGCAAGGAGAGGTCCTCTTTGTTCTTTGGTGTGGGTATTTTAGATACGCTTGCCAACGAACTGCATGGCAGGTCAACATATGTCTGGTCAAGCATGTGGTACCCAAGCGGGAGATGTTTTGGCCACGCGAGATAGGCTTGAGACATATGTTGCAAATAGCAGCGGTGCGATCTGATGCACTCGTCTCAAAAAAGACCCACACCAAAGAACTTTTTGAATAACGCGCAGAGACTGCAGCGCCCTGCACATGTGGAGCTTTGGGGTGTGATGCAGTCAAGGTGCTGCCTTAGGCTGGCCCCTGGAGGGCATCCTGCCTCTTTGGTGATGTGCCGCCTCCTCCTTCTCCTCCTCTCTCTTATCAGGCACCCACGTTGAGTCAGTGACCTCACCATCCCCTCCCTCCTCATCACTGGAGCAAACCTGGCAGTATGCTGCAGCAGGGGGAGCATGACTGCCAGATTGCTGTCCTTCTTGGGCACCCCGTCTGTCCGTGCTCACGTTACTGCCTTCATCAAGCTCAGTATCATCATCAGAGCCTTCCAAACGCTGGGCATCCTCCTGGAGCATGTACCCAACACTGTGGTCAAACAGTTCGAGGGACTCCTCAGGAGGACATGGTGGGGCTAGGGAAGGAGTCACTGATGACATTGAGCCAAGGGAAGAGGCCGCTGCTTTGCCAGACAAAGTACCCTGGGCATGGGTGAGAGAGGATGAGGAGGATGAGGACGGCTTGGTCATCCACTCGACCAAGTCTTCCGCATGTTGCGGCTCAGCGCAGCCAGCTGCCGAAAAAAAGGCCAAGCATGTCCCACGGCCACGTGCTGATGAGGATGCACTGTCTCCACGACCAGCACTAGACACAGAGCCTGCTTGCCCTCTTATTGGCTTGTGACTGTGCCTCTCCTTCTTGGCCTTCCAGACATACTAATGGCCTGTAGCTGCACTAAGCTGGGATAGAGATATATATATAGATATATAGAGATATATATAGATATATATAGATATATATAGATATATAGAGATATATATAGATATATAGATATATATATAGATATATATATAGATATATATATAGAGATATATATAGAGATATATATAGAGATATATATATAGAGATATATATATATATATATATACTGCAGCTAGCAAAATCAACTGCCTGACTGTAGTATGAGAACACCACCAACCTTCTACAGGTAGCTTTAGCTGAACACTGCAGAGCTCGCAAAAAAATAACTTGTAGGTTTAGCTGGACACTGAGGAGGACGCACCACACTAACTTGTAATTTTAGCTGAACACTGAGCAGGACGAACTGCACTAACTTGTAGGTTTAGCTGAACACTGAGGTGGACGCACCGCACTAACTTGTAGTTTTAGCTGAACACTGAGGTGGACGCACCACACTAACTTGTAGTTTTAGCTGAACACTGAGCAGGACGCACCGCACTAACTTGTAGTTTTAGCTGAACACTGAGCAGGACGCACCGCACTAACTTGTAGGTTTAGCTGAACACTGAGCAGGACGCAACCCACTAACTTGTAGGTTTAGCTGAACACTGAGCAGGACGCACCCCACTAACTTGTAGTTTTAGCTGAACACTGAGCAGGACGCACTGCACTAACTGTAAATAGTCTAGCTGCCTGACTGTGGTACTAATAGGATCAAAAGAACACCAGCAATTTTCTTCAGGTAGCTGTAAATACTGTAACAAGACAAGCCTGCCTGTCAGTAAGAAGATAACAGGAACGGATCTAGCTAAACTGAATACAGTGTATATATATATGCAACACCTGGGAATATATATATATATATATATATATATATATATATATATATATATATATATATATATATATATATATATATATATATATATATATATATATATATACATACATACACACACACAATACACTGTATGTGCAGCTAACTGACTGACTGTTCTGCCTAATCTATCTAACTCAAATCAAATGACACTGTCTCTCTCTCCATCTATGAACGCCGGAATACACACTACACAGGGCCACCATGCAGGCGGCCTTATATAGTGTGGGGCGTGTACTAAATCCCCTGAGCCATAATTGGCCAAAGCCTCCTACGGCTCTGTTCAGACGGCACTGTGATTGCCCAAGCATGCAGGTCATAGTGCATGCTTGGCCAATCATCAGCCAGCAATGCACTGCGATGCCGCAGTGAATTATGGGCCGTGACCCGCCACACGAATTTGGCGCGAACGGCCCATATCGTTCGCAATTCGGCGAACAGGCGAACAGCCGACGTTCGAGTTGAACATGGGTTTCTACTCGAACACGAAGCTCATCCCTACTCAGCACTTACTCCACGTCCACCTGCAAACAAATCCGTATAAAACTCACTCACCGCCTCCATCACCTTCTCACCATTTACTTCCTGTCCCTGCACCATCACCGATTTCACCACATTGCGTCCCCTCAAGAGTTTCTTGAAGAACCACAAACATGTCTCCCCTTCCTTCATGTCCTTCACTTTAGCTTGGAAGATTAGCTTCTTCCATCTCATCACCCAAGCTTTCTTTATCTCCTCCTAAAGCTTTCCAATCTCCTCTTCTAACTCCCAGCCTCCCTGCCTTAATTTAAGCAGGAGTCTCAACCTATGCTGGAGAGCCCTCCCTTGTTTCTCTTTCCTTGCCTTCTTTACACCTGCTTGAAGAAAGAAGAGCTTAATTCGCTCCTTCAGCCAGTCCCACCATTTGAAAGGATTAAAAATCCCCCTTCCTTCCCAACCACACTTTATATTGCAGAGCAAACTTATCAAAAATCCCTTGGTCTTCCAATAACAGATTATTTAATTTCCAGATTCCTCTCCCAGTCTTGACATCTTGATCAAAAATAAACTTTCCCACCAAAACCTGGTGGTCGGAGAAAGACACCTCCCATTGCTTCCACTCTGCGACGTTCAGTGCCCTGGAACCTAAAATAAAGTCAATTCGGGATTTCACACTTCCCTTATCTGAAAAAAAGGTTGCTGGGGCTTTACAATTTCCATAGTAGCAAACCGCTCCACCCTGCAAACAAAAATCCTGCAAAATTGCATTAAAATCTGTGCAGGTGACATCGATCTGGCTTTCACCTTGGCCTACTCTATCTTCAGCAGTCCTAATATTAAAGTCTCCAGCAACAATGGTCTTTCCTCTCCCCACAAGATGGAGCCTCAAAATTTCCAACAAATCCATCCTGGCATTTTTTCACACTGCTGCATAAACACATACCAACTTAAAGGATTCTTCCAGGTAGGTAAACATTACACTCAGAACTCTTCCTATCACCACTTCCTCCCATGATTCAACTTTAATTTCTGGGTTTTTAAAGAGCACCCCCACCCCTTCACTTCTATTTTCAGCAGCACAAGACCAAACCGCTGGTCCTGCAGACCAGTCCCCATGGCCTGGAGCATACCACAAACCACACTCTTGTAAACACAAGACATCACACTCAATCTTAGCCAACTCAGACAAAACAGCTGCACGATGATAGACAGATCCAATTGAACGCACGTTCAGACTACATATAGACAAAGCCATGAGAAGGATCAAAAAAATCCTGCAGAACACACTAAACCCCTCCATCAGGAAGCTCTTTTCCACTTCTGTTCCCTGTACCTTTTACAAGACGATCTACTGATTCACTCCCCAAAAATTGCATGGCAGGAGGACCTACCAAGCCCAATGGTGATGTTGCTCCACTTGAATCATCTGACACTTGTGAATCCATACTTAAACTCGGCAGTACACACCCACCACCACCTGGGCTCGAACCCAGAGACAAGTCCCATTTAGGCTTCTTTCTCCGTGCCTCACTCTCCTGCTCCACCTCAGGCCCTGGTCTTTGAGTAGCCATTAAAAGGTCTTTTGATCCTGACCCCTCCTTCCTCCTCACCTCCATATCCTCAGCCCACTCACCAAGCTCCTCATCTACATATTGGCTCTCCAGTTCTGCCTCCACCTGTTTTATCAAAGTGATCAGTTCTTCACACACTCCACTCACCTCCCCCCCACTCCATGCCTTCATCCGCCACAGCTTCTTCTGCCTCACCAACCTGCATCTCATTATCCCCCTCTGTCAGATTAATATTTACTCCACTTTTACCCATACTCTCTTGCAGTTCCTGTCCAACACCTTCCTTGGAGCTACTACCGGGGTTTTCAGCGTCTGGGGGGGGGGGGGGGGGGTCGGCGCCTTTCCACCTTCCGTGCCGGCCACCTGCTCACCCCCGTCATCCACCCACTCATTCTCCTGCTCCTCTGATTCTCGGCTCACATTCTGCCCTGTAAACCGCCATCTCTGCACAGCCTCCGCATACGAGAACATCTTCCTCCCCACTATTTTCGGACAGTTTCTGACCATATGCTCCCCTGAACCACACAGATCACATTTCTTTTCCTTGCACTCCGCTGCATTGTGTCCCGGCTTCAAGCACACTCTACAGCAAAGCTTAGAAGGGCAGTCCTCACGAATATGTCCATACTGAAAGCACCCCCCTGCAGTAATGGGGTTGTCCAGAATAGAAAACAGTACACCACTCCCCAGCAATGGTAAATGCCGGGGGAGGGTGACACACTCCACAAAAACCTGATGCGTCCCTCTTCATACGTACTTTAAAACGCAGTTTACCTCTATACATGCCATACTGATTATAAAGCCTCTCTCCTCGATCAGCCCCCACACAATACCGCAACATAAAATATCTCACCAATTCCGGCTCCAAAAAAGGATTATAACAATGTACAGTCATGGTCTTCAATCCAGGATCAAACAATAAACTGACGTCCATCTTCTTAGTTAGCAAATTTCCTCCCAGATCCACCTTCACCCAATTCTCATATGCAGCTTGGCAGGTATCCTCAGTATGAAAAGAAACATTGTATTGACCACAAAATCTTGGAGAGAAAATATATCACTGACCTGTAAATTCAGCAACTTCTGTAAAACATCCACAGCGATCGTCTTCAGACCCACTTCACCACGATATTCAGGCTTTACCTGGATTCTCATAGAATTTCGCAAACGCATCGGACCTCGCGACCTGGCGACTTCCTTTTTTGGTTCTGCCTTTCTTTGGCCTCTTGTTTATCCAGGGGTCCCCCCCGAAGAGGGGTCCCCAGAACACCCCCAACTCAAAACCTAGGCAAATATGACACCTGATCTTAAGTTAGGAAGCCAAGCAGCACTCCGTAAGGAAGATTTTAGCCCTCCTCCCCACAATTCACAGGCAAAAAACCTGACCTTCTCAGGCCAAACAAACCCCCCTACTGCAGGCCTTTATATAAGAGAGGTTGTATTGTTAGCACACCGACACACCCAATAGAAGTACACGCCCACCAGTATCTTTCAATCTGTCTCTTCATGTATGTCTAAAGTGATTGCACCTGATGAGCAGGAACACATAATAGTATTCGCAACTGTGTTAGCCCTTGGCTATGTGCATCAAATCTCCAACTACAGGACAAAGATCTAAGTCCATTTGCATCCACATAAACAAAGCAACAGTTTTCTAAGCATATGTACCTGTGCAGTGTAAACCCTAAAATTTGAAATGTCCAAGTCTCTGGGCATGATTAGTGCTAATAAACATCAGTCCCTGGCTGCAATGAGCTTCCAATCTAAAGTCCCAAACTTTCTTACATTAGAACCTATTTCGACAGGAGACAAATAACATTCCCGCATGTCTTTAGATTGTGGTGAGAAACCCACACAGGGAGAACATATAAACTTCAACACAAGGATTAGCATTTTGGGGAATTGAACCAACATCTCACGTGCTGCTAAACAGAGCTGCTACCCTCTTAGCCACCAGGCAGCTCCACGCATGTTCTCTGCATCTCTGTATCTCTGTGCTGTGAACCAGCCCTAAGTCCATAGCCATGCACAGTGTCACAAGCAATATACAATATATTGGCCTAAGTATTGTGACACCTGCCTTTAAACGCACATGAACTGTGATGGCATCCCAGTATTGGGTTCAAAACTCATTTGGCCCACCCTTTGCAGCTATAACAGCTTCAACTCTTCTTGTCCAGAAGCTTTAGGAGTGTGTCTATGGGAATGTTTGACCATTCTTCCAAGTGCATTTTTGAGGTACTGATGTTGGACGAGAAGGCCTAAACTACAGTCTCCTCTCTAATTCATTCCCAAGGTGTTCTGTTGTGTTGAGGTCAGGACTCTGTCCAGGCCAGTCAAGTTCCTCCACCCCAAACTCCCTCATCCATGTCTTTATGGACCTTGCTTTGTGCACTGGTCCAAATGATTTGGTGGAGGGGGGATTATGATGTGGGGTTGTTTTTCAGGGGATGGGCTTGGCCTCTTAGTTCCAGTCAAGGGAACTCTTAAGGCGTCAGCATACCAAGACATTTTGGACAATTTCATGCTCCCAACTTTGTGGGAACAGTTTGGGGAAAGCCCCTTCCTGTTCCAACATGACTGCACTCCAGTGCACAAAGCAAGGTCCATAAAGACAGGGATGAGAAAGGTTGGGGTGGAGAAACTTGACTGGCCTGCACAGAGTCCTGGCCTCGACCTGATAGAACACCCTTTGGCTGAATTAGAGTAGAGACTGCGAGCCAGGCCTTCTCATCCAACATCAGTGCCTGGTCTCACAAATGCACTTCTGGAAGAAGACTGGGCTGCCATTAAAGTTCATGTGTGTGTGTGTAAAGGCAGGTGTCCCAATACTTTTGGCTAAAAAGTGTATCTGGAAAAGACTTACAATGGTGGTGGAACCCTCCTACACATAAATACTACATTTAGACATAGTTATAAGACCTGGGAGATGAGACAACTTCTCTACATGAAGCAACATGTCAGAGATTTGAACCCACACCCTCAGGGATACTAAGTAGAAGTTCTAACCTCTAAGCCACGGAGCTGCAAAGTGTGAGCGCCTCCTCCACATAACTACTAGGGATGAGCCAAAACACCCCCCAGTTCGGTTTGCACCAAAACCTGCGAACGGACCGAAAATTCGCACGAACGTTAGAACCCAATTGACATCTATGGGACTCGAACGTTCAAAATCAAAAGTGCAAGTTTTAAAGGCTAATTTGCATGGTATTGTCCTAAAAAGGGTTTGGGGACCCGGGTCCTGCCCCAGGGGACATGTATCAATGCAAAAAAAAGTTTTAAAAACGGACGTTTTTCGGGAGCAGTGATTTTAATGATGCTTAAAGTAAAAAAAAAAGTGATAATTCCTTTAAATATCGTACCTGGGGGGTGTCTATAGTATGCCTGTAAAGTGGCGCGTGTTTCCCGTGCTTAGAACAGTCCCTGCACAAAATGACATTTTTAAAGGAAAAAAAGACATTTAAAACTGCTTACGGCTTTAATGTAATGTCGGGTTCTGGCAATATGGATGCAAATCAGTGAGACAAACAGCATGGGTACCCTCCAGTCCATTACCAGGCCCTTTGGGTCCTGTATGGATATTAATCACTTCAATACAGGGCTTTTATACACCCTTCCTTCCCAGACCAATTTTTAGCTTTCAGCACTCTCACACTTTGAATGACAATTACTCAGTCATGCTACACTGTACCCAAACCAAATTTTTATCATTTTTTTCTCACAAACATAGCTTTCTTTTGGTGGTATTTAATCACTGCTGGTATTTTTATTTTTTGCAATATAAGCGAAAAAAGAGAGAAATTTTTGAAAAAAAAACACTTTTTTTTAGTTTCTATTGTAAAATTTTGCAAATAAGTAATTTTTTTTCATAAATTTGGGCCAAAATGTATACTGCTACATATCTTTAGTAAAAATAACCCAAATTAGTGTATATTATTTGGTCTCTGTGAAAGTTATAGAGTCTACAAGCTATGGTGCAAATCATTGAAAAATGATCACATCTAATCACACCTGATGTACTGAAGGCCTATCTCATTTCTTGAAGCCCTAACAAGCCAGGAAAGTACAAATAACCCCCAAATTACCCCTTTTTAGAAAGCAGACATTCCAAGGTATTTAGTAAGAGGCATGGTGAGTTTTTTGAAGTTGTAATTTTTTCCCACAATTCTTGGAAAAATGTTTTTTTTTTTTTGCACAAAATTGTCATAATAACAAGTTATTTCTCTCACACAGCACATGCATACTTGCAATGACATCCCAAAATACATTCTGCTACTCCTCCTGAGTATAGTGATACCACATGTGTGGGACTTTTACACAGCCTGGCCACATATAGAAGTCTAACATCCAACTAGCACCGTCAGGCGTTTTACGAGCATAAATTGCGCATCTCATTTGATGACAAGCCATAACACTTTTGAAGGCCCTGGAGCACCAGGTCAATGGAAACGCCCACAAAATGACCCCATTTTGGAAAGCTAACACCCCAACGTATAATCTATGAGGCATAATTAGTCTTTTGAATGGTTCATTTTTTCCCCAAAGTTTTTGGAAACTGTGGAAAAAAAATGAAAACGCATTTTTTTTTACACAAAGTTGTCCATTCATAAGATATTTCCAACACATAGCATGTACATAGCAACAATGACACCCCAAAATACATTCTGCTACTCCTCCTGAGTATGGCAATACCAAATGTGTGAGACTTTTACACAGCCTGGCCACATACAGAGGCCCAACATCCAAGTAGCACTGTCAGTTGTTCTAGGAGCATACATTACACACAAATTCCTGCCAACCTATCACATTGTTGAAGACCCTTCATATTTCTAACACATAGCATGTACTGTACATACAATTACAAACCAAAATACATTCTGCTGAGTAAAGGGTAAAGAAAAGATTACCTGCAGTTTTAGTAGTGCAGTGGTCCACAGAGAAGAGCATTGGTCCAGGCAGCAGGCAGGAACGTGGACAGCGACAGCAAAACAGGCAGCAGGCAGAAATAGTCAGTACAGGTAGAGATGTCAGCACAGCCTAAGCATTAGTCCAGATAGCAGGCAGGTATGTGGTCAGCAGCAGCAAAAGGATCAAAGGATCATCCATGCAGCAGGCAGGAATACTGTCCATAGTTAGTACATGCAGCAGGCAGAGGTATGGTCAGCACAGCCAGAGTATTTGTCCAGGGAGCAGGAAGTACCATCAAGCTTAGGGCATCGGTCAGGAAAGAATGGGGACAGGGGTAGAGGCTTCTCCCACCCAAATCGCTTTGAAGCCTCCGGGCAACCAGACCCTGTTATGGGAACACAGAAAACCAAAAACTGGTTTTCTGAACTCCGAACACTATTCTGGAGCCCCTAACATATGTGAGACCCCTGTGTAGCAGGGTGAAATTTCAATCCAAGTGGCAGGCAAAAACATGGTCAACAGGCTGAGGACAGTGCAGGTAAAAGGCAGAAATAGACGGTAGGCAGAGGCATAGTCGATACAGTCCAGGGTCAGTTCACGTGAAAGGCAAAAACATGACGTAAAAACATTGCAGACGGTAGGCAGAGGCATGGTCGAGAAACAGGCCAGGGTCGGTTCACATGGAAGGCAATGATATGGTTGGTTGAGGAAGGGAAGTATTCAGGACAGAAATTAAAAACGGGGAAATGGTAGTATTAGAAATATGGACTAATAATTTTCCAGAGTGTGATATCGCCTGAAGCATTCTCCGATGCAAAGGCCAGGTTGGGAGGGATAGTCGGTACAATGGAAGCTGGTATCTTTCCTAATTCCTTTTTTGGTGCACACCCAACATTTTTTTGGGCGTCGAATATGGTCCGTGAAATGGCGCTCATGTAGTCTGCTGACAGAATCGGAGCGAGTGCTTTCTGGGGGGGATACTTGCTGATAAATCAAGGCAGTGACAATGTCTTCAATAAACTTTATGAAGGTGGTGGGTGTTTCTGTTGATTTTTGGTAGATTATAAAAGAATTTAAAAGGGCCAAATGAAAAAAGTAAATTGCAACTTTTTTTTACCAGAATAAGGATTTTCTTGTTGAAAGATAGGGCTGCAACAACTGATCGTTTAAATCCACCCCCCCATGTGTTTATTGTACTCAGTGATACAGGTAGGCTTGCGAACGGTACCGCGTCTTCTGTGAAGTTCCACCGAGGTGTCATCGTGGATGGTGGACATGATGTACACATCTTTTCTATCCCTCCACTTCACAGCCAACACTTCTTCATTCCTCAAGCTTGTCGATTCCCCCCTTTGAATGTTTTTGGTGACAAGTAGGGATGAGCCGAACACCCCCCGGTTCGGTTCGCACCAGAACCTGCGAACGGACCGAAAATTTGCACGAACGTTAGAACCCCATTGACGTCCATGGGACTCGAACGTTCGAAATCAAAAGTGCTCATTTTAAAGGCTAATTTGCATGGTATTGTCCTAAAAAGGGTTTGGGGACCCGGGTCGTGCCCCAGGGGACAAGTATGCAAAAAAAACCTTTTAAAAACGGTCGTTTTTTCGGGAGCAGTGATTTTAATGATGCTTAAAGTAAAAAAAAAAAGTGACATATTCCTTTAAATATCGTACCTGGGGTGTGTCTATAGTATGCCTGTAAAGTGGCGTGTGTTTCCCGTGCTTAGAACAGTCCCTGCATAAAATGTCATTTTTAAAGGAAAAAAAGTCATTTAAAACTGCTTGCGGGTTTAATATAATGTCGGGTCCTGGCAATATGGATGAAAATCAGTGAGACAAACGGCATGGGTACCCCCCAGTCCATTACCAGGCCCTTTGGGTCTTGTATGGATATAAAGGGGAACCCCGCACCCAAATTAAAATAAGGAAAGGTGTGGGGCCACCAGGCCCTGTATACTCTGAACAGCAGTATACAGGCGGTGAAAACAAGGCAGGGATTGTAGGTTTGTTGTTAAGTAGAATCTGTTTGTAATTTTGAGCGGGTACATTTTTATCGTGTTTAGCTCCAGCCAAAAAATCTTTTTTAAGCTTTTTGGAAAACATAGGGAAGGTTTAAACCCCCCTTGACATTTGTTTGCTGTCTGTCCTCCTCTTCAGAAGATTTCACCTCACTTTTTGTCCCAATGACAAATGTTTTTTGAAAATTTTGGGTTTTTTGTGGAACAAGGATTGGAAAGCATCAGTGGAAAGGAGAAATGTTTTTCCCATATTAACTCTAATGCCCCGTACACACGGTCGGACTTTGTTCGGACATTCCGACAACAAAATCCTAGGATTTTTTCCGACGGATGTTGGCTCAAACTTGTTTTGCGTACACACGGTCGCACAAAGTTGTCGGAATGTCTGATCGCCAAGAACGCGGTGACGTCAACCACGTGCGACGAGACTAGAAAAGGCCAGTTCAGAACCAAGCACGGCACCCTTTGGGCTCCTTTTGCTAATCTCGTGTTAGTAAAAGTTTGGTGAGTGACGATTCGCACTTTTTCAGACTCGTGGTTTTCTATTCGTTTTCTGCCGTTCAGTTTGTGCTTGTGGGTTTGTATCTGCTCTTCAGTGCGTGCAAGCAAGTTCCGCGTGACTTAGTCATTGTGTTCTTGTTCATTCGTTACTGTTTTTCAGGTCGCTCTTCACAGGCCTTGCTGTTCTTCAGTGTGTTCTGTTACTTCGTTCTGAGCAGCCGACCGTTTTCTAGCCATGTTGCATATGCGTACTCCTCGTAGAGTTCGTGCTGTGCGGGGGCTTGGTGTTGGGGTCCTGACCTTGACACAAGTCCAGTCCATGAACAGGGTGGGGAGGAGTTCATGGACCAAGAATTGGTTGCTTCAGTGTGACCAGTTCTCTCATATGCCTTTGCTCCGTGAGATCCGTGAGAATAATCCTGATGATTTCAGGAACTTTCTCAGGATGACGGACCCCGTGTTTCACCGTTTGTTCGCTTCACTGACCGCTTATATTAGCAAGCAGGATACCTGCATGAGGCAAGCCATCACTCCGGAGCAGAGGCTAGTCGCTACCCTGCGGTATTTGCGACAGGGAGAAGTCTGCAGGACTTGAAGCTCTCGACAGGCATCTCCCCCCAGGCTCTGGGTATCATTATCCCAGAGACCTGTTCTGCCATCATACAGGTCCTGTAGAAGGAGTATATGAAGGTAACATTTTTATCCTTTAATATCACATTTTATTGTATTTAATGTTTGCTAATATCTTGTATTTCTTTCCTCATTCCCTAATTACCATGATTGTAATATGCTGTGAATGTCCCCTTTATTCTCATGCATGCATGATTTTTATGTAAATAATTTTTTATGTCATACAGATTGTCCTTCACTAACATCCCCAGCATGCTCTACGGGCCCTATATTCACCGCATGTAGTCACTTAAAACAATGTATTTTATCAGCTCCATAGTAGTGCTTTACCCCAAACACCCCCTAAAATGTTTTGAAATGTTATTTTAGCTTTAAATTTAGGCAGAGTGGCAGAGGCTTTTTTTTTGTGGTGTCCCCAAATCATTTTTAGTAACCCTCCCTCCCCCAACTGCTAAGTCAGCTGATCCCAATTCTCTATCCTCAATCATCTATCTGCTGACTTTGCCAAACCCATACACACTATACCCTTCTCTTTTGTGCTCTAATTTATGGATGAATTCCCCAAAGCATGTAGTTCTAGGACCTACCTGTATACTTTCAAATGGTACTGTTGGAATTTTTAAGATCCTATTATTATCTTGAGTCAGGTAATAGCAGAATGTTCAAATGTGCTCAAATGTGTACAGTGTGTATTTATATCTTTGTATTATGACACTTCTTACCTGTTCAGTTGGCTGCCAATAGTGTAACTAAGGAGGGGCTGTTCCAAGTAATACCCTGTATTTAGTCATTCATCTCTCAATGAAGTGAAGAGGGTTACCTGTCCAAGGTTTCACCCCCCCCATAATGTTAGAAATGGCCCAAGAGAGGGGGGAGGGGGAATATGATAGGTGTACCTTATACTTTGGTGTGGTTAAATTCCCCTTAATAAATGCTATCTGGAGGTTGCCCCAGAATGTTTGTGCCTAATCTGCTTGCCATGTTTCTGTGCAAAAATATTAATTGTTTTATTTTTTCCTCAACAGTTTCCTTCCACGCCACAGGAATGGCAGACTGTGGCCTCCCACTTTGCCGAGCGGTGGGACTTTCCTAACTGCGGAGGGGCAATTGATGGGAAACATGTCCACATCATCCCACCACCCAACTCGGGGTCGTACTATTTCAACTATAAGGGGTTCAATATTATTGTGATGTTGGCGGTGGTGTCGGCTAATTATGACTTCTTGTATGTAGACGTGGGGAAGAATGGCCGGATGTCCGATGGTGGAGTCATCGCCCAGACGGAGTTCTACAGGCGTCTCCAGAATGGCAGCTTGGACTTGCCAGCTCCAGAGGACAATGTGGAAGGACTCCCATTCGTGTTCGTTGCTGATGAAGCGTTTGCTCTGGGGGACCACCTTATGCGGCCATTCCCTATGAGGACCCTCACCCCGGAACAGAGGGTTTTTAATTACCGGCTGACCAGAGCCCGAAGAGTGGTGGAGAATACATTTGGAATCCTGGCCAGCCGGTTCTGCCTATTTCTGACACCTATCTGGCGGAGTATAAACTTAATCATATAATCCTGGCGTGTTATATTCTTCATAACTTTTTACGGAAACATTCGGCCAACTATGCTGGCTCAGTTGGGCCTGAGGCCGGAGTGATACCTCAAACAACAATGACGGCGCTTGAAAGCGGCCGTCCTGGCTTGCCCTCCCTGAGTGCCCGTGATGTCCGGTTACGATACCTGGAGTTCTTTGCGGGTAGGGTGGCCATCAATATGCCTTCAAATTTGTGAAGCCTTTTTCAAATAAAAAAGAAAAAAAAAGAAATTCTTTGTGGACATTTACTGCTTGTGTTTGTTTTAGCTGACCCTGACAGAAATGTGTTGAGTCCAGAAAATGGCGTGATTGTGTAACCTTATACAAAGCACTGTTGGGTGTTATTTACTAAAGGCAAAGACACTTTTCACTACAAGTGCACTTGCAACTGCACTGATTTGCCCTTAGGAAATAACCCCCATTTTCATAGAAATCACCAATTACATCACCAACAAAGTGTTTTATTAGCGTTGACACAATAATCCACACATTCTTGATGAACAATCTCTTTAATACCTGCACAATCACAGGTTTGTTGTTTATAAATTTTTGGGGTAGCATTATAAACCAGATAAAGGTCCATTTATTTAAGATAAAACAGGCATGTGTAAAACCAACAAGAAAGACACAAATCTTGAACTTACAAAGTTCACATTTGGTAGAACTTGAAGGCAATATCAGACATGAGTATTTAGGAACTGTGTTTGATATTGCGTTCAGATGGGGTGAAGTCACCCCAGGCAAAGGCAAATTAGGATGCACACAAATTTACCAATGTCAACATGTGCTACCTGCCATCACGGGGGATCAAGGGACATGTTTTGGGGGCAACCCCAAAACGCGTCCATTGATCTCCCGTGATGGCAGATAGCACATGTTGGCACACTGTGTGCATCCTCCAAATTAGGCTTTTATAAAAATCTTGAAAACATTTTGAACATTGGAGCACACAAAAAACCAAGGGATTTGGAGGGGTTTTAAACTCGCCCCAAAACATCAATGATGTTCTTATTTTTTTGGATAACATCATTGATGTTTTTCTTTAGGTTTTCCAATTGTAAATTACACCCCATGATCTCCCCGATCAGGATCTGGGCACTTTCTGATGTGAAAGGATCTGGATCCCCAACATCACGATCACCTAAAAAGAGATAAACCAAACAAAAACAGGTATCAAAAATATGCCGGCATCCATCTCTTACCTGAACCTGTGGTTGCAGACACTCACCTGTTGTGGTGACTAGTTCCACCACGTCTTCTTCATCCTCCTGCACTTCTTGGTTTGGGGTAATTTCCCCTTCTTCCAGAGGTGGGGGGTCTCTGGTCTCCTCGGATGAGGGGTGTCCTCCGAGTCTTTTTTCCCTTATGTAAAACAAAAATGCTATACTTAGCACACAGTGATTTGATGGCAGAACTATAAATAGGAAACATTGCTTGGAAGTGGGGTACAATTGTCTATTTTGGCTGAGTGCAAAAATGTAGCGTTTTCGGTGTCCTTTGTCAAGCTGCAAAACTTTACCTGTTTTGTACAAGCTTCACAGATGGAGTCACCACTATAGTATACACTGGAGCACCTGTGTGGCCACCTAATAAAAATGGTGTTCTTGTGTCCCACACTAGTGCTCCAGTGTCCAGATGTGAACGCAGCTGCTGAGTGTCCTCTCCTTACACAGAATCTAGTTTGCATTTCATTCGAGTAACAAAGCCATCTACACAACCAAATTAGTTTATGACAAGTAGGGCGTAAAAAATGTGTCCAAATGCATATGGCCTAAACAATGGTGTTTTAGAGGCCGAAAGAAAAATGTTTGATACAAACGAATAATGGGCCCATGAAAATGAAAGTTGCCATTTAAAAATGTACACTTGTAAGAAAAGCACATGGAGCAGCACGAACGTAAGAAACCTAAAGAATAGGAACACAGCACAACTACTTACTTTTTTGCAGCACTCTCCGGATCTTTCTGTACTGCTCATATTCTCGTAATTTGAGGTCCGAGCTGATCTTTCGATCGTCGTACCCCGAATTTCCGGTGCAAACTTTTCACCACTTTCGCAATTATCTTATCCTTTCTGACATTGGGGTTGGGGTGAGGTCCATACTTCCCGTCATAGTCGGCCTTCTTCAGGATGTCCACCATCTCCAACATCTCCCCAAAGGACATATTTGAGGACTTAAATCTCCTTCTGGATCAGGATCGTTTCCAGCTCCGGGCTTTCCTCCTCCTCCTCCTCCTCCTCCTCCTCCTCCTCCTCCTCCTCCTCCTCATTCCTGTAATTAGCACACACCTGCTGTGTATCCGCCATGTGCTCTTCCCCCACTGCGCAGAATGAAAAGTGGCGGGGAATAGACTCGAAAGAACATCAGGGGGGGAGTTACATGCATGCGCAGTGGGTATAAAGCATAACACGCGTGCGTATTACGTACGATCTGTGAGCGGAGGAAGGAGCATTGAAAGCGCCGATCGTGATAACGAAGGTAAGATCTAAACTTGGGCCTATACTTCTTCGAAATAGAAGCCTAGATTTTAACAAGATTAGGAGAGTTTGGCCTGACATTAGGGTTTGTCTTGTGTTGTGTCTTGCAGAGAAAATGGATGGCTTCAATGACCACAACTTTCTCCCCCTGTTCATAGACAAATACAGGGAGCTGCCCTGTCTGTGGCAAGTGAGACATCCTCATTATAATCATAAACAAAAGGGGCAGGCAGCGCTGGAGAAACTGCTGGAGTTGGTGAAGCCGGTGGTCCCCACAGCAACCATCCCATATTTAAAAACCAAAATTGGTGGCCTGAGGAGCACTTATCTTAGGGAGCTCAAGAAGGTCACAGATTCCCAGAGGTCCGGAGCTGCAGCAGATGACGTTTATGTCCCCAGGCTGTGGTACTATGAGAGACTGCGATTTCTGTCAGACCACACTGAAGTCAGGGAATCCCTCTCAACCCTTCCTTCCACTCTTCCTTCCTGCTTAGCTGAGGCTTCCGATGTCCAACCTGGGCCTTCCAGCCAGGAAGAAGTGGAGGAGCCCAGCTGGAGTCAGGTATAGCATTCTTCTACAGATTTCTGGTCAATAAATAAATGATGTTTACTAGATGTTAGTATTGATCACTAATTGTTGATTGAAAACAGTTTTTGACATATCAATAGACAGTAGTGGGCAAAAATAATTGGGACAAGAATGAAAAATGCTGGGCTCAGAAGGATAGTCTGTTATATTTGTGAACATTCAATTTGCAACAGGCAGAAGGTGAAAATTGTGTGTGATTGATGAATAAAATACTAAAACTATGTCCCTTTTTCATACACAGGAAGACCTCAGCCAGGAGGAGGTTGTGGAATGTGGCAGCCAGGAGGAGGTGGCATTAGTGGCAGCCAGGAGGCGGCGGGGCTAAGTGTCAGCCAAGAGAAGCCTGGGACCAGTCGCAGCCTGACTGAATCGCAGGTTCCTCCCCTCCGCCTTCCATACAAAAGAGCGAGGAAGACGACTCCCATTCAGGATTCAGCGCTCAGGCTCATTCATGAGGCTTCTGCGTCCCTCCGAGCCTTACCCACTCCTGAAGAGGCCTTTGCCTGTATGGCTGCCACAAAACTGCAGGGCATGCAGGAGGGTCAACGCAAGCTATGTGAGGACCTTCTTTATAAAGTCTTAAGTAAGGGGGTGAGTGGGGAACTAACACCCAAGACCAACGTGATTGAGTTGGACCATCCTCCTCCTCCTCCTCTTGCTGCCACAACTCCACCACCACAGCCACAGCGTGGAAGGAGGCGTGGAAAGAAGACAAGAGAGTGATGACCCTGGGTTCAGTCTGGTCTAACAAAAGCTGCAGTCTCTCGTATGACCACAGCCTGGGGACACAGATGTCATCTGCTACTTTCCGGATCTCTGGGACTTCTGGACCAGACTGCCCTCCCTTAGATAAGGACTCCTCAAGCCACCAATTTTGTGTGAAAATTATTGATGTCTGCCCTGGGGGTCCAAGGCTTCACCAATTTCTGCAGTTTCTCCAGCGTTGCCTCCCTCTTTGTTTAGTTGTGACCCCTTAACAAAAGTTTTTTATTTGGAAAATTATACTCTTCTATGAGTGTTTTCATCCAAAAAGGATAGTTTGTTGGTGACGATTCAGGTACATTTCTAACATAAAATGTGAAATTAACAAGGGACAACAACACCAAACAATCTCCTACAGATTAAATAGAACAACATATAAATGGTGGTGTGGTAACTTGACACAAAAAACACACACAAAAATTTTCACGAGTACAAATAAAAATCACAAAAACAAAAAATACGCCTTGAAAAAAATACAAACCCTAAAAAAATTAATCGGCCTTAAAAAAAAAAAAAAAAAAAAATTATGTCAGATGTGACAAATCAAAATATATCAAAATATATTGAGGGAATCCAGAAAAATAGTAAAGAAATTAGTTTGTGATAAGTGTGTGTGAATATGAGCAGCAAAACTACTTAATTCTTGTCCCATTATAAAGAAGAAGAAGAAAAAGAGAGTGCGCTGTATTAACCACTTCAGCCCCGGAAGAATTTACCCCCTTCCTGACCAGAGCACTTTTTGCGATTCGGCACTGCGTTGCTTTAACTGACAATTGCGCGGTCGTGCGACGTTGCACCCAAACAAAATTGATGTCCTTTTTTTCCCACAAATAGAGCTTTCTTTTGGTGGTATTTGATCACCTCTGTGGTTTTTATTTTTTGCGCTATAAACAAAAATAGAGCGACAATTTTGAAAAAAACGCATTATTTTTAACTTTTTGCTATAATAAATATCCCCCAAAAATAAATAAAAAAACAATTTTTTTCCTCAGTTTAGGCCGATACCTATTCCTCTACATATTTTTGGTAAAAAAAATCACATTAAGAGATTATTGATCGGTTTGCACAAAAGTTATAGCGTTTACAAAATAGGGGATAGTTTTTTGGCATTTTTATAAATTTTTTTTTTTTTTTTTAAATGGCGGTGACCAGCAATTTTTATCATGACTGCAACATTATGGCGGACACATTGGACATTTTTGACACATTTTTGGGACCATTGTCATTTATACAGCAATCAGTGCTATAAAAATGCATTGATTCCTGTGTAAATGACACTGGCAGTGAAGGGGTTAACCACTAGGGGGCGGGGAGGGGTTAAATCAGTACTAGGGAGTGATTACTAACTGTCAGGGGGATGGGCTGTGAGTGTGACGTCACTGATCTCTGCTCCGATGACAGGGAGCAGAGATCGAGTGACACTTGTGACTAGGCAGAACGGGGAGATGCTGTTTACAATGGCATCTCCCCGTTCGTCCTCTCCGTGAGGCGATCACGGGTATGCCCGCGGCGATCGAGTCCACGGGACCCGCGACCCGACTCACGGAGCTTGCTGCTGGCCGCCTCTTAAAGGGCAACCTACAGGAACGTGATTTTGCCTGTACGAGCCCTTCTGCTGACGTAAATGTATGTTAGGCGGTCAGCAAGCGGTTAAACCATTTTTAACATTGCAGCGTGACGAAAGTGCTGTACCCATTGCGAACGCTCATTTTACCAGACCAAGCTGTTCCGTGTCGGAATTTCTTCTGAGCATGCGTGGCACTTTGTGCGTCGGAACAGGCCACACACGGTCGGAATTGACGCGATCGGATTTTGTTGTCGGAAAATTTTATCTCCTGCTCTCAAACTTTGTGTGTGAAAATCCGATGGAAAATGTCCGATGGAGCCCACACACGGTCAGAATTTCCGACAACATGCTCCGATCGGACATTTTCCCTCGGAAAATTCAACCATGTGTACGAGGCATTACAGGAGAGAATTTCCCTTCCTAGGGGTAGATTTCATCTCACTTCCTGTTGTCTCCTTCCGTTTGCAAGTAGGAGTCGTTTGTAAGTTGGATGTTTGAAAGTAGGGGCCTGCCCTATATACTCAGCAGAAATTTGGGCCTTAGGTATTGTTGTGGCCACAACTCTGTAAGCCCTCACAGGGCCCTGCTGTGAAATATTAGATCAAGAATTGTAATTACATGCCCCTGTTGAACAAGGGCAGAAAAATTGGACCTTTGGTGGTGGTGGTGCTGGTGCTACAACACCGTAAGTCCTCACTCGCTCTTGGTGGGTGCAGAAATGGGCCCTGCTGTGAAATATTAGATCAAGAATTGTAATTACATGCCCCTGTTGAACAAGGGCAGAAAAATTAGGCCTTTGGTGGTGGTGGTGCTGGTGCCACAACACTGTTATGCCCCGTACACACGGTCGGATTTTCCGATGGACAATGTCCGATCGGAGCGTGTTGTCGGAAATTCCGACCGTGTGTGGGCGCCATCGGACATTTTCCATCGGATTTTCCGACACACAAAGTTGGACAGCAGGAGATAAAATTTTCCGACAACAAAATCCGATCGTGTCAATTCCGACCGTGTGTGGCCTGTTCCGACGCACAAAGTGCCACGCATGCTCAGAAGAAATTCCGAGACGGGACAGCTCGTTCTGGTAAACTTAGCGTTCGCAATGGATACAGCACTTTCGTCACGCTGCAATGTTAAAAATGGTTTAATACAACGCACTCTCTTCTTCTTTATAATGTGACAAGAATTAAGTAGTTTTGCTGCTCATATTCACACACACTTCTCACAAACTTCTTTCGTTACTATTTATCGGGATTCCCTCAATATATTTTGATTTCTCACATCTGACAACATATTTTTGTATATTTTATTTTTTTTTTTTGCCTTTAATGTAGAATCTTTTTTTGTGTTTCTCTCTTTTTTTTTTGGTGATTTTGATTTATACTCCCGAAAATGTTTGTGTGTTTTTTGTGACAAGTTCCCACAACACCATTGATATGTTGTTCTATTTAATCTGTAGGAGATTTTTTGGTGTTGTTGTCCCTTGTTAATTTCACATTTTATGTTAGAAATGTACCTGAATCTTCACCAACAAACTGTCCTTTTTGGATGAAAACACACACAGGAGAGTAGAATTTACCTAAAATAATTTTATTAAGGTGTCACAACTATAAAAAAACAAAGAGGGAGGCAACGCTGGAGAAACTGCAGAAGTGGGCGAAGTCTTGGACCCCCAGGGCAGACATCAATTATTTAAAAGCAAAATTGGTGGTCTGAGGAGTCCATATCTAAGGGAGGGCAGTCTGGTCCAGAAGTCCCAGAGATCCGGAAAGCAGCAGATGACATCTGTGTCCCCAGGCTGTGGTCATACGAGAGACTGCAGCTTTTGTCAGACCAGACTGAACCCAGGCCATCACTCTTTGGTCTTCCTTCCACGCTTCCTTACAGGCTTTGGCTATGGTGGTGGAGTTGTGGCAGCAGGAGGAGGAGGAGGAGGATCGTCAATCTCAATGACATCCGTCTTGGGTGTCAGTTCCCCACTCTCCCCCTTACGTAAGACTTTATAAATCAGGTCCTCAGAGAGCTTGCATTGGCCCTCCTGCATGCCATGCAATTTGGTGGCAGGCATGCAGGCAAAGGCCTCTGCAGGACTGGGGAAGGCTCTGAAGGACGCAGAAGCCTCCTGGATCAGCCTGTATGCTGAATCCTGCACAGGACTGGGAGTGGCCTTCCTGGCCCTTTTGTATGGCAGGTGGAGGGGAGGAACCTGAGACTCAGTCAGGCTGCGACTTGTCCCAGGCTTCTCTTGGCTGACACTTAGCCCCGCCTCCTCCTGGCTGACACTAATCCCCGCCTCCTCCTGGCTGACACTAATCCCCGCCTCCTCCTGGCTGCCACATTCCACAGCCTCCTCCTGGCTGAGGTCTTCCTGTGTATGAAAAAGGGACATGGTTTTAGTATTTTTTACATCAATCACACACAATTTTCACCTCCTGACTGCTGCAAATTGAATGTTAACAAATATAACAGACTATCATTCTGAGCCCAGCATTTTGCATTCTTGTCCCAATTTTGGGTGCCCACTACTGTCTATTGATATGTAAAAAACACTTTTTTTAATCAGCAATTAATGATCAATAATAACATCTAGTAAACATCATTTATTTATTGCCCAGAAATCTGTAGAAGAATGCTATACCTGACTCCAGCTGGGCTCCTCCACTTCTTTCTGGCTGGAAGGCCCAGGTTGGACATCGGAAGCCTCAGCTGGGATGGAAGGAAGCGTGGAAGGAAGAGTGGAGAGGGATTCCCTGACTTCAGTGTGGTCTGACAGAAATCGCAGTCTCTCATAGTACCACAGCCTGGGGACATAAACGTCATCTGCTGCAGCTCCGGACCTCTGGGAATCTGTGACCTTCTTGCGCTCCCTAAGATACGTGCTCCTCAGGCCACCAATTTTAGCTTTTAAATAAGGGATGGTTGCTGCGGGGACCGCCGGCTTCACCAACTCCAGCAGTTTCTCCAGCGCTGCCTGCCTCTTTTGTTTATGGTTATAGTGGGGGTGTCTCACTTGCCACAGACAGGGCAGCTTCCTGTACTTGTCAATAAACAGGGGCAGGAAATTGTGGTCGTTGAACCCATCCATTTTCTCTGCAAGACACAACACAAGACAAACCCTAATGTCAGGCCAAACTCCCCTAATCTTGTTACTATATAGGCTTCCATTTCGAAGCAGTATAGGCCCAAGTTTAGATCTTACCTTCGTTAGCACGATCGGCGTCTCCGATGCTCCTTCCTCCGCTCACAGATCGTACGTAAGACGCGCACGTGTTACGATTTATACACACTGCGCATGCGTATAACTCCGCCCGCCCCTGACGTTCTTTCTAGTCTATTCCCCGCCCCTTTTCATTCGGCGCAGTGGGGGAAGAGCACATGGCGGATAGACAGCAGGATCGTGCTAATTGTAGCAACGAGGAGGAGGAGGAAAGGCCGGAGCCTGAAACGTCCCGATCCAGAAGGAGATTGAAGGACTCAAATATGTCCTTTGGGGAGATGTTGGAGATGGTGGACATCCTGAAGAAGGCCGACTATGATGGAAAGTATGGGCCTTACCCCAACCCCAATGTCCGAAAGGCCAAGATCCTGGCGAAAGTGGTCAGGAGTCTGCACCGGAAATTTGGGGTACGACGATCGAAAGATCAGCTCAGGAAGCGGTGGTCGGACCTAAAATTACGAGAACATGAGCAGTACAGAAAGATCCAGAGAGTGCTGCAAAAAAGTAAGTATTTGTGCTGTGTTCCTATTCTTTTTGGGTTTATTACGTTCGTGCTGCTCCATGTGCTTTTAGGAACTGTTGTACAGTTAGAAATGGCAACTTTCATGTTCATGGGCACATTATTCGTTCGGATCACATATTTTTATTTCGGACTATAAAATACCATTAAATAGGTGCAGCGCTACAAACAAAAAACCAAAAAATATATAAAATACAGTGATCCAGGGATGAAGAAAATAACACTAGGATAATGTCCTATAAATTATGCAGAGCACAAAAAATGTCCAGATAATAAACATGAATCCACCAGGCAAACGTGATTTTCACAGCAATGATGAGTGACTGATAGAAGGACCCTTCACCATAAAACGAATGGCCTCTCATCTGGTAACCAGGACCCTTCACAGAAGAGTCAAACGAGCATTCCCATAGGGATCAACAAAGTGAAGGTAAAGGTCCAATGGCAAGAGACTCCTCCAGATAACCACGTAGCAGGGGGTCAGCGTGATTCATATAAACAAAAAGGGGACAGACATAGTGCTCTCCATATAGCAAACTTTATCGTAGGAATATTAAAAAAAAAAAAAAACTCACTTACATAACAGGCACTTCACAAGTGCCAGAACGCTGACATAGAATGCACACAGCAGAGTGAGTGCGAGCGGTGGAGCATGCGCAGTAGCCGCGGATGACGTCACGACGTCACGTTCTGGACGCGTTGTGTCCCAGTGGGCGGGGACTTCCTCAGCAGAACTGAGGAAGTCCCCGCCCACTGGGACACAACGTGTCCAGAACGTGACGTCGTGACATTATCCGCGGCTACTGCGCATGCTCCACCGCTCGCACTCACTCTGCTGTGTGCATTCTATGTCAGCGTTCTGGCACTTGTGAAGTGCCTGTTATGTAAGTGAGTTTTTTTTTTTTTTTTTATATTCCTACAATAAAGTTTGCTATACGGAGAGCACTATGTCTGTCCCCTTTTTGTTTATATGAATCACGCTGACCCCCTGCTACGTGGTTATCTGGAGGAGTCTCTTGCCATTGGACCTTTACCTTCACTTTGTTGATCCCTATGGGAATGCTCGTTTGACTCTTCTGTGAAGGGTCCTGGTTACCAGGTGAGAGGCCATTCAGTTTATGGTGAAGGGTCCTTCTATCAGTCACTCATCATTGCTGTGAAAATCACGTTTGCCTGGTGGATTCATGTTTATTATCTGGACATTTTTTGTGCTCTGCATAATTTATAGGACATTATCCTAGTGTTATTTTCTTCATCCCTGGATCATTGTATTTTATATATTTTTTGGTTTTTTGTTTGTAGCGCTGCACCTATTTTATTTATTTGCTTAGAGGGATTTGATCGTTTGACCCTGGTGTTCAGCTGCTTTCAGTTTTTGGCATACATGCGCTGATACAACCTTTACATATATAAAATATCATTGTTTAGCCCATATGCATTTGGCCACCATTTTGACGCTCTATACTTGGCTTCAAAGAATTGGGTTGTGTAGATGGCTTTGTTACTAGAATGAAATGCAAACTAGATTGTGTGTAAGGAGAGGACACTCAGCAGTATGATACAGTATGTCAACATGTGCTATCTGCCATCACGGGAGATCAATGGATGCATTTTGGGGGTGCAACCCCTTCCTCAATAATAAAGTAGCGGTGAGGAAGGGCTTTCTCCCCCAAAACACGTCCCTTGATCCCCCCTGATGGCAGATAGCACATGTTGACATTGGGAAATTTGTGTGCATCTTCCAAATTTGGCTTTTCCAGGGGTGATTTCCCCCCATCTGAACGCAATATCAAACACAGTTCCTAAATACTCATGTCTGATATTGCCTTTAAGTTCTACCAAATGTGAACTTTGTAAGATCAAGATTTGTGTCTTTCTTGTGGGTTTTACACAGGCCTGTTTTCTATAAAATGCACATTTTGATTTTGGATAATGACACCACAAAAATTGTTATACAACAAACATGTTGGTTTGTCAGAAAAACCTTTGGTAAATGCACATGTGATTGTGCAGGTATTAAAAAGATTGTTCATCAAGAATGTGTGGATTATTGTCTCAACGCTACAACACTTTTGGGGTGATATAATTGTTGTTTTATGAGAAAATGGGGGTAATTTCCTAAGGGCAAATTCACTTTGCACTACAAGTGCTGTTTCAGTGCAGTTGCAAGTGCACTTGTAGTGAAAAGTGTCTTTGCATTTAGTAAATAACAGCCAACAGTGCTTTGTATAAGGTTACACAATCACGCCATTTTCTGGACTCCACACATTTCTGTCAGGGTCAGCTCAAACAAACACAAGCAGTAAATGTCCACAAAGAAGATCCTGGGGGGAGATGCCTGTCGAGAACTTGAGGTCCTGCAGGCTTCTCCCTGTGGCCAAATACCGCAAGGTAGCGACCAACCTCTGCTCCGGAGTGATGGCTTGCCTCATGCAGGTATCCTGCCTGCTGATATAGGGGGTCAGCGAAGCCAACAAACTGTGAAATAGGGGTCCGTCATCCTGAGAAAGTTCCTGAAATCACCAGGATTATTCTCACGGATCTCACAGAGCAAAGGCATATGACAGAACTGGTCACGCTGAAGCAACCAATTCTTGGTCCATGAACTCCTCCCCACCCTGTTCATGGACTGGACTTGTGCCAAGGTCAGGACCCCAACACCAAGCCCCCGCACAGCACGAACTCTACGAGGAGTACGCATACGAAACATGGCTAGAAAACGGTCGGCTGCTCAGAACGAAGTAACAGAACGCACTGAAGAACAGCAAGGTCTGTGAAGAGCGACCTGAAAACCAGTAATGAACGAACAAGAATACAATGACTACCTAAAGTCACGCGGAACTTGCTGCATGCACTGAAGAGCAGATACAAACCCACAAGCACAAACTGGATGGCAGAAAACGATCTGAAAGCCACGAGTCTGAAAAAGCGCGAATCGTCTCTCACCAAACTTTTACTAACACGAGATTAGCAAAAGGAGCCCAAAGGGTGCCGCGCTTGGTTCTGAACCGGCCTTTTCTAGTCTCATCGTACGTGGTGTACGTGACCGCGTGGTTGTCGATCGGAAATTCCGACAACTTTGTGCGACCGTGTGTAGGCAAAACAAGTTTGAGCCAACATCCGTCGGAAAAAATTGTCGGAATGTCCGAACAAAGTCCGACCGTGTGTACGCCCTATTAGTCCTCACTCGCTCTTGGTGGGTGCAGAAATGGAAATATTCGATCAAGAATTGTAATTACATGCCCCTGTTGAACAGGGGCTGAAAAATTAGGCCTTAGGCACTGGTGCTGGTGCCACAACACTGCAACCCCTCACAGACACTCTAGTTGGAACGCAGGAACGAGCCCTGCTGCAAAGTATTGCATCAAAAATTGTAATTACACGCCCCTGTTAAACAGGGGCTGAAAAATTGGGTCTTAGGCACTTGTGCTGGTGCCACAACACTGCAACCCCTCACAGATACTCTAGTTGGAATGCAGAAACGAGCCTTGATGCAAAGTATTGCATCAAAAATTGTAATTACACGCCCCTGTTAAACAAGGGCTGAAAAATTGGGCCTTAGGCACTGGTGCTGGTGCCACAACACTGCAACCCCTCACAGATACTCTAGTTGGAATGCAGAAACGAGCCTTGATGCAAAGTATTGCATCAAAAATTGTAATTACACGCCCCTGTTAAACAAGGGCTGAAAAATTGGACCTTAGGCACTGGTGGTGGCGCCCAGAACCAAAAATGTTCTTACAAGCTATCAGCGTGATGATTGAGGAGGAAGAGGATAGTTACTCAGGGATAGTCACTCAGCATCAGTATAGGCAGTCTTTGAAGGGATCTGAGATTTCAAAAAAAATTATTCGGTTATGACTCGGTTAAATTGATGATAGGCAACTCCTATCCTCATATTGATTAGTGGTTCCAAATTAATAATAACTACTGCAGTAGGGAACAGACACAAAAGATACGCTCAGCATCTTTCCAAATAACTGTTCTGCTTTATTATGACGCAATTGAAGGTTTTTATACACATGATTACGTAGGTATCACATTAATATTACAATTTTACATTTATGGTGACAAGGGGCATTACATAGGCAGGCTAATTCTAATCAGGACTCAAAAGAATGTAAACATGTACTGAAAACATTATTAGTGCCGTGTGCACAGTGAGGGCAGTGTGCAATACATACAAAATACAATACAATTATATACAGAACTTACAAAATTTCCATTACAGTCTCCCCTCTTTTGATCAATATTTTGATCACTAACCATACCTGCTATCACCTTTAACCTGGAACCTCCACACGCTTAGGTGGAGGTAGTCCTGGCCAAAGAGGCAAAAACTCCATTGTGGAGAAAATAATAGCTGAGCAACTTTTTCATTACCAAATGACTTTTCATTGTGAAAAACAAATGATTGATAAGACAGATTTACAGAGTATTGACTGTACACTCCTGTGGCCAGAATGGCCTTCAAGCTTAATTGTTGGCATGCTGACTTATCAGCATATGTATACACAGACAATGCTACATAAAATGTAAGACGTACAAAAGACAAATATGGCTTCAACATGGCTGAACTACTTTTCAAAAATATATCTTCCTCACAATTAAAGTAATTGAATCAAAAAGTACCCTAGACTGTGATCATAAGAGGGAAAAAATCAAACACAGAGATTTCTTTAATTTAGTCATTTTTGCAGTGTCTGGTGTGGATCCAGGTGACTTTTCCTTCAAGTTTTGCAAAAACTGTACATGAAATAGATGCTGTATTGAGTCTCCCAACATTTCCTTATATATAAATGTCTCTTAACAATCCACAAGTCACCTGGATTTAGTTTTAGATCCTTCCAAACTTTTAGGATCTGGAATTGGGGAGAAAACACATAAATGAGTTTGTCAAAAAACCTTAAAAGATCAGGAACATTCTCTGTGAGATCCGAATGGAGGACTTCAGCTGCTGAGACAAAATACAAGCAAGTGAGTAACACACTCCCAAACCAAATCCCATAGGGAGAGAGTCCAACATCCCCCTTAGGGGCTTCATAAAATATAAGAAAACATTCAGACAAAAGTCTTCTAGTTTCTTACTCTACTTTGTCCACTACATTGTAGACAGTAGGGGGTGTAAAAATAAAACCTCAAAACTTCTAGTAAGGACTCTCCTATAAAAAATTATTTCCTCTGTTACTCTCTGTACTTTCTGGCACTCTGTACTTACAAACTACTTCTGATAACACTTTTTACTGTGGCCTTTGCAGTAGCATTTGCCACTAGACATCCAAAATACATGTCCATACAGACAAAATGCATACTCGTAAGATCCTGACTTGGGCATCTGGATATATCCTTTTTTTTGTAATCTCTGGAAGGGATGTTCAGCTTTTGGTAACACCTTTGGTAACAGGTAAAACAAGAAGTGGTATGTTATAAAAACAACTGTGGTGAACCCTGGCTTTTTCCCTTGCTCATTTACTAAGGCAGCCATAACTGCTTGTGACTGATGACACGGTCCATGTGTCAAGCTGGAGGGAAAAGAGTGGCTGGCAGACATAAATTATCACCTTTTCCAAAGTCCTGTTTCATAAGAAGTTGCCCCCTGTGGACCACTTGTTCTTCTCGTTCTGGGGTCCTTAAAGTTGAATTATTAATCCCAGCTATACTGGGCCAGAACTAGGGTGAAATCTGTGAGTTGCACAGACCCATCAAGTGTCCGGGGCTGTAAATGCAGCATCCTTAGTCACCTGGTCTGCTTCCATGTGTGAGTTTTAAAGTTAATATGGCTACCTCAGCAAGAACCTGGAAGGCTGAAAACAGCCGATCAAATTAACTTGGCATGCTTGGTTGGTTTACCTGCCGAAGTAAAAACAAACTTCTGGCCCTTTCAATGGAACCAAAAGCTCTCTATATCTCGACTATCTATATAAATATACACTCTTTTTATAGCTCACAGGCTTTTCTGAAACATGGAGCTCTGCTTCTTGAGCTGGGGAAAAAAGATCCAATGACTTTGAATACAGAGTATCCTTCTGGGTGATAAACTGCATACTCAAATCTACAAAAAATTAAATATCTGGGTCTTCAGGGAGTGTGTCCCGCACTGGCTCACAGCAGCTGATTCCTACGTCATCAATTTAACACATGTGTCTTTTCCTTTGTCTCCAACCTCCTCCAATAGAGGCAAAAAGGTGTCTGGATTCAAATGTACGCATTTTTCGTTGTTAGATTTGTACATAAACAAACTCATATTTTAAACCTTTCATTAGACAAACATTTAGTTAGCTGTATATTTGCTGCGCAGAATGTCGGACCATTAAAAATTAAATGTTCGACCAAAACAATATCTAACTTTGTCTAATAGCACCTTTGCATAAAAGCTACAAAATCAAAAAAGATGTTGGCAAGATAGTTACTCCTGGCTCTCTTTGGATGTTAATTCCTTATACACTTCCATTCCCCACCAGATAGGCCTAATGGCGGTTCAACACTTCCTTTCTTCAGACTCCAACATCAATGGCAAACAGGCTATATTTATTTCTGAAGCCACTCTATTTTGTTTAAGTCATAATTATTGTCATTTTAATGACGAGTTCTACCTACAGACCCATGGCAGCCATGGGCACTAATTTTGCCCCCTCCTACGCCAATCTTACCATGGGTCTATATATTATATATATATATATATATATATATATATATATATATATATATATATATATATATATATATATATATATATATATATATATATATATATTATATATATTTTTTGGCAGATTTATAGATGACATTATAGTCATTTGGGATGGTCCACCATCGTCTATAGAAGGTTTTGTTTCTCATTGCAACACCAATGATTTTGGTCTTTCTTTTACATCTGAACATAACAAGGAAAGTCTCCCTTTCCTTGATTTAGAATTATTTCATGACGCCAATTCCATTTTTTCCCGTAATTACACGAAACCGACATCAGGTAATTCGTATCTGCATTTTACCAGCTGTCACCATCCACAGTGGATAAATAACATACCAAAGGGCCAATTTTGCAGATTGAGGCAAAACTGCACCAGGGAATTGGATTATATTGCACAGAGTATTCATCTTAAAAACAAATTCCTGGAAAAGGGGTTTCCTGAAAAATTGGTTGATCAAGCCCATGCCATCTACCTCCCCGAAAAAAACCCAAAACCACCAAACAGACTGATCGTGGTACGGTTCGTTTCATCACTAGGTACCACAATAAACATAAAAGAATGGAATCTATACTCCTTAAACATTGGGGTATCCTTAAACAGGATCCTTTTCTCCTAAATGACCTCGGCGATAAACCGATGGTTACATATAGAAGGGCCCCAACATTAAAAAACAAATTAGCACCTAGTAAATTTAAGACATACAAACCAGAGAGCTCACTCTGCCTGATTCCACTCACGGGCATGTATAGGTGTAATAAAGCCCTATGTAAAACCTGTACTTTCGTCAGACATGGCCAACGAAGTTTCCAACATAAGGATAAAATATACCAACTAGAAGGCTTTTATAACTGCTCTACAGATTACGTTGTGTATTGCCTCACATGCCCCTGTAAATTACTGTACGTTGGACGCACTATTTGTCCTCTGCGACAACGGTTCGGCAAACATCGCCGTTTTATAGAACAAGGCTGTGATGAACACAGCGTTCCCAGACATTTCCTTGAATGTCACCAGAAATCTACTGCCGGCCTACAGGTTTGGGTAATTGAGTCCATTCCACGCAAATTATCCGAGGCTGAACGTTTTTCTAAACTTTGTGAGCGTGAAACTTTTTGGATTTTTATTTTAGACACTTTAGCACCTAATGGGTTAAATGAGGAACTGGAGGTCAATACCATCTTATAGAATGTATCTTTGTATCCATATATATCCATTTAAACCACCTCTTTTAATTTATCAGGCCATCAATTTGATATATAACATAATTTAGGGTGTTCTGCGGCATATTGCAGGGAATAGAATCATCAATTATTTTATTACTATTAACTTATCAACATACTAAGGTCCTTTTTTTCCTTTTTTCTTATATTAATATAATAGAATTAAGAGTGTCCTGCTGCCCACTATATGGATTTTTTTGATCCATCATTATTAATTTATTTTTTGCTATCAGCTCATTAAAATGCCGAGGTCCTTCCCCTATATGTGTACCCATGCGTATGCGCATGTGTATATGTATGTGTGTGTATATGTGTGTACACACGTGTGTTATATATGTGTGTACACATATGCACATCTGTCACTCCCTGTATTGCACACACATATGTGTATTAGCATGATATATGTTTTTGGTCCCAATATTAATGATATATCTATATAGGGACATACATAATATTTCTGTATTCAGTGTCCGAAGCCATTACAGATAGGAATTTTTTCCAGATCTGATTGCATGTTTTGTTTTTAACCATATATATATATATATATTTTATTTATTATTTATTTTATGGTTTATCACTATCCGTATTATTGTATCAATTTATTCATATTTTCACTTTTATTTTTTTTTTTAATTTCATTTTTATTTTCATTTTCATTATTTTTATACGATTTTCATCCACTATCATACCATTTAATATTTAATTACCCTGTATCATCTAGTATTCCGACTTTATATATTTATATTATTTTGTCTTGTCAATATACTCTATCAATATTCATTAAGTTTGTAATCCATAGAGAATTCGTCCCTAATATTGTTATTCCCAGTCATTTTCGTCATTATCCCCTCCCCTCCTCTGTTATGATTGGCTCTCATCACTACTCTAGAGTTATTTAGCTTCCTGGTTAGTTTTCTCCCACAATACACTTGAAAAAGGAGCGCGCATGCCCGCTACGAGCTTCGCGCATGCTCTGAAACGCGTAGTGGTCTCCGGCTAACCTGAACTGTCCTAGTGAGGTCATCTCCCACGTGATCCGCTGGAACGCGGAAGTGAATTCTTCACTACACCGCTTGTACAACCGGTGCTTCCGAGCGGAGGTCCGCGGCCACCCGCACGGCATCCATTCAGGCTCCCCCGATCACTGGGAATTACGGAGAGACTCCGGGACCAGTTCTTTATGGAAGCAGCACATTATCTACCTCAATGTAAGTGTTTACTATGTTTTTAACATGTGAATAAATCCTTTATACCTAAGAGGCGCTTTCTTTTTTGATTTTTTATGCATATACGGAGGATTGACTTCACTCAACAGGAAGCTGCCCTTGGTATCTTGGAGAAATAGATTTCCACGGTTCCCTGATTTTCATTGATCCATGAATTACAGACTTTTCTTTGGAATTATTCATTGACTATTTCTTGAATTATTTCTTCTTATATATTCTAATATATTATATTTTATTTTATATCCATGGACTTTAGCGCGATTACATTATATGTTTTGCATAAAAGCTACAGCTCTGATATATTGGGGTGAACCATTTATTACTGGGTCCAGCTTGCATAAATATATTACAATGGCTTGTTTTCTATCATGCTATTTGTGTAAGAACTCCAGTTTCATGTTTCAAAAGACAACTTCTTCCTGGCAATATTATAATAAATGATAACAATACTCTGCGGTCATGCAGAGATGCCCATAAATCCAAAATATTCTTCTGCTTATACCACTGTACTTACAAGAAAAAGGGGCACATCATTTCACAAATCCACACATTCTGCTTTGGATTTCAAAAATAAATAAAAACAAAAGGATCAACAATCTGTATGATGGACCAGAAAACATCAAAAACTATAAAACAACTGGCTACAGGTGGCATCTATCCTAACAGGGTGTGTGGACTTGATGTGGGGGGTCTGTTATATTTAAATTCCACTTATTATTACTCTCACATCATGGACCGCACATCAAAGGTTGTCTAAACCATTTTCAATATATCTATATTATTAATAAAATTGTTAAACTCATATTAGAAATTAATACTCATTATTACTTAATTTTACTTAATTTCCCTTTTTTAAATGCAATGTTTCCACTATCAAAAGATATTCAATTTGTGTAATACACGGTTAAATGTAACCTTCATTTTACCATGTTTGGAAAAGAGATTCAAAATAATTGTGATCACATTGTTTACCATTAGATTCAATAACCCGGCACATGTTTTGTCTAAAAAACTGGAATTGGCATGGTGTCCTTCCAGCTTATCACTGAGCTCTCATCTCAGCCACATTCGTTCATGAGAGCACAAAGGAGGGGGTCACATCTGCGTACATGACACACACAAGCAATAGAACTAAAGGTCCCAGCATTCGCACACACATACACCAATATCTCTCTAAAATCGCTTACATTTTTCCCATTTGTACACAACATGTGCATATCATTCTCTCACTTTCTTCTAACTCTAATATTTCCCTGCCTAAATTCTGCTTTCCTTATTTTGTTCAGATATCTTTTATATCTAGCTTCTATGATCAGACAGGCAGCCAGAGTGCTCATCCCATCTTCCCTCTCTGAAAACATATAAAGTATTCTGTTTTACCTCTCATTTCTCTCTTTCTGACTTTTACTAGTTGTAGTACCTGACCCCAAATTCATCCCACAACTTAACATGAAAATGTCCCTTTCTGTCTAGTCTTAATGTCACCCTTGATCCATCCTGCTCACATAGATAGCTGTTTCTCTAGCTGTTTACTCTGCAAGATTCTTAGTCCCTATGGCCTTTGGTAACCCAGTTACCCATTGTGGATCCCTGTCTACTCTAACCATTAATCTAGGGGCTCAGTATAGGCGGAACCGCACCTTTGGTTCATATATAGTGCTCCTCTTGCGCTGGGCATTTTTGAGGGTCTCTTACACTTCATTCACTTACTTAATTCAATGCCCATAATGACTGGCCAGTCTTCTCTACATGTGCCTATACCCTCTTGCCTCTAAACTACTTTATCTAGCAGATGTACTACATATACCTGTGAACAGCTCTATTCTTCCCTTTCTTATCTATAACACTCCAATGGACAATAGACAGTGACAACATAACATATAAATACCAATCAATACAGTTCGATTAGAGGGGAGTAAAATAGGTACCCTTAGTCCCGAAAATGCCTTACCGATCAAGGAAGTCTGATAACTCAAATGTAAGCAAAAGGCTTACCTCAGCCGGTTGATTATCAGAAATTCCCGGATCGTCACAAGCTCCTCGTTTCGGATACTCAGGGTCACCTGGAATCCCCTCCTAAGGCAAAGCTCGCCATGCTGACTTGGTTAAATTGATGATAGGCAACTCCTATCCTCATATTGATTAGTGGTTCCAAATGAATAATAACTACTGCAGTACAGTACCTGACCGCAAGATTGTGTTTCCAGCGCGATACCATCACGCTGGTTCTTGGCGACAGGGTACTGTGCATGTCACGCTGGCTCACTCATCAGGAAAGGAAAACTTTGTTTTCCTTCCGCGATGAGTGATAGGCAGTGCTGACAGCTGTCTGGTATGAATCCTGAGGCGGGAACACAGCGCCAAATTTTAAATGAAAAACCGGCGTGGGTTCCCCCCCAGGGGCATACCAGGCCCTTAGGTCTGGCATGGATTGTAAGGGGAACCCCCTACGCCGAAAAATTGGCGTGAGGGTCTCCCCCCAATCCATACCAGACCCTTATCCGAGCACACAGCCCGGCCGGCCAGGAAAGGGGGTGGGGACAAGCGAGCGCCCCCCCCTCCTGAGCCGTACCAGGCCGCATGCCTCAACATGGGGGGGTGGGTTCCTTGGGGGAGGGGGGCGCCCTGCGGGGCCCCCCCACCCGAAAGCACCATGTCCCCATGTTGATGAGGACAAGGGCCTCTTCCCGACAACCCTGGCCGTTGGTTGTTGGGGTCTGCGGGCGGGGGGCTTATCGGAATCCAGGAGCCCCCTTTAATAAGAGGGCCCCCAGATCCTGGCCCCCCACCCTGTGTGAATGAGTTTGGGGTACATGGTACCCCTACCCATTCACCTAGGGATAAGGGTCAATATAAGAAAAACACACTACACAGGTTTTAAGAGTAATTTATTAGTCAGCTCCGGGATCTTCTTCCAACTTCGGGGGGTCTCCTTCCGACTTCTCCCGGTGTTCGGCCTCTTCTCCCGGTGTTCGGCCTCTTCTCCCAGGCCCCGCCGCTGTCTTCTTCCAGCTCTATTGCCAGCGAGGGGCCCGGTCTGCTGCCGCTGTCTTGTCGCCGCTGTCTCGCCGCCGCTGTCTTGTCACCGCTGTCTCGCCGCGAATTCCCGCCTCAGGATTCATACCAGACAGCTGTCAGCACTGCCTGTCACTCATCGCGGAAGGAAAACAAAATTTTCCTTTCCCGATGAGTGAGCCATCTCGGCGCTGGCTACTGCGACGGGGCTCGCAGGTGTCAAATCTCGCTGAGAAATGCGGCGAGATTGACACAATATCGCGGTCACCTACTGTAGGGAACAGACACAAAAGATACGCTCAGCATCTTTCCAAATAACTGTTGTGCTTTATTATTACGCAATTGAAGGTTTTTATGCACATGATTACGTAGGTATCACATTAATATTACAATTGTACATTTATGGTAACAAGGGGCATTACATAGGCAGGCTAATTCTAATCAGGACTCAAAAGAATGTAAACATGTACTGAAAACATTATTAGTGCCGTGTGCACAGTGAGGGCAGGGTGCAATGCATACAAAATACAATACAATTATATACAGAACTTACAAAATTTCCATTACAGTTACATCAGCATCAGGTGCTTGGTAGCTGGTGGTGATCCAAGACTGATTCATTTTTATGAAGGTCAGTCGATCGACCGAGTCGGTGGACAGACGCACCCTGTGATCGGTTACAAAGCCTCCAGCAGCACTGAATGGCCACCTGCATACTGTGCAAGCTCTGCCCAGTGATCCATCCTCAAGACCCAGTAACCCACAGGATTTTCGGTGGGAAAGGTGTCCAAGTCAGATCTTGCCCCTAGGTATTCCTGCACCATGTAAAACAGACGCTGGCAATGGTTGCTGGAACCGATCATACCTTGGGGCTGTGGACCAAAAAATTGTCTGAACGCATCGGTCAGACGGCCACCTTCTCCACCGCTCCTTCTTTGACTGACCGAAGCCACAGCAACACGTTGTCCAGAAACAGGAGTTTGTAAACTCCCAGTCTCTGGGATCGCGTTGCACAGACCTTTCTGCAAGGCCTCCCGAAGATGTTTCATCCTCTGCTCCCTCTGCAATGGCAAGATAAGGTCCGCAACCTTACCCTTGTAACGTGGATCAAGGAGGGTTGCCAGCCAGTATTGGTCCTTCTCCTTGATACCACGAATACGAGGATCCTTACGCAGGCTTTGCAGGATCAGGGAGGCCATGCAGCATAGGTTTGCTGAGGCATTCGGTCCGGAGTCCTCTGGGTCACTAAGGACGACATGGTCCACAGCCACCTCCTGCCAGCCACGTACAGGTCCATGTGTTTCTTGGGACTAATCCCTTAAAGACTGCTGCGGATGCTGAGTGCCAGGCTCCACCTCCATACTGACACAATCTTCCTCCTCCTCCTCCTCGTCCTCTTCCTGTGTGATCGGCGGGCACGCAGGAACACTGTCTGGATAAAGGGGGCCTTGAGAGCTAAGGAAGTCCTCCTCTTTCTGCCTCTGTTCTGCTTCAAGTGCCCTGTCCATTATTCCACGCAGCGTGTGCTCCAACAGGTGGACAAAGGGGACAGTGTCACTGTTGCATGCACTGTCACTGCTCACCATCCTCGTGGCCTCCTCAAATGGTGACAGGACAGTGCATGGATCCCTGATCATGGCCCACTGGCATTGGGAAAAAAAAACAAGCTCTCCTGACCCTGTCCTGGTGCCATAGTCGCACAGGTACTCATTGATGGCCCTCTGCTGCGCGTGCAACTGCTGCAGCATGGCCAACGGTGACTTCCACTTGGTGGGCATGTCACCAATTAGGCGGCTCTTGGGCAGGTTAAACTCCTTTTGGAGGTCCGCCAGCCGAGCACTGGCATTATATGACCGGCGGAAATGCACACAGACTTTCCTGGCCTGCCTCAGGACATCCTGTAAGCCCGGGTACCTGCCCAAGAACCGCTACACCACCAAGTTAAGGACGTGAGCCAAACAGGGCACATGGGTCATTTGTCCCTGTCAGAGGGCAGAGAGGAGGTTGGTGCCATTGTCGCAAACCACCATTCCTGGCTTAAGTTGGCGTGGCGTCAACCACCTCTGAACCTGCTCCTGTAGAGCCCCAGTGTGGCTCCTGTCCCCCAAGCACACCAGCTCAAGCACCGCATGGCATCTTTTGGCCTGCGTACTTGCGTAGCCCCTTGAACGGCTACGGAGCACCGCTGGTTCCGAGGACAAAGCACAGGAAGAGGCCATGGAGGAAGAAGAGGAGGGGGTGGAGGAGAGAGGTGTGTCACAATCATTAGCATTTTGGAGGCGTGGTGGCGGAACAACCTCCAACACTATTGCACCTTGTCCTGCATCCTTCCCAGCTGCCAGCAGAGTCATCCAATGCGCAGTGAAACTTAGGTAACGTCCCTGTCCATGCCTGCTGGACCATGAGTCAGCGGTAATATGCACCTTACCGCTGACCGCCCTGTCCAGCGAGGCATGGACATTGCCTTCCACATGCCGGTAGAGAGCCAGAATCGCCTTACGTGAGAAAAAGTGGCGTTTGGGTACCTGCCACTGAGGAACCGCACATTCCACAAACTCACGGAAGGGGGCAGGATCTACCAACTGAAAAGGCAGCAGTTGAAGTGCTAGCAATTTTGCCAAGCTAGCATTCAACCGCTGGGCATGTGGATGGCTGGGAGCAAACTTCTTTCGGCGGTGCAGGAGCTGGGGCAGGGAAATTTGCCTGGTACAATCTGACGTCGGTCTACCAATAGCAGATTGCCCACAAGTACTTGGCTGTGACAAACCTAATTCTACACCTTCATTCCTCTCAGTGCAGGTCTCAGAGAGGACTGAAGGTATAGTGGGGTTGGAGATCTCAGCTGATGAGGAGCAAGGAGAAGTCCTCTTTGTTCTTTGCTGTGGGTCTTTTAAATACACTTGCCAATGAACTGCATGGCAGGTCAACATATGTCTGGTCAAGCATGTGGTACCCAAGCGGGAGATGTTTTGGCCACGCGAGATACGCTTGAGACATATGTTGCAAATAGCAGTGGTGCGATCTGATGCACTCGTCTCAAAAAAGGCCCACACCAAAGAACTTTTTGAATAACGCGCAGAGACTGCAGCGCCCTGCACAAGTGGAGCTTTGGGGTGTGATGCAGTCAATGTGCTGCCCTTAGGCTGGCCCCTGGAGGGCATCCTGCCTCGTTGGTGATGTGCCGCCTCCTCCTCCTCCTCCTCTCTCCTATCAGGCACCCACGTTGAGTCAGTGACTTCATCATCCCCTCCCTCCTCATCACTGGAGCAAACCTGGCAGTATGCTGCAGCAGGAGGAGCATGACTGCCAGATTGCTGTCCTTCTTGGGTACCCCCTCTGTCCGTGCTCATGTTACTGCCTTCATCGAGCTCAGTATCATCATCAGAGCCTTCCAAACGCTGGGCATCCTCCTGCAGCATGTACCCAACACTGTGGTCAAACAGTTCGAGGGACTCCTCAGGAGGACATGGTGGGGCTAGGGAAGGAGTCACTGATGACATTGAGCTGAGGGAAGAGGCCTCTGCTTTGCCAGACAAAGTACCCTGGGCATGGGTGAGAGAGGATGAGGAGGATGAGGACAGCTTGGTCATCCACTTGACCAAGTCTTCCGCATGTTGCAGCTCAACACGGCCAGCTGCCGAAAAAAAGGCCAAGCGTGTCCCACGGCCACGTGCTGATGAGGATGTACCGTCTCCACGACCAGCACTAGACACAGAGCCTGCTTGCCCTCTCTTATTGGCTTGTGACTGTCTGGCTCTCCTTCTTGGCCTTCCAGACATACTAATGGCCTGTAGCTGCACTAAGCTGCGATATATATATATATATATATATATGTACTGATACTGCAGCTAGCAAAATTAACTACCTGTCTGTAGTATGATAACACCACCAACCTTCTACAGGTAGCTTTAGCTGAACACTGTGCAGAGGTCGCACTACACTAACTTGTAGTTTTAGCTGAACACTGTGAGGAGGACGCACTACACTAACTTGTAGCTTTAGCTGAACACTGTGCAGAGCTCACAAAAAACTAACTTGTAGCTTTTTTAACTGCCTGCGGTAGTGATAGGATCAGGAAAGCACCACCAACCTTCTACAGGTAGCTTTAGCTGAACATTGTGCAGAGCTCGCAAAAAACTAACTTGTAGGTTTAGCTGAACACTGTGAGGAGGACGCACCACACTAACTTGTAGTTTTAGCTGAACACTGTGAGCAGGACGCACTGCACTAACTTGTAGCTTTAGATGAACACTGTGCAGAGGTCTCACTACACTAATGCCCCGTACACACGGTCGGACTTTGTTCGGACATTCCGACAACAAAATCCTAGGATTTTTTCCGTCGGATGTTGGCTCAAACTTGTCTTGCATACACAAAGTTGTCGGAAAATCCGATAGTTCTAAACGCGGTGACGTAAAACATGTACGTCGGGACTATAAACGGGGCAGTGGCCAATAGCTTTCATCTCTTTATTTATTCTGAGCATGCGTGGCACTTTGTCCGTCGGATTTGTGTACACACGATTGGATATTCCGACAACGGATTTTGTTGTCGGAAAATTTTATCTCCTGCTGTCCAACTTTGTGTGTCGGAAAATCCGATGGAAAATGTCCAATGGAGCCCACACACGGTCGTAATTTCCGACAACACGCTCCGATCGGACATTTTCCATCGGAAAATCCGACCGTGTGTACGGGGCATAACTTGTAGGTTTAGCTGAACACTGCGAGGTGGACGCACCACACTAACTTGTAGTTTTAGCTGAACACTGTGAGCAGGACTCACTGCACTAACTTGTAGCTTTAGATGAACACTGTGCAGAGGTCTCACTACACTAACTTGTAGGTTTAGCTGAACACTGTGAGGTGGACGCACCACACTAACGTGTAGTTTTAGCTGAACACTGTGAGGTGGACGCACGGCACTAACTTGTAGTTTTAGCTGAACACTGTGAGCAGGACGCACTGCACTAACTTGTAGTTTTAGCTGAACACTGTGAGCAGGACGCACCGCACTAACTTGTAGTTTTAGCTGAACACTGTGAGGTGGACGCACCGCACTAACTTGTAGTTTTAGCTGAACACTGTGAGCAGGACGCACCGCACTAACTTGTAGTTTTAGCTGAACACTGTGAGCAGGACGCACTGCACTAACTTGTAGTTTTAGCTGAACACTGTGAGCAGGACACACCCCACTAATTTGTAGTTTTAGCGGAACACTGTGAGCAGGACGCACCGCACTAACTTGTAGTTTTAGCTGAACACAGTAAGCAGGACGCACCACACTAACTTGTAGTTTTAGCTGAACACTGTGAGCAGGACGCACGACACTAACTTGTAGTTTTAGCTGAACACTGTGAGCAGGACGCACTGCACTAACTTGTAGTTTTAGCTGAACACTGTGAGCAGGACGCACCGCACTAACTTGTAGTTTTAGCTGAACACTGTGAGGTGGACGCACCGCACTAACTTGTAGTTTTAGCTGAACACTGTGAGCAGGACGCACCGCACTAACTTGTAGTTTTAGCTGAACACTGTGAGCAGGACGCACTGCACTAACTTGTAGTTTTAGCTGAACACTGTGAGCAGGACACACCCCACTAATTTGTAGTTTTAGCTGAACACTGTGAGCAGGACGCACCGCACTAACTTGTAGTTTTAGCTGAACACAGTAAGCAGGACGCACCACACTAACTTGTAGTTTTAGCTGAACACTGTGAGCAGGACGCACCACACTAACTTGTAGTTTTAGCTGAACACTGTGAGCAGGACGCACCCCACTAACTTATAGTTTTAGCTGAACACTGTGAGGTGGACGCACCGCACTAACTTGTTGTTTTAGCTGAACACTGTGAGCAGGACGCACCGCACTAACTTGTAGTTTTGGCTGAACACTGTGAGCAGGACGCACCCCACTAACTTGTAGTTTTAGCTGAACACTGTGAGCAGGACGCACCGCACTAACTTGTAGTTTTAGCTGAACACTGTGAGCAGGACGCAGCGCACTAACTTGTAGTTTTAGCTGAACACTGTGAGCAGGATGCACCGCACTAACTTGTAGTTTTAACTGAACACTGTGAGCAGGATGCACCGCACTAACTTGTAGTTTTAGCTGAACACAGTGAGCAGGACGCACCGCACTAACTTGTAGTTTTAGCTGAACACTGTGAGCAGGACGCACCGCATTAACTTGTAGTTTTAGCTGAACACTGTGAGCAGGACGCACCCCACTAACTTGTAGTTTTAGCTGAACACTGTGAGGTGGACGCACCACACTAACTTGTAGTTTTAGCTGAACACTGTGAGCAGGACGCACCGCACTAACTTGTAGTTTTAGCTGAACACTGTGAGCAGGACGCACCCCACTAACTTGTAGTTTTAGCTGAACACTGTGAGCAGGACGCACCGCACTAACTTGTAGTTTTAGCTGAACACTGTGAGCAGGACGCAGCGCACTAACTTGTAGTTTTAGCTGAACACTGTGAGCAGGATGCATCGCACTAACTTGTAGTTTTAGCTGAACACTGTGAGCAGGATGCACCCCACTAACTTGTAGTTTTAGCTGAACACTGTGAGGTGGACGCACCCCACTAACTTGTAGTTTTAGCTGAACACTGTGAGGTGGACGCACCGCACTAACTTGTAGTTTTAGCTGAACACTGTGAGCAGGACGCACCGCACTAACTTGTAGTTTTAGCTGAACACTGTGAGCAGGATGCACCCCACTAACTTGTAGTTTTAGCTGAACACTGTGAGCAGGACGCACCGCACTAACTTGTAGTTTTAGCTGAACACTGTGAGCAGGACTCACCGCACTAACTTGTAGTTTTAGCTGAACACTGTGAGCAGGACGCACCGCACTAACTTGTAGTTTTAGCTGAACACTGTGAGCAGGACGCACCCCACTAACTTGTAGTTTTAGCTGAACACTGTGAGCAGGACGCACCCCACTAACTTGTAGTTTTAAAGGCTAATATGCAAGTTATTGTCATAAAAAGTGTTTGGGGACCTGGGTCCTGCCCCAGGGGACATGGATCAATGCAAAAAAAAGTTTTAAAAACGGACGTTTTTTCAGGAGCAGTGATTTTAATAATGCTTAAAGTCAAACATTAAAAGTGTAATATCCCTTTAAATTTCGTAGCTGGGGGGTGTCTATAGTATGCCTGTAAAGGGCGCATGTTTCCCGTGTTTAGAACAGTCTGACAGCAAAATGACATTTTGAAGGAAAAAACACATTTAAAACTACTTGCGGCTATTAATGAATTGCTGGTCCGACAATACACATAGAAGTTCATTGATAAAAGCGGCATGGGAATTCCTCACAGGGGAACCCCGAACCAAAATTTTTTAAAAAAATGACGTGGGGGCCCCCCTAAATTCCATACCAGGCCCTTCAGGTCTGGTATGGATATTAAGGGGAACACCGGCCAAAATGTAAAAAAAAATGACGTGGGGTTCCGTTATTTAAGAACTGTCAGACGAGGAGACGCCGTCACACAGCGGGAGCCTCCCTCCATGCCAGCATGGGTGCGGAGCGGCCCGGAGAAGAAAATTAAGAAGAGAAGAAGAGAAGAAAAGAAGAAGAGAAGAGCAGGAGCCTTCCCCCATGCCATGGGTGCTTAGCGGCCCGAGGAGAAGAAGGTAGAAGACGCTGCGGAGGAGATGCTGGACGAGAACGCCGGAGGAATAACCAGAAGAACCAGAAGATGAAGGAAGATAGAAGAAAGAAGAAACATTTAAATAAAGGAATTGTCAAAACTGTCTCTTGTCATTTTTAACATTTTTGACAGTTTTTTAGTGAAATGGCAGGGGTAAGTACCCCCTTACCATTTCACACAGGGGGGGGGCGGGATCTGGGGGTCCCCTTGTTAAACGGGGCTTCCAGATTCCGATAAGCCCCCCACCTGCAGACCCCCACAACCACCAGCCAGGGTTGTGGGAATGAGGCCCTTGTCCTCATCAACATGGGGACAAGGTGTTTTGGGGGGCTACCCCAAAGCACCCTCCCAATGTTGAGGGCATGTGGCCTGGTATGTTTCAGGAGGGGGGGACCGCATTCTCGTCCCCCCCCTCTTTTCCTGTGGCCTGCCAGGTTGCGTGCTCGGATAAGGGTCCGGTATGGATTTTTGGGGGGACCCCACGCCGTTTTTTTTTTGGCACGGGATTCCCCTTAAAATCCATACCAGACCCGAAGGGTCTGGTATGGAATTTAGGGGGAACCCCACGTCATTTTTTTTAAAATTTTGGCCGGGGTTCCTCTTAATATCCATACCAGACCTGAAGGGCCTGGTATGGAATTTAGGGGGACTCCCACGTCATTTTTTTTTTAAATTTTGGTTTGGTGTTCCCCTTTGGGGAATTCCCTTGCCGTTTTTATCAATTAATTTCTATGTGTATTATGTGCAATGCAATAGCCGCGGGTAGTTTTAAATGGGTTTTTTCCTTCAAAATGTCATTTTGCTGTCAGACTGTTCTAAACACAGGAAACATGCGCCCCTTTACAGGCATACTATAGACACCTCCCAGGTATGAAATTTAAAGGGATATTACACTTTTATTGTTTGACTTTAAGCATTATTAAAATCACTGCTCCTGAAAAAATGGCCGTTTTTAAAACTTTTTTTTGCATTGATCCATGTCCCCTGGGGCAGGACCCAGGTCCCCAAACACTTTTTATGACAATAACTTGCATATTAGCCTTTAAAATTAGCACTTTCGATTATTCATGTTCGTGTCCCATAGACTTTAACGGTGTTCGCGTGTTCGAACGAACTTTTTTCCTGTTCGCATGTTCTGGTGCGAACCGAACAGGGGGGTGTTCGGCTCATCCCTACTCCTGGAGCATGTACCCAACACTGTGGTCAAATAGTTTGAGGGACTCCTCAGGAGGACACGGTGGGGCTAGGGAAGGAGTCACTGATGCCATTGAGCCGCGTTGGCAGCTGCTTTGCCAGACAAAGTACCCTGAGCATGGATGAGGGAGGATAAGGAGGATGAGGACGGCTTGGTCATCCACTCGACCAAGTCTTCCGCATGTTGCAGCTCAACACGGCCAGCTGCCAAAAAAAAGGCCAAGCGTGTCCCACGGCCACGTGCTAAAGAGGATGCACCGTCTCCACGACCAGCACCGTTGCCTCTAGACACAGAGCCTGCTTGCCCTCTTTTATTGGCTTGTGACTGTCTGCCTCTCCTTGTTGGCCTTCCAGACATACTAATGGCCTGTAGCTGCACTAAGCTGGGATATATATATATATATATATATATATATATATATATATATATATATATACTGATACTGCAGCTAGCAAAATCAACTGCCTGCCTACAGTATGAGGACACCACCAAACTTCTACAGGTAGCTTTAGCTGAACACTGTGCAGAGGTCACACTACACTAACGTGTAAATACTTTAGCTGCCTGCGGTAGTGATAGGATCAGGAAAACACCACCAACCTTCTACAGGTAGCTTTAGCTGAACAGTGCAGAGGTCGCACTACACTAACGTGTAAATACTTTAGCTGCCTGCGGTAGTGATAGGATCAGGAAAACACCACCAACCTTCTACAGGTAGCTTTAGCTGAACACTGTGCAGAGGTCGCACTACACTAACTTGTAGTTTTAGCTGAACACTGTGAGGAGGACGCACTACACTAACTTGTAGCTTTAGCTGAACACTGTGCAGAGGTCACACTAAACTAACCTGTAGCTTTAGCTGAACACTGTGAGGAGGACGCACTACACTAAGTTGTAGCTTTAGATGCACACTGTTCAAAGGACGCACTACACTAATTTGTAGCTTTAGATGAACACTGTTCAGAGGAGGTACTACTCTAACTTGTAGCTTTAGCTGAACACTGTGCAGAGGTCCCACTAAACTAACTTGTAGTTTTAGCTGAACACTGTTCAGAGCATGCACTACATTAACTTGTAGCTTTAGCTGAACACTGTGCAGAGGTCGCACTAAAATAACTTGTAGCTTTAGCTGAACACTGTGCAGAGGTCGCACTACACTAACTTGTAGTTTTAGCTGAACACTGTGAGGAGGACACACTACACTAACTTGTAGCTTTAGCTGAACACTGTGAGGAGGACGCACTACACTAACTTGTAGCTTTAGCTGAACACGGTGCAGAGGTCACACTAAACTAACCTGTAGCTTTAGCTGAACACTGTGAGGAGGATGCACTACACTAACTTGTAGCTTTAGCTGAACACTGTGAGGAGGATGCACTACACTAACTTGTAGCTTTAGATGAACACTGTGCAGAGGACTCACTACACTAACTTGTAGCTTCAGCTGAACACTGTGCAGAGGTCACACTAAACTAACCTGTAGCTTTAGTTGAACACTGTGAGGAGGATGCACTACACTAACTTGTAGCTTTAGCTGAACACTGTGAGGAGAATGCACTACACTAACTTGTAGCTTTAGATGAACACTGTTCAGAGGACGCACTACACTAACTTGTAGCTTTAGCTGAACACTGTGCAGAGGTCGCACTACACTAACTTGTAGTTTTGGCTGAACACTGTTTAAAGCACGCACTACGCTAACGTGTAGCTTTAGCTGAACAATGTGCAGAGGTCACACTAAAATAACTTGTAGCTTTAGCTAAACACTGTGCAGAGGTCGCACTACACTAACTTGTAGTTTTACCTGAACACTGTGAGGAGGACGCACTACACTAACTTGTAGCTTTAGCTGAACACTGTGAGGAGGACGCACTACACTAACTTGTGGCTTTAGCTGAACACTGTGCAGAGGTCACACTAAACTAACCTGTAGCTTTAGCTGAACACTGTGAGGAGGACGCACTACACTAACTTGTAGCTTTAGCTGAACACTGTGCAGAGGTCGCACTAAAATAACTTGTAGCTTTAGCTGAACACTGTGCAGAGGTCACACTACACTAACTTGTAATTTTAGTTGAACATTGTGAGGAGGACGCACTACACTAACTTGTAGCTTTAGCTGAACACTGTGAGGAGGACGCATTACACTAACTTGTAGCTTTAGCTGAACACTGTGCAGAGGTCACACTACACTAACTTGTAGTTTTAGTTGAACATTGTGAGGAGGATGCACTACACTAACTTGTAGCTTTAGCTGAACACTGTGAGGAGGACGCACTACACTAACTTGTAGCTTTAGCTGAACACTGTGCAGAAGTCACACCAAACTAACCTGTAGCTTTAGCTGAACACTGTGGGGAGGATGCACTACACTAACTTGTAGCTTTAGCTGAACACTATAAGGAGGACACACTACACTAACTTGTAGCTTTAGATGAACACTGTGCAGAGGACTCACTACACTAACTTGTAACTTTAGCTGAACACTGTGCAGAGGTCACACTAAACTAACCTGTAGCTTTAGTTGAACACTGTGAGGAGGATGCACTACACTAACTTGTAGCTTTAGCTGAACACTGTGAGGAGGATGCACTACACTAACTTGTAGCTTTAGATGTACACAGTGTTCAGAGGACACACTACACTAACTTGTAGCTTTAGCTGAACACTGTGCAGAGGTCGCACTACACTAACTTGTAGTTTTAGCTGAACACTGTTTAGAGCACGCACTACACTAACTTGTAGCTTTAGCTGAACACTGTGCAGAGGTCACACTAAAATAACTTGTAGCTTTAGCTAAACACTGTGCAGAGGTCGCACTACACTAACTTGTAGTTTTAGCTGAACACTGTGAGGAGGACGCACTACACTAACTTGTAGCTTTAGCTGAACACTGTGCAGAGGTCACACTAAAATAACTTGTAGCTTAAGCTGAACACTGTGCAGAGGTCACACTAAACTAACCTGTAGCTTTAGCTGAACACTGTGAGGAGGACGCACTACACTAACTTGTAGCTTTAGCTGAACACTGTGCAGAGGTCACACTACACTAACTTGTAGTTTTAGTTGAACATTATGAGGAGGATGCACTACACTAACTTGTAGCTTTAGCTGAACACTGTGAGGAGGACGCACTACACTAACTTGTAGCTTTAGCTGAACACTGTGCAGAGGTCACACTAAACTAACCTGTAGCTTTAGCTGAACACTGTGAGGAGGACGCACTACACTAACTTGTAGCTTTAGCTGAACACTGTGCAGAGGTCGTACTACACTAACTTGTAGTTTTAGCTGAACACTGTTCAGAGCACGCATTACACTAACTTGTAGCTTTAGCTGAACACTATGCAGAGGTCGCACTAAAATAACTTGTAGCTTTAGCTGAACACTGTGCAGAGGTCGCACTACACTAACTTGTAGTTTTAGTTGAACATTGTGAGGAGGACGCACTACACTAACTTGTAGCTTTAGCTGAACACTGTGAGGAGGACGCACTACACTAACTGTAAATAGTCTAGCTGCCTGACTGTGGTACTAATAGGATCAAAAGACCACCAGCAATTTTCTTCAGGTAGCTGTAAATACTGTAACAAGACAAGCCTGCCTGTCAGTAGGAAGATAACAGGAACGGATCTAGCTAAACTGAATAAAGTGTATATATATATATATATATATATATATATATATATATATATATATATATATACAACACCTGGGATGCATATATATACACAATACACTGTAAGTGCAGCTAACTGACTGACTGTCCTGCCTAATTTATCTAACTCAAATGAATGACACTGTCTCTCTCTCTCTTTATCTCTCAGCACGCCGGAAAACACTACACAGGGACGCCGTGCAATCGGCCTTATATAGTGCGGGGCGTGTTCTAAACCCTCTGAGCCATAATTGGCCCAAGCCACCCTGGCTTTGGCCAATTACAGCTCTCTCTACTGACGACGCTGTGATTGGCCAAGCATGCAGGTCATAGTGCATGCTTGGCCAATCATCAGCCAGCAATGCACTGCGATGCCGCAGTGAATTATGGGCCGTGACGCGCCACACAAATTTGGCGCGAACGGCCCATATCGTTCGCAATTCGAGGAATGGTTGAACAGGTAATGTTTGTGTCGAACATGGGTTTGACTCGAACACAAAGCTGATCCCTAATAACTACACATAAAAACACAGAAATACTGCATTTCTTTGAACATACAAGTGATGGAATTACATTACTCAAGAGTTATTCTTCTTGATTTATTCTGTGATATTTGGTGTTTTTTTGTGGGTGAGAGTAGAATATTACCCTCAAATTTTTGTGAATTACATTTTGCTTTCTGATGTTGGTACACATAATACATTTTTTGGACTCAGATTATGAATATTTGGAAATAATAAAAAGCACAAAAAATTGTGATTCATTTTAAATTTGCACCAGCAATGGTATTTGTTTGTGGATTAAAAAGACATCTGGGGGGAGTTTGGGGTAAAGATTGTTGTGAGATTGAGAGTAACAAGTGAAAGTGACAGAGAAAAATATATTTTACCAACACATCAAAACATTCCACATTCTAGTATTATTAAAATCAAAATATTTTAAGTAGAAGCAACAAAATTTATTTCACAGAAAGATACATTTCATCTCAACATTAAAAGGTTTTTGTGAAAGTTAGAATTGTTCCATTAGAATCAATGGCTGAAACTTGATTTGGACTAAAATAGAGCAGATTTTCACTTCAAAAAAATGCTCTCTAATTAGCTCTCATTATGGTATTTACTATAGCGCCGGCTTAAAAAAGACACTTGAGTTAAAATGAGAGTTATTTTCAGGTCTGAGCATGCTCAGTTGTGTTGGCACCTAGTTGTCCAAAATGGGGAATTTTTTACTTCTCAGACTTTTAAAGATATTTCAGTGTAGAAATCACGTTTTTCACACAGTTTAAAAGCAGATTATCTTTAAATAATATACCACACATTTCAGTACCATTTAGGCAATTATATCATGCTCTAAACATTATTTCCATGTGCACTACTCCAGGTTTTAGCAGAGTAAGGGTTTGGGCGCTATTTGGTTTCGGGGAACTATAGTAATTTCGATTTTGGGAGTATTTTCTCACCAGCGCTATAGTGAATACCATTTTAGCGCTAATTCATGGTAATTAGCGCTAATTAGCGCCGCAGCTCTATAGTAAATGACCCCCAGTATCTCACTGTCAGTGATAGGCAATGTGCAATGTGATTTAAACTGTATTCCTTACTTTTTATCAGTTTTTCTAATAAATAATTTATATTTTTTATATTAAACGTGTGTGATTTCCTATACTTTGTACCTTTAAAGTCCCATGTCTCCAATTTATCAATTCTTTAAAATTTAGGGATTTTGGTATCATATTATGTCTAAGTAGTTTTGCAGCTGACCTCTACCCACATTTCTGACCTTATTGCCTTCCACATGCCGGTAGAGAGGCGGAATGGCTTTCCGTGAAAATAAATGGCATTTTGGAACCTGCCACTGAGATATGGCACATTCCACAAATTCACGAAAGGGGGCAGAGTCTACCAGTTGAAAAGGCAGCAGTTGCAGTGCTAGCAATAGGCCATGCTAGTATTTAGATGCTGAGCATGTGGATGGCTGGGACCGAATTTCTTTTTACGGTTCAGCAACTGGGGTAAGGAAATTTGCCTGCTAAAATCAGATGGTGGTGTACCGCTGGAAGATTGGCTGCAAGTACTTGGGACACCTATTGCTATACCTTCATTCCTCTCAGTGCAGGTTTTTGAGACTACTGGAGGTATATTAGGGTTGGAGATCCCAGATGAGGAGCAAGGAGAAGTCCGCCTTTTTTCTTTGATGTGGGTCTTTCAAGTGCTGTTGCCAATGGACTGCATGGCAGGTCTTCATATATCTGGTCAAGCATGTGGTGCCCAAGCGGCCGCTGTTCTGGCCACGCTTGATCCGCTTCAGACATAGGTTGCAAAAAGCAACGTTGTGATCTGCTGCACACGTGTCAAAAAAGGCCCACACCAAGGAGCTTTTAAAAGTCAGCCGGGAGTCAGCAGCGCCCCGCATCTGCCCTTAAGCTGCCCCTAGAGGACATCCTGCCTTGTTGGAGTTGTGCCTTCTCCTCCTCTCTTCTCTCAGGCACCCAAGTACAGTCAGTAACCTCATTATCTCCTCCCTCCTTGTCTCTGGAGCAAATTTGGCAGTATTGTCATGAATTGGTATGACCAGACTGTGTGGATTGCACAGAGAGAACCAAAAATGCATGTAAGTGAATAATTAAGTTTATTTAAGGATAAGTGATAACAATATATAAACACCTCCAAACATATAATATAAGGGAAGTAATCTTAAATGTAGCCAGGCCAGGGTCATTCACAGGAGATAAGCAGATAAACAAGGGCAGTTCAAGAATCACAAACATAAGGCAGGCCGGGGTCATACACAGGGAATCAGCAGATGGGGAAGGTGCAAAGGGATCAGGCTACAGGGCAGGGATGCAAGGTAACAGGAAGGACAGGATCAGGATAAGCTGCACAGGGTAACAGGATCAGGTACACAGGTTACAGGTTGCAGAATCAAGTTCACGTGTCACAGGTACAGGTCAGGGCACAAGGAAAATACCAGGGCAGTGAGAGAAATCATCAGCCGGGTATTTATATGAATGCCTGTAATTAGCCTCAAGTGACACCTGAACACAGGAGGTGCTGTCTGCTCCACAGTGAAGGGAAACACCCGCTGGTGGACACCAGTATTATAGCCAAAGGATCCAACAGTGCCACCAACAGGTGAATCCCTCCACTACAAATCAAGAGTGTTGGAAGACACCCGCTGGTGGACACTGGTACTGCGATCCAAGAGACCGACAGCGCCACCAATGAGCGAACCCTTTCCTGACAAGTATGCTGCAGTTGGGGGAACATAACTGCCTGTTTCTTGTCCTTCTGTGGCACCCTCTCTCTCTAGGCTCACTTTACTCCTTCCTCAACTTGAGAACCCACATTGGAGCCTTCAAATCGCTGCGCATCCTCCAACAGCATGTACCGGCCACTGTGGTTGAATATCTCTGGGGACTCCTCCGTGCATGATGGTGGGGCTACGAAGGAGTGACTGTGAACAAGGAGAAGGTGGAATAGGCTGCGTTGGCAGCTGTGTTGGAAGGCAAACTACTATTGGCCTGGGTGACAGAGGAGGATGAGGACGACTTTGTTTTCCACTCCACCAACTCTTCTGCATGTTGTGGCTCAATAACATGGCCAGCTGCAGAAAAAAAGGGGGGGCGTGGTTTGGCTCCGCTCTGAGATGGACGCCTAAACAGAGCTCTCCTGCCTTATGGAGCCTTCTTCTTCCGCGAAAGGGACCAAACAAGCTGCCAGCACACCCAAACCATGGGGAAGAACGATCACACTCCCTCGGCTAACCGATGCCTGAAAGACCTGCTCTCGCAGTCCATGGGGAACATACCGGCGATGTTCCGAATGGCAATGGGAGAAGGCCATGGCCTGCCTGAGTAACTCCCACACAGCAACACAGCGGGATGGCGGAGGTCCGATCGCATCCTCCACTCACGCACTATGCTTAAGGGACCTACAAGTGGTGGCATCAGACAGCAAAGCTACCCTTTCAGCCGCAATCACGGATCTGAAAAAAGACCTCCACTCCATAACTGCACGGATGGGGATGATGGAGCAGTCAGTGACCCGCCATGCAGATGCTATCAGGCAAGTCCAACAATCGTCAGATACCAATTTATCCCACATACTAGAGATCCACAGGCATCTGGAGGATTTCAACAATCGTGGCCATCGCCACAATATACGTTTTAGAGGGATCCAAGAATCCGTGGACCAACGGCACGTCAATGGCGTATTTAATGATCTGTTAGATAGGCCGGCTGACTCCCCCATAGATTATGAAAGATTGCATAGAGCGCTCAGACCAAGGGGACGTGAAAACCACCCTCCCAGAGACATAATATGCTGCCTAGCTAACTTTCCTTTAAAAGAAGCAATCCCCAGGAAAGCTAGAGAATGCAACCGAGTTTTATTGAATGGAACTGAAATAAAACTTTTTCAAGATCTCTCCACCATTACTCTCCAGCATAGGAAAGCCCTGTGCCCCCTGCTGGATTAACTTTGCACAAGAGGAATTCCATACAGGTGGAAATAAATCAGCCAATGAATAGTGCACTAAAAATTAACTTCCTTTTAAAGTTTATGCAAATAGCCATACCATAAAATACCAAAGGATAAAATAGTATATAGTGAGCTTCCTAATTAGGAGTGCAAAAACATGTGCATAAGGCAGATATAAATACCATAAAATATCAACCTGCATAGGATATGATCAATCTGAAAATAATATTCCTGAATAAATGCATACATAGGGTCCAAAAGAAGTAGTAAATTAGCATAGGAAAAACCACCACAGTTCACTGTTGCTTACTGATTCAATAGACAGCTGTCTGCACCATAAGTCTTTTCCTTGCACTTCTGATAAACCACGCTGGTTGTTTTTAGATTCCTCCAGTCACGTGTTTCATTCATGTAACCAAAAAGAAGAACCTAGTTGCGCAATGAACAAAACCTCTATGCTACTTTCCTTGTTAAGCATAAGTGTTTACACTCACATGAGATACAAAGTATTAGCGCATAAACCAATCAGTCGCTCACCGCGATCTCACTCCTCTCACCGTATGCTGTGTCACACAAACAAAGGCAGCTTGATTATTTGGTTATTTCCTATTTTTTCATTTATTTATTCTATTTTTCAATTTTTCATTTTTTAATTTAATATTTTTTCATTGATTATTTTATTGATTTCACATATCAGCGCTTTAGCACACTATTTATATATATCATACAGGTGGAAATTTCCCTTATGTCTGTCTGCCACGTGTCACACAGTTAACCTCCGCACACCCGACGATCTACAGTCATTTTGTGACACACTGAATATCCCAGTAACCGAGGTTCCAGAGTGGTACAGCTCCTTTTCTATCTCAGAAACCTGGATTGAAGTTTCCAACAACTGTACCCCAAGAGCACAGAGACCGCAGAAACAGAAACAACTCCTCATCTTCAAATCATACCCCGAACCACAGAGGAGAAGATCGCAGGAGCCCAGGACAGTCACCTCCACTGAGAAGAGATCATATGGAAACCGGAACTGAGACCTCACAGACCACCCCAACTCAACAGAAATGAGTTAGGAGCAAGGTCTTTCTTTTACACGCACGCCTTATCAGTTACCTAAGTGTAACTGATTATTAACCATTATTTATTCTCTCCCCTCTGTTATACACCCAGTTGATTACAGATTTTAACAAGGTTTTACTTACCCAGTTACCCTACCACAGCACTTGCAAGAGGTCTATTCTTCAAGAAGGACAGAAGAACCCTGACTAAACTGTACTTTTATCACCCAGAACTGTGCCCTCCGCAAACACAGCAAGTATACATATAATATCTTTGTTCTTCTTTGTTTATTGCTGGTCACTGCTATATGAACTGCCCACACTCCAATTATATGCCATATGACCATTTGCTGTGAAAAAAAACAAAAACTTAGAGACTTGTCGGTCCATCGCCCAGACAAATATTACACTAGGTATTATGGTCAAAATGCAATATTCTGTCTCTATTAGAATAACTAATATCCATCATAAGGATAATGATCCCTGTTCTTTTGATGTCTAAAACCCCTTGATAACATAGGGTAACTACATTAATTTAATATATAGATCCATCCCATCAGGATATATATATTAAAAGATATTGACCATAGGTAAAGCCATTCCCTTTATGCTTCCAAATGTCACATCACAATGCTCCAATTCTAATTACTGGTTTAATATCACCATGTTATGCTCAAACAAATAGGGGGTCATTTACTATAGAGCTGCGGCGCTAATTAGCGCTAATTACCGTGAATTAGCGCTAATAGCACTAATTCATGGTAATTAGCACTAATTCACGGTAATTAGCTGTAATTAGCGCTAAAACAGTATTCACTATAGCGCTGGTGAGAAAATACTCCCAAAATCGAATTTACTATAGTTCCCTGAAACCAAATAGCGCCCAAACCCTTACTTTGCTAAAACCTGGAGTAGTGCACATGGAAATAATGTTTAGAGCATGATATAATTGCCTAAATGTTATATTATGCGGTATATTATTTAAAGATAATCTGCTTTTAAACTGTGTGAAAAAGTGATTTCTACACTGAAATATCTTTAAAAGTCTGAGAAGTGAAAAATTCCCTGTTTTGGACAACTAGGTGCTAACACAACTGAGCATGCTCAGACCTGAAAATAACTCTCATTTTAACTCAAATGTCTTTTTTAGTAGGCGCTATAGTAAATACCAAAATGAGAGCTAATTAGAGAGCATTTTTTTGAAGTGAAAATCTGCCCTATTTTAGTCCAAATCAAGTATTGGCCATTGATTCTAATGGAACAATTCTAACTTTCACAAAAAAAACCTTTTAATGTTGAGATTTTCCTTTGCAACATTGTTGCTTCTACTTAAAATATTTTGATTTTAAGAATACTAGAATGTGGAATGTTTTGATGTTTTGGTAAAATATATTTTTCTTTGTCACTTTCACTTGTTACTCTCAATCTCACAACAATCTTTACCCCAAACTCACACAGGTGTCTTTTTAATCCACAAATAATACCATTGCTGATGCAAATTTAAAATGAATCACAATTTTTTGTGCTTTTTATTATTTCCAAATATTCATAATTTGAGCCCAAAAAATGTGATATGTGTACCAACATCAGAAAGCAAAATGTAATTCCCAAAAATTTGAGGGTAATATTCTACTCTCACCCACAAAAAAACACCAAATATCACAGAATAAATAAAGAAGAATAACTCTTGAGTAATGTAATTCCATCACTTGTATGTCCAAAGAACTGCAGTATTTATGTGTTTTTATGTGTATTTGTGTGTAGTTATGTGTAGGAGATTCTTGCATGTGGCAGCTCTGTGGCTTAGAGGTTATAACTTCTGCTTAGTATCCCTGAGGGTCTGGGTTCAAATCCCAAACATGTTGCTTCATGTAGAGAAGTTATCTCATCTCCCAGGTCTTATAACTGTGTCTAAATGCAGTATTTATGTGTAGGAGGATTCCACCACCATTGTTAGTCTTTTCCAGATACACTTTTTAGCCAAAACTATTGGGACGCCTGCCTTTACACTCACATGAACTTTAATGGCAGCCTGGTCTTAGTCCGTAGGGTTAAAATTTGATTTGGCCCACCCTTTGTAGCTAGAACAGCTTCTGGGAAGGCTGTCCACAAGGTTTAGTGTGCCTATGGGAATGTTTGATCACTCTTCCAGAAGTGCATTTGTGAGGCAAGGCACTGATGTTGGATGAGAAGGCCTGGCTCGCAGTCTCTACTCTGGATAGCAGTTCTGTCTAGCAGCACGTGGGATGTTGGTTCAATTCCCCAACATGCTAATCCTTGTGTTGAAGTTTTATATGTTCTCCCTGTGTGGGTTTCTCACCACAATCCAAAGACATGCTGGCATGTTATTTGTCTCCTGTCGAAATAGGTTCTAATGTAAGAAAGTTAATTTTGGACTTTAGATTGGAAGCTCATTGCAGCCAGGGACTGATGTTAATGTTTATTAGCACTAATCATGCCCAGGGACTTGGATATTTCAAATTTTAGGGTTTACACTGCACGGGTACATATGCTTAGAAAACTGTTGCCTTGCTTATGTGGATGCAAATGGACTTTGATCTTTGTCCTGTAGTTGGAGATTTGATGCACATAGCCGAGGGCTAACGCAGTTGCGAATACTATTATGTGTTCCTGCCCATCAGGTGCCATCACTTTAGACATACATGAAGAGACAGATTGAATGATACTGGAGGTCGTGTACTTCTATTGGGTGTGTCAGTGTGCTAACAATACAACCTCTCTTATATAAAGGCCTGCAGTAGGGGGGGGGGGGGGGTTCATTTGGCCTGAGAAGGTCAGGTTTTTTGCCTGTGATTTGTGGGGAGGAGGGCTAAAATATTCCTTACGGAGTGCTGCTCGGCTTCCTAACTTAAGATCAGGTGTCATAGTTGCCTAGGTTTTGAGTTGGGGATGTTCTGGGGGCCCCTCTTCTGTGGGGGGACCCCCGGAAAAACGAGAGGCCAAAGAAAGGCAGAACCAAAAAAGGACGTCGCCATGTCGCGAGGTCCAATGCGTTTGCAAAATTCTATGAGAAGCCAGGTAAAGCCTGAATATCGTGGTGAAGTGGGTCTGAAGACGATCGCTGTGGATGTTTTACAGAAGTTGCTGAATATACAGGTCAGTGATATATTTGCTCTCCAAGATTTTGTGGTCAGTGGTCAATATGATGTTTCTTTTCATACTGAGGATACCTGCCAAGCTGCATATGAGAATTGGGTGAAGGCGAATCTGGGAGGAAATTTGCTAACTAAGAAAATGGACATCAGTTTATTGTTTGATCCTGGATTGAAGACCATGACTGTACATTGTTATAATCCTTTTTTGGAGCCAGAATTGGTGAGACAATTTTTGATGCGGTATTGTGTGGGGGCTGATTGAGGAGAGAAGCTTTATAACCAGTATGGCATGTATAGAGGTAAACTGCGTTTTAAAGTACACATGAAGAGGGACGCATCAGGTTTTTGTGGAGTGTGTCACCCTCCCCCGGCATTTACCATTGCTGGGGAGTGGTGTACTGTTTTCTATTCTGGGCAACCCCGTTACTGCAGGGGGTGCTTTCAGTATGGACATATTCGTGAGGACTGCCCTTCTAAGCTTTGCTGTAGAGTGTGCTTGAAGCCGGGACACAATGCAGCAGAGTGCAATGAAAAGAAATGTGATCTGTGTGGTTCAGGGGAGCATATTGTCAGAAACTGTCCAAAAATAGTGGGGAGGAATAGCGTATGCGAAAGCTGTGCAGAGATGGCGGTTTACAGGGCAGAATGTGAGCCTAGAACCAGAGGAGCAGGAGACTGAGCGGGCGGATGATGGGGGTGAGCAGGTGGCCGGCACGGAAGGTCTAAAGGCGCCGACCCTCCCAGACGCTGAAAACCCCCCTTTTAGTAGCTCCAAGGAAGGTGTCGACAGGAACTGCAAGGGAGTATGGGTAAAAGTGGAGTGAATATTAATCTGACAGAGGGGGATAATGAGATGCAGGTTGGTGAGGCGGAAGAAGCTGTGGCGGATGAAGGCATGGAGGGGGGGAGGAGGTGTGTGAAGAACTGATCGCTTTGATAAAACAGGTGGAGGCAGAACAGGAGAGTCAATATGTAGATGAGGAGCTTGGTGAGTGGGCTGAGGATATGGAGGTGCTGGAGGTGAGGAGGAAGGAGGGGTCAGGATCAAAAGAGCTTTTAATGGCTACTCAAAGACCAGGGCCTGAGGTGGAGCAGGAGAGTGAGGCATGGAGAAAGAAGCCTAAATGGGACTTGTCTCTGGGTTTGAGCCCTGGTGGTAGCGGGTCTGTACTGCCAAGTTTAAGTATGGATTCACAAGTGTCAGATGATTCAAGTGGAGCAACATCACCATTGGACTTGGTAGGTTCTCCTTCCATGCAATATTTAGAGAGTGAATCAGTTGATCCTCTTGTAAAAGGTACAGGGAACAGAAGTGGAAAACAGCTTCCTGATGGAGGGGTTTAGTGTGTTCTGCAGGATTTTTTTGATCCTTCTCATGGCTTTGCCTATATGTAGTCTGAACGTGCGTTCGATTGGATCTGTCTATCATCATGCAGCTGTTTTGTCTGAGTTGGCTAAGATTGAGTGTGATGTCTTGTGTTTACAAGAGTGTGGTTTGTGGTATGCTCCAGGCCATGGGGACTGGTCTGCAGGACCAGCGATTTGGTCTTGTGCTGCGAAATATAGAAGTGAAGGGGTGGGGCTGCTGTTTGAAAACACAGAAATTAAAGTTGAATCATGGGAGGAAGTGGTGATAGGAAGAGTTCTGAGTGTAATGTTTACCTACCTGGAAGAATCCTTTAAGTTGGTATGTGTTTATGCACCAGTGCCAAAAAATGCCAGGATGGATTTGTTGGAAATTTTGAGGCTCCACCTTGTGGGGAGAGAAAAGACCATTGTTGCTGGAGACTTTAATCTTATTAGGACTGCTGAAGATAGAGTAGGCCAAGGTGAAAGCCAGACCGATGTCACCAGCACAGCTTTTAATGCAATTTTGCAGGATTTTTGTTTGCAGGGTGGAGCGGTTTGCTACTATGGAAATGGTAAAGCCCCAGCAACCTTTTTTTTCAGATAAGGGAAGTGTGAAATCCCGAATTGACTTTATTTTAGGTTCCAGGGCACTAAAGATCGCAGAGTGGAAGCAATGGGAAGTGTCTTTCTCCGACCACCAGGTTTTGGTGGGAAAGTTTATTTTTGATCAAGATGTCAAGACTGGGAGAGGAATCTGGAAATTAAATAATCTGTTATTGGAAGACCAAGGGATTTTTGATAAGTTTGCTCTGCAAAATAAAGTGTGGTTGGGAAGGAAGGGGGATTTTTAATCCTTTTTCGAGTGGTGGGACTGGCTGAAGGAGTGAATCAAGCTCTTCTTTTTTCAAGCAGGTGTAAAGAAGGCAAGGAAAGAGAAACAAGAAGGGAGGGCTCTCCAGCATAGGTTGAGACTCCTGCTTAAATTAAGGCAGGGAGGCTGGGAGTTAGAAGAGGAGATTGGAAAGCTTCGGGAGGAAGCAGGGACAGCAGGGACAGGAAGTGAATGGTGAGAAGGCGATGGAGGCGGTGAGTGAGTTTTATACGGATTTGTTTGCAGGCGGACATGGAGTAAGTGCGAGAGTATTGCGAGAAAGTGGATGCAAGCTTGTCTGAGGAGGATAGGTTTGGTATGTGTGTGGTTGTGTCTGAGGAGGAAGTGAGGCGAGTGATAGATGGGATGAACTAGAATAAGACACCTGGGAAAGATGGGTTGACTGTTGAGTTCTTTTGTAAAGCGTGGGAGGTGATGAAGAATTAGGCATGTGAGTTGGTGAGGCTGGTGTTTGAAGTGGGGGAGATGCCAAAGTCCTTAAGGGAGGGGGTGATTACCCTCATCTATAAAAAGGGCCACAAGAGAGACATTAGGAATTGGCGGACAATTACACTGTTGAATGTTGACTACAAGATTGTGGCAAGGTTGATTGCCGATCGAGTCAAGCTTGTGATTGTCGAAGTGAACGGGGAGCAGAAGGTGTGTGCTGTTCCTGGTCGACGGATTTGCGACAATCTATCGTTACTGAGGGATGTTGTATACTACGCGCAATCTAACAACTTGCCATACCTTCTAGAGTCGATTGACCTTGAAAAGGCCTACGACAAAGTCTCCCATCAGTTTCTGTTTCAGATTCTTGAGGTCCTAGTGTTTCTGGACCAGCTGATGAAGGTTATCAGAGGACTATACAAAGGTGTCTCAAGTCAGGTTTTGGTCAACGGTACCCTAGGGGGGAGAATCCCTGTGATATCTGGTGTTAGGCAGGGGTGCCCCCTATCGCCTTTGATGTTAATCTGCGTGATGGAGCCATTTCTGAGTGCAGTGAAGAAGTACAACGCATTCAAGGGTGTGTTTGTGCCTGGCAGTGGTGGAAGGAGTGTGAAAGTGTTGGGGTACATGGATGATGTTGTGTTGGTGGCTGGTTGAATGGCTGATGTGCGGCGTGGAAGATTGCAGGTGAGTCTGGTCTGCAGTGTGTCTGGGATGAGTGTGAATTGGAGTAAGTGTCAGGTGTGTAGTGTGGGCAGTGAGTTGGAGGTGAATGAGGGATGGAGTCAGAAGGTGGAGAGGATGCAGGTGCTGGGTGTGTGTTTTGACAGGGGGTTAGGGGGAAGTCGCAGTTTTCAGAAAATGACTGAGCGTGTGGAGGAAAATTTGTCTATGTGGCGAATGTGTGAATTGTCCTGCACCGGGAAAGTTCTCATCATCAAGTCAGTGATCCTTCCGATTATGTTGTATGTCTCTGTTATATTCCCGCCTCCTTATGGTTGGGTGAGGAAGATGACAAGGCTACTGTTCTTGTTCTTTTGAGGAGGGAGGATGGAGAAGTGTGCAAGGGAGAAGATTACTAAACCAAGGGCCAAAGGTGACTTCGGACTTCCAAAGATCAGTTACTTTTTGATGCTGCATTACTGGGTGACGTTGATAAGGACCCTAAGAAGTAACGGAATCGGGAAGGAGATGATGCAGTACCTTGGAGGAAGATTGTTTACAAGGTGGGGACTCTACAGGCGGGTCCTGGAAAAGCCACAGGCATTGGTCGTTCGTCAGTATTTTTTGGTCCTAACCAAGATCTGGGAAGGATGGAGGTTGGGGGGGGTCTGGGGAGGGAGCTTGGTGATAAAAAGCAACTTAAAGCTTGGATTGCTGGGGAGATTTTTCCTAATGGGATACAGTACTTAAGAGAGAAGGAAAGTTTGTAAATCTGGAAGAGTATGAGAACAAGAGGAGTGACTAACCACCAAAGGTACATATCCTGGATGACTTTTATGGGGTGTCTGGTGACCATGAGTTTTCTGAAAAGTAGGAATTTGGTAAGATTGGAGTTGTGTCCAAGGGAGAGCAGAGGACATGTTACACGTGTTTTGGAACTGTGTCTTCGCTAAAGAAGTGCTGGGAAAGTTGAAGAGCTTCCTGAGGGAGGTGGTGTGGGTGGTTTTTGTAAGGGAGGAAATGGTGGATCTGGGTTTGTGGAGATTGGAGAAAAATGCAGCCAGGAAGGTGTGGTGCTTTTCTGTTGTCTAAAAGGAAGTAATGTGGGATGTTAGGAATATATGGGTAGGAAGCAAGAGGTTAATTTCTGTAGAAGATGCGGTGAGGATATTTTTGGCTAGGATGTATAATTTTCCTTTTTGATGTGAAAGGGATGGGGGAGGAAGAAGCTGGGAGATATTGGAAGAGGGATAAGTGGAATGTCTTTTGATATATTTGCATGATTATTAAGATGTGCTCTGTATTATTAATTTGTTTGGTCATATGATGTGAAGGACGCAGTCACTAACCACTGACAGTATATGTGTGTTGTTGTCCATTTACTGAATTGACAAAAAAAAAGAAGGAATGATATTGGGAGATTTGATGAAATTATTGTGCATTTTTTTTCAATCAAGTGGGTTTATGTGGCCATGCTGTCAATGTTGTGCGTGTATTGTTCCTGTCTGATCATGCAAACATCGTTTGGAAGCATCTGCTGACCTATTCTTTTTTTATTTCAAATAATTTTTATTTTGAAAAATGGATGATTTATACAAAGATATCTTAACAGCAAGTTCCAGGCATGGATCTCATACAGTTTCAAAGGTTATAATCAACGAAGTGACAAACATCTGCTTTCCCTTATCGAAATCATTAAAGCACAAATGTAAGGTTGCGAGGCCTAGATTCTACGTGAGAACACAGGGCCAGATGAGTAGACTACAAAACAGGAGAGAGGAAACAAGGCTAAAACAAAAAATAAACGGAGATGAACCTGGTGGACTACCGCAGGAACGATAGGTTCCTACTCAGACCTCTGCCCGATGGACAGACCACCCCCATGGGAACTCGCTGTGGCCTGTCCGGGGGGCCCGAGTGCCAGGTTCCTGCGACTTTGCCCAAAAACAAAAATTGTACCATGCTAAGTTAATCGTGTTTTGCGAACAGTCTAAGGATTGTCTCTGTTCTCTGCACTAGGCGTTTTGAATGAAAACCTGCCTTGCCGCCTAATGATTTCGGGAAAGGCAACTGGGATAACAGAAAAAACTTGAGATAAAGAAAATTAAATAGTTTAACAATACCGCCTGTTCTCGGGCTTCACCTGAGAGAGCTTAGTCTTTGTTAGCCAACAAAGGAGACAAGAAAGTCTTCAGAGGAAAGAGGGGAGGAAGAAAGAGGGAGGAGGGGTAGGAAGAGAGGGGGAGTACTCTGTAAACGGTTCTATCTTACTCTGTATCTTGTGGTATGCCCGGAAATAGGGGTACCTTACAGTATTTGGCCCATGGTTCCCAGATAGCGAAAAATGTTTCGTTTTTGTCATTAATTTTAGCAACGATTTGTTCTTGTGCCATTATCCACGACACCTTCCTTTTAAAAACTTTTATTGAAACGCTGGGTTTCTTCCAGGAATTTGCTAGGGAAGCTTTAGCTCCTAAGAGTATAAAGAAAGTAAGCTTCTGTGAAAATTTGGAAAAAGTCCTGATCTTCCCATTAAGCAAAGCGATGGAAGGATCAGGGGAGACTTTTTGCTGTAAAACAGAGCTGATCGTGCGGAAGACCTTACCCCAGAACGATCTGATTCTGGGGCATGTCCACCATATGTGTATCATTGTTCCCTCCATCTCACAGCCCCTGAAACACAGAGGGGAAGATCCTGGAAAGATGTTAGCTAAACGAGCCGGTACGTAGTACCATCTTGTTATGACTTTAATACTGGCTTCTATTAATGATATGTTTAGAATACCTTTGAATGATCGTTCAAATCTGGAGTACCAGTCCTCTAACGTCCAGGAGTTGTCCAAATACTCTTCCCAGGCCCGTGCATACCTCGGTTTCTCCGCTGAAGATTTTAAGGCAGCATAGATTATGGAGATTCATCCCCTCTGGACTTCTGAAGTGGAGCACCATTGTTCAAATGGAGTCAAAGATGACCTACCTTGATTTTGCTTTCATATGGAGTGGATGTAGTGGTGTATCTGTGAGAATCTGAAAAACTCTGATTGGGGCATGTCTAGCTCGTTTCGACAGTGGTTCAGTGTGATTGGTCCCCTAGGGGAGAGGAAATGGCCTATCCTATAGAGGCCCTTGTCCGTCCACCACTTGAAGGCCCTGATTACCATCCCTGGTGGAAAAGCTGGGTTATGGAATAAGTGTGCTAAAGGTTTGAGAGGTGAAACAAGATTATTATGTGAAAAGAGTTTTGTGCACAAGGTCAACGAGTGGGATAGGGTAGGAGATAGTATAGCAGGTCTATCAGTAGGGGAGCACCAAAGAAGATAGTCGATCGTGTTCCGAGGGGTTGCTTGTCTTTCCATGGCCAGCCAACGTGGTTTCGGGCCTCGGGCAAACGCCGACAAAATTTGGGAGAGCTGAGCTGCTTGATAGTAGCCCCACAGGTCAGGGAGACCGAGGCCTCCCTGACTTTTAGGACGGGTCAGCATACTAGAGGAGCATCTAAACCCTTTACGGCCCGAAATAAAGCGGACGATTTCAGATTGAAGTTTGAGGAGGGTGGATTTCTTAATTGGAATAGGAAGAGAGCGAAAAAGGTATAAAAGACGGGGAAGTAATGTCATCTTGACGGCGTGTATTCTGCCCAGCCAGGATAGCCCACATCTAGCCCACCTGTCAAGGTCTTCCTTACATTTACGGATCATGGGGGGAAATTAGCGTCAAACAGTTTTTGGATGTCTGGAGTTAAGTGAATACCTAAATAGGGGATATCTGTGGGTGCCCAGGAGAAGTTAAAGTTAGAAGAAAGCTGTTTTAGTGTATCCTGAGGTACTGTAATGTTCAGCGCGATGGACTTGGACATGTTGACCTTTAGGCCAGAAACGGTGCTGAAGTCTTGGAGAATCTTATAAATCATAGGAGTGGAAACGAGAGGGGAGGTGATGTAGAGAAGCAGGTCGTCCGCATATAGAGCACATTTATGCTCCTGGTCTCCACATTGGACCCCTTTGACATCTGGGTTGGTTCTAAGTGCTATAGCTAGTGATTCAATTGCTATCGCAAAGAGGAGGGGGGAGAGTGGGCATCCCTGCCTGGTTCCTCTGTTAATAGGGAATGAGTCTGAATACCTTCCTAGGAGGCGGACCTGAGCAGACGGGGTCGAGTATAGGGATCTAATGTAGTTCAGAAAGAAGGGACCGAATCCCCATCGCTGTAAAATGTCAGTTAAATAATCCCAGTTAACGGAGTCAAATGCCTTGTGTAGATCGATGGAGAGGAGGAAGCCCCGCTGCGGTGAGCCTGAATCCCAGCACGACTTTAGAAGGGATATAATGTCTATCGTCCTACGTATTTGGTCCGGCCCCTGTCTACCAGGGATGAAGCCCACCTGATCATTGTGAATATAATTGGCAATGAAGCTTGCCATTCTATTCGCTAGAATTTTTGTCAGGAGTTTGATATCGTTGTTAATAAGCGATATGGGCCTATAGTTCCCCAATTCACTTGGGTCTTTCCCCGGATTCGGTATCACCGAGATATATGCCGAGTTAAGGTCAGGTCCCAGGAGGGCTCCATCCCTGAGGGAGTTGAAGAATTTAGCTAGGTGGGGGGCAAGGGTAGTGGCAATTTTTTTGTAATACCCAGTGGATAGGCCATCTGGACCTGGGGCAGAACCCGTTTTAAGCGAGGCAATCGTATTCAATACTTCCTCCTCTGAGATCTTGTCCTCAAGCAACTCCCTATGGTCTTTGGTTAAGGCTGATAGGGGTAAGTCCCTGAGGAAGCGGTCCCTTTGTTGCAGTGATGGAGGCTCAGAAGATTTATATAGATCAGTATAAAATATGGAGAAGGCTTCCATAATTTTAGAAGGGTTCTGCGTCAGGTCTCCTGATGCCGTTTTGATTTTATGGAACGCTAATGTTCGGTGTTTTGGGGTGAGTTTGGCTGCTAGTTTGGAGCCCAAGCAGTCTGATTGGTAGTAAAACTTGGCTCCTGTCCATCTCAAGTGTTTCTCTGCTGTGGAAGTTAGGGCTAGATTAAGTGCCGTCCTAGTGCGGTCAAGGGTCTCTAAGGAGTCTGATGTGGGTAGTCTCTTATGTGCTTTAGCCGCTGCCCTGTAGTCCGCTGTGAGTTTTAGGATGTCGGCTTTATGGGCTGCTTTAAGATGTGAGGATAAGCTGATTATGTGGCCCCTTATCACCGGCTTATGGGCTGCCCAAACGGTGGAAGGAGAGACCTCCTCCGTTTGGTTAATTCTAAAGTAATCTTTGATGTTTTCCACTATGCCCTGACAGCTTATGGGATCATTGAGGATAGATTCTTGTAATCTCCAACGTGGCGGACCCTTGGAGGAACCTCCTTTCTGAGCCACTACCAAGACCATTGCGTGATCAGACAACGGAGAGTCCATAATCCTGGAGTTGAGGACAAGCGGGATTGTGCGCGATCGTGTGAAGATGTGGTCAATCCTGGCCAGGGAATTATGCGGGACCGAGAAGTGGGTGTAATCTTTTGTGTGTGGGTTAGCTTCCCTCCAAATATCCACCAAACCCTCCTCAAATAATAGGGCTGCTATTTTAGTGCTCTGTTTTGATGGGCGTTTAGATTTAGAAGTTCCATTAGCTACTCTGTCAAGTGCGGAGTCGAAAGCGATGTTCGAGTCTCCTCCCATAAATATTGTACCTTTAAGTAGGGGTTTTAATTTTTTGAGTAACAGATCAAAAAACGATCTTTGACCTTTGTTAGGTGCATAATATGAAACAAATGTATAAAGTTCACCCTCAATGAATCCGGATACTAGCAGAAAACGCCCCTTGGGATCGACTATCGTCTCCGTTTGTGAGACATTTAAATGCTTGGCAAAGCAGACGGCCACCCCTTTTGTTTTGTTTTCAGCTGAGGACAAGAAGAATTGTGGGTAGTGTTGGTGGAGAAATGAGGGTTTGTAGTGTACTGGGAAGTGAGTTTCCTGTAAAAGAAGGACGTCAATATGCATAGATTGGTAGGACTGAAAGGTCTTTCTGCATTTAATTGGGGAGTTCAAGCCTTGGGCGTTGTGTGAAATGATTCTAAGAGGGATATTCCGATCTTTTAGACTAACCATGGTCCAGAGGGGAGAGAACTGTCAATTCATACTGTGGCTTACCGTTACCCATGGAACGTGAAAGCTGACTGTGTTCTGTTGGTGAGGCGAGATGTCTGCTCGGGCCCGGGAAGGGGATATCAGGACCACCCCTGAGACCGGTAGAACCTAAAGAGGAGTACAGGAGGGTATAGAGAGCGGATGTGGAAAGAGCAGAAGGAAGAGACAAGAGAAGAACGATTAATTTCATGTAATAAACATAAAGCATCGATAAAACTTCAGTCAAGACTGATAAGTGTACTGAGGAGGTGAAAAGGAAAAAAAAAAAAAAAAAGATCACCTCGCACAGTCAAAAGGGTAGGAATAAATGTCTAACCTACCCTAAAGGCCACTCGGGCCAGGGCCTCCTGAAAACAGGGAGACCAACAAAAAAAACACCTCAGGGGAGCGTAAGGCGAACCTGAGGGTAATTAGAGGCGCACTGGGTCCACCACAGCCCCAGTTCCTCTAAACAATTAAGCCTGAGACCGTGTTCCGGTCTATTAAGTAGAAAATTAGACAGAGCATATCAAAATATGTGAAAACATGGGGTGAACATGGAAAAGGAAATCAATATATAAAGAAAATAATAAGGGAAAAAGAAAAAAAAAAAGGGGGGATAATATACAATTTCCATGTTGACCCCTTTTGCCACCTATGCAGTGTGGGTGTGACTATGTAGGAACCTCCCAAACAACGGGGGTAATCATGAATCCCTTAAAGGATGGATCGAGAGGCCGGGCCCATCAGTGCCCAGAAGGAGGTGGGGGTCCCAGGGTCTATAACCATCCTTCTTTGGATAACTAAGGGACACCACGAACATGTGGGGAAACTTCATGTAATGTCCCTCTCCCCCAAGGCTCAGCGGGGAGGGCTCTCGAAACCCATCCTTACTCTATGTTCAAAGTATTAAAAACACATCTTAAAAAAAAAAAAAGGAAAAAAAAAGGGGGCCTAGACCAACTAAGATTAGACTCAGAGCCCATGGGCTCGGGGAAAACGGGGACTAGCCCCAACCAGTCCTACAGCAGATGCGCTGCACCCTTCAAAAAAGGGAAAATGAGAAAAAACTGAGTTCCTGTGAGAGATGTGGCAGTTCAAGTTTCTCCTTCGAACTCTTGGAACTTTGTTTTAGCCAGGATGGCTGTAGCGGGCTTGCTGGGGGGGGTCTTTTGGTTGAAGATGGGGTACCCCTGCTTGATTGTGATGATGAAGGCTCTTGAGGGATGAGGCCCAGCTGGAGAAGAATCCGTTCACCGTCCGTGAAGGTGGAGAAGCTGTAGTTTCTACTCTTGTGTGCAAAATTCAGTCTCAGCTGGAACGACCACCTATAGGGGATCTCCTTCTCCTGCAGGAGTAGTAGTAAAGGTTTCAAGGCCCTTCTCTTCTGCACTGTGTAGGGGGACAGGTCCGCAAAGATCTGAATTTTGTCACCGAGAACAGAGATTTCCTTCAAATTTCTGGCTTTTCTCATAACTTCCTCCTTTACCGCATAATGATGGGGTTTCACAATAATGTCCCGCGGGAGACCATCATTACGGGGGGGTTGTAGGGCTCTATGGGCCCTGTCAAGCTCAAGGCGGTGCTCTGGTATCTCCGGAATAAGATCCTTGATGAGGGTTTTGATGACAGAGTGAACCTCCTTTTCTGTTTCTGGGACCCCCCTCACCCTAAAATTATATCGTCTCGATCTGTTCTCCAAATCATCAATTTTGTTAAAAGCTAATTCAAGTTGGTCCTGCATATCTTGCAATCTCGCTGTGTTCTGATTAATCCTAGCCCCTGCTTGATCCGCTTTCTTCTCCATGTTGTCAAGCCTAAAACCAAATTGCTGCATGTCAGCGTGTATGGATGCTGTTATTTGGGCTGCGTTTTGGGCTAGGCTTTTGGATAATAGCTGAGCAAAGGCCTCCATCATGGAGGGAAAGTCTGTGGGTGTGGGGGCGGCTTCATGTGCTTCACTGACTGATAGCAGAAGGCCTGTGTGCGGGTCCATCATAGGGGTGGAATGGGAGGCCTGCCTGCAAGCTGAACAGGAGAGATTCTGTGGACGCTGGAGAATGGGCCGGGGGTGGAGGGGAGTGCAGGGTACCTGGTGACTGAGGCAGGACACAGTCTTGGTCTGCAATGGAGTCGTCCGCAGCTGCCGCCACGCTGTGTCTCGGAGGAGCGGCGGCCATTTTGGCATAACTGAGCGGTCCGGGTGCGGCCGTCATCTGGCTCGTCAAACTTCTTCTGGCAGACGCCACCAGCATCAATCCATTCCCGGGGGTGTCCGGAGCCCGATGGTGTCTTTTAGGGGCAGAGATGAGTGCTCTGTCAGCGCTGTGGGAACGAGCGGGGCAGTGGTGGAGCGGAGCTTCAGTGGCTAGCGGCCATCTTGGAAGCTGCCGCACATGCGCCTCTGACCTATTCTTTTTGATCTCGTTGTTTAATCGTGTACACCGAAATGCAGCTTCCAGCAGAACATGGTCACCAATGTTTGTATGTGTGGATTGTGGGTTGATGGTGGGTGTTTTGAATAAGTCTTTTGAATAAGTCTTTTGTAATATTATGTTGGAATGACTGTTAGGTATGTTTCTATAATCTTGCAGATAAAAATGTGATGTGTTGCCCGTTATACACTGAAATTAAAGCTGTGTCCACTCTAAGGTTTTGTCAAATTTTAGAATGTAAGCTCCTATGAGCAGGGCCCTTAAACCCCCATTGCTAAATGTAGCACCATATATCCTGTCCAAATTTTTTTGAAGCTAGTAAATGAATGTAAATTTTTGGGGTTTTTTGTTTTTCTGCTGGTAAAATAAAAGTACATTATTGAGATTTGTTGTGGTGTTTTTTTTTTCTTCTACTTTTCTTTCTCTTTAGTTTTTGTGGGTGGTGGTTTTGGGAAAGTACAATATCTCTTATATTTTATTTCAATATGTATTTATGCACCAAAAAACTAATCTCTTTGCCCTGGTTCACATTAATGCTACTTTGAAATCGCCCTACTTCACTTGAAGTAGCACGATTTTAAAGTAGCAAGGTCAGCGTGATTTCAGGTGTGACTTGATAGACATCCGTGTGGCTTCATACACAAATGTCTATTGAAGTCGCACCTGAAATCGGCAAAAGTAGTGCAGGAACTACTTTAGCAAATTTGTGCGGCGCCACAAACAAAAGTTGCATCAATTGGAACAGTGCCATTGCTGCCAATAGTCATGCGATTTGATCTCTCAAATCGCATGACAAATCGCTCCAATGTAAACCTAGGCTTCTGCACACCTGCAAGTTAATGATAAAGGTGGAATCTTTATATATAACAGCTGTGGAGAATTGCAGGTAATGAATTCAGCTGGTGGATAGGCAGTGTTCTATTGCCGCGTACACACGAGCGGACTTTACGGCGGACTTTGCCCGGCGGACTTTTCGTCGGACTTTGTTTGCTCCTTGCGCCGGACTTAAAAACGAACGGACTTGGCCACACACGGTCACTGCAAAAGTCCGCTGGTTTTGAACGCGGTGACGTATAGCACGTACGACGGGACTAGAAAAAGGAAGTCCAAGCCCCACTCCGGCACCCTTTGGGCTCCTTCTGCTAATCTCGTGTTAGTAGAAGTTTGGTTAGAGACGATTCGCGCTTTTCACACTTCAGCTTATTTCGTTCGTTTTCTGCGGTTCAGTTTGTGCTTGTGAGGTTTGTATCTGCTTTTCAGTGCGTGTTGGTCAGTTCGTAACCTGCCTTGCAGGCCGTTCTGCTCCGCTCGTTCCTGATTTTCAGGTCGTTCTTCATAGGCCTTGCTGTTCTTCAGTGCGTTTGTTATAAGTTTGTTTGTTTGAGCAGCCGACCGTTTTGAAGCCATGTCGAGTGGACGTTCTCGTTCTCGAGTTCGTGCTTTGTGGGGACTTGGTGTTGGGGTTAATACTTTGACCCGAGTCCAGTCCATGAACAGGGCGAGGAGGAGTTCATGGACCAAGAATTGGTTGCGCCAGCGTGACCAGTTCTGTCATATGCCTTTGCTCCGTGAGCTCCGTGAGAACAATCCTGATGATTTCAGGAATTTTCTCAGGATGACGGACCCCATCTTTGAGCGTCTGCTGGCTATGCTGACCCCCTATATCAGCAGGCAGGATACCTGCATGAGGCAAGCCATCAGTGCGGAGCAGAGGCTAGTTGCCACGTTACGTTATTTGGCGACAGGGAGAAGTCTTCAGGACTTAAAGTTCTCGACAGGCATCTCCCCCCAGGCTCTGGGGATCATAATCCCAGAGACCTGTTCTGCTATTATTCAGGTCCTGCAGAAGGAATATATGAAGGTAAGTTTTATCCTTTAACATTACATGATATGTATTAAATGTTTTTTGATGTATTGTAGAACTGTCCTCTTTACCTAATTGCCATGCTTTCAATCTGCTGTGAATGTCCCCTTTATCTTTGTGAATGCCTATTTTAATAATTTATTGCCCTATACATGCCTAATTTATTTCATTAACCTCCCCACCATGCAATGCTGGGTGCATTTTTATCTCTAGACTATAGTCCATTGAACAATGTATATTGTCTGCTCCATTGTCTTGTTTGTCCCTCCCCCACCCCACTAATGTTTCAGCCAGTCAGGTGTGTTTGTTAACCTAATTAGAACCCCTCCCCCACCCCACTAATGTTTCAGCCAGTCAGGTGTGTTTGTTAACCTAATTAGAACCCCTCCCCCACCCCACTAATGTTTCAGCCAGTCAGGTGTGTTTGTTAACCTAATTAGAACCCCTCCCCCACCCCACTAATGTTTCAGCCAGTCAGGTGTGTTTGTTAACCTAATTAGAACCCCTCCCCCACCCCACTAATGTTTCAGCCAGTCAGGTGTGTTTGTTAACCTAATTAGAACCCCTCCCCCACCCCACTAATGTTTCAGCCAGTCAGGTGTGTTTGTTAACCTAATTAGAACCCCTCCCCCACCCCACTAATGTTTCAGCCAGTCAGGTGTGTTTGTTAACCTAATTAGAACCCCTCCCCCACATTCAAATGTATCAATGGGCCATCATAGGGGGTGATTAATCTTAATAAGTGTGCCTTATGTTTTTCAACATTTCAATTACAAACACACATATTCATAATATTTGACTGCTGTTGTTTACTAATGTTTTGGTGTAATCTGAACTAAAATTTTTGTTATTAAAGTCCTTATCTTTTTTTTTTGCACTCCACAGTTTCCTACAAGTCCACAGGAATGGCAGACTGTGGCCTCCCAGTTCGCTGACCGTTGGGACTTTCCCAACTGTGTCGGGGCGATTGACGGGAAACATGTCCGGATTGTGCCACCACCGCATTCGGGGTCTTATTTCTTTAACTACAAGGGGTTCCATAGTGTAGTTTTGATGGCGGTGGTCTCGGCACATTTGGAGTTTATGTTTGTGGATGTGGGGAAGAACGGCCGGATGTCTGATGGAGGAGTCTTTGCACAGACCGAGCTGTGCCATCGTCTCCAGACCGGTGGCCTGGAATTGCCACCTGATGACGATAATGTGGATGGACTCCCCTCAGTTTTTATTGCTGATGAAGCATTTGCTCTCTGTGAGAACTTGATGAGGCCGTTCCCCCAAAGGACACTCACCCCTGAGAGGAGGGTATTTAATTATCGGCTGGCCAGAGCAAGAAGGGTTGTGGAGAATGCCTTTGGTATTCTGGCCAGCCGGTTCCGTATCTTCCTTACGGCTATTAATTTGGCGGACTATAAAATCAACCATGTCATCCTTGCTTGCTGCATCTTGCATAACTTTTTAAGGAGACATTCAGCTACATATCTATCCTCTGTTGGGCCTGAGCCCAGACTGGAAGAGTCTAGTAGCATTTTAACAGGCCTAGAAATTGGGCGTATTGGCTTGGCCCCCCGAACCGCACGTCAAGTGCGTGACCGTTATGTCAATTATTTTAATGGTCGGGGGGCCATTGCTATTCAGCAACAGCTGTAAGTTTAGATCAAAAATAAAAAAGAAAATTGGTTTATCTAAATATCTTGTTTTTATTGTTGTTTACCTTTAAGTTATGTCTGTCTCCTAGTGCACTTGTAGTAGTGTCAAGTGCGTTTCGCTTTAGTTAATCAGGCCCACAAAAACAACCCCTAAATTTTGACTTCAAGAAACAGCCACACACATTGTATAGGGTAAAAAATTTTACTTGGTGCACATTGAAAGGTGCATTTTTTACCATATGTTTTTATTTTTTTTTTTTTTTAATTTTTTGTCAAAAATATTTTACGTTGTGTAAAAAAAATACTATTTTAGTAAATTATTCAAGCCATTTTTTCTCAAAAATATAGACCTTTATCTAACAAGATTTACATACACAACAGTGTTTTTAGAAACAAAAATTAGAATATAAATGAACTTACAAAGTTCAACAATATTTCGAGAACGGTGCATGTAATGTCACCCTTGGAAATTGTTAATTTATAAGATGCTCAAAATTGAGCTTTAAGAAAGGGTCAAGTCAACATGTGCTATCTCCTATCATGGGAGAGCAATGTACGTGTTTTGTGTGTGCAATCCCATTTTTGGTTCCTCTCACCACCAAAGAATTTTCAGGATGAAGGGTTTGCAAACACAAAACAAGTACATTGCTAACCCATGATGGAAGATAGCACATGATGACACACCGTGTGCATCACACACTTTAAATTTGGGTATACCCCCAAAATATTCCAAAAATTTTTGATAACAAAATAACTTCACAAGGAAATGAAGAACATGATTGATGTTTTTAGGCCAAACGTGATTATATTCGGCCCAAAACATCAATCATGTTCTTCATTTCCTGTTGCATGGAGTCCAGGCGAAGTTTCATGCTGTGAATTTGTTCACGCATTTGATCTATGTGGCCATTCCACAGCATAATCTGGCCAATTAATCTTTGTGCACTGTCTGTGGTGAAGTGCTCTGCCGCTTGGCCTTCCACAACCAGAAACTCACCTAAAACGAGTGAATAAAAACAAGGTTTACAATATGCACGCCAAAATACAGTAAAACTGAAGCTGGGGTGTCAGTCACTCACTTGGTGGGCTTGAAACCTCGCACACTTCCTCCACCTCTCCTTCCTCAAGGTCGTCGGGTGGGCGTGGTCTTGGGCTGGGGCTTGGGGTAGGTTCGGCCTCAGGCTGGTGACTTGGGGGGGTCCTGAGATCCTTGGACTGTTGTCTGAGTCTTTTCTCCCCTATGAGATTAGAAAAAAAGGTATAGTTAAAAAACACTGATCTTTTATGTTTTAATAAATAAAGTAGAACGTTGTTTAATATTTTTGGGTAATTTTCACAGATGCTGACACCTCAATGATCTCCTATGTGTATTACCCCTCAAAAATTTCGTTATGGTCACATAGTACACTAGAAAATGCATTTCCTTCGCAAAATGCGTGGGAATGCAGAATAGCTACATGGCTAAAATGACCGCCATCAAAACTGCCCCATCATATTCCTATATTATAAATCAGTACATGGTGTGTCTGTCCCCTCCCCCCGGGCTCTGTAATCAGAGCTGAGATGCTCCAGCCACCTCCCCCCTGTGTATAACAGAAGCTTGGGTAACCATGGCAACAAAACAAACACAGTACACTCTGATTAATGTCTAAAATGTCACGAAATGACCTCTAAACAAAAAGGTTTTTCTACAAAATTTAAAAAAATATCAAACAGAAAGGATATAGCCAGATAGATGAATATTTAGTGAACATTGTAAAGTTTGTTTGGTGTCTCTAGGTGAAAGTATGAAGGACCGGAAACTTTTGGGAGCGGAAGAAGAATTTGAGGAATTCAAGCATGCTCCCATTGAATTCAATGTTGAAAAAAGTTAATAAAAAATTAATATTTAAGAAAGTATAAATGTTATTAACAAATTTTAAAATGACCACACATCAGCTAAAAGAGACGAACATTTTAATAGTTGAATGGTTTGAATAGCTGAAAGTATGCAGAAGTTACGCAGAGCCAAAAAACGTACGGAAGAAAAGTCTAAAAATTTAGACACAAATAAAATCGAAGAACAATAGTGGGACTGCTAAATCATTCCCACTAACTATAGTGCTCGTGAGTCCAGATGTGGAAACAGCTGCTGTGTCCTGTCCCTACATTACACTGAATCATTTTGGATGAAGCATTATATTTTCAAACACATCTACACCACATCAACTCATTGTGGGAATTCGCAAAATTATCAAGCCATATATGTATATCCAACCCTGTCCCATCGTATTTGGCGAAAAAATAACGTCACTTTCTAAAGTATCCGATCTATTCCAAAGAACGGTATTTACGAACGATGCAGAAAAACCGCCAAAAATAAGGATCAGCATGCAAGTTCTGTATCTCAATAGTAAAACACAAGTACTTACTTTTTTTCAGCAGCTTCTTTATTCGCCAATATTGCTCTGGCTCACGACTTTTTATGTCAGACCACCGCTTCCGCAATTGTTCTTTCGAACGTTTTGTCCCAAATTTCTCTTCCAGAGCGGTGACAACTGAGGACATTATTTTGTCCTTTCTCAGATTGGGTCGTGTGTACGGTCCTTTTTTGCCATCGTAGTCCTCCCTTCTTAATATGGACACCATCTCCACCATCTCTCCAAAAGCCATGTTGGTGGCCTTATATCTCCTCCGGGATGTGGATGTTTGGGGCTCCGGGCTTTCCTCCGCGCTACTTGCACTTATTCGCTCCGCCATCTTTTGCTATCTACTCCCACTGCGCAACGAAGAGTGAAGGGGCGGGGCCAAATCGTACTTACGAACGTCAGGGGCGGGCGACGCAGGCGGAGCATGACACATGCGCAGTGTATATAAAGCTAGTACGATGGCCTATGTATGTCCGTGCGGAAGTAGCGAGCGGAACAAACGAAGGTAAGATTAAAGTGTGTGTGTGTGTGTGTGTGTGTGTGTGTGTGTGTGTGTGTGTTTGTGTGTGTCCCCGTGTGTGTCCCCTAGATTACAACACAAACTAATCCTGAGATTTGGGACTGACATTTAAGTTTTGATCTTGTGTCTTGTCTTGCAGAAATAATGAATCCCTTTAAAGAGGAAGAGTTTTTGACACATTTCATTGATCTCTATGAGCAGAAGAAAAACCTCTGGGAGGTCAAACACCACCAATATTATAATCGTGATGTTAGGAAGGCAACACTGGGCACACTTTTAGAGTTTGTGAAGACTCGACTCCCCCAGGCAGACCTCAAGTTTGTGGACAGGAAAATAGGTATCTTGCGTAATATGTATAAGCGGGAACACAGAAAAATCCAGGAGTCGCTGAGATCCGGGGCAGCAGCTGACCAAGTTTATGTACCCAAGTTGTGGTATTACCACAAATTGCGATTCCTGGATGAGCAGACCGAAGCCAGGCAATCCCTTTCCACCCTTCCCTCCAGCCTTCCCTCCACCCTTCCCTCCAGCCTTCCCTCCAGCCTTCCATCCACCTCCACCCCAGCTGAGGAGTCCCAGGATGAACTGGGCCTTTTCACCATAGATGAAGTGGATGCGCCCAGCTTCAGCCAGGTATACTTTTTTGGAACATTTTGGGATTGTGTAAATGTTATTAATGATGTTAAGGTGTTAATTTTGAAAGTGCTTCATCAAAAATCACTTCTGCACAAAGAGTAATATGTAGACATATCACTAGACAGTAGTGGCCAAATATATACGTAACTTCTGATCTTGTTGATCATCTGAAATAATGGTGTGGTCAAATAGATAGCCTTTACTATTTTGTGTAATTATCTTTGAAAGTTAGGAGCTGAAAATTGTGTGTGATTGCATAACAGAAAATTACAACTATGTCCCTTTTTTTTACACAGGATGACCTCAGCCAGGAGGAGGCCTTGCCCAGTGGGAGAGAGGAGGAGGCCTTGCCCAGTGGGAGAGAGGAGGAGGCTGTGGCTGGGCCAAGTAGAAGCCGCACAGAGTGTCAGGTGCCTCCCCTCCGCATTCTCCACCAAAGGCCCAGGAGGATGACTGCAACAGAGCAGGAATCCCTAGAGCTCATACGGGAAGCAAGCCGGATCCTGAGTAAACCTCCCAATGTAGAGGAGGCGTATGGCACCTATCTAGCCGGCAGATTACAGGAGTTGGAAAAGGCCCAACGCCTCCTCTGTGAGGGTCTATTTTTCCAGGCTTACCAGAAGGGCTTGAGAGGGGAGCTTACTGCTAACACATATATAGCAGATGAAGCCACTCCTACTCCTCCTCCTCCTCCTCCTCCTGCCCCAAGTACACCACCAGAGGCACAACCTCCGAGGAAGGCTGCCGAGAAGCGTGGAGGGAAGGCTGCAGAGAAGCGTGGAGGGAAGGCTCCACGGAAGAGTCGAAAGTGATTGCCTGGTTTCTGTCTGTTCTGACTGTGCTCCCTGTGCTCTCCAAAGTCGCAAGATACCTATTTTCTTGTCGTGAAACTTGATGTGTGTCCTGGGGGACGAAAGGCTTCCCAGATTCTAAAAGTGTGTCCAGTGTTGCCTTCCTAATTTTTGTGTTTATTAAAAAAAAACTTTTGTGTTTACCTTACATTCTTGCCTATGTGTTTGGATTAAAAGACGCCATTTTGTTTGGGAGTAGGCAGGTACAGGTCGAAAAGACTATGGGGTTGATTTTAGAAAAGCAAATAGTCTGTGCACTTTGCAGAGGGCAGTTGCCCTCTGCAAGTGCAATTGCTCCAGAGCATCAGAAATTAGTTAAAAGCTTGACTTTGCAAAGAGTACCCAATCCTGTGCAAGTAAAACCAAAAAAATAACCTTTTTGCTTGCACATGATTGGATGATGGAAGTCAGCAGAGCTGCTTCACATTTAATAAAGCTTGGGAGCAACTGCTCTTGCAGAGGGCAAATGCAATTTCAAAAATGCACAGCCTTTTTACCTTTAGGAAAGCAACCCCTATGTGTGTTTTTGTCAAATAAAAAGAATGTATTTTGATTTACATGATTTTAGGAATCAATCAGCAGAGCTTCCCCGAATTTAAGCTCTTGCCCTCAGTTTTTATGCGACTGCACTTCCAACAAGTGCACTTGGTGTGCAATTTCTCAAGTGAACGTTTCACTTGATATTCTTAAATGATTTAAGCCTTTTGTCAAAAACAAGCTCGGGGGAAGCTCTGCTGATTTTTTCCGAAAAACATGTAAAAAAAAAATTAATTGTTTTGGTTTGGGCTTCCTTGCATGTGCCCCTCGGATCCACAGCGAACACACTTCAAAATGCTCTTTATGTGGAATTATATGTATAATTAGCAATTGGAGTGAAAAATGATTTTGCCTTTGTTAAATACACCCCCCTATGTCTAATGAACAAGGGACAACAACCTCATTAAGGTTCTTTAAAACAACACAAAATATGAATGTTAATTGTGGTAACTTGAAAATACACACCAAAAATGTGGTTAGCATTTAACACACATTGTAAAATAGCTAAAGTGTTGAAATAAAAAAAATCAAAAAAAAAAAAAAAAAATTTTACAATTAAAAATTTATGGAGATCTGGCTGTTACAAAATATTATATTAGTCATGGCAGGAGGATAAATCACGAAGAAAGAAGTTTGTGAGAACTCTGTGTGAATATAAAGCAGAAAAACAACTTCATTCCTCTCGCATTATCAATCCTAAAAAAAGGCTGTATTAAAAGACGACAGAAGAGGAATGTGCTAGCTTCAAGACGAAGGCTAGTTTTACCAGACCGAGCGCTTCCGTCTTGTAATTGCTTCAGAGCATGCGTCAGTTTGAGTTCGTCGGACTAGCACACAGACGATCGGTTTGTCCGCTAGAAAGAAGAGTCCGTCGGATAAATTTTAAACAAGTTTCAAATCTAATTCCGTCCAACTTTTTAGAAAACAAAGTCCGCTGGAGCCCACACACATCGAATTGTCCGACGAAATCCAGTCCGCCGGGCAAAGTCCGCCGTAAAGTCCGCTCGTGTGTACGCGGCATATGTGTCAGCTTTAGTTAACATTGGTGCGATTTGACATGTCAAAGTGGTGACAATTGCACTGTTTTAATTGGTGCGACTTTGGGGTGCAATTTGTATTGATATCAGTGCAGAAACCTGCACAGATGTCTCTGAAATTTCCCCTGCAGTCGGGACTGACATGTGGGAATGAAAGTGTGTGATTTTAGCTGAACGATTTCCTCCCTCTGTCAGTGTGAACCAGGGCTCAAACTGGGCCTTTTGTTTTTGTCATTCACCTGCTGCTAACTCAGGGACACCATTTCTTATTGAACGCCTTTAATAATTAGAAATACAAATTTGCATATCTGCAAATAAACAAAACTAATACAATTCTAATAGTGGTTGCGATCAAATATTTGCAGCAGCGATCAAGAGTGTGGTTTCGCCTTCTGACCCAGAAATAAGTCATTGTAATCACCCAGAAGTCCCTGTGCTGGTCAAGATCTCCATTTAGGTGGACATGGCGAGGTCCCTCTTTAGCAAAGAGGAGGTGCTGCTCATTTTCCGGATAAGGGTATGATATGTACTTGTGCTTAATCAATGTGGGGGTGGATGTGGTAGTTAGATTTGGTGTGGGTGGGGTTCATTGATTTGTTTGGCATCCCCACACATTTGCTTCAGGCCCATGTGCACACATCACTTCCTGCATTTGTTCTGCTGATGTAAATGCAAGTATAAATGAGAGCTCCTTTCTATTAAAATATATGACTTGTTTCACAGTTTGGCGACTTTGGACCTCCGAGTTGCTTGACAAGTTGTACCCCATGATTCTCAATGATAACTATAGGGATGGGCCAAACATCCCCCTGTTCGGTTTGCAGCAGAACATGCGAACAGACAAAAAATTTGTGCGAACACTGTTAAAGTCTATGGGACACGAACATGAATAATCAAAAGTGCTAATTTTAAAGGTTAATATGCAAGTTATTGTCATAAAAAGTGTTTGTGGACCCAGGTCCTGCCCCAGGGGACATGTTCCAATGCAAAAAGTTTTAAAAATGGCTGTTTTTATGGGAGCTGTGAATTTAATAATGCTTAAAATGAAACAATAAAAGTGTAATATTCCTTTAAATTTTGTACCTGGGGGGGGGTGGCTATAGTATGCCTGTAAAGGGGCGCATGTTTCCCGTGTTTAGAACAGTCTGACAGCAAAATGACATTTCAAAGGAAAAAAAGTAATTTAAAAGTACTTGCGGCTATAATGAATTGCCGGTCCGACGATACACATAGTTCATTGATAAAAACGGCATGGGAATTCCCCACAGGGGAACCCTAAACCCAAATTTTTTTAAAAATGGCGTGGGGGTCCCCCTAAATTCCATACCAGGCCCTTTAGGTCTGGTATGGATATTAAGGGGAACCCCGGCCAAAATTAAAAAAAAATGGCGTGGGGTCCCCCTCAAAATCTATACCAGACCCTTCAGGTCTGGTATGGATTTTAAGGGAAACCCGCAGCAAAATAAAAAAAATGGCGTGGGGTCCCCCCAAAAATCCATACCAGACCCTTATCCGAGCATGCAACCTGGCAGGCCACAGGAAAAGAGGGGGGACGAGAGAGCGCCCCCCCTCCTGAACCATACCAGGCCACATGCCCTCAACATTAGGAAGGTGCTTTGGAGTAGCCTCCCAAAACACCTTGTCCCCCTTGATGGGGACAAGGGCCTCATCCCCATAACCCTTGCCCGGTGGTTGTGGGGGTCTTATCAGAATCTGGAAGCCCCCTTTAACAAGGGGACCCCCAGATCCCGGCCCTCCCCCCTGTGTGAAATGGTAAGGGGGTACAAAAGTACCCCTACCATTTCACAAAAAAGTGTCAAGAATGTTAAAAATTACAAGAGACAGTTTTTGACAATTCCTTTATTAAAATGCTTCTTCTTTCTTCTATCGTCTATCTTCTATCTTCCTTTGGTTTCTTCCTCCATCTTCTGGTTCTTCTGGTTCTTCCTCCGGTGTTCTCGTCTGGCATCTTCCTCTGTGGCATCTTCTTCCCTTCTTCTCCTCAGGTTGCTCCGCATGGCATGATGGGAGGCTCCCGCTGTGTGACACTTCTCGTCTTCTCACGGTTCTTAAATAATGGATGGTGATCCGGGGGCCGGTGACCCCGCCCCCTCTGACATCACGGGAATTGCCCCAGGGAAGTTCCTGTGCGTCAGAGGGGGGTGGGGTCACCGGGTGGCCCCACCCTCCATTATTTAAGAACCGTCAGACGAGAAGCATCACACAGCGGGAACCTCCCAACATGCCATCATGGATGCGGAGCGGCCCGAGGAGAAGGGAAGAAGACACCGCGGAGGAAGATGCTGGACGAGAACACCGGAGGAAGAACCAGAAGAACCAGAAGAACCAGAAGAAGAAGAAGATGGAGGAAGAAACCGAAGGAAGATAGAAGAAAGAAGATAGAAGAAAAAAGAAGTATTTAAATAAAGGAATTGTCAAAAACTGTCTCTTGTCATTTTTAAAATTTTTGACACTTTTTTTGTGAAATGGTAGGGGTACTTTTGTACCCCCTTACCATTTCACACAGAGTGAAGGGCCAGGATCTGGGGGTCCCCTTGTTAAAGGGGGCTTCCAGATTCTGATAAGCCCTTCACCCGCAGACCCCCACAACCAAGGGATGAGGCCCTTGTCCCCATCAACATGGGGACAAGGTGTTTTAGGGGGCTACCCCAAAGCACCCTCCTAATGTTGAGGGCATGTGGCCTGGTACGGTTCAGGAGCGGGGCCTCTCTCTCATCCCCCCTCTTTTCCTGCTGCCTGCCAGGTTGCGTGCTTGGATAAGGGTCTGGTATGAATTTTTAGGGGACCCCACGCCATTTTTTTTTGTTAATTTTGGCCGGGGTTCCCCTTAATATCCATACCAGACCTGAAGGGCCTGTCAGATCACTTTAGGGGGACCCCCCACGCCATTTTTTTTTTTGGTTTGGGGTTCCCCTGTGGGGAATTCCCATGCCGTTTTTATCAATGAACTTTTATTTGTATTGTCGGACCGGCAATTCATTAATAGCCGCGAGTACTTTTAAATGACTTTTTTTCCTTTGAAATGTCATTTTACTGTTCTAAATACGGGAAACATGCACCCCTTTACAGGCATACTATAGACACCCCCCAGGTACGAAATTTAAAGGAATATTACATTTTCATTGTTTCACTCTAAGCGTTATTAAAATCACTGCTCCCGAAAAAATGGTCATTTTTTAATTTTTTTTTGCATTGACACATGTCCCCTGGGCCAGAACCCGCGTCTCCAAACACTTTCTATGGCAAAGAACTTGCATATAAGCCTTCAGTGAGAACTTTGGATTTTGCAGGTTCGAGCCCCATTGACTTCCACTATTCCAGCATATGTGATCTGACAGGCATTATTGCCACAATAGCACTTCTTTCCATTTGCATTAGTGCTGACTTTCTGAGAGTTAAAGTCTTTCTGGCCTTTTTTGAGAGTTATTTTTTGGTACTGCAGGATAATTTTTTGGCGTTATAGTAAATGACCCCCACTGTTAGTGTTCCAAGAGCCCTACATCATAAACGCTCCAACTGTACCCACCACAAAATGGCTTCATCAAATTCACACTCCACTCCTCTCTCGCTGAAGATGGCCTCTATCAATGTCAAGGGCCTAAACATTCCTGAAAAGAGATCCTGTACACATATTTCTCACCCCTGCAACAAAAATACTCACAAATTGATTCCTTCTTCATCTCCCAAACCGATATCCCCTTACTAAAAAAAAAACACAATGGAGCCCATGACAGTCTCGATCATCATCTGATAACTATCCTCCTAGTCTTCCCAGAAACAAGTTTTAGGACAAAAACATGGAGACTTAACCCTCCTTACTTAAAGACCCAGTGAACATAGAACATTTCTCTACCTGCATCAAAGACTACTTCACACTCAACGACATACCAGAAACACCTTCCCTAACACAATGGGAAGCTCATAAATGTGTCATCCGGGGGGAACTCATAAAAACCAGCTCCAAATTTAAAAAAGAACATCAATCTAAAATATCAGCGCTTATGTCTCAAATATGTTCATTAGAAGCAGCACACAAACAGAATATAGCATCTAAAACATATCAAGACCTAACCCAAGTGAGAATGCTTCTCTTAGAAGAATTAAACATGAAAACCAAAAGACAATACATTTTGAGACACAAAATCTATTACGAACAGGGAAATAAAACTGACAGACTTACTGGCCAGAGTGGTCCAAAACAAAAAGCATAGCGCCACCATACACACATAAATGATAAACAAGGAACCTCACATAACTCCAACGAGGCAATAGCCCACCAATTTGAAAAACATTATCAGACACTATAAAACATGCCATTAAACTCCAATTGCCCACATAACTCAGACACAAGAAAACTCATCATCCAAGATTTTCTTTCCAAATACGGTCTAACACCAATTTCTGCAGAAACTGCCCAAAAATTAAATACTCCGTTTTCTGGAGAGGAATTTGAAAAAGCTTTAAAAGAAATTAAAGTAGGGAAAGCCCCAGGCCCTGATTGTTTCTCACTACAATATTTTAAAACTTTCAAAGACATACTAAAACCTCACTTTCTCGCAGCCTTCCGATCCTTTGACTCTAACACGCAGGCCCCCTTACAAATGCTAGCACATATAGCGGTTATTCCAAAAGAAGGTAAAGACGCTTCTCTAGTAACAAATTATTGCCCAATTTCGCTCATCAATGTTGATGTAAAAATACAGTATATGACAAGATCTCCTTAGACCTGGTAGGATTTATACCCAGAAGGGAGGGTAGGGACAATACCACCAAAGCCCTAAACATACACCACTGGCTCAATTCAAATGATAAACAAGGTTTCTTCCTTTCTCTGGACGTGGAAAAGGCATTTGACGGAGTGACCTGGGATTATATTGACTTGGTCCTCACAGCTATTGGTATACCAGATTTTTTTTAAAAAGTTTTTTATTGAGATGTACAAGGTGTAAAATATAGTAAACAACATTTTGTAAGACATTTTACAAAGGAAATTTTAGGTACATAACTTTACCTAGGGGTTGTACACATACGTACCAGGATGGGAAATCTGAATAAAATAAACAGGGCATAACATTCCAATAACTGTCTTCTAAGAAGAGATACCTGGATGGATATGTTTATAAAAAGTCCCTAGGATTTGCTAGATGGAACATAGGAAAACTAAACAGGAAGGGGGGTGGTAGAGTAGGGCTTAAGAGGGGGGGCATTATGGCTGAAGTAGAGACATTATGTGGAAATGTTCTTTACAATATTGATAAATAATAATGAGGACAGAGCTGGGTTGAGCTAAAGCCCACTGGATGTGGGATATCCTTTGGAGGGGGAGGTTGCCTCTCTTGGGTTTGGAGAGAAAGTATCGTAGTATGAGAACGAGTATTGGCCAAAATTGGCTATTTCCTCTAGAGAGAAAGTTGAGAGCATGAATGGGTGCCAATTGGAGTAAAAGCGAGCTTTAGTTTTTTCCTGTCTGAAGTCCGTGTTTAGACGGTCCTTGAATAGAAGATGTAGGAGCTCTCGTTTGATTTGGGTGATATTAGCGCTGTGAGAGGAAGTCCAATTTTTCAAAATGGTTCTCCTTGCAATTAGGAGAAAATTAAGGACCAGTCTTTGTGGGATGGGTTATCTTTTCAGATTCCCGTGAGTCTAGTATTTGTAGTTTGGGACCAAAGCAGCAGTTTGAGGTCTCAGTGACCAAAGATGAGAAGTAGCGGGTCCTTTGGTAGTTTTAGTAGGGTTATTTAAAAAATGTAGGATAGTACCTGATCCCAAAAGGTAGAGATGTAGGAACAATTCCAGAAGCCATGGATCAGAGACGGCTTTAGTTGGTTGCAGAGGGGACAGGAGGCCTTGCTCTGATCTGTTTTGGAGGATAGGAAAGGTATGAGGGCTCGGTGGACGATCTTCAGTTGTGTTTGTCTCCAAATTTCATTGGGGGTTAATTTTTGTACTGTGTTAAGGCCTTGTAGAATTTTTTCCACAAGGTTCGGGGGGGACTGACTTCCATTTGCAGTGGAGAAGGGCTACTTAAGAATATGGATGGGCCATGTCGGATTCCAAGGTGTAGTTAGAATAGCGTGAGGATTGTGTTATCCAGTCCAGGCTAGTTCTCAGTAAACATGCTAAGTTATAGATTCTAATATGAGAGACTGATGCTCCCTTCGCGTCTGGGAAGATATAGTTTCCTAAAGGCTATACATGGTCTTTTGTTTTGCCATCGAAATTTTGATATGGCTAAATTGAGATGTTTTACATCTTTGTGATGAAGGAGTAGCAGAATAGTTTGCAATGGGTATAATAGTCTAGCAAAACTGACCATTTTTATCAGGTGGCATCTTCCCAGGAGCGAGAGGGGCAGATCCATTCAGGTAGTTAGTTTTTGAGCGATTTTTGAAATCAAAAGAGGGTAATTAAGGTGGTATAAGGAAGAAGGGAGTTTCCCTATTTTGATTCCCAGATAGGTGATATGTGATTTGGCGACTGAAAAGATGGAGTGCTGGACCCAAGGTGGTTTAGAGAGAGTGCCTAGGGGGAGGATTTCACTTTTGCCATGCTTAATGCGGAAACCTGAGCAGGATTGAAATTCGTTGAATACCTTTTTGATAGTAGACATATCAGATGGGGGATTGAGAATATAAGAACGTCATCCGCAAAGAGGAAGGTGCGTAGGTCGTGCTTAAAAACTTTAATGCCATGTAGGGGGTTGTTAAGGCTAGATACCTGGAAAGGGGTTCTAGGGCGATGTTGAAGAGGAGCGGGGACAGGGGGCATCCTTGGCATGTACCCTTGTGGAGGCGGAATTCATCCTAGAGTAAGCCTGCTGCCACCAGTCTAGCTGCCAGAGCCGTGTACATGGTATTAATGAGATGGTGGAAGGGGCCAGTGAAACCCATTGTTGACATGGCCATGGAGAGTCATTCAAAACTGACATTATCAAAGGCTTTCTCTGCATCTAGTGTGATGATGGCATAGTCTCCGCCTGTGTTCTGGTTAGCATGCTCTAAGGCCAGCATGACCTTGCTTATGTTAAGGGTGGCAGTTCTGCCTTTTACAAAGCCAGATTGGGCAGGGTGTATCAGTAAGGGGATGATGGCTGCGAGCCTAGTAGTTATGATCTTGGATAGGATTTTGACATCCAGGTTCAGAAGTGAGATGGGTCTATATAAGCCTGGGTCCTGGGGGTCTTTGCCCTTTGTAGATAGTAATTTGATAATGGCCTGGTTCCCAGACTGTAAGTATGTGCCACCTGACCAAATACCGTTGTAGACCTGGTAGAGAGTGGGTTCTATGATATTTTGTAGGGTTTTGTAAAATTTACTAGTGAATCCGCCTTGGAGGTGGTTAAGTTGCAGATGGTGGTCGATATTTCGGGGAGAGAAATGGGAGCATTAAGGGCCTTTAGTTGTGATGGAGTGATTTGGGCATGTTTATTTTCTCAAGGAAAGAGCGTGCTGTTTGTTTGTCTATGGGGTCTGGGACGTATAATGCTGAGTAGAATTGAAGCATGACTTTGTTAATTTGCTGTGGTGTGGAGTGGATGATTCCTTTGGTGTCTCAAAGAGATGTGATATGGGTCGGGCGGAATGGACCTTTACAGAGCTTGGCTTATACTTTGCCTGCTTTATTTCTGAACTTGTGGAGGGTGGCATCTAAGTGGGCCCTTTTGGTTAATTCAAGGGTGTCTGCCCAAGTGTCAAAGTCCCTTTTTGCTGCCTGCCATTCTTTTCTGGTGTCTAGGGAGTCATTGGTGTATAAGGAGTAAGGATGAGCCGAACACCCCCCTGTTCAGTTCGCACCAGAACATGCGAACAGGCAAAAAATGTGTTCGAACACGCGAACACCATTAAAGTAAATGGGACACGAACATGAATAATCAAAAGTGCTAATTTTAAAGGCTTATATGCAAGTTATTGTCATAAAAAGTGTTTGGGGACCCGGGTCCTGCCCCAGGGGACATGGATCAATGCAAAAAAAAGTTTTAAAAACGGCCGTTTTTTCGGGAGCAGTGATTTTAATAATGCTTAAAGTGAAACATTAAAAGTGTAATATCCCTTTAAATTTTGTACCTGGGGGGTGTCTACAGTATGCCTGTAAAGGGGCGCATGTTTCCCGTGTTTAGAACAGTCTGACAGCAAAATGACATTTCAAAGGAAAAAAAGTCATTTAAAACTACTCGCGGCTATTAATGCATTGCCGGTCCGACAATACACATAGAAGTTCATTGATAAAAACGGCAGGGGAACCCCCGAACCAAAATTTTAAAAAAAATGACATGGGGGGTCCCCCTAAATTCCATACCAGGCCCTTCAGGTCTGGTATGGATATTAAGGGGAACCCCGGCCAAAATTAAAAAAAAATGATGTGGGGGGTCCCCCTAAATTCCATACCAGGCCCTTCAGGTCAGGACAAGGGCCTCATCCCCACAACCCTGGCCAGTGGTTGTGGGGGTCTGCGGGCGGGGGGCTTATCGGAATCTGGAAGCCCCCTTTAACAAGGGGACCCCCAGATCCCGGCCCTTCCCCCTCTGTGAAATGGTAAGGGGGTACTTACCCCTACCATTTCACTAAAAAACTGTCAAAAATGTTAAAAATGACAAGAGACAGTTTTTGACAATTCCTTTGTTTAAATGCTTCTTCTTTCTTTTTTCTTCTATCTTCCTCCATCTTCTTCTTCTTCTTCTGGTTCTTCTGGTACTTCTGGTTCTTCCTCCAGTGTTCTCGTCCAGCATCTCCTCTGCGGCGTCTTCTTCCCTTCTTCTCCTCGGGCCGCTCCGCATTCCATGGCATGGAGGGAGGCTCCCGCTCTTCTCTTCATCTTCTTCTCTTCATCTTCTTCTCTTCATCTTCTTGTCTTCATCTTCTTGTCTTCATCTTCTTTTCGGGCCGCTCCGCATCCATGCTGGCATGGAGGGAGGCTCCCGCTGTGTGACGCTTCTCCTCTTCTGACGGTTCTTAAATAACGGGGGGGCACCCGGTGACCCCGCCCCCTCTGACGCACGGGAACATGACGGGACCACAGGAAAGTCCCGTCAAGTCACTGTGTGTCAGAGGGGGCGGGGTCACTGGGTGGCCCCACCCCCCAGTTATTTAAGAACCGTCGAAAAGGAGAAGCGTCACACAGCGGGAGCCTCCCTCCATGCCATGGATGCGGAGCAGCCCGAGGAGAAGAAGGGAAGAAGACGCCGTGGAGTAGATGCTGAACGAGAACACCGGAGGAAGAACCAGAAGTACTAGAAGAACCGGAAGATAGAAGAAAGAAGAAAGAAGAAGCAATTAAATAAAGGAATTGTCAAAAACTGTCTCTTGTCATTTTTAACATCTTTGACAGTTTTTTAGTGAAATGGTAGGGGTACAAGTACCCCCTTACCATTTCACACAGGGGGAAGGCCGGGATCTGGGGGTCCCCTTGTTAAAGGGGGCTTCCAGATTCCGATAAGCCCCCCGCCCGCAGACCCCACAACCACCGGCCAGGGTTATGGGGATGAGGCCCTTGTCCTCATCAACATGGGGAAAAGGTGTTTTAGCTCCCAAAGCACCTTCCCAATGTTGAGGGCATGTGGCCTGGTACGGTTCAGGAGGGCGGGCGCTCTCTCATCCCCTCTCTTTTCCTGTGGCCTGCCAGGTTGCGTGCTCGGATAAAGGTCTGGTATGGGTTTTTGGGGGGACCCCACGCCGTTTTTTTTTGTTAATTTTGGCCGGGGTTCCCCTTAATATCCATACCAGACCTGAAGGGCCTGGTATGGAATTTAGGGGGACCCTCCACGCCATTTTTTTTTTTTTTTGGTTTGGGGTTCCCCTGTGGGGAGTTCCCATGCCGTTTTTATCAATGAACTTTTATTTGTATTGTCGGACTGGCAATTCATTAATAGCCGCGAGTACTTTTAAATGACTTTTTTCCTTTGAAATGTTATTTTGCTGTCAGACTGTTCTAAATACGGGAAACATGCACCCCTTTACAGGCATACTATAGACACTCCCCAGGTATTTTTTTTTATTTTGACGCGGGGTTTCCCTTAATATCCATACCAGACCTGAAGAGCCTGGTATGGAATTTAGGGGGACCTCCACATCATTTTTTTTTAAATTTTGGCCGGGGTTCCCCTTAATATCCATACCAGACCTGAAGGGCCTGTATGGAATTTAGGGGGACCCCCACATCATTTTTTTTTTTTAATTTTGGCCGGGGTTCCCCTTAATATCCCTACCAGACCTGAAGGGCCTGGTATGGAATTTAGGGGGACCCCCCACGTCTTTTTTTTTTTATTTTGGTTCGGGGTTCCCCTGTGGGGAATTCCCATGCCGTTTTTATCAAATAACTTTTATGTGTATTGTCGGACCAGCAATGCATTAATAGCCGCGAGAAGTTTTAAATGACTTTTTTACCTTTGAAATGTAATTTTGCTGTCAGACTGTTTTAAACACGGGAAACATGCGCCCCTTTACAGGCATACTATAGACACCCCCCAGGTATGAAATTTAAAGGGATATTACACTTTTATTGTTTCACTTTAAGCATTATTAAAATCACTGCTCCCGGAAAAACAGCCGTTTTAAAAAAAAAATTTTGCATTGATACATGTCCCCTGGGGCAGGACCCAGGTCCCCAAACACTTTTTATGACAATACCATGCATATAAGCCTTTAAAATTAGCACTTTTGATTTCTCCCATAAATTTTAAAGGGTGTTCCGCGGCATTCGAATTTGCTGCGATCACCCCAAATTGTTCGCTGTTCGGCAAATTTGCGAACAGCCCATGTTCGAGTCGAACATGAGTTCAACTCGAACTCGAAGTTTATCCCTAATAAGGAGCGTTGTGCCTGATGTAAGCGCGCGCTGGCTACTTTGTAGTTTGTTAAAGTGTTCCTTTTAAAAGAGGTGGCATAGGAGATGATCCGACCCCTGAGGTATGCTTTGCCGGCATCCCAGAAGAGGGTCATCATCTATGTGAAGAGAGTTGGCTGTAGAGTATTCAGATCATGATTTGTCCATGAACTGCTGGAAGTCAGTGTTGTTATGTAGGTAGGGAGGAAAACGCCAAATTTTAGGGTGGGGAGGTAAGTCAAGATTATCGAGTGTCAACTCTATGGGTGCATGGTCGCATATGGCAATGTCGTGAATTTCAGCACTGGTGAGCATTGGGAGAAGGTTGTCAGAGCCAAAGAAATAGTCTATCCTTGTGAGGACATTGTGTGGTTTGGAGTAGAAGGTAAATTCCCTGTCTGCTGGGTGTGAGGGGCGTCAGAGGTCCTGGAAGTGGATGGCTTCCATGGTGGTTGCAAAGTATGAGGGGGGGTGGGATCGGAGCTAAGCTTGGGGCACTTGGGGGGCGATCTGTCATCCGTCTGATGGAGGATGTCATTGAAGTCTCCTCCAACTAAATGAGGGAGGTGAGTGTTGCTAAGTAACCAAGTAGATAGTTCAGTGTAGAACTGTTTGCCTGGACTATTGGGAGCGTAGATATTTGATATCACTAGCTCCTTGGAGCCTATTTGGATATGTGCCATGATAAAACGTCCCTGGCTGTCTGATTTAACAGATAAGACAGTGCAGGGGAGGTTTTTGTGTATCAGCTAGAGAACACCTGCTTTACGTCCAACAGCATCCGAGCCTAAGACAGTGACTACCCAAAGCTTCTTTATGCAGTGAAAATCAGGGGTTAGTAAGTGATATTCCTGGATTAGGGCTATGTCAGTTTTGATTCTTTTGAGATGTCTGAGAATTTTCATTCTCTTGTTGGGGGATCTGAGACCTTTTACGTTCCAGGAAACTATTTTCATATTGGGGGGGGTCGTGTGAGGGATTTGGGCCGATGTAACAGATTCGTCACTGTGTAGGTGGTGTGGTAAGGTTACAGCTATATAAGGAGGTAGGATATTGTTCTCATGGTGAGAATGTGGAGGAGGGAAGCGTGGAGGTTTGCATGAGCCCTGGAGTAAGAGGAGAGGGGGGGAGATGTCAGGGGGGGAAACCTGAAAAGAAAACAAAACTTTCAAACATGTGAACTTCTCTTTTGACTCAACTCAAAAGAGTTGAGTCAATGTGTAGGTCAACTCCCAGGACAGGACCCTAATGGTATAACCTAAGAGAGCCCATGACTGGAGAGAGGGTTCTTGTGAGGCTGCCTTGGGTCGTGTATAGGGGGAGGATAAGTAAAGCCATACACAGTGAGGCCAGGAGGGATTGTAAAACATATTAGAAAACATTTATAAAAGAAGGCACTTAATAGCTTAACAATGTAACATAGGACATATTTGTGTATATACTGAAGCCCATACAAAATAGTGGTATTTAGCACGAGTAGCTGGTGAGCTAAGAGGAAGAGAAAAAAAAAAAATAATAGGAAAGCAAGAATCGTGAAAGTGCATGAGCACAGACCGAGTCAAATCCTGAGGTGGTGCAGTGAGAGCTACCTTGAAGAAATGGTTATCCAAGAACGTGGACTATGACTCCCTTGTCAGCAAGGGGTGAGGCGGTGCTGGTTCGGGACTGATGGTCTGAAGCATGTGGGGGAGACCTTGCGCGGGCTCCTTTGGTCCAGGGAGCGATTGATTGGATGGGGTGTACGGGTGAGGGTTTGTATGTAGAGACCGCAAGTAGGCTTCCGCTTCAGAGGGGTCTTGAAAGGATGGCTGGTCGCCACTTGGGGTCTTGAGACAGAGGGTGGCCAGGAAAGCCAGTGTGAATTTGATTTACTGTTTAAAGAGTTCTGTGCAAACCTGCTGGAATGCTTTCCGTTTCTTTGAGACCTCAATTGAGTAGTCAGCAAATATCAGGACCCCTATTCCATCAATTTGGAGTGAGCGGGTTTGTCTGTACTTTTGAAGGATAAGGGCCTTGTCAGAGTAGTTCAGATATTTAGCGATTATGGGCCGAGGGGTCTTGCTTTCTGTGTTGTAGGACCCCATACGGTGGGCACATTCCACTGTGCAAGAGCCTGGAAGGCCTAGTGCTTCCAGGATGCCTTGTGCGTAACATTCAGATAGAGCAGGTGCTTGTAGGGATTCAGGTATACCCACGAATCGCAGGTTGCTCCTTCTGAACCTGTTTTCCAAATCATCGAGTTTTTGGATGATATGCTGATTTGTCTTGTCCTGTGCTTGTTCCGTGGCCTGGGCCTGGTACATCTCCTCTTCCATGCTAGATTGGGGGTGTTCTAGTTCATTCAGCCTAGTGGTATGTTCTCCTAGCTGGGCCTTTATTTGCTTCATCCCTGTGTTTACAGCCTTTTCCACTGAGGCAGAAATCATAGGGGACAAGAGAGATGCCACAGCCTGCGCTATGAGCTCTGTGTTGTTGTCCCTATTATGCTGTGGAGTGGAGGCATTTGGGGAGAAGGCCTGTGAGGAGGAGGATTGTGGAGAGGAGGCATGGGGAGGTTGAGGCTGAGCAAAGGAGGCATGCAGGGAGGTGTGTGCAGCCGCTTACCTCCATCTCCGCCATCTGTGAGTCTGTGTATGGCTCCGTGTAGGCCGAGACCGGGGCCTCGATTTGCGGCTGGGCCGGTGGCGCCCCCTGGGCCGTTTGTGTGCGGGAGCCGGTTTTCTCCACAAACCAATCCATGGGCTGGCGGATGTCACCCAGAGGGAGCTGAGGGTGATTTGGGAGGCTCTAGTTGGATTTTTAAGGCAGATTTGGTCCGTAGTGCGGGAGCCGAGGAGAGGAACAGCTACTCCATGTGGTGCCGGAACCGGATTTAATGCACTCATATATAAGAGCTTTATACTCTTTGCCCACTGCTAAGGTCCGTGTCAGTGGCCACCTGTCAAATGCCTTTTAACTCCACAATGGCACCAGGCAGGGCTACCCTCTCTCCCGGATACTCTTTGTACTTACGCTTGAACCCTTACTCAACAAAATATGACTTAATCCTGACATCAAAGGCATTACAATAAAAAACATACCTATAAACTCGCAGCCTTTGCTGATGATCTTTTACTCTTCTTAACAGACCCACACATCTCGATACCAAACTTTCTAAAAGACTTACCAAACATTCTCCAACCTCAAGATAAATGATTCTAAATCTAATGCACTAAACATAACATTAACACCAGAAACAGTCTTGCAGTGCCAAACCAACTTCCCCTTCAACTGGGCCAAGGACTCAATTACATACCTTGGAATTAAAATACCAAAATCACTCTCAAAACTCTTCCAAGATAATTTTGCCCCAGCCTTAAAGGAAACTAAGGAAGATTTAAAAAGATGGGACGTCCTTAATTTGTCCTGTTTCAGCAGAGCCTCACTCCTCAAAATGACAATTCTCCCATGGTTCATATATCTACTACAAACCATGCCAATACAAATTCCCATGTCTTTCTTTAATTCCTTTAGACAAGCTTGCTCCTCCTTTATTTGGAGAAACAAACCGCTAAGAATCAAATTTGATCATCTCACCCTAGCAAAAGATAAGGGAGGAATTGCCCTCCCTGACCTACGCCGATATTATTGGGCAATACATTTAACCAGGATAGTTAATTGGAACATCCATCAAGATGTACAAGATTGGGTCACTCTAGAACACTCCATTACCTCTCAATCATTGAGATCTTTGCCATGAATACACCCACATCACATTCATAACCAAATCAAACAACACCCTTTAATAGGCCCCACATTGACAATATTTCAAAACGCAACTAAAGCAACAAATCCCACCCCGTGGTTGAGCCCACTAACTCCACTACGTGTAAATCCTCACTTCCCCCAAATCAAATGATAATTCCTTATCGATATTTGGCCCCACAAAGACATACTAGCAAACCAACTCTTTAATAGAGGAGGAGTTTTCCTAACACTGGAAGACCTAAATGCTAAACTAACTCCCAAACACATTCCAAGATGGACATACACGCAACTGAAACATTTCCTGACAAGATGAACCACTACACACCATTGGACGAGAGACTTATACACTCTAGAGGAATTATGTTCCAAAAAATACCCCCAAAGGCATCTCATATCTGCCCTCTACTTATCTCTTTTCAAGGACAGTTCAGATTTCTCCAGCCAAGGCGTTCTCTTCATGAGAGCAGGATCTAGATATAAAAATCACTGACTCTAAATGGGAAAGAATCTGTGCATACATTCATAAGGGCTCCCTCAGTGCGGATATAAGATCCTCTCAAAATGGTATGGAACCCCTTCACTGCTTCACAAATTCTCGTGCTCTTCCACAAATAGATGTTGGTGCTGCGATACAAAAGAAGGAACCATGCTTCATATTTGGTGGTCGTGCCCTGTCATCCAGACTTTTTGGAGGACGGTACACAACACCATCATTTCAATCACATCAAATAAAAATAAATTCTCACCTGCAGTTTACTTGCTCCATCACACCAGTATCCCTAAGAGGCATTACCTCAAGTCACTCAACATGTTTATGATAAACGCAGCTAGACAATGCATTCCATGCCATTGGCGATCCCCATCTGCCCCAATGAAAGAGGAGTGGTACTGCAGACTTAATAACATTGAAAAAATTGAAGAACTTATTAGCATCTCCCACTAAACACATTTTGTCAATCAACCATTTGTCGAACACTCAAATTTGCGGAGTGCTCGGGAGGATGTTCGCCCGTCGTAACTACCACAGATGCTTGACAGCCCCCATGTTGAGGACATGTGGCCTGGTATGGATTGGGGGACCCCACACCATTTTTTTAAATAATTTTTCCTGTAAATCACCAACTCTGGGTTCCCCGGGGCGTGGAGTCTAAGCCCCAGCCTTCTTCTTCACCAGAGCCCCTGATGGTGGGGATAGACTTGCAGCAAGCCAGAACCAGGTTGCATCTCCAGGTGCACCCAGCTGAGGATGCGAAGACCACCCACTTGTGCAGAGTACAAGCAGCAGACAAAAGGAAATCCAGGAGACAAGCCTAGGTCAAAGTGGGTAGCAAACAAGCACAGATGGTAAACGAAGCCAGAGTTGGTACACGGGTAGTCAGACACAGGATACACAAGTGACAAGCATACGGGAGCTCAGAGAACTGTGAAGTTGCTCAGGCAATGTGGGTTACACTGAGCATGTCTTATATAGGCAAGCTAACTAGGAGGCGGGACAGGAAGTGATGGAAGTTAAGGAAATAAAAGCCCACAGAATAGCAGATGATGCCCATAGGTGAGCACAGCCAAACCACACATGTAAAAGAAATCAAGGTAGACAAGCACTGCAGCAAGGAGGTAAGAATACACAAGCAGGAAACTGCAGGCTAACTTGTGACAGGGGGGGTGCTTTGATGTTGAGGTCCCCATGTTGATGGGGAGAAGGGCCTCCTCCCCACAACCCTAGCCGCTGGCAGGGGGCTTTTAGGAATCTGGAAGGGGTCCCCTAGATCCAGGTCCCACCCCATGCTTATTCACCAAAAAAAGTGTAGTGTAATAAACTACAGTAGGCAGTTTTAGTCCTTTATTAAAAAAGTAAACAAAAATAAAAAAAGTATCCTCATGTAGATCCATTGTCAATCACAATGCCCACTGCCACCATCAACCCAAAGAAGAAGAAAAAAAAATGCTCTAACACTGCCGCCCCCTTGTTATGTCCACATGCCCCTGGTCAATGACGTCAGTCATGGCTGCCTAGTGATGTTAACATGTGACACCGCCCCTTAATTTATTAGTGTAGTGAGGTGGCAGAGCTGTCGGATGGTGGAAAACAAAATCTGGAGGAGAGCTTTTTTATTTTTATTGGGTCGGCGGTGGTGGCAGGCATCATAATAGTGATTTTTTAATAAAAGTATTGTGAAAAACTGCCTACTGTCTTTTTTTTACACTACACCTTTTTTGATGAATGAGTAGGGGTACTATGTACCCTTACTCATTCACATAGGGGGGCTGGGATCTGGGGCCCCTTGTTAAAGGGGGCTTCCATATTCCAATAAGCCCCCTGCCTGCAGACCCCCACAGCCACCTGCTAGGGTTGTGGGGAAGAGGTCCATGTCCCCATCAACATGGGGACAAGGTGCTTTAAAGGGGAAGAGCCCCCCTGCCCCAAAGCACCCCCCATGTTGAGAGCATGTGGTCAGGTATGGTTCAGGAGGGGGATGCGCTGCCTCATGCTCCTCTTTCCTGACTTGCTAGGCTGGATGCTCAGATAAGGTTCTGGTATTTTGGCAGTTTTGTGGGGAACCCCACATATTTTTTTTTTTAATTTTGGCAAGGGGGTTCCCTCCAAAATCCATACCAGACCTAAAGGGCTCGGTATGGATTGGGGGAGAACCCCATGCAGTTTTTTTCTTAATTTTTCATTGCCAGCATTTATCTTTACATTCAGCTGATTTTGATGAAGAGTTATTGGTTAAGGATGCAGCAGCCACATGCTTTTTAACAACTATGTTGTTTACTGGTTGTTAAGGATGCCAGCATCCTTAAATATTGCATACCTTTTTACTGCATGCATTTTTTTTTATCTTTTGTGAAACGACTTTCACTTTTGTTTTATGCAGTATTTGCTGAGTGCTTTTGCTCTATTTGGTAAATACATAAAGCAATAGTGAATTTACATTTTAGGACTGCATGTGGTACTTGGGAAAACGCCCAATAGGTTCTGTGAATAGAGCCCAGAATTGCAGAATGTTGATCTAGGGAGTTGCCTTTGGGCAAGGAATCCCCCAGCTGCAGAAGATTGCTTCTAAGCGGGCTAGCTCATGTGGGTTAGAACTAGGATTCAAACACATCCAAGTTTGTCCCTAATTAGGATGGATTTTTTTTCTTATTAAATTAGAGCATTATTTTTGAGGGTTTTTTGCCTTACTCTGCTTGAGGTTCTAAATGTATGAGATTTTTAAATCTTTTTGGCTGATCTTGATGGACTTGTGTCTGTTTAATCCTTATAATTATTTAGAAATGCCATTATCCATTATGGTACAAAGGCTGTAATTGAAAACAAGGTTTTTGTGAAACACACACATGTGCACTGCTATCAAAAACAATTGCTAATTTGTAAATAGTTTTTTATGATGTAAGTTTTATGAACTTTATATGTTTATCTACAGTTATGGATTCTGTGTTGTATATTCACAATCAAAATACTATTTAAATGTAAGCAAAATCAAAGTTATTTAAAACAATAGTGAAATCCTTCCATGCAATATATAAACATGTTGGCTTTATACTAAAATTTTGTGACAATGCCAACAATTCTATGATGTGAATTGAAATACCCCTTTTTAATGGGGTTCTTGCACTAAATCTGCGCCATAAATAAGAAAATGGTTCAACACTTCTATTGTCTTCAAATAGCATTAACACTAATTATAGACATCTGTCACAACTAGCTACTGGGTGGTATTCTGACACTGATTTATAAAAAGAAAAAAAAAACCTGCCTCGAGGTACTGAAATGGACACCAGACAAAAATGAACAATTATTTATCCTATTAAAATTATTGTTAGTGGATTCTCTGCAACACAAAAAAACATGACTACATTATGTATTGTAAATTATCTACAACTGAATCCTGCTTTCAAAATAACCTCCATTGAGAATATTCTTTCTTTCACAAATACAGCATAATAAATATGTGTATGGAAAGTTGGTAGTGTAACATTTTATTTTGTGAATTTGTTTGCATTGAAAGTCCTCCATTGATATTTTTATATTGTTCAATGTACAGTATATCATACACTGAAAATCTATAGGGATTTTTGTAATAAACAAGTCAGCAGTGTTCATGGAGACTTCAAGTATTAGTTTCCTTCCTTTGATTCTCCTATGACTTATTTGTTAAAAAATGGGCTGGATATCCTATTGCATACACATAACACAAAAAAGGACAAACTGTATTTTGTCCCTGGTGGAGATTGATAGGTCATATTACTAAACAATGGTGCAAATAGATTTTACAAATTGCTGCTAGTTTTAAAAATCACAGTTTTTTTACAATTTGTCAATGTACCTGTTTTCTAAACTTTCGTGGCTGGCCAGGGCCATCTTAATAGCATCATGGGCCCCTGGGGAAAGTATTGCTCTGGGGCCCCCTACCAGCTTGTCCCAATTTACACACCAACTCTCAAGAATTAAAGTATAAATAGTTAATAGAATTAAGCATATATTTATTAGTACTTTGAATAAAATCGATTTTAAACAATAAAAAAATCCATGCCATAAATCAAAGACTAGACAACACAAAGAACACGAAAACAAACTAACCCTAAGGCTGAAATGGGACTTTAGATGAGGCAGTAAACTAAACATACACCTCCATCCCCAATACATTGAGAAAAGGAAAAAAAACTAGGTGGTGGGACTTTAAATGAAGCAAATCACTAAGTTATATGAGCCAATCAGTATACACATTGTTTATTGATTGCAGAGTTGGTATATACCTATAAAGTAATACATAGTAAATTGATGTAACAATGCATTAATAGGTTTGAGTGGATCTAAGCAATACATAGTAATACATGGTAAATTCATTATCGAAAATATGATAATATAATACACTGATAAATATCGATTAGCAAGATCAAAACATTACATATCAATACATAATCAATTCAGTAATATACATTGTCTTAACTTAGGTATATAGACTCCAATAGTAGCAAAAGCAATGTAAGAGTATAAAAAGCAATGGTAGATTGGTTCATTAAAATAGAATATGGTATAATACAAATATTGGGCATAAATACTGTGACAACACATCATAGGGAAGCTCTACGCGTTTCGTGGTTATAATACCACTCATCAGGAGCAGATGCAGAATTGAGGGGTATCTATAATAAAATACAATTACCAAATGAGTATAGTAATAAAAATGTAAAAACATAAGGGGGAAAGGGGGAACACAAAGGTCCCGAGCATTCTCACCTATTTGTAGTATAAGGGTACGAGTGTAGATGGTTACACAGGTAAAAGGCATTATAGAGAACGTCATCCCGGAAGCTGAGGTGGAGAACCTCAAGGCACGGCAGAGCATCAGTAACCAATGGTGGATGTAAAAATAGGGAATCCCAATTTACAGCTGTGGTATATATAGTTAATGGTTTGTATGGATCGTATTGTAGCTACTTCCCAGGGGTATCTGTAGGGATCAATGGGTAAAAAATAAATAAAATAAAAAATAATAAAAAATCAGGATAAACTAGTTCCACAGCTGAAAAAATGGGGAGAAACTCCCAAAGGTAGGGTGTATAGGACAGTGACCAAGTGGGTAAAAGGAGAGAGGTATTGGAATAAAATAAGGTAAGGGAATGTACGCCGCCGACGTGTCCGCCCATCTGCGTATTCCACGTGGGAGGTATGGGCGCCAAACGCCGAGCACATATTGTTGCTCAGGCGGTGGCGCCACCTCCCATCAGTACGCTCTGCCGTGCCTTGAGGTTCTCCATCTCAGCTTCCGGGGATGACGTTCTCTATAATGCCTTTTACCTGTGATACCATCTACACTCGTACCCTTATACTACAAATTGGTAAGAATGCTCGGGACCTTTGTGTTCCCCCTTATGTTTTTACATTTTTATTACTATACTCATTTGGTAATTGTATTTCATTATAGATACCCCTCAATTCTGCATCTGCTCCTAAAGAGTGGTATTATAACCACAAAACGCGTAGAGCTTCCCTATGATGTGTTGTCCCAGTATTTATGCCCAATATTTGTATTATACCATATTCTATTTTAATGAACCAATCTACCATTGCTTTTTATACTCTTACATTGCTTTTGCTACTATTGGAATCTATATACCTAAGTTAAGACAATGTATATTACTGAATTGATTATGTATTGATATGTAATGTTTTGATCTTGCTAATCAATATTTATCAGTGTATTATATTATCATATTTTCGATAATGAATTTACCATGTATTACTATGTATTGCTTAGATCCACTCATTGAAACCTATTAATGCATTGTTACATCAATTTACTATGTATTACTTTATAGGTATATACCAACTCTGCAATAAATAAACAATGTGTATACTGATTGGCTCATATAACTTTCCTTTTCTCAACACAAAGAACACAGCATGGGGGAGTCGGGAGGGTACGGTACAGGTTCTGGCACAGAAGGGCGCGATGGGCTCTTTTCTTGTCTACTCTTTTCTAGTACTGTTTGGTCATAATGACCACCCCTGCTTTATCAGCAGGTCATATGACCACATCCTTACGCTGCTCAATGTCTCCTATTCCCTTTTTAATCCAATAAGGATAATGAACCTTTCTTATTTTTAGTTGTTCCAAATCCTCAACTACCCTATTTTTGAAGACAAAAATAAAAAAAAATTATTGTCAACATTTTGGGGTTAAAAACAGATTTGTTTTTGAGGGATGAGTGGTGATAACTACTAGCATTGAGTGGGGGTCTCTATTCGGGTTTCGACAAAAAATATTTCTTCAAATTTAATGTGTGTACATACTTCTCAGTTTGGACATAGGTGTCAAACTTATTAAAATTTTTAATTGGGGCAAATATGAGTCTCTTATCCAAAAGAGTAATCTCTTCTTTAGTGAGATCTATATCACTCAGATTATAGATCCCAGTCCCTACTGGTGTTTGCTTTTTTTGGGTCCTTCTTCCTGCTCTCCTCCCTCTCTTTTTCTTCCCCCCTCTTTCATTTCAAATCGGGGTGGGATCGTTCACCTGAGGTGGTGGTCTCCATAAAAAAAACCTAAAAACCCTTTGGTGGATTGGATAGGGTGGAGTAGCGATTATCCACCGGTCATTATACATGTAATCATTGGTGCCAGAAGCTCCTTTAACCTGTGGATAATTTATTTGTGGGGAATTTCTCTGATCCCAATGTTCATTTGGGGGTTGGTAATAACCCGAATAATAATTTGGATTATAATTGGGGCTAGAGTGGGAATGAGAATTAGTATTGGGGTTAAAATTCCCCCACCCCCTCTTAGGTGTCCCTCTCACATTCATACTTCCCCTCCAGTTACCTCTGGAGGGTGTACGCTGCGGTTGGGACTGGTTGGTGTGTTGCGTTTGTTACAATATGATTTTTTTTATTAATCAGACTTACGATACATGGGACATAACACACACACACACACACCATCATGCTGTAACATCAGAAGCCACCCATTATAGAAGAACAGTGCCTGACGCTCCAGAAAAATCATTGCCAATGGAGATCACGAACATACAGTAACAGAAGATAAGTAACCTTTAAGTGTATTTGTACTATTATAGACCATAGGCTGTTCAGTTTGCTAGGCATTTTGCTTGTTATAGATATCTGTCAGTCTTGTATTGCATTCCTAATATTGTAATAGTTTTGTATGTACAGCATCTTTGTATAGTAAAAGCACATTTACACACTGCAGAAATCTCAGCTTCCTTGCTTATACCACAGAGTAACCTTGCTAGATAGACGCAAGCAAAACATTTGGGGGCTTGTGCCACGATTTGTGCTATAATTCAATTGAAGCAGACCTGTTTTTCTGTAGTGTGTAGCTTGTGCTAAGTAAAACGCTGCGTAAGCTGTTTAGGAAAAGCAAGGCTGCAGAGGGTTCCGGTGGCCATAAGGAAGTGTGCAGCTTACCTATCTGGGCCAGAGACAATGAGTGGGAGCGTCTTGCTAAAGAATTTTGAAGTATGCTTCTCCCTTGAACCTGACGTGGGGTGATAAAGTCTCAGATCATTTTGTAGATTTTAGCCTTAAGGGGTTGGATTTAAGTAAAAAAGAGAAGAGGACAGTGTCCACAGTGGGTTGGCACTCCCTTAATGCTATTTATACCGAATCACATAGAAGGGAGAAGGCAGAGGCAGAAGTTAAGGTATTAAAAGACCAGCTAGCAGTTGTTTGCGTTCAACTGCTAGTCAGGTTGATGATTTGCAAGAGCAGTATGCAGCCCTCATGATCAAATCACTTAATGCCTTAAGGAAAAGGAAGGGCCATAAACCTGTTAGTAAAGCCAGGGTACGTGCCATTGTCCCATCCCAAAATTGTGATTGCGAGGATGTGCTCTCCTCAAATGATAGTGAGGATGAGGAGATAGAGTTTGATATTTCGCATGATGATCTGCTAGTGCGAAAGAAAAAGTATGCCAGACCTCTCATTACTAAGCATAGGAAACGGCAACATGATAGAGAGGATATGGCAGATGGGGAGGTGCATTATCGCAACCCCAGAGATGTTGGATTTGAAGAAGTATGGGAGTTTACACAAACTGAACTCCATGAGCTGGCAAAACAAAACAAACAAAGGTCTGGGGATCCCCTATTGACCTGGCTGCTATGCTTATGGAATGAAGGGGCGGACAGTGTTGTTTTGTCAGGTAAGGAAGCAGTGACTATGGGAGTGTTAACCCATGATCTACAATTGCATCAGGCAATGCGAAAAGCCCGAGAGTTTAGCGTGAATTTTTCACTGTTAGACCTCGTGAGAGATGGAATAGTCCGAGTATACGCTAGTCCTACTGACCTGGAAAATACCAACTCCTGGAGATCAATAGGAGAGGGTATTTCCAGGTTACGTAAGATGGGTTGTATAACCCATCAATTTGTTTCCATAATGGATGGGTCCAGATATTGAACCCTTTACGTCTGCTCTGCACTCTAAGCTGATGAAGTCTGCGCCATTTAATCTCAGGGCTCCATTATTGTCCTTGTTGGGAGGCCTGGGATTAAACAGCAAGATTCATGAAGCCACAACCTTTTTAAGCCAGTTGGGGGAGCTAGAGGAGACTAAAACAAAACCTGTCAGGGAAGTAGATAAGGACAAGGCCAGACAGGAAGAATACAAGCAGAAAAGGACAGAGAAGAAAGGGAACGGGGTAGAGAAGACAGGGGGAGAAGAGAAAACCAGGCTAGTTATTTCTAGGAAAGAAATGTGGGTGGACCTATTAAAGGCAGGAGTACCTAAAGATGAGATAGATGGGATTTCTACTGCAGAAATGCTGAAGAGGTGGAAACATTTAGTAGGGAAAACTGTCAGGGTTAGAAACACTACTCCTGGTTAAGATAACATCAGCCTAGACTTAGAGGAAACAGAACAGAGCCCTCCTGTTAGCCCCAAACCAATTCCCAAAACTGAACATGAACCCAAACCCAAATCCCTTTATCCTGGGGAGGAATTAGAGAGAATCAGAAAAGGGGATTGGGAGGTTCCTTATCCTTTATGAAGGGAAGGTGAGTCTCCTGTAATAGCCGTGAGGGCAGTGACAGCAGGAGACCGACGCCCATATGCACCTGTCACTGTATGGTGGGAGAAGTCATCTTCTCCTACACATGTAATGGCTTTAGTTGATAGCGGAGCCGAAGTTACACTTTTGCAAGGAAATCCTTCCCATCACAAAGGAGAATTGATTTATGTAGAAGGTTTATATACACTGTATTCCGTTTAGCTAGATCCATTCATAATTCCTATCTTAATACTGACAGGCAGGCTTGTCTTGTTACAGTATTTACAGCTACCTGAAGAAAACTGCTGGTGTTCTTTTGATCCTATTAGTACCACAGTCAGGCAGCTAGACTATTTACAGTTAGTGTAGTGCGTCCTCCTCACAGTGTTCAGTTAAAGCTACAAGTTAGTTTAGTGTGACCTCTGCACAGTGTTCAGCTAAAATTACAAGTTAGTGTAGTGCGTCCTCCTCACAGTGTTCAGCTAAAGCTACAAGTTAGTTTAGTGTGACCTCTGCACAGTGTTCAGCTAAAGCTACAAGTGAGGGTAGTGCGTCCGCCTCACAGTGTTCAGCTAAAGCTACAAGTTAGTGTAGTGCGTCCTCCTCACGGTGTTCAGCTAAAACTACAAGTTAGTGTCGTGCGACCTCTGCACACTGTTCAGCTAAAGCTACAAGTTAGTGTAGTGCGTCCTCCTCACAGTGTTCAGCTAAAGCTACAAGTTACTTTAGTGTGCCCTCCTCACAGTGTTCAGCTAAAGCTACAAGTTAGTGTAGTGTGTCCTCCTCACAGTGTTCAGCTAAAACTACAAGTTAGTATAGTGCGTCCTCATCACAGTGTTCAGCTAAAACTACAAGTTAGTGTAGTGCAACCTCTGCACAGTGTTCAGCTAAAGCTACAAGTTAGTGTGGTGCGTCCTCTGAACAGTGTTCAGCTAAAGCTACAAGTTAGTGTAGTGCATCCTCCTCACAGTGTTCAGCTAAAACTACAAGTTAGTGTAGTGTGACCTCTGCACAGTGTTCAGCTAAAGCTACAAGTTAGTGTACTGTGTCCTCTGAACAGTGTTCAGCTAAAGCTACAAGTTAGTGTAGTGCGACCTCTGCACAGTGTTCAGCTAAAGCTACAAGTTAGTGTAGTGCGTCCTCTGAACAGTGTTCAGCTAAAACTACAAGTTAGTTTAGTGTGACCTCTGCACAGTGTTCAGCTAAAATTACAAGTTAGTGTAGTGCGTCCTCCTCACAGTGTTCAGCTAAAGCTACAAGTTAGTTTAGTGTGACCTCTGCACAGTGTTCAGCTAAAGCTACAAGTGAGGGTAGTGCGTCCGCCTCACAGTGTTTAGCTAAAGCTACAAGTTAGTGTAGTGCGTCCTCCTCACGGTGTTCAGCTAAAACTACAAGTTAGTGTCGTGCGACCTCTGCACACTGTTCAGCTAAAGCTACAAGTTAGTGTAGTGCGTCCTCCTCACAGTGTTCATCTAAAGCTACAAGTTACTTTAGTGTGCCCTCCTCACAGTGTTCAGCTAAAGCTACAAGTTAGTGTAGTGTGTCCTCCTCACAGTGTTCAGCTAAAACTACAAGTTAGTGTAGTGCGACCACTGCACAGTGTTCAGCTAAAGCTACAAGTTAGTATAGTGCGTCCTCCTCACAGTGTTCAGCTAAACCTACAAGTTAGTGTAGTGCAACCTCTGCACAGTGTTCAGCTAAAGCTACAAGTTAGTGTGGTGCGTCCTCTGAACAGTGTTCAGCTAAAGCTACAAGTTAGTGTAGTGCGTCCTCCTCACAGTGTTCAGCTAAAACTACAAGTTAGTGTAGTGTGACCTCTGCACAGTGTTCAGCTAAAGCTACAAGTTAGTGTAGTGCGTCCTCTGAACAGTGTTCAGCTAAAACTACAAGTTAGTGTCGTGCGACCTCTGCACACTGTTCAGCTAAAGCTACAAGTTAGTGTAGTGCGTCCTCCTCACAGTGTTCATCTAAAGCTACAAGTTACTTTAGTGTGCCCTCCTCACAGTGTTCAGCTAAAGCTACAAGTTAGTGTAGTGTGTCCTCCTCACAGTGTTCAGCTAAAACTACAAGTTAGTGTAGTGCGACCACTGCACAGTGTTCAGCTAAAGCTACAAGTTAGTATAGTGCGTCCTCCTCACAGTGTTCAGCTAAAACTACAAGTTAGTGTAGAAGGTTGGTGGTGTTTTCCTGATCCTATCACTACCGCAGGCAGCTAAATAAGCTACAAGATAGTGTAGTGCGAGCTCTGCACAGTGTTCAGCTAAAGCTACCTGTAGAAGGTTGGTGGTGTTTTCCTGATCCTATCACTACCACAGGCAGCTAAATAAGCTACAAGTTATTTTTTGTGAGCTCTGCACAGTGTTCACCTAAAGCTACCTGTAGAAGGTTGGTGGTGTTTTCCTGATCCTATCACTACCGCAAGCAGCTAAATAAGCTACAAGTTATTTTTTTGCAAGCTCTGCACAGTATTCACCTAAAGCTACCTGTAGAAGGTTGGTGGTGTTTTCCTGATCCTATCACTACCGCAGGCAGCTAAATAAGCTACAAGTTACTATTTTGCGAGCTCTGCACAGTGTTAAGCTAAAACTACAAGTTAGTGTAGTGCGAGCTCTGCACAGTGTTCAGCTAAAGCTACCTGTAGAAGTTTGGTGGTGTTTTCCTGATCCTATCACTACCGAAGGCAGCTAAATAAACTACAAGTTGTTTTTTGCGAGCTCTGCACAGTGTTCAGCTAAAGCTACCTGTAGAAGGTTGGTGGTGTTTTCCTGATCCTATCACTACCGCAGGCAGCTAAATAAGCTACAAGTTAGTTTTTGGTGAGCTCTGCACAGTGTTCAGCTAAAGCTACCTGTAAAAGGTTGATGGTGTTCTCATACTACAGGCAGGCAGTTGATTTTGCAAGCCGCAGTATCAGTATATATATATATATATACATCCCAGCTTAGTGCAGCTACAGGCCATTAGTATGACTGGAAGGCCAACAAGGAGAGGCAGATGGTCACAAGCCAATAAACGAAGGCAAGCAGGCTCTGTGTCTAGAGGCAACAGTGCTGGTCGTGGAGACAGTGCATCCTCATCAGCACGTGGCCATGGGACACGCTTAGCCTTTTTTTTCGGCAGCTGGCCGTGTTCAGCCGCAACATGCAGAAGACTTGGTCGAGTGGATGACCAAGCCATCCTCATCCTCCTCATCCTCTCTCATCCATGCTCAGGGTACTTTGTCTGGTAAAGCAGCTGCCAACGCAGCCTCTTCCCTCGGCTCAATGGCATCAGTGACTCCTTCCCTAGCCCCACCATGTCCTCCTGAGGAGTCCCTCGAACTGTTTGACCACAGTGTTGGGTACATGCTCCAGGAGGATGCCCAGCGTTTAGAAGGCTCTGATGATGATACTGAGCTCGATGAAGGCAGCAACGTGAGCACGGACAGAGGGGGTGCCCAAGAAGGACAGAAATCTGGCAGTCATGCTCCCCCTGCTGCAGCATACTGCCAGGTTTGCTCCAGTGATGAGGAGGGAGGGGATGATGAGGTCACTGACTCAACGTGGGTGCCTGATAGGAGAGGGGAGGATGAGGAGGAGGAGGAGGAGGAGGCACATCACCAATGAGGCAGGATGCCCTCCAGGGGCCAGCCTAAGGGCAGCACACTGACTGCATCACACCCCAAAGCTCTGCATGTGCAGAGCGCTGCTGTCTCTGCGCATTATTCAAAAAGTTCTTTGGTGTGGGCCTTTTTTGAGACGAGTGCATCAGATCGCACCGCTGCTATTTGCAACATATGTCTCAAGCGTATCTCGCAAGGCCAAAACATCTCCCGCTTGGGCACCACATGCTTGACCAGACATATGTTGACCTGCCATGCAGTTCGTTGGCAAGCGTATCTAAAAGACCCACACCAAAGAAAAAAGAGGACCTCTCCTTGCTCCTCATCAGCTGAGATCTCCAACCCCACTAGACCTTCAGTCCTCTCTGAGACCTGCACTGAGAGAAATGAAGGTGTAGAATTAGGTGTGTCACAGCCAAGTACTTGTGGGCAATCTGCTTTCGGTACACCGACGTCAGGTTGCACCAGGCAAATTTCCCTGCCCCAGCTGCTGCACCGCCGAAAGAAGTTCGCTCCCAGCCATCCACATGCCCAGCAGTTGAATGCTAGCTTGGCAAAATTGCTAGCATTTCAACTGCTGCCTTTTCAGTTGGTAGACTCTGCCCCCTTCCATGAGTTTGTGGAATGTGCGGTTCCTCAGTGGCAGGTACCCAAACGCCACTTTTTCTCACAGTAGGTGATTCTGGCTCTCTACCGACATGTGGAAGGCAATGTCTTGGCCTTGCTGGACAGGACGATCAGCGGTAAGGTGCATATTACCACTGACTCATGGTCCAGCAGGCATGGACAGGGATGTTACCTAAGTTTCACCGCGCATTGAATGACTCTACTGGCAGCTGGGAAGGATGCAGGACAAGGTGCAGTAGTGTTGGAGGTTGTTCCGCCACCACGCCTCCAAAATGACACTACTAATGATTGTGACACACCTCTCTCCTCCACCCCCTCCTCTTCTTTTTCCTCCATGGCCTCTTCCTGTGCTTTGTCCTCAGAACCAGCAGTGCTCCGTAGCCATTGAAGGGGCTACGCAAGTATGCAGGCCAAAAGATGCCATGCGGTGCTTGAGCTGGTGTGCTTGGGGGACAGGAGCCACACTGTGGCAGAGGTTCTTTCAGCTCTGCAGGGGCAGGTTCAGATGTGGTTGACGCCACGCCAACTTAAGGCAGCAATGGTGGTTTGCAACAGTGGCACCAACCTCCTCTCCGCCCTCCGACAGGGACAAATGACCCATGTGCCCTGTTTGGCTCACGTCCTTAACTTGGTGGTGCAGCGGTTCTTGGGAAGGTACCCGGGCTTACAGGATGCAATGAGGCAGGCCAGGAAAGTCTGTGTGAATTTCCGCCAGTCATATAATGCCAGTGCTCGGCTGGCAGACCTCCAAAAGGAGTTTAACCTGCCCAAGAACCGCCTAATCTGTGACATGCCCACCAGGTGGAACTCAACGTTGGCCATGCTGCAGTGGCTGCACACGCAGCAGAGGGCCATCAATGAGTATCTGTGTGACTATGGCACCAGGACAGGGTCAGGGGAGCTTGTTTTTTTTCCCCATGCCAGTGGGCCATGATCAGGGATGCATGCACTGTCCTGTCACCATTGAGGAGGCCACGAGGATGGTGAGCAGTGACAGTGCATGCATCAGTGACACTGTCCCCCTTGTCCACCTGTTGGAGCACACGCTGCATGGAATAATGGACAGGGCACTTGAGGCAGAATAGAGGCAGGAAGAGGAGGACCTCCTTAGCTCTCAAGGCCCCCTTTATCCAGACAGTGTTCCTGCGTGCCTGTCGATCACACATGAAGAGGACGAGGAGGATGAGGAGGAGGAGGATTGTGTCAGTATGGAGGTGGAGCCTGGCACTCAGCATCAGCGGCAGTCTTTAAGGGATCAGTCCCAAGAAACACATGGACTTGTACGTGGCTGGGAGGAGGTGGCTGCGGACCATGTCATCCTTAGTGACCCAGAGGACTCCGGGCCAAATGCCTCAGCAAACCTATGCTGCATGGCCTCCCTGATCCTGCAAAGCCTGCGTAAGGATCCTCGTAATCGTGGTATTAAGGAGAAGGACCAATACTGGCTGGCAACCCTCCTTGATCCACATTATAAGGGTAAGGTTGCTGACCTTTTCTTGCCGTCGCAGAGGGAGCAGAGGATGAAATATCTTCGGGAGGCCTTGCAGAAAGGTCTGTGCAACGCGTTCCCAGAGACTGGGAGGTTACAAACTCCTGTTTCTGGACAACATGTTGCTGAGGCTTCGGTCAGTTAAAGAAGGAGCGGTGGAGAAGGTGGCCGTCTGACCGATGCGTTTAGACAATTTTTTAGTCCGCAGCCCCAAGGTATGATCGGTTCCAGCAACCATCGCCAGTGTCTGTTTTACAAGGTGCAGGAATACCTGACTTGAACACCTTTCCCACTGAAAATCCTCTGGGTTACTGGGTCTTGAGGATGGATCACTGGCCAGAGCTTTCACAGTTTGCAATTGAGCTACTGGTCTGTCCTGCATCCAGCATTCTTTCGGAACGCACATTCAGTGCTGCTGGAGGCTTTGTAACCAATCACAGGGTGCGTCTGTCCACCGACTCGGTCGATCGACTGACCTTCATAAAAATGAATCAATCTTGGATCACCACCAGCTTCCAAGCACCTGATGCTGATGTAACCGAATAATTTTATTTGAAATCTCAGATACCTTTAAAGACTACCTATGCTGATGCTGAGTGACTATTCTGAGTAATTATCCTCTTCCTCCTCAATGAGCATGCTGGTTCTGGGCGCCGCCACCAGTGCTTAAGGCCCAATTTTTCAGCCCCTGTTTAACAGGGGCATGTAATTACAATTTTTGATGCAATACTTTGCAGCAGGGCTCCTTCCTGCGTTCCAACTAGAGTATCTGTGAGGGGTTGCAGTGTTGTGGCACCAGCGCCTAAGGCCCAGTTTTTCAGCCCCTGTTTAACAGGTGCGTGTAATTACAATTTTTGATGCAGTACTTTGCAGCAGGGCTCATTTCTGCGTTCCAACTAGAGTATTTGTGAGGGATTGTAGTGTTGTGGCACCAGCACCAGTGCCTAAGGCCCAATTTTTCAGCCCCTGTCTAACAGGGGCATGTAATTACAATTTTTGATGCAATACTTTGCAGCAGGGCTCGTTCCTGCGTTCCAACTAGAGTATCTGTGAGGGGTTGCAGGGTTGTGGCACCAGCACCAGTGCCTAAGGCCCAATTTTTCAGCCCCTGTTTAACAGGGGCGTGTAATTACAATTTTTGATGCAATACTTTGCAGCAGGGCTCGTTTCTGCGTTCCAACTAGAGTATCTGTGAGGGGTTGCAGTGTTGTGGCACCAGCACCAGTGCCTAAGGCCTAATTTTTTAGCCCCTGTTTAACAGGGGCGTGTAATTACAATTTTTGATGCAATACTTTGCAGCAGGGCTCATTTCTGCATTCCAAGTAGAGTATCTGTGAGGGGTTGCAGTGTTGTAGCACCAGCACCAGTGCCTAAGGCCCAATTTTTCAGCCCCTGTTTAACAGGGACGTGTAATTACAATTTTTGATGCAATACTTTGCAGCAGGGCACGTTCCTGCGTTACAACTAGAGTATCTGTGATGGGTTGCAGTGTTGTGGCACCAGCACCAGTGCCTAAGGCACAATTTTTCAGCCCCTGTTTAACAGGGACGTGTAATTACAATTTTTGATGCAATACTTTGCAGCAGGGCTCGTTCCTGCGCTCCAACTAGAGTATCTGTGAGGGGTTGCAGTGTTGTGGCACCAGTGCCTAAGGCCCAATTTGTCAGCCCCTGTTCAACAGGGGCATGTAATTGCAATTCTTGATCTAATATTTCACAGCAGGGCCAGTTCCTGCGCCCACCATGAGCAAGTGAGGACTTACAGTGTTGTGGCACCAGCACCACCACCACCACCACCAAAGGCCCAATTTTTCTGTCCCTGTTCAACAGGGGCATGTAATTACAATTCTTGATCTAATATTTCACAGCAGGGCCCTGTGAGGGCTTACAGTGTTGTGGCCACAACAACACCTACGGCCCAAATTTCTGCTGAGTATATAGGGCAGGCCCCTACTTTCAAACATCCAACTTACAAACGACTCCTACTTGCAAACGGAAGGAGACAACAGGAAGTGAGATGAAATCTACCCCTAGGAAGGGAAATTCTCTCCTGTAAGAGTTAATATGGGAAAAACATTTGTCCTTTCCACTGATGCTTTATCACCAATCCTTGTTTCACAAAAAAACCCAAATTGTCAAAAAACATTTGTCATTGGGACAAAAAGTGAGGTGAAATCTTCTGAAGAGGAGCACAGACAGCAAAACAAATGTCACAGGGGTGATAACCCTTCCCTTTGTTTTCCAAAAAGCTTAAAATAGATTTTTTGGCTGGAACTAAACACGTTAAAAATGTACCAGTTCAACATTACAAACAGATTCTACTTAACAACAATCCTACAGTCCCTGACTTGTTTGCACCGCCTGTACAGAGCCTGTATACTGCTGTTTCCTTTTTTAATTTAGGTGTGGGGTTCCCCTTAATATCCATACAAGACCTAAAGGGCCTGGTAATGGACTGTTGGGTACCCATGCCGTTTGTCTCACTGATTTTCATCCGTATTGCCAGGACCCGACATTAGCCGCAAGCAGTTTTAAATGACTTTTTTTCCTTTAAAAATGACATTTTGTGCAGGGACTGTTCTAAGCACAGGAAACATGCGCCACTTTACAGGCATACTATAGACATCCCCCAGGTTCGATATTTAAAGGAATATTTCACTTTTTTTTTTTACTTTAAGCATCTTTAAAATCACTGCTCCCAAAAAAACGGACGTTTTTAAAAGTTTTTTTTTGCATTGATACATGTCCCCTGGGGCAGGACCCGGGTCCCCAAACCCTTTTTAGGACAATACCATGCAAATTAGCCTTTAAAATGAGCACTTTTGATTTCGAACGTTCGAGTCCCATAGACGTCAATGGGGTTCTAACGTTCATGCAAATTTTCGGTCCGTTCGCAGGTTCTGGTGCGAACCGAACCCGGGGGTGTTTGGCTCATCCCTAGTTACTATCTACACTGACAGCTGGGCTTTTTTAAAGAACTGACAACCTGGATGCCCACGTGGAAGTCCAATAAATGGATGATTCATTGAAAGGTGGTGTGGGGAGGCAAGGAAGTCTGGGACTACATCTGGAAGGAAGCTCACTCCCGCACCGTAAAAGTGGGGCATGTTGATGCACATGTGCCCCTTGTCCCAGACTTTGAGAACTATAACAGAGTTGCAGCTGAAATCGCCAAAGTGAAGGCAGTTGTGCCAAATGATCCTGTCTTGATGAACTTGGCCAACTGGGCCCACAAGCAATCTGGACATTTGGGGCAGAAAGCAACATATGAATGGGCACAGCAGAGAGGATTGCCTATATCCATGGACATGATAAAGACTGTAATAGGGAACTGTACAGTGTGTGGAGAAGTGCGACAATGGCCATCGCAAAAGTACTCCACCGTCGTCGATTAAGAGGGGTGAGAGGCCTGCAAAGATCTGGCAGATCGATTTCATCAGTCCCCTGCCCCGGGGAAATAATGGACTGAGATATTGTTGCACTGCAGTGGACACCTATTCAGGACTTGCTTGTTCATCCCTGCAAACGTGCAGATCAAGCCACAATGCTTCAACTGCTCCAGAAACTTGTTGCTTATGGTTGTCCCAAACAGGTCCAAAGTGATAACGACTCACACTTTACTGGATCAACAGTACAGCAGTGTGCCAAAGATTCTGGAGTGTACTGGTTGTGCCACATCCCATACCAGCCACAGGCAGCTGGTTTGATTGAAAGATACAACGGGCTATTGAAGGACCAGATAAGCAAACTTACACCCACACATACACTAAGGGGGTCGGATCGGGTCCTCACACAGGCAGTCATGTTGTTAAATTCTAGGCCAATAGCCAAAAGCACACCATATTAAAGGATGGTAGGGGCTGTGGCACAGATTCCACAGCTGGAGTGCAGAGTTCAGTATTTATGTAAGGTTCCTGAAAGAACAGGGCTTAACAGATACCATGTTACTGCTTCCCATGACATTGAAACCAAGAGTGACATATCTGAAACTGATGCCTATCTACCAATGAGAGGGAATCTGGCAGGAAGATTTGAAGTTACATTTGCATTGACAGATGAGATTCAAAACAGTGGCTGGGACTCTGACTGGTTAGTGGATACTTCTCAGCAAGAGTGGAAAGTGAGGCTACATAACAGCAAACCTTCCAAAATAAACAGCAGTGATCTTCTGGGAAAAAATCTGTATATTTCCTCTCCTCCCTATTGATGTTCTTTGGGAGGGTCAGAAGTGGGTACAGGCAGGGGGCAAAGTGTTAGTCAGATATCCAGGCAAGAAGCCATTTAGAGGAGAGATTGTGCTTGGATCTACTGTTTATGTATTATTAGAAGAAACAGATAATCCGCTTTGTTTTCCACTCCACAGGCTGTCTCCAATTTGATCCATAGGACATGATGGAAATAATGATGGAAGATCACAAGAGCTGTGGAGAACAAGGCCTTTGATGAATTACAAGCCTGGACTTTCTAAAGAACTTTAGAATGGGCTTTCTAATGAACTTTTTAGACACCTTCTCAATAACAGATAACCCGCTTTGTTTTCCACTCCACAAGCTGTCTCCGATTTGATCCATAGGACATGATGGAAAGAATGACAGAAGATCGCAAGAGCTGTGGAGAGCAAGGCCTTTGATGAATTACAAGCCTGGACTTTCTAAAAAACTTTAGAATGGACTTTCTAATTAACTTTTTAGACACCTTCTCAATGACAGAAATATGGGAGGTTTTGCATTCAAGGAAAATGAATGTTTAAAATGAGTTTTTCATAATTATGAAGTGATTTTCTGTATGGAGTTTGAAAGGAAAATAAAAACCTAGGGCGGAATGTGTTGTGTTTGTTACAATACGATTTTTTTTTATTAATCAGACTTACGATACATGGGACATAACACACACACACACCATCATGCTGTAACATCAGAAGCCACCCATGACAGAAGAACAGTGCCTGATGCTCCAGAAAAATTGTTGCCAATGGAGATCACGAACATACAGTAACAGAAGATAAGTAACCTTTAAATGTATTTGTACTATTATAGACCATAGGCTGTTCAGTTTGCTAGGCATTTTGCTTGATATAGATATCTGTCAGTCTTGTATTGCATTCCTAATATTGTAATAGTTTTGTATGTACAGCATCTTTGTATAGTAAAAGCACATTTACACACTGCAGAAATCTCAGCTTCCTTGCTTATACCACAGAGTAACCTTGCTAGATAGACGCAAGCAAAACAGTTGGTATTGCTCTGTCTATCTCCCCCATAATTTTGGGGGGCCCACTGATAAGGTTGCAAAAGGTGGGGGAAAGCAAACTTGGGACTTTGAATGGGACGCGAGGGAAGGTTCACGCCCCCATCCCTATAACATCAAAAAAAGGGGGGGAGGTTGGGACTTTAAATGAGGTGCACATGATGGAACCCAATCACATTCACAGAGGTACAAACATATGTATGTTTATTAGGGACCAATGAACAACATGGCATGAAAAGCGCACTGCATACATATGACATAAGAAGTAATGATGTACAAACAATAAATATATGTATATAAAACAACATGGCATAGGCAGATAAAATTATGCATCACAGTCCCCCAGACAAGATAAATGTCAGGTGAAATAAGAAACATCAGGAAATTGATAAATATATATTTGGTGCATCAAGGTAGGCCCGACACATTTCATGGACTTTGGTCCACTCTTCAAGAGCCAGATGCATCTGAATTCTATAAAAAAATATATGAAGGACAATGTAGTATTCGTTGGGTGACCATAACAACAAAAAATGGGGTGGGGGGGGGGGGCGAAAAAAAAACAAAAAAGGATTTTTTTATTTCATAATTGGCCATGCCAAAAAATTACTCACATGATAGCCAAAACTGGGACCATGTGACAAGAAAAGCCAGGGGCCAGCTGTGGAGCCCAGCCCGGGAGCTGAGAAGGGGACCCAACGAGGAACACAGGACCGCACATACCAAAACCCTGCAACTGGAGGGGACTTCTATACTGTGGGAGATATATAAAGTGTATCTATGATGATACAAGTAAAAGGAGAACGGGGTGTTGTGAACTGAATATCAGGTCATGATAATTAAATAGAACACCAGAAGTTTACCTTAGTGAATATACATAAACGTTGGAAGCCACACTGGTAGGGGGAAATCAGGGCGTGCATGAGTAGTATCAACATAATCACTGAATGCCAACAGGCGGGGAGTGAGATGCAGGTCTGGCACAGATTGTCAGCTCCCCCGCAGGCATGGCAACAACGGAGAGACATCTCAGCAGACGCCAGAGGAGCTCACCGCGTGTCAGCCCAGCTGATATACCGGACGTCTGCAGACGTCACACACACAGCGCTGGAGGCGTAGCTCCGATGCACAGTGGGGAAGTCTGCCCAGTCTCTCACCCCCAACAGATGTGGAGGCGAGGTGAGAGGATGGGCACCAGCATGCATCACAGCTCCCGGGAAACAGAACGCCTGCCGATCCACCAACATAAATCTTTACACAGACCCAGTCTAGCCTCATGGAGCAAGGGATGTATAAAAATTAAAAACAAAAAATGTGTCTATGGTGCAATGACATCATGTATATGGCATGCTGAATTACGGCCAGACCTGGTAGGAATCTGCCATAAGAAGGTGATGGGTTACAATCATGAGCACCTCCATCCCTAGACAATGCAAAAGGTGGGGAAAAGCGAACTTGGGACTTTGAATGGGACGCGAGGGAAGGTTCGTCCTCCCCCCCCCCCCCCCTTTTTCCCACTGATAAGGTTGGGATACCACTTTCAATTCCCCTTTATTACCACTTAGGCTGAGCAATTCCCTGGTTAGGTTCCTGGACTTCTTCATTATTACTACATTGCCATTTAAAAACTTCTTTATTTTTAAAATACCCTATATCCCTGATATACTTCTTTCTTTTCTTCTCTTGCGTTTCTTTGTCAAGTTTCTGTAGCTTTTTCAGTAGCTCTCTTGATAGTTTAACAAACTCTGAGCCATTTTTAAAATGCTCCAGTTTTTCCTTGATTTCCAATATCTGGCTCTCATGTGTTCTCATCCTTAAAGAGGAGTTCCACCCGAGGTCCAGTCAAAAAAAAAAAAAATTAAAAGTCAGCAGCTACAAATACTGCAGCTGCTGACTTTTAATTGGACACTTACCTGTCCAAGGGTCCAGTGATGCGGGGGATCGAAGCCCTGCTCGTCTCCCCCTCCGTTCAGCGGCGCCGGCATTTCAACTGTGGGCGCCGGGCTGTGGCTTCACAGCTTGGCACCCACTGCGCATGCGCGAGCGGCGCCGCGGGCCGTGATTGGCCGCTCAGTCACCTGGGACCTGTAATGGGTCCCAGATGATTGACAGGAGGGAGGGAGCAGAGCTGAGCCCTTCCTGTGCCGAGGGGGAAGTGATGTCACCAGCCCAGGCACTGGAAGAGGCAGACTACGAGGGACCCCCTAGCAACAGGCATTTAGAGGTAAGTAAAAAAAAAATATCCAAATGTTTTTTTGTATTTTTTTTTAGGATTTTTCATGTAGTTTTTTTTTTTTTGGGTGGAACCCCACTTTAATTGTTTCTGTCTTAATAAAAACTAATAATTCAATATCCTTAGTATTGAAACACAAATACCAATCATTCAGGGAATCTTTATCTTCCGAACCATCGTTCGGAGGAAGATCCCATTTTAAACGTCTTGGTTACTAAACCATTGGCAATATACTGCTCAAATGATACTAGATCCCACCATGAACGGATTTTTTTCTCCATTAAGAAACCAAGTCACTTAATGAGATGGGAGAGGTCATCATTCACTCCCTTATGTTTGTCCCCGGAGAAAACCTCATCGATTTTCACCTACCGGCGTTCCAAAAACTGAAACATCTCCATAAATGCGGCTAATAGTAAAGTGAAGATAGATATCAAACAATATAACAAATTTCTATCAGCGCAAATAATAATAACCTTAATCACTAGATAGCAATATGTGTGGTAGGTGATATAACAAAAAATCCCACCAAAAAACAAAACAAAAAAATTGAAAAAATACCCCCCCACCTGGCTGCTGCACACACAGAAAATGTGTTCACTTTACATATAGACTATACATAACAAAACAGTGTTTTGCTTCCTAAATAACTCCCAATAAATCCTTTAGTAGGAATATGTGATTAAATTGAAATACAGCAAGATACTAAGTGCACAATCAAATATACGTGTTCCCTAAGTGGGAATAGTGAACAATAAACAATAAAGATAAAGTCCACACACTCAAAAATTGAATGGAATAAAAATAAGAGTCCGAATGCACAAATACAAACCTCAGAGTCTTCTGCACAAAAAACGCACAACACACCACCAGTGCATAAACTTTGAAAATGCAGAAAAAAGAGAAAGGCTGAATATTGCTCCCTGACATGGGACACCTCCATCCCTATAATGCACAAAACCAGAAAAAGATTAGCCCATGGGACTTTATATGAGGTGTCCATGTTGATCACAAGTAAATAAATAAATAGAGTAAAAAATATATATCAAATTTATTAAAATCATTATCATACAATAGAGCTCATGCATATAGATGGCAATTCATAAGAACAGCAACATAACATAAAGGTCCTTAAAACATAGCCAAAATGACATTAATCAGAGTATAATAAATGCAGATATACATATTACATCTCTAACCCGATGCGTTTCGTGAGCTCTCCTCGCATCATCAGGGGCTGATGTATATATCTGATGTCTGTAACAACAGGTAAAAAAATATATTCAAGTATGGGTTATGATTGGACAAAAATGCGAAGCCAGAGCTCATGATCCCATACTCACTTGTCAGGCAGTAGGCTCCAGGGGCCGACCCCCGGCAGGGGCAGTCGGAAAGTATCTCCCAAGGGAGCTGAAGGGACGGAGGTCAAAGCATAGAGGACCGAGGTCAGGCGTAGGGCAGGCACGGCAAAGAAATAGAAGGGAAAAAGAGAAGGCTGGACCCAGATGTCACCCAGAGTCATTGCAGAGCTTGCTCACTAGAAAAAAATTAAATGAGTAAGATATATATGTATATATGGAAGTAGATCTACAAAAATAGATGTAGCAAAAGGTATCAAGTGGTATGCTCTGGTGCAAAGGGTGCAGAGGTGTCCAACCATAGTAGGGGGGAAGAAGAAGGAAGAAGGAGAGAAGAAAAGAAAGGAAGAGAGAAAAGAGAAAAAGGGGGAAAGGAAAAAGAGGAGAGAGGGCCAAAAGTGTAGCCCCCCAGTCCTGCAGGGTGTATTCCAAATAGAAATTGTATGAATGTGTGTCTATGGGTAGTAGATGTAGAGATAGTAATGGTATCCTAAGTAGCTAAAAAATATTATATATAGTAGATTCAATATGAGAGATTGTAAAGGTAATTGTATATGTAGCTCAAATAGTTGATATCAAGATGTTGTAAAAATATAGATGTCTTGTACTGAAGTATATGAGATATAAGAATGTCCTGCAAGGAATGAGGGAAGAGCAGTGTGAAGTGAGTGAGGGGAAAGTGATGAAGAAGGGGATAAGGGGTGATGTGAAGAAAGACGGAGAAGGAGAGAGAGATAGATGAATAATTAGAGCAAAAAGAGATGTGAGAGAAATAAATGAAGTAAGGGAGTGAAAGTGTATACAAATAACACTCCACATGTAAGGTGGCTGGTGAATGCATTGAAGAAATGACATGTAATAACAAGCGTGGTAGTGAACGTAATGCTTACCGATGTGCTCTCTAATAAATGTGTGGAGAGGACCCAGCTAGGGAGGAAATATGCTGTGCCAAAACCCCCGCCTAAATACCCGGACATCCGCCGTGTAACTCCGCCCCTAACGTCATGCGATTGGCGAATGGGGGAGGGGACCCTCCGTGCGCTCGCCGGAACTACAGCAGAGCGTAACGGGGATCCCCGCCCATCGCCTGGAGTGACATATTGCGCCAGGAATACAGACATCGCTGGGAGCGGATGTCTTCCACTGCGCGCAAGGCATGGCGCCGATGCACGTGGTGGCTCCGCCCCTCCTGGGGTGGAGAGGCGGAGACAGCAGGGGAATGAAATCCCCATTTGGTGCATCGCAGCTCCCGGGGACATAAACCGACACCCTCAACCAAGGGGCGAACCCCCGGAGACCCCGTCCGCAAGCAAGGAGGGAAGTCATCTAGAAATGACCATTATCCTGATGTATTGGGGATCAAACAAAGTATATAATAGCAGGATCTGGGAGCAACAACAGACTCGTGGGCATTGTGGGTGTCTTCCACCCGAATTCAATAGAAAAAAGAGAAAGGCTGAATATTGCTCCCTGACATGGGACACCTCCATCCCTATAATGCACAAAACCAGAAAAAGATTAGCCCATGGGACTTTATATGAGGTGTCCATGTTGATCACAAGTAAATAAATAAATAGAGTAAAAAATATATATCAAATTTATTAAAATCATTATCATACAATAGAGCTCATGCATATAGATGGCAATTCATAAGAACAGCAACATAACATAAAGGTCCTTAAAACATAGCCAAAATGACATTAATCAGAGTATAATAAATGCAGATATACATAATACATCTCTAACCCGACGCGTTTCGCGAGCTCTCCTCGCATCATCAGGGGCTGATGTATATATCTGATGTCTGTAACAACAGGTAAAAAAATATATTCAAGTATGGGTTATGATTGGACAAAAATGCGAAGCCAGAGCTCATGATCCCATACTCACTTGTCAGGCAGTAGGCTCCAGGGGCCGACCCCCGGCAGGGGCAGTCAGAAAGTATCTCCCAAGGGAGCTGAAGGGACGGAGGTCAAAGCATAGAGGACCGAGGTCAGGCGTAGGGCAGGCACGGCAAAGAAATAGAAGGGAAAAAGAGAAGGCTGGACCCAGATGTCACCCAGAGTCATTGCAGAGCTTGCTCACTAGAAAAAAATTAAATGAGTAAGATATATATGTATATATGGAAGTAGATCTACAAAAATAGATGTAGCAAAAGGTATCAAGTGGTATGCTCTGGTGCAAAGGGTGCAGAGGTGTCCAACCATAGTAGGGGGGAAGAAGAAGGAAGAAGGAGAGAAGAAAAGAAAGGAAGAGAGAAAAGAGAAAAAGGGGGAAAGGAAAAAGAGGAGAGAGGGCCAAAAGTGTAGCCCCCCAGTCCTGCAGGGTGTATTCCAAATAGAAATTGTATGAATGTGTGTCTATGGGTAGTAGATGTAGAGATAGTAATGGTATTCTAAGTAGCTAAAAAATATTATATATAGTAGATTCAATATGAGAGATTGTAAAGGTAATTGTATATGTAGCTCAAATAGTTGATATCAAGATGTTGTAAAAATATAGATGTCTTGTACTGAAGTATATGGGATATAAGAATGTCCTGCAAGGAATGAGGGAAGAGCAGTGTGAAGTGAGTGAGGGGAAAGTGATGAAGAAGGGGATAAGGGGTGATGTGAAGAAAGACGGAGAAGGAGAGAGAGATAGATGAATAATTAGAGCAAAAAGAGATGTGAGAGAAATAAATGAAGTAAGGGAGTGAAAGTGTATACAAATAACACTCCACATGTAAGGTGGCTGGTGAATGCGTTGAAGAAATGACATGTAATAACAAGCGTGGTAGTGAACGTAATGCTTACCGATGTGCTCTCTAATAAATGTGTGGAGAGGACCCAGCTAGGGAGGAAATATGCCGTGCCAAAACCCCCGCCTAAATACCCGGACATCCGCCGTGTAACTCCGCCCCTAACGTCATGCGATTGGCGAATGGGGGAGGGGACCCTCCGTGCGCTCGCCGGAACTACAGCAGAGCGTAACGGGGATCCCCGCCCATCGCCTGGAGTGACATATTGCGCCAGGAATACAGACATCGCTGGGAGCGGATGTCTTCCACTGCGCGCAAGGCATGGCGCCGATGCACGTGGTGGCTCCGCCCCTCCTGGGGTGGAGAGGCGGAGACAGCAGGGGAATGAAATCCCCATTTGGTGCATCGCAGCTCCCGGGGACATAAACCGACACCCTCAACCAAGGGGCGAACCCCCGGAGACCCCGTCCGCAAGCAAGGAGGGAAGTCATCTAGAAATGACCATTATCCTGATGTATTGGGGATCAAACAAAGTATATAATAGCAGGATCTGGGAGCAACAACAGACTCGTGGGCATTGTGGGTGTCTTCCACCCGAATTCAATAGAAAAAAGAGAAAGGCTGAATATTGCTCCCTGACATGGGACACCTCCATCCCTATAATGCACAAAACCAGAAAAAGTATAGCCCATGGGACTTTATATGAGGTGTCCATGTTGATCACAAGTAAATAAATAAATAGAGTAAAAAATATATATCAAATTTATTAAAATCATTATCATACAATAGAGCTCATGCATATAGATGGCAATTCATAAGAACAGCAACATAACATAAAGGTCCTTAAAACATAGCCAAAATGACATTAATCAGAGTATAATAAATGCAGATATACATAATACATCTCTAACCCGACGCGTTTCGCGAGCTCTCCTCGCATCATCAGGGGCTGATGTATATATCTGATGTCTGTAACAACAGGTAAAAAAATATATTCAAGTATGGGTTATGATTGGACAAAAATGCGAAGCCAGAGCTCATGATCCCATACTCACTTGTCAGGCAGTAGGCTCCTTTATGTTATGTTGCTGTTCTTATGAATTGCCATCTATATGCATGAGCTCTATTGTATGATAATGATTTTAATAAATTTGATATATATTTTTTACTCTATTTATTTATTTACTTGTGATCAACATGGACACCTCATATAAAGTCCCATGGGCTAATCTTTTTCTGGTTTTAAACTTTGAAAATGCAAGTGCTCCCCTCCACTTCAATACCCTAGCCGCTCACCTCACATTCTGACCCATGTTTCACCAGAAGGTCAGAAAAAGCAGGTTCCCTCTTTGGGATACAAAGGAGGACAAGGGGGCACTCTTTACGTCTAGAGGAAAAGAAATTTCATCTCCAAATACGGAAAGGTTTCTTCACAGTAATAGCTGTGAAAATGTGGAATAGACTACCTCCAGTGGTGGTTCTGGCCAGCTCAGTAGATTGCTTTAAGAAAGGCCTGGATTCTTTCTTGAATGTACAAAATATAACTGGGTATTAACATTTATGGGTAAAGTTGATCCAGGGAAAATCCGATTGCCTCTCTGGGATAAGGAAGGATTTTTTCCCCTGCTGTAGTAAATAGGTTTCTGCTTTTCTGTTTTTTTTTTGCCTTCCTATGGATCAACTGTGGGTATAGGATTGGGTATATGGGATTGTATGATATTACCATATTTATCGGCGTATAACACGCACAGGCGTATAACACGCACATTCATTTTAAGAGGGAAGTTTCAGGAAAAAAACGAAAATTTTAAATAAGGAACTTTGGAGCAAAATAAGGGTCAGTGCCCATCTGCAGCCTCATCAATCCACATCAATGCAGCCTCACGATTGCCTTCAATGCAGCAGCCTCACCATTGCCATCAGTGCAGCCTGACTGACGTCCACCTGCAGCCTAGAGGGGACAGGGAGGGGGCGGGACAAGTGCCGACAGATTACATACAAAGAGAATCTCCTATGATAGACAGAACAGTGGTCCAATGGCGGCCCAGGAGACAGGACTTCCTATTACAGAGCCTGCCAAGTAAACAGGAGATTCTTGCTGTATGTAATCTGACAGTACTCGTCCGGCCCCCCTCCTTGTCCCCTCCAAGGCAGCTAAAATTGAAGTATTGGCGTATAACACGCACACGCTATTTGCACCCGATTTTCATGGTAAAAAAGTGAGTGTTATACGCCAATAAATACAGTATTTATTTATGTGTGTCTTTTTTCAACCTGACTAACTATGTAACTATGTTAGGGGCTGATCGAACATACAGGGGCAGGGAGTTCCAGAGGATGGGATAGGCTCTGGAGAAGTCCTGAAGGCGAGCATGGGAGGAGGTAACAAGGGAGCTAGAGAGCAGGAGGTCCTGGGAGGAGTGGAGGGGATGATTTTGGCGATATCTGCAGATGAGGTTGGTGATGTATCTGGGGGCGATGTTATTAATGGCCTTGTATGTTGTGGTTAGCACTGTTGGGGGGGTAAGGCATCCTGTTAGGGGGGATTTTCATGGAGTTTAGGTGCGGGGAGGGTAAGGGTTGGTCAGAAGATAGAGACAGTTAATGATGTGAAGGTACTGACCTTGATCCGTTAATTGCAGGAGGAGAGCAGAGGTTTCCTTTAGTTGGAGAAACGTGCTCTTCTGTGTTCCTGGAGACGCTGTAGGGCTGTCATTTCTCGGAGCGTCTTGGGTTCTAAAACATACAATCAAAATTCAAAGTGTGTCCAACATCCTGCTGAGAGCTATTATGCCCCCATTGAAGATGTGTCATTAAATTACCTGTGGAGATTGTGTGTCCGTAACCTCTCCTTCATCTCGTCTACTTCATTTACAAGAAAAATCAGGAATTGGTAGATTAACCAGATTAATTGATTGCCAACCAGCCGCAGTCATTATACTGCGGCAAGTCGGCATGATCCCGCAAACCATAGCAGCTGTACATTGGTCCCTTTAACCGGGATAGCAGGCATGTGCGCAATTGCACTGCAGGGGTGCTGATGCATGTGACCGGCGGTCGCAATGACCGCCGATCATGCATGATTGCAGGCATGACAGCTAGAACAGAGAGGTGTGTGTGTAAACACACACCTCCCTGTTCTTTGAGGAGAGAAGAGACTGATCATGAGTTCCTACTAGCTAGGAACAATGATCTGTCATTTCCTCCAGTCACTCACATCCCCTACAGTTAGAACACACACTAGGGAACACAGTTAACCCCTTGATCGCCCCCTAGTGTTAACCCCTTCCCTGCCAGTGACATTTACACAGTAATCAGTGCTTTTTTAAAGCACTGATCACTGTATAATTGTCATTGGTCCCAAAAATGTGTCAAAAGTGTCCAATCTATCCGCCATAATCTCACAGTCCTAAAAAAAAAAATTGCAGATCGCCGCCATTACTAGTAAAAAAAAATAATAATAAAAACGCCATAAATCTTTCCCCTATTTTGTAGATGCTATAACTTTTGTGTAAACCAATATACACTTATTGCAATTTTTATTACCAAAAATATGTATAAGAATACATATTGGCCTAAACTGAGGAAAAAAATGTGCTTTTTTAAAAAAAAATGGGGATATGTATTACAGCAAAAAATACAAAATATTGTGTTTTTTTCAAAATTGTCAATTTTTTTTGTTTATAGCTCAAAAAATAAAAATCTCAGAGACGATCAAATACCACCAAAAGAAAACTCTATTTGTGGAAAAAAATGGACGTCAATTCTGTTTGGGTAAAGCACCGCACGACTCCACAGATGTCAGTTAAATCGATGCAGTGCCGTTTCGCAAAAAATTGCCTGGTCATTGAGCGGCCAAGTCTTCTGGGGCCAAACCACAATATTATAATAAAACAGGCATATAAATTATGAAAAAATTATTAGACCCCCGCGCTTATGGTGAAAATGAAAAATGAGGAGCTGCAGCCTCTATCAATAAATTCACCCTAAGGTAAATCTAGAAGAAATGTGAAAAAGAGAGGATAGGTATGGCGCTGCTCTTATTAAGAGGTGACCTACAACCTTTAAATACTTGAGGGGTATGTGTCACGGGTGCATTTAGTGCAAAAAGTGACAAAAAAAGTGCAGAAATAAATATTTGTACATTCACAAAAATCCACAAAAAATCCTACTGTGTAAACTTCCTAACCGCTTATATATAATGCATATTGTTATGTTCAAATGAAAATAAAATAAAATAAACACAATCCTGTGCAAAACCTGCAATTCAAAGTGACATTTCTGTGCAAAGAAATCCAACATATATAACTGATGTATATTGTTGCTGTGAAACTGGCTTCAGAAATATGCATATACCGTCCTTAAACCCTGGTGTATAAAAAAAGTCCAATAAAATGACAATGTGCTCCTTCAAATTGTTATAAGAAACGCACTCACCACTATTATTCACCCCACAAAGAGGTATTTCACCTTCACAGTATGAGCCACTGTGTAGCCTGTGGAGTGGGAGGAAACTTCCTGTCCTGTGTTCTCCAAGTGCCTCCTTGTCTGCGATGTAAGTGGTCTCCTCACTGTTAACCTCTTAGATGTTGCCCACATGTAGAGAGGAAAGAGACTCCATAGTGTGATACAAATATCCAAAAATGTATTATTAATACTGATGGGTAGTCACATTTAATAAAAATCATTAAAAGCGAAAACAGTGTTTAAAAACAGGAAACCAGAGCGATCTGCGCTCCACTGCTCGAAACTGGAAGTGATGCAATGACGCTGTATAGTTCCGCCCGTAAGAAGGCGAGAATACTAGGGAACAGTATTTTTAATCTAACTAATATCAATTTCAATGAGGAAGAAATGCAGGTATTAAACCTGAAACTCGCTCCAGATAAAGATCTAGACAAGTTCGAAGTGTACATTGACCTGCAGAAATTTATTAGGAAACTAAACATAAAAAAGTTTTTTGCATCAAAACAAATCCCTCAAAGAAAAATAGTTGATACAGAGTTTAAACATACCCAATTAAGGAAAAATTAAATTTTTAATTCCAAATCTAAAAATAATGAAAGTTTGGAAGTTTTTAAAAAAATGGTGGAGGAAGATGTCAAGAATTTAAAGGTGAAGAAATTCAGAAAAGAGAAAATATGGAAAACAATAAAGGAAATAGAGAAAAAGAAGGAAGTGATCATCTGCCTGGCGGATAAAGGAGGGGGGTTGGTTATCATTAGAAAAACAGACTATGAAGAAAAGATGAAAAAGTGTCACGGATACGTACAAAAAACTCAAGGGCAACCTGAAAGGGGAATATGAGAAGAAACTGAAAGCATTTGCACAAAAAGGAAAAGATAAGAGGATTCTATCCAAGAAAGAAGCAAAATTTCTAGTTCTGGAAGCAGCTAAAACCCCAATTATTTTTTATGTCCCTAAGATTCATAAGAACCAAGAAAAATCACCAAGCAGACCCATAATAAGTGGCATAGACTCCCTATTTTCCAGGCTAGGGGAATGCTTAGACACTTTTCTACAGCCACTTGTACCAGAGGGTAAATCCTATCTGAAGGATAGCAAACAACTAATCCTGGAGTTGAAAAACATGGAGACAATAGATGAGGATTTTTTAGTAACAATCGATGTCATCTCACTCTATAACAGCATTATACAAGAGGATGGTATTAGCAGTGTAGAATGGGCTCTGCAGACCCAAACACAGCTAAAACAAGCCCAGATCAACTATATTTTAGAAGGCTTAATGATGGCAATGAGCCACAACTTCTTTTGGTACAAGGGAGAACATTACACGCAAACTAAGGGAGTAGCTATGGGGGCCAAATATGCCCCAGCGTCGCAAACCTGTTTCTTAATAGATGGGAGGAGGAACAAATTTATGGTGTGAGAGAAAATCTAAAATTGTACAAACGGTACATTGATGACATCATTATTATATGGAGAGGCACAGAAAATGATTTGAAGAGTTTCCTTGAAGAAATAAATCACAATATTTATGGCATTACATTCACAGGAGTATGGGACAAACAAAGCATTGATTATCTGGACCTCCAAATTTTTAAGACAGGAAGAGAATTACACACCAGAACTTTTTTCAAGAAGACCGATCTCAACGGATACATACCCACTAATAGCTGTCATCACCCCAAATGGGTAGGAAATGTACCAAAAGACCAACTTATGTGCATCCAACGCAATTGCAGTACCCTCAAAGACTATGATTACCAGGCCAATATACTCATTCAGAGGTTCTTGGAAAAGGGATACAAAAAGAAGAACCTGGAATCCCTAAAGAATCAAATCAGAGCAATGGACAGAAATAACATGATAGAGCAGAAGAAGAATGAGAAAAATAATGGGTACAACGAGATGGCCTTCCTCACAACATAAATTAGTAGAAAAGGTTCTTAAAAAACACTGGCCTGTTCTACAGTCGGACAACATTTTAAGAAACTTACTCCCAAATAAACCCTCTTTCATTTACAGAAGAGCTCCTGCTCTAAGAAATAGATTGGTGCACAATGCACTAGATCTCCCTAAACAAATCAAGATTTCCAAAGATCTAAAAGGATTTTTTAAATGTGGAAAGTGTCTTCCCTGCAGAAAAAGCAAAAAAACTGAACGAAAGAAGGTGGCCTTTAGATCTATTACTACAGGGAAAGAATACAAAATAAAGGACTTAATAACGTGCACCAGCACACATGTCACATATGTTCTGGAATGCCCTTGCCACAAGCAATATGTGGGCAGAACTACCAGACTTTTATTCGTCAGAAATAGGGAACACATAAACAATATCAAAACAGGCTTTACAACACATGGTGTATCCAGACACTTTAAAGAGTGCCACAATGAGGACCCATCTGGTCTAATTTTTTATGGTATAGACAAGATAAAGGGACATATAATAAAAGAATAAAAATCTCCCAAAATGAGACCAGGTGGATTTTTACTTTAGACACCCTTCAGCCTAAAGGCCCGAACACTGACATAGATTTAAACTGCTTCCTCACCAACTTCTAATTTTATCTCCTTTTGTCAAAGTTTTTACTATAAACGGTTCCCTTATCAACTATGGTCTTCATCATATGTTTTTTGGTTTTTTTTTTTCAAATTTTTATTTAAGGAGTGCAGGTAATACATATAAATGAACAATACAATATATCAGTTTGTCTGCTTCTGTTAGCATTTTTCACACACAAGAGATAAGAGAAATTAAAATTATGTAATGGTATAACCACAAGCAAGGTTCCTTTGAAATGTGCTATCGAGGCAAGTAGTCTTATGTTAGTGGTTCCTTCCTCTACGCTGGGGAGAATGCCCTCTATCCGCGATTAAATAGTGGACATAAACTATGCATAATTCAAATGATGGTACTCTGACAACCTAGTGTAGTGCCTTCCCGAGGGGTAGCGCTAGACTATCCCTCTGGTATAAATAGCGCTCTGTTTTCCTGTGGTGAATTAATACTATGTATTGCATTATGTAAAAATTATAGTGCTCATTCCCATAAATATAGGAGTGGCACCAAAATGGGATACTGCAATCCGGAGTTATTTTTTTGTTTTTTTGTTTTTTCTCTCTCCTTCCCCCTCACTGGTGGGGAAAAAGAGAGAAAGGACACCAGTGGTGTCAAAAAAAAAAAGGAAGAAAGCAACAGGAATTAGAGGAAACAGGAATAGATAGGTATGAAGAAAGGAGGGGTGGGTGTAGGATTCCGGCGAGGCCGACGACCCGCGGCCCTGGAGCCCTCAGAAAACGGGCATCTATGTGTAAGAGTTGTATTCGTCTGAAAAGCGGAACATATTCCAATATGTCCAACGGGTGCCATGTTCTTCCTCCTTTTCCCTAAGAGCAGCTGTGAGGCTCTCCATTTGCTGAATATCACAGACCCTGCCAAACCATTGTGTCACTGTTGGGGGGGACTGTTGCTTCCACATGCTGGGAACACACGCCCTGGCCGTGTTCAACAGGTGTTTCAGCAGAGATTTGTAGTACCGCCTACTAGACATCGGAGTCAGATTCAGGAGTACTGCCGCTGGATTGTTCTGAAGATCCACATCAGTGAGTTTGTGAATGATTCCTAAAACCTGTCTCCAGAAAGGAGTCAAGGCCGAACATTCCCAGAAGATGTGGATTAGTGTACCATTTTGTGTGCCACATCTCCAACATAGGGGACTCTGCCCCGGGAAAATGGATGCTAACACCGAAGGTGTCCTGTACCATCGTGTCAGAATTTTGAAGGTAATTTCTTGGTATTTGCTACATAAAGAGGATTTATGTGCAAAGAAGAGAATTCGTGTCTTTTGGTCTTCTGTAAACGTGGTGTTCAAATCTCTCTCCCACTTCACTAGGTATGAGGGGTCCTGTTGGGATGTATGAGACACTAAAATATTGTAGGATTGGGAAAGAGATTTCCGAATTGGTGGGGGCGTGGCTTGGCGCGCGGCAGAGATGGACGCTTAGTACAGGAGCTCCGGTGGAATAGCAGCCTGAGCCCGTCTCTTAGCGCCGACAGCACCTCATAATGAGCAGGAGGAATCTGGGAACACCTCGCACCAGATCCCGCCGTTCAGCGGCTGCATATAAGGGAAGGAACATATCGGATTTACTGAGAAATCTCTCGGCGGAACGGGTCAGCAAGCCGGGATCCAAGATGGCGACGCCACACGCGGAGGAGGATTTCAGCGAGGACTGATAGTCACTGGTAGGAACACTCCTCACCCTGATCTACCGCTCGCCTACGCTGGCATGTCAGGCTTTGCAGCCGACATTAAAGCCACTTTCTCTGCGGCTATCACTGATTTAAAGTCCAGCATGATTGTACTAACAGACAAGATGGCCACTGCGGAAGCTGCAGGCAGAGGCAGAGACATAGCAATTCACCGTCTAGAGAAAGTAACCTCTACCCAAGCCCAACATCTCATTGAGATCAATAAGCATTTAGAAGATTTGGATAACAGGGGGAGGAGGAACAATATAAGGGTGAGGGGGATCCCAGAATCGGTGGAAGCTGAACAAATACTCCCAGCCCTGCAAAGAGTCTTTAACAGCTTACTAGACAGGCCTGAAGACACAGTAATAGAATTTGTAAGAGCCCACAGAGCACTCAGAGCGAGAGGCCCTGATACTATGCCACCCCGGGATATCATTTGCTGTTTGCAAAGTTTTTCTCTAAAAGAGGATATCATGCACAGAGCACGCAGAAACGACCAAATCATCTTTAATGGCGAGACTATTATGCTCTTCCATGACCTCTCCCAGATAACTTTAAAAAACCGCAGAGCTTTGCGACCACTCCTTGACAAACTTAGAGAAAAGGACATCCGCTACACATGGCGCTTCCCATTTGCACTTTTGGTGAACCATAACGGCAGACAACATACACTAAGATCACCTGAGGATCTACCGGATTTCTGTCACGCGCTTCAATTAGACCTCATAGAATTACCAGAATGGTACCAGGAGTTCTTATTGCCTCCTCTGGAAAACACACAAGCAAGATCACCACTTACTTCTCCAGACAAGCGGCATTCAAAGAAAATGAAATCTTCACGCCCTGGTGGCTCTCAAGCTGGAACCCCAAGCAACAGACCACACTCTTCCAGGGGACTGGATGATGTCTGAGGACCCCTCTTCATTGATTTGATTCAGATGTACAACAGGGTGGTTCGGATGGAAAATATGCACCACTCACTATAAACTCATTGCATCTTTGGATCTTTCTCATAGACTTACTCAATGAGGATCAAGACAGGTCATCACGGAATGGTCATCACAAAGACTTCCAAAATTGATATGGGCTAGGCTCCTTATAAGGGAAGAATCAAAGAACTGCACAGTTATAAAGATGATGACAGAATTGGGTAGTTTTAAGTTGTTACGGTTAGTTAAATTGACAAACCCATATAAAAGGTTAACACTGAAACTAAAACTGAAGCGGAGGCAATGACAACAACAATACCTACGAAATCCTTACCTTGCACGTTTGAGTGTGGAGAGGGCGGGAGACAAGCTCCATTTAAAGGAGACCCCGCGACCTTCACAAAACAGGGTGTTCTTTTCTACAAAACACGGTTATTATTATTATTATTATTTTTATTTTCTCAGTTCAAGTTTAACTCTACATAAGTAGAGCCCATAGTTTCCTTCTTCATATATTTTAGGCGCTAAGCTGACTAACACAACTATAGTTTACTTATACAGGCTGCTACCGGTTTCAGCTCTAATAACTAGTGTTGTTTTATTGTCACATTCAAATTTGTATTTCTAAAAATCCGGGCAGTCATCCACTGCTCCCAACAAGTGCTCTCTAGCGGGAGGGATTTCTCCTACTGAGTAGCACTAATTTAAATTACTTCCTTGGACCAATTTGGTAACCAGGGAGAAGACAGTATATCTTACTCCTTTTTTTAACTTTTTCTTACTCTCATCCTTCCTCTCTGAACATATCTCATCTCTCCCTTTTTTTCTTTTTTTTTTCTCTCTTCCTTCTTTTCCTTTTTCTCCTTTTAATATTACTTCTTACCTATTTCTTTCATTACCTAGGAATTGAAAAGTGTATTGATTATTCGCAATCTATAGCTAAAATACTAACAATCATTAAGCTCTGTTTCCAGATCTTGTGCTGACAGCTCTCTTTGAATCCACAAGATGGCGTACTCATCCCTGGGACACTCTCCCACAGTGATTTCCCATAATATGAATGGTCTAAACATTCCTGAAAAACGCACCACTCTACTAAAAGAACTCAAAAAAGGTAGGCCCAAGTTTGTATTTTTACAAGAGACTCATTTCCAGACTGATAAGATCCCCAAACTGACAGACTCCTTTTTCACACAAACCTACCATGCAACTAACAATATGGCCAAATCCAGGGGAGTGTCTATACTTATTAGTAGAGATGCTTCCTTCGAGGTCACAGATAAAATAGCGGACCCGGAAGGCAGGTTCTTATTCCTGAAGGAAAATTGTTCTGGCACCCCCATGACTTTAGCTAACGTCTATTTTCCTAACACAGCGCATGCAACATTTTGTAAACGCATTCATGACAAACTTCGAGACTTTAGCACAGGTTGCCTTATTCTCGGAGGAGACTTTAATGTGCCGTTAAACCCTCTAACTGATACATTTACCGGTAAAACTTACATCACTTACAAGATTCTTATGAAGATTAAAACACTACTCAACTCCCTACAATTAGTCGATTCCTGGAGGTTTATGCATCCTAATGACAAAGATTATTCCTTGTATTCATTTCCACACAACAGATACTCCAGAATAGACTATATTTTTATTACACAAAAAGATCTTGACAGGATCTCGGAAGCTAAAATAGGGATTCAAGCGGTATCAGATCACACCCCTACATCATTAACCTTAAACTTATCTGATTCCACACCAAAACCCAACCAATGGAGACTGAACTCAGCTTTATTGACAGATCCAATCTGGCTACCGCAAATAGCTAAGGCACTGAAAGAGTACTTTGCACACAACACCACACCTGAAGTAAACCCCTTGACAATTTGGGAGGCCCACAAATGTACAATCAGAGGTGACCTCATTCGAGCAGGTTCCCAACGTAAAAAAGAAAGAGATAAACAAATTAAACAATTGACAGGGAAAATCCGAAGTCTAGAAACTTTACACAAACAATCACTAACAGAACAATCAGCAACAGAACTGTTAGAAACCAGGAAGGCACTACAACAGATTTATGACACTAGGTCTAAAAGATTTTTATTCTTCAAGAAGAAAATTTATTACGAGCACGGTAACAAAACAGGCAAATTCTTAGCGAGAGCCCTGAAAGACACTAGAGCACAACACAACATCTCCGGCATTAGAACAAAAGAAGGAAAAATAGACATTACCACCAAACAAATTGCACGCAACTTTCACGACTACTATACGGCCCTTTATAATCTACCTGTCTCACAAAAATCCAATGAGATGCAAGGAACAAGACAACAAAATATCCAAAACTACCTTAGAGAATCCAAATTACCCATCCTGACAGCAGAAGATATATCCTTATTAGAAAAACCCATTGAAGCTATAGAACTACAACAGACAATCAAAGACCTTAAACCAGGGAAAAGCCCAGGCCCGGATGGCTTCACGGCCATATATTATAAGACGTTTCAGACCACCCTACTTGGGCCGCTACTGAGAGCATTGAACTATTTGTCACAACCCAGGGAGATCCCACCAAACTTTCTAGCAGCTCACATTACAATTCTTCCCAAGCCACATAAAGACCCAGCAGAATGCGCTAGCTACAGGCCAATCTCACTTCTGAATTTAGATGTGAAATTGATGTCAAAAATTATAGCCAATAGGCTGAAACCTTTGCTACACAACCTGATAGGTGCTGAACAGGCAGGGTTCATGCCTGGCAGAGAAACCAGAGATAATGTCATTAAAACGCTCAACTTGATTCATGCAACCAGGAGAGAGAACATCGAGGGCCTTCTCCTGTCAACCGATGCGGAGAAGGCCTTCGATCGAGTGGCTTGGGACTTCATGCTGGAGACCTGCAGGTATATTGGCTTGGGAAGTCATATGATGACGTGGATCTCCTCTCTCTATTACAATCCCACGGCTCAGCTCCAAATAAATGGTTCGCTTTCAGAAACAGTCAAAATCAAAAATGGCACGAGACAGGGATGCCCCCTCTCGCCAATTTTATTTATTCTAACACTGGAACCATTCATTAGACGGATTGTAGCAGAGAAAGCAATAAATGGTTTTAAAATTGCCGGGAAGGAGTTCAAGGTGGCGGCCTACGCGGATGACCTGGTATTTTTTATATCCAACCCCCATATTTCTCTCCCTACTTTATTAAAAGAATTTTCTTTATTTGGTCATCTTTCCAACCTAAAAATGAATTATTCTAAGTCCGAAGCAATGAACATTAGTATATCCATGAATAAAATAGAAGCTATCAAATCCAACTGCCCCTTCAAATGGGAAAATTCAGCACTTAAATACTTGGGAGTATGGCTGACCCCCCAGATTTCCCAAATTTATGAACGCAATTTTACCCCGCTATTAAAGTCAATTTGCTTGGACCTCCAAACTTGGCACACGAAAGGCTTTTCGTGGTTTGGACGCATTGCTATATGTAAAATGACTATACTACCTAGAGTCTTGTACTTATTTAGAAACCTGCCAATCAAGGTACCCCAAAGTTTCTTTAAAGCCTTAAACACAACCCAAATGAAATTTGTCTGGGCCCACAAAAAACCCAGAATTCGCTGCACAGTACTCACACAACCTAAGGAGAAAGGAGGGATGGGAATCCCAGACTTTCGTACATATTACATGGCAGCACACGTCACAAGGATAGTGGACTGGCACTGTCATCACAAAATTAAAGACTGGGTAGAATTGGAAGAGGTAATGAGTCAAACCCCAATTAGGTTCTCGCCATGGATCCCATGGACTAGCCTTCCGGCCGCCATGAAATCTCACCCTCTCATAGGCACCACGCTTGCAATTTTTCATAAACTAACCAATCTCACAAATTTCTCTTCACATTTAAGCCCACTCACACCACTACAAGACAACCCTAACTTTTTACCAGGCATTAAAAACCACCTCCTCTGGTCTACAAACACAAACAGAACATTACTAGCCATGGATTGCTTCTGCAACCAAAACTTCAGAGACTATACTGATCTAAAAGCGGTGAATAATATCCCAGACCTACCCTTATGGACATACTTTCAATGCCGAAGTTACCTGAACCAAACAGGGACAAAAATTAACTTTAATAGACCAATGACAGACATAGAAGAGGCCTGCCAGAAAGGAGAACCGATTCACAAAACAACTTCTCTGGCCTATAATTGGATACAAAATAGTGTAGGTGCGATGGACCATGGATTCAGGGAGAGCTGGTCAAGAGCATTAGAGATATCGTTGTCAGAAGATCAATGGAGAAAAGCGTGCATTTTCGCCCATAAATGCTCACTGAGTACAAGCACCCAAGAAACAGCTTACAAGTTACTTACCCAGTGGTATGCCACACCGGCGAGGCTGCACTCTTGGTTTCCAGATAATACCCGATACATGTTGGCGCTGCCATAATGAAAAAGGAACGCTGCTACATATCTGGTGGCAATGTCCTGTACTAGAACCTTATTGGTCGGAAGTTAAAAAGATCATTCTCCATATCACTGAGACATCTTTAAAACTAGATGCAGCGGGGTGCCTCCTCCATGTCACTGATTTTCCCATTAAAAAATATAAACACTCACTCTCTAAACACTTGCTGAACGCTGCAAAAGCCTTGATTCCAATTCACTGGAAATCTACAAAGATATCAACTATTAAAGATTGGCTCAATATGATTTCAGAGATACGTGAGATGGAGGAGACCATAGCACAGGCAGGAGAAAATGTTGAACGCTTCCACAAAACATGGAATCCTTGGATAATCTTCAGATATTCTCAGAAATACTCAAACTTAATGAACCCAGATTAGGGAATCTAAACTTCAAAGTAAGATCAAACACAGACCATCTACTTCTTTAACAAATTATAATAGTTACTACCTGCTTTGTAGGATTGTTTGCTATAAATGAACCTAATATAGAAAAAGAATATTCGGTACAGGATCTGGGGTCCCTTTACCCATCTGATTGGGTTAATGCTATGGATTGTTTCCTTTTCTTTTAATCTTTCCACTTTATTACCACTCTCTATTTTTAATCACTGAATATCATTTGATAAAACTCTGAGACACTATTAAAAATACACTTAATTGGAGACACAAGTCTCTAAAACGAAAACAATTGAATGATTTAAGCTGTCTGAATCAATGTTGACTCATAGATATACTCTATGTATGTTTTTTCTTCTTTCTGTTTTATGATGGAGCTGCGACTCCATAGTTGCACTATTTTGACTTCAATAAACTTTGATGTTTAAAAAAAAAAAGAGATTTCCGAATTGGTTCCTCGCCCATGCACAGCTCCTCAAAGGGTGTGGGTTGTCTACAGAAACCGCTGACCTCTGGAAGAGATCTGAGAAAGTGTGACAATTGCTGTATCTTCCATCTGCCCAGTATGGAGGAGTTGAAACTAGAGTAGATGTTAGAAGGGTCCTTCCATTCAAGAGGCCCACAAAAAGAGGAGGCTCTAACTAATCTCCGGTCCGAGTGGATCCGAAAGGACCTATCGGAGAGGCCTGGATGGAAATCTGGATGTCCAATTATGGGTGTCATTGGGGAAGGAAAATTAGGTGTCTCTGCCAGTTGGAAGTATCTACAGAGTTCCTCCAAAGTAGGTTCCAGCAATGGGTGGAAAGGTGAGAATCTGGAGGGGTGAGTTCCACTCCATGGTAAACCGTCAATGGGAAACGTGATTGTTTCCTGTTCTAACCCAATCCACAGCTTATGTGCTGAGTGCCTGCACCAGTCTACTACTCTGTTCATGTGGACTGCTGTGTAATACAGTGCTGGGTCAGGGAGGCCAACGCCTCCTCTCAATTTTGGTCTCTGCAATAGGGATCTTTTGATCCTCGGCGGTCTGCCCTGCCAAACATATCTAACGAATATTGATCTTATCTTACGGAAAAAATCCTGTGGTATCCTAACAGGCAATGCCTGAAGGAGGTAGAGCAGTCTCGGCATGATGTTCATTTTTAAAACATTGCATCTACCGAACCAGGACACCGCCAGGCCTCTCCATCTGTCTAAATCTGAGGATAAAATGCTCAGGAGTGGTTGAAAATTGAGTTGATAAATGAGGTGTAAATCCGAGGGAATTTTTGTACCTAGATATTTAATGGCCTGGGGAGACCACCGGAAGGGGAAATTGCCGCTTATGGCGGCCCTGGAGCTAGGGGTAAGAGTGATATTTAGCGCCTCTGACTTTTGGAGGTTGATCTTGAAATCCGATAAATCCCCGTATTTACGTATTACCGATAGTAAGTTTGGAAGAGTCGTGTGTGGGTCTGAGATGTAGAACAACAGGTCGTCTGTGTATGCGGCAATTTTATGATGATAAGTGCTCGTTACGATTCCCTTGATGTCCTGGTTGAGCCTTATATGTTGTAATAGGGGCTCTAATGAAATTATAAAAAGGAGCAGGGAAAGTGGGCATCCCTGTCTCGTACCGTTGCTTATCTTGAAGGGGTTAGAAGTAGTCCCATTTACTCTAACAGTTGCTGTGGGAGAGGAATATATGGCAGAAATCCAGGATAAAATGGGGGCTGGCATGCCGAGGTGTCGCAGGGTGGCCAGGAGGAAAGTCCAATTCACCCTGTCAAATGCCTTTTCAGCGTCCGTGGACAACAAAATGAATGGGATGTTAAGGCGTTTAGCCCTAGCCACCACATTTATCGTCCTGATAGTGTTGTCTCGAGCCTCTCTGTTACGGATGAAACCTGCTTGGTCTAGAGGTATTATGCGTTGTAGGACAGAGCCCATGCGCTCAGCCAGAATTTTTGTGAATAACTTCAGATCACAATTAAGAAGGGAGATAGGCCTGTAACTTGCGCACAGCAGCGGGTCTTTCTCAGGTTTGGGGATGACAGATATGCTGGCTTGTAGGATATCTGCAGGTATGGCGTGGTTATCTAGTATGGCATTGAAGGCAGTAACGAAGTGAGCTGCTAGTTGAGGTTGGAAAGTTTTATAATAGGTGATGGTAAAACCATCGGGGCCGGGTGCTTTCCCCGTCGGGGTGTTGGCTAGTGCTTTTGTGAGCTCATCTGCGGTAATAGGCTGTGAGAGCAGGTCTATCTCTTCCTCATTGAGGGTAGGTAGTTTCGCAGCCGCAAGATACGTTTCTATAGCTTCTAGGCTATTCTGGTTCCGCTCCCCCGAAGGAGAAGAATGTAAATTGTACAGGGCTTCATAAAATACCCTGAAAGATTCAGCCATTTCTGCGGAATCGTGAATTTTGGATCCTGTAGGGGAAGATAATGCGGTGATGTAGGAAAGATTACGTTGAGTCCGTATGGCGTTTGCTAGTGATCTGCTACACTTATCCCCGAATTCATAAAAGGTTCTACGTGTCTTCAAGAGATTATTTTTAGCGTGAAACAGAGATTGTTTTCTGATTTGCTCTCGGAGCCTGGTTACTTCTGCCTCTGTGGCCCTGTCTGGATGATTTTTGTGACGTTTTTCACAATCGTGTAGTTTTACGAGTAACTCCGTTAGCGTTTTTTCTCTGGCTACTTTGAGTCTGTGACCATGTTTAATAAATATTCCTCTTATATAACATTTATGTGCTGCCCAGGTAGTTAGAGGGTTGGGGACCGAGTGTTTGTTACTCTCAAAAAAGAGGTTCAGTTTTCTCAAAATGTCTGCTCTCACCTCAGAATCTTGAATAAGAGATTCGTTTAGGCGCCAGGTGGCTACCTTGGGAGCCGGGCGTTGTAAGTTTAGGGTCAAAGAGATCGGCGCATGGTCTGAGAGTGCGATGTGCCCAATCTGTGCCCCCGAGACAAGTGGGATCGTAGCATGGGAGACTAGGAAGAGGTCAATCCTGGAGTACGAGTTGTGAACAGCCGAAAAAAAGGTGTAGTCTCTCGCCTGCGGATGAAGAATCCGCCATATGTCAACTAAGCGATAAGAATGCAACAGTTCCCTGATTCGGTTACGGTAGCGCGAGGATAGGGCTGAAGATCCCGACGATGTGTCTCTACGGGGGTCGATGGTGAGGTTAAGCCCCCCCCCCCCTAAGACTAATGTTCCCTCTGTGAAGGAGGCCAGGGCGTCCAGGCATGATTCAAGTACCGGCAGTTGGTCTACATTTGGCAAGTACAGGTTCGCGAATGTGAATGTCTGTGACTGAATAGTACCCTTGACAAAGAGGTATCTACCTTCAGGGTCAGCGTGGAGGCCTCCCAGCTGCCAAGGCAAAGTTTTAGCCAGGAGGATACTTGTCCCTCTAGATTTTGAGGAGGGTGAAGTACTGTGATACACTATTGGGAAATGCTTGCTGTAGAGTTTAGGGATACAATCTGTTCGAAAATGGGTCTCTTGTAGAAACACTATCTGGGGTATCTGTCTCCAGAGATCCGAGAGGCAACTGGAACGTTTCACATTCCAGGACACGAACTTCAGAGTCATGTTTGAAAGAGCAGGCCCGGGTCGTCAGACCTCGCCAGAAACTGGAGCTATAGGGGAAAAGGGGGGAGGAGAGGAGAGAAAGCGCTTGGCGTGAGGGAGTTATAGAGAGTGGGTGGGGAAAGACGCAGACAAGGGTAAGAGAAGAGAAAAAAAAACAAGAAGAAAAAAAACAAAAAAAACAAGAAGGGAGAGGTAAGAACAAGCTAAGTCTCCAATCAGAGGACTACTGCCTATTTGGGCAGTTAGGGCCTAGTGAGGGGAAAAGGTAAGGCACTTCAGAGGTCGGGCTCCCGGAACGCGAGCCCCCCACCAGCCCACTTCTTAATAGGCGCGGTCCTGTCAGGAACCGCGTTATTATATTAGGCTTCTTTGAAATAAGATTGCTCCTTAAAAACCCATAACATATAACTTTGTGATATTCAGTTTGACATAACACGTCTTAACTTTATAACCGGCAATAATAAGACATTAAGTAATTCCTTAAATGGGATAACTATGTCAACTTCTGATCTCTTGTTATCAGCTCCGTCTGCTGTATAGACCAATTCCACTGGATCTGCATCAATTGAGAGCGATCCACAGCCCCTTACCCAACTTGTCTGTAAGGGTCAATTTCTATCCGGAACAATCTTTAGGTCCCAAGATAGGCTAGTAGGCAAAAAAAAAAAAAAGAGGGGGGGGGGGAGGAGGGGGGGAGAGAGAGGGGGGGGAAATGAGGGACGGGGGGGGAAGGGGAGGGTCAATGTGGGGGGAGGGTGGGGAGGTAAGCTGGGAGGGGAGGAAGGGGTAGCAGGGGACCATTAATAGGGTAGTTACATCTCTAGTCTGATACTCATCTCGGAATGTTATTAGAGTTTCCACTATTGTTACTGACTAGCCCCCCTGAATCTTGTCATTAAAATTAAACACATTTCAGTGGTAAGCATCTATACGTTTAGGCAGTGTGAATTATGTATATCCAGTTCTGCGTCTTGTAGTGCTGTACAAGTTGGGGGGGGGGAGTATGGGCCCAATAAATGGGTGATTGCTGAACAACTATTCATAGAGTCCGATATCTCTAAGTTATAACAGTATTGTCAGTTGTACCAGTATCTTCTCGAGGGTGATCTCAGGTATGGGGCCCGTTTACCAGACTGTATACTTTCCCTCTACTCCTGGTCAAAAAACAGTTATCCAAAATAGTGGAGACTTGCCGTGACTCTATGAGACCACCAGACCGGTAAGGTAAGGAAGTCAATCCAAATAGGCCAGAGGTTAGAAAAAAAAAAAAAAATTTCCACAACCCCCCCTGATCAGAAAAGAGGAGGTAATGTACCAACCAGATATGGGTGGGGAGTGCTTGCAAACAAAAGGAGACAACAAAAGAAAAGTGAGTAGCCATGTCCAGGCTTAATAGTACCTTATCTCTATGTATTCAAGGCTCGTTGTCCTGAGGGGCCAGCGGTCTTCTACGTTGTGATCGATGATTGCGTCGAGGCCTTTGAGGTCTACCCGAGGGGTTCACCGTCGGTACGTTGGTAGTGGGAGGCAGGACAAACGCCAACCAATTAGGCAGTGACATCGATGGTAGCCCGAGCGTATTGAGAAAGGTGGGGACCTCTCTAGGGTGTCGGAGGGTATATGTACGACCTCCCTTCCTTGCAATTAGATGAAAAGGATGACCCCACTTGTAGGTGATTCCTTGTTCATTAAATTTCTCTAGCAGAGGCTTCATGCAGCGGCGCATCTGTAGAGTCCTGCGGGAGACGTCTGGCAGGAGAGAGATCTGGGCTCCATCAAAGTCAATTTGTCCTCTACGCCAGGCTCTTTGGAGGATGTCTTCTTTGATAGAATAGTTATGCAGGCAACACAGAACATCCCTAGGTCTGTCCTCTGCAGGGTTTCTGGGGCCAAGGGTTCTGTGGACCCTGTCTATGGCGATAGGTGTTTCCGTCGGGCGCTCTAAGCAGTCGTTAAATAGCGCAGTCACCGTCATCTTTAGGTCCGCTTGCTGCGTTGCTTCTGGAAAGCCGCGGATCCTTATATTACGCCTGCGGCTGCGGTTTTCCTGGTCATCCAGTAACAGGTGTAGCTGTGCGATTTGGTCTGCCATCTCCTCTTTTGTGTCATTTAACTCTGTATAGCCCTGGTGCAGGGTTGCAGTGTTTTTCTCAATAGAAGTGACCCGTGAAGTGACCTCTGCTACAGATTGCTTAATTCCAGCAATCTCTCCTCGTAACGCCGCCTCCATTCTAAGTGCTACAGAGTCTAGGTCATCTCTAGTGGGCAGCTTCTGTAGCAGAGCCCACAGAGACTGTTCTCCTGGAAGCATAGGTGGGGGCACATATGAAGGTAGAGTCAGTGGGGCAGATCCTATGGAGTCCTGTAGTGTAATGGGCAGAGGCACACTAGGGGTTAAGCTCTGGGGCTGAGAGCGCTGGTTGTCTTGTAATTCCCACTGCTGAGAGCAGCTGGGCTCTCCCCCTGGGCTTGTCAGTGATGCAAGGGATAATGAACGGGGGAGGCAGGGAGAGAGATCACTATTAGGGGAGAACAGCAGCATGTCATTACCCTGGTCATGACCTCCTCCTCCTCCTGCTGGCGCTCCGTGCTCCTCTCCCATGTCTGAGCACGGCGCCATCTTGGAAAAGTCCGGTGTGGAGGCCGCCGGCTGTTTTGGCACCAGAAATCTCTCCATCTATCTCCCTCCTTTGTTATGACAGCGGGGCAGTCTTCTCTGGCGACGTGGGGATGCTGAGAAGCCGAAATTTCGGATTTTTCTGTGCTGGTAGGCTATGAAAGAGCCGCGGACCGGGAGCCCTCTGAAAAATGCAGCTTCACTCCTCCATGCTGAGACCACGCCCCTCCATCATATGTTTTTAAAGAATTTCTGTATGCATGTGATACATCTGACATACATTTCTCAGCAAATTTAGCTATGTGTGGCTTTATGCGATTTGCAGCGTTTTTTGCAATTTTTTGCAATTTTTGGCTTTTTTTGCTTTTTTGCACTTTCGCCGCAATTACACCCCTTTCTTTTTCCTATTTCTCCTGACCTATTGATGTTACTACACTATACATCACTTCCACCTTTAATCTAAGATGCCACTAGTAAAACACCATTACACTATTTTGAATGATGAAGGCATTTTGGTATGTATAAATTCAGTTTACATACTTTTTTAACTGTTTTTAGCAATTTTTAGCAACTTTTTTGCAATTTGCGACTTTATGCGACTTGCTGCAATTTTCTGCCATTTTTTGCATTTTTGAATGATGAAGGCATGTATAAATGCACTTTACATACTTTTTAGCAATTTTTAGCAATTTCTAGCAATTTTTTTGCAACTTGCGACTTTATGCAACTTGCTGCGATTTTTGCCATGTTTTGCATTTTTTATCACAATAATACCCTCTTTTCTCTTATGTCCACCTTCAGACATCCTCTAACATAATTTTTTACCTCTAGTCCAGCAGAATACCATGATGCAATTATATTTCTTAATCATTTTTGTAACTTAAATTTAATTTTGGACAAGGGCGGGCGTGACCTCGTAGAGAATGGCTGCTTAATCTCAGAGCTCCGCTGACAGGGATAGAATTCTACCTTCTACGGATGGTTACTGACATTCCACACTTCCCAAAAAGTATGGGTACAGCGTCCAGAAACTCATCGACATCCCATTCGCATTCTCCCCACGAATTAACTGGAAGATCCAGTCAGAATAATCCGGAGATGTTTGGGCCCAGATGGGAATTATGGCGCTAGCTCCCACCTCACAAACCCCTCAGAGGCAGGCAACAAGCCCTACGGGAATTACTGCCTCACAAAATGGACATTCTGAGGGAGGGATTGTTCTCACCCCACATCAGCAGCCAAGCCTGAATGATCTTCGTTCGGTTGCTGAAGACATCAAAGATACTCTAACAGCAGCCATCACGGATCTAAAGATGGAGATTCAGCCTATCTCGGGTAGAGTACAAGCAGTGGAAAAAACAACAGCCATACATTATTCAACGCTCCACAAGCATCACCTGGCTGTAGATACCCACACCTGGCAACTTAGAGATATGAATCGCCATTTAGAGGATTTGGATAATTGTGGCAGACGCCATAATCTCCAGCTGCGAGGATTACCAGAAGATGTGGAAGTGGCACACCTACAAGATGAGGTGACTCGTATATTCAACAACCTACTAACAACCAACAAACCAACAACAGACCCAGAGATATACCCATTGCGATGGAAAGAATCCAAGAAGCTCTTAGGCCAAAGGGTAAGGACTCGGATCCTCCTCGTGATGTTGTTTGCTGCATAGTGGACTACCGACTGAAAGAAGAGCTTCTGAGAAAAGCGCGCACCCTGACTCCATTAAAGTATAGAGGCTCAGAACTTCGCTTGTTTCAGGACCTCTCGAGTATAACCTTACAGCGCAGAAGGGAACTGAAACCCCTTCTGGCGGTGCTTCATGCCAACGATATTGCTTATCACTGGAAATTCCCCTTCGATCTGGCGGCAACAGCACATGGATGCTTGGCTCTCCTCAGAGTCCCAGAGGATCTCCACTATTTCTGTGAAGCAATGGGAATCCCACTCACAGAAGTGCCGGATTGGTACGCGGAATTTCGTACCTCTTTGCCGTCTATGTCACCCTCCAGAATCAAACCCATGGGGACCCAAGATGTCCACTATCGTAGACACCGCTCTCCTTCGGAAGCAAGATCGCAGATACCCGGTCCTCACTCTCCTTCTGATGACAGCCCTTCAAAGCCCCCATGCACTAGAAGAGCCAGAAGGGATCGGTAAAGGCAGACAGTTCCTATGTCATATGCAGAAGACTATCCTCTATTTGTTCAGTTCCTAGTTCTACTCGGATATACTTTTGAAGCTGGAACCTCTATGTGTCCCTCTCAATACAAATACTATGCTAGCAGCACTTCCAAGATACACCTGAGACAGCCCATCCTGTAGACACACAAGAGCGACTGTCTCACAAAGAGGATATCGAATCTATACCTATTGTTCTCATTGGACTCGCCTGACTGCTTTGCCTATGTTATGAGGTTAATTGATTTTTTTTTTCAGGTACTGAATCTTGAGGTATGTTAATTTCAATATGTTAATTGAGAGGAAATATGTGTCAATGCACTAATGTATAGGATATTTCCAATGTATATTGCCAGTTAACTTGCTCTAAATGAGAAACTACCACCACTATCTAGTATTTAGACATTTCATTTGGCCAAACGATTTTACTTAGTAGAAGAGTTCAGAGACTAAAAAGTGTCACCACATTGTCGTAACAATAAAATCCTTAGGTTAAGGGGGAATGGGATAACAGACCACCCACAGCCAGATTTATACAAGCAATTCTCCAAAACTGTTTTCCGTATTGGGGCACGAATGAGAAGGAGGGGTTCACTTAGGCTCTCACAGCAGGCCGGTGTCCCTCCCTAAAGGCAGGAGCAAATATATAGTTTGTCAGCTGAGCCGGTCCATCTTCTATGCCTAACATCTGCCCTTTACTGACAATGATTTGAGAGAGCACCTCCTCCAATGTTTCCCACTCATGGATGGAAGCTCGGGTGGTCTGAGTACTCTGACTGACCCTCCCGCAAAACTGGGGGAACTCGACCCGCTATTATTAAGGAAGCTGATCCAAATATTCGGTGGTTAACCTACATCCCCCATGTAGTTTTCCTATTAATAACAGCCATGCGAAGGAAAGAGACAAATTTAGCTCCTGCAACTCCCTCCCCCTTGACCATACGCCCTCGGTCATACAGCTGAGGACTTAGTAGTCCCTGAGGGACAGACAACCTCCCCTCATGAAGAGAAGAGATGGTGCCTTCTATGACAGTTTGCTCAGACAATCAGCAGTGTAAGTAATCACATTCACTGTGAAAGCTCGAATTGGTCACACCACTGGATAGCTTAGATATTTTAATACTCCTATTCCTCTCAGAGAGTAAACCTAAGGTTATGGTTAAAAACTCTGGAATAGAATACACAAATGTACAGAAAAAATATTCGTTAGCGCCCCATAATACTCTTACGGACTGTATCTTGGCGCAATACATGTAGGCAACCAACACTTAACGTTTAACACATTCTCATGACATTTTCTCCCGCATCTGTTCATATTGGGCTCTTCTGTCACCGAGGAGGCTAGTCAGTTAATTCATCATACAGCTCTTGTTTTCATCGATTAGATTTGATTAATTTACTTTAATTTATTTAACGTGTGCTTAGATGTTTAGGAAAAAAAAACAATCAAAATTTTTAATCCTACTCCTTCCATTAAGCCGTGGTTTAGAGAGATCACTTTTATAATATTCAAGACAAACGGCTCCCAACATCACCAACTTCATTTATTTAATCCCAAAGACGCCTTCAGATGTATAATGTTCCTTTGCTAACATAGAGCTTTGGATTCCATCTGATGCTTCCTCTTGGACCGCACACAGGCTACGCTTCCAACGTTCTTAAATTTCTCTTGTCACACACACACCATCCTCAGTCCATACCAATCTTTTATTTCTAGTCCCACATGTCAGCGGATATCAACTTTTTTAGTCTCCATATAAGAGTCGAGTCACCTTCCCACACAGTGGTTTCAAGTGACTTCCTAAATTTCCGTACTTCACCTTCACTTCCAATACCACTGACCCTCTCCGGCAAAGCCCTATTCGAGATCCGTCTTAACTACTGTCTAGCGAGCGGGTATCGCTAGTCACTGGATTAACTGCTTCTATATAAATTACCTATCATCTAAATATCACAGAGACCAAAGTATTTCCACCTCTTTCCTCATCGGTAACCCACATTTTCCACCTAACGCCCTCCCAACAGACACCCAACTCGATCAAACTCCCCTTCTCATTCTAAATTAGGGTTCCCTTATCTAATCATCCACCTTGAGTACTACATTAACTTAGTATCCCTCTCCACCATTCGGGGGTTAATAATTAAAAAAAAAAAAAAAAACAACCTCGGACGACGTCCGGATCACACAAGACCAATAAACAAATTCAAGATCTCACAAACTATACGATATCTCATAAATCACAAGATCCATCAGCGATGGCTAATCCCAGACTGACTACTAAGTTAGTCTCGTTAAATGCAAGGGGACTCAAAAGTCCTGAAAAACGTTCACAAGTATTTCTATCTATGCGTAAATTTAAGGCGGATACTGTATGCATTCAGGAAACTCATTTCAAAACAGATAATGCTCTAAAATTCTCCAACTTGTACTATCCAACGGCATTTCATGCTACCAATAAGGAATGCAAAACAAAAGGAGTTTCTATTCTCATTTCAAAATCCTGCCCATTCCAAATAACTGACACGCTAATAGATACTGAAGGTCATTATCTATTTATCAAAGGCTCATTATTTGGTAAACGATTAACCTTAGCGAATTTATATGCTCCCAATGTCAAAGAAGTTCCCTTTTTCAGACAAACATTAGTAGGAGGAGATTTTAATGTCCCTCTAAACCCCCTTCAAGACACCTCATCAGGCACGTCTAAATGACCATTTACCGCATTAAAAGCAATTAAGAAATGTCTTCAAGATTTAACACTCCACGATGCCTGGCGCACCCTTAATCCTAAGACTAATGATTATACTTTTTTCTCCAACCCCCATGGTAGTTACTCCAGACTTGACTACATTTTCATTTCGCAAAGAGACCTCCCCATGCTCATAAATACCTCCATTGAATCAATGTATATTTCGGACCATCACCTGATCACCATGTCTATCAGATTCTCGAGTGATCAATCTCATTCCCACATTTGACGCCTAGATCCGTCCTTACTTACAGACTCTCCTATAGTGTCTACTATACACGACAGTCTCAAACAATATTTTCAAGACAATAACTCGCCTGAAATCTCCCCAATGATGACTTGGGAAGCCCACAAGTGCACCATTCGTAGAGAATGAATTGCGGTAGCCTCCAAGAGGAAACGTGAGAGACAAGCACACATTTCCAAACTAGCCAAACATATTCATGAGCTAGAAAAAACCCATAAACGGACTTGAGCTATAACCACACTCCATGAACTCACGCAAGCTAGAACTGATTTGATGGAGGTATTGAATAAACAAATAAAACGTAATTACATGCTATCTCAAAAATTATTTCATGAACATGGCAATAAAGCAGGTAAAATACTTGCCAGAGCTTTAAGGGCCAAAAAACCTTCCACAATAATTCACTCTATCAACGACTCCAAGGGATCTAAATTATCTTCCAATAATTGGATTGCGGACCAATTTGTCTAATATTACTCACAGCTATATAATATAAGCCCCCAAAGAAGACTCAGAACATAGATTACAATTAATTAAAGAATTTTTAGCCCGTCACGGTCCCAAACCCACCTCGGACGCCGAGGCGTCTCAATTAGAACACCCCCTATCTAACAACTGAAACCAGGCAGGAGCCCGGGCCCTGATAACAGCAGGATATTACAAGGCGTTCATTGATACCCTTCACCCACACTTCTTGAATGCATTCAATTCCCTCTCCTCAGGGAACCCTCCGCCTAGAGATCTTCTCACGGCTCACATAGTGGTTATCCCAAAACCTGAAAAAGATGTACATTTGGTTTCCAACTATAGACCAATATCTTTATTGAATGTTGACCTAAAAATGTACGCAAAAATTCGAGCTAATAGACTAATAACATTGAACAAGCTTTCTCTCACTTACCACTCAAACACCTACCCTGGATCAACCCAAGTCACATTTCACAACAAACCAAACAACATCCCCTCATTGGCAACACACTGTCATCCTTCCATACAATGTGCCGCCAATTTTGAATCTCTTCCTCACCAGGACCACTCACTCCGATTATAAACAACCCTGACTTCCTACCGGGCAATGACGTTTCTTTCTTACATGACTTAGAACCCCATAAGAATCCAATAGCGGGAGACTTCTTCTCAGAGGGGACAATACTACATATGCAACTCATACATTTCCTCTATGATCCCCAAACTTGCCCAGCCTTCTCTAGGAATCAATTACGATTCGAATCCATATGTACATCCACTGAACCACAACGCCATCTGATCTCCCTCATTTACTTTATCCTCTTTGATGACCTTACACCCAAATCAAACTTGGCCTGTACACAATGGGAAAGAGATCTCTCCATCACACTCTCTGATACAGATTGGGAAAAGATATATTCTAATATTCACAAAGGTTTGATTAATATAACAGCGCAAGAAAACGGATATAAAATTTTTTTCAGATGGTACAAAACCCCACTCAAATTACACAACATCAATCCGGCTATCCCACCTAATTGTTGGAGATGTAATAACAAAAACGGTTCGCTTCTCCATATCTGGTGGGAATGCCCTGCAATTTCAACCTTCTGGAATACAGTTTTTCGCCTCACCTCCCAAATCACCACCATCCACTTAGAATTCTGTCCAGCTCAAGCATTGCTACACCACTCCCCGATACCGTTCAGAACATATCGCAAATCCTTAGCTCTACATCTTCTTCATGCCGCAAAATTGTGTATCCCAGTTCTTTGGAAGTCAACCAATTCCCCCACAACAGCAGACTGGATTAAAAGAGTCAACCGCATAGCCTCCATGGAGGAACTGGTGCACCAAGCGCATGATTCTTCCACCACATTTAGGAACACTTGGGCTTGTGGGCAACATTTCCAAACTTCACCTGAATACAGCCAATTACTTGACTAGAGGCTTACACCCATGCATTGTCTCCGTTACATCTCCCCCTTCTTTTTATTCCCTGAGATCCCTAACGCATTGAATGAGGTATAATCAATATCCCTATAAACGACACTCAACGGTTCACTGAGCTTACAAATCTGGAAGATATCCCCCCTTTTTTTTATATTATTTTTCCGGTCACCCCAGGGCTGATCCAAGGACAGGGAAGACCTCACCTCCCACATTATTGCACAATTTAAAATGCTCAACATTCTAGTATGTTAGGTTATAGTCATGTTCTTTGACTAACTATCAGAGTTCACTCATTGTCTTACTCTTCTGAGACGTTAATCAAATTTACCACCACTAACTTTACAGTTTATCACACATATATAGGTAAATTATTGATTCAGATATGTCACTACAATTACAATTATCCTAGAATCTATTTTATTACGAAGGATTGTTACTGGAGAAGATCACCTGTAGTGAAACAAATACCACATGGATGTTTCATAGACTTTCCGCATTTCTTTTCAAGTGCATTTCCATGTTATTTCCCTTTGTATTACAATGTATCTAACGATATTACATCTATACTTTGACTGATCTAATGTTAACTTCTGTTACTGTAAACTTCTTATTGTGATATACACATAATGCTGTTATCTATGTATTTCCATGTTTTGATTCAATAAAATTTTCTCGAAAAAAAAAAAATTTAATTTTGTAATATTGTGTATTATGATATGTATTTTGGTATTATGCGGTGTGTCCGTTACAACTTGGAGTTAAGTAGTCCTGGACTAACCAAAAATGGCCGCAGTCACATGGCCATCAATTTAGGACACACCTCATACCATATAAAAACCCAATGGTGTAGCAAGATGGCACTGCTCCAGATGACGTCCCATTAATAAAACACATAAAAAAAGGGCGGGACTATACAGCGTCATTGCATCACTTCCAGTTTCAAGCCATGGATCGCAGATTGCTCCGTTTTCCTGTTTTTAAACACTGTTTTTGCTTTTAATGATTTTTATTAAATGTGAGTACCCATCAGTATTATTAATACATTTTTGGATATTTGTACAGTATCACACTATGGAGTCTCTTTCCTCTCTACATGTGGGCAACATCTAAGAGGTTAACAGTGAGGAGACCACTTATATCGCAGACAAGGAGGCACTTGGAGAACACAGGACAGGAAGTTTCCTCCCACTCCGCAGGCTACACAGTGGCTCATACTTTGAAGGTGAAATACCTCCTTGTGGGGTGAATAATAGCGGTGAGTGCGTTTCTTATGGGGCACTGTTTTCCAAGAAGCACGGAACAATTTGAAGGAGCACATTGTCACTTTATTGGATTTTTTTCATACACCAGGGTTTAAGGACGTATATGCATATTTCTGAACCCAGTTTCACAGCAACAATATACACCAGTCATATATGTTGGATTTTTTTGCACAGAAATGTCACTTTGAATTGCAGGTTTTGCACAGGATTGTGTTTATTTTATTTTATTTTTTCATTTGAACATAACAATATGCATTATATATAAGCAGTTAGGAAGTTTACACAGTAGGATTTTTTGTGGATTTTTGTGAATATACAAATATTTATTTTCTGCACTTTTATTGTCACTTTTTGCACTAAATGCACTCGTGATACACACCCCTCAAGTATTTAGACATTGTAGGTCACCTCTTAATAAGAGCAGGGCCATACCTATCCCCTCTTTTTCACAGACATATAAATAACAAATTAGAAGCAGTAAACAAAACTACAAGTTTTCATAAACCGAGTAATGCCGCATACACGCGACCGGACTTTCTGGCAGACTAAGTCCGACAGTCTTCCCGACGGACTTCCGACGGACTTCCGATGGACTATCTGAACGAACGGACTCACCTACACATGACCAGATTTTCCAGCAGACTAGGTCCACCGGTCTTCAGGATGGACTTTTCGACGGGGTTACGGTGGACTTCCAAATGAACGGTCTTGCCCACACATGGACTAAAGTCCGTTCATTTTGAATGTGACGAGGTACAACGGGACTAGAAAAGGAAGTCAATCTCGATGCTTTTATCGGCGAGATTGACACCTGGTGAGCCCCATCGCAGAGCAGACCAGACCCTCAGGTCTGGTATGGATTTTAAGGGGAACCCCTACGCCAAAAAAAAGGCATGGGGCCCCCCAAAATCCATATCAGACCCTTATCCGAGCACGCAGCCCGGCTAGTCAGGAAAGGGGGTGGGGATGAGCGAGCCCCTCCGAACCGTACCAGGCCACATGCCCTCAACATGAGGGGTGGGTGCTTTTGGGGAGGGGGGCGCCCTGTGGCCCCCCACCCCAAAGCACCTTGTCCCCATGTTGATGAGGACAAGGGGCTCTTCCTGACAACCCTGGCCGTTGGTTGTCCGGTTCTGCGGGCGGGGGGCTTATTGGAATCCGGGAGCCCCCTTTAATAAAGGGGCCCCCAGATCCCGGCCCCCCACCCTATGTGAATGAGTATGGGGTACATTGTACCCCTACCCATTCACCAGGGGGAAAAAGTGTCAATAAAAAACACACTACACAGGTTTTTAAAGTAGTTTATTAGGCAGCTCCGAGGGTCTTCTTCTGACTTTGGTGGGTCTCTTCCGACTTCTCCGCTCTCTCTGGCCTCTTCTCCCGGTGTCCGGTTTTTCTGCTGGGCTCCTCCGCTATCTCCTGCTCTTTTGCCTTCTTGTCTTCCTCGCCGTGTTCTTCCCTCTTCTCTTCTTCTGATGTTGACACAACGCTCTCTCCTGCTGTAATGCTGTGTGAGCGGTGTGCAATGACTTATATAGGCATGGGGCATGGTCTCAGCATGCCCCAGGACTGTGATGTCATAAGGGGCGGGGTCACTGGGTGACATCACTTGCTTGTCCCCACCCCCTTTCCTGACCGGCCGGGCTGCGTGCTCGGATAAGGGTCTGGTATGGATTTTGGGGGAACCCCCTACGCCGTTTATTCGACATAGGGGGTTCCCCTTAAAAGCCATACCAAACGACATTGTCGCCTCTTTTTCGCGCTCGCTGCAATAGGAAAATGTGTTTTTCCTATTGCAGCAAGCATGAGATTATACCCTGTCACCGAGAACCAGCGCGATAGGATCGCGCTGGAAACATTCTCGCGGGCAGGTGCTGTAGCTGCCCTTGGGTCGTATTTGGTCCGTCGGACCAGCATACAGACGAACGGGCTTCCCGATAGGAACTGGGTCCGGCAGAGTTCCGGTGGAAAGATTTGAAGCATGTTTCAAATCTAAAGTCCGGCGGATTTTCGACCAAAAAGGTCTGTCGGAAGTTCGATGAAGCCCACACATGGTCGGATTGTCCGCCGGATTTGGTCCATTGGACCAGTCCGGTGGAAAAGTCCGCTCGTGTGTACACTGCATCAGGGAAATGTATGAGAGAATAGCTTGGTCATCTATGGGTGATTTAGACTGGGAAGATAAAGATGAGAGTGGAGGACATAGGTTTGTCTACTCATGCATTCTTTGAAAATCCTGTCCAGCGTAAACTACAGGATTGCCCTCTACCAATAGCTGGAGGAACGGGAAAAGGGGAAAAATAGCTTAGATGCCTTCAGGATAAGAAGTGATTGTAGGAATACTATGCTGGAATAGTTATTGCTGCAGACGATAGCAGTGGGCAATATTATGCAGAGACAGAGAAAATAATATGATAAAATTTGACAATATCTTCAGTTCCTTGGATGCAGAAAAACAGAAAATAAACAAGACGAGGCCTCTACATGGGGGTTAGGCCTACAGCATGTACAGCATGTATGTTTACCCATGCACCCCACACATCAATCAATACACTCACCTCGGTTCTCCTTTTCACTTGTAGACATATTTTCCCAGATTGTAGTCAGAAATCAGTACACTTGCTCCTATTTCAGCCTCTTCATGACTCTGTCTGAGTATCCTGGGCATTCAGGGTCCCAAATCTTTGGTCAGTAGTGCACCAAAGCTATTATAGCCTCATGAAAGATAATATGGGCAGTCATCACTCCTCTATAAGTACACTCCCTTCAACTTCCTGTGTCATTCCCAGGTATCCCTTTTGATTCAGATGTGTTTCCTGTTGTTTTTCTTTCTTTAGTTGACACTGCTATCTGCAGTTGAAAAAGTGCACTGCTATTACCTGTGGTTATGTACAGATAGCTGCGATAAATCATTCCTGGATGCAGCCAAATTTATTTTTTCTAACCGCACAAAACTGCATGTAACAAGAGCTAGTCGCCACATTGCGGTACTTGGTGACTGGGAGAAGCCTGCAGGACCTCAAGTTCTCAACAGGCATCTTCCCCCAGGCTCTGGGGATCATTATTCCAGAGACCTATTCTGCCATAATTCAGGTCCTGCAAAAGGATTATATGAAGGTAAGCTTTCTCCTTTATCATCACATTATATGTATTTAATGTTTGCTAATGTATTGTATTTATTTCATCATTCCCTAATTACCATGATTGGAATATGCTGTGAATGTCCCCTTTATCCTCATGCATGCTGGAAGCTTTTAATGCTCCTTTTTTGGCCTACATGCATATTTGCATCCACTAACCTCCCCAGCATGCTATCCTGGGCCCATATATGCCTATAGCCCCTATAGTCCCTTAACAATGTATTTTGTCAACTCCATTGTACTGCTTTCTCTGAAACACCCCCTAAAATGTGTCCAAATGTTATGTGTGTCCTTAAATTCATTTATAACCCTCCCCCACCCCCTAAAATGTGTCCAAATGTTATGTGTGTCCTTAAATTCATTTATAAACCCCCCTAAAATGTGTCCAAATATTATGTGTGTCCTTAAATTCAGGCAGAGTGCTGGAGGCTTTTTTTTTGGGCTCCCAAAGTCACCTCAAATCCTTCCCCCCCATACAATTTTATCAATGGCCCGTCGGAGGGGGTGAGGAATCTGATAAGTGGGCCTTATATTTTTGTCTTTAAATACTCCTTAAAATAAATGTTATACTGATGCTGTGCAAGAATGTTTTTTGTGTAATCTGCTTGCAATGTTATGTGCAAAAGTACTTATATTTTTTTTCTTGTTTGACTCCACAGTTTCCTTCAACGCCACAGGAACGGCAGACTATTGCCTCCCATTTTGCTGACCGTTAGGACTTTCCCAACTGTGGAGGGGCTATAAATGGGAAGCATGTCCACATAGTGCTACCACCCCATTCGGGGTCTTACTATTATAACTATAAGGGGTTTAATAGTGCAGTGTTAATGGCGGTGGTGTCGGCCACTATGAGATCCTCTATGTGGACGTGCGGAAGAATGACCGGATGTCGAATGGAGGAGTCTTCGCACAGACGGAGTTTTACCAGCGTCTCCAGACTGGTGACCTGGTATTGCCACCTGATGCGGATAACGTGGAAGGACTCCCCTTCATCTTTATTGCAGATGAATCCTTTGGTCTGGGCGAGCACCTGATGAGGCCATTCCCCCAAAAGGACCCTCACCCCGGAGAGGAGGGTTTTTAACAACCCGCTGGCCAGAGCGAGAAGAGTCATTGAGAATGCCTTCGGGATAATGGCCAGCCAGTTCCGCCTGTTTCTGACAGCAATCCATATGGCGGACTACAAAATCAACCATATCATCCTATGCTGCTGCATACTGCACAATTATTTATGAAAAAAATCACAGAATTATTTAGCCTCAGTTGGGCCTGAGGCCAGACTTATTACAGAGAATTCCCTGACAGGCCTGGATACTGGCCGTACTGGCTTGGCCCCCCAAAGCGCCCATGAAGTTAGGGAGAAATATGTTAATTATTTTACAGGTAGGGGGGGCATTGCAATGCCAGACTAATTTTTTTTAATAAAAAAAGATCAGATAAAATCTTGAAATTTCTTTATTGCTTGCTTTTATTTTTGGCTGTCTCCTAGGTTCTCCTAGTGCACTTGTAGTGCCAAGTGGATTTTCCTTTAGTAAATAAGCCCCATTGTCACTGCAAACACAAAATTACTTACAAAACTGGTATTGAGCATTGAAAGAAGAAGCCACACATTGTTGTTTCTCAAAATTTTTACTCTGTGCATATTCACATGTGCTTTAAGAAAATTTTTTACATTTTTTTTCTTAATTTTTTTTCTTTTTACTAACAGGCATGTTTTAAAACATAACATACACAACTCTGGAACTTACAAAGTTCAACGTATAAAAACTGAAGGCAATATTAGACATTATAGTGTCAAAAATGTCTTGATATTGCCTTCATCAGATGGGGTAATGTCACCCCTGTAAAAGCCAAATTTTGAAGATGCATACAAATTGGGAGTCCAAATGGGTAATGTCAACATGTGCTATCTCCCATCATGGGGGATCAATGGATGTGTTTTGGGGGTGCAACCCCTTCCTCTCACCTACTAGAGTTACGAGGAAGGGGTTGCACCCATAAAACGCATACGCTGAGATCCCCTGATGGCAGATAGCACATGTTGACACACCGTGTGCATCTTCAAAATTTGGCTTTTAAAATGTACAAAAAACATTTTTTTGGGGGAGTTCAACAAAACTGAAAATGGATGTGATTAGGCAAAAAATTAGATTCTCCCCAACACATCTACCGTGTTCTTCATTTGTTGTTCCATAATATTCAGTCTATTTTGAATATTGACGATTTCCCCATTCCACTGCATGATGTCGTGGATGAGCCTTTGGGCGCTGTCCCTCGTGAAAGGTCCAGCTTCCTGTTCCACAACCAGCACATCACCTAAAAATTTATTAAAAAACATGTATTTAGAAATATGCAGGCATACATAGATTACCTAACGCTGGGGGTGTCATACACTCACCTGTTTGGGTGACCATTTCACCCACTTCCTCCACCTCTCCTTCCTCCAGATCCTCGGGGGGGCTTGGGCTGATTTCCCAATCTTGTTGGTGATGTGGGGCGTCCCTGGTGTCCTCTGAGTGTTGTCCTCCTTTTCTCCTCTATGAGAATGAAACAAAAGGTATACTTAGCACACAGATATTTGAGTCCAGAAATAGGAATATGAAACATTGCTTGGAAGTGGTGTACAATTGTCTGTTTGGGAAGAGATCCAAGTTGAAGACATGATTAATTCCCTTTTAACCAAGCTGGAATAATTACCTTTTTTGGCCAAGTTTCACAGATGGAGACACCCCAAGTATACACTGGAGCACCTGTGTGGGTCACCCTAAAAAATGTGCTCTGGTGTCCCATACTAGTGCTCCTGAGTCCAGATGTGTAAACAGCTGCTGAGTGTCCTCTACTTACATTCCACTGAATGAAGTTTGCAATTCATTCTAGTTTCAAAAACATCTAGACAACAATGTCCTAAACTTCTTTTAATAAGACAAAATAGCATGACAAAAATGTAGTTAACCCTAAAAACATTGTATTTATTTTCAAATGAACGATGTGTCCTACGAACGATTGGAGCAGCATGCAAGTTAATAATCATAATAGGAACACACGACAAGTACTTTTTTGAAGCACTTTCTTTATTCTTCTATACTGATCCGGCTCCTTCAGTTTAAGGTCGGACCAGTGTTTCCTTAATTGGTCTTTGGAGCGTCAAACCCCAAAATTCTGCTGCAGAGTCTTCACAACTTTTGTCATGATTTTGGCCTTGCGCAAATTCGGCTGGGTGTGCGGTCCATGCTTCCCATCATAATCGTTCCTCCGCAAGATGTCCACCATCTCTTCAAAGGCCATATTGGAGGCCTTAAATCTCCTCCTCTGGGATTGGGATGTTTCAAGCTCCAGGCTTTCCTCATTACTGCAATAATTTTCAACCACCTGAAGTGTTTCTTCCATGTTGCTCCTACTGCGTACCGAAGAAAGAAGGGACAGGGAATATTCGTGAAAAATAACATCAGGGGCGGGCGACGTGGGCAGAGTTTCATGCATGCGCAGTGTATATAAAGCTAACACACGTTTGTCGTACGTACGATCTGTGTGTAGGAAGGACGAATGGAAGTGGCGAGCGTGCTAAACAAAGGTAATTTGAACTTGGCCCATCACAGTGGCCTATACTGCTTCAAGTTTAAGGCCTATATTGGGATAACATAATGAGAGTTTAGGCTGACATTAGTGTTTTTGTCTTGTGTATTGTCTTACAGCAAAGATGAATCCCTTTAAGGACCCAGAATTTATGGGCAGTTTCATAGACAGATACAGGGAGATGAGGAATGTGTGGGAGATAAAACACAGCTCATATTATAATAAACCAGCTAGGAGTTCATCACTGGAGAAACTTCTGAAATTTGTGAAGACTCGGATCCCCGATGCAAACATTAAGTTTGTGGAAAATAAAATTGCGATCTTGAGGAACATGTATAAGAAGGAGCATAATAAAATCAAGAAATCCCTCAGATCAGGAGCATCAGCAGCGCAAGTGTATGTACCCAGACTGTGGTACTTCAACAAACTGCGGTTTCTGGATGACTAGACTGAAGCATGGGAATCACTTTCTAACCTTCCCTGCAGCCTTCCCTGCACTGTTCCCTCAACCCCAGCAGAGGCTGATGAGGAACAACCTGGGCCTTCCATCCTGGAAGAAGTGGATGCTCCCAGATGGAGTCAGGTATATTCTTTTTTAGACATATTTATTGTCCTAATATTAATGATGTTAACTAGATGTTAGAATTGCTTACAAATCAATGATTTTATACAACAAATTATGTATACATATCACTAGACAGTAGTGGCCAAAAATGTTGGTGACCAGCTTGAAAAATGCTGGGATCACAATGACAGTCTTTTCTATTTATTAACATTCAATTTGAAAGTCATGAGCTGAAAATTGTGTGTGATTGATGAAGCAAAAACTACAACTATGTCCCTTTTTTATACACAGGATGAGCTCAGGAGGAGGGTCTGGAAAGCGTCAGCCAGGAGGAGGCCATGCCCAGTGTCAGCCAGGAGGAGGCCGTGCCCAGTGGCAGTCAGAAGGAGGCCTTGCCCACTGGCAGCCTGGAGGAGGCTGTGCCCAGTGGCAGCCAGGAGGTGGCTGGGCCAGTAGGATCCTCACCCAATCCCAGGTGCCTCCCCTCTGCCTTACCACCAAAAGGCCCAGGAAGGGGACAATGATGGAGGAGGCAGCACTGAGCCTCATTAGGGAAGCCAGGGATTTCCTCAGGAGCCCCCCCAACGCTGAAGAGGCCTATAGCTGCTATCTAGTCACCAGGTTGCTGGAATTGGAGAAGGGCCATTGCCTCCTATGTCAGAGAATTATTTTTTTTTCCAAGTAAATTTTTATTGAAGATTTTACAGTTTACAGTGAAATGAATTGCTAAAGCCGCATATGAAATGATTGGTACTTCATAGAATATACGTTTACAAAGTTAGTGTTGCAAATAACTTGTAGTGAAAGCTAGTACCTCAAAAGCGTAATAACAATGTAAGTAATTACTGAATAAAACAAAGTGAATACCTAGAGTATATGTAATAAAGTCAAGTGCAGTAAGAAGGGTGTGCAACCCAGTATAGTGATAGTAGAGGTGGGGTAAGGAGGAAAGGGAGGGGAGAGAGCATGTATAGTACGCATGGTATTGTTGGAGTTATGATTCAGATGTGTATGCAGTTTTCTCCATTTTTCTCAATTTCTTGTGCATACCAACTCTTCCAAGGTTGCCAGATTCTTTGAGATTTTGTCTGTGAGTTATTGCTCCTTGAGTGTATGGAGAGGAAAAGGAAAAATGCCCGGTACTAGTGTCCGGGTAAGGGGTTACTTTGGCAGCACTAATTGAGTTTCAATTATCCGGTAATAACCAACTAATTACCAAAAAGAAAGTAATTAAAAGTATCACTTTATTCAATACCTTAAAACAGCATTAGACATGTTAGACAATGTGTTGGATTTAAAATAAAAAACTGGTGAATTTGGTTGGGTGTATGGTCTCATATGTACTGTGTGAGTGGATCAAAGTGATCACATCCATTGAAACTCACGCCGCACCGTCACTTCCTGGTTGCGGTCCACAGGGCGGAAATGCAGTCATGAAGTCACTTCCCGTGTGCCCATAGCCACGCAGGATTGACACACAATGGTAAACAATAGCCGCCATTTTGTCAAAGGAAAAGATAGAGGCCAAAGCCGGACACGAGCGTCAAGACAATAAATTAGGGGGAGCGTCAAGCTCACATTAGAGCCTCTAAGAGAGAAGAAGAGAAGAGAGAAGAGAAAAGAAATAGAGATACAATTAATTGCCTACTGCTAGACGTACATAGCGTTATAAGGATATTAGACAAAATAATGAAGTTTAGAAAAGACTATTGTTGAGAAAAAAAAGGGGGGGGGAAGGGGGGGAGAAAAAAAATAAAAAAGGAAAAGAGATGCATGAACAAACCTATATGCAAATGTTATATAAACATAACATAGTTTAAGCATGTACTATAGTGCTGAAGTTAAAACCTGTATTATTATGTCACAAGGTATATATGTACACAAAATGTGCACACAATTTTTAATGGATTTGGACACACAGTGATTAGATTGACTTATATTAAATTAAATTGGGCTTTTTTTGAGAAAATGTATTATGTCATCAATAACTATACCTAGCAATAGGAATTTACCCATAACTATAGAGACTTGTGGACACATGTATTAAAAGATGAGCAAGAGGTGCACTAGGATTAATAATAAAAAACAAAATTGTAAAACACGCATATATATATATATATATGAATATATATATATATATATATATATATATATATATATATATATATGTGTGTGTTTTACAATTTCGTTTTTTTTTGTTAATCCTAGTGCACCTCTTGCTCATCTTCTTGCATATTCGTAGGGAGCTATCTTGTATACAGGGCATTAAATCAATACGATCTTTAAAACCTAAGACAGAGCTAGAAAGGCTATAGATTTTAATCGTTGAATGAGTGGTTTCTAAAGTCTGCCTCTTTTTGTATCTCTTCCCTCCTCTTTTTCCTCTTCGTCATATAGAGACAGCCTTTAATGGCTCTCTATGATGATCCATTAGGCGAAAACTTAAATAATAAGAAATCTCGACATCAAATCACTTCTGATATCCAACAGGCCTGTCTCTCTCCCCAATATACCAATAAGGCGTTTGAAATTCAGAATATTATTAAAAAGAACTGGAATATTCTGAAGCACGCCCCGGTGCTAGGCAAGACACTCCCCGACCACCCTAATATCGTTTTTCGGAAACCCCGGGATCTTAGGAGCTTGGTAGCCCCAAGTAGGGTAAAGATATCCACCAATAAACCAACCAATGGTTGGTCAACAATATTTGACCAAAAAGGGTGCTATAGGTGCGGTGTGAAGAATTGTGGCACATGTATGTACATGTGGCACAGAAAGAAAACTGTAGTAGGGAGAGATGGAAAAGTCCATAAAATCAAACAATTTATAAACTGTGGAACAGAGTATGTGATCTATGGCATAGTTTGCCCATGTGGGCGCCTGTATGTTGGCTGTACGATATGCCCAATGCGAGTCAGAATCGGAGAACCTAAATGTAGCATTACTAATTCAAGAGACAAATACCCAGTCCCCTGACACTTTTTAGAGGCCCATCAAGGGGACCCTGCAGGCATGAAAGTCTTTGGAAGTCCATTGGAGGCGAGCTGGATATAGGAAGAAGTTACCAGAGGCTATGTAAGAGAGAGGCATTCTGGATCTTTATCCTTGGCAGTCTGAGATTTAGGTTTTAAAGATCATATTGATTTAATGCCCTGTATACAAGATAGCTCCCCATGATAATGCAAAGTATGCATCTACTGTAGGCTTAGATCAAAGCTTGTATAGGCCTATACATATGTGTATACAGATCGTATTAATTTAATGCCTGTATACAAGATAGTCCTTTATGAATATGTAAAGTAACATAAAGTATAACATTTGCATATAGGTTTGTTCATGCATCTCTTTTCCTTTTTTATTTTTTTTTCTCCCCCCCCCTTCCCCCCCTTTTTTTCTCAACAATAGTCTTTTCTAAACTTCATTATTTTGTCTAATATCCTTATAACGCTATGTACGTCTAGCAGTAGGCAATTAATTGTATCTCTATTTCTTTTCTCTTCTCTCTTCTCTTCTTCTCTCTTAGAGGCTCCAATGTGAGCTTGACGCTCCCCCTAATTCATTGTCTTGACGCTCGTGTCTGGCTTTGGCCTCTATCTTTTCCTTTGACAAAATGGCGGCTATTGTTTACCATTGTGTGTCAATCCTGCGTGGCTATGGGCACACGGGAAGTGACTTCATGACTGCATTTCCGCCCTGTGGACCGCAACCAGGAAGTGACGGTGCGGCGTGAGTTCCACTCGGCATTACGGAGCATTGAGACATGGGACCGGCTAGATACTGCCAGACATGGACGCCGGAGCAGCTACGGTTCCTGCAGAGGCATCTTATGAATGTTTGAGAGCTGTCACTTGCCTTTTGTACTACATGGTACATTGTTTGACCTTTGATCTTTGTCCTTGGATGTCTGTTTTTTAGGGGGTTTTAATCAATGTCAGATTAGCCCAAGATAATCTGTTATGCGGCATCTGCTGGCTAATCTCGGCCAGTTTGTTGCTGGATGCATACACTTTTTATGTGCGTGCACTTGTTGAACAAAACCAAATCAAATAGAAAACAAAATAAAATAAAATAATAAAATTAAAATCTAAATCTAACAAACTATTTTTTCACAATGACGTAGCCAAGGTCCATCCCCTTTGTAGGACCGCCCACTAATTAAGGGAGGGGTTTCAGTACCAATCTGAACAGTGCTTCTCAGATGGACACATGTATAAAGACTAGCAAGAGACTAGCACCGATAAGGCTCTGATGAATAAGGGACACCTTCAACGCGTTAGCCAGCAGCAGTTCGTATGTCCTCTTCCTAGAATCTGGAAAACTGCTACCAATGGACCAATCGCTTCTGTGACTGTATATAGTGCGACTTTTTCTCCTTACCTTTGGGAGTAGTTTTTAATCTTGGTTTTAATTAATAAATTTATTTAGGATAATGCACTAGGCTGGTGCGCTCTCTTTCTTTCTTATCATTTACATCTAGGATAATACCATCCTGGAGAGCAGCAAGGCCAAAATCCATTGTCCTTTCTGAACCCTTGGGATCATCTAGCTAATACACCTGTGCGCAAGAATAATTTGCTTCTATATACTGTACCTTTTTGATTGGAGATGGTTGTGTCAGGCGGCTCAGGGATAATTCCCCAAACATTGAGAAGTTTGATTCCTTCCTGAACCGTGGAGATACTGTGCCTGACTTCATTTTTGGTAACCAAAATTTTTGTGGGGAATCCCCATTGATATGGGATTTTATGATTATTAGGTGGTTTTGTGATGGTGTTCAGATATCTGCACAGCTGTCGGGTGTATTGTAAAAGGTCGGCAAACAGTTGTAGGTGGCTGTATGGTGTCGGGAGCTTCCCTAGATGCCTGGACTTGAACAAGAGTTGATCTTTTGCATGGAAAAAATGGACCCTCATAAGGACATCTCTGGGTAGATCCACGGAGAGGTGCGGAGGTTTGTGAATGCGATGTATGAGGTCAATAATGGTTTCCACTGGTGCCAGATCTGGTAGAATGGTAGAAATCAATTTTCTGGCATAAGCATTTAAATCTTGCGGCATAATATTTTCAGGTATGCCCCTAATTTTAATGTTATTTCGGCGGGACCTGTCTTCGAGGTCTGCCATTTTGGCTTTCATCCATTGTTGCTCTTTGTGTGTGTGGTCCTGTGCCTCCACCAGGTCGTTTACCGTTTCGGCCACATTACCTATACGGTTTTCAATCTGATGCACTTTCTGGCCCACATGCTGCATATGAGAGGAGAGTTTTGTGAACATGGATGCTATGTCATTATGGAGTGAGTTCTGCAGTGTGATGAGCATCTCCTTCATTGTGGTGTCTAATGCAGGCTGATTAGAAGTGGGGAAGGCTGCTATGGCGGATGAGTGTGCTGAGGTGAGGGGAGATGCAGGACTCGCCTCCGTACTGGCATCTGTAGAATCCAGTCGCATCCTTGATTTTGCGGGACTGTTACTGGCTGAGAGCGAAGAATATGGTGAATTGGAGTCAGAGGATTGATGATGTGGGGAAATTTTTCAGGCATCGGCATCAGGGAGGTCAGTATAAGCCGAAGCCGTTCCATGTACAGGGTCGCGGTCGCCATCTTGGAATTCTGTGTCTGATGGCAGTGTGAAGAAATCAGTCAGTTTCTTCAGTGGCCTGTATTCTTTCCATTTGCGGGTTTGATATGACATGACGGTGTCCTTTGTCAATGTTTCTGTGACTTTGTCTGCCGCTGTGAGGTGCCTATGTGGTGGTTATGCTGTTATGTGGTCCGATCAGTGCAGGAGATGAGGAATCAAGTGTCCATCTTGCTCGGCGGTTAGCCACGCCCCTGTGAGAGAATTATTTTTGATGCCCTTCAGAAGGGGTTGAGGGGCCAGCTGACTGAGAAAAGCAACATATATGAGCAAGCCCATCCTCCTCCTCCTGCCACAAATCCACCACCAGAGCCACAGCCTCCAAGGAAGGCTGCAGGGAAGCATTGAGGGAAGAAAAGAAAGTGATGGCCTGGGTTCAGTCTGGTCTTGCAGAAGATGCAGGCTGGTGTAATACCACAGCCTGGGGACAGATATGTCATCTGCTGCTGGTCCTGATCTCTGGGATTCCTGGACCAGATTGTGCTCCCTAATATATGAACTCCTCAAGCTTCCAATTTTCTTTTCCACAGACTTGATGTGTGCCCTGGGGGCCAAAAGGCTTCGCAAATTCCAAAAGTTTCTCCACTTCCTCTTTATTTTGTTACCCAGAATAAATGGATATTTTATTTTCAATAAATACTTTCCTATGTGTTTTTCTTCAAAAAGGACAGTTTGCTTGTGAGTAGGCAGGTACATTTCTAAAAGACAATGTCAAACTAACAAGGGACACCAACCTCCTTGAGGTTAATAAAAATACAAGATAATAATGTTATTGTGCTAACTTGACACACAAAAAAAAACTAATTATATGGAGATCACTAGAAAATTATTTTTAAGTAATCGTAAAATAAATCTTGATTGAATAAAAAATTCTAAAAGATGAGTATAAAAAATAATTGCAAACATTATTATGGAGATTGGGCTTTTAAAAAATAGAATATTATTCATGAGATCAGGATAAATGAAGAAATAAGTTTGTGAGAACTCTGTGTGAATATGAGCAGCACAACAGCAAAACAGCTTCATTCTTCTAGCATATAAAATAGAAAAGAATGCGCTGCATTAAAAGATCACAGAATTAGCAGCGTCAGGAATGTGCTAGCTCCAATACAAACGCTAGTTTTACCACGCGAGTGCTTCCGTCTTATACTTGCTTCAGAGCATGCGTGTTTTTGGTCTGTCGGAAAGGCATACAGACAAGCGGTTTTCGTGATAGGAATTGGATCCGACGGAAATATTTAGAACATGTTTCATTTCTAGGTCCGTCAGAATTTTCAAAAAATAAAAAAGTCTGATGAGGCATACACACGATCGGAATATACGATGAAAAGCTTCCGTCTGACTTTTTCTGTCGGACATTCCACTCGTGTGTACGCGGCATTAAATATAACCTACTGGAGCAAAATCTTGGTTTGCTGAAGAAAAATGCTAAGCTAATATATTTGCACAAGAATCAGCTTGATTCCGAATCCTTGGAAAGCATTTCTACATAAGCCAGTCTCTGACATCCCCAGACATGAAAAGAAACTAGTTAATTTAATATTTCATGCTGCTAAGTAAACATTGGTTAGGAGGTGAACCAGAGGTTGATAGGCACTATGGTACTTGATAAACTCACTACCATTCTTACAACCATGCAAAATTCTTTAAAACACAGTCCCGATGGCAAGAATATAATAATTGTATTCATCTAGATCTTTTCCTTTTTTCGCTCTGAAAGCACCTCCCATGAAACCCTCCTTCCCCCTGTTGGAAAAATTGGCTTGGGGTGGTGGGGTGATGTGTTATATAGTTACATAGTTAGTCTGGTTAAAAAAAGACACAAGTTCATCTAGTTCAACCAACAAAAGGGGAAAAAAATGTATAACCTTATATACACAATCCCATACCCTCAGTTGATCCAGAGAAAAGAAAAAAAAACAGAAAAGCATGATCCAATTTGCTCCAGCAGGGGAAAAAAATCCTTCCTGATCCCCCAGGAGGCAATCAGATATTCCCTGGATCAACGTTACCTATGCATGTTAGTATCCAGTTATATTATGTACATTTAGGAAAGAATCCAGACATTTTTTTAAAGCAATCTACTGAGCTGGACAGAACCAGCTCTTGAGGAAGTCCACATTTTCACAGCTCTAAAGACCCATACACACGATATGAAAATCAGAAGTAAAATTTTGTCGATTGACGATTTTCAGACTGTTATTATGGTGCTTTCAACAGCCGATTCCAGTTTTTCATCCAACAAAATCTGGATGTGCAGACTATAAAAATTTTGTCTGATTCACAAAACACGAAAACACAACGTTCAATTTTTGTATAATTAGTGCAGTTTTTGTCCGAAAAAAATCATAAAGCCCCATACACACTATCAGATTTTCTGCTGATTTATGTCTTCAGATTTACCAAATCATGTAGTGCAAGGGCCTGCCTGATTGCATACAAATTGAAACTCCTAAGGTTTGACCTCATATTATATGGTTTTTGTAAATTTGAAGGAAAAAATCAACAGAAAAGCTGATGTGATCTGTGTGTATGGGGCTTTAGAACAAGACTACGCATGCTCAGAAACAAAATAATACATACAAAACTATTCAACACATTACGTCACTTCTGAAGTTGTATTCTGTCGTACGAGAATTTTTGTATGATGGTGAGTAACCTCTTCACTTTTGTCATGAGACTAGCATGTAACAAAAAACAGACGAATGGTTGTCCGAAAATCTGATCGTGTGTGCAAGGCTTTACTGTGAAGAAGCCTTTCAGTATTTGGAGATTACATTTCTTTTCCTCCAGACATAAAGAGTGCCCCCTTGTCCTCTGTGATGATCTTAAAGTGAATAACTCAACACGAAGTTCACTATATGGACCACTTATGTATTTATACATGTTAATCATATTACCCCTTAATCTTCTCTTCTCAAGAGAGAATGCATTCAGTTCCTCTAATCTTTCCCCATAGCCAAGCTCCTCCATGCCTCTTATCAGTTTGGTTGCCCTTTTCTGCACTTTATCCAGTTATCCAATATCCTTTTTGTGAACTGGTGACCAAAACTAAACTGCGTATTCCAGACGCAGTCTTTCTAATGATTAGGGATGGGCAGAACGAACCAGAACTTTCGAACATTGCAAAAGTTTGGAACCGAATATCAAACCCCATTGAAGTCTACAGGACCCGAACTGTAAAAATCAAAAGTGCCCACTTTGAATGTTTATATGCAAGTAATTTGGCAAACAATGGTTATGGGGGTCTGGGTACTGCCCTGGGGGGCATGTATCAATAAAAAAAGTTTGTAAAAAATGTAATTTATAAATGAGCAGTGATTTATTGATGCTTAAAGTGAAAGCATAAAAATTAAAAATTCCTCTTAGTCTACCTGTAAAGTGGCACATCTGTACTGTGTATAGAAGCTGCTGCAGCAATAATTGCGTTTTTAAAGCCAAAAAAATGACATTTTCCCTGCAAGCTTTCTTTATTTTGTAAGCAACGGCTTGGGGAGCCAGCCGTATGATGAGGTCTGTATGATGAGGCCAAAATGTAGTGCTCTGGGAAAAAGATTAGAGATTTTTTGGATACATTTTGGTGTCTCTTACACAGACTTTGGATAGAAGTAATAGATGCAGAAAAATGAGTCTTTGGGTGTCAGTGGCATCTTCACACCCTAGCCCTATAGAGGTACTTTTGATGAAAGCAAGAATTGGCCTTGCTGTCAAAAACTGCAATGATGTGCACCTATCAAACAGGTGTGGAAAAATTGGTCTTTGGGTGTTGGGGCCCCTTCACATCGTAACACTATAATGCTTGTACACATGATCAACTTTCCGACATAAACTGTGCGATCGAAGCTTGTTGTCAGAAATTCCGACCATGTGTAGGCTCCATTGGACAATTTCCATCGGAATTTCCGTCGCACCAAATTTGAGATCTGGTTCTCACATTTTCAACAACAAAATCCATTCGCGCAAATTTCAATTGTGTGTACACAATTCCAACGTACAAAGTGCCACGCATGCTCTTAATAAATTACGAGACAGAAGCGCGCAGTGTGGTAAAACTACCGTTCGTAATGAAGATAGCACATTCGTTATGCTGCAAATTTAAAAATATTTTAATGCAGAGCATTCTCTTCTTCTTTATAATGCTAGAAGAAATAAGTTGTTTTGCTGCTCATATTCACACAGAGTTCTCACAAACTGATTTCTTTATTATTTCTCGTGATTTCATGAATATAATTTTTTTTTTTTTGTCACGTCTCCAGAAGTTTTTTTGTTTTTATAGTGATTTTTTTTGGTTGTTTTTTAAATCAAGATATCCTATTTTATTTTATATTTTTTTTGGTGATCTCCTTAATTTTTTGGGTGGATTTTGTGTGTCAAGTTACCACAACACCATTATTATCTTGTATTTTTTTAACCTCAAGGAGGTTGGTTAATATCCCTTGTTAATTTGACATTGTATTGTTGAAATGTACCTGCCTAGTCAACAAACAAACTGTCCTTTTTGAAAGAAAACAGTATTTCTGAAAAATAAATATCCCTTTATTAGGGGACATAACCAAATAAAGAGGAAGGCAACGCTGGATAAACTGGTGAAATTGGCAAAGCCTTTGTACCCCAGGGCACACATCAACTATTTGCCAGCCAAAATTGGTGGCCTGAGAAGTCCTTATAATAGTGTTCCCAATCTGGTCCCAGACTATAAGAGATCAGGAACAGCAGCAGATGACATATATGTCCCCAGGCTGTGGTCATACAACAGTCTGCATCTTTTGTCAGACCAGACTTAACCCAGGCCATGACTTTCTTGTCTTCCTTTCACTCTTCCTTCCAGGCTTACATCCAGGCTGTGGCTGTGTTGGAGGTGTGGCAGGAGGAGGAGAAGGATGGTCCAACTAACACAGGTGGATTTTGTTGGTGATTTCGACCCCAAACCCTTATTTAGTGTGAGGTACATGATTTCCTCACACAAGAGGCGTTGGCCCTCCTCCATTTCCTGCAGTTTGCATGCAGCCATGGAGGCAAAGGCCTCTTTAAGAGTGGGGGGTGGTTCTGAGGGTGGCAGAAGCCTCCCCAATCAACCTGAGTGCTGACTCCTCCACGTTCCTCCCCTTCCTTGGCCTTTTTGGTGGAAGACGGACGGACCTGTGATTCTGTCAGGCTACTGGGCCCGGCCACCTCCTGGCTGCCACTAACCACTGCCACCTCCTGGTTGCCAAATTCCACAGCCTCCTCCAGGCTGCCACATTCCACGTCCTACTCCTGGCTGAGGCTTTCCTGTGTATGAAAAAGGGACATAGTTTGAGTTTTTTGGTCATCAATCACACACAATTTTCAGCTCATGACTGTTGCAAATTGAATGTTGACAAATAGAAAAGACTATCATTCTGAGCCCAGCATTTTTCATTCTTTTCACAATCATTTTTGGCCACTACTGTCTATTGATATGTAAAACACTTTATTAAATCAGAAATTAGTGATCACTAATAACATCTAGTTAACATCATTAATTTTTTTAAAAGAAATCTGTAGAACAATGCTGTACCTGGCTCAAGACGGGCTCCTCCACTTCTTCCTGGCTAGAAAGCTCAGGGTGGGTGTTGGAAGCCTCACCTGAGGTGGAAGGAAGCGTGTAAGGGAGGGTGGAAGGAAGAGTGGAGAGTGATTGCCTGACTTCAGTCTGGTTTGACAGAAAATTCAGTCTGTCATAGTGCCAGAGCCTGGGGACATAAATGTCATCTGCTGCTGCTCCTGATCTCTGGAAATCCTGGACCTTCTTGCGCTCCCTAAGATATGTGCTCCTCGGGTCATCGATTTTGTTTTTAAATGGGGGATATTTGCCGTGGGGACGTGCGGCTTCACCAACTCCAGCAGTTTCTCCATCGCTGCCTGCCTCTTTATTTTGTTATTATATTGTGGATGTTTCACCTGCCACAGACAGGGCAGCTCCCTGTACTTGTCTATGAAGATTGGTAGAAAGCTGTGGTCTTTGAACCCATCCATTTTCTCTGCAAGACAAAACACAAGACAAACCCTAATGTCAGGCTAAACTCTTCTAATCTTGACCCAATATGGGCCTCAATCTATAAGTAGTATAGGGCCAGTGATGCACAAAGTTAAAATTGTACCTTCGTTAGAACGATTGTCGCTTCTGTTACTTCGTCCTCCGCTCACAGATCGTACGTATGACCCACGCGTGTTACGCTTTATATACACTGCACATGCATGAAACTCCGGCCGCCCCTGATGTTCTTTCTAGTCTATTCCTTGCCCCTTGTCTTTCAGCACAGTGGGGAGAAAACATGGCAGAGACACAGCAGGTGCATGCAGACAGCAGCAGCAACAAGGAAAGCCCGGAACGACGAATGTTCTAATCCCAGAAGTGATTGAAGGCCTCAAATATGTCCTTTGTAGAGATGGTGGAGATGGTTGACATCTTGAAGAGGGCCCACTATGACGGCAAGTATGGACTGTACCTCGAGCCAAATGTGAGAAAGGCCAAGATCATGACTAAAGTTGTGAAGAGTCTGCAGAAGAATTTTGGGGTACGACGATCCAAGGATTAACTGAAGAAATGATGGTCAGACCTGAAATTGAGTTAGCACGATCAGTACAAAAGAATCAAGAGAGTGCTTCTAAAAAGTAAATAGTTGTTGTGTGTTCCTATTATTATTATTACTTGCATGCTGCTTCATGTGATTTTCTTTACTGTTGTACAGTTTAAAATGGCAACTTTCATGGTCATGGGCACATTAATCGTCATAGGAAACAACGTTGTTCGCCCACTAAAATATGATGTTTTGGTCACATGCAGGTTAACTACATTTGTTCAGGCCTATTTGTATTAAGACGTTTGTTGTCTAGATGGGTTTGTAACTAGAATGAAATGCAAACTTGATTCAGTGTAGAGGAGAGGACACTCAGCAGCTGTTTACACATTTGGATGCAGGAGCACTAGTGTGGGACACAAGAACACCCTTTTTAGGGTGTCCCATGCAGGTCCTCCAGTGGATACTTGGGGTGTCTCCATGTGTGAAACTTGTCCAAAAAAGGGAAGTCTTCCAGCATTGGAAAGGAGATAAAAATGTCTTCAGCTTGGAACTCTGGCAAAACAGACAATTGTACAACACTTCCAAGCAATGTTTCATATTCCTATTTCTGCCCTCCAATATCTGTGTGCTAAATATACCTTTTTTTTATTCACATAGGGGAGAAAAGACTCGGGACATCTGAGGACACCAGGGACCCCCAACCTCTGAAAGAATGGGAAGTCACCAAAAACCAAGCAGAGGATGAGGAGGGAGACATTTTGGAACTGGGCAAAATTGTCACCACATCAGGTGAGTGTCTGAGACCACAGCTTCAGGTAAGAGATCTGTTCCTGCATATTTATAATACATGGTGTTTTTTTTTTTTTTTTTAGGTGATGTGGATGTTGTGGAAGAAGAAACTCATTTCACAAGTGAAAGTGTCCAGATCCTCATCGTGGAGATAATGGGATGCAATCGTAATTTAGAAAATATTAAGCAAAACATCAATGATGTTCAACAAAAAATGAAGAACATCATTGATGTTTTAGGGAGAATCTAAACCCCACACAAATTTTACACTTTTTTATTGTGTATTTTTTGCTTTTAAAAATTTTTTTAAAAGTATTTTAAAAGCCAAATTTTTAAGATGCACACAGTGGGGGTCATTTACTAAGATGCACTGCGCTGGTTCAGACCTTAATTGGTGCACTGGATAGATCTTTAATCCAGCGTGTGAACGAGCGCACACACAGGAGTACCTGCACGCGAGAATGTTTCCAGCGCGATAGGATCGCGCTGGTTCTCGGTGAGGTACATCTCGCGCTTGCTGCAATAGGAAAAATACATCTTCCTATTAAAGCAGCGCAAGAGAAACCGGCATGGGTTCCCCCTTCGGGTGCATGCCAGGCCCTTCGGTCTGGTATGGATATTAAGGGGAACTCCCTACGCCAAAAAAACGGCATGGGGGATCCCCCCAAATCCATACCAGACCCTTATCGGAGCACGCAGCCCGGCCGGTCAGGAAAGGGGGTGGGGACGAGCGAGCGCCCCCCCCCTCCTGAACCGTACCAAGCCGCATGCCCTCAACATGGGGGGTGGGTGCTTTGGGGAAGGGGGGCCCCACCCCAAAGCACCTTGTCCCATGTTGAGGGTCTGCAGGCGGGGGGCTTATCAGAATCCGGGAGCCCCCTTTAATAAGGGGGCCCCCAGATCCCGGCCCCCCACCCTATGTGAATGAGTATGGGGTACATGGTACCCCCGACCCTTTCACCTGGGGAAAAAAGTGTCAAGAAAAAAACACACTAGACACGTTTTTTAAAGTAATTTATTAGGCAGCTCCGGGGTCTTCTTCCGACTTCAGGGGTCTCTTTCACGCTCTCTGGATCTTCTCCCTGTCTCCGGTTCTTCTCCGCACTCTTCTCCACGATCTCTGGCTCTTCTGCCCGGCTCCTCCGCTATCTTCTGCTCTTTTGCCGCTCTTTTGCTAGTGGAGGAGCCCGGTCTTCTCCCGCTGTCCAGTTCTTCTGTCGCTGTCCGGTTCTTTTCCGCTCCAGTTCTTCTGCCAGGCTCCCCCGCTATCTTCTTCCAGCTCTTTTGCATGTGGTGTCCCGGTTGTCTTGTTGTTGTTCTTCTTCTTCATCACCGCTGCCTTCTCCCCTCTTCTCTTACCTTCTTCGGATGTTGACACAATGCTCTCTCCCGCTGTACTGCCGCCTGCGAGGTGTGTGACGACTTATATAGGCATGGGGCGTGGTCACTGTGTGATGTCACCGGGTGACCGCGCCCGTTATGAGGGCACAGTCCCGGGGCATGCTGGAAATGTGATGACATAAGGGGCAGGATCAACGGGTGACATCACCCGGTGGCCACACCCCATGCCTATATAATTGGTTACAGACCTCGCTCACGGCGAGAGGGAGCGTCGTGTCAACATCTCAGGAAAAGAAGAGGAAAGAAGACGTCTCAGAGGATCGGGCTTCTCTGCTAGCAAAAGAGTGGCAAAAAAACTGAAGATAGCGGAGGAGCCCGGCAGAAGGAAGAAGGCATCGGAGAAGAACCAGAGAGCGCGGCGAAGACACCGGAGAGAGGGAGAAGAGGCCTGCGAGACCCCCGAAGTCGGAAGAAGACCCCCAGAGCTGCCTAATAAATTACTTGTCTAGCGTGTTTTTTTTAATTGACACTTTTTCCCTAGGTAAATGGGTAGGGTTACGATGTACCCCATACTCATTCACATAGGGTGGGGGCTGGGATCTGGGGGCCCTCTTATTAAAGGGGACTCCCGGATTCCGATAAGCCCCCGCCCGCAGACTCCGACAACCAAAGGCCAGGGTTGTTAGGAAGAGGCCCTTGTCCTCATCAACATGGGAACTAGGTGCTCTGGGTGAGGGGGCCCGCAGGGCGCCCCCTTGCCCCAAAGCACCAACCCCCCCATGTTGAGGGCATGTGGCCTGGTACCGTTCAGGAAGGGGGCGCTCGCTTGTCCCCACACCTGCGTGCTCGGATAAGGGTCTGGTATGGATTTTGAGGGGGAACCCCACGCCGTTTTTTTGGCGTAGGGGGTTCCCCTTAAAATCCATACCAGACCGAAGGGCCTGGTATGCCCCTGGAAGGGGAACCCATGCCGTTTTTTTATTGAAAATTTGGCGTGGAGTTCCCCCTCAAGATTCATACCAAACAGTGCCGGGCATTGGCAGGGATCCAAGTTGGATCCCCATTCAATACAGTCGGTACCCTGTCAGATTGCTATGGAAATGGCAAACCGCAGCTAAATGCAACCGCAGCTAATCGCACTGTACCAATGCAGCTGATCGCAGTGCCTGGAGCCTTAAATTTCACAGAAAAAAAAACATGCTAACTGCGGCAGAATAGCTGGGTGCCCAAGGCCCCTTTCACACTGGGGTGTTTTTCAGGCGCTATAATGCTAAAAATAGCGCCTGAAAAACGCCCTAAAGAAGTGGCTCTATTCCCTCCAGTGTGTGCTAGCAGGACAGTAAGGCTCGATTCACATCTATGCATGTTGCTTTTGAGTGTTTCTGCAGTGCTTTTTGCGGTGCTTGCCACGTTTTCGGACCAGCGTTTTTACCGCGATTTTGTCACGATTTTTCTGCGATTTGCGTTTTTTTTTTTACATTGAGTGGGAAGTCAGCTGACAGCTGATGACTCATAGGTTGTTAAGGACATGGCAGCTGGCTTCCCGGCCCCCTTCTTAGCAACCAGCTTTATACAATGTAAAAAAAAAGAAATAAAAAAATGCAAATCGCGGTAAAAACGCAGTACTTGCGTTTTGGATGCAGGTCCATTAAAAACTATTACAAGCAAAACGCTGCATTTGCAGAGGCACAAAAATGCATTGATGTAAACATGTTCCATAGGAACCCATGTTAAAAAATCCCCATGCATTTCTGCAAAATGCAAAATGCATCAAAAAACACATTAGTGTGAATAGAGCCTAAGGCCCTTTTCACACTCGGGCGGGGGGCGTCTGCGGTAAAGCGTCGCTATTTTTAGCGCCGCTTTACTGTGGTTTTAGCTGCGTTATTCGGCTGCTAGCGGGGCGGTTTTAACCCCTCTGCTAGCGGCTGAAAAGGGGTTAAATCCGCCCACAAAATGCCGCTGGGTCGGCATTTTGCCAGAGGTATCACAGCGCTGCCCCATTGATTTTAATGGGGAGGAGCAGTGAGTTCACCGCTCCAAATAGGCTGCTGGCAGGACTTTTTGTGATGCCCTGCCAGTGCACCGCTTCAGTGTGAAAGCCCTCACTGGAGTGAATGGAGTCGCTTCTTTAGGGCATTTTTCAGGCGCTATTTTTAGTTCTGTAGCGCCTAAAAACACCCCAGTGTGAAAGGGACCTAAAAAAAGTCCTGCTAGCAGCATCTTTGGAGTAGTGTATAAACCGCACCTGCCCATTGAAATCAATGGAACAGCACGGCTATACCCCTTTTTGGCCGCTGCGGCCGCTAGCAGGGATTAAAACCGCTAGCGGCCGAATACCGCCAGTAAAGCAGCACAAAAAATACCCCTGCCGCCCACACCGCCCCAGTATGAAAGGGACCTAAGGCTCCCCTCACACGGACGGACCTTTCAGGTGCACCTCAGACCTAAACGGACACTCCATAGACCTCTATGGAGGGTCGGATGTCAGTGGTGACATGTCCGCTGACATCCGACCCACTCCAATCCTAAAAAGTGTAATGGAGGAAAAATCTATTTTTCCATCCATCTGCGAATCGGATCGGGTGACAACGGACTCTGCGGTCCATCATCATCCAATCCCCCATAGAGGAGAGCGGCACTCTGACAGGTCTGTCCCTGCACAGTGTGCAGAGATAGACCTGTCATCTGCCTGCCCAGCGGGGATCGACAGAGCGATCCCCCGCTGAGCAGAGCGGGCTCTGTACACGGGGTACAAAGTCCCATCGTGTGTATGAGGCTTAAACACCAGAAATTCAAGTTTTCATATCTTTAAAGGTGACCATACACTGGCCGATCAGTTAGATCTTCCATAAATTAGATTCAGTGCAAGAGCCTGTTTGATTTTCCACAATTAGAAGTAATTCTTACAGTGCATCTTCCTATTACCGCTTTAGCCTAATACTCTCTTTCCATTATTTCAACCCCAAAGTTGTTTTCCACTATTGCAACTTGTCATGCGACTAGGGACTGAAAAGTTGCATCACAAGTTCTACCCCATGATTTACAATAAGTACCGTTCATATGTGTGCAAATTCAAGTAGTCCCTGCAATACTTTGGTCCCACTTTGATGCGACTTGAGATCCATAGACCTCAAAAATACACAGGCATTGTTTCAAATTTTGGTAAAACGTTGCAAGAAACTCGTGGCAAAAAACAAACAACTTTGGGCTTGCAATTGTGAAAACCGAACCTTAATGCCGTGTCATGCGACTAATTCAAAACATCAGAGAAAAAGTCGCACTGAAGTTGGAACAAAGTAGTGCAAGAACTTTTTTTGGAGTTGCACCAATTAGAACGGGGGAACATTGAAATACATGTGTTTTGACTTGTCCTGCACCACTTGCTTACTGGGCACTTAAACCCCCCTGCTGTCCTGACCAATTTTCAGCGCTGATCCATTTTGAATGACAATTGCGCGGTCATACTTAGCCAAATGTTTTTTTTTTTAAGTTCCCTCAAATAGAGCATTCTTTTGGTGGTATTTGATCACCTGTGTGTTTTTTTTCTTTTGTTCAAACAAAAGAAAAGACAGATTTTTATAAATAATTTTGTATATTTTTGTATATTTTGATATTAAATTTTGCAAACAGGTAATTTTTCTCCTTCATTGATGTACGCTGATGAGGCAGCACTGATTGGTTACACTGATAGGCAGCACTGCTTGGGATTACTGGTGGGCATTGATAGGTGGCACTGGCAGGTGGTACTGGTGGGCACAGATGAGGCAGAATTGCCTCTTCGGGAGCAATGTCCCTTGCACCTAAGCCGGTGTTCAGCTTTTTTTTATCCTCATGGTGTCAGCGTGAGGAGAAAAAATAAACAGATCGACTTTCTATTAAAGGTCTAAATGGGCCCTTAACATGCATTACAATTGAACTTAAGAATGTGTCTTTGCAAAGTTAAACTCATTAAAATCCTTTCTTATTTTTGCTTGGGGATAGACTGCAAAGGGATTATAAGTTTTGGGGGATGTCTACACCCCTGATAGGGTGAAGACACCTCCCAAATTTTGCCAATTTCTCATTCAAAATTATTCACTTCCTGTCACATAGCCAAACAGGAAGTGAGGGTAAAACCCTACCAATGTATGTCCTTGGGGACACACAGGTCAATCTAAATAGTTTCCCAATTTGGGAAATTGCACTCTAGCATTTTGCCATGTACATCCCAAATTATTATGTATCTTGGGGTTTATTTACTAAAAGGTAAATCCACTTTACACTACAAGTGCACTCGCTGGAGATCCGAGGGGGTCATGCAAGAAAAAAAAACAACATCTTTGACTCTACATGATTGGATGATAAAATCACCAATGCTACCCCTCTGATTTTCAAAGGAAAGGATTTGCCTTTAATAAACCCCAAAATACTAATTTGGGGTGTACACAGCAAAGTGTTAGAGTGCAATTTGCATAATGGGGGCACTAGTTAGATTGACCTGTGTGTCCCCAAGGAAAAATATTATTAGGGTTTTACTCTCACTTCTTGTTTAGCTATGTGACAGGAAGTGAAGCCAATTTTAAGAAAAGGGACACAAAGCTCAACCTTTAAAAAAAAATAAAATAAAAAAATAAAATCTTGATTTCCCTCAAATGTCCACAATTTGAATAGGATTGTCCTCAGCTTGATTTTAGTTCAGTGCTCTAAATCAGTGCTTCTCAAACCTGTCCTCAAGTACCCCCCAATAGGCCATGTTTGCAGGTTTTCCTTCATCTTGCACGGGTGCTTTAAATCAAAGTCAATGGCTTTGTATTTTGAACAGCTATTTTAGATAGGACATGTTTAGGAAATTTATCTTGTCGGGGGGGGAGGGGGTACTTGAGGACTGAGGCTAAAAACCACTGCTCAAAAAGAAAATTGAACACTTACCGCTCTGAAATGTTAATTTCCTGGTCACTATCCATGGCAGCATATGCACATTCCATGCATGTGCTACCATGAAGGCATCAGGAAAGTAACTTAAAACTTAAAAAAAAAAATAAATGAAAAAGGAATTTGTCTAAGACATGCCAATCAGCCTAGTTAAGCTGCAGCTGGGAAATCCGTTGCATGAAAAGAACACACATAAAACAGAGAATTTGAAAAATTTTATTGGTCCCAAAATAAAAAAAAATAAAAAAACACAGGACTTGGAAAAGAAGCAAGGAAAGCAAAATACACACATGTATGTTAATTTGAGACACTAAGACCCCATTCACACAGGGACGACTTGTCAGGCGACCTAGTCACCTGACAAGTCGCCTCCCGTTCTGTGCTATGGAGCCGTTCTAAGGGGAGCGACGCAAGTCGCTCCGACTTACAAAAAGGTTCCTGTACGACTTCGGGGGCGACTTGGGGCAACTTGCATAGACTTCTATACAGAAGTCGTTTTGCAAGTCGCCCGGGCAGTCGTTTGCAGGTCGCCTCGCTGAGGCGACCTGCAAGTCGTGTTGCCCCTGTGTGAATGGGGTCTAACAGAATAGGTTTGACCCTTTTGCAGTGTAATTTAACAGGAGTTAAAAGGAGTGAACCCACAAATGGACATCTATTAAGTATTAAAACAACATTAGGCACAACATCTTGAGAAAGAATTATAAAAATAAAGCAGCACAGACAGTTAAATCAAAGTGAACAACGTAAAAACAACAAAAATTGCCAACATAAAAAAGATTTAATGGTAAAATAACCCCCCCCGCCCCAAAAAAAAAAAAAACAACAAACCAAAGGCACACACACCTCTTTTCAGGTCAAAGTAAAGAATGCTATCTGCCAGCTTTATATAACATAGGTTTGTGTGCTAATGAGGCAATTGCAAACTCATGGACAGTCCATGAAAAACACAAAATCCAGTGTAGAGATTGAACTTCAAAGTGGGTACACCTGTTAAGGGTGTCCTTAAATTACTAACCCAAAAAACACACTCTGAGCATGCCCAGAAACATCCAAGTGCTGTTCACACACAAAAAGCACCACCAAAAACAAAGTCCCTGAGCATGCCCAGAACAACCCAAATGCAGCTAGCAAAAAATAAGCCACCCCACTGTTCAAAATTAAGCACATCATCCAGCATGCACCAAAATTACAGATGGGACAAAACACCCCCCAGTCCAGGGGGGCAACTAAAGAGCCTAACATGTGCAAAATTTATACAACAAATACCATTGAAGTCTAAGGGAACTGACTTTACTAGTCCCCACTTGGCTGGCTTATCTTCTAGTTATTGGCCTTAAAATGAGTATGGGGCCCAGGTCCCACCCTAAGGGACATATATCAATGTCACCAATTGGGCAACCCCAAAAATGGCACAAGGAAAAATGCCTTTAAATATGCCAAATTGCTTAAGCGCCAGTTCACACCAATGCAGTCCAGTACATATTTTATGCATCCAAAATGCATGAAAATTATGGAAATTCAGTGGTATGGTTTGCAATGGCATAGTATACACCAGTGCTTGCCATTCCAGTGCGTTCCAGTTCCAGAAAAAAGTAGAACATGCTGCATTTTTTCTGCACTGGACTGTGCTGGAAATCTGTAAAACGCATCAAAAACGCACTGGAACGCACTTCTCCTTATTTAAGGTTAAGAAAAAAGAGGGGGGAAAAAAGCACTGGACTGCATCAAAAAAGCACCAAAAACACACTGGAACGCATCAAAAACGTGCATGCAGAAAAGCACCTGGAACGCGTCCGGACTGCGTTTCTATGGTGTGAACTGGCCCTAAGGGCCCTAAGGGCCAGATCACAATCACACCATAGAAACGCAGTCCGGATGCTTTCCAGGTGCTTTTCTGCATGCACATTTTTTATGCATTCCAGTGCGTTTTTGGTGCATTTTTGATGCAGTACAGTGCTTTTTCCCCCCTTCTTTTTTCTTAACCTTATAAGGACAAGTGTATTGCAGTGCATTTTGGTGCATTTAGGTGCGTTTCTGTGCATTTTTGATGCATTTTACAGCATTCCAGTACAGTCCAGTGCATAAAAAATGCAGCATGTTCTACTTTTTTTTGGGAACTGGAAATGCACTGGAACTGCAAGCACTGGTGTGAACTATGCCATTGAAAACCATATAACCTACTTTCCATGCATTTTTGATGCAAAAAAAACCGCACTGGACTGCATGTAGTGTGAACTGGCCCTTAAGGAATAAAAGTTATTTAAAACTACTCACGGCTATAATGAAATGTCGGTCCAGCAATACACATAGAAGTTAATTGATAAAAACAGCATTAAGAAAAAAAACTAAATTAAGAAAAAAAAATGTGTGGGGGTCCCCCTCAAAATCAATACCAGGCCCTTCAGGTCTGGTATGGATTTTAAGGGGAATTCCACACCAAAATAATAAAAGGCGTGGGGTCCCCCTAAAAATCCATACCAGACTCTTATCCGAGCACGCAACCTGGCAGGCCACAGGAAAAGGGGGGGGACGAGAGAGCGGCCCCCCTCCTGAACCGTACCAGGCCACATGGCCTCAACATTGGGAGGGTGCTTTGGGGTCCCCCGCAAAGCACCTTGTCCCCATGTTGATGAGGACAAGGGCCTCATCCCCACAATCCTTGGCCGATGGTTGGCGGGGGGCTTATCGGAATCTGGAAGCTCACTTTAACAAGGGGACCCCCAGATCCCGGCCCTCCTCCCTGTGTGAAATGGTAAGGGGGTACAAAAAACGGAAAATTATATACTTACCTTCCGTAATTTTCCTTTCCTGACTCACCCCATGGCAGCACACACAATGGGTTGTGGCTCCGCCTCCACTACCTGATAGGACTGGTTAGCTATAAGTTTTGAAGAGGAGCCCACCTCTGTATTCTCAGTAACTATTCACCTTAGAAGGGTGGGATTTTTGTGTGCTGCCATGGGGTGCGTCAGGAAAGGAAAATTACGGAAGGTAAGTATACAATTTTCCGTTTTTCTGACGCACCATGGCAGCACACACAATGGGAAATAACTCGCTACGTGGGTGGGTGCTTTTAGAGCATTTTATTTACTCAGGTACAAGGTATAGAGGAGTTAGATTGAATGATTGATCTTCCGAACTCAACCGTAGTTAATTGAGCCGGATCTATTCTGTAGTGAGAAATAAACGTGGTTTTAGAAGACCAAGTTGCTGCCTTGCAAATAGTTTCCGCTGACACACTGCAGTACGCTGCCCAGGAGGTGGCCACTGCTCTAGTCGAGTGGGCTTTTAGGCCGTCCGGTATAGGGAGTGATTGTATAATGTACGTCCTCTTGATGGTTTTAATCAACCAAGTCGCTATTGTCCTTGGGGAAGCTGCTTGCCCTTTTCTTGGGCCATGCAGAATGACTAAGAGGTTTTCAACTTTCCTGAACGGTTCAGTAGCTTCAAGGTAGGAAACAATGGTAGACTTGACATCCAAGGGGTGTGGATGATCTTCATTAGAGCGGAAAACCGGAAGGTTGATATCCGAATTAAAGTGGAAGGAAGACGCCACTTTGGGTATAAACTGTTCTGAGGGCCTGAGGACAACCCTATCCGGATAAAGGACTAGATGTGGTTCTTTAATTAATAGGGCATGTATTTCTGAGACTCTTTTGGCAGATGTTATTGCGATCAGAAACGATAGTTTGAGCGTCAAGTCCCATAAGGATATTGACTCCAGGGGGAAGAAAGGTTCCTTTGATAAAGCTTCTAGGATGATGGACAAGTCCCAGGTTGGAAAGACTGGTTTCCTAGGTGGCCTTATTTTTATGCATGCTTTCAAGAACTGAACAATGAGCGGGTCCAGTGCCCATCTAGTTCCCATCATTGCGGACAGTGCAGAGACCTGTACTTTAAGAGTGCTTGCACCCAGGCCCTTTTCTAGGCCCAGCTGCAAGAACTCCAAAATATGATAGACCGAAGGAGAGAGCGGATCCCAGGAATGTTGCTGGGCAAACGCGGTGTATCTCTCCCAGATCCTATTGTACGTGCCATTTGTTGATCTTTTCCTGGCCTGTTGTAGTGTGGTCACTACTCTGAGTGAACATCCTTTATCCAGCAGCCTTTCCCTTTCAACCTCCATGCCGTTAGGTGTAAACGTTCTGGTGACGGGTGCAGGAATCGGCCCTGAGAGAGTAGATCCGGGCTCAATGGGAGGGGAAGTGGTTCCTCTGTGTTTAACTGTAATACGGTAGTGAACCATGGCCTCCTTGGCCAGAAGGGCAGCACTGCTATGACCGTGGATGTTGAGTTCCTCAACTTGGCCAGAAATCTGGCTATTAGGGGAATCGGAGGAAAGATATAGCCTAGGTGGAAATCCCATGGGTGGTGAAGGCAATCAATCCCCGCTGCTGTCGGATAGTCGTTCCTCGCTAAGAATCGGAGACACTTGTTGTTCTCTGGGGTTGCCGCTAGATCTATATCGGGAATTCCCCATTTGCGGGTGATGAGAGCAAAAGCTTGGGGACTGAGAGACCACTCGTTGTTTGACACAAACATCCTGCTCAGGTCGTCCACTAGTTGGTTTTGTATACCTGGAACGTAGGTCGCCTTCAAGTCCGCAAGGTGAACCTGAGCCCACTCGAGTATGGGTCGTACTTCTTTCATGAGCGTTCTGCTCCTGGTACCTCCCTGTTTGTGGATGTAGTTTACCGCTACCGTATTGTCCATACGTAAGAGGACACTTTTCCCTGCCAGGAATGGTCCGAATGTTAGAATGGCCTGCCAGGCGGCTCTGAGCTCCAGGACATTAGAGACTATGCCCTGCGGGCGGAAAGACCAGCGCCCCTGCGTTCCGTGATGTTGGTAATGTGCTCCCCATCCCTGGAGGCTGGCATCTGTCGTGACTATTTCTGGCAATGGAGGAACTATGGGACGACAGCGTGTCAGATTGCTGACTCGTGTCCACCACCAAGCTGATCTTTTTACTGCCTGGCCGATGATTATTCGCTGTTTCATTGAAGATCCGTTCCATTGAGACAGGAAAGCGTTTTGAAAGACCCTTGAGTTCCACTGGGACCACTGGACCATTAGGAAGGTTGAGGACATCGAGCCCAGGATGCTCAGACACATTCTGGCAGAAAGATGTTCTGCCGCCAAAAGTTTCTTTATCTTGTGAATCAATGGCCTTATCTTCTCTTGAGGTAGGCCCACCGTATTGGAGTTGGTGTCCAATTCTGCGCCTAAGAAGATCATTCTTTGTGTTGGGACTAGACTGCTCTTTTTTCCAATTTATTATCCAGCCGAACTGTTGAAGTGTGGAAATTAAAATTGCTCGATGTTGGATGGCAATTTGTTGGCTGTCGGCTAGAAGGATGACCCTTAGCCCTTTTTCTCTTAGGAGTGCTATAATCGGTAGTAAGACCTTCGTAAAGGTTCTGGGGGCCGTGGATATCCCAAATGGAAGGCTTTGGAACTGATAATGCCGGTGACCTATTGCAAAGCGTAGGTATTTCTGGAAGGTTTGATGTACCGGTATATGCAGATAGGCGTCGGACAAATCGACCGAGAGCATCCAGTCCATTGTTCCTATTGCTAGTAATATGGACTGGAGACTCTCCATCTTGAAGGATTCGACTGAAATTCTTTCGTTTAGACTTTTCAAGTCTAGCACTGGCCTCAGGTCTCCCGTCTTCTTTGCCACCAGAAAAAGCGGAGAGTAAAACCCTAAGCCCCTCTGCTCCCGAGGTACTTCTATGATTGCTTGTTTTTGTGACAGTTCTTGAATATAACTGGTCAGGATTTTTCGTTTCGGTAGAGAAGATGGTGTTCTGGTTGGTCTGAAGTGGTCTTTGGGAGGCTTGTATTTGAATGACCATCTGTGACCCTCCTGGATGGTAGAAATCGTCCAGGAATCCTTTATTTGATTTGCCCATGTCTGAGTAAATCGCCTCAGCCTCGCTCCTACTAACGTGGGCTGGGCGTGCGCACCATCAAAAAGACTTCTGCTGTTCTCCTGAACTGGGGACTTTCTGCTTCTGCACCCTCACAAAGGACGATTGGGGGTTTCGCCAATTTCGTTTGAATTCCTTCCCTGGTTTGTAAGATCTTGCCTCTCGGTACCTTTCTGGCAACTGGCGCCTAAATGGAGGATTTCTTTGTTGTCTGGGTCTTCTATCGGAAGGGATGAGGCCAGACTTTCCTCCCGTAACTTTTGAGATCGCTGTATCCAGTTTAGGACCGAATAAGTTGGTGCCGTCGTAGGGAATCCTGCACCAGGTAGATTTAGAGGTTGCATCCGCGACCCATGGTTTTAACCAGAGTGCCCTCCTTGACATTAATGAAGCCAACATCGCTCTTGCTGAAGATCTTATGATATCAACGGCAGCTTCAGCCACGAAGTCTCCCGCCAGACTTAGTTCTTGCATAGCTGATATGATCTTTTCCTGGTCTGCCGCTTCCAACAATAATTTTTCAATGTTGGCTGCCCAACAGGTAATTGCTCTGCCGACCGCTGCCAGAGTGATCGCTGGTCTGCATGCTCCCCCTGCTGCTGAATAGGCTTTCTTAAGGTCGAGGTCCATCTTTCGATCCATCACATCCCTAAAGGTTACAGCATCCTCGATCTTGAGAGTTACATGTCGGGCCAAACGCAATAATGAGGAATCTACTACAGGGGCTGAAATTAACGGATTTACCATTGGTTGCCTTAATGGGTAGAGTTTCGCTATCCTGTTGTTTAGACCAGCTTTTTTATCTGGTTTCTGCCACTCATCCTTTATTAACTCCTCCAGCTCTTCAATAAAAGGAAAGGTTTCAGGATCCTTTTTTAGGTTAGGAAAGTACTTTCTCAACTTGCGTGGTGCCTCCTTCTCCTCCTCCCAACCGATAGCCTCTTTCACCGATTTTGCGAAGGGATCTATAAGCGTAAAATCAAATGAAGTGGGTATTAGTATCTCGTCTTCTTCTGGGGATTGTTGACCTACTTCTCCTGGACTGGGAATGTTTTGAAGGTGAACGATCCCTGCGTTTGGAGTGCGTTGACCTTGATGATCTGCCAGAGCTGTTAAGATGATACAGCATTAGTGGCAAGGCTCTCTTTTACTCCTCTTCACTACTTACCTAATACTCGTCCTCCCTTACCTTGTAGCACGTGGATGGTCTGCTGGAGCAGCGGCCTCCATGAAAGGAGATGGAGCGTGTCTGAAAGGAAAAGGGGATAGTGACAAAAAGAAAAAAATTGTGTTTTTTTTTTTTTTTTTAAAAACAGGAATTGCCATAAGTGATGCAGAGTGTAGCAAAAAGGCATTCAGTACTTACCAGTGTCAGGGGAAGTTAAAGGGAGCGCAAGGCAGCACTGTGGTGGGGTTTCTGGAGCTCAAAGAGGCTAAAATGACAATAATCCATTTTTTAAATAAACCGTCGTCGCGGCCGCTCTGACGTCATGCGCAGTGATCGTCTGCGGTGTCCGGGGCCATCTTGGAATCTGGCGCAGCTGTGGTCCGCCTATGTCAGATCCTGTGCGCCCTGGAGCCGGCGCCATACACAGTAAACGAACGTTGTGGGACTACAGCACCCAGCGCGCCCAGCGCGGTCATCATACATGTTTAATGAGGCAAATAATCTATATGCCAGGAGGAAGATGAAAGAATGGAAAAGAATAATGAAAAAGGAAAGACAGTACCTGGAGGCCACTGCAGACATCATCAAAACCTGTTTAAGGTTTGGAAAAAAAACGTTTGATAAATTTTCCTTTACCCCTGAGACCACCAGAGTGGGGTTTTCCCTGCATAAAGCTCCTTTAGAGACTGTACAGCTAGGGCTTCCGACTAGGAGAGGCTGAACCTAGCGGGGGCGATGCGGTAAGGGGGTTTCCAGCTTTTACCGGTCCAACCATCTAGGTGAGGAAAAAAAGGAGAATACAGAGGTGGGCTCCTCTTCAAAACTTATAGCTAACCAGTCCTATCAGGTAGTGGAGGCGGAGCCACAACCCATTGTGTGTGCTGCCATGGTGCGTCAGAAAAAAACCCTACTTTTTCCTTGTCAAAAGAAGTTTATTGAGTATACAATGTTATAAAGATACATAAAGTAAGTTTACAAGGATCTATAAAGTAAGCTCATTGTTTTACAGTAGGGTTTATATAGGTAAATATCATGAAATGTCAAATAATAAACATTGGGGTCGCGTAAACCTAAATTAAAGATATATATATAATTTCCTTAGTTACTTTTGTATGTATTTAAATGATTTATACCTACTATACATATTGTTTACAAGTAGAGTGTATATAGATCAAATAAATTCTGATAATGAGCTTTAATCGTAAGGTGGAGAAAAGGAAAGAGAAAGAAGAAAAAGGGTTGAAAGGTAGAGGTATGGTCCACAAGGTTGTCCCACTCGTCAGTTTACTATTCTTTTTAATTCTCTTTGAAGCCTTAGAATGGGTGTCTCTGTAAGTCATTTAATCTGTTACCATGGCAACAGGACTGAGTCATTGAAGTTTGACAGGAACTGTTGTTTTATCCAAGGATGCCAAAGTTTTTCAAATTTTGGAATTTGATTTTGATCGATGGCTACCATTTTAGCATGGAACATTGTATTATTCATTCTGTGAATTGTTTCTGCTAGTACCAATGTAGGAGATTTCCATGCCTTGGCCACTGTTTGTTTTGCAGCCGTTATTAGTTGGATCATAAGTTTGAATTGAGAGAGTGTTAACCATTCCTGTTTTAGATTAAGTAAAGTTAAATATGGATCTGGTTGTATTATTTTTTTAAATATTTTAGATGCAATCACGAAGACTTCCTTCCAGAAGGTTTGGATTACTGGGCACGTCCACCATATGTGTAAATATGTGCCTATTTCTGGGCATCCTCAAAAACAAAGAGCTGAGGTAATAGGTGAATATTTTGCCACTCTAGCGGGTACAAGGTAACAGCGAGTTAGGACTTTATAATTTGTCTCCAGTGCTAAGATGTTGGGTGAAGATGACTTAGATGTGAGCCATATGTTAGACCAGTCCGTGTCTTCTAAAGTTCGTCCCAGGTCCTCCTCCCACCTCTGAACGTAAGAGGGTCTATTAAGATTTGCTACTTCATATAATTGATTATAAAGTGATGAAATTGTACCTTTAGCAAATGGATCTTTTGTACAGATTGATTCAAAAATGGATATTTGGGATAATGGTGTATCCCCCTTTAGGAATGGTGTATAGAAATTTTTGATTTGGAGATATCTAAATATCTCAGAGTTTGGTAGATCATATTTTTCTCTAAGCGATGGGAATGAAAGGAATGATTTAGATGCTATGAAGTCATTTAGTGTCTGAATGCCTGATGTGACAAGTCTCTCACTTACCAGACCGGTGAGTCCACTTGGGCAGAGGGTAGGCTCCCTTACGTATTCGACTCGCGGCCCCTGGTAGAGCAGACAGGAGGCCCACGAGTGCGGAGTGGTATGAGAGCCTGTGCAGGAGTCCGTGTTCCGGAGGTTAGCAGTCTTCAAACAGCAGATGATAGTCAGCGGCACAGACAACAGATGCTGAACAGGAGCTGGAGACAGGTTAGTGCACAAGCTGGGTTTTGGCAACAGGCGGGCAGCAGAGGTACAGAAGGAGCGGCCAGAAGCGAAGTCAAACAGGCCGGGGTCAAATGCAGGCGGAGGTCACGAGAGTCCAAAAGGCAAGCCGGGTCGTCAACAGATCAGGAACACAGGAATCACAGGAACTAGGAACAGGAAACAGGAAACAGGAACTAGGCACGGAGCTGTTGATCAGGCAGCACTGCTCAGAGGGAGAAGCAAGCCTAAATAGGCTGATTGGCGCCAAACGCCGCGTTCGTGCACGCACCGTTACGCACAGTCACCCGCGCACCCGCACGCGCCCGAGCGCGCCCCCGGACAGCGGCATGCACACCAGCACCACCGGGCGAACGCATAGCAGCGCCCATAGGCATACGTGCCCGTGCACCACCGCGTCCACCACGGCCAGCCGGCATGCCAACACCAGTGCCCACAGAAGCAGGCGCCCGAGCACCCGCAGGAAAGCGCGCACCAACGCGCCCCGGCGCGCAACAACGCCCAATCAGGTAAGCTCTCTGACAGTGCCCCCTCCTCAAGGGCAGACACCGGATGCCCACTTGGGCCAACTTGGAGGCATGTGAGTCCTTGAAAGCTTGCAGGAGTTCCCCGGCATGCAAATTATCTTCTGGTTCCCATGAATTGTCTTCAGGGCCATATCCTTTCCACTTTATGAGGTATTGTGTTTGATTTCGTCTTTTTCTGCAGTCTAATATTGCCTCTACTTCAAATTCCTCCTCGTTGTCTACAAGGATGGGTTTGGGTGGACCGACAGTACGGCCAACATAAGAATTGGGGATAACCGGCTTTAAGAGAGATACATGGAAGACCGGGTGCACCTTCAGGGAATTCGGCAGATCAAGCTCGTAGGCAACATCATTGATTTTCCTCCTTACCAGGAAGGGACCCAGGAACTTAGGGCCTAGTTTTTTTGCATGGACATGCCAGTTTTAGATTGGTGGTAGATAACCATACTGGGTTACCAGGTTCCAACACAAGTTCTCCACGCCTCTTTTTGTCAAACACCTTCTTATAACCTTCTTGGGCCTTGGCCATGGTATCTTGTAACAGCTTATTGTTCACCGAGAAGAAATTCAAGGTCTCAGATACTGCAGGAACAGAACATTCAGGTATTGATCCAGGTAAAAAGGTCGGATGAAAGCCATAGTTGGCATAGAATGGAGTCTGGTTGGTGGCTGAATGCAAGGAATTATTATAAGAGAACTCCGCAATAGGGAGTAGGGGGGCCCAATCGTCCTGGGAGAATGCGGAGAAGCAGCGGAGATACTGCTCCAGCGTCTGATTCGTCCTCTCAGTTTGCCCATTGGACTGGGGATGGTAGGCCGAGGAGAATGCCAACTCAATTTCCAAGGAGCCACAGAGGGCCTTCCAGAATCTGGAGGTGAATTGGACACCACGGTCAGAAACTATATTCTTCGGAACTCCATGCAGCCTGACAATTTCTTTAATAAACATATCAGCCGTCTCCGTGGCCAATGGGGTACCCTTCATTGGGAGAAAATGAGCCATTTTAGACAATCTGTCTACCACGACAAAGATAGCGGAGAAGCCTTCTGATGGGGGGAGTTCAACGACAAAATCCATTGAGATCATGCTCCATGGTCTCTCTGGGACTGGGAGAGGTTTTAACAGTCCCCAAGCTCTGGCCCGGCTGGTTTTGCTTCTAGCGCAAGTATTGCAGGAATCAGGGAACCTTCTACAATCCCTGATGAGATGAGGCCACCAGAAGGTACGTAGTACCAGATCACTCGTTTTTCGTGAGCCGAAATGTCCAGCTAATTTGTGATCGTGACACAGTTCCAATACCTGTACCCTTAGTTCTTCGGGGACCACAATCTTGTCTTCATGCCAAAATAGGCCATCCTTGGTACAGGTCCCAGCGGGCGGCGTCGCCCCCATAGAAGCCCGTCTGATTCGAGAGATTAGATCTTCCTGAAGAAGCAAGAAATTCTCAGGGGGAAGGATGGTATCTGGAGGTGTGGTTTCTTCCGAATCATGGAACATTCGTGAGAGTGCGTCAGATTTAATATTTTTGGATCCGGGTCTGAAGGTGACATGGAACTGGAATCGAGAAAAAAAAAGTGCCCATCTGGCCTGCCGGGGTCTTAACCTCTTAGCCGTTGTCAGGTATTCCAGGTTTTTATGGTCCGTGTAGACCAGTATGGGATAAGCAGCACCCTCCAGAAGGTAACGCCATTCCTCCAAGGCCGCCTTAATAGCTAGGAGTTCACGGTCACCCACATCGTAGTTTCTCTCGGAAGGTGAGAGTTTTCATGAGAAAAACCCCACAGGGTACAGAAGAGCTTTGGTGCCTTGTCGTTGTGAGAGTACGGCCCCTACTGCAATTTCGGAAGCGTCAACTTCCAACACAAATGGTAGAGCTGGGTTGGGGTGTTTTAAAATAGTGGCTGAGGTAAATAGAGCCTTGAGTTCCTCGAAGGCCGACTGTGCCTTAGGAGTCCAGCAAAACCGACTTCCTTGTTTGGTAAGTTCAGTAATAGGAGAGATTATCAAAGAGAACCCTTTTATGAATTTTCTATAGAAGTTGGCAAAGCCAATAAAACGTTGTACCCCTTTCTTATCAATAGGTGCAGGCCAGTCCAGGATAGCAGATACCTTTTGGGGATCCATCTTGATGCCCTCAGGGGAGATGATCAGGCCCAGAAACTGAATGCATTGAAGCTCAAACTCACATTTCTCAAGTTTTGCATAGAGCCCATGTTGCCTAAGTCGGGTGAGAACATTTCGCACATGCCTGCGGTGGTCGGTCAGAGAGGCGGAGAATATCAAAATATCGTCCAGATAGACTATGACATAGAGGACTAGGAAGTCACGGAATACATCCTTGACAAAGTGCTGGAAGGTGGCTGGTGCGTTGCACAGGCCAAAGGGCATGACAAGGTACTCATAGTGCCCGAATCGAGTACGAAAAGCTGTTTTCCACTCATCCCCTTCTCTTATGCGAATTAAGTTGTATGCCCCGCGGAGATCCAGCTTGGTGAAAACTCTTGAGGTTCCCAGTCTCTGGAATAACTCGGGTACTAAGGGTAACGGGTATCTGTTCTTTACAGTAATTTTGTTTAATTCCCGGTAGTCGATACAGGGACATAGGGTGTGGTCCTTCTTCTCCACAAAGAAAATGCCTGCACCGGCTGAACATGTGGAAGGGTGGATAAACCCTTACTTTAAGTACTCGTCAATGTAGTTTTTTAAGGTGCCCAGCTCCTGCTCAGTTAGTGGAAAAATCCTTCCAAAGGGAACTTCGGTTCCAGGTAAAAGTTCTATTGGGCAGTCATAAGGCTTGTGAACTGGAAGAGTCTCTGCCCCCTTCTTACTGAAGACATCCTGGAAGTCCCGATAGGCTTTGGGAAGAGATGGGCAAAGTTTGGTATCCGAAACCAAACAAAGACATTCAGTCGGTGAGACGGGGGTCCCACGTAAGCAATGTTGCCTGCAGTAGTCAGATGAGAATTGGATTCTTCCTGTGGACCAGTCAATGCTGGGGTTATGTGCCTGTAGCCAGGGCATTCCAAGAATGATTGGGAAGAGAGGGGAGGAGATGACATCCAAACGTAAGAGTTCCTGATGTTCCGGGCCTATGGTGGCCAGTAGCGGAACAGTCTCACAGGTGACTGGACCTGAACTAAGGGTAGAGCCATCAGCTAGGAATACTGCAAGACCCTGGGTCTTAGGTTGAAGAGGAATGCCATGATTATTGACAAACGTTTGATCGAAGAAGCCACAGCATGCTCCAGAGTCAATAATGACGACACCGCGATGTTCTTTCCGGGAAGCTGTAATACAACAGAGATAGTCAAATGGTTACCAGGTTTGGGCAAAACAGATGCACAAGCGGAAGAAGACGTCAGACACTTACGTATCTTGTTAGGGCAGGTCCTCACAAAATGTCCTTGTTCCCCGCAATACAGGCATAGGTTGTGCGTACGTCTGCGCATCTTCTCTTCCGGGGTAAGGGATGGCCGGAGCAGACCAAGCTGCATGGGTTCGGGTGCTTCCGTGGTTGAAGTAGAGGAGAGAGGCAATTGGTTGGGGGAACTGGGAACTCTAGGGAGCATCCAAATAGGACGAGGGTGACCAGAGAACCTCTCAGAGCGTCTTTCTCTCAGACGTCGGTCAATTTGAATAGATAGGTTAATAAGTTCATCCAGAGTCTGGGGTATTCCAACACGTGCCAGTTCATCCTTAAGGGGATCAGATAACCCCATCCGAAATTGATGACGCAAGGCAGCGTCGTTCCACTCTGTATCAGAGCTCCAACGACGAAACTCAACTGCGTAGTCTTCGGCCGCTCTGCGGCCTTGCTGCAGGGAATGCAGGGCTGTCTCAGCAGTAGTAGTAAGTTGAGGGTCCTCGTACAATTGGGACATTGCCAGAAAGAAAGCGTCCAGGGTATCTAAGGATCTGGACTTCTGCTCCAGTAAATGATGAGCCCAAGTCTGGGGCTCGCCGGACAGCAGTGCAATGACAAATCCCACCTTAGTGGCGTCCAGAGAGAACGTGCGAGGCTGTAGCGCAAAGTAAAGCTCGCAGGCGTTACGGAAGGCCCGGTATTTGCGACGATCTCCAGTAAATTCCTCAGGTGTGGGTACCCTGGGTTCCGGAGGAAGCATTACTATGGAGGGTGCTGAGGAGAGTCCGGCAGATGGTGCCCCTTGGAGGGGAGGAGCAGCTGAGAGGGCTTGGACCTGACCCTCTAATCTGGTGTAGCCTTCCTGTAGGCTCTTGACTGCTTGGGTAAGGCCCGCAAGGTGCCTACAAAGTTCATCCATGGGGGAGGCCCCCTGCCCGGACTCGGTCATGGCTGCCTGATACTGACAAGTCTCTCACTTACCAGACCGGTGAGTCCACTTGGGCAGAGGGTAGGCTCCCTTACGTATCCGACTCACGGCCCCTGGTAGAGCAGACAGGAGGCCCACGAGTGCGGAGTGGTATGAGAGCCTGTGCAGGAGTCCGTGTTCCGGAGGTTAGCAGTCTTCAAACAGCAGATGATAGTCAGCGGCACAGACAACAGATGCTGAACAGGAGCTGGAGACAGGTTAGTGCACGAGCTGGGTTTTGGCAACAGGCGGGCAGCAGAGGTACAGAAGGAGCGGGCAGAAGCAAAGTCAAACAGGCCGGGGTCAAATGCAGGCGGAGGTCAGGAGAGTCCAAAAGGCAAGCCGGGTCGTCAACAGATCAGGAACACAGGAATCACAGGAACTAGGAACAGGAAACAGGAAACAGGAACTAGGCACGGAGCTGTTGATCAGGCAGCACTGCTCAGAGGGAGAAGCAAGCCTAAATAGGCTGATTGGCGCCAAACGCCGCGTTCGTGCACGCACCGTTACGCACAGGCACCCGCGCACCCGCACGCGCCCGAGCGCGCCCCCGGGCAGCGGCATGCACACCAGCGCCACCAGGCGAACGCATAGCAGCGCCCATAGGCATACGTGCCCGTGCACCACCGCGTCCACCACGGCCAGCCGGCATGCCAACACCAGTGCCCACAGAAGCAGGCGCCCGAGCACCCGCAGGAAAGCGCGCACCAACGTGCCCCGGCGCGCGACAACGCCCAATCAGGTGAGCTCTCTGACACTGATGTTGTCCAAGCTTTAAAAGAATTTGGGTAGATCCATGCCGGGTAAAAGGCCGGATTTCTGATAAAAGAAAGGAGAGGATTGTGTGGAGATTGTAACTGATATTTGTTTTTTAGCTTATCCCAGAGAGATAAGAAGTGTTTAGTTATGGGATTGTGAATTTTAAAGCGGTCTTTAGGATCAAGCCATAATAAATTTGATATTAATAGAGGGTCATTTTCTGAAGCCTCTATAAATACCCATAATGGGATTTCCTGTTTTGAATGGTATTTGGACAGACTGGCCAAATGTGCTGCTCTGTAGTAGTTAGTAAAATTAGGGTATCCCAGGCCTCCTTTATTTTTGGGAAGATGTAGTGTGTGTATAGGTATATGTGGTTTAGAAGAGCCCCATATAAACAATGTTGCTCTTTTTTGTACTATTCTCAAAAAATAGGAAGGAATTGGAATAGGGAGGACTCTGAATAGATAAAGCAATTTGGGTAGAATAGTCATTTTGATTGCATTATTCTTCCCTATCCAGGATAAAGGAAGTTGCGACCATTGTTTTATTAGATTTGTGATCTGTCTTAATACAGGAGGATAATTGGTTGAGAATAAGTCAGAATGAGATGCTGTTAAATGAATTCCAAGATATGGGATTGATTTTTCTGCCCATGTGAATGGGAGTGCAGCCCTAGCCGGGATCAATTCCATGTTTGTGAGTGAAATATTAAGCACTAGGCATTTCTTAGGATTAATCATAAGGCCAGATAGGGCTGCAAATCCATCAAGAGCTGGTATTAAGTTAGGACCAGAGACCTGTGGTGATGATAGAAAAAGTAATATATCGTCTGCAAATATACATAATTTGTGTGTAATACCTCCTACTTCAATGCCAGTTATAGTTTGGTTTGTTCTGATGTATTGGGCCATGGGTTCGAGTATAAGGGCAAATAATAAGGGAGATAATGGGCAACCCTGTTCGGTACCTCTTTCGATATTAAAGGCTTCAGATTTGTATCCAGCATATTTTATATAGGCTTTGGGTTTATTATATAATGCTTTGATCCATGTTAAAAAGTGGGGTCCAAAACCCCATTTTTGTAATGAATATTGCATATATTGCCAGGATACTGTGTCAAATGCCCTCTTAATATCGAGAGATAGAAAACATAAAGGGATTTTCCGTTTTTTAGCAATATGTGCCAATAACACTGCCCTGCGTATATTATCGCCTGCCTGTCTATTTGGCATGAAGCCTACTTGATCTCAATGTATTAATTTTCCTATAATGCTACTGAGGCGTTTTGCTATTATTTTTGCTAATAATTTAATATCGAGGTTTAACAGAGAGATAGGCCGATAATTCACACAGGAAGTATCATCAGAAAGGGGTTTTGGGATCATACAAACAATTGCCATTAGTGTTTCTTGCCGAAAAGAATGTCCATCTAGAAGTTTGTTAAAAGTTTCAGTGAGAATGGGAGAGAGTATTTCTGAGAATGTTTTATAGTATAAAGCCGAGTAGCCGTCTGGGCCTGGTCTTTTGTTAAGTTTTAGGTCTTTTATGGCGTTAGCAACTTCATCTATAGTTATAGGCTCATCCAAACTGCTTTTTTGATTCTGAGATAACTCAGGTAAGGTTATTTTTGAGAAGAAGGATTCAGCCTCTGTAGGATTAAATTCATTGTTTGTCTTGTATAAAGTTGCGAGATGTGAGTGAAATTTATGGACTATTTTAACTGGATTACAAGTGTAAACATTTTTTGACAATTTCAAACGTATTGGTTTGAAAGATTTGTTAGTTGAATTTAATGCCCGAGCCAAATACCTGGTTTGTTTGTATTCATGTAGAAATTGTGTTTGGAGCGTTTGAGGGATTTATCAACTGACTCAGTGAGAAATAGATCGTATTCCAATCTAGATTTTTCCAGATGAGATTTTGTACTCTGAGATGGATTATCTTGAAATGATATGTAGGCTGCATTAAAATTGAGTTCTAGTTTTTTTGCTAGATTTTTGCGTTCCTGTTTAAATAGTGCCATTTGTCTTTGTATTGTATCACTCAAGACAGGCTTATGAGCTTCCCACAGTGTTATTGGGGAGATGTCTGTTGTATTATTAATTGATATGTATTCCTTTAAAGCTTGTTCAATGGCCATCTGATGTAGTGGGTGTTTGAGCATTATGTCCGGTAAGTACCACGTTGGGTCATGCGCTTTTGGTATGGCTGAGGCTATAGTAGTGTATACTGCATTATGGTCAGACCACGGAATCGGAATTATATCTGATGCAATAATTTCTGGTATCATTCCTATTGTTAGAAAAATATGATCTATTCTGGTGAAGGTTTGATGAGGGTGCGAGAAATAAGTGAATTTCTTTTTCATTGGGTTACTTTCTCTCCACGAATCTACCAGATTGTATTTGGAAAGAAGTTGAGAAAAAGGTAATCTAGAGGTTATTTTGGATGGTATAAAAGGTGATTTATCTAGAAATGGGAGGAGGACCTGGTTCGAATCCCCACACATTATCACTGTTCCTATTTTGTGTGTATTAATCACTTGTAATATATGTGAGAGGAATGGTGTAGGTTGTTTGTTAGGAGCGTAGTAGGAAATCACCGTGATTGCTGTATCCATTATATAACCCATGAGTATCAGGTATCTACCTTCTGGGTCTTTAATTTCTGATGATAAGGTGAATGGTGTGGATCGGTGAAATGCAATTAGAGTTCCCCTTTGCTTGGTACAGGCAGAAGCCGTGTAAATTTGTTGATAAAAAGGAGAAATATATTTTGGAGTAGAATCTTTGGTGAAGTGTGTTTCTTGGAGGCATACTATGTGAGCCTTCTTGTTATCTAAAGTACGGAAGGCTTTGGTCCTTTTTTGAGGGACATTTATTCCCTGAACATTCAGGGAAAGTATATTCAGTGGTGCCATGGCAACAGATCAAATAGTTTTGACTTACTTTTTGTTATGCAGAGCTGACTGCGCAGATCAACCTGTGTGGACTGAAGAGATGAATAGATAGAAAAGAAACTAGTGAATTCTGGAGTAAAGAATAAAAACAAAAAACATATGAGATCAGATGATACATTGTATAAATTATTTTTTGCAAGTAATCACAATTAACCAGTGAAAGAGAATAAATATCTCTCTCAGGGGAATAAGTGCCTTCGTCACACTCCCACATAATATGGTTGAGAATAAGGAGGGCTAATGGGGGTACATGGATCTTCCGCTTACAGAAGAGAAGTGCTATGTCAAAAGACATCAAAATGATGATTCATTAATTGGAGTACAGAATATAGTTTTTGTTGAAATTATTTATTCCAGGGTGGTTGTATATGGTTAGTCTTGCCCTAGGCTAAATAATTCAGTTAGAAAGGTACTGTTAATAACTTTGGTATTGATGAAGATAGTTTGAATTATTTTGGGATTTTAACCCTTTTAGAGTAAACAATTACATATTTTATTCATATGTAACTGTTTAGATATGTTAACTCATAAAATTGAGGTTGTATTGCTTCAGATTAGAATAAACAAAAACATAATTCTAGGAACTAGTTAGGTAATAATATATTTGTTTTAAGAAAAGAAAGAACAAGCTTCCATTACTTCTGGATTATTGAACATATTTGTCCTAAAAAGTAATAAATATATTGTTATTACCTGATAATATATAACTGAACAAGAATTTCCTTATTTCTCTTATATATTCTAAGGCTATATGAATCAGAAGTAATAAGAAATATAACTGGAATGTAACATGATCCCACACAGTGTGTGACTATCAGAATGCAGTTACATTCAGTTATAAATACAGTTTTTTTATAGAGAACCATCTCTTAGTATAATAAATGAAGAAATATCAGGAATTAGGATGTCAGTCCATTGAATCTTCTTGGTCCATGGATAATGTGGCATAACGGCCTCTTTTGTGAGAATGATGATTCCCATTTTGTTCTGAAATTTTCTGAGTGCTGCCTGAAGGTGAAGATGATGCCATTCTTCTGCGTGTGGGAGAGTTGCTGCTTGTGGGTTCTGTCAGATTTAATTTTAAAAGGGTTTGTTGTAGTTCATCTGCTGATCTGCTTCTGTAAATTGTACCTTGGTAGTTAAATCTGACTGAAAAGGGGAAGCCCCATTGATACATAATGTTGTGGCGTTGCAGTTCCATTAGTTGGGGTTTCATGGATCGTCTTTTAGTAATAGTAAGTTGGGATAGGTCAGCAAAAATTTGATAATTGTGTCCTTGAAAATTAAGTTCCTTTTTTCTCTTGCAGCAATTAGTATTTGTTCTTTCGTTCTGTAATAATGAAATTTTGTGATTATATCACGTGGGGGTCCATCTTTCTTTTTGGCTGTGAGGGCTCTGTGTACTCTGTCCAGTTCTAAACGTTCAATAGGGATATCTGGCTTTAGTTCTTGTAATAGAGCAGTAATAGTAGATTGCAGGTCTGTCACAGTTTCAGGTATTCCCCTTATGCGCAAGTTTGAACGTCTGGCTCTATTTTCGTAATCTTCGAGCTTAGATTGAAGTATTAAATTCTCTTCTTTTAATTGTTCCAATTCTGTTATATTTACTTGGGTTGTAATTTCAATTTCATCCATTTTTATTTCTAGGGCTGTGGTGCGGTTTCCCAGCTCTCTTATTTCTTTGGTTAGGCTTTTTGTTATTTGGTATGAGGTTTGTTTTAAAGCCTTATGAAGCATCTTTTCAAATTGTAATAATATTACTGGGGATGCTGAGGAGGCTTGTGGAGAAGTTTGTGAGAGGATTTGTTCTGTATCTGACTCAAATGGAGAGTCTTGCTATGACATTTTCTGTCTGTGAGAGCGCCCTGATGCTGTATCTTGTGAGGTGACTGGAGCTGCTTTAGTTGCAGTGAGTGCCTGTGAGCTCTTTGTGAGGTAATTTTTATTTCTGCCACGGCTTCCTCCCAGTACCATATTTCCTGCCCAAACTTTCACAGTTTGTTCCCTGGGGCAAAAAGGTTCAAATGAATACCTTTTGAGCCTGCAGGCTCCGCTTTGTCCTTCTTTTCTCTCCTCAGCGGCGTGGAGCTCTAACAATGCATGTCTGCTCCGCTAGGCTCCGCCCATCTCCCCCAGGGGCAAAACCCTAATATTTCACAAAAAAACTGTCAAAAATGTTAAAAATGACTAGAGAGTTTTTGACAATTCCTTTATTTAAATGCTTCTTCTTTCTTCTATCTTCTTTCTTCTATCTTCTATCTTCCTTCGGTTTCTTCCGTCATCTTCATCTTCTTCTGGTTCTTCCTCCTCTTCCTCCGGTGTTCTCATCCGGCATCACCCTCCGCGGCGCCGGCGTCTTCTTCCTTTCGTCTTCGGGGCCGCTCCGCATCCAGCATGATGGGATGGGAGGCTCCCACTGTGTGACACTTCTCCTCTTTTGACGGTTCTTAAATAACGGAGGGTGGGGCCACCCGGTGACCCCGCCCCCCTATGACGCACAGGGACTTCCCCGAAGCTTTCCCCGTGATGTCAGAGGGGGCGGACAGGGAAGTCCCCATGCGTCAGAGGGGGGCGGGGTCACCGGGTGAACCCACCCTCCGTTATTTAAGAACCGTCAGAAGAGGAGAAGCGTCACACAGCGGAAGCCTCCCATCCCATCATGCTGGATGTGGAGCGGCCCAGAAGAGGAAGGGAAGAAGACACTAGCGCCGCAGAGGAAGTTGCCGGATGAGAACACCGGAGGAAGAACCAGAAGAACCTGAAGAAGATGAAGATGAAGGAAGAAACCGAAGGAAGATAGAAGATAGAAGAAAGAAGAAGCATTTAAATAAAGGAATTGTCAAAAACTGTCTCTTGTCATTTTTAACATTTTTGACAGTTTTCACACAGGGGGGAGGGCCGGGATCTGGGGGGTCCCCTTGTTAAAGGGGGCTTCCAGATTCCGATAAGCCCCCTGCCCGCCGACCCCCACAACTACCGGCCAAGTGTTGTGGGGATGAGGCCCTTGTCCTCATCAACATGGGGACAAGGTGCTTTGCGGGGGACCCCAAAGCACCCTCCCAATGTTGAGGGCATGTGGCATGGTACGGTTCAGGAGGGGGGCTGCTCTCTCATCCCCCCTCTTTTCCTGTGGCCTGCCAGGTTGCGTGCTCGGATAAGGGTCTGGTATGGATTTTTGGGGAGACCCCACGCCATTTTTAAAAAAAAAATTGGCGCGAGGTTCCCCTTAATATCCATACCAGACTTCAGGTCTGGTATGGATTTTTAGGGGAACCCCATGCCATTTTTAAAAAAAAATTTGGCGCGGGGTTCCCCTTATTATCCATACCAGACCTGAAGGGCCTGGTATTGAATTTCAGGGGAACCCCACGCCTTTTTTTCCTGAATTTTGTTTGTTTTCTTAATGCTGTTTTTATCAATGAACTTTTATGTGTTTTGCCGGACCGACATTTCATTAGAACCGCACGAAGCGTTAAAAAAATAAAAAGTCTAGAGGTGCGCCCGTTTAACCTATGCAAATGCTTTTACATTGCCTGACATTTACTAAGATTTTGCCGGCGCAGTGAACTAAAGTATTTGAACAAGCGCAAATGCCGTTTGAGCATGCACAGTGCATAAATTCACCTCCCGCAGTTTAAATGTATTTGCCGGCGCTGCCGGCTTGTTCAGATAAAGTTACTTTCTCATTTATTTTGGCCATATTTGTGACTTGGGCAGTTAGTGCTACACTTCCCCATATCACCCCCATATTATTGGGGGATCACGCTGTGTTACCAGCGCAAATGCTTTGTAAATATGAAAATGTCCTTTGCGCATCGGCGTGCACCACAAGTCATGGCGCAAATGCTTCGTAAATCAGCCCCAGTGTGTCAACATGTGCTATCTGCCATCATGGGAGATCAATGTACACGTTTTGTGGGTGCAACCCCTTCCTCCCAACTAAAGTAGCTCAGAGGAAGGGGTTGCACCCCCAAAACACGTCCAATGATCCCCCATGATGGGAGCTAACACATGTTGACATTAGGCATGGGATTATACAGCAAAGATGTTGGTTTGTTAAAAAACCCTTTTATAAATGCACATGTGAGTGTGAGTAAAAAGTTTGATATTCAACAATGTGTGGCTTCTTCTTTCAAAGCCCAAAAGCATTTTTTGGAGTAAGTTGGTGTTTACAGTGGCAATGGGGGTTATTTACTAAAGGCAAATCCACTTTGCACTAAAAGTGCACTTTCAGTGCAGTTTTAAGTGCACTTGTAGTGCAAACCACTTTACACTTTTCCTTTAGTAAATAGCACCCACAGTGCTTTATAATTTCCAACAATCACGCCATTTTCGTGACTTCCAAAAATGACTTCATGTTGCTTACAATTATGAATATTTTTAGCATTAATGGATTACATACATTAACAACAAAAAAAGGTGTGTATGTAGCAGACCCACAACATAATAGTTAGCTAAAGAAGAGATTGTCACCCCATGTATCAAACAAATTATGTTTGCACTATTGAAGAAAATGGCCAAAAAAAGGACCATTGGAGAACCTAGCAGACAGCTAAAAGATACACAAGTAGTAAATCAAATGAAATATTATTTCAGATAATAAAAAACATTTATTGAAAAAATGTCTCAAACATTTGCTGGCATATCAATGGCCCCCCTACCCACAAAGTATTCCAGATATTTTAGTCTCACTTCGCGGGTGCTTTGGGGGGGCAAGCCAGGACGGCCAGCTTCAAGTGCCGTCAGGGTTGAAATATCAGGAAAGCCGGCCTCAGTCCCAACTGAGGCCACATAGTTTGTAGCATTTTTTTGAAGAAAATTGTGGAGAATGCAGCAGGCAAGCACAATATGGTTCAGTTTATATTCTGCCATAAGGATTGGTGTCAGAAATAGGCGGAACTGGCTGGCCACTATCCCGAAAGCACTCTCCACCACTCTTCTGGCTCTGGCCAGCCGGTAGTTAAAAACCCTCTGGTCCGGGGTGAGGGTCCTCATGGAAAATGGCCTCATCAGATGTTCACCCAGCCCAAATGCTTCATCAGCAACAAAGACAACCGGGAGCCCTTCCACGTTCTCTTCCGAAGGTGGCAATCCCAAGCCACCACTCTGGAGACACTTGTAGAACTCCGTCTGGGCAATGACTCCACCATCCGACATCTGGCCATTCTTCCCCATATCCACATAGAGGAACTCATACTGTATGTCGCCGACACCACTGCCAACATCACAATACTATTAAACCCCTTATCGTTATAATAGTATGACCCCGAGTTGGGGGGTGGGACTATGTGGATCTGTTTCCCATCTATTGCCCCTCCACAGTTGGCAAAGTAGGAAGCCACAGTCTGCCATTCCTGTGGCATTGAAGGAAACTGTGGAGTCAAACAAGAAAAAAAAAATAGTAATTTTGCACGTAAACATTGCAAGCAGATTCAAACATTCTTGGTCAACATCAGTATAACATTTATTTGAAGGAGTACTTAAAGACAAAAGTATAAGGTCCAATTATCAGAGTCATCCCCCCTCTGATGGCCCATTGTAAACATTTTAGGGGGGGAGATGTTTTGGACAGGTAACCGTCTCCACTTCATTGAGAGCTGAATGCATAAATAATGTGTGTTAATTTGGCCAGCCCCTCCTAACTTACACTATTGGCAGCCCACTGGACTGATAAGAAGTGTCATAATACAAAAATAAAAATACACACTGTACAAATTGAAGCACATTTTTACATTCTGCAATTACCTATCAAGATAATAAGAGAACAAAACTTTAAACAGTACCATTTGAAAGTATTTAGGCAGGCCCTTTCACTACATGCTTTGGGGAATTCATCCATAAATATGAACACAAAAGAGGTAGGTATAGTGTGTATGGGTTTGGCAAAGTCAGCAGATAGAGGATTGGTACCGTTTGACTTGAGGGTTCCAAATGATTTTGGTAACCAAAAAAAGCCTCTGGCACTCTGCATGAATTTCAGCACACAAATAACTTTTGGACACATTTTAGGGGGTGTTTAGGGTAAAGCACTACTATGGAGATGACAAAATACATTGTTAAGTGACTAGGCTAGGTGTATATGGGCCCAGCATAGCATGCTGGGGAGGTTAGTGAAGGCAAATATGCATGAAGGACAAAAAAGGAACTTCCCTTTTCTAGTCCTGTTGTATGTGTTGTACGTCACCTCATTCTTGATGTTCGGAAATTCCGACAACTTTGTGTAACTGTGTGTATGCAAGACAAGTTTGAGCCAACATCCATTGGAAAAAATCCATGGATTTTGTTGTCGGAATGTCCGATCAATGTCCGATCATGTGTACGCGGCATAAGAGGCACTCTTGATGAAAGCAAGAATTGGCTTTTCTGTCAAAAAATAGAAATGATATGCACCTGTCCAACAGGTGCGGAAAAATTGGTCTTTGGGTGTCACTGGCACCTTCACACCATAACCCTATAGAGGTACTCTTGATGAAAGCAAGAATTGGCCTTGCTGTCAAGAATTGCAATGATATGCACCTATCAAACAGGTGCAGAAAAAATGGTCTTTGGGTGTTAATTGTGCCCATGAAACCTACACAAAAAAACATTCTTCCAGATGAAATCAACACCAACAATGCTAGGCAGCATACAGACAGTCCACATCCTAAAAACACTTAATCAGCGACATCAGCCTCAGAAGCTTCATAGCTGCTGGTAATCCAAGACTGATTCATTTTGATAAATGTCACACGGTCCACGGAGTCTGTGGACAAACATGTTCTATTATCAGTAACAAAACCTACAGCAGCACTAAATGCCTGTTCAGTAGGGATGAGCTTCGTGTTCGACCGTCCGTCGAATTGCGAACGTTATGGGCCGTTCGCGCCAAATTCGTGTGGCGCGTCACGGCCCATAATTCACTGCGGCATCGCAGTGCATTGCTGGCTGATGATTGGCCAAGCATGCACTATGACCCGCATGCTTGGCCAATCACAGCGCCGTCAGTAGAGAGAGCTGTAATTGGCCAAAGCCAGGGTGGCTTTGGCCAATTATGGCTCAGGGGATTTAGTACACGCCCCACACTATATAAGGCCGCCTGCACGACGGCCCTGTGTAGTGTGTTCCGGTGTGCTGATAGAGAGAGAGACAGACAGTGTCATTTGATTTGAGTTAGCTAGATTAGGCTAGATCTGTTCCTGCTAATTACATTTAATGCAGTGCGTCCTGCTCACAGTGTTCAGCTAGATCCGTTCCTGCTATTTACATTTAGTGCAGTCAGTGCGTCCTGCTCACAGTGTTCAGCTAGATCCGTTCCTGCTATTTACATTTAGTGCAGTGCGTCCTGCTCACAGTGTTCAGCTAGATCTGTTCCTGCTATTTACATTTAGTGCAGTTCGTCCTGCTCACAGTGTTCAGCTAGATCCGTTCCTGCTATTTACATTGAGTGCAGTGCGTCCTGCTCACAGTGTTCAGCTAGATCTGTTCCTGCTATTTACATTTAGTGCAGTCAGTGCGTCCTGCTCACAGTGTTCAGCTAGATCTGTTCCTGCTATTTACATTTAGTGCAGTCAGTGCGTCCTGCTCACAGTGTTCAGCTAGATCCGTTCCTGCTATTTACATTTAGTGCAGTGCGTCCTGCTCACAGTGTTCAGCTAGATCTGTTCCTGCTATTTACATTTAGTGCAGTGCGTCCTGCTCACAGTGTTCAGCTAGATCCGTTCCTGCTATTTACATTTAGTGCAGTGCGTCCTGCTCACAGTGTTCAGCTAGATCTGTTCCTGCTATTTACATTTAGTGCAGTGCATCCTGCTCACAGTGTTCAGCTAGATCCGTTCCTGCTATTTACATTTAGTGCAGTGCGTCCTGCTCACAGTGTTCAGCTAGATCTGTTCCTGCTATTTACATTTAGTGCAGTGCGTCCTGCTCACAGTGTTCAGCTAGATCCGTTCCTGCTATTTACATTTAGTGCAGTGCGTCCTGCTCACAGTGTTCAGCTAGATCTGTTCCTGCTATTTACATTTAGTGCAGTGCGTCCTGCTCACAGTGTTCAGCTAGATCTGTTCCTGCTATTTACATTTAGTGCAGTGCGTCCTGCTCACAGTGTTCAGCTAGATCCGTTCCTGCTATTTACATTTAGTGCAGTGCGTCCTGCTCACAGTGTTCAGCTAGATCCGTTCCTGCTATTTACATTTAGTGCAGTGCGTCCTGCTCACAGTGTTCAGCTAGATCTGTTCCTGCTATTTACATTTAGTGCAGTGCGTCCTGCTCACAGTGTTCAGCTAGATCTGTTCCTGCTATTTACATTTAGTGCAGTCAGTGCGTCCTGCTCACAGTGTTCAGCTAGATCTGTTCCTGCTATTTACATTTAGTGCAGTGCATCCTGCTCACAGTGTTCAGCTAGATCTGTTCCTGCTATTTACATTTAGTGCAGTGCGTCCTGCTCACAGTGTTCAGCTAGATCTGTTCCTGCTATTTACATTTAGTGCAGTGCGTCCTGCTCACAGTGTTCAGCTAGATCTGTTCCTGCTATTTACATTTAGTGCAGTGCATCCTGCTCACAGTGTTCAGCTAGATCCGTTCCTGCTATTTACATTTAGTGCAGTCAGTGCGTCCTGCTCACAGTGTTCAGCTAGATCCGTTCCTGCTATTTACATTTAGTGCAGTCAGTGCGTCCTGCTCACAGTGTTCAGCTAGATCCGTTCCTGCTATTTACATTTAGTGCAGTCAGTGCGTCCTGCTCACAGTGTTCAGCTAGATCCGTTCCTGCTATTTACATTTAGTGCAGTCAGTGCGTCCTTGCTCACAGTGTTCAGCTAGATCTGTTCCTGCTATTTACATTTAGTGCAGTCAGTGCGTCCTGCTCACAGTGTTCAGCTAGATCCGTTCCTGCTATTTACATTTAGTGCAGTGCGTCCTGCTCACAGTGTTCAGCTAGATCTGTTCCTGCTATTTACATTTAGTGCAGTGCGTCCTGCTTACAGTGTTCAGCTAGATCCGTTCCTGCTATTTACATTTAGTGCAGTGCGTCCTGCTCACAGTGTTCAGCTAGATCTGTTCCTGCTATTTACATTTAGTGCAGTGCGTCCTGCTCACAGTGTTCAGCTAGATCCGTTCCTGCTATTTACATTTAGTGCAGTGCGTCCTGCTCACAGTGTTCAGCTAGATCTGTTCCTGCTATTTACATTTAATGCAGTGCGTCCTGCTCACAGTGTTCAGCTAGATCCGTTCCTGCTATTTACATTTAGTGCAGTGCGTCCTGCTCACAGTGTTCAGCTAGATCTGTTCCTGCTATTTACATTTAGTGCAGTGCGTCCTGCTCACAGTGTTCAGCTAGATCCGTTCCTGCTATTTACATTTAGTGCAGTGCGTCCTGCTCACAGTGTTCAGCTAGATCCGTTCCTGCTATTTACATTTAGTGCAGTGCGTCCTGCTCACAGTGTTCAGCTAGATCCGTTCCTGCTATTTACATTTAGTGCAGTGCGTCCTGCTCACAGTGTTCAGCTAGATCTGTTCCTGCTATTTACATTTAGTGCAGTTCGTCCTGCTCACAGTGTTCAGCTAGATCCGTTCCTGCTATTTACATTTAGTGCAGTGCGTCCTGCTCACAGTGTTCAGCTAGATCCATTCCTGCTATTTACATTTAGTGCAGTGCGTCCTGCTCACAGTGTTCAGCTAGATCTGTTCCTGCTATTTACATTTAGTGCAGTGCGTCCTGCTCACAGTGTTCAGCTAGATCCGTTCCTGCTATTTACATTTAGTGCAGTGCGTCCTGCTCACAGTGTTCAGCTAGATCTGTTCCTGCTATTTACATTTAGTGCAGTGCGTCCTGCTCACAGTGTTCAGCTAGATCCGTTCCTGCTATTTACATTTAGTGCAGTCAGTGCGTCCTGCTCACAGTGTTCAGCTAGATCCGTTCCTGCTATTTACATTTAGTGCAGTCAGTGCGTCCTGCTCACAGTGTTCAGCTAGATCTGTTCCTGCTATTTACATTTAGTGCAGTCAGTGCGTCCTGCTCACAGTGTTCAGCTAGATCCGTTCCTGTTATCTTCCTACTGACAGGCAGGCTTGTCTGGTTACAGTATATAAAGCTACCTGAAGAAAATTACAGGTGTTCTATCCCAGCTTAGTGCAGCTACAGGCCATTAGTATGTCTGGAAGGCCAAGAAGGGGAGGCAGACAGTCACAAGCCAATAAGAGAGGGCAAGCAGGCTCTGTGTCTAGTGCTGGTCGTGGAGACGGTGCATCCTCATCAGCCCGTGGCCATGGGACACGCTTGGCCTTTTTTTCGGCAGCTGGCCGTGTTGAGCCGCAACATGCAGAAAACTTGGTCGAGTGGATGACCAAGCCGTCCTCATCCTCCTCATCCTCTCTCACCCATGCCCAGGGTGCTTTGTCTGGCAAAGCAGCGGCCTCTTCCCTCAGCTCAATGTCATCAGTGACTCCTTCCCTAGCTCCACCATGTCCTCCTGAGGATTCCCTCGAACTGTTTGACCACAGTGTTGGGTACATGCTCCAGGAGGATGCCCAGCGTTTGGAAGGCTCTGATGATGATACTGAGCTCGATGAAGGCAGTAACATGAGCACGGACAGAGGGGGTGCCCAAGAAGGACAGCAATCTGGCAGTCATGCTCCCCCTGCTGCAGCATACTGCCAGGTTTGCTCCAGTGATGAGGAGGGAGGGGATGATGAGGTCACTGACTCAACGTGGGTGCCTGATAGGAGAGAGGAGGAGGAGGAGGAGGAGGAGGCGGCACATCACCAATGAGGCAGGATGCCCTCCAGGGGCCAGCCTAAGGGCAGCACATTGACTGCATCACACCCCAAAGCTCCACATGTGCAGGGCGCTGCAGTCTCTGCGCGTTATTCAAAAAGTTCTTTGGTGTGGGCCTTTTTTGAGACGAGTGCATCAGATCGCACCGCTGCTATTTGCAACATATGTCTCAAGCGTATCTCGCGTGGCCAAAACATCTCCCGCTTGGGTACCACATGCTTGACCAGACATATGTTGACCTGCCATGCAGTTCGTTGGCAAGCATATCTAAAAGACCCACACCAAAGAACAAAGAGGATCTCTCCTTGCTCCTCATCAGCTGAGATTTCCAACCCCACTAGACCTTCAGTCCTCTCTGAGACCTGCAGTGAGAGGAATGAAGGTGTAGAATTAGGTGTGTCACAGCCAAGTACTTGTGGGCAATCTGCTTTTGGTACACCGACGTCAGATTGTACCAGGCAAATTTCCCTGCCCCAGCTGCTGCACCGCCGAAAGAAGTTTGCTCCCAGCCATCCACATGCCCAGCAGTTGAATGCTAGCTTGGCAAAATTGCTAGCACTTCAACTGCTGCCTTTTCAGTTGGTAGACTCTGCCCCCTTCCGTGAGTTTGTGGAATGTGCGGTTCCTCAGTGGCAGGTACCCAAACGCCACTTTTTCTCACGGAAGGCGATTCCGGCTCTCTACCGGCATGTGGAAGGCAATGTCCATGCCTCGCTGGACAGGGCGGTCAGCGGTAAGGTGCATATTACCGCTGACTCATGGTCCAGCAGGCATGGACAGGGACGTTACTTAAGTTTCACGGCGCATTGGGTGACTCTGCTGGCAGCTGGGAAGGATGCAGGACAAGGTGCAGTAGTGTTGGAGGTTGTTCCGATACCACGCCTCCAAAATGCTGATTGTGACACACCTCTCTCCTCCACCCCCTCCTCTTCTTCTTCCTCCATGGCCTCTTCCTCGGAACCAGCGGTGCTCCGTAGGCGTTCAAGGGGCTACGCAAGTACGCAGGCCAAAAGATGCCATGCGGTGCTTGAGCTGGTGTGCTTGGGGGACAGGAGCCACACTGGGGCAGAGGTTCTGTCAGCTCTGCAGGGGCAGGTTCAGAGGTGGTTGACGCCACGCCAACTTAAGGCAGGAATGGTGGTTTGCGACAATGGCACCAACCTCCTCTCTGCCCTCCGACAGGGACAACTGACCCATGTGCCCTGTTTGGCTCACGTCCTTAACTTGGTGGTGCAGCGGTTCTTGGGCAGGTACCCGGGCTTACAGGATGTCCTGAGGCAGGCCAGGAAAGTCTGTGTGCATTTCCGCCGGTCATATAATGCCAGTGCTCGGCTGACGGACCTCCAAAAGGAGTTTAACCTGCCCAAGAACCGCCTAATCTGTGACATGCCCACCAGGTGGAACTCGACATTGGCCATGCTGCAGCGGCTGCACACGCAGCAGAGGGCCATCAATGAGTACCTGTGCGACTATGGCACCAGGACAGGGTCAGGGGACCTTGGTTTTTTTTCCCCACGCCAGTGGGCCATGATCAGGGATGCATGCACTGTCCTGTCACCATTCGAGGAGGCCACGAGGATGGTGAGCACTGACAGTGCATGCATCAGTGACACTGTCCCCCTTGTCCACCTGTTGGAGCACACGCTGCGTGGAATAATGGACAGGGCACTTGAGGCAGAACAGAGGCAGGAAGAGGAGGACTTCCTTAGCTCTCAAGGCCCCCTTTATCCAGACAGTGTTCCTGCGTGCCCGCCGATCACACAGGAAGAGGACGAGGAGGAGGAGGAGGAGGAGGAGGAGGAAGATTGTGTCAATATGGAGGTGGAGCCTGGCACTCAGCATCAGCAGTCTTTAAGGGATCAGTCCCAAGGAACACATGGGCTTGTACGTGGCTGGGAGGAGGTGGCTGCGGACGTTGTTGTCCTTAGTGACCCAGAGGACTCCGGACCGAATGCCTTAGCAAACCTACGCTGCATGGCCTCCCTGATCCTGCAAAGCCTGCGTAAGGATCCTCGTATTCGTGGTATCAAGGAGAAGGACCAATACTGGCTGGCAACCCTCCTTGATCCACGTTACAAGGGTAAGGTTGCGGACCTTATCTTGCCATCGCAGAGGGAGCAGAGGATGAAACATCTTCGGGAGGCCTTGCAGAAAGGTCTGTGCAACGCGTTCCCAGAGACTGGGAGGTTACAAACTCCTGTTTCTGGACAACGTGTTGCTGAGGCTTCGGTCAGTCAAAGAAGGAGCGGTGGAGAAGGTGGCCGTCTGACCGATGCGTTCAGACAATTTTTTGGTCCGCAACCCCAAGGTATGATCGGTTCCAGCAACCATCGCCAGCATCTGTTTTACATGGTGCAGGAATACCTAGGGGCAAGATCAGACTTGGACACCTTTCCCACCGAAAATCCTCTGGGTTACTGGGTCTTGAGGATGGATCACTGGCCAGAGCTTGCACAGTATGCAATTGAGCTACTGGCCTGTCCTGCATCCAGCGTTCTTTCGGAACGCACATTCAGTGCTGCTGGAGGCGTGGTAACCGATCACAGGGTGCGTCTGTCCACTGACTCGGTCGATCGGCTGACCTTCATAAAAATGAATCAGTCTTGGATCACCACCAGCTACCAAGCACCTGATGCTGATGTAACTGAATAATTTTTTTTCAGATCCCTTCAAAGACTGCCTATGCTGATGCTGAGTGACTATCCCTGAGTAATTATCCTCTTCCTCCTCAATCATCACGCTGATAGCTTGTAAGAACATTTTTGGTTCTGGGCGCCACCACCAGTGCCTAAGGCACAATTTTTCAGCCCCTGTTTAACAGGGGCGTGTAATTACAATTTTTGATGTAATACTTTGCAGCAGGGCTCGTTCCTGCATTCCAACTAGAGTGTCTGTGAGGGGTTGCAGTGTTGTGGCACCAGCACCAGTGCCTAAGGCCCAATTTTTCTGCCCCTGTCTAACAGGGGCGTGTAATTACAATTTTTGATGCAATACTTTGCAGCAGGGCTCGTTCCTGCGTTCCAACTAGAGTGTCTGTGAGGGGTTGCAGTGTTGTGGCACCAGCACCAGTGCCTAAGACCCAATTTTTCTGCCCCTGTCTAACAGGGGCGTGTAATTACAATTTTTGATGCAATTCTTTGCAGCAGGGCTCGTTCCTGCGTTCCAACTAGAGTGTCTGTGAGGGGTTGCAGTGTTGTGGCACCAGCACCAGTGCCTAAGGCCCAATTTTTCTGCCCCTGTCTAACAGGGGCGTGTAATTACAATTTTTGATGCAATACTTTGCAGCAGGGCTCGTTCCTGCGTTCCAACTAGAGTGTCTGTGAGGGGTTGCAGTGTTGTGGCACCAGCACCAGTGCCTAAGGCCTAATTTTTCAGCTCCTGTTCAACAGGGGCATGTAATTACAATTCTTGATCTAATATTTCACAGCAGGGCCCTGTGAGGGCTTACAGTGTTTTGGCCACAGCAACACCTAAGGCCCAAATTTCTGCTGAGTATATAGGGCAGGACCCTACTTTCAAACATCTAACTTACAAACGACTCCTACTTGCAAACGGAAGGAGACAACAGGAAGTGAGATGAAATCTACCCCTAGGAAGGGAAATTCTCTCCTGTAAGAGTTAATATGGGAAAACAATTTCTCCTTTCCACTGATGCTTTCCAATCCTTGTTCCACAAAAAAACCCAAATTTTCAAAAAACATTTTTCATTGGGACAAAAAAGTGAGGTGAAATCTTCTGAAGAGGAGGAAAGACGCAAAACAAATGTCACAGGGGTGATAACCCTTCCCTATGTTTTCCAAAAAGCTTAGAAAAGATTTTTTGGCTGGAGCTAAACACGTTAAAAATGTTCAAAATTACAAACAGATTCTACTTAACAACAAACCTACAGTCCCTGTCTTGTTTGCACCGCCTGTATACTGCTGTTCAGAGTATATAGGGACCTTTCCTTATTTTAATTTGGGTGCGGGGTTCCCCTTAATATCCATACAAGACCCAAAGGGCCTGGTAATGGACTGGGGGGTACCCATGCCGTTTGTCTCACTGATTTTCATCCATATTGCCATGACCCGACATGACATTAAACCCGCAAGCAGTTTTAAATGAGATTTTTTCCTTTAAAAATGACATTTGGTGCAGGAACTGTTCTAAACATGGGAAACACGCGTCACTTTACAGGCATACTATAGACACCCCCCAGGTACGATATTTAAAGGAATATTTCACTTTTTTTTTTTACTTTAAGCATCATTAAAATCACTGCTCCCGAAAAAACGGCCGTTTTTAAAAGTTTTTTTTGCATTGATACATGTCCCCTGGGGTAGGACCCGGGTCCCCACACCCTTTTTAGGACAATACCATGCAAATTAGCCTTTAAAATGAGCACTTTTGATTTCGAACGTTCGAGTCCCATAGACGTCAATGGGGTTCTAACGTTCGTGCGAACTTGCGGTCCGTTCGCGGGTTCTGGTGCGAACCAAACCGGGGGGTGTTCGGCTCATCCCTACTGTTCAGAAATCACACTGGATGCAGAGCAGCCCAGCAGTTCAATTGCATACTGGGAAAGTTATGGCCAGTGGTCTATTCTCATGACCCAGTAAGCCAATGGATCGTTGACTGGAAATCTCTCCATCTCTGTTTTTGCTCTTAGATAATAGTCCACCATGTGATGCAGATGCTGCTGATGGGATATGGAAGCTGACAACCCTGGGAAACGAGGACTAAAAAGATTGTGAAATGCATTGCTTAGGCAGCTGCCTTCTCCACCAACTCCTCTCTTGACAACAGAAGCCTCAAACCTACATTTTCCATGACACTGTAACCTACCAGAGTCAGGTAAAGCCTTTAATAAAATCCTCTTTAAAGTGTCCTCAAGAGAGTTCATCTTCTGCACTCTATGTAGGGACAGGATGAGTTTTGAGACTTTCCCTTTATAACGGTGATCAAGGAGGGCTGCCAACCAATAGTGATCCTTCTCTTTTATGCCACATATTCTTGGGTTCTTTCACAGGCTTTGAAGCGAGAGGCAAATTTGTGGAGGCATGAGAAGTAGACTCCTCGGGGTCACTGAGGATTATAGTATCTGGAACAGCCTCATCCCAGACACGTACTACTCCCAAGGGTTCTGGGGATGGAAAACCATGACTTACTGTTTGATGTTTGTCTTCCTCTGCTTCAATGCCTCCAAAACTGTCAGAATCCTCCTCTCACTCTTATCTTCTATGTTCTGTGGCTTAGAAACAATAGTGTCTGCATAAAGTTGGCCTTGAGAGGTAAGAAAGTCCTCCTCTTCCTCCTGCTCCTCTATGGCATAGGAACGATTGTGTTTGCATAAAGTGGGCCTTGAGAGGTAAGAAAGTCCTCCTTTTCCTCCTGCTCCTCTGCCTCAAGTGCCCTGTCCATAATGCCATGCAGAGTCTACTCCAGCAGGAACACAACAGGGATTGTGTCACCGATGCATGCATTTTCATGGCTTACCATCCATGTGGCCTCCTCAAATGGTGACAGTACAGTACATACATCCTTTATAAGCAGCCATTGGCATGGGGGAAAAAATCAAGCTGGCCTGAGCCTGTTGTTGTGCCATACTCACACAGGTACTCCTAGACGGCCCTCTGCTGCATGTGCAAAAACATGTGACAAATGTGACAAAACAAGCGGAAACACTGAGCCCTGTCCTTCATCCTTCCGAGTTGCAAGCAGAGTTACCCAGTGTGCTGTGAACAAAATATATCATCCCTGACCATGCTTGCTGGACCACATGTCAGCAGTAACATGGACGTGCAGGTGACTGCCTTGCTCAACAATGCCACAACATTGCCTTCCACGTGATGGTACAGAGTTGGAATGGCCTTACATGAAAAGAAATAGCGAATGGGATTTTGCCATTGTGGTACAGCACATTCTGCAAATTAATGGCAGGGGCAGAACCACCAGATGGAAAAGCAGAAGTTGTAGAGGCAGCAGCTTTGACAAGCTTGCATTTAGATGCTGGGCATGTGGGTGGCAGTGACTGTATTTTTTTTCACTGCAGCAGATGGAGAAATTTGCTGCCTATAGTCTACAGCTGGTGGTGTGCTGCTGGCAGATGTGCTGCAAGGACCAGGGACACCCTGCGCTATACCATTATCCCTGTCAGTGAAGCCTACTGAGAGATCATGAAGTATAGAGGGGAAGACTGAGGTGAGTAAGGAGGAGGAACAGATTTGTGCCCCTTTTGTGTGGCTTTCAGGTGCTCTTGCCAACAGGCTGAGTGGTGGGAGGTTAAATGCCTTTTCATGTATGTGGTACCCAAATGGCTGGTGTTTTTGGCATGCTTGATGTGCTTGAGACAAAGTTTGCAAACTGCAACAGTGCGATCGGCTGCACATGTGCTAAAAGAGGCCCAGACAACTGAGCTGTAGGAAGTGGGCCGGGAGATAACGGCTCCACAATGTGAGGAAATAGGGTGTCTGCTCTCTACTCTTCCATGATGGCAGCCCCGTTAGGGTTGTTCCCCTTCCTCACTTTCTTCATCTGCTCTATCTGGCACCCAAGTCGCACCAGACCTCATCATCATCATCTCCTCCATCCTCATTACCGCTGAAGACAACTTGGCATTACGCTGCGGCTGGGGGAGGATGACTGCCATTTGGTGTACCAGTGTTCTTCCCTCTCTGTAGTCTCATGTTCCTGCCTTCCTCAACCTCAGAACCAACATCGGAATCAAGTAATGGTTGATGCTGAGGATGAGGATGGTTTATTAAGCAAGTCCACCACCTCCTCTGCATGCTGTGGCTGGATAGCATGCAATTAAAGAGAGGAGAGGAGACTGACCAGGATAATATGGAGACCCAGCAATCTTTGTCACATCCCATTTATAGATATATGTAGAAAGAGTGCCCCAGGGATATTGCAGACAAAGAGAGATAGTAGAACAGGGTACACCAAAAAAGAAGTATTGTACTATAAAAGATCTATTTTATTGGTACAAAAATTGAACACAGTAATATATGTATACACAAACACCTAAAACAATACAGGAATGAGTGCTAAACAATAAAAACAACAGCTAACTTTTGAAACACACCACAGTTCCAGGCTGAGCGTTGAACCAAAGCAGTGTGTAGACCAAGATTCCCAACATGTTTCAGAAAGCGGGAAAGCGGGAGAGGGTTTTTTTTAAATTGGTATGTATATATTTCCTTCTTCAGAGGTTATATATGAGCATGCTGTTCTATTTCTATTAAGAAGAAAAAGAGGGTGTATTAATATTATACTATATTGAGTAACATTTAGCATTTTCAACATTTGCATTGGCTGGTTTATCATAACAGCAATATAGCATTTATGATAGATATAATAAATATGTTCTGTACTTACAACTCTGTATTCCTTTTGCAAACACTACAAGTCAGTAAGGTAGACGGAACGTCAGGTCTCAAACTCTGCTGTACTGCATTTTCATGTCATGTTAAATGGATATGACTCTAAGTTTTGAAAGAGTCATGCCCCGTACACACGGTCGGATTTTCCAACGGAATATGTGTGATAGGACCTTGTTGTCGGAAATTCCGACCGTGTGTGGGCTCCATCACACATTTTCCATCGAATTTTCTGACACACAAAGTTTGAGAGCAGGCTATAAAATTTTCCTACAACAAAATCCGTTGTCGGAAATTCCGATCGTGTGTACACAAATCCGACGGACAAAGTGCCACTCATGCTCAGAATAAATAAAGAGATGAAAGCTATTGCCCACTGCCCCGTTTATAGTCCCGACGTACGTGTTTTACGTCACTGCATTCAGAATGATTGGATTTTCCGACAACTTTGTGTGACCGTGTGTATGCAAGACAAGTTTGAGCCAACATCTGTCTGAAAAAATCCTAGGATTTTGTTGTCGGAATGTCCGTGTGTACGGGGCATCAGTCCCACCAAGCTGCAACATAGGCAAGACTGGATGGAAGCAGATCGGGTAGCCGCCTCAGAGCAGTGCACCAAGGCTCACAGGGATTACCCCTCAAAGAGCGGAGAAACAGATATCTGGTAAGGAAAAAATATAAGGGTATATATGTATCTATTTACCAATAGTATCATGAGCTTAGTAAGGTTTAAATGCTGCCTAGGTATGCAGCTTAGTAAAAAAGATAATAATCAAGCTCAAGTGGAATGGCAAAAAGGAAAAAGTTTGTAATAAATTTACTACAATACCTGTAAAGTCATTTTGTTGGTATGTACACAGAGGTCCCTGGCATTTCCTGGCTGTGCAGCAACAACTGCTGACACTGCCAGGTATTAATATGCCCAGGGATCTGGAAAAGAGCCAATCATAGAGGTCAATTTGGTGTGAAGAGGAGGGAGGGATGAGGCATCAGGTGGCGCTGGTCATCAATTTGAGTCTCCCCACATCACCTGTGTCTCAGAGGTGCTATGTGTCAGTCTGACACACAGCACCTCTGATCATAGTAAGGAGCCTCTGACAGAGATCAATCACAGCTGATCATTGCATGAACCAGGAAGTGCTGGTAAATGGAATTCCTCAGTTTGCGCTGACAGGGAGAGCCGATCGGTGGCTCTCCCTGTCAGAGGGGGGTCTTTGCTGATAATCAGCACATTGATTATCAGCACAGCCCCCATCAGATGTGCCCATCAGCTGCCAATTAGTGTCCATTAGCTGCCAGCCAGTACCCCATCAATAAAGTCTGTCAGTGCCAATCAAAGTGCCAATCAGTGCCCACCGCAGTGTAAATTAGAGCCCACCACAGTGACAATCAGTACCCATCACAGTGCCAATCAGTGACCAGCAATAACAGCTGTCAATACCTCATCATCAGTGCTGCCCATCAGTACCATCTATTAGTGTCCATCAGTGCCACCTGTCGGTGCCAATCAGTGCCACCTATCAGTGTCAATCAGTGCCACCTATCAGTGCCCACTAGAGATGAGCTTCGAGTTCGAGTCAAACCCATGTTCGACTCGAACATCGCATGTTCAATCGATCGTCGAATTGTGAAGGTTATGGGCCGTTTGTGCCAAATTTGAGTGGCAAGTGGTGGAGAAATAGACAGAGAGACAGTGTCATTTGATTTAACTTAGATAGAGTGGGCAGGCGAATCAGTTAGCTGCACTTACAGTGTATTGTGTATATATATATATATATATATATATATATATATATATATATATATATGCATCCTAGGTGTTGTAGATCAGATTCTTGTTATTCTCTTTCTACTGACAGGCAGGCAGGTGTTTTTACAGTATTTACAGCTACCTGAAGAAAATTGCTGGTGTTCTTCTGATCCTATTAGTACCACAGGCAGGCAGCTACAGTATTTATAATTAGCGCAGTGCGTCCTCTGCACAGTGTGCACCTAAAGCTACCTGAAGAAAATTGGTGGTGTTGTTCTTATCCTATTAGTACCACAGGCAGGCAGCTGCAGTATTTACAGTTAGTGTACTGTGTCCTCTGCACAGTGTGCGCCTAAAGCTACCTGAAGACAATTGCTGTTGTTCTGATCCTATTAATACCACAGGCAAGCAGCTGCAGTATTTAAAGTTAGTGTAGTGCATCCTCTGCACAGTGTGCACCTAAAGCTACCTGAAGAAAATTGGTGGTGTTCTTCTGATCCTATTAGTACCACAGGCAGGCAGCTGCAGTATTTAAAGTTAGTGTAGTGCGTCCTCTGCACAGTGTGCACCTAAAGCTACCTGAAGACAATTGCTGTTGTTCTGATCCTATTAGTACCACAGGCAGGCAGCTGCAGTATTTACAGTTAGTGTAGTATGTCCTCTGCACAGTGTGCACCTAAAGCTACCTGAAGAAAATTGGTGGTGTTATTCTGATCCTATTAGTACCACAGGCAGGTAGCTGTAGTATTTACAGTTAGTGTAGTGCGTCCTCTGCACAGTGTGCACCTAAAGCTACCCAAAGACAATTGCTGTTGTTCTAATCCTAATAATACCACAGCCAGGCAACTGCAGTATTTACAGTTAGTGTAGTGCGTCCTCTGCACAGTGTGCACCTAAAGCTACCCAAAGATAATTGCTGTTGTTCTGATCCTATTAGTACCACAGGCAAGCAGCTACAGTATTTACAGTTAGTGTACTGTGTCCTCTGCACAGTGTGCACCTAAAGCTACCTGAAGAAAATTGGTGGTGTTCTTCTGATCCTATTAGTACAACAGGCAGGCAGCTGCAGTATTTACAGTTAGTGTAGTGTGTCCCCTGCACAGTGTGCACCTAAAGCTACCTGAAGAAAATTGGTGGTGTTCTTCTGATCCTATTAGTACCACAGGCAGGCAGATGCAGTATTTACAGTTAGTGTACTGTGTCCTCTGCACAATGTGCACCTAAAGCTACCTGAAGGCAATTGCTGTTGTTCTGATCTTATTAATACCACAGGCAGGCAGCTGCAGTATTTACAGTTAGTGTACTGTGTTCTCTGCACAGTGTGCACCTAAAGCTACCTGAAGAAAATTGGTGGTGTTCTTCTGAACCTATTAGTACCACAGGCAGGCAGCTACAGTATTTATAGTTAGTGTACTGTGTCCTCTGCACAGTGTGCACCTAAAGCTACCTGAAGAAAATTACTGGTGTTCTTCTGATCCTATTAGTACTACAGGCAGGCAGCTGCAGTATTTACAGTTAGTGTAGTGCGTCCTCTGCACAGTGTGCACCTAAAGCTACCTGAAAACAATTGCTGTTGTTCTGATCCTATTATTAGCACAGGCAGGCAGCTGCAATATTTACAGTTAATGTAGTGTGTCCTCTGCACAGTGTGCACCTAAAGCTACTTGAAGAAAATTGGTGGTGTTCTTCTGATCCTATTAGTACCACAAGCAGTCAGCTGTAGTATTTACAGTTAGTGTACTGTGTCCTCTGCACAATGTGCACCTAAAGCTACCTGAAGACAATTGCTGTTGTTCTAATCCTATTAGTACCACAAGTAAGCAGCTGCAGTATTTACAGTTAGTGTAGTGCATCCTCTGCACAGTGTGCACCTAAAGCTACCTGAAGACAATTGCTGTTGTTCTGATCCTATTAATACCACAGTCAGGCAGCTGCAGTATTTACAGTTAGTGTACTGTGTCCTCTTTACAATGTGCCCCGAAAGCTACCTGAAAACATTTGCTGTTGTTCTGATCCTATTAGTACCACAGGTAAGCAGCTGCAGTATTTGCAGTTAGTGTAGTGCATCCTCTGCACAGTGTGCACCTAAAGATACCTGAAGACAATTGTTGTTGTTCTGATCCTATTAATACCACAGGCAGGCAGCTGCAGTATTTACAGTTAGTGTACTGTGTCCTCTGCACAGTGTGCACCTAAACCTACCTGAACAAAATTGGTGGTGTTCTTCTGATCCTATTAGTACCACAGGCAGGCAGATGCAGTATTTACAGTTAGTGTACTGTGTCCTCTGCACAATGTGCACCTAAAGCTACCTGAAGGCAATTGCTGTTGTTCTGATCCTAATAATACCACAGGCAGGCAGCTGCAGTATTTACAGTTAGTGTACTGTGTTCTCTGCACAGTGTGCACCTAAAGCTACCTGAAGAAAATTGGTGGTGTTCTTCTGAACCTATTAGTACCACAGGCAGGCAGCTACAGTATTTACAGTTAGTGTACTGTGTCCTCTGCACAGTGTGCACCTAAAGCTACCTGAAGAAAATTAGTGGTGTTCTTCTGATCCTATTAGTACTACAGGCAGACAGCTGCAGTATTTACAGTTAGTGTAGTGCGTCCTCTGCACAGTGTGCACCTAAAGCTACCTGAAGACAATTGCTGTTGTTCTGATCCTATTATTAGCACAGGCAGGCAGCTGCAATATTTACAGTTAATGTAGTGTGTCCTCTGCACAATGTGCACCTAAAGCTACCTGAAGGCAATTGCTGTTGTTCTGATCCTATTAATACCACAGGCAGGCAGCTGCAGTATTTAAAGTTAGTGTACTGTGTTCTCTGCACAGTGTGCACCTAAAGCTACCTGAAGAAAATTGGTGTTGTTCTTCTGATCCTATTAGTACCACAAGCAGTCAGCTGTAGTATTTACAGTTAGTGTACTGTGTCCTCTGCAAAGTGTGCACCTAAAGCTACCTGAAGACTAGGGATGAGCCGAACACCCCCCTGTTCAGTTCGCACCAGAACATGCGAACAGGAAAAAAGTTCGCTCGAACATGCGAACACCGTTAAAGTCTATGGGACACGAACATGAATAATCAAAAGTGCTAATTTTAAAGGCTTATATGCAAGTTATTGTCATAAAAAGTGTTTGGGGACCTGGGTCCTGCCCCAGGGGACATGGATCAATGCAAAAAAAAGTTTTAAAAACGGCCGTTTTTCAGGGGCAGTGATTTTAATAATGCTTAAAGTCAAACAATAAAAGTGTAATATCCCTTTAAATTTCGTACCTGGGGGGTGTCTATAGTATGCCTGTAAAGGGGCGCATGTTTCCCGTGTTTAGAACAGCCTGACAGCAAAATGACATTTCGAAGGAAAAAAAGCCATTTAAAACTACCCGCGGCTATTGCATTGCCGACAATACACATAGAAGTTCATTGATAAAAACAGCATGGGAATTCCCCACAGGGAAACCCCGAACCAAAATTAAAAAAAAAAAAAATTAAGTGGGAGACCCCCTAAATTCCATACCAGGCCCTTCAGGTCTGGTATGGATATTAAGGGGAACCCCGGCCAAAATTTAAAAAAAAAATGACGTGGGGTTCCCCCTAAATTCCATACCAGACCCTTCAGGTCTGGTATGGATTTTAAGGGGAACCCCGCGCCAAAAAAAAAAAAAAAAACGGCGTGGGGTTCCCCCAAATATCCATACCAGACCCTTATCCGAGCACGCAACCTGGCAGGCCGCAGGAAAAGAGGGGGGGATGAGAGTGTGCCCCCCCCCCTCCTGAACCGTACCAGGCCACATGCCCTCAACATTGAGAGGGTGCTTTGGGGTAGCCCCCCAAAACACCTTGTCCCCATGTTGATGAGGACAAGGGCCTCATCCCCACAACCGTGGCCGGTGGTTGTGGGGGTCTGCGGGCGGGGGGCTTATCGGAATCTGGAAGCCCCCTTTAACAAGGGGACCCCCAGATCCCGGCCCCCCCCTGTGTGAAATGGTAAGGGGGTACTTACCCCTACCATTTCACTAAAAAAGTGTCAAAATAGTTAAAAATGACAAGAGACAGTTTTTGACAATTCCTTTATTTAAATGCTTCTTCTATCTTCCTTCATCTTCTTCTTCTTCTGGTTCTTCTGGCTCTTCTGGTTCTTCCTCCGGCGTTCTCGTCCAGCATCTCCTCCGCGGCATCTTCTATCTTCTTCTCCTCGGGCCACTCCGCACCCATTCTTCTTTTCTTCTCTTCTTCTCTTCTTCATTTTCTTCTCTGGGCCGCTGCGCATCCATGCTGGCATGGAGGGAGGCTCCCGCTGTGTGACGGCGCTCCTCGTCTGACAGTTCTTAAATAACGGGGGGGGGGGCGTTTTCCTTTTTTTCCTTTCCCGATCAGCGAGCCAGTGCGACATGCACAGTACCCTGTCGCCGAGAACCGTACCAGGCCCCGCCCCCTTCTGACATCACGGGGGATGCCACAGGGAACTTCCTGTTAAGTCCCGTACATCAGAGGGGGGCGGGGTCACCGGGTGGCCCCGTCCTCCATTATTTAAGAACCGTCAGAAGACGAGAAGCATCACACAGTGGGAGACTCCCATCATGAATGTGGAGCGGCCCGAGGAGAAGAAGGGAAGAAGACGCCGCAGAGGAAGATGCCAGACGAGAACACCGGGGGAAGAACCAGAAGAACCAGAAGAAGAAGAAGATGGAAGAAGAAACCGAAGGAAGATAGAAGATAGAGGATAGAAGAAAGAAGATAGAAGAAAGAAGAAGCATTTAAATAAAGGAATTGTCAAAAACTGTCTCTTATCATTTTTAACATTTTTGACACTTTTTTTGTGAAATGGTAGGGGTACTTTTGTACCCCCTTATTATTTCATACAGGAGTGGGCCGGGATCTGGGGTTCCCCTTGTTAAAGGGGGCTTCCAGATTCCGATAAGCCCCCCGCCCGCAGACCCCCACAACCCCCGGGATAGGGTTGTGGGGATGAGTATCAATATGGGGACAAGGTGCTTTGGGGGGTCCCCCCTCTTTTCCTGCGGCCTGCCAGGTTGCATGCTCGGATAAGGGTCTGGTATGGATTTTTGGGGGGACCCCACACCATTTTTTAAAATTTTGGCACGGGGTTCCCCTTAAAATCCATACCAGACCTGAAGCGTCTGGTATAGATTTTGAGAGGGACCCCACGCCATTTTTAAAAAAAAAATTGGCTGGGGTTCCCCTTAATATCCATACCAGACCTGAAGGGTCTGGTATGGAATTTAGGGGGACCCCCACCCATTTTTTTTTTTAATTTTGGTTCGGGGTTCCCCTGTGGGGAATTCCCATGCCGTTTTTATCAATGAACTTTTTTGTGCATTGTAGGACCGACAATTCATTAATATCCGTGAGTAGTTTTAAATGACTTTTTTTCTTTGAAATGTCATTTTGCTGTCAGACTGTTCTAAACACTGGAAACATGCGCCCCTTTACAGGCATACTATAGACACCCTCCAGGTACGAAATTTAAAGGAATATTACACTTTTATTGTTTCACTTTAAGCATTATTAAAATCACTGCTCCCGAAAAAACGGACGTTTTTAAAACTTTTTTTTGGATTGATCCATGTCCCCTGGGGCAGGAACCAGGTCCCCAAACACTTTTTATGACAATGCCATGCATTTAAGCCTTTAAAATTAGCACTTTTTTTTATAATTGTTTTTTTATTACATGTTTATATCTTAAAGTGAACAAGTACAGTATTGTTGTACAATATAGAATATAAAGTTATTGAAGACATCTTGATATCAAAACAGAATAAGTACATATGAACAGAATTCACAATTACAGAGCACAGGGGTGCTCTGCACAATATGTCCAGGATATATAAAGTAAGCAATCCAAAAAAAAAAAGGAGTTACAGGATCGAAACCATAAGTTAATCACATAAAGGGAAGAAGCCAGATTCCATGGAGGACATGTGGTACAGCATAATAATCTCTAAGTGACAGATGTGAAAGTGGAGCAAGTCGGGGGGGGGCGTCATGATCACATGGAATACCTATGCCAATAACAGTTTTAAGAATCGATATTTGGCATAGGGGTCCCAAATTCTGACCGATCCCAGAATTCCCACAGTTTTTCAAATTGGGGGATAGTGTCATGTACTGAGGCCGTTAGATATCCTTAGATATCCATCCTCCAGATTTCAGCCACTAGCTGTAAACATTTGGGGCAAGGAGGAGGTGCGTTGGACAGCCAGCACAGGGGAAAGAGTCTTTTGGCAGCCAGTAGTATGTAAGAAAGAAGCCGGTTGGCTCTTTTGGTTAAGCCAGGGAAAGGAAGGCCCAACAGATAATGCAGGGGGTTGAGTGGGAGAGAATTATCCAACACTTTCTGTATCAGGAACCTCATCTCACCCCAAAAAGGTTGGATCATCGAACATTGCCAAAATATATGGAATAAGGAACCCGTATCAGTCCCGCAACGCCAACAACGCGGCGAGACTGAAGGTTTATATTTATGAATAACATCAGGGGTTCTGTACCAAAACATAAGAATTTTCATAGAAGTCTCCCGCTGGGTCACACACTTGGAAGATTTGGAAACAGAGGACCAAATCTTATCCCACACCTGGATTGAAATAGGTATGCCAATTAAATGGGACCATTTCCCCATATAATGATGCGTGGTCTCAGTATGAGATGTCGACTCATGAAGGATACGATGAATGGAGGATAATAAATGTAATTGATGGGGGCCTTGAGCGCATATGTACTCGAAGGTATTTGGATTGTCAAGAGTTAAAGTTGAGGATTTAGAGTGAAAAAAATGTCTAACCTGCAGATAGAAGTGGAAAAGTTGGGGAGGGATATCGAATTTCTCACGTAAAGTGTCGAAGGTATGTAGCCTTCGCGTAATAGGATGTACTAGATTTCGAAGTTGGAAAAGGGAGGCGTTAAGCCATGGGAAGATCCTGCCCAGGGACATACTGTCTGGTATAAGTGGGTTAAACAATACATTGACAAGCAGGGAGCAAGGCGAGGCAAGGTGATATTCTTTAAGGCATTTACACCAAATGGTTAAAGTAAAATTCATTGGAGCAGTGCATTGGTGTGTGAGAGTAGGATCCAGAGATAAAGAACCCTCCCAGACCAAGGAACTCTGGACTGGATAGAGCACACCCCTTTCAATGGCAGTCCACTGGTTCGGTGCAAATAAAGAGAACCAGGAAGCAATAGTCCTTAAATTTGAGGCATAATAATATTTAATAATGTCCGGTGCACCCATTCCACCCCTGGATCTTGGAGAAAAAAAAAACCGAACTTGCTATACGGTGAGTCCTATCTCCCCATATGAACATTAGGAAGCTTCGCTGAATTGTCTTTAATTGGGATGAGGGCATTGGGATGTGTATAGGCAGAGCTTCAGTTTTGGAAGTGTTGACCTTAAAATCCGAAATGGCCCCGAAGGAGGACAACAGTTTATGTAGAGAGGGAAGAGAAATCAGTGTATTAATGATCGTGAGCAAGATGTCATCCGCAAAAAGTGATAGTTTATATTTCCCCTGTTGCATTACCACCCCACGAATATCCAGATGAGTGCGGATGGACTCGGCCAGGGGCTCTAAACACAGAATAAAAAGCAATGGTGATAAAGGGCAACCCTGCCGAGTACCGTTAGTCATGGGGAAGCTAGGCGATAGGAAGGATGACATCTGCACTTGAGCTGTAACTGTTGAATATAGAGCCTCTAAAGCAGTGGTTCTCAACCTCTCTAGTGCTGTGACCCCTTGATAAAATTTCCTAAGTTGTGGGGACCCCTAACAGTAAAATTATTTTCGTAGCGTGGGTTGTCAGCTCCCAAGGCAAGACAAGTAATTTGCGCCCCTAACCTATGGACATTTAGCGCTCCCTGAGTCCCTTCCACTCGTACAGTATTAAAACCTCTTATGGTACATTTTAGGATGCACAATTCTTTCTCTTTGTTCTCCTTTCTTTCCCTTTTGTCTCTCTCTATCCTAATTTCTTGTCCCCCCCACCCCTCTCTCTAGTTGTCTTTCTTGTTCTTTCTCTTATTCCTTTCTCTCCCTTTTTCTTTGTTCCTTCCCCTCTTTTCCTCTCCCTTCCATGTATTCTCTATTTTTATTCCTTCTCTTACTCCTTGGTGGGGGGAATGGGATGAGTGGCAGTGCTGGCGGGGGTTCTGATCAGCCAACTTAGATGCTCTTGATCAAGGTCATCTGCTGATCTGAGAACTGTAGTGGGGACTTTTAATGGCAACTATAATCACAGGTAGTGTTACTCACTGTGTCTCCGGCTTCACTGTGCCTCCAACTTTGTGGTGTCTCGCAGCAGTGACACCTATGCCGAAATCAGGAAATAGGGTCTCCTCCAGCCCCACCCACTTCATTCCTCACCAGTCAGCTGACCTCTAGTCTCTGCCCACCAGCCATGCTGTGAACTGAATGGGAGACTGAGAAGAGGTTGAGTGGGCGGCCATGGGCTCCAGGGACAGCCCTGCTGGGCGGCTGCGAAAGGGCTGGGAGAACAGCGCAGGCTTCAGGAACAACCCAGGATTTGGTGACCCCTGGCAAATTGTCATTTGACCCCGAGGTGGTCCCGACCCCCAGGTTGAGAACCACTGCTCTAAAGTTTTCAGATAAGGACCCCTGAAGCCGTACTTCTTTAAAACATTAAACATGTAAGGCCAGCTCAACCTATCAAAGGTCTTTTGTGCATCTAGACTTAAGATCAATGCCTGTCTGGAAGTTCTATCCAAAAGATCTATCAGGTCTATTGTACGACGGGCATTGTCCCCCGCATGCCTGCCAGGCACAAAACCCACCTGATCCTTATTAATTAGTTTAGGGATAATCCTAGATAATCTGGATGCAAGAATTTTAGTGAAAATCTTATAATATGGATTTAAAAGAGCTATCGGCCTATAATTATCTGGGATAGAGGGATCCTTGCCTGGTTTCGGAATGACGGAGATAAATGAGTGAGAGAATTGTGAAAGAGGAGACGTGCCCTTGAGCAGGGACTCATAAAGGATTAGCATGTATGGAGACAAGATATCAAAGAAAGATTTGTAGTAAAAATAGGGCAGACCATCAGGGCTGGGTGATTTATGTAGTGGGAGTTTCTTAACTATGGACAAAAGTTCTTCAGTCGTTATGTCTACATTTAAACTGTCTAAGTCTTCTGAAGACAGTTTTGGGAGTTTTATGTTAGAAAAAAAATTTTCAAACTTCTCCTGAGTAAAGTTAAAATGGTGCCCTGGAGTTAGACAGTTGTACAATTTATGGTAAAATTTGCCAAAGGTGCTAGACATTGCACGAGGACAGTACACTCTAGATCCATCCGTCTGTTGAAGGAAATCAGGAAATGAGTTAAATGGGCGCGGGTGTAGTTTATTGACTAGCATTCTATGTGGTTTATTCGAATATTCGTAAAACTTTTGTTTTGTCCATAGTAAAGACCTAGCTGCCTTGCCCAGTTGTATTAGCTTGATTTGCTCTCTAAGAGAGGTGACTCTGCGTAGTTTCAATACTGTGGGGCCACCCAACAGCCTCCGTTCCGCAGTAACCAAAGCGGAAGTAAGAGACTGTATAAGACTATTTCTATCTTTCTTTAGCCTGGAGCTTTCAGCTATGCAGGCGCCACGAAAAACAGTCTTATGTGCCTTCCAAAGTGTGGAGAAATCTGAGACAGACCCTATGTTATGCTGAAAGTATTCTTCTAGATTTTTTGCCAAGATGTACGTGAGACCTCAGATTGTAGTAGGTGATCGTTTAGGCGCCAATGACATGACTTAGTGTAGGCCTGGGAAAGCATAAGGTTTAACATGATGGGAGCATGGTCCGACCATGTAATAGGTGATATATCAACCTCAGCCACGTAAGATATGAGTGGGGCTGGTATAACGAAATGGTCAAGACGTGAATACATTTTGTGAGCCGAGGAATAGAAAGTGAACTGTTTAGAGGAGGGGTGTCTGATCCTTCATGAGTCGAACAGTTGATGAGACCTTATACATTTGCGAAAAGAGTTAGCTTGGGATGTAATCTTTTTAGAAGGCGTGGTGTTAAAGAGGGTTTGCCTGTCTCTAGTGGATAACATAACCAGATTGAAATCCCCTCCTATGATCATGAAAGGTTGTGATGGGTAACGAGGGGAGTCAAACAATTTATTAAGTCAGTCAATTTGGCCTGTATTAGGAGCATAGAGATTGATGAGCGTAAACGATGTAGTCATATATTCACAATCCAGGATAAGGAATCTACCAAGAGGGTCAGCATGGGAGCTTTTTACCTTAACAGGACAGGACTTCCTACTTAAAATCGCCACTCCTGCCCTGCCCGAGGAGTCCGAGGCAAGAAAGGAAGTGGGTAAATAACTTGAGGCAAATTTAAGCGAACCATTTGACTTAAAATGGGTCTCCTGGACCATCACCACAACTGCGTCTGAGGCCCTGAAATCCTTCAGGGCCATCCAGCGCTTGTGGATGGAACCCAGACCTTTCACATTATACATAATAGTTTTCAAAGCCATGTGTATGGACCCATTAGGTAAGCTTTTGTAAGTGTATAGACATCGAAGAGCACAGAAACATAAGAAACAAAAAAAATACAAATATAATCACAAACATTGCCTGTAGCAGCATTCCCTTGATACCCACACATCAGCAGACATATCCTGTAATAAAACTGCATTTGGTTAGAGAGGTAGGAATAACACATTTTCAGCCTTAGCATCTGATTAATATCCATGGACATATAAAAAAACAAAAACCAACTGGAAAAAAAAAATAAAAACAAAAAAGAACTGAAATTCTGTAAGGCCTGAGAGGCAACTGCATCTCAAGATGCCTTGAACAAATGCCAAGGCCAGGTAGGGGCGTATACGGACTTCCATCAGGAGACTCTAGGTAGAGAATTGGGAAGCACCCGCCGCTTGCCTTATGAGCTCATTAGTAATAGGGGTAGATTCTGCCAATAGGAGAGTGGTTAACCGAACAGAGAAAGAGTCAGCAGATGTACAAAAGGGTCTGTCAACTGAGGCACTTATGGTCAGGGAGGAAAGAACAGACCATTAGGATGAGGAAAAAATAGCTCTACCCTAAAACAAAACAGAAAAAACAAAACGAAAGGAAAGGAACAGGGTAATTGCAAAAATTATTGTAGGCCATAGCATTAACTTCTACTACTCTTAAAACATGAAGAGATAAAAATGTTCTGAGTAGTACTATGTGGATGAATCCAGGGAGACAGATGTTGGGCAATCAAGGAGGTTGCTTATAGGTACGAAGACGCTGGGGTGTGGAGAAACGTTTCCTGGATTTGTCTCTCACAGGGGTCCAGATGCGGCTAGGTGTATTAGAAGGTGGACGAGCCTGATTATTAGGAGGGATCAAATCCTCTTCCAGGAGTGGAGGCAGACCAAGACCTTTCAAAAATGCCTCACCTTCCAATAATTCATGCAGCGTGTGTTGCACACCATCCTTGGAAATGGTGAGGCGGAATGGAAAGCCACATGAATATGGAATCTTATGGTGTTGCAGGTGCAGTGTGATTGGGCGCAAATTCCTATGTTTAGCAAGGGTAATGGGAGAAAGGTCGTTGAAGATCTGGAGTTTTGCCCCCTTGTATGTAAGTTGAGATTTGTTACGTGTGGCAATGGTGAGCGCTTCCTTGCTTTCAAAATAATGGAATTTCACTATGACATCTCTGGGTCTAGCTCCAACCGGAGGCTTGGGGGCCAGAGACCGGTGGACCCTATCAAGGCGCCAATCAATGTCCACCACCATGGGGGCCAAAGTATTAAAGAGACCCAGAAGATAGGCACATAGGTCAGGGTCTCCCACTGTTTCAGGGATACCTCTGAAGCGTAAGTTTTGTCTTCTTTCTCTATTTTCCAAGTCCTCCTGCTGTAGCTGTAATTGAGAGACTGACAAATGTAAGTTATGGTTTTCCTCTTCAATAGCCTGTACATAGTTTATCATCTCATCAAATTTGTTTTCAAGAGTGTTAGTATGCTCACCAATTTGGTCGATCTCTCCTCTCAGTTCTGCAGCTAGTTTGTTCACCTGTTGAGACATTATTTTTGATTTGTTGTAGCAAGAGCTGCAGCTTGGCATGTAGTTTGGCATCTAGTATATCTGGAGTAAGAATCTCGTGTGGAGATGATAAGACGGGACCTGGACTTTGAGGGTTAGTGGACGGAATGTTCACGTCATTCTCCACTCCCATGGATGGATCCATCAATGCAAAAGGGTCTGTGGGAGCATTTGAGGACAAAAGTTGGGGTCTGGTAACAAATCGCTCCATGTTTGAACTTCCACATGACCCAAAGAGGGGTTTGTAATTCTGCTGCTGTTGGCCAACTTTGCCCAGGGAATGTGGCAGGTGATCTAGCTTACCTCCGGAGCTATAGAGAGCTGATGTAGCGTGGCGGAGGTCTCGGGGAGCAGGCGGGCCTCCAAGATCACTTAGGGGACATAGTTCATATTAGGTGGGATGGCCACCATTTATTTGTAGGTTACATTTGTTAAGTAGCTGGGTGAGGGGGTGATAGTCCCAAAAATAGACACCGTTCAGTTAGGGTGGAGTTGGGTCACAGGTGAGCTGAGAGAGAAGTGGTTAGGTGTAGCAGGAGTCCCAAGATGGCCACCAATTTTCACGTCTAGGCCGAAGCTGCAGACTTTCCCAGAAGCGGCTGCCAGCCACAAGAGTTCTGCCCCGATTAGGCCTGGGAATTTCCACTTAGCACAATTGATGTGTCAGCAAGTAATTGCTGCTAAGGGCTCCAGCTGTACAGGGGGGATGCAGGGGATTTGCTACTCACTATGTCCACTGGAGGAGGTAGGAGCTGGAACGATAGGCCACAGGCCTCGGCACGATGTTAAGCGGTGGAGTATGCAGAGCCTAAGAGACCTCAGATGACTGTCAGACAGTCGGCCCCCGCTGCAGAATCGTCCGATGTCTCCTGGGAATGTGTTGTTGGTGTGCTAAAGCATAGCTATCGCTTCCCCTTCAGGTCGCAGTGTGCCGAGAAGAAGGGCCTGCAGGCCTTAAGATGATGGCGGGCCTCGAGCCCGGAGATCGAAGAGCCGTCCCGGGATATACACAGCCGGGCTAAGTCTGTGGCAAATAGGCAATTGTGGCTGCGGCACTTAACGTCCTGAAGGGTATGCCGTTGTCTATGGTAAAAACCAGGGTGTAGCAGAGGAAGGATGTTGTTGGATTGTCTCTGTCTGTGTGGAGCTCCACACACACATCTTCCCTGCTTCGCGGCCGGACACGCCCCCCTAAAATTAGCACTTTTGATTTCTCCCATAGACTTTTAAAGGGTGTTCCGCGGCTTTCGAATTTGACTCGAACACCCCAAATTGTTCGCTGTTCGGCAAACTGGCGAACAGCCAATGTTCGAGTCGAACATGAGTTCGCCTCAAACTCGAAGCTCATCCCTAGTGCATATTACCACTGACTCATGGTCCAGCAGGCATGGACAGAGACGTTACCTATCTTTCACCATGCACTGGGTGACTCTTCTGGCAGCTGGGAAGGATGCAGGATAGGGTGCAATAGTGATGGAGGTTGTTCCGCCACCACGCCTCCAAAATTCTACTAGTGGTGATTCTGCCACACCTCTCTCTTCCACCCCCTCCTCTTCTTCTTCCTCCATAGCCTCTTCCTGTGCTGATTTGTCCTCAGAACCAGCGGTGCTCTGTAGGTGTTCAAGGGGCTATGCAAGCATGCAGGCAAAAAGATGCTATGCGGTGCTTGAGCTGGTGTGCTCAAGTCCAGAAACCAATCAATCGTGAAAAAATTGGTCTCTGGACTTTATAGATATTTACTGTGCTCAATTTTCATTATATATTTTTTCTTAGATTTATATATTTGTATATCACTTTCACTGAGTGTTATAATTTATATTAGCTCATATTGAATTCTATTTAATATTAATTTTTACTTTTTGGGATATTTAGCAATATATGCTTTTTCACTTTTTCTCTAGTCACGTCTGTATTCAGCTCACTGGCTGGATAAGAGTGTGTGGCATCTCCCCACCTGGGGATTAGCGCCACTATTTCATCTATAATTTTCTTTTGGTGAATTCGGTTTATATATATTTTATTGTTAAGTGGCAGCTTTGGTAGGGTTTTGACATTTATTAACATAGCGCGGAGGTGGTAATACAGGTCAGGGGTGGCGTAATTTGCACCTGGTTATCTCCAGTTTCCAAGAACTGATATTAAACAATAATCAGTGTAGCGCTGGACACAAATGACAAGTAGTGATGAAAAATATTAACTACAAAATATGTTATGCACAATCCATAATATTACTAGATCTCCAATGAGTGAAACATCATCAGTGAAAAAAATATAACAAAACAAACAGTGTGACGTTAAGCTGGTGATACAATGCACATATATAATATGGACACATATGAATTATTTACCTAAAACTTGTATCATCATAAAATAATGAAAATCATATGAGTGATAATCCTTATTAGTGTGAGTCCATACCCTGAAGGGTGTATACAAAGAAAAAAGTGCAAAATAAAAAATAAAGTTCATAAGTGTCTCAAATAAAAAGATGAATCCAAAAAAATCCAAAAAAGGCTATTGCAGGGTTCAGGATTGCATGATCCACCTTTAGTGCAGCCCACCACCAGATGGTAAAATTAAAGGCTTACCAGAAAGCCTGCAACCGCCCTTACTCAGGGAGATCAATACAGGCTTAGTAGTGGAAAATATCTGAAGATGATATGTTCCCTGAACTGTTCTCCCGCTCTCCTCGCCAAACAAGTAGTCTGCAGAAACAGGGACTGCAATATGGAAAAGGTGCTCCCAGGGATTCCTTCAATACTCCTTTGTTAGTCAGGTGCTGGCACTCTCTCCTTCCATTCTTTTGTGTATTCAGGCAGTGGTTTGGCTCATGGGTCTTGGTATATTTATATATATCAACATATGTGCCCTTCTACACTAGTCCAGCGCTATACTGTTCTTTTTGTAATGCCAGTGGTCAGCTGACAGACCTCCAAAAGGAATTTAACCTACCCAAGAACCGCCTAATCTGTGACATGCCCACCAGGTGGAACTCAACGTTGGCCATGCTGCAGCACTGCACACGCAGCAGAGGGCCATCAATGAGTACCTATGCGACTATGGCATTAGGACAGGTTGAGGGAACCTTGTTTTTTTTTCCCCACACCAGTGGGCTATGATCAGGGATGCATGCACTGTCCTGTCACCATTTGAGAAGGCCACGAGGATGGTGAGCAGTGACAGTGCATGTATCAGTGACACTGTCCCTCTTGTCCGCCTGTTGTAGCACACGCTGCGTGGAATAATGGACAGGGCACTTGAGGCAGAACAGAGGGAGGAAGAGGAGGACTTTCTTACCTCTCAAGGCCCCCTTTATCCAGACAGTGTTCCTGCATGCCCGCCGATCACACAGGAAGAGGACGAGGATGAGGAGGAGGATTGTGTCAGCATGGAGGTGGAGCCTGGCACTCAGCATCAGCAGCAGTCTTCAAGGGATCATTTACAGTCCAAAGAAACCCATGGACTTGTAAAAAAGAGTAATGTTCCCCATGGGGTTTTAAAGCAGCAATTGAGAGTCTCAACAAGTAGTTGTAAAAGTTTGGTAATTTTTATTATCAAAAAACAACAAATGGACAATACCATACAAATAGTTAAAACATGAGCTCTGGTTTACAATAGGCGAGGCTTTGGGATTAGAATAGAAGGGAAAAAGATTGACAATACCAAAAGGTACACGTTCAAAATATTAACTTATGGTAATTAAATGGTAGTAGTACTGTCACAATTGACTGGAGAAAAAAGCCCCAATGCATTTTGACCTAACTGTATTATTGTCTTCCTCAGGGGGTTCTGATATTTCTATAAGTACATAAAGGACAGATTTAGATCATCTACAGTGTAATATACTATACAATCATAGTTATTTATACATAGATGTAAGAAAGTGGTAGTCACTTCATATTTACCCTCTCCATCAAATAGGCTCGCTGAACCAGAGACTTCTTATTAAAAAACACACATAAGGATTGCAGTAGATTTCCCCATTTATGATCCTGGAAAGTGCTGAAAGGTCACGTTTATCTCCACCCTGAAGGGGGCCACACCCGGCCAAAAGGCTTACAAGTGGTCACGAATATTTAGGCACCCAGAAGGGGAGAAGCAGTGGCAAGCAGGCGTACTTAAAAATGTATCACAATTGGTATAATTACTATATAGTTATTTGAATATGTGTGATAATTATATTTGAAAAAAAGGGGAGTGGTTGTTGAAAAGAAAAAAGAAAAAGGAAAAAATTGTTATTATTTAAACAACACATATTGTGTATATTAAAGGAAAAATTGAATAATTTCTCTGAGAGGATGTGTTATAATAAACATTATCATCAAAAGGTGTGGTAATTAGTAAAATGGTGCACATGAGAGTGTTTATTTATTATGAGGGATTAATTAATTAATATTGGATATTTGTTAGGTAAGTGAGTCATAAACTGTATAGCTATTCAAATAAAATTAATAAGGGTGTGTGTGGGAAAATAGTGAGTTAATGTTGGGATTTGTTATTAAGTGATGGGCTGTGTGAGTGAGAATTTGTGGGGTAATGGGAATAATCCTAAAAACGAGACAGTTAGTGAATGGCAAAAAAAAAATGTGGTAATATGCCCAAGAAAAAATGGTGTGAGGTGAGCAAAAATTATCAAAAAAATAAATCGTGTAATTTGTAAATATATATATAAAAAACGTGGGTGATAAATGAAAAATCAAAAAGGTGCAAATACCGGTGCGCATATATATGTGCCATAAACGACCAAGTACCTGATTATTATCTAGGAATGTGTAGGAACACTATAGCCTCCAAATTATGAGGCAAAAGGTGCATCAAATATTGTGAGGTATGCTGCTTGAAAATTCTAAAATAAGAAAAAAACATAGGCATTTCAAAAAAGATAAGTGAGAAATGTAGATATAGCGATAGCTTAGCTGAATAGCCTTTTGCTGCCATATATTCTTACCTCAAAGAGTTGAAAGGTGTAGTGGCTTCACTTGTCAGGGGTCAACTGAAAAATCTCAAGTTTCCTCACTTATTATATAGCCCTTTATTGGATGATAATGCTGTACAGGTGGCCAGCTCCCGATAAGCCTTCCCCCCAAAACAAGGAGGTGCCATCAGACCACTGTGTGTGGCCCTTCCGTGATCACCTCAGCGTTCCAGAAAGCATCATTGCCCTGGAAACTTCCGTCGCCTTCTCCACGCAATGTACGTGACTGGAGATGTGTAGTGCGCGCATGCGCAGAGCGTGGTATGTCCTGCTTGGTGCAGGGAACCATACTGCGCACGCGTGCCCTGTCATTCCCTAGTCCAACGGCGAACACAGAACACCGCAGGCAGAGCTAAAGCGCCTCACAGTGAAAGATGGAAGGGCTGTGGGTACTGCTTACAAGGAGGGAAATGTGATGAATACACATTCCCCCTGTAACAAGCCCCTTGCTCGCTCGGTTCCACTCTCCTGAAACTCCTCTGCTGCTATAGAATCAGATTGCAGATCGCAACGTCTGATGGTTCAGTCATCCGATGCTCCGGGATTAGAACTACAGTTATGTGCCGTTCAAATCCAGTTGTGATAGCTCAGAACAAACACCAGGCAGGCTGTATGTAAGTTCAAACAGGGATCTCTCTTTTTATTGACAGGAATACAGTCTCTTTTATACAGTAAAAGAGGAGATGCAGACCTGCTCTTATTACTCTAACAATACACCTGTAACCTAATTAAACTAATTAACATGAGCTAGTTTACTAACATGACCTTTTGCCCAGACTTGTGGTCACTGAGCTTCACACAGTACATTATACATTATCATAAGTACAACCACAGGACATTTTCACAATAGCAGGAGCTAATTACAATTAACAGTACAAACAGTGTTCTCCCCCCTCCTCAGCCTAGTCATCAACACGTATAGGAGGAGTAGACTGTTCGTCTCCTAGCCAGTCCTGGAGGCTAATGTGATCAGCTCACTCAATTAACATGTTGAGTTCAGAAGCAAACAAACCAATAAGAGTCTTTACATATATATCCTGGGAGATATTGGGGATAAATATTACTGTCCCATTTTAAGCAATCCAAGACATACCCTCCAAGTCACCATTTCCCATATGGCATACACAGGGTCCCCAGAGTCTGTGTGTCCTGGGGGACCAGGGCCCGAATCCACAGTAATACCACCTCAAGAGTCCCCAGGCATACAGCTCACAAAGAGCACCATTCCCCTAAATGCCAGGGCCCACGATCAATCGGCAAGAGGCTAGCATTCAGTCCCCTCCAAAAGTCTCTCTCCTGGCTAGGTCTGTCACATTTCTCCCCTTTCGGCAGGAGACTAACACAAGAGGAGACCCCAGACAGGTTGACTCCGAAGTTAGTCAGTAGTTCCAGTCCTCTAATGCCTGTTCCCTCACAGTACCCCAAACAAATTGTTCCAAACAAAGCATTACTCACCCAGCCAACCTCTGCCTCTCTCAGAGAACATATCTGCCGCTGGGGAGAGGCCTGGACTGGCCCTTCTCCCTGGAGTCCTTTCTGCCGCTGGAGAGAAGACAGGGTGTCTGGGCTCACTCCGTCATGCTGTTGGGGGTCTGGGCCGACTGCCCAGCATCCCTGAGGTCTACAGGTGGAGACTGAAGTCCCATCCACCTTCACAGGAAATTCATCCTCTGTTAGTTGAGGGCAGAGTCCAGCAGCACTCGGCCCTGTTGCCAGCCCTTCTGCTGGAAACCCCACACCATCTGCTCTGGCTAACTATTGGGGAGGGAGGCCGACTGCCCCGTCTCCCTGGAACTCTGAAGTTGTTGCCGGTGCTGGGCAGAGGTTGGTAGCACTCTGTCCTGTTGCCAGCACTTCTGCTGGGGACTCCGCATCCTCCACTCCAGCTAACCGTTGGGGCAGGAGGCTGGCTTCCTCCACTCCTAAACTGCGTAACTGCCATTGGGGAGGTGAGCCAGCTGCTTCCTTTTCCATTCTCTCATCTGGCTGCTTGGATGACATGTCTATGGTACTGTCTCCCAGGTGCAAGGATCTTTGCTGGGGAGGAAAGACCACTTCCTCCACCCTGGCCAACTGTTGGGGAGGGACGACGAACACCTCCTCTCCCTTCTCCCCCTGTATCCTGATCTGCTGCTTGGAAGTGACCACCTCCTTCTCACCCTGAGCCTCTGGAACCACCGCAGGTGTAGGGCAGAGATCTTGGACCCTCTGTCCGGTTGCCAGCACTTCAGCTGGGGAAGTTCCTTGTAACTTCACAGATACTTATGTTGGTGCTGGGCAGAGCACAGTGAAGGTTGGCCCTAATAACAGCTCTTCTTCTGCTGGAGGCTCACCAGGTTGTTCTTCCTCAGCAGAAAAGTCTCTCAAATCCCCTGTCTCTGCAACTGGTGTCTGGGGATAAAGGTTCACCAAATCCTCTCCGTGGAACCCAGAAGATGCTATCAGTGCTGGGCAGAGCACAGTGAAGTTTGGCCCTAATACCAGCTCTTCTGCTGGAGGCTCATCAGGTTGTTCTTCCTCAGCAGAAAAGTCTATCAAATCCCCTTTCTCTGCAACTGGTGTCTGGGGATAAAGGTTCACTATCTCCTGTCCCTGGAACCCAGAAGATGCTATCAGTGCTGGGCTGTTTTGGACCGAACCAGAATCGTTTGGTACTTTTGTTTCTGTCCCCCTGGCCAAATTAACCTTCAATGTAAAAGTGTGCACACTCAACACAAATCACTGAACACATACAACGTTCAGTAAATTGGTACTTCTGTTTTTATTACTTCCTGGACCCCGGCTAATATACCGTGAGCCGGATATTTTGTTATCAAATCAAATATCAAATAAGACAAGCGTATGCAGACCACAAGATATACATATTCATTATTGTGACAAAGTATAAGCTTTTAGTTGGGTTACATCTATATAAGGGAATAGCAGACTATCATAGCTAAATAGGGTGTCTTGTTTCCAGTTCCTGAAAACAGGCGCAATCTTCTTTTAACTTGTTCTTAACTCTTGCAATTCTGTTCCACAAAAAGGGGGGGGGGGGTAAGCTGGCAGACATCTAATTGAATATGGTTAAGGCTGATAGCTGAGAGAGAGAGATAAGCACTTATATCTATGCGATTATATTAGAAATAGGCATTTCATCATGGCACTCATAATCACATCCACTACAGTCCCCCCTTGAAATGCTTATTTACTTATTTCCCAAAAACTGTCCCTAACACTAGTAAACCACCTATAACCACCCGGCCCATTTGCCTCTGCAACTCTTTTGAGCTGTATGTAGAGAAAGAGCAGTGACTAGCTCACCACTAGGGATGAGCTTCGAGTTCGAGTCCAACTCATGTTCGACTCGAACATTGGCTGTTCGCAAGTTCGCCGAACAGCAAACAATTTGGGGTGTTCGCGGCAAATTCGAATGCCGCGGAACACCTTTAAAAGTCTATGGGAGAAATCAAAAGTGCTAATTTTAAAGGCTTATATGCAAGTTATTGTCATAAAAACTGTTTGGGGTCCCGGGTCCTGCCCCAGGGGACATGGATCAATGCAAAAAAAAGTTTCAAAAACGGCCGTTTTTTCGGGGTTCCCCTGTGGGGAATTCCCATGCCGTTTTTATCAATGAACTTCTATGTGTATTGTCGGCAATGCAATAGCCGCGAGTAGTTTAAATGGGTTTTTTCCTTCGAAATGTAATTTTGCTGTCAGACTGTTCTAAACACAGGAAACATGCGCCCCTTTACAGGCATACTATAGACACCCCCCAGCTACGAAATTTAAAGGGATATTACACTTTTATTGTTTGACTTTAAGCATTATTAAAATCACTGCTCCTGAAAAAACGGCCGTTTTATAACTTTTTTTTTGCATTGATCCATGTCCCCTGGGACAGGACCCAGGTCCCCAAACACTTTTTATGACAATAACTTGCATATAAGCCTTTAAAATTAGCACTTTTGATTATTCATGTTCGTGTCCCATAGACTTTAACGGTGTTCGCGTGTTCGAACAAACTTTTTTCCTGTTCGCATGTTCTGGTGCGAACCGAACAGGGGGGTGTTCGGCTCATCCCTACTCACCACCCCCCTCGATACAGCTGGCGAAATGTAGCCAGGTGCTATCTGTCCCTATAGCCCTACGGTGCTGCATCACAGGGGAGGGTGACTGTAACGGAGTGTAATGCGTAGCTATCATCACAGGTTTCATCAAGCCTTACGTAGACATCGTCGTCATCATCTAGGATCTCTTGGTTCACGAACGTAGGGGTAGTTTGATCAACAGCTTTTTCTACACACTTCCTAATACAGGGGAGAACACAGCAGATTGTGGCAGCGATTACCAGGATAGCTATTCCTATCTGGGTCAACAATCCCTGCCATCCTCCCTTTATCCAGGTAAAGTACTGATCCCAGGGGATGGTGAGCCCTGAATTCTGTTTTAATTCATTGGACAGGTCCTCTAGTTTCTGGATGGCTTAAGTCACTTTACCATTTGGGCCGGTGTTGTCTGGGATGTAAGTGCAGCATGTACTTGTCTCGGGGATCATCTTACATACACCCCCCTTTTCAGCTAGGAGCATGTCTAAGACCATACCCTTTTAGAAAGTCATGTGGAAAGTTTCTTCTAACTGTTCGGCTAAACCTTGGAGTGCATCTCTGGTGTAGTTAACAAATCTTTGTTGGTTATAGTAGATGTAGTTTATCCAGTCTACATTTTTATTTACAGTGATAATGGGAATCAGCGACTCAAAACCCGCTGCTACTTGGTCTCTTGCTTTGAACTCATCAGGGACCCCCCTGGGGACCCCTATGGCATCTATGTATATGTAGGGGTCAAAACTTCCTGCTGGGGCACTCCTGTGTCTTCTGTTGGGTTTGGGTACTGCGTTTGCTTCTGGCTCTGGGTTCTCTGAGAGAATATGCAGGGGCATTATGGTTTTAGTCATTGCACATTCTCCTGTTCACTGTCCTGTCATTCTACTTCTAATTTTCATGTCTCCACAGATCCAGTACACGTTCCCTAAGGACTGAACTTGATTTTGCGCTAGATCTGCAGACACCTCACTGTAAGACTCACAATAACCTTTGGTGAAGTATTGATCTGTGTGCTTGTTGATTGTCATTCTATCTAAGAGTGACTTCAATATGTGTCAGTGACACATACATACACAGTCATGGGACCTATTGCTCTTTCATTGGACCAGACACTGTAATCAGTACCTGGAAGTATCTTACTATAAGGGGATATGAAAGTGGCAACATGTGTGTTGGATGAATTATACCAGAATTGGGTTATGCCATCTTTCTGTTTGATGGCTACTTCTTGTGCCTGAACAACAATCGCAATAAAAAGGATAAACAGGATCATGGCTTGGTCTCCTCAGCCTCTTCCTTGGGCACAGGACTTGCGGTGAAAGGCGTGCATCCATGAGTTCCTTCCGGCCACTTTTACTGATGCGGTAGTTGTCAGAAGGACTTGGAAAGGACCATCATATCTGGGTTCAAGGGTGTGTTTCCTCACAAACTTCTTTACCAGGACTCAGTCACCAGGGATCAACTTGTGCAATCCTGTGTCTAACTCAGGATCTGAAATGGAAGAAAACACTTGCGCATGGATACGGGTTAATTCTCGAGATAAAGCAGTCACATAATCAGTTAATACATCAGATTGAAGTTGCAACTGTTGTGGAAAATAACAACCCAGTCTGGGGGCTGAGCCAAACAATATCTCATAGGGTGACAAACCATGATTTCCCTTTGGGGTACACCTGACACTGAACAAGGCAATGGGTAGGCTATCTGGCCAACTCATTCCTGTTTCCTGAGACATTTTCAGCATTCTAGACTTTATTGTGCCATTTAGTCTTTCCACCTTCCAACTACTCTGAGGATGGTATGGGGTGTGGAAAGCTAGTGTGACCCCTAAGGCTGGTCCATATCTCTTTGGTTACTAAGGTCCTGAAAGCCGGCCCCTGATCACTCTCTATAACCTCTGGGACACCATATCTGCACACTATTTCTGTTAAAAGTCTTTCAGCTGTGGTCTTCGCCGTCATGTTGGTAACGGGATAGGCTTCCGGCATACGTGGCAGACGCAGTCTCTTGTTTAATTCCGTGATTCCTTCAACTTCTGTGGCTCCTTTTTTGATTCACACTTCTTTTTCTTCTTTGTCAGCTGTCTCTTGTTGCTCCTTGAGGTGAGTCCTGTTTACAGGAAGGTTTTGTAGAATCATAGTGGTTTGTACAGTCTCTTCAGGGGTGTCTATTGGGTCATCCAGGATAGGTGCATTCACTCTGCTGACCACTTCTTGCGTTCGATCTGCAGCTTGTTTCCCAGCGGAGTAGGGCATCCATTAAGTCCTTGATAGCTGCACTGTATTTTTCAGGTGTTCCTGCTGCTGTCAGGAACCCTCTGGTTTTCCGGATGATCCCAAAATTTCCTTCTGCCAATTTGCATGCTGTTTCACTGACTGTCGGTAAGTGTGTTGTGTCCATCTTCATCACTTTGAAGCAATCCTGAGCGGTGAGATGAGAATCATTTTCCAAAGAGGTTCCCCCCTCGAGAAGAGGAAGGAGAGTGGATGGGTTAAGGGTATCACATCGGAGGATGGTGATGTTATCAGGGAGAAGCAAGGCACACTGAAGTCTGAGGTGTCTTGCTGAGGACAGGTGTTTGGGCTGTACTTGGTTCAGTATGGCAGTTATGTCATGAGGGGCATTGGGCTGCACAGACAGCTTTAAGGCAGGAGGGTCCCCCCCTGGCTGCTGAGTCCAGCTGGCCAGAGTAGTATCCAATGGGTCTTAGTCTATTGCCTTGGCCCTTGGTTAGAACTCCTGTGGCATGTCCTTGTCTCTCTGAGACAAACAGTTTGAAATTATTTTCGTAGTCAGGCAGGCCCAAAGCGGGGGCCATTGAAAGGACCTTCTTCAGGATTTCAAAGTTGTTTATAGCCTCTGGGGAAAGTAAGAATGGGTCAGATTTCCAGGCTTCATAGAGAGGTTGCATCAAGAGGGAGGCTTCTGGAATCCAAACACAGCAGTAGGAGATTAGTCCTAAGAAGTCATGGAGGGGCTTCTGTCCTTGGGGTAAAGGGATAGTCTTGATTGCAGCAACCCTCTCTTCAGTGAGATGCCGGGTACTTTGGGAAATGCAATGGCCTAGGAAAATCACCTTCTCTCTACACCACTGGACTTTTTGCTTTTTAAGGCCTTGCAACCTTGCTCAACCAGGTAGTGGAGGAGGCTTTCAGAGTAGATTGAGGCAATCACAAGCAGGAGGTCATCTACATACTGAAGGAGTACAATGTCTGGGTGTAACTTCATCCAGGTGTCCAGAATAAGGGCCGTTGCCTTGGCGAATTGGGAGGGGGAGTTCTGGGCACCTTCTGGCATAACAGTCCAGGTGTAGCTGGCAGGTGAAACAGGCTTGCCTGAATCCTTGTGGAGAAGGTCCATGTGATCCGCAGAGGTAGGCGAGGTGAGGTGTCATGTCCCTGGTACTGGGCGCTTTCATGTGGACCGTGGTTGGGGCTTGGTTGACTGTGGGTGAATTTCCATGGGCTTCAGTATTCCCTCCTGGAGTGGCTGGGTCTTTCGCATTTGTAGCAAGCAGACACATGGAGTTGGTACTGATGGGCACAGATAGGGTGTGTCAGAGGCCATCATGAGAGGAGCTACTCTCTACTGTTCTGTGAGGATTCTGGACCTAATAACTACTAATAACAATGCCTCAAGCTCCAAGGTTGTGGGTTCTCTATACTCAGACCCTTTCGGATTGACTCTTTAAGACCTGAATTAAATGCGGCAGCTAACATGTGTCTATGCGCTCTGTTCAGCACGCTAAAACCCAAATCAAACTTCTTGTACACATATTGACTTCAGGCGTTTTAGAGTGGAGATGTTAACCATCTCCATACAGAATAATTTTTTATAGGGAGCCTCGGTCCAGCCGATCTCTACAACATACATATTTATTTTTCTTTCTAAACATTCTAATTAGATACTGAGTCTTTTTTTCTCAGATGTGAATGGGGCCTACCTAAATCTAGCACATAGATTTAAGCAAAGAAAGTACTTCCTCTTTTGCTCTTCTGGCATAGCGCCTAGAATACATAAACTTCCTCTTTATTGCTAATACAGCTTAAACACAATTAAAACCAAAAGAAACACCTTTTAGCTTCAATAATGCAGGGTAAGCAATTACAACTAAATTCAGACTCTGACTGAAATATTCAGAAATATTCAATACATCCTATACATAAATTATTTATTTAATTAAATTGCTACCTTGGTTGCTACTATGCTCCATCACTGGAAACATGTGGGTGGGTTTCGGTGTGGGCGGTTCATGGGGTGGTGGAATAGGGCATGTTGCCACAGGGGGAAGTGTCACTTAGAACAGAGGGGCGGTAGACGAAGGGCAGTGTCTGCTTCCTGGGGACCAGACGCCATTATAGGGCGGTGGCTGACTACTTAGCTTCCTCTTTTCTAGTTTTCTTGTACACGTACACAATGCAACCATTTTGGTTTGTTTCCTGTTCCTTCCACCCTCTTCTTCATGAATAGCATTTGCAACTTTAAACCAAGCATCTGCTGCTCGTAGCAACCCATAATCTGACAACAGACCTTATTTACGTTTCAAAAAACAGTACGCCATTCATCTACTTGTAATCTCCCACCCAAATGCATATCAATCCCACACACTTTTGCTAATTTCTTTCCCTTTTTCACAACATCCGTTCCCTCCCGTTCTAGTACCAAATCACGGGCCAGACTGCCCTCTGTGGGCCTAGTCAACTTGTTACCCATTTTACACAATTCTTGGATTAAATAGAAGGAGAGAAAAGCAAGAAAGGTTGAGGCAAAACAGAAAGGAAACAAAGGTGAGCGCCTCACTGAGCATAGATATAGAGAGACAGGGTGATGTGGAGGATGAGGAAGTGAAGAGATGTCTAGTAAATCTGTTAATGAGGAGACATGAGAGGAAACACAAAACGAGAATCAACAGCTGGTATTCAGTTAATCACTTCAAATGTCTTCTACACGTCCCAACACAAAACCCAAACTCCTCACTCTGGCTTTCTCTGCTTCCTCGTAGTCTTATGGCTGCTGAGGTTGTAGGGGACAACTTTTACTTCCCTGTCCTCTTATCCTAGCCTCAGCCTCAATAACTTCCAACTTCTTACCAACTGAAAATTTCACTGGATAATGTACATTCAATCTGAATACCATTACTTGGGGGACCTCTGGCATTAGAGGTTTGTAACCGAGAATAGATCTCTTATAACCTGGTTGTACCATTGTGACCAGGCCCCAGACCTCCTCATTAATGCCAAACAACAGTCCACAGACACATCTAGGACATGACATTACCAACAACAATTGATGGGACGATTGGAGTGAATTCTGGACTTAATCAGATCCTCACGGGATCCCCACGCCACCGCTGGGCGTATTCCTGACGCCCCCTCCTGGTAACCCGTGCTTCACCGCACCGACAATTATTTCCCCCAGTAAGAGTTTAACCATGTTCTGATGCCCTCTCCCGATGTCAATCCTCAGGAGAAGTTTAACCACATCAATTATTCCATCCGTGACTATATAATCAATCCCTCATTCCCAACAGCCGTCACACAACACAAGATCGATCGACAAAACAAAACACAATATACTCCAAATACAGGTGGGTCAGAAACAATTGCAGGTTCATACTATATAAATAGGCTCGAGACAAGATATATACCTGTCTTTGTGGACCGTGGGAAGCCGATACGGAGACAGAAATGAACCAAATACAGATGCGGATAAAACAGCAGACAAATTATTAAGGAAAATGTCTTACCGTTTTCTCCAGAGTTGATCAGGCTCTGCTCCGCCCGTATTTTGGTCCTCTTTCAGTGTCCTTTTAGTTTGGCTTCCTTTTGGGCCATTCTCGAGCCCCACTTTTGGGCGCCAATTGTTTTGGACCGAACCAGAATCGTTCGGTACTTTTGTTTCTGTCCCCCTGGCCAAATTAACCTTCAATGTAAAAGTGTGCACACTCGACACAAATCACTGACAAATACAACGTTCAGTTAATTGGTACTTCTGCTTTTATTACTTCCTGGATCCCGGCTAATATACCGCAAGCCGGATATTTTGTTATCAAATCAAATATCAAATAAGACAAGCGTATGCAGACCACAAGATACACATATTCATTATTGTGACAAAGTATAAGCTTTTAGCTGGGTTATATCTATATAAAGGAATAGCAGACTATCATAGCTAAATAGGGTCTCTTGTTTCCAGTTCTTGAAAAAAGGCGCAATCTTCTTTTAACTTGTTCTTAACTCTTGCAATTCTGTTCCACAAAAAGGGGGGGGGGGGTAAGCTGGCAGACATCTAATTGAATATGGTTAAGGCTGATAGCTGAGAGAGAGAGATACGCACTTATATCTATGCGATTGTATTAGAAATAGGCATTTCATCATGGCACTCATAATCACATCCACTACAGTACTGTCTCCCAGGTGCACTGATCTTTGCTAGGGAGGAAAGACCACTTATTCCACCCTGGCCAACTGTTGGGGAGGGACGACGAACACCTCCTCTCCCTTCTCCCCCAGTATCCTGATCTGCTGCTGGGAAGTGACCACCTCCTTCTCACCCTGAGCCTCCGGAACCGCCGCAGGTGTAGGGCAGAGATCTTGGACCCTCTGTCCGGTTGCCAGCGCTTCAGCTGGGGAAGTTCCTTGAAACTTCACAGATACTTCTGTTGGTGCTGGGCAGAGCACAGTGAAGTTTGGCCCTAATAAGAGCTCTTCTTCTGCTGGAGGCTCACCAGGTTGTTCTTCCTCAGCAGAAAAGTCTCTCAAATCCCCTGTCTCTGCAACTGGTGTCTGGGGATAAAGGTTCACCAAATCCTCTCCGTGGAACCCAGAAGATGCTATCAGTGCTGGGCAGAGCACAGTGAAGTTTGGCCCTAATACCAGCTCTTCTGCTGGAGGCTCATCAGGTTGTTCTTCCTCAGCAGAAAAGTCTGTCAAATCCCCTGTCTCTGCAACTGGTGTCTGGAGATAAAGGTTCACCATCTCCTGTCCCTGGAACCCAGAAGATGCTATCAGTGCTGGGCAGAGGTTAGCAGAGAGATAGCGATCTCCAGATTTTCCACTGCCGATTCTCTGGCATTCTGCTGGACAGGCACATTCCTCCATCCAAGATCATCCAATGCAGAAACAGGTTCATCAAGGTCAGTCAGCACTTGCTGCATCCGCCATAAGACCTCTGCCTCCGTAGCTGTGGAGGCAGGTTGGCAAAGCACACTGTTACTCTGCCACATTGTCAACTCTTCAGCCAGGATTTCAGAGTTGTCAACTGATATTTCCTAATAGTCCCAGGCAAAGGGAGCCCCACCCTGCTGCTGAGCAGAGTCTAGCAGCTGTCTGTAGGCCATCTCAAGCTCCCATTCCTGAACGGCCAGAAACTCCAAATCTTCCTGTGCCCAGTGCACGTCCGAGACATTCAGTCTTCACTCTCTGTGCTCCTCCAAACGCCACTCCTGATCACTCCCAAAGTCAGGGTCACTGGACAGCCTCCAGTACAACAATCCCAGGCCATCGTAGTCAAAGCCTTCTGTGGGGCTGTCATCCGTTGTCCACGGGCACACTTGGGCTACATACCACTGGAGGGCTCTAAAGCTCTCGTCCAACCGCATTTCTGCCCGGATCAGCCTGCTTAACTCGGCTGTCCACTCCTGGTTCGGCTGTTCCCCCAATAACAGCATTCGCACTTCATACTGCGACCAGTACCTTACATGGATGGAGGGGAGAACTTTTCCCTGGCTTCGCTGCTCACAGGCTAGCGCTTCCTTCCAGAGTTTGCAGCGGATAGAATCAAACCATCCTAGCAGGACCTGCTCAGATACTGGTCCTCTGTGCTGTATCTGCATCTCTCGCAACCTCCTTCTGAATTCCTCTTCCATGGTGGCTGGTATCTGTACTTCTCCTCTCCTGCTATCTGGACTTTGGATCCAGGTGATGGTTTGGATGTGTTCACGGCAAGGAAGCACAATCCCACCATTCCCTCCACGGCTCTTAAGTAAGTCTTTCAGCGTGGCTTTCCTGCAGGCTGGTTTGGAGTGTCCCAGTAACTGGAGAGCAAATCCCACGGCTGCCAACCAATGTAACGAGCCCCTTGCTCGCTTGGTTCCTGGGAGACACCACTACTTCTCTGGCAGAGGTGACAGCCGTTATATCCAAATTCGGGCGCTACTCGGTTTTGACCATTAACTGGTCCAAGTCAGCCTTGATGGTGATTGTAACGAGCCCCTTGCTCACTCGGTTCCACTCTCCCGACACTCCTCTGCTGCTATAGAATCATATTGAAGATCGCAACATCTGATTGTTCGGTCATCCAATGCTCCGGGATTAGAACTACAGTTATGTGCCATTCTAACCCAGTTGTAATAGCTCAGAACAAACACCAGGCAGGCTGTATGTAAGTTCAACCAGGAATCTCTTTTTATTGACAGGAATACAGTCTCTTTTATACAGTAAAAGAGGAGGTGCAGACCTCCTGCTCATATTACTCTAACAATACACCTGTAACCTAATTAACCTAATTAACATGAGCTAGTTTACTAACATGACCTTTTGCCCAGACTTGTGGTCACCGAGCTTCACACAGTACATTATACATTATCATAAGTACAACCACAGGACATTTTCACAATAGCAGGAGCTACCGTATTTATCGGCGTATAACACGCACTGGCGTATAACACGCACCCCAATTTAGGAGGGAATTTTAAGGAAAAAAAAAACTTTTAGGAGGGAAGTTGAAGGGAAAAAAACTTACATTTAAATGCCCATCATTGCAGCCTTCTCAGTGCAGCCTTGCCCCAGTGCAGCCATGTCAGTGCAGCCTTCCCCAGTGCAGCCTTGTCAGTGCAGCCATGTCAGTGCAGCCTTGTCAGTGCAGCCATGTCAGTGCAGCCTTGTCAGTGCAGCCATGTCAGTGCAACCTTGTCAGTGCAGCCTTCCCCAGTGCAGCCTTCCCCAGTGCAGCCTTGTCAGTGCAGCCTTCCCCAGTGCAGCCTTCCCCAGTGCAGCCTTGCCCCAGTGCAGCCTTCGATCCCCTGTCCCTGCCATCCTGGGCTTCAAAATCGCCGACCGCGATTTGAAAATGGCGCCGCCAGCGCCGAAATACACAGAGCCGGTCCTCGGCTCTTTCCGGCGGCTCTCGTTCACTTTTGGCTCCACTCGTAGTCCCGAGCGGAGCTATCCGAACCTAGCCGAGTAGGTTCGGATAGCTCCGCTCGGGACTACGAGTGGAGCCGAAAGTGAACGAGAGCCGCTGGAAAGAGCCGAGGACCGGCTCTGTGTATTTCGGCGCCGGCGGCGCCATTTTTAAATCGCGGTCTGCGATTTTGAAGTTGTGACAGCTCGGGATCGCAGGGGATCGGCGTATAACACGCACCTGCGACTTTCCCCTGATTTTAAGGAGAAAAAAGTGCGTGTTATACACCGATAAATACGGTAATTACATTTAGCAATACAAACAGCCTAGTCATCAACACTTATAGTAGGAGTAGACTGTTTGTCTCCTAGCCAGTCCTGGAGGCTAATGTGATCAGCTCTCTCAATTAACATGTTGAGTTCAGAAGCAAACAAACCAATAATAGTCTTTACATATATATCCTGGGAGATATTGGGGATAAATATTACTGTCCCATTTTAAGCAATCCAAGACATACCCTCCAAGTCACCATTTTCCATATGGCATACACAGGGTCCCCAGAGTCTGTGTGTCCTGGGGGACTAGGAATCCACAGTAATACCACCTCAAGAGTCCCCAGGCATACAGCTCACAAAGAGCACCATTCCCCTAAATGCCAGGGCCCACGATCGATCGGCAAGAGGCTAGCATTCAGTCCCCTCCAAAAGTCTCTCTCCCGGCTAGGTCTGTCACACCCCCCCACCCTGCCAGGAAGCCAGTGGGCTTGGGGGGTACCACATACGGGGCAGAGAAAGAACATGACAAAGCAGTCCAGGATCTGGTGACAAAAAAAAGAAGTACAAATAAATGACAATTTTTTCATTGAAACAATAAGTTAACATCTGCTGAAAAAAGTATATGACTGCATAAATGAACTTATTGTAATGATTATAATTAAGATATTGTTTTATTGAATGGTATGGTAGTCACTACATTGTTTATATTGATATACATTCATGATCATAAATTGCAAGAATAGATTTAACAGTGGGGTACATTGTGTAGATTCCAATTAATAGTCTAGACCTCACTAAGATGAAAATATCCTTCCCTAAGTGTTTTAAATTCATTGATTAAGCAGTATCAATTGCAAATGTATCAAAACAATATCCGTTGTAGGTATAGGAGGGCGTGAATGCAGAGGCGGGGAGCTGTGGGACCCTCTCAGTGTTAATCCTTGTTATTTGAACCATTGAAAAAATATTAAAATTAATAAAACCTATGTACATGAACGCATGTATATATGCATTCATTATAGTACCCATGTGGGTCTCTACATCAATGATTTTTTTTTTTCTTTTAAACTTGTAGGAGGATTTGTTGATAATTTAGAGGATTGGAAATCAGCTCTATTTTCCACACTTGCATTCAGGCCCCACCAGTCACGTGATCTTAACTAGTCTCTCCTGAACTGTAAGCCTTGAGAAATGGGGCATAAGAAATTGCCTAGTTTAGGCCTGGGTAATTGGTGGCTCCAAGTTTGTGTATCCAAGTTTGTGTATTTCTGTTCGATCTGTAACAGCTTTTTGTTCCAATCGCCGCCCCTTGCTGGGATATGTATATGGTCTAGGGCGGCAAAAGTAATTTTAGGTAGGTGGTAATTATGCTGAGTGACCACATGTCTTCCAAGGGGGAGGTAGATATTCCCTATTTCCAGACTGTAGATATGTTTTGATGTTCTACACCAAAATCTTTGCCTTGCTTTGCCTACACAAAAGGCGCCGCACTCACAGGTCATTAAATAGACTACTGCTGGAGTCTGACAGTTAACAAAGTGTTTAGGTTTAAACACTTGTCCATTCGGAAGGATAAAGATTTTTTCTTTTCTAATCCATTGAAAATGTGAACAATATCCACATGGGAATGTTCCATATGTGGAACAATGTTTTTTTCTTGTTTTTCGATATTCACTCTTAACCAGTTTGTCTTTTAGGGACGCGGCTTTCTTGAAAGTAATGGAGGGAACTGGAGGGATAAAGTGCTTTACAATATTATCATCCATTAGAATAGACCAGTGTTTCTGAATAATATTGCAAATTTGTTTATGTTGACGCGAAAAGCGCATAATGATGCGCATGGAATCAGTTTGTTTTTGACTTCTGGTCTGGGGTCTGAACAATAAATTTTCACGAGTTTGTGCTATAGTTCGATTATAAGCCTTGCGTAAACAAGAACGACTGTACCCTCTCTCCAGAAGGCGATTGTGTAGTTTACTGGCTTCTAGTTTGAATAATGCGTCATTGAAACAGTTTCTCCGCAAACGGAGATACTGTCCATATACAATAGAATTTTTCAAGGGACTTGGATGGAAACTTTCCGCGTGCAATACAGTATTACCTGTGGTACTCTTCCTGTAAAGTGTGCTCATTAAATTTCCCCGTATTTCCCTGTATATCACATTCAATCTTAACATCACAGTTCTACCATTATGGCTCATAGTGAATTTAAGATTGAAGTTGTTTGTATTTATGTGATCAAAAAACTGCATTAGGAGATCCTCGGATCCTTCCCAAATGATGAAGATGTCATCAATGTACCTGAGCCATGTGTTGACATGGCCCAGGTACATCACGAGATCCTCGTCACTGAAAAGTGACCGCTCCCACTCCCCCTGGTACAGATTGGCGTAGGATGGGGCACAACATGTCCCCATCGCTATGCCCTGTACCTAGAGGTAGTGGAAGCCGTTGAAACAAAAGTAATTGTTATTCAGAATATGGTCAAGTCCATTAAGGATAAAGTTATCCAAAGCGTTATTATAGTGTGATCCTTGCTGCAATACATTTTGGATCGCCAAGAGTCCTTTCTCATGAGGAATTGAACAATACACGGCTTCCACATCTATAGTGACCAAAATGGAAAATCACTGCAAATTTTAATTCATTTATCATTTGTAGGAAATGAATCGTGTCTTTATAAAGGAAGGTAGTGCTACTACAAAAGTTTGGAGGTACGCATCGATCACCCTACTTAAATTTTCCGAAATTCCACCGTTTCCTGAAACTATTGGTCGGCCTGGGGGTTGAGTAGAGTTTTTTAGAAGATCTGTATTGATGGTTCCATTTGTGTATACATGGTCAATCAATTTGTAAAATGCCTGATTGGACTTCTCCAGATGTCTGGTATGAATGGTTTTGTACCATTCCCTATTGTCTTCAAATAACTTGTCCAGATCAGTTTGATCTATCAGGTCATCTGAATTACTTTCTTGAAATAGCAAGGTCAAATCGCGTAATGCTTTAAATTCCTTCATAGTATATTGGGACCAATCAGTGGTATCTGTCTCAGTATGTGTAGATTCATATTTGCATTTTAAAAGTAACTTGCGAGCAAAGAGGTGCAAGTCTGTCACTAATTCAAACAGGTCAAAATTTTGTTCAGAGCAGAAGCTCAAGCCTTTAGATAAAAGGCGAGTCTCTGCATTTGTAATGGGATTTCTGGACAAATTAATGACATTGAAGTTATGTTTTCTCAGTGTTCTGTTAAGAAGCATTGAAAATATGTCCATAACTGTAAATGTGGTAGGTTGTTTGTGGTTTTGATGTCTGTAAAATCTCTGAACTCTTGATTGTGGAAGCAATGCGCAGCTAATAGGGGTTTATTTGTATCAGTAGATCGTAGTGATCGGTTTCCCATTCCCGGTAGGAAGTCAGGATTATTCTGTAATGGAGTGAGCGGGCTAAGATATGACGAGAAGTTTGTAAGTTTCGTTAGTTTATGGAATATTGCTAGAGTGGTGCCCACTAGGGGGTGTGTTCTCATATCTGCTGGGAGACTCCTCCATTGAATCCATGGTGAATATCTTATTGGTGTATGGCTTAATACTTCTTCCACCCAGTCTTTGATTTTATAGTGGCAATGCCAGTCTATTATCCTAGTTACATGGGAGGCGAGGTAATAGGTGCGAAAATCTGGGATACCCATCCCCCCTTTGTCTTTAGATCTAGTAAGCCGAGTGAATTTCGTTTGGGTTGAGTGGAGTATTTTAAAGAAACTCTGGAGAACTTTTATTGGTAAATTTCTAAATAAATAAAGTACTCTTGGCAAAATAGTCATTTTACATATGGCTACCCTTCCAAACCAGGAGATGCCCTTTGGGTGCCAACTTTGTAGGTCTGAGCATATTGTTTTCAATAGGGGGGTGAAATTGTAGTCATAAATTTGAGAAAATTTGGGTGTCAGCCAAATCCCTAAGTATTTAAGTGCTGAACCTACCCATTTAAAGGGGCAATTTGACTTGATGAGTTCTGTTTTATTTGTAGGGATCGAAATGTTTAAGATCTCCGATTTGGCGTAATTAATTTTAAGGTTTGATAAATACCCGAAAATAGAGAATTCTTTCATTAAAGAGGGAAGTGAGATGTGTGGGTTTGTTATGAAAAATAACAAGTCATCTGCGTAGGCCGCTACCTTGAACTCCTTTCCTCCTACCTCAAACCCCTGTATTGCCCTTTCTGCTACAATTCGTCTGATAAATGGTTCTAGGGCAACCCTGTCTCGTACCGTTGTTGATTTTTACTGTGTTTGAAAGAGAACCATTGATCTTAAGTTGTGCAGTAGAGTTTTTATAGAGCATAGAGATCCAATACATCATATTATTTCCCAAGCCAATGTACCTACAGGTTTCTAGCATAAAATCCCAGGCCACGCGGTCAAAGGCCTTCTCCGCGTCCGTAGACAGGAGAAGGCCTTCAATTTTCCGCACCCGAGTAGCATGCATTAAGTTGAGTGTTTTGAAAACGTTGTCTCTGGTTTCTCTCCCTGGCATAAATCCTGCTTGCTCACTGCCTATCAGGCCGTGAAGCAGAGGTTTCAATCTATTAGCTATTATTTTTTAAATCAATTTAACATCCTGATTCAACAATGAAATTGGCCTGTAGCTAGCACATTCTGCCAGGTCCTTGTTTGGCTTGGGAAGAATTGTTATATGTGCCTTGAGGAAATCTGATGGAATCTCCCTGGGTTCAGACATGTAATTCAAAGCCCGTAGCAGCAATCCAAGCAAAGGATCCTGAAATGTTTTGTAATAAATTGTCGTGAAACCGTCTGGTCCCGGACTTTTCGCTGTCTTCAGGTGTTTTATTGCTTGTTGTAATTCAAAAGCTTCTATGGGACTTTTTAACTGAGATATATCTTCATTGGACAGAGTGGGTAACTTTGATTCTATTAAGTATTGTTATATAGCTTGTGTCCTTGTTCCCCGAATTGTGTTGGGTTTCTGTGGGTTAGGTAAATTGTATAAGGCCATGTAATATTCATGAAAGTGTCGTGCAAATTTTTTGGTGGTGATGTCTAGTTTTCCTTCTTTTGTTCGTATGCCTGGAATGTTCTGTTGTGTTTTCGCATTTTTCACGGCTCACGCTAACAGACTTCCTGTTTTATTGCCATGTTCATAGTAGATTTTTTTTTGGAAGAATAAAAATCTTTTAGCCCTTATGTCAAAAATCTGTTGGAGTGCCTTTCTGTTTTCTAGAAGTTCAGTTGCCGAGTGTTCTGTCAGGGTTTGTTTATGTAGAGATTCCAGGGCGTGAATTTTCTCTGTCAGGGCTTTAATTTTTTTTTCCCTTTCTTTTTTGTGGTGAGAACCAACTCTGATGAGTTCTCCCCTGATTGTGTATTCATGTGCTTCCCATATTGAAAGGGGGGTTGACGTCTGGTGTGGTGTTAGTTTTAAAGTATTCTGTCAGTGACGTGGCTATTTGAGGTAGTAAGATTGGGTCTGTCGGCAGTGCAGAATTTAGTCTACAAGTGTTCGTTTTTGGTTGTGGTTCTGAGATCTTTAACGATAAAGAAATGGGGCATGATCTGAAAAGGTCTGGATCCCTATTTTGGCTCCCGAGATCATATCTAAATCTCTTTGTGAGACAAAGATGTAGTCTATTCTTGAGTATCTGCCGTGAGGTATGGAGTAGAAGGTGTAGTCCTTTACCTCGGGATAAATAAATCTCCAAGAGTCTACTAGTTGTAGTGAGTACAGTAGTGTTTTTATTTGTTTAAGTATTTTGTACGTGATATAAGTTTTGCCTGTGGACGTATCAGTGAGAGGGTTTAGTGGGACATTGAAATCGCCTCCTAGGATGAGACATCCCGAGCTAAAATCTTTGAGTTTACCAAGAATTCTGCGGCAAAAGGTCAGGTGCGCTGTGTTGGGAAAATAAACATTCGCTAGCGTAATAGGTGTGCCACAGCATTTCCCTTTCAGGAATATAAACCTGCCCTCTGGATCAATGAGTTTGTCTGATAATTCAAAGGAAGCATCTCTACTAATAAGTATGGACACTTCCCTGGATTTTGCTAAATCATTCATTGCGTGATATGCCTGTGTGAAAAAAGAGTCAGTAAGCTTGGGAATTTGTTGAGTTTTGAAATGTGTTTCCTGTAAAAAAACGAAACGAGGTTTACCTTTTTTGAGTTCTTTCAAGAGGGTTTTGCGCTTTTCAGGGATATTCAGGCCTTTCGTGTTGTGAGAAATCACTGTGGGCTCATATCCCAATGATGAGTACGCCATATTGAGGACTCAGAGAGAGCTGCCGAATCAATATCTGGAAAGAAAGCTTAAGTTTCCGTTAAGATCTTTGTCGTGTTGTGTACACAATCTTACACTTTATAAGACCCGTAAAGAAGGTATAAGTAGAGAGATATAAAGGAGAGAAAGTAAGAAGAGAATATAGAGTAAGTGAGAGATATTGTGATCTCCTTGGATGCCCAATGGGTCCAAGGTAAATATATTAGTGCTCCCAACCAGGGAGGTCCTCTCCTGTCTAGGAGCACTTTGTTGGAGCGTAGTGGGCAGCCACCTAATCGCTCTGGTTATTCCAATTAATTAGATTAGATATGTAACACCTAACTGATGAGCATAAACTGGCAGCAGCCAATAGAAGCAAAATGTAAACAATATTGGTCAACTATGCACCCAGAGTGCAACAGTAAAGGAACTGACTGAAACCCCTAACCTTTAACAGTTTAACCATTATATTAAGAGATGTCGATGATCTACATGACAGTGCCTCTACTCTCAATGGAGACTCCAAGGCCCCCCTCCATGCGGGGGTATCATCTTGTTGTCTTCCCTCCAGAGAAGGTTTTAAAGGGAGGCCTAAAATGTTGAGATGGTTTGATTTTTTTTTTTTGGTTTTATGTCATCGACATTTCTTTGGTCTCAATTTGCTGAAATGTAAAATGATCAGCTGTAATCTAAAGTCCACTTGTTCCCACTAGTGTCATTGTGTCAGTAATAATCACTATAAGTATGAAGCATACCTATATAGTTGGTAAAAACCAGCGTGGGAAAATGTGTAATAGTCCCGGTAGGTACTATCTCCATCAGAGAAGGATGGTCTATAGGACCTAAATCCTTTTGCTCTATTACTGTGAGAAAAGTAAAATCTCGCTTGTTAAGATAGTTCCAGCCGGGGTGTCTTTGGGTTCTTGTAGTATAAAACTGTGGGGCCAGCATGTAGGGTCTTGTTTTAAGTAAGTTGAATTTACCTACTTCCACCCATGTGTAGTATTAGTCTCGATAGGTGTCTTCAAGCTTCTTCAAAACCCCTGGAAGAATGAGGTCTATTATTTGGAGTTCCCGCTTGAGACCCCCCTGGACGCGATGGTTTCATCCTCTTAGGAAGACGTTTGTCCGGAGATGAGAAGGGGGATCTTTCCAATGGAGGTAACATAAATTCTTGATACCACTGGCAGGTCCACATGTTCCAGTTGAAGCACCTGACAAAAATCTGGGAGATCTTCTGGTGAGCGCAATGTGTGCTGTCTCCCATTATGATTCACCAGAAGTGCGAACGGGAATCGCCACATGTAGCGAAGGTCCTTTTCTCTTAGCTTGTCTAATAATGGTAATGAGAGCTCTGCGATTCTTTAAAGTGATCTGTGAGAGATCATAAAAGAGCATGATGGTCTCTCCATTGAAGACAATCTGTTCATTTCTGCGTGCTTTACGCATAATGTTCTCTTTTAGGGAGAAGTTCTGCAAGCAGCATATGATGTCGCGTGATGGCATGTTGTCAGGTCCTCTTGCTCTGAGTGCTCTGTGAGCTCTCACAAATTCTATGTCCGTCTCCTCTGGTCTTTCTAACAGGCTGTTGAAAACCCTCTGTAAAGCGGGGGTGATTTGGTCAGCCTCCACAGTCTCGGGGATTCCTCTGACCCTAATATTATTTCTTCTCCCCCTGTTATCTAAGTCCTCAAGGTGTTTGTTAATCTTGATGAGATGTTGGGACTGTGTGTGGGTAACTCTTTCCAGGCGGTTTATCGCTTTGTCCCTGCATTTGCCTGCATTTTCTACAGTGGCCATCTTGTCTGTGAGGATCAGCATGCTGGATTTTAGATCAGTTATTGCTGCCGAGAAGGTGGCTTTAATGTCGGCTGCAAAGCCTGACATTCCGGTGTATGTTAGAGGGAGGTCTGGGTGAGGAGTACTCCTACCATTCTCTTCAGCTGCAGTTTGGGAGTCCTCGCTATTATCATCCTCCATCGCACGCGGCGTCTCCATCTTGGCTCCCAGCAGGCCTTCCCGTGCCACCGGAGGATTTGGAACAAATCCTCAATGTTCCTCCCCTTGTAAGCTGCCGTTGAGCGGCGGGATCTCGTGCGGGGTGTCCCAGTGTTCCTTCTGCTCATTATCGGGTGCTTTGGGCGGCAAGTGACAGGCTAAGGCTGCCTGGATGCCGGAGCTCTTGTATCAAGCATCCATCGCTGTTGCGCGCCAAGCCACGCCCCCATGATTCTTCTCTTCTTGTCACCATTGGGAAACGTTCATTAGAATTACTCTGCTGGGTATAGTCAGAATCAGTGTCTACAGTTTGTTTTTTTATGATCCTGTTTGGGGGAACCCCTATTAGTTCTCATCCTTTTTTGACACCCACGCCCCTTGTTGTAGCTGTTGGTACTAGCTGGCGACGGAGAGTGTGATTCCGAACGGGTTGAAGATTTATTATATTGTTGAGGGTGATCCCGAGATCGTCCTTTAAAGTGTAATTTGTTGCTGGCCCATTTATAGGCTTTACCTTCAGAAAAAGATGTCTTATATTATGTTTTGGAGAATATTTTGTTGTAAGAAACCCATGGACTTGTACGTGGCTGGGAGGAGGTGGCTGTGGATCATGTCGTCCTTAGTGACCCAGAGGACTCTGGACTGAATGCCTCAGCAAACCTACACTGCATGGCCTCCCTGATCCTGCAAAGCCTGCGGAAGGATCCTCGTATTCGTGGTATCAAAGGGAGGGATGATTACTGGCTGGCAACCCTCCTTGATCCACATTACAAGGTTAAGGTTGCAGACCTTATCTTGCCGTCGCAGAGGGAGCAGAGGATGAAACATCTTCGGGAGGCCTTGCAGAAAGGTTTGTGCAACGTGTTTCCAGAGCCTGGGAGTTTACAATTTCCTGATCCTCCTGGACAACGTGTTGCTGAGGCTTCGGTCAGTCACAGAAGGAGCGGTGGAGAAGGTGGCTGTCTGACTGATGCGTTCAGACAATTTTTTAGTCCGCAGCCCCAAGGTCTGATTGGTTCCAGCAACCATCACCAGCTTCTGATTCACATGGTGCAGGATTACCTAGGGACAAGATCAGACTTGGACACCTTTCCCACCGAAAATCCTTTGGGTTACTGGGTCTTGAGGATGGATCACTGGCCAGAGCTTGAGCTACTGGCCTGTCCTGCAGCCAGCGTTCTTTTGGAATGCACATTCAGTGCTGCTGGAGGCTTTGTAATCACAGGGTGCACCTGTAAACCAAATCGGTCGATCAGCTGACCTTCATAAAAATGAATCAGTCTTGGATCACCAGCTACCAAGCACCTGATGCTGATGTAACCAATTGATTTTTTTATGTGAGTTCCCTTCAAGGCTGCCTATGCTGATGCTGAGTGACTATCCTGTTATGCTGAGTCACAATCCTCTTCCTCCTCAATTTTCATGCTGATAGCTTGTAAGAACATTTTTGGTTCTGGGCACCGCCACCAGTGGCCAAGGCCCAATATTTCTGCCCCTGTTTAACAGGGGCGTGTAATTACAAATTTTGATGCAATACTTTGCAGCAGGGCTCATTCCTGCACTCTAACTATAGTATCTGTGAGGGGTTGCAGTGTTGTGGCACCAGCACCAGTGCCCAAGGCTCAATTTTTCAGCCCCTGTTTAACAGGGGCTGATAATTACAATTTTTGATGCAATACTTTGCAGCAGGGCTCATTCCTACGCTCCAACTATAGCATCTATGAGGGATTGCAGTGTTGTGGCAATTTTTCTGCCCCTGTTTAACAGGGGCGTGTAATTACAATTTTTGATGCAATAATTTGCAGCAGGGCTCATTCCTGCACTCCAACTATAGCATCTGTAAGAGGGGTTGCAGTGTTGTGGCAATTTTTCTGCCTTTGTCTAACAGGGGCGTGTAATTACAATTTTTGATGCAATACTTTGCAGCAGGGCTCATTCCTGCACTCCAACTATAGTATCTGTGAGGGGTTGCAATGTTGTGGCACCAGCACCAGTGTCCAATGCCCAAATTTTCAGCCCCTGTTTAACAGGGGCTGATAATTACAATTTTTGATGCAATACTTTGCGAGGGGGTTGCAGTGTTGTTGCACCAGTGCCTAAGGCCCAATTTTTCTTCCCCTGTTCAACAGGGACATGAAATTACAATTCTTGATCTTATATTTCACAGCAGGGTCCATTCCTGCACCCACCAAGAGTAACTGTGAGGGCTTACAGTGTCGTGGCAACACCACCACTAGCACCACCACCACCAAAGGCCCAATTTTTCTCCCCCTGTTCAACACGTGCATGTAATTACAATTCTTGATATAATATTTCACAGCAGGGCCTGTTCCAATGCCCACCAAGAGTAACTGTGAGGACTTACAGTGTTGTGGCACCAGCACCGCCACCACCACCAAAGGCCCAATTTTTCTACCACTGTTCAACAATGGCATGTAATTACAATTCTTGATCTAATATTTCACAGCAGGGCCTATTCCTGCGCCCACCAAGAGTAACTGTGAGGGCTTACAAGGTTGTGGCAACACCAACACCTAAGGCCCCAATTTCTGCAGAGTATATAGGGCAGGCCCCTACTTTCAAACAACCAACTTACAAATGACTTCTACTTGCAAAAGGAAGGAGACAACAGGAACTGAGATGAAATCTACCCCTAGGAAGGGAAATTCTCTCCTGTAAGTGTTAATATTAGGGATGAGCCGAACACCCCCCTGTTCGGTTCGCACCAGAACATGCGAACAGGAAAAAAATTCGTTCGAACACACGAACACCGTTAAAGTCTATGGGACACGAACATGAATAATCAAAAGTGCTAATTTTAAAGGCTAATATGCAAGTTATTGTCAATAAAAGTGTTTGGGGACCTGAGTCCTGCCCCAGGGGACATGAATCAATGCAAAAAAAAGTTTTAAAAACGGCTGTTTTTTCAGGAGCAGTGATTTTAATAATGCTTAAAGTCAAACAATAAAAGTGTAATATCCCTTTAAATTTCATACCTGGGGGGTGTCTATAGTATGCCTGTAAAGGGGCGCATGTTTCCCGTGTTTAGAACAGTCTGACAGCAAAATGACATTTTGAAGGAAAAAACACATTTAAAACTACCGCGGCTATTGCATTGCCGACAATACACATAGAAGTTCATTGATAAAAACGGCATGGGAATTCCCCACAGGGCAACCCCGAACCAAAATTAAAAAAAAAAAATGATGTGGGAGTCCCCCTAAATTCCATACAAGGCCCTTCAGGTCTGGTATGGATATTAAGGGGAACCCCAGCCAAAATTTAAAAAAAAATTGACGTGGGGTTCCCCCTAAATTCCATACCAGACCCTTCAGGTCTGGTATGGATTTTAAGGGGAACCCCGCGCCAAAAAAAACAAAAAAAACGGCGTGGGGTCCCCCTAAAAATCCATACCAGACCCTTATCCGAGCACGCAACCTGGCAGGCCGCAGGAAAAAAGGGGGGGACGAGAGTGCGGTCCCCCCCCCCTCCTGAACCGTACCAGGCCACATGCCCTCAACATTGGGAGGGTGCTTTGGGGTAGCCCCCCAAAACACCTTGTCCCCATGTTGATGAGGACAAGGGCCTCATCCTCACAACCGTGGCCGGTGGTTGTGGGGGTCTGCGGGCGGGGGGCTTATCGGAATCTGGAAGCCCCCTTTAACAAGGGGACCCCCAGATCCCGGCCCCCCCCTGTGTGAAATGGTAAGGGGGTACTTACCCCTACCATTTCACTAAAAAACTGTCAAAAATGTTAAAAATGACAAGAGACAGTTTTTGACAATTCCTTTATTTAAATGCTTCTTCTTTCTTCCTTCATCTTCTTCTTCTTCTGGTTCTTCTGGCTCTTCTGGTTCTTCCTCCGGCGTTCTCGTCCAGCATCTTCTCCGCGGCGTCTTCTATCTTCTTCTCCTCGGGCCGCTCCGCACCCATGGCATGAGGGGAGGCTCCCGCTCTTCTCTTCATCTTCTTCTCTTCTTCATCTTCTTCTTCATCTTCTTCTTCATCTTCTTCTTCTTCTTCTCTTCTTCATGTCTTCTCCGGGCCGCTCCGCAGCCATGCTGTGGCATGGAGGGAGGCTCCCGCTGTGTGACGGCGTCTCTTCGTCTGACGGTTCTTAAATAACGGGGGGCGGGGCCATCCGGTGACCCCGCCCCCCTCTGACGCACGGTGACTTGACGGGACTTCCCTGTGACGTCACAGGGAATGCCACAGGGAAGTCCCGTCATGTCCCGTGCGTCAGAGGGGGGCGGGGTCACCGGGTGGCCCCGCCCCCCGTTATTTAAGAACCGTCAGACGAAGAGACGCCGTCACACAGCGGGAGCCTCCCTCCATGCCACAGCATGGCTGCGGAGCGGCCCGGAGAAGACATGAAGAAGAGAAGAAGAAGAAGATGAAGAAGAAGATGAAGAAGAGAAGAAGATGAAGAGAAGAGCGGGAGCCTCCCCTCATGCCATGGGTGCGGAGCGGCCCGAGGAGAAGAAGATAGAAGACGCCGCGGAGAAGATGCTGGACGAGAACGCCGGAGGAAGAACCAGAAGAGCCAGAAGAACCAGAAGAAGAAGAAGATGAAGGAAGAAAGAAGAAGCATTTAAATAAAGGAATTGTCAAAAACTGTCTCTTGTCATTTTTAACATTTTTGACAGTTTTTTAGTGAAATGGTAGGGGTAAGTACCCCCTTACCATTTCACACAGGGGGGGGGCGGGATCTGGGGGTCCCCATGTTAAAGGGGGCTTCCAGATTCCGATAAGCCCCCCGCCCGCAGACCCCCACAACCACCGGCCACGGTTGTGAGGATGAGGCCCTTGTCCTCATCAACATGGGGACAAGGTGTTTTGGGGGGCTACCCCAAAGCACCCTCCCAATGTTGAGGGCATGTGGCCTGGTACGGTTCAGGAGGGGGGGGCCGCACTCTCGTCCCCCCTCTTTTCCTGCGGCCTGCCAGGTTGCGTGCTCGGATAAGGGTCTGGTATGGATTTTTAGGGGGACCCCACGCCGTTTTTTTTTTTTTGGCGCGGGGTTCCCCTTAAAATCCATACCAGACCTGAAGGGTCTGGTATGGAATTTAGGGGGAACCCCACGTCAATTTTTTTATTTTTATTTTGGTTCGGGGTTCCCCTGTGGGGAATTCCCATGCCGTTTTTATCAATGAACTTCTATGTGTATTGTCGGCAATGCAATAGCCGCGGGTAGTTTTAAATGAGTTTTTTCCTTCCAAATGTCATTTTGCTGTCAGACTGTTCTAAACACAGGAAACATGCGCCCCTTTACAGGCATACTATAGACACCCCCCAGGTACGAAATTTAAAGGGATATTACACTTTTATTGTTTGACTTTAAGCATTAATAAAATCACTGCTCCTGAAAAAACGTCCGTTTTTAAAACTTTTTTTTGCATTGATCCATGTCCCCTGGGGCAGGACCCGGGTCCCCAAACACTTTTTATGACAATAACTTGCATATAAGCCTTTAAAATTAGCACTTTTGATTTCTCCCATAGACTTTTAAAGGGTGTTCCGCGGCATTCGAATTTGCCGCGAACACCCCAAATTGTTCGCTGTTCGGCGAACTTGCGAACAGCCAATGTTCGAGTAGAACATGAGTTCGACTCGAACTCGAAGCTCATCCCTAGTTAATATGGGAAAAACCTGTCTCCTCTTCACTGATGCTTTATCACCAATCCTTGTTTCACTAAAAAACCCCCAAATTTTCAAAAAAACATTTGTCATTGGGACAGAAAGTGAGGTGAAATCTTCTGAAGATGTGCACAGACAGCAAAACAAATGTTACAGGGGTGATAACCCTTCCCTATGTTTTCCAAAAAGCTTAAAAACAGATTTTTTGACTGGAGCTACACTTTAAAAATGTACCAGTTCAAAATTACAAACAGATTCTACTTAACAACAAACCTACAGTCCCTGTCTTGTTTGTGCCGCTTGTATACTGCTGTTCAGAGTATACAGGGCCTGGGGCCCCCACGCCTTTCCTTTTTTTAATTTGGGTGTGAGGTTCCCCTTAATATCCATACAAGACCCAAAGGGCCTGGTAATGGACTGGGGGGGTACCCATGCCGTTTGTCTCACTGATTTTCATCCATATTGCCGGGACCCGACATTACATTAAAGCCGCAAGCAGTTTTAAATGACTTTTATTCCTTTAAAAATGTCATTTTGTGCAGGGACTGTTCTAAGCACGGGAAACATGCACCACTTTACAGGCATACTATAGACACCCCCCAGGTACGATATTTAAAGGAATATTTCACTTTTTTCACTTTAAGCATCCTTAAAATCACTACTCCCAAAAAAAGTCAGTTTTTAAAACTTTTTTTGCATTGATACATGTCCCCTGGGGCAGGATCCGGGTCCCCAAACTCTTTTTAGGACAATAACTTGCATATTAGCCTTTAAAATTAGCACTTTTGATTTCGAACGTTCAAGTCTCATAGACTTTAATGGGGTTCTAAAGTTTGCGCGAACTTTCAGTCCGTTCGCAGGTTCTGGTGCGAACCGAACTGGGGGGTGTTCGGCTCATCCCTAGTGCCCACCAGTGCCGCCGGTTCATGCCCATCAGTGCTGCCTGTCAGTGCCCATCAGTGGTGCATATAAGTGCCACCTATCGGTGCCTATCAGTGCTGCATATCAGTGCCGTCTATCAGTGCCCATCAATTCTGCATTAACATTAACAAAGTGTGACAGCGCTGAAAGCTGAAAATTGTCCTGGGCAGGAAGGGGCGAAAGTGTCTGGTGTTGAAATGGTTAAGCATGCACTAACGCACAGAAATGAACTGTGGTAAACGGCATGTAATACACTGAAATATATGGTGTTAAACTTGCAGTAATGCACTCAAATATACAGCGTTAAATGGAAGGTAACACACTGAAATATATGGCTTTAAATGGCACATAATGCACTGAAATATATGGCGTTAAACTTGCAGTAACTCACTGAAATATACGGCGTTAAACTTGCAGTAACTCACTGAAATATATTGCGTCAAACTTGCAGTAACGTAATGAAATATAATGCATTAAATGTGCACTAATGCACAGAAATATATGGCTTTAAATGGCACATAACGCATTGAAATATACAGCGTTAAACTTGCAGTAACGCACTGAAATAAAGTGCGTTAAACGGCATGTAATGCACTGAAATATACGGCGTTAATTTTGCAGTAACGAACTGAAATAAACAGCGTTAAACGGCACACTGAACTATACGGAGTTATACTTGCAGTAATGCACTGAACTATACTGCATTAAACGGAAAGTAACACACTGAAATATATGGCGTTAAATTTGCAGTGATGCACTGAAATATACGGCTTTAAACTTGCAGTAACGCACCTAAATATACTGCGTTAAATGGAAGGTAACACACTGAAATATATGGCATTAAAGATGCACTATTGCACAGGAATATACAGCTTTAAAAGGCACATAACACACTCAAATATACAGTGTTAAACTTGCAGTAATGCACTGAAATAAACTGCACTAAACGGCATGTAACACACTGAAATATACGACGTTAAACTTATAGTAACACACTGAATTATACTGCATTAAATGGAAAGTAACGCACTGAAATATATACAGCGTTAAACTTGCAGTGGTGCACTGAAATAAACTACGCTAAATGGCACATGATGCACTAAAATATAAATAAATGGCGTTAAACGGCATGTACTGCACTGAACTGTACTGCATTAAACAGAAAGTAATACACTGAAATTCACAGCGTTAAACTTACAGTAATGCAATTAAATATACTGCGATAAATGGAATGTATAAATAATGAAGAAACTTCTGCGCTGTCAGAAATACCTATGCTAAGGGGCACTGCTGCAACACCTAAATGGCTGATCCAAACAGACAAAAGTGGTGTGAATAAAGTAAGTGGTGATTGCGCTGTGATAAAATGGGAAGGAAGGAAGAAGAAGGGGAAGGGGTTAGCTCAAATGTATAGAGAGGTGAATGAAAAATGAAAAAATTATACAAAATATAAAGGTATAATGAGCATAAGGGCTAGTATCATACTAGCACATAAAAATATTGTAAATACTGAAACAGAAGAAAAGAAAAATCTCAGTGCAAAAGGGCTAGTATCATACTAGCACATATGTGGTAACTCAGCAAATACTTATTTTACAAATTCTTAAATACAGTGCGGGTACAAAAAAATAAATAAATAATTGAACCAAATAAAAATATATAAATCAAACAAAGTCCATGTGCATGAGGGCTAGTATCATACTAGCACATAAAAAAAAATATATAAATCAAACAAAGTCCATGTGAATGAGGGCTAGTATCATACTAGCACATAAAAATATTGTAAATACTGAAACAAAAGAAAAGAAAAAATCTCAGTGCAAAAGGGCTAGTATCATACTAGCACATATGTGGTAACTCAGCAATTTTTTATTAGTGACTCCAAGAAAATAAATAAATGGTGAACAGTCCCTCCACCTTGTAGTACAAAGTGCGTGAACAATGAGTCATCAGTTCTAAAAAGGGAAGTCCACAAGCCACAGGGAAGGGAAAAAGGTCTTCAGTGAGGACACCTCTGTGCTCGCAAGCAGCTCACCTTACTGCTGCAAGACAATAGCTTGTAATCCAGTAACAAATCACCAGCAGGCAAGGGTCCCATCCAGTAGTTCAGGCGATTCGGGTGGTGGGTGTGCAGGATGGTATATAAAAAACATAAGCAGACAGTATATAGTATAACTCCGTGGCGGCCACAGTGGAAAAAGGGGACAGGACACCGAAGGGGGATGCACTCACTTTTGTAAAATGAGTGTGGGCGTCAATCCAACGAACGCCGAGTTCGTATACCTCAAAAGGGTGTCTTCAAACCGTCCCCGTTTCCTCAATGCTCATCCTAATGGGATAAATATATGTGGAGTCTTGGAAGAGAGTGCACATAGCGTGATCCCGTATATAAATCAGTTTATTAGGTTAAAAACAACATGGTACACTTACATTTACCAGAAGGCTATAGTAAAAAACATCCACGAGCGCAGTAAGGTGAGCTGCTTGCGAGCACAGAGGTGTCCCCACTGAAGACCTTTTTCCCTTCCCTGTGGCTTGTGGACTTGCCTTTTTGGAACTGATGACTCATTGTTCGAGCACTTTGTACTACAAGGTGGTGGGACTGTTCACCATTTATTTATTTTCTTGGAGTCACTAATAAGAACTTGCTGAGTTACCACATATGTGCTAGTATGATACTAGCCCTTTTGCACTGAGATTTTTTCTTTTCTTTTGTTTCAGTATTTACAATATTTTTATGTGCTAGTATGATACTAGCCCTCATGTACATGGACTTTGTTTGATTTATATATTTTTTTATGTGCTAGTATGATACTAGCCCTCATGCACATGGACTTTGTTTGATTTATATATTTTTATTTGGTTCAATTATTATAATTTTTTTGTACCCACACTGTATTTAAGAACTTAGTATGATACTAGCCATTATGCTCATTATACCTTTATATTTTGTATAATTTTTTCATTTTTCATTCACCTCTCGATAAATTGAATGTAACGCACTGAAATATACTGCGTTAAACTTGCAGTAATGCACTGAAATATATGGCTTTAAAATTGCAGTAATGCACTGAAATATACTGCGTTAAATGGAAGGTAACACACTGAAATATACAAAGTTAAACATGCACTAATGCACAGAAATATACGGCTTTAAATGGCACATAACACACTGAAATATTCAGCGTTAAACTTGCAGTAATGCACTGAAATAAACTGTGTTAAACAGCATGTAACACACTGAAATATACGGCGATAAACTTGTAGTAACGCACTGAACTATACTGCATTAAACGGAAAGCAACGCACTGAAATATATGGTGTTAAACTTACAGTGATACACTGAAATATACTGCGATAAACGGAATGTAACGCACTGAAATATACTGCGTTAAACTTGCAGTAACGCACTGAAATATATGGCTTTAAAATTACAGTAATGCACTGAAATATACTGCGTTAAACAGAAGGTAACACACTGAAATATACAGCGTTAAACATGCACTAATGCACAGAAATATATGGCTTTAAATGGCACATAACGCACTGAAATATACAGCATTAAACTTGTAGTAATGCACTGAACTATATTGTATTAAACAGAAAGTAACACACTGAAATATAAATCATTAAACTTGCAGTGATACACTAAAATATACTGCGATAAACGGAATGTAACGCACTGAAATATACGATTTAAACTTGCAGTAATGCACTGAAATATACTGAGTTAAACAGAAGGTAACACACTGAAATACACGGGGTTAAACTTGCAGTGATGCACTGAAATATACGGCGATAAACGGAATGTAACACACTGAATTATATGACATTAAACTTGCAGTAACGCACCTTATGTTAAACATAAGGTAACATACTGAAATATACGGTGTTAAATTTGCACAGAAATATATGGCTTTAAATGGCACATAATGCACTGAAGTATACAGCGTTAAACTTGCAGTAACGCACTGTAGTAAACTGTTAGTGGATGACTGCTGTCATCCACTAACAGTTCCATTTTTTTACTTCTGGGTACATGTTTGTCTGGCTGAAACCCTTCACCAAGGAACTCTGAATTTGAAGACCTGACGTCTTCTTCACCATCTCAAAGACATCCATACCAAGCCTTAAGTGACCCAACAGACTGAAAAGCTGGGGGTCATGTGGATCTGGTGAGTGGGGACACATAAGGGGTGATGTGCACCTGAATTTTCTGAAGCACCTTTCTTCCCTTCACTTTGGATTGGAGCACCTTGAGTCAATTTTTTTGGACTTTGTGTTGTTTTAATATTCAGTTACTATTTCACTTATATATTGTGTTTGCGAGAACTATATTTATATTTTTCAAACTGCGTTAAATGGCATGTAACGCACTGAAATATACAGCGTTAAACTTGCAGTAACACACTCAAATATACTGTGTTAAACAGTCACTAAACTAACACTGACTGAACTTTCGCTAGATTCGCTAGATTCATACTAATGTAAAGATTAATGGCGGTCACACTACAGTCACACTAACTGAAATATCCCTAGATTCACACTAAACTAATATTCTACACTGACAATAGAATCACAGTAGCACACTATAGCTCATAACTGTCTAGTAGCACTGAACAGAGCCCTGTTCTATCTCTCTCAATGCCAATATCACACTAAAAATGGCTGCTAATGAAATAATACTTTTATAGTGTGGGTTGGGACTAAGAGCAATGAGCCATGATTGGATAGAGTCATCATGACAGCGTCCAATTTTGGCTCTAAAAGTGCTCTTTGCCCTGATTGGGCAAAGCTTTCATTGCTTCAGCCAATCAGGGCTTTCGATGCACTGTGTGGTGGCGCAGAGCATTGTGATGGTTCTGCAGGCCAAAAAAATCGTCAATCGCTCTGATAATTTGGGTGTTTCTTGAACGTGTAAACAGCCAATGTTCGGCCCAAACTCATGCTCTGGCCGAACCGTTCGCCCATCCCTACTAATGATGTGTATGGGACAAAATTCTCTCTATGGAGTCTATACCTCTCTTAATACATTTATAAGTGAGGCCAAAATGGTCAGATGTTACAATGAAAATAAAATAAACAGTCTCTCATTAAAATATACAAGCAATAATCAATTAATTGTTACAATATGCTAAGCTCAAGTAGTAAACCTTCACAATGAGCTAGTCAGCTAGCTCATGAGCTAGTGAGCTAGCTAAATCATGAAATGTACAAGATTTTTTTTAAACCCTCATAGAAAAGCACAACGTCAAGTGATTCAACACAATTCAATCAACAATCAACACATGTAATCACAAGCAGCAATTTTATATAATGCAGAATAGCCACCAACAAAATGAATTGAATAATCACTGGTACATTGTCCCCAGCGTGTTATATCCACTAACTGGACTTTACTAAGATACAAATGTGCATCAGACTTTTTTATTTTTTATTTCTCTAAGCCCTAACTTCAGCTCTATATGTTGCACTTCTACATGGCATTTGGGATCAATATTGTTTCTCCTTAAACTAGTACATAATTGTCCCATCCTTGTGATATCGCTTAGAGGAACCTGGAAAGCAATAGTGCTTCCTGATGCCATGGCAAACTGGTAGTTATAGAGAGTGGCATTTATATAAAGTTACATGTTCACAGACTTGAAATAATTTACTTCAATCTTTTTAGGGCAATTTGCACTTAATAGTGCTTTTTCTAGCTTCAGGACTAACCAGGGGCGGCCCGTCCCTTAATCCATGTCCCCAGCCCCTAATCTACATCAAGGGCTCCGGACGCATTGATTCCAATGGGTTTTTTATCTTGAAGCACATGATTAGCTCCTGAAGCTCTAACTGGCTTCAAAAAAGGGTGGACTCGAGCCCACCCACTTGTGTGACATTAGCAAATTAATATTCACTAATATCTTCCTGCCACTCCTCCGACGAATCAGGAAGTGGGCCCCGAGATGGCCAATCAGGTCTCAGGACCCACTTCCTGTTCAGCTAGGAGGAGAAGCAATGGTCCCGACTCTTCCCTCTGCAAGCTGGAGTGAGGAGCAGCATCAGCCTCCTAAGGTAAGGTCACTAATCACCACCATCCATCTACCGCAGGGGGGGCACTGTTCGCTGCCATCTGTCTCCCCCCATTTCCTGTGAGGGGAGCACTTATTGCCATCATCCGTCTCCCTTGGGGGGTGGGGGGCACTGATCGACTATCAAAAGTTGGAAGCAATAAATGTCCAATTGTCCCTAGAGACACTTTGTCATTTATTGGTCAGCTTTCCTCTTAAATAGTCAAGACGTATTTTAAGCAAGGCTATTTAGAACCTATGGCTTTACTATGTACTGAGAGGTCTGATGTACTTGTGAGCATGGGACTTGGGGTATTAGGTCAAAGGGAGGGACACTGCCCTTCTTTTTTTATTCTCCTTTTCTTTATACCTAAATTGTACTCTGGTGACTATTCTTCCCCTTTTCTGTTTGCTCTATTCATTCCTTGTCTTTATTGATTCCCCCGATATATTACTAACATTAATTTATACATTGGGGGATACATAACCTCATATGCATCCTGTACATGTTTGGATTTTAGTTATTGTCACTGAGCCTAGTTGGGGCCTGGTCAGTTCTGTGATTGGGTATTTAAGCAACTATATGGCTGTGGGAGTATATGCAATACACTGATTTACATTGCTGTTTACTGTCATATAATGTTGCTTCAAAAGTTGTAGCTTATTCAATATACAGTATGTACTTAAAAAAAAACGTATATGAAAAAAATAATAGTAATGTGCCGAGGCAGTATGATGCACCTGTGTTTTTCCATTTAGTAGTATTTTCAGCATTCAAAATTATATGCTTCCATTCACTCCATTCCATTAATGTGATATTTTGTCCACGTTTTCTATGTACTATGAGTGAACTCCAACCCACAAATGCTTGCTTTACTTCATCTGCAGACTGCTAGCAACAAATATTTATAAACTAATTTTGAGAAATTGCTTAAGATTAATACATATTTATCTTGGTTTTCAGTGGTGAAGCCCTTGCAGTATAGTTTAGGTTACATCTGCCAGAACATTCATCAATTGCCTTACATTTCCTAGCATTGCAAGCTGATTAGATGTAATGAATTCCTCACAGCTATAAGTATAGAAAGCAAAAACTATGAAAAATGTGAGAAAAAAACATGTTGAAAATGCTTCAAGGTACAGTAAACTGGAAATATATGAAGCCATCACCTTTGTTGTTTGGTTGGGGGAGTAAAAGAGACTGAGTATTAATGTTACTTTTATCCAGCAAAGCTTTATATTAGTTAAGTTTAAAACTGTGTTCTTGGGCAAATCTTGAAAGGATTCAAAAGTACTAGACACCCACTTTTGTGCTAGAATTTAATATGCAACTTTTTATTGGAAAATAATCGCCCATGTCTGGCAAAATGCACTGTGCAATATTTCTGTTAGTAGGCATAATGTGATAAAGACAGGGAGTGTTATTTATCACTCCAAATTTTGAGGATTTCAGGATTCTTTTTATTATTTTAATATATTTCCTTGATATTAAATCAGAAAAAATGATAAATTACACCTGTCTAAAAAGCTTTTCCCCTTTTACTGGAAAATGAGACACAACCTAATTTTGATGGTCATTGTGGCTTTCCCGCAGATATATTTTTCTATTAAGAAGCATGCCTTCACTCCTTCAGCTCATAGCTATGTGTATATTTTGGTATGTTCATGTATAATGTAAATATATATATATATATATATATATATATATATATATATATATATATATATATATACATATTACATTAATATATACATATACTTGGTTTATACTGTATCCTCACATACTGAATGTATTGCATATGTCATAGATACTATAAAATAAAAATACAGCCCCCCCCCCATATGCAGGAATGCTACAAATGAAAATAGTACACAACATACCTGAGTTGTGCAGTGACAATGCTATCTAAAGTGGTCATCGAGGTCTTAAACGGAAATGCAAGAATACCTATCAGTCTCACAATGGAAAAATATGTGTAGATTATACAGTAAGGTCCCATTTATAAATATTTTCACACAAGATGCATACATTTTTCCAACTGAATTTAAATGGAAAAGTGTGTGAATCCTGGTTGAAAATTGCATCAATCCTGTGTTAAAACATTTACCCTTCTCAGTCTGATGTGCTTTTGTGCATTTTGCCTTTAAGACTTTGACAGCCACTTTAGATGGCATTTTACCTGCACAATTAATAGAAAAATATCACATATGATACTAGTCAGAATCACAAAGTGGAATACCATAAATATCTTTAACCAATTAAGCTCTAGAAGGTTTTACCCACTTCATGCAAAGGCCATTTTTTAGCACTGCGCTACTTTAACTGGTAATTGCGCCGTCATGCAACGTTGTACCCAAATGAAATTTATATAATTTTTTCACATAAATTGAGCTTCCTCTGGGAGTTTTTGATCAGCACTGAGTTTTTTAATTTTTTTGTTATTTATTTAATTTTTACTAGTAATGGTGGTAATCAGCAACTTATAGTGGGACTGTTATAGTGCGACGGGCAATCTGACACTAATATGGAATATGTCCACGGATCTTGTGGACAGATTACTGGGAGGGGCTGGGGAAGACCCAGCTGTCATGGTGCACATTATCACCAATGACAAAGTCAGAGGCAGATGGAGTGTCCTAAAGAACGATTTTAGGGACTTAGAAGCTAAATTGAGGAAAAGGACCTCCAAGGTACATCGAGCCACACCAGAAAGGCAGAGGGAGATTAGGGAAGTAAACAAGTGGCTGAAGAGCTGGTGTAGTAAGGAGGGGTTTGGGTTCCTGGAGGACTGGGCCGACTTCTCAGTCGATAACCGGTACTATAGAAGGGACGGACTGCACCTAATTGAGGAGGGTGCAGATCTGCTGGGAATGAAGATGGCCAAAAAGTTAGAGGGGTTTTTAAACTAGCAATGGGGGGGAGGGTCCAGAGGTAGAGATAGTCAGCGCGGAAGATATTCCAGAGGGTAGTATTGGGGGCATTAGTGGTAGGTTAACCAAAGCACAAAAACACAAGGTAAGTATAGTAGCAAGTCCTAGTTGCAATCTTGAAACACCCAATACAAGGACAATATGCGACCGGTCTAAACTATGTGGCATGTTCACCCATGCCAGGAGCATGGCAGACAAATGGGTGAACTAGAGATACTGTTGTACGAGGAGGATTTGGATTTTGTGGGAATTTCAGAGACCTGGTTCAACAGCTCTCATGATTGACTGGCAAGCATTCAAGGGTATATACTTTACCACAAGGATAGAGAGGGTAAAAAAGGGGGAGGGGTATGCCTATATATCAAGAATAATGTACAAGTGAATGTGAGAGATGACATCACTGAGGGATCTAGGGAGGAGGTGGAATACTTATGGGTAGAGCTCAAAAGGGATGAAGCTAAGGGGAAAATAATACTGGGAGTATGCTATAGGCCCCCTAACCTGAGAGAGGAAGTGGAGACAGATCTCCTATCACAATTTGGATTAGCAGCAAGGATGGGAAGTGTTATCATAATGGGGGATTTTAATTATCCAGACATAGACTGGGTGGAGGGAACCATGCATTCATTTAAGGCTCGCCAGTTCCTTAATGTCTTGCAGGACATTTTTATGGGTCAGATGGTAGACGCACCAACTAAAAATAAAACATTACTGGATCTACTGATTACCAACAATACAGACCTGATCATGGATGTGAAAATACAGGTCAATTAGTTTCAGTATAAATCACACAAATAGGAAACATAAAGGGAATACAAAGACACTGAATTTCAAAAGAGCCAACTTCCCTAAACTACAAACCTTGCTAAAAGGCATAAATTGTGATAAAATATTAGGAACAAAGAATACGGAGGAGAGATGGGTTTGCTTTAAGAGCATATTAAATAAGGGCATTAGCCAATGTATCCCATTGGGTAATAAATTTAAAAGAGCGAACAAAAGCCCTGGATGGCTTAACTCCAATGTAAAAATGCATATAAAAGCAAAGGAGAAGGCCTTCAAAAAATACAAGGTTGAGGGATCATCATCAGCATTCAGACTTTATAAAGAATGCAACAAGAAATGTAAGGGTGCAATTAGGATGGCTAAGATAGAACATGAAAGACACATAGCGGAGGAGAGAAAAAAAATCCCAAGAAATTCTTTAAGTATGTAAACAGTAAAAAAGGGAGGATGGACCATATTGGCCCCATAAAGAATGAGGAAGGACATCTGGTTACAAAGGATGGGGAGATGGCGAAGCTGATTGTAGAAAAGCCAATGTAGCACCAATATTTAAAAAGGGCCCAAAATACATCCCTGGGAATTACAGACCAGTTAGCCTAACATCAATAGTATGTAAACTCTTGAGGGGATGATAAGGGACTATATACAAGATTTTAACAATAAGAACGGTATCATTAGCAGTAATCAGCATGGATTCATGAAGAATCGTTCTTGCCAAACCAATCTACTAACCTTCTATGAGGAGGTGAGTTGCCATCTAGATAAAGGAAGGCCCGAAGACGTGGTGTATCTGGATTTTGCAAAAGCATTTGACACAGTTCCCCATAAACATTTACTGTACAAAATAAGGTCCGTTGACATGGACCATTGGGTGAGTACATGGATTGAAAACTGGCTACAAGGGCGAGTTCAGAGGGTGGTGATAAATGGGGAGTACTCAGAATGGTCAGGGATGGGTAGTGGGGTTCCCCAGGGTTCTGTGCTGGGACCAATCCTATTTAATTTGTTCATAAACGACCTGGAGGATGGGATAAACTAATGTGAGAAGCTGGGGGGGAACTGACTAACTGACACTGACATCCTTAGTGACACTAATACAATGATCAGTGCTAATAACATACACTGTCACTGCACTAATAACACTGGCTGGGAAGGGGTTAACATTTAGGGGTAATGAAAGGGTTAACTGTGTGTCTACAAGGTTTACTGTGTGTACTGCATGCTGTTTTTACTATGCGATGTGCCAGTTTTTACTCTCTGCTGTCTGTAGAGAGCCCTATGTTGTTTTTTTCTCTTCTGTCATTTGCTCAGCCAATCAGGTGGTCCTGGCCATAAATTATTGGCCGGGACCCACTGATCGGCTTGTTATGCAACAAATGCACGAGTGGATCTGTAAAAAAGCCCTGTCGTACAGCTATGTTACGGTGCCTCTAGGAGTGTACATATACTGCGGCGGGTTAGCAAGTGGTTAACTGTAGGATGGGTGGAAACCCAATTGTCCCTATAGGGACAACCCTATTGTCCTGCGCGACCTGCTACTCACTACGGACACAGCGGATGACCAATCACTATACCGGCCCGTAAACAATGAAAGGCTTCCTGTCATGCCATTCATTGCATACAATTGTGTTGCTAGCTTTGATTGGTCACAATGATCACATGGTACAAATAGAGCCAGTCACAGCCCATTTCTACCATTTGATTATCTGTGACCAATAACAGCTAATCACAACAATAGACAGTGTCTACACACTGTCATTCATTAAAACATATTTGCTTATAGTAGTAAAATTCACTGCAATAAGCAAACATAGTATGTAAAAAAAAATATTTCTCTGGTCACAGTATATTAAAAAAAAGAAAAGATAAAAAAGAGAAAAAAATATTTTACAAAATTCAAAAAAATTATTACATTTTTTTTTTTACATACTGTCACCAGATAGTGCCAGACCAGTTATATGATATAGCTGTACTGCAATGGTGACAGTAAGTAAAAAATAAAACATTTAACCACTTTCTGCCCGGCCCATAGCAGATGACGGCCGGGCGGTGGTTCAGTTATCCCGACTGGGCCTCATATGACGTTCAGCAGGATAACATGCCTCTGCGCGCCCGCGGGGGCGCTCATCGCGGCAATTGGTGGAGTCTGACACATGCAGTCTGACACACTGCTCCACCGATCTTGGTAAAGAGCCTACAGCGGAGGCTCTTTACCACGTGATCAGCCGTGTCCAATCATGGCTGATCACAATGTCAATAGGAAGAGCCGTTGATCGGCTTTTCCTCACTCGCGTCTGACAGACACAAGTAGAGGAGAGCCAAACGGCGGCTCTCCTGACAGGGGGGGTCTGTGCTGTTTATCAGCGCAGCCCCCCCTCAGATCACCACACTGGACCACCAGGGATCGCCACTAGGACCCCCAGGGAGAGGGGCAACATGTGGATGGCCAGATATGCACCCCATGGCCATCCACATGTGCCCAATGTGCCCAGTCAATGCCCAATCTGTGCCAATCAGTGCCCACAAATGGGCACTGATTGGCACCAGTATATTGCAGTGATGCCCAGCAACCCAATTTTGAAAAAAAAAACACATTATTTTTTACTTTTTGCTATAAACATCCCCCAAAAATATATAAAAAAACATGTTTTTCCTCAGTTTAGGCCGATACGTATTCTTTGACATATTTTTGGTAAAAAAATCGCAATAAGCGTTTATTGATTGGTTTGCGCAAAAGTTATAGCATCTGCAAAATAGGGGATAGTTTTATGGCATTTTTAATAATAATTTTTTTTTACTAGAAATGGCGGCGTTCAGCGATTTTTATCGTGACTGTGACATTATTGCGGACACATCGGGCAATTTTGACACATTTTTGGGACTATTGGCATTAATACAGCGATCAATGCTATAAAATTGCATTGATTACTGTAAAAATGTCACTGGCAGTGAAGGGGTTAACCACTAGGGGGCGGGGAGGGGTTAAGTGTGTCCTGGGCAGTGATTGTAACTGTGGGGGGGGATGGGCTAGCAGTGACATGACACTGATCGCTGCTCTCGATGACAGGGAGCAGACGGTCGGTGTCCTGTCACTAGGCAGAAGGGGAGATGCTGTTTACATCGGCATCTCCCCGTTCTTTAGCTCCGTGACATGATCGCGGGTATCCCAGCGGCGATCGAGTCCACGGGTCCTGCGGACACAGTCACGGAGCTCGTGGCAGGCGCACGTGCACAGCGGGAAATTAAAAGTAAAGTACAGGTTCCGTTACTTTGCCCAGCCGTGCCATTCTGCCGACGTATATGTGCTGACAGCGGTCAGCAAGTGGTTAAAGGTATGTCATTACTTTCTATATAGGATTTACATGTTTGAACTGTTGCAGAGTATGTCAGCGCAGCTCGGACGTTTCTATTTACCTATCTTAGTTCATCCCTAAATTCTAATCCACACCCTTTGATTTTTTTTATACAGCCTTGCTGGCCCACCAATAGAAGGGGCTTTCTGCTCCACAAGCTACGAGTCCTTGTAGCGAAGCATTGGTTGCCATACATTCCTGTTTATCATGGGGTTGTATCTGCTGCTTCCCATGTGAGAGATTTACCATCATCTCTCAAGGACTGTAATTTGTTCTTAACATATAAGGTGTCAATGCAAGTATGCTTCATCACTGGCCCACCTTTCTGAGGGCAGAATGTTTTCATACAGTTGCAATATTGGGTACTATTTACTTTGTTTTTATGAAGTCACTGTCTGTCTATAATAGATTCAACAGGGGTCTTAAACCATGCTTATAGCACTAGGTTTTTTCATTTGTTTCATATTTTGGATCGGACAGACCAACTGGTTTGTTATACACATACCAATCCCTCCTCCCTCTCTTTGATTACTGTATAAATGACACTGGCAGGGAAGGATCTAACACTAGGGGCCGATCAAGGGGTGTGTTCCCTGGGAGGTGTATCTAACTGTGAGGGGGTGAACTGACTGGAAGTAAAGAGAGATCGCTGTTTCTAATCACTAGGAACAGACGATCACTCAGTACTCCCCTGATAGAACGGGGATCTGTTTGTTTATATTGACAGATCCCCGTTCTAGCTCTCTGTGGAGTGATCGCGAGTGGCTGGTGGACATCGAGGCGGCTGATCACATGCATTGGCTTCAGCGCCTGATGTACAGCTATGGTGATTTGCGTAATAGAGCTGACCTGACGCAGTATAATGACAGCAGCTGGTCGGCAAGTAGTTACGTTTCTTGCCTTTCATGATTAATAATTTCACTTTCAACTGTTTTGTTGCCCTTTCAAGTGCCATATCTACCAATTTCTTCATAAGCAACTTCTCACTTAGCTTCCTTAAATGTATACAATGGCCATAAAATCCATTGCTTCCAGTGCGCTAAACCTGTAGGTACTGTAAACGAGAGAACCAGAACCTTTGCTAAATGAAAAATGGGTTTGATAATAAAATTGGCAGTGTCTCCTCTCCACCCAGGACAGGGCCTCTGTAAATAAAGGTTTTGTAAGATCATAAGCTCAATAATAGCCAGTAATGCCAAGCTTGGGTTTCCAAAGTGAGCAAGTCCTTTCTTGTATTAAGAGAGGTATGGACTCCGGAGAGAGAGAGATATCACATTGTGCCCCTGTACAAATCATTAGTAAGAACTCATCTGAAATATGCAGTTCAGTTTTTGGCACCAGCTCTCAAAAAGGATATCGGGGGGAACTGGAGAAAGTGCAGAGAAGGGCAACCAAACTGATAAGAGACATGAAGGAGCTCAGCTATGAGGAAAGATTAGAGGAACTGAATGTATTCCCTCTAGAGAAGAGGAGATTAAGGGGGATATGATCAACATGTACAAATACATAAGTTGTCCAATAAGTGAACTTGGTGTTGAGTTATTCAAAGGTCATCACAGAGGACAAGGGGGCACTCTTTACATCTAGAAGAAAAGAGATTTAATCTCCAAATACGGAAAGGTTTCTTCACAGTAAGAGCTGTGAAAATGTGGAATAGACTCCCTCCAGAGGTGGTTCTGGCAAGCTCAGTAGATTGCTTTAAAAAAGGCCTGGAATCTCTCCTAAATGCACATAATATAACTGGGTACTAACATTTATAGGTAAAGTTGATCCAGGGAAAATGCCTCTCAGGGGAAATGGAATGACTGTTTCCCCTGCTAAAGCAAATTGGATCATGCTTTGCTGGAGTTTTTCGCCTTCCTCTGGATCAACTGTGGGTGAAGGATTGTGTATATGGGATTGTATAATTTTTTTTTTTAGTTGAACTGGATGGGCTTGTGTCTTTTTTAAACCTGGCTAACTATGTAACTATGTAAAGGGGATTCCCTTCCTGGGAAAATAAACAGTAATCTAAACAAAATAATTGGGAGCAGAGGAACTACTGCAGCCAGAATATAACATTAACCATGGTAATGGTAAAAGTACATGGATGCACACCAGCATTGGCGGCTGGTGCTCAAAATTTTTTTGGGGGGGGCGAGAAACAAACAGAAAAATTCTGAAAAAACTCATCAAATGCCACCACTGTGCCCATCAAATGCCACTACTGTGCCTGTCAAATGCCGCCACTGTGCCCACTGTGGTGGGACGTCACTGCTTTGTGCCCCTCTGTGGCGCTTTAGTATGACGTCGGTGCAGGTGCGCCGTCTGACCGTCTCGATCCCCGTGCTGTCCGTGCAGCGCATGCGCGCGGCGTCTTCTACGCCTGCGCTGTGTGGAGGCGTGGTGCAGTGGCGACTCAGGGGGCCCGCCCATGGAGGTGTGGTCGAGAGGAGATTACACTCAGCTGTTCGGCATTAGGTGGAACAGCTGGGTGCTGGGGTTTCTATTTACATCACTCAGTCAGTGCAGGTCAGGTAGGGCCAGGGACATGACGTTCCTTGGAGGAGTCTGTGTTTGGAATCTCAGCTTTTTGGGTAAGCCACACTATTTACCTTTCTTTTTTGTACATTGATGGTTATCTTTTGGTGATATAGCAGCTCACAAAGTAGTAAGTCCCCTGTCTGCTTTTTATTCTTCAACAGCATTCCCACCAGACAGCGGCTTCCCCAGCTTGTGCCTTTCCAGACCTCCCAGCCATCTTCCCCCATTTTCCATCCGTCTGTGAGTGTTACCACCTGTCAACTTAGGTAGGTTTTCTCTATTTTTGGATGCTCTTATTGGTTGGAGGGGTTATATTATTTTTCCCTCCCTATGTATATACCCACCTTTTTTAGACATTTTGCCATTTTTATTTTTGTTTTCTTACCTTTGTTTTTTCCCCCTGCTCTTCTTTCCAGATCTTTTTTTTTTTCGGGGGGGGGGGGGGCCCAGTGCATATGCCAGCCTGCTGTTGGCCTAAATTCTCAGAACCCAGTGGGGCTGGGTCGGGTGTGGCTCGGGTGTGAAGAAGGGGACATTGTTTTCTCCCCCTCCATTTCATGGCCTCCATTTCTCTTTTTTCTATTGATTACCATTTGGTGGATGGGATCTTTGGGAAACTCCATGCCATAGTATTCCTCACCTTTTAAGATTTTTGGATGCGTACATGTACTTTCTTAGCTATTCTGATGTAAGTATTGCTATGTCTGTTGTATTCAATATATATGTAGCACCATTTGTCAGGACTTGTGTATTTGTGTATTTAAATCTCATAGACACTGTACTTCTGGTGAAAATCCCTGATGAAGGAGACTACAGTTCATCTCTGAAACATCGTTGGGTTTAGGATTGTGTACCATGTTATTATGCTAAACGTTTGTACTATATCATGCATCCTTTCATTTATATTTATTATGTGTTTCTCATGTGTACAATAAACTTTTTATTTATATATATATATATATATATATATATATATATATATATATATTGTTTTGGTAGTGCCTTTAAAGTCCCACCCCTAGGGGGTTCCTCTATTTCCATATTCATTTGGGATGTGGCACACCTTTTTTCTAACAATTCTTTTCGGATACCCCTCTTTCATTTGTGCCCATCAAATGCCGCCACTGTGCTCGCCTAAATACAGCCACTGTGCTCGTCTAAATGCAGCCATTGCGCCCATCAAATGCAGCCATTGTGCCTGTCAAATTCAGCCATTGTCCCCGTCAAATGCAGCCACTGTGCCCTTCAAATGCCACCACTGTGCCTGTCAAATGCAGCCACTGTGCCTGTCAAATGCAGCCACTGTGCTGCCAAATGCAGACACTGCGCCCATCAAATGCAGCCACTGTGCCCTGCAAATGCAGTCACTGTGTCCCACCCCTTGCTCGCTCGCTGACTGCCCGGCACTTACCTCATCTTGGTGGGGATCAGGCAGCGGGTCAGGCGGTGAACTGTCGGGTGAGCAGCGGGTGATGGCGGAGGACCCTGTGTCCTCTATTTGTCTCGTCTTCTGCTAGGCGTCCAATCACGCGCCAGTGCCTTCAGCAAATCAGGTGATGAGTATTAGACCCACACCTCCTGATTGGCTGAGAGGCGGTTCAGTGTTAGAAAAAGCGAATATTCACTTGATTTGATTTCACTTGGTTTGTAGCGCAATGCGAATCCACCTTTTTGGAAGCCTATTAGAGCCTATGGCTGGAATTCAGGTGCCTGGCATCCAAAAAAGCATCTCCATACTACACAGAGGACGTTGGCGTGACAGAGGGGGCGGCACCCGAGCCCTTAATAACAGCACATACTAAAATTGACTTATCTGTCCCTGACACTTGCTGGCTGTGTTTACAGGCTCCTGGCACCATGACCCACATTTGGGGTACATTCTCAAACATTTTCCCATTCTGGGATAGAATTTTACACTTGTTTGATAAACTTGTTGGAGATCAAAATTCCCAACAAACCCCAGATCACTGTATTGTCCATGTTGCCAGGCTTCTATAAACAAATTAAGAAAAGCTTATTTGTGCATTTCATCACCACTGCCCGCTCTGTAATCGCAAACACTGGTGACAGGTCAAAGCACTATCGCTGGCTGAATTGGCTTGTAACATTTACCATTTGGAACGTATGATTGTGTGGGATGAGGAAAAAACAACAATCTTATGTGGACAGTGTTGTCCCATTTCAGATATGTCTCTGTTTTGTACGTATATATTATTAGCATTCTTCTAATAATACTTGATTAAACATAATAGCACATACATTCAATGTACTGTACATACAGGACCCAACAAGAGTTCTGGTGAAATTGCACACAAATACCCAGGTTTGTATTGTTATTGATAAAGATACCTCCAGATAAATATTGCACCAAAGTTCAGTTGCAGGGGCCCTTGAGAGTGATCGCAATGTGGTGTGTGGCACAGTGTCAGAGACCTATAGTGAGGATCAATGGTGATGGGAAGATCCTTCAGCTGTTTGTCAGGGAATGCCTGAATGATTAATTTTGTCAGCAATGTTGGTTGTTTAATTGATCAATGGACAACAGTGCCTCCAATACAAAAATCATTTATAAAAAAAACATTAGACTGACTAAATTAATTATTAGTTATTTTTGCCCATGCAGAAATCCTTTGAATAACCCAATAAAATCAGTGTGAGTATGGACTGAGACTTTCAAAAATAAATTAATATTTATTTACAAGTCACTTTACAAACACCATAAATAATAGTCAGATTGTGATATGCATAGACACTGAGATATTTGCACTGAAGTTCTAAAACTGTTACTGTAGAGTATATATAGATTAGATTGAATTAAAAAAAGAATTTCCCCTTTTGGCAGATAATAATCTGTGTTTGACTAACTTGGCCTGTGAACCCGCTGTAGTCAAATTCCCGGGAAAAGCCAGTCTAAAATTATACCAATACGGCAAATTAAAATTACCACATTTTGGGGTGTTTAGGATATCTAATGTGGTAGCAAATCAGCTAGCAGACAAATAATTGCTCACAGAAAAATCAATAAGAGAAATGGAAACTATAGATACCCTTCCATAAGTGGGTGTAGGCTTTAAAATGGTTGTTGCCTCTTAATGGTGAAGTGTCCTGATGTATGTCCCTGTAGATGATGGGTGTGCGTCCTGTGTTGTGTCCATCTTCAGATGATAAGATCTGATCATTATTTTCAAGTGTCCCTTTTTGTCTAGCTGACTTGTTATATCATCAGTGAGGAGAATACACTCATAAAAATCACAGAAGGTCCAGAACGTGTAACCTTACTTCTCATTGGTGGACCGCATAATCAACTATGTATTTACACAAGCATGAGCTCCCTTAGCCACTGGGTGGCACTTTGAAACTAGAAATCTCTGTACTCAGATTTTCAGGGAGAAGGAATTTTCTATAACACCTCATCGTCATATTAACTCTAAATTAACTATAAATATTTTTTATGATAAATTAATAGTTTTCTATAAAGGATTCAACTATGTTAGTTGACCTGAAAACATGAAATGCCCTTCAGAGTCTGGCAGTTTCCTTATTTGTGGTAGTAGCATTTACATGAAATTTTTTTTTTAAACTGCAACTAGATATACATTTCAGTCCATAATTACAATATTGATGATACACCTAAAAGAAGTAAAATAATTTGCATACTTAAACCACTACCTGATTATGGCTACATTATAACACACACAAACGGAATATCTCTAACAATGTTGATCACTAATAAGCAAATCTTATTAATATTAAGAAACTCATTTTCCACCAATGTAATATTTTGTCAGGATAAAATATTTTTGTATGCGTTCGACATATATGCATTGCAACATTGTGTTTCCAGAATGACGGCTACAGTGCGGACCTACTTTGCTGGGAGGCCATCAATAGACTCCCTCCTCTTTGCACGCTCCCTGCGCACACCATGCAGGGCGCGCTTGGCGCATGCTGTGATCACAGAGTCAATGAGACTCAGGTGATCACAGATCAGAGTAAGGGGTTGATCCCGGCCCCTTACCACGTGATCAGCTGTCAGCCAATGACAACTGTTCACGTGATGTAAACAGAAGATCGGTAATCGCTTTTTTTTTCTTCTCACGCTGACAGCGCAAGGAGAAAAAAAAGCCTATCAGCGGCTTCTGTTGAAGGGACATTGGTCCCGAAGAGGAAGAGGCGAAGCTGCCTCATCTGTGCCCACCAGTACCGCCTGCTAGTGCCACCTGCCAGTGCCACGAATCAGTTTCCACAGTGCCAAGAATCAGTGCCCACTAGTACATAAAAGTGCCAGCAATCAGTGCCACCTGTCAATGCCCACCAGTGGTGCCAATCAGCGCCTCATCAGTGCCACCGAGCATTGCTGCCTATCAGTGTCACCTACCAGTGCCAATCAGTGCCCATCACTGCCACCCATCAGTGCCCATAACTACCACCCGTCAGTGCCCATCAGTGCCACCTATCAGTGCCACTTATTAGTGCCCTTCAGTGCCACCTATCAATGCCCTTTAGTGCCGTCCATCAGTGCCACCCATCAGTGCCATCTCTCAGTGACCACCAATGCCACCTATCAGTACCCAAAAGTGCCACCTCATTTGTGCCCATCAGTGCCACCTATTAGTGCCCATCAGTGCCACCTTATCAGTGCCCATCAATGCAGCCTATCGGTGCCCATCAGTGCAGCCTATCAGTGACAATCAGTGTAGCCTCATCAGCATACATCAATGAAGGAGAAAAATTACTTGTTTGCAAAATATATTAACAAAATATAAAACGGTTTTGTATTTTTTTTTTAATTCTGTCTTTTTAATTTTTTTTTACAAAAAATAAAAAACCCAGAGGTGATCAAATACCACCAAAAGAAAGCTCTATTTGTGGGGAAAAATTTATAAAAATGTAATTTGGGTACAGTGTTGTATGACTGTGCAATTGTCATTCAAAGAGTGACAGTGCTAAAAGCTGAAAATTGGTCTGGGCAGAGGGGGAGTTTAGGTGCCCAGTAAGCAAGTGGTTAAAGTCATACTGTATACTTATAAATATGTCAATGATAACAATAGTTATTTTGTCCAGTAAAAAAGTTTATCATACATTGGGAAAAACAATAGCTCAATCTCAATTATACATACTACAGTGCATTTAAAAAGTATTCATACCCCTTGAAATTTTCCACATTTTGTCATGTTACAACCAAAAATGTAAATGTATTTTATTGGCATTTTATGTGGCAGGTCAACACAAAGTGGCACATAATTGTGAAGTTAAATAAAATAATAAATGTTTTTCAAATTTTATTACAAATATGTGAAAAGTGTGGCATGCATTTATATTCAGTCCCCCTGAGTCCATACTTTGTATAACCACTTTTCGCTACAATTACAATTGCAAGTCTTTTTGGCTATGTCTCTACCAGCTTTGCACATCTAGAGAGTAAAAAGGTTGCTATTCTTCTTTGAAAAATAGCTCAAGCTCTGTCAGAATGGATGGAGAGCATCTGTAAACAGCAATTTTCAAGTCTTGCCACAGATTCTCGCTTGGATTTAGGTCTGGACTTTGACTGGGCCATTCTAATGCCGCGTACACACGGTTGGACTTTCTATCCTACTTGGTCCGGCACACTTTCCGATGGACTTTGTCCGCCAGGTGCGCCGGACTTTAAAACGGACAGACTTGCCCACACACGCCGGGACTTTCCGGCGGGGTAAGTCCGCCCGTCTTTCCGACGGACTTTCGCCGGAGTTCCGGCGGACTTTCAGAATGAACGGACTTGCCCACACACGGACAAGTCCGTTCATTTTGAACGTGACTCAGGTGCGACGGGACTAGAAAGGGATGTCAATCTTGCCGCTTTTATCGGCGAGATTGACACCTTGCGAGCCCCGTCGCGGGGCATACCAGGCCCTTAGGTCTGGTATGGATTATAAAGGGGAACCCCTACGCCGAAAAAACGGCGTGGGGCCCCCCTAAAATCCATACCAGACCCCGATCTGAGCACGCAGCCTGGCCGGTCAGGAAAGGGGGTGGGGACGAGCGAGCGCCCCCCCCTCCTGAACCGTACCAGGCCGCATGCCCTCAACATGGGGGGTGGGTGCTTTGGGGGAGGGGGGCGCCCTGCGCCCCCCCCCAAAGCACCTTGTCCCCATGTTGATGAGGACAAGGGCCTCTTCCCGACAACCCTGGTCGACCACGCCCCCTAAAACGTCACAGTCCTAGCATGCCCAAGGACTGTGACATCATATGGGGGCGGGGTCTCCGCCTATATAAGTCACAACGCAGCCCTCAGAGACCAGTCCAGCCGGAGAGAGCGTCGTGTCAACATCTGGGGGAAGAGAAGAGAAGAGAAGCCAAGAAGCCAAGAAGCCAAGAAGCCCGGACCTCCGCTGGCAATAGAGCTACATGAAGACAGCGGAGGGGCCGGCCGAAGACCTGCGACACTGGGAGAAGAGAGCGGAGAAGAACCAACCGGACGCCGGGAGAAGATGAAGCGGAGGGACCCCCGAAGCCGGAGGAAGATCCCCCCCCCGGAGCTGTTTATTAAAATATTTTAAAAACCTGTGTAGTGTGTTTTATTACTTACACTTTTTTCCTAGGTAAATGGGTAGGGGTACCATGTACCCCATACTCATTTACATAGGGTGGGGGGCCGGGATCTGGGGGCCCCCTTATTAAAGGGGGCTCCCAGATTCCGATAAGCCCCCGCCCGCAGACCCCGACAACCAACGGCCAGGGTTGTCGGGAAGAGGCCCTTGTCCTCATCAACATGGGGACAAGGTGCTTTGGGGGGGGGCGCAGGGCGCCCCCTCCCCCAAAGCACCCACCCCCCATGTTGAGGGCATGCGGCCTGGTACGGTTCAGGAGGGGGGGGGCGCTCGCTCGTCCCCACCCCCTTTCCTGACCGGCCAGGCTGCGTGCTCGGATCGGGGTCTGGTATGGATTTTAGGGGGGGCCCCACGCCGTTTTTTCGGCGTAGGGGTTCCCCTTTATAATCCATACCGGACCTAAGGGCCTGGTATGCCCCGCGCTCGCCGCAATAGGAAGATTTGTTTTTCCTATTGCAGCGAGCGCGAGATGCAATACCCTGCCCTCGTGTCGTATTTGGTCTGTCGGACCAGCCTACACACGAGCGGGCTTTCCGTCGGACCAGCACACACACGAGCGGACTTTCCGCCCGAAACTGAGTCCGACGGAAAGATTTGAAACTTTCTTCAAATCTAGGTCCGGCGGGCTTTTGGGAAGAAGTCCGCCGGAAAAGTCCGCCGCCGCCCACACACGGGCGGATTGTCCGGCACATTCTGGTCCGCCGGACCAAGTATGCCAGAAAGTCCGACCGTGTGTACGCGGCATTACACATGAATATGCTTTGATCTAAACCATGCCATTGTAGCTCAGGTTGTATGTTTAGGGTCATTGTTCTGCTGGAATGTGAACCTCCGCCCCGTCTCAAGTCTTTTGCAGACTCTAACAGGTTTTCCTCTAAGATTGCCCTGTATTTGGCTCCATCCATCTTCCCAGCAACCCTGACCAGCTTCCCTGCTGAAGAAAAGCATGCCCTTGAATAGTAAGAACAGAATCCAATCTAGATTTGTAGGGGGGGAAGCGTCCCCCACTTTCAGACACCCCCTAATGGGTTCTAATTGTGTCATGGGTGGGGGGCTAGTATATTGTTGATAGCTGTAGAACTGAAGGAGGAAAAAGTAGACAAACCAAATTAGCGATAGCCATAAGATCGAGTATTAACATATCTATAGCTAGTACAAACCCAGACCACCTCAAATTGTCATTGTAACTATTCATGAGGAACACATATTAAGACAATTATTTAAAACAATTGTGAGGGGAAGCATAGGTGTGTGGTACCGTAAGGTTGCTAGAAAAAAGAAAAAAGAAAAAGGGGGGAATGGGCTCAACAGAGTGAGCCTCATCCAAATATAAGAATTCTCAATATGGTGAATTCTGTCACCAACCTTATACCGTATGGGAACTCCTGGAACCTGCTTCCATGAGGTCAAAATGACTAGTACCTATAGGTACCACTTACATTGGAGTTTAACAGAGAAAACCAGTGCAGCAAAGTGGAAAGACAAGTATAGAAAAGAAGGTAGGAAAGGAGGGGAAATAAAGAAGACCTAGTGACCAAATGAGTTCCTCCCATCCTCTCTCAGGAAACATGGACGGAGTCAATTGGTGAGTTTCAGCTGTATATATTGGGTCCAAGATTCCCAGATAGCCTCAAATTTCTCATTAGTGTCCAACAAAGTGCTTAATAGGTTTTGCTAAGCCATAATCCAGGAAATTTTCCTTTTGACCAAGGTGAAGAAAACGTATGGTTGTTTCCAGGCTCGGGCAATTGTCAATTTAGTCCCTAGGATAATAAACACAATAAGGCGTTGAGCCAGTTTGGTGGCCTTACGGACTGGAAAGTTGAGCAGCGCAAGGTGGGGAGATTTCTGTATGGGGAGACCCAAGATTTTACAGAGTAAGTGGAAGACTTTGTTCCAGATACCTCTAATATTGGGACATTCCCACAATATATGCAATACTGATCCCACGTGTCCGCAATTTCGGAAACACTGGGGGGGGTGTCAGGTAGATTTTAGCTAGTTTTTGTCACAAATGTCATGTCTACCTCAATGCAGATAGTCAGACACTATAGCTAGCTACTGTGTGCTTCACCTATAGCCGCCCCATTTCCCTTAAGACAAGCAGGCCTACCAGTACTTGGTTTCCCCAGGACTTATACACAATGATATAGCGTCTGGCCACCACACCAGGGCAGACGCGAACAGAGCAAACACACTACTTGCAGTTTAGCAGACAGATAGCATGGTTCTAAGTCAGTCCAGGTAATGAGGCAGGCTGTGTTCAGGGAATAATCCAATATCCGATCTGGGTCATACACAGGGAAATCCAACAGCAAAGCAAGGCAGACAAATGGGAGGCTTGATCAGGAACAATGCAGGTAACTGTCTATATCACAAGCAAGGGATAGAGTGTTCAGTTTGCTTATATCAGGTGACTGATCAGATCAATCATCTTGCAGGTTGCTGGAATGAGGAACAGGGGGACTAAGTGATCATGACATTACCCCCCCTCTGAGGAGGGGCCCCCGGACCCTTAAAGACCAGTTGGGCATCCAGCATAAGACCATCAGACTGGGCAGAGGTCAGTAAATCCACAAGATTAGGGTGGTTAGCAGGGAACATGTCAAAGGGGTTAAGCCGGACAGTCGAAACACGAGCGGAATATAGAGAGCACTGAAAAAAGGATTGAAAGCCCCACCTGGCCGAATGAGGCAGTTTATCCAAAGGGTGGATTAAACCTCTTACACCGGTTAGAAAAGTAGGGTGAGGCCAGGTTACAGAAAGATAAAAATAAGAAAAAGCATGAGGCGCAATGGGCATAGGCCAGACCGGCACAATTAATGCAGTGGCCGACTGAGCCGCATCCCCAAGTGCAGTGACCGTCTGAGTCACATCCCTAGAAGGTCCTGAGTAGGGATGAGCTTCGTGTTCGAGTCGAACCCATGTTCGACTGGAACATCGGCTGTTCGGTCGTTCGCCGAATTGCGAACGATATGGGCCGTTCGCGCCAAATTCGTGTGGCGCGTCACGGCCCATAATTCACTGCGGCATCGCAGTGCATTGCTTGCTGATGATTGGCCAAGCATGCACTATGACCCGCATGCTTGGCCAATCACAGCGCCGCCTGAACAGAGAGCCGTAATTGGCCAAAGCCAAGGAGGCTTTGGCCAATTATGGCTCAGGGGATTTAGTACACGCCCCACACTAAATAAGGCCGCCTGCACAGCGGACCTGTGTAGTGTGTGTTCCGGCGTTGAAAGAGATAGACAGAGAGACAGTGTCATTTGATTTGAGTTAGATAGATTAGGCAGAACAGTCAGTCAGTTAGCTGCACTTACAGTGTATTTTGTATATATATGCATCCCAGGTGTTGCATATATATATATACACTGTACTCAGTTTAGCTAGATCCGTTCCTGTTATCTTCTAGACTATTTACATTTAGTGCAGTGCGTCCTGCTCACAGTGTTCAGCTAGATCCGTTCCTGTTATCTTCTAGACTATTTACATTTAGTGCAGTGCGTCCTGCTCACAGTGTTCAGCTAGATCCGTTCCTGTTATCTTCTAGACTATTTACATTTAGTGCAGTGCGTCCTGCTCACAGTGTTCAGCTAGATCCGTTCCTGTTAAATTCTAGACTATTTACATTTAGTGCAGTGCGTCCTGCTCACAGTGTTCAGCTAGATCCGTTCCTGTTATCTTCTAGACTATTTACATTTAGTGCAGTGCGTCCTGCTCACAGTGTTCAGCTAGATCCGTTCCTGTTATCTTCTAGACTATTTACATTTAGTGCAGTGCGTCCTGCTCACAGTGTTCAGCTAGATCCGTTCCTGTTATCTTCCTACTGACAGGCAGGCTTGTCTTGTTACAGTATTAACAGCTACCTAAAGAAAATTACTGGTGTTCTTTTGATCCTATTAGTACCACGGTCAGGCAGCTAGACTATTAACATTTAGTGCAGTGCGTCCTGCTCACAGTGTTCAGCTAGATCCGTTCCTGTTATCTTCCTACTGACAGGCAGGCTTGTCTTGTTACAGTATTTACAGCTACCTAAAGAAAATTACTGGTGTTCTTTTGATCCTATTAGTACCACGGTCAGGCAGCTAGACTATTTACATTTAGTACAGTGCGTCCTGCTCACAGTGTTCAGCTAGATCCGTTCCTGTTATCTTCCTACTGACAGGCAGGCTTGTCTTGTTACAGTATATAAAGCTACCTAAAGAAAATTACTGGTGTTCTTTTGATCCTATTAGTACCACGGTCAGGCAGCTAGACTATTTACATTTAGTGCAGTGCGTCCTGCTCACAGTGTTCAGCTAGATCCGTTCCTGTTATCTTCCTACTGACAGGCAGGCTTGTCTTGTTACAGTATTTACAGCTACCTGAAGAAAATTACTGGTGTTCTTTTGATCCTATTAGTACCATGGTCAGGCAGCTAGACTATTTACATTTAGTGCAGTGCGTCCTGCCCACAGTGTTCAGCTAGATCCGTTCCTGTTATCTTCCTACTGACAGGCAGGCTTGTCTTGTTACAGTATATAAAGCTACCTGAAGAAAATTACTGGTGTTATTTTGATCCTATTAGCACCACGGTCAGGCAGCTAGACTATTTACATTTAGTACAGTGCGTCCTGCTCACAGTGTTCAGCTAGATCCGTTCCTGTTATCTTCCTACTGACAGGCAGGCTTGTCTTGTTAAAGTATATAAAGCTACCTGAAGAAAATTACTGGTGTTCTTTTGATCCTATTAGTACCACGGTCAGGCAGCTAGACTATTTACATTTAGTACAGTGCGTCCTGCTCACAGTGTTCAGCTAGATCCGTTCCTGTTATCTTCCTACTGACAGGCAGGCTTGTCTTGTTACAGTATATAAAGCTACCTGAAGAAAATTACTGGTATTCTTTTGATCCTATTAGTACCACGGTCAGGCAGCTAGACTATTTACATTTAGTGCAGTGCGTCCTGCTCACAGTGTTCAGCTAGATCCGTTCCTGTTATCTTCCTACTGACAGGCAGGCTTGTCTTGTTAAAGTATTTACAGCTACCTAAAGAAAATTACTGGTGTTATTTTGATCCTATTAGTACCACGGTCAGGCAGCTAGACTATTTACAGTTAGTGCAGTGCGTCCTGCTCACAGTGTTCAGCTAAACCCACAAGTTAGTGGGGTGCGTCCACCTCACAGTGTTCAGCTAAAGCTACCTGTAGAAGGTTGGTGGTGTTCTCATACTACAGGCAGGTAGTTGATTTTGCTAGCTGCAGTATATATATATATATATATATATATATATATATATATATATCCCAGCTTAGTGCAGCTACAGGCCATTAGTATGTCTGGAAGGCCAAGAAGGAGAGGCAGACAGTCACAAGCCAATAAGAGAGGGCAAGCAGGCTCTGTGTCTAGTGCTGGTCGTGGAGACGGTGCATCCTCATCAGCACGTGGCCATGGGACACGCTTGGCCTTTTTTTCGGCAGCTGGCCGTGTTGAGCCGCAACATGCGGAAGACTTGGTCGAGTGGATGACCAAGCCGTCCTCATCCTCCTCATCCTCTCTCACCCATGCCCAGGGTGCTTTGTCTGGCAAAGCAGCGGCCTCTTCCCTCGGCTCAATGTCATTAGTGACTCCTTCCCTAGCTCCACCATGTCCTCCTGAGGAGTCCCTCGAACTGTTTGACCACAGTGTTGGGTACATGCTCCAGGAGGATGCCCAGCGTTTGGAAGGCTCTGATGATGATACTGAGCTCGATGAAGGCAGTAACATGAGCACGGACAGAGGGGGTGCCCAAGAAGGACAGCAATCTGGCAGTCATGCTCCCCCTGCTGCAGCATACTGCCGGGTTTGCTCCAGTGATGAGGAGGGAGGGGATGATGAGGTCACTGACTCAACGTGGGTGCCTGATAGGAGAGAGGAGGAGGAGGAGGAGGAGGAGGCGGCACATCACCAACGAGGCAGGATGCCCTCCAGGGGCCAGCCTAAGGGCAGCACATTGACTGCATCACATGTGCAGGGCGCTGCAGTCTCTGCGCGTTATTCAAAAAGTTCTTTGGTGTGGGCCTTTTTTGAGACGAGTGCATCAGATCGCACCGCTGCTATTTGCAACATATGTCTCAAGCGTATCTCACGTGGCCAAAACATCTCCTGCTTGGGTACCACATGCTTGACCAGACATATGTTGACCTGCCATGCAGTTCGTTGGCAAGCGCATCTAAAAGACCCACACCAAAGAACAAAGAGGACCTCTCCTTGTTCCTCATCAGCTGAGATTTCCAACCCCACTAGACCTTCAGTCCTCTCTGAGACCTGCACTGAGAGGAATGAAGGTGTAGAATTAGGTGTGTCACAGCCAAGTACTTGTGGGCAATCTGCTTTTGGTACACCGACGTCAGATTGTACCAGGCAAATTTCCCTGCCCCAGCTGCTGCACCGCTGAAAGAAGTTTGCTCCCAGCCATCCACATGCCCAGCGGTTGAATGCTAGCTTGGCAAAATTGCTGGCACTTCAACTGCTGCCTTTTCAGTTGGTAGACTCTGCCCCCTTCCGTGAGTTTGTGGAATGTGCGGTTCCTCAGTGGCAGGTACCCAAACGCCACTTTTTCTCACGGAAGGCGATTCCGGCTCTCTACCGGCATGTGGAAGGCAATGTCCATGCCTCGCTGGACAGGGCGGTCAGCGGTAAGGTGCATATTACCGCTGACTCATGGTCCAGCAGGCATGGACAGGGACGTTACCTAAGTTTCACGGCGCATTGGGTGACTCTGCTGGCAGCTGGGAAGGATGCACGACAAGGTGCAGTAGTGTTGGAGGTTGTTCCGCCACCACGCCTTCAAAACGCTAATGATTGTGACACATCTCTCTCCTCCACCCCCTCCTCTTCTTCTTCCTCCATGGCCTCTTCCTCGGAACCAGCGGTGCTCCGTAGTCGTTCAAGGGGCTACGCAAGTACGCAGGCCAAAAGATGCCATGCGGTGCTTGAGCTGGTGTGCTTGGGGGACAGGAGCCACACTGGGGCAGAGGTTCTGTCAGCTCTGCAGGGGCAGGTTCAGAGGTGGTTGACGCCACGCCAACTTAAGGCAGGAATGGTGGTTTGCGACAATGGAACCAACCTCCTCTCTGCCCTCCGACAGGGACAAATGACCCATGTGCCCTGTTTGGCTCACGTCCTTAACTTGGTGGTGCAGCGGTTCTTGGGCAGGTACCCGGGCTTACAGGATGTCCTGAGGCAGGCCAGGAAAGTCTGTGTGCATTTCCGCTGGTCATATAATGCCAGTGCTCGGCTGACGGACCTCCAAAAGGAGTTTAACCTGCCCAAGAACCGCCTAATCTGTGACATGCCCACCAGGTGGAACTCAACGTTGGCCATGCTGCAGCGGCTGCACACGCAGCAGAGGGCCATCAATGAGTACCTGTGCGACTATGGCACCAGGACAGGATCAGGGGAGCTTGTTTTTTTTTCCCCACGCCAGTGGGCCATGATCAGGAATGCATGCACTGTCCTGTCACCATTTGAGGAGGCCACGAGGATGGTGAGCAGTGACAGTGCATACATCAGTGACACTGTCCCCCTTGTCCACCTGTTGGAGCACACGCTGCGTGGAATAATGGACAGGGCACTTGAGGCAGAACAGAGGCAGGAAGAGGAGGACTTCCTTAGCTCTCAAGGCCCCCTTTATCCAGACAGTGTTCCTGCGTGCCCGCCGATCACACAGGAAGAGAACGAGGAGGAGGAGGAGGAGGAGGAGGAAGATTGTGTCAGTATGGAGGTGGAGCCTGGCACTCAGCATCAGCAGCAGTCTTTAAGGGATCAGTCCCAAAAAACACATGGACTTGTACGTGGCTGGGAGGAGGTGGCTGCGGACCATGTCATCCTTAGTGACCCAGAGGACTCCGGACCGAATGCCTCAGCAAACCTACGCTGCATGGCCTCCCTGATCCTGCAAAGCCTGCATAAGGATCCTCATATTCGTGGTATCAAGGAGAAGGACCAATACTGGCTGGCAACCCTCCATGATCTACGTTACAAGGGTAAGGTTGCGGACCTTATCTTGCCATCGCAGAGGGAGCAGAGGATGAAACATCTTCGGGAGGCCTTGCAGAGAGGTCTGTGCAATGCGTTCCCAGAGACTGGGAGGTTACAAACTCCTGTTTCTGGACAACGTGTTGCTGAGGCTTCGTTCAGTCAAAGAAGGAGCAGTGGAGAAGGTGGCCGTCTGACCGATGCGTTCAGACAATTTTTTGGTCCGCAGCCCCAAGGTATGATCGGTTCCAGCAACCATCGCCAGCGTCTGTTTTACATGGTGCAGGAATACCTAGGGGCAAGATCAGACTTGGACACCTTTCCCACCGAAAATCCTCTGGGTTACTGGGTCTTGAGGATGGATCACTGGCCAGAGCTTGCACAGTATGCAATTGAGCTACTGGCCTGTCCTGCATCCAGCGTTCTTTCGGAACGCACATTCAGTGCTGCTGGAGGCGTGGTAACCGATCACAGGGTGCGTCTGTCCACCGACTCGGTCGATCGACTGACCTTCATAAAAATGAATCAGTCTTGGATCACCACCAGCTACCAAGCACCTGATGCTGATGTAACCGAATAATTTTTTTTGAAATCTCAGATCCCTTCAAAGACTGCCTATGCTGATGCTGAGTGACTATCCCTGAGTAATTATCCTCTTCCTCCTCAATCATCACGCTGATAGCTTGTAAGAACATTTTTGGTTCTGGGCGCCAAAACCAGTGCCTAAGGCACAATTTTTCAGCCCCTGTTTAACAGGGGCATGTAATTACAATTTTTGATGTAATACTTTGCAGCAGGGCTCGTTCCTGCATTCCAACTAGAGTGTCTGTGAGGGGTTGCAGTGTTGTGGCACCAGCACCAGTGCCCAAGGCCCAATTTTTCTGCTCCTGTCTAACAGGGGCGTGTAATTACAATTTTTGATGCAATACTTTGCAGCAGGGCTCGTTCCTGCATTCCAACTAGAGTGTCTGTGAGGGGTTGCAGTGTTGTGGCACCAGCACCAGTGCCCAAGGCCCAATTTTTCTGCTCCTGTCTAACAGGGGCGTGTAATTACAATTTTTGATGCAATACTTTGCAGCAGGGCTCGTTCCTGCGTTCCAACTAGAGTGTCTGTAAGGGGTTGCAGTGTTGTGGCACCAGCACCAGTGCCTAAGGCCTAATTTTTCAGCTCCTGTTCAACAGGGGCATGTAATTACAATTCTTGATCTAATATTTCACAGCAGGGCCCTGCGAGGGCTTACAGTGTTGTGGCCACAGCAACACCTAAGGCCCAAATTTCTGCTGAGTTTATAGGGCAGGACCCTACTTTCAAACATCTAACTTACAAACGACTCCTACTTGCAAACGGAAGGAGACAACAGGAAGTGAGATGAAATCTACCCCTAGGAAGGGAAATTCTCTCCTGTAAGAGTTAATATGGGAAAACAAATTCTCCTTTCCACTGATGCTTTCCAATCCTTGTTCCACAAAAAAACCCAAATTTTCAAAAAACATTTTTCATTGGGACAAAAAGTGAGGTGAAATCTTCTGAACAGGAGGAAAGACAGCAAAACAAATGTCACAGGGGTGATAACCCTTCCCTATGTTTTCCAAAAAGCTTAAAAAAGATTTTTTGGCTGGAGCTAAACACGTTAAAAATGTACCCGTTCAAAATTACAAAGAGATTCTACTTAACAACAAACTTACAGTCCCTGTCTTGTTTGCACCGCCTGTATACTGCTGTTCAGAGTATATAGGGCCTGGTGGCCCCACACCTTTCCTTATTTTAATTTGGGTGCGGGGTTCCCCTTAATATCCATACAAGACCCAAAGGGCCTGGTAATGGACTGGGGGTTACCCATGCCGTTTGTCTCACTGATTTTCATCCATATTGCCATGACCCGACATTACATTAAACCCGCAAGCAGTTTTAAATGAGATTTTTTCCTTTAAAAATGACATTTGGTGCAGGGACTGTTCTAAACAGTCATACTATAGACACCCCCCAGGTACGATATTTAAAGGAATATTTCACTTTTTTTTTTACTTTAAGCATCATTAAAATCACTGCTCCCGAAAAAACGGCCGTTTTTAAAAGTTTTTTTTGCATTGATACATGTCCCCTGGGGTAGGACCCGGGTCCCCAAACCCTTTTTAGGACAATACCGTGCAAATTAGCCTTTAAAATGAGCACTTTTGATTTCGAACGTTCGAGTCCCATAGACGACAATGGGGTTCTAACGTTCGTGCGAACTTTCGGTCCGTTCGCAGGTTCTGGTGCGAACCGAACCGGGGGGTGTTCGGCTCATCCCTAGTCCTGAGTAAGAAAAAACAGGAAGTTCAATGGGCATGGGCTGACTGGTATAACTGATGCACTGGCCGACTGGGCCGCATCGCCAGATGTGGCGACAGTCTGAATCACATCACTGGAGGGTCCAGAATAAGAAAAAGCAGGGAGTTCAATGGGCATGAGCTGAACTGGCGTAACTGATGCATTGGCCGACTGGGCCGCATCGCCGGGTGTACTGTCTGAATCGCATCACTAGGTGTAGCGACTGTCTGAATCACATCACCAGGTGTAGTGACTATCTGAATTGCATCGCCAGGCACAGCAACTGTTTGAATCACATCGCCGGGCGTAGTGAATATCTGAATTGCATCACCAGGTGTAGCACCTATCTGAATCGCATCACTAGGTGTGGCGGCTGTCTGAATTGCATCACCAGGTGTAGCATCAGTGGAACTTGTGGACAAGTTAGCCTGGCTGTGCGTCCAAGGGAGTTTAGTGACAGGCAAAGGTAGGGGTAATCCAGGGGGCTTGACTTCTGAGGATTTGAGGAAGTTTCCAAGCAGGGCTCAAGACTACGAGACAATGGATAAGCTTGGTTTCCAGGAGGAGAGGGTTCAGGCTGTGGCATTTGGCTGGAGAGGTGGCCCGTAGAGAATTCAATAGACTTGTCAGCATCTTTTGTTATAACAGAGTCATATAAAGGTACATGGTTATGTAAAGTGTAGTCACATTTGGAAACGTTGTCATGATCAGGATCTGAATATTATTGGAATAAAGGCATGTGACTGGTACTGGCCACACAAGAGTTATACATTGGCAATGGGTTAGCAGTTTTAATGCAATTCAAGATAAGGGGATAAGCAGGAGAAGAGATCAGGTAGAAGCTGATTGTCTTCCTGTGAAATTCTCCAATTGTCAGGGTAATAGGTACCGTACACAAGATCACCGGACCCATGAACACGGGAGAATTATCAACGGCTAAGACTGAGAATTGTTTGTGTACGTTAGTCAACGGAATCTGTAGACTGTGTGTTAGGTCCCTATCAATGAAATTGCTAGCAACACCAGAATCAATGAAGGCGGAGAGGTGGTGAGAGAACTTGGCAGACCTAAGTTGTGCAGGAACAAATAAGCCATTTCTGAGGGAAACAGACACAGTATGGTCTATAGAAGTGGACCCCACCCACACTAGACTCTTGGTGTTTCTCGGTTTATTAGGACAGTCAGTGACAAAGTGACTGTGGTTGCCATAATATAAACAGAGTCCCTGAGATCTCCTTCTAGCCTTTTCCCCGGGGGAGCACCATTTTGCATGGGCTCATCCTCCTGGAAAGGTTGAGAGGGCTCAGGAAAAGAAGAAGAAGTGGGCAGCGTACTGGGGGATAAAGAAACAAACCTTTCTGTAAGCCTTTTCCGTAAATGCCTGTCAATACGGATGGCTACTTGCAAGGCTTCCATCAATGACTTTGGTTCAGGGTAGTGAACTAAGGAGTCCTTGATGGAGTCTGATAAGCCTAACCTGAATTGGCTTCTTAGAGCATTAGCATTAGCTTCTGCTGAGTGAGCACGATCAGGATCATCATAGATTAAACTCAGGGCTTGAAAAATTCTTCAACTGACCCTCTGGCTGGGTCATCTATGGAGAGACTAAAAGCCGAAGACTGGGGATCCCCATGCAACCATGTAATAATCAGGCTGACCCACTGTGCTTCAGAACCAGAGGAGTGTTGTTTGAGCTTAAAGTATAGCATACAACTATTTTTAATGTAGAAAACACATTGGGATCACCAGAAAAACGGTCAGGTGGGTTAACTTTGGGCTCTGGCTCCTGCGTTACTGCTGGAGGTGTGTTTACATGCAAAGACAATTCCTGGACTTGGCATGTCGGTTTGCACATTTCCTCAGCAAATAAACGGGCCTGTGCAGAGTCCATCTTGACAGAAATTTTTTTCAAAGGCTTGTGATAATGTCACGAATGTCACATCTACCTCAATGCAGGTGGTCAGTAGGGATGAGCTGAACACCCCCCGGTTCGGTTTGCAGCAGAACATGCAAACAGGCAAAACATTTGTTCGAGCACTGAAAATGGACATTTGCACTCCTATGATTTAGGAGTAGCATGGTGCACTTTTTGGAGGAAATGTTGCACTTTTTTGTAATTGCATTTCATATATAGCAGTGGTTCTCAACTCCTGTCCTCAGGACTCACTAACAGGCCAGATTTTAAGTATTACCTTGAGGAGATGCAGACTAGCATACTGCAATCACTGAGCAGCAAATGATATCACCTGTGATTAGGGATGGGCTGAACTTCCCCCTGTTCAGTTTGCAGCAGAACATGAGAACAGGCAAAAAATTTGTTCGAACACGCGAACACCGTTAAAGTGTATGGGACACGAACATGAATAATCAAAAGTACTCATTTTAAAGGGTTATATGCAAGTTATTATCATAAAAAGTGTTTGGAGACCTGGGTCCTGCCCCAGGGAACATGTATTAATGCAAAAAAAGTTTTAAAAAGGCCATTTTTTCGGGAGCAGTGATTTTAATAATGCTTAAAGTGAAACAATAAAAGTGAAATATTCCTTTAAATTTCCTACCTGGGGGGTGTCTATAGTATGCCTGTAAAGTGGCGCATGTTTCCCATGTTTAGAACAGTCTCTGCACAAAATGACATTTCTAAAGGAAAAAAAAAGTAATTTAAAAGTACTCGCGACTATAATGAATTGACGGTCCTGGCAATACAGATAAAAGAAGTCATTGAAAAAAATGGCATGGGATCCCCCAGTCCATCACCAGTCCCTTTGGGTCTTGTATGAATATTAAGGGGAACCCTGAACCAAAATGTAAAAAAAAATTGAGTGGGGGTCCCCCCAAATTCCTTACCAGGCCCTTCAGGTCTGGTATGGATATTAAGGGGAATCCCGCACCAAAATAAAAAAAATGGCGTAGGGGTCCTCCTCAAAATCCATACCAAACCCTTCAAGTCTGGTATGGATTTTAAGGGGAACCATGCACCAAAATAAAAGAAATGGTGTGGGGGGTCCCCCCAAAAATCCATACCAGACCCTTATCTGAACACACAACCTGACAGGCCGCAGGAAAAGAGGGGGGGTGAGAGAGCGCCCCCCCTGAACCGTACCAGGCCATATGCCCTCAACATGGGGAGGGTGCTTTGGGGTAGCCCCCCAAAGTACCTTGTCCCCATGTTGATGGGGACAAGGGCCTCATCCCCACAACCCTTGCCCAGTGGTTGGGGGGTCTGCGGGCGGGAGGCTTATTGGAATCTGGAAGACCTCTTTTACAAGGGGACCCCCAGATCCCGGCCTCCCCCCTGTGTGAAATGGTAACGGGGTACAAATGTACCCTTCTGACAAAGAAAGTGTGGGTAGGGGGCGCTAGAAAGGTTGGCTAGTAGATACCTAGACCAATTGATGTAGTGAAAAAATTCTAAACTATAATATAGTCGTTTAACACAGATAAGTGCAAATAACAAAAATATCCAAATTGATAAAGTCCATCCATATGAGAATTAGGTAAATCAGTGAAAAGTCATTATTAGAATTCCACAAAACAGCAAAAAAAACAAATCTTCCAAATATAGTGATGTCTTCCGACAAATAGTCCTCCACCATACATCTAGCAATTCAACACCCAATGCGAATGGATAATTGATCTGCTTACCAGACATCAGTGGATAGAGAACATGTAGTAGCCCAAATAGCCAAGACACCTAAAGTATCCAGTACCCCCAAGAAAAACCACAAACCTATTTCGAATCCCAAGAACCACCTCCCACCCACACCCTATCCCGCCTACCCAGTGCATACTTGCAATAGGTTCGGACCTTTGGATACTAGACCCCCAGATTACAATTACTATGAACAGAATCGTAATTATTATCCCCCCAGACCCCCGCGAAGGATGTTCAGAGGAAACTTCAGAGGAAGACCGGGACCATACTATAATCAACAACAAGGGGGGGAATGGAGGGGCTGGAAGGAACCTTTTCGCATTCCACCCAGTTCCCCAAATATCCCCAAAGAACCTATAGACAAAGAGGTAGAAGAGGGATGCCCCGTACACACGGTCGGATTTTCCGACGGAAAATGTGTGATAGGACCTTGTTGTTGGAAATTCCGACCATGTGTAGGCTCCATCACACATTTTCCATCGGATTTTCCGACACACAAAGTTTGAGAGCAGGATATAAAATTTTCTGACAACAAAATCCGTTGTCGGAAATTCCAATCGTGTGTACACAAATCCGACGGACAAAGTGCCACGCATGCTCAGAATAAATAAAGAGATGAAAGCTATTGGCCACTGCCCCGTTTATAGTCCCGACGTACCTGTTTTACGTCACCGCGTTTAGAACGATCGGATTTTCCAACAACTTTGTGTGACCGTGTGTATGCAAGACAAGTTTGAGCCAACATCTGTCGGAAAAAATCCTAGGATTTTGTTGTCGGAATGTCTGAACAAAGTCCGACCGTGTGTACGGGGCAGGAGAAGGAGAGAGAAAAAGAAAAAAAGCCAAGTAAATCAGGGTATTTTTAACCTAGCAGGTGTTCCATTTTCAGATCAAGAACTGGAAGTGCTAAATCAAGGACTTAAATTTGCCCCCAACAAGGATGTAGATAAATTTGATTTATCGACATCGAAAAATATATTATAAAGCTAAATATTAAGAAACATTTTGCCAACTCAAGTACTAACCCAAGGATGCCAAGCAATGAAGAATTTTTTACACATAGTGGCCTAAAAAACAATTCCGTTTTAACCCTAAAAAGGGAACAAATCATCATATAGAAGTTTTCAAAAATATGATACAAGATGAGGTGAGAGATTTGCCAATCACCAAATGCACCTCAAGGGAACGAATTTGGGAAAGGATTAAATCAATTGAAGAAAATAAACAAATAGTGGTGAGACCGGCAGATAAGGGGGGTGGGTTAGTGGTACTTTCCAAGGAATACTATTATTAAGAAATGGACAAGTTACTTAACGACCAAAATTTCATATCAAAAATTAAAGGGGGACCCCACCATACGTTAAAAAATGAACTCATTGATTGGGTATCAGTTGGATTGCACAAAAAAATTCTTAACCTTAAAGAAGCAGATTATCTCATCCCACATGCCCCAAAAATTCCAGTAATGTATACAGTGCCCAAAATACATAAAAATAAAGACACTCCTCCAGGCTGACCCATAATTAGTGGGATTGATTCCCTTTTTTCTAGACTTGGTGAATATCTTGATGGATTCTTCAAGCCTCTAGTATACCAAAGCCCATCCTATTTGAAAGACAGTAAAGATCTGATTGTATTGTTACATAAGATGGTAGCTACAGAAGATACTATTATGGTAACAGTGGACATCGAGTCCCTAAATACCAATATTCGACACATGGATGCACTAGAAGCCCTTAAATGGGCACTAGAGAGGGAAACCAAATTGAAGAAAGCTCAAATTAGTTATCTCATCAAGGGCTTAGAATTAGCCATGAGGAATAATTATTTTTGGGCAAGAGATGAATACTACAACCAGATAGGAGGCGTAGCTATGGGGGCCCATTATGCCCCAAGTGTGGCTAATGTGGTTCTCAATAAGTGGGAATATGAAACCATTTTCAAAAATAAAAACAGGTCATTAGTTTTCTACAAGAGGTATATTGATGATGTTATCCTATTCTGGAAAGGGTCGGTGACTAGCTTCCAATTGTTCCTGACACAAATGAATGACAACCTTTACGGCCTGAAATTCAGTGATATTTCTGTCAATTACTTGGATTTAACAATAACAAAAAATCATAGGAGGTTTGAAACTAACACATAGTTGCCATCACCCACAGTGGATAGGGGCAGTCCCCAAAGGACAATACATGAGACTCAAACGAAACTGCACTAATGACACTGACTTTCATACTCAGGCCGAGGTGCTCACTGGGAGATTCCTAGAGAAGGGCTACCCGGCCAACACCTTGACCAAAGTACTAGCACAAGTATACTCAATGGACAGGCAATCCTTATTGACAACAAAACCTGAACATGGGGGCGAATTAGCCTTTATATCAGGTTTCAACAGACAATATAAGAAAGTTGAAGCCATAATTAAAAAATATTGGCCCATCTTGCTAAAAGATAAGGATCTATCATCCTCAGTCCCTCCCAAGCCTAGATTCATCTACAGGAGGGCACCAGGATTGAGGAAAAGAATAGCCTGGAATGTACCAGACCCCCCTAAAAAGTTGTCTACTTTTTTGGATGGATCTGGCTTTCACTTCTGTATGAGGTGTAAAGCCTGTAGAATGATGAAAAGGCCAGGAAACTCTAGGAAAGTTTCCCAATTCCAGTCTGTAGTAACCCAAGAGAAATTTAAAATGAAACATGCAATTCAGACCATGTAACCTATGTGCTGGAATGCCCCTTTTTTCTCCAATATGTAGGTCGACCAACGAGACAGCTTAAAAACAGAATAAATGAGCATTTAACAAATATTAAAAAGGGCTTCCCAAACCATAATGTCTCTACACATTTTAAACTATACCATAGTAGTGACCCTTCACTTTGTACTTTCTATGGAATTGACAGGATTGTTAAGCATTGGAGGGGAACTCATATGAAAGAGAAATCTCTAAAAATGAAACCAGGTGGATTTATAAATTAAGAACTATGTAACTGTTGGGAATGAATATAGAGCTAGACCTAAATTGATTTTAGTCCAATGTCTAATCCACAATTGCTTGGGGCATGTGGTGGGCTCTTATACACTGTGCGGGTAGGGGGCTACATAATTACCACCAGCTGTTTAACATCCATTGGTATACGGCTGGTAATTATAGTGGCATATTCTAGCTAGGGTGTTTTTGTCATAGGCCTAGTATTATTAGAATATATGCCACCACCTAGAGGACCCCGTTGATATTACAGAAAACACCATTGTTCTTTCACGAATAGGGATTTAATAGTTAATACACTGCGCTATAGTATCAATCTATAATATACAATTTTTATATGTGAGGGCTTGGGAAAAACTAATTGTGTTTTTTTATTAATCTGTCTTGGCAAATTGTTTTTTTTTAAGGATATTATATGCATTTCAATGGAGATTTGGCTAGTCTGTGTTTCCTGACCGAGGCTGAGGCTGCGCAAACATTTCTCCATAGCAACCATTCATGTTATTTAAACCGTGACCTTTAGTGATCAGGTACGTTTCCTGAGGACGTAAATCACGAAACGTACGTCGAGGCGGTACCTGGTCATGTTCATTCTGTCTTGCCTACGTCACTTCTTGTGCAGCTGGTTGTCGGTGAGACCCGGTGGAACGCACGCCATCCACGGAGGTGGACGCAGAGGTGACTCCATCTATCACTCTCTATAAGAAGACAGCAGCCCACAGTGCTGGGATAGGCACTTTTAAATGTAAGGAGCCATTTGGCCCCTTTATTACTTGTTTTTATTTAATAAACGATGTTATACTATGGAAGTTTTCTGCTCTCTCTATATATCTTGCTTATTCCCATGAGGAGGAAGGTTCCCATCACCTCCAGTCCTACATATGTGAGCAGGCACAATCCTGCACAAGCACTATTTGACTATCTTTTTTAGGGAAGAGGTCAAATAGATCTGGTAAGCAGATCACTTATCCATTCACATTGGGTGTTGAATTGCTAGATGTATGGTATTTGTCGCAAGACATCACTATATTTGGAAGATTCGTTTTTTTCTGCTGTTTTGTGGAATTCTAATAATGGCTTTTCACTGATTCACCTAATTCTCATATGGAAGGACTACCATTTTAACACATTTTTGTGAAATGGTAGGGGTACATTTGTACCCCGTTACCATTTCACACAGGGGGGAGGCCGGGATCTGGGGGTCCCTTTGTTAAAGGGGGCTTCCAGATTCCGATAGGCCCCCTGCCCGCAGACCCCCACAACCACCGGGCAAGGGTTGTGGGGATGAGGCCCTTGTCCCCATCAACATGGGGACAAGGTACTTTGGGGGGCTACCCCAAAGCATCCTCCCCATGTTGAGGGCATGTGGCCTGGTACGGTTCAGGAGGGGGACGCTCTCTCCTCCCCCCTATTTTCTTGCGGCCTGCCAGGTTGCGTGCTCAGATAAGGGTCTGGTATGGATTTTTGGGGGGACCCCATGCCATTTTTTTAAAATTTTGGCACGGGTTTCCCTTAAAATCCATACCAGACCTGAAGGGCCTGGTATGGAATTTGGGGGGACCCCCATGCAATTTTTTTAAAATTTTGGTTTGGGGTTCCCCTTAATATTCATACCAGACCCAAAGGGACTGGTAATGGGCTGGGGGGATCCCATGCCATTTTTTTCAATGACTTCTTTTATCGCTATTGCAGGGACTGACAATTCATTATAGCCGCGAGTACTTTTAAATGACTTTTTTTCCTTTAGAAATGTCATTTTGTACAGGGACTGTTCTAAACACAGGAAACATGCACCACTTTACAGGCATACTATAGACACCCTCCAGGTACGAAATTTAAAGTAATAGTTCACTTTTATTGTTTCACTTTAAGCATTATTAAAATCACTGCTCCCGAAAAAACAGCCGTTTTTAAAACTTTTTTTGCATTGATACATGTCCCCTGGGGCAGGACCCAGGTCCCCAAACACTTTTTATGACAATGCCATGCATTTAAGTCTTTAAAATTTCAAGGGGTATAAATACATTTTCAAGGCACTGTATGTGCTGTATCCATAAGTATATGTAACAGGACCCAGTGATCTGACATAGAAATATAGAAATTAGCTTTTTTCAATAACACAAATATCTAAACAATACAAAACCCACTATCTAGCTCATAAAATCCTAATTTTGGACCGAACCGAACTGAACCGTCCGATATTTTTACATCTGTCCCCTGGCCAAATTGGTTTTCAATGCAAAGTGTGCACACCGAAGCAATTCACTGAGACAGACACAGTTCAGTGTAAAAGTTACTTCTCTTTATCGTATCCCGTCTTTATGGCTTATATACTAGCAGCCGGATATTTCGTTATCAGATAAGACAAAGCATATGCAAACCACAAAACAACCACAATATATATATATATTGTGACAAAGTTTAGTCTTTAGCTAGTTCATGTCCATATAAGGGAGTAGCAACCGATCATAGCTATGTAGGGTATCTTGCTTCCGAAACGTTGGTGTTATCTCTTGAGTTTATTCTCGGAAGCAGGTGCAATCTTCTTTTAACTCTTTGCCGTTTAGTTCCACAGTAAGGAAGGGGTGAGCTAGAAAATATCTATTGAATATGGTAAAGACTGATAAGCAAAGGCTGAAACATATACTTATATATTGGAATAGGCATGTCATCATGATACTCTAATCACATCCATTACAGCCCCCCCTTGAAATGTCTATTTCAATCTGTCCCTCATACTGAAAGTCCTACTCACCTGGCCCATTCTCCTTCAGCAACTTTTTTGGACAGTATATAGAGAAGAGCAGTGACTAACTCACTACGCCCCTCGATACAGCTTAGAGAAGGGCAATCAGGTGCTGTCTATCCCTGTAACCCAATGGTGTTGCATCTCGGGGAGGGAGTGTCTGTAATGGAGTGTAACACATAATTATCATCAAGTCTTACATAATCATCATCATCTGATATTTCCTGGTTCACAGACGTGGGAGTGGACTGGTCAACAGCTTTTTCTACACATTTCTTAAGACAGGGGAGAATACAGCAAATTAAGGCAGCCATTATCAAGATGTCTATTCCTACCTGTTAATAATCCTTGCCCCCCCCTTTGATCCAGGTGAAGTACTGATCCCAGGGTTTGGTGAGCCCTGCATTCTTTTTTAATTCCTTGGACAAATCCTCAAGTTTCTGGATGACTAAAGTCACTTTACCATTTGGGCCAGTGTTGTCTGGGATATAGGTACAGCATGTACTTGTTTCAGGTATCATCCTACACACCCACCCTTTTCAGCTAGGATCATATCTAAGGCCATATGGTTTTGGAAGGTCAAAGGCTTCCAGGTGCTCGGCTAAACCTTGGAGTGCATCTCTGGTGTAATTAACAAACCTTTGTTGATTATAGTAGATGTAATTCATCCAGTCTACATGCTTGTTTACAGTGATGATGGGGATCAGGGACTCAAATCCTGCTGCTACTTGGTGTCTTGCTTTGAACTCATCTGGGACCCCTATGCCATCTATATATACATGAGGGTCAAAACTTCCTGCTGGGGCACGCCTACGCCTCCTGTTAGGCCTGGGTGTGTTGTTTGTATCTGGCTTTGGGTTTTCCGAGAGAATATGTAGAGGCATTATGGCCTTGGCTGGTGAACATTCCACTGTCCTGTCATCCTACTTCTGATCTTCATGTCTCCGCAGACCCAGTATACATCTCCTAAAGATTGGACTTGATTTTACACCAGGTCTGCAGACACCTCACTATAAGATCCACAGTAACCCGTGGTGAAATTCCCAAGATAAATTTCCCCACTCCCTGGTACCGTCCATAACATGTGTAATTGCCAGGATACTGGTGACTATGGGATAATCTTTTTTCCAGTGCCCACACAGGGAGTGGTTAGTGGTTGAGTTGGTGAATAGGCTAAGGAAACATGTCTTGTATTTGGGGGGTATGTTCAGGGGTACTGTTCCCAAGTGAGGTCTAGCCCCCCCACACATATAGCAATTGATTTTATTGTGTTTCCCTGCACTGTACCTCATCCACTCAAGCCACAGGTTGACATCTGAGAACCCGTTCTCTGTGGCCATAGTATCCTCGAAAGTAGGGTCTTCTATGGCTATCATGTCCTTTAATGTCTGTACATGGGGTCTCAGGGGGTTGGAGTCAGATGTAGATTGGGGACCTACCCACTCTGGGTTATTAACCATATCTTTAAGTTGGAAAGGCTTTCTATAACTGTAATATCCATTTCCCCACCATAGGCCCAAAACATAGGTCCCACTGTCACCTGGGCTAGGATTCTCAATGGTCAATTTGAACTCTTTGAACTCAGCCTGAAATACTGGTCTGTGTGCTTGTTGATTGTCATTCTATCTATGAGTGACTTCCCATTTTTATCCTTTCTATTCAAGGCATTTTTAGGCTTGTACCCCCAGTCTGTTCCGGTGTTCCATCCCACTTCTCCCAAGGAATCACAGCTGTTTCCCCAATAGATGTCAGTGATGCATACATACACAGTCATGGGACCTACAGTAGGTGACCGCGATATTGTGTCAATCTCGCCGCATTTCTCAGCGAGATTTGACACCTGTGAGCCCCGTTGCGGGAGCCAGCACCGAGATGGCTCACTCATCGGGAAAGGAAAACTTTTTTCCTTTCGCGATGAGTGACAGGCAGTGCTGACAGCTGTCTGGTATGAATGCTGAGTGGGGAACACTGCGCCAAGTTTTAAATAAAAAAACAGCGTGGGTTCCCCCCCAGGGGCATACCAGGCCCTTAGATCTGGTATGGATTGTAAGGGGAACCCCCTACACCGAAAAATCGGCGTGGGGTCCCCTCAAAATCCATACCAGACCCTTATCCGAGCACGCAGCCCAGTCGGCAAGGAAAGGGGGTGTGGATGAGCAACCCCCCCTCCTAAACTGTACCAGGTCACATGCCCTCAACATGGGGGGGTGAGTGCCTTGGGGGAGGGGGGCGCCCTGCGGCCCCCCAAAGCACCTTGTCCCCATGTTGATGAGGACAAGGGCCTCTTCCCGACAACCCTGGCTGTTGGTTGTTGGGGTCTGCGGGCGGGGGGCTTATCGGAATCCGGGAGCCCCCCTTTAATAAGGGGCCCCCAGATCCCGGGCCCCCACCCTATGTGAATGAGTATGGGGTACATGTTACCCCTACCCATTCACCTAGGGGAAAAAAAGTGTTAATAAAAAAAAACACAGTACACAGATTTTAAGAGTAATTTATTAGGCAGCTCCGGGGTCTTCTTACGACTTCGGGGGGGTCTCCTTCTGACTTCTCCTGGTGTTCGGCCTCTTCTCCCGTTGTTCCGCCTCTTCTCCGCTATCTTCTTCCAGCTCTTTTGCCAGCGAGGGGCCTGGTCTGCTGCCGCTGTCTTGTCGCCGCTGTCTCTTCGCTTCTTCTCCCGGGCCCCTCCGCTATCTTCTTCCAGCTCTTTTGCCAGCGAGGGGCCCGGTCTGCTGCCACTGTCTTGTCGCCGCTGTCTCGTCACTTCTTCTCTTCTTCTCTTCTTCCGATGTTGACACGATGCTCTCTCTGGCTGTAATGCTGTGTGCGAGCTGTGGAGCCATTTATATAGGCGGTGACCCCGCCCCCTTGTGACATCACGGTCCCAGCATGCGCAGGAACTCTGGCGTCATAAGGGGACGTGACCCCAGAGTCCCTGCGCATGCTGGGACCGTGATGTCACAAGGGGGCGGGGTCACCGCCTATATAAATGGCTCCGCAGCTCGCACACAGCATTCCAGCCGGAGAGAGCGTTGTGTCAACATCGAAAGAAGAGAAGAAGAGACGAGACAGCGACAAGACAGCGGCAACAAGACAGCGGCAGCAGACCGGGCCCCTTGCTGGCAAAAGAGCTGGAAGAAGATAGCGGAGGGGCCCGGGAGAAGAAGCCGAACACCGTCAGAAGGAAACTCCCCGAAGTCGGAAGAAGACCCCGGAGCTGCCTAATAAATTACTTTTAAAACCTGTGTAGTGTGGATTTTTTATTGACACCTTTTTTTTCCTAGGTGAATGGGTAGGGGTACCATGTACCCCATACTCCTGCACATACGGTGGGGGGCCGGGATCTGGGGGCCCCCTTATTAAAGGGGGCTCCCGGATTCCGATAAGCCCTCCGCCCGCAGACCCCGACAACCAATGGCTAGCGTTGTCGGGAAGAGGCCCTTGTCCTCATCAACATGGGGACAAGGTGCTTTGGGGTGGGGGGGGCCGCAGGGCGCAGCCCTCCCCCAAGGCACTCACCCCCCATGTTGAGGGCATGCAGCCTGGTACGGCTCAGGAGGGGGGCGCTCACTCGTGACCACCCCCTTTCCTGGCCGGCCGGGTTGCGTGCTCGGATAAGGGTCTGATATGGATTTTGGGGGGACCCCCACGCCAATTTTTCGGCGTAGGGGGTTCCCCTTACAACCCATACCAGACCTGACGGCCTGGTATGCCCCTGGGGGGGAACCCACGCCGGTTTTTTATTTAAAACTTGGCGTGGCGTTCCCCCCTCAGGATTCATACTAGACAGCTGTCAGCACTGCCTGTCACTCATCGCGAAAGGAAAAAAAGTTTTCCTTTCCCGATGAGTGACCCAGCGCGACATGCACAGTACCCTGTCGCCGAGAACCAGCCCGATGGTATCACGCTAGAAACACAATCTCGCGGTCAGGTACGGTAATGTTCTTTTATAGGACCGGACTGTGTACTCAGTACCTGGAATTATCTTTTCATAAGAGGATATAAAGGTGGCAACATGTGTATTGGATGAATTATACCATTATAATTGTGTTATGCCATCTCTCTGTTTGATGGCTAACTTCTGTGCCTGAACAATAATTACAATGAAAAGGATATACAGAATCATAGTTTGGTCTCCTCAGTTTCTTCCTCGGGCACAGGGACCTTTTTGCAGTGGGAGGCGTGTATCCACGAGTTCTGTCCGGCCACCTTTACTGATGTGGTAGTTGTTAGGGGGAGCTGGAAAGGACCATCGTATCTGGGTTCAAGGATGTGCTTTCTCACAAACTTCTTTACCAGGACCCAATCACCGGGGACCAGCTTGTGTGTTCCTGTATCTAATTCAGGATCTGGAATGGAAGAAAACACTTGCAAATGGATACGGGTTAATTCTTGAGATAAAGCAGTCACATAATCAGTCAACACATTGGATTTGAGCTGTAACTGTTGTGGGTAGTAACAACCCAAACTGGGGGCTGAGCCAAACAATATCTCATAGGGTGACAGACCATGGTTCCCCCTTGGAGTGTATCTAACACTGAATAAGGCAATGGGCAGTCTATCTGGCCAACTCATTCCTGTTTCCTGAGACATTTTTAGTATTCTAGACTTTATTGTGCCGTTTAATATTTCCACCCCCCCACTGCTTTGAGGATGGTATGGGGTATGGAAGGCTAGTGTGACCCCTAAAGCTGTCCATATCTCTTTGGTCACTGAGGCCATGAAAGCCGGCCCCTGGTCAATCTCTATAACCTCTGGGATGCCATATCTGCACACTATTTCTGTTACAAGTCTTTTAGCTGTGGTTTTTGCTGTCATGTTGGTGACGGGATAGGCTTTGGGCCATCCGGAGAACATGCAAACGATGACCAATGCATATTCATATCGGCCGCTCTTTGCAATCTGGATGTGGTCGATCTGTATTCTTTGGAAGGGGTACTGGGCCTTTGCTAGATGCTTCAAAGGTACCTTTTCCGTTCTTCCAGGATTGCATTTAGCACAGCTGGTGCATGACTTACAGAAGTTGTTGGTAAGTGGGGTGATCCCTGGAGGCAAGTAGTATTTGTTGATTACGGCGTTCATCAAGGTCTTTGACAGGTGAGAGGCACTGTGGGCCCACTGTACCACCGCAGGAAACATTGGCCGCGGCAGACACGGTCTCTTGTTCAGTTTCATGATTCCTTCAGTTTCTCTGGCTTCTTTCTTGATCCACATCTCTTTCTCTTCTTTGCCAGCTGCCTCTTGTTGCTCCTTGAGATGGGTCCTGTTCACAGGAGGGTTTTGTAGAATCATGGTCGTTTGTACAGTTTCTTCAGAGGTAGCCATTGGATCATCCAGGATGGGTGCATTCACTCTGCTGACCACTTCTCGGGTCCCATTTGCAGCTTGTTTTGCATCGGTATCTGCCAGGTGATTGCCTTGTGCTTCTTGGGAAACCAGTTTGCTGTGTGCCTTCACCTTAAGTATAGCCACTTGTGCTGGGAGGAGTAGGGCATCCATTAAGTCCTTGATAGCTGCATTGTGTTTTACAGGTGTACCTGCCACTGTTAGGAACCCTCTGGTTTTCCAGATGATGCCGAAATTGCAGGCAAAGCCGAGGGCATATCTTGAATTTGTATAAACGTTGGCTCTTTTTCCTTCTGACAATTTGCATGCCATAGTTAGGGCCTGTAGTTCTGCCTCCTGGGCAGACATGCTGAAGCCTGGAGAACTGTATCTTCGGTGGTGACTGTGTATCCTGTGTGGTACTGTCCTGCACTGTCTGCATACCTGGAACCATCCACAAAATTGTCAAGTCAGGATTCTCAAGGGCTGTTTCACTGACTGTCGGTAAGTGTGTTGTTTCCATTCTCATCACTTCGAAGCAGTCATTAGCGGTGAGATGAGGATCATTCTCCAAAGAGGTTCCCCCCTCAAGAAGAGGAAGCAGAGTGGATGGTTTAAGGGTATCACAGCGAAGGAGGAATGTTATCGGGGAGAAGCAAGGCACACTGAAGTCTGAGATGTCTTTGTGAGGACAAGTGCTTAGGTTGTATTGGGTTCAGTATGGCAGTTATGTCATGAGGGGCAAGGAGGATCAGAGGGTGGCCCAACACAAGGTTAGCAGTCTTGTCCAGTAGAGCTTGGGCTTCAAAGACGGCTCTGAGACAGGAGGGCCCCCCCTGGCCCCTGAGTCCAGCCGACAGGAGTAATACCGAATGGGTCTGAGCCTGTTGCCATAGTCATGAGCCAAAACTCCTGTGGCATGTCCTTGTCTCTCTGAGACAAACAGTTTGAAAGTCTTTCTATAGTCTAGGAGGTCTAAAGCAGGGGCTGTGGAGAGGATCTCCTTCAGAACTTCAAAATTGTCCACAGCCTCTGGGGAAAGCAGGAAAGGATCAGATTTCAGGGCATCATAGAGAGATTGCACGAAGAGGGAGGCTCCTGGAATCCAGGAGCGACAATAGGAGATTAATCCCAGGAAGGCATATTGGGGTTCTTGGCCTTGGGGCAAGGGGATGGCCTTGATTGCAGCAACTCTTTCTTCGGTGAGGTGTCGAGTGCCTTGGGAGATGCAGTGACCTAGGAAAACCACATTCTCTCTGCACCACTGGACCTTTTGCTTGGAGGCCTTGCATCCTTGCTTGACTAGGTAGTGGAGGAGGCTTTTGGAGAAGATTGAGGTGTCTCCAAGAGTATCTGCACAGAGCAGGAGGTCATCTACATACTGGAGAAGTACAATGTACGGGTGCAACTCATCCAAGTGTCCAAAATGAGGGCCATCACTTTAGTGAATAGGGAGGGGGAGTTCTGAGCCCCTTGTGGCATAACAGTCCAGGTGTAGCCCCGCCCCTCGTGGGCGTCTCTAGTACAGTAGCTTCGTTCATAGCCCTGAGGTCTTGTACCATCCTGTATTTCTCTGGCTCTCCTTTTGCGGTCCATTTCTTTACTGGAAACAGTGGTGTGTTACAGGGGAATGTGCAGGGTACCAGAGCTCCATCTGACAGAAGGGCCTCGACTTGTTTTGAAATGGATGCAGATTGAGCTGGCTTCAAGGGATATTGTTCGAAATCAAAAGTGCTAATTTTAAAGGCTAATTTGCATGGTATTGTCCTTAAAAGGGTTTGGGGACCCAGGTCCTGCCCTAGGGGACATGTATCAATGCAAAAAAAGTTTTAAAAAGGCCGTTTTTTTTCGGGAGCAGTGATTTTAATGATGCCTAAAGTGAAAAAAAAAAAGTGAAATATTCCTTTATACCATACCTACGGGGTGTCTATAGTATTCCTGTAAAGTGGCACGTGTTTTCCGTGATTAGAACAGTCCCTGCACAAAATGACATTTTTAAAGGAATCAAAGTCATTTAAAACTGCTTTCGGCTTTAATGTAATGTCAGGTCCTGGCAGTATGGATGAAAATCAGTGAGACAAATGGCATGGGTACCCCCCAGTCCATTACCAGGCCCTTTGGGTCTTGTATGGATATTAAGGGGAACTCCGCACCAAAATTAAAAAAGGAAAGGCGTGGGGCCACCAGGCCCTATATACTCTGAACAGCAGTATACAGGCGGTGCAAACAAGACAGGGGCTGTAGGTTTGTTGTTAAGTAGAATCTGTTTGTAATTTTGAACTGGTACATTTTTAACGTGTTTAGCTCCAGTCAAAAAATCTATTTTAAGCTTTTTGGAAAAGATAGGGAAGGGTTATCACCCCTGTGACATTTGTTTTGCTGTCTGTGCTCCTCTTCAGAAGATTTCACCTCACTTTCTGTCCCAATGACAAATGTTTTTAGAAAATTTGGGGTTTTTAGTGAAACAAGGATTGGTGATAAAGCATCAGTGGAAAGGAGAACCGTTTTTTTCCATATTAACTCTTACAGGAGAGAATTTCCCTTTCTAGGGGTAGATTTCATCTCACTTCCTGTTGTCTCCTTCCGTTTGCAAGTAGGAGTCGTTTGTAAGTTGAATGTTTGAAAGTAGGGGCCTGCCCTATATACTCTGCAGAAATTGTGTTGTGTTGCCACAACACTGTAAGCCCTCACAGGGCCCTGCTGTGAAATATTAGATCAAGAATTGTAATTACATGCCCCTGTTGAACAGGAGCAGAAAAATTGGGCCTTTGGTGATGGTGGTGGTGCTGGTGCTACAACACTGTAAGTCCTCACAGTTACTCTTGATGGGTGCAGAAACGAGCCCTGCTGTGAAATATTAGATCAAGAATTGCAATTACATGCACCTGTTGAACAGGGGCAGAAAAATCGGGCCTTTGGTGGTGGTGGTGCTGGTGCCACAACATTGTAAGTCCTCACAGTTACTCTTGGTGGGTGCAGAAACGGGCCCTGCTGTGAAATATTAGATCAAGAATTATAATTACATGCACCTGTTGAACAGGAGCAGAAAAATTGTGCCTTTGGTGGTGGTGGTGCTGGTGCCACAACACTGTAAATCCTCACATTTACTCTTGGTGGGCGCTGGAACGGGCCCTGCTGTGAAATATTAGATCAAGAATTGTAATTACAGGTCCCTGTTGATCAGGGGCAGAAAAATTGGGCCTTAGGCACTGGTGCTGGTGCCACAACACTGCAACCCCTCACAGATACTCTAGTTGAACGCAGCAACGAACCCTCCTGCAAAATATTGCATCAAAAATTTTAATTACATGCCCCTATTAAACAGGGGATGAAAAATTGGGCCTTAGCCACTGGTGGCAGCGCCCAGAACCAAAAATGTTCTTACAAGCTATCAGCATGATCATTGAGGAGGAAAAGGATAATCACTCAGCATAACAGGATAGTTACTCAGCATCAGCATAGGCAGTCTTGAAGGGATCTGACATTTCAAAAAAAAAATATTCGGTTACATCAGCATCAGGTGCCTGGTAGCTGGTGGTGATCCAAGACTGATTAATTTTTATGAAGGTCAGTCGATCGACTGAGTCGGTGGACAGACACACCCTGTGATCAGTTACAAAGCCTCTAGCAGCACTAAATGTGCGTTCTGAAAGAACGCTGGATGCAGGACAGGCCATTAACTCAATTGCATACTGTGCAAGCTCTGGCCAGTGATCCATCCTCAAGAACCAGTAACTCAGAGGATTTTCGGTGGGAAAGGTGGCCAAGTCAGATCTTTCCCCTAGGTATTCCTTTACCATGTAAAACAGACGCTGGCGATGGTTGCTGGAACTGATCATACCTTGGGGCTGCGAGCTATAAAATTGTCTGAACGCATCGGTCGGACAGCCACCTTCTCCAACGCTCCTTCTTTGACTGACCGAAGCCTCAGCAACATGTTGTCCAAGGACAGGAGTTTGTAACCTCCCAGTCTCTGGGAACGCGTTGCACAGACCTTTCTGCATGGCCTCCTGAAGATGTCTCATCCTCTGCTCCCTCTGTGACGGCAAGATACGAGATACGAGGATCCTTCCGCAGGCTTTGCAGGATCAGGGAGGCCATGCAGCGTAGGTTTGCTGAGGCATTCGGTCCAGAATCCTCTGGGTCACTAAGGACGACATGATCCACAGCAACTTCCTCCCATCACGTACAAGTCCATGAGTTTCTTGGGACTGTAAATGATCCCTTAAAGACTGCTGCTGATGCTGAGTGCCAGGCTCCAACTCCATGCTGACACAATCCTCCTCCTCATCCTCTTCCTATGTGATCAGCGGGCACGCAGGAACACTGTCTGGATAAAGGGGGCCTTGAGAGCTAAGGAAGTTGTCAGAAAAGGTCTCGGAAGGGATCTGCTATTGAGCACTCTGGCGCCAATTGCCCTATTTAGCTTGCTGGAACCTTCTGCTCGGTGCTGTCCGATCTGCAGCTCCCAGTTCCTGAGTTCCTGTTTCCTGTTTGCTTCCTGTTTACTTGTCTGATCTCCTTGTGACCATGGCCTGTCTTTGCACTCCTCTCTGTCATCTGCCTGCACCAGACCCCGGCTTCCCTTGACCACGAATCTGCCTGCTCCTTTGTACCACGTTCCCTGCCTGTTGCCAACCCTGCCTGTGACCCGGACTTTGAGCCTGCCTGTTTCTCTGTACCTTGCTGACCGTTTGTTGCCAACTCTGTCTGTGACCGGACCTGCCCTCTCTGCTCCTGCTCTGCACCGGCTGCCTAGGCCCCTGCCTTCTAAGGACTTCCAGACCATTCACATCAGGATCCTGGGCCTTACCTCCGCAAGTCACCCGCCAGGCTCTCTTACCACTCTGCGCTCCTGTGCCGTCTGTTTACACTACCAGGGGCCGGGAACCAGATACGTATGGGAGGCCTTCCCCTGCTATATCGAGTTCATCAGTCAGGTATGTGCAAGTCTGACAGTATCGGACAGCCATGTCCGAGCCCGAGCAGGGATCCTCTCCCATGGAGGAACTATGCAGACACCTGACGGGTCTCACTCAAGCTGTAAAGAGCCTTCAGGAAGGCTACACTAGGCAGGAAGAACGAGTCCAGGTGCTGTCCTCACCTGCTAACCCTCAAGCTGCTTCTGCTGCCGGACTCTCTTCTCTTCCCTCCGTGGTTATGCTCCCTCCTGAGCCAAGGGTTCCTACACCCGACAGATTTTCCGGTGAGTGTAGCAAGTACCGATCCTTCCGCAATGCCTGTGGACTTTACTTTGCTCTGCTACCACGAACCTTCTCCTTGGAAGCGACTAAGGTGGGCTTCGTGATTTCTCTTCTGTCCGGAGAACCACAGACCTGGGCCCACCATCTCCTGGAACAAAAGTCAGAATCTCTAGACAACCTGGATGCATACTTTGCCGTCATGTCCCAACTATATGAGGACCCCCAGCTGAAAGCCACTGCTGAGTCCGCCTTGCACGCCCTACAACAAGGGCGTAGACCCACAGAAGATTATGTCCCAGAATTCAGGCGTTGGAGTTCAGACACGGATTGGAACGACGCGGCCCTGCGTTACCAATTTCGCATGGGTCTTTCCGATTCACTTAAAGATGAGTTGGCGCGGGTTGGAGTACCACAAACATTGGAGGACCTTATCAATCTGTCCGTCAAGATAGACCGGCGCCTCAGAGAGCACCGCTCCGAAAAAAACACCAATCAGTTCCTTTCCACCTGGGTCCTCCCAAAGGTCCCTAGTGCCACCAGCTCTGTCAGCCCAAGCCCTCATGTACCGCCTACCTCGGTGCTTGATTCTCCTGAGCCCAAGCAGCTTGGCCTTCTCCGACCATCTCTCACGCCTGAAGAACGGCAGCGTTGACGGGTCAACAATCTATGTATGTATTGCGGGGAGTCAGGTCACTATGTGAGATCTTGCCCTAACAAGACACGTAAGTCTCTTTCCACCTCTACTAAGTGTGCACCTGCCTTGCATAACCCTGCTAATCATCTTGCTCTCCCCATTGTTCTACAGCTTCCAGGACAGGATCTTACAGTCTCGGTCATAATTGACTCCGGAGCTTGTAGCTGCTTCATAGACCTAACCTTTGCCGCTAATCACCGCATTCCTCTCCAAGCAAAATCACAGGGACTTGCGGTCCACCTCGCTGATGGTTCCACCCTTAGCTCTGGTCCTGTCACCCAGGAAACTATTCCTCTGTTGGCCATTATGAACACTCTTCACCGAGAATTCCTTCGTTTGGATGCAATCTCTTCTCCACTTTTTCCTATAATTTTGGGAATGCCGTGGCTACAAGCCCATAATCCTAGTATTGATTGGGTTTCCAGAGAAATTAAGTTCTGCTCCAACTATTGTCAACAGTGCTGTTTGCACAGTACCTCTGCAGATTCTCTTCCCAACTCATGTGTCTGGACATGGACACCGAATCGCAGCAAGCGATTCCCTCACTGTATCAGGATTTTTTTGATGTCTTCAGTAAAAAGGGGACGGAAACCCTTCCTCCTCACAGACCTTATGATTGCCCAATAGAACTTTTGCCTGGGTCTGAAGTTCCTTTTGGACGAATCTTCCCATTAACAGAGCAAGAGCTAGGTACTCTCAAAACCTATATTGTTAAGAACCTAAAGAGAGGATTCATCCGTCCATCCACCTCACCGGCCGGGGCATTTTCTTTGTGGAGAAGAAGGACCACTCTCTTCAGCCTTGTATCGACTATAGAGAACTGAATAAAATAACTATCAAGAATCGCTATCCCTTACCTCTTGTACCCGAACTCTTCCAAAGACTAGGTTCTGCAACAATCTTCACTAAACTCGATCTCCGTGGGGCCTATAACCTAATCCGCATCAGAGAGGGAGATGAATGGAAAACTGCCTTCCATACCCGGTTTGGGCACTTTGAATATCTTGTCATGCCCTTTGGTCTGTGCAATGCGCCTGCAACGTTTCAACACTTCATTAACGATATTTTCCGTGACCTCCTGAACTTATACGTTATAGTATACCTAGATGACATTTTGATCTTCTCCTCCTCAGTCATTGAACATCGCAGGCATGTCCGAAATGTACTAACCCGGCTCAGGCAGCACGGACTTTATGCCAAATTAGAAAAATGTGAATTTGAACGCCAATGCATCCAGTTCCTCGGCCTAATCATTGCTAGTGATGGCATTAAAATGGATCAGTAAAAAGTGGCAGCTATTCTTGACTGGCCCGCTCCCTCCGATAAAAAAGGGGTCCAATGCTTCATTGGCTTTGCCAACTTTTACTGCAAGTTCATTAAAGGCTTTTCTGCAATTATTACGCCAATCACTGTACTAACCAAGTAAGGGAACAGATTTTGTTGGTCTACCGAGGCGCAATCTGCTTTTAACAAACTTAAAGAGTTATTTACCTCCGTTTCCATCCTGAAACATCCAAACCCTGCCTTGCCTTTCGTCCTTGAAGTGGACGCTTCAGAGGTTGCAGTAGGAGCAGTACTCTCTCAGCGGCAGGGTGCCAAGTCCCTACTCTATCCAGTGGCCTTTTTCTCTCGGAAACTTTCCACTGCTGAAAAGAACTATGACGTTTGAGATAGAGAGCTTCTTGCCATTAAGGCCGCATTGGAAGAGTGGCGTTATCTTTTAGAGGGTGCTGCACATCCCATTTTGGTCTATACTGACCACAAAAACCTCGAGTACTTGAGAACAGCCAAGAGACTGAGACCTCGGCAGGCAAGATGGGCTCTGTTCTTCTCTAGATTCCAGTTTCACATCACATACAGGCCTGGCTCCAAGGATATTAAATTGGATGCATTGTCTCGCATGTTCCAGGATTCCGAGGAACCTTTACCTTCAGACACCATCCTTCCTGCTGGAAATTTTCTGCTGCTACAGGGGGGATATCATATCCCAAATTAAACAAGCCTCAAGGAATCTGTCCCCACCTATGGGAGTCAACATAAGTTTGCAAAATGGTTTGTTCCGGTACAAAGACAAGATCATGGTCCCAGTGAGTCTAATGCCCCGTACACACGGTCGGACATTGATCAGACATTCCCACAACAAAATCCTCGGATTTTTTCCTATGGATGTTGGCTCAAACTTGTTTTGCCTACAAACGGTCGCACAAAGTTGTCGGAATTTCCGATCGCCAAGAACGCGGTGACGTCAAGCACGTACGACGAGACTAGAAAAGGCCGGTTCAGAACCAAGCGCAGCACCCTTTGGGCTCCTTTTGCTAATCTCGTGTTAGTAAAAGTTTGGTGAGAGACGGTTCACGCTTTTTCAGACTCGTGGCTTTCAGATCGTTTTCTGCCGTTCAGTTTGTGCTTGTGGGTTTGTATCTGCTCTTCAGTGCGTGCAGTCAGTTCGTATTGGAGTTTTCTGTGCGATCTTGTCCGCTCGTTGCTGTTTTCCAGGTCGCTCTTCACAGGCCTTGCTGTTCTTCAGTGCCTTCTGTTACTTCGTTCTGAGCAGCCGACCGTTTTCTAGCCATGTTTCATATGCGTACTCCTCGTAGAGTTCGTGCTGTGCGGGGGCTTGGTGTTGGGGTCCTGACCTTGACACAAGTCCAGTCCATGAACAGGGTGGGGAGGAGTTCATGGACCAAGAATTGGTTGCTTCAGCGTGACCAGTTCTGTCATATGCCTTTGCTCCGTGAGACCCGTGAGAATAATCCTGATGATTTCAGGAACTTTCTCCGGATGACGGACCCCGTGTTTCACCGTTTGTTGGCTTCGCTGACCCCCTATATCAGCAGGCAGGATACCTGCATGAGGCAAGCCATCACTCCGGAGCAGAGGTTGGTCGCTACCTTGCGGTATTTGGCCACAGGGAGAAGCCTGCAGGACCTCAAGTTCTCGACAGGCATCTCCCCCCAGGCTCTGGGGATCATTATCCCAGAGACCTGTTCTGCCATCATACAGGTCCTACAGAAGGAGTATATGAAGGTAAGATTTTTATCCTTTTATATCACATTTTATTGTATTGAATGTTTGATAATATATTGTATTTCTTTCCTCATTCCCTAATTACCATGATTGTATTATGCTGTGAATGTCCCCTTTGTCCTCATGCATGCTGGATTTTTATGTAATTATTATTTTAGGTCCTTCATACATATTTGCCCTTCAATAACCTCCCCAGCATGGTGTCCCCTGCCCTATATTCACCTCATGTAGTCACTTAACAATGTATTTTATCAGCTCCATAGTAGTGCTTTACCCCAAACACCCCCTAAAATGTTTGGAAATGTTATTTTTTATTTAAATTCAGGCAGAGGGCCAGAGGCTTTTTTTTGTGGTGTCCCCAAATTTTTGGTAACCCTCCCCCAACTGCTAAGTCAGCTGATCCCAATTCTCCATCCTCAATCATCTATCTGCTGACTTTGCCAAACCCATACACACTATACCCATCTCTTTAGTGCTCAGATTTATGGATGAATTCCCCAAAGCATGTAGTGCAAGGGCCTGCCTGTATACTTTCCAATGGTACTGTTTAAATTTTTGGGATCCTATTATTATCTTGATAGGTAATAGCAGAATGTCCAAATGTGCTCAAATGTGTACAGTGTGTATTTATATCTTTGTATTATGACACTTCTTACCTGTCCAGTGGGCTGCCAATAGTGTAACTAAGGAGGGGCTGTTCCAAGTAATACCCTGTATTTAGGCATTCATCTCTCAATGAAGTGAAGAGGGTTACCTGTCCAAGAGTTCCCCCCCCCTATAATGTTAGAAATGGCCCATGAGAGGGGGGGGGATATGATAGGTGTACCTTAGACTTTGTTGTTGTTAAATTCCCCTTAATAAATGCTATCTGGAGGTTGACCCATAATGTTTGTGTCTAATCTGCTTGCCAGGTTTCTGTGAAAAAATAGTAATGTTTATTGTTTTTTCCTCAACAGTTTCCTTCCACGCCACAGGAATGGCAGACTGTGGCCTCCCACTTTGCCCAGCGGTGGGACTTTCCTAACTGCGGAGGGGCAATTGATGGGAAACACGTCCACATCGTCCCACCACCCAACTCAGGGTCGTACTATTATAATTACAAGGGGTTTAATAGTATAGTGATGTTGGCGGTGGTGTCGGCTAATTACGACTTCTTGTATGTGGACGTGGGGAAGAATGGCCGGATGTCCGATGGTGGAGTGATCGCCCAGACGGAGTTCTACAGGCGTCTCCAGAATGGCAGCTTGGACGTGCCACCTCCAGAGGACAATGTTGAAGGTCTCCCATTTGTGTTCATTGCTGATGAAGCATTTGCGCTGGGGGACCACCTGATGCGGCCATTCCCGATGAGGACCCTCACCCCGGAACAGAGGGTTTTTAATTACCGGCTGGCCAGAGCCCGAAGAGTGGTGGAGAACACATTTGGAATCCTGGCCAGCCGGTTCCGATTATTTATGACACCCATCCATATGGCGGAGTATAAACTGAACCATATAATACTTGCCTGCTGTGTTCTCCATAATTTTCTACGAAAACATTCAGCCAACTATGCTGGCTCAGTTGGGCCTGAGGCCAGAATCCCAAATACTTCAACAATGACGGCACTTGAAAGCGGCCGTCCTGGCTTGCCCTCCCTGAATGCCCGTGATGTCCGGTTACGATACCTGGAGTTCTTTGCGGGTAGGAGGGCTATCAATATGCCAGACAATATGTGACACCTTTTTCAAATAAAAAACAACCAAAAGAAATTCTTGGTGGACATTTACTGCTTGTGTTTGTTTTAGCTGACCCTGACAGAAATGTGTTGAGTGCAGAAAATGTCGTGATTGGGTAACCTTATAAAAAACAGTGTTGGCTGGTACTTCCTAAATGCAAAAACACATTTCACTACAAGTGCACTTGCAACTGCACTGAACCTGCACTTGTAGTGCAAAGAGGATTTGCCCTTAGGAAATAACCCCCATTTGTGCATAAAACAACAATTACATCACCCCAAAAGTGTTGTAGTGTTGAGACAATAATCCACACATTCTTGAGTAAGGCACTTTTTTATACCTGCACAATCACATGCGCATTTACCAAAGGTTTTTAAAACAAACCAACATGTTTGTTGTATAAAATGTTTGCAGTAGCATTATGAAAAATCTAAATATCCATTTCAGATAAAACAGGCCTGTGTAAAACCAACAAGAAAGCCAAAAAACTTGAACTTACAAAGTTCACATATGGTAAAACCTGAAGGCTATATCAGACATCAGTATTTAGGAACTGGGTTTGATATAGCGTTCAGATGGGGGGAAATCACCCCTGGAAAAGCCAAATTTGGAAGATGCACACCAATTTACAAATGTCAACATGTGCTATCTGCCATCAGGGGGGATCAAGGGACGTGTTTTGGGGGAGCAAGCCCTTCCTCAACGCTACTTTATAATTGAAGAAGGGGTTGCACCCCCAAAACGCGTCCATTGATCTCCCGTGATGGCAGATAGCACATGTTGGCACACTGTGTGCATCTTCCAAATTTGGCTTTTATAAACATTGGAAAAATTTGAGTAACCTAAAACAGGTGATTTTGTGGGGTTTAAATTCGCCCCAAAACATCAATGATGTTATTATTTTTTTTAATAACATCAGTAATTTGTTGCTGGATGTTTTGCAATTGGAGATTACATCCCATGATCTCCCCAATCAGTATCTGGGCACTTTCAGATGTGAAACGTTCTGGATCCCGATCACCTAAAAAGAGATAAAGAACAAAAAAAAAGGTCTCAAAAATCTGCCAACATCCATCTCTTACCTGAGCCTGTGGTTGCAGACACTCACCTGTTGTGGTGCCAATCTCCACCACGTCTTCTTCTTCCTCCTGCTCTTCTTCTTGGGTTGGTGGTATTTCCCCTTCTTCCAGAGGGGGGGGGCTCTGGTCTCCTGGGATGAGGAGTGACCTCCGAGTCTTTTCTCCCCTATGTAAAACAAAAATGGTATACTTAGCACACAGATATTTGATGGCAGAACTATAGAAATAGGAAACATTGCTTGGAAGTGGGGTACAATTTTCTATGTTAGCCGAGTTCAAAGATGTATATTTTTTATTGCCCTTTGTCAAGCTGCAATACTTTACCTGTTTGGTACAAGCTTCACAGATGGAGACCCCCCCTATAGTATACACTGGAGCATCAGTGTGCCCCCCCTAATAAAAATGGTGTTCTTGTGTCCCACACTAGTGCTCCAGTGTCCAGATGTGAAAACAGCTGCTCAGTGTCCTCTCCTTACACACAATCTAGTTTGCATTTCATTCTAGTAACAAACCCATCTACACAAACAAATATTTTGCATCCAAGTAGGCCCCAAAAAAATGTGGGAAAATGCATATGGCCTAAACAATGATGTTCTAGAGGCCGAAAGAAAAAATGTTTGATACGAACGAATAATGGGCCCATGAACATTAAAGTTGCCCTTTTAAACGTTACAATTACTAAAAGCATATGGAGCAGAACGAACGGAATAAAGACAGAAAGAATATGAACACAGCACAACTACTTACTTTTTTGCAGCACTCTCCGGATCTTTCGGTACTGCTCCGGCTCTCCCAACTTCAGGTCCGACCACCGCTTCCTGAGCTGATCTTTAGATCTTCGTACCCCGAAATTCCGCTCAAGACTCCGGACCACTTTACCAATGATTTTGGCCTTTCTGATGTTGGGGTTGGGGTAAGGCCCATATTTTCCGTCATAGTCGGACTTCTTCATGATGTCGACCATCTCCAACATCTCCCCAAACGTCATATTTGTGGCCTTAAAATGTCTCCTTCTGGATCGGGACGTGCCTGGATCCGGGCTTTCCTCCTCCTCCTCGTTGTTAGAATTAGCACGCACCTGTTGTAACTCCGCCATCATGCTCTTCACCCACTGCACCGAATGAAAAGGGGCGGGGAATAGAATAGAAAGAACGTCAGGGGCGGGCGGAGTTACACACATACGCAGTGTGTATAAAGTGTAACACGCGTGCGTATTACGTACGATCTGTGAGCGGAGGAAGGAGCATTGGACGCGCCGATCGTAAGAACGAAGGTAAGAGACAAACTTGGGCCTATACTGCTTCTAGATTGAGGCCTATATTGTAACAAGATTAGGAGAGTTTGGTGTGACATTAGGCTTTGTCTTGTGTTGTGTCTTGCAGTGAACATGGATATCTTAATGAGAGATACTGACTTCATGTCACTATTCATTGATATGCTAAGGGAGCTGCCCTGTCTGTGGGAGATTACCCACCCCCATTTCAAAAACCAAGCAAAGAGGAAGGCAGCACTGGAGGAATTGTGTGAAATTGTGAAGCAGGTGATCCCCACGGCAGACATCACTTATTTAAAGATATTAATTGGTTGCCTGAGGAGCACATATCTGAGGGAGCGCAATAAAGTCCTGGATTCACAGAGATCCGGAGCAGCAGATGACATCTATGTCCCCAGGATGTTGTATTACGACAGGCTGCACTTTCTGGCAGGCCAGACTGAACCCAGGCCATCCCTCTCCAGTCTTCCTTCCACGCTTCCTTCCCCCCCGGCTGAGGCTTCTGATGCCCAACCTGGGCCTTCCAGGCCATATGTGGAGGAGCCCAGATTGAGACAGGTATAGCATTCCTCTAAATATTTCTGCTTGTCCAATCAATGATGTTAACTAGATGTTAGTTGAGAGTACTAATTTAGGATTGTGATTGATGATGCAAAAACTAAAACCATGTCCCTTTTTCATACACAGGGAAGTCTCAGCCAGGAGGTGGCTGATCTGCAGGTCCCTCCACCCCCCCTGAAAACAGAAAGTGGCAGCAGGAGGAGTACCCTAGAGGAGGCGGCTATCAGATTTTTTTGGAGGGCTACAGAGGTCCTGGGAGCACCACACACCAGGCAGGAGAACCTTGCAGCATTCATAGCCTATAAAATGCAGAGGATGGAGGAGGGCCAACAAGCCATGTGTCAGGCCCTCATATCAGAGGCTCTGGCGAAAGGTGTGAGGGGCCAACTTACACCTCACACACAGCTTTGGGATGGTCCTCCTCCTCCTCCTGCAGGTCCTCCTCCTCCTCCTCCCTCTCCTCCAGGGCCTCCCAGTCCTCCTCCAGGTCCTCCCAGTCCTCCTCCTCCTCCAGGTCCTCCCAGTCCTCCTCCTCCAGGTCCTCCCAGTCCTCCTCCTCCAGGTCCTCCCAGTCCTCCTCCTCCTCCAGATCCTACTCCTCCTCCTGCCACATCTCCTACTGCACAGCCACAGCCCGGAAGGAAGTGTGAAAGGAAGACCAGAGAGTGATTGCCCTGGATCCAGTCTGGTCGGCCAAAAGATGCAGCCTCTTGTAGTACCACAGCCTGGGGACACTGATGTCATCTGCTGCTATCCGAGTCTCTGTGAATCCCGGACCAGACTGCCCTCCCTTAGATATGGACTCCTCAGGCCACCAATTTTGAGGTTTAAGAATTGATGTCTGCCGTGGGGGTCCCAGGCTTCACTAATTTCTCCTGTTGATCCAGTGTTGCCTTCCTCTTTGTTTGGTTCTGAGCCCTTAATAAAGGATTTTTGTTTTGAATTATACTCTCCTATGTGTTTTACTTCAAAAATGATGGTTTGTTTGTGAGGATTCAGGTACATTGCTAATATACAATGTGAAATGAACAAGGGACACCAACAACAAAAAATCTCATGGAGATTAAATAATAAAAGATATCAATGGTGTTGGGGTAACTTGCCACACAAAACACACACAAAAATATTCTGGAGTAAAAATAAAAATAACATTGAACAAAGATCAGCCTTGGAAAAAATCCAAACATTAAAGAAAAAAAAAGGCTTAAAAACCAAAAAAAAATCCAAAAAAAATATAAAACTGTCAGATGTGACAACTAATAACAATATATTGAGGGAATCCCACTAAAAAAACACAAATAAAACTTTGTGAGAAGTGTGTGTGAATATGAGCAGCAAAACGACTTAATTCTTGTCACATTATAAAGAAGAAGAGAGTGCGCTGTATTAAACCATTTTGAACATTGCAGCGTGGCGAAAGTGCTGTATCCATTGCGAACGCTAAGTTTACCAGAACGAGCTGTCCCGTGTCGGAATTTCTTCTGAGCATGCACGGCACTTTGTGCGTCGGAACAGGCCACACACGGTCGGAATTGACGCAATCAGATTTTGTTGTCGGAAAATTTTATCTCCTGCTGTCCAACTTTGTGTGTCGGAAAATCCGATGGAAAATGTCCGATGGAGCCCACACACGGTCTGAATTTCCGACAACACGCTCCGATCGGACATTTTCCATCGGAAAATCCGACCGTGTGTACGGGGCATAAGAGTGGCAGTACTGGAACTCTGCCATGACCATAAATTGGCTGGGCATTTTGGCATACTGAAGACGACAGAGCTGGTGCAACGTACATTTTGGTGGCCTCAATTGGTAAAAGATTGCAAAAGCTATGTGGAGTCCTGCACCACCTGTGCTCGGAACAAGAATAGTCGGACAAAGGCCTGGGGTCCACTAAAACCCTTATCCGTCCCAGAAAGACCCTGGAAGATGATTGCGATGGACTTTATCTTAGAACTCCCTCTGGCAGAAAGTTTTTCCACCATCTTCGTCATTGTGGATAGGTTGTCTAAGATGGCTCATTTTCTACCCATGAAAGGCACGCCTTCTGCTGTAGAAACTGCAAAAATTTTTGTCAAAGAAATTGTGAGACTACATGGAGTACCATCAAGTATAGTCTCAGACAGAGGTGTGCAGTTCACTTCCAGGTTCTGGAAGGCTCTCTGTGGCTCACTTGAAATTGAATTGGTGTTCTCATCTGCCTACCATCCCCAGACAGACAGAGAGAACTAATCAAACTCTGGAGCAATACCTCCGATGCTTTTCCACCTTCTCACAGGACGATTGGGTCTCTCTTCTGCCTATTGCTGAGTTTGCTTATAACAACTCTGTGCACTCAGCAATCAAACAGACACCATTCTTCGCCAATTATGGCTTTCACCCGTCATTCCTGCCTGAATCCTTACCTGAGTGCTCTATTCCCGCAGCTTCTGAAACAATGGACTTCTTCTTCACCAACAATAAACTACTACGTGAAACCATGGCTTAAACCCAAGAATATAATAAAAGAATGTTTGATAGGAAGAAGCGTGGAGAACTCATTCTGGTAACTGGTGACCAGGTTTCGCTGTCTACCCTTAACTTAAAGATGACCTGTCCCTCAAAGAAGTTGGGTCCCAAATTCATGGGTCACTTTCCAATCAAGAGGAAGATTAATGATGTGACCTATGAGCTGGACTTACCCAATACGTTAAAGGTTCACCCAGTCTTCCACGTATCCTTGCTGAAACCCGTTGTTCCCAATTCCTTTTCGGGCCATAATACCGGCCGACCTGAACCTGTAATCGTGGACAACGAGACAGAATTTGAGGTGGAAGGAATCCTGAACTGCAGGAAGAGACACAATTAAGTCCAATACTTGATCAAATGGAGGGGGTATGGACCAGAAGATAATTCCTGGGAACCAGAAAGCAATCTGCACACTAAGGAACTTTTAAGAGATTTCTGGAGTACCCACGCTGATAGACTGGCCCAGATGGGCATCAGGAGGCTGCCCTTTAGAAGGGGGCACTGACAGAGAAGGTCTCGGAAGGGATCTGCTATTGGGCACTCTGGCGCCAATCGCCCTATTTAGCTTGCTGGAACCTTCTGCTCGGTGCTGTCTGATCTGCAGCTCCCAGTTCCTGAGTTCCTGTTTCCTGTTTGCTTCCTGTTTGCTTGTCTGATCTCCTTGTGACCCCGGCCTGTCTTTGGACTCCTCTCTGTCATCTGCCTGCACCTGACCCCGGCTTCCCTTGACCACGAATCTGCCTGCTCCTTTGTACCACATTGCCTGCCTGTTGCCAACCCTGCCTGTGACCTGGACTTTGAGCCTGCCTGTTCCTCTGTACCTTGCTGACCGTTTGTTGCCAACTCTGCCTGTGACCGGACCTGCCCTCTCTGCTCCTGCTCTGCACCGGCTGCCTAGGCCCCTGCCTTCTAAGGACTTCCAGACCATTCACATCAGGATCCTGGGCCTTACCTCCGCAAGTCACCCGCCAGGCTCTGCGCTCCTGTGCCTTCTGTTTACACTACCAGGGGCCGGGAACCAGATACATACAGGAGGCCTTCCCCTGCTATATCGGGTTCGTCAGTCAGGTACGTGCAAGTCTCACAGAAGTCCTCCTCTTCCTGCCTCTGTTCTGCCTCAAGTGACCTGTCCATTATTCCACTCAGGGTGTCGTTCAACAGGTGGACAAGGGGGACAGTGTCACTGATGCATACACTGTCACTGTTCACCCTCCTTGTGGCCTCCTAAAATGGTGACAGGACAGTGCATGCATCCCTGATCATGGCCCACTGGCCTGGGGGAAAAAAACAAGCTCCCCTGACCCTGTCCTGGTGCCATAGTTGCACAGGTACTCAATGATGGCCCTCTGCTGCGTGTGCAGCATGGCCAACATTGAGTTCCAACTGGTGGGCATGCCACAGATTAGGCAGTTCTTGGGCAGGTTAAATTCCTTTTGGAGGTCAGCCAGCCAAGCACTGGCATTATATGACTGGCGGAAATGCACACAGACTTTCCTGGCCTGCCTCAGGACATCCTGTAAGCCGGGTACCTGCCCAAGAACCACTGCACCACCAAGTTAAGGACATGAGCCAAACAGGGCACATGGGTCAGTTGTCCCTGTCGGAAGGTGGAGAGGAGGTTGGTGCCATTGTCGCAAACCACCATTCCTGCCTTAAGTTGGCTTGGCGTCAACCACCTCTGAACCTGCCCCTGCAGAGCTGACAGAATCTCTGCCCCAGTGTGGCTCCTGTCCCCCCAAGCACACCAGCTCAAGCACCGCATGGCATCTTTTGGCCTGTGTACTTGCGTAGCCCCTTGAACGCCTATGGAGCACTGCTGGTTCTGAGGACAAAGCACAGGAAGAGGCTATGGAGGAAGAAGAAGAGGAGGGGGTGGAGGAGAGAGGTGTATCAGAATCACCAGTACTGACATTTTGGAGGCATGGTGGTGGAACAACCTCCAACACTACTGCACCTTGTCCTGCATTCTTCCCAGCTGCCAGCAGAGTCACCCAATGCGCCGTGAAACTTAGGTAACATCCCTGTCCATGCCTGCTGGACCATGAGTCAGCGGTAATATGCACCATACCACTGACTGCCCTGTCCAGCGAGGCCAAGACATTGCCTTCCACATGCCGGTAAAGAGCCAGAATCGCCTTAAAAGAGAAAAAGTGGCATTTGGGAACCTGCCACTTAGAAGCCGCACATTCCACAAACCCACGGAAGGGGGCAGAGTCTACCAACTGAAAAGGTAGCAGTTGAAGTGCTCGCAATTTTGCCAAGCTAGCATTCAACCGCTGGGCATGTGGATGGCTGGGAGCGAACTTCTTTCTGCGGTGTAGCAGCTGGGGCAGGGAAATTTGCCTGGTACAATCTGACGTTGGTGTACCGATAGTAGATTGCCCACAAGTACTTGGCTGTGACACACCTAATTCTACACCTTCATTCCTCTTAGTGCAGGTCTCAGAGAGGACTAAAGGTATACTGGGGTTGGAGATCCCAGCTGATGAGGAGCAAGGAGAGGTCCTCTTTGTTCTTTGGTGTGGGTCTTTTAGGTACGCTTGCCAACGAACTGCATGGCAGGTCAACATATGTCTGGCCAAGTATGTGGTGCCCAAGCGGGAGATGTTTTGGCCACACGACATACACTTGAGACATATGTTGCAAATAGCAGTGGTGGGATCTGATGCACTTGTCTCAAAAAAGGCCCACACCAAAGAACTTTTGGAATAACGTGCAGAGACAGCAGCGCCCTGCACATGCGGAGTTCTGCGGTGTGATGCAGTCAGTGTGCTGCCCTTAGGCTGGCCCCTGGAGGGCATCCTGCCTCATTGGTGATGTGCCTCCTCCTCCTCCTCCTCCTCTCTCCTATCAGGCACCCACTCTGAGTCAGTGACCTCATCATCCCCTCCCTCCTCATCACTGGAGCAAACCTGACAGTATGCTGCAGCAGGGGGAACATGACTGCCAGATTGCTGTCTTTCTTGGGCACCCCCTCTGTCTGGGCTCACGTTACTGCCTTCCTCTAGCTGAGTACCATCATTGGAGCCTTCAAAACGCTGGGCATCCTCCTGAAGCATGTACCCAACACTGTGGTCAAACAGTTCGAGGAACTCCTCAAGAGAACATGATCGGACTAGGGTAGGAGTCACTGATGCCATTGAGCCAAGGAAAGAGACCGTGTAGACAACTGCTTTGCCAGACAAAGTACCCTGAGTCTGGGTGAGAGAGGATGAGGACGGCTTGGTCATCCACTCGACCAAGTCTTCCGCATGTTGCGGCTTAACATGGCCAGCTGCCGAAAAAAAGGCCAAGCGTGTCCCACGGCCACTTGCTGATGAGCCTGCTTGCCCTCTTTTTTTGACTTGTGACTGTCTGCCTCTCCTTGCTTGCCTTCCAGACATACTATTGGCCTGCAGTGAGCTGCACGAAACTGGGATGCATATATATATATATATTTATATGTACAGATTATACTTCAGCTAGCAGAATCGACTGCCTGCCTGTAGTATTATTAGCATGATAACACCTGCACTTGTCTTCAAGTAGCTATACTGTAGGTGCAACTGTGCAGGGTACACAGTACAGTAACTGGAAATACTTCAAGAGCCTGCATGTGCTATTAATAGGATCAGAAGAAGCACACAAGCACCTGGCTTCAGGTAGCTATACTGTAGGTGCAACTGTGCAGGGTTACACAGTACACTAACTGGAAATACTATAAAGAGCCTAAACAAGCACCTGGCTGCAGGTAGCTATACTGGAGGTGCAACTGTGCGGGGTACACAGTACAGTAACTGGAAATATCTCAAAGAGCCTACACAAGCACCTGGCTGCAGGTAGCTATACTGTAGGTGCAACTGTGAGGGGTACACAGTACAGTAACTGGAAATACTTCAAAGAGCCTACACAAGCACCTGGCTGAAAATAGCTATACTGTAGGTACAACTGCGCGGGGTACACAGTACAGTAACTGGAAATACTTCAAAGAGCCTACATAAGCACCTGGCTGCAGGTAGCTATACTGTAGGTGCAACTGTGGGGGGTACACAGTACAGTAACTGGAAATACTTCAAAGAGCCTACATAAGCACCTGGCTGCAGGTAGCTATACTGTAGGTGCAACTGTGGGGGGTACACAGTACAGTAACTGGAAATACTTCAAAGAGCCTACACAAGCACCTGGCTGAAAATAGCTATACTGTACGTACAACTGTGCGGGGTACACAGTACAGTAAGTGGAAATACTTCAAAGAGCCTACATAAGCACCTGGCTGCAGGTAGCTATACTGTAGGTGCAACTGTGCGGGGTACACAGTACAGTAACTGGAAATACTTCAAAGAGCATCCACAAGCACCTGGCTGCAGGTAGCTATACTGTAGGTACAATTGTGCGGGGTACACAGTACAGTAACTGGAAATACTTCAAGGAGCCTACACAAGCACCTGGCAGCAGGTAGCTATACTGTAGGTGCAACTGAGCGGGGTACACAGTACAGTAACTGGAAATACTTCAAAGAGCCTACACAAGCACCTGGCTGCAGGTAGCTATACTGAAGGTGCAACTGTGTGTTGTACACAGTACAGTAACTGGAAATACTTCAAAGAGCCTACACAAGCACCTGGCTGCAGGTAGCTATACTGTAGGTACAACTATGAAGGGTACACAGTCCAGTAACTGGAAATACTTCAAGAGCCTACACAAGCACCTGGCTGCAGGTAGCTATACTATAGGTGCAACTGTGGGGGGTACACAGTACAGTAACTGGAAATACTTCAAGAGCCTACACAAGCACCTGGCTTCAGGTAGCTATACTGTAGGTGCAACTGTGCAGGGTACACAGTACAGTAACTGAAAATTCTTCAAACAGCCTACACAAGCACCTGGCTGCAGGTAGCTATACTGTAGGTGCAACTGTGCAGGGTACACTGTACAGTAACTGGAAATACTTCAAAGAGCCTACACAAGCACCTGGCTGCAGGTAGCTATACTGTAGGTGCAACTGTGAGGGGTACACAGTAGAGTAACTGGAAATACTTCAAAGAGCCTACACAAGCACCTGGCTGAAAATAGCTATACTGTAGGTACAACTGCGCGGGGTACACAGTACAGTAACTGGAAATACTTCAAAGAGCCTACATAAGCACCTGGCTGCAGGTAGCTATACTGTAGGTGCAACTGTGGGGGGTACACAGTACAGTAACTGGAAATACTTCAAAGAGCCTACATAAGCACCTGGCTGCAGGTAGCTATACTGTAGGTGCAACTGTGGGGGGTACACAGTACAGTAACTGGAAATACTTCAAAGAGCCTACACAAGCACCTGGCTGAAAATAGCTATACTGTAGGTACAACTGTGCGGGGTACACAGTACAGTAACTGGAAATACTTCAAAGAGCCTACATAAGCACCTTGCTGCAGGTAGCTATACTGTAGGTGCAACTGTGCGGGGTACACAGTACAGTAACTGGAAATACTTCAAAGAGCATCCACAAGCACCTGGCTGCAGGTAGCTATACTCTAGGTACAATTGTGCGGGGTACATAGTACAGTAACTGGAAATACTTCAAGGAGCCTACACAAGCACCTGGCAGCAGGTAGCTATACTGTAGGTGCAACTGAGCGGGGTACACAGTACAGTAACTGGAAATACTTCAAAGAGCCTACACAAGCACCTGGCTGCAGGTAGCTATACTGAAGGTGCAACTGTGTGTTGTACACAGTACAGTAACTGGAAATACTTCAAAGAGCCTACACCAGCACCTGACTGCAGGTAGCTATACTGTAGGTACAACTATGAAGGGTACACAGTCCAGTAACTGGAAATACTTCAAGAGCCTACACAAGCACCTGGCTGCAGGTAGCTATACTATAGGTGCAACTGTGCGGGGTACACAGTACAGTAACTGGAAATACTTCAAGAGCCTACACAAGCACCTGGCTTCAGGTAGCTATACTGTAGGTGCAACTGTGCAGGGTACACAGTACAGTAACTGAAAATTCTTCAAACAGCCTACACAAGCACCTGGCTGCAGGTAGCTATACTGTAGGTGCAACTGTGCAGGGTACACTGTACAGTAACTGGAAATACTTCAAAGAGCCTACACAAGCACCTGGCTGCAGGTAGCTATACTGTAGGTGCAACTGTGCAGGGTATACAGTACAGTGACTGGAAATACTGTAAAAACACCTGCCTGCCTGTCAGTATATTAGGAAGAGAAGAACAGGATCTAGCTAAACTGAATACAGTGTATATATATATATATATATATATATATATATATATATATACACACAACACCTGGGATGCATATATATACACAATACACTGTAAGTGCAGCTAACTGACTCAACCTGCCTACTCTATCTAACCGAAATCAAACTACTTTCTCTCTCTCTGTCTATCTTTCTCTCAAGACGGAACACACTACACAGGGCCTTGAATTACTTAACGGTTACTTAACGGGTGATCCCGCCCCCTCTGATGTCACAGGGAGACCCATAGGAAAGTCCCAGTCAAGTCCCCATGCGTCAGAGGGGGGTGGGGTCACCGGGTGGCCCCACCCTCCGTTATTTAAGAAGTATCAGAAGAAGAGAAGCGTCACACAGTGGGAGCCTCCCATGGATGAGGAGCGGCCCAAGAACAAAGTGGGGAAGAAGACACCGCAGAGAAGGATGCCGGACGAGAACACCAGAGCAAGGAGCAGAGGATTGGAGGAAGAACCAGAGGAAGAAGTTGGAGGAAGAAACCGAAGGAAGAAGGAAGGAAAGAAGAAGATGGGAAGAAGAAGACTTTAAATAAAGGAATTGTCAAAAACTGTCTCTTGTCATTTTTAACATTTTTGACACTTTTTTTGTGAAATGGTAGGGGCACTTTTGTACCCCATTACCATTTCACCCAGAGGGGGGGGCGGGATCTGGGGGTCCCCTTTTTAAAGGGGACTTCCAGATACCGATAAGCCCCCTGCCCGCAGACCCCCACAACCAAGGGTTGTGGGGATGAGGTCCTTGTCCCAAAGCACCCTCTCAATGTTGAAGGCATGTGGCCTGGTACAGTTCCGGAGGGGGCCGTTCTCCCCCCCCCCTCTTTTCCTGTGGCCTGCCAGGTTGCATGCTCAGATAAGGGTCTGGTATGGATTTTTTTTTTCAATTTCCCGCTTATGTTTGGCACTTCTAATATTAATCTGTAGATATGGATAGGCTACTCAAGTTTGTAGTAGTTTTGGAATTATACTTTTGGAAGTTTGCCATGGACGTGAGACATAGGATCCATGGTTTCTATTCTTCAGCAAGCGGAGGGAGACTCTGTTCAAACTTGTAGTAGTTTCTATTCTTCAGCAAGTGGAGGGAGACTCTGTTCAAGTTTGTGGTAGTTTTGAAATTATATCATTAGAAGTTTGCAATGGTTGGGAGACATATGGTTCGTGGTTTCTCATTTTTTCAGCAAGCGGAGGGAGACTCTGTTCACTTAATAATTAAAATTCATAGAGCCTTTTTGTAGTAGATTGTATTTTTTGGGCTGTTTGTTTGGGGTTCTGTCTTTAGAGGCAATATTGTAACACTCTAGATACATGACACTGCCAGCTTTGTTGGGCTTTTTATGCATTTTATGATTTTTTTTTCTTTTTTTTCATGCGATGTAATGGTCGTGCAATGAATGACACACATTTTTTGACAGCATATGGCATATAGGGACACGAGGTTCTCCAATGAATCTTTGGTCCTTCTATCATTAATTTTTAAATATAGATGGGAGGCTAAATCTGCAATAATGTTGCAGATTACATAATTGTGAGTTTGCAATGGCTGTAAGATATATGACCCGTTGCCTCTTTTCTGCAGCAAGTGGAGGGAGACTGTGTTCACTCAAGATTTATAAATCCATAATGCCTGTTGGATCATACAGGATGACAAAGGTTTTTTTTTTTTTTGGCTTTTCGTTTTCTTAATATTGGTCTAAATATATATTTGTAAGGCAACCCTTTTGACAGACCTGATTTACATACTTCACATGTATCGTTATAACAGTATTGTATGACTATGCATAGTCAGTGATAGCTAGGTTTCTTCGTTGACTGCAATAATTGGAAGGAAACTTTTATTATTATTATCATTATCTACTGCCAGTGACACGCATATATGACGGCTTTGTGAGACTGGAATGGAGACACTTTTTATTAAGGGGCTTTAGGCTTCTATAAAGGCGCTTTAAGTTTTCAATTCTAAGGTTTTTTTCCAATTCCAGTTTCTAAGTTTTTGAATCATTTGATTTTGCGATCACCTGTAACATCTTTCTGACAATAACTATTTAAGATGTATATTGTACCCACATTGCTGGAATAGTCTCCTAATGTAACCTGATTTGGTATACCCATATTTAAGTGTGTTTTCATTTTCCTTACTATATTCTATTTTGCTACCTTCATACTAGTTATTCTATGATGACATGAGTATTGACGCGAGATATCCTATATAATCACAATTTATTGCTTACAGGTGGCCTTCTTTTAAGCTTTCTTAAAGCCCTGTAAACGATATAAACCTGTTTCTAGAATGTTCATATTTAAGTTCATGCGAATATATATGTATCTTTTTCCATATGTGTTTCTCACTGTTGGGATTTTTGGTCTATGTGATGTTCCACAAGTGTGTCCTTTTAACTGATAATTGTTTATTGATTTAAATTGATTGTTTCACCACCAGTCTTTCATTGGTGGTTTTTTGTCCTCCTGTTCTATTTATCTGTAACCGCACTCACTCACATTTTAGCTATGAGTAAGCATCTTTGTATGTGAAACGCGTTAGTTTTGCTATCTTCTGATCGTATCTGATGACTTTTGTTGGATATTAATTTATGAAATAAAGATGCAGCTCACCTGACCTCACGTATTCTTTTAAAATTTTGGCACACGGTTCCCCTTAAAAAAAGACCCTTCAGGTCTGGTATGGATTTTGAGGGGAACCCCCACGCCATTTTTTTTTTAAATTTTGGCACGGGGTTCCCCTTAATATCTATACCAGACCCTTCAGGCCTGGTATGGAATTTAGGGGGACCCCATGAGATTTTTTTTTAAATTTTGGTTCGGGAATCCCCTGTGGGGAAATCCCATGCCGGTTTTATCAATGAACTTTTGTGTGTGTTGTCGGACCGACAATTCATTAATAGCCGTGAGTAGGGATGAGCTTCATGTTCGAGACAAACGCACGTTCGACTCGAACATCGTGTGTTCGGTCATTCGTCGAATTACGAACGTTATGGGCCGTTCGCACCAAACTCGAGTGGTGCGTCACGGCCCATAATTCACTGCGGCATCGCAGTGCATTGCTGGCTGATGATTGGCCAAGCATGCACTATGACCCGTCTGCGTGCCGGACTTGTATAATGTGTTGCGGTGGAGAGAGTTAGATAGACAGAGAAGTTAAAGTTAGATAGAGTAGGCAGGTCGAGTCAGTTGGCTGCACTTACAGTGTATTGCGTATATATATTCATCCCAGGTGTTTAGCTAGATCTGTTCCTGTTATTCTCTTCCTAATATACTGAAGGGCAGGCATTAATAGCACAAGCAGGCTCATGAAGTATTTCCAGTTAGTGTACTGTGTAACCCTGCACAGTTGCACCTACAGTATAGCTATCTGAAGCCAAGTGCTTGTGTGCTTCTTCTGATCAAATTAATAGCACAGGCAGGCTCTTGAAGTGTTTTCAATTAGTGTACTATGTACCCTGCACAGTTGCACCTACAGTATAGCTACCTGAAGCCAAGTGCTTGTGTGCTTCTTCTGATCCTATTAATAGCACAGGCAGGCTCTAGAAGTATTTACAGTTAGTGTACTGTGTAACCCTGCACAGTTGCACCTACAGTATAGCTACCTGAAGACAGGTGCTTGTGTGCTTCTTCTGATGCTATTAAAAGCACAGGCAAGCACGTGAAGTATTTCCAGTTAGTGTACTGTGTAACCCTGCACAGTTGCACCTACAGTTTAGCTACCTGAAGCCAGGTGCTTGTGTGCTTCTTCTGATCCTATTAATAGCACAGGCAGGCTCTTGAAGTATTTACAATTAGTGTACTGTGTAACCCTGCACAGTTGCACCTACAGTATAGCTACCTGATACCAGGTGCTTATGTGCTTCTTCTGATCCTATAAATAGCACTAGCAGGCTCTTGAAGTATTTACAGTTAGTGTACTGTGTAACCCTGCACAATTGCACCTACAGTATAGCTACCTGAAGCCAGGTGCTTGTGTGCTTCTTCTGATCCTATTAATAGCACAGGCAGGCTCTTGAAGTATTTACAGTTAGTGTACTGTGTACCCTGCACAGTTGCACCTACAGTATAGCTACCTGAAGACAGGTGCTTGTGTACTTCTTATGATCCTATTTATAGCACAGGCAGGCTCTTGAAGTATTTACAGTTAGTGTACTGTGTAACCCTGCACAGTTGCACCTACAGTATAGGTACCTGAAGCCAAGTGCTTGCGAGCTTCTTCTGATCCTATTAATAGCACAGCAGGCTCTTGAAGTCATTCCATTTAGTGTACTGTGTACCCTGCACAGTTGCACCTACAGTATAGCCACCTGAAGCCAAGTGCTTGTGTCCTTCTTCTGATCCTATTATTAGCACAGACAGGCTCTTGACGTATTTCCAGGTAGTGTACTGTGTACCCTGCACTGTTGCACCTACAGTATAGCTACCTGAAGACAGGTGCTTGTGTGCGTCTTCTGATCCTATTAATAGCACAGGCAGGCTCTTAAAGTATTTACAGTTAGTGTACTGTGTAACCCTGCACAGTTGCACCTACAGTATAGGTACCTGAAGCCAGGTGCTTGTGTGCTTCTTCTGATCCTATTAATAGCACAGGCAGGCTCTTAAAGTATTCATAGTTAGTGTACTGTGTAACCCTGCACAATTGCAACTACAGTATAGGTACCTGAAGCCAGGTGCTTGTGTGCTTCTTCTGATCCTATTAATAGCACAGGCAGACTCTTGAAGTATTTACAGTTAGTGGACTGTGTAACCATGCACAGTTGAACCTACAGTATAGCTACCTGAAGCCAAGTGCGTGTGTGCTTCTTCTGACTCCAATAATAACACAGGCAGGCTCTCGAACTATATCCAGTTAGTGTACTGTGTACCCTGCACAGTTGCACTTACAGTATAGCTACCTGAAGCCAGGTGCTTGTGTGCTTCTTCTGATCCTATTAATAGCACAGGCAGGCTCTTGAAGTATTTCCAGTTAGTGTACTATGTACCCTGCACAGTTGCACCTACAGTATAGCTACCTGAAGCCAGGTGCTTGTGTGTTTCTTCTGATCCTATTAATAGCACAGGCACGCTCTTGAAGTACTTACAGTTAGTGTACTGTGTAACCCTGCACAGTTGCACCTACAGCATAGCTACCTGAAGCCAAGTACTTGTGTGCTTCTTCTGATCCTATTAATTGCACAGGCAGGGTCTTGAAGTATTTCCAGTTAGTGTACTGTGTACCCTGCACAGTTGCACCTACAGTATAGCTACCTGAAGACCAGTGCAGTTGTTCTCATACTAATAATACTACAGGGAGGCATTTCATTCTGCTAGCTGCAGTATAATTGGTATATATATACATCCCAGTTTTCTGCAGCTACATCTCACTGCACGCCATTAGTATGTCTGGAAGGCCAGACCGTCACAAGCCAATAAAAGAGGGCAAGCAGGCACTGTGTCTAGAGGCAACAGTTCTGGTCGTGGACACGGTGCATCCTCATCAGCACGTGGCCGTGGAACACGCTTGGCCTTTTTTTTGGCAGCTGGCTGTGTTGAGCCGCAACATGCGGAAGACTTGGTCGAGTGGATGACCAAGCCGTCCTCATCCTCTCTCACCCAGGCTCAGGGTACTTTCTCTGGCAAAGCAGCTGCCAATGCGGCCTCTTCCCTCGGCTCAATGGCATCAATCACTCCTTCCCTAGCCTCACCATGTCCTCCTGATGAGTCCCCCAACCTGTTTGACCACAGTGTTGGGTACATGCTCCAGGAGGATGCCCAGCGTTTTGAAGGCTCCGATGATGGTACTCAGCTAGAGGAAGGCAGTAATGTGAGCCCAGACAGAGGGGGTGCCCAAGAAGGACAGCAATCTGGCAGTCATGTTCCCCCTGCAGCAGCATACTGCTAGGTTTGCTCCAGTGATGAGGAGGGAGGAGATGATGAGGTCACTGACTCCACATGGGTGCCTGATAGGAGAGAGGAGGAGGAGGAGGCACATCACCAATGAGGCAGGATGTCCTCCAGGGGCCAGCTTAAGGGCAGCACACTGACTGCATCACACCGCAGAGGTCTGCTTGTGCAGGACGCTGCTGTCTCTGCGCATTATTCCAAAAGTTCTTTGGTGTGGGCCTTTTTTGAGACGAGTGCATCAGATCGCACCACTGCTCAAGCGTATGTCGCGTGGCCAAAACATCTCCCGCTTGGGCACCACATGCTTGACCAGACATATATTGACCTGCCATGCAGTTCATTGGCAAGCGTACCTAAAAGACCCACACCAAAGAACAAAGAGGACCTCTCCTTGCTCCTCATCAGCTTGGATCTCCAACCCAACTATACCTTCAGTCCTCTCTGAGACCTGCACTGAGAGGAATGAAGGTGTAGAATTAGGTGTGTCACAGCCAAATACTTGTGTGCAATCTGCTATCGGTACACCGACGTCAGATTGTACCAGGCAAATTTCCCTGCCCCAGCTGCTGCACCGCAGAAAGAAGTTCGCTCCCAGCCATCCACATGCCCAGCAGTTGAATGGTAGCTTGGTAAAATTGCAAGCACTTCAACTGCTACCTTTTTAGTTGGTAGACTCTGCCCCCTTCTGTGAGTTTGTGGAATGTGCGGTTCTTCAGTGGCAGGTTCCCAAATGCCACTTTTTCTCACTGAAGGCGATTCCGGCTCTCTACCGGCATGTGGAAGGCAATGTCTTGGCCTCGCTGGACAGGGCGGTCAGCGGTAAGGTGCATATTACCGCTGACTTATGGTCCAGCAGGCATGGACAGGGACGTTACCTAAGTTTCACGGTGCATTGGGTGACTCTGCTGGCAGCTGGGAAGGATGCAGGACAAGGTGTAGTAGTGTTGGAGGTTGTCACCACGCCTCCAAAATGCTACTACTGGTGATTCTGAAACACCTCTCTCCTCCACAGCTTCCTCTTCTTCTTCCTCCATGGCCTCTTCCTGTGCTGTATTTAAAGGAGAGATCTGGGGAATTGGCGCTGCCCTAATTCCAATAAATGTTAATTAAAGATCACCGAACCTTATAAAGTTGTGTATAAAACAAAAAATAATTTGTGTGGCCCTTGGGTAGATTTTTCCCCTCCATTTGTGCCAAAATATATAAATAAATAAAAATGTGTTTCTTTAACGTGAACGTGCTAATCCTCTGTATTGCATAAGTAAATTACACAATATATGGGTTTGATTTAGATTTGCCCCACCTCCATTGCAGGACTCCACTTTTATTATATATCAAACTTATTGAAAAATTGTTATTGAGTAGCCTCCTATAGTGTTAGTGGGGTTTGTAACGAACCACACTAGTTGGGGGCTATCAGTAACTGTGTGAGGTCCCCTTGTATCCCTATTATATATGGTGACAAAAGTGCACTGTGCATAAAGTGAAACAAAAGTGCATTAGACCTTTAAAATACTAGAATGCATATAGAATAAATTCATATATAAAAATCCATAAAAATATAAATCCAAACCATTAACACTCATGTAAAAAATAACAAAATAAAAATACACATCTGTGAAAAAAGTCCCTGTGATAAACCCAAACAGGGTTAAAAAGTCTTAATTTTTAGAGACAAGGATATTAGAAACGTCAGGATCAGTTGACATGCATATACAAATGCCCAACGGGTGGTAATAAGTGACTTCCATGCATGTAGGAGCTGGTGACTCCAAGTGCTCCCCCCCGTGCTCCCCCACTCACCAGATTCCGTCACCCCCTAGGGGGTATTAGGCAAAAGAGTGGGTGTCTCAGGATGACTGCCTTTGATGGATGTCCCTCTTAAGCTTTACCGCTCCGTGAATTCCCTCTTTTACACTGGTGGTAAGGGACCCCTTCTGCTGGTCCGGGTCCAGGTGCCTCCACTACTATCCACCTCCGTGCTGCTAGATCCTCCTCCCACAAAGAAATAGACAGGGGGCTTGCATAGTGAAGTACGTCCAGTTTATTCAAAAGTTTAAAAGTTTAAAAGCATAACAACCACAGCTGGGTGCAAAGGATGGGATCGGGAAGCGAATCCGAACGTGCGTCCCACCTTGCGTTCCAGCCGGCTCTTCCGGGTATGACGTGTGAGCGTGACTCTGCCTTACGCGTTTCGTGCTGTGCCCACCGATCACACAGGAAGAGGATGAGGAGGATTGTGTCAGCATGGAGGTGGAGCCTGGCACTCAGCATCAGCAGCAGTCTTTAAGGGATCATTTACAGTCCAAAGAAACTCATGGACTTGTATGTGGCTGGGAGGAGGTGGCTGCGGATCATGTCGTCCTTAGTGACCCAGAGGACTCCTGACTGAATGCTTCAGCAAACCTACGCTGCATGGCCTTCCTGATCCTGCAAAGCCTGCGGAAGGATCCTCATATTCGTGGTATCAAGGAGAGGGATCGTTACCGGCTGGCAACCCTCCTTGATCCACGTTACACCTTATCTTGCCGTCGCAGAGGGAGAATAGGATGAAACATCTTTGGGAGGCCATGCAGAAAGGTCTGTGCAATGCGTTCCCAGAGACTGGGAGGTTACAAACTCCTGTTCCTGGACAATGTGTTGCTGAGGCTTTGGTCAGTTAAAGAAGGAGCGGTGGAGAAGGTGGCCGTCTGGCTGATGCATTCAGATAATTTTTTAGCAGCCCTAAGGTATGATCATTTCCAGCAACCATCGCCAGTGTCTGTTTTACATGGTGCAGGAATACCTAGGGGCAAGATCTGACTTGGACACCTTTCCCACCGAAAATCCTCTGGGTTACTGGGTCTTGAGGATGGATCACTGGCCAGAGCTTGCACAGTATGCAATTGAGCTACTGGCCTGTCCTGCATCCAGCATTCTTTCGGAACGCACATTCAGTGCTGCTGGAGGCTTTGTAACAGATCACAGGGTGAGCCTGACCACTGACTCGTCGATCGACTGACCTTCATAAAAATGAATCAGTCTTGGATCACCACCAGCTACCAAGCACCTGATGCTGATGTAACCGAATATTTTTTTTTGAAATGTCAGATTCCTTCAAGACTCCCTATGCTGATGCTGAGTAACTATACTGTTATGCTGAGTGACTATCCTCTTCCTCCTCAATGATCATGCTGATAGCTTGTAAGAATATTTTTGGTTCTGGGCGCCGCCACCAGTGGCTAAGGCCCAATGTTTATGCCCATGTTTAACAGGGGTGTGTAATTACAATTTTTGTTGTAATATTTTTCAGCAGGGCTCGTTCCTGCGCTCCAACTAGAGTATCTATGAGAGGTTGCAGTGTTGTGGCACCAGCATCAGTGCCTAAGGCCCAATTTTTCAGCCCCTGTTTAACAGGGGTGTGTAGTTACAATTTTTGATGCGATACCTTGCAGCAGGGCTCGTTCCTGCGCTCCAACTAGAGTATTTGTGAGGGGTTTCACTGTTGTAGCACCAGTGCCTAAGGCCCAGTTTTTCTGCCCCGTTCAACAGGGACATGTAATTACAATTCTTGATGTAATATTTCACAGCAGGGCCCGTTTCTGCGCCCACCAAGAGTAACTGTGAGGACTTACAGTGTTGTGGCACCAGCACCACCATCACCAAAGGCCCAATTTTTCTGACCCTGTTCAACAGGGGCATGTAATTACAATTCTTGATCTAATATTTCACAGCAGGGCCCTGTGAGGGCTTACAGTGTTGTGGCAACACCAACACCTAAGGCCCCAATTTCTGCAGAGTATATAGGGCAGGCCCCTACTTTCAAACATCCAACTTACAAACGATTCCTACTTGCAAACGGAAGGAGACAACAGGAAGTGAGATGAAATCTACCCCTAGGAAGGGAAATTTTCTCCTGTAAGAGTTAATATGGGAAAAACATTGCTCCTTTCCACTGATGTTTCATCACCAATCCTTGTTTCACTAAAAACCCCAAATTTTCAAAAAACATTTGTCATTGGGACAGAAAGTGAGGTGAAATTTTCTGAAGAGGAGCAAAGACAGCAAAACAAATGTTACAGGGGTGATAACCCTTCCCTATGTTTTCCAAAAAGCTTAAAATAGATTTTTTGGCTGGAGCTAAGCACTTTAAAAATGTACCAGTTCAAAATTAAACAGATTCTACTTAACAACAAACCTACAGTCCCTGTCTTGTTTGCACCGCCTGTATACTGCTGTTCAGAGGGCCTGGGGCCCCACGCCTTTCCTTTTTTAATTTGGGTGCGGGGTTCCCCTTAATATCCATACAAGACCCAAAGGGCCTGATAATGGACTGGGGGGTACCCATGCTGTTTGTCTCACTGATTTTCATCCATATTACCGGGACGCGACATTACATTAAAGTCGTAAGCAGTTTAAAATGACTTTTATTCCTTTAAAAATTTCATTTTGTGCAGGGACTGTTCTAAGCAGGGGAAACATGCGCCATTTTACAGGCATACTATAGACACCCCACAGGTACGATATTTAAAGGAATATTTCACTTTTTTTTTTCACTTTAAGCATCATTAAAATCACTGCTCACGAAAAAACGGACGCTTTTAAAACTTTTTTTTGCATTGATACATGTCCCCTGGGGCAGGAACCAGGTCCCCAAACCCTTTTTAGGACAATACCATGCAAATTAGCCTTTAAAATTAGCACTTTTGATTTTGAACGTTCGAATCCCATAGACTTCAATGGGGTTCTAACGTTCGTGCGAAGTTTCGGTCCGTTCTCAGGTTTTGGTGCAAACCAAACTGAGGGGGGGGGGTGTTCAGCTCATCCCTAGCCGCGAGTAATATTAAATGACTTTTTTTCCTTTGAAATGTCATTTTGCTGTCAGACTGTTCTAAACATGGGAAACATGCGCCCCTTTACAGGCATACTATAGACACCCCCCAGGTACGAAATTTAAAGGAATATTACACTTTTATTGTTTCACTTTAAGCATTATTAAAATCACTGCTCCCGAAAAAACGGCCATATTTGAAACTTTTTTTTGCATTGATACATGTCCCCTGCGGCAGGACCCAGGTCCCCAAACACTTTTTATGACAATAACTTGCATATAAGCCTTTAAAATTAGCACTTTTTATTATGTTCATTATGTTCATGATCATTATCATGTTCGAGTCCCATAGACTTTAATGGTGTTTACGTGTTCAAACACATTTTTTGCCTGTTCGCATGTTCTGGTGCGAACCGAACAGGGGGGGTGTTCGGCTCATCCCTAATAACGAGCATCAGATACAACTGGAAAACTCCCAGGGAGGGATATCCTTTTCATCACATATAGTACTCTTGAAGTTTATAGCAAGGCATCTATTGTCCTCCCTTTATTGGTAAATTAATCACATATGAAAACTTCTCCAACTGTGTAATGTATGGTTTGTCATTGCCCGGTGTGGGAACCATCTGTATAATTTGAAGAGTAACAAAAAGCCATTTGACACTAAAGTAAAGGAAATATACTTAGCCATCCATGTGGATCTTGAAGAGTCCAAGTTGTGTTTGTAGCAGTAGAGGTATATAAGTCCATATCCAAAGAGAATATCAGTTCATTAAAGGAATGGGGGAGGTAGGGGAGGAGATATCCCAGAGGCTGGCTGCGTGGGACCAAGATGGAAGCCTGACTGGTTTTGCTGGCCACGCCAGCTGCTTCAGAGGCAACTGCCACCCTGAACATAATAAAAAGTGCTAATTTTAAAGGCTTATATGCAAGTTATTGTCATAAAAAGTGTTTGGGGACCTGGGTCCTGCCGCAGGGGACATGTATCAATGCAAAAAAAAGTTTCAAAAATGGCCGTTTTTTCGGGAGCAGTGATTTTAATAATGCTTAAAGTGAAACAATAAAAGTGTAATATTCCTTTAAATTTCGTACCTGGGGGGTGTCTATAGTATGCCTTTCATGTAGGGTCTATAAATATACCTAAGATGGCCGCATTTGGCACCAAAATTTTCATACATTAGCTTGTAAACAGTCTTCTATAGGGAATTTGGCCTCTTACATACATATGTGTGTATATTATGACAGTGTGATAAGGTCTTAACCTTATTGCTTGGACTTGCAATATAGAGTCCATGAAACTGACTTATGTTATATGAATAATTTGGGCTAGGGAAATAGTAGGCTTTTACAAGCAGTTTATGTTTAGTGGAGGTCTTCTCTCGTATTTGTTTTCCCAGTGTTGAGACAATGGTGAGCCACTGGACAAACAGCCTTGTTATTGTTGTGTGCACAAATGATACAATGCAGGGTTCGTAATTGTTGGATCTTAATATAGCCCAGTTTCAAATTGATAAGTGATAATCTTCAAACTTCAGGTATGTTTAGATAACAGAAACCCAATTGTCCAGAGAATTTGTTCTGTAATCAAGCTTGTTGATCAAACTACCCTGGTAGTTTATTTCCTGTGGGCTGGTTAAATGTTAATAGGACCCATGTCTCTAGCCTGGTTAGAAGACATTATAGTCCAAAATGATCATATATATTTTTTTTCCATAAAAGTTCTGACATGTTGTTCAACCAGCCTGGAATGCAGATTCTCACCAGCAGAAACTGTGGTGTGGCACTGAAACTCAGAGTCAGCCTCTCTTAGAGCCTTAGCCCTTAGTAGCTTCAAATCTGTTATGCAATCAGACCTCTAACTATTAAGTGGCCATTGTATGTCTAACCGGACTCTAGCTTTTGCTTGTTATTGAGCCCTCCACTAAAACTAGCTATTGAAACCCAGACCAGAAGGGACAGGGTTAAAATACCAGGAGGTGCATATAATTATAATAAATGAATTTGAAATAAGCATGTTCATCTACTAACATACTGGAAAGGGACCACTACACACATACAGTAGCATAGACCTAACTATCTGGCACTGTGTATGTGAGATAATAACATTAGGACAGAGATACGCCTGTCACAAGGATTTAGATACACTCTCAAGAAGCTATGGGCAGCTGTAGTTAAACTAATAGAACATAAGGGTACTTGTCTGATAGGCTCTTCTTCTGGTCTGGGTAAAATACAGCAGCTCCATACAGTACAACATACAGTACAAGATTGACCAGGCCAGATTTCAGTTGACAATGGTTGAGTTGTCAATTGAAGTAAAGTCAATTTTAACATATCAAAGGGGACTTGTTGATGTTCATATGCAAGAATACAGATTAGGTTTATAGGCATTCCAGGACAAGTCTATTCTACACATCAAAAGGGTGTTAAGGTGGTATCTGTCAATCTAATTAGACATATCAAAGGGGACAGATAGTGACTCTGGGCTATGTTTTTTTTTTTTTTCCCAGAGAAAATTTTATTGACTCAAAACATGGAAATACATAGATAACAGCTTTATGTGTATATCACAATAAGAAGTTTACAGTAACAGAAGTTAACATTAGATCAGTCAAAGTAAAGATGTAATGTCGTTAGATACATTATAATACAAATGGAAATAACATGGAAATGCACTTGAAAAGAAACGCGGAAAGTCTAGAATGCTAGTCTTAACATATGAAACATCCATGTGGTATTTGTATCACTACAAGTGATCTTCTCTAGTAATAATCCTTCGTAATAAAATAGATTCTAGGATAACTGTATTTGTAGTGACATATCTGAATCAATAATTTATCTATATATGTGCAATAAATTATAATGTTAGTGGTGGTAAATTTGATTAACGTCTCAGAAGAGTAAGACAATGAGTGAACTCTAATAGTTAGTCAAAGAACATGACTATAACCTAACATATTAGAATGTTGAGTATTTGTAGACCAAAGCATTTTATAATGTGCAATAATGTGGGAGGTGAGGTCTTTACTGTCCCTGGCTCAGCCGTGGGGCGACCGGAAAGATAATATAAAAAAAGGGGGGGGTATCTTCCAGATTTGTAAGCTCAGTGAACCGTTGAGTGTCGTTTGTAGGGATATTGATTATATCTCATTCAATGCGTTAAGGATCTCAGGGAATAAAAAGAAGGGGGAGATGTAAAGGAGACAATGCATGGGTGTAAGCCTCTAGTCAAGTAATTGTCTGTATTCAACTGTAGTTTGGAAATGTTGCCAACAAGCCCACGTGTTCCTAAATGTGGTGGAAGAATCATGCACTTGGTGCACCAGTTCCTCCATGGAGGCTATGCGGTTGACTCTTTTAACCACTTGCCGACCGCCTCACGCCTATATACGTGAGCAGAGCGGCACGGGCAGGCAAAATCACGTACCTGGTACGTGATTGCCTTCCCGCGGGCGGGGGGGTCCGATGGAACCCCCCCCCGGTGCCAGCTGCGGTCGGCATTTGGCTGGGAGAGTTGAGAGACGAGGGGGAGGCCATCCGATCGTGGCCCCCCTCGCGATCGCTCCCAGCCAATGAGAAACATCCCCTGTCTCTGTATAGTACACAGAGGCAGAGGATGTGATGTCATCTCTCCTCGGTTGGCCAGTTTCCGTTCCAGCGCCGAGGAGAGATGACATGTAAGTGCACCAACACACACACACACACAGTAGAACATGCCAGGCTCACTAAACACCCCCGATCCCGTGATAGGCAGTCCCGATGTGTGGGACTGCCTATCACAGTTTCGGAGGCCATGGAATGCCCAGGTGGCACAACCCCCCCCAAATTACCCCATTTTGGAAAGTAGACACCCCAAGCTATTTGCTGAGAGGTATAGTGAGCATTTTGCAGACCTCACTTTTTGTCACAAAGTTTTGAAAATTGAAAAAATAAAAAAATAAAAAAAAATTTCTGGTCTTTCTTCATTTTCAAAAACAAATGAGAGCTGCAAAATACTCACCATGCCTCTCAGCAAATAGCTTGGGGTGTCTACTTTCCAAAATGGGGTCATTTGGGGGGGGTCTGTGCCATCTTGGCATTTTATGGCCTTCAAAACTGTGATAGGTAGTGAGGAGTGAAATCAAAAATGTATGCCCTTAGAAATCCTGAAGGTGGTGCTGGGTTTTCAGGGCCCCGTACGCGGCTAGGCTCCCAAAAAGTGCCACACATGTGGTATCCCCGTACTCAGGAGAAGCAGCTGAATGTATTTTGGGGTGCAATTCCACATATGCCCATGGCCTGTGTGAGCAATATATCATTTAGTGACAACTTTTTGTAAATTTTTTTTTTTTTTTTGTCATTATTCAATCACTTGGGACAAAAAAAATAAATATTCAATGGGCTCAACATGCCTCTCAGCAATTTCCTTGGGGTGTCTACTTTCCAAAATGGGGTCATTTGGGGGGGGGGGGGTTGTACTGCCCTGCCATTTTAGCACCTCAAGAAATGACATAGGCAGTCATAAACTAAAAGCTGTGTAAATTACAGAAAATGTACCCTAGTTTGTAGACGCTATAACTTTTGCGCAAACCAATAAATATACACTTATTGACATTTTTTTTACCAAAGATATGTGGCCGAATACATTTTGGCCTAAATGTATGACTAAAATTTAGTTTATTGGATTTTTTTTATAACAAAAAGTAGAAAATATCATTTTTTTTCAAAATTTTCAGTCTTTTTCCATTTATAGCGCAAAAAATAAAAACGGCAGAGGTGATCAAATACCATCAAAAGAAAGCTCTATTTGTGGGAAGAAAAGGACGCAAATTTCGTTTGGGTAGAGCATTGCATGACCGCGCAATTAGCAGTTAAAGTGACGCAGTGCCGAATTGTAAAAAGTGCTCTGGTCAGGAAGGGGGTAAATCCTTCCGGGGCTGAAGTGGTTAATCCAGTCTGCTGTTGTGGGGGAATTGGTTGCCTTCCAAAGAACTAGGATACATAATTTTGCGGCATTAAGAAGATGTAGAGCTAAGTATTTGCGATATGTTCTGAACGGTATTGGGGAGTGGTGTAGCAATGCTTGAGCTGGAGAGAATTCTAAGTGGATGGTAGTGATTTGGGAGGTGAGGCGGAAAACTGTATTCCAGAAGGTTGAAATTCCAGGGCATTCCCACCAGATATGGAGAAGCGAACCATTTTTGTTATTACATCTCCAACAATTAGGTGGGATAGCCGGATTGATGTTGTGTAACTTGAGTGGGGTTTTGTACCATATGGAAAAAATGTTATATCCGTTTTTTTGCGCTGTTACATTAATCGAACCTTTGTGAATGTTAGAATATATCTTTTCCCAATCTGTATCAGAGAGTGTGATGGAGAGATCTCTTTCCCATTGTGTACAGGCCAAGTTTGATTTCGGTGTAAGGCCATCAAAGAGGATAGAGTAAATGAGGGAGATCAGATGGCGTTGTGGTTCAGTGGATGTACATATGGATTTGAATTGTGATTGATTCCTAGAGAAGTCTGGGCGAGTTTGGGGATCATAGAGGAAATGTCTGAGTTGCATATAGGCCCATAAAGGGAGCTGGTGGCTTGTACCTAGGTTATTTAAAGTGGATAGTGGTAGTATTGTCCCCTCTGAGAAGAAGTCTCCCGCTATTGGATTTTTATGGGGTTCTAAGTCATGTAAGAAAGAAACGTCATTGCCCGGTAGGAAGTCAGGGTTGTTTCTAATCGGAGTGAGTGGTCATGGTGAGGAAGAGATTCGAAATTGGCGGCACATTGTATGGAAGGATGACAGCGTTTTGCCAATGAGGGGATGTTTGGTTTGTTGTGAAATGTGACTTGGGTTGATCCAGGGTAGGTGTTTGAGTGGTAAGTGAGAGAAGGCTTGTTCAATGTTAATCCAAGCTTTGATTTCAGTGTGGATGTTCCAGTAAACTATTCTAGACAATTGACATGCATAATAGTATTTTAGAATGTCTGGTAAACCTAGACCGCCTTTCAGTTTGGGTATGGTCAATCTGTTAAAACTTATTCTAGCACGGGTTCCCTCCCATATGAAATTTGTACAGGATTTGCGGAAGGAGGTGAAAAATGTATGCAGTAATTTCACTTGATCAGTTTGAACCAGATAAAGTAATTTCAGTAATATGGTCATTTATGTAAATCCCAAGGTATTTAATAGTGTTTGGTTTCCATTTAAATGGGAAGTTATTTTGACATTGGGCAATTGTCTCAGTGGGTAGAGTTATATTTAAAGCCTCTTATTTAGCAAAGTTGATTTTAAAATTGGTTAGGGATTCAAATAGGTTCTTTAAGGAGCATTGGCAGCGTGATGTGTGGTTCTTTTAAGAATAATAGGATATCATCCGCAAACGCTGCCAACTTGTAAGTGGATTGTGCTATGGAGATACCTTTAATGTCTTGATTGTCCTTCAGTCGTGTGACACATGGTTTTAGGGATAGGACAAAAATTAACGGAGAAAGCAGGCATCCTTGCCAGGTCCCGTTGGATATGGAGAAGGCATCCGAGAGGTGTCCATTAACCAGGACTTTGGCTGTTGGGTTTAAGTATAGGGCTAATATGAATTGTAGCATACGGTCTCGAATGCCGGCTTGTTTGATGACTTCTGTTAAGTAATCCCATGCCACCCTGTTGAATACCTTCTCCGCATCCAGAGAGAGAAAGAACCCGTGTTGCTGTGTGGAAGTCAACCATTTGTGAATACTGATGGCTTTCAGGGTATTGTCCCTTGCCTCTCTACCCGGGACAAAACCTACTTGGTCTAGAGAAATAAGGCCAGGGAGAAGGGGCAAGAGTCTATTAGCTAGAATTTTTGCGTAAATTTTTAGGTCAACATTTAATAAAGATAATGGTCTATATTTGGAAACCGAAGTTAAATCTTTTTCAGGTTTTGGGATAACCACTATGTGAGCTGTGAGAAGATCTCTAGGGGGAAGGTTCCCTGAGGAGAGGGAATTGAATGCATTCAAGAAGTGTGGGTGAAGGGTATCAATAAACGCATTGTAGTATCCTGCTGTTAGACCATCAGGGCCCAGGCTCTTGCCTGGTTTCAGTTGTTTAAGCACCAAGTCCAGTTCATCTTTAGATAGGGGGTGTTCTAATTAAGATGCCTCGGCATCCGAGAGGGGTTTGGGACCATGATGGGCTAAAAATTCTTTAATTAGTTGTAATCTATGTTCTGAGTCTACTTTGGGGGCTTTGGCTTTTATATTATATAGCTGTGAGTAATATTGGACAAATTGGACCGCAATCCGATTATTGGAAGATAATTTGGATCCCTTGGAGTCGTTGATAGAGTGAATTATTGTGGAAGATTTTTTGGCCCTTAAAGCTCTGCCAAGTATTTTACCTGCTTTATTGCCATGTTCATAAAATAATTTTTGAGATAGCATGTAATTACGTTTTATTTGTTTATTCAACACCTCCATCAAATCAGTTCTAGCTTGCGTGAGTTCATGGAGTGTGGTTATAGCTTGAGTCAGTTTATGGGTTTTTTCTAGCTTGTGAATATGTTTGGCTAGTTTGGAAATGTGTGCTTGTCTCTCGTGTTTCCTCTTGGAGGCTACCGCAATTAATTTTCCATGAATGGTGCACTTGTGGGCTTCCCAAGTCATCATTGGGGAGATTTCAGGCGAGTTATTGTCTTGGAAACATTGTTTGAGACTGTCGTGTATAGTAGACCCTATAGGAGTGTCTGTAAGTAAGGACGGATCTAGGTGCCATATGTGGGAATGGGATTGATCACTTGAGAATCTGATAGACATGGTGATTGGGTGATGGTCCGAAATATACATTGATTCGATGGAGGTATTTATGAGCATGGGGAGGTCTCTTTGCGAAATGAAAATGTAGTCAAGTCTGGAGTAACTACCGTGGGGGTTGGAGAAAATTTTTTAATTATTAGTCTTAGGATTAAGGGTGCGCCAGGCATCGTGGAGTGTTAAATCTTTAAGACATTTCTTAATTGCTTTTAATGCAGTAAATGATAATTTAGACATGCCTGATGAGGTGTCTTGAAGGGGGTTTAGAGGGACATTAAAATCTCCTCCTACTATTAGGATACCTTCCTGGAATGAGGTAAGTGTTTGCAATGTTTGTTTGAAAAAGGGAACTTGTTTGACAAATCATGAGCCTTTGATAAATAGATAACTACCTTCAGTATCTATTAGCGTGTCAGTTATTTGGAATGGGCAGGATTTTGAAATGAGAATAGAAACTCCTTTTGTTTTGGATTCCTTATTAGTAGCATGAAATGCCGTTGGATAGTATAAGTTGGAGAATTTGGATGCATTATCTGTTTTTAAATGAGTTTCCTGAATGCATACAATATCCACCTTAAGTTTACGCATAGATAGAAGTACTTGTGAACGTTTTTCAGGACTATTGAGTCCCCTTGCATTTAACGCGACTAACTTAGTAGTCGCTGATGGATCTTGTGATTTATGAGATATCATATAGTTTGCGAGATCGTGAATTTGTTTATCAGTCTTGTGTGATCCGGAAGTCGTCCGAGGTTGTATTTTTTTTTTTATTATCAACCCCCGAAAGGTGGAGAGGGATACTAAGTTAATGTAGTACTCAAGGTGGATGATTAGATAAGGGAACCCTAATTTAGAATGAGAAGGGGAGCTTGATCGAGTTGGGTGTCTGTTGGGAGGGCGTTAGGTGGAAAATGTGGGTTACTGATGAGGAAAGAGGTGGAAATACTTTGGTCTCTGTGATATTTAGATGATAGGTAATTTATATAGAAGCAGTTAATCCGGTGACTAGCGATACCCGCTCGCTAGACAGTAGTCAAGACGGATCTTGAATAGGGCTTTGCCGGAGAGGGTCAGTGGTATTGGAAGTGAAGGTTAAGTACGGAAATTTAAGAAGTCACTTGAAACCACTGTGTGGGAAGGTGACTCGACTCTTATGTGGAGACTAAAAAAAAACTTTCAAGGCAAGTCGATATCCGCTGACATGTGGGACTAGAAATAAAAGATTGGTAGGGCCTGAGGACGGTGTGTGTGTGTGAAAAGAGAAATTTAAGAATGTTGGAAACGTAGCCTGTGTGCGGTCCAAGAGGAAGCATCAGATGGAATCCAGAGCTCCATGTTAGCAAAGGAACGTTATACATCTGAAGGCGTCTTTGGGATTAAATAAATGAAGTTGGTGATGTTGGGAGTCGTGTGTCTTGAAGATTATAAAAGTGATCTCTCTAAACCACGGCTTAATGGAAGACAGAAAAATAGAAAATAGAAAATACCCGATCTCCAAAGGAGTAGGATTAAAATTTTTTATTGTTTTTCTTTTTTTCTAAACATCTAAGTACACGTCAAATAAATTAAGTAACAGTAAATAATGAGAATACAGATAAAAAAGAAAGCTTATCCTCCAATCGATGAAAACAAGAGCTGTATAATTAATTAACTGAATAGCCTCCTCGGTGGCAGAAAAGCCCAATATGAACAAATGCGGGCGAAAATGTCAGGAGGATGTGTTAAACGTTAAGTGTTGGTTGCCTACATGTATTGCGCCAAGATACAGTCCGTAAGAGTATTATGGGGCGCTAACGGATATTTTTTCCGTACATTTGTGTATTCTATTCCAGAGTTTTTAACCATAACCTTAGGTTTACTCTCTGAGAGGAATAGGAGTATTAAAATATCCAAGCTATCCAGTGGTTTAACCAATTCGAGCTTTCACAGTGAATGTGATTACTTAACTTAAAGCGTATGTAGACATATACCCAGTATCTAGCAAGGTGGAGACTATGATTAGGTATAGGTGTGTCGAGGGAAAGATAGAGTGGTTGAAACACTGCTGATTGTCTGAGCAAACTGTCATAGAAGGCACAATCTCTTCTCTTCATGAGGGGAGGTTGTCTGTCCCTCAGGGACTACTAAGTCCTCAGCTGTATGACCGAGGGCATATGGTCAAGGGGGAGGGAGTTGCAGGAGCTAAATTCGGCTCTTTCCTTCGCGTGGCTGTTATTAATAGGAAAACTACATGGGGGATGTAGGTTAACCCCTGAATATTTTGATCAGCTTTCTTAATAATAGGGGGTCGAGTTCCCCCAGTTTTTCAGGAGAGTCAGTCAGAGTACTCAGACCGTCCGAGCTTCCATCCACGAGCGGGAAACGCTGGAGGAGGTGCTCTCTCAAATCACTGTCAGTAAAGGGCAGATGTTAGGCATAGAAGATGGACAATGGTATAGATTCATAGAAAAAGGCAACAAAAGTGGGACTTTAAATGAAAAGCGTGGAGGCTTATTTTGCAGGCAATATTTTTCATTATATGGTTGTGTATCAATATCCTACTGATGTACCATGGAGAATTGTTTTATTCATTGAATCATGTATATTTGCTGCTATTATTGCTGATATTTCTCTCTATTTGTGATTGATATATAATTGTATATGCATGTTTTTATTTTTATGAATTTAATAAAAATTTCTCCAGTAGTCCATCGGTTTTGTTTTTTGGACATTTCACGCTTTTCATTTAAAGTCCCACTTTTGTTGCCTTTTTCTTAGACTAGTAAAGGGATGGAAACGCATGACCTCATCCGGTCATGGTTTCATTTAAAGTCCCATGGGATTGACAATCCCAAACCCTTCTCTAACTTAAATGGTATAGATTCATTATCCTCTTTGTGAGACAGTCGCTCTTGTGTGTCTACAGGACGGGCTGTCTCAGGTGTATCTTGGAAAGGCTGCTAGCATAGTATCTGTATTGAGAGGGACACGTAGAGGTTCCCGCTTCAAAAGTATATCCGAGTAGAACTAGGAACTGAACAAACAGTGGATAGCCTTCTGCATATGACATAGGAACTGTCTGCCTTTACCGATCCCTTCTGGCTCTTCTAGTGTGTGGGGCCTTCGCAGGGCTGTCATCAGAAGGAGAGTGAGGACCGGGTATCTGCAATCTTGCTTCCGAAGGAGAGCGGTGTCTACGATAGCGGACATCTTGGGACCCCATGGGTTCAATTCTGGAGGGTGACATAGACGGCAAAGAGGTACGAAATCCGGCACTTCTGAGAGTGGGATTCCCATTGCTTCACAGAAATAGTGGAGATCCTCTGGGACTCTGAGGAGAGCCGAGCGTCCGTATGCTGTTGCCGCCAGACCTAAGGGGAATTTCCAGCGATAAGTAACATCGTTGGCACGAAGCACCGCCAGAAGGGGTTTCAGTTCCCTTCTACACTGTAAGGTTATACTCAAGAGGTCCTGAAACAAGCAAAGTTTTGAGCCTCTATGCTTTAATGGTGTCACGGAACTTCCCTCACTCCGCTTGAGTGCTTCCGTCATATACCACTTCCTCCCAGTCTGCATACAGATATCAGATATTCCAACCTCTCTGAGCACAAAACAAGGCGACACTTGCTTGTTGCTAACATGAACTCACTTTATTCAGTACCAGAATACAGTCTTATATACAGGAGAAGATGAGGTTCCACCCTTCTGCTCATATTACTCTAACAATACAAACCTAACCTAATTAACCTAATTAACATGAGCTAATTAACTAATCCTTTATACAGCCTAGGTGACTGAGACATGACCTTTTGCCCAGACTGCGTTAATTACCACAGGACATTTTCTCACAATAGCAGCAGCTCCAATAGGAGTCGTCCCGTCTCCTACATTGTATAGAGGACAATGTGATCAGCTCATTCAATTAACATAAACACAGGTAGTTGGAGTTGATGACACCAGCATCTCCTCACAGTATGTGTCCCAACAGTATAATTCAGTCTTATCAGCAGGGGGCTGCTGGAGGAATCCCCCCTCCCTCTTCAGGGACACAAATCCCAAATGACCACAGCAAGGAGCCCCCAACAGAATCAAACAACATACAATATATACATATATACACGACTGAGTCCGATTAGTACAGTTCAGACTGGATTTCTAATTCACCTCACGAAGAGTATTGTTCCATTGAAAATCCAGGGCCCATAATCAAAAGGCAAGAGGCTTGCATTCAGTCCTCTCCAACAGCCTCTGTCCCGGCTAGGTCTGTCACAAATGGAGTCAGGGTGCGCGCTTTTCTCAGAAGCTCCTCTTTCAGTCAGTAGTCCACTATGCAGCATCATACATATGCAACATCACGAGGAGGATCCAAGTCCTTACCCTTTGGTCTAAGAGCTCGATGGATTCTTTCCATCACAATGGGTATATCTCTGGGTCTGTTTAGTAGGTTGTTGAATATACGAGTCACCTCATCTTGTAGGTGTGCCGCATCCACATCTTCTGGTAATCCTCGCAGCCAGAGATTATGGTGTCTGCTATGATTATCCAAATCCTCTAAATGGCGATTCATATCTCTAAGTTGCCAGGTGTGGGTATCTACAGCCAGGTGATGCTTGCGGAGCGTTGAAGAATGTTTTTTTCCACTGCTTGTACTCTACCCGAGATAGCCTGAATCTCCATCTTTAGATCCGTGATGGCTGCTGTTAGGGTATCTTTGATGTCTTCAGCAACCAACGAAGATCATTCAGGCTGGGCTGCTGATGTGGGGTGAGAACAATCCCTCCCTCAGAATGTCCATTTTGTGAGGCAGTAATTCCCGTGTTGCCTGCCTCTGAGAGGTTTGTGAGGTGGGAGCCGGCACCATAATTCCCATCTGGGCCCGAAACATCTCCGGGATATTCTGACTGGATCTTCCAGTTAATTTGCGGGGATAATGGGAACGCGATGTCGATGAGTTTCTGGAGGCTGTACCCATACTTTTTGGGAAGTGTGGAATGTCGGTAACCGTCCGTAGAAGGTAGAATCCCTGTCAGCGGAGCTCTGAGATTAGTAGGTTGTTGAATATACGAGTCACCTCATCTTGTAGGTGTGCCGCATCCACATCTTCTGGTAATCCTCGCAGCCAGAGATTATGGTGTCTGCTATGATTATCCAAATCCTCTAAATGGCAATTCATATCTCTAAGTTGCCAGGTGTGGGTATCTACAGCCAGGTGATGCTTGCGGAGCGTTGAAGAATGTTTTTTTCCACTGCTTGTACTCTACCCGAGATAGCCTGAATCTCCATCTTTAGATCCGTGATGGCTGCTGTTAGGGTATCTTTGATGTCTTCAGCAACCAACGAAGATCATTCAGGCTGGGCTGCTGATGTGGGGTGAGAACAATCCCTCCCTCAGAATGTCCATTTTGTGAGGCAGTAATTCCCGTGTTGCCTGCCTCTGAGAGGTTTGTGAGGTGGGAGCCGGCACCATAATTCCCATCTGGGCCCGAAACATCTCCGGGATATTCTGACTGGATCTTCCAGTTAATTTGCGGGGATAATGGGAACGCGATGTCGATGAGTTTCTGGAGGCTGTACCCATACTTTTTGGGAAGTGTGGAATGTCGGTAACCGTCCGTAGAAGGTAGAATTCTATCCCTGTCAGCGGAGCTCAGAGATTAAGCAGCCATTCTCTACGAGGTCAAGCCATGCCCCCCCGGGCTATTTTAATGTTAATATGCAAGAATGCAAATTAAGGCAGTTTATGACTGCAGATGTTCACAGCTAGGGGTCACTGTCTGTCACTCTGAAAGAAACAGATCAAAGCCCTAAATGGAAATGGCCAATCAAATTGCTTAGCCATTCAGTGTAGAGGGGATATAACATGAAGTTCAGTCTACTTACTCTGTGTGTGATTATGAAGGCACAGGTCTAGGAAACATGGGAATCTGAAGGCTAGTATTATATTTACTCTGTTGGATTTTGTCATCTGTTGCAATACTTTGTTCTGTGTTGGACGTCAATAAAGTGCATCTCTCTGGAAGAATTGGGTTGCTGCGGAAGAGTGCTTACATCATCATTATAATAACTACTAATTAATTATCTACCCACAATACGATATCACTACATTGGGGCCGTGACCCGTTCTTTGAATTATATCTCACTACATTGGTGCCGTTCAAGTGACCAGAAGAGCATTTTCGGACTTAGTAACAGAAGTCGGTGGTGACAACAATCCTGTGAGGTGGACAGAAGTCTGATGGAGACCCAAGAGCTGTGCTGTGACTCTAATGTCTGGTTGTGACATAAGAGAGTCTGATCTACAAAATTAAACAAATTGGGAACCCCATAATTATTCTCTGGAGACTGGAAACAACAACAAAAAAGGACTGTGTTGTGTACCAGAAGACTTGAACTGGAAGCTGAAGGAGTAACTAATGCGGTGAGTAATTATTTTTTGTTTTAATTATTAGTAATATAGTCAAAATGCTTACTCAGTGTGAAGCTAGTTTCAGTTCTGAAAAAGTTAACAGATGGGTATTAAAATGTATTAAGCGCCATGGCGGTCCTTATGAAATTCCAAAAAAATGTAAGCAGATGTGGACTATGAATTTTTAGAGAAAAATGTTTTTGATAGCAAAATTTCAGAAAGTAAAAGAAAAGGTTGTATTGTACAGAGCTTATTATCTTGCTGTTTAACAATGGAAAGTTCTTTGAAGGGTAAGGTTGAGGAAACCCAGTTACAGAATGCAGTTTATAATAACAACTATGTTTGTGAGAGGTTACAAATCCAATCAGACACTGAGACAGTAAATTTAAAATTGCATGCAGTTACCATTGGGGGAGCTTTGCTTGAGAAATCTAAATGTTATGATGAATTATTAGAGGAAAATGAGAGATTAAAATGAAGAATTATGGAATTAGAGAAGAGATCTCAGCAATGCAGATATGCATCAAATCTTGGATTCAGCAATCTGCAGCAAAATAAAAACACAAACTTTCTATCAAATGCAACAGAACCTCATATTAAATCTGATAATTAATTGCCAGCTGCACCCACTGTGACCACCACAGTTTATAACAGGTGAAGTTCAGCTTGTAATGAAGCCTTTGAAACCAAAAGAATTAAAATGGTTTTGCAGAATGTCAGAGATATGTACAGTCTAAACCCATCTGATTTAGAAAAAGTCATACAACATTCTATAGGAAGTGGTCTTTGGGTGAGAATTAAACAAATCTGTATTCAGCCTCTGAGGACAAGGGACATATTACTGGAATTATTATGTGTTTTGTATGGTGTATGTCCTGATGTTACTATTCGTGGTAAGATCCAACAAATGCAAAGTGAATCTCCCTATGAATTGTCACACAGGATAGCAATTATTATGGAATTATTGGTCGGTAATAATCTTGCATTTGAGCGTGGTGGCTTGATACATATGGATATGTTTCTAGATGCTTTGCATGAAGATATCAAACAAAATATTTTATTAGTTACTCCAAATCCTGATGATTTAAAAGACATATTGTTGAGAGCAGACCATTTATGGAGAAAGTCAAATGAGCAGGCTGTCAAAATTGATTTAGCCACATTGTTTAGGACAAATACTGTGCATAAAGATCAAAAGATAATATCTTAGGATAACACCCAGAGAGGAGACATCGGGTCAAATATAGGTGATATTAATATGAAAAACAGAGCTGACCAAAATAATAATAAGAAAGCCTTTTTACAATTTGGCACTGCGTCACTTTACCTGCTAATTGCGCGGTCATGCAATGCTGTACCCAAACGAAATTTGAGTCCTTTTCTTCCCACAAATAGAGCTTTCTTTTGATGGTATTTGATCACCTCTGCCATTTTTTTTTTTGCGCTATAAACGGAAAAAGACCAAAAATTTTGAAAAAAATGATATTTTCTACTTTTTGTTATAAAAAAATCCAATAAACTCAATTTTAGTCATACATTTAGGCCAAAATGTATTCGGCCACATGTCTTTGGCAAAAAAAAAATGTCAATAAGCGTATATTTATTGGTGTGCGCAAAAGTTATAGTGTCTACAAACTAGAGTACATTTTCTGTAATTTACACAGCTTTTAGTTTATGACTGCCTATGTCATTTCTTGAGGTGCTAAAATGGCAGGGCAGTACAACCCCCCCCCAAATGACCCCATTTTGGAAAGTAGACACCCCAAGGAAATTGCTGAGAGGCATGTTGAGCCCATTGAATATTAATTTTTTTGCCCCAAGTGATTGAATAATGACAAAAAAAATTCTACAAAAAGTTGTTACTAAATGATATATTGCTCACACAGGCCATGGGCATATGTGGAATTGCACCCCAAAATACATTTAGCTGCTTCTCCTGAGTATTGGGATACCCCATGTGTGGGACTTTTTGGGAGCCTAGCTGCGTACGGGGCCCCGAAAACCAAGCACCGCCTTCAGGATTTCTAAGGGCGTAAATTTTTGATTTCACTCCTCACTACCTTTCACAGTTTTGAAGGCCATAAAATACCAAGATGGCACAAACCCCCCCCAAATGACCCCATTTTGGAAAGTAGACACCCCAAGCTATTTGCTGAGAGGCATGTTGAGTCCATGGAATATTTTATATTTTGACACAAGTTGCAGGAAAGTGACCATTTTTTTTTTCTTGCACAAAGTTGTCACTAAATGATATATTGCTCACACAGGCCATGGGCATATGTGGAATTGCACCCCAAAATACATTTATCTGCTTCTCCTGAGTATGGGGATACCACATGTGTGGGACTTTTTGGGAGCCTAGCCGCATACGGAGCCCCGAAAACCAAGCACCGCCTTCAGGATTTCTAAGGGCGTAAATTTTTTATTTCACTCCTCACTACCTATCACAGTTTTGAAGGCCATAAAATGCCAAGATGGCACAACCCCCCCCCCCTAAAATGACCCCATTTTGGAAAGTAGACACCCCAAGCTATTTGCTGAGAGGCATGTTGAGTCCATGGAATATTTTATATTTTGGCACAAGTTGCGGGAAAGTGACAATTTTTTTTTCACATTTCACTCCCCCCTGTCTATCACAGTTTTGAAGGCCATAAAATGCCAAGACGGCACAAAACCCCCCCAAATGACCCCATTTTGGAAAGTAGACACCCCAAACTATTTGCTGAAAGGATGGTGAGTATTTTGCAGGTCTCATTTGTTTTTGAAAATGAAGAAAGACAAGAAAAAAAATGTTTTTTTTCTTTTTTCAATTTTCAAAACTTTGTGACAAAAAGCGAGGTCTGCAAAATACTCACTATACCTCTCAGCAAATAGCTTGGGGTGTCTACTTTACAAAATAGGGTCATTTGGGGGGGGTTGTGCCACCTGGGCATTCCATGGCCTCCGAAACTATGATAGGCAGTGAAGAGTGGAATCAAAAATTTATGCCCTTAGAAAGCCTGAAGGCGGTGCTTTTTTTTCGGGGTCCCGTACGCAGCTAGGCTCCCAAAAAGTCTCACACATGTGGTGTCCCTGTACTCAGGAGAAGCAACAGAATGTATTTTGGGGTGTAATTTCACATATTCCCATGGCATGTTTGAGCAATAATCATTTATTATTTATTATTTAATAGTCATTTATAATCATTTAGTGACCACTTTGTGCAAAAAAAAAAAAAGTCTTTTTCCCGCAACTTGTGTCACAATATAAAATATTCCATGGACTCGACATGCCTCTCAGCAAGTAGCTTGGGGTGTCTACTTTCCAAAATGGGGTCATTTGGGGGGGAGTTTGAACTGTCCAGGCATTTTATGCACAACATTTAGAAGCTTATGTCACACATCACCCACTCTCCTAACCACTTGAAGACAAAGCACTTTCTGACACTTTTTGTTTACATGAAAAATTTTTTTTTGCAAGAAAATTACTTTGTATATAAATGTGACCTTGGTGGTGTGGATGTGTCATTGCCATCATCCCAGATACATGTGAAAAAATATATAAACCTCTAATGGGATTTTTAAGGCAATGAGTTTTAAGTTGGTTTAGAGTAAAATCCAATTTATTAAGTATCATTCAACATAAAAACATAAATTTCGAATTAAACACATATAGCATTAAACATATAAATACAAATAAAAATTCAGGACATAGAAATGATTCTATATATATATATCCGATAGCAGTTGTAGTATAGAGTTTGCATATAGAAGAATTTTGTGTGAAACAGAGAGTGATGTATCACACTACCCAATACGGTCACCCTGAATGGCCACTCGGATATGGGGTAGTGAAATTACTTTGAATCCCCAAACATTATATATTTTTTTAAAGCAAATTCCCTACAGATTAAAATGGTGGGTGTTTCATTTTTTTTTTCACACAGTATTTGCGCAGCAATTTTTCAAACGCATTTTTCGGGGAAAAAACACATTTTTTTAAATTTTAATGTACTAAAACACACTATATTGCCCAAATGTTTGATGAAATAAAAAAGATGATCTTAGGCCGAGTACATGGATACCAAACATGACATGCTTTAAAATTGCGCACAAACGTGCAGTGGCGACAAACTGAATACATTTTTAAAAGCCTTTAACCACTTCAATACCAGGCACTTATGCACCTTCCCGCCCAGACCAATTTTCAGCTTTCAGCGCTCTCACACTTTGAATGACAATTACTCAGTCATGCTACACTGTATCCAAACAAAATGTTTATCATTTTCTTCTCACAAATAGAGCTTTCTTTTGGTGGTATTTAATCACCACTGGGTTTTTCATTTTTTGCGATATAAGCAAAAAAACTGCGAAAATTTTGAAAAAAACTTACTTTTTTTTAGTTTCTATTGTAAAATTTTGCAAACAAGTCATTTTTCTTCATAAATTTGTGCCAAAATGTATACTGCTACATATCTTTGGTAAAAATAACCCAAATTAATGTATATTATTTGGTCTTTGTGAAAGTTATAGAGTCTACAAACTATGGTGCCAATCACTGAAAATTGATCACAACTGATATACTATCTCACCTGAAGGCCTATCTCATTTCTTGAGACACTAACAAGCCAGGAAAGTACAAATACCCCCCCAAATGACCCCTTTTTGGAAAGTAGACAGTCCAATGTATTTACTAAGAGGCATGGTGAGTTTTTTGAAGCTGCAATTTTTTCCCACAATTCTTGGGAAAATTAAGATTTTTTTTTTTTTTACACAAACTGGTCATATTAACAGGTTATTTCTCTCACACAGCATATGCATAATTGCAACTACACCCCAAAATACTTTCTGCTACTCCTCCTGAGTATAGCGATACCACATGTGTGTACCACATGTATGTATGGCCACATACAAAGGACCAACTCTGAAGTAGCACTTTCATGCGTTTTACAAGCATAAATTGCACATATCCTTTCTCAACCACCTATTACACTTTTGAAGGTCCTGGAGCACCAGGACAATTGAATTGTCCACAAAATGACCCCATTTTGGAAAGCACACACCCCAACGTATAATCTATGAGGCATAATGAGTCTTTTGAACGGTTCATTTTTTTCCAGAAGTTTTTGGAAAATGTGGAAAAAAAATGAAAATGCATTTTTTTTACACAAAGTTGTCCATTTATAAGATATTTCTAACACATAGCATGTACATAGCAAAAATGACACCCCAAAATGCATTCCTCTACTCCTCCTGAGTATGGCAATACCACATGTGTGAGGCTTTTACACAGCCTGGCCACATACAAAGGCCCAACATTGAAGTAGCACTTTCATGCGTTTTACAAGCATAAATTGCACATATCCTTTCTCAACCACCTATTACAGTTTTGAAGGCCCTGGAGCACGAGAACAATGGAATTATCCACAAAATGACCCCATTTTGGAAAGCACACACCCCAACGTATAATCTGTGAGGCATAATGAGTCTTTTGAAGGGTTAATTTTTTTCCAGAAGGTTTTGAAAAAAGTGAAAAAAAAATGAAAATGCATTTTTTTTTACACAAAGTTGTCCATTTATAAGATATTTCTAACACATAGCATGTACATAGCAAAAATGACACCCCAAAATGCATTCCTCTACTCCTCCTGAGTATAGCGATACCACATGTGTGAGACTTTTACACAGCCTGGCCACATACAAAGGGCCAACACTGAAGTAGCACTTTCATGCGTTTTACAAGCATAAATTGCACATATCCTTTCTCAACCACCTATTACAGTTTTGAAGGCACTGGAGCACCAGGACAATTGAATTGTCCACAAAATGACCCCATTTTGGAAAGCACACACCCCAACGTATAATCTATGAGGCATAATGAGTCTTTTGAACGGTTCATTTTTTTCCAGAAGTTTTTGAAAAAAGTGAAAAAAAAAGGAAAATGCATTTTTTTTTACACAAAGTTGTCCATTTATAAGATATTTCTAACACATAGCATGTACATAGCAAAAATGACACCCCAAAATGCATTCCTCTACTCCTCCTGAGTATAGCGATACCACATGTGTGAGACTTTTACACAGCCTGGCCACATACAAAGGGCCAACACTGAAGTAGCACTTTCATGCGTTTTACAAGCATAAATTGCACATATCCTTTCTCAACCACCTATTACAGTTTTGAAGGCACTGGAGCACCAGGACAATTGAATTGTCCACAAAATGACCCCATTTTGGAAAGCACACACCCCAACGTATAATCTATGAGGCATAATGAGTCTTTTGAACGGTTCATTTTTTTCCAGAAGTTTTTGGAAAATGTGGAAAAAAATGAAAATGCATTTTTTTTTACACAAAGTTGTCCATTTATAAGATATTTCTAACACATAGCATGTACATAGCAAAAATGACACCCCAAAATGCATTCCTCTACTCCTCCTGAGTATAGCGATACCACATGTGTGAGACTTTTACACAGCCTGGCCACATACAAAGGGCCAACACTGAAGTAGCACTTTCATGCGTTTTACAAGCATAAATTGCACATATCCTTTCTCAACCACCTATTACAGTTTTGAAGGCACTGGAGCACCAGGACAATTGAATTGTCCACAAAATGACCCCATTTTGGAAAGCACACACCCCAACGTATAATCTATGAGGCATAATGAGTCTTTTGAACGGTTCATTTTTTTCCAGAAGTTTTTGGAAAATGTGGAAAAAAATGAAAATGCATTTTTTTTACACAAAGTTGTCCATTTATAAGATATTTATAACGCATAGCATGTACATAGCAAAAATGACACTCCAAAATACATTCTGCTACTCCTCCTGAGTATGGCGATACCACATGTTTGAGACTTTTACACAGCCTGGCCACATACAGAGGCCCAAAATCCAAGAAGCACCTCCAGGCATTCTAGCAGCATTAATTACACATATCATTTTCTGACTACCGATCACATTTTTGCAGGCCCTTCATATTTCTAACACATAGCAGGTACATACCAAATAACAAAAGATTACCTGTGGTTTTAGAAGTGCAGTGGTCCACAGAGGAGAGCATCGGTCCAGGCAGCAGGCAGGAATGAGGTCAGCGACAGCAAAAGCAATCATCCAGGCAGCAGGCAGGAATACTGTCCATAGTTCATACAGGCAGAGATACTGTCAGCACAGCCAGAGCACAGCCAGAGCACAGCCAAAGCACAGCCAGAGCACAGCCAGAGCACAGGTCCAGGTAGCAGGCAGAGGTGTCCCAGCAGAAATACTGTCCAAAGTCAGTAGAGGCAGCAGGCAGATATTTGGTCAACACAGCCAAAGTATTGGTCCAAACAGCAGGAAGAAACATGGTCCATAATGTCATGGGTCTTTACAGGCAGCAATATGGTCAGCACAGTCAAAGTATTGGTCCGGGCAGCAGAAAGGACCATCAAGCTTAGGGCCAGGGGGACAGGGGTAGAGGCTTCTCCCACCAAAATCGCTTTGAAGCCTCCGGGCAACCAGACCCTGTTCTGGGAGCACAGAAAACGAAAAACTGGTTTTCTCTACTCAGAACGCTATTCTGAAGCCCCTCACATATGTGAGACATCTGTGTACTAAAGTAGATGGCCAAAAGATCAGTCCAAGTGGCAGGCAAAAACATGGTCGATTAACAGGCCAAGGTCGGTACACGTGGAAGTCAGAAACGTGGTTTAAATCGGCAGGCAGAGGCATCGTCGGTAAACAGGCTGAGTTTGGTACACGTGCAAGTCAGAAACGTGGTTTAAATCAGCAGGCAGAGGCATCGTCGGTAAACAGGCTGAGGTTGGTACACATGCAAGTCAGAAACGTGCAGAAACGGCAAGCAAAGACATCGTCGGTAAACAGGCCAGGGTCAGTTAATTAACATGGTAGCAGGCAAATGGGGAAATGGCAGTATGGTAATAATACAGGGAACTAATATTGGATGAATGCATGATAATTTCTGAAGCAATCTCCGATGCACAGGCCAGATTGGGAGGGACATTGGGGACAATAATAGCTAGAATCTCTTCTTACTCCTCCTCTGCTGCATACACGGCATTTTTTTTGGCGTCTTCTTCCAGATTCTGTGGGGGGAATGCTATAGGGAAGGTGTTGCTTGTGAAGTCTACTCACAGCATCCGAGCGAATGCTTCCTGGGGCGGGACCTTGTGGGTAAATGAGGGCAGTGACGATCGATTCAAAATACTTGAGGTAGGTGACTTGGTTTTGAGTTGCTTTTTGGTAGCAGACAAACAAATTAAAAAGGGCCATGTGAAAAAGGTGAAAGGCAACTTTCTTGTACCAGTAACGGGACTTTCTGTTTGATAAGTAGGGCTGTAGCATCTGATCGTTTAAATCCACCCCCCCATATACATATTGTAGTCGTGGACACATTCGGGCTTTACAATGGGGCCGCGTCTTCTTTGGATCTCCACCACGGTGTCATTGTGGATGGTAGAGAGCATGTGGACATCTTTCTTGTCCCTCCACTTCATGGCCAACACCTCCTCGTTCCTCATGAATGCCGATTCTCCCTTTCTTAATTTTTTGCTAGCAGATTTTTTGGGAATCCCTTAAGGTTTTTTTTGAAGGTACCACGAGGCCGGGGTTTTTTTATTATAAAGGTGACGAAAAAGGGGCAGGCTGGTATAGTAGTTGTCGACATATAAATGGTATCCTTTGTCGAATAGGGGGTATGCCAGCTCCCAGACAATTTTTCCACTGGTTCCAATATATGTGGGGCAATCATGGGGCTGGAGCTGGGAATCTTTGCCTTCATAGATCCGGAATGTGAAGACATATCCAGTGGCTCGATCGCATAATTTATTTAACTTCACCCCATACCTGGATCTCTTGCTTGGTATATACTGCTTGAAGTGCAGTCGGCCAGTGAAATGTATGAGGGACTCGTCCACACAAATTTTTTGGTCTGGGATGAAAACTTCTCTGAATCGCTGGGAAAAGGAATTGATTAGGGGGCGTATCTTGAACAATTTGTCATGGTTGGGATGATCTCGGGGAGGGCACTGGGAATTGTCACCGAAGTGGAGAAAATGCATAATCATGTCGTATCTTGTCCTGGACATGACAGCGGAATATATGGGCATGTGTTGGATGGGGTGGGTGGACCAATATGCATGGGCTTCATTCTTTTTTGTAAGCCCCATATTGAATGTTAGGCCCAAAAACATTTTAAATTCATCCAGTGTGACACATCGCCACTGGAACATGCGGGCATAGGAAGAATTGGGGTTGGCAGCAATAAATTGGGATGCATATAAATTAGTTTGATCCACCATATCCTGTAGAAAATCTTGGGGGAAAAATAAAGAAAAATAATCGAATTCAGAAAAATTCATAGTGTCGGGCTGCACACCTGGCTGTGCGGTGAAAGGGGGGATGATAGCAGGTCTTGAGTTGGCAGGCAACCATAAGGGGTTTGCCAGGGCATCATGAAGGTAGGACTGGGGCGGGGTTCTTCGGGTTGGGCGGGTAATTCCAGTGCTTGTACTGGGCTCCTCTTCCTCTTCCTGGGGTCTGGAGCTGCTGGTGGTAATTCCAATGCTTGTAGTGGGCTCCTCTTCCTCTTCCTGGGGTCTGGCGCTGCTGGTGGTGGGCAGATCTCCTGATCTTGGTCCTGATCTCAATCTTTTGGGAGGGACGGTTTCCTCCGCGGACTCGGACTCTGATCCACTATCCTCCACTAGCTCGTATTCCAAACGAAATGATGTGAGCTCCCCGCTGCTCCCATCATCCGACATGGCAAGAATCTCATATGCCTCCTCAGGTGTGTAAACCCTTTGTGACATTATGGCAATTCTTATTGGCGGGCCTGTTTGGTGGTACAGATGGCGGTATGGGTGGTGGTACCGATGGAGGTACGGGTGGTGGTGGCGGTACCGGTGGCGGTACGGGTGGTGGTGGTACCGATGTCAGTACAGGTGGTGGTGGCGGTACAGGTGGTGATTGTGGTACCGGTACAGGTGGTGGTGGCAGTACCGGTGGTGGTACGGGTGGTGGTGGCGGTACAGGTGGTGGTGGCGGTACAGGTGGTGGTGGCGGTACCGGTGGTGGTACAGGTGGTGGTGGTACCAATGGCGGTACGGGTGGTGGTGGCGGTACAGGTGGTGATGGCGGTACAGGTGGCGGTATGGGTGGTGGTGGCACCGATGGCGGTACTGACGGTGGTACGGGTGGTGGTGGTACCGATGGCGGCACTAGTGGCGATACTGGTAGCGGCCTGTGTGGCAGTATAGATGGTGGGCCTGATGGAGGTACTAGTGGCGTTACTGGTGGTGGTACCGATGGCGGTACTGGTAGCCTGTGTGGCGGTACCGATGGCGGTACTGGTAGCCTGTGTGGCGGTACCGATGGCGGCGGGCCTGTGACAGATGGGCTGGTTGACAGATGGGCTGGTTGACAGATGGGCTGATTGACAGATGGGCTGATTGACAGGTGGGCTGATTGACAGATGGGCTGATTGGCTGGGCTGTGTGACAGGTCCTCTTTATTGGGGGGGCGTGTTGTGCACAGTACAGTAATAACAGTAATGTCAGACAGACACTGATTCACTCACTGATCTCTGCTCTCTCCTCTCACGATCGGTGTGTGAGAGAGCAGGGATCAGATAGTAACAGCAACTTTTTTGTTTACATTTGTGACAGGCTGTGATTGGACACAGCCGCTCACCTGGTAAACAGCCAATTTCATTGGCTGTTTACCGATCGGGGGAGCGCTGTGTCCAAGGGACACTCGCCTTCCTCGATCACTACACTGGATGCTTTCGGCGGCGCGCAGGGAGCGCGCCGCCGAGTTTATTGTGACAGGTGATCGGCTGTGACTTTGACACAGCCGATCACGGGGTAAACAGCCAATAGAATTGGCTGTTTACCTAGATCGGGGAAGCGCTGTGTCCGAGGGACACGCGCCGCCGCCGATCGCCGCGCTGCGCGCTCCCGCGGGCACGCGCCGGCATGTTATCCTACTGGACGTCATATGACGCCCAGTCAGGATAACGGAACCACTTTCCAGACGTCAATATGCTATTGACCGGGCGGGAAGTGGTTAAAAGCCTATACAAGTTACCACTTTAGATTTACAGAGGAGGTCTACTGCTAAAATTACTTCCCTCGATCTGACCTTCGCGGTGATACCTCACATGCATGGTGCAATTGCTGTTTACATTTGACGCCAGACCGACGCTTGCGTTCGCCTTTGTGCGAGAGCAGGGGGGGACAGGGGTGCTTTTTTTTTTTTTTTCTTTATTAATTTTTTGCTTTTTTATCTTATTTTTAAACTGTTCCTTTCATTTTTATTTTTTTAAATCATTTGAAATGGTAAGGGGTAAATGGTAAAAGTACCCCTACCATTTCACTAAAAAACTGTCAAAAATTTTAAAAATAACAAGAGACAGTTTTTGACAATTTCTTTATTTAAATGCTTCTTATTTCTTCTATCTTCCTTCATCTTCTTCTTCTTCTTCTTCTGGTTCTTCTGGCTCTTCTGGTTCTTCCTCCGGTGTTCTCGCCTAGCATCTCCTCCGCAGCGTCTTCTTCCCTTCTTCTCCTCGGGCCGCTCCGCATCCATGACATGAAGGGAGGCTCCCGCTCTTCTCTTCATCTTCTTCTCTTCTTCATCTTCTTCTCTTCTTCTCTTCTTCATCTTCTTCTCTTCTTCATCTTCTTCTTGTTATTTAAGAACCGTCAGAACAGGAGAAGCGTCATACAGCGGGAGCCTCCCTCCATGCCAGCATGGATGCGGAGCGGCCCGGAGAAGAAGATGAAGAAGAGAAGATGAAGAAGAGAAGAAGAGAAGAAGATGAAGAAGAAAAGAAGATGAAAAGAAGAGCGGAAGCCTCCCTCCATGCCATGGATGCGGAGCAGCCCGAGGAGAAGAAGGGAAGAAGACGCCTTGGAGGAGATGCTGGACGAGAACACCGGAGGAAGAACCAGAAGAGCCAGAAGAACCAGAAGAAGAAGATAGAGGAAGAAACCAAAGGAAGATAGAAGATAGAAGAAAGAAGACAGAAGAAAGAAGCATTTAAATAAAGGAATTGTCAAAAACTGTCTCTTGTCATTTTTAACATTTTTGACACTTTTTTAGTGAAATGGTAGGTACCCCCTTACCATTTCACACAGGGGGAGGGCCGGGATCTGGGGGTCCCCTTGTTAAAGGGGCCTTCCAGATTCCGATAAGCCCCCCACCCGTAGACCCCCACAACCACCGGCCAGGGTTGTGGGAATGAGGCCCTTGTCCTCACCAACATGGGGACAAGGTGTTTTGAGGGGCTACCCCAAAGCACCCTCCCAATGTTGAGGGCATGTGGCCTGGTACAGTTCAGGAGGGGGGCGCTCTCTCGTCCCCCCTCTTTTCCTGCGGCCTGCCAGGTTGCTGCTCGGATAAGGGTCTGGTGTGGATTTTTGGGGGGACCCCACGCTGTTTTTTTTTTAATTTTGGCGTGGGGTTCCCCTTAAAATCCATACCAGACCTGAAGGGCCTGGTATGGAATTTAGGGGGACCCCCACGTGATTTTTAAAAAAAAATTTTGGCTGGGGTTCCCCTTAATAACCATACCAGACCTGAAGGGCCTGGTATGGAATTTAGGGTAACCCCCACGCCATTTTTTTTTATTATTTTGGTTTGGGGTTCCCCTGTGGGGAATTCCCATGCCGTTTTTATCAATGAACTTCTATGTGTATTGTCGGACCGGCAATGCATTAATAGCCGCGAGTAGTTTTAAATGACTTTTTTTCCTTTGAAATGTCATTTTGCTGTCAGACTGTTCTAAACATGGGAAACATGTGCCCCTTTACAGGCATACTATAGACACCCCCCAGGTATGAAATTTAAAGGGATATTACACTTTTATTGTTTCACTTTAAGCATTATTAAAATCACTGCTCCCGAAAAAACGTCCGTTTGCATTGATCCATGTCCCCTGGGGCAGGACCCAGGTCCCCAAACACTTTTTATGACAATAACTTGCATATAAGCCTTTAAAATTAGCACTTTTGATTTCTCCCATAGACTTTTAAAGGGTGTTCCGCGGCATTCGAATTTGCCGCGAACACCCCAAATTATTCGCTGTTCGGCGAACTTGCGAACAGCCGATGTTCGAGTCGAACATGAGTTTGACTCAAACTCGAAGCTCATCCCTACTCAACAGCAGAAGAAGAAGATTGGGTTCTGGTAAGCCTGACCTTGGCAGGGACCACAACTCTGTCAGCAGAGCTGTCTGTCATGGAGCTGCTGCTGTCTACAGGTTCGTATTCTGAGCCTAAATCTTACAGATATGTGACTTGCTCTTCACTATCTGTCATGCTCAGAAATGTGTAGGCCTCCTCACTAGTGTACCTTTGATTTGCCATTTTGGGCTCTAAATTTAGTGGTACACTAGTGAGACTCACAGGTAAAAAAGCTCCTGACTGTCAGCGACTGTATCAAAACACTGCCAAAAAAACTGTTAGCGTTCTCAGGGATCAGGCCTGACTCTGCGAATGCTGCAGTTATGTGTTTAGTGTTTAGTGTTTTGTAAGTGACAGTGATCGATTGATACTGCACTTGGGTGGGCTGGGCTGGGCAGAGGGGCAAAACGCAGGTGCTAGCAGGTATCTGGGTTGATCCCACTAACACTGCATTTTTGGGGACCCTAAACTGCTGGGGATGCTAGTACAGATCAGATATTGATCCATTCAGATACTATACCACTAAGGGAGGTGAATGCTGCGTGCGTGGGTGTTAGCGGTGCTGGCACTAACCTGATGCTGCCTGGGGCGACGCAGACCCTATCTGACCCTAAAACCTAACTGATATAACCCGCCAGGTGATCAGGGGGTTAAACCTTTATTAGGTAATAAACGGCAGGTGCCCTGACACTATAAAAAACAAATTAACTAACCAGCGTCACCCGTAACAGTTATACAGTGATCACTGGTGAAAGGGTTAACTAGGGGGCAATCAGGAGGTTAAAACCTTTATTCGATAGTATATGGGGGTCCCTGATGGCAAACCTAAATACTTACCTCCCTAACTAGCGTCACCTGTGACACTAATACAGCGATCAGAAAAATGATCGCTTAGTGACACTGGCGATGGGGGGTGATCACGGGGTTAGACCTTTATTACGGGGGGGTTAGGGGCATACCCTAGACCTAAAGGGGCCTGACACTAACTGCCCTACCACCTATAACTGTCACAAAATGACACCAATGCAGTAATCAGTAAAAAAAAAAAAAAACTTATTGGTGTCACTGTGACAGGAGGTGCAGGGGGGTGATCGGGGCGTGATTGGGGGGTGACTGGTGGTTGAAAAGTTTGCCTAGTGTTCTACTGGAAGTGTAGTGTTTGGTGCACTTACTTGATGTCTTCTCTCCTCGGAAGCCGGAATGAAAAGGCTTCACGAGGAGAGATTACATCACTTCCTCTGCCGCTGTTTACATTACAGAGGCAGAGGAAGGTTTTCATTCGTCAGCAGTGATCGCGAGGGGGTGACCATTAATAGATGGCTTCCCCCTCAGCACGGATCACTCCTGTAATGAAGCCGACCACCGCAGGCACCAGGAGGGGTCCGATTGGACCCCCCACCCACGGGCAGGCAGGGACGTACAGGTAAGCCCTTATGCCTGCCCATGCCATTCTGCCGACGTACATCATCATGCGGCGGTCGGCAAGTGGTTAAGGTGAGATGCTGCACAATGGTTTGGCATAGCATAGCATAAATTACTGGGTGTCTGTTTATTTGTATACTTAGACTGAATAGAATAGTATGTTGGGTGGTTTTCCTAAATTTATAAGAGGGGTGAGTGAAATTCATCACTCTAGTCATGATTTGAACTTTGTTGAATCAGTTGTTTATAATATGCTGAAGGCTATGACGTATATGGATGAAAAATAACTTTCTACCTTTCATGGCAAAAAGACTGGTAAGAATTTCCACTGCCGCCTTGTCTGGACACATGATCTGATAAACACGGATGTCAGGCTGATACTATCTTATCCATCTTGTGGTCCCATTCAGGTGGAATTATGGACTGAATGATCCAAGTAACTGCTCTATTGTCATTTATAAAAGGCAAATTGTGGCTGACAATCAAAAAATTCTGGTACTTGACAGGTACACAACAGGTCATCATTGCTCAAATAGGAAATGGAAAGAAGCAGACGTGAATTGTAAAATGCTTGCAAGATGGACTGCAGTTTTAAGCTCATGAATGTCAAGTGCAAGGAAATAGTTTGCAGCACAGAGTTTTTACTGGCGTATCCAAACCTTTTGACCTTGAAAGTGAGTGCTGGTACATTGATGGTTCTTCTTACTATAAAGATGAAAGTAGAATGTTTGTGTAAAAGCATCTTTAAAAATGAAAAGCTTGAGCCTGGAGATGAGAGAATCCTGGACATATGTGGATTGGAGCCCCCAGAGCATACAAAGTTTACTTTCAGTGAGATTGGCGAGAGATGTGAGGAAGTCAGACCGAAGAATGGTGTCAGCTCGTCTTTGCTTAATATTCAAGATCTTGATGTGATATAATAAAGCCTAACAGCTATATGGGCCACTGATGGTTGCAAAATCATTTTCCAGTCATGATCTAAAAATTATATTATCTAATAACTGCTTCATGGGAACATTTTAGAGGCTGGTGAAGAGAGATGTAACCAGTTTAAACTTCATACTATAAATGAGTCATTGTAAAGCATTCAGTACCTTAAATCATAATGATATTTTTTGTTGTTGTTTGATTTATGGGTCAGTTCTAGTAGTTAGAACCGACCCATATGTTGTAATATGTTGGTAGATTTATGTGGGATTTTATATTATTATTATATATATGTACACATACAGTACAAGACTGACCAGGCCAGATTTGGTTGACAATGGTTGAGTTGTCAACTGAAGCCAACTAAATTTTAACATATCAAAGTGGACTTATTGATATTACTATGCAAGAATACAAATTAGGGATATAGGCATTCAAGGACAAGTCCATTCAACACATCAAAAGGGTGTTAAGGTGGTATCTGTTAATCTAATTACACATATCAAAGGGGACAGATAGTGACTCTGGGCTATGTTAATGTTAATATGCAAGAATGCAAATTAGGGCAGTTCATGACTGCAGCTGTTCATGGCTAGGGGTCATTGTCTGTCACTCTGAAAACGTAAACAGATCAAAGGCCTAAATGGAAACGGCCAATCAAATTGCTCAGCCATTTAGTGTATAGGGGATATAACACGAAGTTCACTCTACTCACTGTGTGTGTGATTATGAAGGCACAGGTCTAGGAAACATGGGACTCTGAAGGCTAGTATATTTACTAGCCTTGTTATATTTACTCTGTTGGATTTTGTCATCTGTTGCAAGACTTTGTTCTGCGTTGGAAGTCAATAAAGTGCATCTCTCTAGAAGAATTGGGTTGCTGCGGAAGATTATAATAACTACTAATTAATTATCTACCCACTATTAGATATATCAAAATATTGGTGCTGTGACCTTAGTAACAGAAGTCGATATATCACTACAGTCATGTGGCTCAGTTCTGCCTCTACGTCCTGAAAACTCCCCTTTACTCTATATCACAGTCCTCCAATCAAGGTTTCTGACCCAGCTATCAGTGACAGGGAGGACCTTTCTGCAACCAACTAACTTTGTGTTAAATAACAAAGAACAGCTATTTACAAATACAGACAGTAGAGGACAGCAGATCCCTACAACAGATATATGCAACTTGAAATAAATTTCTATGTAATATTAGGCTTTATCTGTGATGTAAACCAGTAGTCCTGGTCTGACAGTTAGCCAAAAGGTCATAAAGGAATAACTTTCATGGCTTTACCCACTATTCTAAAATGAGAAATACACCCCTTTCTTCTGTAATCTGTGGAAAAAAAGAGACATGTTGATTGGAGAAAAGCCAGTGTAGCACCAATATTAAAAAATGGCCCTAAATACATCCCTGGAAATTACAGACCAGTTAGCCTAACATCAATAGTATGCAAGCTCTTGGAGGGGATGATAAGGGACTGTATACATGATTTTAGTAATGATAACGGTATCATTAGCAGTAGGGATGAGCCGAACACCCCCCTGTTCGGTTCGCACCAGAACTTGTGAACAGGCAAAAAATTTGTTCGAAGATGCCGGACGAGAACACCGGAGGAAGAACCAGAAGAACCAGAAGAACTAGAAGAAGAAGAAGATGGAGGAAGAAACTGAAGGAAGATAGAAGAAAGAAGAAGCATTTAAATAAAAGAATTGTCAAAAACTGTCTCTTGTCATTTTTAACATTGTTGACACTTTTTTAGTGAAATGGTAGGGGTACAAGTACCTCCTTACCATTTCACACAGGGGGAGGGCCGGGATCTGGGGGTCCCCTTGTTAAAGGGGGCTTCCAGATTCCGATAAGCCCACAGACCCCCACAACCACCGGACAGGGTTGTGGGGATGAGGCCCTTGTCTTCATCAACATGGGGACAAGGTGTTTTGGGGGGCTACCCCAAAGCACCCTCCCAATGTTGAGGGCATGTGGCCTGGTACGGTTCAGGAGGGGGGGCCGCACTCTCGTCCCCCCCTCTTTTTCTGCGGCCTGCCAGGTTGCGTGCTCGGATAAGGGTCTGGTATGAATTTTTAGGGGGATCCCACGCCATTTTTAAAAAAATTTTGGCGTGGGGTTCCCCTTAAAATCCATACCAGACCTGAAAAGGGATATTACACTTTTATTGTTTCACTTTAAGCATTATTAAAATCACTGCTCCCGAAAAAACGGCCGTTTTTAAAACTTTTTTTTGCATTGATCCATGTCCCCTGGGGCAGGACCCAGGTCCCCAAACACTTTTTATGACAATACCATGAATATAAGCCTTTAAAATTAGCACTTTTGATTTCTCCCATAGACTTTTAAAGGGTGTTCCGTGGCATTCGAATTTGCCGCGAACACCCCAAATTGTTCGCTGTTCGGAGAACTTGCGAACAGCCGATGTTCGAGTCGAACATGAGTTCGACTCGAACTTGAAGCTCATCCCTAATTAGCAGTAATCAGCATTGATTCATGAAGAATTGTTCTTGCCAAACCAATCTATTAACCTTCTATGAGGAGGTGAGTTGCCATCTAGATAAAGGAAGGCCCGTAGACATGGTGTATCTGGATTTTGCAAAAGCATTTGACACAGTTCCCCTTAAACATTTACTGTATGAAATAAGGTCAGTTGGCATGGACCATAGGGTGAGTACATGGATTGAAAACCGGATACAAGGTCGAATTCAGAGGGTGGTGATAAATGGGGAGTACTCAGAATGGTCAGGGGAGTGTAGTGGGGTCCCCCAGGGTTCTGTGCTGGGACCAATCCTATTTAATTTGTTCATAAATAACCTGGAGGATGGGGTAATCTCAATCTCTGTATTCGTGGACAATACTGCTAAGCAGGGCAATGTAAAATAATGCATTTGGGTGGCAAAAATATGAATGCAATCTATACACTGGGGGGAGAACCTCTGGGGGAATCTAAAAGGACCTGGGGGTCCTAGTAGATGATAGCACAGCTTGGCATTACATTCCATTGCTGAGCCTAACAAAGCAAACAAAATATTGGCAAGCAATAAAATGGGGATCAACTCCAGAGATAAAACAATAATTCTCCCGCTCTACAAGACTCTAGTCCAGCCGCACCTAGAGTATGCTGTCCAGTTCTGGGCACCAGTCCTCAGAAAAGTTGTACTGGAAATGGAGCGAGAACAAAGAATGGCAACAAAGCTAGTAAAAGGACTGGGGGATGTTATGAGGAAAGGTTGCGAGCACTAAACTTATTTTCTCTGGAGAAGAAACGCTTGAGAGGGCATATGATTTCAATTTACAAATACCGTACTGGTGACCCCACAATAGGGATAAAACTTTTTGCGGTAGGGAGTTTAACAAGACACTTGGCCACTCTAAAATTAGAAGAAAAGAGGTTTAACCTTAAACTACGTAGAGAGTTCTTTACTGTAATGCCCCGTACACACGGTCGGATTTTCCGATGGAAAATGTCCGATCGGAGCGTGTTGTCGGAAATTCCGACCGTGTGTGGGCTCCATCGGACATTTTCCATCGGATTTTCCGACACACAAAGTTGGAGAGCAGGAGATAAAATTTTCCGACAACAAAATCCGATCGCGTCAATTCCGACCGTGTGTGGCCTGTTCCGACGCACAAAGTGCCACGCATGCTCAGAAGAAATTCCAAGACGGAACAACTCGTTCTGGTAAACTTAGCATTCGCAATGGATACAGCACTTTCGTCACGCTGCAATGTTAAAAATGGTTTAATACAGCGCAATCTCTTCTTCTTTATAATGTGACAAAAAATTAAGTAGTTTTGCTGCTCATATTCACACACACTTCTCACAAACTTATTTTGTTACTATTTATCGTTATTCCCTCAATATATTTTGATTTCTCACAACATATTTTTGTATATTTTTTTATATATTTTTTGGCTTTAATGTAGATTCTTTTTTTTGTGTTTGTATTTTTTTTTTTTTTTGGGCGATTTTGATTTGTACTCCCGAAAATGTTTGTGTGTGTTTTTTGTGTCAAGTTTCCACAACACCATTGATATGTTGTTCTATTTAATCTGTAGGAGATTGTTTGGTGTTGTTGTCCCTTGTTAATTTCACATTGTACTTTAGAAATGTACCTGAATCGTCACCAACAAACTGTCATTTTTGGATGAAAACACACACAGGAGAGTAGAATTTACTCCAAAAATTTTATTAAGGGGTCACAAATAACCAAAGAGGGAGGCAACACTGGAGAAACTGCAGAAGTGGGCGAAGCCTTGGACCCCCAGGGCACACATCAATAATTTGAAAGCCAAATTGGTGGCCTGAGGAGTCCATATCTAAGGGAGGGCAGTCTGGTCCAGAAGTCCCAGAGATCCGGAAAGCAGCAGATGACATCTGTGTCCCCAGGCTGTGGTCATATGAGAGACTGCATCTTCTGTCAGGCCATACTGAACCCAGGGTCATCACTCTCAGGTCTTCCTTCCACGCTTCCTTACACGCGGTGGCTGTGGTGGTGGATTTGTGGCAGCAGAAGGAGGAGGAGGAGGATGGTCCAACTCAATGACATCCGTCTTGGGTGTTAGTTCCCCACTCACCCCCTTACGTAGGACTTTGTACAGAAGGTCCTCACAGAGCCTGCGTTGATCCTCCTGCAGGCCCTGCAATTTGGTGGCAGCCATGCAGGCAAAGGTCTCTTCAGGAGTTGGTAAGGCTCTGAGGGACGCAGAAGCCTCCTGGATCAACCTGAACGCTGAATCCTGTACAGGACTCGGAGTGGTCTTCCTGGCTCGTTTATGTGGCAGGCGGAGGGGAGGGACCCGAGATCAGTCAAGCTGCGACTGGTCCCAGGCTTCTCCTGGCTGACACTTAGCCCCGCCTCCTCCTGGCTGCCTCTAATCCCAGCCTCCTCCTGACTGCCACATTCCACAACCTCCTCCTGGCTGAGGTCTTCCTGTGTATGAAAAAGGGACATAGTTTTAGTTTTTTCTTCATCAATCACACACAATTTTCACCTCCTGACTGCTGCAAATTGAATGTTAACAAATATAACAGACTATCCTTCTGAGCCCAGCATTTTTCATTTGTGTCCCAATTTTGGGTGCCCACTACTGTCTATTGATATGTAAAACACTTTTTTCAATCAGCAATTAGTGATTAATAATAACATCTATAGTAAACATCATTTCTTTATTGCCCAGAAATCTGTAGAAGAATGCTATACCTGACTCCAGCTGGGCTCCTCCACTTCTTCCTGGCTGGAAGGCCCAGGTTGGACATCGGACGCCTCAGCTGGTATGGAAGGAAGTGTGGAAGGAAGAGTAGAGAGGGATTCCCTGACTTCAGTGTGGTCTGACAGAAATCGCAGTCTCTCATAGTACCACAGCCTGGGGACATAAACGTCATCTGCTGCAGCTCCGGACCTCTGGGAATCTGTGACCTTCTTGCGCTCCCTAAGATAAGTGCTCCTCAGGCCACCAATTTTAGCTTTTAAATAAGGGATGGTTGCTGTGGGGACCACCGGCGTCACCAACTCCAGCAGTTTCTCCAGTGCTGCCTGCCTCTTCTGTTTGTGGTTATAGTGGGGGTGTCTCACTTGCCACAGACAGGGCAGCTCCCTGTATTTGTCAATGAACAGGGGCAGGAAATTGTGGTCGTTGAACCCATCCATTTTCTCTGCAAGACACAACACAAGACAAACCCTAATGTCAGGCCAAACTCCCCTAATCTTGTTACAATATAGGCTTCCATTTCAAGGCAGTATAGGCGCAAGTTTAGACCTTACCTTCATTATCACGATCAGCGTCTCCGATGCTCCCTTCTCCACTCACAGATCGTACGTAATACGCACGTGTGTTACGCTTTATACAATCTGCGCATGCGTATAACTCCGCCCGCCCCTGACGTTCTTTCTAGTCTATTCCCCGCCCCTTTTCATTCAGCGCAGTGGGGGAAGAGCACATGGCGGATAGACAGCAGGTGTGTGCTAATTGTAGCAACGAGGAGGAGGGGGAGGAAAGGCCGGAGCCTGAAACATCCCAATCCAGAAGGAGATTTAAGGACTAAAATATGTCCTTTGGGGAGATGTTGGAAATGGTGGACATCCTGAAGAAGTCCGACTATGATGAAAAGTATGGGCCTTACCCCAACCCCAATGTCCGAAAGGCCAAGATCATGGCGAAAGTGGTCAGGAGTCTGCACCGGAATTTCGGGATACGGCGATCGAAAGATCAGCTCAGGAAGCGGTGGTCGGACCTCAAATTACGAGAACATGAGCAGTACAGAAAGATCCGGAGAGTGCTGCAAAAAAGTAAGTAGTTGTGCTGAGTTCCTATTCTTTTTGTGTTTATTACGTTCTCCATGTGCTTTTAGGAACTGTTGTACAGTTTAAAATGGCAACTTTCATGTTCATGGGCACATTATTCGTTCGGATCAAACATTTTTCGTTCAAACTATAAAATACCATTGTTTAGGCCATATGCATTTGGCCACCATTTTGACGCCCTATACTTGTCTTCAAAGAATTGGGTTGTGTAGATGGCTTTGAAATGCAATGCAAACTAGATGAAATGCAAACTAGATTCTGTGTAAGGAGAGGACACTCAGCAGCTGTTTTCACATCTGGACACTGGAGCACTAGTGTGGGACACAAGAACACCCTTTTTATTAGGGGGCCACACAGGTGCTCCAGTGTATACTATAGGGGTGTCTCCTTCTGTGAAGCTTGTACAAAACAGGTAAAGTATTGCAGCTTGACAAAGGACACTAAAAAAGCTACATCTTGGAACTCTGCTAAAATAGACAATTGTAACCCACTTCCAAGCAATGTTTCATCTTTATAGTTCTGCCATCAAATATCTGTGTGCTAAGTATACCATTTTTGCTTTACATAGGGGAGAAAAGACTCGGAAGACACCCCTCATCCGAGGAGACCAGAGCCCCCCCCCTCTGGAAGAAGGGGAAATCCCCCCAACACAAGCTGAGCAGGAGGAGGAAGACGTGGTGGAACTAGTCATCACAACAGGTGAGTGTCTGCGACCACAGGCTCAGATAAGAGATGGATGGCGGCATTTTTTTTAGACCTAATTTATTTTGGGGTTCCTCTCTTTTTAGGTGATCGTGAGGTTGTGGATCCAGATCCTTTCACATCCGAAAGTGCCCAGATCCTGATCGGGGAGATCATGGGGTGTAATTTACAATTGGAAATCATCAAGCAAAACATCAATGATGTTATTCCAAAAGATAAAAAAATCATTGATGTTTTGGGGCGAGTTTAAAGCCCCTCAAAATCACTTTCTTCTTTTGTGTGCTACAATGTGCGAAATGTTTTTGTGATTTTTCCCAAAGCCAAATTTGGAGGATGCACACAGTGTGTCAACATGTGCTATCTGCCATCACGGGAGAACAATGGACGCGTTTTGGGGGTGCAACCCCTTCCTCAATTATAAAGTAGCTGAGAGGAAGGACTTGCTCCCCCAAAACACATCCTTTGATCCCCCGTGATGGCAGCTAGCACATGTTGACATTGGCAAAATTGTGTGCATCTTCCAAATTTGGCTTTTCCAGGGGTGATTTCCCCCCATCTGAACGCAATATCAAACACAGTTCCTAAATACTCATGTATGATATTGCCTTCAAGTTCTACCAAATGTGAACTATGTAAGTTCAAGATTTGTGTCTTTCTTGTTGGTTTTACACATACCTGTTTTATGTAAAATGAACATTTTGAGTTTTAATAATGCCACCACAAAAATTGGTATACCACAAACATGTTGGTTTTTTTTCTAAACCTTTGGTAAATGCACATGTGATTGTGCAGGTATTAAAAAGATTGTTAATCAAGAATGTGTGGATTATTGTCTCAACGCTACAACACTTTTGGGGTGATGTAATTGCTGTTTTCAATGCAAATGGGGGTTACTTACTAAGGGCAAATCCTCTTGGCACTACAAGTGCAGTTTCAGTGCATTTGCAAGTGCACTTGTAGTGAAATGTGTTTTTGCATTTAGGAAATAACAGCCAACAGTGCTTTGTATAAGGTTACAGAATCACAACATTTTCTGCACTCAAAACATTTCTGTCAGGGTCAGCTAAAACAAACACAAGCAGTAAATGTCCACAAAGAATTTCTTTTTTATTTATTATAAAAAGGCTTCACAGATTGTCTGGCATATTGATAGCCCCCCTACCCGCAAAGAACTCCAGGTAGCGTAACCGGACATCACGGGCACTCAGGGAGGGCAAGCCAGGACGGCCACTTTCAAGCGCGGTCAGTGTGGTTTGATGTAGGATTCCGGCCTCAGGCCCAACTGAGCCAGCATAGTTGGCCGAATGTTTCCTTAAAAAGTTATGGAGAACACAGCACGCCAGTATAATATGGTTCAGTTTATACTCCGCCATATGGATGGGTGTCATAAATAGGCGGAACCGGCTGGCCAGGATTCCAAATGTGTTCTCCACCACTCTTCGGGCTCTGGCCAGCCGGTAATTAAAAACCCTCTGTTCCGGGGTGAGGGTCCTCATTGGGAATGGCTGCATCAGGTGGTCCCCCAGCGCAAACGCTTCATCAGCAACGAACACGAATGGGAGTCCTTCCACATTGTGCTCTGGAGCTGGCAAGTCCAAGCTGCCATTCTGGAGACGCCTGTAAAACTCCATCTGGGCGATGACTCCACCATCGGACATCCGGCCATTCTTCCCCACGTCCACATACAAGAAGTCGTAATTAGCCGACACCACCGCCAACATCACTATACTATTAAACCCCTTGTAATTATAATAGTACGACCCCCAGTTGGGTGGTGGGACGATGTGGACTTGTTTCCCATCAATTGCCCCTCCGCAGTTAGGAAAGTCCCACCGCTGGGCAAAGTGGGAGGCCACAGTCTGCCATTCCTGTGGCGTGGAAGGAAACTGTTGAGGAAAAAAAAAATAAACATTACTATTTTTACTCAGAAACATGGCAAGCACATTATACACAAACATTATGGGGCAACCTCCAGATAGCATTTACTAAGGGGAATTTAACAAGGCCAAAGTATAAGGTACACCTATCATATTCCCCCTCCCCCCCTCTCATGGGCCATTTCTAACATTATGGGGGGTGTGTGGAAATCTTGGACAGGTAACCCTCTTCACTTCATTGAGAGATGAATGCCTAAATGATGGGTATTACTTTGAACAGCCCCTCCTTAGTTACACTATTGGCAGACCACTGGAAAGGTAAGAAGTGTCATAATACAAATATAGACAAAGAAGTGTCATAATACAAATATATAAATACACTTTAAACAGTACCATTGGAAAGTATACAGGCAGGCCCTTGCACTACATGCTTTGGGGAATTCATCCATAAATCTGACCAGTAAAGAGATGGGTATAGTGTGTATGGGTTTGGCAAAGTCAGCAGATAGATGATTGAGGATAGAGAACTGGGATCAGCTGACTTAGCATTTGGGGGAGGGAGGGTTACTATAAATTTTTGGGGGACACCACAAAAAAAAAACTCTGGCACTCTGCCTGAATTTAAATCAAAAATAACATTTCCAAACATTTTAGTGGGTGTTTGGGGTAAAGCACTACTATGGAGCTGATAAAATACATTGTTAAGTGACTACATGAGGTGAATATAGGGCAGGAGACATCATGCTGGGGAGGTTAGTGAAGGGCAAATATGTATGAAGGACATAAAATAATAACTACATAAAAATCCAGCATGCATGAGAACAAAGGGGACATTCACAGCATATTACAAGCATGGTAATTAGGGAATGAGGAAAGAAATACAATATATTAGCAAACATTCAATACAATAAAATGTGATATAAAAGGATAAAAATCTTACCTTCATATACTTCTTCTGCAGGACCTGGATGCTGGCAGAACAGGTCTCTGAGATAATGATCCCCAGAGCCTGGGGGGAGATGCCTGTCGAGAACTTCAAGTCCTGCAGACTTCTCCCTGTTGTCAAATACCGCAGGGTAGCGACCAACCTCTGCTCCGGAGTAATGGCTTGCCTCATGCAGGTATCCTGCCTGCTGATATAGGGGGTCAGCGAAGCCAAAAAACGGTGAAATACGGGGTCCGTCATCCTGAGAAAGTTCCTGAAATCATCAGGATTATTCTCATGGATCTCACGGAGCAAAGGCATATGACAGAACTGGTCACGCTAAAGCAACCAATTCTTGGTCCATGAACTCCTCCCCACCCTGTTCATGGACTGGACTTGTGTCAAGGTCAGGACCCCAACACCAAGCCCCCGTACAGAACGAACTCTATGAGGAGTATGCATAGGAAACATGGCTAGAAAACGGTCGGCTGCTCAGAACTAAGTAACAGAACGCACTGAAGAACAGCAAGGCCTGTGAAGAGCGACCTGAAAAACAGCAACGAGCGGACAAGATCGCACAGAAGACTCCAATACGAACTGACTGCATGCACTGAAGAGCAGATACAAACCCACAAGCACAAACTGAACGGCAGAAAACGATCTGAAAGCCACGAGTCTGAAAAAGCGCGAATCGTCTCTCACCAAACTTTTACTAACACGAGATTAGCAAAAGAAGCCCAAAGGGTGCCGCGCTTGGTTCTGAACTGGCCTTTTCTAGTCTCATCGTATGTTGTGTACGTGACCGCGTGGTTGGCGATCGGAAATTCTGACAACTTTGTGCGACCATGTGTAGACAAAATAAGTTTGAGCCAACATGCGTCGGAAAAAATCCTAGGATTTTGTTGTCGGAATGTCCGAACAAAGTCCGACCGCGTGTACGCCCTATAAGAGTGGCAAGGATGTGGAATTCCCTTCCACAGGCGGTGGTGTCAGCAGGGAACATCGATAGTTTCAAAAAACTATTAGATAAGCACCTGAACGACCACAACATATAGGGATATACAATGTAATACTGACATATAATAACACACATAGGCTGGACTTGATAGAGTTGTGTTTTTTTTTCAACCTCACCTACTATATGTAACTATGTAAGATCCATATGTTAAACAAAAGCTATGATGTGCTTTTCCATTACCAAAACTCTCCTCCTTGGAAACCATTGTTTCCATGCACAGCACTGATGATGGCCAACAAGCTTAAAACAGTTGTATGCAACTGTTGCATGTATGGAGTATATTACTTGTTAAGATTATGGTAAATGTGTCCTGTAAACCAGTTGCTCTGGAAGTACAGCTGGCCAATAGACATATAAGGGGTGATTTGAATGAAAACATAATTGAAACTAAGTAAATTCTTTTGTTTTTATTTTCAAACTTTTTTGGACACCAAAAAAGTAGGTGTTTTGGCTTTTTGGCTAAGATGATATATAGTATTAAACTCTTGGCGCCAAGAGTATGCAAATATGTGGCCTCTTGTTGGGTGGGCCATAACACTAAGCAGCAGCATATTTGCATACCAGAATGTAAATATAGCTACCAAAAAATATGACATACCAATGCATGAGATAAGATATACAGCAGTACAATGTCATATGAAGAGGATCTATCAAATTGTCATATAAGCTGGAGCTAGCTTTTCTACTGCCTGGGGTGCATGTATAATACCAACTCATGAGCCAGATACCTAGTGGGACTTGGGGTATAGATCAGTCTACTCCTCTCCCCGCACCCTGAAAGGGATCTAACTGTGCATGAGAGGAATAAACGGACCCACACCCATCGGCCCGCTTCCTAAGGGAATTCCCTCAGGCATTGGTGGGATCTGTAAACTCCATATACATCCAGATTTGACCTTATGATGTCAAACCGCAAATGTTGTTGCATGGTATGAACGGGGTTATGCCCCTCAGTTGACTAGATCAAGGTGTGTGTTCGCTTGCAGAACACCATTACATAGGGACAAAGCCCAAACATAAAAAGTGGGTGTGGGAAAGGTAAGGGGGTAGGGTAGAAAGAAGACAGTTGGAAATAAAGAGAAAGGGGATGTACCGTCAGTCATTTAGCCATTAAAAGCAATCATTACGGTTAAAATGTGCTCGGGGAGTTGCCCACATATAGTTGGCCCAAGGTTCCCAAGTCTCCGTGATCTGGGTTGAGGTGTCCAATATGGAGCTCACCATCTTCTCTTGGGACATAATCCAAGATATTTTGTATTTGGTCGCTATAATTGAGATCTTGGGAAGCTTCCAGGCTTTAGCTATGGTAAGTTTGGCGCCTAGGAAGATAAAGAATATTAGTTTTTGAGAGAATTTCAGTATCTTGGGAATTAACTGGTTGAGAAGGGCTGTTAAGGGAGACTTGGGAACCACAAGTCCTGTGACTTTGGAAGCTATTTGGAAGATCTTATTCCAGAAGCTTCTGATTTTGGGGCATTCTCACCATGTGGGCATTATGGTTCCCCTCATTTGGCACCCTCAGAAGCATAAAGGGGAGATTGAAGGAAACATGGTTGAAAGCCTGATGACCTTCAGACTAGTTTATGCTAATGATATATTGAGGATACCCTTGAATAATCTGTAAAAGGCTGAAAAAATACGAGAACCCCCTATCGGGGCTTTAAAGCAGCCAATAAAGTGCAGTATAGGAGGTTGAAAAAATTCAATTTTATTGATACAAAACGTATAAATAACATATTAAAAGATCACTGAAATGAATACTGACTGTTTGAGTCAGGACATGAACTGGATATGGCGTACAATTGCAACGGACAGAGCCTACAATTAGAACCAATGCAAGACACAATGTATTAAAGGGCAATCAAAGTTTTCTCAAATGTTGAATCCTTAAAATTAGATAACAACCGACAATGCCTATAAATAAGGGCAGTATACAATACGGTGTATGTGGAACAACAAAAGTTGTGTGTGTAAAGCCTGACGCATTTCGACCCTTCCCGGGTCTTCTTCAGAGGATGGTTGTCCACTGTAAAAAGATCAACATCAAACATAACATCAGATTTAACAGTACCAAACCTATATATGTATACCATGTGATGTAGCTGCCTAGGTTGTATAATTACCTATCGCAGGATTTATGACGTTATAAGGTCATTTCTAACATTGACGTTCTGTTCAAAAAGAAGCGGAGGGGCTCCAAAATCGACTGCTAGCAAGGGGCTGCAGTAGATCGTGCCTTAAAAAAGCTTACAATCAAGCTATAGGACACTCTAGATCTCAGCTACTTTTTAAACCTAAACCCTCCCGAAGCTCTGAATGTAATCCCACCCGGATCATCATGCGTTATTCCCGACAACACCAGGCCATTAGAAAGATCATAGAGCGTCATTGGAGCATCCTCACTGATGACCCCAATTTGCGTGGATTTGTTCAAGAAAAACCTACCATAACGTACAAAAGAGCTATGTCACTACGTGACAAGCTCGTCCGGAGCGAATACACCAATGAAAATAAGAAACTAAAGCACTGTTCCACAGTGGGTTCCTTCCCCTGTGGACATTGCTCATACTGCTCACTCATTAAACAAGAGAAAATCTTTGTTTTACGCAACGGGAACACATTCACACCTACACAGTTCGTGAACTGCCGCACTCGCGGAATAGTATATCTGATGGAATGTGAATGTGGTGCGTACTATGTGGGGAAAACTAGGCAGGAATTCTGGAAACGCATTTCCCAACATGTCTACAGCATGGAGGTGGGGAACCCGTACCTCCCCATTGGGAGGCACATAATTTTTACACACAACTACAGAGTCCCTAGAGTCACTTTTGTGGCCCTTTACAAAATAAAGATCCCCACTAGAGGTGGTGACTGGAATAAGTCTCTGCTGCAGAAAGAGCAGAGATGGATATTCCAGTTACAGGCCACCTCTCCACCGGGCCTAAATGAATCAATCTCGTTTGCCCCTTTTCTGCAGGGGTTTTCATCCGGGAAGACACAATAACAATATGGGAAAGGATCTCACATCCCATGTGTGCTGTAATACTCTGTGGAAATATGAGAAGACTTAATATTACCAATTTCTTCTTCCTCTTCCTCTGCCTGTTCCTTCTCTCCCTGTCTCCCCCCCCTCCCCCCTGCCCCCCCCCCAACAAACCCCCTTCTTCCCTCCCCCCCTTTTCCCCCCTCCCTCCCCCCCATTGCTTCTCCCCCCTCCTCCCCTTTCCCCCCCCCCTTCTCCTTGTTCCCCCCCTCCGCATGTTGACCATAGTGGAGTTTCCACAATACATTTTACCCATCAGCGTTTCCAGTTTTGTGTATAATGCTGCCTGGTTTTCCCCACGTTCAACCACTAGTGTTATTATTATCCTTTTCATTACCTTTGAATGTATGAGGTGTATACCTTCGTGTATGTTATGGGATTTAACAAAATGGACCATATACTCCGCAATGTTCTACTCTTGAGAAAAATCTAGCCTAAAAACAGTTCGGAGTTCTTCATATGTAACAATATGTAGTATTATGTAATTTTTCTTCTTTTTTGTATATGTGCTATTTGATTACGTAGTTGTAAGAGGACAATGCCACTATAATTGTGCAACCATGTTTAAGCAAATTATGCTATGCAGAGTACGATGTATTCAGTATGGTCAGCCAGCAATCAATTCACATTACACAGACCATATATGTAGTACCTTGTGAACAAGTGATGTGGACTGTCTGGGCCACATTTTACCACCATTTGTCCACACAGCACCTAATTCATGGCTGTGTGGCTCTGTGTTCCCTGTTGCCTCCCCTTCAGTGCCTGCACTTCTCCTCTGGGGGCGGGGGTGCACCTTTGTGTCTTCCTGGCAGGGTGAGAGAGGAGACGCTTGGGCCCTGCGACTCCTATATGCGCCCACTAGGTGGCTACACCTTGAGTTGGGCGCTTCTTGCCCTGCCAGCGCCGTACCGGATCTCTTCCGGACGCCGTACTCACGCACGCGCACCCCAGTGCACGTGACGTGGTGGCGCCTGCGCAGTTGCGGCAGAAGCGACGGGGACGCCCGAAGGTATTATCCTCTCCGGAACGCCGGGGGGACCACGTCAGAGCGCACAGCTGTGCTGCTCGTTTCCCCCAATGGAGGGGGAGGAGGGAGGGATGCAATTGCATACCTGCACCTGATGGGAGTCAGTCAATCGACACTCCCTATAAATACAAGAAATCCCAGGGGAACTTTATTGGATCCTTTTCAACTTGGAGATGCTAGGTAATGCACTCACTGATCTAACTGATTGGTAAGTACACCTGGAATGACTGTAATGCTTCTATTTATTTTTCTAGCAATTTCGTTCTTTTCCCTAAATCATCTTTTATCTCGTCATGACTTTTCATTTACACTCCAATTTTTTCAGAATCAGGAGTATATCAACCTTCTTATTCAGTTCCGTTCGTTTGGGTAATTAGTTCCGCCACCACCCTTGCACTTTGACACTGTTTGTCTTTCTCACTGTTTGCTGGCTGTGTGTTGTGCACTGTTGCTCTATGTATTTCTTTTTTCACTTTTAGTCCTCACATTCCTTTCCTCTGACAGACACTCACTGTCTATCCCATACACACCCTTACATTTCCTTTCATTCCCCAACACCTCCTACACACCCCCCAATCCTCACCACCCCCCACCCAACAATCCCTCCCCCTCAGCACCCTTTTTCTTCCTTTGTCCTCACCTTTCTTTCCCTTCCCTCTCCTCCCTTCCCCTCCATTTCCTTATCCATTTTCTTTTTCCCCCTTTTTTTTTTTTCTTCTTCTTTTTCCTCCCTTTTCCCCCTTTCCCCCTCCCCCCTCTTTCCTTTTTTCCCCTCCCCCTTTCTCCATCCTTTCCCCTCTTCTTCTTCCCTTTTGTTTCCCCCTTTCCTTCCCCCCCCCTTCCCCCCCTTTCTTTTTTCCCACCCCCCCCCTTTTTCCCACTATTTCTTATCCAGCTTGGGTGGTCCCCCCCCTTTTTCACTTGGTTTATCCACTGGTGGTTCGTCTGCACTTTTACCCTATTGTTCCCATACATCCCTATGTTGCATGGTTATTTATTGATTGGCAGCAGGGCATTTGCTATTTTCTAGTTCATTTCTTTCTCACTCACACACCTTTGGTTCACTTCTTTCCTTTTCTTTTCACCTTTTCCCTCACATGCTTTCTTTTCCCCCCGCCCCCTTCTTCTTTTTTCTAGCAACACCCTTCTGCACACCCATGGACCTATAATCCAACAACCTTATAGAACTCCATAGTTGGGGAATTCCCCAACCATGTGGATGAACCAATTGACCCTTCGTTCTTTATTCTATTTTTATTTTTAGCACTAACGTGAACCTTTCTGGGTGCAGTTTGGATTGCCTATTGCCCCTTCCTTTCCTTCCCCCTCCTGTATGGGGGGCTGGTAGACGTGATCCCTCGCAAGATACATTCGGTCCACCACCCGCTCCCTTGGGAGTTGGTCCGACACGGGGGAGACAAGGGAGCAGAGGAGAAATCACATCACCCTAAACACTCTACAATGTTAGAAATGACCTTATAACGTCATAAATCCTGCGATAGGTAATTATACAACTTAGGCAGCTACATCACATGGTATATATATATAGGTTTGGTACTGTTGAATCCGATGTTATGTTTGATACATGTTGATCTTTTTACAGTGGACAACCATCCTCTGAAGAAGACCCGGGAAGGGTCGAAACGCGTCAGGATTTGCACACACAACTTTCGTTGTTCCACATACACCGTATTGTATACTGCCCTTATTTATAGGCATTGTCGGTTGTTATCTAATTTTAAGGATTCAACATTTGAGAAAACTTTGGTTGCCCTTTAATACATTGTGTCTTGCATTGGTTTTAATTGTAGGCTCTGTCCGTTGCAATTGTACACCATATCCAGTTCATGTCCTGACAACATGTCAGTCAGTCAGTACAAACAGTCAGTATTCATTTCAATGATTTTTTTTTTGTTTACAAACGTTTTTATTGTAGGAAAATATAACATCTGGGTGTACAGGCACGGTGGTGACAAAAATCATGGTGGCCAGAAAGCCCAAAACAGTTAAATGACATATCACACACAATGCAAATAATAATACTCATAACCGTACAAAATAAGCCCATAAAACAGAAGTAATAAAACAAAAAGGAAATGAAAAGACAATCAAATAAAGAAAAAAAAGAAAAAAAGGGAGCTTACAGTTGTGATAAATGTGCACTTCTAGTAAATTGAATTGACTGTCAGGCAACAAAAATGTTGTTTCCATTAATATAAGGATCATATATGTTATGGAGAACTGGAGGTATCCTACAGATTGGTTCTAACAAATAGGATTATGATTTGTTTTATTGGGAGTCAGCTGCGGGTACCGAGGGATCCTCCAGTCTGTTACAAAGCAGATGGGCTGTCCATATGTTCCACTTTCGGTCAAATATGTGCATGGAGTCCAGGAGAGTATGATGTATTCTCTCCATAGACCTGATGGACTCCATACGAGAAATTACCTGTGACCAAGAAACGTGGGGGCGTTTCCAGTTCAATGCTATTGCCCACTGAATTGCACTAAAAAGTGTGTGGATTAATTTTTGTATGGGGAGGGGAACATCTGGAAGCTTTGCAAACACATTTGACATGTCAATGTAAGCGATACTCCGGAGAGAAGCGTTATGAGAGATGTAGTCTTGTGCCAAATGGCGTCTAAGGCTTTACAACTCCAGAATGTGTGTAGCAACGTACCCCTGTCCTGGCATCCTCTAAAACATGTGCCAGGTATTGGTGAAACTCGGATCTGCCCATATCGTATGTCTGGTGCAGGTGAGTGTAGGAACAAAAGGAGGCGTTCTGCAGCAGAGATGCAAGGCTCACCAAGCGCCTTGCAATCCACTTAAGGAATGGCAAATTAGAGGAAAAGGCTGGGGGGGGAATGAGGGTTCTCCCAAAAAAGAGGATAAAAGGGGCACATCTGATTGTAACTTAAATTTTTCACAGTAGAGAGACCATAAATAAAGTGATTGGCCTACAATATTATTTAATGGGGTGACATCTTTGGAAGAAATTGAGCGGGACCAGAGAAGACCGGGGAGGTAGTATGGAGTCACCGAGACCTGCTCAAATTGTAGCCATGGTATAGAGGTAGGAATGGTATGCCACTGTGCCAATTGGATAAGACGTGATGCCAGGAAGTACTTCCACAGATCTGGGCATCCCAAGCCTCCCCTCCTCTGGGCTCTATACATCTGTATGCGTCCCAATTGTGGCCTTTTGTTTTGCCATATGAATCTAAGCAGATCTATTTGAATCCTCTGTAGAACTGAGCGAGAAACATATAGGGGTAGGGATCTAAAGAGGAATAGGAGTTTGGGGAGGATGTTCATTTTCACTGCCTGAATTCTCCCTAAAAATGATATACGATATGAGGACCTTTGATTTAAGAGGTATTTGACATTTGAAAAATCTGGAGGATAATTCAAGGAATATAGCTGTTTCAAAGAGGGGGCTAGTTTAATACCTAGATATTGTAGGGAGGCATGGTTCCATGAGAATTTAAATTTATCTGTAAGAGTGGTCAAAAAAAGTTGTGGGAGATGAATTGGTAGAGACGAACACTTGGAGGGGTTGACGCCCAGGCCCGATAATTTATAGAAGGAGTCAAGGGAGGACATGAGGTTGGGGAGGGAGAGTAGAGTGTCTGAAATAAATAAAAGTACGTCGTCCGCGTAGAGGCTAAGTGTAAATTCCCGATCTCCTTTCGTGTAGCCCCTAATGTTTGGGTCATTAGAGATGGATCTAGACAGGGGCTCCATGGCCAGCGCAAACAACAGCGGGGATAAAGGACACCCCTGTCTAGTGCCACACCTCAGGGAAAAATAATCTGACTTACATCCTGGAAGCTTAATTCGGGTTTTCGGGTTATGGTAAAGGGCTTGAAGCCATGTATAAATGCCCCGCTAAATCCAAATTTGGATAGTACTGTGTCCAGATACGTCCAAAGGACACTATCAAATGCTTTGTTTATGTCTAAACTCAAAAGCAGTACTGAGTTCGAGTTCATATGGGCGTCCTGTAGTATATTAGTGGCTAAACGGATATTATCTGTGATCTGCCTCGATGGGATAAATCCGGTTTGATCGGGTGATATCAGGGTCGTTATAACTTTGGCCAGCCTGTAAGCCAAGATCCTCCCAAATATTTTAAGGTCGTTATTTATAAGCGAAATGGGGCGGAAATTTTGGGGGAGGGTATGATCTTTGCCAGGTTTGGGAATGAGGGACATGTTAGCTAGCAGCATTTCTTCCGGGAAACACTTTCCTTTGAGTATATGATTATACATATTAGTCAGTGTGGGAAGTAGGGATTCAGCAAATTTTTTATAGTAAACGGGAGAGAAACCATCAGGGCCTGGGGCTTTGGAGGGTTTGAGAGAGGAAATGATAGAGGCAACTTCTTCTGATGAGCAGGGGGCATTGAGGATACCCAATTGCTCCTCCGAAAGCCGAGGAAGCGAGAGGGCATCCAGCCAGGACTGCATGGGGGGAGGATGCGAAGGGTCTGGGCCAGAAAAAAGTTTTTGATAGAAAGAGGAGAAGATCTGTAGAACATGTTTAGGATGAGAGGTGAGGTTACCGTGACGATCTTTTAATTTGTAAAGGTGGGTCGGTTGGGTGGACTGTTTAAGCTTTCGCGTAAACATCGTGCAAGCGGAGTTACTATAAAGGAGGAAACGAGCTTTAGACCATCTAAGAGATTTCTCAATATGACCTGAAAGTATGTAATCTAGGGCTCTCCTTTTTTCAGTGATCTGGAGGAGCAACTCCTGCTTAGGGGTCTGAGTGTGTCTATGGTATAGTTGTTCTAATTCTAGGGTGAGTTTATGAGTATCCTGCTGTTTTTGCCGTTTTTGGGTCGTGGAAATTTCGATCAAGTGGCCCCTCATCATAGACTTATGGGCTGCCCACAAAGAGATGGGAGAAATATTCTCACACAATATTGAGCCTAAAATATTCTTTGAGGCATTCGAGCAACTGTGCAATAATCACAGGATCAGTGAGTAGTGCGTCGTTAAGGCGCCAGGACCTGGCTGTATGTGGGAGGCCTAAACAGATGATATGGGTGGATACAATGTGATGGTCCGACCAGGGACAAACATGTATGTTGGCTGTAGTAGAGTTCACTGTCAGAGAGGGGGTGCAGAAAATATAATCCAGGCGGGAGTAACTATCATGAGGGTGGGAATAGAAAGTATATTCCCTAGAGCCGATATTGTGGGCTCTCCAAACATCTATGAGTTGAGAGGACTTCAGGGAATGTTGAAGGGATTTGGGGAAGGCCTTAGATGTTGGGCATGTTCGGCTTCTATCAAGTCCTGAGTGGGCTACTAAATTAAAATCCCCTCCAATTAACATATGGGGGGAGTGGAACTTATCTAGGGTCTGGAAAAAATCTTTAAAGAATGTAGCCTGTGAGGCGTTTGGGGCATACACTGAGGCCAAAGTTAGTAGTTTATTCTGGATGGAACCCTGAACTATCACAAATCGACGGATCTTTATAAATCTGTTGAGCCTGAAACAGCACAGAGTTCTTGATAAAGATGGCTGCCCCTCTAGACCTGGACCCATACGAGGTGAAATAGCTTTGATTAAAAGTTTTATCAAAGTATGATGGGTGATTATCTCTGGAGAAATGAGTCTCCTGAAGTAGGATAACATCTGCGCCAAGAGATTTATACATTTTAAACGCTTTTCTCAGTTTTTGAGGGGTATTAAACCCTTTTACATTATGGGAAATTATTTTAATTCCCATGATATGTTAATGGCGAATCCGCTAGGATCAATAAGGGGTCCAGGCCGAGAGGGAGCAGCCAAACAACAACCCAACCCTTCCAAAGGCGTGACACAGCCATGGTGCACAGTCCCGTAGGATTAAGTGCATCAATAATCTGAGTTAGTAACACATAAATCACTATGATAGAGCCATCTGATATGTATAACACAAAAAAAGCAAAAACATAAAATCAGAAACAAAGAGTAACAAAAAAACTAGGAACCTGAAAACCAGGCCAAAAAATGGCCAAACATTGCTCAGGGGGGTCATGGGGAAAGACATCCCATGGACCCAAAAAGAAGTGTCCATTCGGACCAAACGGTCCAACACTCTGATTGTCAGTGTCCGTGTCGTCTGTACAGACATAGATTTGTCTGAGGATTTTACCTGTGGGGAGTCAATCAGCTCTGACGTCACTAACCAGATGGAGAGCCAGTCAGTCCCCATTGTTGAAGAGTGTAGGGACAATCAGGCGGAAGCAACCGGGAATCCGTAATGAGCCGGGAGAGTCCAATTTTCTCTAGGCATGTTGGGAGATGTTCATATCTCGTTATCTTGAGGGAGAAAAACAAAGAGAAAAAAAAGGGTAGAGGGAAAAAAAACAAAAAAAAGGAGAAAAAAGTGTGCCTTGCAGTCAGTCACGGCGTTGATCTCGGCGGTCTCTTCTAGGTGGAGGGGTTGCCCAAATAGCTGAGTGACGTGGGGTGGAGGGTAGTCTGGGCAGGGAAGCCGCATCAAGGAGGCCCATCTTCACCAGCAATTCCTTTCCTTCTGCTAGCGTGGTCACGGTGTAGGTCGTGCCATTATGAGGCACCTGCAGCTTGAAAGGGAAGCCCCAGCAGTAGCGAATACTGGCAGTTTGAAGGACAGATGTAACCTCTTTCATCTTCCTGCACTTATCTAGGGTGGTAGGGGAGATATCCGGGTAGATTTGAATCGGGGTGCCTTCCAGGCGAATATTAGGGGTGTTCCTTGAAGCTCTGAGAATTTCCTCTTTGATCAAGAAGTCCTTAAGGGAAAGCACAATGTACCTTGGTGGTTTCTCTGGGGGAGGGGGAGGGCGAAGGGCCCTATGATTCCTGTCACAGGAAAAGGCCGACAGTGGGGAATCTGGCAAGAGAGACTGAAATATCTTCTGCACTGTGGGTAGTAGATCAGTGATCGATTCTGGCATTCACGCACCCTGAGATTGTTGCGGCGATTCCGGTTGTCAAGGTCCTCAATGTGGGCTTGAAGTTGCAGGACCGTTTCAGATAGGGACTCATGCTCCTTCCTTAGATCAGAGTACACTAAGGTGAGCTCGTCATGTTTTGTCTCTAATAAATCGGTTCTACTACCCAGGGCTGCGATCTCCAGGGACAGTGTGTTGGTAGATTTGTGAAGTTCTGATTGAAATTTCTGGGCAATCTTGTCATACATTAAAGTTAGACTCTCATCCAGATCAGCCTTAGTAAGTTGAAACGTGTACTCACTGTCTCCCTGGGAGTGTGGTGGTGAGGAGGCTGCTGTAGGAGAATGTGCGTGTGACTGTGTCTTCCGGGCGCCATCTTGGGCCTGCATGTTTTTCTCCTTCTCTCTCAGCAGATATGTCGTTAGAGATCTTTGGGACGGTTTTCCACGGCAATTTTTAGTTCCCGTCATATGCTGAGTGTTCCGCCGGGGGTGCGGGGGTGAATTGGGTAAAAAACCTGTGTTGATCGCCCCGGGGAAGTGCCGTTAGTCTCCGCTCACGGAGCTCTCAGCCTTTGCTTCCTCCTCGGTTCATGCCGCGCATGCGCCCCCCATTTCAGTGATTTTTTAATATGTTATTTGTACGTTTTGTATCAATAAAATTTATTTTTTTCAACTACCTATACTGTACTTTATTGGCTGCTTTAAAGCCCCGATAGGGGGTTCTCATATTTTTTCATGCACTTTATGGGGTGTGCGGCCTACCCGTCTACACTCATGTGAGTGCTTTCTGTTGTTTAAATCTGTAAAAGGCTTTATGCCATGTGTCCAAGTCTCAAGTTTCCTGTGTATCTGCCTCCCACGCCAGCATATATGGGGATTTCTGACTATTTAGAGCAAGTGACGAATAAATTATGGAAATCCCTGCCCTCTGCTCCAGTAGTTGTCCACACCATTGTTCGCAGGGGGTAAATTGGGGAGGGTCAGGTTTTATAGACCAAATAGTGTAGAAAATGTAATAGTTGTTGAAATCTGAATTTCTCAGAATCGGGTAGATCCAGAATCTTAATACAAAGGGGGGGGGGGAGATGGGTCCTGCATAAGTGAAAATGTGCCCGATCCAGTACATTCCCTTATCCAGCCACCACAGAAATGCTCTGAATGTCCATGCCCGGGTGAAATTCCGGGTTATGGAAAATGTGTGCTAAGGGTTTGCATGGTGAAATTAAAGATGGGGAGTTCCTGAGTTATCCCATACCCCTCACCTCATATATTCGACCTGAAACAGGTCACAAAGCCTTGTACCCACTCCTGGTGTGATAGTAAAAAGTAGGTAAAGCTGTTGATCCCTCACAGTAAACAATCATAAAAAGAGAGGAAAGAACAATCTAGTGCTCTCTGTATGTAATAATTTATTAGCCAAATAAAATGTAAAAAATCTTACTCACAGGGGTTGCACTCCAGAACCGAGTGCAGGTTGTACGAGTATGTAAACATGTAAGGTTGTTTGGTAGACACTCCGCGCTACCCCCAGTTATAATGAAACAATGTGGAAAAGTGTGAAAATCTAATTAAAAATATAAAAAATGAATTAAGACACGATGTGTAAAAATACAAGTATGTGAGAAACTGATGATCCTGGGTGCTGCAACTTAAAAACCTTGAACATGAGGTTTACACAGTATAAAAGAAAATTCAGTGCGCTACCCAAATTAAACAAAATGAATACAATGAATATAAGTGAGTATAAATATATAGTTCATGTAGGAACTGGTTAGTATCGTGAACCAGAGGTGCAATTTCTCATTGTAAACGATGTTATCTTCAATAAATCTTCAATGTATCTTCATAGACAGTGTAAAGGTATAGAAAAGGAGGGCTGCTTACCAGAATTGATGGATCCCCATTACAGAGGTTGTGCGAGCTTGAACAGATTCTCTCCTATATCAGTAACAGCTGATCTTAAGCAGAGACGGGATTCCCTTCACGTCAGACAGTTCAAACTCCTGAGGCGGCAATCAGGAACAATCTCCACTGCTCACTACTCCGGCAAGACCGCTCATAGCAGGTGATAAGATGTTTGAGAGAAAAAGAGGCACTTCATTGTGCAGTAGATTTAAAATGCTTTTAATCCATAAAACGGACAACTGACATCCAAAGCATTGGCAGGGCAAACACAGTTGCAACTAAAAAACACAGCCGAGGCCGAAGCCAATCAGCTAAGAGAGTGGTGACGTCAGGTCCTCAGGCTCCGCCCAACGCTCCGTTTCTTCTTAACAGGCATCAACTGGGAGAGGAGGCTAGGGCTGGACGTCACCCACCACATCTTATATACCTCAACAAGAAACTGACAGCGGAAACAAGTTTGGGATCACCTCCCAGACAGCTCACTACGCGAGCGGATATGAAACCAACTGTTTCCTTAGTCAGCAACCAAAACTGGCATATACTAACAAAAGCATATCTAAAATAACAAATATAATATCATGGCTCAGAAACATGTTAAAAACAAAAAAATTATTTCAAATCTTACTGCTAAAACATAGCGAAGTTAACGGTTTCCAATTAAGTATTAACCATAATAGTATTCACTACCTAAAATCACTTCTCTTAAGAATGTGTTAAAAGGGACGGGTCTCGGTTGTGAAATTGGCGAAAACACTAAGAAACACTAAGTCCGATGAATCCCCTCCTAATATTGGATAAGTGTTTGTCTATTCTAATCTTTAGAGCACAGGTGGTCCTACCAATATACTGAAAACCACATGGACAACTAAGGAGATATATTACACCTATAGTTCCACATGTAATAAAATCTTTTATGTGGTAGGGCTTAGACGTAAAAAACGATGTAAAGGTAAAACTTTTCAGGGTTTGTGACGATCTACAAACTGCACATCCACTACAAGGAAAGAAGCCTTTCAAATGGCCAAACATTTGTACCTTAGGGGGAGGGTCAATAACACTGGGTGCCAAAAGGTCCTTTAGGTTTTGGTTTCTCCTATACAGAACTTTAGGATGATCAGGGAGCTCAAGGCCCAGAACGTTATCACACTTTAAAACCTGCCAGTGTTTCCGAATTATTTTGTTCACCCACCAAAAATGAGATGAGAAGGTGGCCAAAAAAGACCATTCCAAATCATTCTTGGTTTGATCGCTATTTTTGGTCTTAGGCACCAACAAGTTGGATCTATCCATAGAAGCAACCTTCTGTGAGTCTTTATCCAACAGGAGGGGCTTATATCCCTTTTCCACAAATTATTTTTTAAGGATTCCAGCCTGGGCTTTAAAATCTGTGAGATGTGAACAGTTCCGTCTTATGCGTAGAAACTGACCTTTGCGTATGGGTTTGAGCCAATTCTGGTGATGATCACTGTCTATTGGAATATATCCATTACGATCAGTATTTTAAAAAAATGTCTTGGTCAAAAGAGACCCTTGTTCCTTGAAAATAACCAGGTCCAGAAAGTTAACCGATGTAGTTCTACGTTCGTATGTGAATTTAATCCCCCAGTTATTGGCATTCACAAAAAGAAGGCGTCTTCTATATAACAATGCCATAATAGGAGGCGGGGCTCATTTAAGGAGAAAAGTTGGTCTTTTCCCATAGGGCCATGAATAACTCAGCTGGACTGGGGGCAAATTTAGCCCCCATAGCTACTCCAGTGCTCTGAAGGTAAATCTGGCCCCCATAAAAGAAATAATTGTGCTCCATGACAAATTTAGGCAGTCTTAAAATAAATTCTAACATAGAAGGTTTAAGCGAAAGATCTTTTTCAAGAAAAAATTCTGCTGCCCTATAACCAAGCTCATGGTGTATGATGGTGTAAAGGGAGGCCACGTCTGCAGTGACCAGGAAGACGTCATCCTCCACTGTATATTCAGATACTTCCTTTATGATCTGCATAGAGTCCCTCAAAAAGGTTTTGGTCACAACCGGCTGTAAAAAGTGATCAACAAATTTTCCTACCCTAGATGTAAGGGAGTCTATGCCGCTCACTATGGGGCACCCTGGGGGCTGCAAAGGATTTTTGTGAATCTTAGGGATATAATATATTATTAGTGTTCTCGGTGCCAATGGAATAAAAAATTCACATTCTTTTTCAATAATCCCTTTCCTGTGACCATCCTGAACTATATTTTTGAGGAATTTCCAATATTTATCTACTGGGTCTTTGTTTAGGATAGTATATGTATTCCTATCAGATAGTAAGAGCTCCATCTCCTTCAAGTAGTTGTCCTTTTTAAAGACGACAATCCCCCCCCCCCCCTTGTCTGCTGGTCGTATAATAAGTTATTTTCTCTTATACAAGGAAGCAATCCCTTCCTCATTCTTTTTTAGACGTTCCTTCTTAAAGTTCACCCGTTGCAAGTCCTGTAATACCAGTTGCTTGAATACAGTAACACTGGGAGCTGGCTTGCCAGGAGGGTTGAACAGGGATGCATTTCTAAGTCCTGTCCCCCCTAAATTAGAACCTCCCTTCTGAGTGTAATTTTTCGTAATGGGATTAGAGAGAAAATAACATTTTATATTTAATTTTCTGGTGTATTTCTGTATGTCCAAAAACATCTGAAATTTATTTAGTGGCTTTCTGGGGGCATATTTTAAACCTTGGTTCAATGTTAATTTCTCAGATCTGGTCAGTTCCTCCCCACTTAGATTGAAAACTCCCTCACACATTATCTCCTCCTTTTTATGGGGGTAGCTTCGCTTCCCTCCTCGGCATCCTCTCTTAGTCTTCCCTTTCTGTTTAGGCCTCTTCCTAAAAAATTATCCGTCTTATTTCACAGGGGGGGCGCCCCTGATGGAATTTCCTGAGTATGCGTCAGTGAGTTCCCCAATGGTCTGAGTCCAGTGTTAGAATATTGTCCTGTTTCCTCTGTGTTTTCCCCATATCCCTGCAATGGGCCATATTGGTTCCTAACGGGTACATCATACCCCCAAGGAGCTTGCGGGGAGTAAGGGGGACCTTCTCTGTATGGATCTCTAGGGGGATTCCGCTGGGACTGGTCATCATAATATCCCCAATGGTCCATTTTAGATTGTCTAGTACGGGGATATGAGTATGGGCCAGCATGCTGCGGGTTAGCTGTGGGTGGGTGTCTGTTCCCCTTTTTGCCCGGATTGTGACCTCTCCCTGGTTTTTTGGTGTACTGATGAGTAAAAGGTGGATAGGAGTTATGTGATCCCTTATTAGAAGGTCTGTATGTGTTATAATTTCCACCCTTTTTAGGTTTGGGGGTTAGATTATTCCCATTCTACCCGGCCCTGAATCTCTGAGTCGGGGGGTGAGTGGACCTGGCAAGGGTCTCAGTGGGTCCATATAGGGGGGTGCTGGTTCACTAACAACCATTTCTCCTTCATTGGAATTACACCTTTCAGATGGATTCACAAAGCTGTCACGACAGTTCTCCTGCCATTTAAAAACGTTATGGGATTTGTAGTCCTCTACGTCCCTGAGGTATTTCTTTCGTTTTTTTAATTTTTTGCTCTTCCTCTTCTTCTATCATAATTTCCTTCAGTTCTTTCATATAAATTTGATATAATCCCTCTTTACTCAGGGGAGCTAGTTTTTCTTAAATAGTACCTATTTCTTGTTGTAATTTAGCTACTTTTGCTCTCTTCCTTGCAACCAAAAATTCAAGAAAAGCTATGCCAGCATCATTAAAGTATAAAAACCATTCTTTAAGCTCAGTGTCACCCTTATCAGGGTACACATGCCATCTAAGGCTCCTCGTGATCATTTTCTCCTTGAGATATCTCTCAAGAAAAACAATATCCCAAGTAGCATGCAACTCTGATACTAGTACATTCTTAAGTCGCATAAAAATGCCCCTTATTCCTTCGGTTGGTGAGTTAGTTTGATCAAACACCTCTTCAGGGTTAATTTTCCTATTACAAAAATCAAAGACATCCATAGTGCTTCGATGTGACCACCTAAAAGTGTATTGACATATGTATAAGTGAATGTTTAAACAAACAAATTGCTATGTGTCTCACTAAGCAGTGAGAAAGTTATATTCAAGATAGAGAACAATGTATGGTAGACACTCCGCGCTACCCTCAGTTATAATGAAACAATGTTACACTGAATGCAGGGTGCGTGTGTATATATATATATATATATATATACACTAGACCAGTGATGGAGAACCTTGGCACCCCAGATGTTTTGGAACTACATATCCCATGATGCTCATGCACTCTGCAGTGTAGTTGAGCATCATGGGAAATGTAGTTCCAAAACATCTGGGGCGTCACCACTGTACTAGACTGACTATATATTAAATACACTGCCACTAACTAAAAAACCTGCCTGCTTAATCTAACTCAAGCTATCTCTCTGTCCACGCCACCAAGACTACTACACGTGGCCGCTATGTAAGCAGCCTTATATAGTGTGGGGTGTGGACTTGATACCCCTGAGCCATGATTGGCCAAAGGCACCCTGCCATGGCTCTCTCAGCAGAGTGCACTGTGATTGGCCAAGGTATGCAGGCCAGGTGCATGATTTGGCCAATCATCATACAGCAATGCACTGCAATCTCACAGTGCATTATGGAGCGTTCCGCAGCGCTCGAATTTCCCGCAAACGCTCCATAATGTTCGCTGTTCGGCGAACGGGTGAACTCCCGATGTTCAAGTTCGACTCGAACATCGAGCTCATCCATAGTTTTGACTATGCTTATATTTGAGAAATAACTAGACATACAGTAAGACTATTTTGTATTATTGATGGAGATAATATGTGGCCCATCGTTGTACAGGGAAAAAGCCAGGTGATGTCACCGGTTGCTAAGGATGCAGCAGATTCTGGCACCTGTTCCTTCCTTAGTAATCTTTGGCAGATAGGAAGCTGTTATAGAGAATAGCAGTAGAAATACTGCTGCTATACTGTATATGATATTCGGCTCTTGCCCAACAGGCTAAAGGTCAAGTGTTTGGACGAATGTCCAAACAGCAAAAGTCACACCTTGAACTCATCCCTAATTATTTCTAAATCTAAGCAATGAATGTATGATCAATGTATCCTCCCTGTAAACATTATCCTGTTAAAAATTAGTACATTTTTTTTTTCAAAACTATGGAGGTACTTCAAGCTTTCCATAAAATATGGTTTTTCCACATAGAGTTAGTTATAGGAAATATGTTATAAATTACATAAGCAATAATAATAATAATAATAATAATACAGGTTTACTGTTGAATAGTGGTTTCATTTGAAGACTGTCTTTTTTAATTATTCGCTTGAGAGCATTTGTTTAGTCTTTGAAAACTATTTATAAATTTTTACATATTATTGTAGGTTTTTGTTTGTACAGGAACCCATATTGTATTCCACCCAAACATTTCATAATACTGAAAAAAATGATATATTTTTAACAATAAGATGCAAATATGATTTGTTAAGCAGCAATGACTTAAATTATTTTTTCAATTATTTCAAGTTTGCATATTTAGAAATATAATAGCTCAATTTGATTTTAATGCTTGGTTATTTGAATTATAAATCATTATGTCCCTTCTAGCTGATCATTCACAAAAAATCTTTGAATTTATTTGCATAATGGAAGACAGTACATAAGTATATTCATGCAGTCAAGGTTACCCTGCATGCTTGTATAGCAGCAATAATTACATTTTACAGTATCAATAAAGTAAAAGAATGTACTGTATATAGTATACTGAAACTCTTATTGTGCATTGTTTTAAACTTAGTCTATTTTTTAAAATAATACAGCTATCATTTTTATTATGTTTCACATGTACTGTAAATATATTTAGAGTTTAGAAATAGAAATTGCAGACATATACATATTGCCTTTTCTTTCCTGTCCGTTCCACTAAGCAAACGAACTTCCCATCTTAGGCAGCTGTCACCAGCACATTAGTCCCCACTGGGATTTACCCTCACCCCTTGTTTTTGTGACAATTCTAGAATTTAGGCTTTATTTGGTGACAGTGGTCTCCAGGAAAAGTAGACAGACAGCAATAAAAATTTGCAGTGGGTCTAATCCAAAGTCTGATGGGTAACATTTAGCAGTGTTGCTACACAGCATACACTCCAGATTAATAATTATGCTACTAAAATGAGTGTGTGATGTAAATTGCCTCCAGCATTGCTTCTATTTCTTCTTGCTGGAGGCTGATATTTTTCCAAAGCCAAGAGCCCCAGCAGAAAACCATAAAGCAGAAAGCCATCGATTTAAAGCGGTTGTAACCCACTGGACTTTTTTTTTTCCTTACCCTGCAAGGTAAAGGCATAATGTCCATGGAGTGGATCGCGGCCCGGACTTATGACGTTTTTATGCTGTTTTACACCGGCTTGATGTAAGTGTATTTCAGATCTGTTTTAATAAAGCAGTTATACGGTACTGCACTATGGGGTCTTGCCTTTACTATCTCCACATGTAAAGCGATGGGGCAAGAAAGTTAATGAAAAGAGGAACATTATACCGGCCGTGGATCTGAGGCCTGCTGTTTCAGTCATTGTGTGCTGTGAATGCTGGAAAGATGATCCGCACTCTGGATTTTGCTCTTAAAAAATCGTAATTTTATTGAAAAAGCCATAGTGCACAAACGCAGAAAAAACCAATTGACGCATTTCAGCCTATAAGGCCTTAGTCATAACCACATTAGAGACATGAAACTTTTAAATAAATAGTAGCTCTAAATGCTGTGCTTTGAATGCTGTCTACCCCCTAGAGGGGAGAGCTCTTTGGTGAGTGAGGGACAAGAGGGGGAGCATGAGTGAAAACACTAGCATCAAGTACTAATTTTAAAACATATTGGAGCACCTTTAAAGAGCACCTGTAATTTTATGAACTATTGATGAACTTTTTATAGGGCATCCTTGAAGATTTAACTTTATGATACAGAGATTTGGAGCACCTTTAATTAGCACTAGTCACTTTATCAGCCACAGAAGGAATTATTGATGTGCTCTATTTGATTTTATGTATTTTCATATTTTTGCCATATACATTTTTCATATGAATTGTTGTTTTTGAAGTTTATGAATTTTACTGCACATGAATTGTTTAATTTATAATTTAAAGCATTTTAAAGAGCACCTGTCACTTTTTAATTTTGTTATTTTATATATCAATGTACACATGGTCATTAATTTATGTATATATGGTACACAATTTGTAACACTGATAATCTAGGAACTCACTGATTTATTTACTTTCATTTATTTATTCCACTTTTTTTTACAATATATTTATTATTTACCCCAACATGCAGTGCCATACCTACTACATACACCCCAAAAGCATAATGTGCTAGTATGATGCAGACATTCCCAATTTCACCCGTCTTGCTTCCGGGTTCATGGACTCCGGCTCTGTGACTGGCCGGAGCCGCGATAACATCACTCCTGAGCATGCATGCGTGAGCCGCTGTTTATGGCACAGGGCTCTGAAGGAACGGCATGGGTGGCCACTCCTTCAGAGCGCATGCACCAGTGATGTCACTGGCTGCATGTACAGTAAATATCTCCTAAACAGTGCCCGTTTAGGAGATATTTACACTACCTATAGGTAAGCCTTATTATAGGCTTACCTATAGGTAATAGTTACCGATAGTTACTGCAGGTGCCGATCACATGTGATCTCTGAGCAGTGCGAGTTCAGCCATACAGTTGTATGGCTGAACTCGCATTAGATTCGCATAGAAAATAGTGCAGGGACTTGTTTTTCCCCACACTAGAATCGGATCGCATGGGTGTTCTCACCTATGCGATCCGATTGCTGTGCGAGTTCACACTGCGATCTGTGAACGCTTGCAGTGGTTCGCACAAGGCAGTGTGAACTGTCTGCGGGAGAGAAGCGATGTGGAAACCAGCGCTGTAATGCCCCGTACACACGGTTGGACATTGATCGGACATTCCGACAACACAATCCTAGGATTTTTTCCGACGGATGTTGGCTCAAACTTATCTTGCATACACACGGTCACACAAAGTTGTTGGAAAATCCGATCATTCTAAACGCGGTGACGTACAACACGTACGTTGGGACTATAAACGGGGCAGTAGCCAATAGCTTTCATCTCTTTATTTATTCTGAGCATGCGTGGAACTTTGTGCATCGGATTTGTGTACACACGATCGGAAATTCTGACAACGGATTTTGTTGTCGAAAAATTTTATAGCCTGCTCTCAAACTTTGTGTGTCGGAAAATCCAATGGAAAATGTGTGATGGAACTTACACACAGTCGTAATTTCCAACAAGGTCCTATCACACATTTTCTGTCGGAAAATCCGACCGTGTGTACGGGGCATAATTGCGCTGGTTCCCGTATCGAATCAGTGTGAACCCAGGGTAACGGTTTAAAAAACAGTTACATTCCTGGGATCCTGATTGCTAACTGTCACTTTGCTTGTGTCCTCAACCAAACTGTCAAACCATCAAATGGTTGGTGTCATAACTGATCACATGAGCAACACCATGGCAGTTGCAGATCAAACAGAAGCAGCTTTCCTAAAGGATAGAAATGTTTAATTCCACTTTAAAGCTGTCAGCAGATCGGCCTCTACAAACTCAGCAGTGCCTAAAATTGCCTAAAAATATAGAGCAACTGAGCATGTTCAGTGCAGGGTGATACAGTGTATTACTGGATTTTAAACAGTATAGACACTTATTCTTAATGTTTTACATAGATATGCCTGCAAAAGGGGCTGGCCTAAAGTGATCTAGCAGGACTTAATTTGCTGACTAAAGTTCCACTTTAAATAGTCTGTTAACGAGGTTTAGCCTAGGTTCACATTACTGCTGGTTAGAAATCTGCAAGTTCAGCTGAACTCGCACGATTTCAACCTGGCAATGCAGTCCGACTTTGGGAACAATTTGACAGACATCTGTGAGGGTTCCTGCACAGATGTCTATTGAAATCGTACTCGAAGTCACCAAAAGTAGTGCAGGAACTGCTTCTGAGAATCTGTGCAGCACCGCAAAGTCGGCATCGCACTGATTCGGACGCTGCTATTGCCTGCAATAACCGCCGATTTGGCATTCGATTTGACATATCAAATCGCGTGCCAAATCGGATCAATGTGAACCTAGGCTAAGTGTATATGTGACTACACTCCAATCACTACAGGAGTATTTACATATACACAGCTAGATCTGAGGATGCTTGCACAAAAGAGATCAAATTGCAATTCACATTTATTGATAGGGTTACACAATATATGCAAATTCCACACTAAACAGTATTTAAAACACAATCTACAATATAAATAGTATAAGTTGGTTACATGATATCTACACATTACACACAAAACCATATTTATGTGGCGCGTGTCTCACTCTATAACCTGCAAACCCGCCATGCTGGCAGGAACCATGTAAACAGGCTTTCCAGCTTGAGTTAGGGAGAGCTGCCTGCTAGCAGCTGTAAGGGGGGATTTTTTACCCCCCCTCCCTCTTCCTGTTTTCACTGACTGAGCTGACACTCACAGAGCTCTGCATTCAGTGGCCTCTCTTGTGCCCCTATTGGCCGGAAAAGAAAAACCAATTGAGGGCACACTTACAACAGCCAATGGAAGAGATTGTACTGAACTGCAGGGAGAGCTGCAATGGATTCCGGGACATGCAGTTCCAACACAAAACGGCCCCATAGGCTGATATACAGGGATAAATATAAATACCAAGAGGTTTTGCTGACAGGAAAGTAAAAGACTCAATTTTGTGTCCTGAGGTAAAATTGAGGCCTCCTGAGGGAGAGATTCTGCCTCTCAGATGATCTCTCTGCGCGATTCAGGCCTCCATTGCCAGTTGGGACGTCCAGTCTGAGAGAGGGGGATAAAAAAGAATGGATGGCTGCACACCAAGGGAGTGATGAATCTCTTTATTGTAAAATCTGTAACATGAATAACACCACAGGACAAGGCAAACAGGTACAGGTAGACGCGTTTCACACAGTGGCGCTGCATTTATTCATTCATTAGTAATGAATAAGCACAGCGTCGCTGTGTAAAACGCGTCTACCTGTACGCCTGTCCTGTGGTGTTATTTATGTTACGGATTTTACAATAAAGAGATTCATCACTCCCTTGGTGTGCAGCCATCCATTCTTTTTTATCCACATTGCATGGCCTGCGAGCCAAGGGCAGCACCCCTGGGAGGAGTCCATTCCCCAGCTTACCTGGTTCCATTACTTACGTGGAGCGACATTTTCTTTTCCTATAGAGAGATGGGGATCCCAGGTGTATATCGAGGCGCATCTCCAACAACGGTGAACTGTTCCAGTGTGGGGGGACTGGCCAGGTTGCCGGGAAAGCCTGCCTGTTCCAGAACATTCACTTGGGCCCTGTTCGCAGGAATTGGTGAGAGGGCATTTCTGCTCATCTGCAGGCAATCGACACACTGCACTACAGAAGGAGTTATTTGAACACTGTATACAAACATCATTGCTGGTAGTCATCTTGCTGTAATACTACAGGGATAAAGGATAAGGTTATCCATTTCTGGGACATTGTATACAGACATCATTGTCCTCTCACCTTGTTGAACAAAATCCTGTCTGTTTCACTGATAATCTGGACCAGTTATGTTGTTTGCCCTGCTACCCAGGAGTTAAAGTGCAACAAACGAAAGTGGCTAGCTGTAGACACCAAATTTTATCTTTGCTTCAAAAAAGGACTGAAGCTGTTAGTGCCATACTGATCCATACACATATTCAGGGCTCTGCATATGCATTGGGTGTGTGGCACAGTTTATCTATAAAGTTAAACCATTATTTATTCACTTGAATAGGTGCGTAAAGTTGGCCCTGTAGTGTCAGGGGACAGTAGAGAGGGGCTGGACACAAAGGGAGTCATTGCTCTGCTCTCCTCCTGCCTGGACTCATAGAGCAAATCTAAGTAAAGGTAACCTAATCTAATTTGATTTATTGTGCTTTATTTACCATTCAAGTGTGCCTCTGCTCTTGAGGAAATTCTAGTGTTTGGAATCCCCTGAAAGCAGCTTGAGAGCTATATTGCTCTTAATCTCAGTTATTGCTCTCCAGTTGATTATTTTGAATATATATTGTTACTGCTTGTTACTCTTTTCCACAGAAATATTGCAGTAAAGACAAATTTCTTTGTTTTGTCATAACCTGTGTGTTTTTCACTGTTCATTGCACTTACACTATTTCCAGGTGTGCCAGAGGGGCTGAGGCTCTTATTGGGGTTGAGAGATGGAGTAACAGATTAAACTAACTTAAGCAGCTCCTGCGGGGGTATCGCTACATATTTACAATACAATATACAGTACAAGTATGGAGTTAGTTTATCTCTCACCTCCAGGTCTAGTCATACCTAGTGCATGTGTGTCCCAGGACAAAGAGAAAGCACAGCTTGGTAACAATTAATTAAATCTCCCTCTCCATTTTGTACAGTTGTTAATATAATAAATCCTAATTGGTCACTATAACTAGCAAATGTATATTGGGCACAGCCTGATTGAAGGATCCAAAAAAGGCTGATGTTTACAACCAATGTGAGATGTGATAAGGAGAAACAATGGCCAGAACTTTAAAGTGGAAAACTATTTACAGTAACACCAACTGGGAAGCTAGAAAAGGTATAATGCTGAACCACACTCAATAGAAATATATTCCCATCTTACTAAAATATAATTCTAATTACAATATTATTTACATTTGTTAACTGAGAATGCATATAAATTGATTTTTTAACCGCTTTTACACAATGGTTAATATGTAATCTCCTTTAATCGCTTGCCGCCCAACTGGGGTCATTATACTGCAGCAGGTCGGCATGATCCCGCGAACCGTCGTAGCTATACGTTGGCTTGCGGGATCGGGATAGCAGGCACGCACGCGCGCCCGCTCCCGCTGCACAGCGGGGGTGCCGATGCTCATGGCTGATGGTCACGATGGCTGCTGGCCACGAGCAATCGCGAGCACGAGGGACAGAACACCGAAATGTGTGTAAACACACAAATCCGTGTTTTGTTCTGAAAGGAATGACAGATTGTGTGTTCCTATTAGCTAGGAACCACGATCTGTCACTTCATTTATTCAGTCCACTCCCCCTTCAGTTAGAATAACCTGCCAGGGAACACAGTTAACCACTTGATCGCACCTTAGTGTTAACCCCTTCACTGCCAGTGACATTTTTACAGTAATCGATGCATTTTTATAGCACTGATCGCTGTATAAATGCCAATTGTACCAAAAATGTGTCAAAATTGTCCGATGTGTCCACCATAATGTCGCAGTCATGATAAAAATCACAGATCACCACCATTACTAGTAAAAAAAAAATAATAATAATAAAAATGCTATAAATTTATTCCCTATTTTGTAGAAGCTATAACTTTTGCACAAACCAATCAATATACACTTATTGCAATTCTTTTTCACCAAAAATATGTAGAAGAATACATATCGGCCTAAACTAATAAAAATGCTATAAATCTATCCACTGTTTTGTAGAAGCTATAACTTTTGCACAAACCAATCAATATACACTTATTGTGATTTTTTTTACCAAAAATAAGTAGAAGAATACATATCAGCCTAAAATGAGAAAAAATTTGCTTTAAAAAAAAAAATGGGGATATCTTTTACAATAAAAAGTACAAAATATTGGTTTTTTTTTGGTCAAAATTGTCTCTCTTTTTTTGTTTATAGCCAAAAAAATAAAAATCGCATAGGCGATCAAATACCTCCAAAAGAAAGCTTTATTATTTGTCTTGTTAGTTTTGTCATTGTATTAAGAGAAATAAAACTTTATGAAAAAGCTTTTTAAATACCTGATCTCTACGGTCCATATTTCTCAGTCTCTGTATCTGTAGTCCATCGCCTGTTCTGGATGTAATAATTCCATAATAATGCAATTAAAACAATCATGAATCTTAATTCTTAACAGTCCAATAATAATAATAAAGTTCTGATCATGTTGTGTTTGCTTCTTGGACATCCTTCCATGGTGATTTTAATTTGGTATAGTATTTTCAAATAGAGGCATTTGGATCATCTTTCCTGGATTTTTGTAGTTGCACTTAATTAGCCTAGGTCCATACACAATATGCACAAGTTTCTTGAGGAGTACTTAGACAAAGTGATGCTTATCTTGAGATTTTGAGTAATATGGACCTTTTTTTAAAATGGTTACTAGATGAACTGAGATGCAACTATAAGACCAATTCACAATGCCATGTTTAACAATTTGAATAGTTAAAAATGTTCAGCCATTTTCCCAGATTCTAAAAACACCCTCTTTTTCATCCATTGTCATATGCCTGCAAATAACTCTGCCATTCCTTCTGCTGATAACCTCTGTTGATGTGTGACCTTTACAGTCTCCATTAGGAATACTTTTACCATAGCATCTCACCACTAAATCCTTTTACTGGAATTTGTATCCAGTTCTACAAACCCTAATGGGCTGAAACATTGGCTAATACTCCATATTTCTGCACATACTTACATAGGTACAGTCTTTGGTTGCAGCTGAAGCCAGCGGTGCTCACTGTACTTTACCCATGCTGTTTCCCCCGTGTCATGTATGACACACAACAATGTAAGTGTATCGAAATCCTTTTTAATAAACCATTGCAGCTTATTCTATATTGCACTCTGCTTGTGTTCCCTATATATACAGCTGAATCATCTAAAATGGAGAAGACTATGGTACATTTGTATTGATGGTAATTGGAAAGAGGAGGTGTGCACCTTTCAGCTGAAAGATTCCAGGGAGAGGAGATTCCAGTGATCTTTATCTTCACATGTATTGAGTCACTTCACAGTATCTGTTTTTTTGGAGGTGAGAAAAGGACTTGTAGATTTTTTAGATTTTTTTATTTACTTGCACATTTACACCTTGTGGGGATTGCACTTTTTGAACGTTGGACATTATTTGAACTCCTGTTTATTTCCTTGGGGGAAAATGTTTTAGACTAAGTGTGTTAGGGTGGGTGTGTTCTGGATGGGTGTTAGAGGGTCTATGGGTTTTTTTTTCTCCTCCTCTCTCTCTTGCTCTCTCTCTCTTTCTCTCTCCATCTGCCCTCCCATCGAGGAGCTCTCACATATGTCGGGGTTATTATAAGATTAAGATGTGCTATAATTTACTTTTGAAATACCAGGTTATGTTTTCTTCTTTATCTTGGCTACAGGTATAACAAATGGGCATAATGGCTAACCAGTTAGTATTTGTATCCTGGAATGTGAGAGGATTGAAGGATGGTTAAAAAAGGGCTATTTTTTCCTTTCTGGAATAATATAATTCATCAATAGTCTGTCTGCAGGAAACTCACCTCACAAAAGACACTGGGGGTTATCTACTAAAGGCAAATCCATGTTGCACTACAAGTGCACTTGAAAGTGCACTGAAAGTGCACTTGGAAGTGCAGTCGCTGTAGATCCGAGGGGAAAGTTTTCTACTCAATACCACTCGGTGTTCTCTACATATTCAAGAGGTATAATGCCCTGTACACACGGTTGGACATTGATCGGACATTCCGACAGCAAAATCCATGGAATTTTTCTGACAAATGTTGGCTCAAACTTGTCTTGCATACACACGGTCACACAAAGTTGTTGGAAAATCCGATCGTTCTGAACGCGGGGACGTAAAACACGTATGTCGGTACTATAAACGGGGCAGTAGCCAATAGCTTTTGTTTCTTAATTTATTCTGAGCATGCGAAAATACAAAATCAACAACTTCTCAGGTGGTATAGGATAATATGAAAGCCTTTCTCAGGGGGTTAATGATACAAGCTATAAGTACGTTTTAAAAAGACAAGTAGGGTATGGAAAACTTTACTGGCAGTAGAAGTACGACAAAAAGAATTTCAATATGTTCAGAATCCTACACCTGCGAATCAAGCTATCTGGGACAAAAAAACAGGAGAAAAAGTGAATTCTTCAATGAGGGACGTGCAATGGTCAGATCATGTAAATACTGTTTATTTGAAAAAATTCACTTTAAACACCAATCCAAAAAAGATATACTGTAAAAACAGGTACCATCACCAATTTAAAAATGACAACTTGGTCATACACAGACGCAGATGGCCACCTAACACAGCCAACCAATCACACCACGCAAGTAGACCCATACATAATAATTAGATGAGGATAGTTGCAAATAAAATTAAATATACTGATTAGCTGGAGTCCTTAAATTCCAAGGAAAAACAGCAGCAAGAAGCATTGAGTGTTCCCTGGATGATGGATGTTGTGGTGACAGACGTAGTAGGCCCAACAAGGATCTCTGGGGAACGGAGAACCCAGAGCAAGACACTGAGGAGGAAGGGGGGGGGGAAGGGGGGGAGAGAAAGGCCAGTGGAGTGGGAGCCAGGGACAGAGGGACCAGGGGCTGACTCAGCAGCAACTTGGGAGCATATCAGGAGTACACGGCTGTGTAATGGAAGTCTCTCTGGGTCAATAGTAGCTCACTGCACTAGTGGCCGGGATGTGGAGGAACGGAGGATAAGGGTGCAGGGTGCAGGGTGCAGGGGAGTAGTATTGGTGAGTCCTGGAATGAGCTAAATGGCTCGCTGGGTGGACCGGGTATCGTGGGGTAGAAACCAGATGGTCATAGAAAATAACTGTCCCAAACTTGGAATAAAGACAGGTCAGATCTCACCCGGTGCTGGCTGCAATCCACGTCAGGAGCAGGAAATGAAGCTCTCACCATCTCCCACTTGTCAGATGCTTGGTTGCATGATGTTCCGTCCTCCGAAGGGTCATTCACGGTCCACATCCATAGGCGGTGTCATTGGGATGACATTGGGGAAGGGTAGTCCCGGGAGAATGCAGCGGGCAAAGCCGAATCTCCTCACACCATCAGTTCCCCTCGTTCCGTTTCCGCGGGCTGATTCAAGCGGCCGCAGTGATCCTGGGCCAATGGTGTCAGGGCTGGTAGGCGGGTCTGCTAGTCTGCAAGAGCGCTATGAGCAGCGTGATGGCGTCATGCTCCTGACGTGGATTGCAGCCAGCACCGGGTGAGATCTGACCTGTCTTTATTCCAAGTTTGGGACAGTTACAGTATTTACATGATCTGGCCATTGCACGTCCCTCATTGAAGAATTCACTTTTTCTCCTGTTTTTTTGTCATATGTTACATGAATTCAGAGGAACACACCCATTACTGTTGGTGTTAGCAATTGTCTTTAGATCTATTAAGACGGGGCTATTTTTGCCCTCAGTCTGTTTCAACTATATTTGACGGCAGAGTGTATTAGTTCTTTTTATCACCTGTTTTTTTCTGACCAAGCTATCTGAGAGGATGTACAACTTATATATAATAGAACAGGAAAAAGCTGAAAGGGAACAATCTTTTTTTTTTTTTTTTTTAAATATATTTTATTGAATTTCACAAAGGTTACAGCAAGTGAAACGGAGGCATATGTCACAAAGTAGCCAGATATAAAGTTAACAGTTAACTCTTAATAGACAAAGATGCATCTTATAAAACACACTATGATAAATACGTGTATATACTGTGTTGGCAGTTACATGAGAAAGAGGAGAATAGTTCTTAAGTTTTGAGTAAGGATTACATTGCGGATGTCGAGGCCCGTATTGACAATTCTGTTTTATTATGAGACATTATTGGCTATGTCCTATAGCGGTTGGGTTATTGCAGCCAATATACGTGACGTGAGTTGTTAATTTTATGTTTAATTGTAATTATTATTTAATTTTAGTTTTATTTTTAATCTTAAGGTTTATTATTGTTTTGTATAGTTACCGACCTGGTCAGCTCTACTCCCGCCTCTGGGCACCCCTATAGGGAGCTATCTGTGCCCAGTGGGGGGGGTATAAGTACAGGTAGGACCGTATCGCGTCGGTTCTGGATAAATAAGATAAACAAGAAGCTGCGACGACTCCTGATAGTATGGAGTGACCTCAGGTGTGTCGCTCATGCTGTGGGGAATATAGTGATGGGTAGGAGGGGAAAGGAGGGGAGGGGGGACGGAGGTTTATGGTATATCAAGTATTGATTCTAGTATCTATTCAGGTAGTTATGTGTTCATGTTCTCTTCTGATCCAGTGAGTGGGAAACTCGTTGTAGGTTTGGGGGCTTGGGATGATTTAAAGTGAGACCAGCATGCCCAAATATTCATATATTTGGATGGCGTGTCAGATGTTTGGTGGATGAGCTTTTCCATTTCAGCTATTCTATCGACTCTCTGAATCCATTCTAGAGTAGTGGGGGGGGGGTGTGTTTCTCCAGTGAACAGGAATACATAAATTTGCAGCGTTGATGAGATGAAGAACCAGGGATTTCTTGTATGTATGTTGTGGAAGCGAGGTGTGATGCAGTAAGTATTGAGCCGGAGTGAAGTCCGGGGAGTACGTTGTTATTTGGGTAATTAAGCGATGGATTTCAGTCCAGTAGGTTTGAATGAGAGGGCATTCCCACCATATGTGTAGTAGTGTGCCTATTGATGTATTGCAGCGCCAGCAGAGTGGAGGAAGGTTCGGATCGAATTTGTGGATCCTGTCAGGAGTCCTGTACCATTTCGTAAAGATTTTGTAATGGTTTTCCTGTGTTGAGATATTGAGTGATCCTTTATGTATATGATTATGAATATGGTACCAATCTTCTGTGGTGAGATCTATATCAAGATCTCGTTCCCATTGTCTGACTAAGACGTCAGTTTTGATGTCTTTGGATGGGAATAATAGCGTATAGATAGAGGATATAAGGTGCCGCTGGGGTTCGGGACTGTTGCAAAGGATTTCAAAAGGTTCAAGATCCCTGTGTATGTCTGCTACGGGTTTGAGGCTATTAATGAAGTGGCGTATTTGTAGGTATTTGTAGAAGGGGATGTGATAGTCCGGAAATTTGCTAGTCATGGCTTGGAACGTCAGGAGAGTTCCCTGCTGGAACAATTGATGCAGTTGTAGTCGGGGTCTGTCTGGGTCTGTCACAGGAAGGTGGAGGTGTATTCCTGGGCCAAAGTCTGGATTATTTTCCAGAGGTGTCATGGGTCCAGGTGTGGGTTTCAATTGAAGTGGTTTGCAAGCCGCTTTAAAGTTTGTTAAAGTGGAGTTGATGAGTGGATTTAATGTGGCTCCCTTAGGGATTTTGTTATGATTAATCCATGGTAAGAGTTTTATCGGAATTGGGGTGAATGCATTTTCTATATGTACCCAGTCTTTGTTTGTACTGTTAACATGCCAGTCGATGATCCTGGAAAGGTGGCAAACCCAGTAATATTTTTGTACGTCCGGTATGTGTAGTCCTCCCTGGAGTTTGGGATTCGTTAGTCTGTTCCAATTCAGTCTGGGTTGTTTGGAGGACCATACAAAGTTCCTACACAGCCTCTTGAGTGTACAGAAGAAGATCGGAGGAATTTGTATGGGTATGGTTTGGAATAAATAAAGCAATCAGGGTAGCAGATTCATTTTTAGGATGGCTGTCCTTCCGAACCAAGAAAACGGCCCTGAAGTCCATTTGTGTAGGTCTGTCTGAATGGTTTGTAAAATAGGTAGAAAGTTTAGTCTATAGATGTCCGTCAATTTCGAGGGTATTTTAATACCTAGGTACGTGATTGCGTGGGGTTCCCACCCAAATGGAAAGTTTTGTTTGCATTGTGTGACTATCTCGTTCGGTAAAGAGACGTTCAGGGCCTTGGATTTAGAGAAGTTTATTTGTAGATTTGAAAGGGATTTGAAAGTTGCGAAGTCTTTGAGGAGGTTGGGTATGGTAGTAGTCGGGTCTGTGAGGAATAGTAGGATTTCGTCCGCATAGGCTGCTACTTTAAATTGTTTGTTATTAATTTCCACCCCTCTAATGTTGGGGTTCTCCCTAAGTTTGCGGAGTAAAGGTTCCATAGTGAGAATAAAAATCAAAGGGGATAAGGGGCATCCCTGACGTGTACCATTGGACACGGAGAAGGCGTCCGACAGGTGGCCATTCACCCTCAGTTTAGCCGTGGGTGAGGAATATAGAGCCATAATCATTTGGATTAGTTGTAGTGGTAGGCCTATGGAGTGTAGGGTTGCTTCCATAAAATCCCACGCCACCCTGTCGAATGCCTTCTCCGCATCCAGGGACAGAAAAAAGCCACGGGTGTCAGATGTGGTTAGCCAATGGTGGATGTTTAAGGCTTTGGTGGTGTTGTCTCGGGCCTCCCTACCAGGAACAAAACCTACCTGTTCTGTGGAAATAAGCTTTAGGATTAGCGGTAAGAGACGGTTGGCGATGGCTTTCGCAAACAATTTAACGTCTACATTGAGTAGGAAGATTGGGCGGTAGTTGGAGACCATGGTCATGTCTTTACCTGGTTTAGGGATGAGGGTGATGTGAGCTTCTAATATGTCTTTGGTTGCTGTACTTGAAGGTGAGAGGCTATTAAACGCCTTAACTAAGGGTGGAATAAGTGTGTCAGGAAAGGATTTATAATATCCCACTGTAAGTCCGTCAGGACCGGGACTTTTGCCTGGTTTCATCTGCTTCAAGGCCAGTGTGATCTCCTCCGACGTTAATGGCGAGTCTAGGGATTCGGATTCTTCTGTCGTGAGGGGTGTGGGGGCATGTTGGGCAAGGAATGCTTTAAGCGTCTCCTGTCTGTCCTCCGGGGTATTGGTCACTTGAGGGGGGCGCAAGTTGTATAGACCCGTGAAGTACTGAACAAATTGTCTTGCTATGTCTTCAGAAGAGGCAAAGGGTGTACCAGAAGGGTCTTTAATTGTATGTATGGTGTGGGCTGCTCTCTTGGCCTGTAGTGCTTGTGCTAGAAGCTTCCCTGACTTGTTGCCAAATTCATAGAAATATTTTCGTTGCAATGTGTATTTGCGCTTAATCCTTATATGTAGTTCCTCCAGTAGTTCATTTCTAGCTTGTGTCAGTTCTGTAAGTGCCTCAGAGGCTAAGGATTTTTTGTGTCTTTGTTCCAAGTGGGTAATGCGTTTAGTCAGTTCTTCCAGTTTAGCTTTTCTGAGTTTGTTTCGTTGTGCAGCTACCGAAATGAGTGTGCCTCTAATAACGCATTTATGAGCAGCCCAGACTACCTCTGGTGAAGTGTCCCCCGTTCCATTTTCAGTGAAGTAGTTGGTGAGTTGTTGGGAGACCGTGCTTGATATTTCAGTGTCAGTAAGTAGGGAGTTATCTAGTCGCCATATTGGAGAACGAATCTTTGTGGTGGGCAGATGTAGGGTTAGGGTTATGGGATTGTGATCTGATAAGACTCTCGGTTCAATAGTAGTTTTCTTGAGTAATGGTAAATCGCCTTGGGAAATAAAGAAATAATCGATTCGCGAATATTTAGAGTGTGGCGGAGAGTAAAAGGTGAAATCCTTACCATTAGGGTGCATTGTACGCCAGGTGTTGTGTAGCAGTAGGTTACTGAGTTGTGTTTTTATGGCTCGAAGGGCTCTGTAGGTGAGAGAAGAGTGACCATTAGAGGTGTCTAGCGTAGGGTTTAAAGGGACATTGAAGTCTCCTCCGATAATGAGTGTACCGGAGCTGAAAGTCGTAAGTAATTGGAGCGTGTTGCGGAAAAAGGAGACTTGACGTGCATTTGGGGTGTATAGGTTAGCTATAGTGTATCGCTTCTCATGTATGGTGCCTTTTAAGAAAATGTATCCTCCGAGTGGGTCCCTGAGTATGTCAGATATTATAAACAGGCAATTCTTAGAAATGAGAATGCAAACTCCTTTAGATTTGGCATCATTATTAGACGCATGATATATTGTTGGGAAGTGTTTGTCTTGCAATTTGGGGATTGCGTCTGTTCTGAAATGTGTTTCTTGGATCAGTGCGATATGGGTCTTGGATTTATGTAGCGAGGAGAGTAAGAGTGAACGTTTCTCCGGTGTATTTAGTCTGCATGCATTTATGGATTTGAGATTCAGAGAGGCGGGAGATCGCATCTCCTCGTTTGATGTTGGATTGGGGTCCATGGCCTCCGTCAGGGTCGGGAGAGGGAGGGTGAGATGGGAAAGCTACCAATACAACAACAAACAAAAAAAAAAGAAAAGAAAAAAAAAAAGAAAAAGTACCCGAAGAGTCAACGGGGATAAATGACTATCCCGTTTTCTCAAGTTTGGAAATAGAATCGGTAGGTTACAGCGCGGGGGTAGCGCGTAGCCTGTGAATTACAAGCTAGTAAACTACACCATTACTGTGTGGGGGTTGGTGTAAACCTTACACGAGAGAGTTGGTGAATGTGTGTGAGAGGTGTGCAACCTGCCATCTCTTGACCATGGGGATGAGTGATAGGAGGGGTGCAGAGTGGGCCCAAAGGGCTCGTGTATAGGTCCAAAGTCAATGAGTGTGAGGGGGAAGGCAGAGATGATGTCATGCCTATTGCCTTAGCGCCCGTTCAAATAAGTGAGTACCGTAGGAACGTAGGCCTTAGTATCATGCTTAGTATAAAGCAAATTCGTACTACTTGAGGCGCCCCAACGCCCGTGTAGAGGCGTGGAGGAAACTCCAGGGCACGACATGAAAAATCTCATGCAGCCCAGTAACTAATTTAAATGGACTAGGATCCTACGACCTGGGCATGTATACTTAACACAGCTACACATGGCTTAACTTAACTTCGATATACATGTGGCAAACCATAACTAAACAGCAGAAAGTCAACATTTGATAGTAATGCTCACGGAAAAGTGCCCAAGGGGTGTACCTGTAAGTGAAGATCTATCGCAGATATCTGCTAGATAAAACTGATAAAAATGATAGTGATAATGATAATGACACAGAAATCGGTATAGTTCACCCCATATATCTTTGGCTTCACTTATCTCCTGTAAAAAAAAAAAAAGAAAAAAAAATGCAGGAGGGATATCGCATAAGTTACAATGCTGCAGATATGTGGATTTGGAGAACGCTGGTGAGGATAGGGGGGGCAGTCACAGTTATGTGAGGAGGGTAGTAAAATACCTCAATGTTCCGAGTGTCAGCTGCGATGCAAAGTCCCAGGTCGGTTACAGGTTCCATCTTCAGTGCCGCGGAATCCATATACAGTCAGCTGATTGTCCCGGCCGTAAGAAGTGGAAGTGGTATATGACTGCAGCAGGAGGGTCCTGGAGCGATCATCCGTGTGGGGCCGGACTACATGTGGGTCATCTTGGTGTGTTGATGTTATCGGGTGATTAGTGCCGTGGTGCTCCGATAGGTATGTTGCGATGGGTACAGGTGTCGGTTGCCGGTTAGAGATCCTCATACGAGGTAGTGCGCCAATGAGGCAGGTACAAAGGTCGGGTGGTGTTATTACCTTAGGCACGGATTCCGATCATCGGGCTTGAGGAGACAGGTTCCGGAATGTGTGCTGGCTTGAGTGTAAAAGATCTTCCGCGGCTTGAATGAGAGCAGGCACGCATTTCCGGTAGAAGCGCGCGGAGCAGTATGGGGATTGTAGGCTGCCGTTCTGATGTTTAAACTCTAAGATCCGAGGGAGGGCCGCCGGGGATCGCTCTAAATCCTAGCAGTGGAGACAAGCCATGTACTCACATTCCAAGCTTTCCCTGCATATCTAGCCAGTCTCTGCGGACACTGAGAAAGTCAGATGTGTATTAACCATGTCAAGAATAAATTTGACCGTATTAAAGAAATTTTAAAGCCTAATGTGGCATAACAGAGATGTTAGGCTACTGTGACAGAGATTACTTCCCTGGGCATTTAGCGATCCCTTCTTGCTCTCCTCGAGGCAGGCGAGGCTGTTGTACCGATGTCACGGTAGTGGGAGCGGTAGGCGCCGTGGTGCGCTGAGGCAGAGGGTGATCGTCTCCTCCTGTGGCCAGAGTGCAAAGTCTCCATGGGTTCTTCGGGCTGCTGGTCTCTCCGTACGGCTGAGCGGCGAAATTCCGCATACCAATTAGGTACTTCCACGATAGGTATATTCAACGTATCGCAGAAGTAGGGAAGATCCTCAGGCACTTTAAGGAGCGCCGTGCGCCCTTGCGAGGATGCAGCCAGGCAGAAAGGGAACTTCCATTTATAAGTTATGCCTTTGGCGCGAAGGGTGTCTAGTAAGGGTTTCAAGTCTCGGCGGTGTTGGAGAGTTATTCCAGAAAGATCCTGGAATATTTGGACAGTCTTCCCTTCATGTACAATTTGTGGGATGCTCCTGGCCTGCCTGAGTATGTCTTCTTTGACCTTATAGTCAGTCAGGCAGCATATTATGTCCCTTGGAGGATCAGTGTTTCGTCCTTTGGGTCTCATCGCGCGGTGAATACGTTCAAAGTCGACTGGAGTCTGGAGGGGTCTGTGTAAAACACCATTAAACAGGCTGATAACAGAGGCTACCAGTTGAGCTCCCTCAATTAATTCCAGGAGCCCCCTGATCCTCAAGTTACGTCTTCTGCCCCGATTATCGAGGTCCTCGAGGTGTCTCTGCATATCCCTCATCTGGAGGGTATGCGTATCCACTTGTCGGGTAGTTTTGCGTACCTGAAGCTCCTGTTGTTCAGCTTTATGTTCCGCTGCCGTGACCCTGTCAGATAGGGCATGGATGTCTAAGCGAAGTTCGGATATGGCGGCTGAAAGAGTGTCCTTAATGTCCGTCGCAATCATCCGCAGGTCATTTATATTTAAATGCTGGTGGGGTCGGTCATCCGAGGTGTTCTCGCCCATGAGACTTCCTCTGCCCGCCCTGAACATTTCGGGGATATTGTGGCCAGAGTTGTCCGGGTTTTCCCTCGGGGAGCGGGATCGTGAGGCAGAGGTGTTCCTGGAGGCAGTCCCCATATTTAGTGGCTGGTACAGATCGTCAAATCCTCCGGTTAACTGAGTCCAGGTCGTATGATGGCAGGAGCTGTGGAATTAAGCAGCCATCTTCATGCCAGGTCAGGCCACGCCCCCGAAAGGGAACAATCTTTAGCAAGGAGTAAATATTTTGAGGAGGGTGAGAAAAATGGGAAAATGTTAGCATTTATTGCTAAATCCCGGGCTAACTTTAACTTCATCTCCCGTATACGCATATCAAATGGGAATATCTCCCATAGCCAAGAGGATATAGTATCCTCATTTACTACTTTTTATAGAGATTTATATCAGAGTAAGGCCATTTATTATCAGAATGAACTTAAAGATTTTCTGCACCCTTTTATAATACCATCTATTTCAAATGACGATAGAGAACATATGGATACACCTTTAACATTAGATTAATTAATTAGGGCAGTTTCAGATTCCCCTAATGGGAAAGCACCTGGCTTAGATAGCTTACCATCAGAAATCTATAAAAGCTATGGAGACATCTTGCTGCCAGAACTGCTGAAAGTACTGAAACATGCACATGCATCATCTAAGTTACTGGAAACCATGAATGATGCTTGCATCATAGTAATACCCAAGCCAGACAAGGACCATCTATTGACAGAATCTTATCGTCCAATTTCACTATTAAATTCTGATGCTAAGATCCTCTCAAGGGTCTTGGCATATAGGCTAAATAGGGTTATACATAAGTTGGTGCATGTGGACCAATCAGGTTTTATATCGGGAAGATCCACAACAAGGAACTGAGAAGGCTCTTTTTAAACCTACAGACACCATCAGATAATGTAGGGATGAGAGCCATATTATCACTAGATGCAGCCAAAGCATTTGATTGCTTTGAGTGGGCATATCTATGGGAGGATTTGGAGAAATTCAGGTCGGGTAATAGATTTGTAAAGTGGATCAAATTATTATACACGGCCCACAGAGCATGTATACAGATAAATGGAGGAATATCAAAGCATTTTTTTTTGACTAGAGGTACCAGGCAGGGGTGCCCGCTGTCACCGTTACTATTCACATTGGATATAGAACCATTGGTAATAGCAATTAGACAGACAACAGCTATTAGGGACTTCGAGACAGGAGGAAGAGTCGATAAAATTTAATTATATGCAGATGATACGTTATTAGTTTTGGGAGACACAGATCAATCCCTAACATATGTGATAAAGTTGATTGAAAATGTTGGTAGATAGTTGTTATAAATTGGGAAAAATCAGTACTACTCCCCGTTGATGAGTTAACAGTGGCTTTACCACAAATAGAGCATAAAATACAGGTTGTTACATCCTTTAAATATTTAGGGATAGGGGTCTCATTTAAAGGAATATATTAATTATTACCTAGTACCCATATTAGATAAGTTTAAGATGAAGAGTAAAGTATGGTCCAAACTAATGTTGTCAGTTGTAGGGCAAGCAAATTTAATAAAAATGGTGTGGGCCCCACAGTTACTCTATGGGGTTGTTTTACTAAAGGGCAATAGACTCTGCACCTTGGAAAGTGCAATTGCACTCTGCAAGTGCAGTTGCTCCATAGCTTCGTAAATGAGGTAAAGCTTCACTTTGCAAAGAATACCCAATCACATGCAAGGAAAATTAAAAAAACAGCATTTTTGCTTGCACATGATTGCTTGATGAAAGTCAGCAGAGCTTCTGCTCATTTAATAAGCTCTGCACTTTCCAAAGTGCACAGTCTTTTTGCCTTTAGTAAATCCCCCTATGTCTTACACAATTCACCGATCTGGATACCACTTAAATGGTTTAAAAAAATAGGCTTCCTGTTTCGAACCTTGCTATGGAAGGAGCAAAACGCTAGAATTAAACTTAATACATTACAACTTCCCAAAGATAAGGGTGGCCTTGCTGTTCCAAATACTAAAATGTATTTTTTAGCAGCACAACTACAACAGGTTGCAGGACGGGAAGTAATAGATTGGACAGACCCTATTCAATCAATAATTCTGAATAGATCTTCACAATACCATTTGATAGCTCAAATAGAATCAGGTAGCCTGGTTGATGGGCAAGGCCCAACTCTTGGACTTATACATAAGGTCTGGCAGGAAATTAAATGTATTATGCAATATAATTACATATCAGTATACTCCCCCTTGTGGGTTAATAAAAATTATAAGGGACTAGACAAATTAAAAGGATTTGGAGTATGAAGAGAAAATGAGATAAAATAATTTGCACAGCTTTATACCGACAATATATTAAAAACATTTCAAGATTTACAGAAAACATACATACTGTCTTCTCATACTTTTTTTCAATATTTACAATTGCGCCATGCGCTACAGAGTCAGTTTAAGGATAAAAAAGTTAAGAACAAAATATGCCACTTATGGATACCCTAGCAAAGAAACAGGTTAAGAAGGGTTTGACCTCCACTCTTTATGGTCGAATAACTGAGCAGACAAGAGAAACAAATAGCTGCTTAGCTAGAAAAGGATGGTAAAAAGATCTTGGATAAAACATGGCAGGGTATATTGGAATCCATACAAACTGTATCAATATCTTCACAGCAATGCTTAACCCAATTATACATAATATATAGAGCTTATAGGACACCAGCTAAATTATTTCAATGGGGTAGACGGGAAACATCAGAATGTCCGAGATTTTCAAGAGTATCTGCTGACTTAAAGTGGACAAAAGCATAATGAGCTAGTATGCAAACCATACTAGCTAATTATGAATTACTTACCTGAGGTCAAAGCCCCTGCAGCAGTCATCGTACACCGCTCTGGTGGCTGACATCACTCCTGGAGTTACTTCCGGGTATCGCGGGCTCCGGCGCACATGCGTGCGGGAGCCACCGGTAATGGCACACTCACTGAAGCAACGGCATGTATTTGCTTCAGTTTGCTTCAGTGCATATGTGCCAATGACATCGGCACATGCAAATACAGGAGATATCTCCTAAACTGTTCAGGTTTAGTAGATATCCAGGGTAGCTACAGGTAAGCCTTATTATAGGCTTACCTGTAGCAAAAAGTGTGTTGTAAGGGTTTACAACCCCTTTAATGCATATGCTTTGGAATTGCCCTAAATTGTTTAGCTATTGGCAGACTGTGATAGATATGATTAACCAGGTGTACCAAACCCAGATACAGATAGATCCAAAAATATGGTTGTTAGGATACTTAGAAAAAGAAGTATATACTCCGTCAACTAGAATAATCATTAATAGGATACTATTTATTGCAAGAAAATTAATAGCAATGAAATTGATATCCTCCAGAAGCCCAACATATGAGGAATGGTGGATACAGGTGAATAGAGTATTGTTAAAAGAATGGCAGATATATAAGAATGGAGGTTTAACAAATAAATTTGGTGGAATGTGGGGACCCTGGCTGTTGTTACCAGGATTGACACCATTTATTTTAGGACTAGATGGAAGCATAGGGGTAAATAGATCATTTACCAGTTATAGAATAATTAAGGTATGATGACTCAAGAAAGAAGGAATGGTGAGGGGAGCTTATGGATGGAGGGGGATCGGGGATGAGGGGGGGAGGAGTAGGGAGAGAGGAGGGGAAATTGGGGCTGGGGGGAGAAGGGGTATTTATTTATTTTTTTTGTATTAATGTGTTTGGAATGTAATATGTTTTTGTTGTATGGATTCTGGAAATATGTTTTTTTTGTGTTTTCCATGTTTTGTTTTATAATGTATCTGTGATGAAGAAAAATACTAATAAACAGATAACAAAAAAAAACAATTCATTAAATCTCCCTCTCCATTTTGCACAGTTGCTAATATAATAAATCCTAATCAGTCACTATAACTAGCAAATGTATATTGGACACAGCCTGGTTGGAGGATCCAACAAAGGCTGATGTTTACAACCCATGTGAGATGTGATAAGGAGAAACAATGGCCAGCACTTTGAAGTGGAAAAATATTTACAGTAACACCAACTGGGAAGCTAGGAATTGTATAACGCTGAACCACACTCAGCATAGAAATATATTCCCATCAGAGGCACCTTCTGCCGCTGTCTTAAAGCCGTACACCTGTAGCCATGGTCAAGCTCAGTGGTGAGTAGGGATGAGCCGAACACCCCCCGGTTCGGTTCGCACCAGAACCCGCGAACGGACCGCAAGTTCGCACGAACGTTAGAACCCCATTGACGTCTATGGGACTCGAACGTTCGAAATCAAAAGTGCTCATTTTAAAGGCTAATTTGCATGGTATTGTCCTAAAAAGGGTGTGGGGACCCGGGTCCTACCCCAGGGGACATGTATCAATGCAAAAAAAACTTTTAAAAACGGCCGTTTTTTCGGGAGCAGTGATTTTAATGATGCTTAAAGTAAAAAAAAAAAGTGAAATATTCCTTTAAATATCGTACCTGGGGGGTGTCTATAGTATGCCTGTAAAGTGACGCGTGTTTCCCATGTTTAGAACAGTTCCTGCACCAAATGTCATTTTTAAAGGAAAAAATCTCATTTAAAACTGCTTGCGGGTTTAATGTCATGTCGGGTCATGGCAATATGGATGAAAATCAGTGAGACAAACGGCATGGGTACCCCCCAGTCCATTACCAGGCCCTTTGGGTCTTGTATGGATATTAAGGGGAACCCCGCACCCAAATTAAAATAAGGAAAGGTCTTCAGAAGATTTCACCTCACTTTTTTGTCCCAATGAAAAATGTTTTTTGAAAATTTGGGTTTTTTTGTGGAACAAGGATTGGAAAGCATCAGTGGAAAGGAGAAATTGTTTTCCCATATTAACTCTTACAGGAGAGAATTTCCCTTCCTAGGGGTAGATTTCATCTCACTTCCTGTTGTCTCCTTCCGTTTGCAAGTAGGAGTCGTTTGTAAGTTAGATGTTTGAAAGTAGGGTCCTGCCCTATATACTCAGCAGAAATTTGGGCCTTAGGTGTTGCTGTGGCCAAAACACTGTAAGCCCTCACAGGGCCCTGCTGTGAAATATTAGATCAAGAATTGTAATTACATGCCCCTGTTGAACAGGAGCTGAAAAATTAGGCCTTAGGCACTGGTGCTGGTGCCACAACACTGCAACCCCTCACAGACACTCTAGTTGGAACGCAGGAACGAGCCCTGCTGCAAAGTATTGCATCAAAAATTGTAATTACACGCCCCTGTTAGACAGGGGCAGAAAAATTGGGCCTTAGGCACTGGTGCTGGTGCCACAACACTGCAACCCCTCACAGACACTCTAGTTGGAACGCAGGAACGAGCCCTGCTGCAAAGAATTGCATCAAAAATTGTAATTACACGCCCCTGTTAGACAGGGGCAGAAAAATTGGGTCTTAGGCACTGGTGCTGGTGCCACAACACTGCAACCCCTCACAGACACTCTAGTTGGAACGCAGGAACGAGCCCTGCTGCAAAGTATTGCATCAAAAATTGTAATTACACGCCCCTGTTAGACAGGGGCAGAAAAATTGGGCCTTAGGCACTGGTGCTGGTGCCACAACACTGCAACCCCTTACAGACACTCTAGTTGGAATGCAGGAACGAGCCCTGCTGCAAAGTATTACATCAAAAATTGTAATTACACGCCCCTGTTAAACAGGGGCTAAAAAATTGTGCCTTAGGCACTGGTGGTGGCGCCCAGAACCAAAAATGTTCTTACAAGCTATCAGCGTGATGATTGAGGAGGAAGAGGATAATTACTCAGGGATAGTCACTCAGCATCAGCATAGGCAGTCTTTGAAGGGATCTGAAAAAAATTATTCAGTTACATCAGCATCAGGTGCTTGGTAGCTGGTGGTGATCCAAGACTGATTCATTTTTATGAAGGTCAGCCGATCGACCGAGTCAGTGGACAGACGCACCCTGTGATCGGTTACCACGCCTCCAGCAGCACTGAATGTGCGTTCCGAAAGAACGCTGGATGCAGGACGGGCCAGTAGCTCAATTGCATACTGTGCAAGCTCTGGCCAGTGATCCATCCTCAAGACCCAGTAACCCAGAGGATTTTCGGTGGGAAAGGTGTCCAAGTCTGATCTTGCCCCTAGGTATTCCTGCACCATGTAAAACAGACGCTGGCGATGGTTGCTGGAACCGATCATACCTTGGGGCTGCGGACCAAAAAATTGTCTGAACGCATCGGTCAGACGGCCACCTTCTCCACCGCTCCTTCTTTGACTGACCGAAGCCTCAGCAACACGTTGTCCAGAAACAGGAGTTTGTAACCTCCCAGTCTCTGGGAACGCGTTGCACAGACCTTTCTGCAAGGCCTCCCGAAGATGTTTCATCCTCTGCTCCCTCTGTGATGGCAAGATAAGGTCCGCAACCTTACCCTTGTAACGTGGATCAAGGAGGGTTGCCAGCCACTATTGGTCCTTCTCCTTGATACCACGAATACGAGGATCCTTACGCAGGCTTTGCAGGATCAGGGAGGCCATGCAGCGTAGGTTTGCTGAGGCATTCGGTCCGGAGTCCTCTGGGTCACTAAGGACAACAACGTCCGCAGCCACCTCCTCCCAGCCACGTACAAGCCCATGTGTTCCTTGGGACTGATCCCTTAAAGACTGCTGATGCTGAGTGCCAGGCTCCACCTCCATACTGACACAATCTTCCTCCTCCTCCTCCTCCTCCTCCTCCTCCTCCTCCTCTTCCTGTGTGATCGGCGGGCACGCAGGAACACTGTCTGGATAAAGGGGGCCTTGAGAGCTAAGGAAGTCCTCCTCTTCCTGCCTCTGTTCTGCCTCAAGTGCCCTGTCCATTATTCCACGCAGCGTGTGCTCCAACAGGTGGACAAGGGGGACAGTGTCACTGATGCATGCACTGTCAGTGCTCACCATCCTCGTGGCCTCCTCGAATGGTGACAGGACAGTGCATGCATCCCTGATCATGGCCCACTGGCGTGGGGAAAAAAAACCAAGGTCCCCTGACCCTGTCCTGGTGCCATAGTCGCACAGGTACTCATTGATGGCCCTCTGCTGCGTGTGCAGCCGCTGCAGCATGGCCAATGTCGAGTTCCACCTGGTGGGCATGTCACAGATTAGGCGGTTCTTGGGCAGGTTAAACTCCTTTTGGAGGTCCGTCAGCCGAGCACTGGCATTATATGACCGGCGGAAATGCACACAGACTTTCCTGGCCTGCCTCAGGACATCCTGTAAGCCCGGGTACCTGCCCAAGAACCGCTGCACCACCAAGTTAAGGACGTGAGCCAAACAGGGCACATGGGTCAGTTGTCCCTGTCGGAGGGCAGAGAGGAGGTTGGTGCCATTGTCGCAAACCACCATTCCTGCCTTAAGTTGGCGTGGCGTCAACCACGTCTGAACCTGCCCCTGCAGAGCTGACAGAACCTCTGCCCCAGTGTGGCTCCTGTCCCCCAAGCACACCATCTCAAGCACCGCATGGCATCTTTTGGCCTGCGTACTTGCGTAGCCCCTTGAACGCCTACGGAGCACCGCTGGTTCCGAGGAAGAGGCCATGGAGGAAGAAGAAGAGGAGGGGGTGGAGGAGAGAGGTGTGTCACAATCAGCATTTTGGAGGCGTGGTGGCGGAACAACCTCCAACACTACTGCACCTTGTCCTGCATCCTTCCCAGCTGCCAGCAGAGTCACCCAATGCGCCGTGAAACTTAAGTAACGTCCCTGTCCATGCCTGCTGGACCATGAGTCAGCGGTAATATGCACCTTACCGCTGACTGCCCTGTCCAGCGAGGCATGGACATTGCCTTCCACATGCCGGTAGAGAGCCGGAATCGCCTTCCGTGAGAAAAAGTGGCATTTGGGTACCTGCCACTGAGGAACCGCACATTCCACAAACTCACGGAAGGGGGCAGAGTCTACCAACTGAAAAGGCAGCAGTTGAAGTGCTAGCAATTTTGCCAAGCTAGCATTCAACCGCTGGGCATGTGGATGGCTGGGAGCAAACTTCTTTCGGCGGTGCAGCAGCTGGGGCAGGGAAATTTGCCTGGTACAATCTGACGTCGGTGTACCAAAAGCAGATTGCCCACAAGTACTTGGCTGTGACACACCTAATTCTACACCTTCATTCCTCTCACTGCAGGTCTCAGAGAGGACTGAAGGTCTAGTGGGGTTGGAAATCTCAGCTGATGAGGAGCAAGGAGAGATCCTCTTTGTTCTTTGGTGTGGGTCTTTTAGATATGCTTGCCAACGAACTGCATGGCAGGTCAACATATGTCTGGTCAAGCATGTGGTACCCAAGCGGGAGATGTTTTGGCCACGCGAGATACGCTTGAGACATATGTTGCAAATAGCAGCGGTGCGATCTGATGCACTCGTCTCAAAAAAGGCCCACACCAAAGAACTTTTTGAATAACGCGCAGAGACTGCAGCGCCCTGCACATGTGGAGCTTTGGGGTGTGATGCAGTCAATGTGCTGCCCTTAGGCTGGCCCCTGGAGGGCATCCTGCCTCGTTGGTGATGTGCCGCCTCCTCCTCCTCCTCCTCCTCCTCTCTCCTATCAGGCACCCACGTTGAGTCAGTGACCTCATCATCCCCTCCCTCCTCATCACTGGAGCAAACCTGGCAGTATGCTGCAGCAGGGGGAGCATGACTGCCAGATTGCTGTCCTTCTTGGGCACCCCCTCTGTCCGTGCTCATGTTACTGCCTTCATCGAGCTCAGTATCATCATCAGAGCCTTCCAAACGCTGGGCATCCTCCTGGAGCATGTACCCAACACTGTGGTCAAACAGTTCGAGGGAATCCTCAGGAGGACATGGTGGAGCTAGGGAAGGAGTCACTGATGACATTGAGCTGAGGGAAGAGGCCGCTGCTTTGCCAGACAAAGCACCCTGGGCATGGGTGAGAGAGGATGAGGAGGATGAGGACGGCTTGGTCATCCACTCGACCAAGTTTTCTGCATGTTGCGGCTCAACACGGCCAGCTGCCGAAAAAAAGGCCAAGCGTGTCCCATGGCCACGGGCTGATGAGGATGCACCGTCTCCACGACCAGCACTAGACACAGAGCCTGCTTGCCCTCTCTTATTGGCTTGTGACTGTCTGCCTCTCCTTCTTGGCCTTCCAGACATACTAATGGCCTGTAGCTGCACTAAGCTGGGATAGAACACCTGTAATTTTCTTCAGGTAGCTTTATATACTGTAACCAGACAAGCCTGCCTGTCAGTAGGAAGATAACAGGAACGGATCTAGCTGAACACTGTGAGCAGGACGCACTGACTGCACTAAATGTAAATAGCAGGAACAGATCTAGCTGAACACTGTGAGCAGGACGCACTGACTGCACTAAATGTAAATAGCAGGAACGGATCTAGCTGAACACTGTGAGCAGGACGCACTGACTGCACTAAATGTAAATAGCAGGAACGGATCTAGCTGAACATTGTGAGCAGGACGCACTGCACTAAATGTAAATAGCAGGAACAGATCTAGCTGAACACTGTGAGCAGGACGCACTGCACTAAATGTAAATAGCAGGAACGGATCTAGCTGAACACTGTGAGCAGGACGCACTGCACTAAATGTAAATAGCAGGAACAGATCTAGCTGAACACTGTGAGCAGGACGCACTGCACTAAATGTAAATAGCAGGAACGGATCTAGCTGAACACTGTGAGCAGGACGCACTGCACTAAATGTAAATAGCAGGAACGGATCTAGCTGAACACTGTGAGCAGGACGAACTGCACTAAATGTAAATAGCAGGAACAGATCTAGCTGAACAATGTGAGCAGGACGCACTGCACTAAATGTAAATAGCAGGAACGGATCTAGCTGAACACTGTGAGCAGGACGCACTGCACTAAATGTAAATAGCAGGAACAGATCTAGCTGAACACTGTGAGCAGGACGCACTGCACTAAATGTAAATAGCAGGAACGGATCTAGCTGAACACTGTGAGCAGGACGCTCTGCACTAAATGTAAATAGCAGGAACAGATCTAGCTGAACACTGTGAGCAGGACGCACTGCACTAAATGTAAATAGCAGGAACGGATCTAGCTGAACACTGTGAGCAGGACGCACTGCACTAAATGTAAATAGCAGGAACAGATCTAGCTGAACACTGTGAGCAGGACGCACTGCACTAAATGTAAATAGCAGGAACGGATCTAGCTGAACACTGTGAGCAGGACGCACTGCACTAAATGTAAATAGCAGGAACAGATCTAGCTGAACACTGTGAGCAGGACGCACTGCACTAAATGTAAATAGCAGGAACGGATCTAGCTGAACACTGTGAGCAGGACGCACTGCACTAAATGTAAATAGCAGGAACAGATCTAGCTGAACACTGTGAGCAGGACGCACTGCACTAAATGTAAATAGCAGGAATGGATCTAGCTGAACACTGTGAGCAGGACGCACTGACTGCACTAAATGTAAATAGCAGGAACAGATCTAGCTGAACACTGTGAGCAGGACGCACTGACTGCACTAAATGTAAATAGCAGGAACGGATCTAGCTGAACACTGTGAGCAGGACGCACTGACTGCACTAAATGTAAATAGCAGGAACGGATCTAGCTGAACACTGTGAGCAGGACGCACTGACTGCACTAAATGTAAATAGCAGGAACGGATCTAGCTGAACACTGTGAGCAGGACGCACTGCACTAAATGTAAATAGCAGGAACAGATCTAGCTGAACACTGTGAGCAGGACGCACTGCACTAAATGTAAATAGCAGGAACAGATCTAGCTGAACACTGTGAGCAGGACGCACTGCACTAAATGTAAATAGCAGGAACAGATCTAGCTGAACACTGTGAGCAGGACGCACTGACTGCACTAAATGTAAATAGCAGGAACAGATCTAGCTGAACACTGTGAGCAGGACGCACTGCACTAAATGTAAATAGCAGGAACAGATCTAGCTGAACACTGTGAGCAGGACGCACTGCACTAAATGTAAATAGCAGGAACGGATCTAGCTGAACACTGTGAGCAGGACGCACTGCACTAAATGTAAATAGCAGGAACGGATCTAGCTGAACACTGTGAGCAGGACGCACTGCACTAAATGTAAATAGCAGGAACGGATCTAGCTGAACACTGTGAGCAGGACGAACTGCACTAAATGTAAATAGCAGGAACAGATCTAGCTGAACACTGTGAGCAGGACGCACTGCACTAAATGTAAATAGCAGGAACGGATCTAGCTGAACACTGTGAGCAGGACGCACTGCACTAAATGTAAATAGCAGGAACAGATCTAGCTGAACACTGTGAGCAGGACGCACTGCACTAAATGTAAATAGCAGGAACGGATCTAGCTGAACACTGTGAGCAGGACGCACTGCACTAAATGTAAATAGCAGGAACAGATCTAGCTGAACACTGTGAGCAGGACGCACTGCACTAAATGTAAATAGCAGGAACGGATCTAGCTGAACACTGTGAGCAGGACGCACTGACTGCACTAAATGTAAATAGCAGGAACAGATCTAGCTGAACACTGTGAGCAGGACGCACTGCACTCAATGTAAATAGCAGGAACGGATCTAGCTGAACACTGTGAGCAGGACGAACTGCACTAAATGTAAATAGCAGGAACAGATCTAGCTGAACACTGTGAGCAGGACGCACTGCACTAAATGTAAATAGCAGGAACGGATCTAGCTGAACACTGTGAGCAGGACGCACTGACTGCACTAAATGTAAATAGCAGGAACGGATCTAGCTGAACACTGTGAGCAGGACGCACTGACTGCACTAAATGTAAATAGCAGGAACGGATCTAGCTGAACACTGTGAGCAGGACGCACTGACTGCACTAAATGTAAATAGCAGGAACGGATCTAGCTGAACACTGTGAGCAGGACGCACTGACTGCACTAAATGTAAATAGCAGGAACGGATCTAGCTGAACACTGTGAGCAGGACGCACTGCACTAAATGTAAATAGCAGGAACAGATCTAGCTGAACACTGTGAGCAGGACGCACTGCACTAAATGTAAATAGCAGGAACAGATCTAGCTGAACACTGTGAGCAGGACGCACTGCACTAAATGTAAATAGCAGGAACAGATCTAGCTGAACACTGTGAGCAGGACGCACTGCACTAAATGTAAATAGCAGGAACAGATCTAGCTGAACACTGTGAGCAGGACGCACTGACTGCACTAAATGTAAATAGCAGGAACAGATCTAGCTGAACACTGTGAGCAGGACGCACTGCACTAAATGTAAATAGCAGGAACAGATCTAGCTGAACACTGTGAGCAGGACGCACTGCACTAAATGTAAATAGCAGGAACGGATCTAGCTGAACACTGTGAGCAGGACGCACTGCACTAAATGTAAATAGCAGGAACGGATCTAGCTGAACACTGTGAGCAGGACGAACTGCACTAAATGTAAATAGCAGGAACAGATCTAGCTGAACACTGTGAGCAGGACGCACTGCACTAAATGTAAATAGCAGGAACGGATCTAGCTGAACACTGTGAGCAGGACGCACTGCACTAAATGTAAATAGCAGGAACAGATCTAGCTGAACACTGTGAGCAGGACGCACTGCACTAAATGTAAATAGCAGGAACGGATCTAGCTGAACACTGTGAGCAGGACGCACTGCACTAAATGTAAATAGCAGGAACAGATCTAGCTGAACACTGTGAGCAGGACGCACTGCACTAAATGTAAATAGCAGGAACGGATCTAGCTGAACACTGTGAGCAGGACGCACTGCACTAAATGTAAATAGCAGGAACAGATCTAGCTGAACACTGTGAGCAGGACGCACTGCACTAAATGTAAATAGCAGGAACGGATCTAGCTGAACACTGTGAGCAGGACGCACTGCACTAAATGTAAATAGCAGGAACAGATCTAGCTGAACACTGTGAGCAGGACGCACTGCACTAAATGTAAATAGCAGGAACGGATCTAGCTGAACACTGTGAGCAGGACGCACTGCACTAAATGTAAATAGCAGGAACAGATCTAGCTGAACACTGTGAGCAGGACGCACTGCACTAAATGTAAATAGCAGGAACGGATCTAGCTGAACACTGTGAGCAGGACGCACTGACTGCACTAAATGTAAATAGCAGGAACAGATCTAGCTGAACACTGTGAGCAGGACGCACTGACTGCACTAAATGTAAATAGCAGGAACGGATCTAGCTGAACACTGTGAGCAGGACGCACTGACTGCACTAAATGTAAATAGCAGGAACGGATCTAGCTGAACACTGTGAGCAGGACGCACTGACTGCACTAAATGTAAATAGCAGGAACGGATCTAGCTGAACACTGTGAGCAGGACGCACTGCACTAAATGTAAATAGCACGAACAGATCTAGCTGAACACTGTGAGCAGGACGCACTGCACTAAATGTAAATAGCAGGAACAGATCTAGCTGAACACTGTGAGCAGGACGCACTGCACTAAATGTAAATAGCAGGAACAGATCTAGCTGAACACTGTGAGCAGGACGCACTGACTGCACTAAATGTAAATAGCAGGAACAGATCTAGCTGAACACTGTGAGCAGGACGCACTGCACTAAATGTAAATAGCAGGAACAGATCTAGCTGAACACTGTGAGCAGGACGCACTGCACTAAATGTAAATAGCAGGAACGGATCTAGCTGAACACTGTGAGCAGGACGCACTGCACTAAATGTAAATAGCAGGAACGGATCTAGCTGAACACTGTGAGCAGGACGCACTGCACTAAATGTAAATAGCAGGAACAGATCTAGCTGAACACTGTGAGCAGGACGCACTGCACTAAATGTAAATAGCAGGAACGGATCTAGCTGAACACTGTGAGCAGGACGCACTGCACTAAATGTAAATAGCAGGAACAGATCTAGCTGAACACTGTGAGCAGGACGCACTGCACTAAATGTAAATAGCAGGAACGGATCTAGCTGAACACTGTGAGCAGGACGCACTGACTGCACTAAATGTAAATAGCAGGAACAGATCTAGCTGAACACTGTGAGCAGGACGCACTGACTGCACTAAATGTAAATAGCAGGAACAGATCTAGCTGAACACTGTGAGCAGGACGCACTGCACTCAATGTAAATAGCAGGAACGGATCTAGCTGAACACTGTGAGCAGGACGAACTGCACTAAATGTAAATAGCAGGAACAGATCTAGCTGAACACTGTGAGCAGGACGCACTGCACTAAATGTAAATAGCAGGAACGGATCTAGCTGAACACTGTGAGCAGGACGCACTGACTGCACTAAATGTAAATAGCAGGAACGGATCTAGCTGAACACTGTGAGCAGGACGCACTGACTGCACTAAATGTAAATAGCAGGAACGGATCTAGCTGAACACTGTGAGCAGGACGCACTGACTGCACTAAATGTAAATAGCAGGAACGGATCTAGCTGAACACTGTGAGCAGGACGCACTGACTGCACTAAATGTAAATAGCAGGAACGGATCTAGCTGAACACTGTGAGCAGGACGCACTGACTGCACTAAATGTAAATAGCAGGAACGGATCTAGCTGAACACTGTGAGCAGGACGCACTGACTGCACTAAATGTAAATAGCAGGAACGGATCTAGCTGAACACTGTGAGCAGGACGCACTGACTGCACTAAATGTAAATAGCAGGAACAGATCTAGCTGAACACTGTGAGCAGGACGCACTGCACTAAATGTAAATAGCAGGAACAGATCTAGCTGAACACTGTGAGCAGGACGCACTGCACTAAATGTAAATAGCAGGAACAGAGCTAGCTGAACACTGTGAGCAGGACGCACTGCACTAAATGTAAATAGCAGGAACAGATCTAGCTGAACACTGTGAGCAGGACGCACTGACTGCACTAAATGTAAATAGCAGGAACAGATCTAGCTGAACACTGTGAGCAGGACGCACTGCACTAAATGTAAATAGCAGGAACAGATCTAGCTGAACACTGTGAGCAGGACGCACTGCACTAAATGTAAATAGCAGGAACGGATCTAGCTGAACACTGTGAGCAGGACGCACTGCACTAAATGTAAATAGCAGGAACGGATCTAGCTGAACACTGTGAGCAGGACTAACTGCACTAAATGTAAATAGCAGGAACAGATCTAGCTGAACACTGTGAGCAGGACGCACTGCACTAAATGTAAATAGCAGGAACGGATCTAGCTGAACACTGTGAGCAGGACGCACTGCACTAAATGTAAATAGCAGGAACAGATCTAGCTGAACACTGTGAGCAGGACGCACTGCACTAAATGTAAATAGCAGGAACGGATCTAGCTGAACACTGTGAGCAGGACGCACTGCACTAAATGTAAATAGCAGGAACAGATCTAGCTGAACACTGTGAGCAGGACGCACTGCACTAAATGTAAATAGCAGGAACGGATCTAGCTGAACACTGTGAGCAGGACGCACTGCACTAAATGTAAATAGCAGGAACAGATCTAGCTGAACACTGTGAGCAGGACGCACTGCACTAAATGTAAATAGCAGGAACGGATCTAGCTGAACACTGTGAGCAGGACGCACTGACTGCACTAAATGTAAATAGCAGGAACAGATCTAGCTGAACACTGTGAGCAGGACGCACTGACTGCACTAAATGTAAATAGCAGGAACAGATCTAGCTGAACACTGTGAGCAGGACGCACTGCACTCAATGTAAATAGCAGGAACGGATCTAGCTGAACACTGTGAGCAGGACGAACTGCACTAAATGTAAATAGCAGGAACAGATCTAGCTGAACACTGTGAGCAGGACGCACTGCACTAAATGTAAATAGCAGGAACAGATCTAGCTGAACACTGTGAGCAGGACGCACTGACTGCACTAAATGTAAATAGCAGGAACGGATCTAGCTGAACACTGTGAGCAGGACGCACTGCATTAAATGTAAATAGCAGGAACAGATCTAGCCTAATCTAGCTAACTCAAATCAAATGACACTGTCTGTCTCTCTCTCTATCAGCACACCGGAACACACTACACAGGGCCGCCGTGCAGGCGGCCTTATATAGTGTGGGGCGTGTAGTAAATCCCCTGAGCCATAATTGGCCAAAGCCACCCTGGCTTTGGCCAATTACAGCTCTCTCTACTGACGGCGCTGTGATTGGCCAAGCATGCGGGTCATAGTGCATGCTTGGCCAATCATCAGCCAGCAATGCACTGCGATGCCGCAGTGAATTATGGGCCGTGACGCGCCACACGAATTTGGCGCGAACGGCCCATAACGTTCGCAATTCGACGGACGGTCGAACAGCCGATGTTCGAGTCGAACATGGGTTCGACTCGAACACGAAGCTCATCCCTAGTGGTGAGTATGGGGACCCATGACCCCTCCTACCCTGTGCCTTTATAACTAATACTGTGCCATTTTGCCAGATATATACCATATTTATCAGCATATAACATGCACTTTTTACCCCTTAAAATCAGGGGAAAATTGCGGGTGCGTGTTATACGCTGATCCCTGCCAATCCCCCCCGCTGTTTGTGAGCAAAGCGAGCCGGCCGCCGATATACATACATAGCCGAGTGTACTCGGCTAGGCTCGGCTAGCTCCACTCACAGTCACGCCCAGTCCCACCCTATGATGGACATAACACAGGGGCTAGGCGTGACTGTGAGCGGAGCTAGCCAAACCTAGCCGAGTACACTCAGCTATGTATGTATATGGGCGGCGCTCAGCTCCACTCACAGTCACGCCCAGTCTGGGCGGGACTACGAGAGGAACCAAGAAGAGCCAGGAAGAGACGGCTCTGTGTATCTTGGCGCCAGTTGCACCATTTTCAAACTGCGGTGACACTGACAAGTCACTGCAGTTTAACTGCAGCCTGGGCAAGGCTGCAGATGGACACTGACAAGGCTGCAAAGCTGCAGCTGGACACTGATAAGGCTGCAAATGTCACTGACAAGGCTGCAGATGGACACTGACAAGGCTGCAAGGCTGCAGGTGGACACTGATAAGGCTGCAAAATACACTGACAAGGCTGCAAATGACACTGGCAAGGCTGCAAATGACACTGGCAAGGCTGCAAATGACACTGACAAGGCTGCAAATGACATTGGACAAGCATGCAGATGCTGCAGAGGCTGCATTGATGGGCATTTAAATGTAAGTTTTTTCCATTAAAAAGTTTTTTTCCTTAAAATTCCCTCCTAAACTTGGGGTGCGTGTTATATGCCGGTGCGTGTTATACGCCGATAAATACGGTACTTTTTTCATCCTAGGTACATTGTGACACACATCCAAACCTGAAGAGCGAGCCGGATCTCATGAAACTAGTTGGGTAGTATGATGCCCGTGTACTATGACTGCTATTATATCCATGTACTGTACCAATATTTCTTGTTTATATATCCTTTTTTTGATTGGCAACTGTTGGTGTTATCTATGCGTGTAAACAATTTTACTTGAATAAACCTTATACTGTATTTACTACTGTTATGTTTACCGGCGAAAACGGTACCCACTTAATTTAAAGTCACAGGTCGAATTCTTTGTTTTACTATATGTTATAGGGATGGAAGAGTGTTACTGGGGTCATCAGACCTTTCCCCTTTCTTTATATATTCCCATCTTACTAAAATATATTTCTAATTACAATATTATTTACATCTGCTTACTGAGAACATAAATTGATTCTCTAACCGCTTGTACCCAATGGTTAATATGTAATCTCCTTTAATATTCAGATCTTTTGTCATTGTATTAAGAAAAATAAAACTTTATGAAAAAGCTCTTTAAATACCTGATCTCTACAATCCAATTAGTCTCAGTATCTGTAGTCCATCACTTGTTCTGGATGTAATAATTCCATAATCATGCAATTGAAAAAAAATCTTGAATCTTAATTCTTAACAGTCCAATAATAATACTAATAATAATAATAATAATAATAATAATAAAGTTCTGGTCATGTTGCATTTGCTTCTTGGACATCCTTCCATGGTGATTTTAATTTGGTATAGTGTATTCAGTAGACTCATTTGGATTGTCTTTCCTGGTTTTCTGCACTTGCACTTAATTAGCCTAGGTCCATACAAAATATGCACAAGTTTCTTGAGGAGTACTTAGACAAAGTGATGCTTATCTTGAGATTTCGAGTAATATGGACCCTTGTTTAAAATGGTTACTAGATGTACTGAGATGTAAATATAAGACCTATTCACAATTCCATGTTTAACAATTTGAATAGTTAAAAACGTTCAACCATTTTCCCAGATTCTAACAACACCCTCTTTTTCTTGCATTGTCTTATGCCTGCAAATAACTCTGCCATTCCTTCTGCTGATAACAACTGTTGGTGTATGATCTTTACAGTCTCCATTGGGAATATTTTTACCATAGCAACTCACCACTAAATCCTTTTACTGGAATTTGTATCCAGTTCTACAAACCCTAATGGGCTGTTTTTTGGTAGGCGAGAAAAGGACTTTTAGATTTCACACATATATATATACATATTTATGTATTTATTTATTTTGTATTCTGGCCCACATTGTCACTTTATTTAAATTTGTAGGTACCAAAATAATTTTTTACACTTTTTGCACATATTGAGCATTTTTTCAGCCCAGTCTTTATTAACCACTTAAGGACCGTGAGATTTCCCCCCTTAATGATCAGGCAATTTTTAGCAATACGGCACTGCATTACTTTAACTGACAATTGCGCAGTCGTGCGATGCAGTACCCAAACAAAATCGATGTCCTTTTTTTTCCCCACAAATAGAGATTTTTTTGGGTGGTATTTGATCACATCTGCGGTTTTTATTTTTTCCACTATAACCAAAAAAATACCTAAAATTTTGAAACTTTTTTAATAAATATCCCTAAAAAATTAAAAAGACAAATTTCTTCATCAGTTTAGGCCAATATGTATTCTTCTACATATTTTTGGTAAAAAAATTACAATAATCATATATTGATTGGTTTGCGCAAAAGTTATAGCATCTACAAAATAGGGGACAGATTTATGGCATTTTTATTATTAATTTATTTTTTTACTAGTATGGATGTGATCAGCGAATGTATAGCATGACTGCGACATTGCGGCAGACAGATCAGACACTTTTGACACTTTTGAGACCAGTGACATTTATACAGCGATCAGTGCTATAAAAATGCACTTATTACTGTATAAATGACAATGGCAGGGGAGGGGTTAACACTAGTGGTAATCAAGGGATTAAATGTGTTCCCTTGGAGATGTTTCTAATTGTGGGGGAGGGGACTGACTGGGAGTAGAGAGAGATCACTATTCCTAATCACTAGGAACGGACGGTCACTCTGTATTTCCCGGTCAGAATGGGGATCTGTTTGTTTACATTGACAGATCCCCATTCTGGCTCTTTGTGGAGTGATCATGGGTGGCAGGCAGACATCGCAGCCGCCGGCCATGCGCATCAGCTCCCCTGCCGCGCAGTGGGCGCGCAACTGCTATAGCTGTAAAATAGACCGTCGTACAATTACGGCGATTCTCGGGAATGAGCCGACCTGCTGCAGTATAATGACAGCGGCTGTCTGGCAAGTGGTTAAATTGCCATATTGTAGTTACATAGTTAATCTGGTTAAAAAAAGTCCATCCAGTTCAACCCACGAAAAAAAAAAAAAACACTCACAAATTGATAACCACCACATACACAATTCTATACTCACAGTTGATCCAGAGGAAGGCACAAAAAACCCCAACAAAGCAATAAACCATGATCCAATATGTTCCAGTGGGGTAAAAAAAATCCTTCCAGATCCCCCAAGTGGCAATCAGATATTCCCTGGATCAACTTTACCTATTAATAGTAGTATCCATTTATATTCTGTGCATTTAGGAAAGAATCCAGCTCTTGAGAGAGTTTTATTGTGAAGAAGGCATTCCATATCTGGTGGTTAAATCTCTTTTCCTTTAGACATATAGAGTGCCCCTTGTCCTCTGTGATGACCTTGAGGTAAATCATTCTACATCAATTTCACTATATGGGCCACTTATGTATTTATACATGTTGATCATATCCCACTCCTTAACCCTTTCGCTGCCAGTCCCTGTACTCCATTTTTACACTCAGGTGGCCAGGCCATTTTTGCAATTTTTCCATTGCTTTTTCATTTTTTCCATTACAGCTTCCAGAGTTTGTTAAAGACCCCCCAAACCATATATTTTCTGAAATCACATGACCAGTAGAAAAAAAATAAGGTGCTACTGATTTTTAGGGCACAATGATATTTGCGCAAATATTCATCAAAACAATATTTTCCTTAAAAATACATTAAAATCATTATTATCAGATATAAACACAGTACATTTTTACAAAATTCCTACTAAATATAAAAACTTAACCTGTATTGAGTTAATAAATTGTAAATATTTTTAATTTTTAAAATACGCCTTTTTGCAAAATGGTAAAAACTGAACATACGCAAAAATGTAAATAACCAAATTTCTCTAAAAATCTGAAGGTTTTCATTGTTTCCTCACAGCTTTCAGAGTTTGAAAAGAAAAAACCAAACCATATATTCTCTGAAAGCACAGGACCAGTAGAATAAAAAGAAGGTGCTACTGATTTTTAGGGCCTCAGGATATTTGTGCAAATGTTTATCAAACAATATATTTACGCAAAACATTTTCTAAAATAATTTTTAGCAGATATAAACACAGCAAATTTTACAAAATTCCTGCTAAATTCCCACTAAATATAAAAGCTTAACCTGTATTAAGTTAATAAATAACAAATATTTGTATTTTTTAAATTATGCCTTTTTTGCAGAATGGTGAAAACTGAACATACTCAAAAATGTAAGTAACCACATTTCTCTAAAAATCTGAAGGTTTTCATTGGTCCCTTACAGCTTTCAGAGTTTGTTAAAAAAACAAACAAACCATACAGTATATTTTCTGAAAGCATAGGATCAGTAGAATAAAAAGAAGGTGCTACTGATTTTTAAGACCCCACGATATTTGTGCGAATGTCTTTATTAACCACTTAAGGATCGTGAGATTTCCCCCCTTAATGATCAGGCAATTTTTAGCAATACGGCACTGCATTGCTTTAACTGACAATTGCGCAGTCGTGTGATGCAGTACCAAAAACAAAATTGATGTCCTTTTTTTTCCCACAAATAGAGATTTTTTTGGGTGGTATTTGATCACATCTGCGGTTTTTATTTTTTGCGCTATAACCAAAAAAATACCTATAATTTTGAAACTTTTTTAATAAATATCCCTGTCATGCCTTCTTTAATAAGGCTTGAGATTTTCCTATTTACCCTTTGATTTAATTAGATTGCTCTATGCTGCCATCTAGCGACCATTTTGCATAACTGCGCTATATCTATTTCATGTAGTCATTTAGTATAGCTGGCTAGATTTGGTACATCAAAGCCTCCGTACTTTCAATCCCATCAGGCCTTGCATCAGCTTCCTCCACCATTTTCATCTTTTCCTACCATGGAAGCATACACATCTGCTGCTAAGCTCTACGTTAGCCATCCGGATCCATCTTCGGTATGTTTACTAATTGTATCTTCAGCTAGATAGATAGGATGGCACTAATTATATGATCTTTGTTAATTGCATTTTGTCTGTATCTGTTACAGTTTTACTCTATCTTGTATCAATAAAAGTTCAAAAGGATTCTGCGCCTACTGGAATGCATTGGTATGAGAGGAGTTAACAGTGTGCCCGAATACACCTCAGTCACGTGTAGTGAGGGGCATAACAATCCCTAAAAAATTAAAAAGACTAATTTCTTCATCAGTTTAGGCCAATATGTATTCTTCTATATATTTTTGGTAAAAAAATTTACAATAATCGTATATTGATTGGTTTGCGCAAAAGTTATAGCATCTACAAAATAGGGGACAGATTTATGGCATTTTTATTATTAATTTATTTTTTTACTAGTATGGATGTGATCAGCGAATGTTTAGCATGACTGCGACATTGCGGCAGACAGATCAGACACTTTTGACACTTTTGAGACCAGTGACATTTATACAGCGATCAGTGCTATAAAAATGCACTTATTACTGTATAAATGACAATGGCAGGGGAGGGGTTAACACTAGTGGTGATCCAGTGGTTTAAATGTGTTCCCTTGGAGATGTTTCTAACTGTGGGGGAGGGGACTGACTGGGAGTAGAGAGAGATCACTATTCCTAATCACTAGGAACAGACGGTCACTCTGTATTTCCCGGTCAGAATGGGGATCTGTTTGTTTTCATTGACAGATCCCCATTCTGGCTCTTTGTGGAGTGATCATGGGTGGCAGGCAGACATCGCAGCCGCCGGCCATGCGCATCAGCTCCCCTGCCGTGCAGTGGGCGCGCGCACCTGCTATAGCTGTAAAATAGACCGTCGTACAACTACGGCGATTGTCAGGAATGAGCCAACCTGCTGCAGTATAATGACGGCGGCTGTCTGGCAAGTGGTTAAATTGCCATATTGTAGTTACATAGTTAATCTGGTTAAAAAAAGTCCATCCATTTCAACCCACAAAAAAAAAAAAAACACTCACAAATCGAAAACCACCACATACACAATTCTATACTCACAGTTGATCCAGAGGAAGGCACAAAAACCCCAACAAAGCAATAAACCATGATCCAATATGTTCCAGTGGGGTAAAAAAATCCTTCCAGATCCCCCAAGTGGCAATCAGATATTCCCTGGATCAACTTTACCTATTAATAGTAGTATCCAGTTATATTCTGTGCATTTAGGAAAGAATCCAGCTCTTGAGAGAGTTTTATTGAGAAGAAGGCATTCCATATCTGGAGGTTAAATCTCTTTTCCTTTAGACATATAGAGTGCCCCTTGTCCTCTGTGATGACCTTGAGGTAAATCATTCTACATCAATTTCACTATATGGGTCACTTATGTATTTATACATGTTGATCATATCCCACTCCTTAACCCTTTCGCTGCCAGTCCCTGTGCTCCATTTTTACACTCAGGTGGCCAGGCCATTTTTGCAATTTTTCCATTGCTTTTTTATTTTTTCCATTACAGCTTCCAGAGTTTGTTAAAGACCCCCCAAACCATATATTTTCTGAAATCACATGACCAGTAGAAAAAAAATAAGGTGCTACTGATTTTTAGGGCACAATGATATTTACGCAAATATTCATCAAAACAATATTTTCCTTAAAAATACATTAAAATCATTATTATCAGATATAAACACAGTACATTTTTACAAAATTCCTACTAAATATAAAAGCTTAACCTGTATTGAGTTAATACATTTTAAACATTTTTAATTTTTAAAATACGCCTTTTTGCAAAATGGTGAAAACTGAACATACGCAAAAATGTAAATAACCAAATTTCTCTAAAAATCTGAAGGTTTTCATTGTTCCCTCACAGTTTTCACTGTTTCTTAAAAAAAAACCAAACCATATATTCTCTGAAAGCACAGGACCAGTAGAATAAAAAGAAGGTGCTACTGATTTTTAGGACCTCAGGATATTTGTGCAAATGTTTATCAAACAATATATTTACGCAAAACATTTTCTAAAATAATTTTTAGCAGATATAAACACAGCAAATTTTACAAAATTCCTGCTAAATTCCTACTAAATATAAAAGCTTAACCTGTATTAAGTTAATAAATAACAAATATTTGTATTTTTTAAATTATGCCTTTTTTACAGAATGGTGAAAACTGAACATACTCAAAAATGTAAATAACCACATTTCTCTAAAAATCTGAAGATTTTTATTGGTCCCTTGCAGAGTTTGTTAAAAAAACCCAAACCATATATTTTCTGAAAGCATAGGATCAGCAGAATAAAAAGAAGGTGCTATTGATTTTTAAGACCCCACGATATTTGTGCGAATGTTTACCAAAGCAACATTTTTGCTACAAATACACTAAAATCATTATTAGCAGATACAAACACAGCAAATTTTACAAAATTCTTGCTAAAGAAGAAGCAAAGCAAGACAGGACCTCTTAAATGTGAGATCTAGGGTCAAAATAAATAAAAAATCCAGGCTCTTGTCTCTGCTACTACCGACGGCTCAGCTCCGGTAAGCTAGCTGCTGCCATAACAATGGTATTTTGCGTCAAAGTACGGACGTATAACTACGTTGGGCGGTCCCTAAGTGATAATTTTTTTTTTGCTTTTTTTGGGGGGGTCTTTGGTGAGATATCAAAGGTCTAAACAGACCCCCATATATCTTTTTTTGAGACAGAGAAAGGGAACGAAGATAGTCCCTTACTGTGCAGCACTTTACTTGAATAAATAAAGAATCTATATAGAGATTCCTCATTTATTCATAAAATGACAGTCTGATTCATAGTAACACTCACGGTTTACTATGACCAGCTGTCAGTGGGACATATAAGAGCGATCTATAGTGACCGCTGCCTGCACCCACTGTGCTACAGGGGGGGCTTGGTAAACACATGTTTACCAAGCCCCTCAAGCCCCAGCTTCACCCCCACCCACACTGCTCCCCACCCCCCATGTTTCACAGCCTGACAGCTTGCCGGAACTTAGTGCGGGCAAAAGCTGCAGGCTGAAGTGATGGATTGGGGGTGCAGGGGCCAGTATGGGGGCGATCTGGCTGGCAGGGAGGACACATCTGGATCTCTCCAAGCCCCACGCAGCACCTAAAGCAGGTGGGAGTGGCAGAGGAGGGATGCCGGCTAATGGTGGTAGCTGCTGGGATTGGGTTTGCTGAGGGATCAGATTGGATGGAGGGGGGTAATCAGTGCTGGGGGGGTGAAGGGGATAGGATAGGAGAGGAGAGTGGGGGGAGTAGTTTTAGGTGGAAAGGAGCGGCAGGAGGTGGAGAGGCAGGGAACAGGGAAGCTGCGACATGGGTGGGGGCCGTCATATTTAAGTTTAATAACTCTGATCATTGGATTGTAAACTGTTGATCAGAGTTATAGAATCATTCAGCAGAGTCTGCTGAACAATTCTGATATATGTTTATGGTCATTGAAGTGACCATGAGCTTGTATGAAATGAGGTCTGTATGGCATACGGACTTGGCCACCTGCGGGCACTTCTGTAGGTCTGTACGGCATACGGACCTGGCAGTGAAAGGGTTAAAAAGAAAAGATCCCAACACTGAACCTTGGGGTACACCATTAATAACCTTAGACCATTCAGAGTATGAATCACTAATCATTACTTTCTGAATATGGTCTTTTTTACAAGCCAGTAGACTTTACCTTACACGTTAACCATGTGTGGGGAACTGTATCAAACTCATGCAAAATCTGTCCTAAGGTAGAGTACATACCTTTAGCAGGCTAAGGAAGAGGTCCCATAGCAGAATAGGCAGTGTCAAATAAGCAGACAAAATAACTTGATTTCAGTATACGGATAAGTGATGTCCCCAGTTACTTCTGGCTTCAAGGATAATCAAACAAAATTATCCTCAAGTACAGTTGTACTACAGCTGTAGCCAAAAGTTTTGAGAATGACAAATATTAATTTTCACAAAGGCTGCTGCTTCAGTGTTTTTAGATCTTTTTGACAGATGTTACTATGGTATACTGAAGAATTTTATTAACAATTATATGCAAAGAATAATATTTTGCAACCTCTTTTTCAGGACCTCTGCAATTTGCCCTGGCATGCTGTCAATCAACTTCTGGGCCACATCCTAACTGATAGCAGCCCATTCTTGCATAATGAGTGCTGGGAGTTTGTCAGAATTAAAGGGTTTTTTTTTTTGTTCACCCGCCTCTTGAGGATTGACCAAAAGTCCTCAATGGGATTAAGGTCTTGCAAGTTTCCTGGCCATGGACCCAATATTTCTATGTTTTGTTCCTCAAGCCTTATGGCAAGGTGCTCAATCTTGCTGGAAAAGGCATTGTTCGTCACCAAACTGTTCTTGGATGGTTGGGAGAAGTTGCCCTCGGAGGATGTTTTTGTACCATTCTTTATTCATGGCTGTGTTCTTAGGCAACATTGTGAGTGAACCCACTCCCTTGTCTGAGAAGCAACCCCACACTTGAATGGTCTCAGGATGCTTTACTGTTGGCATGACACAGGACTGATGGTAGTGCTCACTTTTTCTTCTCCGCACAAGTTTTTTTCCGGATGCCCCAAACAATCTAAAAGGGGATTCATCAGAGAAAATTACTTTACTCCAGTCCTCAGCAGTCCAATCCCTGTACCTTTTGCAAAATATTAGTCGTCAGTCCCTGATGTTTTTTCCTGGAGAGAAGTGGCTTCTTGACACCAAGTCATCCTCCAAAAGTCTTCACCTTACTGTATGTGGAGATGCACCTGCCTGCTGCCATTCCTGAGCAAGCTTTGCATGCCCTGATCCCGTAGCTAAATAAACTGTAGGAGACGGCCCTGGCGGTTGCTGGACTTTCTTGGGCACCCTAAAGCCTTCTTCAGAAATGCAGTGGAAATGTTTTTTTATGGGATTTTAATTTTCAGGGCAAAGAGGGTCTTTGCAATTAATTGCAATTAATCTGACAACTCTTCATAACTTTCTGGAATATATACAAATTGCCATAAAAAAACTGAAGCAGCAGACTTTATGAAATTAATATTTGAGGCCATCTCAAAACTTTTGGCAAAGCCTTTATACTCTACCTGCTTTTTGGCAATCACTATGAGTCTCATAATTCTCAGCATATCTATATGATAGGCAAGCAATGCCCTGTTAAAAGGATAAGTTCACCTTTTTATAATAATAATAAATGCATAATAAATAAATCTTTTTGTAGGTAAAAAAAATGTGCATTTTATTTTTTTTATTGGGAGCCTGGAAAGCATTGCACCCATGATCAGCAGATCATGGGTGCAATGCAGTGCTCTTGCAGACTGTGTATAAGCTGTTTGGCTGTACATTGTATGGCAAGCAGTAACACACTAACAGGAGGCATCAATGAACTACCACAGCACTCAACATTGCCATGGTAGTTCATTAAGAACTGCAAGCCTACAGTCACAAATGCTGCCGGCCTTGTAGCTTTCTATTGACAGAACTCTGTAAATGAATGATGCGGCCAGGCGGGGGAGCCATGCATGGCCACGTTCTTTACAGAGTGTGACAGAGAGCGGGGGGGGGGAGATTTAACATGTTAAATGTTACACTCTGGATATGGGTGTAACATGTAACATGTTACAAAAGGTGAACTTATCCTCTAACTAAAAAAAATCAAATGAACACATATAAGAACCAACAAATATAAGAACCATAGAGAGGACTTTGTGTTACATGTACAAATGAGATGGTTATACATGTGACATGTATAAATGAGATGGTTATACAAACATGTATTAGCCCCAGTGTTATGCCCCGTACACACGATCGGACATTGATCTGACATTCCGACAACAAAATCCATGGATCCATGGATTTTTTCTGACGGATGTTGGCTCAAACACACGGTCGCACAAAGTTGTCGAACGTGGTCACATACACCACGGACGACGAGACTATAAAAAGGCAGTTCAGAACCAAGCGCGGCACCCTTTGGGCTCCTTTTGCTAATCTCGTGTTAGTAAAAGTTTGGTGAGAGACGATTCGCGCTATTTCAGACTCGTGGCTTTCAGATCGTTTTCTGCTGTTCAGTTTGTGCTTGTGGGTTTGTATCTGGTCTTCAGTGTGTGCAGTGAGTTCGTATTTGATTATTCAGTGCGTTCTTTTCCGCTCATTGCTGTTTTTCAGGTCACTCTTCACAGGCCTTGCTGTTCATCAGAGCATTCTGTTACTTCGTTCTGAGCAGCCAACCGTTTTCTAGCCATGTTGCATATACGTACTCCTCGTAGAGTTCGTGCTATGCGGGGGCTTGATGTTGGGGTCTTTACCTTGACACAAGCCCAGTCCATGAACAGGGTGGGGAGGAGTTCATGGACCAAGAATTGGTTGCTCCAGCGTGACCAGTTCTGTCACATGCCTTTGCTCCGTGAGATCCGTGAGAATAATCCTGACAATTTCAGGAACTTTCTCAGGATGACAGACCCCGTATTTCACCGTTTGTTGGCTTTGCTGACCCCTTATATCAGCAGGCAGGATACCTGCATGAGGCAAGCCATCACTCCGGAGCAGAGGCTAGTCGCCACCCTGCGGTACTTGGCGACAGGAGAAGCCTGCAGGACCTCAAGTTCTCGACAGGCATCTCCTCCCAGGCTCTGGGGATCATTATCCTAGAGACCTGTTCTGCCATCATCCAGGTCCTGCAGAAGGAGTATATTAAGGTAAGATTTATCCTTTAACATCACATTTTATTGTATTTAATGTTTGCTAATGTAATGTATTTCTTTCCTCATTCCCTAATTACCATGATTGTAATATGCAGTGAATGTCCCCTTTGTCCTCATGCATGCTGGATTTTTATGTATTTTTTTTTTGTCCTTCACGCATATTTGCCTTTCAGCATGCTCTCCTGGCCCTATATTCACCTTGTGTAGTCACCTAACAATGTATTTTGTCAGCTCCATAGTAGTGCTTTACCCTAAATACCCCCTAAAATGTTTAAAATTGTGATGTGTGCTTTAAATTCTGGCAGTGCCAGAGACTTTTTTTTGGGGGTTCCAAAATCTTTTTGGAACCCTCCCTCCCCCCAACTGCTAACTCAGCTGATACCAATCTTCTATCTGCTGACTTTGCCATACCCATACACACTATACCTACCTCTTTTGTGGTAAGATTTATGGATGAATTCCCCAAAGCATGTAGTGCAAGGGCCTGCATGAATACTTTCAAATGGTACTGTTTTAAGTTTTTGTATCCTATTATTATCTTGATAGGTAATAGCAGAATGTAAAAATGTGCTAAAATTTGTACAGTGTGTATTTATATCTTTGTATTATGACACTTCTTACCTGTCTATTGGCTGCCAATAGTGTAAGTAAGGAGGGGCTGGTCAAAGTAAGACACATTATTTAGGCATTCATCTCTCAATGAAGTAGAGAGGGTTACCTGTCCAAAACATCTCCCCCCATAACATTTTACAAATGGCCCATGAGGGGGGGGGGGGGGAATCTGATAGGTGTACCTTATACCTTTGTCTTTAAATACTCCCTAAAATAAATGTTATACTGATGTTGGCCAAGAATGTTTTTGTCTAATCTGCTTTCCATGTTTATGTGCAAAATGATTAATGTATTTTTCTTGTTTTACTCCACAGTTTCCTTCCAACCCACAGGAATGGCAGACTGTGGCCTCCCACTTTGCCCAGTGGTGGGACTTTCCTAACTGCGGAGGGACAATTGATGGGAAACACGTCCACATCGTCCCACCACCCAACTCGGGGTCATACTATTACAACTATAAGGGGTTCAATAGTATTGTGATGTTGGCGGTGGTGTCGGCTACTTATGAGTTCCTGCATGTGGACGTGGGGAAGAATGGCCAGATGTCAGATGGTGGAGTCCTCGCCAAGATGGAGTTCTACAGGCGTCTCCAGAATGGCAGCTTGAACTTGCCACCTCCAGAAGACAATGTGGAAGGACTCCCGTTTGTCTTCGTTGCGGATGAAGCGTTTGCGCTGGGGGACCATCTTATGCAGCCATTCCCTATAAGGACCCTCACCCCGGACCAGAGGGTTTTTAATTACCAGCTGGCCAGAGCCAGAAGAGTGGTGGAGAACACGTTTGAAATCATGGCCAGCCAGTTCCGCCTATTTCTTACACCCATAGATATGGCGGAGTATAAACTCAATCATATCATCCTGGCTTGCTGTGTTCTCCACAGCTTTTTAAGGAGAAATTCTACAAACTATGCTGGCTCAGTTGGGCCTGAATCCGGAATTCATGTAAATGAACCAACCCTGATGGCACTTGAAGCTGGCTGTCCTCACTTGCCCCCCCTGAGTGCCCGCGAGGTCCGTCTAAGATACCTTGAATACTTTGCATGTAGGGGGGCCATCAATATGCCAGACAATGTCTGAGACATTTTTTAAATAAAAAAACTAATTTTAACTACTAAAATATTTGCTGACATTTACTCCTTGTGTTTCTTTTAGCTGACCCTTAGTTAAATTTGGGTAGTCCTGAAAATGGTGTGATTGTGTAACATTATAAAGCACTGTTGGGTGTTATTTACTAAAGGTAAAGACACTTTGCACTACAAGTGCACTTGAGACTGCACTGAAACTGCGCTTGTAGTGCAAAGTGGATTTGCCCTTAGGAAATAACCCCCATTGTCACAGAAAACACCAATTTTACCCCAACAAAAGTTTGGGAGCATTGAAACAACAATCCACACATTCTTGATTATCAATCTTTTTAATACCAGCACAATCACATGTGCATTTATAAAAGGTTTTTAAAACAAACCAACATGTTTGTTGTATAACAATTTTTTGGGTCACATTAATAAAAGTACAAATGTCCATTTAAGGTAAAACAGGCATGTTTAAAACCAACAAGAAATACACAAATCTGGAACTTATAAAGTTCAACTTTGTTATAAATTGAAGGCAATATCAGACATGAGTATATATAAACTGTGTTTGATATTGCGTTCAGATGGGTTGATGTCACCCCTGGAAAAGCCAAATTTTGAAGATGCACACAAATTGCCGAATGTCAACATGTGCTAGCTGCCATTATGGGGGATCAAGGGACGTGTTTTGGGGGTGCAACCCCTTCCTCTCAGCTACCTTATTATTGAGGAAGGGGTTGCACCCACAAAACACCCACATTGATCTCCCGTGATGGCAGATAGCACATGTTGACACACTGTGTGCATCTTCAAAATTTGGCTTTTCGAGAATATGTAAAAAAAAGTGAAAAATTTTTTAAGTAAAAAAAGCACAACAAAGTAAGGGATTTGGAGTGGTTTTAAAACATCAATGATGTTCTTAATTTTGTTTTGAACATCATTGATGTTTTGCTTGATGTTTTCCAAGTCCCTATTACACCCAATGTTCTCCCCAATCAGGATCTGTGCACTTTCACTGGTGAAATGACCTGGATCCACAACATCACGATCACCTAAAAATATAGAAACAAAAACACACCATGTATTATAAATATGCCGGCATCCATCTCTTACCTGAGCCTGTGGTCACTGACACTCACTTGTTGTGGTGACTATTTCAATTACGTCTCCTTCCTCCTCCTCCTCCTGTTGTGTTCGTGGGATTTCCCCTTCTTCCTGAGGTGGTGGGTCTGTGGTCTCCTCGGATGAGTGATGTCCTCCAAGTCTTTTCTCCCCTATGTAAAAAAAAATAGGTATACTTAGCACACAGATATTTGATGGTAGAAATAGGAATATGAAGCATTGCTTGGAAGTGGGGTACAATTTTGACAGCGTTCCAAGATGAAGAAATATTGTTTTCCTTTGTCAAGCTTGAATACTTACCTGTTTTGTACAAGCTTCACAGATGGAGACACCCCTATAGTATACACTGGAGCACCTGTGTGGCCCCCTAATAAAAAGTATGTTCTTGTGTCCCATACTAGTGCTCCAGCGTCCAGATGTGTAAACAGCTGCTGAGTGTCCTCTCCTTACACAGAATCTAGTTTGCATTACATTCTAGTTCCAAACCCATCTAGACACCAAAATTTAGTTAACAGAAGTATCCCTGAAAAAATGTTTAGAACTGCATCTGGACAAAACATGGTGTTTTCTATGCCGAACGAATAAATAATGTGCCCATGAACATGAAAGTTGCCATTTTAACCTGTACAACAGTTAATAAAAGCACACGGAGCAGCACAAACGTAATAAAAATAAAGAATAGGAACACAGGACAACTACTTACTTTTTTACAGCACTCTCCTGATCCTTCTATACTGATCATGCTCCCTCAATTTGAGGTCCGACCACAGCTTCCTGAGTTGATCCTTGGATCGTCGTACCCCAAAATTTCTGTGCAGACTCTTGACTACTGTCGCCATTATCTTGGCCTTTCTGACATTGGGGTCGGGGTAAGGTCCATACTTCCCGTCATAGTCAGCCCTCTTCAGGATGTCGACTATCTCCAACATCTCCCCAAAGGACATGTTTGAGGCCTTAAATCGTCTCCTCTGGGATCGGAACGTTTCTGGCTTCGGGCTTTCCTCCTCCTCCTCATTGCTCTAATTATCATGCACCTGCTCTGTCTCCGCCATGTGCTCTTTCCCACAGCGCCGAACGAGAAGGGGCAGGGAATAGACTAGAAAGAACGTCAGGGGCAGGTGGAGTTTCATGCATGCGCAGTGTATATAAAGCGTAACACGTGTGCATAGTACGTACGATCTGTGAGCAGAGGAAGGAGTATCGGAGGCGCCGATCGTGATAACGAAGGTAAGATTTAAAATTGGGCCTATACTGCTTCTAGATTGAGGCCTGTATTTGGACAAGTTTAGAAGACTTTAGGCTGACATTAGGGTTTGTCTTGTGTTGTGTCTTGCAGTGAAAATGGATATCTTGAAGAATCAGGATTTTATCTGCATATTCATAGATATGTTCTGGGAACTGCTCTGTCTGTGGCAGGTAAACCACCCTGATTATAAGAACCAAACAAAGAGGAAGGCAGCGCTGGATAATTTGCTGCAATTTGTGAAGCAGGTGATCCCCACGGCAGACATCCCCTAATTGAAGATCCTAATTGGTGGCATGAGGAGCACTTATCTAAGGGAGCGCAAGAAGGTCCAGGACTCCCTGAGATCAGCAGCAGCAGATGACATTTATCTCCCCAGGCTGTGGTACTATGACAGGCTGCATTTTCTGGCAGGTCAGACTGAACCCAGGCCAGCACTCTCCACTCTTCCTTCCACGCTTCCTTCCCCACAGCTGAGGCTTCTGACGCCCAACCTGGGCCTTTTAGGCAGCAACATGTGGAGGAGCCCAGATTGAGCCAGGTATAGCATTCTTCTAAATATTTCTGGTTGTCCAATTAATGATGTTAAATAGATCTTAGTTTGGATTACTAATTTATTATTGTGATTTAGGAACCAAAAACTAAAACGATGTCCCTTTTGCATACACAGGGAAGTCTCAGCCAGGAGGTGGCCGGGCCAAGCAAGCTGCCTGATACACAGGTCCCTCCCCTCCGCCTTCAAAGAAAAAGTGGCAGGAAGAGGAGTAACCTGGAGGAGGCAGCAATTAGCCTATTTTGGAAGACTACTGAGGCCCTCAGAACACCCCACAGTGTGGAAAAGGATTTTGCTGAGCTAACTGCATGCAAAATGATGCAAATGGAGGAGGGCCAATGACTCTTATGTGAGTTTGTAATTTTAGAAGCTCTAAATAAGGGGTTGAGGGGCCAACTCACATGCGAAAGCCACATTTGTGAGCTCACCCATGGTCCTCCTCCTCCTCCAGGTCCTCCTCCTCCTCCTCCTCCAGGTCCTACTCCTCCTTCTGCCACACCTTCAACACCAGAGCCACAGCGTGGAAGGAAGCGTCTAAGGAAGACCAGAGAGTGATGGCCTGGGTTCAGTCTGGTCTGGAAAAAGATGCAGCCTCTTGTATGACCACAGCCTGTGGACATACATGTCATCTGCTGCTGTTCGTGATTCTCTTGGACTTCTGGACCAGACTGCACTCCATTAGTTATGGACTCCTTAGGCCACCAATTTTCCCATAAAATAGTTGATGTGTGCCCTGGGAGTCAAAGGCTTCGCCAATTTATAATGTTTATCCAGCGTTGCCTCCCTCTTTGTTTGGTTCTGAGCCCTTAATAAAGGATTTTTTGTTTCAATTATACTTGCCTATGTGTGTTTCCTTCAAAAAGGACAGTTTGTTTGTGAGGAGGCAGGTACATTTCAAAAATACAATGTCAAATTAACAAGAGACACCAACACCAAGCAATCTCCTTGAGATTAAATAATACAAGATAATAATGGTGTTGTGGTAACTTGACACACAAAACACACACAAAACTATTCTGGAGTTAAAAAAACAAAAAACAAAAGCAAGATCAGGCTTGTAAAAAATACTAACCAAAAAAATAAAAAAAAAAAACATTTTTGAGTCAGATGTGACAAATAAAAATATTATATTGATGAAATCCACAGAAATAATAAAGAAAGAAGTTTGTGAGAAGTCTGTGTGAATATGAGCAGCAAAACAACTTCATTCTTCTAGCATTATAAAGAAGAAGAGAGTGCGCTGCATTAAACAATTTAAAACATTGCAGCCTGGCGAAAGTGCTATATCCATTCCGAATGCTAATTTTACCAGACCGAGCAGTTCCATCTCAGAATTTATTCTGAGCATGAGTGGCACTTTGTGTGTCGAAATTGGCCACACACGGTCGGAATTGACGCGATCTGATGTTGTTGTCGGAAAATTTTATAGCCTGCTCTCAAACTTTGTGTGTCAAAAAATCCAATGGAAAAAGTCCGATGGATACCACACACGGTCGGAATTTCCGACAACAAGGTCCGATCGCATATTTTCGGTCGGAAAGTCCGACTGTGTGTACAGGGCATTACATGCACTTTTGTCCTTGTTGGCAATATCTAACTGATATAGGGGAGCATTTGTAAAAAAAAAAAAAAGAAAAAAGAATACAGAATACTTTGTTAAGTGTGTCTGTGTCGTAACAATTTCCCAATTTCCCTTTGGGATTAATAAAGGCAACACAAGATCATAACAATAAACTGAACAAGATGCAGAAACACAACAAATAAATCTAAAAATGTTCTCCATATCCCACCTTCTTTGTTTCATGAAAACAAGACCAAACACTTTAGAGAGTACCCTGGAAGAATAAGGATTATAAAGAAAAGAAAGAAAGAAAGAAAAAAATAAAAAATAAAACAATATCAATTGAAAAAATTCACATTTAATGCTATCTCAATGAGATTTATCCTATACCTTACTCTTTAACCTCTTGGCCCCAATGGCACACAAATATGTGACCTCTCAGAGGATTGGCCTTGGCGCTAAACAGCCACATATCTGTGTACACACTGCAAACACAGCTGTGCCGAGAGCACGTGCCCTACATGCTCCCGGCACGTTTACCAATAGCTCACGGAAAACTTTCTGATCATGTGATTGGCTGACACAGGTCACATAATCATAAACCCCAAACACCTCCCGGGATCTGAAAACCCTTAAAGGGCCATGAGGCACTGATGCCAAAGGGTTAATTTGTTAAATAGTGTTGAATCTGTATTTACTTTCCTAAAACTATAACAATATACATAGTCGCCAGTAATGTGAATGCAAACTGCATGGACAGAAAAAAAAATTCTATGGGGTGGCTTTGAACAAGGCAGATCCTCTCCTAAAGTAGTAATTAGCATATCATTTGGAACACTTTTAATGCAGCTTAGCAAGTCAAGCACACACAAAAAAATTAATGTGGAGAGAGGTTAAAAAAAGTACTGTTAATGAAAGAGAAAACACAATTATAATTTAGAATTATAATTTAGAATTTAAAACTAACTGCAATAGATTACTCTACTTCAGAGGCTTCTCCTTAAAGCACAAAATCAAAAATACACTATGCTTTAAGGTCATTGGTTGATTTTCAAATCATTTTGCAAAACCAGTTTAGATCTGGAATATCCACAGGTGTTATTGTTTTCCCAAATACACAACTAGAAAACCTCCCTGAGAGGTTCCCAATGGACTAAAATAGTAGTGGGTGTTTGGAACAGACTTCCAGCAGTGGAATGAGTCAGTCAACAGTAAGTAAATTCAAAAATACTTGAGACACACATGTATCTATACTCTGACAAAAAGGTTAGAAAAAAATTTCAATAAGGAGCAGACTCAGCGATCCTTTCCTGGCCTTACTCTTCTCTGTTTCTAGATTTGTAAGTATCTAAAGTCTACAACAACAACATGTAAAAAAAAAACCTTTACACACAAATCAATAGGACATAAGACAATTTAGAAAAAAAAACCACAAAACATACTGAATCCACAAAAATACAATCAGTGCAAAATAACATGATGGCATTTACTTTCCCAGTGTCAGAGTGAATGAAAATTTCCTTCTGAGTTATGGTGATTACAATCTCATTACCAGAGAGAACATTTAAACATTTTGGTACCAGTACTGAGCTCAGTAGAATGGGGAAAGAAAATATATAAATAAATAAATGCATGCATGCACATTACAGTGATCACATTTTTTCTATCAGTTTACAGCTATAAACAGTTCATACACATCAATTACATCACACAGACACATACATTCATTGATATCATTAATTAAATAAATTAAGTTATGGACAGAGAAAGCTTATATAATTCCAAATGGATTACTTTGTCTTTCTGCCAAAGGGAGAAAAATAGAGAACATACTGTAGTTGTAGTTAGCATATATCATAAGACAAAGCAGCCGCTGTCAATCTATTGTTTTACCAGATCTAACCATTTGGAAAGGAAAAAAATAATTAAAACATGAGTAAGTTTCTGTCTTAAACAATACTTCTACCACTATATATATATATATATATATATATATATATATATATATATATATATATATATGCTGCAGAAATCGTGCAAGTTCAGCTGAACTCCCATGATATCATACATGCATGTCATTCCGACTTTGGGGGTGATTTCAGAGACATCTATGTGGGTTCCTGCACAGATGTCTATTGGAATTGCACCCAAAGTTGCCAAAAGTAGCAGAGAAACCACTTTTAGGAATCGGTGCAGCGCCACAAAGTCAGCGTCACACCAATTTGGACGGTGCTATTGCCGGCAATGGCCTCCGATTTGGCATGCCAAATCACATCAATGTGAACCTGGGCTAAATGTTAGGAGGGTTTTAAACTTTGGGTCCTATCTATGTCCCTTTCTTCCTTTGCTTACATAGTAAGCTGAACATAGCCTGCATAAGAAAGTGGATTCTCATTATTTTCCTGCTTTGTTCTTTACGTTGCTTTTAAGCCTATGTCAAAGGGATGTAACACTTAAGAATTTATCTAGTTTTATTGTAATTTTATTTTCTTTACTTAATATGGTTTGGTAGGGAAAACCATGTGTCTAATTCAACTGTTAACCGTAAAACCTTTATCTGGCCAGTGAAGTCAGTAGCTCCTATTAATTTACATTGATAAAGGACTTGTCTGCTTGAAATGTTATGTGCATTTCTGGAATTAGTTAACCAGTATTATCAGCTACAAGTAGCACATTTTCTAAAGACTGCCTGTGTTAACTATCCATTATATGTGCTGTGCTGTCAGTTTCTGTTGATCTGCATACATGCATTTTTTTATAGACTATGGGGTTGCTTTACTAAAGGCAAATTCACTTTGCACTACTACTTGGAAGTGCAGTCACTGTAAATCTGAGTAGATCTGAAATCAGGGGAAGCTCTGCTGATTTTATCATCCAATCATGTACAATGAAAAATGTTGTTTTTTATTTTCCTAGTATGTCCTCCTTAGATCTACAGCGACTGCACTTCCAAGTGAATTTACCTTTAGTAAATAAACCCCTATATCTTTGTGCATACTCCTGATGCACACATTCTATTTTATATCTAAACTTTAAAATGTACAACTAAAGGTATGTGTTCCTTAATGTATAATCAGTATGCTACCAACTGATTAAAAACTGTCAAAGCTATTTGTTATGAAACATTTCTATATTAGGCATACAGAGCACCCAATGTTCATTGTTAGCATTTAATAGATAACCCTCCATTAATGTGCTTTTGTAAATATTGCAATCACTTAAAATATTGCTGAAAGAGACTACCACATTTGGGTCCAAGGAGTCTGCTCCATCTGCCAACTAGGTTTAGTGTATATGTGCCTACAGTGCAATCACTACAGGAATGTTTACATATACACAGCTAGATCTGAGGATTCTTGAACAAAAGAGGAAGTTTGAACTGCAATAATATACATTTATTGATAAAGTTACATAATATATATACAAATCACATACTAAACAGTATTTACAACACAATCTACAGTGTAAGTACAGTGGGTCACATGATATTTACATATTACACACAAAATTATATTTACATTACAATGTACAATATGAGAATGGAGTTCATCTTCAGGTCTGGTCATACTCAGTGCTTGTGTCCAAGGACAAAGAGAAAGCACAGCTTGGTAACAATTCATTATATCTCCTGTTATCATTCTATATATATTTGAGATATATATATATATATATATATATATATATATATATATATATATATATATATATATATCTCATAGTATATGTAGTATAGATATAGATAGTATCTATATATAGATAATGTCTAACATAATTTGATAAATGAGTTCTTGACCATGAGTGAAAGCTTCAACACAGCAACAGAAATTTATTGGTAAATAGTAAAGGTCGCAAGGATGAAACGTAGATAGGGGCTGAGTTACATGATGGCACCCCACACACAGCCCAAGCTTGCACCAGCCTGAGTGGTGGAAGTGGAATGCCAGCAAGAAAGCATTTTATCTGGGTCCCGGGAGACAGCACCAGTAAATGTAAGTGTTACTGGATCTACAGTATGTGTTTTTCAAATAAAAGAGAATTTTATGCTATGGCATTCTTTTTTACTTTTCCCATGGGCTACAGTACATGAGTGTATGAGAGGAAGGAGAAGGAGTTATTTAAGGCACCAGCCTTCAGCCATTAATGGATGACCCTGGTGGATATGGGGTGGAGGAATGGTGGAAACTCTGTTGTTGTCTATGAGCGCAAGTTGACCCAGGGCTGAGTAGGTCAAACTATCTGTTGAGTAAGGAGAAGGTGGAGGATAGCCATGAGGTGAGACAGTGGAAGAGCAGACACATTGAATGACCACTTCCTTTTTAATCAGAACACTGAAAATGGACATTTGCACTCTTATGATTTAGGAGTAGCATGGTGCATTTTTTGGAGGAAATGTTGCACTTTTTTTTTTTTTAATGGCATTTGTGTTACACAGAATTTCAAATTCCAACAGGTTTAGTTCTTCTCCGTCTCTAATTGGGTGTGGTAATGTGTTTACTAAGTGATTTAACTGAAAAAATTCCCATTCACTCAACTTCCATCCATATAATACCTCTAATTCTTGTGCGGATTTCATCTTCCCCTTTGTGATGTCTTTGATTTGTGGGTACCTTGTTCCAACTCTGAAAAGTATTTATTTTCCGGGTATGAAAAAATCTGTTCCAGTGAGGGATATTAAAGGTGAGTTGTATACCCAGTTTTCCTTTCGGTGAAATGCATCCCAAACTTTAAATACCGTATTTATCGGCGTATAACACACACTTTTTTCCCCTTAAAATCAAGGGAAAATAGTGGGTGTATGTTATACGCCGATCCCCGCTAATTGTGATCTATTGGCGGTGATCGCCGCCGAGATTCACATAGCGTGTCATTTTAAATATGGCGCCGCGGAGTTCGGAGGGACTCGGCGGAGCTGAACGAGTGCCGCCGAAATCACAGTGACTGCTCGGAGCCGGGATACACATAGTTGAGTGTATTCGTTTTTTTCCGGCGCTTCTCACAGTCACGCCCAGTCCCGCCATTGGACCTGTGTTATGTCCAGCATAGGGCGGGACTGGGCGGGACTGTGAGCGGCGCCGGAAAGAGCTGAATACACTCTCGGCGGCGTTCGTTCAGCGCCGCCGAGTCCCTCCGAACTCCGCGGCGCCATATTTAAAACTACATGAAGCTATGTATATGGCGGCGGCAGCAAGCATGGACACTGGGGGCAAGGCTGCACTGACCACTGGGGCAAAGCTTCACTGATCAGGCTGCACTGGGGCAAAGCTGCACTGACAAGGCTGCACTGGGGCAAAGCTGTACTGGGGCAAAGCTGCACTGACAAGACTGCACTGGGGCAAAGCTGCACTGACAAGACTGCACTGGGGCAAAGCTGCACTGACAAGACTGCACTGGGGCAAAGCTGCACTGACAAGACTGCACTGGGGCAAAGCTGCACTGACAAGACTGCACTGGGGCAAAGCTACACTGACAAGGCTGCAATGAACACTGGGTCAAGGCTGCACTGACACTGAAAAGGCTGCAATGACACTAACAAGGCTGCATTGATGGGCATTTTAATGTAAGTTTTTTTTTTTTCCTTAAGCTTCCCTCCTAAAAGTTTTTTTCCTTAAAATTCTCTCCTAAACTTGGGGTGCGTGTTATACGCCGGCGCGTGTTATACGCCGATAAATACGGTACATTTTTAGTCAATTCGTGAGAATCCAAATCTAGTGTTCTAAACTTACTTGGTATCCATATATTTTTGTGCAGTGTGGTTCTACTAAGAGTGTTTTCTATCTCAACCCATTTTTTTTCCTTATTTTCTTTTGTCCACTCTACTATTCGTGCTAAAATTACCGCTTTATAATACCTAAATATATCCGGAGTTGCCAAACCATCATGCTGTCTTTTCCTTGCAATTAGTGCATATTTTATTCTCGGCTTTTATTTTGCCAAATATACTTTATCAGCATTTTTTTTATTATTTTGAAAAAGCTCTGAGGAATCCCTATTGGTAACATCTGGAATTTATACATTGTTTTTGGTAGTATCACCATTTTAAGCATGTTTATTCTTCCGATCCATGATATTGGTTGTATACTCATCTTCTTTATTTCTGCCTTGATCTTGTTTATTAATGGGATATAATTTGCCAAATATATTTTCTCATACGTTGGTGTTACCGTATATACTCGAGTATAAGTCGTTCCGAGTATAAGTCGAGGCCCTAATTTACCACAAAAAAAAATGGGAAAAACTTATTGACCCGAGTATAAGACGAGGGTGAGAAATGCACAGCTACTGTAAGTGGAAAAGAGGGTCAACAATGCCCATTTGCAGCATCACTGTGCCCATTTGCATGCCTCACTGTGCCCATTTGCAGCCATAGGTCCCATGAACTTCAAACTCAGTAGTTAAGGGTTCCTAGATGCCCCCTAGCTGCAGCCAAAATTTGGGGTCTCTGAACCCAAAGGGTCCCGAAATGACATTGCTGCAGATAGACACAGTTGACCGAATTTGGGGCTCCGTATCTCGGGGCCACTTAGTGCTAAGAACCCCAAATTTGGTGTGCAAACCCAATGGAACTAGCACCATAAAATTTTCAAAGCTGGGGTTTCTAGCACCAAGTGGTCACGAGATACAGGGCCCCAAAAATCAGTTCAGAAAATGTCAAGCACTTTTCTGCAGCAGAGAATGACATTTTCCGAACCAGTTTTGGGGCCCCATATCTCAGGGCCACTTGGTGCTAGGAACCCAAGCTTTGGATATGTTATGGTACCAGGTCCACTGGGTTTGCACACCAAATTTGGGGTTCCTAGCACTAGGTGGCCCTGAGATATGGGGCCCCAAATTCGGTTCAGAAAATGTCAAGCACTTTTCTGCAGCAGAGAATGACATTTTCCGAACCAATTTTGGGGCCCCGTATCTCGGGGCCACTTAGTGCTAGGAACTTCAGCTTTGGATATGTTGTGGTACTAGGTCCACTGGGTTTGCATACCAAATTTGGGGTTTCTAGCACCAAGTGGCCCTGAGATACGGGGCCCCAAATTTGGTTCGGAAAATGAAATTTTTTGCTGCAGAAAAGTGCTTGACTCGAGTATAAGTCGAGGGGGGCACTTTCAGCACAAAAAAATGTGCTGAAAAATTCGACTTATACTCGAGTATATACGGTAATTTAATTCCTAAATATGTTCATTCTCCTTTTATCCACGTGGGACTTCTTTTTTCCCCAGTCCAATATTTAGTATTTCTGTTTTTATAGGATTTATTTTAAAATTTGAGAGTTCTCCATATTCTGTTACTTCTTTCATTATATTTGACAAAGTCACCCTTGGGTTAGTCACATACATTAAGATTTCATCGGCATACGCTGCAACTTTGTGTTCTTTTTCCCCACTCTCACCCCCCCATCCCCTGGTTATTTCACAGGGTCGCCAAAAAAGGTTCCAATGACAATACATATAGGAGTTACGAGAGCGGGCAGCCTTGCTGCATTCCGTTAAGCATCTTGAACAATATTATCTGCTCATATTCAACAAAATGCTTCAGAACTTATTGGACAGCGCTTCACAGTGCAGATTGACAATGACCCGAAGCATACTGCGAAAGCAACCAAAGAGTTTTTTAAGGGAAAGAAGTGGAATGTTATGCAATGGCCAAGCCAATCACTTGACCTGAATCCGATTGAGCATGCATTTCGTTTGCTGAAGACTAGGGATCAGCCGAACACCCCCGGTTTGGTTCGCATCCAGAACATGCGAATAGGCAAAAAATTTGTTCAAACACGCGAACACCGTTAAAATCTATGGGACACGAACATGAATAATCAAAAGTGCTCATTTTAACCACTTGCCGACCGCCTCACGCCTATATACGTGAGCAGAGCGGCACGGGCAGGCAAAATCACGTACCTGAAACGTGATTGCCTTCCCGCGGGTGGGGGGTCCGATCGGACCCCCCCCCCGGTGCCAGCTGCGGTCGGCATTTGGTTGGGAGCGATGAGAGACGAGGGGGAGACCATCCGATCGTGGCCCCCCCCTCGCGATCGCTCCCAGCCACTGACAAACATCCCCTGCCTCTGTATAGTACACAGAGGCAGAGGATGTGATGTCATCTCTCCTCGGCTGTCAGTTTCCGTTCCAGCGCCGAGGAGAGATGACATGTAAGTAAGTACACAACACAAACACACACAGTAGAACATGCCAGGCATACATTACACCCCCGATCCCCCCCCGATCGCCCCCCGATCCCCCCCCAATCACCCCCCCCCCTGTCACAAACTGACACCAAGCAGGTTTTTTTTTTTTTTTTTTTTTTTTTCCTGATTACTGCATAGTGTCAGTTTGTGACAGTTAGCAGTGTTAGGACAGTTACTGTAACCCCCCTGTAGGTCTAGGGTACCCCCCTTACCCCCCCTAATAAAGTTTTAACCCCTTGATCACCCCCCCTCACCAGTGTCGCTAAGCGATCATTTTTCTGATCGCTGTATTAGTGTCGCTGGTGACGGTAGTTAGGGACGTAAATATTTAGGTTTGCCGTCAGTGTTTTATAGCGACAGGGACCCCCATATACTATCTAATAAATGTTTTAACCCCTTGATTGCCCCCTAGTTAACCCTTTCACCACTGATCACCGTATAACCGTTACGGGTGACGCTGGTTAGTTCGTTTATTTTTTATAGTGTCAGGGCACCCGCCGTTTATTACCGAATAAAGGTTTAGCCCCCTAATCGCCCGGCGGTGATATGCGTCGCCCCAGGCAGCGTCAGATTAGCGCCAGTACCCCCCCTAATAAAGTTTTAACCCCTTGATCACCCCCTGTCGCCAGTGTCGCTAAGCGATCATTTTTCTGATCGCTGTATTAGTGTCACTGGTGACGCTAGTTAGGGACGTAAATATTTAGGTTCGCCGTCAGTGTTTTATAGCGACAGGGACCCCCATATACTATCTAATAAATGTTTTAACCCCTTGATTGCCCCCTAGTTAACCCTTTCACCACTGATCACCGTATAACTGTTACGGGTGACGCTGGTTAGTTAGTTTATTTTTTATAGTGTCAGGGCACCCGCCGTTTATTACCGAATAAAGGTTTAGCCCCCTGATCGCCCGGCGGTGATATGCGTTGCCCCAGGCAGCGTCAGATTAGCGCCAGTACCGCGAACACCCACGCACGCACCGTACACGCACCATACACCTCCCTTAGTGGTATAGTATCTGATCGGATCAATATCTGATCCGATCAGATCTATACTAGCGTCCCCAGCAGTTTAGGGTTCCCAAAAACGCAGTGTTAGCGGGATCAGCCCAGATACCTGCTAGCACCTGCGTTTTGCCCCTCCGCCCAGGCGAGCCCAGCCCACCCAAGTGCAGTATCGATCGATCACTGTCACTTACAAAACACTAAACGCATAACTGCAGCGTTCGCAGAGTCAGGCCTGATCCCTGCGATCGCTAACAGTTTTTTTGGTAGCATTTTGGTGAACTGGCAAGCACCAGCCCCAGGCAGCGTCAGATTAGCGCCAGTACCGCTAACACCCACGCACGCAGCATACGCCTCCCTTAGTGGTATAGTATCTGAACAGATCAATATCTGATCCGATCAGATCTATACTAGCGTCCCCAGCAGTTTAGGGTTCCCAAAAACGCAGTGTTAGCGGGATCAGCCCAGATACCTGCTAGCACCTGCGTTTTGCCCCTCCGCCCGGCCCAGCCCAGCCCACCCAAGTGCAGTATCGATCGATCACTGTCACTTACAAAACTCTAAACGCATAACTGCAGCGTTCGCAGAGTCAGGCCTGATCCCTGCGATCGCTAACAGTTTTTTTTGTAGCGTTTTGGTGAACTGGCAAGCGCCAGCGGCCTAGTACACCCCGGTCGTAGTCAAACCAGCACTGCAGTAACACGTGGTGACGTGGCGAGTCCCATAAGTGCAGTTCAAGCTGGTGAGGTGGCAAGCACAAGTAGTGTCCCGCTGCCACCAAAAAGACAAACACAGGCCCGTCATGCCCATAGTGCCCTTCCTGCTGCATTCGCCAATCCTAATTGGGAACCCACCGCTTCTGCAGCGCCCGTACTTCCCCCATTCACATCCCCAACCAAATGCAGTCGGCTGCATGAGAGGCATTTTCTTTATGTCCTCCCGAGTACCCCTACCCAGCGAACCCCCCAAAAAATATGTTGTGTCTGCAGCAAGCGCGGATATAGCCGTGACACCCGCTATTATTGTCCCTCCTGTCCTGACAATCCTGGTCTTTGCATTGGTGAATGTTTTGAACGCTACCATGCACTAGTTGAGTATTAGCGTAGGGTACAGCATTGCACAGACTAGGCACACTTTCACAGGGTCTCCCGAGATGCCATCGCATTTTGAGAGACCCGAACCTGGAACCGGTTACAGTTATTATAGTTAGTTACAAAAAAAAGTGTAAAAAAAAAAAAACACAAACAAAAATATAAAATAAAAATAGTTGTCGTTTTATTGTTCTCTCTCTCTCTATTCTCTCTCTATTGTTCTGCTCTTTTTTACTGTATTCTATTCTGCAATGTTTTATTGTTATTATGTTTTATCATGTTTGCTTTTCAGGTATGCAATTTTTTATACCTTACTGTTTACTGTGCTTTATTGTTAACCATTTTTTTGTCTTCAGGTATGCCATTCACGACTTTGAGTGGTTATACCAGAATGATGCCTGCAGGTTTAGGTATCATCTTGGTATCATTCTTTTCAGCCAGCGGTCGGCTTTCATGTAAAAGCAATCCTAGTGGCTAATTAGCCTCTAGACTGCTTTTACAAGCAGTGGGAGGGAATGCCCCCCCCAACATCTTCCGTGTTTTTCTCTGGCTCTCCTGTCTCAACAGGGAACCTGAAAATGCAGCCGGTGATTCAGCCAGCTGACCATAGAGCTGATCAGAGACCAGAGTGGCTCCAAACATCTCTATGACCTAAGAAACCGGAAGCTACGAGCATTTTATGACGTAGATTTCGCCGGATGTAAACAGCGCCATTGGGAAATTGGGAAAGCATTTTATCACACCGATCTTGGTGTGATCAGATGCTTTGAGGGCAGAGGAGAAATCTAGGGTCTAATAGACCCCAATTTTTGCAAAAAAGAGTACCTGTCACTACCTATTGCTATCATAGGGGATATTTACATTCCCTGAGATAACAATAAAAATGATTTAAAAAAAAAAAAATGAAAGGAACAGTTTAAAAATAAGATAAAAAAATAATAATAATAAAGAAAAAAAAAAAAAAAAAAAAAAAAAAAGCACCCCTGTCCCCCCTGCTCTCGCGCTAAGGTGAACGCAAGCGTTGGTCTGGCGTCAAATGTAAACAGCAATTTCACCATGCATGTGAGGTATCGCCGCGAAGGTCAGATCGAGGGCAGTAATTTTAGCAGTAGACCTCCTCTGTAAATCTAAAGTGGTAACCTGTAAAGGCTTTTAAAGGCTTTTAAAAATGTATTTAGTTTGTCGCCACTGCACGTTTGTGCGCAATTTTAAAGCATGTCATGTTTGGTATCTATGTACTCGGCCTAAGATCATCTTTTTTATCTCATCAAACATTTGGGCAATATAGTGTGTTTTAGTGCATTAAAATGTAAAAAAGTGTGTTTTTTCCCCAAAAAATGCGTTTGAAAAATCGCTGCGCAAATACTGTGTGAAAAAAAAAAATGAAACACCCACCATTTTAATCTGTAGGGCATTTGCTTTAAAAAAAATATATAATGTTTGGGGGTTCAAAGTAATTTTCTTGCAAAAAAAAATTATTTTTTTATGTAAACAATAAGTGTCAGAAAGGGCTTTGTCTTCAAGTGGTTAGAAGAGTGGGTGATGTGTGACATAAGCTTCTAGATGTTGTGCATAAAATGCCAGGACAGTTCAAACCCCCCCCAAATGACCCCATTTTGGAAAGTAGACACCCCAAGCTATTTGCTGAGAGTCATGTTGAGTCCATGGAATAATTTATATTGTGACACAAGTTGCGGGAAAGAGACAATTTTTTATTTTTTTTATTTTTTTTTGCGCAAAGTTGTCACTAAATGATATATTGCTCAAACATGCCATGGGAATATGTGAAATTACACCCCAAAATACATTCTGCTGCTTCTCCTGAGTACGGGGATACCACATGTGTGAGACTTTTTGGGAGCCTAGCCGCGTACGGGACCCCGAAAACCAAGCACCGCCTTCAGGCTTTCTAAGGCCGTAAATTTTTGATTTCACTCTTCACCGCCTATCACAGTTTCGGGGGCCATGGAATGCCCAGGTGGCAAAAAAAACCCCCAAATGACCCCATTTTGGAAAGTAGACACCCCAAGCTATTTGATGAGAGGTATAGTGAGTATTTTGCAGACCTCACTTTTTGTCACAAAGTTTTGAAAATTGAAAAAAGAAAAAAAAAATTTTTTTTTCTCGTCTTTCTTTATTTTCAAAAACAAATGAGAGCTGCAAAATACTCACCATGCCTCTCAGCAAATAGCTTGGGGTGTCTACTTTCCAAAATGGGGTCATTTGGGGGGGGTTTGTGCCACCTGGGCATTCCATGGCCTCCGAAACTGTGATAGGCAGTGAGGAGTAAAATCAAAAATGTACGCCCTTAGAAATCCTGAAGGCGGTGCTTGGTTTTCGGGGTCCCGTACGCGGCTAGGCTCCTAAAAAGTCCCACACATGTGGTATCCCCGTACTCAGGAGAAGCAGCTAAATGTATTTTGGGGTGCAATTCCACATATGCCCATGGCCTGTGTGAGCAATATATCATTTAGTGACAACTTTGTGCAAAAAAAAAAAAAAAATTGTCACTTTCCCGCAACTTGTGTCAAAATATAAAACATTCCATGGACTCAACATGCCTCAAAGCAAATAGCTTGGGGTGTCTACTTTCCAAAATGGGGTCATTTGGGGGGGGTTTATGTCATCTGGGCATTTTATGGCCTTCAAAACCGTGATAGGTAGTGAGGAGTAAAATCAAAAATGTACGCCCTTAGAAATCCTGAAGGCGGTGCTTGGTTTTCGGGGCCCCGTACGCGGCTAGGCTCCCAAAAAGTCCCACACATGTGGTATCCCCGTACTCAGGAGAAGCAGCTAAATGTATTTTGGGGTGCAATTCCACATATGCCCATGGCCTGTGTGAGCAATATATCATTTAGTGACAACTTTTTGTAATTTTTTTTTTTTTTTTTTTTTTTGTCATTATTCAATCACTTGGGACAAAAAAAATGAATATTCAGTGGGCTCAACATGCCTCTCAGCAAATTCCTTGGGGTGTCTACTTTCCAAAATGGGGTCATTTGTGGGGGTTTTGTACTGCCCTGCCATTTTAGCACCTCAAGAATCGACATAGGCAGTCATAAATTAAAGGCTGTGTAAATTCCAGAAAATGTACCCTAGTTTGTAGACGCTATAACTTTTGCGCAAACCAATAAATATACACTTATTGACATTTTTTTTACCAAAGACATGTGGCCGAATACATTTTGGCCTAAATGTATGACTAAAATTGAGTTTATTGGATTTTTTTTAGAACAAAAAGTAGAAAATATCATTTTTTTTCAAAATTTTCGGTCTTTTTCCGTGTATAGCGCAAAAAATAAAAACGGCAGAGGTGATCAAATACCATCAAAAGAAAGCTCTATTTGTGGGAAGAAAAGGACGCAAATTTCGTTTGGGTACAGCATTGCATGACCGCGCAATTAGCAGTTAAAGCGACGCAGTGCCGAATTGTAAAAAGTGCTCTGGTCAGGAAGGGGGTAAATCCTTCCGGGGCTGAAGTGGTTAAAGGCTTATATGCAAGTTATTGTCATAAAAAGTGTTTGGGGACCTGGGTCCTGCCCCAGGGGACATGTATCGATGCAAAAAGTAGTTTTTAATGCTGACTTTTTTTCGGGAGCAGTGATTTTAATAAAGTTTAAAGTGAAACAATAAAAGTGAAATATTCCTTTAAATTTCGTACCTGGGGGGTGTCTATAGTATGCTTGTAAAGTGGCACTTTTTCCGTGTTTAGAATACTCTGACAGCAAAATTACAAAGAAAAAAAAGTCATGAAGTAATAGCGGTTATAGTGAATTGTCTATGGGAGAAATCAAAAGTGTTAATTTTAAGGGTTAATATGCAAGATATTGTCATAAAAAGTGTTTGGGGACCCGGGTCCTGCCCCAGGGGACATGTATCAATGCAAAAAAAAAGTTTTAAAAACGGCCATTTTTAAAGGAGCAAAATGACCCCGCCCCCTCTGACAACACGGGGAATGCCATAGGGAAGTCCCCATGCGTCAGAAGAGGGCGGGGTCACCGGGTGGCCCTGCCCTCCGTTATATAAGAAGTGTCACACAGCGGAAGACTCCCACTGAGGCGGATCGTGCGGACGGAGCGGAGAAGAAGCCGGAGGAAGATGCGGGACAAGAAGAGCGGAGCAAGAAGAAGATGGAGAAGAAGAAGATGGAGAAGAAGAAGATGGAGGAAGAAGAAGAACACCGAAGGAAGACCAGAAGAAAGAAGATGAAAGAAGAAGAAATTAATAAAGGACTTGTCAAAAACCGTCTCTTGTGTTTTTAACCTTTTTGACACTTTTTTTGTGAAATGGTAGGGGTACATTTGTACCTCATTACCAATTCACACAGGGGGGCTGGGATCTGGGGGTCCCCTTGTTAAAGAGGGCTTCCAGATTCCGATTAGCCCCCCGCCCGCAGACCCCCACAACCACCGGGCAAGGGTTGTGGAGATGAGGCCCTTCTCCCCATCAACATGGGGACAAGGTGCTTTGGGGGGCTACCCCAAAGCACCCTCCCAATGTTGAGGGCATGTGGCCTGGTACGGTTCAGGAGGGGGGGCCGCTCTCTCATCCCCCCTCTTTTTTATGGCCTGCCAGGTTGCGTGCTCGGATAAGGGTCTGGTATGGATTTTTGGGGGACCCCACGCCATTTTTTTAAAAATTTTGGCACGGGGTTCCCCTTAAAATCCATACCAGACCTAAAGGGACTGGTATGGAATTTGGGGGGACCCCCACCCATTTTTTTTTAAAATTTCGGTTCGGGGATGCCCTGTGGGGAAATCCCATGCCATTTTTATCAATGAACTTTTATGTGTATTGCCAGAATAACATTTCATTATAGCCGGCGCTAGCGCTAGTACTTTTAAATTACTTTTTTCCTTTAGAAATGTAATTTTGCTGTCAGACTATTCTAAACACGGGAAAAAAAGCACCACTTTACAGGCATACTATAGATACCCCCCAGGTACAAAATTTAAAGGAATATTACACTTTTATTGTTTCACTTTAAGCATTATTAAAATCACTGCTCCCGAAAAAACGGACGTTTTTAAAACTTTTTTTGCACTGAAACATGTCCCCTGGGGCAGGACCCAGGTCTCCAAACACTTTTTATGACAATAACTTGCATATTAACCATTAAAATTAGCACTTTTGATTTTTCCAATAGACAATTCACTATAGTCGACAATTCACTATAACCGCTATTACTTCATGACGTTTTTTTCCCTTTAGAAATGTCATTTTGCTCCCAAAAAACTTCCATTTTTAAAACTTTTTTTTGCACTGAAACATGTCCCCTGGGGCAGCACCCAGGTCTCCAAACACTTTTTATGACAATAACTTGCATATTAACCATTAAAATTAGCACTTTTGATTTCTCCCATAGACAATTCACTATAGCCAACAAATCACTATAGCCGCTATTACTTCATGACTTTTTTTTCAACCAAGTATTAAAAAGTGAAAGTTTAATGGATGATTGTTATTCTGTCCCATTACTTTAGGTCCCTTAAAAAGTGAGAGGCACATATACAAACTGTTGTAATTCCTACACCGTTCACCTGATTTGGGTGTAAATACCCTCAAATTAAAGCTAAAAGTCTGCAGTTAAAGCACATCTTGTTTCTTTCATTTCAAATCCATTGTGGTGGTGTATAGAGCTAAAAAGATTAGAATTGTGTCGATGTCCCAATATTTATGGACCTGACTATACAAATAAATTTTGTACAATAACATATATGTACAGGTACTGACCACATATATTGTAAATGGACTCTCCAGGACATCCACAGCATCCAGTGGGAGATCGGTCAGCCACAGCTCCACAGAGGCCAGGGAAAAGGGGACAGGGAGGGATGAAAGAAAGAAGGAAAGGGACCAGGAGACAAGGAGGGCCCCCGAAGATGCATACTTGGTCCCCCAAGTGGACAGTAGTCCCCAGCAGCCACAATAGTTCCACAAGGGGCACCCCCAATGAGACATGTCCTCCCTCCGCAAAGAGGGCGAGCCAGAACCAATTCCGGGGAGCTGGCTGGTCGCCTCTCCCAGTCACTAGAAAAAATCAAAATAAAACAGTTGCCGTATAAGAAAAAAAACTATATTTATTTGCATTAATTAGAATTTAGTAGGTATATGTAAAGAATGCATGAAACCCAGAACCACAAGGATCAAGGATCCCCAAGGATTAAGGATCAAACATAAAGAAAAGGGGATTTGAATTCCCCGATCCGATGCTAAGTCCATCTGCATACGGGTAACCAAAGTATTTTTTCAGCAGGAAAAACTTACCAAGCTTGCTCTCAAGTCTCCCTATGGTCTGTGGTATGCTGCAGGCAGGAGTGAGTGACTGGGATACACCTGTTTAAATACCTATATCCTACGCTGAAGCAGACCTATGATAGGTCTGCTGCTTTAGGTGGGAGGTGCAGAGAAGAATATGCAGGGATTGGGTAAATGCCCTCAGAGTGCAGTGGACCCCCTGCACACGCCACCAAGTTGGCGAAGGAGAGTGATGTCCGGGTGGGAAGTTACTGGGCGTGTCTACGTCATGACGCTCCGTGCAGAACAGGGCAGCCAAGACGCATGGGTGGTGTCGTCCCACATCAACATCCTGATCCATCAGCAGCTGGGAGAGACCGACTCCCCCATGATATAAGTAAGCTCTCACTGAGAGATAATTATACAGAGATTGCATCACAATGGTACAGTACAATACACAATCTAAAAGTACATACAATAAGATGATAACACTGAACACCCACTTAATATTCAAAAATTAGAAGGATGGAAAGTCAGCTGAAAGAAACCACTGGGTATATTTAAGCCCCCAGGGGTTCCCACTCAGATCTTCCAGAGGAAAAACCCTCCAGGAAGGGCCTGAATGAGATTGTTCCATTTAGGCCAGGTGGTTTTGTCGTGTTGAGGTGAAGTATCCACCTCTGTTCTAACTGCATAAGTAGCTTGTTGGTATCTCCACCCCGTATTCCCGAGTGCATCCTATCCAGTATAAGGAAGGATATCTTGGGGGTGACCCCATCTTGTAAATCTCTGACATGTCTTCCCAGTGGGAGGCTGGGATTGCAGGTTTTCTTTGACACCATGTGTCGGTAGGCATGTTGCCAAAAGGGCTGAATGGTCTTGCCTACATAAAAACAAAAACAATCACAAAGAAGAAGATACACAAAGTCTGTTGTCTGACAGTTGGCGTGATGTTTGGGGCGATATCGTTCTCCATTGGGGAGTGTCACATGCTGTGCGGTATTCATGTAGTGGCAATAGTTAAAACAGGTAAAAGTACCTGGGTATTTGCAAGGATCTTGTCGACCCATATTGTTAAATTCACTGGAAACCAAATGGTCTTTGAGGGATCTTGCTCGTTTGAAGGTGAATGATGGTTTTTTACTTACAAATGGGCCTATGGTTGGGTCAATGGATAAGACATGCCAGTATTTGCTGGTGATTTTTTTAAAGGTTTCATGTTCATTAGAAACCTCGTTATAATAGAGATAGGGTTGGTTTTCATATATTTGATGAGGGATTGTATAGCAGATCATTTCTCGTTCTCAATGAGGCTCTGTTGTAGGCCCTTTTGAGACAAGATTTAGAATAACCGCGTAGGAGTAATCTCTCCCTAAGTAGATCAGCCTCCCTTTTGAAGGTTAGATTGTCAGTACAATTCCTACTTATCCTTAGATACTGACTGAAGGGGATAGACGCGACCAGTGCCTTGGGATGAAAACTACTGGCATGCAGTATGGTGTTGCTGGCGGTTGGTTTTCTGTAGAGACTGCTGCTAATGCGACCCGTTTCATCTTTATGGATCATGACATCCAAAAAGGTTATAGAAGATCTAATGGTCATGCGGGCCTTCCCATATGAGAAAAACATGGTTGATAAATCTGTGCCAAAGACCAATATTCCTCATAAAGGGGGCCATTGCCTCAGATTGGCCAATCATCCGCTCCCACTCCCCTAGGTACAGATTGGCGTACGATGGGGCGCACAAAGTCCCCATTGCAACGCCCTGTACCTGGAGGAAGTGGGAGCCATTGAAAGTGAAATGATTATGTTGAAATCAAGGGAGCCCAACAAAAATTCTCTAGTTTTCCGATCAAACGTACTGTCCTGAGAGATAATGTGTCTGATACAAGTTAGGCCCTTATCATGAGGTATGGAGCTATATAATGCCTCCACATCGATGGCCACCAAGAATGACGTAGAGGAAACACATAAACCATACAAAATCTGCAGTAGATGGAGAGTGTCCCGAAGATAGCTAGGGAGATTTATCACATATGGGCGCAAATGCCCATTGATGAAAGTGCTGAAACTCTTGGTTAGCGACCCATTCCCAGACACAATGGGTCTACCAGAGGGGCATTTCATACATTTATGCAGTTTTGGCAGGGCGTAAAACATTGAAATTTTGGGTTGTTTTGTTCTGGTAACTCCCATTCGGACTTTGTAATGATATTTTGTTCAAAAGCAGAGTCAACCAAGGAATAAAATTCCTCGTTGAATTTGGCGATTTTGTTTGCATTGATTTTGTAATACCATTTTTTGTTTTCCAAAATTCTCATACACATACACATACCTTTTGTTGTCCATAATAACAATATTGCCCCCCTTATCAGAGGGCTTTATTGTTATACCCGGATGTTCCTTAAGTGCTTTAAGGGCTGATCTTTCCTCCCCTGAAAAGTTATCTTGGTCAGACTTATTGATTTTAATCTTGCATATCTCACTGCCTACTAATTTGAAAAAGGCTAGCACATTGGAGTTGGTATTCAATGGCGGGAATTTATCAGATTTCTTTTTGAATGTAGGCATTGGAGGAGGTTCTGTTTGGTCAAAATGCCCCAATAGATGTTCCAAGCCGATCTGATCAATCAAATCTGGGACCTCATTCTCTTCAAGTAAGCTAACTAGTGTATCTAGGGCCTTAAGTTCTTGTGATTTGAAGTTAAGTTGGGTAGGTATCTCCTTAGAATACATTTGTTTCAATATTAACTTACGAGCGATTATTTGGAGATCCTTGATAGCCTCAAATTAATTTATTCTGATTGGGTCAAAAACTCAAACCTTATGAGAGAACTTGGGACTCCAGATCGTAGAGTACGTATGTAGATAAATTTACCACATTTAAGTTCTGGGTAGGCATTTCCAAAGAAGATTTGAATTTTCCTACCCGGTCTACATTTCATTGCGATTCAGCATTGGTGGATCCCCTGGCCCCACTCTCATCCTGTATGACAATGGATGATAGTGTTTTGGTACCTATGATAGATAGTCTGTTAAAGTAAATTTGTGTCCGAGTGAGGCAATGTGGATGCAGTGTTCCTATTCAGTGAACTATTACCTTGTGTCGCTTGTGTGCCATGATGATGTGCCGTAGGGTTTTGCGTTTCAGTAATCCGTTTTTTATGTTGTTTCCCATTGGAGCCACTTCCATTAGATCCTCTTTTGGATTTCCTGGATGTCCTTGGTCCAGACTGTCCCCTGGAGGAAAATGAAGACAATGACGAGGCATCTGACAGCTCAGGATCATTATTATAAGACTTATGCCCCGTACACACGATCGGACATTGATCGGACATTCCGACAACAAAATCCATGGATTTTTTTCCGACAGATGTTGGCTCAAACTTGTTTTGTGTACACAAGGTCGCACAAAGTTGTCGGAATTTCCGCTCGCAAAGAACGCGGTGACGTACACCGCGTACGACAAGACTAGAAAAGGCCATTTCAGAACCAAGCGTGGCACCCTTTGGTCTCCTTTTGCTAATCTCGTGTTAGTAAAAGTTTGGAGAGAGACGATTCCCGCTTTTTCAGACTCATGGTTTTCAGATCGTTTTCTGCTGTTCAGTTTGTGTTTGTGGGTTTGTATCTGCTCTTCAGTGTGTGCAGCAAGCTACACGTGACTCAGTCATTGTGTTCTTGTTCGCTTGTTACTGTTTTTCAGGTCGCTCCTCACAGGCCTTGCTGTTCTTCAGTGCGTTCTGTTACTTCGTTCTGAGCAGCGGACCATTTTCTAGCCATGTTGCATATACGTACTCCTCGTAGAGTTCGTGCTGTGCGGGGGCTTGGTGTTGGGGTCCTTACCTTTACACAAGTTCAGTCCATGAACAGGGTGGGGAGAAGTTCATGGACCAAGAATTGGTTGCTTCAGCGTGACCAGTTCTGTCATATGCCTTTGCTCCGGGAGATCCGTGAGAATAATCCTGATGATTTCAGGAACCTTCTCCGGATGACGGACCCCGTATTTCACCGTTTGTTGGCTTTGCTGACCCCTTATATTAGCAGGCAGGATACCTGCATGAGGCAAGCCATCACTCTGGAGCAGAGGTTAGTCGCCACCCTGCGGTACTTGGTGACGGGGAGAAGCCTGCAGGACTTGAAGTTCTCGACAGGCATCTCCCCCCAGGCTCTGGGTATCATTATCCCAGAGACCTGTTCTGCCATTATCCAGATCCTGCAGAAGGAGTATATTAAGGTAAGATTTGTATCGTTGAATATCACATTTTATTGTATATAATGTTTGCTAATATTTTGTAATTCTTTCCTCATTCCCTAATTACCATGATTGTAATATGCTGTGAATGTCTTCATGCATGCTGGATTTTTATGTAATTATTTTTTGTCCTTCATACATATTTGCCTTCACTTACCTCCCCAGCATGGTCTCCTGGCCCTATATTCACCTCATGTAGTCACTTAACAATGTATTTTGTCAGCTCCATAGTAGTGCTTTACCCCACACACCCCCTAAAATGTTTTTAAATGTGATTTGTGCTTTAAATTCAGGCAGAGTGCAGAGGCTTTTTTGGGGGGTTCCCCAAATCATTTGGAACCCTCCCTCCCCCCAACTGCTAAGTCAGTTGATACCAATTCTCTATCTATCCTCAATCATCTATCTGCTGACTTAGCCAAGCCCATACACACTATACCCATATCTTTAGTGGTCAGATTTATGGATGAATTCCCCAAAGCATGTAGTGCAAGGGCCTGCCTGTATACTTTCAATTGGTACTGTTTAAAGTTTTTGTATACTATTATTATCTTGATAGGTAATAGCAGAATTTTCAAATGTGCTCAAATGTGTACAGTGTGTATTTATATCTTTGTATTATGACACTTCTTACCTGTCCAGTGGGCTGCCAATAGTGTAACTAAGGAGGGGCTGGCCAAAGTAATACCCATTATTTAGGCATTCATCTCTCAATGAAGTGGAGAGGGTTACCTGTCCAAGAGCTCCCCCCCATACTGTTAGAAATGGCCCATGAGAGGGGGGGGGCAATATGATAGGTGTACCTTATACTTTGATCTTTCAAAACTCCCTCAAATAAATGTTATCTTGATGTTGACCAAGAATGTTTGTGTTTAATCTGCTTTCCCTGTTTATGTGCAAAATGACTAATGTTGTTTTTTTGTTTTGACTCCACATTTTCCTTCTACGCCACAGGAATGGCAGACTGTGGCCTCCCACTTTGCCCAGTGGTGGGACTTTCCTAACTGCGGAGGGGCAATTGATGGGAAACACGTCCACATCGTCCCACCAGCCAACTTGGGGTTGTACTATTATAATTATATGGGGTTCAATAGTATTGTGATGTTGGCGGTGGTGTCGGCTACTTATGAGTTCCTGTATGTGGACGTGGGGAAGAATGGCCGGATGTCCGATGGTGGAGTTATCGCCCAGACGGAGTTCTACAGGCATCTCCAGAATGGCAGATTGGACTTGCCACCTCCAGAAGACAATGTGGAAGGACTCCCATTCGTCTTGGTTGCGGATGAAGCATTTGTGCTGGGGGACCATCTTATGCGGCCATGCCCGATGAGGACCCTCACCCCGGACCAGAGGGTTTTTAATTACCGGCTGGCCAGAGCCAGAAGAGTGGTGGAGAACACGTTTGGAATCATGGCCAGCCGGTTCCGCCTATTTCTTACACCCATACATATGGCGGAGTATAAACTAAATATTATAATCCTGGCGTGCTGTGTTCTACACAACTTTTTACGGCAACATTCTGCCAACTGTGCTGGCTCAGTTGGGCCTGAGGCTGGAATTCTAAATGAAACAACAGTGGCCGTCCTGTCTTACCCCTCCTGAGTGCCCGTGATGTCCGGCTAAGAAACTTTGAATTATTTGCGGGTAGGGGGGCTATCAATATGCCAGACAATGTCTAAAACCGTTTTCAAATAAAAAAAATACTCAAATCTTTGGTGATATTTACTGCTTGTATTTGTTTTAGCTGACCCTGACAGAAATGTGGTGAGTCCAGAAAATGGCGTGATTGTGTAACCTTACAAAGCACTGTTGGGTGTTATTTACTAAAGGCTTGAAACTGCACTGAAACTGCACTTGTATTGCAAAGTGGATTTGCCCTTAGGAAATAACACCCATTGTCACAGAAAACAGCAATTAGAGCACCACAAAAGTGTTGTATTGTTGAGACAATAATCCACACATTCTTGATTAACAATCTTTTTAATACCAGCACAATCACATGTGCATTTAGAAAAGGTTCAAACCAACATGTTTTGGGGTCACATTAAAAAAAGTATAAATGTCCATTTAAGATAAAACAGGCATGTTTAAAACCAACAAGAAAGACACAAATCTTGAACTTACAAAGTTCACATTTGGTAGAACTTGAAGGCAATATCAGACATGAGTATTTACAAACTGTGTGACAAACTAACATAACATACACAACTCATGAACTTACAAAGTTCAACATTGCAAAAAAGAGGGCAATATCAAACATTTCATAGTGTGAAAAAGGTCTTGATCTTGCCTTCATCAAATGGGGTGAAGTCACCCCAGGAAGAGCCAAATTTTGAAGATGCACACAAATTTACGAATGTCAACATGTGCTACTTGCCATCACGGGGGGATCAAGGGACGTGTTTTGGGGGTGCAACCCCATCCTCACAGCTACTTTATTAGTGAGGAAGGGGTTGCGCCCCCAAAACGCATTCCATTGATCTCCCGTGATGGCAGATAGCACATGTTGACACCTTGTGTGCCTCTTCAAAATTTGGCTTTTCTCCAATTTATCAAAAAATGTCAAAAATTTGTAGCACACAAAAAAACAAAGGGATTTGGAGGGGTTTTAAACTCTCCCTAAAACATTAATGATGTTCTTCATTTTTTGAAGAACATCATTGATGTTTTTCTTGATGTTTTCCAAGTCCCTATTATACCCCATGATCTCCCCAATCAGGATCTGTGCACTTTCCGAGGTGAAAGGATTTGGATCCCCAACATCACGATCACCTAAAAAGAGAGAAACAAAAAAACACCATGTATGATAAATATGCCGGCATCCATCTCTTACCTGAGCCTGTGGTCGCAGACACTCGCCACATCTTCCTCCTCCTGCTCTGTGTTGCTTGGGTGGATTTCCCCTTCTTCCAGAGGTGGGGGGTCTGTGGTCTCCTCAGATGAGGGGTGTCCTCCGAGTCTTTTCTCCGCTATGTAACAAAAAATTGGTATACTTAGCACACAAATATTTGATGTCAGAACTATAAATATGAAACATTGCTTGGAAGTGGGGTACAATTGTCTATTTTGGCAGAGTTCCAAGATGTAGAATTTTTAGTGTCCTTTGACAAGCTTCAATACTTTACCTGTTTTGTACAAGCTTCACAGATGGAGACACCCCTATAGTATACACTGGAACACCTGTGTGGGCTCCCTAATAAAAAGGGTGTTCTTGTGTCCCACACTAGTGCTCCAGCGTCCAGATGTGAAAAATGCTGCTGAGTGTCCTCTCCTTACACAGAATCTAGTCTGCATTTCATTCTAGTTACAAACCCATCTACACAACCAAATTAGTTTCAGACAAGTAGGCCCTAAAAAATGTGGGCAAATGCATATGGCCAAAACAATGGTGTTTTCTAGGCTGCATGAAAAATGTTTGATACGAATGAATAATGTGCCCATGACCATGAAAGTTGCCATTTTAAACAGTTAAGAAAAGCACATGGAGCAGCACGAACATAATAAACATAAAAAGAATAGGAACACAGCACAACTACTTACTTTTTTGCAGCACTCTCCAGATTGTTTTGTACTGCTCGTGCTCTCTTAATTTCAGGTCCGACCACCGCTTCCTGAGCTGATCTTTCGATCGTCGTACCCTGAAATTCCGGTGCAGACTTTTAACCACTTTCGCCATGATCTTGACCTTTCGGACATTGGGGTTGGGGTAAGGTCCATACTTCCCGTCATAGTCGGCCTTCTTCAGGATGTCGACCATCTCCAACATCTCCCCAAAGGACATATTTGATGCCTTATATCGTCTCCTTCTGGATTGGGACGTTTCAGGCTTCGGGCTTTCCTCCTCCTCGTTGGTGTAATTATCAGACACCTGCTCTGACTCCGCCATGTGCTCTTTCCCACTGCGACGAACGAGAAGGGGTGGGAATAGACTAGAAAGAACGTCAGGGGGGCGGAGTTTCACGCATGCGCAGTGTCTATAAAGCGTAACATGCGTGCGTAGTATGTACGATCTGTGAGCGGAGGAAGGAGTAATGGAGACGCCAATCGTGATAGCGAAGGTAAGATTTAACATTGGGCCTATACTGCTTCTAGATTGAGGCCTGTAGTTGCACAAGTTTAGAAGACTTTAGGCTGACATTAGGGTTTGTCTTGTGTTGTGTCTTGCAGTGAAAATGGATATCTTGAAAGATGAGGACTTTATGCCAATCTTCATAGATATGTTCAGGGAGCTTCCCTGTCTATGGGAGATAAACCACCCTGAATATAAGAACCAAACAAAGAGGAAGGCAGCGCTGGATAATTTGTTGGAATTCGTGAAGCAGGTGATCCCCACGGCAGATATCACCTATTTGAAGATCCTAATTGGTGGCCTGAGGAGCACATATCTAAGGGAGCACAAGAAGGTCCAGGATTCCCAGAGATCAGGAGCTGCAGATGACATTTATGTCCCCAGGCTGTGGTACTATGACAGGCTGCATTTTCTGGCAGGTCAGACTGAACCCAGGCCAGCACTCTCCACTCTTCCTTCCACGCTTCCTTCCCCCTCAGCTGAGGCTTCTGACGCCCAACCTGCGCCTTCCAGACAGCAACATGTGGAGGAGCCCAGCTTGAGCCAGGTATAGCATTCTTCTAAATATTTCTGGTTGTCCAATCAATGATGTTAACTAGATGTTAGTTTGGAGTACTCATTTATGATTGTGATTGATGAAGCCAAAACTAAAACCATGTCCCTTTTTCATACACAGGGAAGTCTCAGCCAGGAGGTGGCCGGGCCATGCAGGCTGCCTGATATCCAGGTCCCTCCCCTCCACCTTCAAAGACAAAGTGGCAGGGAGAGGAGTAACCTGGAGGAGGCTACCATAGGCCTCTTTTGGAAGGCTACAGAGGCCCTGAGAACCCCCCACACTGTGGAGGAGGACTTTGCTGGCATAACTGCCTGCAAAATGATGCAGATGGAGGAGGGACAAAGACTCCTGTGTGAGTTCCTTATTTTGGAAGCTCTCAATAAGCGATTGAGGGGCCAAATAACATGTGCTACCCACATTTGTGACCTCACACATGGTCCTCCTCCTCCAGGTCCTACTCCTCCTCCTCCTCCAGGTCCTACTCCTCCTCCTGCCACATCTCCAACACCAGAGCCACAGCCGGGAAGGAAGCGTGGAAGGAAGACCAGAGAGTAATGACCCTGGGTTCAGTCTGGTCTGGCAAAATATGCAGCCTCTTGTAGGACCACAGCCTGGGGACATAGATGTCATCTGCTGCTTTCATGATCTCTGGGACTTCTGGACCAGACTGCACTCCCTTAGATATGGACTCCTCAGGCCACCAATTTTGCTTTAAAAGAATTGATGTCTGCCCTGGGGGTCAAAGGCTTCCCCAATTTCTGTGGTTTCTCCAGCGTTGCCTCCCTCTTTGTTTGGTTCTGAGCCCTTAATAAAGGAATTTTGGGTTCAATTATACTCGCCTATGTGTGTTTTCCTTCAAAAAGGACAGTTTGTTGGTGAGTAGGCAGGTACATTTCAAAAATACAATGTGAAATTAACAAGGGACACCAACACCAAACAATCTCCTTGAGATTAAATAATACAAGATATCAATGGTGTTGTGGTAACTTGACACACAAGACACACAAAAAAATATTATGGAGTAAAACACAAAAAAACACAAATAAAAAAACAGCCTTGAAAAAAATACAACCCCCCGCCAAAAAAAAACAGCCTTGAAAAAAAAAAAAAATTAACAATAACCAAAAATTAATTTGGTCAGATGTGACAAATCAAAATATATTGAGGGAATCCCGAAAAATAATAAAGAAATAAGTTTGTGAGAAGTCTGTGTGAATATGAGCAGCAAAACTATTTCATTCTTCTAGCATTATAAAGAAGAAGAGAGTGCGCTGTATTAAACAATTTAAAACATTGCAGCATGACGAAAGTGCTGTATCTATTCCGAACGCTAATTTTATCAGACCAAGCTGTTCCGTCTCTGAATTTCTTCTGAGCATGCGTGGCACTTTGTGCGTCGGAATTGTCCACACACGGTCGGAATTGACGCAATCAGATTTTGTTGTTGGAAAATTTTATAGCCTGCTCTCAAACTTTGTGTGTCGGAAAATCTGATGGAAAAAGTCCGATGGAGCCCACACACGGTCGGAATTTCCAAAAACACGCTCCGATCGACCGTGTGTACAGGGCATTAGCTTTAAAGTTAAACTTGGATTTAGTTTGACTATTTTTCCAGTTATACGCTTTTTGTTCAATAAAGGCAGTCTGGTCACCCAGGAGTTTGTTTTCCTTTTTCACCAGAATGCTCCTATTAAATTGTTCCAAGTGTGCATTCAGGTCACTATCCAATTGTGCAAAGGATATATGTGTTTTAAATGGTATCAATTGCGTGTATAGGGGGTTCAAGTTCCCTATCAATTTGTTTGATAATTCTTCTATATTCTTATATTAGGATGGACATCATGCTTTCTGAGCATGCTGATAGGTTTTTTCCCATGCCTCTTTAAATGATGGTTCTATATGCTCCATAGTGGAAAAAATTTGGATTCATAATCCAAACGGATTGATATTGTTTCTCAGATAGTGTTCAAAAGAATGTATGTGCCAGTGATTCCAAAATTTTTTCCAAAAGTCTTCTAAGGTTTAAAAAGATCTAGGATAATTCAGAGTCCTTCTGCTCTTTTTGGGAAAAATTCTTATAGAGACCAGACATGGCATTGTCCCAATTCTTACCGGCACAATTAGTGTAAATTTTGTTAAGTAAATAGAATAGATATAGGTATAAGGTAACATAAAGGGGGGATACTTCGGCGAGGAAGTGGGTGTTTGCTGCTCTGAATTTGAATATAAAGAAATGGTGTCACCCCAGTATGAAATTAGATTGTTAGTGAGCCCACATCCCTAGTAAAGTGGAAGAAATCACTCAAAAAGAGTGTGGATCCTAATGGGACTTTAAATTGGGTCACTAGTCACTATGTTAATACAAAGGTAGAAAAAAATATTCTTTAAAATATATTATATTTATTGTAGAAAAAATATAAAATGGATCACTATGACATATACCAGATTTACATATCTAAAATGGATGCACATTAGCAGATGTTAGATTTAACCACTTCAGCCCTGGAAGAATTTACCCCCTCCCTGACCAGAGCACTTTTTGTGATTCGGCACTGCGTTACTTTAACTGACAATTGCGCAGTTGTGCGACGTGGCTCCCAAACAAAATTGACGTCCTTTTTTTCCCACAAATAGAGCTTTCTTTTGGTGGTATTTGATCACCCCTGCGGTTTTTATTTTTTGCGCTATAAACAAAAAAAAAGCGACAATTTTGAAAAAAAACGCATTATTTTTTGCATTTTGCAATAATAAATATTCCCCAAAAATATATAAATTTTTTTTTTCCCTCAGTTTAGGCCGATACGTATTCTTCTATATATTTTTGGTAAAAAAAATCGCAATAAACTTTTATAGATTGGTTTGCGCAAAAGTTATAGCGTTTACAAAATAGGGGATAGTTTTATGGCATTTTTATTTATTAATTTTTTTTACTAGTAGTGGCGGTGATCACGTCAGACAATTTTTGCGTGATTTTGGGACCATTCACATTTATACAGCGATCCGTGCGATTAAAATCGCATTGATTACCGTGTAAATGTGACTGACAGTGAAGGTGTTAACACTAGGTGGCGCTGTAGGAGTTAAATGTATCCTAGGGATGTGTTCTAACTGTAGGGGGGATGGGCTAGCAGTGTCACTACACTGATCGCTGCTCTCGATGACAGAGAACAGAAATCAGTGACACTGTCACTAGGCAGAACAGGGAGATGCTTGTTTACCTTAGCATCTCCCCGTTCTTCCTCTACATGAGGCGATCACAGGTATCCCCACGGCGCGCACGCAATGGCACGGCGGCAATTTCAAAAGGATTTACAGGCACGTCCTTTTGTCTAGCCATGCCATTGTGCCGACGTACATCGGCGTGCGCCGGTCAGCAAGCAGTTAAACATGAGACATAAACCAGTTCTATTGAAAAAAATGTAATAGACAATAGAAATAACCCAACGTTTCGAGGTAATTTAAAGGTAAACCTCTTCTTCAGGGGTAGTAGGTTTGGTTACGATGAATTTTTTTTTTTTTCCAAACGTTTTTATTATGGTATATCAGTAGAATAAACAAGTGATAGACATTATCAGCTATAAGATGGCCTAGATCAAGTACAATCAAAATTGTGAGTACAATCAAACTTGTAAATACAATCGAACTGAGAATACAGACTACAGGAGAGAAGAAACAAGTGTACTAGGACACATATGCATAAGAGCCGCTTGTTGAGTACAGGGGATTTGACACTATTCGGACTCCCCCATACACCCCATTGGGAACAGACTGTGTCATGGGGAAGGACAGCATCATCAGCCCCATACCTACATACACCTATAATTGAGAAAGCAAGATTATATAGTAAACAATTAAGATGTCTAACTGGGTGAACTCAGGGAGTATCAAAGATCTTGTCCGCTTACCCCTAATGGGGGAAGCAATGAGATCATATTAAAGAGATAGATTAGAGAGAGGTGTTAGTATGAATGAAACAGGAGTAGGAAAGCTGATAAAACATTCTCGTGTATATTCAGGAATCGTTAGTAAGCCTTGGATTGTACAGTTATATAGAGAGACACACAAAAGAGGTGTTGACTATTGGCTCTATCCAGTCTAGATCGTACTGGGGGCCAGTTCTTATGAGTGAAGTAGTTTAACACAGAGCGGTGTAATAGTCAGGTGAGTTTTATACTTCTAGTGTGTGCTAACCATGGGGACCAGTGTCTATGGAATTTGTTCCCTGTCAGATTAGCTTTGGAAAAAAGATATTCCATATGACAGTGCTCATTAAGCGTGTTAATGAGAGAAGTGATAGTTGGTGGGAGTGGGTTTTTCCAGGCGCGGGCTAAGACTGCATGCGCTGCTATTAAAATATGTTAAATAATTGGGATTTTGGCTGTAGGCCAAGATTGGGAGTCTAAACCAAAGAGAGCCATCTGTGGATTTAATTGTTGGGAGATGTTAGTTGTGTTAATGATTAATGTCCCCAGTTTCATCACAATTTCTCCAGCATTTTGAAGATTGAGAAGAAAATATGGATGCCAGTCTAGCAGGTGTGTAGTACCATTTATGGTAAATCTTCATGAGGGTTTCCCAGTGGAATACATTTTTGGAAAAGATAGACAGGAGACGAAGAGTTCGGTACCATTCTTCTGTAGGAAAGGAGGACTTTAATTTTGATTCCCAGTATAGTACACTCGCTGGTTTGTGTGTGGTTAATGTTCGTGAGAGTAGAGTGTAGATGTAGGAGATGCCCTTGACTTTGTTGGTGGAGTGAACATAGTAGGAGAGCAGGTCCCTGGAGGTAATTTCTGTAGAAGTAGGCAGTTTTGAGAGTATATGTCGGATCCTGAGATAGATGTAAAAATCTTTGCTTGATAGACCGAATTCCCTGGTAAGTTGTTGGTAACTTTTGAGGTTCAATTGGAGGTATAGGTCTCCAATTGTCTTAATTCCAGCTTCATACCAATGTTGAATAGTTAAATTCGGAGATAGGAGCTGCAATGCGAGAATTGGAAGTAGTTTCAAGGTGTCTGTGTGTATTCCTTGATAGGTGTGGCATACAGCATTCCATGTTGCGATAAAGGCATTGACCGTAAGAAGGTATGAGCGCGGAGCATGGAAGTTCATCCAGGTTGCTGATAATACTAGTTGTGGGGTACTCAGTATAGCAGTTGATTCAATTTGATGCCACAGTGTAGTAGGGTGCGAAGACCACCACTGCTTTACTTGATCTAAGATGACTGCTTTATAGTACCATTTGATATTGGGTGCACCCATCCCAGCACAGGTAGTAGGAGAGGAGAGTATTGAAGCTTTCAGTCTTAGTTTGCGAGCTGCCCAAATAAAGGAGTTAAGAATTTGCTGTATTTTGGATAGTTCTTTCGGTAATATCGGTAATGGTAGTGTTCTAAAGTAGTAAAGAACATGTGGGAGAAGAAACATTTTGGTCAGGGCTACTCGTCCAGCCCATGATGCTGTAATGGATGACATAGCCGAAGTTATGGTTAGTAGTTTCTGATTAAGGGAAGATAAGTTAGTGCGAAGGAGCGTGGAGGAAGGGGATACAAGTTGGATGCCCAGATATGTCATTGAGGAGCCGGGGGCCCAGGAGAAAGGGGAAGCCTTGGAAATCTCCATTTGATTGAGGGTGATATTGAAATGCCAATCATGGATGACTTAGAGTGGTTCAGTTTATACATTGAGATCTTACTAAAATCATCAAGTACTTGAGATAAAATGGGGAGCAAATTTAGAGGGTCAGTAAGTGCAATAATAACGTTGTCTGCATAAAGCCCTATTTTGTGATGGGTGTCTCCAACCAGAATCCATGAAATGAGGGGGTTTGTGCGGATGGTTTGGGCTAGGGGCTCATTCACCAAGGCAAAGATCAGGAGCAAGAGTGGACACCCCTGTCTAGTACCATTGGTGATTGCAAAGGAATTAGAGAGAATGCCTGAAGTCCATACCTTAGCGCTGGGTGAGGAATAGAGACCTAGGATGGCTTGCAAAAATTTGCCCTCTATGCCAAATTTTCTCAGAACCCCTTCCAGATAGCCCCAGTGGACTCTATCAAACTCCTTCTCTGCGTCAAGAGAGATCAGCAGAGAAGGCGTTTGGTGATGTTCAGCCCAGTGAATGAGATCCACAAAGCGACGGGTGCCATCAGAGGCCTGACGTTGGGGGATGAAGCCTACCTGATCTGGGTGTACTAGGTAAGGCATGTGTTCTGATAAAGGCGTGGCTAATAATTTGGCATATATCTTGAGGTCAGTGTTAAGAAGTGAGATGGGGCGATAATTAGCCGGGTCATGGGGGGATTTTCCTGGTTTGTGGATGGTGGAGATGGTGGCCTCTAGTGATTCGGCTGGAATTTCTCCGGTAGCAAGGAATCTATTTAATGAGTTGCAAAGGTTACATAGTTACATAGTTAGTCAGGTTGAAAAAAGACACAAGTCCATCCAGTTCAACCATAAAAAAAAAAAAAAAATATTGTACAATCCAATATACCCAATACTATACCCACAGTTGATCCAGAGGAAGGCAAAAAACCCCAGCAGAGCATGCTCCAATTTGCTACAGCAGGGGAAAAAATTCCTTTCTGATCCCCCAAGAGGCAATCGGATTTTCCCTGGATCAACTTTTCTTATAAATGTCAGTACCCAGTTATATTATGTACACTTAGGAAAGTATCCAGGCCTTTCCTAAAGCAATCTACTGAGCTGGCCAAAACCACTCTGGAGGGAGTCTATTCCACATTTTCACAGCTCTTACTGTGAAGAAACCTTTCCGTATTTGGAGACTAAATCTCTTTTCCTCCAGTTGTAAAGAGTGCCCCCTTGTCCTCTGTGTTGACCATAAAGTGAATAACTCAACACCAAGTTCACTATATGGACCCCTTATATATTTGAACATGTTGATCATATCCCCCCTTATTCTCCTCTTCTCAAGAGTGAACAAATTCAGTTCCTCTAATCTCTCCTCATAGCTGAGCTCCTCCATGCCTCTTATCAGTTTGGTTGCCCTTCTCTGCACTTTCTCCAGTTCCCCGATATCCTTTTTGAGAACTGGTGCCCAAAACTGAACTGCATATTCCAGATGAGGTCTTACTAATGATTTGAAGGTGTGGGATTAATTGCTCGCAGTATGTTTTATAATATTCATTTCCAAAGCCATCTGGTCCTGGGGCTTTGTGTGATGGTAGCACCTTAATAGCGCTCCGGACTTGGATCGAGAAGGGTTGGGCTAAGTCTGTTGCTTGTGTTGGGGTTAGGGAGGGGAGACTCAATTTGGAAAGAAAGTTTAGAATATTTGTGCCAGTGGGCTGCGTCTCAGTGGGGGAGTGATTTAAGTTGTACAATTTAGAGTAGAAGGAGCTAAAACAATCAGCTATGTCTTTGGGGTTGGTAAGCTTATGACCATTAGAGTCTATGAGAAAAGGGCATTTGGATTGAGCTGCCTTACGTTTGTATTGTTGCGCTAAAATCTTTCCTGTCTTATTTCCCTGGGAGTACCAGGTAAGTTTTAGTTTCCGCATATAAAAATCATGCCCGCTCTGAAGATATGAGCTTAGATCAGACCTGAGTTTGCGGAGTTTGTCATGGGTGGCCTCTGAGGGTGATTGTATATTACGTCTTTCTAGGGTTCTTATATTGTCTAGGAAGGTGTTAAGGGTTGCGTTGCGTTTTTTCTTCTCCTGGGCACCCATTTTTAGTAGAGTCCCTCTTACGACAGATTTGTGAGCATTCCAAAGCGTGGTAGGATTAGATACAGAGCCTTCATTTAGGGTAAAGTAGTCATCGATCACGGATTCAACCTGCTCCCTACTGTCCTTGGTACTAATTAGGGAAGTGTTTAGTCGCCACAATTTGTGTGATGTGGTGGTGGGTGATAGGTTGAGTGTGATAGATACAGGGGCATGGTCAGACCATGATATCACTCCGATAGAGGAGGTGGTAATGGATTGTAGTAGTACTTTGGATGTCAGGAACAGGTCGATCCTTGAATAGGTTCTTTGGGAGTTGGAGTAAAAGGTGAAATCTTTCTCAGTGCTGTGTTGACATCTCCAGGGGTCATAGAACTCTTCTAAGAGTACCATAGAGGAGAGGGCAGTGGATCTTCTCCTCTTTGAGGTGGAAGTATCAAGTGAGTGGCCAAGTACATCATTAAAGTCGCCACATAGGATAATTTGGTCTCTCGGGTAATGTTGAATTTTTTTTTTATAGTAGCGTTATAAAAGGATTTTTGGTGGGTGTTCGGGGCATAAAGATTAACTATTATCAGAGGTTTGTTGTTAAAATGAGCCGATAGTATTAGGTACCTGCCAGAGGGATCTAGTTCTATGCTGGAAACTGAGAGGGACACGGTAGAACGTACCGCTATCATCACTCCTCTTACTTTCTTATTAGTTTGAGAGTGGAAAGTATGTGGGTATAATTTGTGGGTGCAGCGTGGTGGAGTGATTAAGGAAAAGTGTGTCTCTTGAATACATAATATATCGGTGCGTTGGGAGATCGCTTCCCTCCATAGCATGGATCGTTTGCATGGGCTATTTAAACCCTTGACATTAAGGGAGGTGATTTTGAGTGACATGTGTAGCAATTAGTAGATGTCAAGGTGACACTGAGAATGTTCTAACCTGTAAAGGTATGAGTAGTATGTAACCGAACGTTCTTCGATTAGTAATGTGTTTACTGTTTGCTTACGTAAGTAGACAGTAAAAAAAAATATGACTTCTATACAGTAATCAGAACTGATATAGAGATTTCATAGACTTAGTTGAACAAATCTGTTACAAACATAAAAAGGAGAAATATAGTAACTTAAGAAAATGCTGTGTGCTTTGCACACTATAGCAGTAGGGCGAGGTAAGTCAACCAGTAGTGGAGGTACTCCTCCACAATTTTAAAGCAAGTGATATCCAGCTGGCTTTAGGGACGACCTGGGAGGTTATCCCTATGTAATCTGACAACTAGAGTTTATCCTTCGTCACCCATTTGTTGGAAATCCTGGAGGATCGCTTGTTTACAGGTGTTGTTGGAGGCGGCTTGGGGACAATTCCCCAGTTATGCAACTGTTTAATCCCATCTTTGGGTGTCAAAATTGCGACCTGCTGATGCTGATAATTGACAAGTAGTTTGGTGGGAAATCCCCATTTATATGTGATTTTGTGTTCCATGAGGATCAAGGTAACTGGAGTAAAGGCTTTGCGTGCTTGCGAGGTGGCCGCAGAAATGTCATTATAGAGTTGTATTTTGGAAAAAGGTTCAGGGAGGTTGCGGAAAGATCTTTGCTGCTCTCATAATTTGTTCCTTAGAATGAAAAAAATGGACTCGAGCCAGGATATCTCTGGGCAGAGATTCAGGTAGGTGCTGTGGTTTGTGAATTCTATGGGCTCTGTCAATGAGAAGGTCTTGCGGCGTCAATGTCGGCAAGATTTTGCGGAATAATTGGTGCAGGTATGGGGTTATCTCAGCAGGTGTTATGGCTTCTGGCACTCCCCTAATTTTGATATTATTCCACCTGGAGCGGTCTTTAAGGTTGGCGATTTTAAGACACATTTGTTGGATAGCCTCTGTGTGTTCATCCTGTATGTCTACAGTGGTGTTATGGGCTATGGTAGCTGCTGACAGGTGCTGCTCAATATGATCAATACGGTCCTCCAGGTCATCCACTCTATCAAGTAGATGATTAATTGAGGATCTATACTCTCATTGCATATCAGATTGTAGGGAGAGCAGCATTGCTTTTAGTGTGTGTTCTGAGGCTGGATTATCCATTGTTGTATATGCAGCTAGGGATGCTGTGGGTGTATCAGCCGATATGGCACTACAGGTCTCAGCACCACGCTGTCTCTTCATAGGGGGAGGCTTTGTGGGAGAGTGCACTGGGGAGTTTGCAGACCTCTTACCTCTATCTGCTGGAGAGTAGGCTGGCTGTGGTTGCTGCTCTACAGACTCCTCCATGTCTGAGATAGGGTCATCAGTTTGCGCGGTCACTGCCTGTGCTGTCTGTGATGAGGGAGCTCCGTCCCAGCTGGCGCCATCTTGGGCTGGTGTCTTGGCGGCCCTCATGTAAAAATCTATCAGTTTCCGCGATCCGTGGGTGTCGGATTGTCCGTGGGTCATATTCCTGGGGATGCTAGGAGTCAGCTGCCCCTCTATGGGGAGATGATGGGCTAGGTAGAAGCGCTGGATGCCGCTGAGTAGCTCTGTGGAGGAGCGGAGCTCCGTGTTCAGGCGGCCATTCTCGTGTGTGGCCAGGCCACGCCCCTACGATGAATTTTAATTTTAAATCTTCAGCAAGCATAGCCTAATTGATAAAGCACCAGTGTATAACACGTGCCCCTAAGTTTAGGAGGGGATTTTAAGAAAAAAAACTTTTTAAGGAAAAAAAAACTTACATTTAATTGCTCACCAATGCAGCCTTGTCAGTGTCATCTGCAGCCTTATCAGTGTCATCTCCAGCCTTGTTAGTGTCCATCTCCAGCCTTGTCAGTGTCCATCTCCAGCCTTGTCAGTGTAATTTGCAGCTTTGCCCAGTGACATTGCAGTTTAAATATGGTGCCGTGTAATATTGTATTGCGCAGGCGCCGTGTCTTCTGAGACTTTCGGCGTCTCCTTTGTCTTCCGTACTGCGCAAGCGCTGTGGGGCGGACACTATCCGATGGGGGACGCTTCTCGTCAGAGCACCACCGAGAACATAGCCGAGTGTACTTGGCTAGGCTCAGCTAGCTCCGCTCACAGTCACACCCAGTCCCTGTGTTATGTCCATCATAGGGCAGGACTGGGCGTGACTGTGAGCGGAGCTAGCCGAGTACACTCGGTTATGTATGTATCTCGATGGCGCTCGCTCCTCCACTCACAGTCAGTGGAGGATCGGCGGGGATCAGCGCATAACACGCACCCACGATTTTCCCCTGATTTTAAGGGGAAGAAAAGTGCATATTATACGCCGATAAATATGGATTTTGTACAATAACATATATGTACAGGTACTGACCACATATATTGTAAATGGACTCTCCAGGACATCCACAGCATCCAGTGGGAGATACTGTAGGTCTTACTTGAAGAGAATAAGATCCCCGATTTGATCGATTGGATCAACTTGGAACCTCCTCCAATGCTTACATTCAAAAAGAAATCTGATAAATTCCCACCATTGAATATCAACTCCAATGTGCTAGCCTTTGTCAAATTAGTAGGCAGTGAGATATGCAAGAATAAAATCAATAAGTCTGACCAAGATAACTTATCAGGGGAGGAAAGATCAGCCCTTGAAGCACTTACGGAACATCCAGGTATAACAATAAAGCCCTCCAATAAGGGGGGCAATATTGTTATTATAGATGTAGCAATTACTCTCTGTGGAGCTGTTGGTTTAAAGCGGGCTGTTACCGTCACCTTCGTTACCTTCGTTACCTCAATTTCACCGGAACGGGGTCTAGGTTCCCATTGAGTTTAATACCAGACAATGTACCGGACACTTTAGAAGCTTTTCCAATGCTTTAATAAATGCAACTGAAGGAAGTAGCAGGAAAGAGGTAGAAGAAGAGTTGCAGGGAAGTTCAAATACCTTTTCTTAGTGTAGTATTAGGAATTGGAATCTTGTAGATGCATGTACTCTCTTTTTAGAGCTGAATCTTTGCCCGCCTGGATAGGTTTCTCTCACTAACCTAGCAGCCAGTACGCAACACGAACAAAAGTCTCTGCCACAGACTTGATTGGAATAGAAACCCATACGATCCTCTGCCACAGGATGTAATGGTTTACGATGAATAGCCAACACAGCACTAGAACCTTTAAGCCGACCTGGCAGTACTATGCGGTAGGATTACTTAAGGATACATCCTTCAACTGAGTCACCAGGCCCCTCTCCAGACCAGCACTCTGCATGATCCTTCCATGATGAGTCCTCCTCTGTGATCTTCTCAGTTGTCCAGCTTCTTCCCGTAGGACAGACAGCCCAGGACCATTCCCTTGCCGCTATGGTAGGCCCCAGACAGGCTTCTGGGCCCACCCACCCGCTGCAGTAACGTGGGCTTCCCGGTCGGAGGACCACGAGGTAGTACTCCTAGCACATACCTGTCGGCCAGGAGGGCCAGCAGGTGGAACAAAAACGAACCCTAAAACATGGTGTCTGACCCATAAATACCCTCTCCCAGAATGCAACTCTGAGGACCACCTCCACCGAGTTATCTCCGGGACAGAGGAGCACTCATACGCTTCAACGTGTTGCCTTTCCAACACTGACCCATGGTGACAACGACACCGACAGGCACAGTGTGAAACTACATGCAACTCAGCCAAGCTGGAACAGAGACAAATCTGACTATGTATGAACAGATAACCCACTAGATTTACCTATAAGCTGTAGATTGAAAATCTAGCAGCCCTACATGGACAACAAAAGGTATATCGACATGTGTATGATAATTTTGGAAAACAAAAAATGGTATTACAAAATAAATGCAAACAAAATCGCCAAATTCAACCAGGAATTTTATTCCTTGGTTGACTCTGCTTTTGAACAAAATATCATTACAAAGCCTGAATGGGAGTTTATCAGAACAAAACAAATCAAAATTCGAACATTTTACGCCCTGCCAAAACTGCATAAATGTATTAAATGTCCCTCTGGTAGACCCATTGTGTCTGGGAATGGGTCGCTAACCAAGAATCTCAGCACTTTCATGGATGGGCATTTGCGCTCATATGTGATCAATCTCCCTAGCTATCTTCGGGACACTCTTCATCTACTGCAGATTTTGGATGGTTTATGTGTTTCCTCCACGTCGATGTTGGTGGCCATCGACGTAGAGGCATTATATAGCTCCATACCTCATGATAAGGGCCTAACTTGTATCAGACACATTATCTCTCAGGACAGTAAGTTCAATCGGAAAACTAGTGAATTTTTTTTGGGCTCCCTTGATTTCATCCTTCAACATAATCATTTCCGAGGCGCATGCGCGGTCGGCTCCAAGATGGCTGCTTGAGTCCGGAGCCCCGCGCTGCCTCAGCCATACGGCACACATAGCGGGGGGTCCGGGGCCCCGGGGACCGCAAAATATACCCACACCGCGGGCGGAACAGCTGGGGCACAAGCCCATGAAGGCAGGTTCGTGCAGGAGGGACCTGGAGCCGCGTTTTAGAGCCTCGGCGGGACGGGCCGAATCCAAGATGGCGGACGCCATGCTGCAGACCACACAGAATGCTGCACAGCACACTGAGGAGAGACAGGGAGACAAGCTGTCCTATGCTGCAGTGACCCGCTCTACCCATCCTGGGACCCCAGTGAGTACTGCTAAACCTGCTACTCTCACCCCAGCATATACAGAGCCCATCACTACACAGGCGCTGGAGGAGCTTCAGCACTTGTCCATGGGGCCTACCTCTCCTAACACAGGGACAGGGCCTGTTCTAGCTGACATACCATCTCACACACTGCTCTCTGCTCCAGACCTCTTCTCCCAATTGTCAGCCCTTCTAGACAGAGGCCTAGCACAAACCGCAGCTAAAATTACGGGAGATATCAGGGAAGACTTCTAGGTACTGGGCTCCCGGATGGAAGCAATTGAGGACAAACTGGATCATACTATTTCTAAAACCAGGCAAAACTCTGCACACATCCAGGTGTTACAGGATCAGCTGGACATTGCGCTCTCTCGTATTGATGATCTTGAAAACAGGTCTAGAAGGGAGAACTTCAGAATAAGGGGGCTCCCAGAATCGATAACGGACACAATATCAGTTGTTCAAGACTTTCTTAAACTACTTATCCCTGACATACCTTCCCATAAGTTGGAGATAGACCGAGTCCACAGGACACTGGGACCCCTCAGGAAAGATGGCCTACCTAGGGACATAGTGGTCAAGCTTCACTACTTTTCGGTGAAGGAAGAAGTTATGAAAAAATGCAGATATCAACACCCTCTCACATGCAGAGGCCATACCATACAAGTATTTGCTGACATTTCACCAACCACAATACAAAAAAGAAGGTCGCTGAAACCCCTGCTTACGGTTCTAGCTCAACATGAAATCAAATATAAATGGGCCTTCCCCTTTGCACTGAAGTTTGACTACAAAGGCAAGACACACTCCTTTTGTAATTTACAAGATGGAGAACGGCTCTTCCTGGACCTCCGCCTCATCTCACAAGAATCGGCAATGGACATAACGAATTCGTCTGCAAGCTCCTTCAAACGCCCATCTCCAGCGAGTCCTCTTCAGCCGGTCTGGGACAAGCCCAAATACAAACGCTCCAAAGAGGCCAAACCCCCGTGACACAGCGAGTCAAGATTTTTTCTTTTTTTCCCTCAACACTAACTTTGTTTCTGGACTCTCTCCTCAGTGTTTAGTCTGAGCTCAGAGAGATTCTGGGACAGATGTCTCCTTAATGGGGGAGGGAAGGGGGGAGAAAAGGGAAAGGTTTTGGGGGGTTCTTGTTTTAAAAAAAAAAAAGAAAACACTTTTCTCCCTTTAGGGGGAAAAGGAGGGGAGGAAGAAAAATCCCCCCCCCCTTTTTTGTTTGTTTTCTCCAGCCCCCCCCCCCCCTTTTTTTTTTTTTTCTTATAATCTTATCATTCCTAGTTAATTGTTCACTGACATCTATACCCATTGTGGCCCTTAGGGGTCCCTCTTATGAGAAGCTAACTACAGGGTAACAGTGTTGCTGTAGGCTCTCCTTGATGATGGTCAGGGCTTACTGTTATTTCCCAGTTTAGCACTGGCTTCCTGGTGGTTTCGGGCATATGGTTACTACGGCTAATATCCGTGGAAGTTTTATATCTAATATTAGTTGTAGACAAGCTTGCTAGATGGGCCCGGTTCCACTCCACCTAGGCTGGTCACTAACGAGTCCGTCCCCCCACCCCCCCGGTGGTTGTTTTTTTTTGGTTTTTTTTTGTTTTTTTGTTTTTTGTCTTTTGTTTTTTTTTTTTTTAGCCCGGGGGTGGGGGGACTTATGAGTGGTGGGCGGTCGGGGACCCCGGATCCCCCAAATTAGAATGATGTTATTTTTACAGTTTGGTTGTTTAACCTAAGGTGCGCCGGGGCTGGGGCAGTCATACTGCGCCTCCCCCTACCCCAAGGTTTTGGTAATTCCTTCTCCCTGGGGTAGATGTCCACCCTGTACGCAGGGACAGGACGTGTATGGTTCTCCAATGAGTGATGTGTTCCTAAGCCTTCACTGCTCTCTCAGGCCCCTAGGGGGCCTGAAGTTTCCTCTCTCACCTTCCCCTTTTTTCCCTCTTCTTCTCTTTTCTCTAACCTCTCTTGTTTTTGCAGTTGGTCGTCTGCCTGTTGCTGTCCATTTTCCACACGAGAAGCGAAAGGTTTCTTTCTCTGCACTCACTATGGCTTCCCACAGCTTCGTGGTCCAGGTAAGTGTTGGTGGATTGGGAGCGGGCTCACCCCCTGTGCTCCATGGCTGTTGATAATGTATCATCTCCCCCACTTCGGGTGGCGACTCATAATACCCAAGGGCTAAACTCACCTTCTAAACGAAGGAAGGTTCTAGATTATATGAAGTCCCGTAAAATTGATATCCTGTTTCTACAAGAAACACACTTCCCGATCCGGTACAACCCCTCTTTCCTTCATGCCCATTTCCCCTTATTCTATTTAGCTAATGCAGAAGATAAAACTAGAGGGGTAGCTATTCTCATCTCCAAGAGTTGTAGATTCACTTTACAACAAGTGCTGCAGGATCCAGAAGGGAGGTTTATCCTGGTGAAGGGCTCTATAGAGGATAGACTATTTTCCCTGGTATCCTACTACGCCCCGAACACGGGACAACTCAAATTCTTCAGTAACCTGTTTAAGACTCTTGACCCCCTACTGGAAGGATGCATAATCTTTGGTGGAGATTCTAATGTCGCCTTTGACCAGGGACTAGATAGGTCCAAACCTCCCCGTGCTCAGTCCGTTCGCCCAACTAGAACCAGCTCTAAGATAGCTAAATTGATATACTTACACGGCCTCACGGACATATGGAGAGAATTAAACCCAACCAAAAAAGACTACACCCATTTCTCCCATGCTCACCAATCTTATGCCCGACTGGACCATTTATTGATCTCCAATAGCCTAATTCCGTCAGCCAGAAAAGCACAGATTTCAGACACAGTATGGTCCGATCACTCCTTGTTGAGTGTAACAATAAACAACTTTGCTCCACAGACCAAACCCGCCTTCTGGAGATTACCAGAAACAATTCTTTCTGACCCTATCAGGAAAGTTGAAATCGAAAAGGCTATCTCGGACTACTTTACGCTAAATAATACTGCTGATGTTTCAGCTGAAACCTTATGGGCGGCTCATAAGGCGACCATTCGGGGGAAACTAATCCAACTTTCCGCCCAAATTAAAAGGGAACATAGGGTGGACGTGGACAATCTTGAAAAGACCTTCCACAAACTGTGTTCGGAGCACAAGAGAGACCCAGCCAGGGTTCCGGTATCCCGGCTGGACGCTGCACGCCTGGAGCTCAACCTAGCTCTCACAGTTAAGGCAGAAAAACGCATTTTATGGCAAGGAGCGAAATACTACTACCAAAAAGATAAACCTGGGTCTCTCTTGGCCTCCCGACTCACACCGCGTACTCACTCATACACCTTCCCCAGAATTAAAATAGCAGGCCAACAACACACGGCAAATCCTCTGAAAGTCATGGAAGCCTTCCATGGATTCTATGCGAATCTTTATCATGAACATAAGTCGAGTGGGACTCCGGATGTCACCAAATTCTTGGATGGCCTGCCTATTCCCACTCTGTCGGCAGAACACAGAGATAGACTGGAAGCACCTGTATCGACTGAGGAAGTCCTGGCGGTAATAAAAAACCTAAAGAGATGCTCGGCTCTGGGTCCAGATGGCTTCTCCACGCCATATTACAAAGCTTTTGCGAACACCTTAGCACCGTTTCTAGCTAAATTTATTAACTCTAAAATCACAGGGGAGCCTCTGGATCCGCAGCTGAATACTGCGTTCATCACCGTCATCCCCAAACCGGATAAGGATCCGGGAGAAGTGTCCAACTACAGACCCATATCTTTGATCAATAACGATCTTAAAATAATGACTAAAGTTATGGCTGACCGCTTAGCGTCCTTTATTGGGTCTTATATAGAAAAAGACCAGGTAGGGTTCATTCCTGGACGACAGGGTCCTGACCAAATCAGAAGAACTGTTGATGTGGTCTCGATCTTACAGTCGGGCTGGGATGGCGGTGGTGATCAACAAGGTATGCTGTTGTCGCTAGACCTACAAAAGGCTTTCGACTCTGTTTCCTGGTCTTATTTGTTTTCTATTCTAGAAAGATGGGGCTTTGGCCCCCGTTTTTCCGGCCTACTTAAATCACTATATTCTAACCCAGAGGCTAGGATTAAATTACAAGGACAATTGTCAGAGCCTATTAAAATAGCGAGAGGGACCCGCCAGGGATGCCCGCTATCGCCACTTATATTCGCAATAGCGATTGAATCGTTGGCAATTGCTATCCGCACTAACCCAGACATAGCAGGGGTCAGGTGTGGCCCCAAAATTCACAAATGCGGCTTATTTGCTGATGATCTTATTCTCTACCTTACGTCCCCGGTTATCTCCCTCCCTGTTGTCTGTAAACTCCTAGAACAATTTGCCAAGACTTCAGGACTACATGTCAACTACTCTAAATCCCAAGCGCTCAATGTGTCACTTCCAGAGTCACTGGTTTCCCGGTTAAAGGCCTCCTTCCGCTTTTCGTGGAGCGAGTCCTCCATACGATATCTTGGTATCAATCTCACACCTAAATTTGAACAACTATACCAGGCTAATTATCCCCCCATCTACAAAAAATTGGAATCAGATCTTAAACAATGGTCCCCGCACAAAATATCCTGGCTAGGTAAGATAAATTCTAACAAAATGACCCTACTCCCAAGACTATTATATATATTCCGCTCGCTCCCGATTGCCATTAACAAGGATCATCTCCTGGCGTTCCAAAACAAGTTGGTTAAATTCGTTTGGGGAAAGTCTGGTCACCGATTGGCAAGACAATCCTTATATAATCTAAGACAAAAGGGGGGACTAGGCCTTCCAAATCTCTTTTGGTACTACCAAGCTGCCAGACTAGCTCAGCTATCCACTGTCTATTCTAGATCAGCCAAACCTGACTGGGTAGAAATGGAGAGGCAAGCAGTTCCTTCTTTCACGATAGATTTTCTCCTCTGGTGCTCCCCACAGACTAGGCCTCCCATCCTATCTCCCTCCTTGTCACAGTCATTGAGAATCTGGGATATTCTTAGGAAGGACCCCTCTCTGGTATCACAAAGCAAACCCTTGGCTCATGTTTTCCGTAACCCGGATTTCCCTCCGGGACTAGATATTAAAGCGTTTCAGTGGTGGTTGGATAGGGGAATGTACCGGATCGGGAACTATTTTACCTCAGCTGGACCAATATCTCTAGCCCATTGCATTAAACATCTGGGACTGCCCATCTCGGAGAGGTTCAGATATATGCAACTATCACACTTTCTTCACTCCATTTGGGTCTCTAAACCGGACCCTCCTCAATTTACCCCGTATGAACTATGGTGTGGGCAGCTTCTGGAGCAGAGGGGGGGGATCTCCATAATCTACTCCTCGCTTGCTACAAACGATAGGAAAACAAAATTCATGCTGGAATGGGAGAGGGATCTTCAGGAATCCTGGGACCTGGAACACTGGCACAAAACCTTCTTTAGATCCTTTAAAGGCATACTAAATATTTCATTAATTGAAGCTAGCTTGAAGGTCATCACAAGATGGTATCTAACTCCCTCCAGACTTTCTCTCATGTACCCCTCGGTATCTCCACTATGCTTCCGCGGTTGTCATATGAAGGGCACCATGATACACATTTGGTGGGAATGTCCTAAAATCAGAAGCTTTTGGACTAAAATTTTTCAAATAATCTCCAAAGTCACAGCCCTGACGGTCCCCAGGTCTCCTCTGACGGCTCTTCTCAATCACCAAATTCCAGGGGCCCCGAAATATAAGCATAAACTAATATTTTTTATCCTGCTTGGTGCCAAACTTACTTTGGCCAAAGCATGGAAGCTCCCTAAGGTCTCTGTTATAGCGGCGAAACGGAAAATCTCATGGATAATGGCCCAAGAGAAGATGGTGAGTTCCATACTAGACACCTCAGCACAGTTTGAGAAGACTTGGGAACCATGGGCTGAATACGTCGGAGTGGGTGTTTTCTCACTCTCAAGTTCATAGCACCGAATAAACTCAGGAACGGACAGGCAGATGACTAACTCTTTTCGCTCTCTCTCTGTCTCTCTTTCACCTCTTCTCCTTCTTACCCCCCCCCACTTACCTCCTTATCCCCTTACGGGATAACTTGGGACATGTCTCATGGTAACTACAACCGGCTTCGGAAAGTATGTTAAGTTGATACCGGGACATATTTTCGTTGTTATAATTATATTCTAAGTTCATTGTATTCAGTTATTTTACCTGGAGTTAATGCTGGATTGTTCTCTGCATCCGGTTTTGAATGTTGATAACTCAGACAGTCCACACCAGAAGACTAGAAGACATAAATAACATCTTGCCCGACTCGAGGCCGCTAGTAGCAAAATGTTGTCCTCCTCTCCTGACACAGTGAGTTCCCTACTGGGGTGTTAGGAGACGAGGGCGAAAATAAAGCCATCAGACATTTATAGGTCCGGGAAGGCTTAATAATCGCCTCTTTAAACCCCTCGGGTCGCACAAGGTCTTCCTAAAGACTGTCTTTCCCCTGGTGAAAATTGTTGAACTAGAATTTATTTAACTATTCTGTACAATGACTCCATTTTCCAGATGATATCTTGAATGTAATGGTATTACATGTTATCCTTTTGAAAAACCAATAAAAACTTTAAACGTTAAAAAAAAAAAAAAAAAACATAATCATTTCCCTTTCAATGGCTCGCACTTCCTCCAGGTACAGGGCATTGCGATGGGGACTTTGTGCGCCCCATCATACGTCAATCTGTACCTGGGGGAATGGGAGCAGATGATTGACCAATCTGAGGCAATGGCCCCCTTTATGAGGAATATTGGTCTTTGGTACAGATTTATCAATGATGTTTTTCTCATATGGGAAGGCCTGCATGACCAGTTGGAATTGTTTCTGAATTGTTTCTAAATTTTATTTATTTATTTATTTATTTTTGTTAGTTTTTATTTTTATTTTTCCCCATGTGAGTGTGAAATAGCTCTCTGTACCAATAGAAGTTCAATGTGGCCTGCAAACTAGGGGGCTAAAAATCAGTGGTAATAAGGAGATAGTCAGGTCTCCTGGTGTGGTAGAGCATTCATTAGGAGTGCGTGTGCTCTGCCTTGTGTGGTGTGTTGGAGAACTACAGGTAAAAGTTAGCTTTAAACAGTTTTATCTGTGTGTCTGTGTCTCTGTGTGTCTTGTGTCTGTAACTCCTGTGTACAAACTTGTTAAACATGATTCAGTGTAGGCGAATTAGCATATCAATGCAAGTCATTGAAGATTTTCTTAACAAGCATGGCTGTGCTAGATTCCATACTATGCCTGAGAATGCTTTAACACACCAATTTAATGACCTTTTGAGACAATGTAATACTCATAATGATCAGATAAAACATAAAAAGTCTTTGAAAAAAGGCAGGAAAGCCAAGATGGGCAATGTTGCATACATGTTGTTGAAGATGAAAGATGTTGCTGAAAAAAAACAAGTCCAGTGGTGTGCTGAGAAAAACCCATTCTTGGAACAGGTACAAAGTGTAACTGAGAATATAGTAGCAATGGTTGCAAAGGCAGATGCAAATGTTGCTGATCACATTCAACAATTAGTGGCTGAGAAATGTGTATTGGAACAGAGATTGGATAGGTTGGAGAAAACATGTATGTTGAAGGAATAATGTATTACATCTTTAGGACAGAGAGAGACTGGGAGTCAAACTGCAATAGAAATACTTAAGAGAGAGTTACAAGAATGTAAAACTCAACTAGTCAAAAAGGTCATGCCATTCTATCTTTGAAAGCACAGGCAATGGAGAGAGTACACAGCCATTGTTGTGCTAACAAGGATAAACTTCCCTTTGTGACACAGGGGCAGAAAGATTGAACAGGAACCAGTATATTCGGCTGACAATCCTGAAGGATCTCCAAATCAAAGTTCTTCTCTCCTTACTCCTGCATCAGAAAAGACTGGGCAAGGATTATGAATTATAAAATGGAGGGTACCACCCAATCCACAACACTCTACATACAAGATCGCAGAGGTCTATCTCCCGATTTAAACTCAAATTGGAGAAACTCAGATAGAATGAGGGAAATGCAGCGCATAATGGGAGGAAGAGATACTAGGCTTTCAGATGCCCTGGAAAATATAAAGTTTAGGAGGGGAATCAAGGTTGAAGAGCTGAATGAGGGGTATTTAAAAAAAAATGCAGTAACTGTGCTTGAAATTGATTCAGGGGTTGAAACAGTGGAAACTTCTGATGACTCCTCAGACGATGAAAATGTAAAGTCTGTTCATTCCAATCATAGTAATGTTATCGAGCAATGTGAGTCTCCATCACCATATGCTCAAGGAAGGGCCTATGCAGGGAGACCAGCTCTCAAATGTTTTTTGTGTAAAAGGGAGGGTCACATAGCTAAGTATTGTTTGATGGCTAAGAATGATACGCAAAGGAAATACCCTAAAACTACACCAAGGCATTATGAAGTTTATTCTGTGAGATGGGGAAGCAATCCAAAGCATAGAGGCCATAGCAATCAAACCCATTTCCCTTTTAAGACCCAAATGCGGAGACTACAAACTGAATATCACCAATATGTAGAACAATTGAATAAAGTCAGAATGGAGGTAGCCGCATGGTCATTCAAATATAGCACTGGGGGAAACAATGTTAGCAGCACTTAGTGAGCTGCATGGATGGTAAGAATTTTCTGGTCAATGTTTCCTTGCTATGAATAAAGTTTAGATGTGAGTTTCATATTTGGAATATGATAGAGGACATTGATATATTTTTAGTATTTTCAAGGATAAGCCTCTGAATTGTTATTTTTTTAAACATTTTTCTGTTAGGATTATTATGGGTTTTTTTATCTCTTCTCTTATTTTTAATTTTTTTAATTCAATTTTTGTTTTTTTAATTTTTTTAAAAAAAGTTTTGTTTTTTTAATTTTTTAATTTTTTATTTTTTTAAAGAATTTTTAATTTATTTTAATTTTTTTTATTTTTTATTTTTTTTTATTTTTTTATTTTTTAATTTTTTATTATTTTTTATTTTTTTAATTTTTTTATTAATTTTGTAATTTTTATTTTTTTATTTTTTTATAATTTAAAAAAAAATGTTTTTTGTTATTTGTTTGTTCATTTATTTTATTTTTGTTTTGTTCAGGTGGAAAAATTGTTAGGTTGAGTCCACCTAAAAGGGGGGTAATTGGCTATGCCCTCAATTAGTAGCTGAATATAGATGGTCATTGGATATGTCCTCAATTAGCAGCTAGATACATTTTGTTTAAGACAAGAGTTTGTAGGAAGCCATTCTAGCCACGGGAGTTGTTGTTTTTTTCTATGTTTTTATGTTCATTCAGGTGGAAAGAGTTCCAAAAGGTTTCGGCTTTGTCCACCTGAAAGAGGAGTTAGTGCATAGGTCTAATGCCGCGTACACACGATCAGAAATTAGGCCAGCAAAAGACCGATGAGAGCTGGTCGGAAAATGCGACCATGTGTATGCTCCATCGGAGTTTTGCTGGCCAAATTTCCGCCAGCAAAAGATTGAGAGCATGTTCTCCATTTTCCCAACGAAAACAGTTTCTATCGGAAATTCCATTCGTGTGTATGCAATTCCGACGCGCAAAAAAACACACATGCTCAGAATCATGTACGAGACAGAGCCGCTCAGTCTGTTCAAACGTCCGTTTGTAATGGAGATGGCACATTCATCACACTGCAAATTTTTAAATCTTTCAATGCAGCGCATTCTCTTCTTCTTTATAATGCTAGAAGAATGAAGTTGTTTTGCTGCTCATAGACACACAGACTTCTCACAAACTTAATTCTCGTGATCTCCTGAATAATTTTTTTGGTTTTTAAAGCCAGATCTCCCTAATAATGTTTATAATTCATTTTTATAGTCATTTTTTATTTTTATTTTTGGAATCAAGATCTCCTTTTCTTTTTTTTTTTATTATTTTATAGCGTTCTCCATTTGTTTTGTGTTTTTTAATTATTTTATAGTGATCTCCATTTTTTTTTGAATGTCATGTTTCCACAACACCATTATTATCTTGTCTTTGTAAATCTCAATGAGGTTGGTTGGTGTCCCTTGTTAATTTGACATTGTATTTTTTAAATGTACCTGCCTACTCAAAAAAAAAAACTGTCCTTTTTGAAGTAAAACACATAGGCAAGTATTTCTAAAAACAAAATATCCATTTATTTTGGGTCATAACAAAATAAAGAGGAAGGCAACTCTGGAGAAACTGGTGAGATTTGCAAAGCCTTTGTACTCCAGGGCAGACATCAATAACTTTACTGTCAAACTTGGTGGCCTGAGGAGTCCTTATAATAGTGAGCACAATCCAGTCCAGGACTACAAGAGATCAGGAACAGCAGCAGATGACATATCTGTCCCCAGGCTGTGGTCAGACCACAGCCTGCATCTTTTGCCAGACCAGACTGAACCCGGGCCATCACTCTCTGGTCTTCCTTAGACGCTTCCTTCCAGGCTGTGGCTGTGGTGTTGGAGGTGTGGCAGGGGGTGGAGGAGGAGGAGGACCTGGAGGAGGAGGACCATGGTTCAACTCACAAATGTGGCTTTGACTTTTGAGTTGGCCCCTCAAGCCCTTGTTTAGGGCTTGTAACATCACTTCCTCACATAAGAGGCATTGGCCCTCCTCCATTTCCAGCATTTTGCATGTTGTAATGTATGCAAAGTCCTCTTGAACACTGTGGGGGGTTCTGAGGGCCGCAGTAGCCTTCAGAAATAGGCCAATTGCTGCCTCCTTCACGTTACTCCTCTTCCTGAGTTTTTTGTGGAAGGCAGAGGAGAGGGACCTGCAATTCTGGCAGGCTACTGGGCCGGGCTACCTCCTGGCTGCCACTTTCCGGCCTGGCTGAGGCTTTCTGTGTATGAAAAAGGGACATTGTTTTAGTTTTTGGTTCATCAATCACACACAATTTTCAACTGCTGCAAATTTAATGTTAATAAATAGAAAAGACTATCATTCTGACCCCAGCATTTTTCATTCTTGTCCCAATCATTTGTGGCCACTACTCTCTATTGATATGTAAACCACTTTGTGAAATCAGAAATTAGTGATCAAAATTAGAATATATTTAACATAATTAATTTAAGAACCAGAAATATTTTGAAGAATGCTATACCTGGCTCAAGCTGGGCTCCTCCACATGTTGCTGCCTGGAAGGCCCAGGTTGGGCATCTGAAGCCTCAGCTGGGGGGGGAAGGAAGTGTGGAAGGAAGATTGGAGAGTGCTGGCCTGGGTTCAGTCTGGCCTGCCAGAAAATACAGTCTGTCATAGTACCATATCCTGAGGACAAAAATGTCATCTGCTGCAGCTCCTGATCTCTGGGAATCCTGGACCTTCTTGAGCTCCCTTTTGTAAGTGCTCCTCATGCCACCAATTAGGGCCTTCAAATAGGGGATGTCTGCCATGGGAATCACCGGCTTCACAAATTCCACCAATTGATCCAGCTCTGCCTTCCTTATTGTTTGATATAATAGGGGTGGTTTACCTGCCACAGACAGGGCAGCTCCCTGTACATATCAATGAATATGGGCATAAAGTCCTCCTCATTGAATATATGCATTTTCTCTGCAAGACACAACACAAAACAAACCCTAATGTCAGGCGAAACTCTCCTAATCTTGACACAATATAGGCCTCAATCTATAAGCAGTATAGGCCACTGATGCACCAACTTAAAATTGTACCTTTGTTATAATGATCGGCGCTTCCACTACACCTTCCTCCGCTCACAGATCGTACATACGACGCACGCGTGTTACGCTTTAAATACACTGCTCATGCGTGAAACTACACCCGCGTCGCCTGCCCCTGACGTTCTTTCTAGAATATTTCCCGCCCCGTCTCTTTCGTCGCAGTGGGAGATGACATGGCGGAGACACAGCAGGTGCTTAATAGCAGTAACGAGGAGGAAAGCCCGGAGCAAGAAACGTTCCAATCCAGGAGGAGAAGATTTAAAGCCTCAAATATGTCCTTTGAAGAGATGGTGGAGATGGTCGACATATTGAAGAGGGCCGACTATGATGGGAAGTATGGACCGTACCTAAACCCAAATATGAGAAAAGCCAAGATCATGACTAAAGTGAAGAGTCTGCACCAGAATTTTGGGGTACGACGATCCAAGGAGCAATTGAGGAAATGCTGGTCGGACCTCAAATTAAGGGAGCAGGATCAGTATAGAAGGATCGAGAAAGTGCTTCTAAAAAATAAGTAGTTGTCGTGTGTTCCTATTCTTATTATTACTTGCAGTGCTTTTCTTTACTGTTGGACAGTTTAAAATGGCTACTTTCATGTTCGTGGGCATAGTAATCGGTCGTAGTAAACATTGTTCGTTTGCAAATAAATACACTTTTTCTGCCAAATACAGGGTTAACTACATTTGGTCATGATAATTTGTATTCAAAGAAGTTTAGGACATTTTTGTCTAGATGTGTTTCAAACTAGAATGAATTGCAAACTTGATTCAGTGTAATGTAAGGAGAGGACACTCAGCAGCTGTTTACACATTTGGACTCAGGAGCACTAGTGTGGGACACAAGAACAAACTTTTTAGGGTGTCCCACATAGGTGCTCCAGTGGATACTTGGGGTGTCTACATTTGTGAAAATTGTCCAAAAAAGGGAAGTATTCCAGCTTTGGTAAGGGAAAAAATCATGTCTTCAGCTTTGAACTGCCAAAACAGACAATTGTACCCCACTGCCAAGCAATGTTTCATATTCCTATTTCTGGACTCAAATATCTGTATGCTAAGTATACCTTTTGTTTCATTCTTATAGGGGAGCAAAGACTCAGAAAATATGAGGCCACCAGGGATCCCCCACTCCTGAAGAAGGGGAATAAAGGTCACAACCTGAGGATGTGGAGGAAGGAAAGGTGGTGGAGATTGTCACCACAACAGGTCAGTGTCAGACACCACAGATTCAGGTAATAGATGTATGCCTGCATATTTATAATACATGGTGTGTATTTTTATTTTAGGTGATGTTCAGGTTGTGGTACCAAAATCGAGTCATTTTACCAGTGACAGTGCACAACGGATGATCCAGGAAATCATGTTTTGTAGTCGTGATTTGAACATTATCAAAGAAAAAACCAAGGAGATTGAACAAAGACTGAAGAACATGATTGATGTACTAGGGAGAATTTAAATCCTAAAAAGATTCCTGAATTATTTTTTTTTTTTAAATAATTTTATCTAAAGTTTTAATACAGTTTAAAAGCCAAATTTGGAAGATGCACACAGTGTGTCAAAATGTGCTATCTGCCATCAGGGGATTTCAATGTATGCAAGGAACCCCTTCCTCCCAACTCTTGTAGGTGAGAGGAAGTGGTTGCACCCCCAAAACACGCCCATTGATCCCCCATGATGGGAGATAGCACATGCTGACATTAAGTATGGGATCAGAAAGGAAATCCCCATTTTTACTCACAATTTGTGTGCATCTTCTAAATTTGGCGTTTACAGGGGTGACTTCACCCCATTTGATGAAGGCAAGATCAAGACCTTTTTCACACTATGAAATGTATGATATTGCCTTCTTTTTTGCAATGTTGAACTTTGTAAGTTCATGAGTTGTGTATGTTATGTTTGTAAACATGCCTGTTTCTGTATTTTTTCAGAAATTTCTTGTATTAAGAGAGGTATGGACTCCAGAGAGAGAGATATCATTTTGCCCCTGTTCAAATCATTAGTAAGACCTCATCTGGAATATGCAGTTCAGTTTTGGGCACTAGTTCTCAAAAAGGATATCGGGGAACTGGAGAAGGTGCAGAGAAGGGCAACCAAACTGATAAGAGGCATGGGGGAGCTCAGCTATGAGGAAAGATTAGACTAACTGAATTTGTTCACTCTTGAGAAGAGGAGAATAAGGGGGGATATGATCAACATGTTCAAATATATAAGGGGTCCATATAGTGAACTTGATGTTGAGTTATTCACTTTACAGTCAACACAGAGGACAAGGGGGCACTCTTTACGACTGGAGGAAAAGAGATTTCATCTCCAAATACGGAAAGGTTTCTTCACAGTAAGAGCTGTGAAAATGTGGAATAGACTCCCTCCAGAGGTGGTTCTGGCCAGCTCAGTAGATTGCTTTAAGAAAGGCCTGGATACTTTCCTAAATGTACATAATATAACTGGGTACTGACATTTATAGGTAAAGTTGATCCAGGGAAAATCCGATTGCTTCTTGGGGGATCAGGAAGGAATTTTTTCCCCTGCTGTAGAAAATTGGAGCATGCTCTGCTGGGGTTTTTTGCCTTCCTCTGGATCAACTGTGCGTATAGTATTGGGTATATTGGGTTGTACAATATTTATTTTTTTTTTTATGGTTGAACTAGATGGACTTGTGTCTTTTTTTCAACCTGACTAACTATATACCAGACGCTTCAGGTCTGGTATGGATTTTAAGGGGAACCCCGTGCCAAAATTTAAAAAAATGGCGTGGGGTCCCCCCAAAAATCCATACAAGACCATTATCTGAGCATGCAACCTGGCAGGCCGCAGGAAAAGAGGGGGGACAAGAGAGCGTCCCCCCTCCTGAACCGTACCAGGCCACATGCCCTCAATATGGGGAAGGTGCTTTGGGGTAGCCCCCCAAAGCACCTTGTCACCATGTTGATGGGGACAAGGGCCTTATCCCAACAACCCTTGCCTGGCAGTTGTGGGGGTCTGCAGGTGGGTGGCTTATCGGAATCTGGAAGCCCTCTTTAACAAAGGGACCCCCAGATCCCAGCCCCCCTGTTTGAAGTGGTAACGGGTACATTGTACCCGTACCATTTCACAAAAAAGTGTCAAAATGTTAAAAAAACCACAAGACACACCTTGGGACAAGTCCTTTGTTAAAAAATACAAAAATAAAAATGTCCCAAGACCCCAAGACCCCAATCTAATTCTCAGGCTGGACCCAGCCGCTATAGCAGATTTAATGATGTAGAACAAGTTTCCCGCAAACTGTAATGTCGTATCTATGTTTTTTGCACAGGTAGACATGGATGCTGCAGCCTCCACAGGTTTTGCTGCAATTTTAGGCCATCGCTGGTTTGCCGAACTATGGCCTCCAGAAATCCACCTAATCCCCAGTTTTCACTCAGTCACCGCCGAGGTCTGGAGCCACCCCTGGACAGGATAAACGGTGGTATTCACTACAGACAATCAGGCCACAGCCGTCGTCATCAACAAGGCAGATACCAGGACTGCTTAGTACACCTATTGCAGGTTTTTAGCCTCTTGCCCCGGAGCAGCGACAGGTGACGCTAGCCTTTATATCGTATTTCCACACGCAGCTGGCTCTTTCTCACAATACTATCAGGCTATACCTAGGCGGCGTCCAGCATTTTATGTCCTTATAGGACTCCGGAAAGCCATCAGTGTTCACAGCCCATTCAGTCAGATCCCTCCTACGAGACATCTAGAAGCACCAGCCTGTAGCCAGGGGCAAACCTACCTACCTATCACAAGTGCCATCTTTAGGGACATGTCTACAATCCTTACACATTTTCCGTTTGGGGTTTTGGCCAGCTTAGTCATCCAAGTGGCCATCTACTTGGCCTTCTTCGGTTTTGCGGCCTAGTGAAATTACTTTTAACGGCACCGACAGTTAGATACTGCTCAGACGTCACCTGACTCACTTTCAGAACCATTACATCCTTCATCTTACAGTCTCCAAACTCAACAAACTGGTCCCGGGGTTGACATCAACCTCTTTCAGACTAAAAACGCCTGGTGCCCAGTAATGATGCTCGACCGACTACTGTCCAATCTACCCAGCCAAGCAGATGGTAGTCCCTTGTTACCCTTTCTGATTGGCCCCCTGAGTGGCAGCCAGTTTATCAGGCATGTCAGGATACTTCTAGTCAGTTTGGGCCTTGACCCCAGTCAGTTCTCTGGACATTCCTTCCAGATTGGAGCAGCCTCTGCCTCTGCTGCATCCCAGAATGGAATATCAGTGCATGTGATTAAGAAGTTAGGCAGATGGAAGTCCGCTTGCTTTGCTACATACACCAAAATCCTCAGGTGGAAATGGCAAAGGGCCTATACCAAGCTGGCTCAGTAACAACAGAACCAATAAATAGTTACTCCCCTATCTGAGTATTTTTGCCCCCTTACATTGGCATACCGACCAGACAACCAAGGCACACTTCAGGTCTATTTATGTTGTAAGTCTTGTTGCATGTTTATGTGATCCATATCTGTCTCAGTCATAGGGCCACGACCATAAATAAGAAGGCCAGTATGGTGGCCTGAATTTACAGGAGGAGCCTGGAGGTTATTTAGGCAGACCACTCACTTGTGGCCTTTGTTGGTTCCAGTGCACGATACCCTCCCTCCCATTCCCCTTTTTCAGGGAACTTCTCGTATTTCTCTCCACAATCATCCATTACTTATCTTGGGTTTGCCCCCTTTCCATACCGACCAGATGACAAAGGCACACTTTAGGTCTATTTATGTTGTAAGTTTTGTCCTATGTTTATGTGATCCATATCTGTCTCGGTTATAGGGCAACAACTATATATATATATACACAGTGGTGTAGTGGTTAACACTTTTACCTAGCAGCAAAAAGGGTCGCTGGTTCGAATCCTGACCACGACACCATCTGCCTGGAGTTTGCATGTTCTCCCTGTCCCTGCGTGAGTACTCCACTTTCCTCCCACACTCTAAATACATGCTGGTAGGTTTATTGGATCCTGTCTAAATTGGCCCTAGTATGTGTTTGAATGTGAGTTAGGGACCTATATATATATATATATATTTCAATGTGAATTGAGTCAGGATCATCATGATACATGTTTAAGTACTTCAGTATTACAAGGAAATAATGCTAAATTACACTGACACAAATGTTTCTGTGATTCAATTATAAATGGTTTAAAATGTTTAACAGATTGTGATGTACTACAGTTCTACATTATTTTAGAACATTCCTCCTTTCATTAAAAATAACCTGGGGCTTATATACTCAAATTAAATTTCTATAAAGAGCACACAACTGGTTGAATGGTAGCTGAAAAGTAAAGACCAATTAATGTAACAGTAAGTTTGTATTCCAGAGTTTTCTTGGTTTTCCTAACCATAGCTTTCCTAACCATTCCAAAGACTAATTTTCACGCAAATGTTGAGCTAAATACATAATTTTTCTTACCGACGTATCTTTTTGGGACACTATTTTCTTACCTGAATGATTTTCAAAATGTTAGGTGCACCAAAATTCACAAATGTTTCAGGTGGGCTGTAGTCCCAACAACCTTGACTTTCAGTGGTTACAATTTGCAAAAAGACCTCCAGATTAACATCATGTATATAATAATAGTAATAATACCAATTCTGAAAACAATTTGGCATTGAATTCTAATTTCTTGAGCTTATCCTGTCCACTTAAAAAACAATGGTTGTATGCGCATGGGCAAAGCCAAACAGCTGCATAAAGTCCTCTGCAGTTAAACTGCTAGTAGGCTTTTTGGACCATTTGCCCTGCTAAATTGCATATTTATCTAATTTCCCCTCAAATTGAATTTTTTTTTATGCTTAGAAGTAGCGATGGGCTGAACACCCTCCGTTCGGTTTGCACCAGAACTCTCGAACAGAGCAAAAGTTCTGACCCCAATGGTGAACCCTATTAAAGTCTATAGGACCCGAACTTGAAAAATCAAAAGTCCCCATTTTAGACTTATATGCAAGTAATTGGCCATAAAAATGTGGGGGGGGGGGGTCCGTCTACTACCCCGGGGGACATGTATCAAAGCAAAAAATGTTTTTGACAAAAGATTGGTTTTACAGGAGCAGTGAATTTAATGATGATTAAAGTGCAACAATAAAAGTGTAAAATTCCAAAAGCACATGTGCGGCAGCTCATCGGATGGACACCTGATCTGAGAGCTGCTCTCCGGCCCTATAGCCTCTCTAGAGCCGCTTTCAAGGCAGAGACCTGGCCACCGAAATTGCCCAAGGATAGGGGACACAGCAGGGATCCCCAGGATGGCAGGGGGAACAGTAAGGAGGGACCTTTCCCACATTCTGGGACCCGCGGCCTCATCCAAGATGGCGCCTGCTGCTAGTACACGAGGAGGACAGCTGGGGACAGAGGACTGAATAGCAGATCAGGATGTCTGTTCAGCTGGGCCGTCGGGCCCCACAGTGAGTACACACTACCACAACAGCCTGTCTCCCACCTCCACAGAATACCTCATAGGCAGAACCCTAGAGGACATGCCCCTATCCCCTATGGAGGCCTCCCCTCTATGCCCCAGGACTTCTCCTCCATGATGGCAATGTTTTCCACAATGCTTTCCAGGGGGCTGTCTCAAGTCTCAAACTGCTACCCAAATCACCACTGCCATCCAGGTGGATCTACAGCATTTAGGGGCAAGAATTGAAGCAATCAAAACCAAAGTGGACCAGACTGTAAACAGAGTGAACCAGAATACTGCCCGAATTCAGAATCTGCATGATCAGGTTGAAAGCGCTTTTTCCAAAATCAATGATCTCAAAAATAGATCGAAGAGATATAATTTCAGGATTAGGGGGTCCCTGAATCATTCAAGGATGCGTGACCAAATAGTAAGCTCTTTTATAAAGGAACTCATCCCTAACATCCCAGACCACTGCCTAGAGATGGACCGGGCCTATAGAGCCCTGCAACCACCCCGCCAAGATGGCCTAACCAGAGACATTGTTGTTAAGCCACACTTCTACAGAGTAAAGGAGGTGGTTATGTACTGCTCCCGGGAGGAAGGTTCCCCTTCTTTTTATAGGGTCATCCCATACAAATTTTTGCGGACTTATCACCCTATACCATACAGAAATGGAGATCGCTGAAGCCGCTCCTGCAAGTGCTGACCCAGAAATCTATCTCATACAGATGGTCCTTCCCCTTTCGCCTATCCTTCTCCCTGAATAACAAACCTTACAGCTTCTCTTGTTTTGCAGATGGGGAAAGGCTGCTCCTCCAACTGGGCCTCATCACAAAAGACCATATGAATGCATCGGGCAGCAGGGACCCCAACTCGTCTTCTAAGAGACCACCACCAACCAGTCCCATCACCCCAATGTGGCAGAAGCACCTATCCAAGAAGTCCAAAGACTCCAGGCCCCCCTAGTTAGGGTCCATCGCCTGGGTCTCTCCAAGGCCTGTTGTTGGTCCACCCTGATCCATCCAGATCCTCCTAAAGAATTATTACTCTCTTCTCCTGTTTGACCAAGCTATGCTTGGCACAGCCTTCCACACCCCTCCAACACTGTTGAGGAGTGCTGAAAGCACTATTCTGTGTTTTTTTTCCACTTTTTCGGTCTTAAAGACTGTTCCTGATCTTGATTTTACATTGAACGTTTTACAGTTCAACAGGTTTCCTCTGTTTGTTGCTCCTCCACTTGTCGCTGACTGGGAATATTTTCTGATCCCTGTCAGAGACTTCTACCTCTCCCCTGGCCCCGGGGGAAATTCCCCCTTTTTAGTTTTTGGGAAAGGGTTTATGGTGTGTTTGAATGGGCTCCCACACATCATCTTGGGTTTGGGATATAATTACCTTTTTTTGTTTGAAGTTCATATGTTTTGCTTCTCTTTTTTCCTTCCAGAAGGGCCACCTCTTCTCCCTTCGCTCTTCTCTTCTTCTCTTCCCTCTCGAAGGTCACCTAGACATCAACTTTTCTCCAGATCAGAAGTATTTACTTGGCCAACGCAGGGTGAGACCCACACAGATGCTGTAGCTACTCCACCCTCTGATCCATGCCCATAAATAACACTTCTCCATCTCAGCTACACATAGTCTCACATAATGTACAGGGCCTTAACTCTCCAGTCAAAAGAAGAAAACTGTTCAAACTCTACCAATCCCAAAAAACAGATGTACTCTTGCTCCAAGAGACCCACTTTCCCACGTCTTTCAACCCCTCCTTTCTACATCAACACTTCCCCCAGTTTTACCTCTCCAATGCGGAACATAAAACAAAAGGAGTAGCCATTTGTTTTTCTAAACATTTAAACTTCTCCATGTCGGCGGTAACCAGAGACCCCTCAGCCAGATATATTTTAGTAAAAGGCACAATAGATGGGACGCTATACTCATTCATTTCATTCTACACTCCGAATAGTGCTCAAGCTAAATTCTTTGCATCCATGCTACACTCTCTCAAGCAGCAGTTAGAAGGAATTATTATCCTCGGGGGTGACTCAAATGTTGCATTTGACCTTTCATTGGACAAATAGGGATCCAGACTTCTCAGATGGCCCCCTAAACAAAGCCTAAAAATAGCTAAACTTCTCTATTACTCAGGGCTGGTTGACATTTGGAGAGAACTCAATCCCTGTTCCAAAGACTACACTCATTACTCTGCTCCCCATCAGACCTATGCCAGGATAGATCATGTTTTCCTTCAAGCCTCACACATACCTCTCTCAGTAAAGTCAACAATTAGGTACTCCCCTATATCAAATCACTCCATGGTGACTCTTTCTATCCGCTATTCCAATAACTCAAATAGAGAATTTAAGTGGCGACTTAATGAGGCGCTCCTAAGTAACCCGGTCCATTGCACCCTCATAGAGAAAGACCTGAATAATTATTTCCACACGAATGACACTGACACAATTACCCCAGCTACTCTATGGGCGGCCCACAAAGTGGTAATAAGAGGCAAGGTCATCCAGTTGTCCTCCCATATAAAAAGGGAACATCGAGCCGTGATAGAGAACCTCACCAAAGAATTTCATGCTTTATGTAAACGACATAAATGAGAACACACCCGAGTTTCACTTCAATAACTGGAAGCAGCCCGTTTGAACACAAACCTGGCTCTTACCACCAAGGCCGAAAAGTGCCTTCATTGGTCTGGCGAAAGATTTTACTCCCAAAAGGATAAGATTGGTTCTAAATTGGCCACTAAACCGTCCCCCAAACCCTGCCCTTTGGCTTTCCCCAAAATCCCCATGACCTGTGGTGTGTCAACACAGAACCCCCAACGTATTATGGAATGCTTTCACAAATTCTATGCTACCCTATGCAAAGACAATAACTCCCACGCCTGACTAGAAGAATTCCTCGATACCATATCTCTTCCAAAACTCTCAGCCGATTATACAGCTCTCCTAGAAAAGCCTATTACCTCCTTTGAGATCATCAAGACTATCAAGTCACTCAAACAAGGTTCTGCTCCTGGCCCAGATGGGTTTTCAGTACGATACTACAAGAAGTTTTCTAGTTCCCTATCACCTTACCTGGTCCGGTTCTTTAACCCCTACATTTGGGATCTCCGTTAAAAAAATCCTTGAACCTGGGCGTGGCTAGCCGGCGGAAGCGATGGACGCATGGTAGACTAGCTCCGCACTATCCTGGGTCATAACGGGAGAATACAGCGACCAAAAGCCCCATCTAACTCCACAAGATACCGGGTACAAACCGGCAACATTTCCGGATGCCTTCCCGCAAAAGAAAAGGCACGACAAGACCAGGGAAGATGACTGATTTCCTCATACAGCCGCGCCGTCTCCCTGTCCAAGATGGCGCCGGCAGACATGCAGACGATATGCGCGGCCTCAGCTCCGGCACACAGAGAAGCCAGCATGGGAGACAGGGAACCAGCCACACATCCACTAACCCTCCTAAGGGACAAGGTCAGTACCCACCACCCCCATATGCATCATCTAGCCCTGCAAAAAGCAAGTTGAAAATGTCCTCAGTTTCTGCAGAGACAGCGGACATCAGTGGCTTTGAGTCCTCCCTTGATGATACAAGAGAACTACAGGACTCCATTATTGACTTTCCCACACAAAACCAGCCAGTTATGGACACAACGCTCAAAGACATGCTGGTGTCCCTGCGTTCCACACTACATGCTGACATGCTAGCTTTCACACAGCAATTCAAAACAGAGGTGGCAGCAGTAGATTCCAGAGTAACTCACATAGAGTCAAAGATGGGAGAGTTTACATCTACCTTCAATGACCTAGTAGATGCACATAATGACAGGGATGATGAAATCCACGCCATTAAAACAAAATTAGCAGATTTGGAAGACAGATCAAGACGTAACAATGTCAAAATCCGGGGGATACCCGAACTGATCAAGCCCCCAGACCTAAAAGAATACTTCACAAACATAATGAAAGCCGCGCTCCCAGAAACGCCCCTGGAGGATTTGATCATCGATCGGATTCACCGCCTTCCAAGACCCAGAAATATCCCGGAACATCTCCCCAGAGATACAAGAGTGAGAATCCACTTTTATCATATAAAAGATCAGTTTATGATGATAGTCAGAAGAAGAGAAAACCTTCCACAAGAGCTACAGGATCTCTCCTTCTATGCTGACTTGTCTGCATTCACCATGCAACAGCGAAGACAGCTTGCAACTATAACTAAACCACTAAACAACCATCACATCCAGTACAGATGGCTGTACCCAGCAAAGCTTCTAATCACAAAAGAAGGCAAATCACAAGTGATTACAAATATTAAAGAAGGAATCTGTCTCCTGAGAGAGTGGCAACTCATTGATCCAAGCAACAACGGGTATGACAAACCACACTCACCCTCATCCACCCGAGCCAGTTCTGACACAGAAACGGGCTGAATTCCAAAGAAATTAACAACGAGGAACCCCAATTGGCCCAGGAACAGCCACTTAGCCATTGTTGCTTTACCCCCCGAATTAAAAACGGAATAATATCCGTACAGATTCCTTACGGGATCGCTCTTTTTATTGCTTGGTTTGATTACTCTATCCTTCTTGCACTTTTTTTTCTTCTCTCTCTCTTTTTGTTTTTTTTTTATTATCTTATCTACAGGAACAAACGGTCGGACACATAGAACAGATATACCAGGACTCCAGAGCCCCTTGCCGCACCATCTCCACCACGAGGATAACCAGCAACATCAAATCAACCGACCATCTTCCTACATCACTCACTCCACTAAAAGGTACGACGCACAAAAACAGCAGAATGTCTTTTACTATCACATCGTTAAATGTTAAAGGTTTAAATAGCCCTCATAAAGGACAAATGGCCTGGAAGGAAGCGTCAAGGTTAAAAAGTGACATCATATGTTTTCAAGAGACACACTTTATAGCAGACAAACCCCCAACATTCAGTAATCGCAGATTTCCCCAAGTTTTTACAGCAAATGGCCCAAAGAAAAAAGGAGGAGTAGCAATTGCCATAGGAGACAATATCTCATTCTCAGAAATCACAACTCATCTGGACACTTCAGGCAGGTATATCATACTAGTATGCGAAATCTTTGCAGTAAAGTACACTCTGGTTAACATATACCTGCCAAACAACAACCAATTGCGATTCCTTAAAAAAATATGGAAAAAAGTGGAATCCCTGAAACAGGGTCATATAATCTTGTGCAGAGATTTCAATGCAGTACCTGACAAAACCATTGACTGTACAAACCCTAAACAAGTGAATTACCGAAGAACAACACTGGAAAAATTTATCAACACATCAGAACTATTCGACGCATGGAGATGCCAACATTCTTCAGAGAAAGATTTTACCTTTTTTTCTAATGTGCATAACACCTACTCGCGCATAGATCTATTTTTGGTAGACAAATTTTTATTGCAGAAAATTGTAAAATCAGACATTGATATTATATCCTGGTCTGATCATGCTCCAGTTTCCATTAGCGTGGGAGGGAGGAATACCGAGACAGGAGCGAATAGATGGCAGAACGACATTTTCACTATGTCCAAACCAGAAAATCTTAAATCACTTAGAAGTTCACTAAAAGAATTTTTTGAAATTAATGCTCCTTCGGTGTCCGACCCTTTCACGCTGTGGAACACTCATAAAGTGGTCATGAGAGGACTTTTAATACAACTAAGCGCTAGGGCCAAGAGGCAGAGGGCGGCGAGGGTCAATGACCTGCTAAATAAAATAAAGTTTCTAGAATCATCCAACAAACAAAATTCTACCCAAAAAACAAGAGACTTACTATTCTATGCCAGACAAGAACTAAGAACCACCCTGGTTTCTCAGAAGGAGAACCGCCTTCGCACCTTAAAAGCACAAAACTACCGCTGCAGCAACAAGGCGGGGAAACTGCTGGCAAACCAATTAAAAGAAAAAATGGCAAAACAAAGAATTCCGCACATAGAAAACCCTAAATCTAAAAAAAAAGTCTTTAACCCCAAAGAAATAGCAGACGCTTTCTGTGATTACTATGAGGCATTATACAACCTCAAGGATGACCCTAACACACCCCAACCTTCAGACAATCTGATCTCAGAATTCCTGGAAGCCATAAACCTTCCAAAAGTCCCACAACCAGCACTTATTAAACTAAACTTACCCTTTACTACCCAAGAAATTGAGAAAACAATTAAAAACATGCCTCATGGTAAGTCACCAGGACCAGATGGTTACTCATCTGAATATTACCAATTGTTTCAAACGGAATTATCCCCTTACCTAAAGCAGGTCTTTGATGCCGCAATGTCCAATGCCTCGTTCCCAAAAGATATGTTAACTGCTACTATTATAACGCTGCCAAAACCCGGTAAGGACTTCTCTGCTCCACAAAATTTCAGACCCATCTCTTTGTTGAATGTGGATGTGAAATTGTACGCTAAGATTATAGCCAATAGATTGTCATTGTTATTGCCAGTTCTCGTCAACCAAGACCAAGTAGGTTTTGTATCAGGCAGGCAAACGAATGATGCTACTAGGAGAATGGTAAATATAATCCATCTTGCGGAGGAATCTCAAAGGCCTTCTCTGCTCCTTACTTTGGACGCAGAGAAGGCCTTTGATAGAGTTCACTGGAGATATTTGGCCAAGGTACTAGAGAAATTTGGTCTGATAGGCCCAATCCAGCAGGCAATTCTGGCCCTGTACTCATCCCCATCTGCATATGTTTTCACTGAAGGTTTGTTCTCCAGAAATTTTCAAATAACAAATGGGACAAGACAGGGGTGCCCACTGTCACCCTTAATCTTTGCATTGATTATGGAACCACTGGCAGAAACAATTAGAAATAACACAATGATCAGAGGCATCCCATCCCAAGATAATGAACACAAAATATCATTATTCGCAGATGATGTTATCTTAACACTATCTGACCCGTACAAATCATTAAAAGCAGCACACGCGACACTAACACAATTCAGCAAAGTAGCATATTATAAAGTTAATGCCTCCAAATCTAGTATTTTAGGAATTGCAATTGACAAAACCACTAAATCAACCATGCAAAAAGACTTTCCATACCCATGGTCCACAGATTCTATCTCCTACCTAGGATTACAACTAACAACACCCGTAGCCAAACTATTCCAACTCAACTACCAACCTTTATTGAATGACTTCAAAAAAGATATCCTTAAATATCAGAAACTTCACCTCTCATGGCACGGCCGCCTAGCAGCATATAAAATGCTACTTTTACCAAAACTAATGTACCTCTTCAGGGCCCTCCCAATACCTATCCCAACCCCCTTCTTCAAGGCTATGCAAACACAAATGACAAACTTTATCTGGGAAGGCAAAAGAACTAGATTCCCAGCTCAAATGCAAGGGAAACACAAAGAGGTGGGAGGACTAGGAATTCCAAATTTAAAAGACTATCACGCTGCAGCAATTCTAGATCAACTGAGAAACTGGTTTGCCAAAAAGAAACAAAACATTGGTGCCAACTAGAACAAAACTGGATTTACCCCAGATCCCTTCAATCACTTATACTAGCACACAACATACATCCAATCGTAGCTCAAATTAACCATCCCACTATACAGGCCACTTTACAGGCATGGTCTCATCTAAAAAAGTTCACCAATCCCAAAGTAAGCCACACGGAAATTCCTATCCCACTAGAAGCACTTTACTGGCTGATCCCGAATATCTCCTTGACACAATGGCACAAAGTAAACATTCTATTACTGGAAGACATAACATGTACAGGCAGTGTAGCTCCCTTTAGTGTACTGCAGGAAAGATTCAATCTAAACCCTTCAGAATTCTTGACACACCTACAGATAGTTTCATGGTTTAAGACATGGAAAGTATCTGACTCTCAAATCCCAACACAAGCATGGAAATATCTTCAATCCTCCAACCTTAAAGCAAAAGGCATATCCCAGATGTATGCCCTAATCCATGATAAAAGAACATTCACGAAATTCAACACACTAAATAGATGGGAGACAGAACTGGGCCAAAAATTCACTGATAAACAATGGTCATTGGCATTCCAGTGTAATCGCAGATTCTCGAGGTGCTCCAACTATGAGGAACTGGCGGCAAAATTATTAGCAAGATGGCATTACACGCCATACATGATGGCGAAATTCTCTAGTGAAAATTCTAACCTGTGTTGGAGAGGATGCGGGCAGGTGGGAACACTGGTCCACATGCTCTGGTCATGCCAGCATATTAGAAGCTTTTGGTCAGAAATATTCAAATTAATAGCGAAAACCACGGGTGTTTTCACCACACCTTCAGCTGAGAAAGCAATTTTAAGTATAAACATGGTAGACTACCCAATACTAGTCAGATCAATAGCGATGCATATTCTATTTGCTGCCAGGTCCTTATTGGTGAGCAGATGGAAGTCCAATGAAATCCCAAGCGTAAGAGAACTGAAAACAAAAATCAATATAATTTCTGAGTATGAAAAAATAATGGCAATCAAAGATGGCACTCAAGCAAAGTACACGTCCAATTGGAATCTATGGAACACACAGTACCAAAGCTATGTATAATCTGTTACCTGTAGCGGGACATCCACTTAAGTTAATCTTTTCCTTTTTTGTTTAGTTTTGCTTTTCTTCTTCCTTTAATTCTTAACCGTTTTTGCACTAATGGTGTTTTGTTTTAACACCATAGTCTTTACCTCAACAGGTAAATATAAAACAAGGAACAAGTTTAATTAAGTCTCACATATTCATTAGACAGCATAGTATACTAACACTGTTGTTAAACACATTGACAATAATACATTTACTGGTATTTACAGTGGTATTATATGTGGACTCATATTCACTATGTTTGTGTCATTTTTTTTTTTTCTCTGTATCACTACTCAACTTCAGTTGAGGAAACTTGATGTATCTTCTTAATTTGTACGCATGTTAAATATCAATAAAAATCATTCTTAAAAAAAAAAAAAAAAATCCTTGAACCTGATATATATTTCGATCATCCCTAAACCGGGCAAGGACCCAACTGCGACTGGCAACTATCACCCAATCTCCCTGATCAATAATGTTCTTAAGCTTTCAATGAAAATACTAGCAAACAGACTTCATCATTCACAGCCCAGTATGTCCATAAGGATCAACGTCCAGACGAAGCTACGCCCATTGAAGGAAGCGAAACGCGTTGACGTCACAGCTGTCATGTGACGCCGGCTTACGCGAGGTCCCCGTGCACGGGAAGTACTAGGAATAGCCACTGGATCAGCGCAGCCGCGCTCCATACTCACACGCATAGCGAATCCCAAACCGACGAGCAATACCGATACTGTGGACGGAAGGTGATACCATCTGGAGCTGTCTCCATGACCAGGGACAAAGGATACACAGATGATGTAGGTGGTCAGCGAGTCTGAATAAGACGCCCAAGCCGAACAAACAGGAGCGGTAAGACACCTACACATCACACAGTTATTGCATCTGCCCGTGGCATGAGTCTGCACGAGGGAGGAAACGAAAACCGGGCAGACTTGTACACCAGTAGGCCAGCCGCTGCAGCAGTTACTAGTGATTCATTTACAAACAGCTGACCCAGTCGCTCTTATTTTTCACTTTGAACTGTCCAACAGCCCATACCCTTGATCCGGAATATATTGGATACCTTGATGTATGGATAAGATACCAGTGACTTTCCATGGCCAATGCATCCCAGATAGCTGGTTAAACCCCACCTGCATGCATATTTTAGGAAGTCCTAATATTGCAGTTAGGGGCTTTGTATACCAAGAAACAAGATATTGGTGATTGCAAGACAGGTCATTTACCATCCCCCGGGGGTTACCCGCAGGAAATCAGCACAGCATGGTGAAATTTTTCCTTGGGCAATGCCTAATCACCGTTTTATGAATTTTTCTAACTGATATTTTTTCAATCATTCTGCTGTCCTTTTTTTCCTTTGCGGGTAAACGCTTAATAGTTGGAGTCCGGACATTTGCTGTGTGTGTGTGTGTGTGGGAGTATAGTGCCTTATCCTTGATCCACCCCCACAGGGATAGTGCAGCTGTGTTGTATGTTACTGTGTTTGTCTGTGCTTGTATGTAATTTTTGTCTTTACGGGTAACTCATCAATGCATGAGACCCGTTAATCACCTTGCATGGAATTGTATTGTGTGTGTTCACACATGATGATTTATCATAGTTTAAAGAATAAATTTTGTAAATTTTAACCAACCGACTCATAATTTCTGCTGCATAGGTAGCTACTTTTTAAGTCTTGGTAGTGCTACTTAGACTTTTGGTACATATATGCTAGTGGTCTTTGGCTACAGCAGCAGCACCAACACAGGTGTACTTCGTTGGTAAAAACTATGACACGGCCAATATACATATTTTGTTTTGCGGGATAAGCTTCCTTCTTTTTTCTTTCTCTTTACTGTTTTCTGTTTTGGTTTACCATAAGGATCAAGCAGTATTTATTCCAGGGAGGCAGGGACCAGACCATGTAAGAAGGGCTATAGACGTAATAACCCTGCTGGGATCACACTGGGATGGGGGAGCCTCTCAAGAGGGGTTTTTGCTTTCCATAGACCATCAGATAGCCTTCGATACAGTTACATGGCCCTATATTTTCAGGGTTCTGGAGAGATGGTGACTGGGTCCTAACTTCTTAGGCATTCTGCATTCCCTTTATTCTAAACCGAGTGCTCAAGTGAGAATGCAGGGCAGATACTCAGCTCTTTTTGACATAGAGAAAGGCACCAGACAGGGCTGCCCACTTTCGCCCCTGAAATTTGCCATTACAATATAAACATTGGCGATTGCTATATGAAATCACCCTGACATTAAGGGAGTTATATGCGGACCCCAAGAACATAAATGTGCCCTATTCGTGGACGATCTGCTGCTCTTTGTTACATCACCCCTTATATCTACCTCCAACATCCTTAAGCTCCTTCAACAGTTTGGTGCAGCCTCCGGTCTTTGGGTCAATGTCTCCAAATCCTTGGCTCTTAACTTATCGGTCCCCCCTGACTTGTTGGAATGTATGCGGGTACACTTTCCATTTTCCTGAAGTCCGACTTCTATCCCTTATTTGGGTGTTAACCTAGTCCCCAAATTTGATCTTTTGTACTCCAGTAACTACCCTTCCAATGGTTAAATAACTAGAAGTGGACATGCCCACATGGTCCAAACATGATATATCCTGGCTGGGTAGGGTGAACTCCATCAAAATGACCCTTATACTACGTCTCCTGTACCTCTTTAGATCCCTTCCAAAACCGATTAGAAAATCACAACTACTACGATTCCAATCCTCAATTCTGAAACTCATATGGGGGTCCAAAGGTAGACGCTGTTCCAAGGACATACTCTTCAGACTCCAATCCCAGGGAGGCCTAGCCCTTCCAAACATATGGTGGTATTACCAGGTGGAACATATAGCTCAGGTCTCCATTGCCTACTCATGCGGCCCTAAACCAGATTGGCTTCTAATAGAGAGACAAGCGGTATCGCAATACACAATAGATTATCTACTCTGCTCCCCTCCCCGCCTCATACCGGTGATGCTAGCCCCCACCCTCTCACATTCTATGGCACTCTGGGAACGACATCAGAAGCATTCCACTTTGACATCCACCTACTGACCACTTGCTCACTTATTCCACAATCCAGACTTTCCCCCTGGCCAAAACATCCTGGCCTTCAAATGGTGGCTTGATAAGGGCTTATATAGGACAAGACACTTTCTCAAATCAATGGGGCCCCTTTCCGTCAGATACTGTATTAGAAAACTAGAAATGCCTAACTCTGAGAGATATAGACTAACCCAAATTACTCACTTTTTGCAATCCATATAGCATAATAAACCGGAACCCCCCACACTGACTGCATATGAGACATGGTGCTCCAACATCAAGGATCAGAGGGGGGGTATATCCATCATCTTTTCCTCACTCGCCAGGGTCACAGATAAACCTCTCTATGCCAGACTCTGGGAACAGGATGTGGCGGAAGAGTGGGACCTAGATAGGTGGTATCACTGCTTCCACCTGTCATTCAAGGGCATTCTGAACATTTCCTTGATCAAAGCCAACATTAAGATTCTCACACGCTGGTACCGAGTCCCATCTACCCTCGCTAAAATATACCCAGACACTATCCCTAAGTGCTTCAGGGGCTGTGACCATTTAGGCTCCCTATTTCACATCTGGTGGACCTGCCCACAAATAAGGAGCTTTTGGAACATATTGTTCCACATGTTGCGAAGGGTCACAGAGGTTGCGGTCCCACAGATCCCTGAAAATTCTGAAATGTGGGAATGTTTGAATTCCTGTTCCCGACCGGAAATTTATGAGAGCTAGCAAACTATGTACTATTTATATATAAATGCAAGTGTCAACCATTGATTCTCATTCTATAACTGTTACTTCCACAAAAACATACATTTTAATTTTAAGATGAACTCTTTAATTCCTAAAATAAATTGTCATTGCTGGGTTTTTATGTTGTTTCCTATTCCTTTTTTTTTAAACAATGCTAGTAATGTGTAATGTTTTCCTGTTTTTGGAACATATATTATTCTCTCTCTCTTTATTACTTACAATAGTGGATTGGTATCATAGCAGATCATCCAAACTGTGGACCCACTTTGAGGATGCCCTGCTCTCCGGACCTCAGTTCCTTACTCTGGACTGACCATATCCATAGACCCTTGAAAGACCTTTTGTCGACTGTCACCTGTGCTACTTTGTATATCTGGGATCGACTTGTGTATGGGATTAATTACTCTGATCGAGGCCAAGCCCCCTGATCCCATTATTAGGTAATGAGTCTTTTGCCCCTACTACTGGTAGCTCTAGATTTCTCTCCTGGCTTTAGAGCGATAATCCTCTATTGTGCCTTATGTTATCTGGAAGTAAACTCCTCCCTCTCTCCCGGATCCTCCTGAATTCCCACAACATGCAATGTACTTGGTTGCAGCACATCCTTAGACAGCACTTTTTCTCGGTTTCTCTTACTAGAACACTCACATATTATGAGTCATTGCTTTCCCAGTCCTCCAGGCCTGATCACCCAGATATACTGACTCCTACTAAGGTACCCAAACCAGCCCTTATTTCTGGCCAAATGGGAACACTAACTGACTGTACCAGCAGATGATTTTGAGTATACTAAATTCTTGTCGTTATCTTACAAATTCTTAACATCTTCAGGTGCCAGGGACATAATTACCGCCTACTCACCAGGTGGTATTGATGCCCTCAGCCCTTTATAAAATCTATCCCACCATTCCTGATGTTTGTTGGTGCTGCTTGTGGGCTCCAAGCAACATGCTACATATATGGGGCACTTGCCCACGCATTATCCCTTTTTGCGACACAATTCTACAGTTATTAACTGATCTAGTGGGTGATACATACCGAAATCTGACCCAGCTTACTGTATTGTCTTTGTTGCTAGGCTCCTACAAGCAGATTAAAAAAAGTCTGATTAGACATTTCTTGACCGCGGCTCAATCTGTTATTTCCAGGTGTAGGCATCAAACTGACCCACCTACATTCGGCGCTTGGGTTTGTGAAATGATTTAGATCAATCTGACTCCCACAGTCTCATTTGGACTGGTATACTTTTTTTTTTTATCTTTTTGTTTATTTCCTTAATAACAACAACAGACAAAACCAAACAAAACAACACCTCATACACATTGAACCAATATATTAATACAGATTCAAGATCCAATCACATTGCATAGCAGCCATCAAATCACAAATAGAAAATAAAAATTATTAAGTAATTGACAAATAGGTATTTTAGCTGGGCTGTGGTCTAAGCAACACTATTTGTCAAATTAGATATCAATCCACACCTATCCACGGTGGCTCAGAATATCCAATATATAAAAGAACATATATTATAATCGATTATAATTGATAACCCCCATGGGCATAAGATGGCTGCCGTATACGGCTTATCCAGCCACTTTGCCCAGACTTTATGATACTTACTAGGACAGCCCCTATTCATATAGGTGTCTCTATACAATGGGAGATTATTATTTACTAATTGTTTCCAGTATAGAAAAATAGGAGTAGAGGGTTTCTTCCAATGTAAAGCAATAGCTTTTCTCGCATAAAATAGCGCAATCTTAGCAAACACTCGCTCAGTCACTGTAGGAAGAATAGCCTCCACCAAGCCCAACAAACATACAGACATTTCCTGTATACTTCTAATTTTAATACTTGTCCATGGTTGAGCCTGGGATATGCTCCCCTCTGGCCCTTGCTATTCTACTGAAGGGATGTGTGATTCAGCCATTTTAAAGTTACTTATCCTCTATTTGTCTTTGCACACTTTCACACTATTCTACAAATAACCTAGTTTCTGTTTTAAATTTATTTTTCAAGGTGACACACTAGCATGCATCCAATTACTACTTTGTATTAACTTTCATTTATTTGTCTGCCTTTTTAAATCCTGCCTAGAAGAAAAACTAGAAGAGTTTTTTGCCACTCTGTTCTCTCTGCAGCAGCAATCTATTGACAATTATTTTTTTATTTATTTATTTATTACAGGTATTTATATAATACCAACAATTTACACAATACTTCACACACACATACTGTATATATTTATATACTCTATGTATATATATTTATATATATTCACATTCAAATCAATTGGACTTAACTGAATGAAACATCTCCTTTACTTTTAAAAGTGTACATTTATTCCAATGGAATGTAGTATGATGAGGCACAACTGGCAATGTTTTCAGAAGTACCTTCTTTTATCAAGCCCACAGTTAACTATTCATAAATGTAATGCATATTTGCATAGTATGTGGGGAAACAATACCTAAAGACAAATATCCATACATTGATACAATGCTACTATGGACTGCATACAAGTTAAATAGGACAATTGTGACATTTATAGCAAAAGAATACAACCCTCTCTCAAGAGCATAAGAATTTTTAGGATTTCTAGGATTTCAAAAGACATATACTAAATCATGTTTTAAAAGCATATTGCGTACAGTATACTGTGTATGACTGTTAATCAATGAGCAGTCATTAGTTAATTGAAAAAGAAATATGTGTTCTCCTTAACAAAGTGGTTAAAAAAATGCAAAATTTTCTAATTATACAGTTAAAGTAATTCAAAAATACGGTATATGAGGGGAAATGCAGTTACTACTGGGGGGTAGGAATGGTTGACTAAGATTGAAATCTTCTTATCTACAGGATTATACTTGCGATGATGGCACATACTGTATATTGTAAAGAACACTCAGGGCACTCACCCTTCTACCCGTAGAAGACTTGGAGTTCATTCACTGCAGCAAACTAGAAGTGCAATCATCCAAAGCCTAATGTCAAGTTCTGTTAAAATAAACAAAGTAACTCTTTATATACACCATCAGGAAACAATGAAGACACTTAGTTAATTCACCACACCTCATTTATTAAAAATGATACGTGATTCCTTCTCTATGTGGTTTTGGTATGTCATCTAAAATCTGTATTCAGGTATGACATTTGCACAAAATGCTTTGATATTGACAAAATCATTTTTCTGTCTTATTGTATCAGTGTTGTGCCACTCTGGCCCTAATTCTTTTCTTTTTTTTTTTTTTTTTACCACTCAGTATTATATTTTCTCTGGGAGTCATTTTTTCAGTTGTCAGTAATTCAAACTGTGTCCCATTTGTTCATCACATCATCGTGGTGGCAGTAATTGCATTTGTTTTATACCTCAAGATCTGGTTAGGTGGGATTTCATTAACCACTTGAGCCCCGGACCATTATGCTGCCTAAGGACCAGAGGTCTTTTTCCAATTTGGCACTGCGTCGCTTTAACTGCTAATTGCGCGGTCATGCAATGCTGTAGCCAAACGAAATTTGCGTCCTTTTCTTCCCACAAATAGAGCTTTCTTTCGATGGTATTTGATCACCTCTGCGGTTTTTATTTTTTGCGCTATAAATGGAAAAAGACTGAAAATTTTGAAAAAAAATGATATTTTCTACTTTTTGTTATAAAAAAAATCCAATAAACTAAATTTTAGTCATACATTTAGGCCAAAATGTATTCGGCCACATGTCTTTGGTAAGAAAAATGTCAATAAGCGTATATTTATTGGTTTGCGCAAAAGTTATAGCGTCTACAAACTAGGGTTCATTTTCTGGAATTTACACAGCTTTTAGTTTATGACTGCCTATGTCATTTCTTGAGGTGCTAAAATGGCAGGGCAGTACAAACCCCCCCCAAATGACCCCATTTTGGAAAGTAGACACCCCAAGGAAATTGCTGAGAGGCATGTTGAACCCATTGAATATTTATTTTTTTTGTCCCAAGTGATTGAAAAATGACAAAAAAAAAAAATATATTTACAAAAAGTTGTCACTAAATGATATATTGCTCACACAGGCCATGGGCCTATGTGGAATTGCACCCCAAAATACATTCAGCTGCTTCTCCTGAGTATGGGGATACCACATGTGTGGGACTTTTTGGGAGCCTAGCCGTGTACGGGGCCCCGAAAACCAATCACCGCCTTCAGGATTTCTAAGGGTGTAAATTTTTGCTTTCACTCTTCACTGCCTATCACAGTTTCGGAGGCCATGGAATGCCCAGGTGGCACAAAACCCCCCAAAATGACCCCATTTTGGAAAGTAGACACCCCAAGCTATTTGCTGAGAGGCATGGTGAGTATTTTGCAGCTCTCATTTGTTTTTGAAAATGAAGAAAGACAAGAAAAAACTTTTTTTTTTCTTTTTTCAATTTTCAAAACTTTGTGACAAAAAGTGAGGTCTGCAAAATACTCACTATACCTCTCAGCAAATAGCTTGGGGTGTCTACTTTCCAAAATGGGGTCATTTGGGGGGGTTTTGTGCCACCTGGGCATTCCATGGCCTCCGAAACTGTGATAGGCAGTGAAGAGTGAAATCAAAAATTCACGCCCTTAGAAAGCCTGAAGGCGGTGCTTGGTTTTCGGGGTCCCGTACGCGGCTAGGCTCCCAAAAAGTCTCACACATGTGGTATCCCCGTACTCAGGAGAAGCAGCAGAATGTATTTTGGGGTGTAATTTCACATATTCCCATGGCATGTTTGAGCAATATATCATTTAGTGACAACTTTGTGCAAAAAAAAAAAAAAAAAAAAATTTGTCTCTTTCCCGCAACTTGTGTCGCAATATAAAATATTCCATGGACTCGACATGCCTCTCAGCAAATAGCTTGGGGTGTCTACTTTCCAAAATGGGGTCATTTGGGGGGGTTTTGAACTGTCCTGGCATTTTATGCACAACATTTAGAAGCTTATGTCACACATCACCCACTCTTCTAACCACTTGAAGACAAAGCCCTTTCTGACACTTATTGTTTACATGAAGTTTTTTTTTTTTGCAAAAAAATTACTTTGAACCCCCAAACATTATATATTTTTTTAAAGCAAATGCCCTACAGATTAAAATGGTGGGTGTTTCATTTTTTTTTTCACACAGTAATTGCGCAGCGATTTTTCAAACGCATTTTTTGGGGAAAAAACACACTTTTTAAAATTTTAATGCACTAAAACACACTATATTGCCCAAATGTTTGATGAAATAAAAAAGATGATCTTAGGCCGAGTACATGGATACCAAACATGACATGCTTTAAAATTGCGCACAAACGTGCAGTGGCAACAAAATAAATACATGTTTAAAAGCCTTCAAAAGCCTTTACAGGTTACCACTTTAGATTTACAGAGGAGGTCTACTGGAAAAATTACTGCACTCGATCTGGCCTTCGCGGTGATACCTCACATGCATGGTGCAATTGCTGTTTACGTTTGACGACAGACCGCCACTTGCGTTCGCCTTAGCGCGAGAGCAGGGGGCGACAGGGGTGCTTTTTTTTTTTTTTTTTTTTTTCTTTATTATTTTTTTGCTTTTTTAATCTTACTTTTAAACTGTTCCTTTCATATTTTTTTTTTAATCATTTTTATTGTTATCTCGGGGAATGTAAATATCCCCTATGATAGCAATAGGTAGTGACAGGTACTCTTTTTTGAAAAAATTGTGGTCTATTAGACCCTAGATCTCTCCTCTGCCCTCAAAGCATCTGACCACACCAAGATCGGTGTGATAAAATGCTTCCCCAATTTCCCAATGGCGCTATTTACATCCGGCGAAATCTAAGTCATGAAATACTCGTAGCTTCCGGTTTCTTAGGCCATAGAGATGTTTGGAGCCACTCTGGTCTCTGATCAGCTCTATGGTCAGCTGGCTGAATCACCGGCTGCATTCTCAGGTTCCCTGTTGAGACAGGAGAGCCAGAGAAAAACACGGAAGACAGTGGGGGGGGGGCATTCCCTCCCACGGCTTGTAAAAGCAGTCTAGAGGCTAATTAGCTAGGATTGCTTTTACATGAAAGCCGACCGCTGGCTGAAAAGAATGATACCAAGATGATACCTAAACCTGCAAGCATCATTCTGGTATAACCACTCAAAGTCGTGAATGGCGTACCTAAAGACAAAAAAATGGTTAACAATGGTTAACAATAAAGCACAGTAAACAGTAAAGTATAAATAATTACACACCTGAAAAACAAACATGATAAAACATAATAACAATAACAATAAAACATTGCAGAATAGAATACAGTAAAAAAGAGCAGAACAATAGAGAGAGAGAATAGAGAGCGAGAGAACAATAAAACGACAACTATTTTTTTTTATTTCATTTTTTTTTTTTTTTTACACTTTTTTTGTAACTAACTTTTATAACGGTAACCGGTTCCAGGTTCGGGTCTCTCAAAATGCGATGGCATCTTGGGAGACCCTGTGAAAGTGTGCCTAGTATGTGCAATGCTGTACCCTACGCTAATACTCAACTAGTGAATGGTAGCGTTCAAAACATTCACCAATGCAAAGACCAGGATTGTCAGGACAGGAGGGACAATAATAGCGGGTGTCACGCCTATATCCGCGCTTGCTGCAGACACAACATCTTTTTTGGGGGGGTTCGTTGGGTAGGGGTACTCGGGAGGACATAAAAATGCCTCTCATGCAGCCGACTGCATTTGGTTGGGGATGTGAATGGGGGAAGTACGGGCGCTGCAGAAGCGGTGGGTTCCCAATTAGGATTGGCGAATGCAGCAGGAAGGGCATTATGGGCACGACGGGCCTGTGTTTGTCTTTTTGGTGGCAGCGGGACACTACTTGTGCTTGCCACCTCACCAGCTTGAACTGCACTTATGGGACTCGCCACGTCACCACGTGTTACTGCAGTGCTGGTTTGACTACGACCGGGGTGTACTAGGCCGCTGGCGCTTGCCAGTTCCCCAAAACGCTACCAAAAAACTGTTAGCGATCGCAGGGATCAGGCCTGACTCTGCAAACGCTGCAGTTATGCGTTTAGTGTTTTGTAAGTGACAGTGATCGATCGATACTTCACTTGGGTGGGCTGGGCCGGGCGGAGGGGCAAAACGCAGGTGCTAGCAGGTATCTGGGCTGATCCCGCTAACACTGCGTTTTTGGGAACCCTAAACTGCTGGGGACGCTAGTATAGATCTGATCGGATCAGATATTGATGCGATCAGATACTATACCACTAAGGGAGGTGTACGGGGCGTGCGTGGGTGTTAGCAGGACTGGCGCTAATCTGACGCTGCCTGGGGCGACGCATATCACCGCCGGGCGATCGGGGGGCTAAACCTTTATTCGGTAATGAACGGCGGGTGCCCTGACACTATAAAAAATAAACGAACTAACCAGCATCACCCGTAACAGTTATACGGTGATCAGTGGTGAAAGGGTTTACTAGGGGGCAATCAAGGGGTTAAAACATTTATTAGCTAGTATATGGGGGTCCCTGACGCTATAAAACGCTGATGGCGAACCTAAATATTTACCTCACTAACTAGCGTCACCAGCGACACTAATACAGCGATCAGAAAAATGATCGCTTAGCGACACTGGTGACAGGGGGTGATCAAGGGGTTAAAACTTTATTAGGGGGGGTTAGGGGGGTACCCTAGACCTACAGGGGGGTAACAGTAACTGTGCTAACACAGTAACTGTCACAAACTGACACAGCAGTAATCAGAAAAAAAAAAAAAACTGCTGGTGTCAGTTTGTGACAGGGGGGGGGTGATTGGGGGGGGATCGGGGGGCGATCGGGGGGGGGGATCGGGGTGTAATGTGTGCCTGGCATGTTCTACTGTGTGTGTGTGTGTTGGTGCACTCACTCACATGTCGTCTCTCCTCGGGCCGGAACGGAAACTACCGACCCGAGGGGAGATGACATCACTTCCTTTGCTGCTGTTTAGCATACAGCAGCAAAGGAGTGTACCCATTGGCCGGCGGCGATCGCGAGGGGGGGGCCACGAACGGATGGCCTCCCCCTCGTCTCTGATCGCGGGGGGACAGAACGGGACCGCCTCGGGTGGCGGGGGGGGGGTCCGATCGGACCCCCCACCCGCGGGAGGCAAATCACGTACATGTACGTGATTTTGCCTGCCCGTGCCGCCTTGCTGACGTAAATCGGCGTGAGGCGGTCCTTAAGTGGTTAATCAATTTACCTTTTACCTATAACCCTCCACCTCCCCATCCCTCCCACCCCCCCGAGACCGTACTTCCCCCCTGCTCCCCCCCCTTTGATATCTTTACTTCCTCCTTTCTTTTGCCTACCAGGCCCTCTTTACCTTGCATCTTAAGATCTCTCTTGCTTCCTGCCTAGGATGTCCATATCTCGGCTGCTCTCAGGGATCCTTTAAATTTTATCCACCTTCTCCATTTTGTCTCAAAGGCACCCATTTTTGTCCCTTCACTGTACCTTAGATATTCTAGACTGTATATTTCATTAATTTTGTCATGCTAGTCCCTCATTGCAGGTCTTTCTGTCCTTCTCCAGTACTTGGGTATCAAGCTTTTAGCCGCATCGATAAGGTGCGGTATCAGTGTTCTCTGATAAGCTTTGTTGGGCATTTCGCTCATATGAAATAAACAGACCCAGGGGTCATCTTGAACATTAATCCCTGTTATATCTTTAATAAGTCCCCTCACTTCACTCCAGAATATTTTAATTGTCGGGCATTGCCACCAGATATGAGCCATTGACCCCACTTCCTTACATCCCCTCCAGCAATATTGTGGAGGTCCGTTTTGGAATTTATGCAAGCGTTCCGGGGTTAGGTACATCCTGGCCAAACATCTAAAGTTCAACTCCAGGATTTTACTGTTGACCGACGTAGCTGCTGTTCTACTTAGGATCAATGACCTTTCTGGGGCAGTAAGTATTCTTCCTAGCTCCTTCTCCCATTTCTTTATAAACGCTGGGGTTTCCGTGTTCCCCAGGCCTATCAACATTCTGTACGTCTGGGAGAAGCCCCCTTTATTATCTTTGTCTAAACACATTTTCTCTAGTGGACGTAAGTTGTCACTCGATCTAATTGGTTGTGGGAGGGTTCTTATGAACTGATTTAATTGGCTGTGCCGCCAAGTGTTTATAACTAACAGATTTTTTTTATCCTTTAACTCCTGATATGTACATATTTTATTATGTTGCATTACGTCCTTTAACTGTATTTTCACGTCCCGCAACCACCCCCCAAACCACTCCCCTACCCCTGGTGCAAAATAATCTGAATCCTTAAGTGATATTAGGGGAGAGTTGTATCCCTACTGCTCCCTTTTGTGAACTTTATCCCAAATTCTAAGTGCGTGTTTAGTGATTTCATGTGTTTCTTTACCTAGTTTCCTTAAGTGTGGTGGGATCCAAATTATTTTATTCAGCTTAGTGTCGCTAATTTCATTTTCCATTTTTACCCAGTGTCTGTCTGCTTTACTTTTTGCCCAATCAACTACTCTGGCAAGAGCAATGGCCTTGAGGTATTTACAGACATCCGGTGCTCCCCATCCCCCCTTACCCCTAGCTTTTGCTAATTGTGTGAACTTCAATCGAGGTGTTTTCTCCCTCCAAATAAATCTTTAAAAAATCGAGTGCAGTTTTCTAAGGTATACCTGCGGTAGCGCTACTGGCAACATCTGCATTTTGTAAGTTATTCTTGGCAGTACAATCATTTTAAAGATGTTAATTCTCCCTCCCCATGACAGTTGTCCTATGTGTAGCCTCTTAAGTTCTTGCTTTATTTCGTTGAGAAGTGGTAGGAAGTTGACCTGATAGAGCTTCTCTTGTGAGGTCGTAATTTTTATCCCTAGGTATTTTAGTACTTTTTGCCCCCATATAAAGGGGAAGTGTTTTTGATATGAGTGATCACTGGTTTTGCTGATATTAATGCTTAATGTTTCAGATTTATTTGGGTTTATTTTAAAATTAGAAAGCTTTCCATACTCTAGTAGGGCTGTCATTATGTTTGGGAGAGATATCCTTGGACGCGTAATATAAAGCAGGATATCGTCCGCAAATGCGGCTATTTTATATTCATCCCGACCTATCGTTACCCCGCTAATATCCGGGCTCTTCCTGATCTTTTCTAGTAATGGTTCTAGAGTCAGCACAAATAGGACAGGGGAGAGCGGGCACCCCTGTCTGGTCCCATTGTACATTTCGAAGGACTCCGACATGGTTCCATTTATCCTTACTCTCGCTGTAGGTCTAGAATATAGTGCCCCTATCCTTCTGCGGATTTTAGTCCCAAAGCCCATCTCCTCTAGTGTGCCCATCATGAAGTCCCAGTCAACTCTATCGAACACTTTTTCAGCGTCTATTGATAAGAGTAGGCCTGGGGCTCCACTTTTCTTCATGTGTTGCACCGTCAGGAGGGTCTTAATGCTGTTATCCCTCCCTTGTCGCCCTGGTACAAACCCTACCTGATCTGGGTGTATAATTCTTTCTGTTATTGGTTTTAATCTATCCGCAATTACTTTTGCGTATATTTTCGTGCCCACATTTAGGAGGGATATCGGCCGGTAGCTTGAACACAGTGTACTGTCTTTACCTTCCTTTGGAATAATGGCGATATTAGCTGCCAAAGCCTCCTTTCTCATTTCTCCCTTGTCCCCTGCGTCATTCATATAAGAGCACATTTTTGGTATCAGGTAATCCTGAAATTTTCTGTAATATAGCACCGTCAGTCCATCCGGACCTGGGCTTTTACCCAATTGCATCCCTTTAAGCGCTTTTCTCACTTCAAGTTCCGTGTATGGGGCTTCGAGGCTGGCTTGTTCTGTTTCTGTGAGATTGGATAAACCACTATCTTTTAAATAATTTTTGATTTTCTCTTGTTTTTCTTCTCTTTCTTTGGTACTGATATTTTTATTTATAGCATACAGCTCTCCGTAAACCTGCTGGAAGGCCCCTGCAATGTCTTTATCTTTATAAACAGTCTCACCTGTTTTAGTTTTTATTTTATCAATATAGTTATTGTTTTTCTTTTTGCTTAGGGCCCTAGCCAGCAGCCTTCCGGGTCTGTTTCCTCCTATATATCTTTCTTTTTTGACCTGATTATATATCTTACGGTTCTCCGATTCTATAAGCTCACGCATGGCCTCTCTGCTCTTGTATAAGTCCATCATTGTCTCCTTTTCCCCTGTTTGCTTGTGCTGTTCTGTTCTAACTTCTGAATGTTTTCCTGTAGGGCAAGTCTTTCCTTAGCCTCCTTTTTTTTCCTTTCTGTGCCCGTCTTTATTAAAATTCCTCTAATGTATACCTTATGGGCCTCCCATACTACGGCCTCTGATGTTACCCCCACCGAGTTAGTTTTAAAGTAGAATTCAATTTCCTCCTTAATGCGCTGATCAATATCTCTATCGTGTAATAGGTCCTCATTTTATTTCCAGCTGCTAAAGGGGGGTTCTTTTTACCTAGTTTCCACTTTATACTTACTGGGGCATGGTCTGAGAATGTTATTGACCCTATTCTTGTGCCTTCTATTTCCTCTATGCACCTGTGTTCTACCAAAAAAAAGTCTAACCTGGAGTACGTCGAGTGTACGTGGGAGTAGTAGGAGTAGTCTCTCACGTTTGGATGTTGTAGTCTCCAGATATCTGACAGTTGACATTGGTGCAGTTTCTTTTTAAGCTTATTCATCCATATCCCTCCAGACCCACGGACACTCGACGTACTATCTTTACCTGGGTCCAGACACATATTAAAGTCTCCTGCAATGATAACCCTCCCTCTCTTGAAGCTTTCAAATTTTGAAAGAGTGCCCAGCAAATATCTTCCAGGGTTGATGTTTGGGCAATAGATATTCGCTAATGTACATTCCGTCCCATTGAGATTGCCCCTGAGAAACAGGAACCGTCCCTTGGGGTCTATCATTCTCTCTTCTACCCTAAATCTGACATCCTTAGCAAACCCTATGGCTATGCCTTTTGAGCCTTTAGTTGGAGAGTCCCCATATTCCCATTTAGGGAAGTCCCTCGAGCGTATTCTCTGGTTCTTGCCCGCATAGAAGTGTGTCTCCTGCAAAAAGATGACCTCTGCTTTGAGGAGTTTCAATTCTCTCATTATATTTGCACACTTTATGGGAGAGCCCATCCCCCTCACATTATACGAGATTAAATTTAGCGCAGTCATCTTATTATTTTACCCCCATGCGGGCAGAACCTCTCTTCTAGTTCTAGGAAGCGGGGAGCAGTGCCATACGTACAAGTCTCTCCCTCCCCCCCTCCAACCCTAGACCCTCCCTTGCCCTCCCCTCCCCCCCTCTAAGCCCTGTCCCTCCCCTACCTCCCACCAATCCTCCCCCTGACCATCCCCAACCCCCCCCTTTTTGGGGTGACATACCATCTCATGGTCCCATTAACCGAGGCCCTGCTCACTCCTCCCGGTCCCTCGGTTCTCCCCTTAGAGGTTGAGCTCGGGGGTACCATCCCTAGATCAACCTGCCTCCCCCCGGGTCCCCGGTTCCCCTCCCCCCCCGAACCCCCACCCCCCCGCCCCCTCCGCACTTTCTTTAATAGCTAATCCGAGAGTTCCCTTTCTATGTTCGTGATACAGTCTCATGTTTCTTTTTTACTGATCATTTCATTTTGATAACTGGAGTCCAGGTAGGGGTCCCCTCCCTGCTATCTTCGGTTCCAGATCTCTCCCACCATCCCGGGATTTCAACCAATGGTACTTCCAGGCGTTGGCAAAATTTTTGTGTCTCTTCAGGGAAACGCAACGTCGCCGAGCGACCTTCCTTGCGTCCAATCAGGCAGGCTGGGAAGCCCCATGAGTATTGGACATCATTTGCTCTAAGCTGAGCCAGTAGGGGTTTGAGAGTTCTTCTCCTAGCCAGGGTCTCTGCAGAAAGATCAGGGAAAATCTCTAAGTTTACCTCTCCATATTTCACCTGCTGGTTCATTCTTATGCTAGATTTAATCCTTTCTTTATCATGGAAGTTGTGGAATCTGACAATTACGTCCCGCGGGGCGTCCCCCCTGATCTCTGCCGGCTTTCTTATCCTGTGAGCTCTTTCTAATTTGATTTTTGGTCTGTTGCCCGATGGATCTAATCGGTCTCCGAAGATTTGGTCGATTGTTTCTTGTAGGTTTTCTTTACCTCCTTCTAACTCAGGCAGGCCTCTTATCCGCAAGTTCTTCCTCCTATTACGGTTCTCCTGGTCTTCCAATTTATAGCGCAGATTTCTTTGTTCTTTCAGGATTTCTTCTATCTTCTGTTTGAGATTTTTTATCTCTGTTCCCTGTGTGTCTGTTGTTACTTCCAGTTCTTTCACTCTTTTTAGTGTGTGGCCCATTTCTTGTCGAATTGTTTCGAATTCTCCTTTCATTGTTGTTTCTAATCTTGCAAACATTTCTGCCATCTCACTTTTTGTTGGTATTTGGTTGTCCTCCGGGAGGTCCCTTGTGGCCTCTGCTGTTATCTCGGTCCCCCCTATGTGGGGGTCCATCCCCACCAGTTGTCTTCTTGTGCTTATTTTGGTTGGGGGTTCAGGGGTTTTTAGCTTGGTTCCTCCTCCCTTCCCCGGGCTCCCTTTACCTTCTTGGACCATGTATTTCCTAATGGCGCTCGGGCTTACACTCGTTCTGTTGCTACTGACTGTACTAACTGTAGCTGTGGCCCCCTTCCCTCCCTTCCCCTTCATTCTGCTGTATGCTCTGTGGGGCCCTGTTTATAAGTCAGTAGATATCCTGCGAGTGAAGCTCGTATTATATTGTGTGTGTCCAATCCTCTCAAATACTTAGTGTGGCCAGCCAAGGAATAATTTTCCTCTAGGATTCCAGCCTTTTTTAGATTGCCTTCCTAGCTATCCCTGGCGTGCACCCACACCCTATATACACACTCTATACCCCTCTTATTTTAAAGCATCGAGAGCAAAAGAAAAAAAAAAACGCGGCAAGATCTTCCATACACATAAAGATAGAAAGTAACCCTTAGTATCGATCAGAAAAAGGGAAGGGGGATTTTTTAAGCACTATCAGTCCCACTCCTTCACATGAGTCCTTCACATAAGTCCTAGTCCTTATTATCTTCCAGGGTATATAGGAATTCTGTACTGACAGGTAATATAAAAGCTGAGTGGTATAAGTTATCACTAAACAGATCAATTTTGTTTGCTTTTTGCTTGCTTTCTGAGCCCTTAAGGGGGTTAAACCTGACAGTTACTTTCACAGTGAGACAGTAAACACTTAAAACCCCTACTCCCTCAGTTGCTTTTACAAAAGTTCCAGTCCTGGTTATCTTCCGGAATCTATATGTCCTGTACAGTAACACGTAATGTGCGGCAACAGATAATATAACTGCTACAGATTTAGGTAGTATAGGTTATTATTCCACAGATTAAATTTGCTCACCTTCCGAGCCTTTTCATGGGGGGTAGTCCTGCAGGTTGTATTCTCAGTAAAGCACTTACCCCTTCAGCCGCTTGTGCGATCTTACCCAGTTTTCTTTTTCCCTCTTTCCTCCTCTTCTCTCTGGAGCGCAAACCTGTCTTCCACGAGGTCTCCGTGCGCCTGACTTCCTATCTGCTTTTCGGTTCGGCGCTTCACTCTAATTCACCGGTGCCTGGAGACCGTCTCCCTCATTCACTCCCTGGCATGTTTGCTTGCGCCCGGAAAGCTTCACCTCCGCTGCGGGGTCCGTACCCGAGATGTCTGCGGGATTGTAGGTGTTTCTACAGCGTGGGCTGTCAGGTTCTGGAGCGGGGGGCGTAGGAGCTACAGGGGGGGCGGGGTTGCTCCTGGCCTCGCATCAGAGCTAGAGGGAGAGACGTCCGGCATCCCGGGACTAGCAGCAGACCCAGCTAGCCACCCACATCCGGCTCCTCCCTCCAGTCAATAGGTTGTTGTCCTAGCCTACAATTCCTTCCACTCTGGCCCTAATTCAATGTGTTAACTTCCTATGCATAATAATCTACAGGGGCATTGAGTCATAAACCACATAAGATAACGGACTTATGTAGTGTCTATTTATGGTATTGATTAGTAGAGTAATGAAAAGTGGAACCTTTTGGTGTCAATAAACATTGTATATACCATTTAGGCCTAGAAAATATCACTCCTCTGTGTGGGCATAGAAATGTATTGGAGCTACCAAGTTGACTTTTTAATCTGATCTGGCAAGTGAACTTTATACTCTTATAATATTTAAACATTGGATTATATTTGTACTGAAGCATTGCAATATTAGGTAAGCCCTTGTTAATATGTGGAAATGTTTGTATGACCGATATAATCTTGTCTGATAGTCATCTTTAGATGTGCTAGTTATCATGTATTCCTTAAAAAATCTGTGATGAAAGCGATGAATCTGAATTTGTCAATACAGATTTGGCACTCTGGGTCCATAGGCAATCACTGAAGTTTGATTTGTAAAAATGCAACACCAACAAGAATACACAAATGTACATGGATAGTGTTATGTTCTATTTATGCATTTGTTAGTTTTTTTGTTTATTTTTTAAATTGTTCTTCCAGTTATTAAACTTGCAACTTGTCTTTTTGTATATGACTTAATTGTTGTAAAGTGACTTGTTTCATTGATGACTTTGCTGTCTAGATGATTAATGCTAAAAGCTCCTCAAATGGTAATTGTAAATAGTGTATAATAACATAATACAATTTACTATCCCACAGCACAAAGATAAAAGTATTCAGTGGAATGAAAAAGCATTCAACATCTATTTGCAGACATAAATAAAAAATAAAGTAAGCATTTAATGTGAGGATTTCTTTATTCACAAAAATATTTTTCAGCACAGAAAAAAAAAACAAAATAAGAAAAGAAAGACATGTCTTGTTTAATTTATGTTAAGTAAGTATGATATAGATTTTGCTTGTGAAATACATGATACATATTAAAAAAAATTACTTGCCAAAATACTATTTAGTTATTCTTTTGGTCCAGTTATCACTGCTAAACAGTAGACCCGGGTCTGCAACCTTACTTCTTTCAATTAGATTCAAGAAATACAATTTGATCTATTACTCATTCCTGCCTGCTGAATTGATAGTGGCCGAGCAGCAGAACACTGTTGAGGTCATTCATGTATACTCCTGCACTGTAGGCATTTACAAAGTGTACAAATTAAAAGCATTGTGCTAAAAAAGCCATAAATTGGTTTACAGTAAATGGTTATTTTTAGAATGTATGTAGGGCTCAGCTTTCAATTAATATTGATCTAGGTTCAATATGTATTCCAAAAGGAAAGGAGATAATGTTTACCCAAAGCTGATAAGAATGGTTTGCTGGTTGTCATGGCTTTAGTATACATCCTGTACTGTGGGAGTTGTTCCTCAATGTGTTGTTGACTTTTGAGGAACTGCCATTATTTCCCATAGAAATCAACAGTTTATGCACCAGACAGCAGGAAGATTTTCAAAAGCACAGGATAGATGAAGCTGCAACTCCTTGCAACTCGCTTATGCCTTTTTGATTGATTAATGCAATGCCCACTTTTTAAGGTACAAAATGGTAACCCTGTTGGGAATGGCTGAAAAAGATATATGGATGGCCTTTATGAAGCATATAATTAAACAGATTGTATTTAATTATTTTTGATTTATAAGCAGGTTGGAATTGTATCTATAGTCAGGCTACATGCCAAGAAAAGAATATGGTATGCTTTTATTTTTTACTATGTGTGTGATTAGAAGTATAAAAACTGACCCGTGTTTGCAGCACACTAAGGAAATGGGCCATTTTGCTCACACAGAACACAGTGGTCTGGGTCTCTGGTGGTCCAACACTTCCTCTATACAGTGCTCCAATCAACAATACTGCCCAGGAAGTGTGAGTGATGCTGATGGTAGCACTGTGCAGGGGAAGTGTCAGACATAAGAGCAATCTGGCTCTACAGTGTGCTGTCACAACAGGGCAGCTTCTACAGTTTTAAAAACATGGCATACATTTTACTTGTTATGCAAGCTAAAGGCATAAGTTCTTATTTACCTTAATGCATTTTATGCATTAAGGTAAAAAAACCTTTCCTGACACAGCATGACAGCATATACGTATGGGTAGACTCCGCCCCCTGCCCTATTCCAGGACCAGTTATACTATATAAGTAAGTCTCCTCCCTGCAGGCAGCAGTCTCTTCATTTTCCTCACTGCTACAGCCGGTTATGCAACTGTTGAAAGCAGGATTTTACTTTTCCCTCACCTTGCCGGATTCCTCTGGCCAAGCTGCACAGGTTCAAGCCTCCCTTGTGTCCTCGCTGTAAAGGCTGTAAGAACTCCTAAATGGGGGAGACCTCCCCCCTCAGGATCCAAGATGAGGGGGGTGATGGCATCTGGTCTCTAGGGATTGCTCCTTCATCATGACTCTATGGACATTCATTCGACTTCCTGTTTGGCCATGAAGCATGCAGGTGCATGGTGCACAGATCCATAGTATTCAGTTACTGTTGCAAGAATGTTGTTAACTTGCATCACTTCAAGCATTCACACATGTGAATTTTTCTGGCTTGTCCATAGTTTTAGTCTGTTTACTATTGCCTTACAGGTTGTGGTTTGTGTCTGCAATACTGCTAATGCTGATAGCAGGTGTGCTGGGCTGAAGCCTTCCTATTAACTCAGCAAGGCCTGGCCCTACCGGCTGACTTATTGTCTGCAGGTATGCTGTTAGCTTGCACCACTGAAAACATATCACACATGTGAATTTTACTGGCTGTCCATAGTGCCACTCTGTTTACTAATGCTTCACAGGTTGTGGTCTGTGTTTGCAGTATTGCTAATGCTTAGGCTGATAACAGGTGGTGCTGAGCCTTTCCTATTAATGCAGGGCCTGGCCCTGCAGGCTGGGCTTACTGTGTATTAATGCCTGGTTGTGGTATGGACCTTTTGCGGTACATGTGTCTAAGGTAGGTTTAACCTGCTAGTGCTAATTGTTTGATGACTATTAACCTGCGCTGCTTGCCTGTGATTACATTGACTCTTCATTACTAATGACTGCTATGCATTTATTACTATGCATTTACATGCTGACCATGATGCTAAAATGAAAGTCAGGATCTGCTTAGTTACATTTCCTTAGTCCTTTACCTGTTAGCAATGTGTTATTGCGTCTGTTATTTGTGGTACACCACAAAGGGATATGTGGTTTGCTGCTTGTAGTGGTTACTACTGATGGTTTTTTAACAAATACTCCCAGGCATGGCTCCAGTCTTTCAGCTCATCCATGGGCCAGTAGCAATCAGCCTTCTTAGAGACCAGCAACGTTCATTAAGGTGAGAGCAGGTAGGTATATTCTATATCCTAAAACAGTGCACATTATGGGCATAATGGATTGTAAATCTCTCCAGCCCTCAACACCAACACCCCTTCTCAGGAAGAGGAGAGTCAACCTGCTTCTGCAACAGGGACAGGTCCTCTTTAGCCCTGAAGGAAGCACTATGTATTTAACTGCCAGAAAAGGCAGACCAAGGAAATCTCTACAAAAATCATAGTGGACTGGTGGTAACTGGTGTGTCGGCCAAAATGCAAGCCAAGTTGCAGGCCAGAGGCAGTGGCAAGTGGGCAGAGACTGAGAAGGCCTACAGTCACTATTGGTTCCATACCAAGCCTAATCAAACAGCTGTATTTATTTAAAGGCAACCTCTACCTCAGAAGCAGTTGGCAAGGAAGTCTTCATCAGACTGGACAGATAGGTCAGCCTTAGCTTGCTTCTAGGAAGTTGCTATGGCAAGTTGGCATATCAGAAGCAAAACCTGGATGTTTTAACTCTGTCCAAACTGACTGTGTGGATTTCTATTCAATAATGCTCAGGTACTATGCTAATCAAACAATTAAGTTGTTTAAAGGGTACCTCTGCCTCAAAAGCAGCTGGCCAAATTGGCTTTCATCAGATTAGCCAGGGTGCCATTCTGTCAGCAGAAAAACAATATCCTTTGCAGAGACCCTGGGAATGAATCTGGAGATGAAGAAGGTTCATACTACTATAAAGTAGTGTTTTGTGACCTGCGGTTGAGCTCACTTCGGTAGCCAGACTGTCAGGATCCCAGACAAGATGAAAACAGAGCTCCGGCCAGTGATAAACTCTCTATGATGGCTGATCCTAGAGTGAAAATGAAGTAGCCAGTGATGCAGTTCAGCTACTGTGGATACAAGACTATGCTGTTTCTCTGGTAGTCCGTTGTGGTCAGTTAACCCTTATGGCTCATCCCACAAGTAACACATACTGCTTTTAAGTCAGAGTGATGACTGTTGGATCCGGTGAGATCTAGAAGGGGGATTAATCTCTTAAGTTAATCGTCAATGACCAGAGGATAGCCAAAAGGCAAAGTAACAAAGACTGAATGACAGGTTAAACCTGGGGAAACTATAGAGGAGAATAAAGAATCAATAATCATCTTTATTTGTCTGCCTAAACCCAAGTCGCCCAGTAGGGTCGGCTGACAGAATTATATGTAAATTTGAGCTTTAATATAGGTGGGTCCTGGGCATTAAAGAAGCCATTGGAATATTCATTCCTCTCCTCCAACTCATTGCATTCCCTCCATGACCCATTAGAGCACAAGGGTTATGACTGTATGTTCTCTAGTCAAAAGTAAGACTTGGTCAACAAGCAGAAGCATTAGGATCCAAAACTGCATATGGCATTGTTGCAATCAATCTCTCCAGCCATAAGTAAGGCTTGGCTTCCACAAATCGTACCCCATGATTTCCAAGGAGTAAGGTTTATAGTGGTGCGACTTCAAATTGCAGCGACTTGAAAGTGGTCTCTGCATTACTTTGATCCCACTTTGATGCGACTTGGGGCTATGGACCTCAAGAATACACAGGAATTGCTTCAAGTCTCAAAAAAGTCACAGTAAAATCATGCAACTTTTAGGTCGCAATAGAGGAAACCTAGGCTAAGATTGTAGATGGTCTTTAGACCTAGCAGGTGTGTTTGTGTGTGTGTGTGTATACTGTATACACACTTCGAGACACCCATGTTTCTGCAAGTACCTTCGCTTGGCCATTCGAGAGTTCACTACGAGTTCATCTGGCAGACTGTGGCCTTTCCACAAACTCTGGGCATTTCCCAGGATATTAGGTCCAGTAGTGGCCATCTTGTGGGAGCAAGGACTTCTGGTGAACCTTGTTTGGGCAACAGCCTGGCGCAATGTCTTCCAGGTCCTGGGAAAAAAGTTCTAGTTCAGACTCTGTATTTGGAGGAGCCATCATTGAGAGACCAACTAGTCTCATTACAGCAATGACCTGCCTGGAAGCAGTTCTGAATCCCTGAAGAATACAGTAGAATTACCCTCAGAGAGAGCAACAGTATAAGTATCTCACTTGAACAAGTTATAGCTCATTCCCATTGGTTGCATCCTACGGTCACAAAAGGGTAAAGAAGTAGCTTGTAGTAACCCATGTGGTCCGAGGGGCCCAATGGAAGGTTGATAACTGTATTAACTGGTTTTGTAGTAAGGGAACATTTGCTTACTGCACCAGGAACAGTGACTCCACAGAGGAGAAAAGTCCCTTTTGGGAGGTAGCTAAGCTAGCTAATCTTTCAGCTTATCAGCTACTAGGCATACCAATCATCGCAATCTATTACTTGTCGGGTATTCATGCCAATGGAGGACAAAGTGTCCAAAGCCAGAATTGCAGCAGTCGCAGACCGAAGACCTTCCGAAAACACAACAAAGAGAGCCTCCATTATGCTGCAAAGACTCAGCAAAATGGGGAAGTCCTGTCTTTGCTGTCGAGAAGGAATGCAAGACTAGTCAACTTCTGTCAGAGGTATCTCCCAGTCAGGTCTGCCAGCCCTTTAGGTTCGGGTTCCTAGACCTTCCTGCCAGATGGCGTAAGGTACAAAGCCGTTGGATGTCAAGGGATGGTCTCCTAATCAACAAGCCATTCAAGGGATTGGCAACAAATAAGCCGATCAGGATATTGATCTGATAGTAACCTTGGTGGCTTCCCAGAGGTGAAGGCAGTGAAACTACTGACATCCAGCTGGGTCTGCAGGTTAGCCAATATGTATATTGAACAAACCTAAAAGTCTCCAGGATCCTTATCAGGATCCGCAGTCATTCAGTGGTGATGAGGACAATAATTGCCCGGTGGCCTGCAGGCCATGATATCCGTGGGTACAGTCTCAGATCTGAGAACCTCCTATTCTCCTTCCTGAGATCCAGCACCTTATACAGTGTGGCCAACAGTATCTTCCAAATTCAGACAAGTTATATCTAGATGCTGGAGACCAAGAAGTGAAGGCTCACCTTTTATTGTTTGAAATCCTATGGAGGTCAGGGCGCTTACGCCAAACTTCAAGTACATTAGATCATAGGAAACCCTACAGAATTTAAAGGATGGAATCCTCTGTTCCCTGTTGTAAGGATTGAGTTTTATACAAGTAAGCCTAAAGATGGCATTAAAGGATAGATAAGGCTCGGTTTTGTCCTCACTCTCTGGGATCCAGTAACTGTTACATATCTTGGCAAACCTTTGCATGGCTCTAGAAGGATCTCAGGTATCCAAGTGTCAAGCCATGAACTACCTTAATGCTGAAATTATCAGGCAAAATGGCTCTAGTCTCTTCCACAGTACTATACAGAGGTTTGCATCTGGGTTAGAACATCATCCTTCTGGCATATCCACACTAAAGTATTTGAAGTACCACAGGCATTGGAAATAGATTCACTGTCCATTAAAGACAATCGCAGTGGTGTGGATCAAGTTAGTCAAGGGCTTAGATGGCTAGGACGAATCCATCAATTGAGGGCAGAGACGGATTGCACATCCATGGACGTAACTCCAAAGGAGTCCCTCCAGAACTAATATGTAAACTACAACCTGGTCTACATTCAACACGTTGGGGGCCCATTTTAAAGTGGACCCAGCAGCCTTAGCTACAATACATTTCAGACGTTAGTGGGGATAGATCTAATGCTCAACTTAAACACTTCAGCATTACCCACCCTTGTCTGGTGATTTGGAACATCCCATACGTATATGCTGTCATGCTGTGTCAGGAAAGAGAAACATTTTATACTTACTTGACGGTAATTTTCCTTTCCTGATGCAAAGCATGACAGCATATAGGTCCCTCCTGAAGGGGCTTCTCAGTGATACAGAGTTACAAGAAAGCCTGCAGGGAGGAGACTTACATATATAGTATAACCGGTCGTGGAATAGGGCTGGGGGCGGAGCCGACCCATACATATATGCTGTCATGTTTTGCATCAGGAAAGGAAAATTACTGTCAGGTAAGTATAAAATGTTCTTCTTTTGGTTCCCCCTTATACTTATCGGAGCCCAATCTCCATCCTGCAAAGTGTATGAGAGCAGCAGCTCTCTCTCTCCTTATTAACTCAAACAGTAGCAGGAGCCATTGGCTCCTACTGCAATCAAATACAGCCAGTGAGTGCGAGGGATGGGGCCGAACCACACTCCGTGTATGAATGGAAGATGTCCATTCACAGGAGCGCAACACAGGAGCGAGTCTGCTTGAGTGCCCCATAACAAGAGGCTTGCTTTTAGGGGCACTTGGCAGAGGGGAAGTGCCAGGACCGCCAGCGGAGACCCAAAAAAAGAGGATTGGGCCTACTCCGTGTAAAACCTTTGCACAGAGCAGGTAAGTATAACATGTTTATTTTTTTTAAACAACCTTTAGAATCACTTTAACTGGGCTTTAAAGCAGAACGACACTGCATCTGAACACACCAAACCAAAAACATTACTTTGAATATTACAAATTAAGTAAACTCACCCATCCATCCATCCATCTATGGCTCCATGTTTTATTTTGCTGAGAAATCACTTTGAAAATCATCTCCTAGCCTTTCTGGCCATGGACATCTTGAGTAACAGCAGATGATTCATGGAACAGTTACTTCTTAAAATCCATCTGCCCTTAACTCAGGCAGGCAAGAGAATGTGCTTAACTGAGGAAACTCCTCCTCCCCTCCTGAAGACACATGGGATGTATGGCATTAATTGCCTAGGTCTTGAAAACATAAAGTAACCAAATTAATGTAAAAAAAAAAAGAGAGACATTTTCCTATTTTCTAATGCTAGCAGCATAAGGCTTAAAATAGTCAATTTTGATTTGAGAGAGTAAAGTTCCACTTTAACTACTACAAAAAATAGTTATATTTAAAAAAAATTAAATAAATTCATGGCTGCTCATAATGTACCACTTCCATTTCTTTTATAGCTTTAAACCCAAAATATTATGTGGACTTCAAAGAGAACTGTACAAATATAAAAAAGTATGAAAGTATTTATTACACATTTAGTTAAAAAACATAGGAAATTAATCCCAGTAATTCCAAAGAAACCATAAGTACTATTATGAATTATCTCTGCCTAATATTAGCCAGGAGGCCAACGCGCTTCACATTGCTTGCTTTATCAGGACCTTATTTCACTGGAGGTAGAAAGCGAATAGTCTAGCTGAAAAATACATTCACAATAAGTACACACATAAGTCAATACATCACATTTCCACATGGTTCTAAAAAAATGAAAGACAGATTTGTGCGACTCACATATGGCTTCTAAATCACAAAGTTTGGCTGCGGATTGGTGGCAAGTGTCGTAGGCCCTAGTTGCAAAGCCTCAACTAGTCGGCTACTTGGTGCCAAACAAGCTGGTGGGACGCCACACCATAATATGATCAGCTAATAACATTGTTGCCCTGTGCCAATAGCCAATCGTGCCCATACACCACTCCCAGTCGGGCTGACACGCCATTTTCTTCAATTGAATTGTTTTCATTTTAGTCATATATTTGTTGAATATTTTTGTTGAATAAAATCTACAGTACATGTTAGTTGACTGAAATCTCCAGTATATTTTAGTCTACTAAAATCTCCAGTCTCCAATACCCACATGAACTTCTGTGTTCCTTCCTTGTTAAAGCCCCAGCCCCCTGTCTCTACTGGGAAGCTGAATTGGCTGAGAGATGCAGGCTCCCTGTCTTTATGCTGCCTGGGAGCTGCCTGGCAAACCACAGAAGAGGAACCCTTCCATTGGATTCATGTCTGTCTGAAACCAGTCAGGGACCAGCACTGCTGGAGCTGTGGGACTCTCCTAGCTGCCATGGGAAGAACTCCTCCAGTGAGAGTGGGGGGGAAGCGAAGGGAAAGGAAAGACAGATTCTGGTGGTAGGGGACTCAATTCTTAGAAAGACAGAGAGGCCAATCTGTAACAAAGACCTGAATCGCTGAACAGTATGTAGTCTACCAGGCGCTCGGCTTTGGCACATCACTGATCTGGTGGACAGATTACTGGGAGGGGCTGGGGAAGACCCAGCTGTCATGGTGCACGTTGGCACCAATACCAAAGTCAGAGGCTGATGGAGTGTCCTAAAGAACGATTTTAGGGACTTAGGAGCTAAATTGAGGAAAAGGACCTCCAAGGTAGTATTCTCAGGAATACTACTGGTACATCGAGTCACACCAGAAAGGCAGAGGGAGATTAGGAAAGTAAATAAGTGGCTGAAGAGCTGGTGTAGTAAGGAGGGGTTTGGGTTCCTGGAGGACTGGGCCGACTTTTCAGTCGATAACCGGTACTATAGAAGGGACGGACTGCACCTAAATGAGGAGGGTGCAGATCAGCTGGGAATGAAGATGACCAAAAAGTTAGAGGGGTTTTTAAACTAGGCGATGGAGGGAGGGTTCAGAGGTAGAGATAGTCAGTGTGGAACATATTCCAGAGGGTAGTATTGGGGGCATTAGTGTTAGGTTGACCAAAGCACATAAACCCAAGGTAAGTATAGTAGCAAGTCCTAGTTCCAATCTCGGAACACCCAATAAGAGGATAATATGGGACCGGTCTAAACTGCGTGGCATGTTCACCAATGCCAGGAGCCTGGTGGACAAGATGGGTGAACTAGAGATACTGTTGTACAATGAGGATTTGGATTTTGTGGGAATTTCAGAGACCTGGTTCAACAGCTCTCATGATTGGCTGGCAAACATTTAAGGGTATACCCTTTATCGCAAGGATAGAGAGGGTAAAAAAGGGGGAGGGGTATGCCTATATATCAAGAATAATGTACAAGTGAATGTGAGAGATGGCATCACTAAGGGAGCTAGGGAGGAGGTGGAATCCTTATGGGTAGAGCTCCAAGGGGATGAAGCTAAGGGGAAAATAATACTGGGAGTATGCTATAGGCCCCCTAACCTGAGGGAGGAAGGGGAGACAGATCTCCTATCGCAATTTGGATTAGCAGCAAGGATGGGAAGTGTTATCATAATGGGGGATTTTAACTATCCAGACATAGACTGAGTGGAGGGAACCATGCATTTATCTAAGGCTCGCCAGTTCCTAGATGTCTTGCAGGACAATTTTATGGGTCAGATGGTAGACGCACCAACTAGGAATAAAGCGTTACTGGATCTAATGAATTACCAACAATACAGACCTGATCACGGATGTGGAAATGCGGGGCAATTTAGGTAATATCGATCACAGGTTTATTGGCTTTAGTATAAATCACACAAATAGGAAACATAAGGGGAATACAAAGACACTGAATTTCAAAAGCGCCTTGCTAGAAGGCATAAATTGGGATAAAATCTTAGGAACAAAGAGCACGGAGGAGAGATGGGTTTGCTTTAAGGAGCATATTAAATAAGGCCATTAGCCGATGCATCCCATTGGGTAATACATTTAAAAGAGCGAACAAAAGTCTTGGATGGCTTAACTCCAATGTAAAAATGCATATAAAAGCAAAGGAGAAGGCCTTCAAAAAATACAAGGTTGAGGGATCATCATTAGCATTTAGACTTTATAAAGAATGCAACAAGAAATGTAAGGGTGCGATAAGGATGGCTAAGATAGAACATGAAAGACCCATAGCGGAGGAGAGCAAAAAAAATCCCACGATATTCTTTAAGTATGCAAACAGTAAAAAAGGGAGGACAGAACATATTGGCCCCATAAAGAATGAGGAAGGACATCTGGTTACAAAGGATGGGGAGATGGCGAAGATATTGAATTTATTCTTCTCCTCAGTCTTCACGAGTGAATCGGGGGGCTTTAGTAACCAAAACTGCAGCGTTTATCCATATGACACATCGCAGGAAGCACCTCCATGGTTAAAAACAGAGGAAAGAATTCAAATCAGACTTGGGAAACTTAACATTAATAAATCACCGGGGACAGATGGCTTGCACCCGAGGGTCCTTAGGGAACTCAGTCAAGTCCAGACCATTGTTCCTAATTTTTACTGACAGTCTACTGACTGGAATGGTACCAGCTGATTGGAGAAAAGCCAATGTAGCACCAATATTTAAAAAGGGCCCAAAATAAAACCCTGGGAATTACAGACCAGTTAGCCTAACATTAATAGTAATTAATGTAAACTCTTGGAGGGGATGATAAGGGACTATATACAAGATTTTAGTAATGAATATCATTAGCAGTAATCAGCATGGATTCATGAAGAATTGTTCTTGCCAATCCAATCTATTAACCTTCTAGGAGGAGATGAGTTGCCATCTAGATAAAGGAAGGCCTGTATCTGGATTTTGCAAAAGCATTTGACACAGTTCCCCATAAATGTTTACTATACAGAATAAGGTTCATTGACATGGACCACAGGGTGAGTACATGGATTGAAAACTGGCTACAAGGGCGAGTTCAGAGGGTGGTGATAAATGGGGAGTACTCAGAATGGTCAGGGGTGGGTAGTGGGATCCCCCAGGGTTCTGTGCTGGGACCAATCCTATTTAATTCATTCATAAATGACCTGGAGGATGGGGTAAACAGTTCAATCTCTGTGCAGACACAGATGTGTAAACACACAGATCCACGTCCTGTCAGGAGAGAGGAGACCGATCGTGTGTTCCAGTACAAAGGAACACTGATTGGTCTCCTCCCCTTGTGAGTCCCCTCCCCCTACAGTTAGAATCACTCCCTAGGTAACACATTTAACCCCTTGATCACCCCCTAGTGTTAACCCCTTTCCTGCCAGTGACATTTATACAGTAATCAGTACATTTTTATAGCACTGATCGCTGTATAAATGGTCCCAAAATAGTGTCAAAAGTGTCCGATGTGTCCGCTGCAATGTCACAGTCACAATAAAAATCACAGATCGCTGCCGTTACTAGTAAAAAAAATAATAAAAATGCCATAAATCTATCCCCTATTTTGTAGACGCTATAACTTTTGCACAAACCAATCAATATACGCTTATTGCGATTTTTTTACCAAAAATATGTAGAAGAATACATATCGGCCTAATCCGAGGAAAAAATGTTTTTGTTTTTTTTTAAATTGGGATATTTATTATAGCAAAAAGTAAAAAATATTGTTTCAAACTTGTCACTCTTCTTTTGTTTATAGCGCAAGAAATAAAAACTGCAAAGGTGATCAAATACCACCAAAAGAGAAAAAAATCATAATGTGGAGAAAAAAATGATAAAAATTTCATTTGTGTACAGTGTTGCATGACCGCGCAGTTGTCATTCAAAATGCGACAGCGCTGATAGCTGAAAATTGGCCTGGGCAGGAAGGGGGTAAAAATTACCTATATTGAAGTGGTTAAACAGGTACCCAGGGTTGCAAGATCTTCTGAAGCAGGCCAGAAGAGTCTGAAGCCATTTCAGGCAGTCATACACAGCCAATGTTTGGTTGGCTGAAATTCAGCAGGAATTCCACCTGCCGGTAAACCGCCTGATTGGTGGAACTCAACTTTGGCAATGCTGCAGCAGCTGCACATGCAGCAGAGGGCCGTCAATGAATACCTGTGGGAGTATGGCACAATGACCGGTCTAGGGCCACTCAGCTTTTTTTCCCCACGCCAATGGCTGCTGATAAAGGATGCACACACTGTACTGACACTATTTGAGGCAGCAACAAGGATGGTGAGCCGTGACAATGCATGCATCAGTGACGCAATCCCTCTTGTGTTCTTGTTGGAGCAGACTTATTTACAGGGTACTTGAGGAACAGCAGTGGGAGGAAGAGGAGGACTTTCTTTCCTCTCAAGGCCTGCTTTATGCACACACCATTTTTGCGATGCCGCAGAACACATAAGAGGAGAGAAAGGAGGAGGATTCTTGCATTTTTGGAGGCATCGAAGCAGAGCAAGACATATGTCAAACCTTAAGAAATGGCTTTTCATCCCCAGAGCCCTTGGGAGTAGTACATGGCTGGGAGGAGGCAGTCCCTGATACTGTAATCCTTAGTGACCACGAGGACTCTGCTTCTCATACAAACTTGTGGTGCATAGCCTCCCTTATTCTTTAAAGCCTGCAGAAGGACACGAGAATTCATGTCATCAAGGAGAAGGATCATTATTGGTTGGCAAACCTACTTGACCACTGTTACAAGGGGAAAGTCTCAGAACTCATCCCGTCCCCACAGAAGGAGCATAGAATTAAATATCTTGAGGACACCTTAAAGAGGAGTTTATGTAACACCTTTCCAGACTTTGTTAGGTTACAGTCCCATGGTAAAAATTGTTTTGAAACTTCTGTTGGTCAAAAGAAGAGTGGCAGAGAAGAGGGGCGCCTCAAAATTTTTTTAGTCCTCGGTGCCCAGGGCTGTCAGCTTCCACATCCCATTGGCAGTGTCTGCATCATATGGTGGGAGGTTATTTAGGGGCAAAAACCGGCACGGAGAGCTATTAAGTCAACGATCCACTGGGCTACTGGGTCATGAGAATAGACTGGCCAGAACTTGCCCAGTATGCAAATGATGTGCTGGGCTGCCCTGCATCCAGTGCATATTATGAATGGGCATTCAGTGCTGCCAGAGGTTTTGTGAAAGATAAAAGAGCACGTTTGTCCACAGACTCCATTGACCAGCTGACATTTATCAAAATGAATCATTCCTGGATTAGTAATGACTATTAAGCCCCTGATGCCGAAGTCATTGATTAAGTGTTTTTGGGATGTGGAATCTCTGCAAGACTGTCTAGGTTGCCTAGTGTTGTGGGTGTTGATTTTATCTGGAAGAAATTTTTTGGTATAGGTTTCATGGGCACAATTAACACCCAAGGACCAATTTTTCTGCACCTGTTTGGCAGGTGCATATCATTTCAATTTTTGACAGAAAGGCCAATTCTTGCTTTCTACAAGAGTACCTCTATAGGGTTACAGTGTGAAGGCACCACCAACACCCAAAGCCCAATTTTTCCACATCTGTTACTTCTATCCAATGTCTGCGAAACAGACACCAGAATTTACCCCAAAAATCTTGAATTTTGTATTGAGTGCACTAAATTGTGGCCTCATCATACAAACTGGCTCCTCAGGCTGTCGTTTACAAAATAAAGAAATCTTGCAGGGAAAATGTCATTTTTTTCTTAATATATGTCATTTTTGCTACAGCGGGTTCTATACACGATACAGATGCGCCACTTTACAGACAGACTAAAAGGACCCCCAATGCACTATATTTAAAATAATATTTCCTAATGATTTTATTGTTTCACTTTAACCACTTCAGCCCCGGAAGGTTTTACCCCCTTAATGACCAGAGAATTTTTTGCGATTTGGCACTGCGTCACTTTAACTGACAATTGCGTGGTCGTGCGACATTATACCCAAACAAAATTGGCAACCTTTTTTTTCCCACAAATAGAGCTTTCTTTTGGTGATATTTGATCACCTCTGCTGTTTTTATTTTTGCGCTATAAACAAAAAAATAGCAACAATTTTGAAAAAAAACAATATTTTTTACGTTTTGCTATAGTAAAAATCCCACATTTATAATTTTTTTAAATTTTCTTCATCAGTTTAGACTGATGTATACATTCTACATATATTCTACATATTTTTGGTTAAAAAAATCGCAATAAGCGTATATTGATTGGTTTGTGCAAAAATTACAGCAAATTATAACAAAATAGGGAATAGATTTATGGCATTTTTATTATTATTATTTTTTTACTGGTAATGGCGGTGATCTGTGATTTTTATCAGGACTGCGACATTGTGGTGGACAGATTGGACACTTTTGACAATTTTTTGGGACCAGTGACATTTATGCAGCGATCCAAGCTAAAAATAGCCACTGATTACTGTGTAAATGTCACTGGCAAGAAAGAGGTTAACACTAGGGGGCGATCAAGGGGTTAACTGTGTTCCCTATGAGTGTTTCTAACTGTGGAGGGGATGGGCTTACTGGGACATGACAAAGATCACTGTTCCCGACCACTGGAAACAGTAGATATCTGTCATGTCACCTGTCAGAATGAGGAAATGCCTTGTTTACATAGGCATTTCCCCATTCTGCTTGTGTACAAGTCAATCGTGGGCCACCAGAGGACATCGAGCCCTCCCGACCCACGGGCATGCTCCCATAGTGTGCAGCAACTGAGCCTGCGCAATTCGCGCAGGAGGGCCATTGTGTCGCCGTCAAACAATAGCAGCTTGTCTTAAAGCGGCTAAGTATCATTAAATCACTGCTCATTTTAAAATGATCTTTTTTAAAGACTGTTTTTCCATTGATACATTTCCTCTGGGGCAATACCCGGACCCCCATGCCCTTTGTATGCACAATAACTTGCATATAACCCTTCAAAATGGGCACTTTTATTTTTCCAGTTCGGGTCCCATAGACTTCAATGAGGTTCGTTGTTCAGCTCTGAACATTTGCGATGTTCGAAAGTTCTGGCGTGAACCAGACAGGGGGTCATTCGGCCCATCTCTAATGATAATGAGGGGGGAAGTGGTGAGACGCTATACTAGAAATTGAGCAGGATGATGGGGCTCTCACACATAGCTCTGATAGCAATAGTTTCACTTCTTTCCAGGATTTATCCACTAGATTGATTTTGGATCAGCTGTATTCAGAATCCTCAAAAGGTATGCATGGTGTAAGGAGTAGTAATGTGGAGAAGGAGGATAAATATTTTCATCCTGTCCATGCGAAAGGTATGGCAGTTGAAGCATTCCAAGAAATATTTGAAAAAGAACTCCTTGTTTTGAAAATACATACTGGCAATCCCCATAGACCCAACCTGAGTAGGGAAGAGTTTAATGCCATTAAATACTTTGCAAGAGAATAATTATTTGGTAGGGAGGCTGATAAGGGTGGTGAAATGGTGGTGCTCAGAGCTGAACAATACCGCGCTGAAGCCTTGAGACAATTAAGCAATGCCAATACATATCGCCCCCTTAGATACAATCTCACAGAAACGTTCAAAATGTCTTTGGTTAGTCTTATTGAATGCTAGGACTACTGAATTTTTAAAGGCACATAACTCCATCACTTCTGCTTTCCATCATTTGTCTAAATTACACAAACCCCAATTCCCTATACAGGGGCATCCTATTGTGGCTGGCGTTGGATCTTTTTTGGAGCCTCTGGACACGTAGGTTGATTCTCACCTTCAGCCCCACATCCAGAGGCTCCCTGGTTACATCCGTGACACAGGACATGTTTTGCATGATTTCTAAAACGTAAAGTGGACTGATGATTTAGTTTGGATAACTTTTGATGTCACTGCATTATATTCTTCAATAACCCCACTCTCTGGCTTTAGAAGCTGTAAAATATCACCTTCAGAAGTATAGTTCATATACATTAAAACTTCAGGACTATATTCTAATATGTAGTATAGATTTTCTTTTGACACTTTTTTATTTTTGACAACACTTATTATTTGCAATTGTGTGGTGCATCGATGGGTGTCACATTTTCTCCTTCTCTGTTTATATGGGTTGGTGGGAGGAATTTTATACGTTTTCTTATCTTAATCTATTTTATAGCAATTCATTTTTATATGGCAGATTCATTGATGACCTGCTTATAATTTGGGTTAAGGATAACGCTACTTTTGATATTGCACCGTAAATGCTACATAGTTACATAGTTACATAGTAGTTACATAGTAAGCGAGGTTGAAAAAAGACACAAGTCCATCAAGTCCAACCTATGTGTGTGATTATATATCAGTATTACATTGTATATCCCTGTATGTTGCGGTCATTCAGGTGCTTATCTAATAGTTTTTTTAAATTATCAATGCCCCCCGCTGAAACCACCGCCAGTGGAAGGGAATTCTACATCCTTGCCCTCTTACAGTAATGAACTCTCTATGCAGTTTAAGGTTAAACCTCTTTTTTTCTAATTTTAGTGAGTGGCCACGTGTCTTATTAAACTCCCTTCCACGAAAAAGTTTTATCCCTATTGTGGGGTCACCAGTATGGTATTTGTAAATTGAAATCATATCCCCTCTCAAGCGTCTCTTCTCCAGAGAGAATAAGTTCAGTGCTTGCGAGCTTTCCTCATAACTAACATCCTCCAGACCCTTTATTAGCTTTGTTGCCCTTCTTTGTACTCTTACATTTCCAGTACATCCATTCTGAGGACTGGTGCCCAGAACTGGACAGCATACTCCAGGTGAGGCTGGACCAAAGTGGGTAGAGTGGGAGAATTATCGCTTTATCTCAGGAGTTAATCCCCTTTTTAATGCATGCCAATATTCTGTTTGCTTTGTTAGCAGCAGCTTGGCATTGCATGCCATTGCTGAGCCTATCATCTACTAGGACCCCCAGGTCCTTTTCCATCCTAGATTCCCCCAGAGGTTCACCCCCTAGTGAGTAGGTTGCATTCATATTTTTGCCACCCAAATGCATTATTTTATATTTTTCTACAATAAACCTCATTTGCCATGTAGTTGCCCACCCCATTCATTTGTTCAGATCTTCTTGTAAGGTTACCACATTCTGTGGAGAAGTTATTGCCCTGCTTAGCTTAGTGTCATCTGCAAATACTGCAAATACAGAGATTGAGCTGTTTACCCCATCCTCCAGGTCGTTTATGAACAAATTAAGCACGATTGGTCCCAGCGCATTAACCCTGCTAATGATCTTAATTTAAAGTTTACTGTCACAACAGGGTCATAGATTTCATGTCACCTTCAGAGGAGGTAAATGTAAAGGAGTGCCCAAAGTGCAATGGTTGAGAAATAAACCGCTTTATTGAGGGTACAGGTGATAAGAACAAAGCCAATGATTTCGGGGGACCAAGGACTCCCCCTTCGTATGTAGACAATATATGATATATATATATATATATATATATAAAATAATACAAAAAATTATTAAAATGGATAAAATTGATTAAAACGACCGTATAGGCACTAACCATATATGTGGAGAAGATTCTAAACATAAAAGAAAGCCCTAACCGGGAGCAATCAAGATTACTAAACCTTCAGATAAAAGCTTCTAAGATGTAAACTAGACATTGTTTGTAGCTTAACATATACTAGTGTGTCTATATTCTTTGGATAAATATTTCTGGTATGGTAAAAATTAAGGTAAAGCTGAACCCCCCCCCCCCCGGGTTTGGTTCGCACCAGAACATCTGAACAAACAAAAAAATTGTGTGCACATGTGAACACCATTAACCCCTTCCCGACCGGCGCACGCCGATGTCCATCGGCAGAATGGCATGGCTGGGCAAATGGACTTACAGGTACGTCCATTTGAATTCCCCGCCGTGCCATTGCGTGCAACTAGCCAGCGGCGCGCGCCGGCTGGGATCTCCGTGAGTCGGGTCCCGCGGGTCCCGCGGACTCGATCGCTGCGGGGATACCCGCGATCGCCTCACAGAGAGGACGAACGGGGAGATGCTAATGTAAACAGCATCTCCCCGTTCTGCCTAGTGACAAGTGTCACTGATCACAGCTCCCTGTCATCGGGAGCAATGATCAGAGTAATGACACTGCTAGCCCATCCCCCTACAGTTAGTAATCACTCCCCTAGGACATACTTAACCCCTCCCCGTCCCCTACTGGTTAACCCCTTCACTGCCAGTGTCATTTACACAGTAATCAGTGCATTTTTAATCGCACTGATCGCTGTATAAATGACAATGGTCCCAAAAATGTGTCAAAAATGTCTGACATGTCCGCCATAACATCGCAGTCACAATAAAAATCGCTGATCGCCGCCATTACTAGTAAAAAAAAAATTATTAATAAAAATGCCATAAAACTATCCCCTATTTTGTAAACGCTATAACTTTTGTGCAAACCAATCAATAAACGCCTATTGGGATTTTTTTTACCAAAAATATGTAGAAGAATATGATCGGCCTAAACTAAGGAAAAAAAATGTTTTTTTTATATATATTTTTGGGGGATATTTATTATAGCAAAATGTAATTAATAATGCATTTTTTTAAAAATTGTCGCTCTTATTTAGTTTATAGCACAAAAAATAAAAATCACAGAGGTGATCAAATACCACTAAAAGTAAGCTCTATTTGTGGGGAAAAAAGGACGTTAATTTTGTTTTGGCGACACGTCGCACGACCGCGCAATTGTCAGTTAAAGCAACGCAGTGCCGAATCGCAAAAAACGCTCTGGTCAGGAAGAGGTAAAATCTTCCAGGGCTGAATCGGTTAAAGTCTATGGGACACAAATGTGAGTAATCAAAAGTGCTCATTTTAAAGGCTTATCTGCAAGTTATTGCCATAAAAGTGTATGGGGACCTGGGTACTGCCCCAGTGGACATTTATCAATGCAAAAAGAAGTTTTAAAAAAAGGAAAATTTATTGTCAAATACTTTCCGTAATTTTCCTTTCCTGATGGACTCCATGGCAGCCTACGTGTGGGTTAACCCCGCCTCCTCTCCAATGCTATAGGACCCCATTCCCATAAATGAGTACTCACCACTAGCTACTGTGTTCCGTAACTAGCCTACTCTTTTACCAATGGGTGGGAACTCCGTCTGCCATGGAGTCCATCAGGAAAGGAAAATTACGGTAAGTATTTGACAATAAATTTTCCTTTTTCCTGACAGACTCCATGGCAGCCTACGTGTGGGAAATAACAAGCCAACAACACGGGTGGGTATGCTGAATCAAACATAAAATTTAATTTGTCCTATCAACCGATAGGATTCTCAAACCAAAGTTTACAGAAGACAATGAAGCAGGCTCAATACAGTAATGAGACATGAAAGTGTTGATAGAGGCCCACGAGGCCGCTTTGCAAATGGTGTCTGGGGCCACGTGTCGAGCTGCCGCCCATGAAGCTGCCATTCCCCTGGTGGAGTGAGCTGTTACCGCCTCTGGAGGAGCCAAGCCCTTCGCCCTGTATGCTTGTTGGATAGTCTGTACGATCCAAGTAGCGAGTGTCCTGATCGAGGCTTTCTTCCCATTATTGTTGCCCGAGTGTAACACAAAGAGATGGTCAGAACGTCTAAAGGGAGAAGTCACTTTCAGATATTCTTTAATTGCCTCCCCTACATCCAGAGGATGAATCTCGGAGGACCCTGGAGACCTAAACATAGGTAAGACAATCTCCTGATTATCATGGAACACCGAGGACACTTTCGGGTTAGAACCCAGCATAGGGATGAGAACTACACGGTCCGGGAAGAACGTCAGGAAGGGTTCTTGATAACCCAGAGAACCAATCTCAGAGACACTTTTAGCCAATGTGACGGCTACTAGAAAGACAACTTTTGCTGAGAAGTCCTTGATAGAGAGCGGGGAGGCCCCGGTAGTACTGAGTACAGGACAAGTGGAAGGTCCCATTTGGGGAATCTGGATTTCCTTTGGGGCTTAAGTCTTGAAGCTCCACAAAAAAAATTGCCGGATTAACGGATTAGCCGCCCAGGAGGACCCGGAGAAGGCCGACAGTGCAGACACCTGGACTCTAAGCGAGCTGATGGATAAGGGTAGATCCAGGCCTGTTTGAAGAAAGCTGAGCACATCTTGCACCCCTGGGTGTCTAAAAGACCTGCCGCTGGAAGAGCAAAATTCCATGAATTTGGACCAGATTCTACCATAGACCTTATTTGTGTTAGATCTTCTCGAACTCATGAGGGTTGAGATTACTCTAGGAGCGCAGCCAAGCGAGATTAGCCTCTCCTTCTCAAGAACCAGACCATCAGTCTCAGCACTGCCGGACACGGGTACAGGACTGACCCCTGAGAAAGAAGGTCCGGCCTGAGAGGGAGAGGCACTGGGTCCCTGAAGCTGAGTTGGACCAGGAGAGGGAACCAAGGCCTGTTCAGCCAGTATGGAGCTATTGCCAACACTTCGACTGCCTCCATTCGGAGCCTCTGCACGAATCTCAGGATGACTGGAAGCGGCGGAAAGGCATATGCCTTGCTGAACCTCCACAGATCCGTCAGGGCACCTGTCCCGAAGGCCTGACTGCAACGGCCCCTGGAGTAAAATTTCTTCAGCTTGAAGTTGTGGCGGGAGGCGAACAGATCTACCGCGGGGTTGATCCCTAGTGACGAGACCCATCTGAACATCTCCATATGAAGGGACCACTCGTTGTTGTCCAGCTTGGTGCGTGAAAGGAAGTCTGCTTGAGTATTCTGGACTCCTGGGACAAAGACTGCCGAGATATTGGAAAGGTTTTTCTGTGCCCATGAAAGAATGGGCTTGACTTCCCGAAGAAGAGTGGGACTCCGGGTACCCCCTTGCCTATTCACGTAGGCAACCGCCGTCGTGTTGTCCATCCTTAGCAACACTGACTCCCCTTTCAGAAGGTAAGAGAAGGACTGTAGTGCACACCAGGCTGCTCGGAGTTCCAGGACGTTCGAACCTGGGACGGGGAGGCAGGAGTCCCACTTGCCCTGGGCGAGGTTCAAACCGCAGAGGGCTCCCCAACCGGTCCCGCTGGCATCGGTCGTGACCGTGATCCAGGAGATGGGGGCAATGGAGTGACATGCCAGGAGATTCTTGCACTGAAGCCACTAGAAGAGGCTGTTCCTCATTGACGATGTCATATAGATGACTTGAATCTTGTCTTCTGTTCTCTACTGCTGCAAGAACCCGGACTGGAAGGGACGTAATCTCCACAAGGCCCACTTGACCATGGGAGCCGTAGAGACCATCGTGCCGACGATCTCTAGGCACTGAGAGGCTTTTAGGCGTGGGGCATGTAAAGCCAGAGAAATTCTGTCCCGAACAACCGGGATTTTCTGTAGTGGAAGGAAAATGGTGCTTCTCAGGGTGTCGAACTGAGCTCCAAGGTATATCAGGTATTGAGCTGGTTTTAGATGACTCTTTGCTAAGTTCAGGAGCCACCCGAAGCTGGACAGGGTGGAGATCACCTGTTCCCGGTGGGCCAGCAGCTGCTCCCTGCTTTGCGATAATACCAGGAGGTCGTCGAGGTAAAGGTAAAGACGTACCCCCTTTAATCTTATGAGAGCCACCGTGGCTAAGAGAATTTTTAAAAAGACCCGGGGGGACGTTGTCAACCCGAAGGGGAGGCAGATAAACTGCAGATGATTTTGCCCTACTTGGAAACAGAGATGTTTGTGAAACCCCTCTTCTACTGGGATGTGGAAATAAGCGTCCTTCAAGTCGATGGAAATCATCCAATCGCCTGGCTGTATAGCTTGCTGAATGGTCGACAGAGTTTCCATCTTGAATTTCCCTTGCTCTATAAACTCGTTGAGGTAGGTCAGGTCTATGACCGGGCGCCAAGAGCCACTCTTTTTTTGAACTAAGAAGAGAGGGGAGTATACCCCCTGAAACCATTTGTCCCTCGGGACATGTACTACTGCTCCTTGAGGTTTCAAAAGGTCCACATAGGACAGCAGAACTTGTTTCTGATCTTCCGACCGGGGCAGAAGAGTGGAGACAAATCTGGGGGGAGGAGTACTGGAGAAGGTCCATCTGTGACCTGTCGAGACTGTCTTTATTACCCAGAAGTCTGAGATCGAGGCCACCCAGACGTGCCGGAAGAGGCGCAGCCGTGCCCCTATCCAACCCGCCTGGGCGGGCGCAATCTCAAAAAGACTTTACCTGCTCACAACCACTGGATGTCTGGCCTTTAGTGGACTTGCGAAAGGATGTCTGACCCCTGCTCCAATTTTTTCTAAAGTCCCTGCCGGGCTTGTATGAGCGAGCTTCCCTAGAACGCTCTGGAGAGCGTCTTCTGAACTGCGTTTTTTTCTGACCAAGAAGACGTCTATCCTGGGGGAGGAAGCCTGACTTGCCACCCGTGGCCCATGTTATGGTATCGTCTATCTTGTTGCCAAACAGTGAGGATCCCTCAAAGGGAATTTTACACCAGGCTTGCTTGGAAACCGGGTCAGCAAGCCAAGGACGTAACCATAAAGCCCGTTTGGCCGTGACCGACGACAGCATAATCCGTGCCAATAGGCGTATCAAATCAATGGACGCCTCCCCCAGGAAGACTGCCGCTAGCTTTAATTCTGCAGCTGCTGAACTCCCCACTAGCTCCTCCGAAACCCCCTTAAGGAAGGAATCCACATTCTCCGTCCAGGCTTCCATGGCTTTTGACATGGCTGCCAGAGCCAAAGCCAGTTTACAGGCCGTACCGGCCAGACCATAAATCCTCTTCAAGTCCTGGTCAATCCTTCTCTCGAGACCGTCCTTGAAGGACACCGCGTCTTCTAAGGGGAGTGTAACATGTTTAGCCAGGCGCATTAAGGCTGCGTCTACAAGGGGAGCATTCTCCAGATACTTCACCTCTTCCGACTTGAAGGGATATAATCTGGAGGTTTTATTTGACATAGAGGACTTCCTGTCCGTCTTACTCCATTCCTCTTCTATAATATCTTTCAGTTCAGAAAGGAGCGAAAAATTTGAGCGCTCTTTCCCCAGGTGTTTGAAGAATTTCTTCTGCTTGGCTGGGGGAGTAGAGGGATCCTCCCACTTGAGAGCCTCCTTGATTGCCTTAATTAATGGTGACACCATACTGAAGTCAAAACCTCTGATTTCCTCTTCTTCCTGAGGATCCTCGTCTGAGGAATCAAGAGAGGCCATGTAAGACTGGGAAGTGCCCGGGTCTTCACGGGCCTCGTCAGCCGGAGACAGTGTAGTAGACTGACTCAGTGTGAGGGGGGAATACAACTCTTTTAGGGATTGTTGTACCACGCGTTTAACCAGAGATTCCAAACGCTGGTTCTCCGTCTCTTTTTCCCTGACCGCATGGGCATAGCAGCGGTCACACAGTGACTTGCCCTCTGGAACTCGTGTTCCACATCCCCAGCAGGCCCTTCGATCAGAGCGGCTGTCATGGCGGTGGGAGCGGTGTCTGGAGGAGGAATGAGAGCGTCTCCCCTGGTGGTGGTTTCCAGACGTGGATTCTCGTCTGGATCCTGAAGGCGACTGGTGTTGTGGCCTGGCAAGGTCTTTGTCATTCTGGACCATGATCTGAGGGTCCGATCTAGAAGGGCTGGAAGAAAACATAGTAGAGAAGGGGAGATGGCGGGACCAAACATCAGATAACGCAAACAAAAATGCGACTGAGTCTCAACCCCTCCCCTCATAAGCACATACCTTGTGCGAGAGGGCTGGCCACTTAAAGGCGGCGAATTGTCCATGACTTCCAGATGAAGAGCGACACAGTACGGTTGGTCTGTAGACAAAACAACGGCCTGAACGGGCCGAGCCACCAGTAAGGAAAGGGTCATCCTGCCCCAAAAACAAATGAATATGCACTTGCAACATATAATTTGAATAAATGCAATATGAACACCTCATGTTTGTTCACATGTAGAAAATATATTAAAGAAGAGATATTTGTTCACCCCCTTAATTTATATAAATATATATATCCCTTCTCTTTTTTTTTTTTTTTTAACATATAAATATTGCTCTTCTTTCCTCTTTTTTTTTTTACCAAAAATAATTCAGTGTGAACAAACACAGGCAAGCACTCACCTAGGAAAGACCAGGGCTGAATATGGGGAAGACCGCTCCACTCCTACGGATATTAAGGGGAACCCAGCACCAAAATTTAAAAAAATGGCGTGGGGGTCCCCCCAAAATCCATACCAGGCCCTTCAGGTCTGGTATGGGTTTTAAGGGGAACCCCACTCCAAAATTAAAAAAAAAGATGGTGTGGGGGTCCCCCCAAAACCCATACCAAACCCTTATCTGAGCACGCAACCTGGCAGGCCACAGGAAAGGGGGGGCGATAGAGTGTCCCCCCTCCTGAACTATACCAGGCCATATGCACTCAAAGCTTTGGGGACCCCAAAAGTACCCTCCCCATGTTGATGAGGACAAGGGCCTTATCCCCACAACCTTTGTGTTTTTCCGTTTTTCTTTTGTTTTCCGGGACCATCGGTGCCATGATTGAAGATAGATGGACAAGTATAAAACGATAAAAATATCTGCGCTATTCTGTACACATCAAATAAGTAAAAGCAGCCAGCATATTTTGTTGATAACCAAACACAAAAGTCCAAAATTTATAAAATGCGACGCTAAAAGTAGCAACTGGTAGAAAGTCCAAAACTGAAAGGGAGGAATAATTCAATCACCAGCTATAGTGCATGTATAGAAAAGCACTTGGCACCACGTGATAAGGTGATCTGCTTACCAGATGACTGAAAGAGATATACATGTGAAAGTAATCCCAGGTTCATCCTGCATGTTCGGCTTTATGGTTCCCCTCATAGGTTAAAAACAGCAATATCCAGTAGACATGTGCACACTGAAATATTTCGTTTCGGAATTTAGTTTTCGTCCGAAAAATAAATTTATTTAGTTACTCCCAAAATTCATTTTTATTTATTTCATTTTTCGTTAAAAATTGCATTCGTCCAAAAATCCAAATTAAGGTCGAATCTGTCATTGAAGGCTTATGGTGTTTGTCGAATGTTCAAAGAAGATTCGACAGAGCAGCTAAACTGTACGACGCCGTATAGTTTACCTGCTCCGTCTTCTTAGAACTTTCAATAGACACCATAAGCCAAAGTACGTGCGTACTTAGTTCTAGCTATTTTACTGCTCCTCCTATTTGGATACAATCAGCCAATAACATTCATCATCATCATTATTTTTATTTTACTTCCCCCACCCAATTCCAGCAGTGATCTTTTCTCCCCTACGTCGAATCTTTTCTCCCCTAAGTCAAATCTTTTCTCTCTATGTCAAATCTTTTCTCTCTATGTAGCATAATCTTGGACTAATAGAGTCAAGGTTAGGCACATTCGACCACAGGTTTGATGGACACAGATTGTTATTGTCATCATCATGTCGAATCTCCTATCTATATCGAACTGTTGTAACAACGAAAATGAAAATAAAGCATTTGTTTATGTCGGATCTTTCGTTTTTCTGACTTTTTCAGGGGGACCCCAAAGCACCCTCCTCATGTTGAGGGCATGTTGCCTTGTGTGGTTCAGGGGGGCGCTCCTTCGTCACTCCCCCTTTTCCTGAGACCTGCCAGGTTGAGTGCTCAGATAAGGGTCTGGTATGGATTTTGGGGGGACCCCTACGCCATTTTTTTTATTTTGGCATGAAGTTCCCCTTAAAATCCATACCAGACCAGAAGGGCCTAGTATGGATTTTGGGGGGGGACCCCCGTGCCGTTTTTTTTTATTTTGGCACAGGGTTCCCCTTAAAATCCATACCAGACCTGAAGGTCCTGGTATGGATTTTGGGGGGTCCCCACAACGGTTTTTTTTTAATTTTGGCACAGGGTTCCCCTTAACCACTTCAGTACACTATATTATATATACTATACTGCCTGAATATAGATTCCACACTGAATATCTAATCTACACTAAATGCAAAGTATATACTAGGCTGTATATATATATATATATATATATATATATATATATATATATATATATAGAATACAACTGCCTGTACTGACTGAATATAGATTCTACATTGAATATCTAATCTACATCAAATGCAGAGTACATATATATTAGACTGTATATATATTAACCACTTCAGCCCCGGAAGGTTTTACCCCCTTCCTGACCAGAGCACTTTTTACAATTCGGCACTGCGTCGCTTTAACTGCTAATTGCGCGGTCATGCAATGCTGTACCCAAACGAAATTTGCGTCCTTTTCTTCCCACAAATAGAGCTTTCTTTTGATGATATTTGATCACCTCTGCCGTTTTTATTTTTTGCGCTATACACGGAAAAAGACCGAAAATTTTGAAAAAAAATGATATTTTCTACTTTTTGTTCTAAAAAAAATCCAATAAACTCAATTTTAGTCATACATTTAGGCCAAAATGTATTCGGCCACATGTCTTTGGTAAAAAAAATTTTAATAAGTGTATATTTATTGGTTTGCGCAAAAGTTATAGCGCCTACAAACTAGGGTACATTTTCTGGAATTTACACAGCCTTTAATTTATGACTGCCTATGTCGTTTCTTGAGGTGCTAAAATGGCAGGGCAGTACAAAACCCCCACAAATGACCCCATTTTGGAAAGTAGACACCCCAAGGAATTTGCTGAGAGGCATTTTGAGCCCATTGAATATTCATTTTTTTTGTCCCAAGTGATTGAATAATGACAAAAAAAAAAAAAATTACAAAAAGTTGTCACTAAATGATATATTGCTCACACAGGCCATGGGCATATGTGGAATTGCACCCCAAAATACATTTAGCTGCTTCTCCTGAGTATGGGGATACCACATGTGTGGGACTTTTTGGGAGCCTAGCTGCGTACGGGGCCCCGAAAACCAATCACTGCCGTCAGGATTTCTAAGGGCGTACATTTTTTATTTTACTCCTCACTACCTATCACAGTTTTGAAGGCCATAAAATGCCCAGATGGCATAAACCCCCCCCAAATGACCCCATTTTGGAAAGTAGACACCCCAAGCTATTTGCTTTGAGGCATGTTGAGTCCATGGAATGTTTTATATTTTGACACAAGTTGCGGGAAAGTGACAAATTTTTTTTTTTTTTTTTGCACAAAGTTGTCACTAAATGATATATTGCTCACACAGGCCATGGGCATATGTGGAATTGCACCCCAAAATACATTTAGCTGCTTCTCCTGAGTATGGGGATACCACATGTGTGGGACTTTTTGGGAGGCTAGCCGCGTACGGGGCCCCGAAAACCAATCACTGCCTTCAGGATTTCTAAGGGCGTACATTTTTGATTTTACTCCTCACTGCCTATCACAGTTTCGGAGGCCATGGAATGCCCAGGTGGCACAACCCCCCCCCCAAATGACCCCATTTTGGAAAGTAGACACCCCAAGCTATTTGCTGAGAGGCATGGTGAGTATTTTGCAGCTCTCATTTGTTTTTGAAAATAAAGAAAGACGAGAAAAAAATTTTTTTTTTTCTTTTTTCAATCTTCAAAACTTTGTGACAAAAACTGAGGTCTGCAAAATACTCACTATACCTCTCATCAAATAGCTTGGGGTGTCTACTTTCCAAAATGGGGTCATTTGGGGGGGGTTTTGCCACCTGGGCATTCCATGGCCTCCGAAACTGTGATAGGCAGTGAAAAGTGAAATCAAAAATTTACGGCCTTAGAAAGCCTGAAGGCGGTGCTTGGTTTTCGGGGTCCCGTACGCGGCTAGGCTCCCAAAAAGTCTCACACATGTGGTATCTCCATACTCAGGAGAAGCAACAGAATGTATTTTGGGGTGTAATTTCACATATTCCCATGGCATGTTTGAGCAATATATCATTTAGTGACAACTTTGCGCAAAAATAAAATAAAAAAAAATAAAAAATTGTCTCTTTCCCGCAACTTGTGTCACAATATAAAATATTCCATGGACTCAACATGACTCTCAGCAAATAGCTTGGGGTGTCTACTTTCCAAAATGGGGTCATTTGGGGGGGTTTTGAACTGTCCTGGCATTTTATGCACAACATCTAGAAGCTTATGTCACACATCACCCACTCTTCTAACCACTTGAAGACAAAGCCCTTTCTGTCACTTATTGTTTACATAAAAAAATATTTTTTTTTGTAAGAAAATTACTTTGAACCCCCAAACATTATATTTTTTTTTAAAGCAAATGCCCTACAGATTAAAATGGTGGGTGTTTCATTTTTTTTTTCACACAGTATTTGCGCAGCGATTTTTCAAATGCATTTTTTGGGGAAAAAACACACTTTTTTACATTTTAATGCACTAAAACACACTATATTGCCCAAATGTTTGGTGAAATAAAAAAGATTATCTGAGGCCGAGTACATGGATACCAAACATGACATGCTTTAAAATTGCGCACAAACGTGCAGTGGCGACAAACTAAATACATTTTTAAAAGCCTTTACAGGTTACCACTTTAGATTTACAGAGGAGGTCTACTGCTAAAATTACTGCCCTCAATCTGACATTCGCAGTGATACCTCACATGCATGGTGCAATTGCTGTTTACATTTGACGCCAGACCGACGCTTGCGTTCGCCTTAGGGGGGACAGGGGTGCTTTTTTTTTTTTTCATTATTATTATTATTTTTTTATGTTATTTTTAAACTGTTCCTTTCATTTTTTTTATTAAATCATTTTTATTGTTATCTCAGGGAATGTAAATATCCCCTATCATAGCAATAGGTAGTGACAGGTACTCTTTTTTGCAAAAATTGGGGTCTATTAGACCCCAGATTTCTCCTCTGCCCTCAAAGCATCTGACCACACCAAGATCGGTGTGATAAAATGCTTTCCCAATTTCCCAATGGCGCTGTTTACATCCGGCGAAATCTAAGTCATAAAATGCTCGTAGCTTCCGGTTTCTTAGGCCATAGAGATGTTTGGAGCCACTCTGGTCTCTGATCAGCTCTATGGTCAGCTGGCTGAATCACCGGCTGCATTTTCAGGTTCCCTGTTGAGACAGGAGAGCCAGAGAAAAACACGGAAGACGTTGGGGGGGGCATTCCCTCCCACTGCTTTTAAAAGCAGTCTAGAGGCTAATTAGCCACTAGGATTGCTTTTACATGAAAGCCGCTGGCTGAAAAGAATGATATCAAGATGATACCTAAACCTGCAGGCATCATTCTGGTATAACCACTCAAAGTCGTGAATGGCGTACCTGAAGACAAAAAAATGGTTAACAATGAAGCACAGTAAACTGTAAGGTATAAAAAATTGCATACCTGAAAAGCAAACATGATAAAACATAACAACAATAAAACATTGCAGAATAGAATACAGTAAAAAAGAGCAGAACAATAGAGAGAATAGAGAGAGAGAGAACAATAAAACGCCAACTATTTTTTTTTTATTTTATATTTTTGTTTGTGTTTTTTTTTTTTTTTTACACTTTTTTTTGTAACTAACTTTTATAACTGTAACCGGTTCCAAGTTCGGGTCTCTCAAAATGCGATGGCATCTTGGGAGACCCTGTGAAAGTGTGCCTAGTCTGTGCAATGCTGTACCCTACGCTAATACTCAACTAGTGAATGGTAGCGTTCAAAACATTCACCAATGCAAAGACCAGAATTGTCAGGACAGGAGGGACAATAATAGCGGGTGTCACGCCTATATCCGCGCTTGCTGCAGACACGACATCTTTTTTGGGGGGGTTCGCTGGGTAGGGGTACTCGGGAGGACATAAAGAAAATGCCTCTCATGCAGCCGACTGCATTTGGTTGGGGATGTGAATGGGGGAAGTACGGGCGCTGCAGAAGCGGTGGGTTCCCAATTAGGATTGGCGAATGCAGCAGGAAGGGCACTATGGGCACGACGGGCCTGTGTTTGTCTTCTTGGTGGCAGCGGGACACTACTTGTGCTTGCCACCTCACCAGCTTGAACTGCACTTATGGGACTCGCCACGTCACCAAGTGTTACTGCAGTGCTGGTTTGACTACGACCGGGGTGTACTAGGCCGCTGGTGCTTGCCAGTTCACCAAAACGCTACAAAAAAAACTGTTAGCGATCGCAGGGATCAGGCCTGACTCTGCGAACGCTGCAGTTATGCGTTTAGTGTTTTGTAAGTGTCAGTGATCGATCGATACTGCACTTGGGTGGGCTGGGCTGGGCCGGGCGGAGGGGCAAAACGCAGGTGCTAGCAGGTATCTGGGCTGATCCCGCTAACACTGCGTTTGTGGGAACCCTAAACTGCTGGGGACGGTAGTATAGATCTGATCAGATCAGACATTGATCCGATCAGATACTATACCACTAAGGGAGGTGTATGCTGCGTGCGTGGGTGTTAGCGGTACTGGCGCTAACCTGACGCTGCCTGGGGCTGGTGCTTGCCAGTTCACCAAAACGCTACCAAAAAAACTGTTAGCGATCGCAGGGATCAGGCCTGACTCTGCGAACGCTGCAGTTATGCGTTTAGTGTTTTGTAAGTGACAGTGATCGATTGATACTGCACTTGGGTGGGCTGGGCCGGGCGGAGGGGCAAAACGCAGGTGCTAACAGGTATCTGGGCTGATCCCGCTAACACTGCGTGTTTGGGAACCCTAAACTGCTGGGGACGCTAGTATAGATCCGATCGGATCAGATATTGATCCGATCAGATACTATACCACTAAGGGAGGTGTACGGTGCGTGCGTGGGTGTTAGCGGTACTGGCGCTAACCTGACGCTGCCTGGGGCTGGTGCTTGCCAGTTCACCAAAACGCTACCAAGAAAACTGTTAGCGATCACAGGGATCAGGCCTGACTCTGCGAACGCTGCAGTGATGCGTTTAGTGTTTTGTAAGTGACAGTGATCGATCGATACTGCACTTGGGTGGGCTGGGCCGGGCCGGGCGGAGGGGCAAAACGCAGGTGCTAGCGGGTATCTGGGCTGATCCCGCTAACACTGCGTTTTTGGGAACCGTAAACTGCTGGGGATGCTAGTATAGATCTGATCGGATCAGATATTGATCCGTACAGATACTATGCCACTAAGGGAGGCGTATGCTGCGTGCGTGGGTGTTAGCGGTACTGGCGCTAATCTGACGCTGCCTGGGGCGACGCATATCACCGCCGGGCGATCAGGGGGCTAAACCTTTATTCGGTAATAAACGGCGGGTGCCCTGACACTATAAAAAATAAACGAACTAACCAGCGACAACCGTAACGGTTATACGGTGATCAGTGGTGAAAGGGTTAACTAGGGGGCAAGCAAGGGGTTAAAACATTTATTAGGTAGTATATGGGGGTCCCTGTCGCTATAAAACGCTGACGGCGAACCTAAATATTTACGTCCCTAACTAGCGTCACCAGTGACACTAATACAGCGATCAGAAAAATGATCGCTTAGCAACACTGGTGACGGGGGGTGATCAAGGGGTTAAAACTTTATTAGGGGGGTTAGGGGGGTACCCTAGACCTAAAGGGGGCCTAACACTCACTGCCCTAACACAATAACTGTTACAAACTGACACCAATACAGTAATCAGAAAAAAAAAAAAAACCTGCTTGGTGTCAGTTTGTGACAGGGGGGGGTGATCGGGGGGGGATCGGAGGGCGATCGGGGGGGGATCGGGGTGTAATGTGTGCCTGGCATGTTCTACTGTGTGTGTGTGTGTTGGTGCACTCACATTACAGTCTTCTCTCCACGGCCCGGAACGGAAAATACCGAGCCGAGGAGAGATGACATCATTTCCTCTGCCTCTGTGTACAATACAGAGGCAGGGAAATGATCCCATTGGCTGGGAGCGATCGCGAGGGGGGGGCCACGAATGGATGGCCTCCCCCTCACCACCGATCGCCGGGCAACATTTGCCGACCGCCGCAGGCACCGGGGGGGGGTCCGATCGGACCCCCCACCCGCGGGCAGGCAAGGACGTACAGGCAAGGACGTACAGGTAAGCCCTTTTGCCTGCCCGTGCCGCTCTGTCGACGTACATCGTCGTGCGGCGGTCGGCAAGTGGTTAAATACACTGCCTGCAAATAAACCCGTACTGGTTTGAATTATTTAAAAAAGCGGATGGGGTTCTCCCTAAATTGAGAGATTTTGTAGAAACTAATGAAGCAACAGTGTCGCCGGTCGTGATGTGGGACGCCCTAAAGGCCTTCTTCAGGAGTGTATTAATACAGCAAGTGGCCCTATTTAATAAAGAGGCTAGGAGTGGGGAAGAAAAAATCCTAAGAGAGGTGCTTGAGGCCGAAAATAATTATATAATAGACCCGACCCCTGAGAGGGAAACATCTTGGCTAGACAAGCAACAAAAGTATAAGGTAGTTATCATGCAAAAGGTGGAGACTAGGCGTCTCACCAGCTACAAGTCTCCTTGGTAGAGGGTGAAAGAGTGGGAAAGTTGCTGGTGCAGTTGGTGAAGTCTAATACTGCTCCAGCCACTATCCTTGCCATCAGGTCCTTAGGAGGTGATATTTTTTCAAATACCTCAAAGATAGTGCAAATTTTCAGGGACTATTATAAAACCCTTTATACTACTCAGAAAAAAAGGAATGGAGGGTGTGATGGAGGAGTTTTTGGGGGATCTGGTAATTCCAGCCATCTCGCAAGAAGAGAGGGATTTATTAGAAACACCAATAACACTTGCAGAACTTCAACAAGCGATCGCCAGTATGGCAAACCAAAAATCTTCTGGACCAGATGGACTCCCAATTGAGGCTTACAAACATTATGGTGATATATTAATTCCGGAATTGCTAAAAGCACTAGGAGGGGCAACTAAGGGAGGCCACCTTCCCACTTCAATGATGGAGGCAACTATCATAGTACTACAGAAAGATGGGAAGGACCCCCTTGATGTGGCCGCTTATAGGTCAATCTCTCTTTTTTGCACCAATGCCAAAATTCTGGCCAAGGTACTGGCAGCTAGACTAAATAGAGTTATTCACAACCTGGTTCATACGGACCAGGCGGGTTGTATAGCCAATAGATCCACAAGCTTGAATATCAGAAGAGCCTTCTTGAATCTACAATCTCCAACTGAGAATGAGGGTTCAAGAGCAGTACTGACCCTAAACGTGACTAAAGCCTTCGATAGTGTGGAGTGGGGATATATTTGGCGAGTGCTGGGGAAATTTCGTTTTGGCCCCTCTTTTATTGGTTGGATTAAAATGCTCTATGATAGACCCAAGGCAAGATTAACAATTAATGGTGAGTTGTCGGACTGGTTTGAGCTTGAGAGGGGGACGAGACAGGGGTGTCGATTATCTCCATTGCTGTTTGCCTTGGCAATGGAGCCCCTGACTATCTCCATAAGAGTGAGTTCTGAGATAATTGATTTCCAGAGAAGAACGGGCGAAGAAAGAATCACGCTGTATGCAGACAATATCTTGCTATTCCTGGGTGATACGAGTAAATCACTGTTAAAGGCAATGAGAATAGTGAAATCACTTGGCAGTTTTACAGGACTGGAGATAAATTGGGAGAAGTCTGAGTTATTACCTATAGACCCCATAAGTGTGTCAACAGCACATGGAATGCACCAGTTGGTAATAGTGGATACATTGAAGTACTTGGGAATCGTCATGACAAAGAATCCTAACCAATATATTAGTAAAAATCTTATCCCACTCTTGTTGAAATTCAAACAGAAGATAGGTATTTGGAAACGCTTTCCCTTATCAGTGGCAGGAAGATGTAGCTTAATAAAAATGATTTGGATGCCACAATTGTTGTATGTTCTGCACAACTCTCCAGTGTGGATATGCAAGAAGTGGTTCAACAAAATCGAGAGCCTCTTTAGGGAACTGATATGGAAAGGGAGACAAGTGAGGATACGCTTTCGTGTACTTCAGCTCCCAGTGAGGGATGGTGGCTTCGCTCTCCCACACCCAGAACACTATTTTTTATCAACCCAACCGCAGCAGTTATTGGGGTGCGGGGTTCCGGATGCCCCAAATGGTAGAATTTTATTGATAGGTGCTTTTTTTTTGTTTTTTGTTTTTTTAAAATTTTATCTGACAAAATATTTACCATTACAAAATCAAGAGAAAAAAAATTGTCAGTAGAAAAAGGAAGGTATCAACATCCCTCTATACATTACCACACATCTTCTACATCTTAAAAACATATAATACATCTGTGTTCAAATAAAATTTCCATTTTCTACACATTACCCACAATAACCACTCCCTCCCCCCCCACCCCCCTAAACCAGGGTCCCTAACCTCATTCACCTCCATACTCCCCCACCAGTCACACATACTCCTCCTCCCTCTCCCCTACCCCCCATCTACTCTAACCACCTCTCGATCCAACCATGGTTTCCAATTTTTTTCAAATTTTTTATAGTTACCCATTTTCTTATAAATGTACTTTTCTTTACTTATCACCTCCCTTACCCCTTTCACCCAGTCTTCTATTGTCGGTGGGTCCTTTCTCTGCCAGTACTGGGCAATAAGTATTTTCCCCTGGAACAAGCATCTGAGCCTTGCAGTCTGCAGGTCCCTCTGGCTCTCCTTGCCCTCTACCAGGCCCAGTAAGCATGCCCTGGCCTCAACCCTCAACCTAGTCCCAAACACAAGATTTATTTTATCCACAATCCCTTTCCAATATCTATAAAGATTGGGGCAGCACCAAAACATATGCAAAAAGTCCCCATTCTCCTCCCCACATCTTTGACATTTCGCATCTGACCTCTTGCCAAACCTAAACAACTTCAGTGGTGTATAGTATGACCTATAAGAGAAGTAGAGGTGCAAAACCACTTGTGAGGGGGAGAGGGTGATCCTAGAACCTAGTGACAGAACATATTTCCACTGGTCGTCCGATAGTGGGCCGACATCAGCCTCCCATTTGATCCTATTTTTGTTTACCGCTTCACCCTTTTGAGCTGTGCCATTCAAACTACCATACATAACTGAAATTAAACCTTTTGTAGATACGGCATTAACCAGTTTTTTCAGAGAGGGCATTTCGCACCATATTGGTGTTTTCCCACCCAATTGTGCCTCTAAGGCATGCCTAATTTGCAAGTATCTATAAAATGACCTGTTAGAGATCGCATATTCTACTACCAGTTCTTGGAATGATTTTAACCCCTCTGTCTTATATAGCTGTTTCAGACAGTGAATACCCCTACGGTCCCATTCTTCAATACGTCCCATTTTCTTAAGCTCTCTGAGATTATTGTCCCATAATGGGGTGAATTCCGAAAATCCTGTATAGCCCAATTCTTTTTTAACTTTTACCTAGGCCTTAACCAACAACTGGGTGGTAGGACATTTTGTTTCAAATGAGTCAGCCTCCATCGCCTCTACAATTGAGTCATGTTTCGTATCATTCAACAAGATATTACATCCTGCCCCAAAGCTTCCACCCCTATTGCTGCCCCCCATGTGCTGAACTTGAGCTGCTAAAAAGTAACAGCAAGGATCTGGCAAGTCCATGCCACCCTGTCCTCCCGGTCGCCGCAGCATTTGCAATCCGATCCTTGCCATCCCATTCTTCCAGTTAGCTTCCAATTAGCTCTCTAAACACACTGTCCAGTCTTTTAAACCAATGCTTGGGATCCATACTGGAGAGTTGTGAAGAATATATAAAATTTGGAGCAGCCAAACCATCTTGATCAGACTGCATCGCCCGGCGACCGAGAGGGGCAAACGCCCCCACACCCTACACTTCTGCTTTAGTTTTTTCAGAAGAGGAATTAAATTTCCATTAATAAATTGTCCTGGGTTTTTTGTTATGTTAATACCCAAATATTTTATTTGGCTTGCTACTTTAACTTGGGGTAGTTGGCATGGAAGGGGTACTGAGAGGGGGTCTAATGGCAAAATTACAGATTTTTCCCAGTTGATCGATAGCCCAGAGAAACGGCTGAATTCCTCAATTATCCCCATGGCTGTCTGCAGAGAACCCTGTGTATCCACCAAGAACAACAGGATATCATCCGCATACATTGCCACTTTCTCCTCCCCTTTCTTCCTTTTGAACCCCTGTATCCCTTGCGCCATCCTTAAAGCTATAGCCAGCGGTTCCATAGCCAAGGCAAAGAGCAGGGGCGACAAAGGGCACCCATGTCTCGTTCCCCTATGCAACTGAAACCACTCTGAGCTCTGACCGTTAACTTTCACCTTGGCCCTTGGGTTTTTATATAACAGGCTCAGCCACCGGGCGAACCCCGGGCCGAACCGAAATTTAGCCAGCACTTTCCACATATAATGCCATTCCAGGCAATCAAATGCCTTAGTTGCATCTAGTGAGAGGATCGCTCTATTACCACTGTTCTCTATGGGTAATTGCATGTTTAAATACACTCGTCTTATGTTCGTGCTTGTAGATAAACTCGGTTTGGTCAGTATGTATTATTTTAGAGATTATTTTATTCAGTCTTGTAGCCAACACTTTTGACAGAATCTTCACGTCCGAACACAATAATTAAATGGGCCTATATGATGACATATCTAAAGGGTTCTTCCCCTCTTTCAACAGGATTATTATAACTTGTTCTATCTTAGAGGCAGGCAATGTCTCATTCTCCCTCGCTCCATTAAATACCTCCAGAAGTAGGGGGAGTAAAACCTCCCCATATTTTTTTTTTTATAAATTCTTTATTTGTACAATACACGTTGAAATGAAAATCATACAAGCGTAGCCGGGTAGAAGTAATAAGACATTGGGATCAGTAGTATCTTACTTTCTGTACGGAACAATTCAGTATGTCTGAACCTAACCCTCCAACCTTGAAAGCACTTCTTAATAATGCAACCAAATCTTCTTTTCTAGAGTAGCTAGTTTCAAGGCTAGGGAGCTCTCTGATTCCCATGTGTGATTGGACTCTTATATGTATGAGACTAGTAACCTGTAGGGGTTGACCAAACGGTCAACAATTTCCTTTATAGATTGTGAAGAACCAGGCGGTCCTGAGAATAATTGAAAAGTAAAAGAAGAAACGACAGATAAGGCTAGAGAAGGAAGAGGGGGCAGGAGAAAAGCCGTAATTAAAATTAAATTGTTGTAAAAAGGGGGGGAGGAGGGGAGGGGAGGGGACGGGGAATGGAGGGCATGGTGAAGGGAAGTGAGAAGCCAAGGGGGCCGACAAGGTCTCTTTTCCTTGTCCCTCGGCTCCCCCGCCACCCCCAGCTAGAGTACGTGTTGTCTGTCTGCCGACTCTTAGCCCCATAAAATCCAGTGTTTACTCCGAATTTAAACTAGCAGTCCAGCATGTTCCTCCGAATAGAAAAATTCACGCCAATAGTACCATTTCTTAAGGAATTTTTCATTGTTTCCTTTTTCTGTTGCGATTAAGTCCTCCATGTTATAGATATCGGCTATTTTCTTTAACCACAACGCCACAGCCGGGGGCTCCGTTTGTTTCCAAAGCAAGGGGATACAGCTTTTCGCTGCTGTGCTCAACAGGGGGAGAATCGACTTCCTGTAAGCTTTGCTCGGGATTGCATGATGATGTAATAAAAAGAATTCGGGGCTCTTGGGCAACTCCCTGTCTGTGAACTTTTGTGTGATTCTATGGACCTCAGACCAGAAGGATGTCAGATGCTTACATGACCAAAAGATATGGAGAAGGGTGCCCACCTCCTCTCCGCATCTCCAACAGAGATTAGAGCTCTGAGGGAACATCTTATGAAGCTTAGCTGGGGTATAATACCATTGAGATAGTATTTTAAATCCTGCTTCCTGCTGGTTAGTGCAAATTGAGGTTTTGAAAGTGAAAAGAAAAATTCTTTCCACTTGCTTTTCGTTAAGCTGTATGCCCAGATCACGTTCCCATTTGATTATATATAGGGGTTTATGGCCTTTGGGGGATGAAAGCAGTATTTGATAGGTAAGCGAGATGGTGTGTCGCATTGGTTCTTGTTCTAGGCTTATTTGCTCGAATGGCGTCAGGGGCCTTAGATAGGGTGTCGGTGTAGTTTGAGCCTTAATGAAGTGAGCTAGTTGTAGTTTTTGCCAGAAGGAAAGGCCGGCCAAAAGTGGATCATCCATAATAGCTTCTCTGGACATCCAGTGGCCATTTATTATGAAGTGTCTAAGTTGATTCCTGTCACTGCTTTTCAACTCCTGAAAGCCGGTATCCTGCCAACCCGGCCTGAAATCCGGGTTCCCTATTATCGGGGTGAGTGGGGAGGGGGCAGGTGCGATCGAGTGTTCTCTGTTAATTTTTTGTGTTACTCGCCAAGTCTCTCCTATCGTAGGGTGATTTACTATGTGATCTGGTAGGTTCCTCTGACACCAGGGTAGTCCTTTTAATTCCAACCCCGAAAGTACTTGCTCTATTTGTATCCATTGTTTTAGCTTTTCGTGTTTGCACCAGTCTATGATTCTTGTTAAGTGACACGCGTCGTGGTATAGACTTACATCTGGGAGGCCAATGCCTCCCGACGATTTGGGTAACCTTTTTTCTGCTAATGGAGTTAATTCTAAATTTTCAAAAAAATTCCACATTTCCCCCTCCACATTTCCTTGGAATGAACTATATAATTTTTTTAAATATTTTCTAAATTCTCCCAGTATTTCAGAGGTGGCTGTTTTAATTAACCCATCCCTCCCCTCGATTGCTGGTACCATGCTGGAGTGGCCGTTCGCCTTGATAATTAGAGACAGAACTCTCCTTCGCCAATAAAACTCTGTCTCTAAAATAATCTCTTTTTTTCTGCTTTCTCCAGGAGTAATCTACTATACTCATCCTGCCTCTCCACCCATTCTTCATAATTAAGTGAGGTTGGCGTCTCTACATACTGCGTTTCCGCTCGTTTTACTTTCTCTTTAGCCTCTAGTTCTTCTACTTGTGAAAGTTTTTTAGAATATGAAATATTTTGAATTAGGATTCCCCGGAGATAGACCTTCAGGGAGTCCCACACTACCCCTAGAGAAGCTGAGCCTAAATTAGAGTTAATGAACTCTGTCAGGTCTTTTGTTATTTTCTCTGTGTTACCCATAAGCTCAAGCCAAAAGGGATTTATTTTCCAATCCCCTCTATTGCAATACCTCCCCACCTTTATGACAGTAGTTACCGGAGCATGATCTGAAATCCCTCTTGTCTCATAAACTATTTCTTCCACTACGTTCTGTGCTTCCTCATCACCGAGTACCAGATCGATTCTGGATAAGGTGGCAAATGTCCTGGCATGGCATGAATATTGTCTCTCCTCAGGGTGCCTCCTCCGCCAGACATCTACCAACTCAATTTCCTCACAAAATTGTGCTAGTGGGCTCTTAGGGGTGACACCAGAGCTAGTTCTGGATGGAAACCTGTCCAGAGCATTATTCATCATCATATTAAAATCACCAACCACTAAGACCGGAATCCCCGGGGCATCTTTCATGAAACTCACCAATTCCTCCAGTATCTCCATAATAAACGGAGGTGGGATATAAACATTAGCTAGCACATATCTATTATTATCTATCGAGCATGAAAGAAAAACATACCGTCCATATTCATCTATCTTACTCCGGCTGCATGAGAAGACCAGGCCCGGACCTATCAGGACACTCACCCCTCTCGAATACGGGGTGTAGGTAGAGTGAAACTGCCTCTGATAGTATTTATGATCTAACGCCCCAGCAGTGTCCTTGACCAGGTGTGTCTCCTGCAGGCAGAGTATCTCAACCTTCCCTTTATTGGCCACAGAAAAAATTGCCTGTCTTTTAGCTCTGTCCTTTATCCCCCTAACATTCCAAGAACATATTCTAACCCGTTTCATTAAATCTAGGGGTTTACAGCGACCCCTTTCAACCATATCTTCCCAACCTTAATATCCTTGTACCTCCCTGAACCCCTCCTAAACTGTGCCTCTCCCAATCATGGGTCTTACTTATTAGCCCTCCTTTTTCAAATCCATACACTATATCAAACTGAATCAAAACCACATCACTCAAATTCAACCGTCTGTGCTTACACACACCCATATCCACCCTACCTTTCCCCTCCCCCCCCAGATTGATAATTTACAGTTATTAACTGCCATAAGAATATCTTTCAAAGACGGATCCCTTTCTTCCACTAGCATTGACACCCCATTTCCTGCCACCAAGCCCGCACCTTGTACAGGTTCCCCCTCCAGGGCTCCTCTTGCTTCCGGTATGGCTGATACCGCACCCGTCACAGACCCAGTGTCATTAGCCTGGCTTCTCCTCCCAGGGTGACTGGCATGTTGTTGTGCGCCCCCAGTACTGTTAGCCTTTCTAGGTGTCAGATTTGGAGTATGTGCAAAGCGCTCCAGTTTGGCAGCTACCTGGTTCGATTTCTCTTTAGAGCCACGTTGCACTGAGGCTCCCGTCCCCTCCTGTGCTGTCCCTTCCTCCGTCCCCTTCTTCCTGGTCATGCTGCTACACCACCCAAGCTGTTTGTCACAGGAATCTGCCCACCTCCCCCTTGCATTTAAGATGGCAAATGTTTTACCTTGTCCTGTATGACCACCAACGTATAGTATACTTTAGGTGAGTATATAGGTCACTCACCCCTCTGGCGCAGGGAGCGGTGTGTTGAGTCTCGTCCTCCAGCTGGGCTCTGTGTGCCGCTCTATCCACTGTGAGCGCCTCTCCCTCACTCGCCGGGATCGGCGCTGCCATCACTGGAGCTTCTCCTGAAGGGGTGTATTAAGGGGGGAGTCGGGTGCCGCAGCCCCGCACGCTACCACCACTTAAGCCTGCTCTGCACAGAGGTATCGCTTTCAGGGTGCTCTGGGCGTCTCCAAGTGCCTCTCGGTCTATCCTATGCCTCTGCAGCCAGCATGAGAGCGGGGACTGGGTCCGGCAACAGCGTCCTCCCTCACTTCAGCATTCCGTCAGCATCCGGTCACGCCCCCCACCCATTTTTTTCGATAGGTGCTTTACATAATACAATAATTGTGGCCCTAGAAGCGAACTCATTCCATTATGAATATCCAACAATCAAAATGTTAACTAAAGTATGGAAAATAGTTAAAAAACAGATGAGATATAATGGGTTTACTGAATATACTCCCATTTGGAACAATCGTAATCAGCAGGAAATCTTTAAGATAGGAAAACTTAGAGTGTGGGAAGATCAAGGTATTAAATGGTTAAGACAACTATATATAGGTAATACACTAAAGAAACTTCCGGAGTTGGAGAGTGAATTTAATCTGCCGCAGAGTTCCTGTTTTACGTACTGTCAGCTAGAACATGCTCTCAAGGCTCAATTTAAGAACCATAACTTAGTGTGGAAAGAAACGCCTCTTTTTCAAAGTATATTGAAGGTAGCCCCCACTAATGCCCCGTACACACGGTCGGACTTTGTTCGGACATTCCGACAACAAAATCCTAGGATTTTTTCCGACGGATGTTGGCTCAAACTTGTTTTGCGTACACACGGTCGCACAAAGTTGTCGGAATTTCCGAACGCCAACCACGCGGTCACGTACACCACGTACGACGAGACTAGAAAAGGCCAGTTCAGAACCAAGCGCGGCACCCTTTGGGCTCATTTTGCTAATCTCGTGTTAGTAAAAGTTTGGTGAGAGACGATTCGCGCTTTTTCAGACTCGTGGCTTTCAGATCGTTTTCTGCCGTTCAGTTTGTGCTTGTGGGTTTGTATCTGCTTTTCAGTGCGTGCAAGCAAGTTCCGCGTGACTTTAATTAGTCATTGTATTCTTGTTCATTCGTTACTGTTTTTCGGGTCGCTCTTCACAGGCCTTGCTGTTCTTCAGTGCGTTCTGTTACTTCGTTCTGAGCAGCCGACCGTTTTCTAGCCATGTTGCGTATGCATACTCCTCGTAGAGTTCGTGCTGTGCGGGGGCTTGGTGTTGGGGTCCTGACCTTGACACAAGTCCAGTCCATGAACAGGGTGGGAAGGAGTTCATGGACCAAGAATTGGATGCTTCAGCGTGACCAGTTCTCTCATATGCCTTTGCTCCGGGAGATCCGTGAGAATAATCCTGATGATTTCAGGAACTTTCTCAGGATGATGGACCCCGTGTTTCACCGTCTGTTGGCTTCGCTGACCCCTTATATTAGCAGGCAGGATACCTGCATGAAGCAAGCCATCACTCCGGAGCAGAGGCTCGTCGCTACCCTGCGGTATTTGGCGACAGGGAGAAGCCTGCAGGACTTGAAGTTCTCAACAGGCATCTCCCCCCAGGCTCTGGGGATCATCATCCCAGAGACCTGTTCTGCCATCATCCAGGTCCTGCAGAAGGAGTATATGAAGGTAAGATTTGTATCCTTTAATCTCACATTTTATTGTATTTAATGTTTGATAATATATAGTATTTCTTTCCTCATTCCCTAATTACCATGATTGTAATATGCTGTGAATGTCCCCTTTGTTCTCATGCATGCAGGATTTTTATGTAATTATTATTTTAGGTCCTTCATACAGATTGCCCTTCAATAACCTCCCCAGCATGTTCTCTCCTGGCCCTATATTCACCTCATGTAGTCACTTAACAATGTATTTTGTCAACTCCATAGTAGTGCTTTACCCCAAACACCCCCTAAAATGTTTTGAAATGTTATTTTTGCTTTAAATTCTGGCAGAGTGGCAGAGGCTTTTTTTTTTGTGGTGTCCCCAAATCATTTTTAGTAACCCTCCCTCCCCCAACTGCTAAGTCAGCTGATTCCAATTCTCTATCTATCCTCAATCATCTATCTGCTGACTTTGCCAAACCCATACACACTATACCTACCTCTTTTGTGCTCAGATGTATGGATGAATTCCCCAAAGCATGTAGTGCAAGGGCCTGCCTGTATACTTTCAAATGGTACTGTTTCACGTTTTTGTATCCTATTATTATCTTGACAGGTAATAGCAGAATGTCCAAATGTCCTCAAATGTGTACAATGTGTATTTATATCTTTGTATTATGACACTTCTTACCTGTCCAGTGGGCTGCCAATAGTGTAACTAAGGAGGGGCTGTTCCAAGTAATACCCATTATTTAGGCATTCATCTCTCAATGAAGTGAAGAGGGTTACCTGTCCAAGATTTCCACACACTCCATAATGTTAGAAATGGCCCATGAGAGGGGGGAGGGGGAATATTCTAGCTGTACCTTATACTTTGGCGTTGTTAAATTCCCCTTAATAAATGCTATCTGGAGGTTGCCCCATAATGTTTGTGCATAATCTGCTTGCCAAGTTTCTGAGCAAAAATAGTAATTATTTTTTTTTTCCTCAACAGTTTCCTTCCACGCCACAGGAATGGCGGACTGTGGCCTCCCACTTTGCCCAGCGGTGGGACTTTCCTAACTGCGGAGGGGCAATTGATGGGAAACACGTCCACATCGTCCCACCACCCAACTCGGGGTCGTACTATTTCAACTATAAGGGGTTCAATAGTATAGTGATGTTGGCGGTGGTGTCGGCTAATTACGACCTCCTGTATGTGGAAGTGGGGAAGAATGGCTGGATTTCCGATGGTGGAGTCATCGCCCAGACGGAGTTTTACAGGCGTCTCCAGAATGGCAGCTTGGACTTGCCAGCTCCAGAGGACAATGTGGAAGGACTCCCATTCGTGTTCGTTGCTGATGAAGCGTTTGCGCTGGGGGACCACCTGATGCGGCCATTCCCGATGAGGACCCTCACCCCGGAACAGAGGGTTTTTAATTACCGGCTGGCCAGAGCCCGAAGAGTGGTGGAGAACACATTTGGAATCCTGGCCAGCCGGTTTCACCTATTTCTGACACCCATCCATATGGCGGAGTATAAACTGAACCATATTATACTGGTGTGCTGTATTCTCCATAACTTTTTAAGGAAACATTCGGCCAACTATGCTGGCTCAGTTGGGCCTGAGGCCGGAATGATACATGAAACCACACTGACGGCGCTTGAAAGCAGCCGTCCTGGCTTGCCCTCCCTGAGTGCCCGTGATGTCCGGTTACGCTACCTGGAGTTCTTTGCGGGTAGGGGGGCCATCAATATGCCAGCAAATATGTGAAGCCTTTTTATAATAAAAAAAAAGACATTCTTTGTGGACATTTACTGCTTGTGTTTGTTTTAGCTGACCCTGACAGAAATGTGTTGAGTGCCGAAAATGGCGTGATTGTGTAACCTTATACAAAGCACTGCTGGCTGTTATTTACTAAATGCAAAAACACATTTCACTACAAGTGCACTTGCAACTGCACTGAACCTGCACTTGTAGTGCAAAGAGGATTTGCCCTTAGGAAATAACCCCCATTTTTCGCACAAAACAGCAATTACATCACCCCAAAAGTGTTGTAGTGTTGAGACAATAATCCACACATTCTTGATTAACAAACTTTTTTATACCTGCACAATCACATGTGCATTTACCAAAGGTTTTTAAAACAAACCAACATGTTTGTTGTATAACAATTTTTGGGGTGGCATTATCAAAAATAGAAATGTCCATTTACGATAAAACAGGCCTGTGTAAAACCAACAAGAAAGACAAAAAACTTGAACTTACAAAGTTCACATTAGGTAAAACCTGAAGGCAATATCAGACATGAGTATTTAGGAACTGTGTTTGATATTGCGTTCAGATGGGGTGAAAATCACCCGAGGAAAAGCCAAATTTGGAAGATGCACACCAATTTACGAATGTAAACATGTGCTATCTGCCATCACGGGGGATCAAGGGACGTGTTTTGGGGGAGCAAGCCCTTCCTCTCAGCTATTTTATTATTGAGGAAGGGGTTGCACCCCAAAACGCGTCCATTGATCTCCTGTGATGGCAGATAGCACATGTTGGCACACTGTGTGCATCCTCCAAATTCGGCTTTTCAAAACATTGCAAAAATATTTAAAACATTGGACCACAATAAAAAAAGTGATTTTGTGTGGTTTTAAATTCGCCCCAAAACATCAATGATGTTATTATTTTTTTGAATCACATCATTTATTTTTTTCTGGATATTTTGCAATTCTACATTACACCCCATGATCTCCCCGATCAGGATCTGGGCACTTTCTGATGTGAAAGGATCTCGATCCCTAACATCACGATCACCTAAAAAGAGAGAAACCAAACAAAAACAGGTATCAAAAATCTGCCAGCATTACTATTATTATTATTATTATTAAGGATTTATATAGCGCCAACAGTTTACGCAGCGCTTTACAATATAAAAGGGAGACAATACAGTTATAATACAATAAAATACAATAGGATTAAGAGGGCCCTGCTCAGAAGAGCTTACAATCTAATAGGGTGGGGCAGGTGGTACAAAAGGTTGTAACTGTGGGGAATGAGCTGGTGGAAGTGGTAGGAGATTAGTTGGAGACGTGATAGGCTTTCCTGAAGAGATGAGTTTTCAGGGATTGCCTGAAGGTAGCAAGAGTAGGGGATAGCCGGATAGATGGAGGTAGCGAGTTCCAGAGGATGGGAGAGGCTCTGGAGAAATCCTGGAGACGAGCATGGGAGGAGGAGATGAGAGAGCTTGAAAGCAGGAGGTCTTGAGAAGAGCGGAGAGGTCGATTTGGGTGATATTTGGAGACAAGATTAGTGATGTAGCTTGGGGCAGAGTTGTGAATGGCTTTGTATGTTGTGGTTAGAATTTTGAATTTAATTCGCTGGGTGATTGGGAGCCAGTGTAGGGATTGAAGTAGAGGGTTGGCAGACACTGAGCGGTTGGTAAGGTGGATAAGTCTGGCAGCAGCATTCATGATAGACTGAAGAGGGGATAGCCTATGGAGAGGTAGGCCATGAGAAGGGAGTTGCAATAGTCAAGGCGAGAGATAACAAGGGAGTGAATGAGGAGCTTGGTGGTTTCATTTGTTAAAAAAGGGCGAATTTTAGAGATGTTACGGAGGTGAATTCTACAAACTTTTGACAGCGATTGGATTTGAGGCTGAAATGACAAGTCAGAGTCTAGGATTACACCTAGTACCCTGGCGTGAGGGGAGGGACTGATGGTTGCATTGTTGATTGATGGAAAAGTCATGGAGGGAGGCACGGGTGGGGGGGAATATTAATAGCTCAGTTTTAGAGAGATTTAGTTTAAGGAAGTGGTGCGACATCCATACTGATATGTCAGTTAGTAAGTTAGTAATGCGAGAGGAGACTGAAGGAGTGAGGTGAGGAGTAGACAGATAGATTTGGGTGTCATCAGAGTATAAGTGGTATTGGAAGCCGTGGGCAGTTATTAAGTGACCAAGGGAGGAGGTGTAGATAGAGAAGAGAAGGGGTCCAAGAACCGAGCCTTGGGGGACCACCACAGAAAGGGGCAATGGAGAGGAGGAGACAGAGTTGTAGGTGACACTGAAGGAGCTCTGTGATAAATAGCCAGAGAACCAGGATAGAGCAGAATCTCGGAGGCCAAGGAAATGTAGTTTATTGAGAAGGAGCGGGTGGTCAACAGTATCAAAGGCCGCAGAGAGGTCAAGTAGTAGGTGTATGGAGTACTGGCTGTTGGTTTTAGCAGTTAGTAAATCGTTAGTGAGTTTTAGTAAGGTAATTTCCCTGAAGTTCTGCGAGCGAAAGCCAGACTGTAAGGGGTCAAGAAGGTTATTTTCATTGAGGTAGGAGCTAAGACGGTTGTAGACTAAGCGTTCTAGAAGTTTAGAGGTGAATGGGAGTAATGATATGGGACGTAAGTTGTTCAGGTCGGTAGGGTCCAGTGAGGGCTTTTTAAGAATGGGAGTGATCTGCGCATGTTTTAGAGGGGAGGGGAAAATGCCACTAGAAAGGGAGAGATTGAAGATGTGGGTGAGGGAGCATAGGATAGAAGAAGAGGGTGACCGTAGTAGTTGTGAGGGAACAGGATCCAAGGGACAATTGGTTAGGTGGGCATCCGAGAAAATTTTTGTAACCTCTTTCGTAGTAGCCAATTCAAAAGAGGAGAGTGTTGAATGTGCTGCTGGGCAAGGTATGATGGGTGGGGAAGACGTACGCACAGTGGAGATGTCCTCACGAATTGCATCGATCTTGTCTTTGAAGTGATTGGCAATCTCTTGGGCAGTGAGTGAGTTATTTGGTAGAGGGGGTGGTGGACGAAGTAGAGAGTTAAAGGTTGAGAAGAGCCGACGGGGACTGGATGACAAGGAATTAATAAGAGAGACAAAGTAGGCTTGTTTGGCAGCATGGAGGCATGAATTGTATTTTAGAAGGGCAGATTTATATAGGGAGAAGTCTTGCAGGCATTTGGTTTTACGCCACAGTCGTTCAAGAGCACGGCAATGTCTCTTGAGATTTCTAGTGTTGTCAGTTTGCCAGGGTTGTAACGGTCGGGGCCTAATTCTGCGTGTGGTTAGAGGAGCAAGTGCATCTAGTGATGATGAGAGTGAACTGTTGTAGACAGAAGTGGCCAGGTCAGGACAGGACATGGGAGAGATTATGTCATATAGGTGGTCAGTAGCAGAATAGAGAAGAGAAGGGTTAAAGTGGCAAAGGTTTCTACAAGTAATTGTTTGCTGCTTGGAGGGATGGGTGGTTGGAGGCAAGGATACAGTGAAAGTAATGAGGTTGTGATCAGATAGAGGAAAGGGGGTGTTGGTGAGGTTGCCAGGGTTGCAGAGATGGGAGAATACAAGGTCAAGGGTATTACCATTGGAGTGAGTGGAAGTACGTGTAGCATCCATCTCTTACCTGAGCCTGTGGTCGCAGACACTCACCTGTTGTGGTGCCAATTTCCACCACATCTTCTTCTTCCTCCTGCTCTTCTTGGGTTGGGGGTATTTCACCTTCTTCCATAGGTGGGGGGTCTGTGGTCTACTTGGATGAGGGGTGTCCTCCGAGTCTTTTATCCCCTATGTAAAACAAAAATGGTATAATTAGCACACAGATATTTGATGGCAGAACTATAAATAGGAAACATTGCTTGGAAGTGGGGTACAATTGTCTATTTTAGCCGAGTTCCAAGATGTATTTTTTTTATTGGCCTTTGTCAAGCTGCAATACTTTACCTGTTTAGTACAAGCTTCACAGATGTAGCCCCCCCTATAGTATACACTGGAGCACCTGTGTGCCCCCCCTAATAAAAATGGTGTTTTTGTGTCCCACACTAGTGCTCCAGTGTCCAGATGTGAAAACAGCTGCTCGGTGTCCTTTCCTTACACAGAATCTAGTTTGCATTTCATTCTAGTAACAAACCCATCTACACAAACAAATATTTGGCATCCGAGTAGGCCCTAAAAAATGTGGGAAAATGCATATGGCCTAAACAATGGTGTTTTAGAGGCCGAAAGAAAAATGTTTGATACGAACGAATAATGGGCCCATGAACATTAAAGTTGCCCTTTTAAACTGTACAATTAAGAAAAGCATATGGAGCAGCACGAACGTAATAAAGACAAAAAGAATAAGAACACAGAACAACTACTTACTTTTTTGCAGCACTCTCCGGATCTTTCGGTACTGCTCTGGCTCCCTTAATTTCAGGTCCGACCACCGCTTCCTGAGCTGATCTTTCAATCGTCGTACCCCGAAATTTCTGTGAAGACTTTTGACCACTTTCGCCATGATCTTGGCCTTTCTGATATTGGGGTTGGGGTATGGCCCATACTTTCCATCATAGTCGGCCTTCTTCAGGATGTCGACCATCTCCAACATCTCCCCAAAGGACATATTTGTGTTCTTAAATCGTCTCCTTCTGGATCGGGACGTGTCCGGATCCGGGCTTTCCTCCTCCTCCTCCTCGTTCCTGTAATTAGCACGCACCTGCTGTGACTCCGCCATGTGCTCTTCCCCCACTGCGCCGAATGAAAAGGGGCGGGGAATAGAATAGAAAGAACGTCAGGGGCGGGCGGAGTTACACGCATGCGCAGTGTATATAAAGCGTAACACACGTGTGTATTGCGTACGATCTGTGAGCGGAGGAAGGAGCATTGGTCGCACCGATCGTAAGAACGAAGGTAAGAGACAAACTTTGGCCTATACTGCTTCTAGATTGAGGCCTATATTGTAACAAGATTAGGAGAGTTTTGTCTGACATTAGGCTTTGTCTTGTGTTGTGTCTTGCAGTGAACATGGATATGCTAGTGAAAGACAATGACTTCATGTCACTATTCATTGATATGGTAAGGGAGCTGCCATGTCTGTGGGAGATTAACCACCCACATTACAAGAACCAAGCAAAGAGAAAGGCAGCACTGGAGTAATTGTGTGAAATTGTGAAGCAGGTGATCCCCACGGCAGACATCACCTATTTGAAGATCTTAATTGGTGGCCTGAGGAGCACATATGTAAGGGAGCGCAAGAAAGTCCTGGATTTACAGAGATCCGGAGCAGCAAATGACATCTATGTCCCCAGGATGTGGTACTACGACAGGCTGCATTTTCTGGCAGGCCAGACTGAACCCAGGCCATCCCTCTCCAGTCTTCCTTCCACGCTTCCTTGCCCCCCGGCTGAGGCTTCTGATGCCCAACCTGGGCCTTCCAGGCAACATGTGGAGGAGCCCAGATTGAGCCAGGTATAGCATTCCTCTAAATGTTTCTGCTTGTCCAATCAATGATGTTAACTAGATGTTAGTTGGGAGTAGTAATTTCTGATTGTGATTGATGAAGCAAAAACTAAAACCATGTCCTTTTTCATACACAGGGAAGTCTCAGCCAGGAGGTGGCCGGGCCGAGCCGGCTGCCTGATCTGCAGGTCCTTCCACTCCCCCTGGAAAGAGAAAGTGGCAGGAGGAGGAGTGCCCTAGAGGAGGCTGCCAGAGGACTCTTTTGGAGGGCTACAGAGGTCCTGGGAGCACCACAGACCGTGGAGGAGGACATTGCTGCCACCATTGCCTATAAAATGCAGAGGATGGAGGAGGGACAACAAGTCATGTGTGAGTTGCTCATATTGGAGGCTCCTAATAAAGGTATGAGGGGCCAAATTACAGCTCAGACACACCTTTGCGATGGTCCTCCTCCTCCTCCTCCTCCTGCAGGTCCTCCTCCTTCTCCTCCTTCTCCTCCAGGTCCTCCCAGTCCTCCTCCTCCTCCTGCCACATCTCCAACAGCACAGCCACAGCCCGGAAGGAAGCGTGGAAGGAAGACCAGAAAGTGAGGACCCTGGATCCAGTCTGGTCGGCCAAAAGATGCAGCCTCTTGTGGTACCACAGCCTGGGGGCACAGATGTCATCTGCTGCTTTCCGGATCTCTGCAAATTCTGGACCAGACTGCCCTCCCTTACATATGGACTCCTCAGGCCACCAATTTTGATATTCAAGAATTGATGTCTGCCGTGGGGGTCCCAGGCTTCGCTAACTTCTCCTGTTGATCCAGTGTTGCCTCCCTCTTTGTTTGGTTCTGAGCCCTTAATAAAGGAATTTTTGTTTTGAATTATACTCTCCTATGTGTTTTACTTCAAAAAGGACAGTTTGTTTGTGAGGATTCAGGTACATTTCAAAAATACAATGTGAAATTAACAAGGGACACCAACACCAAACAATCTCCTTGAGATTAAATAATAAAAGATATCAATGGTGTTGTGGTAACTTGACACACAAAACACACAAAAATATTCTGGAGTAAAAATAAAAATAACATTGAACAAAGATCAGCCTTGGAAAAAATACAAACATTAAATCTAAAACAAAAAAGGCTTAAAATCCCAAAATAAATAAATAAACATTATGTCAGATGTGACAACTAACAATATATTCAGGGAATCCCAATAAAAAAACAAAAAAAAAGTTTGTGAGAAGTGTGTGTGAATATGAGCAGCAAAACTACTTCATTCTTCTCACATTATAAAGAAGAAGAGAGTGCGCTGTATTAAACCATTTTTGACATTGCAGCGTGACGAAAGTGCTGTATCCATTGCGAATGCTAAGTTTACCAGAACGAGCTGTTCCGTGCCGGAATTTCTTCTGAGCATGCGTGGCACTTTGTGCGTCGGAACAGGCCACACACGGTCGGAATTGACGCGATCGGATTTTGTTGTCGGAAAATTTTATCTCCTGCTCTCCAACTTTGTGTGTCGGAAAATCTGATGGAAAATTTCCGATGGAGCCCACACACGGTCGGAATTTCCGACAACACGCTCCGATCGGACATTTTCCATTGGAAAATCCGACCGTGTGTACAGGGCATAAGGGGTTAATATCTAAGATCTATAAACAACTAAGTAATGTAATTAATAGTGAAGGTTTACTGCATGCTGTAAGAGCTAGATGGGAAGAGGATGTAGGGGTAATGACACAAGTACAGTGGAAGAGAATTTTAGAGATGGGACGGTTGCTATTGGTCCCCCCCCACAGAAGATTTTACATCTGATGTTGTTAAACAGAGCCTATTATACACCTAAACGTCTCTTTAAGTTCGGAAGAAGATCTGATGATAGTTGTCCCAGATGTCGGAGGACTGGGGATCTCATCCACATGTTGTGGAGATGTCCCAAGTTGTTCCGATACTGGGAGGGGGTGATTGATAGCTTGAGAGATATATTTGGTATCTTATTGGAGAAGGAGGCCATTGTATGCATTCTGGGGTATAGAGGGGTACAGGGAGAGAGGAAGAGTACCACAGTGGCAATTTTGAGATGTTTGTTTCAAGCCAGGAAAATGATTGCATTGAGATGGCAATCAAAGGAACCCCCTACAGTAAAAGATTGGATTACTACATTAAATGAAACCCTCTGCAGGGAAAGAATAGAGTACATCAAGAGAGGTAATTCTAAGGAATTTGACAGAATGTGGAGGCCATGGATGGAAAAAGTGGGTTGCCCTTAATAGGAAGCAAAGAATATAACGGAGGGGGGAACAATGATAAAATTGCCAGTCCATCAGGGAAATGGAATACCAGACTAAAATGGGAGCCATAGGGTGTTGGTTTGGTTAAGATAAATAATAGCTAATAAAAGCTTAGTCTGTTAAAAGTCTTGGGTTGGAAACCAATTATGAGTATCTTGGTAAGGGAGGGGGGTGTTGGAAGGAGGGGAGAGAGGGAAGGGTGTAAGAATGTAGATACCTCGATATACATATTAATCTGGATAACACTGGAACTGGTTCTAGGAGTGGGAATCCCTTTGGTTTCTTTTTTTTTTTCTTTTCTTTATTGTCTCCGGTGATAACATATTGAACCCCTACCTTGCTTTTATTTATTTATAGTAACTAGCTGTTTAGACAATGCTTATTTGTCTTCTTGCTTTTTGTCTGTTTAAAGCTTTATTAAAAAAAAAGAGGTAATGTAGTTACCACAATGATGAGAAACTGAGAAGGAGACAGAAAATGAATGTTAAGCTGGATAAGCCTCCAGTCAGTGTTTGCTGAAGTGGTAAAAAAAAAAATACACTGCCTGCGCGCCACTAACTAAGCTACCTAATCTCTCTTCATTCATTACATTATACGGCTGTCGTGTAAGCAGCAGCCTTATATAGTGTGGGGTGGGAACTTAGCCCCCTGAGCCATGATTGGCCAAAGACACCTTGCCTTTGGCCAATTATGGCTCTCTCAGCAGAATGAATGAAGCAATGAATGAATGAAAGATTTGTATAGCGCTGCAAATGCAAACTGAATTGCCTCAAGGCACTTGATCCACGCTGTTAGTCCTGTTTCTTAGAAGAAATGGGTCTTGAGTTTTTTTCTGAAGGCCCGATGATTTTCTTCCAAGCGGATGTTGGCGGATCCCATAATAGTTGTCCTTGGACTGCGAATCTTCGTTCTCCCTTTGATTTGTAGCGGGACTTGGGAATGAGGAGGAGGTTTTGGTTAGTTGATCGAAGACTGCGCTTAGGTTTATAGTGTTATACCGCATAGGTATTGTGGAGTGTTTTCTTGAGTGCATTTATTGGTGAGGCTGAGAGTCTTGAACGTGATCCGGTCCTTTACAGTTAGCCAATGTAGGCTCCTCAGGGATGGGGAGATGGATTGGCAGGGTTTTTTTCCTGTTACCAGTCTTGCTGCAGTGTTTTGGATGACTTGTAGGCGTGCAATCTGGTATTTAGGTAGTCCTATGTAGAGGGAGTTTGCGTAGTTGAGCTGGGAATTGATGATGGTTCCAACTACTGCTGCTTTGTCTTTTTCTGAAATGAAGGGGATGAGTCTACGTAGTAGGCGAAGGAGATGGTGAGATCCACTGACTACCGATCCTATTTGTGCATCCATCGACATTTCTGAGTCAAAGATGACTACAAGACATTTGGCTTTGGTGCTTGGGGAGATGGTCTGTCCAAGGATGGTGGGTGGTGTCCAAGGGTTCTTAGTTTTTGTATTACGGTTTGAGTGGAGAAGAAGAAGCTCTGTTTTGGATCCGTTGAGTTTGAGGGAGCTCGTGGTCATCCAGTCATCTATCAATGTGAGGCATTTTTCTAGTCACTGGTAGTGGTCTTTTTGATCGGTGATGCGAAAGTAGAGTTGGGTGTCATCAGCATATGAGTGGAAGCAGAGGTCCGATTTTCTAATGATTTGGAGGAGTGGATGGATGTAGATGTTGAAGAGCACTGGTGATAAGGGTGAACCTTGAGGGACTCTACAAGAAGTTGCCCGAGTTTCAGAGGTGAAGGCTCCTAGTTTCACAGTCTGTGACCGGTTTTGTGGGAAGGATGCGAACCATGGTAAATCTGAAACTGAGACTCCAGCTACTTCTGTGAGGCGGATGAGTAGGGTATTGTGGTCCACTGTGTCGAACGCTGCACTGAGGTCCAACAGTACCAGGAGACATGATTCTCCGTCATCTGCTGCTTCAAGGGCATCGTTCCATATTTTGAGAAGTGCAGTTTCTGTGCCATGGCCTGGGTGGAAGCCTGATTGCAGTTGGTCCAAGAGTTTGTGTGTGTCCAAGTGGCGTTGTAGCTGTTGTACTACTGCTTTTTCCATAATCTTGGAGATGGGGTTGAGGCTTGTAACCGGTCTGCGGGCGATTGGAACAATCCCTTCTTTGAACGATTGATTTATGAGGCATGTTATAGTAGGAGCCAGAATGTCTGAACACTCTTTCAGGAGTTTTGTGGGGATGATGTCGTTTGGTGATGTGCTGTCTCGGAGGCTTCTGATGAGGTTTTGGGTGGTGTCAGTGATAATTGGGATCAGCGAGAAGTTTGGTGCTTGTGTGACGTTCATGTCGATTTCCTCTTTTTTCTTTAGTTGAATGAGGTTGGTTGTTTTTTTCTGTTGAATTGTTTCCCGAATGTTGTCGATTTTGTCGATGAAAAAATCTGATAACTAATTACAGAATTCTTGAGTTTTGTATGCTGGGGGCTCTAAGCAGGTGGGGTTCATAGTCTGCGCGACTATTTTGAAAAGTTCCCGAGGGCGGTTTAAGGCTGTTGAGATGGTGTTTGAGAAATGTTCTTTTTTTGCTTTGAAGATTGCTATGTGATATTTCTTGGTGAGTGCTTTGTAGTTTGTGTGGTCTTCCTTTGTAGAGTTTCTTCTCCAGGCTCTTTCAGCTTTTCTACGTTCCTGCTTGAGTGAAGTAAGAGTGCCATTAAACCATCCAGAGTTCTTTTTGCGGATGTGTTTTCTACGTTTTTGGAGCCACTTCAACTGCTGTTTGTAGTAATGTCTTGTTCAAGGAGTTGAGAGTTTGTTCCATTGAGTGGTTTGGATTTAGCATTGCTATTTTGGTTATTAATGTGGTTTTGAAGCGTTCGGAATGTAGTTTCTTCTGAGATCTGGTCCAGTGTGTTGTTATTGCGTGTTTCGGTTTTTGGATGGTGGTGTTGGTGGCGATTTTAAATTTGATAGCATGGTGGTCCGTCCATGGTAGCGGTACGTTGTCGAATAAGTTGATGTCCATGTTTTGCATGAAGATGAGGTCCAGAATTTGTCCTGAACAATGAGTGGGAGTATTTATCAGTTGCTGCAGACCAAGTTCTTCTAGTTGGTTAATCCAGGCGGTGGCGATGGAGTCTTGGGTAGAGTTTGCCCAGAGGTTGAAATCCCCAAGTACCAGAAAGTTTTTGGTTTTCAGGGTGTATGTGGAGAAAAATTCAGTGAAGGGTGTAAGGAGATTAGTCTTCGGTGTCCTGGTGGTCTGTAGCATAGTAGTATGTGACTGGTGTCTTGGGGTGTTGTTTGAAGATGAAGGGTGAGTGTCTCCATGAAAGGCACTGCATTCTGTAAAGTTGGTTTGATGAGCGCAAGGTGAGATTTGAAGATCACTGCCAGGCCTCCTCCTTTTTTTCCTCTTCTATTCTCAGTTAGAATGCTGTAGTTCTCTAGCACCAATTCCGTTAGGATTGCGTTGCAGTCAAGTGTAAGCCAGCTTTCTGTGATGAAGAGGCAATCTATGATGTTTTGGGTGATGAAGTCGTGAACTTCCAGTCTGTGTTGGATTGCAGATCTGGTGTTGATCAGGGCGCATGTTAATTGTTGTGGTCGGATTGGTGACTTCCTGTGTTTAACGGCTGATTGTAGGTTGGTCTTTAGTAATTGTTCTTTTCTTAGTATTTTTTGAATGGAGGTTGGTAAAGTTGAGGTGGTATTTCTTAGCCTGTGGAGGGCGTCCGCTGAATTTTTGAAGTTGCTCATGGTAAGAAAAAGAGTTGATGCTGATTCGATGATGCGATGATGATACTGATGAAGCCACAATTGCAGTTGCTGAGTAGATGGTGGTCCAGAGGGGTGCCGCTGCTAAAGGGGTGGTGTAGCCGATGGTCCTGGTGAAGGTGCGAAGTTCTGGTGGTGGTGATGGGGGGCCCACTGGTCTACCCTCCTGTTGATCCAGAGGAAGGCGAAAAACCCCTAGCTGAGCTGGCTAATTGCTGCAGCAGAGGAAAAAAATTCCTTCCTGACCCCCCAAGAGGCGATCGGACCTGGGGACCCTGGATCAACTGCTATGAGTGGTGCCCCAGTCACTTACCTGACAGGAATACCAGGGATGGAGCGAGAGAAGGAAGGATGGTAGAGTCGGGGGGGGACTAAACTGACCAGAGGAGGGCCTGGGGGACCTAGGCCACTACCTACCAATCCTGCCGCCACGTCTGGGTGGAGCTGGACTCCAGGGCTAGGCCTGGGCCGTGGTTATCCTGGCTCTTATCCTGGCTTTTGTTTCCCTCGGTGCCCCACGGTGGTCCGGTAATGGAGGGGGGGTGTTCGGGTGGGAAGGGCCACTGAAGCCAAAGTGGGTTAGCTGAGGGGGTGGCTGGCGAGGGCGGGAGCTAGGCCACAGCTGCTGTCTGTCCCTTGAGGCTAAAGAAGAGGGGACCAGACGGTGGCTGCGGAAGGTGCCCTGGTGGGCTGGGAGCTGGGTGGGGGTTCAATGGGACCAGGGTCCCGGATAGTGCTGCAGGGGAGTCCGGGTATGGGTTCCTGGAGGACCGTTGGAGTGCTGTGGCCTCGTCGGGTGGACCAAGATGGCCACTGGGCTGGAGCTAGGCCCGAGCCGCGGGCTGTCCGATGCTCGGGCTCCCGGCGTGGCTGTGGTTCCATCTGAGAGTGGAGATGGGGTCAGGAAGGAGGGGAGTGCCCGGGTCTGCCGATCGAGGCTGGGGGGGAGAAGGCCAGAGCTAGACCGGAGCCGCGGCCTGTCCTGAAGGCTATCTGAAGAGGCTGGCAGCTCAGTTCGGGCGTCCGGAAGGTTGCGGACAGCTCGAATGGAGACCTGGGGGCTGCCTGAGTCGAGTCGGGTCCGGGGTGGTCTCATCCAGGAGAGTGCGCTGTGATTGGCCAAAGCATGTAGGTCAGGTGCATGCTTTGGTTAATCATCTTACAGCAATGCACTGCAATTTCACAGTGCATTATGGGTCATTCATTTCCCAGAAACGCCCTATATGTTCGGTTCATTTTAGAACAAACGAACACCCGATGTTCGAGTTGAACTTATGTTCGGCTCCAACCGCGGGCTCAACCCTAGTAAAAATCTTAAGACGATATTCTTAAAAAAAGGAGGAGGGGGTGGGGCGGGAGACGGGACAGCAAGAGAAAAGAAGTGATGTTTCTTAGAACAGTGAAACTGTTTTAAGGTAAACAAGGTAAAGAAAGACACAATTCAAAAATGAAAAAAAATAAAAATAAAAATAAATAAAGGATCGGATTATATTTTTTCAGGGGAACCTCAGTATGCTGAGAGTGAATGGAGATGCTCCAAACTAACCTGCTGTTTGAGTAAAGATCCTGTTAAGGTCTGTCTGGGACCTGAATGTCTACGGAGAGAAATGTATAAGAAAAATATGGGTTAGGAGCTGGGAAATAAAAGATAGAAAGTAAGGGAGGTGGGGGGAAATAAGTGGGGGGGGGGCATAAGGCAACTCTGGCAGTTTATTCGGAAAAAAACACGAGGCAATTAATTGGGGATGAAGAGAAGATAGGCTACTTGTGTCACGGCGGTTTGGAATAGATCGCCAATAGAAGTGGAGACATATGAGCTTCTGTGGTGTCTAGCGTTATGACTATGTGATAGCACCAGGAGGAAAGAACATATTGGCGCCTCAGACCATGATTTTAACTATCAGTGAAGGAGTGTCTGGCAGTTGGAGTCTGCGGCCAATGTATTTATCCTGGCAGATAGGAGGATTGCAGATCAGAAGTGGGTTGCTGGAGCGGCTGAAGGAGAGAGAAAAGAGCTAGAGCATGTGAAGGAAAGACAGAGATCGGAGTGAATCTCTGAGTGGATTGGACAGGAGGGTCGGGGGAGTGGAGATGACTAATCGTGAAAGTCTGGCCATCGAGTGCGGCTTGAGATTCACAAATGTGTGGACTGGCCTAGTACTTGAACGGGATGTTCATGTATTCTGTACTGTAGGGGAATGAAAGAGAATCCCTCAGAACATTATGTGGGGACCAGTAACTCCTGTGTGGGAGATAAGTAAAAAAACCAACTTGATGTCACTTTGGAAGGTGATCCCTTTGCCCAAACTGTTTCCACTAAATCTTTTCATAAACCCACCTCTGGGAATACCATTTACTGGCCAATAGTTGTCATCCAGCCCACACTATAAAGGCCATCTAAGTAGGGAGTTTACAAGAACAAAAAGAAACCGCTCCACTAAGGTTTCTTTTAAAAATGAATGTCATGTAATTAGGAACAGAGGAATCCAGATGTTATCCTTGGTGTTCCATTTAGAGAGGTTTTGAGGTTGCAGCTGTTAAACAGTGAGTGGATATATTATCCCACACTCACAATGTTGGATTCCAACCCAAGAATTTGAGGAGACAAGAGTTCCAAGTAACCTGACACCAGTACGGTGGTTGTACGATTCATTCACTTCATTCCCGCATAGCAGAACATTACTATGATAGTATAAATGAAAATGCTAAGAACATCTACACAGTATCCAGACACTTTAGGGATGTGCACAAAGGCAATATGAGTTCTTTCAGCTGGCGCATGCACGGGGCTCTGGCTGATGGACGCTTAGTCTCAGAGCTCCGTCCCGCTCCGGACAAACAGCGGCTGATCACTGCTGACGAGAGCGGCTATTTAGCGGGGATACCCTCGGGCACATTCCTGTGGCTTCAGAGACACATAGGAATGCTCTATAGATCTGTCTCCTCACAATCCCGAAGACGGCCGAGATATCTAAGATGGTGGCGGAGCAGCTGCCTCACGAGGCTACCCAGGCAGGGATCTCTCCACATGCAGCCTGGTGGGACACACAGCGAGGAGAGGTATGTGCAGCTTCCCCCAGCACCTCACCACACAGAGGCCCTACCTCACCAGCCTCTACTGAGTCCCTCATAAACCAGACTCTGGAGGAGCTCCTTATGTCCCCCATGAATGCTACCTCACCTGGGACTTGCGACCCCCTGATTGGCACAGGCCAGATCACCTCACAGTCCCCTGACATGACACTCATGTTCACCAAATTTGCAGAGATGCTGGATAGGGGACTGGCCCAGACCGCTGCCAAAATAACCACGGACATTAAAATGGATCTCCAGGCCCTGGGCTCACGCATCGAGGCCATTGAGGATAACATGGATGCTACCATGGCCCACACTGACCAAAACACAGTCCGCATACAGGACATTTATACTCAACTGGATGCCGCCAAGGCTAAAACTGATGATCTCGAGAACAGGTCTCGACGATATAATTTTAGGATCCGGGGTTTACCCGAATCAATCACGGATATCCCTGCGGCAGTTAATTCTCTCATCAAAGAACTTATCCCTGACATTCGCCCCCACAGAGCCGAACTTGACCGAGCCCACAGGGCACTAGGGCCCCCGCGACCTGATGGTCTCCCCCGTGACATTCTTGTTAAGCCACCTTACTTTACAGTGAAGGAAGATGTTATGAAAAGGGCCAGATTAGCCCCCATCTCCAAATCATGGGGCACCCGATCCAGCTTTTTGCTGACATCTCCCCCTCTACTATACAATGGAGAAGAGCTCTCAAACCCCTGCTAATGGCTCTGACTCAGCAGAGCATCAAATACTGACGGCTGTTTCCCTTCAGCTTGAAATTTGAGGTCAATAACAAGCCATACAGATTCTCCACATTTCCTGAGGGAGAGGATTTGCTGCAGAAGCTGGGCATAATATCCAGGGATCCGCCGTCCCCTATGCAAACCTCCTCATCCATCTCCTCCAAGCGACCACCCCCGGGGAGGCCACTTACTTCACAGTGGCAAAAACCTAAACTTAAAAAAGCTAAGGAGGACCGACTCACATGAACTGAGGCCATGACACTCGCTGTTGCCTCGCCTTATCATCTTGTTTGGGTCTAGCCCCTGAATACCCTGCACTACGGATGTTGAACTTGTCTTATCACCTACTAATGTCCTAGAATCCCTCTCCTGCCCTCTGTTAATGAGACTGTTAATCTCACATTTTTCCTTAATGTCTTTTCACTATACCCCAATGCATATTCTTCTCCTACATGGGAGAAGCTATTTCGGCAACCAACTCTACATGTGAGACCCTGACCCAAAGAAGTCACCCCCGGATGCATTTTATTAACCACGGCTATGCTCTGTTGCATGTCGTCTCCAGGCGGGGCTTCGTGCTGTCCTGATGCTCCTGCTATCACACCACATCAAAGGATTGCATTTGGACAGCGCCCAACATTTCTCCCAGGACAATAGCTAACCCGTTGCACTGACATGGAGCTCACCACAGGCCATTTTAATGTGCTCTTAACGTTTTTTCTCTCCTTTACAGTTGTTGCCTCCTGTATTTTTTTTTTTTTAGCCCTCACTAGTTTTATATGGGGGGGGGGGGGTGCTGTGACCGGAGCGGTGCTCATGCACCACCTCCTGACCCCAGAGAAGCTGAATTTTCATTTCTCCCGGCCAGGACGTTCCCTCTTTATAGAGGGACACTATTTGTGTACTTAAGAGAAAAGTGGATTTTCACCGCTGCTTCTCTGTAGTATTCACCATGTTTATTTATCTTTCTCTTTTCCAACTTCTTTTCTTTCGCACTGATTTTTCTTCTCCCCTAGTGAACTGGTTGAGCTCGCACCCCTACAGACTCCCTAACAACAATGGAATGAAATACCCTACTACACCGTGCTCCACATCAGATGCCGGCCTGGAGGTAAGTGCTCTTCAGCGTTCTCTCCTCAGCTGCTCCATGGCTAACCCTACCACACCACACCTTTCCCTGCGCATTGCTACACACAATGTACAGGGAGTGAACTCACCAGTTAAACGCAGGAAAATCTTTCAATATTATCATGGCCAAAAAAATTGATATTGATATAACCCCTCCTACATACATCCCGAATTTCCTAAATTCTATCTTGCCAGTGCAGACACGAAAACAAAGGGGGTAGCTATATTTTTCTCTCATAAATGCCAGTTCTCCTTCATCTCTGAATTCAAGGACCCTGAGGGAAGATTCATACTTGTAAAAGGCCTCATAGATGACCAGCTCTACTCATTGGTGTCATATTATGCACCGAACAGGGACCAATCCCAATTCTTTGCATCCCTATTTAGCACCTTGAACCCACTGACTGACTCCAACATAGCTTTTGACACAATATATAAGGAGGTTACCCCCAACAGGTTAAAGGGACTTTAACGGCAACTCATTTAAAAGTTCATTACCGCACTTAGCGGTGACCTGCCCGGACGCGCTACAGGACAACCCATGCTTCACCAGGACTTAACATTGCACCCTCATACCTATCCCTCATATGGATTAATTCCCTGGCTCGATCTGCACTTGCATACACATGGCAATACTCTTCTCTCTCTTATAGTGATGCAGACTGTTTTGGCCTGAACTGCGGATATCCCGATGATACAGCATGTTGTAGTGCCTGCAATTTGGCTTTAGTTTGTGTGGCGGAGCCGCGGGACACCCCCTTATGTCTGTGGGTTGGATCAGTGTGGATAGAGTTGGGCCAGCCGATGCACTCAGGTCCTTGTTTACATCTGTCAGACCTGGGGTATCTGACACCGTTACTGCAGCGATCTTGGCATAGATGCTCCGTTACTGATATGTATGGGTCTATGATCCACGACCTGTCTCTGATGAAGGGACATTATACCTAAGTCCCGAAACTTGTAAGTTTTTTGTGGCAAGACCATTGAATATAGTCTTGAATTTCATACATACAGTATATTGTTGTATAGTTTTTTATAGATTGTATGACACTGTTTTTGTTACCCTTTTGTCACAGACTCTTTATGTCTTTTATGATATATATATATACTTATATATATATATATATATATATATATATATATATATACTCTACTGAATAAAATAAATTTTAAATTTTAAATGAGTTGCCGTTAAAGTCCCTTTAACCTGTTGGGGGTAACCTCCTTATATATTCTGACTTTGGGGATGTTGGCAACAACCATGATATAGTTGAATAGCACTTCCTCTCCTTTTTCTCTAGCTTTTGACACAGGACTAGACAAACCTCGCCCCTTGGGTAAGGGACTTATACGTCCCACCAGGCAGAGCTTTAAGGTAGCTAAACAGATCTACAGTCAAGGATTAGTGGATATCTGGAGGGAAGTTAACCCAACTTTAGACTTTTGAGACTACACTCACTATTCCAACCCCCACAATTCTTTTGCCAGAATTGACCACTTCTTTATTTCTATCTATGATATACCTGTAGTGTCTAAATCCTACATTAAAGACTCTGCCTGGTCGGACCACTCTCTTCTCTTCTTGATAATGGGGTGGCCCTCGAGACAGAACAGGAGTCCATGCTGGAAACTCAATGCTTCAATCCTTAGTAACCTGACCCATGTTTGTGAGATTGAACAAAACATTGAAGAGTACTTTCTCTTGAATGACAATGGGGACATTTCCCCGACTACGCTGTGGGCGGCCCACAAGGCTACCCTTAGAGGAAAGCTAATTCAGATGGCTGCGAGGCTACGAAAAGCACGTAAGTCAGCTATAGAGAAACTAAAAAAGGACTTTCTACTCCTTAACAAACAACATAAAAGGGACCCCACTTCTGTACCGATAGAGAAACTAGATGCTGCACGCACTACTCTGAACTTAGCTCTCACAGCGGTTGCCGAGAAAAGCCTATGATGGAATAGTGCACGTTTCTATCATGAAGGAGACAAAGCGGGATCCATGTTGGCAGCTAGACTGACTCCCAAACTTAAGCCACACACCTTACCTAAAATCAAGATAGGAAGTAATACCCTCTCTCAAAACCCCCATAAGATCATGCAAGCTTTCCACGACTTTTACAAGAAACTATATAGTAATGGACAAGTACCCCAAGGCAAAGCCTTAGAAATCTTTCTCAACTCAATCAAAATTCCTGAGCTTAAGGCCCACCATAGTGATAGGCTGGAGGAACCAATATTGGTAGAGGAAATTACACAGGTGATTAAGAATCTAAAAAAACATTCAGCTCCTGGACCGGACGGATTCTCAGTCCCATATTATAAACATTTCACCTCCCTCCTAGCCCCATATCTAGCCCATTTCTTTAATCAGAGACTTTAAGATTCTCACCAAAATTATGGCGGACCATATTTCCTCCTTCATTAATCTCTATATCCACAAGGACCAAGTTGGCTTTATACCGGTACGTCAAGACCCCAACCAAATTCGGAGAGCAATTGACATTGTCTCTCTATTAGGGTCCAGGTGGGATGGTAACCCCCCAAACAGGCTTTCTGCTTTCACTGGACCTGCAGAAGGCATTCGACTCGGTATCCTGGTCCTTCCTTATGACTATATTGCGTCGCTGGGGGTTTGGAAAAACCTTCATGAATGCAATAGGAGCCCTCTACTCAAACCCTGTAGCAAAAATACGTTTGCAAGGATTTTACTCCCATTCTTTCCCGATATGTAAAGGCACGCGACAGGGATGACCCTTATCTCCTCTAATATTCGCTATTATCATCTAAACGCTGGCCATTGCTATTAGAGATCACCCAGATATACACGGAGTTCAGTGTGGTCTGCAAACTTACAAATGTGCACTCTTTGCAGAAGACATCCTACTCTTTATCATCTCTCCCCTAATCTCACCTCCTAACTTATGCAAACTACTAGAAATCTTTAGCGAAGTGGCAGGTCTGAAAGTTAACTATTCAAAATCTATGGCTTTGAATGTAAACCTCCCAGAACCCTTAGTCACATGTTTAAAAGATAAATTCCAATTTATATGCAGTGACTCTTTTATACCCTACTTGGATGTCAATCTGACTGCCGCAGTGGACCGCTTATATGAAGCCAATTATCCCCTGATGTTCCGCAAACTAGAGGAGAATCTTAAAAATTGGGGCAATTTGAGGCTCTCTTGGTTGGTCAGGGTTAACTCTGTAAAAATGTCTCTCCTGCCACGCATTCGCTATCTTTTTAGGTCGCTGCTTACACCTATCCGGTGGGACCAATTTAAGAGATTCCAATCCAAAATTCTCAGATTCATATGGGGGGCAAAGGGACATAGAATTTCAAAGGGGACCCTATATCGTCATAGGCATAGGGGAGGAGTGGGTCTTCCGAATCTTCTCTGGTATTACCAAGCGGCCTAACTGTCCCAACTTTCGACAATCTACTCCAAGTCTGCCCATCTGGATTGGATCCACATAGAAAGACAAGCAATCCCCCACTTTACGCTAGATTTACTCCTATGGTGCTCCCAAAATCCAGACCCACAATTATGGTCCCTACTCTCTCCCACTCATTAGTAACATAAGACTCTCTCAAGCACAACCCACACTTAATCTCCAACTGGCACCCACTCTCACACCTTTTCCGCAACCCCCTATTTCCACCAGGTAGGGATATTAAAGCATTCCAATGGTGGCTTGATAAAGGACTATATAGAATTGGTCACTTTGTCAAATCCTCTGGCCCCCTCACTTTTGCCCACTGTGTAAGCAAACTTGAAATGCCAACCTCCGAAAGATTTCGACATCACCAAATTTCCCATTTTATCCATACATTGTGGACCTAAAAACCTGACCCATTAACAATCACAAAATATGAACTCTGGTGTGGACAAGCCATGGAGTGGTGGGGAGGAATTTTGGTGATCTACCGGGCACTTACAATGGTAACTTCTAAGACCCCATTCATGCTTGCATGGGAGAAAGATCTGGGACAATCTGGAGCTTAGCAGAGTGGCATAGGGCATCTGAATCAGCTTTCCAGGGAATCCTGAACATAGCTCTGGTAGAAGCAAATTTGAAAGTCTTAATGAGATGGTATCTCATTCCACTGTGACTTGATAAAATATACCTATCATCTTCCCCCCTGTGCTTTCGCATTTGTGGACATGAGGGTTCAGTGTTACATACTTGGTGGGAATGCCCCAACATTAGAAGCGTATGGAACAAAATATTCCACTTACTTTGGAAAATTTCAGGCCTCCCCATACAACAGTCGTCCCAAATAGCACTACTCGACCTCCCTGTACCGGGGGCTCCCAAAATTATGCGACACCTTATTATGTTTATACTCATGGGAACAAAAATAACAATTGTCAGAGCTTGGAAACAACCTCACATATCATTCATTATGGTCAAAAGAAAAATATCCTGGATTATGGCCCAGGAAAAAATGGTCAGCATGTTATTAGATAATACCAAGAAATTTGAAGCTATTTGGGAACCATGGGCACAGCATATGCAACTGAAGCTTTCTTCCTAACCTAGACTTTGCCCACGGAGTAGGGACGAGACTCAATCGGTCACTTGGTCTTCTCTTCCTTATATTTTCTATTTTCCCACTTTCCTTTCTTCTCCTTATACTACTTCTCACTCTTAAATCTATAGTCCACATAATTTGCTGAGGGGACTTTTATGTTATAACTCAACTGCTTGATATATTTTCCCTTCTCACCACGGGATTACCTGTGCACCAATCGGTCCGGATCCCTGGAAAGTGTCCCCATAGAAGCATAAACCACACAGTATCTGTAACATTACCCACTATGGGGATCACTCTTACATTTGCTGTGACAAGGGGTCCTCTCTACCATACCGTCTCTGCATTTGAGACATTTGGGTAACCGCACTTCTCATGGTGATCCTGACCGGTGCAATATAATGTACTACTTTAGCTAAGTGTTTTACTTATCCTTTATATTAACACACACTGGTATTCCCGATTGACAGACACAAGCTATGTCTCGCAATAGTTGTTTACATTATCTCTGACTTTTCCTACTTTATTAAATTTTAGGCTCACTGATAGCAACCTATGAGCTGGGTATACTGTCCCCCCCTCCACGACACAGTTAGAGCCCATTGGGGTGTCTGGAGTCACGGGGAATCCTCCCTCCTCCTTAACGCGAGTGGGAATATGCATCATATCCTCATTTGTAGATGACTTTTGTTTTGAAAAATGTTATGTTTGGTACTTGCTGTACTTAAGTTTTACTGTTTTACTGTAAAACAGACTGTTCCACTTTTATTTTGTTCTTTTATAAGCCTCAATAAAAACTATCCAAAGAAATTAGTTCTTTCAGCTTTAATGGTGTTGAGAGAGTGTTGCTGCACGTGGTGGGGATGAACACCATAGTTTATTAGAGCGGGAGGTCTACTGGATTTTCAGCTTTCAAATCCACATTCCTCTTGGTCTTAACAATAGATGGGATGTGGAATTGTATCTGAACTGATGTGTATTGATCTTTATATATATATATATATATATATATATATATATATATATATATATATATATATAATATATATATATATTTGGATTTTCGACTGGTGTTCACCTGCATTAATAAAACAATGTTTTAGCTGACTTCCTTGACACCAGATTTTCTTCCATTTTTGCATGGATTGCACATAGAGGTTTGCAGAGACTTCCCAGGCTGAGTGTTGTGTTCTTGAGGCTGACCAGGCATTACACAAGAGGTAGTAACTTGGATGCACCTGTTCCATATATTAATGCAGTCTGATAAGCCAAAACATTTCTGTACCAAACTGGCAATGTCCCTTGTGAGGTTGTGGAGAAGCACAATAATTCTGAACCAAAGAATTTGATTGTGGTTAAGGTACATACAGTAGCTGAACTCTGGGAAAGCACCAGGCTACTTTGTCAGGGTAGATGATAGTCCTGACGTCACCTTCTGGGTTCTCCAACAGCTGCTAAACATACCCGGAAGCCACCAAACAGTGAGAAGCATTTCACACCACAGCCTGTCATCTACCCCATGGAGTTCTCCAGTGGACTCTCGGCCAGAGGATATAGCTACCAGCTATATATTTTTTAGAACTCTGGACAGTGTAGAAGGGGGAAACAGAAAATCTTACCTGTTGAGGCAGAAAGCAGAGGCCCCCTTTAGCAAAAAGAACAAGTGAAGTCAGGGTCTGTCATGTAATTTACAGCTGGTACAGAGCTGGTACAGAGAAGGGTATGTACTTACAGTATGTGTTTTGCCTTCTGAGATGAAACATAGGGGAGAATATGTGAAGATGAGGCAAAGTTATGTCATGGTGTCAGAAGAGACAGATGCCACTCAGGGTTCTCACTCATGCAAGCTGAGGGCCTCTGGAAGCTTTATTTTGAACAGAGAACAATGGCTTAGGAGTTTTGTCCAGAATTAGAAAATCTTTGCATGGGTCATGAAGGATGTGTAGAATATTGGGCAAGATAAAGCCTTCAGCCCTGGGGCAATGGTTTTCCTACAGTCAGCCATCTGCAGATGCATGCAGCCAGTTTAGTATGGTCAGGGCTGCTGTTAGAATTCATGGGGCCCCATACAGCCTACCTGACAGCCCCCCCACATGACAGGGCCTAAGCCTGAGCACCTCTCCCTCTAGCCCAGAGGCAGCCAGTGGAGGAGGAGGCAGTGTGCACTGTGTGCAATGGATAAATGTGTGTGTGGCAAAATTGCACTAACAGCAAGGTTAAAAACATATACAGAGCACAGTGCTGTATTTAACATGCTAAGTGCAGATTCTGTGTATGTATGTAATGTACAAAATGCAGGTGTCAAGAAGATGTAATGAACAGAGTGCAGGTTTAAGAAGTATGTATTGTATAGTGTGAACATGGCTCAGGGGTCAGGAATGGGTAATGTACAAAGTTTGGTGATCAGGAGTGAGTACTTTACAGATTGCGCATGCATAACTCCAGGGGTCAGGAGAGGACAGCGTGTAATAGTTCAGGTGTCGGGAGTGGGTAACATGCAAATTGCAGAGGTTAGGAGTGGGTAACGTGCATAGTTCAGGGGTCAGGAGTCGTTAATGCATACAATGCAGGTGCCTGGAGTATGTAACATACAGAGTGCAGGTGTTTAGGAGTGATTAATGCATACAATGCAGGTGTCTGGAGTATTAACCATACAGAGTGCAGGTGTCAGGAGTGGGTAATGTGCATGGTGCAGGTGTCAGGAGTGGATAACGTGCATGGTTCAGGTGTCAGGAGTGGATAACATGGTTTGTGCTGCAGCATCTAATATTTCTTCAAGAGACTGATCAAAAAAATAAATCAACCTTATAAAAACCACAGCAGGGAAAAAAAACACTGACATTTCTGAATATGCATAATCTTTTAGTTATGTGGGAGGGCAGCATGCAGTAAGGCCAACCTAATGCTGAGCCTGGGCACAGTCTACCCCAGTGGTCATCAACCCTGTCCTCAGGGCCCACTAACAGGCCAGGTTTACAAGATAACCGAAAAACATCACAGGTGATATAATTTGCTGCTTAGTGATTGCAGTATTCTAGTCTGCATCTCCCCAAGGTAATACATAAAACCTGGCCTGTTAGTGGGCCCTGAGGACAGGGTTGATGACCACTGGTCTACCCCATAACAAGCACCACCCCCCACTTCCCAAGAACTTGGTCTTGCTGGCTTATTCTAGCTGGGGTCCTTGTACAGTGCCTGCACTGAGGAGGAGGAGGTAAATCCTCTGAAGCTAGGAGCCTGGAGACCAGCTAAAAGCTGAGCTCCTCTAAAATCTCAGTTCCTATTTCTTCATCCTGGGCACTGAGTTGGGCAGCCGGGCCGAGGGGCAGAAACAGAACTATTTAACCACTTTTGGAAGTAATCTGCAGCCACATGTCCACATGATTACAAGTAAGTTCCGATCTCTTCTATATCAATACACGGGATCGTCCGGGACTTTAATGTAATCGTCTGGACAGGAGGCTGCAGATTACTTCCAAAAGTGGTTAAATAGTTCTCTTTCTGCATTACCCCTGCCCCCTGCACACACTAAGAAATGGGACTCTGGGAAGTGCTTACTAAAACAGCTGCAGAGCGCAGGCATAGTATTTATCAGTTCCTAACATTTGCGAGTCCCCCCTCTGCCTGCAGGGCTGGGCCCAGTACAGGAGGGCTGATGGTCCCCCCTTATCAGCGGCCCTGAGTACGGGTGCTGAATATAGCTCATAGCTCCTGAGGAGGCCATTGCCATGGGGAAGGAAACAGCAGATGCATGGACACACTAGAGTGTGGTTGTGTGCACTGACCAGGCCAACACCTGGAAATACAGTTGCTGCAGGAGTATCTTGTGAAAACTGTTGTGTTCTGGACTGAGAGGCCATGCTCTAATAGGCTGAGAGTTAATGTAGTTCAAGTTGGGCTGTTATTTAGCCAGGGGGCTGAAATCATTTGTGTTATGGCAATGGAATACTGAAAATCCTTGCCATGATAACCATTGGTGCAAAGGTTGGACTTTTCTGTTAAATAAAAGTGGGCAAAAAAGCCCCGAACCATACTTGACTGACCAGACTTCATGAAAAGCATGTAAACTATGTTTGTGTGTATTGTAGAATCAGCCACCCATATTTAGCCATTTGTCTTTCATATGCAATGCAAGTCATATCATTATTTTTTTTCTTTATTTTCTTGCCCACTTACTGTTGTTGGTTCTAATGCTGATGCAGCAACAACAATAAAACGGAAAATTGTATCATACTTACCGTAATTTTCCTTTCCTGACGCCAATCCATGGCAGCATACTAGTGATAGGCTCCGCCTTTCTCCCCTCCCTCAGGACCAATGAAATAGCATAAATTAAAGGCCAGTTAGGCCCCGCCCCATTCTTCGTAATTAGCTAGATACCGAAACGCACAAGGGTGGGTCCGTATGCTGCCATGGATTGGCGTCAGGAAAGGAAAATTACGGTAAGTATGATACAATTTTCCATTTTCCTGACGCTACCATGGCAGCATACTGGTGATACATATCCTAGCTGACAGGGTGGGTTCTACTTAGCAAACCAAAATAATTATTTTATATATATTATATATATATTTTTTCAAATGGGACAGAAGACTGAACAGTCATTCCTCCGAAGCCCACTGATGACAAGGCACCCAGATCTATTCTGTAAAGGTTGAAAAGGTATGCTGGGAAAAGCATGCCACTTTCCTGTAGAATGAATCCATAGGTGCTTTCAACTGGGCCGCCTATGAGGCCTCAACCCCTCTGGAAGAGGATGAATCCTGCCACTGAAGGAGGCTCATGACCGATTTCCCATTTGCACAACCAATCTTGCTAAAGTCCAGGAGGCAACCTCTCTTGCCTGATGAATTCCACCTGGAACAGTGAAAGACCTATCATATGAACTGAAAAGAGCAATTATGGACAGAAACTTCTTTTAAGCTATGGGAATGACCAATTTGTGTAGTTTTCTTACTTGAACGTCTGGAAAGTTAGGCAATGGACAGATGATTGATAGATGGAGGGCTGTCACTCCCTCTGATATAAGCTGAACTATAGGATGCAGCTCTACTCCTGTAACAAAAGCAATATGCTTTTCTGAAGCTCTAAATGCTTGAAACTCAAACCAACTTCTGTTTGACGATTTGCGCTAAATACTGGTTAGTAAGCAATGTCTTAAACTGAACACTGCCCTGTTGGAGTAAACAGTTGAAATAAACCCCAACAGCATTGAAAGATGTTAATTGTGAGAGATTCTCTCTCGCGATTGACAAAACCTCCTGACTGTCTTGAAAATTTTGCAAACTAAAGGGCCTTTGGCCAAATTAAACCTTGTTCTTGCTGACACCTGCAACCTCAAAAGAGTATAGGGTAAGGTTCATGTCCAATCTGACCTACAAGAAGACCAGAACAGCTGCCACCAGTGGTGGAGTAAGAATAATATCTTGCCATGCAAAATATAAAAAAACACAAGTTTGTTCCAGATCTTGGCATAGAGGCTGTTAGTAGAGTGCCTTTGGCACCCCCCAAAGTAGAGCTCACTAGTGGAGCAACTCTGGAGCAATCTAGGTTCCCCTTCCCGCCATTATGCTTGCATCTCTGGTCTGTGCATGTGTGAAGGGAAATCGACTTCTGTATTCTGAAGTAGATAGCCAGGAAGTACCAAGACTCCTATGGTCAGAATGGAGGGGTGGTCATGACTACCATGCTCATTCTTGACAGCTTCCAGAGGAATTTCATTACGAGAGAAGTTGGGGAAAAACATACACAGTAGGCTCGATTGCAGTTTCATGGAGAAACTCAGCTTCTGTTCTCTGCTTTGGGGAGCGGAAACCGAGTCAGACCTCTTCTTAAATTGGCATTTGCTGTGAGAAGCAAAGAAGCCTGTCTGTGGTAGGCCACCTGTGGACAAGCCTCCCCCTCATGCTCTGGCAAGCTTGCATGATGGACAGTATGTCCATGTATTCCATTCCCCTAGGAGGTAAATTGCTTCCGAAATTTGCTGGTGATCTTCCTACCCAGACATTCTGAGTTCTACATCTCTCAATAGCATATTGCCGCGAGATCCTCCCTGGAGCTGAAAATACACAATTGCTGTCCTGTTGCTCAACTGCAAGATGACTAGTCACCCTTGATTCTGTGTAACAAGGTCAAAATGATAAAAAAGGCCTGACCTTCCAGCGCTTTCGAGACTACCTTTCTTGGCTAGCAATCCCCGCTTGCCTTGACCGACAGACCCTCACAGTGCGCCTTCCAGGCTGATATGATTCATCACATTGATCCAGTCAGATGGTTTGTGACATCCTTAAGGTCTTTCCATCACCGCGGAATGCTATACATACTGCGTGACACTGACCATAGCTGTGCCGGATCCTGTTTCCTCCATTGTAGTTGAAACTAGCACCGGTGCCCATGCACCCAAGGAATCATCAGTATGAATGACAACATTACGGCCAAGAGGCTGAGACACCTAGAAGTTGTCCAGGAAGTAGAGGCATCTGATCTCAGAAATCTCCTTATGACCGTCACCGTCCTTTTCTCATTGAAGCAAAACAGAGGAACCAGTAGAGCCCCCACAGGCACTTTAACTGTTGGAAAGCAAAAGTTGGCCTTTTTTTTTTTTTTATGTAGAAAGGAATGACGCCCAGGTAGTGGCGAATCTGGAGACCCTGTTCTCCAAGAGGAACTGACAGGGCACTGAAACCTCTGTGAATATTCTTAGAGATATTCAAAGGCTAAAAGGTAGGTTGATAAAGCGGAGATGTGTTCAACCAATCGCCAAATTTACTTACTTTGGGATAAAAAAAAAAGAAAAGAACATTTTTTTTGGTATGTAAGGCTAAGAATCCTGATAATCTAGAGAAAGCCTCCAGCCATCTGCTGCAAGCGAATGCTTCTCTCCAACCCCCGCAACCTACAAACAGGGGTGAGTAGGAAACCAATCTCTCCTGTGAGATGGGACCAGGACAGCTCCCCTCTGAGTCTAAAGTGTCTGTAAGTATTGTAACCGCAGTGGTTGCGGTGGATCTGGCAGCTCCGAGGGGGAGAAAAAGGTCCGGAGAAGGAACAGTGAGGAATCCACTGAAGTGACCATGAGTGCCTATCCTCCAAGGATCTGCACAATCCACTGTCCACAATCCACTGTCCAGTAACCCGTGATGCGTGCCCACTGGGACTTACCTTAAAAGTCTGGGCATGCACCCAGTAAAAGGGTTTTGTGGGTACCTGCGGTACACCCAAAGGTTTTCATTTATGCCGGAAGATGCTGGATGAGAACACCAGAGGAAGAACCAGAAGAAGAAGAAGATGGAGTAAGAAACCGAAGGAAGATAGAAGATAGAAGAAAGAAGATAGAATATAGAAGAAAGAAGAAGCATTTAAATAAAGGAATTGTCAAAAACTGTCTCTTGTCATTTTTAACAAGAGACAGGAGTTTTTGTGAAATGGTAGGGGTACTTTTGTACCCCCTTACCATTTCACACAGGGGGGAGGGCCGGGATCTGGGGGTCCCCTTGTTAGAGGGGGCTTCCAGATTCCGATAAGCCCCCTGTCCGCAGACCCCCACAACCACCAGGCAAAGGTTGTGGGGATGAGGCCCTTGTCCCCATCAACTTTTCCTGCGGCCTGCCAGGTTGCGTGCTCGGATAAGGGTCTGGTATGGATTTTTGGGGGGACCCTACACCATTTTTTAAAATTTTGGCGTGGGGTTCCCCTTAAAATCCATACCAGACCTGTAGGGTCTGGTATAGATTTTGAGGGGGACCCCATTTCATTTTTTTTAAAAATTTTGGCAGGGGTTCCACTTAATACCCATACAAGACCTGAAGGGCCTGGTATGGAATTTAGGGGGAACCCACGTCATTTTTTTTTTACATTTTGGTTTGGGGTTCCCCTGTGGGGAATTCCCATGCCGCTTTTATCAATAAACTTTTATGTGTATTGTCGGACCGGCAATTCATTAATAGCCGCAAGTAGTTTTAAATGACTTTTTTCCTTTGAAATGTCATTTTGCTGCCAGACTGTTCTAAACACGGGAAACATGCGCCCCTTTACAGGCAAACTATAGACACCCCCCAGGTATGAAATTTAAAGGAATATTACACTTTTATTGTTTCACTTTAAGCATTATTAAAATCACTGCTCCCGAAAAAACGTCAGTTTTTAAAACTGTTTTTTGCATTGATCCATGTCCCCTGGGGCAGGACCCAGGTCCCCAAACACTTTTTATGACAATACCATGCATATAAGCCTTTAAAATTAGCACTTTTGATTTCTCCCATAGACTTTTAAAGGGTGTTCCGCGGCTTTCGAATTTGCCGCGAACACCCCAAATTGTTTGCTGTTCGGTGAACTGGCGAACAGCCGATGTTCGAGTCGAGCATGAGTTGGACTCGAACTCGAAGCTCATCCCTAGTGCTGCTGAACCATGAGCTGTACCTGTGTGCACAACCGTGTGACAAGACAAGTCTGTCTTATTATTATTTTGCCATTTTGCTGAATAAAGCCACTTTTGTTTTAATGGGCTGTCTCTGAGCCAGCTGTCCACCTCTCTGATCCCCTACAATACACATACAGTGGGGACAGAAAGTATTCAGACCCCCTTAAATTTTTCACTCTTTGTTATATTGAAGCTATTTGCTAAAATCATTTAAGTTCATTTTTTTTCCTCATTAATGTACACATAGCACCCCATATTGACAGAAAAACACAAAATTGTTGACGTTTTTGCAGATTTATTAAAAAAGAAAAACTGAAATATCACATGGTCCTAAGTATTCAGACTCTTTGCTGTGACACTCATATATTTAACTCAGGTGCTGTCCATTTCTTCTGATCATCCTTGAGATGGTTCTACACCTTCATTTGAGTCCAGCTGTGTTTGATTATACTGATTGGACTTGATTAGGAAAGCCACACACCTGTCTATATAAGACCTTGCAGCTCACAGTGCATGACAGAGCAAATGAGAATCATGAGGTCAAAGGAACTGCCTGAAGAGCTCAGAGACAGAATTGTTGCAAGGCACAGATCTGGCCAAGGTTACAAAAAAATTTCTGTTGCACTTAAGGTTCCTAAGAGCACAGTGGCCTCCATAATCCTTAAATAGAAGACATTTGGGACGACCAGAACCCTTCCTAGAGCTGGCCGTCCGGCCAAACTGAGCTATCGGGGGAGAAGAGCCTTGGTGAGAGAGGTAAAGAAGAACCCAAAGATCACTGTTGCTGAGCTCCAGAGATGCAGTCGGGAGATGGGAGAAAGTTGTAGAAAGTCAGCCATCACTGCAGCCCTCCACCAGTCTGGGCTTTATGGCAGAGTGGCCCAACGGAAGCCTCTCCTCAGTGCAAGACACATAAAAGCCCGCATGGAGTTTGCTAAAAAAACACCTGAAGGACTCCAAGATGGTGAGAAATAAGATTCTCTGGTCTGATGAGACCAAGATAGAACTTTTTGGACTTAATTCTAAGCGGTATGTGTAGAGAAAACCAGGCACTGCTCATCACCTGTCCAATACAGTCCCAACAGTGAAGCACGGTGGTGGCAGCATCATGCTGCGGGGATGTTTTTCAGCTGCAGGGACAGGACGACTGGTTGCAATCGAGGGAAATATGAATGCGGCCAAGTACAGGGATATCCAGGACGAAAACCTTCTCCAGAGTGCTCAGGACCTTCCAACAAGACAATGACCCTAAGCACACAGCTAAAATAATGAAGGAGTGGCTTCACAACAACTCCGTGACTGTTCTTGAATGACCCAGCCAGAGCCCTGACTTAAACCCAATTGAGCATCTCTGGAGAGACCTAAAATTGGCTGTACACCAATGTTTTCCATCTAACCTGACAGAACTAGAGAGGATCTGCAATGAGAAATGGCAGAGGATCCCTAAATCCAGGTGTGAAAAATTTGTTGCATCTTTCCCAATAAGACTCATGGCTGTATTAGATCAAAAGGGTGCTTCTACTAAATACTGAGCAAAGGGTCTGAATACTTAGGACCATATGATATTTCAGTTTTTCTTTTTTAATAAATCTGCAAAAATGTCAACAATTCTGTGTTTTTATGTCAAAATGGGGTGCTGTGTGTACATTAATGAGGAAAAAATGAACTTAAATGATTTTAGCAAATGGCTGCAATATAACAAAGAGTGAAAAATTTAAGGGTGTCTGAATACTTTCCGTCCCCACTGTATATACATATCCATATAAATATATATATATATATATATATATATGTACACATACCCACCTGCCCCAAACCTATACATACGAAACCTACCAACATAAGCTATACCTACAGCCGGCCTAGGACAGCAGAGGACAGAGAACCTGTCTAGGGGGAGTAATGTACCCAGACCAGTGCCGCTGCAGGAGGAAAAGAACAGGAGGTGCAGAAAATGAGAAAATGACAGGAGACAGGCAAAGGTAAGAAGGATGCAAAGCGGGCCTCCCCAAACCCAGCAAGTGTTGCAGACACCAACCTTAAAGGCAGATTGCATTCCTAAAGAGGAAAAACTGCTCAGCTCCATCGAGACCCACAGAAGGAGCTCAAAAGCTACTCTGGAGCTTTTAGCAGCCTGATACTGGGACTTCGTACTGGGAGAGGCTTAACCCAGCCGGCAGCTACCTGGAAGCAGAGGGGGGAACATAGTACTGCTTACTCTTCACTGGTGCGTGGAGGTATGAGGACAAAAAGAAGAATGGGGCGGAGCCTAACTGGCCTTTAATTTATGCTATTTCATTGGTCCTGAGGAAGGGGAGAAAGGCGGAGCCTATCACTAGTATGCTGCCATGGTGGCGTCAGGAAAATATTATATTTGCATTTATGCTCAGTGTTCCTAAAACCCCAGAAAAGAAAATGTAACAATCATCCTAGCAAAACACACTTGTTTTCTATAATTTTCCACTAACAACTTTGGTCAAAGGTTGTGAAAATATATGGGGTTGATTGCCTTAGCACTATTTTTTATCATTCTGCTTAACTATAGCAAATTGTCTTAAATTATCGCCATCTCTTAGAAGTTTTCACCATAGAACAATTGCTATTGTTAAATGTTGTTTTATAATGAAACCACTTTTGTTTTGAGCATAGTAGAGACAGTTGTTTTATATAGCTAAGTGATGTATTTCTTACCTGCGCGTCTGTAATGATCCTGAAAAGTGACTGCTTGATTACACTTTAATGTTATTTACAAATAAAATCACAAGTAATTAAAGGCAAACCTAGAAGCTTTTGAGCAAGTTTGATGCATGATAACTGTCTGATTCAGCTTTAGCTAGAGTAATGCTGTGTAGGCAACAACTGAGATCAATACCAACATAATGATAGTGGCAGAATTAAGTGAGTAACCTGAGAACTGTGCCTTCAATATGCACACAGCTGCCACAAGCCTGGGCCACACAGTGCAGTCCGTTCTTCCATTCTAAATGTTCATCAAAAGACGCCCTGCAGGAAAATGGAGTTAGATGCTCTTTATTGCTGATTGTGTCTCTTGCCACATTTATCAGGGAAATTGGATTAGCAGTTGGCAGCTGCAGGTAGACAAGGTTCTGCAGTGATTAAATATGCATCTTGGCTGCATTTGTTGTGACAGACCTTTAGTAAATTCTACTGTAAGCACCATCTGTCTTTTGTATAAAGCTAGCATGGTGCTTTAAGCTACACACTAAACAACAAAACCATTTGCTGCATCATCAATAGAAACTTTTCATCTAAATTATTTTAAGCATATGTTTTAGGTAAAATGACTTAACTGCTCATGTTCAATGGATAATTAATATCCAGGTCTGTGAGTTTTCATAAGTGACAGAGACAAAAAGCAATTTGTGATATTCTTAAGCAAACTGTTTAGTATTCCATTCCACAGGGATGTGGAGGTGTCAGAATATCAGACACATGATAACTTGACACTGCCAAACTCATTCAAATGATGGCAGTTACAAGAAAATTGCATACATTTATACAATGCAGACTGACTGATGAGCTCGATATTTTCAGATTAAGCTACATTTAGACCAAGTGGATTAATTCTCTGAAATGTACCCAACACTACATTGTTTTCACTTTAAATACATTATACATAAGGTACATCAGAATTACTGGTAAATAATGTCATGCAGTTCATTCTAGCTCAAGGGAAATAAAATAATATTATAAGGCATTCGTTGCATAACACTCTGAACAAACCAAACACTGCTTTTAACCTATATTTTACTAATAATACACTGCATAAATGTTCATCATCACCTCCTGTTATATGAATCCCAATATAGCTCATAATAAGGAGGTTTCAAGTCCTTAATGGTTAAGTCACCACTTGCTACCTTTAGTCAGTTCATAAAAACTCCATCATGCTGAATTATTTAAAATTCAGGATTTTCAGCATCCACACATTAAAAGTTTTTTTTTTTCACTAAGTGCCAATGCCAAATGTTGCAAACAGCACTTTAACAGAATGATTTTACTTTGATCCCTGTAGCAATTCCTGAATAATTTATCACAGGTTATTGCCTTAATTCTGGAGAGGGATAGAGCAATAAAGGCAGATGAAAACACTCCAGTTGAAACACCTTGGGGCCTGCTCATTCTTCTGACATGGCTCTTTTGTTGGAACTATTTAGAAGTTATTAAGATGTGTCTCCAGAATTAAGAGTGTGCTATAAGAATGAAGACAGCCATCTTAATTTTAAAGACAAAGCACAATGACCCTTCACCTTTTTCCATCTGCTGTTATTATATCCTAGAAATATGAGAATAATATCTCTGTGAAACTGACCAAAAGAAACAGTGACATTCATAATCTCAGATAAGTGTACTTTTAAAACGCAATAGAATATTACTTTTTCAGCACAATAAAAAAGAAGCTATTTTTCTAAACTTTGTGATCTCTTAGTACTATGGCTAATTAAAAAAGATTGAACTATGCAATTAAATACATTGCAGAAATAAATTTATTTTTTAAAAGTGTGATATAAACTAATAATGCTGAACTGTTATTAAAATTTTAAAAATATAATTATACAGAAATTAAAACTGCATCTGCATTCTGGCCATTATTGGCTAACCATACACCCATCTGGTTGATAGTAGCACAAAAATCAATTAAGTTCTCTCTTTCCCTTGGACAGCGTATGTTCATCAGGCTGGCAAGACCACTTCATGGAATTCCATTTGCCCTAAACAAAAACACCAACTATACCATGCTGTTTGGCTGCATGTACCCTTATTACTCAGTGACAGTAGCAAGTCATGATCTAAGGAGAGGCAGGCCACTAGCCTTAGTTTAATTGCATGACACAGCAGGATAGGAAAAGCAAGGGCTAAATGAGCTAATGTGCACTTCCATAATGCCAGCAGTGCAGTTAACCTTAAAAATACCATTTGTTATTACCTGCTGGGAGGTCACTTTCTGTTGAATCACTGTAGCTGTAAACAACTGTGACCCTAGAATTGGGTCATTGCTTTCATGTATAATGCATATATTTAGCGTTAAAGGGCATTTTGTTTGATTTATATGAACTAGTTATGAATGTTAAGGGGCCTTTATATACAGATCAGCGAAATAATTGATTTTGACATGATCTTTTTGACATGCCATGTTTCTCTTTGAAATTGCCTGTTTATCCATTGTCTAAACATTGCTTTGAAAAACAAATTGGTAGTGTCAAAACAAATGATAAAAAGACAATTAGTAAGGAAACAAAAAAGGAACAGCAAAGTGCAGCAAACTAAAAATAGGCCACTTTGAAGTAAATTATTTGTTAACTTTTATTTTAATTGAAAGCAAGCTTTCAGTTGGCCAGCTCTCAGCTGGGAGCAATTATTGGTGACATTTTTAGAAAAAGTCTTTATAAATTGTCAAAATTGTACAACTAAATTGATTAAGCCTAGTTATTTTAACTTTTCTTATTTGTATTTAGTATTATAAACTGAGTAAAGAAACAACCCATAACAGCTCAATAAAATGGCAAAACAGTCATAATCGATTTCCTGGGACATATGCAAAAATATTGATTTTGATCTTTGCTAGATATGTTCTTCATACAAGGAGTGGGATGGTCACTCAGCGGGCCATTGAACCTCTGCAATTCCTCAATCACGTCCTTCAATGGTTTTATTCACAGTAATACCCTGTACACACGGTCGGATTTTCCAACAAAAAATGTGTGATAGGACCTTGTTGTCGGAAATTACGCCCGTGTGTGGGCTCCATCACACATTTTCCATTGGAATTTCCGACACACAAAGTTTGAGAGCTTGCTGTAAAATTTTCATACAACAAAATCCGTTGTCGAAAATTCCAATCTTGTGTACACAAATCAGACGCACAAAGTGCCATGCATGCTCAGAATAAATTAAGAGATGAAAGCTATTGGCTACTGCCCCGTTTATAGTCCCGACGTACGTGTTTTACGTCACCGCGTTTAGAACGATCAGATTTTCTGACAACTTTGTGTGACCGTGTGTATGCAAGGCAAGTTTGAGCCAACATCCGTCGGAAAAAATCCTAGGATTTTGTTGTCCGAATGTCCGATCAATGTCCGACCATGTGTACAGGGCATAAGAATGAGCATCCAGGTGGGAATATGCACACATTAGTTTAGGCACTCAAATGCACATTCGCTAGTCTTACACCTATAAAATATAGATGAAGCTAACAAACTTTAAAGTCCCATTAACCCTGATGCATTGCTATAGTGTGGAGTAGAAAGTCAGAAAGGTCCCTTTGCTACTTGTTCTACTTGAACTACCTAATGTTCCTGATAAACTATTTCCTTGGCCAGCACCCTGATTACTAAGCAGAGGTGATAATGTTAAGTCACTGACCAATAAGCAGGCTAAAGATGTAGACGTTAAATAAGATTCTGAATTACTAAACCAGGAGGATACATTTCCTAATCAAAAACTGCTTGTGTCACCTGCCAACTGTGCAGTGTGGAAAATGTGTGCAAATTACAAGATTGGCTGTATGGGATTACAAATACTTTGCCAAACATGACACTGCACATACATGTATTTTGACCATGTTTTCAGGTTTTTTTGTCCAGAAGTGTGCTTTAATATTCACTTTATTTTTCATAATTTAATAATTTTTAATTTGTGTTTAAACGCATATTTTGCTTGATACTTTATTCTGGAAAATCTAGAAGATAAACAAAGCATCACTTAATTCGTCCCTAACGTGTCAACTATATACACAACCTAGAATAATGTGGCTGGGGACACCTGCCCTTGCAAGTAGACATATGCTAGACTTTGGTGCAAAAAGAGCATTTAATTGCCACAGTAGAGCTAACCAAATTATACCATTTACTGACAGTGGGCTTTTGGTATTTTGCATAAAAACAAGCTATGTTTGAAAACATTGTCAGACATTATTAAAAAAAAACAATGTTAACAGTGCTTATGGTTTAATACACCCATATATTACAAGGACACTTTAGTTGAGTAAGCATTTTTTGATTTATTTAGCCAAGTGTGTATAAATTATTTAAAAACATCTCCTACTGCAACTGTTATCTGTTCAATATGGAGTAGTACAGTATAAGAATCTGTCTATCCTCTTTTATATCTGCGCATTCTTAAACAATACCTCCTACAATATGGAGGTGCAACTTGGGCGTCAATTGTCTTCATTGTACAGAGTTTGCATTGAGTTTGTATGGCCATATACAGTACATTCATATTACAAATTACATTGATAAATCTCATATTGTGAATTGTGTTTCATAATAAATTGTGTTGAGAAACCAACATTACACATCCTTCACAGTGAGATTTCATAAGAAATCTACTGTCGATCCTAAAGTCTAGTATTTACTACTGAGTGTGAGGATCTGTAGTTTATAGTTCCACTAACTGTCATATATAAAATGCCCAATTCTGTCTTTATTTCCCTGTGTATCAAATTCTCTGACAATAGATATTCCATTAAACTGAATGTGGCAACTGAGAGAAAACTATCAGACTGGTGTGTATATGGAAAAAAATTTGGCAAAGCAACAGTCATAGTAGCACTGCAGGACTAATTCATGAAGAGTCGACCAGGAAAAACAGAGCTATTACTCAATCAACAAGTGAGAACAATAGCTTTTCTTCCCATTTCAAAACAAAACAATGAGTCTGTAAGCAATAGCTCCTCTTTTTTTAAGTACAGTTTTCACAAATTACCTGCTGTAAGTAAACATGCTCTCCATTTATAAATGGTCTGTTTAAATGCTAATGAATTCACATGAATGCACAAAGCTTAGGGAGGTCTGCAAACACATGAGAACTATTTAATTTAGAAAAAGGTACACCTATAATATACAATGGATGTAATACACATTTCATTTGTTCAGTATCTGTTCAACCATAAGTATTATGTGCTGTTTTCTTTAGGTAACCTGTCCACATAAACCTTTTATTTTTTAAAGCTCTAGTCCAAGATTATTTCATTAAAAATAAGACAGCTTTACAAGCAGCTGAATCAGCACTGCCTTCTCATGTGAAATTATAGTGTCATATAACCATAATCTAATCTTAACTGTTGACAGTGTAATATTTCTTGTAAACCTAATTACAGAGTAGTCTAAATATATATTTTTTTAAGTGTCACAGTACAGCCACATATAAAACTTTGTTTTCTCTAAAATTTTGAGAGTTTAAATATTTTTTTATCCAAAAAAATGCCATATCTAAATATATTTGTAAATGAATGAGCATTTAAAAAATTATAAAACAAAAAACATAGGTTACATAATTTAGTGTTTCTTTTCATACAATGTGACTAGTTACCGTTAAGCATTTATTGATGGTTAAATATTTAAAATCGGTTATTGGCTTTACATTACAGCTCAAGCATTAGAGTCTAAAATATCTGAAATGTCCAGTTTGTGGGATATACATACTTTAGGGACACAGACAATTGCTTCTGATCTCTGAATATCTTTTGAAAGAGAAAATGTTATTAGGCTCAGAGTTCAGAGGTGAGGTGTCATTTATGCTGAAAGCCGTGTTAGATTTCAAAGTGAGAGTCTGCAGCAGTGTTTAGTAGCAAGCGTGCTTATTCTAATTGGGTTTCTGCAGCAAATCAGGTTCCTTGGGAAAGAGCCAAAGGCTTTTCATAATTGTATTGACAAGAAAATGAATATGATAAATGGTGTTCATTCAGTGGAGACAAGATTTATAGTTTTCCTCTGGGCAAGGCATAAAAAGTGAATATTTACAATAATAGTAAAATCTGTTTAAAACATTATCATTTTAAGTTGCAGAAACCTTTATTAAAACCCTTCAAAATAGTTTTATGCAGTTTGAAGGGGTAAACTACAAGTTTTTTCTATATATTGCATAATGAATAATATATAAGTAAATGATAAAGCTAAAATATGAGAAACATTTGTTCTTCCTGAAATATCATCATGTCATTCTGTCAACCAGGATTACAAGTGCATAAAAGGAGTATATATTTTATCTTTGAAACATTTTTTAATTGATCAAACAATTTATTGTATAATTTGTAACATTTCACGTTTACATATGGTGGCTGTCAATTAGTTTGGAAATACATTTTATAATTATAAGGGTATAATTATTATATAATAAAAAATGTAAATAATATTCCATTCTATTTGGTATAGTATGTAATTGCCTGCAATTCTACTGTACGGATGAAACAGAAAAAACTTGGAGAGGAAAAAAGATATAGGGGTCTATTTATAAATGTTTATACAACATTCACACAACTTTTACTCACGATTCACAAATTTTTATAATTTACTGTAATTTGATGGGCAGCACAGTGGTTAAGTGGTTAGCACTTCTGCCTAGCAGCACTAAGGTTGTCAGTTTGAATCCCAACCATTGCACTACCTGCTTAGAGTCTGCATGTTCTCTCTGTGCCTCCATAGGTTTTTTCTGGGTACTCCGGTTTTCTCCCACACTCCAAAGGCATGCTGGTAAGTTAATTGGCACCAGTCTAAATTGGCCCTAGTATATGAATGTGAGTTAGGGACCATAGATTGTAAGCTTCTTGAGGGCAGGGATTGGTGTAAATTTACAGCACTATATAAGTACCTGTTATAAAATAAATAAATTCAATTGGAAAATGTGTACATCAATCATGGATGAAAAGTATGTGATTCTTTTGTGAAAACATTTATCATTAGACCCACAATATGCTTTTCAGACACAATAAATATTTTACTATGCACTAAACAAAAATATTTTCAAAATGATACCTTTTAGTGGCCAACTACACCAATGTTTTATTAGTTATAGTAACCCCCTTCTGCAGAGTGCACACATACTGTATATGCAGCCTCAAGGAAGATGGTCTTTAGCCACGAGGTTGCATATATGCATACCTGTGTTTGTGCTGAAAGCAACCTGCACAGTGCACTCAAAGCACAGAGACTTGGCTTTCATGAGAGCCCTGGGTCTCATACTGTACTAACAAGTGGTGATCACCTGATCATTGTGATAGTCTCTAATTTGCTATCACAGTGATCAGTCACTGTACAGCCTGCCTCTGTGTGTGTTTTCTCCTCTTGAATTGACAAAAAGATACATTGTATAGCTTCTCCTTGCAAGAGGAGAAAAGTGTAAACAAAGTTTGTGTAAGAATAACAAAAAATAGAGATAAAATAGATAGATCAGGGTTTTCTTAGTATATGTTTTAAAATGTTTGCAAATAAATGCTCTTTCTACGGGAATTTAGGCCAAAACATATTCTGTTACTTTTTATTGGTTAAAGCATAACTAAATCTTCGTTTTTTTTAAATAGCAAACATGTCATACTTACTTCCTCTGTGCAGTTGGTTTTGCACAGAGTGGCCCTGATCCCCCTCTTCTGGGGTCCCTCAGTGGCACTCCTCCTTTTCTTGAGTGCCCTGTTGGAGAAGCACTCTCCTTTGGGGCACTCGTGCGGGTGTGCTCCCATGTCCTGGTACTACGTCTATTGACACAGACAGCAGGACCCTTCCCCGCCCACCGGCTCCCGCATAATTGGATTTGATTGACAGCAGCGGGAGCCAATGGCTGTGCTGCTATCAATCTATCCAATCAGGACCCGAGACACCAGCTGTAGCTGGTGTGCTCGTTCTCGGTGCTGGAAAGACCGGGCTCAGGTGAGTAAAAGGGGGGGGGGGAGTCTGGGGGAGTGCTGCACTATAGAAGGTTTTTCACCTTAATGCATAGAATGAAGTGGTACTTCAGTAGTTTTTCCAACTTTCCATCTATTAAATCTTCTGCCCTTTTTTGTTTTAACTTTGGATAGTAAAACATTTTTTTTTCTACCAGTAAATATCTTATACAGTCAACTTCCTGTTTCTTGTGTGGTAAAAAGCCTAGGCTTATGACAGCATGCACAGCTCTCTCTCACTTTCCTGAGAGTTTGCCAGGAAGGGAGTGGGGATGAGTCATAAGAGGGCCAATGAGAACTGCAGGGCTGCAGAGCTGGAGGTGTTCCTCTGTGTGTCTGTGTAAATCCAGGAAGTGAACAGGCAGCAGCTTCAGCTGCCCACAGTTAAAATGGCTGCAGCCAGACTCAGTGGAGGGAGATTTCTGTTGCATATTTAGTACAGAATCACAGTATATATATAATAATATGCAAAGTGGTTGGAGGGAAGCTTCAGAATGTCAAAGATATGTTTATTACAAATTATGTGAGCAGACTGCAGTTCCTCTTTAAGGTGAAAAACCACAAGGGTTTACAACCCCTTTAAAATAACCCAAATCAGTGTATATTATTTAGTCTGTGTAAAAGTTATAGCATCTACAAACTACATACATATTTGAAAATTGATTAATCCCAATGTACCGACTACTATCTAATTTCTTGAGGGCCTAAACTACCAGGAATGGTATTTAGTAAGAGGAATGGTGAGTTTTTTTGAAGTTGTTAAATAAAACAAAAGTTGTTTCTCACACACAGCATGGGCATACAATTACACCCCAAAACAAATTCTGCTATGCTTCTTGAGTATGGGGATACCACATGCATGAGACCTTTTCACAGCCTAGCCAAACAGAGGGGCCCAAAATCCAATGAGCACCTACAGGCTTTCTAGGGGAATAATTTCCTGATTACTTATCACATTTTTTGAGGCCCTGGAGCACCAGGATAGTTGAAACACTCATAAAATGACCACATTTTGGAGAGTAGGTAAGGTATTTTTTAGGAGACATAGTGAATCTTTTGAAGACTTAATTTTTTTGGAACATAATTTTTTGAAAATGCGGAAAGAAAATGAAAATACATTTAATTGAATAAGATATTTTTCACACACATGATGGGCATACTTAGAATTGCACCCCAAAACACATTCTGCTCCTCCTCCTGAGTGTGATGATATCACATATGTGAGACTTTTTCACTGTTTGGACTGAATAAGTATTAGACATTGTATCTTGTGTATCACACAAATCAACCAATTTTGTCAAAACCAATCTACTGCAATTGTCATTTCTATATGACTGATTAGGGAATATAGATATATATAGAATATAGATCAGTGTAGTGACATCTATAGCAATCCCAGTTCCTATAAGCCAAGCAAGACTAACCTACTGGTATGTGGCTGCCCCCAGGAATGCCATGTTCAGTGGCCAGGAAGTACAGGAGGCTGAAGAAAGGAAGAAAAAGAGAGCTCCTGTGGTTTCAGGAGTGCAGCTGTCCACAGGGAATGGCTGGGTCTGATTCCTCACAGTAACATAGTTAGCAGGATGTGCAGATGGGTCAGTTCAGATGCAGACAGAGACATGGTCAGGAACTAGGCAAAGGTTTGGTCCAGGCAGCAGACAGAAATGTCACAATAAACAGGCTAGGATTGGTACTGGCAGCAGGCAGAGACAACACTGCACTGGTGTGGCTGTGGTCAGGAACACCTTACTAGTGTGATGTGATCAGTGACATTGGAACTGGTGTGGCGGTGATCATGGACACAGTAACTAGTGTGGAATTGATCAGGGACAATGACTGGTGTGGCGGTGATCAGGGATATTGTAACTGTGGAGGTGATAAGGAACAATTGTTGAGGTGATAAGGAACAATATGCGGGTGCAGTGTTCAGGGACAATTTAACTGGTGTGGCCGTGATCAGGAACAATATGAGTGGTGTGGCGGTGATCATGAACACAGGGGCTGGTGTTGAGATGGTCAGGGACACTGTAACTGGTGAGGTGCTGATCAGGGACAATATGATTGGTGTGGCAGTAATCAATGACAATATGATTGGTGTGGTGGTGATCTAAGTGCAGTATGACTGGTGTGGTGGTGATCAAGCAGTGTGTGAGTTGTGCAGTGGGGATTAGTGACACTTTGAGTGAATGGCAGTGATTTGGGACAATATGAGTGATGTGGTGATGATCAGGGACACTGGGACTGGTGTTGTGGTGATCACAGACACCGTAACTTGTGTGGCAGTAATCAGTGACACTGTAACTGGTGTGGTAGTGATCACAGACACTGAAAGTGGTGTGGAGTTGATTGGGGATATTGTAAATGGTGTGTTGGTGATCACAGATATTAACTAGTGTGGCAATGATTATGGACACTTTGAGTTGTTGGTGATGTTAGGGACATTGACTAGTGACAGTGAGTTAAAAAGAAAAAAAATATTTTTTTTTTTAACATTTTTTATTTATTTTTTTACTTTTTTTGCATATTCTCACACTAGCAGTACAATGTCACCATAGTGGGGGTTGTTCGGGATTTTTTTTGTATACTGATAGTGCTTTTTCAGCCCTCCCTGGGCTGTGCCTCCCTAGGACTGGCGCCGCTTTAAGTAGTGACCGGACACACTGACTGTCGCCTCCTGTGTAATCATAAAGTCGTGTCCCCAGACCTCCTGAATAAAGTCAATGTGTTAAGGCAGAGGAGGCGGGACACAGGAAGCGAGACTGTCTTTTTTTTTTCATCCTCAACCCCTTACTGGATAGAGAAATTGTGTTATCCGCGGGTGTTCGGCCGCCTGACCCCCTCTGTCCTTGGACAGCCGAGCACTGAGGTACCGCACACAGGGCACTCCCCGACCTGGACACGCCGGTACATCTCAATGTGGGCTGTCTAATAGCTAAGCGGCCTGTCACACAGAGTGTTCCTCCCCCTCCTCTCCCACCCTCCTCGCCTGACAGCTGCCACCACTGCACTCACCCCAAGAGAGAGACCGATAGGGGAGGCCAGAGAGTAAAAGCAGGCCCAGAACTGGAGCCCAGCACTGGCGGGTTACTCTGCATCTATAGCTGGAAGTGGGATCTTTACTGGCTAGAGACTTCTGGGTTTACCTTACCGAAAGAAACTGTAGTGACAGATGTTAACCACTTCAATACTGGGCACTTTTAACCCCTTCGAGGTTGGGCCAATTTTCAGCTTTCAGCGATGTCACTCTTCGAAAAAAGAATTGAGCTTTCATGCAACACTGTACCCAAATTAAATTTGTATTATTATTTCCCACAAATAGAGCTTTCCTTTGGTGTTATTTTATTGTCACTGGGTTTTTTATTTGTTGCTAAACAAATAAAAAAAGACCAAAAATTTTTTAAAAAATGTTTTTTTCTTTGTTTTCTCTGTTATAAAATTTTGTAAATAAGTAATTTTTCTCCTTCACTGACGGGTGAGACAGCACTGATAATGAGGAACTAATATGCAACACTGATATGCAGCAATGGTGGGCACTGATATGCAGCACTAGTGGGCACTGATAGGCAGCGCTGGTAGGCACTAATAGGCAGCACTGATGGGCACTGGGTGGCACTGATGGGCACTGATAGGTGGTACTGATAGGTGGCACTGATTGGTGGCACTGATGGGCACTAATAGATGGCACTGATAGGCAGCACTAATGAGGAGGCACTGACAGGCATTACTGATGGGAACTTATTGCCATCCCTGGTGGGCACTGCTTGCCATCCCTAAATTTGGCACTGATTTTCATCCCTGGTGGGCACTAATTGGAACCCCTGGTGGGCACAGTTTGGCACTTGTGGGCATCCTTGATGGGTCTGCACTGATAATTAGCTACATAGTTACATAGTAGGTGAGGTCGAAAAAAAGACACAAGTCCATCAAGTCCAAACTATGTGTGTGATTATATGTCAGTATTACCTTGTATATCCCTGTATGTTGTGGTCGTTAACCACTTGCCTACAGGGCACTTTCCCCCTCTTCCTGCCCAGACCGATTTTCAGCTTTCAGCGCTCTCACACTTTGAATGACAATTACTCAGTCATGCAATACTGTACCCAAATGAAATTTGTGTCCTTTTTTTCACACAAATAGAGATTTCTTTTGGTGGTATTTAATCACTAGTGGATTTTTTATTTTTTGTGCTATAAATAAAAAAATACTGAAAATTTGGTGAAAAAATGCCCTTTTCTTTGTTTCTGTCATAAAATTTTGCAAATTAGTAATATTTCTTCATAAATTTTGGCCAAAATTTATACAACTACATATTTTTTTGTAAAAATAACCCTAATTAGTTATATTATTTGTTTTTTGTGAAAGTTATAGAGTCTACAAGCTATGGTGCAAATCATTGAAAATTGATCACACCTGATCACACCTGATGTACTGAAGACCTATCTCATTTCTTGAGAAACTAACAAGCCAGGAAAGTACAAATACCAACAAAATGACCCATTTTGGAAAGCAGACACCCCAATGTATAATCTATGAGGCATAATGAGTCTTTAGAATGGTTCATTTTTTCCAGAAGTTTTTGGAAAATGTGGAAAAAAAATGAAAACGCATTTTTTTCCCACAAAGTTGTCCATTTTTAAGATATTTCCAACACATAGCATGTACATAGCAAAAATGACACCCCAAAATACATTCTGCTACTCCTCCTGAGTATGGCAATACCACATGGGTGAGACTTTTACATAGCCTGGCCACATACAGGGGCCCAACATTGAAGTAGCACCTTCAGGCGTTCTACAAGCATAAATGACAAATCTCATTTCTGAACCACCTATTACAGTTTTGAAGGCCCTGGAGCCCCAGGACAATGGAAACGCCCACAAAATCACCCCATTTTGGAAAGCAGTTACCCCAACATATAATCTATGAGGCATAATGAGTCTTTTGAACTGCTAATTTTTTTCCAAAAGTTTTTGGAAAATGTAGAAAAAAAATGAAAACGCATTTTTTTCCCACAAAGTTGTCAATTTTTAAGATATTTTTAACACATAGCATGTACATAGCAAAAATGACACCCCAAAATACATTCTGCTACTCCTCCTGAGTATGGCAATACCACATGTGTGAGACTTTTACACAGCCTGGTCGCATACAGAGGCCCACCAGTGAAGTAGCACCTTCAGGCGTTCTGCAAGCATAAATTACACATCTCATTTCTCAACCACCTATTACAATTTTGAAGGCCCTGGTGCCCCAGGACAATGAAAACGCCCTCAAAATGACCCCTTTTTGGAAAGCAGACACCCCAATGTATAATCTATGAGGCATAATGAGTCTTTTGAACGGTTCATTTTTTTCCAGAAGTTTTTGGAAAATGTGGAAAAGAATGAAAACGCATTTTTTCCCACAAAGTTGTCCATTTTTAAGATATTTTCAACACATAACATGTACATAGCAAAAATGACACCCCAAAATACATTCTGCTACTCCTGAGTATGGCGATACCACATGTGTGAGACTTTTACACAGCCTGACCACATACGGAGGCCCACCATTTTAGTAACACCTTCAGGTGTTCTACAAGCATAAATTACACATCTAATTCCCTGACAACCTATTATTTTTGAAGGCCCTTATATTTCTAACACATAGCATTTACATACCAAAAATTACACTCCAAAATAAATTCTATTGAGGAAAGGGTAAAAAAAAGTATTACCTGTGGTTTTAGTAGTGTCCCCAGAGGAGAGAATTGGTGCAGGCAGCAGGCAGCAGGCAGGGATGTGCTTAGCAATAGTAATCATCCAGGCAGCAGGCAGGAACATTGTCTATAGTCAGCACAAGGATATCGTCAGCACAGCCAAAGCATTTGTCCATAGAAATTGTCCAGGCAGAGACAGCCAGCACAGCCATAATATTGGTCCTGGTACACCATTACCTCCCTGCACTCATTATTGTACCGCTCTCCAGCCCTTCATAAACATACTGCCTCTTGCTACAGTTAATTATTTCCATAGTCCAGGTAGCAGGCAGAAGTGTGGTCAGTTTATGCTGCAGGCAGGGGGATGGCGGCAGTAGGTCAGCAGCAGGCTGAGGGCCGCAATCAGGTAAGAACTGTGCACAGGGGCACAGGGGTAGAGGCTTTGACCCATCCAAATCTCTATGAAGCCTCTGGACTCCAGACCCTAATCCGGAGGTTACGAAACCCGGAAACAAAAAAAATTGTTTTCTCCATCCGGAAAAACATTTATGGAGCCCCTCACATGTGAGACCCCTGTGTCCTACAGTAGCAGGGCAACAGATCAGTCCAAGCGGTAGGCAAAAGCATAGTCTATAAAACAGCCCAGGGTCAGATGACGTGCAAGCAGTCCAAGTGGTGGGCAGAAGCGTAGTTGGTAAAACAGGCCATGGTCAGTTCACATTTAAGCAGTCCAAACAGTAGGCAGAGGCGTAGTTGGTAAAACAGGCCAGGGTCAGTTCACATAGAAGGTAGTGGCATGGTTATTTGAGGAAGCATGGGAAATGGTCAGCACAGATGATGAAAATGGGGAAATGGTTAAGAATATGGGCTATGTGGTTCGGGAAGTGGCGTTCATGAAGTCGGCTAACAGCATCAGAGCGAAGTTTTCTGCGGGGTTCTTTGATGGTAGATGAGTGATGTGACAACTTCTTCTATGAATTTCAGGAAGTGGGTAGGGCTTTCAGTGAATTTAGTGTAAATTATGTAGGCATTATAAATGGCCAAATGAATTAAATAGAGTGCTACTTTCTTGTACCAGAAACAGGACCTCCTTATTGCTAAATAGGGCTGAAGCATTTGGTCATTGAAATCCACCCCCCCATGTACAGATTGTAATCTTGTACACATTTTGGCTTTAAATGGGACCTCTTCTTCTCTGAACTTCAACTGTAGTGTCGTCATGGATGGTGGACATCATGTACACATGCCTGGTATCCTTCCACCTCAAGGCCAGCACTTCGTTGCATCTCAAAGTTGCTCTTTCTCCCCTTCGCAATTTCTTATTTACTATGGCTTGTGGGAAGCCCTTCCTATTCTTTCTGGAAGTTCCACAGGCCAGGGTTTGTGCGAGGTGTAGTTGTTTGAAAAGGGGCAGGCTTGTGTAGAAGTTTTCCAGGTATATGTGGTAACCTTTCTTCAGCAGTGGGTATGCCAGGTCCCATACAATTTTACCAGTAGGCCGGGCACTCAGGGGGCTGGAGCTGGGAATCTCTTCCTTCGTATATGCGGAACGCATACAGATATCCCGTGACTCTCTCGCAAAGCTTATAAAATTTCACTCCGCATTTGGCCCTTTTGCTAGGAATGTATTGTTTTATTCCTAGCCGGCCTGAAAAGGGACTCATCTACACATATATGCTTATCCGGGACATAGAGTTTTGCAAATCGTTGGGAAAAGAAATTAATGAGTGGGCGAATTTTATATAATTTATCGTAATTTGGATGATTGCGGGGAGGGCACTGGGTGTTGTCACTGAAATGAAGAAAGCGCATTATCATCTTGTATCTGCACCTGGACATTTCAGAAGAATAAATGGGCATGTGGTGAATAGGGTGGGTGGACCAATAGGGATGTCCTTCATTTTTTTTTGTTAAGCCCCATGTTTACGGTGAGGCCCATAAACATTTTGAACTCCTCCAGAGTCAAATCCTTCCACTCAAATGGACGGGCGTATGAAGATTGGGGGTTGTTGGCAATATGCTGCTAGGCATATAAATTGGTCTGGTCCACAATGAGTTGCAGCAAAGTGTTGGGCAAAAATAAATGAAAACAATAAATTTCAGAAAAATTTTGGGTTTTGGCCTGCACACCTGGCTGTGCGGTGAAAGGGGGAATTCTTGCTGATCCTGAGTCGGAAGGCAGCCATGTTGGATTGGCAAGACCATCTGGGAGATATGTAGCGGCCCTGGCTCTTGGGAGACGTGACACTCCAGTGCTGGTAGTTGGAGTTCCTGTGCTGGCATTTGGGAGTGATGCTGCTGAAGTGCTGGTACTGGGCATTTCTTGTGGCCTTTCGCTGGCAGCAGCGCTGGTACTGGGCCTGGGAATTTGATCCTGGGGTATATTGCTGGTGGCTGCCTAGTTTCCAGAGCACCGTGCTCTTTTGAGGGATCCATTCTTCCTCTGATTCATTTGCCGATCCACTACTATTGATCGTTTCAAATGCTGACTTTGATTCACAATCGGAATTGGCATTTGAATCTGATGAGAACTCCCCGCTGCTCTCATCAGTCATGGAGAGGATCTGGAATGCCTCCTCACTTGTATAGAATCTTTTGGACATTTTTTCTGATGGGCTGTGCGACAGGTGACAAATGACGTTTACTGATGGGCGACAGGTGATGGGTGACAGGTGACGGTCACTGATGGGCGACAGGTGCACCGCTGATGGCACTGTTGGCAGTTACTGATGACGGTCACTGGCGATGGTCACTGATGGGTGACAGGTGCACCGCTGACGGCAGTCTCTGATGGTGACAGATGCACTTTGTGGGCACTGATAGGTGACAGGTGCACTCTGTGGGCACTGATAAGTGACAGGTGCACTTTTATAAGCACTGATGTGGTGACTGTTGGGTGACAGCTGTAATGGGGGGACGATGTGACAGGTTCTCTTTGTGGTGTTGGTGCAGTACACTACAATACACACATAGATCGGTCACTCACTGCTCCTGGCTCTTTTAACAGCTAGTCTTTTTACATTTAGTGATCAGCTGTGAATGGATCACAGCTGATCACATGGTAAACAGCCGCCAGCCATTGGCTGTTTACCCTTGTCGGTGACGAGCAGTGTTCCTGGGAACCACCGACGTGACTGCGCTGTGTGCTCCCTATTGCGCGCATGTGCGGTCTAAAGTGGGGAATACCCCTTTGTGATCGGCCGTGACGTAATCGCAGCCAATCACATGGTATACAGCTATGCCCAATGGCTATTCACCCCTGTCGGTGACGCGCTGTGTCCCTGGGACTCGGCAACACGACAGAGCAGGGCCGCGCCCACGATCACGCACATGCCCTGTGTGAATAAGCCGCCATCATATGACAGTGGCCCAGAACAAGAACCTCACCGCTCCACCGTCATTTGATGGTGGGCGGGCAGCAACAGGTTAAGGTGCTTATCTAATAGTTTTTAGAAACTATCAATGGTCCTCGCTGAGACCACCGCCTGTGGAAGGGAATTCCACATCCTTATGCCCCGTACAAACGGTCGGATTTTCCGATGGAAAATGTGTGATAGGACCTTGTTGTCGGAAATTCCGACCGTGTGTAGGCTCCATCACACATTTTCCATCGGATTTTCCGACACACAAAGTTTGAGAGCAGGCTATAAAATTTTCCGACAACAAAATCCGTTGTTGGAATTTCCGATCGTGTGTACACAAATCCGATGCACAAAGTGCCACGCATGCTCAGAATAAATAAAGAGATGAAAGCTATTGGCCACTGCCCCGTTTATAGTCCCGACGTACGTGTTTTACGTCACCGCGTTCAGAATGATCGGATTTTCCGACAACTTTGTGTGACCGTGTGTATGCAAGACAAGTTTAAGCCAACATCCGTCGGAAAAAATCCTAGGATTTTGTTGTCGGAATGTCCGATCAATGTCCGACCGTGTGTACGGGGCATTACAGTAAAGAACCCTCTACGTAGTTTAAGGTTAAACCTCTTTTCTACCAATTTTAATGAGTCTTTTTAAACTCCCTTCCGCAAAAAAGTTTTATCCCTATTGTGGGTTCACCAGTATGGTATTTGTATATTAAAATCATATCCCCTCTCAAGCGTCTCTTCTCCAGAGAGAATAAGTTCAGTGCTCGCAACCTTTCCTCATAACTAAAATTCTCCAGACCCTTTATTAGCTTTGTTGCCCTTCTTTGTACTCGTTCCATTTCCAGTACATCCTTCCTGAGGACTGCTGCCCAGAACTGGACAGCATTCTCTAGGTGCGGCCAGACCAGAGTCTTGCAGAGCGGGAGAATTATCATTTTATCTCTGGAATTAATCCCATTTTTAATGCATGCCAATATTCTGTTTTCTTTGTTAGCAGCAGATTGGCATTGCATGCCATTGCTGAGCCTATCATCTACTAGGACCCCCAGGTCCATTTCCATCCTAGATTCCCCCAGAGGTACTCCCCCAGTGTATAGATTGCATTCATATTTTTGCCACCCAAATGCATTATTTTACATTTTTCTACATTGAACCTCATTTGCCCTGTAGTTGCCCACCCCATAATTTGTTCAGATCTTTTTGCAAGGTTTCCACATCCTGTGGAGAAGTTATTGCCCTGCTTAGCTTAGTATCATCCGCAAATACAGAGATTGAACTGTTTACCCCATCCTCCAGTTCGTTTATGAACAAATTAAACAGGACTGGTCCCGGCCCAAAACCCTGGGGGACCCCACTACCCACCACTGACCATTCTGAGTACTCCCCATTTATCACCACCCTCTGAACCTGCCCTTGAAGCCAGTTTTCAATCCATGTACTCACCCTATGGTCCATGCAACGGACCTTATTTTGTACAGTAAATGTTTATGGAGAACTGTGTCAAATGCTTTTGCAAAATCCAGATACACCACGTCTATGGGCCTTCCTTTATCTAGATGGCAACTCACCTCCTCATAGAAGGTTAATAGATTGGTTTGGCAAGAACGATTATTCATGAATCCATGCTGATTACTGCTAATGATACCGTACTCATTACTAAAATCTTGTATATAGTCCCTTATCATCCCCTCCAAGAGTTTACATACTATTGATGTTAGGCTAACTGGTCTGTAATTCCCAGGGATGTATTTTAGGCCCTTTTTAAATATTGGTCCTACATTGGCTTTTCTCCAATCAGCTGGTATCATTCCAGTCAGTAGACTGTCAGTAAAAATTAGGATTAATGGTCTGGCAATTACTTGACTGAGTTTTTAAGTACTCTCGGGTGTAAGCCATCTGGTCCCGGTGATTTATTAATGTTAAGTTTCCCAAGTCTGATTTTAATTCTGTCCTCTGTTAACCATGGAGGTGCTTCTGTGATGTGTCATGAGGATAAACACTGCAGTTTTGGTTACTGAAGCCCCCCCGATTCCCTTGTGAAGACTGAGGAGAACAATAAATTCAATACCTTCGCCATTTCCCCATCCTTTGTAACTAGATGTCCTTTAGACATGTGCATTTCGTTTCGTTCTGGATCGAAATTCGGACGAATTTTTCATTATTTGGAAATTCGTATGCATCCAAAAGTAACGAATTTAAACGAATCCGAAAAAAACTATCTAATTCGAAAACAAATTCAAATCGAATTCGAAAACAAATTTGATTCGAATTCGAAAACAAATTCGATTCGAATCGAATTAGAAAAAAATAGAAAACAATTTTCTAAAAAATACAATAAAATAGAATATAAAACATTCTGTTCTATTGTTTTTCTATGCTATATTTTTCGTTTTCTATCATTTTCTATTCTATTCTAATCTTTTCTATTCAAATTTGATTTCAGTCTATATGAAGATGATATATATATATATATATATATATATATATATATATATATATATATATATATATATATATATATAATATTTTGTTCTATTCTGTTTCAGTGTTTTTCTATGTTATTCTTTTCTATTCTATTCTAAACTTTTCTATACGAATTTGAATTCATTCTATGTGAAATTCGAATTTCAGAAGATGGCTTCTGAAATTGGAATTTTGTATAGAATGAATTTGAATTTGAATAGAAAAGATTAGAATAGAAAATAATAGAAAAGAATAGACTAGAAAAACAATATATATATATATATATATATATACACACACATATATATATATATATTTTTTTTTTTTAATTCTATTCTGTTCTATTGTTTTTCTATGCTATTCTGTCCTACTTTTTTTCTATTCTATTCCAATCTTTTCTATTCAAATTTGATGATATATATATATATCTATAATATTTTTTTCTATTCTGTTCCATTGTTTTTCCTACTGCCCCCATTTTACTTGCACAGCGCTGTTTTTATCCATTTACATGTGAGTGTATTTCCTTTTTTAAACAAATTTTGGTACTTATTTTCCATACGGGATTACACTATGTGGCCTCTTTTTGTTTTTCCTTGTCCAATGTAACTACCATCCACTGCGGACAACACCCCTGAAACTTACACCATCACATGGAATATCCCTGGACCTTCTTCCACCTTCTACGGATCTTCACCAGCCGTTCAGGATTCAAGCTTGTTTGACCCAATTGAACGTATGTTTTTTTGAAGAATTTTTTCGAATTTGATACTTTTTTCGAATGCGGTAGAATTTTTTCGAATACGGGCGAATTTTCGAATTCGAATACGAAACTAAACTAATAACGAAAACGAATGTAACGAATGCAACGAATTTAACTAAATGAATTTAGTTAGATAGCACATCGAAACGAAACAAAACTAAACAATTTTTTTCATCCTGCACATGTCTAATGTCCTTCCTCATTTTTTATGGGGCCAATATGGTCTGTCCTCCCTTTTTTACTGTTTACATACTTAAAGAATTTCTTGAGATTTTTTTTGCTCTCCTCCACTATGTGTCTTTCATGTTCTATCGTAGCCATCCTTATTGCACTCTTACATTTCTTGTTGTATTCTTTATAAAGTCTGAATGCTGATGATTATCCCTCAACCTTATATTTTTTGAAGGCCTTCTCCTTTGCTCATATGTTTTTTTACACTGGCGTTAAGCCATCCAAGACTTTTGTTCGCTCTTTTAAATTTATTACCCAATGGGATGCAATGGCTAATGCCCTTATTTAATATGCTCTTAGGCTGGATTCACACCTATGCATTTTTAGTGCTTTTTGCATTTTGCAGGTTTGCACTACAGAACGTGTTCCATAGGAAACCATGTTGAATGGACTGTAGTGCAAATCTGCAAAATGCAAAAAGCACTAAAACTGCATAGGTGTGAATCCAGCCTTAACGCAAACCCATCTCTCCTCTGTGTTCTTTGTTCCTAAGATTTTATCCCAATTTATGCCTTCTAGCAAGTTTGTAGTTTAGGGAAGTTGGCTCTTTTGAAATTCAGTGTCTTTGTATTCCCCTTAGCTTTCCTATTTGTGTGGTTTATACTGAAGCAAATTGACCTGTGATCGCTGTACCTAAATTGCCCCGTATATCCACATCCGTGATCAGGTCTGTATTGTTGGTAATCAGTAGATCCAGTAACGCTTTATTTCTAGTTGGTGTGTCTACCATCTGAGCCATAAAATTGACATTTAGGAACTGGCGAGCCTCAGATGAATGCGCGGTTCCCTCTGCCCAGTCTATGTCTGGATAGTTAAAATCCCCCATTATGATAACACTTCCCATCCTTGCTGCTAACCCAGATTGTGATAGGAGATCTGTCTTCCCTTCCTCCCTCAGGTTAGGGGGCCTATAGCATACTCCCAGTATTATTTTCCCCTTAGCTTCATCCCCTTGGAGCTCTACCCATAAGGATTCCACCTCCTCCCTAGCTCCCTTAGTAATGTCATCTCTCACATTCACTTGTACATTATTCTTGATATATAGGCATACCCCTCCCCCTATTTTACCCTCTCTATCCTTGCGATAAAGGGTATACCCTTAAATGGTTGCCAGCCAATCATGAGAGCTGTTGAACCAGGTCTCTGAAATTCCCACAAAATCCAAATCCTCCTCATACAACAGTATCTCTCTCTAGTTCATCCATCTTGTCCGCCAGGCTCCTGGCTAGGGATGAGCCGAACACCCCCCCGGTTCGGTTCGCACCAGAACCTGCGAACGGACCGAAAGTTTGCACGAACGTTAGAACCCCATTGACGTCTATGGGACTTGAACGTTCAAAATCAAAAGTGCTCATTTTAAAGGCTAATTTGCATGGTATTGTCCTAAAAAGGGTTTGGGGACCCGGGTCCTACCTCAGGGGACATGTATCAATGCAAAAAAAACTTTTAAAAACAGCCGTTTTTTCGGGAGCAGTGATTTTAATGATGCTTAAAGTAAAAAAAAAAAAAAAGTAAAATATTCCTTTAAATATCGTACCTGGGGGGTGTCTATAGTATGCCTGTAAAGTGGCGCATGTTTCCCGTGTTTAGAACAGTCCCTGCACCAAATGTCATTTTTTAAGGAAAAAATCTCATTTAAAACTGCTTGCGGGTTTAATGTAATGTCCGGTCCTGGCAATATGGATGAAAATCAGTGAGACAAACACCATGGGTACCCCCCAGTCCATTACCAGGCCTTTTGGGTCTTGTATGGATATTAAGGGGAACTCCGCACCCAAATTTGGGCCTTAGGCTCTATATACTCTGAACAGTAGTATACAGGTGGTGCAAACAAGACAGGGACTGTAGGTTTGTTGTTAAGTAGAATCTGTTTGTCATTTTGAATGGGTACATTTTTAACGTGTTTAGCTCCAGCCAAAAAATCTTTTTTAAGCTTTTTGAAAAACATAGGGAAGGGTTATCACCCCTGTGACATTTGTTTTGCTGTCTTTCCTCCTCTTTAGAGGATTTCAGCTCACTTTTTGTCCCACTGACAAATGCTTTTTGAGAATTTGTTTTTTTTTTGTGGAACAAGGATTGGAAAGCATCAGTGGAAAGGAGAAATGTTTTTCACATATTAACTCTTACAGGAGAGAATTTCCCTTCCTAGGGGTAGATTTCATCTCACTTCCTGTTGTCTCCTTCTGTTTGCAAGTAGGAGTCATTTGTAAGTTAGATGTTTGAAAGTAGGGGCCTGCCCTATATACTCAGCAGAAATGTGGGCCTTAGGTGTTGTTGTGGCCACAACACTGTAAGCCCTCACAGGGCCCTGCTGTGAAATATTAGATCAAGAATTGTAATTACATGCCCCTGTTGAACAGGGGCAGAAAAACTGGGCCTTTGGTGGTGGTGGTGGTGGTGCTGGTGCCACAACACTGTAAGTCCTCACTTGCTCTGGGTGGGTGCAGAAATGGGCCCTGCTGTGAAATATTAGATCAAGAATTGTAATTACATGCCCCTGTTGAACAGGGGCAGAAAAATTGGGCCTTTGGTGGTGGTGGTGATGGTGGTGCTGGTGCCACAACACTGCAACCCCTCACAGACACTCTAGTTGGAATGCAGGAACAAGCCCTGCTGCAAAGTATTGCATCAAAAATTGTAATTACACGCCACAGGGGCAGAAAAATTGGGCCTTAGGCACTGGGGCTGGTGCCACAACACTGCAACCCCTCACAGACACTCTAGTTGAAACACAGGAACGAGCCCTGCTGCAAAGTATTGCATCAAAAATTGTAATTACACGCCCCTGTTAAACAGTGGCTGAAAAATTGTGCCTTAGGCACTGGTGGTGGCGCCCAGAACCAAAAATGTTCTTACAAGCTATCAGCGTGATGATTGAAGAGGAAGAGGATAATTACTCAGGGATAGTCACTCAGCATCAGCATAGGCAGTCTTTGAAGGGATCTTAGATTTTTAAAAAAATTATTCGGTTACATCAGCATCAGGTGCTTGGTAGCTGGTGGTGATCCAAGACTGATTCATTTTTATGAAGGTCAGTCGATCAACCGAGTCGGTGGACAGACGCACCCTGTGATTGGTTACCACGCCTCCAGCAGCACTGAATGTGCGTTCCGAAAGAACGCTGGATGCAGGACAGGCCAGTAGCTCAATTGCATACTGTGCAAGCTCTGGCCAGTGATCCATCCTCAAGACCCAGTAACCCAGAGGATTTTCGGTGGGAAAGGTGTCCAAGTCAGATCTTGCCCCAGGTATTCCTGCACCATGTAAAACAGACGCTGGCGATGGTTGCTGGAACCGATCATACCTTGGGGCTGCGGACCAAAAAATTGTCTGAATGCATCGGTCAGACGGCCACCTTCTCCACCGCTCCTTCTTTGAATGACCGAAGCCTCAGCAACACGTTGTCCAGAAACAGGAGTTTGTAACCTCCCAGTCTCTGGGAACGCGTTGCACAGACCTTTCTGCAAGGCCCCCCGAAGATGTTTCATCCTCTGCTCCCTCTGCGATGGCAAGATAAGGTCCGCAACCTTACCCTTGTAACGTGGATCAAGGAGGGTTGCCAGCCAGTATTGGTCCTTCTCCTTGATACCACGAATACGAGGATCCTTCCGCAGGCTTTGCAGGAACAGGGAGGCCATGCAGCGTAGGTTTGCTAAGGCATTCGGTCCGGAGTCCTCTGGGTCACTAAGGACAACCTGGTCCGCAGCCACCTCCTCCCAGCCACGTACAAGTCCATGTGTTTCTTGGGACTGATCCCTTAAAGACTGCTGCTGATGCTGAGTGCCAGGCTCCACCTCCATACTGACACAATCTTCCTCCTCCTCCTCCTCCTCCTCGTCCTCTTCCTGTGTGATCGGCGGGCACGCAGGAACACTGTCTGGATAAAGGGGGCCTTGAGAGCTAAGGAAGTCCTCCTCTTCCTGCCTCTGTTCTGCCTCAAGTGCCCTGTCAATTATTCCATGCAGCGTGTGCTCCAACAGGTGGACAAGGGGGACAGTGTCACTGATGCATGCACTGTCACTGCTCACCATCCTCGTGGCCTCCTCAAATGGTGACAGGACAGTGCATGCATCCCTGATCATGGCCCACTGGCGTGGGGAAAAAAAAACAAGCTCCCCTGACCCTGTCCTGGTCCCATAGTCGCACAGGTACTCATTGATGGCCCTCTACTGCATGTGCAGCCGCTGCATGGCCAACGTTGAGTTCCACCTGGTGGGCATGTCACAGATTAGGCGGTTCTTGGGCAGGTTAAACTCCTTTTGGAGGTCCGTCAGCCGAGCACTGGCATTATATGACCGGCGGAAATGCACACAGACTTTCCTGGCCTGCCTCAGGACATCCTGTAAGCCCGGGTACCTGCCCAAGAAACGCTGCACCACCAAGTTAAGGACGTGAGCCAAACAGGGCACATGGGTCATTTGTCCCTGTCGGAGGGTGGAGAGGAGGTTGGTGCCATTGTTGCAAACCACCATTCCTGCCTTAAGTTGGCGTGGCGTCAACCACCTCTGAACCTGCCCCTGCAGAGCTGACAGTACCTCTGCCCCAGTGTGGCTCCTGTCCCCCAAGCACACCAGCTCAAGCACCGCATGGCATCTTTTGGCCTGCGTACTTGCGTAGCCCCTTGAACGGCTATGGAGCACCGCTGGTTCCGAGGACAAAGCACAGGAAGAGGCCATGGAGGAAGAAGAAGAGGAGGGGGTGCAGGAGAGAGGTGTATCACAATCATTAGCATTTTGGAGGCGTGGTGGCGGAACAACCTCCAACACTACTGCACCTTGTCCTGCATCCTTCCCAGCTGCCAGCAGAGTCACCCAATGTGCCGTGAAACTTAGGTAACGTCCCTGTGCATGCCTGCTGGACCATGAGTCAGCGGTAATATGCACCTTACCGCTGACTGCCCTGTCCAGCGAGGCATGGACATTGCCTTCCACATGCCGGTAGAGAGCCGGAATCGCCTTCCGTGAGAAAAAGTGGCGTTTGGGTACCTGCCACTGAGGAACCGCACATTCCACAAACTCACGGAAGGGGGCAGAGTCTACCAACTGAAAAGGCAGCAGTTGAAGTGCTAGCAATTTTGCCAAGCTAGCATTCAACCGCTGGGCATGTGGATGGCTGGGAGCAAACTTCTTTCGGCGGTGCAGCAGCTGGGGCAGGGAAATTTGCCTGGTACAATCTGACGTCGGTGTACCAAAAGCAGATTGCCCACAAGTACTTGGCTGTGACACACCTAATTCTACACCTTCATTCCTCTCAGTGCAGGTCTCAGAGAGAACTGAAGGTCTAGTGGGGTTGGAAATCTCAGCTGATGAGGAGCAAGCAGAGGTCCTCTTTGTTCTTTGGTGTGGGTCTTTTAGATACGCTTGCCAACGAACTGCATGGCAGGTCAACATATGTCTGGTCAAGCATGTGGTACCCAAGCGGGAGATGTTTTGGCCACACGAGATATGCTTGAGACATATGTTGCAAATAGCAGCGGTGCGATCTGATGCACTCATCTCAAAAAAGGCCCACACCAAAGAACTTTTTGAATAACGTGCAGAGACTGCAGCGCCCTGCACATGTGGAGCTTTGGGGTGTGATGCAGTCAATGTGCTGCCTTTAGGCTGGCCCCTGGAGGGCATCCTGCCTCGTTGGTGATGTGCCGCCTCCTCCTCCTCCTCTCTCCTATCAGGCACCCACGTTGAGTCAGTGACCTCATCATCCCCTCCCTCCTCATCACTGGAGCAAACCTGGCAGTATGCTGCAGCAGGGGGAGCATGACTGCCAGATTGCTGTCCTTCTTGGGCACCCCCTCTGTCCGTGCTCATGTTACTGCCTTCATCGAGCTCAGTATCATCATCAGAGCCTTCCAAACGCTGGGCATCCTCCTGGAGCATGTACCCAACACTGTGGTCAAACAGTTCGAGGGACTCCTCAGGAAGACATGGTGGGGCTAGGGAAGGAGTCACTGATGACATTGAGCCGAGGGAAGAGGCCGCTGCTTTGCCAGACAAAGTACCCTGGGCATGAGTGAGAGAGGATGAGGAGGATGAGGATGGCTTGGTCATCCACTCGACCAAGTCTTCCGCATGTTGCGGCTCAACACGGCCAGCTGCTGAAAAAAAGGCCAAGCGTGTCCCACGGCCACGTGCTGATGAGGATGCACCGTCTCCACGACCAGCACTAGACACAGAGCCTGCTTGCCCTCTCTTATTGGCTTGTGACTGTCTGCCTCTCCTTCTTGGCCTTCCAGACATACTAATGGCCTGTAGCTGCACTAAGCTATGATATATATATATATATATATATATATATATATGTACTGATACTGCAGATAGCAAAATCAACTGCCTGCCTGTAGTATGAGAACACCACCAACCTTCTACAGGTAGCTTTAGCTGAACACTGTGAGGTGGACGCACCCCACTAACTTGTAGGTTTAGCTGAACACTGTGAGCAGGACGCACTGCACTAACTGTAAATAGTCTAGCTGCCTGACTGTGGTACAAAAGGGCATCAAAAGAACACCAGCAATTTTCTTCAGGTAGCTGTATTTACTGTAACAAGACAAGCCTGCCTGTCAGTAAGAAGATAACAGGAATGGATCTAGCTGAACACTGTGAGCAGGATGCACCCCACTAGCTTGTAGGTTTAGCTGAACACTGTGAGGTGGACGCACCCCACTAACTTGTAGGTTTAGCTGAACACTGTGAGGTGGACGCACCCCACTAACTTGTAGGTTTAGCTGAACACTGTGAGCAGGACGCACCCCACTAACTTGTAGTTTTAGCTGAACACTGTGAGCAGGATGCACTGCACTAACTGTAAATAATCTAGCTGCCTGACTGTGGTACTAATAGGATCAAAAAAACACCAGCAATTTTCTTCAGGTAGTTGTATTTACTGTAACAAGACAAGCCTGCCTGTCAGTAAGAAGATAACAGGAACGGATCTAGCTGAACACTGTGAGCAGGACGCAACCCCACTAACTTGTAGGTTTAGCTGAACACTGTGAGGTGGACGCACCCCACTAACTTGTAGGTTTAGCTGAACACTGTGAGCAGGACGCACCCCACTAACTTGTAGTTTTAGCTGAACACTGTGAGCAGGACGCACTGCACTAACTGTAAATAGTCTAGCTGCCTGACTGTGGTACTAATAGGATCAAAAGAACACCAGCAATTTTCTTCAGGTAGCTGTATTTACTGTAACAAGACAAGCCTGCCTGTCAGTAAGAAGATAACAGGAACGGATCTAGCTGAACACTGTGAGCAGGACGCACCCCACTAGCTTGTAGGTTTAGCTGAACACTGTGAGGTGGACGCATCCCACTAACTTGTAGGTTTAGCTGAACACTGTGAAGTGGACGCACCCCACTAGCTTGTAGGTTTAGCTGAACACTGTGAGGTGGACGCACCCCACTAACTTGTAGGTTTAGCTGAACACTGTGAGCAGGACGCACCCCACTAACTTGTAGGTTTAGCAGAACACTGTGAGCAGAATGCACTGCACTAACTGTAAATAGTCTAGCTGCCTGACTGTGGTACTAATAGGATCAAAAGAACACCAGCAATTTTCTTCAGGTAGCTTTATATACTGTAACAAGACAAGCCTGCCTGTCAGTATGAAGATAACAGGAACGGATCTAGCTGAACACTGTGAGCAGGACGCACCCCACTAGCTTGTAGGTTTAGCTGAACACTGTGAGGTGGACGCATCCCACTAACTTGTAGGTTTAGCTGAACACTGTGAAGTGGACGCACCCCACTAGCTTGTAGGTTTAGCTGAACACTGTGAGGTGGACGCACCCCACTAACTTGTAGGTTTAGCTGAACACTGTGAGCAGGACGCACCCCACTAACTTGTAGGTTTAGCAGAACACTGTGAGCAGAATGCACTGCACTAACTGTAAATAGTCTAGCTGCCTGACTGTGGTACTAATAGGATCAAAAGAACACCAGCAATTTTCTTCAGGTAGCTTTATATACTGTAACAAGACAAGCCTGCCTGTCAGTATGAAGATAACAGGAACGGATCTAGCTGAACACTGTGAGCAGGACGCACTGCACTAACTGTAAATAGTCTAGCTGCCTGACTGTGGTACTAATAGGATCAAAAGAACACCAGTAATTTTCTTCAGGTAGCTTTATATACTGTAACAAGACAAGCCTGCCTGTCAGTAAGATGATAACAGGAACGGAACTAGCTGAACACTGTGAGCAGGACGCACTGCACTAACTGTAAATAGTCTAGCTGCCTGACTGTGAGGGGCCCGGTCTGCTGCCGCTGTCTTGTCGCCGCTGTCTTGTCGCCGCTGTCTCGCCGCCGCTGTCTCGCCGCCGCTGTCTCTTCTTCCCCGATGTTGACACGACGCTCTCTCCGGCTCGAATGCTGTGTGCGAGCTGCGGAGCCATTTATATAGGCGGTGACCCCGCCCCCTTACGACGTCATGGTCCCAGCATGCGCAGAGACTCTGGGGCCACGCCCCCTTATGACGCCAGAGTCCCTGCGCATGCTGGGACCATGACGTCGTAAGGGGGCGGGGTCACCGCCTATATAAATGGCTCCGCAGCTCGCACACAGCATTCGAGCCGGAGAGAGCGTCGTGTCAACATCGGGGAAGAAGAGAAGAAGAGACAGCGGCGGCGAGATAGCGGCGACAAGACAGCGGCAACAGACCGGGCCCCTCGCTGGCAATAGAGCTGGAAGAAGATAGTGGCGGGGCCCAGGAGAAGAGGCCGAACACCGGGAGAAGTCGGAAGGAGACCCCCCGAAGTCGGAAGAAGACCCCGGAGCTGACTAATAAATTACTCTTAAAACCTGTGTACTGTGTTTTTTTTATATTGACACTTTTCCCTAGGTGAATGGGTAGGGGTACCATGTACCCCAAACTCATTCACACAGGGTGGGGGGCCGGGATCTGGGGGCCCCCTTATTAAAGGGGGCTCCCGGATTCCGATAAGCCCCCTGCCCGCAGACCCCGACAACCAACGGCCAGGGTTGTCGGGAAGAGGCCCTTGTCCTCATCAACATGGGGACAAGGTGCTCCCCCAAGGCACCCACTCCCCCCATGTTGAGAGCATGCGGCCTGGTACGGCTCAGGAGGGGGGGGGGCGCTCGCTCGTCCCCACCCCTTTCCTGGCCGGCCGGGCTGCGTGCTAGGATAAGGGTCTGGTATGGATTGGGGGGGGACCCCATGCCAATTTTTCGGCGTAGGGGGGTTCCCCTTACAATCCATACCAGACCTAAGGGCCTGGTATGCTCCTGGGGGGGAACCCACGCCGTTTTTTTTATTTAAAATTTGGCGCCGTGCCCCCGCCTCAGGATTCATACCAGACAGCTGTCAGCGCTGCCTGTCACTCATCGCGGGAGGAAAACAAAGTTTTCCTTTCCCGATGAGTAAGCCAGCGCGACATGCACAGTACCCTGTCGCCGAGAACCAGCGAGATGGTATCGCGCTGGAAATACAATCTCGCGGTCAGGTACTGTACCAATAGGATCAAAAGAACACCAGCAACTTTCTTCAGGTAGCTTTATATACTGTAACAAGACAAGCCTGCCTGTCAGTAAGAAGATAACAGGAACGGATCTAGCTGAACACTGTGAGCAGGACGCACTGCACTAACTGTAAATAGTCTAGCTGGCTGACTGTGCTACTAATAGGATCAAAAGAACACCAGTAATTTTCTTCAGGTAGCTGTAAATACTGTAACAAGACAAGCCTGCCTGTCAGTAAGAAGATAACAGGAACGGATCTAGCTAAACTGAGTACAGTGTATATATATATATATATATGCAACACCTGGGATGCATATATATATACACAATACACTGTAAGTGCAGCTAACTGACTGACTGTCCTGCCTAATCTAGCTAACTCAAATGATATGACACTGTCTCTCTCTCTCTATCTCTCAGCACACCGGAACACACTGCACAGGCCCGCCGTGCAGGCGGCCTTATATAGTGTGGGGCGTGTACTAAATCCCCTGAGCCATAATTGGCCAAAGCCTCCTTGGCTTTGGCCAATTATGGCTCTCTGTTCAGGCGGCGCTGTGATTGGCCAAGCATGCGGGTCATAGTGCATGCTTGGCCAATCATCAGCCAGCAATGCACTGTGATGCCGCAGTGAATTATGGGCCGTGACGCGCCACACGAATTTGGCGCGAACGGCCCATATCGTTCGCAATTCGGCGAACGACCGAACAGCCAATGTTCGAGTCGAACATGGGTTCGACTCGAACACGAAGATCATCCCTAGTCATGATGATTATTTTGTTTTACAACACTGCACTACACTGTATTGTGTACTGTGTACACCACCAGAAAAGTAGTAGCAACTGCACTACGGCTGCACTGTATTGTAATAAAAATTTTTGATCTAATATTTCACAGCAGGGCCTGTTCCTGCTCTCAACAAGAGTATCTGTGGGGCTTTACAGTGTTGTGCCACCACCACCACCGCCTAAGGCCCAATTTTTCTGCCCCTGTTTAACAGGGGCGCGTAATTACAATTTTTTTATCTAATATTTCACAACAGGGTCTGTTCCTGCGCTCAACAAAAGTATCGGCGAGGCTTTACAGTGTTGTGTCACCACCACCACCACCACCGCCTAAGGCCCAATTTTTCTGCCTCTGTTTAACAGGCCATGTAATTACAATTCTTGATATAATATTTCACAGCATGGCCCGTTCCAGCGCCCACCAGGAGTAATTGTGAGGGCTTACAGTGTTCTGGTACCACCAACACCTAAGGCCCAATTTTCCGCAGAGTGTATAGGGCAGGCCATATAGTATATACAGGAGGTCCCCTATTTTCAAACATCAGACTTACAAACGACTCCTACTTACAAACAGAGGGAGACAACAGGAAGTGAGAGGAAATCTACCCCTAGGAAGCGAAATTCTCTCCTGTAAGAGTTAATATGGAAAAAAGGTGTCTCCACTGATGCTTTATTACCAATCCTTGTTTCCCTAATAACCCAAAATTTTCAAAATCCAATTGTCATTGGGAAAGAAAGTGAGGTGAAATCTTCTGAACAGGGACACAGACAGCAAAAAAAAAAATGTTACAGGGGTGATAACCCTGCCCTATATTATCCAAAAAGCTTAAAACTAGATTTTTGGGCTGGAGCAACACTTAAAAAATGTACCTGTTCCAAATTACAAACAGATTCAATTTAACAACAAACCTACAGTCCCTATCTTGTTTGTAACCCGGGGACCACCTGTATACTGCTGTTCAGAGTATATAGGGCCTGGGGGCCCCACGCCTTTTTTTTTATTTGTGTGCGGCTTCCCCTTAATATCCATACCAGACCCAAGGGACCCACTAATGGGCTGGGGGGGGCAACATTACTTTACAGCCGCAAGCAGTTTTAAATCACTTTTTTACCTTTAAAAATGTAATTTTGTGCAGGGACTGTTCTAAACATGGGAAAAATGCGCCACTTTACAGGCATACTATAGACACCCCCCAGGCACAATATTTAAAGGAATATTACACTTTTATTGTTTCACTTTAAGCATTATTAAAATCACTGCTCCCGAAAAAACGTCCATTATTAAAACTTTTTTTTGCATTGATACATGTCCCCTGGGACAGGACCCGGGTCCCCAAGCACTTTTTATGACAATAACTTGCATATTAGCCTTTAAAATTAGCACTTTTGATTTTTTACGTTAGAGTCCCACTTTAATGGGGTTCGCATGTTTGTACAAATTTTTGATCTGTTCGCATGTTCTGCTGCGAACCGAACCAGGGGGTGTTTGGCTCATCCCTACTGATAATGTATATTTCCCTAAAAGTTTGGGGTTAAATAGAATAGATAATGGGATTTTGGAAAAAAAAAGGGTGAGACTGTAAATGTTTGAAGAGTTACTGAAATTAAGTAACTAGGACCAAAATAAATTGCTGCATGTATTGAGTCCATGAGATACTAAAATATTGAGGGGAAAGTTTGTTTGAATAACAGTCAGAGTGACTATTCTCGATATATTTACCTTTTGAATTCCCAGACCGTCAATTGTGAAGTGCTAATGATGTAATGTTGTTTATCCATCAATGTTTTGTTTGTTGCTGATGATCAGCCCGCTACAGTCTCCGTGACCACAGGTCCCGCAGACTCGATGTCCACTGGGTGCCTGCAATTGTGTCACGGAGAGGAAGAACAGGGAGATGCTTTTGTAAACAAAGCATTTCCCCGTTCTGCCTAGTGACAGGACAGAGATCACAGCTCTCTGTCATGGAGAGCAGTGATCACTGTCCTGTGTGTTAAAGCCCAGCCCCCTAACAGTTGGAATCACTCCCTAGGACACACTTAACCCATTCACTGCCCCCTAGTGGTTAAGTCCTTCACTGCCAGTGTCATTTACACAGTAATCAATGCATTTTTATAGCATTGATCGCTGTATAAATGACAATGGTGCCAAAATAGTGTAAAAAATGTCCGATGTGTCTGCCATAATGTCGCAGTCCCGATAAAAATCACAGGTCGCCGCCATTACTAATAAAAAAATAAAAATAAAAATAAAAATGCCATAAAACTATCCCCTATTTTGTAGACGCTATCAATTTTGCGCAAACCAATCAATATACGCTTACTGCGATTTTTTTACCAAAAATATGTAGAAGAATACATATCAGCCTAAACTGAGGAAAACAAATGTTTTTTTACATATATATGGGGGATATTTATTATAGCAAAAAGTAAAAAATATTGCGTTTTTCAAAATTGTTGCTCTTTTTTGTTTATAGCGCCAAAAATAAAAAACGCAGAGGTGATCAAATACCACCAAAAGAAAGCTCTATTTGTGAGAAAAAAGGACATCAATTTTGTTTGGGTACAACTTCGCACGACCGCGCAATTGTCAGTTAAAGCGATGCAGTGCCAAATCGCAAAAAGTGCTCTGGTCAGGAAGGGGGTAAAATCCTCTGGGGATGAAGTGGTTAATACCTCAAATGGTTAAGGCCTGAATTGATCATGTAGATTCTGTGATTATTCATGTTGGATGAGGAGTATCTGCCCCAGCCAGCCACCATTCACCCGTAGCCCCATGCACATGAAGAAATGTTCACCCCATTCATACCCTACACCCCATTCATACCCGGCCCTATACCCTATCCGGATGTCAAGTTATTTGAAGACATGACTACAGCTTTTACATGGAAATCTTCATTCAGACATTCAGAAACCATACAAGAGACTTTTTTGTGCTTTTCTTTTGGACTTTTTTTATTTGGCCTAAAGGCTGTCATGCCCCTCCCACTCACTTTTATGGTCTGTCACGCCCCTTCCCCCTTTATATTTCATGGACAATTGCTATGCAGCAGAGATTATGTGTTTATTGTTTACTATTTTTACATGCTTAGGATAGTGGTAAATTTGTGGGAAAGTAGTCCAGGTGAATGTCGGGGGCATATTGGGTTTGTGATTGTCACGTTCGTGACAAAAGAGAGGATAGTAACAATATGCCCAAACCATTGTGACTCCATTTTGTTATGCTTTGCTATTTCAGTATACAAGATCTTGTTGTTTTAGCTTAAATCTGCAGTTACAAAAGAATGCACAGAAAAATGCTTGCACAGCACTGTAAGCTATATATATCATTATGGTTTAGTTTGTCTTTTCCTGTTTTCTGTTCTGTAGGCCATGGGACAGGATGCATACCTTATGACTCATAACCATATGGTCTGTTGACCCGTGTTAGTTTTAAATGACTTTTTTCCTTTGAAATGTCATTTTGCTGTCAGACTGTTCTAAACACGGGAAACATGCGCTACTTTACAGGCATACTATAGACACCCCCCCAGGTACGAAATTTAAAGGAATATTACACTTTTATTGTTTCACTTTAAGCATTATTAAAATCACTGCTCCCAAAAAAATGGCCGTTTTTAAAACTTTTTTTGCATTGATCCATGTCCCCTGGGGCAGGACCCAGGTCCCCAAACACTTTTTATGACAATAACTTGCATATAAGAATTTAAAATTAGCACTTTTGATTATTCATTTTTGTGTCCCATAGACTTTAATGGTGTTCGCGTGCTCAAACTAATTTTTTGCCTGTGCGCATGTTCTGGGGCGAACCGAACAGGGGGGTGTTCGGCTCATCCCTACTCTAGATCATATGGAGACACCATTTAAAGATGAATGGGAGAATAATATCTCTTTTTTTTTTTTTTTTTAAATCAGAAAATTCTTTATTGAGCCACAAAAGACAAATTACATAGTAGACAATCAAGCATTAAATATGACATAATATATGTTTTGAACTCAGATCATTCAATGCTTTCTTGACCATGTATATTCAATGTAAATAAAGATTGTTACAGCAGTGGCATCAAATAGGTTTTACATTTATATAACAACAAACCGTATTGCGTAAGAGAACAAAAATTCTCCCACCCAACACAGCTACCAGATGACAAACTGGTCATCTAACCATAAACCTTGCTCCTCGTCTGCCCAAATAGGTTTAGTCTCCCGGATACACATCATAAATACACCAATTACCGCCTCTGTCAAGCAAGCAGTATACACTTAAACTTGAAATATTCTGTGCATAATTAATTGTGGGGGTGCCAATCCCGGGGGAATCCAACCAAGGTTGCCATATAGAATTAAATTTTCGAGATGCATTTCAATGCTGATACGTTAGATGTTCTCTGATAAGGATATAATTTACTTGTTCTATCCATTGTTTTTTGGTAGGAACATTTACAGATTTTTTGGTAGGAACATTTACAGAGGAGAATAATATCTCTACTTGCTCAAAGGAGATGTCCCTTCTTATCAATGAGTATCAGAGAAAAAAAAAGGATTTAGACAAGGAATTTGATCCAATTTATGCCCAATTTTAAAAGCCATATGGCATATCTATAATATGAGAAGGATGTAGGCAAACATCTAGAACAGTACAAGCAAGATATTTTGACCATCAAGGAGAAGATAAATTTGCTTTCCAAAAAAACAAGGCATATACCTGGAATGATACACATTTTAGAACTAGACCCAATTATAGGACAAGACAAAATAATAAGGAACAGGGTCTGTCTGGTGCTTCATCTATATCTTCTCTCTCCATTTCTTCTAGAGGATCGTCTAGATTTAACAAATCATGTAAAACCAAAAGGAAGTCACCCCGTGGTAGGACTCAAATAAAATTCAAATAAAAAACACATCACTGAATAAGCTTCTTCTAGCAATTCGAACAAAAGTGCTCACATGGTGTTAGGTAACACTTCACGTGGTTTGGGTTCTTCCCTTTCTACTTCTGTTGCTTCTTCTGCTACCAATATTTCACTTAATTCACTTTCTAAAACTTCTGCACAGGGCACAGGGGCACATACCTCTATGACACCATCATGATTAGATCCCTTGGGATCAAACACTGAACAAATTTCTAATTTTACAGTACAATTTAATCTGATCACCAATTCGTCATCTGAGACCCATCTAAATATTGTCAATCTATCCACCCACATTCTCATATCCACGGAGGCAGAGGTTCTAGCACAAGGTCTACATTTCTGTCCTAGCAATCACCTCGATAAAAGGTCATAAAAGATCTTCAACTATTTGCTAGGAAAATAATTCTTAAACAATTATACTCCAAAGAGGGATTGAGTAATCCCTGCCTTGAACCACAAGAACTGCAAGCTATCGATTCACTTATTGCATTATTAGAGGAAAATGACCCCCCTGACTTGATTGATCAGATTGGTCTGGAACGCTTGCTTCAGCGTTTGGATCAATCCGAACCAATCATACATCCATCTAGACCAATCAATAAGAAAAAATACGATAAATTCCCGGCACTAAGTATCAACTCAAATGTCATGGCATTTTTTTTTAAAGATATTTTATTGAATTTTGACAGGCATACAGTAATCAACTCAGAAGTATACAGTACAAAGTCATTGAGTATATTCAAGTTTACAATTATATTATAGGGAACAGTGTTAATTATGTTGTTTTGTTCTATATAATTCCTTTAAGAAGTGTAGGAGAATTAGATTACATTCATCATATGTTGTCCGTAAATTCTTTATAATAGCCTGGTCAGAAATAATAGGTGTGAGAGTTGATCTAAGGTTTCTTATATTTTCTATATCATAAATTTGGGGTAGAAGGATTGAATGGGCTGTATGAATGTTTGGATTGTTAACCGACCAGATCATCCCTCGCCTTTGGACACCCCTAAAGGGATCTTACTGTGTCCTGTGGGTGGGTGTATAGTTGTAGGTCTAATGGGTATGTAGGGTCGGTATGTGTTATGCCCCGTACACACGGTCGGACATTGATCAGACATTCCGACAACAAAATCCTAGGGTTTTTTCCGACGGATGTTGGCTCAAACTTGTTTTGCGTACACACGGTCGCACAAAGTTGTCGGAATTTCTGATCGCCAAGAACGCGGTGACGTCAACCATGTGCGACGAGACTAGAAAAGGCCAGTTCAGAACCAAGCGCGGCACCCTTTGGGCTCCTTTTGCTAATCTCGTGTTAGTAAAAGTTTGGTGAGAGACGATTCGCGCCTTTTCAGACTGGTGGCTTTCAGATCGTTTTCTGCGGTTCAGTTTGTGCTTGTGGGTTTGTATCTGCTCTTCAGTGCGTGCAGTCAGTTCGTATAGGAGTTTTCTGTGCGATCTTCTCCACTCGTTGCTGTTTTTCAGGTCGCTCTTCACAGGCCTTGCTGTTCTTCAGTGCATTCTGTTACTTCGTTCTGAGCAGCCGACCGTTTTCTAGCCATGTTTCGTATACGTACTCCTCGTAGAGTTCGTGCTGTGCGGGGGCTTGGTGTTGGGGTCCTGACCTTGATACAAGTCCAGTCCATGAACAGGGTGGGGAGGAGTTCATGGACCAAGAATTGGTTGCTTCAGCGTGATAAGTTCTGTCATATGCCTTTGCTCCGTGAGATCCGTGAGAATAATCCTGACGATTTCAGGAACTTTCTCAGAATGACGGACCCCGTATTTCACCGTTTGTTGGCTTCGCTGACCCCCTATATCAGCAGGCAGGATACCTGCATGAGGCAAGCCATCACTCCGGAGCAGAGGCTCGTCGCTACCCTGCGGTACTTGGCGACAGGGAGAAGCCTGCAGGACTTGAAGTTCTTAACAGGCATCTCCCCCCAGGCTCTGGGGATCATTATACCAGAGACCTGTTCTGCCATCATACAGGTCCTGCAGAAGGAGTATATGAAGGTAAGATTTTTATCCTTTAATATCACATTTTATTGTATTGAATGTTTGCTAATATATTGTATTTCTTTCCTCATTCCCTAATTACCATGATTGGAATATGCTGTGAATGTCCCCTTTGTCCTCATGCATGCTGGAATTTTATGTTGTTTTTTTTTAGTCCTTCATACATATTTGCCTTCACTTACCTCCCCAGCATGCTCTCCTGGCCCTATAATCACCTCACGTAGTCACTTAACAATGTATTTTATCAGCTCCATAGTAGTGCTTTACCCCAAACCCCCCTAAAATGTTTAGAAATGTGATTTGTGCTTTAAATTCAGGCAGAGTGCCAGAGGCTTTTTTTGTAGTGTCCCCAAATCATTTTTATTAACCCTCCCTGCCCCCAACTGCTAAGTCAGCTGATCACAATTCTCTATCTATCCTCAATCATCTATCTGCTGACTTTGCCAAACCCATACACACTATACCCACCTCTTTTGTGGTCAGATTTATGGATGAATTCCCCAAAGCATGTAGTACAAAGGCCTGCCTGTATACTTTCAAATGGTACTGTTTAAAGTTTTTGTATCCTATTATTATCTTGATAGGTAATAGTAGAATTTCCAAATGTGCTCAAATGTGTACAATGTGTATTTATATCTTTGTATTATGACACTTCTTACCTGTCCAGTGGGCTGCCAATAGTGTGACTAAGGAGGGGCCGTTCCAAGTAATACCCATTATTTAGGCATTCATCTCTCAATTAAGTGGAGAGAGTTACCTGTCCATGATCCCCCCCCTATAATGTTAGAAATGGCCGATGAGAGGGGGGGGAAATAATAGGTGTACCTTATACTTTGGTGTTGTAAAATTCCCCTTAATAAATATTATCTGGATGTTGACCAAGAATGTTTGTGTCTAATCTTCTTTCCATGTTTATGTGCAAAAATACTATTTTTTTTTTCGTTTTTCTCAACAGTTTCTTTCCACGCCACAGGAATGGCAGACTGTGGCCTCCCACTTTGCCCAGCGATGGGACTTTCCTAACTGCAGAGGGGCAATTGATGGGAAACACGTCCACATCGTCCCACCACCAAACTCGGGGTCGTACTATTATAATTACAAGGGGTTCAATAGTATTGTGATGTTGGCGGTGGTGTCGGCTAATTACGAGTTCCTGTATGTGGACGTGGGGAAGAATGGCCGGATGTCCGATGGTGGAGTCATCGCCCAGATGGAGTTTTACAGGCGTCTCCAGAATGGCAGCTTGGACTTGCCACCTCCAGAAGAGAATGTGGAAGGACTCCCATTCATTTTCGTTGCGGATGAAGCATTTGCGCTGGGGGACCATCTTATGCGGCCATTCCCGATGAGGACCCTCACCCCGGAACAGAGGGTTTTTAATTACCGGCTGGCCAGAGCCAGAAGAGTGGTGGAGAACACATTTGGAATCATGGCCAGCCTATTCCACCTATTTCTTCCACCTATCCATATGGCGGAGTATAAACTGAATCATATAATCCTGGCGTGCTGTGTTCTTCATAACTTTTTAGGGCAACATTCTGCCAACTATGCTGGCTCAGTTGGGCCTGAGGCCAGAATTATAAATGAAACAACCCCAACGGCGCTTGAAAGTGGCCGTCCTGGCTTGCCCTCCCTGAGTGCCCGTGATGTCCGGTTAAGATACCTTGAGTTCTTTGCGGGTAGGGGGGCCATCAATATGCCAGACAATTTGTGAAACCTTGATCCAATAAAAAAAAAAAAATCGCAAATCTTTGGTGACATTTACTGCTTATGTTTGTTTTAGCTGACCCTAACCGAAATGGGTTGAGTCCAGAAAATGGCGTGATTGTATAACCTTACAAAGCACTGTTGGGTGTTATTTACTAAAGGCAAAGACACTTTGCACTACAAGTGCACTTGCAACTGCACTGAAACTGCACTGGTAGTGCAAAGAGGATTTGCCCTTAGGAAATAACCCTAAGAAAACAGCAATTACATCACCACAAAAGTGTTGTAGCGTTCAGACAATAATCAACACATTCTTGATTAACAAACTTTTTAATACCTGCACAATCACATGTGCATTTAGAAAAGGTTTTTAAAACAAACCAACATGTTTGTTGTATAACAATTTTTGTGGTGGCATTATCACAAATAGAAATGTCCATTTAAGATAAAACAGGCATGTGTAAAACCAACAAGAAACACACAAATCTTTGAACTTACAAAGTTCACATTTGGTAGAACTTGAAGGCAATATCAGACATGAGTATTTAGGAACTGTGTTTGATATTGCGTTCAGATGGGGTGAAGTCACCCCAGGAAAAGACAAATTTGGAAGATGCACACAAATTTCCGAATGTCAACATGTGCGACCTGCCATCACAGGGGATCAAGGGATGTGTTTTGGGGGAGAAACCCCTTCCTCTCAGCTACTTTATTATTGAGGAAGGGGTTGCACCCCCAAAAAGCCTACATTGATCTCCCGTGATGGCAGATAGCACATGTTGGCACACTGTGTGCATCCTCCAAATTTGGTTTTTCTAAAAATCCATAAAACATTTAGAACATTGTAGCACACAAAAAAAGAAAGGGATTTGGAGGGGTTTAAAACTCTACCCAAAACATCAATGATGTTCTTATTTTTTTGAATAACATCATTGATGTTTTTCTTGAGGTTTTCCAATGCTAAATTACACCCCATGATCTCTCTGATCAGGATCTGTGCACTTTCTGATGTGAAACGATCTGGATCCACAACATCATGATCACCTAAAAAGAGAGAAACAAAACAAAAACAGGAATAAAAAATATGCCGGCATCCATCTCTTACCTGAGCCTGTGGTCGCAGACACTCACCTGTTGTGGTGACTAGTTCCACCACGTCTTCTTCCTCCTGCTCTTCTTGTGGTGGGGGAATTTCCCCTTCTTCCAGAGGGGGGGGGCTCTGGTCTCCTCGGATGAGGGGTGTCCTCTGAGTCTTTTCTCCCCTATGTAAAAAAAAAAGTGGTATACTTAGCACACAGATATTTGATGGCAGAACTATAAATAGGAAACATTGCTTGGAAGTGTATGTTTTGCCAGAGTTCCAAGATGTCAAATTTTCAGTGTTGTTTGTCAAGCTTCAATACTTTACCGGTTTGGTACAAGCTTCACAGATGGAGACCCCCCTATAGTATACACTGGAGCACCTGTGTGGCCCCCCTAATAAAAATGGTGTTCTGGTGTCCCACACTAGTGCTCCAGTGTCCAGATGTGAAAACAGCTGCTCAGTGTCCTCTCCTTACACAGAATCTAGTTGTCATTTCATTCTAGTAACAAAGCCATCTACAGAACCAAATTAGTTTCATACAAGTAGGGCGTCAAAAATGTGGCCAAATGCATATGGCCAAAACAATGGTGTTTTATAGGCTGAAAAAAAATGTTTGATACGAACGAATAATGTGCCCATGAACATGAGCAGCACGAACGTAATAAAGACAAAAAGAATAGGAACACAGCACAACTACTTACTTTTTTGCAGCACTCTCCGGATCTTTCTGTACTGCTCATGTTCTCATAATATAAGGTCCGACCACCATTTCCTGAGCTGATCTTTCGTTCGACTTACCCCGAAATTCCGGTGCAGACTTTTGACCACTTTCGCCATGATCTTTGCCTTTCTGACATTGGGGTTGGGGTAAGGTCCATACTTCCCATCATAGTCGGCCTTCTTCAGGATGTCCACCATCTCCAACATCTCCACAAAGGACATATTTGAGGCCTTAAATCGTCTCCTTCTGGATCCAGACGTTTCCGGCTCCGGGCTTTCCTCTCCCTCCTCCTCGTTGCTATAATTAGCACGCACCTGTTGTGTCTCCACCATGTGCTCTTCCCCCACTGCGCAGAATGAAAATGGGCGGGGAATAGACTAGAAAGAACGTCAGAGGCGGGCGGAGTTACACGCATGCACAGTGTGTATAAAGCGTAACACTCATGCGTATTATGTACGATCTGTGAGCGGAGGAAGGAGCATCAGAGGCGCCGATCGTGATACCGAAGGTAAGATCTAAACTTGGGCCTATACTGCTTCGAAATTGAAGCCTATATTGTAACAAGATTAGGAGAGTTTGCCCTGACCTTAGGGTTTATGTTGTGTTGTGTCTTGCAGAGAAAATGGACGGCTTCAATGACCATAATTTCCTCCCCCTGTTCATAGAAAAGTACAGGGAGCTGCCCTGTCTGTGGCAGGTGAGACATCCCCATTATAATAATAAACAAAAGAGGCAGGCAGCGCTGGGGAAACTGCTGGAGTTGATGAAGCCGGTGTTCCCCACAGCAACCATCCCTTATTTAAAAACCAAAATTGGTGGTCTGAGGAGCACTTATCTTAGGGAGCGCAAGAAGGTCACGGATTCCCAGAGGTCCGGAACTGGAGCAGATGACATTTATGTCTCCAAGCTGTGGTACTATGAGAGACTGCGATTTCTGTCAGACCACACTGAAGTCAGGGAATCCCTCTCTACTCTTCCTTCCACCCCAGCTGAGGCTTCTGATGTCCAACCTGGGCCTTTCAGCCAGGAAGAAGTGGAGGAGCCAAGCTGGAGTCAGGTATAGCATTCCTCTACAGGTTTCTGGTCAATAAAGAAATTATGTTTACTAGATGTTATTATTGATCACTAATTGCGGATTGCAAAAAGTGTTTTACATATCAATAGACAGTAGTGGGCACCCAAAATTGGGACAAGAATGAAAAATGCTGGGCTCAGAAGGATAGTCTGTTATATTTGTTAACATTCAATTTGCAACAGTCAGGAGGTGAAAATTGTGTGTGATTGATGAAACAAATACTAAAACAATGTCCCTTTTTTATACACAGGAAGACCTCAGCCAGGAGGAGGCTGTGGAATGTGGCAGCCAGGAGGAGGCGGGGCTAAGTTGCAGCCAGGAGGAGGCGGGGCTAAGTGTCAGCCAGGAGAAGCCTGACCGAATCGCAGGTTCCTCCTCTCCGCCTTCCATACAAAAGAACGAGAAAGGCGACTCACATGCAGGATTCAGCGCTCAGGCTGATTCAGGAGGCTTCTGCGTCCCTCAGAGCCTTACCCACTCCTGAAGAGGCCTTTGCCTGCATGGCTGCCACAAAACTGCAGGGCATGCAGGAGGGTCAACGCAAAATATGTGAGGACCTTCTGTATAAAGTCCTAAGTAAGGGGGTGAGTGGGGAACTAACACCCAATACCCACCTGAGTGAGTTGGCCCCTCCTACTCCTCCTCCTCCTCCTCCTGCCCCAACTCCACCACCAGAGCCACAGCGTGGAAGGAAGCGTGGAAGGAAGACCAGAGAGTGATGGCCCTGGGTTCAGTCTGGTCTGGCAAAAGATGCAGTCTCTTGTATGACCACAGCCTGGGGACACAGATATCACCTGCTGCTTTTCGGATCTCTGGGACTTCTGGACCAGACTGCACTCCCTTTTAGATAAGGACTCCTCAGACCACCAAATTTGCTTGAAAATAGTTGATGTGTGCCCTGGGGGTCCAAGGCTTCACCCATTTCTGCTGTTTCTCCAGCGTTGCCTCCCTCTTTGTTTAGTTGTGAGCCCTTAATAAATGATTTTTTTTTCTATTATACTCTCCTATGTGTGTTTTCATTCAAAAAGAACAGTTTGTTGGTGACGATTCAGGTACATTTCTAAAGTACAATGTGAATTTAACAAGAGACAACAACACCAAACAATCTCCTACAGATTAAATATAACAACATATCAATGGTGTTGTGGTAACTTGACACACAAAACACACACAAAAATATTCTGGAATAAAACTAAAAATACAATAAAACAAAGATCAGCCTTGAAAAAAATACAAACCAAAAAAAAATAATTCTGCCTTAAAACAAAAAAACAAAAACAAAATACAACACCAATAAATGTTGTCAGATGTGACAAATCAAAATATATTGAGGGAATCACGATAAATAGTAAAGAAAGAAGTTTGAGAGAAGTCTGTGTGAATCTGAGCAGCAAAACTACTTCATTCTTCTCACATTATAAAGAAGTGTGCTGCATTAAACCATTTTTAACATTGCAGCGTGACGAAAGTGCTGTATCCATTGCGAACGCTAAGTTTACCAGACCGAGCTGTTCCGTCTCGGAATTTCTTCTTAGCATGCATGGCACTTTGTGCGTCGGAACAGGCCACACACGGTCGGAATTGACGCCGTTGGATTTTGGTGTCGGAAAATTTTATAGCCTGCTCTCAAACTTTGTGTGTGAAAATCCAATGGAAGAAAAATGAAAAGAAAAATGCATCACTCATAGAAATATTCATTTCGGGGCGTGACCAGATGCCGCTGTGAGCGGGTGTGCGTGTGAGCTCTCTCCTAGCTCTGGCCTACATGCTGCTCAGCCCTGTTCCCGGTAGCCCAGCCCAGCCTGCTATCTAGCCTACTGCCGGACTATTGGCTACTCGACCTGCCTCCCAGCTCTGATGATCGCTCCCTGTCTCCGACGGCCGCTGTGACCGGCCAGCTGTACCTTGCCCTCACCGCTGCACTGCTCTGCCGTGTACCGGCCTGGCTCCTGTTCGGTTCGCTCCTCGCTCGGGCCGCACTGCGGGCCCCCCCCCATGGTAGCCGGACTGGTCGCTTAGTAACGCCCGGGGCTCTCGCGAGAGCCGAGAGAGCCGCCTGTGATTCGAGCCAGGAACCCGGGAGTCTCAGCCAAAGCGCCCTGCTTCAGTTCCAGTATCGACTCTGGCCCTCCTCCCCTCGCTTCAGCCACAGCCACAGCTACTGCAGCAGACACCAGCTAACGGCAACAGCCATCAGACGCATGTGGAGAGAGCTGTCTCGAGGCACTTCAGGACAGGTATGAGTGTGTTGCGGGCTTAGTTTAAAAGGCCTTGGGGCTGTAGAGGAGGACTTTTATAGTACCTTGTGAAAACTATACTCTGCCATACCTGTCACATTATACATCTCTACAGTAGCTGGTAAATGAGCTTCTGAAAGCGCAAAAGAAGGAGAGGCAGGGGGAGAGAGGGAAGAGGAGCGCAGAGTGCAGCGAAGAATGTAAAGAAGTAAGGAAATCGGTGGTAGAAGGGGGAAGGCAAGAAGGGAAAGAAAGAAAGGAAGAAAGAAGAGAGAAGCCCATTTAAACCGGGGGCCCCAAGATCGTCACGGTTACCCCAGAGGGCGTGCTGCAGGGGGAGTGATAGCAGTAGCCTTTGGGTATATCGCATAATAGATAGGGGGCAAGTCACTGCTGGAACCTTGCTTTTTTTTTTTTTTTTTTTGTTCAATATCCCCAATGATGACCAGGAAGAAGGGAGAGGAGCCCCAACAGTCAAACGAAAATGCAACAACACAGGCAGCCCATTCTGTTAAGGATAAGGGGGTCCTGGCAGCGTCAGCCCCCCTAGCGGCGACAGCTGCAGCAAAATTGGAAAAGTTTGCGCATACCCCTGCTCATACCCCCGTTAAAGGCAATCAGCTCCCTCATGAGAAGACACAGACAGGACCACCTGGGGATCGGAAAAGCGTGGGCAGAATGTCAGCAGCTCCAGCTGTATTATCGGCTGGTACTAAAAGCACATTAAATAAAAAAAGCCCAGAGATAGCCCCCCTGGAGAAAGTAACTGTACCAATCAGCGGTGCCTCAGCTGGTCCTACCATAGCAGTTGAACCAGAACCCACATTAAAGGAGGTACTAGCTGCAGTGAACTCATGTAAGGGGTCTCTGAATGACCTGTGTGACCAACTGGGGGGCCTCAAGGTGGAACTACGCTCTATGAGCCAGGAGCTTCAGAAGGTACTAGAAAGGACTGCCCTTATAGAAGAAAGACTGAGTCAACTTGAAGATACAGTGTTTCCAATACAACGGGAATTTAAGAATATACAAACACAGTTTGAAACGTATAGAAATAAAATGGACGAAATTAAAAACAGAATGCGCAGATGCAATGTTAGGGTTTTGGGACTCCCCGAGGGAAGTGAAGGCCCCCGCCCTGAAGTATACATGGAAAATCTGCTTAAGGGCTTCTTTGGGTCTGATATATTCTCACCTTATTTTGCCATCGAGAGGGCGCATCGAATCCCTGCTAGGCCTACCGCATCGAGGGGACACCCTAGACCAATGATCCTTAAGCTGCTCTGCTATAAGGATAAGGTGGTGCTAATGCAAAAATCAAGAGAGAAAGGAGATATTTCCCACAATGGCAGCAGGATTTCACTGTACCCCGACTTCTCCCCGGAATTGCAAAAAAAAAGGGCAGGCTTTCTGGAGGTGAAGCGTGCTTTGCGGTCCCATAAAATCTCATATGCCCTGCTATATCCAGCGCGATTGAGGGTAGAAGCTTCGGGGTCAGTCTACTTCTTTGATGCAGCTGATAAGGCCTCAGCATGGCTGGAAGACCACAAAGAGAACTTATAATCCTAGGAAATCAGGAGAGCTGCAAAAGAGGAGAATGAAGAGGGCAAATTAAAATGTTGCAGTATTAAAAGATGGATGGTGGGATGGGGCTGGGGGACTGGGAGAGGGTTTATCAATCTCTTGTTATTCAGGGTGAGCCGGAGGTGGGGGGGAGAGTGGGATGAGGAGTTTTAAATGTGTGAAGGTACACGATTAAGGTTGTGGGGCGTTTTGTTCTGCTTTTTTCCTTTGTTCTACTATTTTAGGGTTTCCCCTGAGGGTGATGATATAAATGTAGGGAGGGGGGGAGGGGGGCAGGACGAGGTTAATGGGTGGGTATGGTTGGTATTAGGTGAGATAGGGAGGCATGGGGTAGAATGGGTCACAATAAAAGCCCCTAGGGCCAGCCGAAATAGGCACGGGTGGGATAAGGGAAAGTCACTAGTTAAAGAATTAATTAGTCCCCATGTGGGACCTAAACACATTAGTAAACTGAAGCAGGGGGGATGGGAGGGTAATAATTTAAATAAGGGAATGTGTTATTTATTTACGAATGCGGAAAGAATGGGAGTAGCGGGAGTTGGGGGGACAGGGGGGGAGGGGTCTCTCCCTTCTCCCTTTTCTCCTCATGCCCCTAAAATATTGTTCCAGCACTGATGGTAGGCCTAGGAATCAGAGAAGAGTCATAATAAACGTTAAGAAGCTCGGCGCCCTGGGGTGGGATTTAGAAAGTGGCATATGTTGTATACCTGTTTTTTATTCTCCTGCTAAAATTTTTATTTTTTTTTTCCTATCGATGCTTAGCATGATCGGAATAGGTTCATGGAACGTCAGGGGATTGGGCGATCCCGATAAGAGATCTGCTGTATTATCCGAGTTGGAGGCCCAGGGTGTCGATCTGCTCTGCTTGCAGGAGACGCATCTAACAAACGAAACCAGAACAAAATTGGAGGGTAGGAAATTCCAATCGCAATTTCACGCAGTTTACTCCTCCTATTCGAGAGGAGTGAGCATATTGATTAAAAAAGGGGTGTCGTTTACCTGCAGGGGTGCGCGGATTGACACGCTGGGCTGCTATGTTTTTTTACACTGCCTGTTAGACGGTAGAGAATTTGTTATTGCAAATATATATATCCCTCCTCCTAGCAAGTTGGAAATTCTATACTATTTGCTAGAATATATGGAGAATAAGACAGGGATCCCATTGATCTTGGTTGGCGACTTTAACACAGTTCTCGATAGTCGGCAGGATAGACTTACATCTAGTACCCGGACAGGGAGGGCAACGGAGGGGAGACTTAAGCAATTTTTAGAAGAAGTAGGGTGGTGCAACCTATGGAGAATCCGCAACCCAAATGCTAGACAATATTCTTGCTATTCAGGGACGCACTGCACACTATCTTGAATAGATCTAGCCATAGGCAACAAGGAAGCGCTTCCCATAGTACATAAAATAGACTACGGCCCAAGAGGATTATCAGACCATTCACCCTTAAAACTGCTGTTACGCACCGGGGATAGACAGATACATAGGCCTTGGTCAGTAAACCCAGTATGGCTGGAGGTAATAGGGAACAGGGAAGAAATTTCCACTGGCCTAAAGGAGTTCATGTTGTGCAACTCGGGTACTGCGGCAGGGGGGGTGGTCTGGGACGCTTTAAAGGCCTTTCTCAGAGGGCTCCTAATCCAGCAAATAGCAAGGGCAAAGCGAAAAACAAAAATGCAAGATGACCGCATCAGAAAGGAGGTTACAGACCTGGAAAGGCAGTATGTTCTGTGCCCTACCATAGAGCTAAGGGAGTTATGGGTTAAGAAACAACAGGAATACAAAGCGGTAACAATGAGAATGGCTGAAAATAAACGGCTTTTCCAGAGGCGGAGATTTTTTGAGGAGGGGGAAAGAGTGGGCCGCATGCTCGCCGTAGTGGCTAGTACCAACTCCCCGTCCTCAACAATCTCCGCGATTAGATCCCCAAAGGGGGAAATCGAGACGGATCCTGTGAAGATAAAGGAGATATTCCTCGACTTTTATAGCTCCCTGTACAAAACGAAACAGCCCACAGAAAATGGTGCACCTGATATACTATTGGAGGGAATTACATTACCAACCTTAAGCACAATAGATAAAATTAATTTAGAGGCCCCTATAACCCTAGAGGAACTAAGAAGCGCTGTGGCTGCTATGCCCAATCATAAATCTCCAGGCCCAGACGGAATCCCCCTGGAAATTTACAAACACTATGGGGAGATTTTGCTCCCCACTCTTTTGAAGACACTAGAGTAGGCGTTCGTGGACGGTGGCCTCCCCTCCTCAATGTCAGAATCTAATATTATACTTATCCAAAAGGAAGGGAAGGATCAACTAGAGGTAGCCTCATACAGACCAATCTCCTTGCTTTGTTCGGATATTAAAATCCTAGCAAAGGTATTGGCAACCAGACTAAGCAAATGTATTGACAAACTGATACACCCAGACCAAACAGGATTTATTCCTCATAGGTCTACCAGTAATAATATTAGGAGAGCATATTTGAACTTGCAGACCCCAGTTGTAGACCGGGATTCCAGAGCAGTTATGTCTCTGGATATCGCTAAAGCTTTCGATAGCTTGGAGTGGGGCTACCTCTGGGGAATAATGGATAAATTTGGGTTTGGCCCGATTTTTGTCAAGTGGGTAAAAATCTTGTATAGTTATCCATCAGCTAAGATAAAGATTAACAATGAGTATACAGACAGTCTGACATTGGAGAGGGGCACAAGGCAGGGGTGCCCGCTATCCCCCCTCCTGTTCGCCCTGGCAATGGAACCGCTGGCGGAGGCTATAAGGAGGGCACCGGGCATACGGGGTTTTAGGAGGAAGGATAGCAAAGAAAGAATCGCACTCTACGCGGACGATGTCCTGGTATTCCTGGGTGATACGGGTCCATCTCTGGAAAAAATGATGCAATTGGTAGAAGGATTTGGGAAAGTATCGGGCCTAGTAGTTAACTGGGACAAATCCTCATTACTACAGATCGACCCAATCAATAACCCCCTCTCTGATGACCTCCCTGGGCTAAAAGTAACTGATAGGATAAAGTACCTGGGAATAGTAATGGCTAGCGACCCCAACGATTACATTTGGGATAACTTGGTACCTTTACTCACGAAGCTTAAAAGAAAATGCGATATCTGGTGTCGGCTTCCCCTGTCGTTGGCAGGGCGTTCAAACCTGATCAGAATGATCTGGCTACTACAAATTCTCTACATTCTCCATAACTCCCCGGTATGGATCGGGAGAAAATGGTTTATAAAAATAGACTCTTTATTTAGGGACCTTATCTGGAAGAAAGGCCAGGCCAGGATTAAACTGCAGACACTACAGCGACCTATCGGGGAGGGTGGTTTAGCAATTCCCCATCCGTATGGATATTTTTTAGCTGCTCAAATGCAGCACCTAGGGGGCTGTGAATCCCTGAGTGAACCAAGTGCTAGCAACAAAATAATGCTGGAAGGCAGCCCACATAGGCGCTTGGCAGATGCACTTGAGGCTGGCTATTTCCAGAGAAAGTCACCAACATTTAAATTAGTAAACAAAACCTGGCAGACAGTTAAGATGATTATGGGGTACAGGGGCATTACTGAGTATTTGCCAATATGGTCTAACGAATCCCTGGGGGAATTAAGGGCTATAGAAAATAACCCTGTTTGGGAAAGTCATGGAATCCATAGACTAGCGCAGTTATATACTGACATTAATCTGAAATCCTTTATGTAACTTAGAACGGAATTTGGAATCCCATACAATACATTCTATAAATACCTGCAGATAAGACACGCGCTGAGTACTCAATTTAAGTCCTCCCCTATGGAGCGAAGTAAAACACCTCTTCTCAATAAGGTTGTTAAAGAAACAAACACTAAGGGGTTGATTGGAGCTGTGTATACACAGCTAGTGGAAAAGATATTGGCCCAAGGGATGTCCGCTGGGTCCAGAGTGGGTTGGGAGGCGGATGTGGGGAAGTTGTCGGACGCCCAGTGGAAAAAAATACTAGAATCTGGGCAGATGGTGTCCGTCTCTCCCTCACAGAAGGCCTCACACCTACTCCTTATACATAGAGCATATTACACCCCTAGAAGATTATATAGATTTGTGAGTAGACCAGACGACAGATGCCCTAGGTGTTGCAGGACAGGGGATCTTATACACATGGTTTGGAGATGTCCAAAATTGGTAAGATACTGGACGGAAGTGGTCAGGACAATTAACCGCAGATTTAAAGTTAGTTTGGATCTAGACCCCAGGGTATGCGTGCTGGGACTGGTGGGAGATATTATGGGTCATACCAATACAACTACTGCCATAGTTAGATGCCTATATCAGGCGAGAAAGTTGATAGCTCAATCCTGGCTCTCAAAAAAAACCCCATCTATGGATCAATGGCTTAAAACAATGGATTCCCTGGTCTGGACAGAAAGGACAGTATACACTAAAAAAGGGAACTACAGAAAATTCATTGGTATATGGAAGCCCTGGTTGCAGGAGCTGAATACTCGATACTTATTCTGAATTAACTATCTTTGAACCCCTGACGTACACGGGGGCGAATAATTAGCCCGGGCCGTAAAAGCCAGAGTGCTGGAACAGGCCCCATCAGGGCCTAAACAGATATAGTATGTCGCGAGTTCTAGAGTTTTTTTTTTTTTTTTAACTCTAACTTATGTGTTGGTTATAAGATAAGGGAGGGGAAGGGGGTGGTAAGGGGATCAGAAGATAAAGGGGGGGTGGGAAAAGCAGGGAGGCTAAGGGGGATGGGAAAAAAGGGGGGAAAAAGTAGCACATTATAAAATATTGTCACTTATATACATGTCAACGCTTGAAATCACCACAGAGCACAGTAGACACGCGAGGTATTGTGTTATACTATAATGTTTGAATTATGTCTCATTAATTGTGATAAATGCACCTTAAAAGTACTCTGTTATGTAAAGTTTGTAATTTTTTTTCTTCTTTTTATACTGCTACAAAAATAAAAGCAATCAAAAAAGAAAATCCAATGGAAAATGTCCGATGGAGCCCACACACGGTCGGAATTTCCGACAACACGCTCCGATCGGACATTTTGTGTGTACAAGGCATTACAGTGAGAAAAAACCCAAGTCAAGCACAGAGAAATTTCATATTTTAGGAGGCCCAAGATTGTGGGAATCATGTTGCCATTTACAGTCCGCTAGAGGTGTGGATCTATGTGTGTGGAGGCTCTAGGGACCTTTATGCAGAGTAGCGGTCAAGAGGATCATGTAGTGACTGGAACCTGAGTTGATAAAGCGTCTTTGAAGAAAGGGAGGGGTGTAAGGAGAAAGAGGAGAGGGGAGGGGGGCGGGGGTCCAGGGTATATTATTTAATGTTGGCTTCATGTTGTTCTAGGTAACTGTGGGAGAAGTGGTGTCAGAGGTGTTTGTTGATTGCGAGTCTTTATCGTGTGACCAGCATGCCCAGGTTTTTCTGTAATTGGCTGGGGTGTCTTTAGATTGCTGTATGAGGTTTTCCATTTCAGCCACTCTGTCCACTCGTTGTATCCATTCTATGATCGTGGGGGGAGATATACTTCTCTAGTGTATTGGGATACATTGGTTTGCTGCATTAATGAGGTGAAGCATAAGAGATTTTTTGTACTTCGATTGTGGGATGGAGGTGTGGTGTAGTAGGAATTGAGCGAAGTCTGGGGTATATGTCGTAATTTGTGTGATTAGGTGATGAATTTCTATCCAGTAGGGTTTGATGAGTGGGCATTCCTACCAAATGTGGAGTAACATGCCGTTTGCTGCGTTACATCTCCAGCATGTCGGAGAGAGGTCGGGGTAGAATTTGTGAATTTTGTCAGGGGTCCTGTACCATTTTGTGAAAATTTTATATCTGTTTTCTTGTGTTGAAACATTAATAGAGCCTTTGTGGATATGATTGTATATGTGCCCCCATTCTTCAGAGGTTAGGTCTTGTTGTAGGTCAGTTTCCCATTGTTGTACCATTTTGTCTTCTTTAAGTTTGTGAGTCGAGAATAGGAGCGCATAGACGTTTAAAATTAAATGTCGTTGGGGTTCTTCACTGTTGCATAGATGTTCGAAAGGTGTGGGTTCTCTGTGTAGAGATGCATTGGATGTAAAGCTTTGAATAAAATGTCGGATTTGCAGATATTTATAGAAAGGGATGTGGTAGTCTGGGAATTTGGAGGACATGGCTTGGTGTGTCAGGAGTTGTCCATTTTGAAAAAATTGTTGTATTTGAAGTCGAGGTCTATGTGGGTCTATCGTTGGGATGCATAAAGTCAGGCCCGGTTAAAAGTCGGGATTGTCTTCTAGAGGGGTCATGGGTCCAGGTGTAGGTTGCAGGTGCAAGTGTTTGCATGCCGTTTTAAAGTTCATCAGTGTAGCGTTAAGTAATGGATGTGATTTGATTTCTTTTGAAATCTTGTTAGGTTTCATCCAAGGTAGGTGTTTTAGTGGGATTGAGGTAAATGCTTGTTATAGCTGGGTCCAGTTTTTGTTGTGGCTATGTATATGCCAGTCGACAATTCTGGTCAGGTGGCATGCCCAATGGTACTTTTGGATGTCTGGTAGGCCTTGTCCTCCCTGTAATTTGGGGAGTGTCAGTCTGACCCAACTCAGCCTGGGCGTTTTGGATGACCATATTAGTGTTCTACACATACTTTTATATGCAGAAAAGAATGATATTGGGAGCTTCATGGGGATGGCTTTAAAAAGATAGAGCAATCGGGGTAATACGTTCATTTTCAGAATTGCTGTGATGGGCTTCGGCTGAATGTCCGTGTATGGACGAGGGAGAGTTCCCTGTCCATGTGAGCGGTGAGAGTTCAATTCCGGATTAGGAGGTTGATCGACGGGGGTTCTTGCATCCAGGGTCCAGTGGTTGGGTGATCGGATGTTCTCCACGTTGACTTGTGGGGTTCTGAGTGCAAGCCATCGTGCATCCTGTATGGGATATGGCCCAAAAAGGAAGTCTGGGGACACGTGACTAGTGCTTTCTGCGTAGATTCAGAAGTCGATCGTTGAGCATTATGGGGTTTGTAGTTTAGGGTATACATTGAGTGCGTGGACACTGCCTAAATCCATCGTAATGCCTCAGTACGTGGGGGTTATTCTGTGGTGCATGCAGGTATATTATAAAGGCACTGTGGGTATGGGAAGCATACCACAGTGTCTGTTCTTGAACGTTGAACAACAGTCAGAAAATTAAAACTTCAAAAATGAAACATGAACAGGCCGAACGTGGCGAAACAGCAACGGTGGATTACTGAGTACCTGCAGGGAAGTTTAACGGTCCCGTCTGGCTCTCCTTGAGCTGGGAGAGTTGGAGGGGCTGGAGTTGTGGTCAGGAATGCGATGAGCAGTTTATGAGCCGGAGCTGAGGGAGAGCGTCTCCTTCTGTATCTGGTGCCTTGCGTCTCCATGGGCTCCTCAGGCGGTGTTCCCTCCTCACAGCAGATTGGCGAAAGTCAGCGTACCAATTAGGCACTTCCACCAGTGGGATATTTAGGGTGTCACAAAAGTAAGGAAGATCTTCAGGGACCTTCAGAAGTGCCGTATGACCTTGAGTAGTGGCCGTGAGGCAGAAAGGGAACTTCCATTTGTAGGTAATGCCCTTAGAGTGGAGAGTGTCCAGTAGGGGTCTCAGGTCTCTGCGATGTTGAAGCGTTATGCCTGAGAGACCTTGGTAAATTTGGACAGTCTTCCGTTCATGTATGATTTGTGGTTTACCTCTGGCCTGTCTGAGGATTTCTTCTTTAGTTTAAAAATCGACTAGGCAGCAGATTATATCCCTCGGGGATCTGTGTCCCGTCCTTTGGGTCTCAGAGCCCGGTGGATCCTTTCTATGTCGATGGGGGTCTGGTGGGGTCTATTCAAAAGACCATTGAATAAACCAGTGATTGAGGGTGATATTTGGTCCCCCTAGATTGTTTCGGGGAGTCCTCTGATCCTCAAGTTATGGCGTCTGCCTCTATTGTCGAGGTCTTTGAGGTGCCTTTGCATATCCCACATATGGAGGGTGTGATTGTCGACCTGCTGTGTGGTCCTGCGGAGCTGTGTGTCCTGGCGCTCTGCCATCTTTTCCGTGGCCTGCACTCTGTCAGTGAGCGCACGGATGTCCAGGTGTAGTTCCGATATTGCCGCCAAGAGTGTATCTTTTATGTCCATGGGAATCGTCCGCAGATCGTGGATGTTCAGGTGAGGTTGTGGTGGTATCTCCAAGTCGTCTCTGTCTGCGGAGATGGGGGGGAGAGTGACAGGTGGTGATCCCAAATGTGAGAGAGTTGCAGTCTGTGAATTCCTGAGGTGGGAAGACGCCATGTTTCCTCTGCCTGAATGGAACATGTCTGGGATATTGTGGCCTGTATTCCCCGGTTGTTCTCTGGGTGAACGTGACCGAGAAGCAGATGAGTTCCGCGAGGCAGTCCTCATTTGTTTAGCCAGGTTTGGGTTGAATATTCCTCTGTTAGGCTGAGTTCAGGCCGTGTAGTAGCAGGAGCCTCTGATCTAAGCAGCCATCTTCATGCCAGGTCAGGCCACACCCCCAATGTCATGGCATTTGTTAAGTTACCATGAAATGAGATTAGAAGGTAAAAGTAAAACATAGAGGCTACAATCTGTCTGAAGATGAACGTGAGGCTCTTCAATTCCTGGCATCGAACTCCATGATCACAATAAAGCCTTCCAATAAGGGGGGTAATATCGTGATCATGGATAATGAGAAATATGTTGACATGTGCGAGAAAATCCTTAAAAATAAACAATGGTACTGTCCTATTCCAACTACCAAAATCATGGGTTTCCAAAAAGAATTTTATGAATTGGTAGACAGTGCTTATGCCAATAATGTGATATCTAAGAATGATTGGGAATTCATACGTACAGATTTTCCACGTACTGCATACGTTTTACTCGTTGCCAAAGATTCATAAAAATGTACAACACTCTTTGGGTAGACCAACTATCTCAGGGAACAGATCACTCACAGAGAACTTAAGTAGATTTGTTTGTTGATATCTCCGCCCGCACGTATTCAACCTACCGAGTTATGTACGTGATACGATACATTTATTGCAAAACATAGATGGACTCTATGTTCCTCCCACGGATCTACTGGTCACCATCGATGTTGAGGCACTTTATAGCTCAATTCCCCATGATCAGAGGCTAGCCTGTATTGAACCTACTATTTCTCAGACTAGCAAAGATGATCGTACATTGAATCAATTTGTCATTGATGCACTGTATTTCATTTTACAATATAAATATTTTTCCTTTAACGGTTCTCACTTCCTCCAGGTGCAGGGCGTAGCGATGGGGACTTGTTGTGCCCCATTCTATGCCAATCTGTACCTTGGGGAGTGGGAACGTATGATTGATATATCAGAGAACCTCTCTCCTTTAATGGATTGTGTGCCACTCTGCTATAGATACATAGATGATATCTTTATGGTTTGGAATGGTTCCACTGAACTACTCCATTCCTTTTTTCAATCCATCAATGACAACATTTTCAATTTAAGTTTCACTATGAATCATGACATAGATACCATTACTTTTCTGGATGTCCAGATACACAAGGGCAAGGATGGTCTTTTAACCAGAAGCCGTTTTCGAAAACCTACGGCAGGCAACTGTATCCTACACGCTAGCATCTTCCACCCTCGACCTCTGGTCATCTCAATACCTACCGTACAGCCAGTATTTGAGGATTAGACGGAACTGTACAGAAGCTACCGTCCTTAAAAGGGAAGCAGATGCATTAAAATTAGGCTGCTAGGACGAGGCTACTCACACACTTGCCTCAAAAAGGCATTTAAGTGAGCATGTGCTAATACACATCACAATCTACTATATAATAAAACCAATATATCAAAAACAACGGGTCCTATTCGAATCATCACCAGGTTTTCTAATTAACACCAAGAAATTAGGAGGATCGTAAAAAAGTACTGGCAGATCCTAGAAGGAGTCAAGTCAGGGGTCTCCGAAATGAATATGTAGTCAATGATGTTCCTTTATGGAGGTTCCTTATTTTGTAACCATCAGTAAGTGTTTGGGTTTCTTTTCTCTCACTAATGGTCACTGTGATCTGTTTATAAAACATAAACTATAACTCATGTCTCTCGATAGATTCTTAAAAAATTTCTACCCCTTCGTAGATATTTTTATATTTGGATCCATTTGGCTTTAATGGTTTCTGTTTCTGTCTTTGTAGTTTATGCAAAGTGAATATGTAATGTCAGCTATGTAGTTTTCTAGTATTATTAGATCTTCATTAGGAATAATGATAATAATAATAATAGCAACAATGTTTTCTGGAGTTCTCTGTCCTCTCTTTTTTCTGTGCATTTATGGCTGTGCCCCCATTTTCACTTTTGCCCACTAGATGGGGTTTGGCTCTTGGCGTCCCTGTGACGGTCATTCAGTGCACAAAGGCTGTCGGGTGACTACGTCATCACGCCGGTCTTTGTTTCACTGGTTGCCATGCGATCGGCCTATTCCGGCCGCTCTGGCACCATTATGCGCTGGTGGACGGATGACGTGGGTCTCTGTCACCTAGCACAGGGCATGGTTTCCCCCCCAGTGGGCGGAACCCAAGCGCCTCATGGACTCGGCGTTCTGCGCCGAGCACTCCATGGCCTACTGACTGCGACTGTGCTGCGTTCCGCTTGCTTGGAGAGGGGTATTTGGTGGATGCCCACCTGCTGCCGATGACGGACCGCACCTGTGTTAATGCCCCACCCCTTTGTTAGGGGTGTTCTCCCTTCAGCCCTCCCCTTTCTTTTCCTCCCTTGCTCCAAGTATTTATAAGCCAGCAGGTGCTAGTGCACACTCCTGCTGCCTCTTTTACTACAACCAGTCCTGCTGAAAGCAAGGATATTTACATGATAGGCCACCTATGGGGTACGTTCTATCCACATCATTAAAGGTTCTAGTCCAATGAGGATATATTTTAAATCTATGGGGTTTGGGTTTGCCCTTCTGTCTGGATGTGCATTCTTAGGTCATCCTTTTAAATGTTTGACCATTAGGTTGTGTATAGTTATTGGATGTTCATGTGCATATTGATAGATTTATTTGAACTTGATATATGCACAGATTGTATACGCATTATATATGCGTTGTTGATAGCAACTTACCATCTTACACCTTCCATTATAGATATAACTCACTGATTAAAGATATAGAGAGTCACTTTCAAAGGCGATTCTCCAGGCACCCCCTTTTGGTGGAGATTGTTCCCCTGTAACATCAACTCCGAAGTAAGCTGATCTATAAATCCTTTTACTTGTGTTATTCTTTCGTGTTCAAATTTGACACTATGGATCACTAATGTGCATATTTATGTACATTGTCCTCTATATACCAATATTTTACTGTCTTTACTTTTAGACTAGACAAACTAGCAACAAGATCTTATCCTTTGGCCTTACGCTGTAGATCTACCAAGTGAGGTGGGTTGAGGTCACGCACTAGAGAAACAACCCCTTGCCATTTTTTCCTTCCCCTTCTTTCTCTCCCCCCTTTTTTTTCCCCTTTCCCCCTCCCTCCTTCTCTTTGCTCCTGATAAAGAGGAATAACGCATGACCTTGAAATGCATTGAGTATCACTCTGTCTATTCATACACAAGGGATGTAAATGAGTGGTTACTTGATCTCATTATGAACAACATATTATATCAACTGTAATTTTGTAAATGGTCGATACATCAAAAGTTGTGTCCAATTTTGTATTTTGCATTATTAAATTTGTAACTTTATATCTATTTTTGCATATGTTTTTTCTGGAGTCATTGCCCTTTAAAGTCCCACCAGAGGGTCTTCTGTTGTTTTCTGTGCCTTATATTAGGAATGTGGGCAATGTCTCCTATACCCTACTAGAATTGATCTAATTTATCTATTAGTAGATCCACGTATATCACATATAACACTGCCTGCAGGACCATAGAAACAAAGAATATGCTGACCACAGACATGTCAGATCCTGATGGAGATTCACCACAAATAAAGTTCATCAGCTGGCAGAAAAGAATGTAAGAGATGCAAACAAAGAGGCAGGATATCAGGGGGGGGGCGTGGCTACCGCGCTGGTGTACGGACGCATGACCTGTTATCTCTGCTCTAACATCAGGCATCGAACCAGTTCGTAGCGATTCAGTCCGCTCATCTCAGCACCAGCACTCAGATAACGACCCATATCACCCCAGGAGATGACTAGGAAATGGCAAAACTCCTCACAGCTGAAGAAATTGAGAGATTTCTTCCCCCCTAAGAATCACAACCTTATCCAAGATGACGCCGCCGGCTGCTCTCCGGTCACATCAATCGGATCACACTCAGCCACGCCGAGCCCGAGCTCCAGAACAGGACTACACTGTCACTCTCCAGATGCCTCTACTCCACTCTCCGGCAGTCCAGCCAAATCGAGACCCCGCATGTCTGCTGACTCACAAAACCATAAGGTTAGTACAGACCAGGGCTGGTTGGAAGACACAAGGGAGATGGCTGACTCAATTAACTCCTTCTCCACTGTAAACCAGCCTCTCTCAGACACAACCTTAAGAGACATGCTGGTCTCCCTACGCAGCTCCCTACATGCAGACATGATGGAATGTATGCGGAACTTTAAAGTGGAAGTGGGAGAACTAGGAGGCAGAGTAGATCATGTCGAAAAAAAGATGGGTGACTATGCAACATCATACAACACTCTAGTAGTCGCACACAATGAGCAATCAGATGAGGTGACATGGCTTAAAGAGAAAGTCGCGGACCTCGAGGACAGATCACGTAGAAACTACGTAAAGCTGCGTGGAGTCCCAGAAAATGTCCAGCCCTTACAACTGTGCCAGTATGCTCAAGAATTTATGTCGGCCTACTTACCATCAGTCCCCTCTTTGGAGCTAGTCATTGATACGATCCACCGACTACCCAAACCAGCACACCTGCCAGACATTATTCCCAGAGACGTTCTGATGCAGGTGCATTTTTTCCACGTTAAGGAACAATTTTTGCTTGCCCTCAGGAAAAATGCACAACCCCCTGAGCAATATTCTAATATTCAAATGTTTGCAGATCTTTCACAGTTTACTATGCAAAAGCGCAAATCATTGCTAACTGTGACTAAAGCCTTACGTAACCATAATATTGTTTACAGATGGGGATACCCAACGAAGCTTATCATTACCCATGACAGCAAAACCTCGGTGGTTACTAATCTAGAAGAAGGTCTATCTTTGCTGCGAACATGGGATATAGTCCCAGAGCAAACCCCTGACAGATCCACCTCCACATCTAGGTTGGACAACCAAAACGAATGGCAGGTCATGTCACACAAAAGGAAACCGAGTAAACGTGACACCCAATCACCTCGATTGACATAAGCTACCCAATGCTACGAGATTCCTGAAACCATATGGAACTAATAATCCACGAAGCTCCCCTCCTAAATAATGTGCAGTACATCTGCCATTGGATTCCAGGTGGAACCCCACTTTTTTATACACCAGTTTCATTCTTGTTTGTTGACTTTCTGGTTTTTACTTTTTTTACTTTTTCTACTTCTTATCTCTTACCCTTCCTCGTTGGTGATGGAACGTAAGATCATACATGTGAAGGAAACCTATCCCTCTACGAAGCTCACAGGACACCACTCAAGAATCCTGGAACCCTGCTCTGGACTTCCTAAGGTACCAATATCTCCTTACCCCACACACCTTACATGGCAGTTAAAGTGACCTCCTTTAACGTCCATGGCTTGAACCACCCTGCTAAAAGAGCCTCAGTTTGGAGGGAAGCTCTCAAACTGAATTCAGACATCTTATGTCTACAAGAGACACATTGGCAACCTCATAAATTCCCAAATTTTCGCATAACAAATACCCCCACATTTTTCACCCATCAGCTTCCAAAAAACAAATGGGAATTCTAATTGCCATCAGAGACTCTGTGGCTTTCTCCCTACAGGAGACCCACATGGACTCAGAAGGTCGATACCTAGTCTTGATCGGCGAATTCAACAACCACCTGTACACAATAGTCAACCTTTATGCGCCCAACACACACCAACTCCGCTTCTTGAAAAAACTATTCAATAAGATCAACATAATCAAAAAAGGAGCAGTCATAATGTGTGGGGACTACAATGTCACGGTAGACTACAGGATGGACACTACCTCCAAATAAAGGCGCCCTCTACCTTCAATTCAACATATGCTCCATGCCGAAGAGATGTATGATGCTAGGAGGTGTCAGCATTCCAACGAGCGCGATTATACCTTTCATTCCTCCAGGCATAATTCGTACTCACACATAGACTTAATCTTAGTGGACAGAGCTCTGCTACAAAAGATCTCCTCCTCTGCCATACATGACATTACGTGGTCAGACCACGCTCCTGTGTCTATTATGGTAGAGGAGGGACATCCATCGGCCCCAGCTTATATTTGGCGAGCTAATCCTTGTATTTTTCAACAGCCCTCACAAACTGCCCTTGTGAACAAACACTTGATGGAATATTTCGCTTTTAATGCTACCTCTGTAACTAATCCATTTGTTATGTGGTGTGCCCATAAGGCATATATTAGAGGCATTTTGCTCCAGATAAGCTCGCGGATAAAGAGGGAGAGGACACAAAAATTAGACACTCTTTTAAAAGATATTAACCTCCTAAAGGCTCAAAACAAAAACTCACCTGGTCCTAGCACAGCAAACAAACTAATCCAACTGCATTCGGATCTCAGGCTCTTGTTGTTAGAACAATATGACAAGCATATTCAATTTCTTAAATTGAATCATTATGCTTCTGGCAATAGAGCCAGCAAATTTCTGGCCCAGAGGCTAAAAAACACAAATGAAAATCCCCTATCTGATCCGCAACTCAGACAATAGCAAAATACTCAACCCAAAAGAAATGGCAAAACACTTTCGCTGAATATTACTGCTCCCTTTATAATTTAAAGGAAGACCCCAACACACAACAACCTTCAGATGACGCCATTCAATCTTTTTTGGCTGACCTCTCACTACCCTCCCTCTTAACACCACAATTAGAATTTCTCTATTCACCTATAGCGGAGACTGAGATCCGAAAGGCAGTAAAAACATTACCCAGTGGTAAATCTCCAGGACCAGATGGGTTACCAAATAGCTATTATAAGACATTTTGTGAAGTCCTCTCCCCCGCACTGAAAGAAATCTATTCCGAAGCGATGTCCTCTGCCTCGTTCCCCGCTGAAATGCTCAAAGCATATGTAGTCACCATTCCAAAGCCAGGTAAGGACCCTATAACACCGGCCAGTTTTAGGCCTATCTCCCTACTAAATACAGATGTGAAACTGTAGACCAAAATCCTTGCCCACAGACTTTTATCAATTATACCGACCGTGATCAGTCCAGATCAAACGGGTTTCACCAAAGGAAGACAGGCATCTGACGCCACAAGGAGGGTTATTGATATCATCCACTATGCTGAGTCCTGTCGGATGCCTTCTCTGCTACTCTCTTTGGATGAGGAGAAGGCATTCAACAGGGTCCCTTGGGGATATATGACACAGACACTTAAAAAATTTGGATTCTCAGGCCCCATCCTCTCAGCTATCTTAGCCCTGTTCTCCTCGCCATGTGCACAAGTATATACTTCTAACACCCTCTCTCTTCCTTTCCATATTGCCAACGGTACCAGACAAGGATGCCCCCTATCCCCCTCAATATTCAATCTCCTTATAGAACCTCTAGCAGAAAAAAAATTAGGAGCACACCCAGGCACGCCAGGATTCTCCCTCTTACGTAAATCTCACAATATCAATCTATTTGCAGACGACATCATTCTTCTTCTAATATCACCACATACATCCCTAAAATGTGCCCACGATATTCTTAATAATTTCAGCCAGGTGTCTTACTATAAAGTAAACTTCCCAAATTCCCTAATATTAGGTTTGAATCTCCCCTCCTCTCTTAAGTCTGATCTACAGAATAATTTCCCATATACATGGAACTCATCTAGTATTCGATATCTGGGATTACAAATAACGTCTGATTCCTCAAAACTAGCAGATGCCAACTACAATCCACGGATAGATAAATTCACTAAAGAAACTAAACGCTTAACCAAAGTAGAATTATCTTGGTCGGGACGCCACGCATATTTCAAAATGCTTCTTCTACCCCAAATTTTATATGTATTTCGTACATTAGAAAGGTGTAGAAATTGCGCCAACTCCTAAATGTGGATAAAGCAGCCGACACAGCAATATGACCGTTGCAAATGAGAATTAAAATTAAAAAAGTGTGGCGCTAGTGGATGGTGAAACTCCTGTTGCTAAACAGGTAAAAATAGTTTTTGAGGAGGAGTGAAAACACTTTTAGTGTAAATTTGTGAAGTGAAAAGTAGTTATTTTGTAAAGCATCCAAAAAAAATTTCGTACATTACCCATTCCACTTAAAAATACCCACCTCCAATCGCTTAACTCCCTCCTCAAACACTACATTTGGGGATCTAAAAGACCCAGATGCTCTAGAGCCTTCCTAGTTAAACATAGATCGGCTGGCGGGATGGGCCTAATTTTTATTTTTATTTATTTATTTCAGGTACTTATATAGCGCCGTCAATTTACGCAGCGCTTTACATATACATTGTACATTCACATCAGTCCCTACCCTCAAGGAGCTTACAATCTAAGGTCCCTAACTCACATTCATACATACTAGGGACAATTTAGACAGGATCTAATTAACCTACCAGCATGTCTTTGGAGTGTGGGAGGAAACCGGAGTACCCGGAGGAAACCCACGCAGGCACAGGGAGAACATGCAAACTCCAAGCAGGTAGTGTCGTGGTTGGGATTTGAACCAGTGACCCTTCTTACTGCTAGGCGAGAGTGCTACCCACTGCACCACTGTGCCACCCTTAATTGATATTAAAGACTACCACCGAGCATCCTTGCTTGCTCAACTCAGATACTGGATCTCACCATCTCCAGATATCCTCTGGAGCAACATAGAACTGGCCCTTAGCCCAACCCAAGATCTCCGACTGCTCTTACTACTCGATATATGGAAACCGTACCCCCTACGATTATTTCCACTAACCAGTCAGGCTTCCTTATCAGCATGGAGAGAACTCCATAAATCAACTTAATTTTCCCCTAATGATACAGATATACCAATTCCAATAACTATTCTAAACCATGCCATTCCACATTCCAATTTCTCAAACTGGCCCACTAAAGGTATCTCCCTGATTACTGACCTATATGTAGATAACACACTTAAATTATTTAGTGCACTGGCTGAGGAGAACACTTTACCCCTAGTCGATCACTATAAATATGTCCAACTTACTCATTTCTTAAAATCCTTGAAATCACCCCACATACTTATACCAGATTTGGTGTGGCAATTTTACACAAAAACCCCTAACACTCCCAAAGGAATATCTTTTTTTTATAATCTCTTTCAAAATAAGACTTCCTTTACTAAACTCCCACCTTTTAATAAATGGGAACTAGAACTGGGAGAATCCTTTACAAATGCTCAATGTAAAATTGCATTCAGAACTACTTATAAGGCATCTCGGTGTGTAAATCATTGGGAACTCTCCCTGAAAATAGCTCAAAGATGGTACCTCACACCCTACAGGTTATCTTAATTCTCCTCCTCCAATTCACCACTTTGCTGGAGAACATGTGGGGAGGTGGGAAACATTTTACATGTGTTTTGGTCGTGTAAGCATCTCACTAGCTTTTGGAAAAGTGTATTTAAATGTATATCACGTATCACAGGAATCTTAAAACCACCGAATCCTGGGTTGGCACAATTAAACCTAGGTATCGAAAGCTTTCCTCCTTGTTTCCGTACAGTGGTCACACATATACTCTTGGCCGCCAGATCACTAATTATCAAAAATTGGAAATCAAATATAGTACCCAGCGTATCTGAGGTTTTTGCAATTACACAAACGAATTATGTTTACGAATCATTACTGGCCGCTAGAACCGAACAGAGTCCTTCCTTTGATAAACAATGGAAAATATGGTCAGACTGGTTTAAAAAAGAGTAAAGATTTTGGTGTGCCAAGGGTATATCATCACTCTCTTAATATATTGATATTTGTCTTTGAAAACATTGTTATAAGAGTAATACTAGTCCTCTCTATGCATCACCTAATTGAGAATAGTTAATGATAAACTGTTACTATGCTTCCATCACCCTATCCCCCTCCCCATTTCCCTACTCTTTCCTTCCCTCCTCCTCCCCTTCCTACTTCTTCTCTCAATTCATATTATTGTTGCATGGAAATGCACTACTCTACATAGAAGAACAAATATACCAGTCCATTATGGATAAGAGTGTAATAGGATTGAAAGAACTAACCAACCTCAGGAATTTATGCTCTGAGTACTTTCCATCTTATTGTGTGTTCCCATGCTTTTGTACTTTTGTACTACATGTAAAACTTTGTACTATGTTTTGTACTTTGTAAAACCTTTAATAAAAAATAATTGAAAAAAAAAAAAAGAGGCAGGATATCCAGGGCATCATTGACCATATGAGATATGTGTGCATCAGGTTCACCTATGACAAATGAGCTACACATATTAGATATTGCTGCATCTGCTGGAGTGGAAGAAATAACTCTAGGGCCCTCATTCATGGTTAACTTTGGCTAGATGATCTGTAAAGGCTTCTAAAGTGTTAATTATGATCAGTTTTGGGTACCATAGTTTGTCACCATTTTCAAGAGCGTGCACAATTTTAAGGCTTGACTTGTTTGGTATCTTTTTACTTGATGTAATCTCCCCTTTTCTATTTTACTAAAAAAAACGACCAATATGTTGTGTTTGTGTGCATTAAACTTTAATTTATTGCATTATTTTTACTGAAAATATGGGTTTTTTTCTTCCCCGTGATTTTATAGTGATGTGCAGAATGACCTCACTCTTGGAAAATGACTACCAGCTAGGGTGGGAGGACCTAATGGAGGTTTAGAACACATAAACGCCAACTATATGAAGACCTCCTGAATTGCTATTCAGTAGGAACATGGATGCAAATTGGATTGGAATGTGTTGACATTGGCCACTAACATTTCACTCTGTGTGACATTCTGGGTCCAGTAAATTGACTAGATACAGGGTGAATTCCACGTTTCTAATTTTAGCTAATTTACTTACTACTAATGAGTGGTATGAATTAAATCAGTGTGACTAATGATAGAGGCTTTGAGTAGTACAACAGTAATAAAGTGAGAGGAGACCCATTTTCTTACTTCAAAAAAAAAAGAGAAACTTCAAGGAAAGAACTATTTGGAGAAATAAGTCACTGTGTTGGGTAGACCTAAAAAAAGTTACTTGATTTCTTAAGGAAAAATGGATAACCAGTACTGAAAGCTTCACTTATGTTTAAGTATGACTTCTTTATTTTACAACACTAATTTAATTATTTAACTAATTAAAACATTTAAAAATGTTCACTGGCCTTTATGTTTATTTTAAGCCGACAGCTTTTCTAAAATGTTATAAAATAACATTTACTTTTAGAAAACGTACACTGTTAATAACTGTATGTCTAATGGAAGTGCTATATTTGACTTTCTAGTGGTAAGATATACTAACAGTCTCCTCTAAAGTGTTTACCTGGCTGTGTCGCAGCTGACTCAGAGAACTGGAATCTGTTAATGCATCCTACTTTAATCCTTTATCCCTTACAGCTCTTCAAAACTTGCCTAACCTTCACATGATTAATAGTCAATTACCAGTGATTGGAAAATGCATAACAATATCTATGCCTGTTCTGCATTTATGTACGTTAAGCAACATAATTGCCTTTCTTGACTTGGAAAATACATGTACATTCTTTAAAGATGCTTGTAAAGTGTATTAAGATATGCTTTCTGTGCCAGTCTGCATATTTTATACTGAGTAATAAGAAAGATTTAATACTCAGTGAAGTGAAATAAAAGTAACTCTTCCTTTTCCAGACAAATTCTTAACCTTATTTAAATTACTTTTAGCAAATATGTGATTATGATATAACATTATATTTTTTTTGTACTCGCTGTAAAATTATTTTCTCTGTGTTCATTGGAAGATACAGCTCTGCTTTAAATTATTTATTAATAAATCATTACCACCAGGTACACTGCCACCTGTAGGAATAAAACTCTAGGTACAACTAAAGCACAAAGGAAAGCCCAGGGGCAGCCCCTGCTGCTGGCCCGAACCCCCACACTGTGAAACAAGCTTAGTTAATGAAACAGCAGAGCAAAAAACAAAATATTTTAATATACAGCCAACAGCAAAGCCAGAAAGTGTTGGTGATGTGTCCTCCAATAAACACAGAGCAAAAACTTTCATGATTAGTTAGATTGAGTAAAAAAAAATACTATTTTCAATTATGTTAATTGGAAGACACTGCTTTAGATCATTACTACTGGGACAACCCAAAGCAGTGCCACCAACAGGGTGGTAAAAATAAAATGCAAAACCAAATTAGTGAACCCAGAGAAAAAACATACAGACTATTCGCACTGCCACATGAAAAAAAATAAAAATAAAATCAATCTTGATGATGGAAAGCCCAGGAAGCAATTACCATGGCAATATAATGCTTTATAAGTAAAAAAAAATAATTCTTGGTGCTTGAAAGCATACACAAGGACAATAGTTTATAGAATCTAGAAGAAGATAGTAGCCCCACATATTGATGGGGACAAGAGCCTCTTCCCAAAAATGCTGGGCTGTTGTTGTGAGGGTATGTTCCCTGTTGTAGATCAGCTGTCAATCACGACACCCGTTGCACCACCGGGCCTGAAAAAAAAACACTCCGCCTGCAACGAAGGCTAACCACCAAATGCCTGCTCCGCCGCTTGACAGTTCTTCATTGGTAAGGGGCGGGGCAACCTGGTGATGTCACCTGGTGACACTGCCCCCTTGTGACATCACTGACCGATGCATGCTGGGTCAGTGACATCACAAGGGGGCAGTGCCATCAGGTGACATCACCAGGGGGCCCCACTCCTTACCTATTTAGGAATTGTCAAACGGCAGAGCAGGCATTCGGCGGTTAGCCTTCGTCATGGGCGGAGTTTTTTTTCTTTTTTTAGGTTCGGCAGTGCTGCAGGCATTGTGATTGATGATGGATCTACATTGGGGAACATTGTTTTTTATTGTTTTATAAAGGAATTCTCAAAAACTGCCTCCTGTCTTTATTTATTTTTGACACTTTTTTTGTTGAATGGGTAGGGGTACAATGTACCCCATACTCATTCACATGAGTGGTTTGTTAAAGGGGGCTTCCAGATTCTGATAAGTCCCCTGCCTTCAGACCCCGCAATCACCGTCCAGGGTTGTCAGGAAGAGGCCCTTGTCCCCATCAACATGGGGACAAGGTGGTTTGGGGTGGGGGCAGAGCTCCCCCTGCCTCAATACACCCCCCATGTTGAGGGCACGTGGCCTGGTATGGTTCGGGGAGGCGCTTGCTTGTCCCCTCTTTCCTGGCATGCCAGGCTGCATGCTCTGATAAGGGTTTAATATGTTTTTTTGGGGGACCCCACGCTGTTTGTTTTTAAAAATTTAGGCGGGGGGTTTCCCCTTAAAATCCATAGCAGACCCGAAGGGCCTGGTATAAATTGGGGGGACCCCACGCTATTTTTCTTCCAGAATTTTTCATTGCCAGCATTCTTTTGTTTACATTTCAGTCAGTGGGGAAGCCTGCTGAAAGCTGATTGAGTCATCGGTTGTTAAGGACATGGCAGCCAGCTTCCCAGCCCGCTCCTTAACAACCAGCAATTCTTTACACAGAATTTGAATCAGTCAATCATTTTGTGAATGATCCGAATTCAAATCGTGACTGGCCAGATCCGTGATGATGTCGCTCCTGCGCATGTGCACGAGAGCCACAGTTTATGGCATGAAGCTTTGAAGGAACGGCCCAGGTGGCCGTTCCTTCAGAACACATGCACCAGTGATGTCACTGGCTGCATGTAAAGTAAATATCTCCTGAACGGTGTATGTTTAGGAAATATTTACACTATTTTTATAGGCTTACCTATGGGTAAAATTCAGAGATAAAAGTTTACTTCCACTTTACACATACACGCACACAGATTTAAATATATATGCATACCTTTACACGCACATGAACTTTAATGGTGTCCCAGTCTAAGTCTGTAGGGTTCAATATTGAGTTGGCCAACCCTTTGCAGCTATAACAGCTTCAGCTTTTTTTTTTTTCTAGGAAGGCTGTCCACAAATTTTAGAAGTGTGCATATGGGAATGTTTGACCATTCTTCCAGAAGTGCATTTGTGAGGTCAGGCACTGATGTTGGATGAGAAGGACTGGCTTGCAGTCTCCATTCTAATTCATCCCAAAGGTGTTCTATTGGGTTGAGGTCAGGACTCTGTGCAGGCCAGTCAAACCAAACTCCACCCCAAACTCCCTCATCCATGTCTTTATGGACCTTGCTTTGTGGACTGGTCCAAACAATTTGGTGAAGAGGGGATTATGGTGTGGGGTTGTCTTTTCAGGGGTTGGGCTTGGCCCCTTAGTCCAGTGAAGGGAGCTCTTAAGGTGTCAGCATACCAAGACATTTTGGACAATTTCATGCTCCCAACTTTGTGGGAACAGTTTGGGAATGACCCCTTCCTGTTCCAACATGATAAAAACAAGAAAAATAGCCCTGGGACTTTAGATGAGGTGAGAGAGGTTTAGCCAATGTCCACAATGAACACTGAGACAAAATCAATTTATTCATTTCAAATTGTTATGTAACTGAGCGGTAACAACAATGATTGTGAGTTACCAGGCATAATAGCCAATGTACACAACACAGATGAACGTAAATATACAAAGATTTATTACAAATGTTATACATCAATGAGCAACAATAAAACTTGAGAATTGCTGGGTCAGTAAGTACACATACAAAAGAGGATGATAAAATGTACATACTTGTGGACAGGGAAGTATGTAAACATAATGCAGACATCAATAATACCCAGCATGTACCGGCATAAAATAAGCATCAATGAAGCCCTATGCATTTCGCGAGACCCTGCTCGCTCTTCAGGGGCGGATGCATGAATGTGGTATCTGCAATGTAAGTAAAGATCAATAAATGTATGTGGTTGGTAAATGGGGGCAGATGGAATGATTAGCAAGAGAGGCCTGATGCAGAGACCTCATACTTACCGGAGTCTGAGATGAATCGCCAAACGCTGGATATCAAGATGGCAGCAGTGTAATGCATCCAGCTCGGGAGCTGAGGAGGCGGCTATTTTTCTTGTTTTTTTGTGCACTATTAGGGATGGAGGTGTCAGAGGGGTCACACCAGACCTTATCTTCCTTTTTTGTTCCAACATGATCACACACCAGTGCACAAAGCAAGGTCCATAAAGACATGGATGGATTTACTTTTTTTCTCTAGTACTTTTTTTCTTCATTAAAAATGTCCTGCTGCTGAACAATTTTGGACTGCTGTATCTATCATCATTTTATTTTAAAAAACACCCACCTATTGTTTTTGTTTAAGTACATTTTCCTGATTAAAACTGCCTTCCTACTGGACTATTTAACACTGCTGTATCCTCTACACAACAGTACACTTGTAGTATCTTGTGCTCTTTGTCTCTAGTAAATATGGGCCTATCCTTATCATTAAAATTGTCCTGCTGCTAGTCAAGCTCTAGCAAAACATCTACCTGTACTCTTTTCAGTAGTAAATGTTGGCCATTTCTCCCACAATAAAATAAAATTCCTGCTGCAGGCCAATTATACATTGCTGTACTATAAACAGTATTGTAACATAAAGCTTTAAGGCATCCTACAAGCATGTTGTTTAAAGGATTCATGTGCTTATGTACTTACAATGCTGTGTGGCATTTAACCCTTTTTTTTTGCATTGGTACTTGTCCCCAATAGCAGTTCCGTACTTCTTATGCCCTTTTTTTACCTATTAGCCTTAAAAATGGCCAGAAATCAACAATAACATTTGTCCACCATAAACATAATTTTGATTATACATTTCTAACAAGATTCACTGAACCTTTGGCAAATCAAAATGCAGGCAGAAAGAGAGAAGATATACGTGCACATGACCAACAGCATTCTCCTGCAGCAAGACAGTGATCATGTGATCAAATAATTCTGACTCCCTATCGCCAGTTTGCAATCTATTGTAGGATTAACACAAGTGGAGAGCAGGAAGGAGAGGATGCATTAAGAGTTGCTACAGACAGCTGGCTGCTCTGTAACTGGGAGCAGGAATAATAGGAATGCTTTGTAAGCTATTTAACTACCTTATGTGGATGCTGTGGTTATATCCCAACCACCATTTTGCTCTGCCGAATCTGCTTGACCCCTACTACTTCCACTTTCAGAACCCATTCCTCTCACTTTAGGCCTGTCTGATATATTTTTTAAAGAGGGGTTGCCTACATTTAGAGGCCCTAATAACATAACATAAAATATACCTCTTCAAAAAAAAACCTGAGAAACTTAGGGCCTTACACTCCAGTGTTCAATATGGATCTGTCTTTCAGTTTTTTTCAGATGGATACAGACTGAACCACAGTAGATGTCTATGAACAGGTGGATGCAGTTCCCGGGACAAGGTCATCTAAAGCCCAGGGCAAACATGCCAAACTGTGCCCCCCAAGATGTATGAGCATCATGTGTCAGCAAAAATCCCCCCCCCACAAAAAAACTTAGTACTAAACTGCTGTCAGGGCTGGGCTCAGCCCTTCCCTCTCAAAGCTGGACGCTCAGCTGTCAGATAATTGCCAGCTCCTATCTCTACACAGTGACTGGTTCCTGAACTCTGGCTATGTTTTGACTACGTTTACTCTGTTTACCTTTTTTTATCATTATTAAACAAGTGTGATTTAACTGTACTTCTGTCTCAGTCTGATTCATGATTTCTGACAGTAGGCGAAAGCCATGAATTCAGAAGATGCAGTCAATCCGCTTATTGGTAATATTTTTTCCAGATTGGACAAGTAGGATCACTGCATGGATCAGTTTGCCGTGGTATTACAAATACTCCTGAGTCGCACGGCTCACCTGGAATCTCCCACTGCGGCTGCTCTGGTACAACCTATGTTGCAGGCTGTCCCTGCTGCTGCTCCAGTCTGTGTGCAGGCACCGGCCTCATGTATTACCTCTATAAGAGGTATGTCTGGTTCAGCTCTGTGTCCCCAGCGATTTGGGAGTGATCCAGTCCAATGCAGAGGGTTTCTCAACCAGGTTGAGATATACTTACATAGTTACATAGTTACATAGTAGGTGAGGTTGAAAAAAGACACAAGTCCATCAAGTCCAACCTATGTGTGTGATTATGTGTCAGTATTACATTACATATCCCTGTATATTGCGGTCATTCAGGTGATTATCTAATAGTTTCTTGAAGCTATCAATGCTCCCCGCTGAGACCACCGCCTGTGGAAGGGAATTCCACATCCTTGCCGCTCTTACAGTAAAGAACCCTCTACGTAGTTTAAGGTTAAACCTCTTTTCTTCTAATTGTAATCAGTGGCCACGAGTCTTATTAAACTCTCTTCTGCGAAAAAGTTTTATCCCTATTGTGGGGTCACCAGTACAGTATTTGTAAATTAATATCATATCCCCTCTCAAGCGAATAAGTTCAGTGCTCGCAACCTTTCCTCATAACTAAGATCCTCCAGACCCTTTATTAGCTTTGTTGCCCTTCTTTGTACTCGCTCCATTTCCAGTACGTCCCTCCTGAGGACTGGTGCCCAGAACTGGACAGCATACTCCAGGTGCGGCCGGACCAGAGTCTTGTAGAGCGGGAGAATTATCATTTTATCTCTGCAGTTGATCCCCCTTTTAATGCATGCCAATATTCTGTTTGCTTTATTAGCAGCAGCTTGGCATTGCATGCCATTGCTGAGCCTATCATCTACTAGGACCCCAAGGTCCTTTTCCATCCTAGATTCCCCCAGAGGTTCTCCCCCAGTGTATAGATTACATTCATAATTTTGCCACCCAAATGCATTATTTTACATTTTTCTACATTGAACCTCATTTGCCATGTATGCCCACCCCATTAATTTGTTCAGGTCTTTTTGCAAGATTTCCACATCCTGCGGAGAAGTTATTGCCCTGCTTAGCTTAGTATCGTCTGCAAATACAGAGATTGAACTGTTTATCCCATCCTCCAGGTCATTTATGAACAAATTAAATAGGATTGGTCCCAGCACAGAACCCTGGGGAACCCCACTACCCACCCCTGACCATTCTGAGTACTCCCCATTTATCACCACCCTCTGAACACGCCCTTGTAGCCAGTTTTCAATCCATGTACTCACCCTATGGTCCATGCCAACGCACCTTATTTTGTACAGTAAACGTTTATGGGGAACTGTGTCAAATGCTTTTGCAAAATCCAGATACACCACGTCTACGGGCCTTCCTTTATCTAGATGGCAACTCACCTCCTCATAGAAGGTTAATAGATTGGTTTGGCAAGAACGATTCTTCATGAATGATTCTTCATGCTGATTACTGCTAATGATATCATTCTTATTACTAAAATCTTGTATATAGTCCCTTATCATCCCCTCCAAGAGTTTACATACTATTGATGTTAGGCTAACTGGTCTGTAATTCCCAGGGATGTTTTTTGGGCCCTTTTTAAATATTGGTGCTACATTGGCTTTTCTCCAATCAGCTGGTACCATTCCAGTCAATAGACTGTCTGTAAAAATTAGGAACAACGGTCTGGCAATCACCTGACTGAATTCCCTAAGTACCCTCGGATGCAAGCCATCTGGTCCCGGTGATTTATTAATGTTAAGTTTCTCAAGTCTTATTTTAATTCCGTCCTCTGTTAACCATGTAGGTGCTTCCTGTGTTGTGTCATGAGGATAAACACTACAGTTTTGTTTACTGAAGCCCCCCGATTCACTCGTGAAGACTGAGGAGAAGAATACATTCAATACCTTTGCCATCTCCCCATCCTTTGTAACCAGATGTCCTTCCTCATTCTTTATGGGGCCAATATGGTCTGTCCTCCCTTTTTTACTGTTTACATACTTAAAGAATACTTTGAGATGCTGCCCCAGGCATTTCCCATGGACAGTAGCTTTCATGATATCTTTGCTTTCTGAGAGAGCCTTGGCCTGGGCAAACCCCCTATGGGAGATGCAAAAACCTGTTGTCTTGAGTTACCCTAAGTTTCTCGCAGATACCATCAAGGATGAGATAGCAGCCCGAGAAAGACCCCCTGAGCTGGAGAAGTTTATCACTTTTGCCACCCTCATTGACTCCAGACTCAGAGAAAGACTCCCTTTTAGAAAGAGCTTGAGGAAGCCTCCTGTATATTTGTCTCTGAACTTTGCAGTCCCACCCTTGCCTCCCTCCCATGCCTACTTGTACTGAGTTGGTCTTTGAAGTTGAACCCATGCACTTGGGCTTTATGCGTCTCTCTGCGGATGAGAGAACCCTTAGGAGGAGGGAGAGATTGTGCCTTTATTGTGGCCAGGCAGGTCACTTTTTGAAGTCTCATCCTACCCCTCCAGAGAACGCCCGAACCTTGAGGTCATGTCAACCTTTTCTTGGGCTGAGTCATCCATCAAGATACAGGCTCTAATAAACTCTGGGGCTGCAGGCCTGTTCATTGATGCTGCCTTTGTATCGAAGCACTCGATTCCGCTGCAGCTGCGTGACACTCCACTTGCCATTGAGGCTCTTGACGGGAGACCTCTACAGTCTGCCCATGTGACTCATGAGACTGTTCCGTTGTCCATGGCCGTAGGGGCTCTTCACCATGAGATAATCCAATTCCAAGTTATTTCCTCACCTAAGTTTCCGCTGGTTATTGGTTATTCGTTATTCTTGGTTACAGAGGCACAACCCCTCTTTTGATTGGCTCCGTGCTGAGGTTCTCTCCTGGTCACCACAATGCAGTAAGATATGCTTCCAGAAGCTAGCCAAGGTCCTGTGCACCTCTTCACTCTCCTCCCTGCCGGAGGAGTACCAAAATTTTAGCGATGTCTTTGACAAAGGTCAAGCCAGTAGTTTGCCTCCACACTGGTTGTATGATTACGCAATTGACCTTCAACCTGGTACCATATCCCCTCGTGGCCAGGTTTACCCTTTGTTGGACTTTGAGGATAAGCCATGGAGGAGTATGTTGCAGATGCAGTTGCTCGAGGTTTAATCCGCAAATCCTCATCTCCTGCTGGTGCTGATTTCTTCTTTGTGAAGTGATGAACTGAGACCTTTTATTGATTATAGGGGTCTCAATTGTCTCACGATTAAGAATGCCTATCTGATTCTGTTGATTACGGAGTTATTTGACTGCCTTAAGGGAGCAATGGTTTTCACGAAGCTTGATTTAAGAGGTGCATACAATCTCGTGAGGATTAAGGAGGACGACGAGTGGAAAACTGCATTTAGTACCAGAACAGGCCATTATGAGAACCTTGTAATGCCTTTTGGCCTTTGTAACGCCCTGGCAGTTTTCCAGGAGTTTATTAACAATGTCCTCTGAGATTTGTTGCAGTTATGTGTAGTGGTTTATCTTGACGATATCCTCATATTTTCCAAGTCCCTGGAGAGCCACCACACAGCTGTCTGTCGTGTGCTTCAGAAACAAAGAGAGAACAATCTCTATTGTAAATTGGAGTGTGAATTCCATCGTAAACAGGTTAAATTCCTGGGTTATGTCATTTCCACTGCTGGTTTTTTGAAGGACCCAGAGAAACTTTCAGCAGTCCTACAGTGGCCCCGACCCCTGGGTTTACGTCCTCTGCAGCGTTTTCTTGGCTTTGCCAACTATTGTCAGAAGTTTATTCATAACTTCTTGTCTTTGGTCAAGCCCCTGACTGATATAACCAGAAAGGATGGTAACCCACAGATTTTGTCTGGCTGCCTTCATTTCTGCCCCTGTGTTGGCACATCCTGATCCTACGTTACCTTTTATCCTTGAGGTTGATGCTTCTGAGACTGGAGTTGGCACCCTTCTGTCTCAAAGTCCAATCTCTGAGAGCACTATATATCCTTGTGGCTACTTTTCCAAGAAATTGTCACCGGCGGAGTGCAATTATGAGATTGGTGACAGAGAGATGTTAGCGATGATTTTAGCCCTGAAAGAAGGGAGACATCTCCTCGAAGGTACCACTGGTTCTCTTTCTCCTGATCATAAGAATCTCACATTCTTGTCTGAGGCTAAATGCCTCTCTCCCATAAGGGTGCAATTGGCTATTATCTTGTCTAGTTTCAATTACAATGTCTCATTCTTAACCGGTACTAAGAATGCAAGGGCTGACACTTTGTCACAATAAATTTCCTCCACTTCCAATATGGAGTCAGTTTCGGTTCCTGTGATTCCTCCTGATCATATTCTAGCTACGTTCTCCTTTGGGTGACAAAATTCTTACCGCTCAGGTCCATGCTCCTTCTGATAAGCCTTGTGGCCGCTGCTTTGTCCCAGAGAGTCTCCGTACTGCCCTTGTAAGAGAACTGTCAGAATGCGCCTATCGCGCACACGTGCACATGTGTGCATTCACGGGCATCAGCAGATTTCCTCGCCCACCAATGCGCATGCCCGTGCATGTCGCAATGCATGCACGCGCAGGAGCGCACCTCTGGCGACAATTGGCACCAGACGGCCTATTTAAGGGTTGCTCTGACTTCTGAAAAGGGCTGACTGATCTTCCCCTTTGCCCTGAGATTCTGAACCCTGCTTATCTGACTTGTTATCCTGTTGCTGAACCCTGGCTTTCCTGACCCTGCTTCTGGACTCTGATTTTCAGTTCCTGATCCTGGCTTCCTGTTTGACCTTGCTTCTCTTTATGCCTTGGTACCTCACTGCCTGCCCGTTGCTGAACCTGGCTTCGTGAAACAGCGTGGAGCCAAGCAGGAAACAGGAGCGAGGTCATCAGGAAAGCCGGGTTTAGCAACGGGCAGGCAGTGAGGTACCAAGGCATAAAGAGAAGCAAGGTCAAACAGGAAGCCAGGATCAGGATCCGATAATTAGAGTAATCAGAGTCCAGAAGCAGGATCAGGAAAGCTCCAGACTTACCATTCTCCTAAGGCTGCTGGCCACCCTGGGAAGCATGAACTCTTTTGGACCATTTCCCAACAATTCTGGTGGCCTAGTCTACGTGCTGATGTAACCGCCTTCGTAGCTGCCTGTTCTGAGTGTGCTCAGAGTAAGACTTCACAACACCTTCCAGTGGGCCTCCTACAACCCATACCCAATGGAGAGAGGCCCTGGACCCACCTGTCTATGGATTCATTGTGGAGTTAACTCCCAGGGCAACACAGTTATTCTTATGGTGGTTGACTGGTTCTCAAAAATTTCCCATTGTATTCCACTTAAGAAGTTGCCCACTTCTAAGGAACTGGCTTCAATTTTTGCATGGGAGATCTTTTGCTTACATGGGCTACCCAAGGTGATTGTCTCAGACAGGGGTAGTCAGTTTGTGTTCCAGTTTTGTTGAACCTTTTGTGCACAGTTGGGAATTCAGCTTGCTTTCACCTCTGCGTAACACCCGCAGTCTAATGGGGCTCAGAACGAGCTAATCAGTCCTTGGAGCAATTCCTACATTGCTATATTTTTGACCATCATAACAACTGGTCAGACCTCTGCTCACAATAGTGCCTTGAATTCTGCTTCCCGATTGTCCCCATTTATGGCGAATAAGGATGAGCCGAACAGCCCCCGGTTCAGTTTTGAACCAGAACCTGCGAACAGACAGAAAGTTTGCGCAAACTTTAGAACCCCATTAAAGTCTATGGGACTCGAACATTTGAAATCAAAACTGTTAATTTTAAAGGCTAATATGCAAGTTAAAAGAGAAAAATATCCTGGACGGCCGCACACCATAGAAGACATCTTTATTGATATGAAGAAATAAAATCCAAATGCAGTCACCTCATGTACAGGGAGGAACAGGAAAGATAGCTAACATGTTTCACGTCCCATCATGGCGCTTATTATTTAATATGCAAGTTATTGTCCTAAAAAAGGGTTTGGGGACCCGGGCCCTGCCCCAGGGGACATGTATCAATGCAAAAAAAAAGTTTCAAAAATGGCTGTTTATTGGGAGCAGTGATTTTAATGATGCCTAAAGTGAAAAAAAAAAGTGAAATATTCCTTTAAATATCGTACCTGGGGGGGGTGTCTATAGTATGCCTGTAAAGTGGCGAGTGTTTCCCGTGCTTAGAACAGTCCCTGCACAAAATGACATTTGTAAAGGAATAAAAGTCATTTAAAACTGCTCGCGGCTTTAATGTACTGTCGGGTCCCGGCAATATGGATGAAAATCAGTGAGACAAACGGCATGGGTAACCCCCCCTGTCCATTACCAGGCCCTTTGAGTCTTGTATGGATATTAAGGGGAACCCCGCACCCAAATTAAAAAAAGGAAAGGCGTGGGGCCCCCAGGCCCTATATACTCTGAGCAGCAGTATACAGGCGGTACAAACAAGACAGGAACTGTAGGTTTGTTGTTAAGTAGAATCTGTTTGTAATTTTGAACTGGTACATTTTTAAAGTGTAGCTCCAGCCAAAAAATCTATTTTTAAGCTTTTTGGAAAACATAGGGAAGGGTTATCACCCCTGTAACATTTGTTTTGCTGTCTGTGCACCTCTTCAGAAGATTTCATATCACTTTCTGTCCCAATGACAAATGTTTTTTTGAAAATTTGGGGTTTTCAGTGAAACAAGGATTGGTGATAAAGTATCAGTGAAGAGGAGACACGTTTTTCCCATATTAACTCTTACAGGAAAGAATTTCCCTTCCTAGGGGTAGATTTCATCTCACTTCCTGTTGTCTCCTTCCATTTGCAAGTAGGAGTCGTTTGTAAGTTGGATGTTTGAAAGTAGGGGCCTGCCCTATAAACGCTGCAGAAATTGGGGCCTTAGGTGTTGGTGTTGCCACAACACTGTAAGCCCTCACAGTTACTCTTGGTGGGCGCAGGAACAGGCCCTGCTGTGAAATGTTAGATCAAGAATTGTAATTACATGCCATTGTTGAACAGTGGTAGAAAAATTGGGCCTTTGATGGTGGTGGTGGTGCTGGTGCCACAACACTGTAAGTCCTCACAATTACTCTTGGTGGGCGCTGGAACGGGCCCTGCTGTGAAATATTACTGTATATCAACAATTGTAATTACATGCACCTGTTGAACAGGGCCTTTGGTGGTGGTGGTGTTGCCACAACACTGTAAGCCCTCACAGTTACTCTTGGTGGGTGCAGAAATGGGTATAAATAAAGGTCTATCCCGGGGACAAATCACCAGGTTGGATGTGAGTTGCCATCTAGATAAAGGAAGGCCCGTAGACGTGGTGTATCTGGATTTTGCAAAAGCATTTGACACAGTTCCCCATAAACGTTTACTGTACAAAATAAGGTGCGTTGGCATGGACCATAGGGTGAGTACATGGATTGAAAACTGGCTACAAGGGCATGTTCAGAGGGTGGTGATAAATGGGGAGTACTCAGAATGGTCAGGGGTGGGTAGTGGGGTTCCCCAAGGTTCTGTGCTGGGACCAATCCTATTTATTTTGTTCATAAACGACCTGGAGGATGGGATAAACAGTTCAATCTCTGTATTGGCAGACGATACTAAGCTAAGCAGGGCAATAACTTCTCCGCAGGATATGGAAATCTTGCAAAAAGACCTGAACAAATTAATGGGGTGGGCGACTACATGGCAAATGAGGTTCAATGTAGAAAAATGTAAAATAATGCATTTGGGTGGCAAAAATATGAATGCAATCTATACACTGGGGGGAGAACCTCTGGGGGAATCTAGGATGGAAAAGGACCTGGGGGTCCTAGTGGATGATAGGCTCAGCAATGGCATGCAATGCCAAGCTGCTGCTAATAAAGCAAACAGAATATTGGCATGCATTAAAAGGGGGATCAACTGCAGAGATAAAACGATAATTCTCCCGCTCTACAAGACTCTGGTCCGCCCGTGCCTGGAGTATGCTGTCCAGTTCTGGGCACCAGTCCTCAGGAGGGACGTACTGGAAATGGAGCGAGTACAAAGAAGGGCAACAAAGCTAATAAAGGGTCTGGAGGATCTTAGTTATGAGGAAAGGTTGCGAGCACTGAACTTATTCTCTCTGGAGAAGAGACGCTTGAGAGGGGATATGATTTAAATTTACAAATACTGTACTGGTGACCCCAGTACAGTTTTTCAACCTCACCTACTATCTATGTAACTATGATGTCCCAGGGATAAAGATAGCTACTTGTGGCCAGAGAGGTCAGTCAAGAGAAAAGTATGTAAAATTAAGTATCAAATTTTATTATCGATTTAAACAAAATCACACAGATATATAAAATATATGCATATTACTTTCCAGTGGAAGTTCTAGAACATGGGTCCTCTGAGACCGACCATAAAATGATACACCAAGTGTATAGGTTTACAAATGGTGTATCAGTGAAAAAGATAGACAAACAGGAACTGACAGTACACACACTTTGACACACAGATAACACATGCAGTGCAGGCGCCTGTAGTGATCCACATTTAAATAGAAACCCCAATGGGTAATCGCCAGTATTGGTAATTAAAGATAATAGGAAAGAATAGCGGGCTAACTATGCAAGTGTGGTCCCCGGGGGTGCAGAGAAGCTAAGACTGACTAAATTGATACCACCATTGGAATAGAGCCATAGATCATAGGACTGTCTGGAATGCAGTAAATTGTAATAGATGCAAGACCTAATAGGGCTTGTAAAGATTTCTAGAGTCACTTCATTACTTAATTGTCCTAGAAACAAGTCCTAAGAATATGGGGTTACAAGATTGAATTTGTGGTTGCTATAGAGTTCAAAGGCTATAGTCGTGGATCATAACAATAGTCAGGCTGTAACAAAAAGATGATTGCTCATATGCAGATGGTCTATGACAATGATAGTCCTGGATGATATAACTCCGTATTGCTTCTCAAGCCTTCATCAGCACACAGTATACCCCAGATGAATAACCATCAATGGCACGGGATCTGAGATGAGGATTCGGGCGCTTCAGGGGTATAGTAGGCTCATCACATACCCGTCCATCTGCGAAAAGTAGGTGGACAGTTGCCGGTGAGTCTAACGTCCTGGCTGTCTAGTAGTAAACTGCTTTTTCGTGAACCGCACCGCGGCAGGGTCTTGCAGTGGGCTGGACATCCGGTTGAAGCTATGTGACATGACGTTGCGAAACGCGTCGATGTAAGCTGAGTGCATGGATGCCGTCTCAGTGATCCCCGCCACATCTAAATAACATCACCCGTATAGCTGGAGCCATCCCTAGTAAAACTGACACTTGGTGCATCATTTTTTGGTCGGTCTCAGAGGACCCATGTTCTAGAACTTCCACTGGGAAGTAATATGCATATTTGATACTTAATTTTACATACTTTTCTCTTCACTGCCCTCTCTGGCCACAAGTAGCTATCTTTATCCCTGGGACATTTATATGCTTTATACAGGCTACGGCCAGAGCCTCAGATTTAGAGGAGTGGCAGCAAGTAAGCAATCATCATATAACTAGCAGAGAGAGAGAGTAACTTTGCGGTCATCTTTTTTGTAATTTATGGTGCAAGAATGGGCCCTGCTGTGAAATATTAGATCAAGAATTGTAATTACATGTCCCTGTTGAACAGGGGCAGAAAAATTGGGCCTTAGGCACCGGTGCCACAACACTGCAACCCCTCACAGATACTCTAGTTGGAGCGCAGGAATGAGCCCTGCTGCAAAGTATTGCATCAAAAATTGTAATTACATGCCCCTGTTAAACAGGGGCTGAAAAATTGGGCCTTGGGCACTGGTGCTGGTGCCACAACACTGCAACCCCTCACAGATACTCTAGTTGGAGCACAGGAATAAGCCCTGCTGCAAAGTATTGCATCAAATATTGTAAATACATGCCCCTGTTAAACAGTGGAAGAAAAATTGGGCCTTGGCCACTGGTGGCGGTGCCCAGAACCAAAAATGTTCTTACAAGCTATCAGCATGAAAATTGAGGAGGAAGAGGATTGTCACTCAGCATAGCAGGGTAGTCACTCAGCATCAGTATAGGCAGTCTTGAAGGGATCTCACATTAAATAAAAATCAATTGGTTACATCAGCATCAGGTGCTTGGTAGCTGGTGATCCAAGACTGATTCATTTTTATGAAGGTCAGCTGTTCGACCGATTCGGTGGACAGGCACACCCTGTGATCAGTTACAAAGCCTCCAGCAGCACCGAATGTGCGTTCCGAAAGAACTCTGGATGCAGGACAGGCCAGTACCTCAATTGCATACTGTGCAAACTCTGGCCAGTGATCCATCCTCAAGACCCAGTAACCAAGAGGATTTTCGGTGGGAAAGGTGTCCAAGTCTGATCTTGTCCCTAGGTAATCCTGCAGCATGTGAATCAGATGCTGGCAATGGTTGCTGGAACCAATCAGACCTTGGGGCTGCGGACTTAAAAATTGTCTGAACGCATCAGTCAGATGTCCACCTTCTCCACCGCTCCTTCTGTGACTGACCGAAGCCTCAGCAACACGTTGACCAGGAGGACCAGGAAATTGTAACCTCCCAGGCTCTGGAAACGCATTGCACAAACCTTTCTGCAAGGCCTCCCGAAGATGTTTCATCCTCTGCTCCCTCTGCGACGGCAAGATAAGGTCCGCAACCTTACCCTTGTAACGTGGATCAAGGAGGGTTGCCAGCCAGTAATCATCCCTCCCCTTGATACCACGAATACAAGGATCCTTCCGCAGGCTTTGCAGGATCAGGGAGGCCATGCAGCGTAGGTTTGCTGAGGCATTTGGTCCGGGGTCCTCTGGGTCACTAAGGACGACATGATCCACAGCCACCTCCTCCCAGCCACGTACAAGTTCATGGGATTCTTCAGACTATAAATGATCCCTTGAAGACTGCTGCTGATGCTGAGTGCCAGGCTCCACCTCCATGCTGACGCAATCTTTCTCCTCCTCCTCGTCCTCTTCCTGTGTGATCGGCGGGCATGCAGGAACACTGTCTGGATAAAGGGGGCCTTGAGAGGTAAGGAAGTCCTCCTCTTCCTCCCTCTGTTCTGCCTCAAGTGCCCTGTCCATTATTCCACACAGCGTGTGCTCCAACAGGTGGACAAGAGGGACAGTGTCACTGATGCATGCACTGTCACTGCTTACCATCCTCGTGGCCTCCTCAGATGGTGACAGGACAGTGCATGCATCCCTGATCATAGCCCACTGGTGTGGGGAAAAAACAAGCTCCCCTGACCCTGTCCTGGTGCCATAATCGCATAGGTACTCATTGATGGCCCTCTGCTGTGTGTGCAGCCGCTGCAGCATGGCCAACGTTGAGTTCCACCTGGTGGGCATGTCACAGATTAGGCGGTTCTTGGGCAGGTTAAATTCCTTTTGGAGGTCAGCCAGCCAAGCACTGGCATTATATGACCTGCGGAAATGCACACAGACTTTCCTGGCCTGCCTCAGGACATCCTGTAAGCCCGAGTACCTGCCCAAGAACTGCTTCACCACCAAGTTAAGGAGGTGAGCCAAACAGGGCACATGGGTCAGTTGTCCCCGTCCGAGGGTGGAGAGGAGGTTGGTGCCATTGTTTCAAACCACCATACCTGGCTTAAGCTGGCATGGCGTCAACCACCTCTGAACCTGCCTCTGCAGAGCTGACAGAATCTCTGCCCCAGTGTGGCTCCTGTCCCCCAAGCACACCAGCTCAAGCACCACATGGCATATTTATGCCTACGTGCTTGCGTAGCCCCTTGAATGCCTACGGAGCACCGCTGTTTCTGAGGACAAATCAGCACAGGAAGAGGCCATGGAGGAAGAAGAAGAGGAGGGGGTGGAGGAGAGAGGTGTGACAGAATCACCACTAGTAATATTTTGGAAGCGTGGTGGTGGTGGAACAACCTCCAACACTACTGCACCCTGTCCTGCATCCTTCCAGCTGCCAGAAGAGTCACCCAGTGCGGGGTGAAAGATAGGTAACGTCTCTGTCCATGCCTGCTTGACCATGAGTCAGCGGTAATATGCACCTTACCGCTGACTGCCCTGTCCAGTGAGGCCAAGACATTGCCTTCCACATGCCGATAGAGAGCCGGAATTGTCTTCTGTGAGAAAAAGTGGTGTTTGGGAACCTGCCACTGAGGAACCACACATTCCACAAACTCACGGAAGGGGGCAGAGTCTACCAACTGAAAAGGCAGCAGTTGAAATGCTAGCAATTTAGCCAAGCTGGCATTCAACCGCTGGGTGTCAGGGAAGACGTCTGCAGAGTACAGCTGTTGCTTCCAGGCGCACATCTGTGCACAAGCGCCAACCAAGAATGATCAGAACTACCACAGGGGCTTCTGCAAACACGCGTCGGCACGCGTGTGCACGCACCTGTCACCAGAACTGCTACCAGTCGGCCTATTTAAACGGAGCTTCAATGCTGGCTGGTTGCTGCTTGGTCTACAGTATAACCTGAATCATGATTCCTGTTTGTTTGACTTTTGCTACCGATCCAGCTTGTTCCCGACTACCGCTGCCTGCTTCCTGCCCTGACCCCTGGCTTCCCATGGACTGATCTCTGTCTCCAGTTCCTGTTACCTAGCATCTGTTACCGAACCTGCCTGTGACCCGACTACACCTCGTCCTGCTGTCTATGCCTGATCTGCCCGTCTGTTGCCAGAACCTGCCTGTGACCCGACTACGCTTTTGCCTGCCGCTTCTGCCTGTCTGCTGTATGGCTTGTCTGATCCTGCTTCTGGCCGTCCAGCCTGCTTCAAGCCCCTGCTTCCTGTGGTGCATCTCTGCCTATCTCCAGCCATCAGCCACCTCGCCTACCTGCTACCTGCTGTGTGTCCGGCTTCCTGTTATAAGTTTGTGGCTACTACTGATACTGACTTCTGGACTGATCGTAGGTACTCGTACCCCGCCGTGCTCCTGAGCCTGCTGTCCCACTATCAGGGGTTCTCGAGCTGGAGCTGTACGAGAGGCCTTCCTCTACACATCAGGCTCACCCACCAGGTACGTGACACTGGGCATGTGGATGGCTGGGAGCGAACTTCTTTTGGTGGTGCAGCAGCTGGGGCAGGGAAATTTGCCTGGTACAATCTGATGTCGGTGTACCGATAGCAGATTTCCCGCAAGAACTTGGTGTGACACACCTAATTCTACACCTTCATTCCTCTCAGTGCAGGTTTCAGAGAGAACTGAAGGTATAGTGGAGTTGGAGATCCCAGCTGATGAGGTGCAAGGAGAGGTCCGCTTTGTTCTTTGGTGTGGGTCTTTTAGGTACGCTTGCCAACGAACTGCATAGCAGGTCGACATATGTCTGGTCAAGCATGTGGTGCCCAAGCGGGTGATGTTTTGGCCACGCGAGATAAGCTTGAGACATATGTTGCAAATAGCAGTGGTGGGATTTGATGCACTCGTCTCAAAAAAAGGCCCACACCAAAGAACTTTTGGAATAACGAGCAGAGACAGCAGCGCCCTGCACATGCAGAGCTCTGCGCTGTGATGCAGTCGGTGTGCTGCCCTTAAGCTGGCCCCTGGAGGGCATCCTGCCTCGTTGGAGATGTGCCTCCTCCTCATCCTCCCTCCTATCAGGCACCCACGTGGAGTCAGTTACCTCATCATCCCCTCCCTCCTCATCACTGGAGCAAACCTGGCAGTATGCTGCAGCTGGGGGAACATGACTGCCATATTTCTATCCTTCTTGGGCACCCCCTCTCTCTGGGCTCACGTTACTGCCTTCCTCTAGCTGGGTACCATCATCGGAGCCTTCAAAATGCTGAGCATCCTCCTGGAGCATGTACCCAACACTGTGGTCAAACAGTTCGGGGGACTCCTCAGGAGGACATGGTGGGGCTAGGGAAGGAGTGACTGATGCCATTGAGCCGAGGGAAGAGGCCGCGTTGGCAGCTGCTTTGCCAGACAAAGTACCCTGAGCCTGGGTGAGAGAGGATGAGGAGGATGAGGACGGCTTGGTTATCCACTCTACCAAGTCTTCCGCATGTTGTGGCTCAACACGGCCAGCTGCCGAAAAAAAGGACAAGCGTGTCACTGTAAGTGCAGCTAACTGACTTGCCTGCCTACTCTTTCTAACTTAAATCAAATGACACTGTCTCTCTGTCTATCTTTCTCCGCTGCAACACACTACACAAGGCCGCCACGTAGGTGGCCTTATATAGTGTGGGGCGTGTACTAAACCCCCTGAGCCATAGTTGGCCAAAGCCACCCTGGCTTTGGCCAATTACGGCTCTCTGTACAGACGGCGCAGTGATTTGCCAAGCATGCAGGTCATAGTGCATGCTTGGCCAATCATCAGCCAGCAATGCACTGTGATGCCGTGAATTACATGGGTTCGACTCGAACTCGAAGCTCATCTCTAATGGCGAACTATGGTTTCCAACCTTCCATGTTGCCCGACTCATTTGTTCTGCAGAGTATTCCTGCGTTAGAGGAGCATCTCAGTGGTCTTCGTTCCACTTGGGCACAAGTCCAGGAGGCTTTGCGATATGCTAATGATAGGTACAGACTCCATGGTGACCGCAGATGCCTGCCTGCACCTTCCTACCAGGTTGGGAACAGGGTCTGACTGTCATCTCGCAACCTGCGACTTTGTCTTCCCTCTCTGAACTTTGCACCTCGATTTATTGGGCCTTTCCGTATTTTTCGCAGGATTAACCCAGTGGCTTACGCATTAGACCTTCCTTCTAATATGCGTATCTCAAATGTATCTCATGTCTCCTTATTAAAACCTTTGGTCTGCAACCGCTTTACCACCTCGGTGCCTCGTCCTCACTCTGTACAGGTTTAGAACCTTGAGGAGTATGAAGTACAGTCCATTATTGACTCCCGTAGGTTCAGTGGGCGCATACAGTACCTGTTGCATTGGAAAAGGTATGGTCCGGAGGAACGCTCTTGGGTCTCATCCTCAGACATACATGCCCCTGTCTTCCTCTGTGATTTCCATAGATGTTTTCCCTTCAAAGCCTGGTGGTCCTCTGAGGGGAAGGGGTCATTGAGGAGGGGGCATTGTCAGGGCTGCGCTCAGCCCTTCCTTCTCAAAGCTGGCTGCTCAGCTGTCGACTAATTGCCAGCTTCTATCTCTCTACAGTGACTCACCTGTTGATGATATCCTGCTCGTCAGGCCTACTTAAGCTGTCCAGGCCAGATGATCTCTGCCTTCACCTTGGTCACATCTCTAGAGGCGCTCTCCTGTGTTCCTGTTAAAGACTTGCTTGGCTGACATTCCTTCTGGCTCCAGATCCTGCTTGCTGTTCTTCTACGCTCTGGCTCACTGACATTTTGGCTTGTCTGACTATCCGTTCTGGTTCCCGAACTCTGGCTATGTTTTGACTACGTTTACTCTGTTTACCTTTTTTTATTATTATTAAACAAATGTGATTTAGCTGTACTTCTGTCTCAGTCTGATTCACGGTTTCTGACAACTGCATGATTACCCCTAAGCATAAATTCCCCCTCCTTCCAGTACAAATCTGCCCCCTGCTGAAATCCTCACTCCTGGCAAAAATCTTTGCCACCCCCCCAACAAAAAAAATGACCCCTCCTAGGACAAATCCTCTACCTCTAAAATTTCCCCTCCTAGTACACATTTTGTCCCCTCCACTCCAAACCCCCCCTACCAGCAAAAATCCCCCCTAACACAGATCTTTCCTCATCCCCCCTCCCAACACAAATCCCCTTAAATCACCCCCCCCCCCAAATTTCCCCCCCTAGAACAATACTTACCCCCTGCTGCCCCCAAATTCCACCTTCTAACACAAATCCCTCCTCCCCCCAATCTCCCTGTGGTGCCCCCTCACCTCACACGATACCACAGTGCCCTGGGCAGTCGCCCCTCCTGCCCACCCTTTGTCCCATCCCTGGGTGGATGTAACTAGATGTATGTCCATTTATATCCACTTATTGTACATCCAAGTTGGTTTCTGTCCACAGAAAAAAATTAAAAGGGTCTTCTTATGGACATACATGGATCGCTACAAATACTGTCCTATATGTTTTACTAGTTTCCATTTTTAGGCAAGAAATTAATTTTTCATTAATATTTTTGTTCCTTATGACTAGCCTCTTCATCAACTAAAAAATAAAAAATAGTGTAGCTAAATGATCTAACTGCCCTTTTTCAGATCTCATCTACCTTTGCATACAATTCAAATACAAAAAAGTGCAATTAACTCCAAAAGTGCAATGTGCTATAAACCATAAAATTAATAAAGTGCGTGGTCTCTTTAAAAATACTTCCTGTAGCTCTCCAATATATTACACTTGAAAAACCAAAGTGCAGATTAAACAACTGTGCCAGAACATAATTAAACAGATAGCTGTGTGTTCTGACACTAAGTGAATTTTAATGCAAAGATTAAATTTAGTGCAAAGAAATGTCCCATAGAATGTTCAAATGCCATTAAACATCAATAGTGATTTCACACTTCCCTCTTCCCCTGGGTGTATAAGACCAAGTTTCCCAGTGCAGCAAACAAATGGTCATACCTCTGTGAAACAACTCAAGTGATTAACAACCACTTGAACTCCGAAAGATTTTACTTCCTTCATGACAAGGCCATTTTTTGCTATTCGGCACTGCCTTATTTTAACTGGTAATTGTGGGGCCATGCAATGTTGTACCTAAACAGAATTTATATAAGTTTTTTTTCACACAAATAGTGCTTTTTTTGGTTGTATTTCATTACCAATGGCTTTTTTAAAATTTTTTTGCTATACAAATGAAAAAAAAAATTAAATATAGTTCGAAAGAAATGTCTCATAGATGTCCAAAAGCCTTTAAACATCAATAGTGCCTTCACACTTCCCCTGGCTTTGTAGGACCAAGTTATCCAGTGCTTCAAACAAATCTTCACACCTCTGTGCACCTCAAATGATGATGATCAGTAGAGGTGCACAGTGAGGCGCAATGCACATTTCCATATTTACGAAATGGTGTGCCAGTAACAGAGCTCGAATCCCCCAAAATCTTAGTAAATGTTAAGCAATGTACATGCAATTGCATGGGTTGAATGGGCGCACCTCTAAACTTGACAAAAACTTTTTTACGCTGGTTCACCTTTATGTATCTTTTAAAGGAGATTTGCACACAGGTCATGTTAGCATGCTATGTTGTCAACATGTGACATGCACCTTGTTAAAATTATATAAAAAGACTCTTGCTCCTCTAGCTCCTCCTAAAAGGGCATTTAACCTTCCCCCCTCTAATGCATATGATTTCCTTGGGCTAGCTTTTGCTTTTAAGGGGGAACTCCACACTCCATTCTTCAGTGCTCTTGTCTCCCCCCTCTAATCCCTTGGATTTCCATGGGCTAACTTTTGCTTTTAAAGGGGAACTCCACACTCTATTCTCCAATGCTCTTGTCTCCCCCTCTAATCCTTTGGATTTCCATGGGCTAACTTTTGCTTTTAAAGGGGAACTCCACACTCTATTCTCCAATGCTCTTGTCTCCCCCCTCTAATCCTTTGGATTTCCATGGGCTAACTTTTGCTTTTAAAGGGGAACTCCATACTCCATTCTCCAATGCTCTTGTCTCCCCCTCTAATCCCTTTGATTTCCATGGGCTAACTTTTGCTTTTAAAGGGGAACTCCACACTCCATTCTCCAATGCTCTTGTCTCCTCACTCTAATCTCGTGGATTTCCATGGGCTAACTTTTTCTTTTAAAGAGGAACTCCACACTCCACTCCATTCTCAAAAGGCTGTGAACTGCCTTCACCAATCCAAACCACATCCTTTTTCAGAGCACACAACAGGGCCAGCTAGGAAAGCGACAAGAAGAGCGATCGCCCAACCACCTCCTGAACCATACATGGCCACATGCACTCAACATAGCTGGCTGCCATTGCGGCATATTGGGCTCAGCCCAATACCAACCACAAAGCACCTTGTACCCACTAGTTTAAAGGGGCTTTCCACATTTTGTAAAGCCCCCTGTTTACAGCCCCCCACAACCCCAGCCTAGGGTTGTGTGGAAAAGGCCCTTGTCCCCCTGAATATGGGAACAAGGTGTTTGACTTTTGGGGTGCTCAATCCCTTCCTGCCCTCAAGCATCCACCCCCCCTTTCATGGGCTGGCTTGCTGTGTGTTTGGCTAGGGGTTTGTTAGTGTGTGGGAGGGGCACAATATTTTTTTAGGTTGGGGTGGTATTTTTCACGTGGGGGTTCTCATTTTAAGCCTTAACATACCCAAATGGCCTTGGGGGGCAGGCTATTTTTTGTTTTTGGTTAAAATCTTGCAGATTTGTAAGTTTTCTCTAAAGCCGTACATCTTTAAAGCAGCACTTTGGATAAATGCTACAGATGCACCACTTTACAGGCAGAGCACCCCCCCCCCCCCACACACACACAAGTTACTAGCTTTTAAGCAATTTTGCATTTTTAAAGGCACTTCTCCTTGTTTTGTTTTTGGTGTTGCCCAAATTGCTGACATTGATATATGTCCCTCAGGGTGGGACCTGGGCCCCCATATCCATTTTAAGGCCAATAACTAGAATATAAGCCAGCCAAGTGGGGACTTGCAAAATTAACAAATCAGTTCCCATTTACTGCAATGAGGACAGGGTTGAGAACCATTGATTTAGAGTACTAAGCTAAAATCTAGCTCAATCCTATTCTAATTGTGGGCATTTGAGGGAAACCAAGTGAGTGTTACAACCCCTACTTGTCTTTTTAGGTTGAGCTTTGTGTCCCTTTTCTGAAAATTGGCTTCAATTCCTGTCACATAGACAAACAGGAAGTGAGGGTAAAACCTTACCAATGTCTTTCCTTGGGGACACACAGGTCAATCTAACTAGTGTCCCCATGAAGCAAATTGCACTCTAGCACTTTGTTGTGTACACCCCAAATTATTAGGTATTTTGGGGTTTATTAAAGGCAAAGCTGCAATACAAGTGTACTAGCTGTAAATCTGTAAAACATAGACTATCGGGCATATGTAGCCTTCCTTCAAAAATCAGTCCGCTTATCAAAATCTAATGGGAGTGGGCAGAAGAGCAAGTTAAAGCCACAACACCCAGAGATCAACAAGATACCCAACCCAACCATTAACAAGCATGAAACACTCTGCCTCTCTGTACAAAGCCTTAAGCCAATAATGGAAGCCCCCCCAGGTCATACATGTCAAGGAGAAGCCAGAGATACTCATAATTGATCCGATCAAAAGCTTTAGCCTGGTCCAATGCCAGCAAATACTTACCCCAGCCCTCAGCCCTGCATCACTCCAGGGCCTTCTGGACAGCTAACACCACTGAGAAAGTATTTCTGCCCCAGATCGAGGAGTGCCACTGGCGTGAAAGTAACATCCGCTACTGACGCTAGGCGTCAAAAAATGATCTTTGTCAAAATCTTTCTGTCGACATTGAGAATACTGATGGGTTGCCAGTTCTACATCATTGAGGGATCTTTGCCTTTGGATAGCAGAATCACAGCAGACTGTCTCATGGAGGGAGGGAGCAAGCCCCTCTGCAGACAGACATTAAAAACCTCCGCAAGACAAGGCACCAAGCTGGACTTGAAAGTTTTATAAAATTTTGCTGGCAAACCATCCGGTCCAGGTGTATTTTTCTTGGCCAGAGCATCAATAGCTTTGGCAACCTCTCCTACTGTGATTTCCTCCACTAAACTTGCCAACGGAACATCCGTTTCCAGGCCTGGTGTAGTGTCCAGAAAACTTGATGCCTTCTCCCGATCGAGAGATTTCTCCCCCTAAAGATCCACATAAAAATACCTTAAGAACTTCAGGATCCCTGACCTGGATTTTGTCAGGGAGCCTGTACTATCCCTCAGCCCCAGGACCATTTTAACTGCTACACTCTGCTTGCAGTTCTGGTAAGTGTCAGGAGAGTGATACTTCCCATAATCCCGCTCCAGAACCAAGCAGGCGTGCCGGTCATACTGATACTTTCTGAGGAGAAGTTTTATCTCAGAGATTGCCCCCAAATCTCCACTACACGAACAAGGTGATCAAGCCTCCTCTGTAACCGTTGGTAGGCAATATAACTATCAAGCTGCCTCCTTTTACCTAGGGCCTTGAAAAACCCACAGATTTGACCTTTAACAAGCTCCCACCACTCAGACTTACCTCTGCAGAAATCCAGTATATTTACCTGTGCCTGAAAAAACCCCTCAAAAGATTGTCTTACATTCCCATCTTCCAACAGCGCCAAATTCAATCACCAAGTACCCCTTTCTTTGAGCGGTGTTTCTGAAATATTGAGAATGACAGATAGCATAAGGTGATCAGAGAACTCAACCGCCTGACACTCAGGAGCCGAAAAGGCAGAGCCGCCTTTAAAAAACACCTATCTATTCTACTCTCACATCTATCTCTCCTATACGTGTAACCTTCGCTGTCCGGGCAATGCTTAATATGCACATCCTCCAGACCTGCTTCCCTGGCTATCGTATTGAGAAAAACGCTATCATATCCCAGCCTGTCAGTGGAGCCTTTTTGGTCTTTGGGCCTAGTAACGATGTTAAAGTCACCTCCAAAGACAACTTGCTAGGACGAAAAAAAGATAAGGCTTATTCAATGTAAAGAGGCATTTCCTAAACCATTTGGACTGAGGTCCATAGATATTAAATGTAGATCATGCCCCTTCACAGGGACATCCAAGACTGCACAGCTAGCTATCTCTACCTCAATAGCCCGCTGACACGCTACCATGCCAGTGAAAAGGTTCGCAACTCTGCTGTAAGGCTTAGCTGCAAGAGACCAGAAGGAGGGACCACACCTCCACTCCCTCTTTGACAGATGAACATCAGCGAGGCTTTGCAACCTAGTCTCTTGCAAAAATAAAACATCAGAATCCTTTCTGCTGAGCAAAAATAAGGCCGTATTACGAGCTATCACAGTTTTCAGGCTAACAACATTAATCATTGCCACCTTAATCTAAGTGGGAACTGCCATTAGGGTGATCGGGGTAGACGTTTCTTAGCTTTTGTTCTCTCCTCCCCCACTGGAGACCCTGACCTCTTCAGAGACACCTCAACATCATCTTCCTCCATCTGGGAAACTGACCCAGCTGGGTCTTCCCAAACTTATTCTCTAGGTTTAACTCATCTACATCTGAGGATGAGATAGATGAAGTTGGGGATAGAACCACCCTGTATCTCCCACTCCCAACTATAGACCACTCTCCCTCCTCATCAGAGGGAATATCACTCTGAGAGGTTCCACCTATATCCTTTCCCTGTTCCTTCACTTCAGGGTCATTACTGGGGACCCTGCGCTGCCTAAGTTAAGTCCCTGGCAAAGCCACCGCCCCAGCACTCCTTGGCCCTGCCCCCTTTGTAGCGTCTTCTAATTTAGACAACTTAGGCTTAGCCACCATTTTACCACCCTAAGACACAACCAGAGTGGGGCCCACCACAGAACCAAATGACACACTAGGGGTACTGACTGGGAAACAGACGTGGACAAAGCAGGAAGTTCTCGCAGCAGTAGTGTCCTTGGCCCGCCGTATACACGTTTCATCATGTGACATCCTCACAGAGCGTCCTGTCCTATGCACATTAAGTCATGCAGCAGGACGCTCCGTGAGGACGTCACATAATGAAACGTTTGTAGGACGGGGCAATGAGGCTGGAATCATCGAGTATGACGATTCGTGCTCACTTTCACGGACAGCGAGCACGAATCGTCATACTCGGTGATTCCAGCCTCCTTGCCCCATCCTACACACGTTTCATCTCAGATCTCAAGCAACTGCACTTCCAAGTGCACCTGTAGTGCAAAGTGGATTTGATAAAACGTGTGTAGGACGGGGCAAGGAGGCTGGAATCACCGAGTATGACGATTCGTGCTCGCTGTCCGTGAAAGAAATCTGAGGATCGCTGGGAGAGATTTTGCTTGTTGGCTGGTTTATAATTTTACCAGCATATCTATCTGGTGAGTTTGATTTAGTTAAAGTGGTAAAAGATTCATGCTGTGGTGGAGTACCTTTGGGGATTTCTTTGTGAAGAATTTTTGGAACTCTTATATTATTTTTATTAACACTAATTTTTTTGGAAACTATATACATTTTGTATACATTTTTTTACGTTTAATTTCTCATTTGTTGATTGTCATATAATGCACTTTATTGATGTTCACTGTGAATTTTGCACATACGTTTTATTTGCACAATTATGCACTTGCACTTTATTTGCACTGTAAATAGGTACTCGATGTTATGAGTACAAGGGATGATATTAAGGATTTCAATTTACACTAGTTTGTCATATGTGCACTTGTATCAACACAGAGGCTATTTGAGGTTTTTGTGTGGACCAGCGCTTCTCTTATTATATTCCCTTTGGAAAGCAGCACAAAAAAGTTGCAGAAATGCATGCAGGTGTTTTTCCTCCCTTCCTCCCCTCTGCTACCAGCTCCACCGCCTACAGATACTACCAGCTCTCCTGGCTGCTTGTCTACCAGGCCTCTGGGTTGCACATCTACCAGCCCACCCAGCTTCTCCGAAGATCTCTCAGGACAAGGGATAAAAGGTCAAGCACAGTGCTCACCTTTGAAAGCTTACTTCATGATGCAGTCTTTCACGCGACTCGCCTGCTAGCATGGCTCTCCCATATTTAAGGTCTGACCCAGCCAACCTGCCAGGCCCTCTGCCTGGGGATTGGCCAGATTTCCTTAGTATGCAGATCAGGACTTCCTGGCTTCCACCCACTAACTTCCAGAAGCATCTTTAAGCCTCTAGACCTAGAGAGAGGTACCAGAGACCTGCATTGTAGAGTTAGTCAGCCTGACCTCTAGTAACCCAAACTGATTACAGACTCATACAGTTATCAAACAAATAAATGCACCCACACTAACGCTAGTAGCACACTAGAGGGTGCTACAGATGGAATAGTTCAAAAGCTCTTGCCTGAGAGCTCCATGTCTGCCCTGCCCACCCTTGCTATCAGGACATTGATATATGTCCCTCAGGGTGGGACCTGGGCCCCCATATCCATTTTAAGGCCAATAACTAGAATATAAGCCAGCCAAGTGGGGACTTGCAAAATTAACAAACCAGTTCCCATTTACTGCAATGGGTGTGTGTGTGTGTGTGTCCCCTGTTGGGGGTACTTGAGGACAGAGTTGGGAACCATTGATTTAGAGCACTAAGCTAAAATCTAGCTCAATCCTATTCTAATTGTGGGCATTTGAGGGAAACCAAGTGAGTGTTACAACCCCTACTTGTCTTTTTAGGTTGGGCTTTGTGTCCCTTCTCTGAAAATTGGCTTCACTTCCTGTCACGTAGACAAACAGGAAGTGAGGGTAAAACCTTACCAATGTCTTTCCTTGGGGACACACAGGTCAATCTAACTAGTGTCCTCATGAAGCAAATTGCACTCTAGCACTTTGTTGTGTACACCCCAAATTATTAGGTATTTTGGGGTTTATTAAAGGCAAATCTTCCACTTCCAAGTGCACCTGTAGTGCAAAGTGGATTTGCCTTTATAATACCTAATCATTTGGGGTGTACAGAGCAAAATGCTAGAGTGCAATTTACCTAATGGGGAAACTATTTTTTTTTAATATAATCTTTATTTGTGAAAAACAGGGTATTACAATGCAAGATAATAATAATAAAAAAAAAGCATTGACATAGGTGATGTCATCAAGTAATACACCAATCATTTATTTTCCGTTTTTTAGATGAAAAGAAAAGAATATGAGAATATGAATACTAAACAGTTACAATTATAATTGATGCAGCTAAAGTTAGAAAAAGGGCAAGTATCAGGTAACGGGTCAGCAAGATTGTCTCAGTCTGTTTACTGGGTGAAAGGGACTCAGCCCATCTTACTTTCTGCCAAGTGTTGAGACATATCTGTCCTCCTAAGAGGTGTTCTTGTGTATAGTAAATTTGGCAAGCTTCTTGTATAACACTTGAGTTATGGCGTACCATATAAGGGAAAGGGATGAGTCAGACGTGCGCGGCAGGAGGAGGGGGGCAAACTCATGCCTCCAGCTAACCTCCTCCCGCAGCACCCACCGCCCAAGCCCCCTCTAGTCTAGACGTCTGCACCATGGTGGCACAAAGGTGCCAATACCCCCCACAGGTCGGGGTATCCCATGGTATCAAACCGCCAAATCCTATCAGGCCAGCCTGCTCGTTTATTTTTCGTCCATCACCTGGCATCGAACATATTATCCATCTGTAGGTAGACGGCTATGAACATTTAAAACATAGAACAATAAAAATTAGAAAAGAAAGAAAAAGAAGGAAAAAAAGGTGGGTTAGAACATACCTGGAACCGCACATCCAACTCCGCCTCTGCTCAAGCCCCGTCGACATCTCCACATATATTGGAGAGCTAAAAGAAAAAAAAGGAGGAAAGAACATCCCCCCCATTCCCTCATTCGGTTAAGTGACGTATTAGCGTGCTGAAACCTTTCAGCCCGTGGCTCCCGTCTGTGAGACTCGAGTTTGCCCCCTCAGAGATGGCTCCGCCAGCTCCAGGAGGGCTATATCTAAGCTAGAAGGTATGTGGCCCAAGTCCGAGACATATATGGTCCAGGGTTGCCAAGTTGCAGTGCAACGGTCACGGACACCCCTGCAAGTGGCAATCCAATCCTCTGCCTCCCGGATGTCACCCACCTTACGACGCCATTCCTCTCTGTTTGGGGTTTGCGGGCACCTCCAAAATATGGGGAGTAGCCGTTTAGCTGGATTTAGCAAGTGAGGCAGCACACTTTTCTTGTACTGGCTCATTGGCATGGGAGGAATGTGTAGCAGAAAGTTAACCGGAGAGAGAGGTGCATCTATACCCGTAATTTCTTTGATTTGGGACTTGATGTCTTCCCAGTAAGGCCTGATTACAAGGCAATCCCACCAAATGTGCAGAAGGGTGCCTTTGTGAACGCAGCCCCTCCAGCATTGGTCTGGTGTGGATGGGTATATTCTTGCTAAGTCTGCCAGTACTCGGTACCAGTGCATCAGTATTTGTAATTCATTTCCTGTGTCTTGGAATCAATCGAACTGGATTGAGTAAGTTGGTAAAGGGAAGATAGTTGGGCGGGGGTGAAAACTACCTCTAGGTCCCGTTCCCAAGCCCTAATGCATGAAGGCTTCACTGCAGGGGAGGCAGAGCTAAGCAGTTGGTATAGTTCAGAGACCATATGTGGGATGCGTTCTTCTGCTATGAAGAGGCGTTCGAAAGGTGTGAGGGAAGAGATATCACGTATGGAATCTCCTTGTGTTTTAAAAAAATAGTGGAGCTGCCTATAATGCCAAAAATCCATAGGGAAACTCCCCGTCCGGTCTCGTAGGGTTTCGAGGGGAATTAATTTACCATCTTGCATTAATTTACCACAACTGGTGCTACCATCCTCCACCCAGGGGCCAAAGAAAGCCGCCTGTTCACCAGGCAGGAACTACAGATAGCCACCCAATGGGGCCAGTGGGGACACAGTGCCAAATTGGCGTTGAGTCGGTCCCAGGTTTCAGAGCCTGGGTCATCAGCGGAGAAGTAGAGGTAGACAGCCCCCTGTGTTCCCGGGCCAGCGACGGGGCATAGGCCAAATTTCTCCCCACCATATGTTTTTCTAGGGAGACCCATAGTTTGGATTGAGTGTGGAAGCGCCAGTTAAGTATCCTTTGAAGGACTATAGCCCTATAATACCTTTGAGCATCTGGGAGACCCAGACCACCCATGTCTTTATGGCGACTCAACAGTCTAATTGCAATTCTCTGACTTTTATTGTTCCAGACAAAAGTTGATATCAGACTGCATATGTGGGCAAAAAAGCTCTTAGGTAGGGCTACAGGTATCATTTTCATATAGAACAACATGTGTGGGAGAATGTTCATTTTGATGATATTGAGTCTTCCTATTCAAGTGAAAGCAGTCTTCGTCCACTGGGCCAAATCTTTTTTCACAGTTGCTAGTAGGGAAGGAAAATTAGTGGTATATAGGGTGTCAAACCTGTCTGTCAGCCTTATGCCTAAGTATTTAAGGGACAATTTAGTCCAAGTGAATGGGAAGGCAGTTTGCAACCTATCAGTCAGGGAAGGTGTCAATTGAATAGGTAATATGTCTGACCTTGTATAATTAATTTTGAAGTTAGAAAGTGCCCCAAAATGTTGGAGTTCCCGCATCAGGTTAGGCAAAGAGATCAGGGGTTCTGTGAGGTGGAAAAGCACATCATCTGCGTAAGCCGAGAGCTTGTGCTCCGTGTGCCCTACCTTGAGCCCTTTAATATCCGTGTTCGCCCTGACAGTGTGTAGAAATGGTTCCAGCACCAGGGCGAACAAAAGTGGCGAAAGGGGGCATCCCTGTCTCGTGCCATTTCTGATCAGGAATCTCGGAGAAAGGAAGCCATTAACCTTGACTTGGGCATGTGGGTGAGAGTACAGGGCCGTGATCCAGGTGAACATGTGTAAGCGGAGACCCAGCACCTCCAGCACAGCACGAAGATAAGTCCAGTCCACCCGATCGAAAGCTTTCTCCGCATCGTGGACAGGATCAGGTAGGGAGGAGATTCAGCGGAGGCGCGCGCCCAATGAATAAGGTGAACTGCTCTGATAGAATTGTCTCTAGCTTCTCTGCCTGTTATAAACCCTGTTTGGTCTGGGTGAACAATTAGTGGGGTTAGGTGCTTCAATCTGGTTGCAAGAATCTTAGCTAGTATTTTTATGTCCACATTAAGAAGGGATATGGGTCTGTAGCTTTGGAACATAGCGGGATCTTTATGGGGAAACTATTTAGATTGATCTGTGGTAGGGTTTTACCCTCACTTCCTGTTTGGCTATGTGACAGGAAGTGAATAAATTTGCAGGAGAAACTGGCAAAATTTGGGAGGTGTCTTCACCCTATCAGGGGTACAGACACTTTGCAAAGACACATTCCTAAGTTCAACTGTGATGCATGTCAATGGCCCATTTAGACCTTGTTTAATAGAAAACACCAGTAGTCTTTCACTATAAACATTTGTTAGTCCAGTCCTGGAAATCTGCATCTGCTTTACGATTAATTTTCATAAAAATTGGGTTCCTGCAGCTAGATTCGCCAAACGCATCTAGATGCGCAATCGCTATGTATGGGAGATGCGCAACTGCTGTGTACGCAGAGGTATGTACCAGTGGCACATATCTGGTTCCCAGAAGTGGTAGCCAGCACACAGGAATGACATCACGCCCCTCCTGGAAGTTGCTTGTACTGCTGCTAATTTCTTCCCACCACCATGCCCCACTCACTGTTCTCTGAGGAAGAGATGATCCTTATTTGGAAATTAAGATAATTTTTTAATTATTTTTACATGAGGTGGTGTTTGTGTGGGTGCCTGAAAACCGCCTTCATGTGAAAGCAGCCTAAATCCTTAATATCGTCCCTTGTACTCATAACATCTAGTACCTATATACAGTGCAAATAAAGTGCAAGTGCATAATTGTGCAAATCAAACATATGTGCAAAATTCACAGTAAACATCAATAAAGTGCATTATATAACAATCAACAAATAAGAAACAAAACATGAAAAAATTTATAAAAAATATATATAGTGTCCAAAAAATTAGTGTTAATAGAAATAATATAAAAGTACCAACAATTCTTCACAAAGAAATCACCAAAGGTGCTCCATCACAGCATGAATCCTTAGCCACTCTCACTAAATTAAACTCATCAGATAGATATGCTGATAAAAATATAAACCAGCCAACAAGAAAAATCTCTCCCAGCAATCCTTAGATTTATTGCTCTCTCTCTTCCTGGGCATTGGTTAGAATCCCAGCTCCCAGTTCATAGTATTCGGTGTGGAAAATAGAAAGAAGGAAGGAGACTCCCATAGCGTAAAAACATACTAACAGGCTTTATTAACAATTTTAAGATTTCCACTCACATATTACAAGGGCCTACCTGGCCCTAGGGAAAACACCCTCAGCTGAAAGGCACGTTCGCCTCCAGGCATACCATGGACCGTGAGCATGAATGTCATACGCGGTGATTCCAGCGTCCTTGCTCCGCCCTTTGCATGTTTCATCATGTGACATCCTCACAGAGAGTCCTGCCCTATGCACGTTTCGTCATGCGGCAGGACACTCTGTTAGGACGTCACATGATGAAACGTGTGTACGGCAGGGCAAGAAGGCTGGAAATTTTTGTTTTTTCCAAATCTTGCAAACAAGAAACAACAGCTCACTTTTTATACAAACATGGAAAAAAATAGATAACAGAAAACGATTTTCTATCCAAAGGTTTCTTTTTCCAACATTCTAATGCATTAAACTCATCAGAGATGTATGAAATCAAACATCAATTAACGTGTGCTTTCCTCTTTTTTAAACAACCGGGCAATAAATGCCTTTAATAAGCACACTTACAACAAGGTACATCCGACAAAACAACACCCCACCCCTTTTTCGAGGCCAAGAAACATAGACTATCAGGCATATGTAGCCTTCCTTCAAAAAACAGTCCACAGATCAAAATCTAAGGGAGTGGGCAGAAGAGCAAGTTAAAGCCACAACACAAGATGCGGCTACAGGCCTGATATTCCTCCACACCCTTATCCAGGCCTCCCGCCACCATCTGCCTTTCTCAAGACCCCAAATTTTCCCCACCTCACTTAGAATGTCATTTACCACCACCGGGACCGATAGGACATTCTGCCGAATGGACATCTGACACCGTGCATTCCAAGTGAAGTAACAGACCACTAAGCTAACTAAGAAAAGAGTGTTCAAATCGAAACCCTTGCAACTCTGCAATGCTCCATTTACTCACTCAGCATAAGACATGCTAGACAGAAAGGAACAATCAGAACCCTCCCAACCTCTTTACTAGGGATGAGCTTCGAGTTCGAGTCGAACTCATGTTCTACTCGAACATTGGCTGTTCGCAAGTTCGCCGAACAGCGAACAATTTGGGGTGTTCGCGGCAAATTCGAATGCCGCGGAACACCCTTTAAAAGTCTATGGGAGAAATCAAAAGAGCTAATTTTAAAGGCTTATATGCAAGTTATTGTCATAAAAAGTGTTTGGGGACCCGGGTCCTGCCCCAGGGGACATGGATCAATGCAAAAAAAAGTTTTAAAAACGGACGTTTTTTCAGGAGCAGTGATTTTATTAATGCTTAAAGTCAAACAATAAAAGTGTAATATCCCTTTAAATTTCGTACCTGGGGGGTGTCTATAGTATGCCTGTAAAGGGGCGCATGTTTCCTGTGTTTAGAACAGTCTGACAGCAAAATGACATTTGGAAGGAAAAAACTCATTTAAAACTACCCGCGGCTATTGCATTGCCGACAATACACATAGAAGTTCATTGATAAAAACGGCATGGGAATTCCCCACAGGGCAACCCCGAACCAAAATAAAAAAAAAAAATGATGTGGGGGTCCCCCTAAATTCCATACAAGGCCCTTCAGGTCTGGTATGGATATTAAGGGGAACCCCAGCCAAAATTAAAAAAAAAAATTGACGTGGGGTTCCCCCTAAATTCCATACCAGACCCTTCAGGTCTGGTATGGATTTTAAGGGGAACCCCGCGCCAAAAAAAAAAAAAAAAACGCCGTGGGGTCCCCCCAAAAATCCATACCAGACCCTTATCCGAGCACACAACCTGGCAGGCCGCAGGAAAAGAGGGGGGGACGAGAGTGCGGCCCCCCCCCTCCTGAACCGTACCAGGCCACATGCCCTCAACATTGGGAGGGTGCTTTGGGGTAGCCCCCCAAAACACCTTGTCCCCATGTTGATGAAGACAAGGGCCTCATCCCCACAACCCTGGTCGGTGGTTGTGGGGGTCTGCGGGCGGGGGGCTTATCGGAATCTGGAAGCCCCCTTTAACAAGGGGACCCCCAGATCCCGCCCCCCCCCCTGTGTGAAATGGTAAGGGGGTACTTACCCCTACCATTTCACTAAAAAACTGTCAAAAATGTTAAAAATGACAAGAGACAGTTTTTGACAATTCCTTTATTTAAATGCTTCTTCTTTCTCCTTCATCTTCTTCTGGTTCTTCTGGCTCTTTTGGTTCTTCCTCCGGCGTTCTCGTCCAGCATCTCCTCCGCGGCGTCTTCTATCTTCTTCTCCTCGGGCCGCTCCGCACCCATGGCATGGGGGGGGAGGCTCCCGCTCTTCTCTTCATCTTCTTCTCTTCTTCATCTTCTTCTTCATCTTCTTCTTCTTCTTCTCTTCTTCCTTCTTCTCTTCTTCATTTCTTCTCCGGGCTGCTCCGCAGCCATGCTGGCATGGAGGGAGGCTCCCGCTGTGTGACGGCGTCTCTTCGCCTGACGGTTCTTAAATAACGGGGGGCGGGGCCATCCGGTGACCCCGCCCCCCTCTGACGCACGGTGACTTGACGGGACTTCCCTGTGACGTCACGGGGAATGCCACAGGGAAGTCCCGTCATGTCACCGTGCGTCAGAGGGGGGCGGGGTCACCGGGTGGTGCCGCCCCCCGTTATTTAAGAACCGTCAGATGAAGAGACGCCGTCACACAGCGGGAGCCTCCCACCATGCCAGCATGGCTGCGGAGCGGCCCGGAGAAGAAATGAAGAAGAGAAGAAGGAAGAAGAGAAGAAGAAGAAGAAGATGAAGAAGAAGATGAAGATGAAGAAGAGAAGAAGATGAAGAGAAGAGCGGGAGCCTCCCCCCCCATGCCATGGGTGCGGAGCGGCCCGGGGAGAAGAAGATAGAAGACGCCGCGGAGAAGATGCTGGACGAGAACGCCGGAGGAAGAACCAGAAGAGCCAGAAGAACCAGAAGAAGAAGAAGATGAAGGAAGAAAGAAGAAGCATTTAAATAAAGGAATTGTCAAAAACTGTCTCTTGTCATTTTTAACATTTTTGACAGTTTTTTAGTGAAATGGTAGGGGTAAGTACCCCCTTACCATTTCACACAGGGGGGAGGCCGGGATCTGGGGGTCCCCTTGTTAAAGGGGGCTTCCAGATTCCGATAAGCCCCCCGCCCGCAGACCCCCACAACCACCGGCCAGGGTTGTGGGGATGAGGCCCTTGTCTTCATCAACATGGGGACAAGGTGTTTTGGGGGGCTACCCCAAAGCACCCTCCCAATGTTGAGGGCATGTGGCCTGGTACGGTTCAGGAGGGGGGGGGGCGCACTCTCGTCCCCCCCTCTTTTCCTGCGGCCTGCCAGGTTGCGTGCTCGGATAAGGGTCTGGTATGGATTTTTGGGGGGACCCCACGCCGTTTTTGTTTTTTTTTTTTGGCGCGGGGTTCCCCTTAAAATCCATACCAGACCTGAAGGGTCTGGTATGGAATTTAGGGGGAACCCCACGTCAATTTTTTTTTTAAATTTTGGCTGGGGTTCCCCTTAATATCCATACCAGACCTGAAGGGCCTTGTATGGAATTTAGGGGGACTCCCACATCATTTTTTTTTTTTAATTTTGGTTCGGGGTTGCCCTGTGGGGAATTCCCATGCCGTTTTTATCAATGAACTTCTTTGTGTATTGTTGGCAATGCAATAGCCGCGGTAGTTTTAAATGTGTTTTTTCCTTCAAAATGTCATTTTGCTGTCAGACTGTTCTAAACACGGGAAACATGCGCCCCTTTACAGGCATACTATAGACACCCCCCAGGTATGAAATTTAAAGGGATATTACACTTTTATTGTTTGACTTTAAGCATTATTAAAATCACTGCTCCTGAAAAAACGGCCGTTTTTAAAACTTTTTTTTGCATTGATTCATGTCCCCTGGGGGAGGACCCGGGTCCCCAAACACTTTTATTGACAATAACTTGCATATTAGCCTTTAAAATTAGCACTTTTGATTATTCATGTTCGTGTCCCATAGACTTTAACGGCGTTCGCGTGTTCGAACGAATTTTTTTCCTGTTCGCATGTTCTGGTGCGAACCGAACAGGGGGGTGTTCGGCTCATCCCTACTCTTTACCAATCTCTACATTGAAGAGACACCAAAGCAGGAAATGGTCCATGGTTTCCACCTCACCTTGACACTCCACTCTTGGACAGCCCCGATCATCCAGAGAGCAATACATCAGGTTCCGCCTCATGAAAAGTCTACCATGGAAGGCGAGCCAGACTTGGTGCCAAAATTTCAAAGAAATCTGCTCACGCCCAGGAGCCTCCTGGGAAGGGACCTGATATCCACCGCCATCACATTCCCCCATCTAAGCATTTTCAATCATGAGGCAACATAAATCACTAGCTTGCCATGTTTAACCCTTCGGCTTTTCACTGGCCCACCACTTTCCCAACAGCTCAGAAAAGGTCTAAACCAGCCCTGGAAAACACTCACCCTTGCAGGCAGATTCTCTGTAATCATATTACCAAAATCATGTTTTAAAAACATCACAGAGAAGAAAATCCTAGGCCACCCTTCCACCTGGATAAATAAGTTATGTTTCCTTTTACAAGATTCAGCCTGTTTCCCCATAACAGCTGGAAGAAACAACTGTAGATCCTGGTGTAGAGAGACTCAGGCAAGATGCAGACAAAGCTAACATATAAAAAGATAGGGATCAGGAAGGTTTTAATCAGTTCAACCCTTTCCCTCAAGGAGAGCCACCACCCCTTCCAGCACTTCACTTTGCCATCAGCATCATTCAGCCTGGTTTCCCAGTTTGATTTGCCCTAATCGCCAGGGCCAAATTCAATGCCTAATACTTTAATCTTCTGTTGAGGCTTAGGAAAGATGTCCAGAAGAACAAAGCTCTAACCTCCCTCACACATCCAGAAATGTCACTTTTATAATGGTTGACCTTGGAGCCTAATGCCTCAGAATACTGCTCTATCACCAAAGCCACCTCATGCGCCTCCTCTCGCCCAGAGATAAAGACAGAAACGTCATCGGCATAAGCAACCACTCTCAGGGGAGGCTCCCCAGCAATGTCCACACAACAGCCCACCCTCTAGCCTTCTTACGATCGGCTGCAAACACATATAGTAAGGGGCTCAATGGACATCCCTGACGCACACCTGAATCAATTCTAAAGGGCTGCCCAACCCAACCATTAACAAGCATGATACTCTTTGCCTCTCTGTACAAAGCCTTAAGCCAATAATTGAAGCCCCCCCCAGGCCATACATGTCAAGGAGAAGCCAGAGATACTCATGATTGACCCGATCAAAAGCTTTAGCCTGGTGCAATGCCAGCAAATACTTCCCCCAGCCCTCAGCCCTGCATCGCTCCAGGGCCTCCCGGACAGTTAACACCTCTGAGAAAGTGTTTCTGCCCTAGATCGAGCAGTGCTTCTGGCATGAAAGTAACTTATCCGCTATTGACGCTAGGCATCAAAACATGATCTTTGTCAAAATCTTTCTGTCGACACTGAGAATACTGATGGGGTGCCAGTTCTACATCATTGAGGGATCTTTGCCTTTGGATAGCAGAATCACAGCAGACTGTCTCATGGAGGGAGGGAGCAAGCCCTTCTGCAGACAGTCATTAAAAACGCCGCAAGACAATGCACCAAGCTGGACTTGAAAGTTTTATAAAATTCTGCTGGCAAACCGTCCGGCCCAGGTGTTTTTTTCCTGGCCAGAGCATCAATAGCTTTGGCAACCTCTCCTACTGTGATTTCCTCCACTAAACTTGCCAACGGAACATCCGTTTCCAGGCCTTGACGCCTTCTCCCGATCAAGAGACTTCTCCCCCAAAAGATCCATATAAAAATACCTTAAGACCTTCAGGATCCCTGACCTGGATTTTGTCAGGGAGCCTGTACTATCCCTCAGCCCCAGGACTATTTTAACTGCTACACTCTGCTTGCAGTTCTGGTAAGTGTCAGGCGAGTGATACTTCCCATAATCCCTCACCAGAACCAAGCAAGCATGCCAGTCATACTGATACTTTCTGAGGAGAAGTTTTATCTCAGAGATTGCCCCCGAATCTCCACTACACGAAACAGCGGGGTTTCTGAAATATTGAGAAGGACAGATAGCATAAGGTGATCAGAGAACTCAACCGCCCGACAATCAGGAGCCGAAAAGGCAGAGCCCCCTTTAAAAAAAACCTATCTATTCCACTCTCACATCTATCTCTCCTATACGTGTAACCTTCGCTGTCCGGGCAACGCTTAATATGCGCATCCTCCAGACCTGCTTCCCTGGCTATCGTATTGAGAAAAACGCTATCATATCCCAGCCTGTCAGTGGATTCTTTTTGGTCTTTGGGCCTAGTAACGGTGTTAAAGTCGCCTCCAAAGACAACTTGCCGGGATGAAAAAAAGATAAGGCTTAATCAATGTAAAGAGGCATTTCCTAACCCATTTGGACTGAGGTCCATAGATGTTTATTAAATGTTGATCATGCCCCTTCACAGGAACCTCCAAGACTGCACAGCTAGCTATCTCTACCTCAATAACCCGCTGACACGTTACCATGCCAGTGAAAAGGTCCGCAACTCTGCTGTAAGGCTTAGCCCCAAGAGACCAGAAGGAGGGACCACACCTCCACTCCCTCTTTGCCAGATGAACATCAGTGAGGCTATGCAACCGGGTCTCTTGTAAAAATAAAACATCAGAATCCATTCTGCTGAGCAAAAATAAGGCTGTATTACGAGCTATCACAGTTTTCAGGCTAACAATATTAATCATTGCCACCTTAATCTAAGTGGGAACTGCCATTAGGGTGATTGGGGTAGACGTTTCTTAGCTTGTGTTCTCTCCTCCCCCACTGGAGACCCTGACCTCTTCAGAGACACCTCAGCATCATCTTCCTCCATCTGGGAAACCGACCCAGCTGGGTCTTCCCAAATCTATTCTCTAGGTTTAACTTGTCTACATCTGAGGATGAGATAGATGAAGCTGGGGATAGAACCACCTTGTTCCTCCCACTCCTAACTATAGACCACTCTCCCTACTCATCAGAGGAAATATCACTCTGAGAGGTTCCACCTATATCCTTTCCCTGTTCCTTCACTTCAGGGTCATTACTGGGGACCAGGGATTGCTAGGGGGTGGCTATTGGGGCTATAGCCCCGAATATGGGGCCCATAGCCCCGAGTCTATTGCCGCAGGGTCCCTGCCTAACCAGTGGGTTGTGGCTGCTGCAGCAGGCGGGCTGGCTGCATGAGAGAAGCGGAGGAGAGGAAAGAAGTGAGCTCTTCATAGCCGGGCCTCTTCAAATTGGGAGCAAGGAGCGGCGAGCAGCAGAGAGATGACATACTCTCTCCGCCACAAATCGGCACTCTTCTGCCCTCACAGCACGGTCATCATGGAGCTCCACTTTGCAGTCAGACCCCCTTGCTTCAATGTCGGAGGTGCGGCGGGAAGCAGTGAGGTGACATCATCTCTTACTGCCCGCCCTGCATCACCGCTCTCCTGCTCTCACTAAATGAACCAGTGCTGTCAGCCTGCCACCAATGCAGCATCAATGCACATTTAATGGCACTGGCTGGCATGGCAAGTGACAATCCACATCAGTTGGCAAGTAACAACCCACATCTAGTGGCCGGTGACATAGCAAGTGACAATCTGCAAATGGTGGCAAGAGATGTGCCTAGTGACAATCTCCAAATGGTGGTAGGAGGCGTAGAAAGTGACAATCCACATCTGCTGCCAGGTGAAAGTGGCAAGTGACAATCCACCACTGGTGGCAGGCGACATGGCAAGTGACAATCCACATCTAGTGGCAGGTGACGGTGGCAAGTGACATGCTGCATCTGGTGGCAAGAGATGTGGCAAGTGACATGCCCAGGGCTCCCACTGATTCTGCAGTATGGTGAGTTGAACCACTTCATTATATATTAGAATGTAACAATAGAAATAATGCACTTCAATCACCCTGACACCATATCAACCATTATGCCATAATGATTGAAGCGCCAACACCAGGCATCGCCAGTGAAAAATTGCTTACCACTGGTACCCCCCCGCGGGCATGCAAAAAGGAGCTGCTATAGGCTCTAGCCCCAGATTTTTTGCAGACCTAGCAACTCCCCTGCTGGGGACACTGCGCTTCCTAAGTTAAGGCCCTGGCGAAGCCACCGCCCCAGCACTCCTTGGCCCTGCCCCCTTTGCAGCTTCTTCTTATTTAGACAACTTAGGCTTAGCCGCCATCTTACCACCCTGAGACACAACCGGAGTGGGGCCCACCACAGAACCAGATGACACACTAGGGGTACTGACTGGGAAACAGACGTGGACACAGCAGGAAGTCCTTGCAGCAGCAGCGTCCTTGGCCCGCCGTATGCACGTTTCATCATGTGACATCCTCACAGAGCGTCCTGTCCTATGCACATTTTGTCAGGTGGCAGGACGCTCCGCGAGGACGTCACATGATGAAACGTGTGAAGGATGGGGCAAGGAGGCTGGAATCACGAGTATGACGATTCATGCTCGCTGTCCGTGAAAGAAATCTGAGGATCGCTGGGAGTGATTTTGCTTGTTGGCTGGTTTATAATTTTACCAGCATATCTATCTGGTGAGTTTGATTTAGTGAAAGTGGTAAAAGATTCATGCTGTGGTGGAGCACCTTTGGGGATTTCTTTGTGAAGAATTTTTTGGAACTTTTATATTATTTTTATTAACACTAATTTTTTGGATACTATATACTATATATTTTGTATACATTTTTTCACGTTTCATTTCTTATTTGTTGATTGTCATATAATGCACTTTATTGATGTTTACTGTGAATTTTGCACATACGTTTTATTTGCACAATTATGCACTTGCACTTTATTTGCACTGTAAATAGGTACTCGATGTTATGAGTACAAGGGATGATATTAAGGATTTAAATTTACACTAGTTTGTTATATGTGCACTTGTATCAACACAGAGGCTATTTGAGGTTTTTGTGTGGACCAGCACTTCTCTTATTATATTCCCTTTGGAAAGCAGCACAAAAAGTTGCAGAAATGCATGCAGGAGTTTTTCCTCCCTTCCTCTCCTCTGCTACCAGCTCTACCGCTTACAGATACTATTAGCTCTCCTGGCTGCTTGTCTACCAGGCCTCTGGGCTGCACATCTACCAGCCCACTCAGCTTCTCCGAAGATCTCTCAGGACAAGGGATAAAAGGTCAAGCACAGTGCTCGCCTTTGAAAGCTTACTTCATGTGGCAGTCTCTCCCCTAGTGATTCCCTGAGTGTGCTGATGTGCTTTGTCCTCCTTTCTCCCTGTTGCTCTTTTGGCAAGATTTCTTCTCAAACTGGATATTGAAAGGATGCTTCAGAGCCAGCCTGAGCCCCAACCTGGAGGCAAAGCCCCCTCTCCAGTCCCGGGGGTCCCATCCTAGGCCACCAACAGCCTATTCAGCACTCCATCTTTCACCCGACTCGCCTGCTAGCATGGCTCTAGCATATTTATGGTCTGACCCAGCCAACCTGCCAGGCCCTCTGCCTGGGGATTAGCCAGATTTCCTTAAAGAGGAGTTCCACCCAGGGGGGCCGTCAAAAAAAAAAAATTAAAAGTCAGCAGCTACAAATACTGCAGCTGCTGACTTTTTATTGGACACTTACCTGTCCCTGGGTCCAGCGATGCGGGGGGATCAAAGCCCCGCTCGTCCCCCCCCTCCGCTCGTCGGCGTCGGCATTTCAACTGTGGGCACCGGGCTGTGGCTTCACAGCCTGGCACCCACTGCGGCAAGCGGCGCCGCGTGCCGTGATTGGCTGCTCAATCACCTGGGACCTGTAATGGGTCCCAGGTGATTGACAGGAGGGAGGGAGCAGAGCGGAGCCCTTCCTGTGCCGAGGGGGAAGTGATGTCACCAGCCCAGGCAAAGGAAGGGGCAGACTACGAGGGACCACCTAGCAACAGGCATTTAGAGGTAAGTGAAAAAAAAAAGAATCCAAATGTTTTTTTGTTTTTTTTTTTAGAATTTTTGAGGTATTTTTGTTTTTTTGGGTGGGACCCCACTTTAAGTATGCAGATCAGGACTTCCTGGCTTCCACCCACAAACTTCCAGAAGCACCTTTAAGCCTCTAGAACCAGAGAGAGGTACCAGAGACCTGCATTGTAGAGTCATCTAGCCTGACCTCTAGTAACCCAACCTGATTACAGACTCATACAGTTATCAAACAAATAAATGCACCCACACTAACGCTAGTAGAACACTAGAGAGTGCTACAGGTGGAATAGTTCAAAAGCTCTTGCCTGAGAGCTCCATGTCTGCCCTGCCCACCCTTGCTATCAGGACCTAAAAAAATTTGACCCCAACCACCCAGGATGGTTTTCTTTTCTTTTCCTCTGTGTCGTCAGGACTTGGTGCAGTCTCCTACCTCACAGGAATAAATATCCGGCTGTCTGTCCTGTGTGGGTCCTCCTAGATGTAGCCCTTGTGATGTCCACTAAATGATTTGGCTGTGTGTGGTCCCCAATGATAGTTTTTGGAGCTATGATAAGCGGACTAATGATCTGCAAGTTTCAGGGTGGCATTATCTCTCCTCTCAAATGGGTCAGAGGCTTGTAGAGCCCCAGGGATCTCCCCATGCATCTACTATCAAGTCTCCGGACCCAGCAAGATGAAGGTGTGCGCCATGGTGGTTACCAAGGGCTTCAGAGCCATACGGAGCATGTGCAAGGTTAGTGTCAAGTTGAAGATTAGGTGGGCGGAGCCAGGCAGCTTGCTGCCAAACTTAACTTTGCAGAGTGCTCAGTGTGATGTTCCCTTGCCAGAAAAATTCTGCTGTATCATCTGGAGGCTGCCAAAACCTGCAAGTAAAGGAGAGTGAGGTAAGGCTGTATGCCTGCTTCTAAACTTGTGTGGTCTGTGCAAACTGAAGATGACTGGCTCTTCCAGTGCTTCCTTACCAGCCTACATCTTCCATTGCTGCATGTGAGACAATGTCAACCTCAAATGACCAGCATATGTGAGAAAGTAGGAGATTTACCATCAGTCTGTGGGATCTCTATGCATCCTGGGCTGACACCTATTTGAACCCTGTCTTTGCCAGTTCATCAGACTCAAAACACCGTTCTTCTCCTCGCTCAGAAAGATGTCATTCAAGACAAGAACTTCACTCTAGATCCAGGGACAGCCAGTGGATTGACATGTTTAATCAAGATCTAGACACCATAATTCCCCTTCGAGGACTTTAAGCCCCTCCCACCACCCACAAACTGGGCCTCAAATGTGCAGGGCTTGTCCGAATGAGTCACTTCCAGGCAAAGCAGTTTGCAGAACCTGCTTCAAAAACGCGACCAAGGACGGGAAGGAAGAAATAGTTTTTATGAGGAAAGCATTCAAGGACACACTAAAATCATTCGCTGAGCAGCTACAGCTGTTGCATCAACAAGCCCCTTCCTTATCCCATGTGACCACTTCTCAGTTAAATCCTGGGGTTGAAGGGCCTCAGGCGTGTTAGGAGCAACTCTTAAACAAGTTGCTTTAAGTTTATATTGCTTTGTCAAATTATTGCTTCTATAAGAATGATGACACGGAGTCAGGTATGTCTGTGTCAGTCCGGAGCAAAAGGGGACTGCTCCTTTTACTTCTTTCAAAGGCCTTTAATAGGCAATTATACAAACAATAGCATCAGCACCATCCCCACACAGGGCAAGGGTAAACAACAACAGGAGTCACCTGGGCTACAAGCACAAGCTCCAACACCATGGCAATACAGATACAACAAAAGCAGCTTCAATCGAGCTCAGCAGCTAAAGGTTACATTCATAACAGATTTACACATAGGCATTATATTAAGTGAGAACTCTAAATTAAATCCCTGACCTTATCAATTTCCCCCTTTGACATCATCCTCTCCCTCCCCCTGGGTCCTCATGAATAAGTTCTAGTCAGTTTTTCCCCAGAGTCCTTTCCCTGACAGCGAGTTGTCAGAGGGGTAGAACCCATCCCCCTAGGTATTACCAACATCTTAAAACTCAAGAAGAGGAGTTTTATAGGAGTAGGGTGATGTCAATACACATTTATCGGTATGCCCTGTCTATTCTCCTAATTTTCCTATTTATTTTCCTGTATACACATATTAATATTAGAATAATAATTACCACTGGACTTAACAACCAGTGAAAGGTATTGGTTGCTGTAGAAGACATTCCACTAAATATATCCCACCAATGTGGTGCAGTATCCTGTTGTATCTGTGAGGAAAGATGCACTAGTCTACCTTTGTCAATAATTGCAGATACAAGGTTATTCTGTAGGGTATGTTCTAGTGTTTCTATGTGTTGTCTTAACCTGTTTTAGTGGGTCTAAAGAAATTATAAAGGGTGTAGTGTCAGTGAGATTATGTACCTCATAGACTGAAGAGAATATCTTATCTGCGTCTGGTTCAAAAAGATAGGTGTCGTTACCCCATTGTAATATTTTAATCTTTTTTATACATCCAGCAAACGGCGCCGATTTATTTAATGCTGACATGGTGCGGTTATCATTAGTAATGATACAAATATGCTGGGGTCCTATTTCTATGAATCTATTGTTCACATTTATCGGTGTTCTTTGCATTTTGCATATGCTAGTTTGGTATTTTAACAAGCAAAGTTCATATACTGGGGAACTTCTTCCACATACCATTCCCTTATTCAGGGCCGTCTTTAGTGCAGGGCAAACGGGGCACTTGCCCTGGGCCCAATCTTTGTTGGGGGGCCCGCGCTAGCCGTGAATTGGGGCCCCGATCACAGCTTTGCAGAGCGCACAGAGGACACGGGAGGATGTATTCCTCGCTAGCCAGCTGAGAGGGGGCGGGGCCGGGAGCTCCACTGACGCTCTGACCCCGCCCAAGTGCAGCCTGTGTACTCGGAAAAGAGCTTCTGTAGTGAGAGCCAGTGATCGGAGTGCGAGTGTCAGTGGAGCTTCCGGCCCCGCCCCCTCTATACTGGCTGGTGAATACAGAGGTCCAGGGGCGGGGCCGGGAGCTCCAATGACACTCCTACTCCGATCACTGGCTCTCACTACAGGCGCTCTATCCCCAGTACACAGGCTGCACGCGGGCGGGGTCAGAGCATCAGTGGAGCTCCCGGCCCCGCCCCTCTCAGCTGGCTAGCGCGGAATACATCCTCCCATGTCCTCTGTGCGCTCTGCAAAGCTGTCATCGGGGTGACAATTCAGGGGTGATGTGGGCCCAGGGCCCACCCAACAAAGCATCAGTGGAGCTCCCAGTTGCTTTAGTGAGAGCAGAGAGTGGAAGCCCCGCCACAGTCCTAAATGCATGTAATGAGTTTGGATGGCCAGGTATGTCCTTACAACCATAAAATGCCTGAATGTTTAAACCCCGAGCTGTGTTATTTAACTGTAAAGCTGTGCATTGCTGAAAGTTCTCTGACCATCCCCTGTATAATGTCCGCAGTCTCTGAGTGTCTCCTGCAGTATGTCCACAGTCTCTGAGTGTCTCCTGCAGTATGTCCGCAGTCTCTGAGTGTCTCCTGCAGTATGTCCGCAGTCTCTGATTGTCTCCTGCAGTATGTCCACAGTCTCTGGTAATCTCCTGCAGTATGTCCGCAGTCTCTGATTGTCTCCTGCAGTATGTCCACAGTCTCTGGTAATCTCCTGCAGTATGTCCGCAGTCTCTGATTGTCTCCTGCTGTATGTCCGCAGTCTCTGGTAATCTCCTGCAGTATGTCCGCAGTCTCTGATTGTCTCCTGCAGTATGTCCGCAGTCTCTGATTGTCTCCTGCAGTATGTCCGCAGTCTCTGATTGTCTCCTGCAGTATGTCCGCGGTCTCTGATTGTCTCCTGCAGTATGTCCGCGGTCTCTGATTGTCTCCTGCAGTATGTCCGCAGTCTCTGATTGTCTCCTGCAGTATGTCCGCAGTCTCTGATTGTCTCCTGCAGTATGTCCACAGTCTCTGAGTGTCTCCTGCAGTATGTCCGCAGTCTCTGAGTGTCTCCTGCAGTATGTCCGCAGTCTCTGAGTGTCTCCTGCAGTATGTCCGCAGTCTCTGATTGTCTCCTGCAGTATGTCCACAGTCTCTGGTAATCTCCTGCAGTATGTCCGCAGTCTCTGATTGTCTCCTGCAGTATGTCTGCAGTCTCTGATTGTCTCCTGCAGTATGTCCGCAGTCTCTGATTGGCTCCTGCAGTATGTCCGCAGTCTCTGGTAATCTCCTGCAGTATGTCCGCAGTCTCTGATTGTCTCCTGCAGTATGTCCGCAGTCTCTGATTGTCTCCTGCAGTATGTCCGCAGTCTCTGATTGTCTCCTGCAGTATGTCCGCAGTCTCTGATTGTCTCCTGCAGTATGTCCGCAGTCTCTGATTGTCTCCTGCAGTATGTCCGCAGTCTCTGTCTTTTGCAGTATGTCCGCAGTCTCTGATTGTGTCCTGCAGTATTTACATAGTCTCTGATTGTCTCCTGCAGTATGTCCGCAGTCTCTGAGTGTCTCCTGCAGTATGTCCGCAGTCTCTGATTGTCTCCTGCAGTATGTCCGCAGTCTCTGATTGTCTCCTGCAGTATGTCCACAGTCTCTGGTAATCTCCTGCAGTATGTCCGCAGTCTCTGGTAATCTCCTGCAGTATGTCCGCAGTCTCTGGTAATCTCCTGCAGTATGTACACAGTCTCTGATTGTCTCCTGCAGTATGTACGCAGTCTCTGATTGTCTCCTGCAGTATGTCCGCAGTCTCTGATTGTCTCCTGCAGTATGTCCACAGTCTCTGGTAATCTCCTGCAGTATGTCCGCAGTCTCTGGTAATCTCCTGCAGTATGTCTGCAGTCTCTGGTAATCTCCTGCAGTATGTACACAGTCTCTGATTGTCTCCTGCAGTATGTACGCAGTCTCTGATTGTCTCCTGCAGTATGTCCACAGTCTCTGATTGTCTCCTGCCGTATGTCCGCAGTCTCTGGTATTCTCCTGCAGTATGTCCGCAATCTCTGATTGTCTCCTGCAGTATGTCCGCAGCCTCTGATTGTCTCCTGCAGTATGTCCGCAGCCTCTGATTGTCTCCTGCAGTATGTCCGCAGTCTCTGATTGTCTCCTGCAGTATGTCCGCAGTCTCTGAACCTCTCCTGTAGTATGTGTATTAATGTGCCCCTTTACTTGCTCAATTATTTGGGATTGCTCCACTGCTCAGTAAGTGCTAATGATATGATGTAACCCCTAGCAACCAATTAGTGAGCGCTAATAATGTACATCAACCTCTAGCAACCAATCGGCAAGCAGAAATTATGTGTTGTAACCTCTAGAAACCAGCCATTGAGCAGTAATGATAGGCTGTAACCTCTGGCAAACAATTGCAATCACTGCGTGATCTGCTGCAGTAAACTGATTTTGAGTCTACCTGCTATTTTTTGTATGTCTCAGAATGGAGGGGGGGCCCCAAGAAAATGTTTGCCCAGGGCCCAATCAAAATTAAAGACAGCCCTGCCCTTATTAGTTCCTTCACATAGAGTTAAATCATGGGTTCTGTTTCCTTTATCTACATATTTCCCATATATTTCTGGATACCAAAACTCGTCTTTAATTACTAGTGGCATGACCACTATTTTACACATTTCCATTACATCTGCTACCCGTTATGCTTCAAACCTTCCTACACACCATTTCTCCTCACATTCTATCTTATCCCCTTTTACTTGGAACCATACACCATCGTCAGTTAAACCCTTAAAATATTTCATCCAGGTACGATAATTTCCCAACTGTAGTTCAGTCCTGGCCCTATTTATTTGTATATGATAGGATAAGAGGTTAAAAGAGCACTGTGTGAAATTTACAAACTGTTGACTTTGATTCCACAGCTGGAGCTCTGCTCCTATCGTGTGATTTCTTGCAGTTGGGTTTCAAAAGTGGTGGGTAACCATTTGCTTGTGATAGTCAAGCTGTCAGCTATGTGTCCCCCTGCATGCTTCCATCTGTTGTTCATTTCTTCTATCTCGACCGAGTTTAAAATTCCCATCCCTGTACCTGTCAGTCCCAATAGTGTGTCGTACCATTCTCGTTTATACCTACTCTCCGGTATCGGGGGAAAGGTGATATTGAATTTTATTTTTGTTTTCTGTTGTGATGTTGATTACATTTATGCAAGTGTTTGGTACGGGTGTTAATATGGAAGATTCAATTATTGGCGTTACTTCTTCCTCCATTTGTATGTGAAACCCATAGGTCTGTGCATACCAGTACAACCCATCAACTCTCTCTTCCCTCCACCAAGATGCACAGAGGAAAGTACTGGATTGATTAACGGTAATATCTGTCAGATTAAACATCCCTTCTGATATATTTTCTCCCCCTGCTATTGTGGTTAATATTTGGTACATTTGTGCTACCACCCGTTCCCGGGCTTGTTTCCACGTCTGTGAAAGGGATATTTTATGGCACCTATGATTTTTATTATTATTGAAAGGAAAGTTCATATTGTCATTCCACTGGAAGGTTATAGTTACTTCTGAGAATGGGTCCGCCTGTATCCATGCAATACCTACATCTATATGAAATGGTCGCCTGTGTCCTTTAACAGTGTAATTACCTACATTATAATCCTTATTCATCTCATATCCTGAATCATTTGCTACTTTAGGATCATCTATAGCCCATTCGAAAGTTGTTGTTTCCTCTACTTCAAGTACATTAATACCAGGAGTCCATGCATATATTTGTAAAACAACAATCTTCATCAAAAAATATGTAAGTAGATATTTCATCATGTTGTTTTCTCGGGTTGTTTCTTGCAATGTGATGCGTGTATCCAGGTAGGTTTTCCTTCCAGCTTTACTGAGGTGGCTGTGGTCAAGAGTACTTGGTAAGGACCTTCAAACCTGGGTTCCAATGTCTTTCTGGTGTGTTTCTTTACATATACATAATCCCCTGGTAGCAGCGTATGTGTACCTGTTATTGAATTAGGGTCTGGAAGAGAAGAATACACACTTTTGTGGATCTTAGTTAGACGTTGTTGTAATTGTATCACATATGCAGTCAAACTATCACATTGCAATTGCATACTCTGTGGAAAGTATAAACCTAATCTAGGTGCATTCCCAAAAAGTATTTCGTATGGGGATAATCCTGTTTTTCCTGTTGGAGTGTACCTTATAAAGGATAAAGCCAGAGGCAGGCATTCTGGCCAAGGCTTGTTTAACTCTTGCATGGCTTTTTGTATTTTTAGTTTTATTGTCCCATTTACTCTCTCCACTGATCCTGAACTCTGTGGGTGGTAAGGGGTGTGAAAACTTTGTTGAACCCCTAACATGGTCATCACATTCTGCATGATTTCTCCTGTAAAGTGTGTCCCCCTATCTGATTCTATGGTTTCAGGAAGACCAAACCTAGGTATTAACTCAGTGATCAGTTTCTTGGCTGTGGCTTTAGCTGTAGCTGATTTCACTGGATACCTTTCGGGCCAACCTGAGAATAAATCGATACACACGAGGACAAATTCAAAGGGGCCGCTCTTAGGCATTTGTATGTAATCAATTTGCAGTCTCTGGAAGGGGTATTGGGCCCGGACCTGGTGTTTTCGTGGGGTTTTCACTTTCTGTCCTGGGTTATTCAGGAGACAGATTAGGCAGGCTGCACAGTAGTTTCTTGCAGTGCTACTGAATCCAGGGGCGAGCCATCCTTGGTTCACAATCCTATACATGGAATTGGAACTGACGTGTGTGGGTAGGTGAACTGCCGCTGCCATTGCTGGGTACAGAGAGGCAGGTAGGCATATTTTGCCTCCTTCCCTCCATACATTGTCAAGGTCTGGTGCTGCTGCCATCCTGACCCACTTATCTTTCTCGCTCTCCCCTGCTTGCTCCTGTAATTTACTCAGCTGCTGCCATGTTGGTTCTGGGATACTCACCTCTACCGCTGCTAAGGTCTCAGGGCTTCCTTCCCCTAGAGCTGCCTGTTTTGCAGTCAAATCTGCAAATGCATTTCCTTTTGCCTCAATTGTTTTTGCGCTCGTGTGTGCCGCTATCTTCATGATGGCCACTCGTTTAACCTTTTGAAGATTGTTCAGGACTCTCTTAATCCCTTCTCCATGTTTTACAGGTGTACCTGCTGCTGTCAGATAACCTCTAGCCCTCCATATGTGGCCATAATCGTGCGCTACACCATAAGCGTAGGCAGAGTCAGTGTAAATATTTCCCTCTCGTCCTTTTAAGTATTCTAAGGCTTGTTCTAAGGCTTTTAATTCTGCTTCCTGTGCTGACATGTGGGCTGGTAAGGGCTGTGCTTCAATTACCTGCGTATCAGTCACTACAGCATACCCTGTGTGATATATACCCTTGTCATCAGCAAACCTGCTGCCATCTATATACAAGGTGTACTCAGCGTTTAAAATTGGTGTATCTGTAACGTGTGGGAATCCCATTGTCTCCTGTTCCATGAGCTGAAAACAATCGTGTTCATCTACTTCTTTCTTTTCATTATTTTTTATTAAGATTTCCACTTTAACAACAGTAGGACATTACAGTATTTTTTAACAGATAGAAAATACAAATTACATTTGCTTTCTTGATTCATACTGCGAACAGATAAGAAAATGGTATGTGGATTGTATATCTTAATGTACTCTACACAATAATTTGTTAACAATGGATATGCGATTAAGTATTTCGGACTACATCCGTTATTTAACAGGAACGGGACGGGGAACTGGGCCACCCCCCTAGACACCCCAGCTGGGAACTAACTGTGTCCGTGAGGGTGCCCCCCCCCCCAATCAACAACACAATCAAATCAATGATCAATTATGCAGAGTATGAAGAGAGAAGAGGCTTAGAAACAAAAATTATTTTAACTGAACGAAAATAACAAAAAACTAAACGAAAAATTATAATGTTAAATTATAATGTTAACATCCTACCACTGACCATTAAGTCAGTTAGATTAGTTATGGCCAGATCTCAGTGAGAAGTCTCTGGAAAACATGCACACCATGGAGCCCATTCAATTTGTGCTTTTGTTAGTACATTATTTGAGTAGGCGAAAAAGATTTCATACTTGTAGTGGGTTTTTACTCTATCTATTACTTCACTAATGTTTGAGATATTATCTGATTTCCATTTTGAAGTAATAGATAATCGAGCAGCTATCAAAATGTGGGTAATTATTGTTCTGTGCCTTGTGGGTATTTTATCTATCCCCAGGTTGAGGAGAGCTAATGCAGGGTTAGGGGATATGATAGTTCCTGTAATTTTTGCTATTAGAGAGAAGACTGTATTCCAGAAACCCCTCACAGATTTACATTCCCATAAAATATGGTATATCGTTCCCTTAATTCCACATTTTCGCCAACATAGATTATCAGAGCTACCAAAGATTTGGGAAATTCTCATCGGTGTTAAGTAGCTTCTGTATAGTATCTTGAGGGAGATATCCCAGTGATTAGTACAATGAGAGTATAGGTAGGTGGATTGAACCGCTTTGTTCCATTCAGATAAAGCAAATTTGCTTTTTAGATCTTTTTCCCAATTCAGCATGCTAACCGACTTGGTTTGGTTTTGCGTATTGGGTATATTTTTATAGAACCATGAGAGACCTTTGGGTTTGTTGTAAGATGTGGTGAAGTATGTCCATACTTCTGAATCGTGGTTAAGATAGGTATCTGGATATTTTGTATGGTAATGGTGTAGTTGAATGTTTGCAAATGAGAGTATCGCTGGACTTTGGTCTTTAAGTTGTGCATATGTCATATTGTTCGGGAGGTGTTTTTCATTGAATTTTAAGGAGGGAAGCAAGAATTCATACATGCCTAGGGTAATTGTTCTCTTTTGTTTAATTTTGTTGCTATTAGTATGAGCGTTAAAGAGTTGCCAAGCTTTAACTGTTGCAGTGATAGAAGGAAAGTTAGGGTAAAACAATGGTCTATTTGTTAATGTAGCTAAAAGAAGTGATGGTAGGTCCCTATGGTGAACTATTGCTTTTTCAATTTGTACCCATAGTTTATCTGTTGTTTGATGAAACCAAGACGTGGCTTGGTCCAATATGGCGGCTATGTAATAATTTCGTATTTTAGGGAATCCTATTCCGCCTTTGTATTTTGGTTTTTGTAATGTGGAGTATGAAATTCTTGCTATCCTCCCAGCCCATATGAATTTCCTTAACAATTTGTCAATTGTGGTGAAAAAGTGGTCGGGCATTGTGATGGGGATAGTGCGAAAAAAGTATAGTATTTTTGGTAAAGCAATCATTTTGAATGCTGCTATTCTCCCTATCCATGAGAGTTCATGTGAGGAGATATGTGTAAGGTCATTCTTAATGGTATTTATCAAAGAAGGGTAGTTAAGATCATATACAGAGTTAGAGGGGAACGCTAGGTTTATCCCTAAGTATTTTAAGTATTTGTGGGCCCATACGAAAGGAAACTCAGCTTTTAGTTTCTTAAGGTTAGAGTTGTTAATGTGTATAGGGAGGATTGAGGATTTGCCAATATTCAACTTATAGTATGATATTTCCCCAAATTCGTTGAGTATATTTTGGGTTCTTGCAAGAGATGTGGTTGGTGTGGTTAATGTTAGCACCACGTCATCGGCAAATAGGCCAATTTTGTGGTCTACGTCTGAGACCTCAATACCTTTGATATGTATATCTTTTCTAATGGTCTCCGCCAGGGGTTCCATCACCAGAGAAAATATCAAAGGCGTTAGAGGGCAGCCCTGGCGGGTTCCGTTTGTTATATAGAATTTGTCAGACATAGCATTTGAAGTATATACTTGTGCGGTTGGGACTGTATATAGTGCTGATATTGCGGAGAGGATAGGGCCTTCAAGACCAAATCTAGCAAGTGTTGCCAGAAGGTACCCCCAGTGGACCCGATCGAACGCCTTTTCGGCATCTAATGTCAGGAACACTGTGGGCACCTTCCTTAATTCCGCTATTTTAAGAAGGTTAAACATCCTACGGGTTCCGTCAGGGGCTTGTCTACCTTTAACAAATCCTACTTGGTCTGCTTGGATTAGGTGGGGAGTTACTTCTGCTAGGCGATTGGCTAGGATTTTTGAGTAGATTTTTAAATCAGTATTAAGTAGGGATATGGGTCTAAAGTTTTGTGGGGCATCTGGTTTTTTCCCTGGTTTAGGAAGGGCTACTATAATGGCTTGGAGCATTTCTTCTGGGAATATGCTATCTACAATGGCTTTATGGAACAGTTTATTCATGTACGGCACTAAAGTTTCTGAAAAAGCTTTATAATATTCGGCAGAAAAGCCGTCTGCTCCTGGTGATTTGTTTTGGGGTAGGGAGTTGATTACTTGAACTATTTCATGTTCTGATATTGCTGAGTTTAAATAATTTAATTGGTCACTTTTAAGGGTGGGGAGATTAACTGAGTGGAGAAATTTATTGATCCCTGTATTAGTAGGTTGTGGTGTTGCTGGGTCTGTATTTAGATTATATAGTTGTTTGTAGTATTTGCAAAATGCATTTGCTATATCTTTTGGTTGGTATACTATCTGTGACGTAATAGGGTCCTTAATGTGTGATAGTTTGGACTTTTGTTGTTTTTTACGGATATAGGCGGCTAAAAATTTACCCGCTTTGTTTCCTTGGGTGTAGCATGTGGCTTTGAATTTCTGTATGTGATACTGGTGTTCTGAAATAAAATGGGTTCTAATCTCTTGTCTTGTTTGGTTAAGTTCTGTGGATATTTGGGAAGAGGGCTTTGCTTTGTGCTGTTGTTCTAGAGATGTAAGTTTATTCATAAGTGTGGTAAAACTTTTTAGTCTCTTTTTTTTTTCCCTTGATGCTGTCTGTATTAATAGGCCTCTGCTGAAAGCTTTGTGTGAGCACCACAATGTAAAAACATTCATTCCCGGAGTTTCGTTAATTCAAAAGAATTCTTTGATCCGATCACGCAAACCCTCCCTATGTTTAGGATTTTTCAAGATTGATATATTGTTCCGCCATAGGTGTGTAGGCGGTGCAACATTATTTTCTTTGATGGAAAGGGACACGGGAGCGTGATCAGACCAAGTAATTGGGTGGATTTTAGCTGAAACTGCATTGTTCAGGCATTGTAAATCAGCTACAAATAAGTCGATTCTGGAGTAGGACTTATGGGGAGCTGAGTAGTAGGTAAAATCTTTTTCACTTGAATTGACACAACGCCATACGTCATAAAGATCAGAGGAGTGCAAGAAGTGTTGGAGTTCAATTCGTGTAGCTTTCGATTTATGCGGAAAGGAACAATCTAGTTTTCTATTAGGAACACAATTGAAATCCCCACAGTACAATACAAATCCTTTCTTGATGCTCCCAACTTTTTTGCTGAGGGCACCCAAAAAGGACAGTTGCCCCTGATTTGGAGCATATACATTAATAATAGTATACCAGATATTGTTTAGTTCACACACTAAAATAATATATCTTCCAGCCTTGTCATACAGTACATCCTGTAATTTAAATGCTACATTTTGGTTTATAGCTATCAGTACACCAGCTTTCTTTTTTGGGCCCGAGGCCATGAAAATGTGTGGAAATTGTTTGTCTTTGCATAAGGGATGCTTCTGTTGGGTAAAATGGGTTTCTTGGATACAAAGTACATCGCTCTTCAGGGACTTCGCCTGTTGCCACATTGCCCTTCTTTTGAATGGTATATTAAGGCCATGTGCATTGATGGTCACGAAGTTAAGGACCATTTGTATGGTTGGCTAAGTGCTTGATTGTAGTTTCAATCAAAATTTGATATGTGGTGTAAATTATAAGAGTACCTGCCGTTAGATGCGTCTTTGATTTGCTTGTAGAAATCTCGCTCAGGTGGGATGCAGTTGTAGATGAGTTATATTTCAGATTCTTGCCATCAGACTTGCCATGGTTGGTTGCCAGTGGTAGAGTAGAAAATAAAAGGTAGTAACTGTTAACAATTAAACAAAAAACAAAACTTAAAAAAGTGAGGAAATTTTCCTCAAAGTGCGAGTAAAATCGCATAAGAACACTTGGGGGTGCTTGCTCCCATGAACCAGCTTCGGCCCTAAGGATTAATGGGCAAACTATGAGTAAGTTGTTTCTTTATGTAGACAGACAGTCAAGTAATTTTGGTTGATTCCCATTCAGGGGATATGCTCCTTGGGGGTTTGGTAGTAGAAGTATCATCCTCATCTATTGGAAGAAGCCCCCATTTTTTTGACAGCTGGATGCCTTCTTCCAAAGATCTGATAGTGAATGTGCGGCCATCCTTAGTTACCAGAAGTTTTGTTGGGAAGCCCCAGGAGTATGAGAGTTTGTTGTTGCGCAATATTTTTGTCAATGTTATTAGTTTCTTCCTTGCTAGCATTGTATGCTGGGAGAGGTCAGCATAGATGTTTATGTTTGAGTACGGGTTGGGTAGAGGGGAGTTTTGCCTTGCGAAACGCATTAAATCGTCTTTGACGTGAAAAAAATGTATGCGAGCTATAACGTCGCGGGGTACTTTCTCTGGTAGGTACTGTGGCTTTGGTAATCTGTGGGCTCGGTCTACCACAATTTCCCCATCTGGCGTATCAGGAAGTAGCTCTTTAATTAGTCGCTGTACATAATTTCGGAGTTCTGGGGGGGGTACAGACTCCGCCACCCCCCTCAGCTTAACGTTGTTCCTGCGGGACCTGTCCTCGAGGTCCGCCATTTTGTTTTTTAAAGCTTCTAACTCCTCCTCTTTTTCATTATGTGCATCCACCAACTCATTGTGTGCCGTTGAAAATTCCGCCATTTTGTCCTCCACGTGGCTAACTCTCTCCCCTATGTCATTAATGTCGGTTTTTATTTGTGATATACAGTCCATGAGGTCCCTGTGCATGGACCCTCTTAAAGAGACCAGCATCTCTTTCATTGTAGTGTCGCTCAAGGGCTGTCCTGATGTTGGGAACTCCTGAATCTGGTCTATAAATTCGGTTGTACTATCATAGGATGTGCAATTATCCTCATTTCTTTCCCCAGCATATGTGTAGGCATCTGAGCGTTTGGGTGCCGCTTTCTGTGGGCTCTGAGATGGGGTAATGCACGCTGAAGAGCGGCTGCTGTGGCCCGGAGAGAAGGACGGGGGTCTGCTATTCTCTCTTTTATTTCCCCTAGTGTCAGGCTGCCTGGCGCGCTGCTGCCTGTGTGCGGCGGCGCCATCTTGGATCTCCGGCGTGCTTGCCGAGGGGTAAAAGTCTGTTAGTTTGCGGGGTCCCCCCAAGGGTTTTTTCTTACCCATCGCAGGCTGTGTGATGCTGGGACTCCTGGAGCTTTCTGGTGTTAGTTTGCTGGCTTTAATCGTCGCTTTGTACGGGCCGTTACCGCTGGTTCTCACGGAGCTCTCTCCTTATGCGGCCATCTCCTTCCGCTGCCGGCCACGCCCCCGTTCATCTACTTCTTTAAACAAAAGAGTGTCAGTGTCCTCATCTCCTTCTTTATTAGCACTATCATTCCCCCTTGCCAAATCTGGTGACTGAAGAGGCAAAAAGGTGGCCAAATTTAAAGTTGTACAGCGCTGAAAAGTGACATTTGGAGGTAAGAGTAAAGTACACTGTAACCTCAGTTGTCTGGCCATTGAAATGTGTTTGGGCTGAACTTGAGACAAGATTGCATGTATGTTATGTGTGGTGTGTACTACAACTGGATTGTCTAGGACAATCTCTGATGATTTATCAATGATGATTGACACTGCAGCTAACGCCCGTACACAGGACGGTGAACCTCTGGACACTGGATCTAATGCTGCTGAAAAGTAAGCGACTGGTCTTTGTTTTCCATGTGCCTGTGTCAAAACACCTGTGGCGTGTCCAGTGATCTCGGCAACATATAGATTAAATTTCTTAGTGTAATCTGGAATACCAATAGCCAGGGCAGAAATTAATAGCTTTTTCAAAGTGACAAACGACTCATATGCTACTTCTGTAAGCACATACGGTACAATTTTCAAACAATCGTATAATGGCTGCATCAAAGCGCTAGCATGTGGTATCCATTGTCTACAATATGACACAATACCTAAAAACATACGCAATTGTTTGAAATTCCGTGGGGGTAACATTCCCTTTATCACTTGAACCCTCTCCTCAGTGAGATGTCTTGTACCCTGTGATATACAATGTCCCAAAAAGATAACTTTTTCCTGACACACTTGCAACTTTTTCTTATTAACCTTGCAACCTTTTTCTGCCAAAAATCGCAACAAATTAAGGGTGGTGTGCAAGCTTTCAGTCTTTCACTTATCTGTGGAATTAATCCTTCCATAAACTGTCTATTGAAGGCTCGGATCGTGACTGGAAGCTCTAAATCCATTCTCTCATCTGCCATCATACTTTCTATAGATAAGTAAAAGTCTGATACAGTCTGTCCTGGCATTTGTTTCATGGGTGATATTGACCTCCCTCTTGTTGTTTTGCCTGACAGAAAGCTTATAATCTAGCAATAAAAGGGGCCCTTGAGTCTATGTGTCTGACATGTCCTATCTCCAGATTGCCATCTCCCTCAGCTCGGTCTGCAGGTCAGTCATAAACTGGTTAAACAGGGTCAGAGTCATTTTATGTCTGCATAAATCCTCCCCATCCTGCCAGGTTGCTTCATGTGTATTCATTAACTGTGTCACAAATCTACAGAAAGCACCTGGCTTTGCTATAATGCGTGTATCAGTGCGTACGGGAGCTACAGTTTCTGGATGAGGTTTTTGTGCCCCACAATGCTGACAAACCCATCCTCTCCCCTCAAGTACAGGATATATCTTGTGTGGTTTACGTTCTATGTCAGTATATGGGGGTGGGATGGCTGAGCTAAGATTATTTAAAATTTCAACATTTTTTGTTCTTCTATCTTTCATATCCCAACCATCACAATCTGGATTATATTTCCACCCCTCTTCTTTCGCTCTATTTGAAACCTTAATTAAGCATTGAACCTGACTCATCCATTGCTTCTCTAACACCTCTCCTTGTCTGTCCCTTTTTATTTCACTTTTTTTCACTATTTTTTCACTATTTCACTCCATACATCCGGGTCTAAACCCGCTGCTCCTTTCCCCTAAATTTACGAAAGACATCCTTTAAGTCCTATGCTTCATCTTTCCCACAGATGTTTTTAATTATCTGTGGCACCGTATAGTGTGCCACAATTCCCTGACGGGGTTTTGTGTTCCTCTGGCCCATTCTAACAGTCCTGCCTAGGTAGCGTGTGGGACACTTAGTGTACAATATAATGCGGCTACAACATATACAAGAATGAATAATTACTTTATATGCTAGTCCAATAACAAACCAGCTAAGTTACACTAGTTCCCCGTTGCCTTCCTCCTAGGGTGCTAGAATACTAAAAACCTCTCCGGAATGAGATTTCTGAAACCGAATTACCTTATATGCTAGCCCAATAATAAATAATTACTTTATATGCTAGCCCAATAACAAACCAGAATGCCGCTACAACATATACAAAAATGCGGCTACAACATATACAAGCATTCCTTTAAGTGGCCAGGTATCCGACTAGATCTCCGGACTTTATGGAGACCTTATTCCCTCCCCGTATCTGGGATCCCTCTCATGCACTCTTATCCCTGCTTTATGGAGCAGACAGGGCTTATACTCTCAACCCGTCTATGGTTTATGAACTAAATTGAATATCAAACTTAAGCGTCAGACCCCCCGGAAGGGCGCATTTCGTTGCTCATTGGGATGATATTCTTTCAATTCATACCAACCTTGGCAAGGCTCATTCACTTTCTCAACAAGACAGACAGACAGACACAGACAACAAACAAACAGTAATTCTAGACTCACCACTACAGAGGCTGGTGTTTTAAAACCAGGAGAACCATAACTGACAGAATGGATAGGCACAAATCAGGGGAGCACAGAATATAAGAAAAATAAAGCTTTTTCTTACCTGCGCAGGTTTTCGATCTGTGGTTCCTGGAATGCCTGTCCTTTCGTTCCGTCAGCGTAGCTCAGCCACCTCTTGTAGCAACTTGGTGAGTCCCTCGTACGGGCGCCAAAATGTTAGGAGCAACTCTTAAACAAGTTGCTTTAAGTTTATATTGCTTTGTCAAATTATTGCTTCTATAAGTATAATGACACGGAGTCAGGTATGTCTGTGTCACAGTCCGGAGCAAAAGGGGACTGCTTCCTTTACTTCTTTCAAAGGCCTTTTATAGGCAATTATACAAACAATAGCATCAGCACCACCCCCACACAGGGCAAGGGTAAACAACAACAGGAGTCACCTGGGCTACAAGCACAAGCTCCAACACCATGGCAATACAGATACAACAAAAGCAGCTTCAATCAAGCTCAGCAGCTAAAGGTTACATTCATAACAGATTTACACATAGGCATTATATTAAGTGAGAACTCTAAATTAAATCCCTGACCTTATCAGGCGTTGCCTAGGTCAGCATCCGAAGACTATTCAGGAGAAGAAGAGGATGCAAGTTATGAAGGGTTTGACTTTAATCTAATACAAGCCTTCTTGAAAGACATCAGGGAGGCCTTGCAGTGGGGGGATACAACAGAAGAGCCACTGAGGAAACAGTGTTGCTATTTTAAAAACATGAGAAGGGAAGGCCTCACCTTTCCCTTCATGGATAACATTAAAGACATAATTGAGGATGAGTGGAGGAAAACAGAAAAAAAATAGTTTTTCCGAAAATGGCCTTGCCAGGATGTACCCCTTCAAGAAGGAGGATGTCAAGCATCTGGAGGACCCACCTGTGATCGACTCAGACCTTATGCATTTGGCAAGGCACGTTAGGTTGACACTTGATGAGGCAGTCTTTTTTAGAGATGTCCTCGACAGGAGGGCAGACATAGACCTTAGAAGGGTCTACACGACTGCAGGAGGGGCATGCAAACTATCTAAAGCCCTAGAAGCAATTTCCAGAGCCATGGAGGTCTGGATAGACACATTGGAGACAGCTGTTTATAGCAATCTTTTTAAAACTGAGATTGTTGCCTCATTCAACAACCTAAGGCTGACAGCAGAGTTTATGGTGGATGCCGCTATCAAGGTAATTAGATGTCTAGCACTCGTGATGCTAAACATGGTCACAGTAAGGCACTCCTTATGGCTCAGGCCTTGGGTGGCAGAACCATCTTCTAAACAAGGCTGGTTCAAGATCCCCTTTGAGGGAAAGTCCTTATTTGGTGAAAAGCTCAATGCAGTAATTTACAAAGTAACAGGGTCTGGTTTTATCCCCAGGATAGAAAATTACTTTGCCAGAAGAATCCAGCCTTTGGTAGGCCTGCTAGAGCAAGAGGGAGAGAAGCAAGAGCCTATAGGCCAGGGAGAGAATTCTGCAGGCATTGGAATACTCCCTCTGGGACGAAACCAAATAGAACAGCAACTTCTGCAGGCCAGGAGCCCCAGAAATTTTTTAATGGTGTCCCCATCCATACTTGTCCTGTGGGAGCCAGGCTGCGCAATTTTTTGCAAGTATGGACAGAACGACTGTTGGGTGCTTTCCACCATAAAGACAGGACACTTCTGGGAATTTCTCAAAAAAACAGGTGTAAACTTCATACCAACTAATCTCCCTTCCTGCTCCCCAAAAAGGGAGATTTTGTTTCAGTGTCTGAACACACTTCTCCAACAAGAGTCAATAGAACCCAGAAAGAGCGCTTCTTTACAGTCTATTCTCCATTTTTATTAGTACAGAAGAAGTTGGGAGGCTGGAGGTCAGTAATAGGCTTCAGGTGGCTAAACAGTCATGTGAAGAAGGAACACTTCAAAATCACTACAAACCATCCTAAAAGTGGTTCAACCCAGAGACTGGCTCTTGTCAATAGATCTGAAGGACATGTATTTTCACATTCCAATAGCTCCACATTTCCAGAAGTTCTTGAGGTTTGCAGTGGGCCTTGCAAGACTCGCTGATTGGCTCCCCCCTTTGGCCAATCAGTGTGCGCCCCCACAGTCTATTGCACGAGATGATGTACAGGTACATTGTTTCACGCAATAGAGCCGCCCTTCTGCCTTAGATCTGTGGTAGGTGGTCTTTAAGTGATTATAGTGCCTGGGGGGTTACCTTTGTCTGCCTGTAAAGTGGTGCATCTGTACCGTGTATAGAATCCTGATGAAAAGTAAAAGTGCACTGTCTCAATATATACAAAGTGTAAAAGTTAAATCAAAATCCTAATACACTCAAAATTCTCAAATTGACAAGTGCTTAAAAGACACCTCTTATCACCCTAAGGTGATCCCATTGAAACATATATAAAGTACAAATGCAATTAAATATAATTATAACACAGTGCAAGAAAATACAATAATGTAAATAATAATATAATGTAAAATAGCACAAAAATTATTACCATAAAAATCAGCTATTCTTCAGAATTAGATTTGTGTGAACGAATAAGATGGTGAAAAATAAAAATAAAAATAATGTCCCACATCCACTATGCAAGTGACAATAAATGAAGTGCAGAAGGGCATCACCGCCCTGCTCTTAGAGTAAAAATGGCCTCTTACCAGATTCAAAGTGCACACATTAGAACTCCACAGCTAGGATGGACATCACTCCACACAGCCGCCTCTCTGCAGTTCCACGTGGCCACGGACTCTCGGTTCACAGGGTAATGAAATCAGAAGGAAGGACTCATAGTGCATTTCCCTTAAAACACTTTTAATAAAAAAGGAATTGGCCTTACAGGGATATTTATTTGTTAAAAACACACAAGGTAGTGTCAGCACGGTCACCTGCAGCACGGTCCACGCGTCCTGATGTCACCACTGTCTCCACCCAGCGCGTTTCCCCTCAGAAGGTGTCGACTGGGATTTAAGCTCATGTATAGAACCTGCTGCAGCAAAACTGACATTTAGAAAGAAAAACATTACATTTAAATAGATTTTTCCTACAAGCATTATTTATTTTGTAACCAACAGCTTGGGGAGCCAGTCTGTATGAAGAGGCCAGAGTTTATTGCACTCGGGACAAGATTCAAGATTTTTGGGATAAATTCTGGTTTCTCTTTGGCAGACTTTGCACCACAGTGAGCAAGTATTATGTGAAAAAGCTAAACTATAGAACAGTCAGGCAAAGAATAACAGTTTTTTCTTTAGGTAAAGTCTGGTGTCTTTTTTGCAGACTTCGGATAGAAGTAACAAGTGCAGAAAAATTGGGCTTTGGGTGTTGGTGGTGTCTTCACAATGTAACACTATAGAGGTACTCTTGATGAAAGCAAGAATTGACCTTGCTGTAAAAAAATTTAAATGATATGCACCTGTCCAACAGGTGTGGAAAAATTGGTCCTTGGCTGTTAATTGTGCCCATGAAACCTATTGCAAAAATGACTTCCCACAACATCCACAAAGCTAGGCAGCCCAGACAGTCTTGCAGAGATTACAGATCCCAAAAACACTTAATCAGCGACATTGGCATAAGGGGCTTGGTAGCTACTGCTAATCCAGGACTGATTCATTTTCACAAATCTCAGCCAGTCAATGGAGTCTGTGGACAGATGTACTCTTTTATCTGTCACAAAACCTCCAGCAGCACTGAATGCCCATTTGGAAAGCACACTGGACGCAGGGCAGCCCAGCAGCTCAATTGCATACAGGGTAAGTTCTGGCCAGTAGTCTATTCTCATGATCCAGTAACCCAGTGTATCGTCTACTGGAAAACTCTCCATGTCTGTTTTCACCCCTAATTTTCCACCATATAATGCAGAAGCTGTCAATGGGATCTTGAAGGTGACAGCCCTGGGTGCCAAGAACTAATTTTTAAAAGCATCACTGAGCTTTATCCTTCTCCACCGCTCCTGCTTTGACCAACAGAAGCCTCAAAACTACCTTTTCCATGAGTTATGTAATCTACCAGAGTCTGGAAAGGTGTTACATAAACACTTCTTTAAGGTGTCCTCAAGATATTTCATCCCGTGCTCTTTCTGCGAGGGCTGGATAAGTTCAGAGACTTTTTCCTTGTAATGGTGGTCAAGAAGGGTTGCCAACCAATAATGATCCTTCTTCTTGATGCCACAAATTTTTGGGTGCTTTCGCAGGCATTGAAGAATAAGGGAGCCCATGCACCACAAATTTGCGGAGGCATGAGAAGCAGCGTCCTTGGGGTCACTGAGGATTAAAGTATCTGGAACTGACTCCTCCCAGCCACGTTTCTGGGGACTGAAAACCATCTCTTAAGGTTTGATGTATGTTTTTTTCTGCTTCAATGACTCCAAAACTGCCAGAATCCTCCTCCTCCCTCTCCTCCTGTGTGTTCTGTGGCATCGCAAGAATGGTTGCCTTGAGAGGAAAGAAAGTCCTTCCGCTGCTCTGCCTCGAGTGCCCTGTCCATAATGTCACGCAGAGTATGTTCCAGCAGGAACACAAGAGGGATTGTGTCACTGATGGATGCATTGTCACGGCTCACTATCCTTGTCTCCACCTCAAATGGTGACAGTACAGTGCATGCATCCTTTATCAGCAGTCATTGGCATGGGGAAAAAAAACAGTCGAGGTGTCCTGAGCCTGTCCTTATGCCATACTCAAACAAGTACTTGTTGATGGCCCTCTGTTGCATGTGCTAGTGCTGCAGCATTATGAAAGTTGAGTTCCACCTGGTGGGCATGTCACAAATTGGTTTACGGGCAAGTGGAATTCCCGCTGAATTTCAGCCAACCGAACACGGCTGTGTATGACCGCCTGAAATGGCTACAAACTCTTCTGGCCTGCCTTAGAAGATCTTGCAACCCTGGGCACATGTTTAAGAAACACTGCACCACCAAATTAAGGGCATGCGCCAGGAATGGTACATGTGTCAACTTTCCCTGTCGAAGACCAGGCTGGAAGGTGAGTGCCATTATCGCACACCACCAATCCTGGCTCAAGCTGTCATGACGTGAACCACCTCTGGGTCTGCCCCTCCAGAGCTGAAAGAATCTCTGATCTGGTGTGACTCCTGTCCCCTAGATAGACCAGCAGAAACACTGCATGGCATCTTTTAGCCTGACTCATTGAATAACCCCTTGAATGTTTAGGGGGTACAGGTGATTCATAGGACAATTAAGCAGAGAAGGGCATGGAAGAGGAGGAGGAAGGGGAGGAGCTGACAGATCTTGGATCATCACCACCAACCATATGGAGACATGGCAGAAAAACCAGCTCCAGCACTGTCCTGCATCCTTCGTAGTTGCAAGCAGAGTTACCCAGTGTGCTGTGAATGAAATATATTGTCCCTGACCATATTTGCTAGACCATGTATCAGCAGTAATGTGGACCTTGCTGGTGACTGCCTTGTCCAACTATGCCAAAACATTGCCTTGGAATGGTACAGAGCTGGAATGGCCTTAGGTGCAAAAAAATAGCAACTGGGAACCTGTCATTGTGATGCAGCACATTCTGCAAATTCACAGAAGGGGGCAAAATCCTCTAGACCGAAAGGCATGAGTTGTAAAGCCAGCAATTTGGACAAGCTGGAATTTAGATGCTGGACATGTGGGTGGCAGGGAATGTATTTTTTTATGCAGCAGTTGGGGCAGAGAAACTTGCCTGCTATACAGCTGATGGTATGCTACTGGCAGATGTGTTGCAAAGATCTGTGACACCCTTTGCTATTCCATCATCCTTCCCAATGGAGGCTGCTGAGACCACAGGAGATACACTAGGGTATGCATGAAAGGTGAGGAATGAGGAGGAGAAGAATTGTGTCCTTTGTGTGTGGTTTTCAGATGCTGTTGCCAATGGCCTGACTGGTGGGAAGTAAATGCCTTGTCAAGCATGTGGGAGCCAAATGGCTTGTGTTTTTGCCACACTTGATCTGCTTGTGGCAGAGATTTCAAATTGAAACACTGCGATTGGCTGCACATGTGCTGAGCTGTGGGAAGTGGGCCGGGAGTAAAGATTGGCCAAACAGCCCCTGGTGCGGTTCACATCAGAACTCCCGAACATTTCAAAAGTTTGGACCCAAACTCTGAATCCCATTGAAGTTTATGGGACCTGAACTTGAAAAATCAAAAGCCCCCACTTTGAAGGCTTATTGGCCATAAAAAGGGTATGGTGGCCTGGCTACTGCCCCACGGGACATATATCAATGCAAAAAAAAGTTTAAAAAAGATTGCTTTAAAGGAGCAGTGATTTTAAAGTGTTTGTTAACCCCCCCCCCAAAAAAAAATACACATCCTGGTCCCTTAAACCAGATTACACAGCATAGTTCTTGTTCTTGTTTTTTATAAGTGCATTTCCCTCTCTATAGGATCATGTTACTCCCTTCCTCTACCTCAGAACTAACATCAGAATCATGTAATGCTTGTGCAACCTCAAGAAGCAAGTGGATGATGCTGTGTTCAAATAATTCAGCTGACTCCCCCATGCATGATGCTGGGGCTATGGCAAGAGCAGCTTTAGACAAGGAGGCAGAATAAGCTGCTCAGGCAGCTGCGGTGGACTGCGCACTTTTGTCAGCTTAGGTCATAGAGGATGAGGAGGATGAGGATAGTTTAGTAAGCCAGTCCACCACCTCCTCTGCATGTTGTGGCTGGATCACTAAACAGAGACAAATGTGACCTACCTGAGGATGGACCACGTCCACCTTTTCCTGTGGACACAGACACTGCTAGCCCCCTCATAGTGCCATGGGAGCATCTGCCTCTCCTTGTTGGCCTCCCAGACATGATGGAACACTGCACTACACTAACACACTACACTGAAACTACACTAGGGATGAGCTTCGAGTTCGAGTTGAACTCATGTTCGACTTGAACATTGGCTGTTCGCAAGTTCGCCGAACAGCGAACAATTTGGGGTGTTCGCGGCAAATTCGAATGCCGCGGAACACCCATTAAAAGTCTATGGGAGAAATCAAAAGTGCTAATTTTAAAGGCTAATATGCAAGTTATTGTCATAAAAAGTGTTTGGGGACCTGGGTCCTGCCCCAGGGGACATGGATCAATGCAAAAAATTTTTTTAAAAACGGCCGTTTTTTCAGGAGCAGTGATTTTAATAATGCTTAAAGTCAAACAATAAAAGTGTAATATCCCTTTTTGGGGGGCTACCCCAAAGCACCCTCCCAATGTTGAGGGCATGTGGCCTGGTACGGTTCAGGAGGGGGGGCGCACCCTCGTCCCCCCCTCTTTTCCTGCGGCCTGCCAGGTTGCGTGCTCGGATAAGGGTCTGGTATGGATTTTTGGGGGGACCCCACGCAGTTTTTTTTTTTTTTTTTTGGCGCAGGGTTCCCCTTAAAATCCATACCAGACCTGAATGGTCTGGTATGGAATTTAGGGGGAACCCCACGTCATTTTTTTTTTAAATTTTGGCCGGGGTTCCCCTTAATATCCATATCAGACCTGGAGGGCCTGGTATGGAATTTAGGGGGACTCCTACGTCTTTTTTTTTTTTTTTTGGTTCGGGGTTCCCCTTTGGGGAATTCCCATGCCGTTTTTATCAATGAACTTCTATGTGTATTGTCGGCAATGCAATAGCCGCGGTAGTTTTAAATGAGTTTTTTCCTTCAAAATGTCATTTTGCTGTCAGACTGTTCTAAACACAGGAAACATGCGCCCCTTTACAGGCATACTATACACCCCCTAGGTACGAAATTTAAGGGATATTACACTTTTATTGTTTGACTTTAAGCATTATTAAAATCACTGCTCCTGAAAAAACGTACGTTTTTAAAAAATTTTTTTGCATTGATCCATGTCCCCTGGGGCAGGACCCAGGTCCCCAAACACTTTTTATGACAATAACTTGCATATTAGCCTTTAAAATTAGCACTTTTGATTATTCATGTTCGTGTCCCATAGACTTTAACGGTGTTCGCGTGTTCGAACGAACTTTTTTCCTGTTCGCATGTTCTGGTGCGAACCGAACAGGGGGGTGTTCGGCTCATCCCTAAACTACACTATACTCACACTATACTCACACTATACTGACACACTAAACTCACACTAAACTCACACATTACACTATAGACACCCTATACTGACACACTATACTCACTCTATACTAACACACTAGTATATACTGACACACTCTACTCACACTATACTAACACTACACTAACACTCTACACTCAGATTCACAATAAATGAACACAATAACTAGTAGCAAACTGTACCCTGCTCTATCTATCTCCTCTCCAACAACACACTGCAAAAGCTTCCTGCGGGAAGGAATCTTTTATAGTGCAGGTTGAGACTAAGAGAACTCAGCCATGATTGGGCAAAGTCATCATGACTTTGTCCAATCAGGGGTCTGACAGTGTTCTGTGCCCTGATTGGGCAAGGCCTTGCACTTGACCAGTGATCAGGTGCATTGCTTCATCCAATTATGGTCCTAGCATGCACTGTAAAGTGCACAGTGCATTGTGGGGCACTAGGCAGGTGAACATCCCGCCGAGCCCCCCCAAATTCAGGTGTTCGGACCAAACTTTTGCTCGGCCCAAACCGTTCGCCCAACTCTAGTGCAGTATTAAGCGGTCACCAAAGATTTTATTTAAAACTGCACTCACAATTTAACACATACACATGCACCTTGCCCATCCAGCACCCACTGTGATTGTATACAGCTGGAGCTTGTCTGCAAGTCCCAGTCAATGATTCATGCCTGGGACCTGCTGATCGGCTGTGTACAATCACAGCCCAGAGCTCTGTATTGATAAACCCCAGATAGAGCTCTGTATAGAAGGAGCGACCGGTCAGTTTCTCATCCCTGCTTTGTAGGGGTGAGAAACTGAGAAATCTAGTAGTAAAAGCAGCACAATTTACACACATTACACATAGTTAGGCTCACATTTAACCTCTTGATCACCCTAGATGTTAATCCCTTCCCAGCCAGTGTCATTAGTACAGTGGGAGTGTATAATAATATCACTGATCACTGTATTAATGTCATCGGTGATGTCAGTGGTAGTTAGTCAGTGTCCCCCAGCGTCAGCTAGTGTCAAATTTCCTACCGCACTGTTGCAGTCCCATTATAAGTTGCTAATCAGTGCTATTAGTAGTTTTAAACAAATGTAAATTGAAATTCCAGTATATATACCATAGTTAGTAGGCACTACAACTTTTACGCAAACCAATCAATATAGACTTATGGGGATTTTTTTTTATTAAAGAGTTCTAGAAGAATACATTTTGCCCAAAATTTATAAAGAAATTAGATTTTTTTTTATTCGATATGTTTTAGGCTTTGTTCACACCTGAGTGTCTTTGATCAATTTTTTGGGCATTTTTTGATTAGCCAATAGAGAGAACTATCATCTTTTGTAGCATTTGTTGCTTGGTAGTTCAGCTTTTTTAGCTTTTCCATTAGCTTTTATTTCTTTTTTAATTGTTATTATTCATTTATTATTTATTTTTTTGTTAGGGTAAGGGGTTAGAGTTGTGGTTAGGTTAGGATTAGGAGTTTGGGTTAGGGTTAGGATTAGGGGATAGGTTGCCACGTAGCTTAATTGGAGGCCGAGTTCACAAGAGGGCTTCCCGTGGTTCGAGCACCCCTGAATGTGGGGACAGAGGTACAAGGTTCAAAGAAGCATGGGTGCCAGCAGCTTGATAGCAGGTGACTGCCACAGTCAGGGACGTATTCAAGATGAGCCAGGATCATACACAATAAGATAACAGGGTGGTCAGGAGGCGCCTACATGTCAGGGCACACTGGGTATTAGCCTGAGCTTGTCTGTGTGCTGGTACATGTGCATGAGCATTAGCTGTATGGGAATGAGAATTAGCTGCAGAAGAATTAGCATGCAAAAAAATTGAGGATTCCCCATGGGGTTTTTTAGCAGCAAACGTAAGTCAGAAAAAAGTTTTTCATAAAAAAAAAGTTTTATTGACGCAAGACTTTGAACATGAATTTATACAATACAAAAGTTTAAAACATGAGCTCCGGTGTATATGGTATGAGACAAATAGGGTTGGATAGCAGATCAAACAGTTAATGTCATGTGAAAATTGTAGTGGGTATTCATCGAGAGATGCTACCCACAATGTTGATTATGGTTGTACTGTCCGATGTTGGGAAAAGCCCCAATGCATTTCGACCTTTAGGGTTATGGTCTTCCTCAGGGGGTTCTTATATTTCTATAAGCACATCAGAAGAAACCAAAATTTTAGTATTGTTTAGTATTGCTTATACATGCTTTAGACTTAAGTAGTCACATTATATTTACCCTTTCCACCAAATGGGCTTGTTTATCCGGAGACTTCTTTATAAACACATAAGAGAAACAGAAGATTCCCCAACTGATGATCCTGGATTCTGGTGGGAAATCGTCCCTACCTGCACCCTCAGTGGGGAGGCAACCCCGACCCATGAGGCTTACAAGTGGTCACAGATTTGAACGTGCCCCCCACACAAGAAGCCGGAGGAGAGAAGATGGGAACCAGAACATCTGAAAGTTACCATAATTGTAACAATTAGTATATTGTATATATATTAAATTATATCAATGTTCTAACCTAAGTACAAAAAAGTTTTTCTATACGGTGTAAAAAACTAAAAATGGTTTATTTTAGAGGGAAAACTAGTAAAAATATATGTATCTCTATATGTCTAGGTTTTTAATTATTAAATAAGTAGTGAATATTCTATCATATTACAACTCAATTTGTGCTCTAATCAAAACGTCTGTGCCCGAAGAGGGTGAAAAGTGAAAAAGGTCATAAATAGACTAGCAGGAAGTAGTGAAAGTGCAAAGTGACAAATTGATGAAAAAAGGGGTTTGTGCAGTGTGCGTACAACTTGTTCCTGTCCTTATCAGATGTCACCACTGCCACAAATCGACCCTTAAATTAATTTGAACGTCCAGCACCTCAGAGGTTCAGAGGATGGACCCGCATGTAATTCGGTTACAACATAACCACTAAATGTCATTAATCTATCTTTACACTCCATTACAGAAGCAGAGACTCGCCTTTTATCGAAGGGCTTGAGTTTCTGCCCCCATCAAAACTTCGATATGTTCGAACTAGTTACTGAACTGCATCTGTTTGCTCCAAAATTACTATTAAAATGTCAATACAAATATATACCTAATGAGATAGACACCAAAGACTGGTCTAAATATACCATGAGAGAATTTAAAGCCCTACGGGATCTGACCTTACTATTCCAAAAGGTTTTAAAAAACCTTCAACTAAATTCCCGCCACTCCAAACAAACCTGAGCATAGCCACAATTGTTAGACAGACACTGAAGGATATTGCCAAAATATCCTGCAGTACCGACATTCCACAAAATGTATCGGTTGAGGAAAACAAAGCGTTAGAATCTTTACGCATGAACAATTCAATCGTTCTGAAGCCATCAGATAAAGGAGGCAACTGATGGACCTGATGGACAACACAATGTTTAGAACAATGTGTCGCAATATACTGAACAACAGGGAATGGTACAAAAGCATATATATATATAATGTTATACCCTGAGAAAACTAAATTCATATCTGGGTTACGGAACAATACCATATTGTTAAGTGAGTACCAACAACTGCTTCCTCTATCAGGGAATAGCAGAATGGTATTTAACAAGAAAAATATATTTTCCTGCCCTCTCCATCTCCTTCCACATTTCCTCAGCCACATCATCTTAACTGGTCTTTCCTGAATTGAAGCCCTTCAGGAAGGGGGTATATGAGATAGACTAATTGAGACCTGGATATGTAGTTGCCCCAAGTCTATATATCCATTTCTGCTCAATTTGTAGTAGCCTTTTATTCCAGTCGCCGCCTCTTCCTGGAATATGAATCCGGTCTAAGGCGGCGAAAGCAATTTTTGGCATTTTATAGTGGTGTTGTGTGGCCACATGTCTTCCTAGGGGGAGGTAGATATTGTCTATTTCCATGCTATGGACATGTTTGGACATTCTGCACCAGAATCTCTGCCTGGTTTTACCCACATAAAATCCCACATGGAAGAAAAATATATTTTAAATATACTTTTAAAAAACATTTGAAATATATTTTTCACAAATATATTGACATATATTTGAAATACTACAATTTTGCCCATATCCCATATATTTCATAAATATATTTCCATATATTTGTGAATATATTATTGAATATTTTTCAAAATGTATTTTGGAATGCATTGTGAAATATGCTGTGAATATATTCAGAAATATATTTTAAATTTACTTCTGAATGCATTTAGCAATATATTTCTGCAGCCATAAATATATTGCAAAATGTATTTTGGAATGCATTGCGAATATATTGAGAAATATATGTTAAATGTACTTCTGTATGCATTTAGCAATATATTTCTGCAGCCATAAATATATTGCAAAATGTATTTTGGAATGCATTGCGAAATATGCTGCGAATATATTGAGAAATATATGTTAATTGTACTTCTGAATGCATTTAGCAATATATTTCTGCAGCTATAAATATATTGCAAAATGTATTTTGGAATGCATTGCGAATAATGCTGCGAATATATTGAGAAATATATGTTAAATGTACTTCTGAATGCATTTAGCAATATGTTTCTGCAGCCATAAATATATTGCAAAATGTATTTTGGAATGCATTGCAAATTATGCTGCTAATATATTTATTTCGGAATGCATGTTAAGTGCCGGTTCACACTGCCGCGACTAGTCATGTGACTTGGGAGTTCAAAGACGCATGACAAGTCACGCCCCATTATGGGCAATGGAACCATTCTAATTAGTGCAACTCAAATCGCAGCGACTTAGAAAAAGGTTCCTGCACTACTGTGGGGTGACTTCATTGTGACTTGCATTGACTTCTGTTAATGAAGGCACAAGCAAGCCACAATGAGGTTGTGCAGGATGTTGGCTGCCTAAGTCGTGCGACTTTGAACCTGAATAGATGTGAACAAGTGAACAGAATGTACTTCTGAATGCAAAATTTTAAAAAATAAATTACTATTATATTCTGAAACACATTGATATATTGTATTTTATATATTGTAGGCCTATAAAACCAGCAAATATTTCTGATAGTTTTCAAAATATATCTCCAATGCATTCCAAATTTAATCCATTAAAACTGTATACTCGTTGAATTCAAAAACATTTTTTCGATGTGCAAAAATCAACCACACGGTACAAAACAAAAACTTTATTATCATGTAAGTATAAAAAACAAAAAAAACACAGAATAGAAAGTGGTAAAAACTGGGTTAAATAACATTAACAACATAAAAGTTTATTTGTTGTACTCTGTTGAGGTTCCTGGTGTTTCCTTCATGCAATACTTCAATTCCGCAATTTTTTTGTTATCAGCATCACTTATTACCGTGTATACTCGAGTATAAGTCGTTCCGAGTATAAGTCGAGGCCCTAATTTACCACAAAAAAATGGGAAAAACTTATTGACCCGAGTATAAGACGAGGGTGAGAAATGCACAGCTACTGTAAGTAGAAAAGAGAGTCAACAATGCCCATTTGCAGCATCACTGTGCCCATTTGCATGCCTCACTGTGCCCATTTGCAGCCATAGGTCCCCTGAACTTCAAACTCGGTAGTTAAGTGTTCCTAGATGCCCCCTAGCTGCAGCAAAAATTTGGGGTCTCTGAACCCAAAGGGTCCCGAAATGACATTGCTGCAGATGGACACAGTTGACCGAATTTGGGGCCCCGTATCTCGGGGCCACTTAGTGCTAAGAACCCCAAATTTGGTGTGCAAACCCAGTGGAACTAGCAGCATAAAATTTCCAAAGCTGGGGTTTCTAGATCCAAATGGCCCCGAGATACAGGGCCCCAAAAATCAGTTCAGAAAATGTCAAGCACTTTTCTGCAGCAGAGAATGACATTTTGAGAACCGGTTTTGGGGCCCCGTGTCTCAGGGCCACTTAGTGCTAGGAACCCCAGCTTTGGATATGTTATGGTACCAGTTCCACTGGGTTTGCACACCAAATATGGGGTTCCTAGCACCAAGTGGCCCTGAGATATGTGGCCCCAAAATCGGTTCAGAAAATGTCAAGCACTTTTTTGCAGCAGAGAATGACATTTTCCGAACCCATTTTGGGGCCCCGTATCTCGTGGCCACTTAGTGCTAGGAACTTTAGCTTAGGATATGTTGTGGGTTTGCACACCAAATTTGGGGTTCCTAGCATCAAGTGGCCCTGAGATACGGGGCCCCAAAGTCGGTTCAGAAAATGAAATTTTTTGCTGCAGAAAAGTGCTTGACTCGAGTATAAGTCGAGGGGGGTACTTTCAGCAAAAAAAAATGTGCTGAAAAATTCGACTTATACTCGAGTATATACGGTACACTTTTGTAGTCCCTGGGTACTTTTCCAAAGTAGCAGCTTTAAAAAGTACAGTAAATGGAAAATATTAGACTTATTAGATTTTCCTTGTGAACCAAAAGCCCTGTAACAAATGCAACTGAGTAAATAAAACAAACAATATTAAAGTGGATGTATACCCTGTACAATCACCAACCGCAGCCAGCAATGCAGGGCTGCCAGTTCAGTGAATAGTTCTGGCAGCTCTGCATTGTGTGTGAATACAGCCTGAAAAGGGCTGCCACTCCTCTGAAAAACAATCCACACATGGATTTTTTTTAGAGCCTTTGTCAGGCAGTGAGAAAGCAAAATCACCTCCTCACCACTTGTTTTACCTACCTAAATGCTGCATCACCCCACCACAACCACTTGCATTGCACACAGTTGTGGGGAAGTTGCAGCACGGACCTATCAAATCTAATAAACAAATTATCTAATAAATCAATCAACTATTTATACTTTAAGCCCCCATTCACATTCGGCCAATTTGAAATGCAATTTGACATGTCAAACCGCATGCCAAATCGGAGCCTATTGCCAGCAATAGCACTGTCCAAATCAGTGCGACGCAGACTTTGCGGAGATGCATTGATTTCCAAAAGTAGTTTCTGCACTAAGAATGGCACCCCAATTGCACCTCCCGCCCACAGTTTGATCACCTGCACCGCAATGCTGTGCATGCTTGTGTGGTGCAATTTGGGTCACGACTTAATGACCAAAGACAAATGTCGGTCCTGAGGTCCCATAGGGTGAAAACCACTGTTATAGAAAATGCGATAGCAATGCTGTGTTAGCAATTTGAATTCATCTATCTCTGCATTTTTCTACTTCTCTATATGAAAAAATGGAGGCAACTCTAAATTCACAAATGTAGCCTTGCATGATATTATCATGTGCAATTAATTTCAAATGGCACTTAAAAATAAATCCCCCAGAATCTTCAGGTGTGGGGAAAAAAGAAAACCAACCTGTTTAGGTCTAGAGTACAATGCTTGACAAGGAGATGAGCTGAACTATTCAGATGGGACAGATGCTGATGCACACGATACACCCACACAGGATGAACTGCCCCCATCATTCTTTAGTGCTATCAGCTGCGCTGATAGCAACTCTATGGTAATTCAATACTTTAGTTACAAAAACGTTTTAAGAAACATAATGGCCTATTTTCTCACTATATCCATTCACTTCATTTGTTAGAAATTGATTACCGTATATTCTTGAGTATAAGCCGAGTTTTTCAGCACATTTTTTGTGCTGAAAATGCCCCCCTCGGCTTATATACAAGTCAAGCACTTTTCTGCAGCAGAAAAGTGCTTGACATTTTCCGAACTGACTATGGGGTCCTGTATTTCGGGGCCCCAAATGTGGTGTGCAAACCCAGTGAAACTAGCACTACAACATCCAAAGCTAGGGTTCCTAGCACCAAGTGGCCCCGAGATATGGGGCCCCAAAGTCGATTCGGAAAATGTCATTCCCTGCTGCAGAAAAGTGCTTGACATTTTCGGAACCGACTTTGGGGACCCGTATGTAACACTGACAACTTTTGTTTCTAGCCATATGTATTGTTGTAAAGGTAATAAGTTGATAAAGCGCCATATAGTGGCTAATTATAAGCATGCAATCTGTTTATTTTTCATTATTTTGAGAAGTGACATGGAAGTGATTGATTGTTTACTTCTGGACATCAACTATGACCTACCCACAATGCTCAATGACCAGAGGAAAACTGAACTGCATTGTGGGGAGGATATAAAAGGGCTGGGAGCGGCCATCTTAGCTCTCTTGCTCCTGGGATGCGTGGCCTGCTGGCAGAACTCTGTGGGTGTGTGTTTCCACAGAGTTGCGGCCTACCTTGTGAAGGAGCGGAGCAGCAGCAAGGATCCGCCATCGTATCACAGTGTGCTGAAGTAACAGAAGTGATCGTTCTGGAGACCCATGGAGGAGGTAACTGAGGACTCCTGGTCATTACAAAACAGAACAGCGTGACAGCGAGGTTGGGGCTCCACACGGACTGAGAACTGCTGAAACGGAGACACCCATCTGTCCGGATCCGGTGCGGTGAGAGGGTTAACACCCAAAAGTTTCTTTAACACTACACACATTTAAAACTGTTACAGAGTGTTGCTGGGACTGATAGTCCCACGGAACAAGTGAGTTGGAAAACATTACATTTACACAGACTTCAATATCCAAGAACTGATACTGGATGTCTGTCTTCTTCAAATAAGAACACTTAATCAATTTGCTGGTTTATAATTGCCTTTGTGTATCACCTTGCACTGCACAACACTCCAGAAGAACTCTCTGTGGATTACAATTCCTGATTCATAGCTAGCGAAGATTCAAGACATCAGGACTATTTTTTTTTCTATTGCAAGGCCCTGCATCTAGTTATAAAGGAAAGTGACTAGAGGTCGACTGATATGGATTTTTCTCTGGCCGATGCCGATGCCGATATTTAGAAATCGCGGTGGCCGATGGCCGATATGTGATGCCGATTTTTTGGGGCCGATATATTAGGCCGATTTTTTTTTTTTTTCCTTCATCTCATAAAATTTAACAGTTAGACCCCTTCCACACTGGGGCGTTTTTCGGGCGCTTTTGGGCTAAAAATAGCGCTTGTAAAGTGCCTGTAAAACGGTTCCCCTGCAGTCTCAGTGTGAAAGCCCAAGTGCTTTCACATTGAGGCGATGTGTTGGCAGGATGTTAAAAAAAAGTCCTGCAAGCAGCATCTTTGGAGCGGTGTATACCACTCCTCCACCACTCCTGCCCATTGAAATGAATGCGCACCGCTGTCAAAGTGCCTGCAAAGCGTTTCGGCAGCGGCGCTTCAGGGGCGCATTTAACCCCTTCCTCGGCTGCTAGCTGGGTTATAAGCGCCCCGCTAGCAGCCGAATAGCGCCGCTAAAATGACGGTAAAGCGCCGCTAAAACTAGTAGCGTTTTACCGTCAATGCATGCCTGCTGCAGTGTGAGAGCAACCTTAAGTGATACAGAAATTTTTTTACATTTAAACATTTATTAAACAAAACAAACCTCCAAGCAGTTCACTTGTATGTAGAATTTAGATTAAAAAAAAAATAAAAAAAAACTATATCTTGAAAATAAATACACAAAAACAGGTAATCAAAACTTTTGGTCGAAAAAAAATGGGCTAACTTTACTGCTTAGTTTTTTTTTAAATTTATTAGTGTATTTTTTTTTTTAAATTGCGTTTGAAAGACCGCTGCGCAAATACCGTGTGCCATAAAATATTACAACAACCGCTATTTTATTCCCTAGGGTCTCTGCTAAAAAATATATATATAATGTTTGGGGGTTCTAAGTGATTTTCTAGCAGAAAATACAGGATTTTTACTTGTAAGCAATAAATGTCAGAAAAGATTTAGTCTTTAAATGGTTAAACTGAGAGCTTCTACACAGGGAGCTCAGTTCATTCATAAGTGTAAACATTGTATCCTTCAGGTTCTTTTTATCAGATTTGGCAGGCTGCCCAGAGGAGGGAGAAGTAGCTTCACATTAGAATACAGGCAACTTGCACTGACTTCTATTACAGAATTCATTTGCAAGTCGCACTTATATCGGCCTTTTTTATCAGCACAATCGGCTGATTAAGTAAAAAACACCAAATATCGGCCGATATATCGGTCAACCTCTAATAGTGACTTTATGGTTTAAAGCAGGGGGAGCTCCCTAATGTATATATATATTTAGTTATATTTGTGTATGTTACAAAGACTGTCATAATTATTCACTATACTGTCACACTACGTTGGTGTGGTAGTGTAGCCATTGTAATAACTTTTATATACATATATCATTTCAGTAAAAAAGAAGTTATTTTGGTTATTACAGAAGTCGGTGTGTAGTGTTGTTATTTCTCCTGCAGGTGGAGCTACAAGCAATCAGGTAGAGGTAAATATATGTATAAGTGTATATTGTGGGCTAAAGTTTGCATTAGTGTCATTACAACACTGCACTACAGTTGTGTCAAGGGGAGAAGAACAAGTTTTAAGAGGGGTGAAAAGATCAGAGGACAGGCCTAGTAATAAATCAGCAGCTCCACCATGAGTTAATGCTACACGTATCTTGGGGTCACTTGGTGCTAGGAACCCCAGATATGTTGTAGTGCTAGTTCCACTGGGTTTGCATACCAAATTGCAGGTTCCTAGCACCAAGTGGCCCAGAGATAGAGAGCCCAGAGATATGGGGCCCCAAAGTCGGTCAATGGTGTCCATCTGCAGGACCCTTTGGGTCCAGAGACCCCAAATTTTGGCTGCAGCTAGGGGGCATCTAGGAACCCTTAACTATCGAGTTTGAAGTTTAGGGGACTTATGGCTGCAAATGCGCACAGTGAGGCATGCAATGGGCACAGTGAGGCTGCAAATGGGCATCGTTGACCCTCTTTTCCACTTACAGTAGCTGCACATTTCTCACCCTAGGCTTATACTCGAGTCAATAAGTTTTCCCAGTTTTTTGTGGTAAAATTAGGTGCCTCTGCTTATATTCGGGTTGGCTTATATTCGAGTATATACGGTACTTGTGGAAAAATGTACCTTTACATGATTAGAAGGTTTCCTCCAGTCTGCTGCTGGCCCCCCACTCGATCAAAATTATTTCAGTAGGGTTTCCCAAGGTAAAAGCGAGGATGTCCAACAAAATATAAACTTACTTGTGCAGTATAAAGTTACCTCAGTGTACTCCCTGATACTATAATTATTGTAGTACAGTAAACTCCCAGTTATCAAACACCTAACTATCCCCATGGGTACTGTAGTTTCTGGTTGAGCTAATAGTAACTCTCAAGCAACCATCCCCCCAGGGCTCTCTGTTGCCCCCCTTTCGCCCCATGGCCTGACTGACCTGCTGGTTAGCTTCCTCAGCCAATAGGTAAATGTAAGCAACTGGGAGCATTTGTAAAACTGCTATTGGTCATTTCAAATTGCAATAACCAATATGGCACCCGCCCATTGAGCAGAAGAGCAGACACAGTGAGAAGTTCTCTCTCAGGTCCACTCCTTTGTTCCGTGCACAATAGCCAGCCTGCTAATGACTATTTCAAATTACAAAAGCCAACAGCAGGCTGGCTATTGTAACCGCCCACTGAACAAAGAAGTGGACCTGAGAGAGAAAGTTCTCAGATTCGCCTCAGTACTCAGTGGGCTGGCATAGACAGCCTGCTATTGTCATTTTCAGGCTGGTGTGCAGGTTGCTTGAATGACAGATAATGGGCAGTTTACTGTATAAAGATAATGTCACAAACTTGTGCAACATTGCTAACCATGACCAAGAGGTCTCTTTCTCTTTGTCGAATATTTCCACACAAAAAAATTCCAGTGGAATTAAAAAATTTGGATCTAGGTGTAAACTAGCAGGATGAGGATAAAATACATGGTAACCCACAGATTACCTTAAAACATAAGTATCCACTGTAGAATCAAAGGGCAACTAATGTTTGGTCAAATGTGTCCATGTTCTACCTGCCTGGCTTTCAGAAATGTAACTACCTAGCTAAGAGTTCGGTTATATTGACTTGCCTGTAACAATTTACTGTCTCAGTTGTTGGTTTTCCTCTTCCAAGTTTTTTATCCGGTTTTCCATTTTCCTGCATTTTTCTGCTGCTTCATCCTCATCTTCCTTATCTTTCAGAGCATCAAGTAACTGCCATGCAGCAGCTGCTTCTGCCTGTTTGCAGATTGTTTTATGTGATTCAGCCTACAAAATTTTGCGAATAGTCACTGACACAAAGGAACAGGTCATATTTCAAACTTCACGTTAGGATGAATACAATTATCAGTAACAAATCTATGATATAGCCCCACAATTTACCACTGAAACTATATGTTGTCAATGCCAGACTGACAAAGATCCCATTATTAATAGTAATGGAAGCAGCATTGTATGTGCACATACTATGATTAGGGTAATACTGGGATTCATTAATGGACTGGTTTTGTTGCCCTGCTCTTTCATGATTCTTCCGGTGTTGTATAAAAGTACCCAGGGCCGTATTTAATATTGATTGGATCCTGGGAAAACATTTTCTTGGGTCCCCTTGCCTCTAACCACCATGCTCCATCCCTACCCGACACACCCCTACCATGTAATTCCTATTTCCACCCCAACATTCCAAAAAAAAGGGAGAGAGCAGTCATGCTACATGGTGTATGACAGGGGTGGAGCAACACTATGTGATGGCAATAACATCATAAAAAGAATGGTGTCACGTGTGCTGGGGTACTGGCAACACATACACTATTGTATCCTCCCCCTGTCCTGTACAATCCTCCACCCCTATGCTGTACCATTTCTCCCTCATGATGTGTCACCCCCCCCCCGTACTGTACCATGCTCTCTGCTATATTGTACCACTTCTCCCCTGTACTGTGCCATCCTTCACGCCCCCTGTACTATATCATTCTTCCCCCACACTGCGCCACCCCCCCATACTTTGTCATCCTTCTTACCGGTCCTGTATCATCCTTCCTTCTGTGCTCCCCAGCCAAATCTCACTCTTAGACAGCTTTCTCAGCTCCACACTGCCTCCTTGTAAATCACATGCAAAGCAGCCAGTGTCACAGAAATAGGCAGGCCTGGGATCCCAGGGAGTCAGAGCAGATCTCAGGGCCAGACACCACTTTTTTTACACAGTGAAGCCTGCCGAGGAAAAGTTCAGGGGAAAGTTTAGTGTGCGATCTTTGAGGTAAAAGCAGAGAATTCCTACAGTGACAGGTCCCCTCCTGGCTGAACTGTCACTGCCACTTTAAACCACTTTAAGATTGGGCCTTTTATTTAGATGTGGTGTTTACAAGTTAAAAACATTTTTTTTTGCTAGAAAATTACTTAGAACCCCCAAACATTACACATTTTTTTCTAACATCCTAGAGAATAAAATGGCGGTTGTTGCAATACTTTCTGTCACACCGTATTTGCGCAGTGGTCTTACAAGCGCACTTTTAAAAAAAAAATACATTTTTTTGAATTAAAAAATAAGACAACAGTTAAGTTAGACCATTTTTTTATATATTGTGAAAGATAATATTATGCAGAGTAAATTGATACCCAACATGTCATGCTTCAAAATTGCGCCCGCTCGTGGAATGGCGACAAAGTTTTACCCTTAAAAATCTCCATAGGTGACATTTAAAAAATTGCATGTTTCATGTTACAGAGGAGGTCTAGGACTAGAACTATTGCTCACGCTCTACCGATCATGGTGATACCTCACATGTGTGGTTTAAACACCGTTTTCATATGCGGGCTCTACTCACATATGCATTCGCTTCTGCACGTGAACTCGGCGGGACGGGGTGCGTTTTAAATTTTTTTTTAAATTTCTTATTTATTTTAACTTTTACTTTTTATTTTTACACTGTTTAAAAAAAAATGTGTCACTTTTGTTCCTATTACAAGAAATGTAAACATCCTTTATAATGGAAAAAAAGCATGACAGGACCTCTTAAATATGAGATCTGGGGTCAAAAAGACCTTAGATCTCATATTTACACTAAAATGCAATAAAAAAAAAATTGTAATTTAAAAAAATAAACAAAATAAATTGGCCATTTTGACGTCGCTTCCGCCCTGCGGTGTCATGGAGACGGGTGGGGGCCATCTTCCCCTCACTCATCTCCATGTCAGCCCAGGGGACAGACGCGATCACCTCCGCCTCTGCCAACGGCTCCGGTATGTGATGGATGGCACTGGATCGCGGCGGGAGGAGGGGCCCCTCTCCCGCCTCTGATAAAAGTGATCTCGCGGCAAACCTGTGGCAGAGACCACTTTTATCTTGTACTGGACCGCTAGCCGAACACAGGGATACCAGGGTTATGGCAGCTAGCTGCTGCCATAATAACGATATCTGTCCCCAAATTAGGGACGTAGATCGGCTTGCGGTTAAAAGGAGGTTCACCCACACCTGCAAAAAAGAAAAGCCAGCAGCTACACATACTGCAGCTGCTGACTTTTTCTTGTCAAAAGAAGTTTATTGAGTATACAATGTTATAAAGATACATAAAGTAAGTTTACAAGGATCTATAAAGTAAGCTCATTGTTTTACAGTAGGGTTTATATAGGTAAATATCATGAAATTTCAAATATTAAACATTGGGTTCACGTAAACCTAAATTAAAGATATATATCATTTCCTTAGTTACTTTTGTAGGTATTTAAATGATTTATACCTACTATACATATTGTTTACAAGTAGAGTGTATATAGGTCAAATAAATTCTGATAATAAGCTTTAATCGTAAGGTGGAGAAAAGGAAAGAGAAAGAAGAAAAAGGGTTGAAAGGTAGAGGTATGGTCCACAAGGTTGTCCCGCTCGTCAGTTTATTATTCTTTTTAGTTCTCTTTGAAGCCTTAGAATGGGTGTCTCTGTAAGTCATTTAATCTGTTACCATGGCAACAGGACAGAGTCATTGAAGTTTGACAGGAACTTTTGTTTTATCCAAGGATGCCAAAGTTTTTCAAATTTTGGAATTTGATTTTGATCGATGGCTACCATCTTAGCATGGGACATTGTATTATTCATTCTGTGAATTGTTTCTGCTAGTACCAATGTAGGAGATTTCCATGCCTTGGCCACTGTTTGTTTTGCAGCCGTTATTAGTTGGATCATAAGTTTGAATTGAGAGAGTGTTAACCATTCCGGTTTTAGATTAAGTAAAGTTAAATATGGATCTGGTTGTATTATTTTTTTAAATATTTTAGATGCAATCACGAAGACTTCCTTCCAGAAGGTTTGGATTACTGGGCACGTCCACCATATGTGTAAATATGTGCCTATTTCTGGGCATCCTCGAAAACAAAGAGCTGAGGTATTAGGGGAATATTTTGCCACTCTAGCGGGTACAAGGTACCAGCGAGTTAGGACTTTATAATTTGTCTCCAGTGCTAAGATGTTGGGTGAAGATGACTTAGATGTGAGCCATATGTTAGACCAGTCCGTGTCTTCTAAAGTTCGTCCCAGGTCCTCCTCCCACCTCTGAACGTAAGAGGGTCTATTAAGATTTGCTACTTCATATAATTGATTATAAAGTGATGAAATTGTACCTTTAGCAAATGGATCTTTTGTACAGATTGATTCAAAAATGGATAATTGGGATAATGGTGTATCCCCCTTTAGGAATGGTGTATAGAAATTTTTGATTTGGAGATATCTAAATATCTCAGAGTTTGGTAGATCATATTTTTCTCTAAGCGATGGGAATGAAAGGAATGATTTAGATGCTATGAAGTCATTTAGTGTCTGAATGCCTGATGTTGTCCAAGCTTTAAAAGAATTTGGGTAGATCCATACCGGATAAAAGGCCGGATTTCTGATAAAAGAAAGGAGAGGATTGTGTGGAGATTGTAACTGATATTTGGTTTTTAGTTTATCCCAGAGAGATAAGAAGTGTTTAGTTATGGGATTATGAATTTTAAAGCGGTCTTTAGGATCAAGCCATAATAAATTTGATATTAATAGAGGGTCATTTTCTGAAGCCTCTATAAATACCCATAATGGGATTTCCTGTTTTGCATGGTATTTGGACAGACTGGCCAAATGTGCTGCTCTGTAGTAGTTAGTAAAATTAGGGTATCCCAGGCCTCCTTTATTTTTGGGAAGATGTAGTGTGTGTATAGGTATACGTGGTTTAGAAGAGCCCCATATAAACGAAGTTGCTCTTTTTTGTACTATTCTCAAAAAATAGGAAGGAATTGGAATAGGGAGGACTCTGAATAGATAAAGCAATTTGGGTAGAATAGTCATTTTGATTGCATTAATCTTCCCCATCCAGGATAAAGGAAGTTGCGACCATTGTTTTATTAGATTTGTGATCTGTCTTAATACAGGAGGATAATTGGTTGAGAATAAGTCAGAATGAGATGCTGTTAAATAAATTCCAAGATAATGGATTGATTTTTCTGCCCATGTGAATGGGAGTGCAGCCCTAGCCGGGATCAATTCCATGTTTGTGAGTGAAATATTAAGCACTAGGCATTTCTTAGGATTAATCATAAGGCCGGATAGGGCTGCAAATCCATCAAGAGCTGGTATTAAGTTAGGACCAGAGACCTGTGGTGATGATAGAAAAAGTAATATATCGTCTGCAAATATACATAATTTGTGTGTAATACCTCCTACTTCAATGCCAGTTATAGTTTGGTTTGTTCTGATGAATTGGGCCATGGGTTCGAGTATAAGGGCAAATAATAAGGGAGATAATGGGCAACCCTGTTCGGTACCTCTTTCGATATTAAAGGCTTCAGATTTGTATCCAGCATATTTTATATAGGCTTTGGGTTTATTATATAATGCTTTGATCCATGTTAAAAAGTGGGGTCCAAAACCCCATTTTTGTAATGAATATTGCATATATTGCCAGGATACTGTGTCAAATGCCCTCTTAATATCGAGAGATAGAAAACATAAAGGGATTTTCCGTTTTTTAGCAATATGTGCCAATAACACTGCCCTGCGTATATTATCGCCTGCCTGTCTATTTGGCATGAAGCCTACTTGATCTCTATGTATTAATTTTCCTATAATGCTATTGAGGCGTTTTGCTATTATTTTTGCTAATAATTTAATATCGAGGTTTAACAGAGAGATAGGCCGATAATTCACACAGGAAGTATCATCAGAAAGCGGTTTTGGGATCATACAAACAATTGCCATTAGTGTTTCTTGCCGAAAAGAATGTCCATCTAGAAGTTTGTTAAAAGTTTCAGTGAGAATGGGAGAGAGTATTTCTGAGAATGTTTTATAGTATAAAGCCGAGTAGCCGTCTGGGCCTGGTCTTTTGTTAAGTTTTAGGTCTTTTATGGCGTTAGCAACTTCATCTAAAGTTATAGGCTCATCCAAACTGCTTTTTTGATTCTGAGATAACTCAGGTAAGGTTATTTTTGAGAAGAAGGATTCAGCCTCTGTAGGAATAAATTCATTGTTTGTCTTGTATAAAGTTGCGAGATGTGAGTGAAATTTATGGACTATTTTAACTGGATTACAAGTGTAAACATTTTTTGATAATTTCAAACGTATTGATTTGAAAGATTTGTTAGTTGAATTTAATGCCCGAGCCAAATATGTACCTGGTTTGTTTGTATTCATGTAGAAATTGTGTTTGGAGCGTTTGAGGGATTTATCAACTGACTCAGTGAGAAATAGATCGTATTCCAATCTAGATTTTTCCAGATGAGATTTTGTACTCTGAGATGGATTATCTTGAAATGATATGTAGGCTGCATTAAAATTGAGTTCTAGTTTTTTTGCTAGATTTTTGCGTTCCCGTTTAAATAGTGCCATTTGTCTTTGTATTGTACCACGCAAGACAGGCTTATGAGCTTCCCACAGTGTTATTGGGGAGATGTCTGTTGTATTATTAATTGATATGTATTCCTTTAAAGCTTGTTCAATGGCCATCTGATGTAGTGGGTGTTTGAGCATTATGTCCGGTAAGTACCACGTTGGGTCATGCGCTTTTGGTATGGCTGAGGCTATAGTAGTGTATACTGCATTATGGTCAGACCACGGAATCGGAATTATATCTGATGCAATAATTTCTGGTATCATTCCTATTGTTAGAAAAATATGATCTATTCTGGTGAAGGTTTGATGAGGGTGCGAGAAATAAGTGAATTTCTTTTTCATTGGGTTACTTTCTCTCCATGAATCTACCAGATTGTATTTGGAAAGAAGTTGAGAAAAAGGTAATCTAGAGGTTATTTTGGATGGTGTAAAAGGTGATGTATCTAGAAATGGGAGGAGGACCTGGTTCAAATCCCCACACATTATCACTGTTCCTATTTTGTGTGTATTAATCACTTGTAATATATGTGAGAGGAATGGTGTAGGTTGTTTGTTAGGGGCGTAGTAGGAAATCACCGTGATTGCTGTATCCATTATATAACCCATGAGTATCAGGTATCTACCTTCTGGGTCTTTAATTTCTGATGATAAGGTGAATGGTGTGGATCGGTGAAATGCAATTAGAGTTCCCCTTTGCTTGGTACAGGCAGAAGCCGTGTAAATTTGTTGATAAAGAGGAGAAATATATTTTGGAGTAGAATCTTTGGTGAAGTGTGTCTCTTGGAGGCATACTATGTGAGCCTTCTTGTTATGGAAAGTACGGAAGGCTTTGGTCCTTTTTTGAGGGACATTTATTCCCTGAACATTCAGGGAAAGTATATTCAGTGGTACCATGGCAATAGATCAAATAGTTTTGACTTACTTTTTGTTATGCAGAGCTGACTGCGCAGATCAACCTGTGTGGACTGAAGAGATGAATAGATAGAAAAGAAACCAGTGAATTCTGGAGTAAAGAGTAAACAAAAAACATATGAGATTAGATGATACATTGTATAAATTATTTTTTGCAAGTAATCACAATTTACCCGTGAAAGAGAATAAATATCTCTCTCAGGGGAATAAGTGCCTTCGTCACACTCCCACATAATATGGTTGGGAGAATTAGGAGGGCTAATGGGGGTACACGGATCTTCCGCTTACAGGAGAGAAGTGCTATGTCAAAAGACATCAAAATGATGTTTCATTAATTGGAGTGCAGAATATAGTTTTTGTTGAAATTATTTATTCCAGGGTGGTTGCATATGGTTAGTCTTGCCCTAGGCTAAATAATTCAGTTAGAAAGGTACTGTTAATAACTTTGATATTGATGAAGATAGTTTGAATTATTTGGGGATTTTAACCCTTTTAGAGTAAACAATTACATATTTTATTCATATGTAACTGTTTAGATATGTTAACTCATAAAATTGAGGTTGTATTGCTTCAGATTAGAATAAACAAAAACATAATTCTAGGAACTAGTTAGGTAATAATATATTTGTTTTAAGAAAAGAAAGAAAAAGCTTCCATTACTTCTGGATTATTGAACATATTTGTCCTAAAAAGTAATAAATCTATTGTTATTACCTGATAATATATGACTGAACAAGAATTTCCTTATTTCACTTATATATTCTAAGGCTATATGAATCAGAAGTAATAAGAAATATAACTGGAATGTAACATGATCCCACACAGTGTGTGACTATCAGAATGCAGTTACATTCAGTTATAAATATAGGTTTTTTATAGAGAACCATCTCTTAGTATAATAAATGAAGAGATATCAGGAATTAGGATGTCAGTCCATTGAATCTTCTTGGTCCATGGATGATGTGGCATAACGGCCTCTTTTGTGAGAATGATGATTCCCATTTTGTTCTGAAATTTTCTGGGTGCTGCCTGAAGGTGAAGATGATGCCATTCTTCTGCGTGTGGGAGAGTTGCTGCTTGTGGGTTCTGTCAGATTTAATTTTAAAAGGGTTTGTTGTAGTTCATCTGCTGATCTGCTTCTGTAAATTGTACCTTGGTAGTTAAATCTGACTGAAAAGGGGAAGCCCCATTGATACATAATGTTGTGGCGTTGCAGTTCCATTAGTTGGGGTTTCATGGATCGTCTTTTAGTAATAGTAAGTTGGGATAGGTCAGCAAAAATGTGATAATTGTGTCCTTGAAAATTAAGTTCATTTTTTTCTCTTGCAGCAATTAGTATTTGTTCTTTCGTTCTGTAATAATGAAATTTTGTGATTATATCACGTGGGGGTCCATCTTTCTTTTTGGCTGTGAGGGCTCTGTGTACTCTGTCCAGTTCTAAACGTTCAATAGGGATATCTGGCTTTAGTTCTTGTAATAGAGCAGTAATAGTAGATTGCAGGTCTGTCACAGTTTCAGGTATTCCCCTTATGCGCAAGTTTGAACGTCTGGCTCTATTTTCGTAATCTTCGAGCTTAGTTTGAAGTATTAAATTCTCTTTTTTTAATTGTTCCAATTCTGTTATATTTTCTTGGGTTGTAATTTCAATTTCATCCATTTTTATTTCTAAGGCTGCGGTGCGGTTTCCCAGCTCTCTTATTTCTTTGGTTAGGCTGTTTGTTATTGGGTCTGAGATTTGTTTTAAAGCCTTATGAAGCATCTTTTCAAATTGTAATGATATTACTGGGGATACTGAGGAGGCTTGTGGAGAAGTTTGTGAGAGGATTTGTTCTGTATCTGACTCAAATGGAGAGTCTTGCTGTGACATTTTCTGTCTGTGAGAGCTCCCTGATGCTGTATCTTGTGAGGTGACTGGAGCTGCTTCAGCTGCAGTGAGTGCCTGTGAGCTCTTTGTGAGGTGATTTTTATTTCTGCTACGGTTTCTTCCCAGTACCATATTTCCTGCCCAAACTTTCACAGTTTGTTCCCTGGAGCAAAAAGGTGCAAATGGATACATTTTGAGCCTGCAGGCTCCACTTTGTCCTTCTCTTCTCTCCTCAGCGGTGTGGAGCTCTAACAATGCATGTCTGCTCCGCTAGGCTCCGCCTCCTGCCCCCCGCAGCTGCTGACTTTTAATATTAGCACACTTACCTGTCCTGGAGTCCAGCGATGTCAGCACTGCAGCTGATGTTTCCATCGCCATTGCCGGTAAGGAAACCCCAGGTGAAGCATTATGGCTTCATGCTGGGTCCCACCTGTGCATGCACGAGGCACCGCTGTGTCCTCCTCCTGGCTCGGTGGCGAGGGAGCTGAGCTGTGGTATAATGCACCACGGCCCAGACTCCCGGAAGTGGGGAGAGAATACCCCCTGAAAGGTGTCAAATGAGGCACCAGAGGAGGGAGGAGACAAATGAGCGGAAGTTGTACTTTTGGTTGGAGCTCCGCTTTAAGATTTTTTTTTTTCATATCGGTCTGAAAGCACAAAATGCCTGCTACTGGGAGGAGAGGAGTGAATGTAGGGATGTCCAGAGTAGTGATCATTTTCCAGCAAGACTAGACCAAGTACAAACAAGACCAATATTTGGTTCATCTTGTGAGGTGAGAGCGGTATTATATTAGTGGAGGGATAAGTGCACTACAAATACAAGCAAGCCCATATTGCCCACTGGTGGAGAACATTTTATGTATGCACACTTTTTTTTATGATTATTTTTTTGCTGCTAAAATATGTCATACTAAAGAAAATGAACACTGGACACTGATATATATATATTTTTTGACGGTTTATATTTTTAATTATATTATCTTGATGTGACAACATGATACACATTTATTGTGAAATGCACATATTTTATATATGGCCCAGAATGCACTTTATTGAGCATTTGAATATTGTCGGCATTCTACACTAACTGCACTTTATTGTTTTTACACCTTGAGGATTATAGTAAATAGTTTATTGCTCTGTATATATATATATATATATACAGTGGGGATGGAAAGTATTCAGACCCCCTTAAATTTTTCACTCTTTGTTATATTGCAGCCTTTTGCGAAAATCATTTAAGTTCATTTTTTTCCTCATTAATGTACACACAGCACCCCATATTGACAGAAAAACACAGAATTGTTGACATTTTTGAAGATTTATTAAAAAAGAAAAACTGAAATATCACATGGTCCTAAGTATTCAGACCCTTTGTTCAGTATTTGGTAGAAGCACCCTTTTGATCTAATACAGCCCTGAGTCTTTTTGGGAAAGATGCAACACGTTTTTTCACACCTGGATTTGGGGATTCTCTGCCATTCCTCCTTGCATATTCTCTCCAGTTCTGTCAGGTTGGATAGTAAACGTTGGTGGACAGCCATTTTTAGGCCTCTCCAGAGATGCTTAATTGGGTTTAAGTCAGGGCTCTGGCTGGGCCATTTAAGAACAGTCACGGAGTTGTTCTAGAGTCACTCCTTCATTATTTTAGCTGTGTGCTTAGGGTCATTGTCTTGTAGAAAGGTAAACCTTCGGCCCAGTCTGAGGTCCTGAGCACTCTGGAGAAGGTTTTCGTCCAGGATATCCCTGTACTTGGCTGCATTCATCTTTCCCTTCGATTGCAACCAGTCGTCTTATCCCTACAGCTGAAAAACACTCCCACAGCATGATGCTGCCACCACCATGCTTCACTGTTGGGACTGTATTGGACAGATGATGAGCAGTGCCTAGTTTTCTCCACACATATCACTTAGAATTAAAGCCAAAAAGTTCTATCTTGGTCTCTTGAGACCAAAGAATCTTATTTCTCACCATCTTGGAGTCCTTCGGGTGTTTTTTAGCAAACTCCATGCAGGCTTTCATGTGTCTTGCACTGAGGAGAGGCTTCCGTCGGGCGACTCTGCCATAAAGTACCGACTGGTGGAGGGCTGCAGTGATGGTTGACTTTCTATAACTTTCTCCCATCTCCTGACTGCATCTCTGGTTCATCCACAGTGATCTTTGGGTTCTTCTTTACCTCTCTCATCAAGGCTCTACTCCCTCGATAGCCCAGTTTGGCCGGATGGCCAGCTCTAGGAAGGGTTCTGGTAGTCCCAAACATCTTCCATTTAAGGATTATGGAGGCCACTGTGCTCTTAGGAACCTTAAGTGCAGCAGAATTTTTTTTGTAACTTTGGCCAGATCTGTGCCTTGCCACAATTCTGTCTCTGAGCTCTTCAGGCAGTTCCTTTGACCTCATGATTCTCATTTGCTCTGACATGCACTGCGAGCTGTAAGGTCTTATATAGAGATCTGTGTGGCTTTCCTAATCAAGTCCAATCAGTATAATCAAACACAGCTGGACTCAAATGAATCTATCTATCTATCTATCTATCTATCTATCTATCTATCTATCTATCTATCTATCTATATATATATAGTTTATTGTGCAGGCACAGTTTTTTATTCTTATCTAAGTGTGAATAACATTTTTTGTACCAGCAGCAGTATCTTATGTTTATATACTTTCACTGGGCACATACTTGTTAGCACTGGAGTATTTTTCATAATTATTTATATACTATTATATACAGCACTCTGCACTCACTAAGATTATGGTGATTGGGTGTGGAAGGGGAGCCACATAATATTACTAGCAGCACAAAGATTATGCTGCATGGTGAATGAATACAGAATGAGAACCATTCCACAGGGAGTTATTTGATAAGAGGCACTTACCTTCTACAGACTACAGAGATAGCTCTCCACCATGCTTTACAAAGGCCTTAACAGGAACAGGAAGTGAGAGGTGAAAGTCTACTCTAGTTCCTCCCACAGATCTGCTTTAGATCTGTCTGTAGTCTGTGCTTCTACACATGCTTTTTTTTTTTGTTTTTGGTGAGTTTTCCCCAGGGCAGGAAATATATGTGTGTGTGTATGTATATATATACACATACATATATACACAAATATATACACAGTTATATAGACAGGCCCTGGAGTAGACTGGAGTGCAACTATAGACAGATGCATACTGTATTGAGTCTGCCATTGTTTGGAATATGTCAGCCAGAATGATATCTGTCTGTTTACAGCCAAGCTTAACATGGGCCCATCAGCCTTCTTGAGCAGTTGGAATAAAGTAAAAGTATAGTGGATGTTGGACTGAAGATGCAGCTGCTGTGGGCCCCTGGATTTGATTGGGCCATGGGCAGATCAGCCACTTTTGCTCTATGCTGTAGTGGGCTTGCCAACAAATCCGTATGACTTAAATGGCTGATGTCTGAATATGAGAAGAACCACACTCTCTTATATTTGGATTTATTGCATGTCAGGCTGTGGCATGCCTTTGGAGCCGGTGCATAGTAAGCAGATAATATACTTGAACTGTAAAGGTTCTCATTCATCCAGGTCATGGTATATCTGTAAAAAAATAAATCAAGGCAACTGGACTTGCTGTATTTTTCTTGAAGACAGTTTGCTAATCATCCAACAAGCTTTCTGAATTCAGAATCACTTGTACATACATTCTCTGGAAATGGAAAGTGGATGTGAGCAGTGTATTTGCTTTGTATTAAATGGATGATGTGTTTGAAATCTTATAAAAAAATAAAATATTTTATTTGAATCTTTTGATTTTGATTAGTTTTAAGTTTTAAAGAGTAAAACAAACTGTATTAAAATGGGAATGGGTCTCTTATAAATGTATTCAGAATGTTACCTATGTTATAGGTTTGTTTGTTTGTGTTTTTTAAATACTTTCCAAGTCAATTTGACAAAAAATGATTAAAATGTATGTTGAAATGCCTTTATTAGATGTTAAAAAATATCTGAAAAATATATTTAAAAATATATTTTCCAGTATATTTTCTTGGAAAATTACATTTTTGGAATGTATTTACAAATATATTTTTAATATATATGTTGAAATGATCAGAGGAATATATTTTTAAATATATGTCTATGAAAAAAAACTTTAACTTACATTTTTGGAATGCATTTACAAATATATGTACAAATATATGTTAAAATAACTTTTGTATATGTTAAAAACAGAGGACTATATTTTTAAAATATATTTTTAAATATATGTCTGTGGAAATACCTTTAACTTACATTTTGAAATGCATTTACAAGTATATTTAAAAATATATATTTAAATGATTTTTTTTATGTTAAAAAATATCTAGAAAATATATTTAAACAAATATATTTGTAAATATATGCCTTTGGAAAATATATTTTAATGTACAATTTTGTAATACATGTTAAAATACATGTTAAAATATATTAGTGTAAGCTAATATATTGTAAATATATGTACCATATATAATTTTTTTCCACAAATATATTGGACATATATTTTTCTTACATATGGGATGCGCCGCACTCACAGGTCATTACATAGACTACTTCAGGAGTTTGGCAGTTTACAAAATGTTTAGGTTTGAAAACCTGGCCATTGGGAAGCGTAAATACTTTTTCCTTTCTGATCCACGGACAGTGGGCACAGTGTCCGCATGGGAAGGTCCCATACGTGGAACAATGTTTTTTATTGAATTTCCGATATTCGCTTTTTACCAATGTGTCTTTTAAAGATGCAGTTCATTTGAAGGTGAAGGTGAAGAGACAAACTGCTTGACTTTGTTGTCATCTGTGAGGATGGACCAATGTTTTTCAATGATATTGCAGATTTGTTTATTTTGTCGTGAGTACCGTTTAATGATGCGTGAAGGGTCCACTTCCTTCCTACTTCTTGTTTGTGATCTAAACAGCAATGTTTCACGAGCCTGTGCAATAGTTCGATTGTACGCTTTCGTAAGCAGAGACGACTATAGCCTCTATCCAGCAATCGGTTCTGAAGTTTTCCAGCCTCAACAGGTACTGTCCGTATTGAATGGAGTTCTTTAAGGGGGTTGAATGGAAGCTCTCCGCGTGTAAAATGATATTTCCCGCTGTACTTTTTCTGTATAATGTGCTGGCTAGATTTCCCTGTGTGTCACATTCAACTTTTACGTCTAGAAAGGTTACAAATCTGACATCACAATTCATAGTGAATTTTAGATTAAAACTATTCGTGTTTATGTAGTCAAAAAATTGAATCAGTGTTTCCTCAGGGCCTTCCCAAATGACAAAGACATCATCAATGTACCTGAGCCTTGTGGTGACATGGCTCAGGTACATGATGAGGTCCTCATCACTGAAAAGTGACCGCTCTCACTCCACCAGGTACAAATTGGCGTAGGATGGGGCACAACATGTCCCCATCGCTACGCCTTGCACCTGGAGGTAGTGGGAGCCTCAAAGCAAAAATAGTTGTTATTAAGGATGTTATACTAAGTGCGCTTGCAATCCAGTAAATAAAAATATGAATAAAATAACTAAATATATCATTAAATCAATATACGGTGAATATATAAATTACCAATAATACTATCAAATTCAGAAAAGTGCTTATAGATAAATTATAAAAGCAAGTATAAATTATTATTATTATTATTATTATTCAGGATTTATATAGCGCCAACAGTTTACGCAGCGCTTTACAATATAAAAGGGAGACAATACAGTTATAATACAATACAATACAATAGGATTAAGAGGGCCCTGCTCAGAAGAGCTTACAATCTAATAGGGTGGGGCAGGTGGTACAAAAGGTTGTAACTGTGGGGAATGAGCTGGTGGAAGTGGTAGGAGATTAGTTGGAGACGTGATAGGCTTTCCTGAAGAGATGAGTTTTCAGGGATTGCCTGAAGGTAGCAAGAGTAGGGGATAACCGGATAGATGGAGGTAGCGAGTTCCAGAGGATGGGAGAGGCTCTGGAGAAATCCTGGAGATGAGCATGGGAGGAGGAGACGAGAGAGCTTGAAAGCAGGAGGTCTTGAGAAGAGTGGAGAGGTCGATTTGGGTGATATTTGGAGACAAGATTAGTGATGTAGCTTGGGGCAGAGTTGTGAATGGCTTTGTATGTTGTGGTTAGAATTTTGAATTTAATTCGCTGGGTGATTGGGAGCCAGTGTAGGGATTGAACTAGAGGGTTGGCAGACACTGAGCGGTTGGTAAGGTGGATAAGTCTGGCAGCAGCATTCATGATAGACTGAAGAGGGGATAGCCTATGGAGCGGTAGGCCAATGAGAAGGGAGTTGCAATAGTCAAGGCGAGAGATAACGAGGGAGTGAATGAGGAGCTTGGTGGTTTCATTTGTTAAAAAAGGGCGAATTTTAGAGATGTTACGGAGGTGAATTCTACAAACTTTTGACAGCGATTGGATTTGAGGCTGAAATGACAAGTCAGAGTCTAGGATTACACCTAGTACCCTGGCGTGAGGGGAGGGACTGATGGTTGCATTGTTGATTTTGATAGAAAAGTCATGGAGGGGGGCACGGGCGGGGGGGAATATTAATAGCTCAGTTTTAGAGAGATTTAGTTTAAGGAAGTGGTGTGACATCCATGCTGATATGTCAGTTAGTAAGTTAGTAATGCGAGAGGAGACTGAAGGAGTGAGGTGAAGAGTAGACAGATAGATTTGGGTGTCATCAGCGTATAAGTGGTATTGGAAGCCATGGGCAGTTATTAGGTGACCAAGGGAGAAGGTATAGATAGAGAAGAGAAGGGGTCCAAGAACCGAGCCTTGGGGGACCCCCACAGAAAGGGGCAATGGAGAGGAGGAGACAGAGTTGTAGGTGACACTGAAGGAGCGCTGTGATAAATAGCCAGAGAACCAGGATAGAGCAGAATCTCGGAGGCCAAGGGAATGTAGTTTATTGAGAAGGAGCGGGTGGTCAACAGTATCAAGGGCCGCAGAGAGGTCAAGTAGTAGGAGTATGGAGTACTGGCTGTTGGTTTTAGCAGTTAGTAAATCGTTAGTGAGTTTTAGTAAGGTAGTTTCCGTGGAGTGCTGCGAGCGAAAGCCAGACTGTAAGGGGTCAAGAAGGTTATTTTCATTGAGGTAGGAGCTAAGACGGTTGTAGACTAGGCGTTCTAGAAGTTTAGAGGTGAATGGGAGTAATGAGATGGGTCTTAAGTTGTTCAGGTCGGTAGGGTCCAGTGAGGGCTTTTTAAGAATGGGAGTGATCTGTGCATGTTTTAGGGGGGAGGGGAAAATGCCCCTAGAAAGGGAGAGATTGATTTTTTTTTTTTTACAAATTTTTGTAACCTCTTCCGTAGTAGCCAATTCAAAAGAGGAGAGGGTTGAATGTGCTGCTGGGCAAGGTATGATGGGTGGGGAAGACGTACGCACAGTGGAGATGTCCTCACGAATTGCATTGATCTTGCCTTTGAAGTGATTGGCAATCTCTTGGGCAGTGAGTGAGTTAGTGGGTAGAGGGGGCGGTGGACGAAGCAGAGAGTTAAAGGTTGAGAAGAGCCGACGGGGACTAGATGACAAGGAATTAATAAGAGAGACAAAGTAGGCTTGTTTGGCAGCATGGAGGCATGAATTGTATTTTAGAAGGGCAGATTTATATAGGGTGAAGTCTTGCAGGCATTTGGTTTTATGCCACAGTCGTTCAAGAGCACGGCAATGTCTCTTGAGATTTCTAGTGTTGTCAGTTTGCCAGGGTTGTAACGGTCGGGGCCTAATTCTGCGTGTGGTTAGAGGAGCAAGTGCATCTAGTGATGATGAGAGTGAACTGTTGTAGACAGAAGTGGCCAGGTCAGGACAGGACAGGGGAGAGATTATGTCATATAGGTTGTCAGTAGCAGAATAGAGAAGAGAAGGGTTAAAGTGGCGAAGGTTTCTACAAGTAATTGTTTGCTGCTTGGAGGGATGGGTGGTTGGAGGCAAGGATACAGTGAAAGTAATGAGGTTGTGATCAGATAGAGGAAAGGGGGTGTTGGTGAGGTTGCCAGGGTTGCAGAGATGGGAGAATACAAGGTCAAGGGTATTACCATTGGAGTGAGTGGAAGTATGTGTCCATTGGGTTAGGTCAAAAGATGAGGTTAAGTTGAGAAGTTTAGCTGTAGTTGGGCTGTTGACATTGACAGGAATGTTAAAGTCACCAAGAATAATGGTGGGTATTTCAGAGGAGAGAAAGTAGGGTAGCCAGGCAGCAAAGTCATCAATGAAGCGCGATACTGGTCCTGGAGGCCTATAAATTGCTGCAATCCTCAAATAAATATACATACAGTGATCTTGCACAAAAATTAATTACTAAATAAAAAATATTTTTTTTAAACATAACCAATACGTGATTGACAGAAAGAAGTGATAAAAGTAAAATGAGTCCATTCAAGAAAGTTCAGTGCAGATACGCCAATCACATGGAGGGAGATCGCATATCCACAGTTCGTTTAAACACAGCCCATGTAGGTGAGGAGGGAAGAAAGGAGTATGAAGAAGGATCCTTACAACCGGTGACTTCAAGGGACAATAAGGATGGACCCTTACCGGACAAAGTGGACCTCCTTAATAGGAAGGTCTTATAAGCGTGCAGATACAGCCCTCTGCGGGGACAGATGGATGGCGGCATCTGAATCCTCGTTCCGACAAGAGGCAGTTCCAGCGTGTCGATCTAGAGGAAGGCACTCAGTTGAATACTCTCAAACATGACAGAAAAAAGAAAGTCCCGTGGGGTCATGTAAAACTCTCCATCGTACTCGAGTGAAGAAAACTGCAAGAAACGTAACTTTCGGAGTGACTGCTTTTCTTGCTTTTCATCTGCAACTTCTTCTTTCTGTGCACAGACTGTCATTAGCCCAGCTGTCAGCTCTCTTCTTCCCTTCAGCAGCCACAGCCCTCCACACACCACTCCGGTCATCCTGGAGAAGAGTTTTCTCTGTTTTGGCTTCTAGATTGGGGGCTGTCGGGGGCCCCGGGCTGAGGAGCAGGAGGAGTGCGGCTCGCTTGGCTGGAGTGGCGGTGACCGGAGCGGTGTGTGGCGGGCTGTGGCTGCTGAAGGGAAGAGGTGAGCCAACAGCTGTGCTAATGACAGTCTGTGCACAGAAAGAAGAAGTTGCAGATGAAAAGCAAGAAAAGCAGTCACTCCGAAAGTTAAGTTTCTTGCAGTTTGCTTCACTCGAGTACGATGGAGAGTTTTACATGACTCCACGGGACTTTCTTTTTTCTGTTATGTTTGAGAGTGTTCAACCGAGTGCCTTCCTCTAGATTGACACGCTGGAACTGCCTCCTGTCGGAACAAGGATTCAGACGCCGCCATCCATCTGTCCATGCAGAGGGCTGTATCTGCACGCTTATAAGACCTTGCTATTAAGGAGGTCCACCTTGTCCAGTAAGGGTCCATCCTTATTGTCCTTTCAAGTCACCGGTTGTGGGGATCCTTCTTCATACTCCTTTCTTCCCTCCTCACCTACATGGGCTGTGTTTAAACGAACTGTGTATATGCGATCTCCCTCCATGTGATTGGTGTATCTGCACTGAACTTTTTTGAATGGACTCATTTTACTTTTATCACTTCTTTCTGTCACTCACGTATTGGTTAATTTAAAAAAAATATTTTTTATTTAGTAATTAATTTTTGTGCACGATCACTGTATGTATATTTATTTATACTTGCTTTTCTAATTTATTTATAAACACTTTTCTGGATTTGATAGTATTATTGGTAATTTATATATTCACCGTATATTGATTTAATGATATATTCAGGTATTTCATTCATATTTTTATTCACTTGATTGCAAGCGCACTTAGTATATCCTTCTTAGTTTATTACACTGATATTAGTGTTTTTTTGTTGCAGCTGCATTTTTGAGATGTCTTACAGCTCTTTAGCGCGGTTTCTTTTCCCTTTATGTTATTAAGGATGTGGTCTAGTCCACCCAGAATAAAATTATTCAGAGCCTTATTATACAGTGACCCTTGCTGCAATACATTTTGAATGGCTTGAAGTCCTTTCCCATGTTGGATTGAACAATATAAAGCTTCCACATCTATTGTGACTAAGATTGAATTTTCAGAAAGTTTTAGTTCATTTATTATCTGTAAAAAGTGAATAGTATCTTTTGTGAAGGAGGGTAATGCTACCACAAAGGGTTGAAGATACAAATCAATCACCCTACTCAGATTTTCCGAGATCCTGCCGCTACCCGAAATAATTGGTCGCCCTGTAGGTTTAGTGGAACTTTTATGAATTTTCGAGAGGCTATAAAATGTGGGTGTCCTGGAGTGTTTGGTCCTGATGAAGTCATACAGGTCTTTGTTGATTGTACCATTCCTATATGCATTATCGATTAGGTTATAGAAGGCCTGATTGGATTTCACCATGTGTCTAATGTGGATGGTTTTGTACCATTCCCTGTTGTTCAGTATATTGCGACACATTGTTCTATACATTATATTGTCCATCAGGACAATGTTGCGCTTTTATCTGATGGCTTCACAACGATTGAATTGTTCACGCGTAAATATTCTAACGCTTTGTTTTCCTCAACCGATAAATTTTGTGGGATGTCGGTACTGCAGGATATTTTGGCAATATCCTTTAGTGTCTGTCTAACAATTGTGGCTACGCTCAGGTTTGTTTGCAGTGGTGGGAATTTAGTTGAAGGTTTTTTGAAAAGAGTCACTGGACTGAGGGTGGATTTGTTCACCTCTTCAAATAATTTTTCAAGATCCAATTGATCTATCAAATCGTCTGAGTTACTCTCTTGGAATAGTAAGGTCAGATCCCGTAGGGCTTTAAATTCTCTCATGGTATATTTAGACCAGTCTTTGGCGTCTATCTCATTGGGTATATATTTGTATTGACATTTTAATAGTAATTTTTGAAGAAACAGATGCAGGTTCGTAACTAGTTCGAACATATCGAAGTTTTGTTGGGGGCAGAAACTCAAGTCCTTCGATAAAAGGTGAGTCTCTGCTTCTGTAATGGAGTGTGAAGATAGATTAATGACATTTAGGTGTTGTGTTGTAATCTAATTACATGAGGGTCCATCCCTTTCCCGGTTCTGTTGGATTGTGGGGAGCTCACTCCCCTTATGGAGTTTAAAGACCTCTGAGGTGCTGGATGTTCAAATGAATTTAAGGGTCGATTTGTGGCAGTGATGACATCCGATAAGGACGGGAACAAGGTGTACGCACTCTGCACTAACCCCTTTTCCCATGAATTTGTCACTTTGCACTTTCACTACTTCCTGCTACTCTATTCATCACCTTTTTCACTTTTCACCCTCTTCGGGCACAGACATTTTGATTAGAGCCCAAATTGAGTTGTAATATGATAGAATATTCACTACTTATTTAAAAATTAAAAACCTAGACATAGAGATACATATATTTTTACTAGTTTTACCTCTAAAATAAACCTTTCTTTGTTTTTTACACCGTATAGAAAAACTTTTTTGTACTTAGGTTAGAACATTGATATAATTTAATATATATACAATATACTAATTATTACAATTATGGTAACTTGTTATGGTAAGATGTTCTGGTTCCCATCTTCTCTCCTCCAGCTTCTTGTGGGGGGGGCACGTTCAAATCTGTGACCACTTGTAAGCCTCACGGGTCAGGGTTGCCTCCTCACTGAGGGTGCAGGTAGGGATGATTTCCCAGCAGAATCCAGGATCATCAGTGGGGGAATCTTCTGTTTCTCTTATGTTTTTATAAAGAAGTCTCCGGTTAAACAAACCCATTCGATGGAAAGGGTAAATATAATGTGACTACTTAAGTCTAAAGCATGTATAAGCAATACTAAACAATACTAAAATTTTGGTTTCTTGAGTTTGCCCTGGTGGATGTGTGGAGGCACAGTAACCCAACAACCAGAGCATATACGTGCCATTCCACAAGCCATAATACCATGTCTAGAATAAACTTTGTACTGGTGTCCCAGATTCTACTACCTAAAGTCACGGGATCAGGGATTGCACCAAGGCTATTATCAGACCATTCCCCATGTTGGGTGACAGTATCTCTGGGGAATGCCCCCCCGTACGTATATGGAGATTAAACCCCCACAGCTGTCGGCCCTTACAGACCATGAATCCATTGAAAGAGAGCTTAAATATTTCCTGGATAGACCTAGAATCCCACCCTCCCTCAACACATTCTGGGATGACTTTTAGGAACAGGCCCGTAGGATTCTTAATACCAGAATAAATAGACTAAAACAGACATCTAACCTATCATTGCAATTAACAACTGACAAGTTACAAGAACTGGAAACAATTTAAAACTCCAATCCCACTCCCGAAAACCTAGACAGGGTAAAATTACAATCCCGCATGGTAACACAGTTATGCACTGAGAAGGCCAAGCAAAGTATATTTTTCTGTAGGCAGAGAGTATATGAGCAGGGGGAGAGCGCAGGCTGGTTATTGGCATATCTAGCTCATATGGACGACAGGCCCCCGGTGGTAGTTTCCCTAATAGACACTGAGGGAAATAACATTACAGACCCCTTCAAGGTAGCATCCCAGTTTTTACAATTCTATAAAAACCTAACGTACACACAAACGGAACTTCAGGCGTACTTAAACACTATCCAATTCCCCAGATTAAAACCAGAACAAGTGAAATTACTAGATGCACCCATAACTACGCAGGATATTTCCGATGCGATTGCCCAACTGTCCAAGTCTAAAGCTTCTGGACTAGATGGTCTACCCCTGGAATTCTATGCAATATATTCAGAAACGCTCATACCTAAACTCAAGGATCTTTATCAATCCATATTTGACACAAATTTGCCCCCTTTATCCATGCAAGAGGCCCAGATAATTGTACTCCCTAAGCCGGGCAAGGATCCCCATTACCCTGAGTCATATAGGCCTATATCACTCCTACAGGTGGATATAAAGATACTAGCTAAAATACTGGCCAATAGATTGAACACAGCTATACTCACGTTAATACATCCTGACCAAACAGGATTTATGCCAGGAAAAAACACTGCCATGAACATAGGAGATTATATATGAACATACAGGCTCAGCATGACAATTCCGGAACCAGGGTGGTGGTAGCACTTGACACTGCCGAAGCCTTTGATTCCGTAGAATGGCCATATCTGTGGGAGTGTTTACGTAATTATGCCTTTGGTCCACAGTTCATGCAGTGGGTTAAGCTTCTTTACCAGACACCTAAAGCAAGGGTGTTTGTTAATGGCTGGCTTTCGGAGCAATTCCCTCTGGAGAGAGGAACAAGACAGGAATACCCCCTGTCCCCCTTACTGTATGCCCTGGCGGCGGAACCACTGGCAATTGCCATTAGAGCAGAATCTAATATAAAGGGACTGAGAAAAGGTCATACAGTAGATAAAATAGGTCTATATGCTGATGAGACGATTTTGTATCTGGCGGACCAAGGACGGTCACTGCAGGCTGCACTTGAAATTATTGAAAAAATGGGTAGCTACTCGGGATTGCGTATTAACTGGGACAAATCTCAAATTCTCCCACTGGACATTCCCCCCCCCTAAAACAATCCCAACTCTTCCATTACCCAGAGTATCTAAAATTAAGTACCTGGGGGTAGAGATCACTAGGACTTTGACAGACTACACACACTTAAATGTTACACCCCTATTTGACCTAATAAAGTCCAAAACCCAGGCATGGTCCAGGCTACCACTAGGGGTGATGGGACGTATAAATATAATAAAAATGATTTTGCTACCCAAAATACTATATATGACTTGGCATGCCCCACTTTATATTCCCTTAAAAGTCTTTAAACAAATGGAAGCCATATTAAACTCATTTATATGGGGTAATGGCAGACACAAACTGGCCTGGCATGTTTTAAAGAACCCCACAGATAGGGGAGGAGTGTCCCTTCCCGATTTACAAGACTATTACCTAGCAGCCCAACTCTCCCATATGTACCACTTTTATAAAGAGGAAATGCAACGTTATAGATCCCTAGTATGCAACAAACCGGGACACCCAGCATTTACCCCAATACAAGCTATTCTTAGAGGGAAACAAATTACTAAAAAACTCCCAAGGTATAATATGGGAATGTTACTACATCATCAAAGAATATGGGAAATCACATTGAAAAAAGCAAAACATTGGGAAAATTCATGCCCACACCCCACTATGGTTTAACAAACACCTTCCGGAGTTAGAATACCTGTCAGACTCAACAGTATGGGCTACATATGGCATAATATACATACATCAGGTGCTATCTGACTCCAGACTTAAGCAGTTTCAGGTGCTTAAGGAAGAGTATACTCTCCCCAACCAGATGGCTTTTAAGTACTTGCAACTTCGCCATGCACTAAAAACACAAATACCAAATATGGGGGTGGTGTTGGATTCTCCCCCAGTTCTGGATGTAATACTGGGGGAGGAACCATCTAAACTCATCTCAACACTATACCTGCAGATTAGTAATGGTAGATCAAATGCTACTGCACAGAAGACCAAAATGGAATGGGAAAAAGACATAGGCCCCATTGGGGAAAAAGACTGGGATGAAATAATGGAAGGGACCAGATTGACATCCCCTAAGCTATCAGACAGACTGACACAAATATACATTATACACAAAGCATACTTGAGAATGTGAAAAAGCCTTCGCGCTACTAAAATGTGCTGTATGCAAACTCCTATAAACCGAATATTAAAACAAAATTAATGAATAACTAATAAATAACAAAGTGCATGTAGTGCATTAAGGTGCAGTCTAATAAATCAAAAACAGCTGTCTGCAGCAGAACCTTACAGTGTATCACAATCCACTCTCAGTACATTAAAACCATAACGTGATCCCGCGCTACAGCAAAAACATAAAAAACTTATCACTAAATACAGTAAGTGAACCTGCAGTGTCTTTGGTTCAATAATAAAATAAGTAAACCTAAAGTGTTTCTAGTTCCATAATAAAAACAGTGCAAGTGTAAAAAATATATCCATAAATAAATAAATCAATCCAAGGGCATAAGATACAGAGTGATAATGGTCTCTTAATTAGGTCATCAAAAAATGTCTAAAAGAAGGAATCCTGCATAAGTCGTTCCAGCAGAAACAGTGGGCGGGGAGAGGTATAAATCCAAAAAGTGAGCTCACAGAGCCCTCACCTTCATAACTTGGTAAATCAGCATGTAGTAATAAACGGGGATCAGTTCTGTTGTTCCACCTTTTACCATCAGGGGGTCCTCCGCTCCACTATATGCGCGACCACCTGAAGTACCAGCCTAAACCCATAGATAGGAAATGATCCTGTTGTATCGATATCCACCACTAGGGGGTCCTCTGCTCCACCAAGTACGTCACCTGAATTAGACTTCCCATCCAAGTCCTCATACGACCCCGTCACCTCCGCTCGAGGGGGGGGGGGAGATGAGGGTGAAGAGGCAAAAGGTGGGAGAGAGAAAGAGCTCCAATAGTGTAGTATATTAAAGCATAAAAGGTTTATTTCAATAATAAAGCTGGACTCTTACAATGTAATGTTAAAAACAGGCATAAAACAGCTACTAAGGCGTCTGGACGCCACTCTCACGTCACTTCCGGTGCAGGTCAACCTCCGGCCACTCCCTACGCGTTACGTCATCACGTGACTTCATCAGGGGATGCGGATTGGCCGTGGCGATCGTGTTTATATCTCGAGAAACCGGAAATGAATTAGCGGCCATTTTATGATCGTCTGGAATGGGAGCAAGGATGCATTAGAAACATTTTTAGAGGGACTCAATAAGAATGAGAAGAGGATCAATCTGGTATGGAAAATAGACGAAAAATCTGTTGACTTTTTAGATCTCAATATCTCTTTACAGAAAGATAAAGTGTTTACTAAGACTCACTTTAAGAGTGTAGACACCAACAGTTATTTGTCCATTAACAGTTGTCACTATAAACCTTGGTTATATAACATCCCCAAGGGACAACTGGTCAGGATTAAACGTAATTGCATGCACGAAGAGGACTATGGGATACAAGCTGAGATGATTGGTAAGAGATTTAAAGAAAAGGGTTACAATGGTACATGGATCGACAATCAAATACAACAGGTTAAGGAAATAGATAGGACTGTAATGTTGCAAAATAATCCGAAGAAGAAGACTTATCAGGATGGAGCACCATGTCTCATATTGGACTATAATGTACAACATAAGGAGGTAGCCAAGCTCATTAAACAACACTGGCATGCATTGAAAAATGATAAAGATTTAAAAGATATTTTGCCAGATATACCCAATATCGTATATAAAAGAGCTCCTACCCTGAGAGACATGATCTTAAAATCTATAGTTGAACCTCCCCTGAAGAATAGCTTTACGTTCTTTTCAGGAAAGGGTTTTTACCCTTGTAGGAATTGTTACGCCTGCCGTCTTACTAAAAAGTTCCAAAGAAAGAGGTCAGAATTTACAGCAACTGATCAGACCTATCAGATCAGGGATTTCATAGGTTGCCATACTGAAGGTGTAGTGTACTGCCTTCAATGTAGCTGTAATTTACAGTATATAGGCAGAACTAAAAGAGCACTTAAAGTCAGGGTGAAAGAACATGTGCAGAACATTATAAATGGGTTTCCTAAACATAATGTGTCAAAACATTTTGACGCAGTACACAATCGAGATCCTTCTTAGCTACAATTCTGGGGCATTGAGAAGTATAGTGCATCATGGAGAGGTAGCCATAAGATCAGAACAATAAGCCAGAAAGAGTCAAGATGGATATACACTATGAAAAGTTTAGTGTCAGGAGGCATAAATGTCGAGTTTGACCTTAATTGCTTTTTGAGTAACTTTTAATATATTAGGCTATGTATATTTATATATTTATGTATATTTATTTGTGTTGTTTTATTGTTGATCTGGGGTGCGATTCTCGCTTTATTTCCGATGTGCAGCAACCACATTTCACCACCTCCCGTATACTTGTCCACATCTTGGAGCCAAAATTATGGCATTTTTTAATTCCTTTTTTTAATAGATTTAAAAAATAAAACAAATTTTATTATTTATTGCTATGTGTATTTTTTTTTCTATTTTATTATATTATTTATTTTATTATTATTTATTTTATTTTATTTTTATTTTTATCTTTATTTTTATCTTTATTTTTCACCTTAATATTGATTTATTTTCATTTTAGATATTTTTGCATTTTTTCATCTTTTTCCACAATGGTAGGACTGCTAGCGGTAACGGTATCTGAATTGATTTCAATATCCTGTGCAAATACACTCATGGCCGGATATATTAACTTTGTTAAAATTGTTTGAATTTTCTACAAACGTAAGGTAACTTTGCTTGATGAGGAGTCATGGGCTGTAAAATAATTAGACCCCACGTTGACTCTCAGTCTCTGTTTACCTACGAGCACTCCTCTTTAGAAGTGTTAGCAGAGGAGTATTACTCTATGGAATGGCTGCTGTAGAATTACGAGAATGGCTATAAGAAAATGGCCGCCGCTGTTAAATAGAGCGGACCACAACAAAATGGCCGCTAATTCATTTCCGGTTTCTCGAGATATAAACACGATCACCACAGCCAATCCGCATCCCCTGATAAAGTCACGTGATGACGTAATGCGTAGGGAGTGGCCGGAGGTTGAAGTGCACCGGAAGTGACGTGAGAGTGGCGTCCAGATGCCTTAGTAGCTGTTTTATGCATGTTTTTAACATTACATTGTAAGAGTCCAGCTTTATTATTGAAATAAACCTTTTATGCTTTAATATACTACACTATTGGAGCTCTTTCTCTCTCCCACCTTTTGCCTCTTCACCCTCGTCTCCCCCCCCCTCGAGCGGAGGTGACGAGGTCGTATGAGGACTTGGATGGGAAGTCTAATTCAGGTGACGTACTTGGTGGAGCAGAGGACCCCCTAGTGTTGGATATCGATACAACAGGATCATTTCCTATCTATGGGTTTAGGCTGGTACTTCAGGTGGTCGTGCATATAGTGGAACGGAGGACCCCCTGGTGGTAAAAGGTAGAACAACAGAACTGATCCCCATTTATTACTACATGCTGATTTACCAAGTTATGAAGGTGTGGGCTCTGTGAGCTCACTTTTTGGATTTATACCTCTCCCCGCCCACTGTTTCTGCTGGAACGACTTATGCAGGATTCCTTCTTTTAGACATTTTTTGATGACCTAATTAAGAGACCATTATCAGGCTGTATCTTATGCCCTTGGATTGATTTATTTATTTATGGATATATTTTTTACACTTGCACTGTTTTTATTATGGAACCACAAAGCATACTTGACTCCCCTTAAAAAGGCAAAATTTGTCTGTACATATGACCCGTCATGCCATTTGTGTCACGCAGCACCAGGTACGTTCTTCCATCTCATATGGAGCTGCCCGAACATACAGACATATTGGACACAGATTGTCTGATTCTTACATGACAGTATGGGTCTTTTGGGACTTCTGCCAGATGTAGAAATTGACAAATACCTTGCTACATTTCTAGGGGAAACTCTGTTTATGGCACGCAAAGGCATAGCTAAGGTATGGATGCAGGCTCAGCCTCCCTCCATATGTCAATGGAAAAGGGATGTCAATGATGCACTGCCATTCAAAAAGTTAGTCTATGCCAATAGAAAATATGCACATAAGTACTCAAGGGTGTGGGATAGATGGTTAGAGGATGGAGAAACATGTGCTTAAAACACCCTAATGCCTCGCAGACAGACCTACTTAGATAAAAATAAAAGATGGCTGTTCTAATGAAGGTCAAAAATAGGTAAAGCTCAAGTGAAAATGTAATGGTAGTGAAATGATATGAAGTCTCTTATAGACTGGATGTATTCGCCATTATAACCTTGTACCCTAACATGTTTGTATGTAGGAAGAATCTCACACAAAATGCCTGTAAAAATGTAATGTTTATTATTTTGCATAAGTAACTACATTGTAAAATGTTTTTCATTCAAATAAAGTTGTTTTTTTCCAATTAAAAAAAAAATGTTGGTTTCTTCTGATGTGCTTATAGAAATATAAGAACCCCCTGAGGAAGACCATAACCCTAAAGGTCGAAATGCATTGGGGTTTTTCCCAACATCGGACAGTACATCCATAGCCAACATTGTGGGTAGCATCTCTCGATGTATACCCCCTACAATTTTCACATGACATTATTAACTGTTTGATCTGCTATTCAACCCTATTTGTCTCATACCATGTACATCGGAGCTCATGTTTTAAACTTTTGTATTTTATAAATTCATGTCCAGAGTCTTGTGTCAACAAAACTTTTTTTTTATTAAAAACTTTTTTCTGACTTACGTTTGCTGCTAAAAAACCCCATGGGGATTCCTCAACTTTTTTTTGCAAATATTTGTCTCGGGGTGTGCAGCCTTACCAGACTCTTCATGCAGAAGAGTCTGGTGTCATTCTATGCAGAAGAATTAGCATTAGCTGCAGAAGAATTTGCATTAGCTGTATGACAACTAGTATTAGCTGAACTAGGGTTATTTTTTATTTTTTTTGTCAGGGTTAAGGTGTTAATACTACTACTACTATGACTAATAATAATAATAATCATGATAAATGAATAAATACATGTAAAATAAATACACAAATAGATAACATAATCATAAATAAATAATAAATACATTCAATAAATTAATACTAACTAATAGTAAATAAATAATTAACCCCAACCCTTAAAAAAATAAAATAATAACAATAAATAACTAAACACCCTAACCCTAACACAATTTTTTTTTGGGCCTGGGTGTTTATTATTATTATTATTTTTATTATTATTATTTGTAATAATGTATTCAATATTTATTAAGGTTAGGGGTTAATTATTATTTATTTATGTATTATTACATATTATTAATTTATTTTATTTATTTTTAATAATTTTTAGCTATTTGTGAATGTAGATTACATTTATTTATTCATATATTATTAACAAAACAAAGCAGTGCAGCGCTTAGAAGAAATAAATATAAAAATGTAAATATTCAAGTCCCAAAGTATGTCTTGATCTGAGGAGTGAAAAGTCAATGGACGACACACCCACAAGCAGAGAGGAAACTCTGCTCTCTAGATTGGTGAAAAAAGGTGCTGTGATAAAATAATAGTAGCCATCGTGTATCCACACCAATGTGTTCCACCACCAGAAGTCTAGGCTGCTCACCTTATTGAGTAGACCTTCTGAACTAACAGATAGGTCACTCATGCAGTCCCTTCAAAGGGTAATCATAAAGATGAAAAGGCTGGCTACATATGTCATCCACTGAATCTTGCGACATCCAAATATCCCAGTACTGGAGTATAAGACATATATAAATAGAAAACCAGGTAGGTGGCTGTACTGACGTCACGTAGCCCCTCGCACACGTATCGTCCGTGGGTAAGGCCTTCCTCAGCGAATCTGATTGGGGGCCCGTGCGTCAGCTCTTATATTAAATCCTGGTTCATCAAACAATTAGTCTTAAAACAAACCTTCCTCAGCGGACCCCAAAGCACTCTCCCCATGTTGAGGACTATGCTGAATATCTAGTCTACACTAAATTGATAAGGGGGATTGGGGAGGAAGTAACCAGGACTTCTCCAATTAAGTCCTACCTCACCATAAGGACACAGTATGGACTACCGCGATAGTCCATACTGTGTCCTTATGGTGAGGTAGGACTTAATTGGAAAAGTCCTGATTACTCCCTCCCCAATCCCCCTTATCAATAACTTTCGAAGGATGATGGTACCTACAAACTGTACAACTCCCCTTTCCTAACCTTGTGGCATTTACTTTATAATTACACTAAGTTTTTGCTAGAATATAATATTTTTAGCAATAGTCGGCATGAATTAACAAAAGACCAAAAATGTCAAACCACTTTGATTTATAAAGGAAAATTGTGTGTTGCGCTGCTGTAAAATAATCCTTCCTATTACAGTATCTTACAAAAGTGAGTACACCCCTCACATTTTTGTAAATATTTTATTCTATCTTTTCATGTGACAACACTGAAGAAATGACACTTTGCTACAATGTAAAGTAGTGAGTTTACAGCTTGTATAACAGTGTAAATTTGCTGTCCCCTCAAAATAACCCAACATACAGCCATTAATGTCTAAACTGTGGTTGAGTACACCCCTAAATGAAAATGTCCAAATTGAGCCTAAAGTGTCAATATTTTGTGTGACCACCAGTATTTTCCAGTACTGCTTTATCCCTCTTGGGCATGGAGTTCACCAGAGCTTCACAGGTTGCCACTAGAGTCCTCTTCCACTCCTCCATGACGACATCACAGAGCTGGTGGATGTTAGAGACCTTCTGCTTCTCCACCTTCAGTTTGAGGATGCCCCACTGATGCTCAATAGGGTTTAGGTCTGGAGACATGCTTGGCCAGTCCATCACCTTTACCCTCAGCTTCTTTAGCAAGGCAGTGGTCATCTTGGAGATGTGTTTGGGGTAGTTATCATGTTGGAATACAGCCCCGTGGTCCAGTCTCCACAGGGAGGAGATCATGCTCTACTTCAGTATGTCACAGTACATGTTGGCATTCATGGTTCCCTCAATGAACTGTAGCTCCCCAGTGCCGGCAGCACTCATGCAGCCCCAGACCATGACACTCCCTCCACCATGCTTGACTGTAGGCAATACACACTTGTCTTTGTACGCTTGACACCATCAGAACCAAATAAGTTTATCTTGGTCTCATCAGACCACAAGACATGGTTCCAGTAATCCATGTGCTTAGTCTGCTTGTCTTCAGAAAACTGGCTTTCTTGTGCATCATCTTTAGAAGAGGCTTCCTTCTGGGATGACAGTCATGGAGATAAATTTGGTGCAGCTTGCAGCGTATGGTCTGAGCACTGACAGACTGACCCCCCACCCCTTCAACCTCTACCGCAATGCTGGCAGCACTCATACGTCTATTTCCAAAAGACAACCTCTGGATATGACGCTGAGCATGTGCAATGTCAGCAGTGTACTCACTTTTGTGAGATACTATATATATATATATATATATATATATATATATATATATATATATATACCAACATACTGACATACTGAAGCAGAGCATGATTCCCTCCCTTCAGAGACTGAGCCACAGGGCGGTATTCCAACATGATAACAACCCCAAACAGACCTCTAAGAGGACCACTGCCTTGTTAAAGAAGCTGAGGATAAAGGTGATGGACTGGCCAAGCATGTCTCCACCTAAACCCTTTTGAGCATCTGTGGGGCATCCTCAGATGGAAGCTGGAGGAGAGCAAGGTCTCTAACATCCACCAGCTACGTGATGTCACCATGGAGGAGTGGAAGAGGACTCCAGTGGCAACCTGTGAAGCTCTGGTGAACTCCATGCCCAAGATTGTTAAGGCAGTGCTGGAAAAAATTGGTGGCCACACATAATATTGACACTTAGGGCCCAATTTGGACATTTTCACTTAGGGGTGCACTCACCTTTTTTGCCAGTGGTCTTAGACATTAATAGCTGTGTGTTGAGTTATTTTGAGGGGACAGCAAATTTAAACTGTTATACAAGCTGTACACTCACTACTTTACATTGTAGCAAAGTGTCATTTCTTCAGTGTTGTCACATGAAAAGATATAATGAAATATTTACAAAAATGTGAGGGGTGTACTCACTTTTGTGAGATACTGTATATACATACTAGACTGTGTATATATATATATATATATATATATATATATATATATATATATATATATATATGAAATACACTGCCACTAGCTAACTAACCTGCCTGCCTAATCTAACTCAATCTATCTCCATCCACAGTCACACACTACACATGGCCGCTATATAAGCAGGCTTATATAGTGTGGGGCGTGAATTTAGACCCCCTGAGCCATGATTGGCTAAAGGCAACCTGCCTTTAGCCAATTATGGCTCTCACAGCAGAGCGCGCTGTGATTGGCCAAAGCATACAGATCAGGTGCATGCTTTGGCCAATCATCAGACATCAATGCACTACAATCTTGCAGTGCATTATGAGGCATTCCGCGGTGCTCAAATTTGTCACAAAGGCCCCATAATATTCGCTCTTCGGTGAACGGGCGAACACCCGACGTTCGAGTCGAACTTATGTTTAACTCGAACATCAAGCTCATCCCTTCTTCAGATGTACTGCAAAGAAGAATGGGTGAAACTGCAAAAAAAATATGTGTGCAAAGCTTGTAGCATCATACTCAAAAACACTTGAGGCTGAAATAGGTGACAAAGGTGCTTCAAAAAAGTATAGATCAAAGGCTGTGAAAACATATGTATGTAGCGCTGGTATATTTGCGATCTACCATATGTTAGGTAAATTTAGTAACTTGTTCGTTAAATAGGTTAAGTTTGCCTCTGTTCCAGCTTGACTGACGTTGTATGTGTTTCCAGACTGACCGGTGGGTGTCGCTGTCATTACTGGTCAGAGTTGGAAAGGCAACGTGTCGAAGCGTATGGATGCTCTTCTGTCCCGGAGACAACTCGATGGGTCAAGGTATTTATGGGTCAGATGCCATATTGTGGGATTCATTTTAAAGCCACCTGCTAGCCCCCCTGGCCGACAGGTATGCATTAGAGAGCAATCTCGTGATCCTCCGTTCCGGAGGCCCACGCCGCTGCGGCGCAGAGGTGGGCCTAGAAGCTTGTCTGGGGCCTACCACAGCAGCCGAGGAATGGTCCTGAGCTGTCTATCCAAAGTAAGGAAGCTGGACAACCGAGGAGATCCCAGGGGACGACCAGTCATGGAAGGATCATGCAGCGTGCTGGTCTGGAGAGGGGCCTCGTGACTCGGTTGGAGGACGTATCCTAAAAAGTAACTATACAGCATAGTGTTGCCGGGTTGGCTTAAAGGTTCAAGCACTGTGACTGACGTTCATTGCAGAAAAAACCCATACATCCTGTGGCAGAGGATCTTACCGGTTTATCCCAAACAAGTCTGTGGCAGAGACTTTTGTTCCTGCTACGTACTGGCTGCTAGGCAAGTGAGAGAGGCCTTTCCAGGCGAGCAAGGAGTGTGTCCCACGAGGGGAGCGCATTCTATTATAATGTCCAAATCCTACCAGGACATTTGTCAAGAACCTTATGAGAAGATATCTGAGTTTCTTCTGCAGTTTCCCTTCTGCCTCTTTAGTGCTATTTCCTTAGTAAATTGTTCAATAAAGCATTGAAAACGTACTCAAGTGTTGGTGCATGTATCGTCCAGAGGTAAACTCAACGGAACCCCTAGACCCGATGTCGGTAAAACAGAGGGAAGGAGAGTTAAGATAACAAGCCTGCTTAAACCAGCAGCTCCACCGAGAGTTAGTGCTACATGTGGAGGCGTCGTCCGGGATTTGTTGACCGTCAATTCTCGCAACCCAGAGAGGTGTTTTACCGGGAGTTTACAGAGAGAGTTGGACTTTGAAAAAATCCTTCCGGAAGAGAAAAGGTTAAACTGCAGGACTTTATTTCTGAATGCGTAGACGGCGGGCGCCAGTGAAGGCCCGGGAGCTACGTGACCAGAAGAAGTGGGAGGAGCCTACCCTACTTGTTACCGCGTGGGACGCGTGTATGTGTTTGGCGATGGAACCCCTAGACCCGGTGTCCGTAAAACAGAGGGAAGGAGAGTGAAGGTAACAAGCCCGCTTAAACCAGCAGCTCCACTGAGAGTTAGTGCTATATGTACATGTGATTTTTTTGTTTTTTATTTTTAATAAATTTGCAAAGATTTCAAAAAACTTCTTTCACGTTGTCATTATGGGGTATTGTTTGTAGAATTTTGAGGAAAATATTGAATTTAACCCATTAGAATAAGAATAAGGCTGTAAGGCTGTAACATAACAAAATGTGGAAAAAGTGAAGCGCTGTGAATACTTTACATTGTAGTAAAGTGTAATTTCTTCAGTGTTGTCACATGAAAAGATATAATAAAATATTTACAAAAATATGAGGGGTGTTCTCACTTTTGTAAGATACTGTAATAGGAAGGATTATTTTACAGCAGCGCAACACACAATTTTCCTTTATAAATCAAAGTGGTTTGACATTTTTGGTCTTTTGTTAATTCATGCCGACTATTGCTAAAAATATTATATTCTAGCAAAAACTCTCCTATGTGATCTTTTTTTAAACTTACAAGCATCTTCCTGACTGGAGAACTAACTGGTCTGTAGTCAAGAATTTAATCCCTTTTTGAATGTAGGTACCACGTTGGCCTTATGCCAATCCAGTGGTATCATGCCAGTCATTAAAGAGTCTCTAAAAATTAAAAACAATGACTTAGAAATGACAGAGCTCAACTCCATGTGTTTTTTCACCTTTATTTTGTCTAAATGTTTCTGGACCAAAATTTTATCTGTCCCTTGTTGGGTGCATAGTATGAGATGAAGGAGAAAAGGTGGCCATCTAGCACTCCCTTCACCAGGATAAATCTGCCCTCCAGGTCTCTATGTTCCAGTTGAACATTACATTTACAAGTTTTTGCAAATAGTATGGCTACTCCCCTTGTCTTGTCATCAGCATTCCCTAGAAAAAATTGGGGGAAGTGAGCATGGAGGAAGGAGGGGGTGTACTGTCTTGGGAAATGCGTCTCCTGCAATAGTACCACTTCCATTTTTTGAGAGTGATAGGCTTATAGAACTTTCCTTCTCTTGATAGAGGAGTTATGAGATACTATACGGAGGGATGGGGAGAGTGTGGTATCAGGTGGCATGGGGATTGGAGGAAAGGTGTATATTGTTACTAACATCACTTACCCATTGATGATGAGTGAGAGGAGGATACCGAAATAGCTGGGTTTAGCACCTGGGACCTGGAGTGATTAGGAAGGGCAGCGTTGTCCATGCATGGCAAGAATAGAAAAGAGGTTAGTAGGAGAGAAGAAAAAAAAGAGAATTGAGTAGAGAATAAGGTGGCCCAACATAGGCCTGAGATGAGCGGAGGGGGAAAGATTCCTCCCCTCATCACAACATAGGAAATATTCATAGCCCTCTGGTTGGGCTAACATCCCATCATTTGGGTATGGTAAGATCATAGTCGAAGGATGGGTGGAGGCACACGACTGCTGCCTCAACCACAGCCATCCCTGAAAAAAGAAAAAAACTAACTATAACAGTAACTGATAGATGGATCATAACCAGCAGGTGTAAGGGTCATTTGGCCATTAGGCTGTATTTGGGAAGGTGGGGCATGTGGAGGGAGAGGGTAGGTAGGGAAAGGGTAGGTAGGTAGAGGGTGAGGGAACAGGGGTGGAGAGGGGTGGGGGAGAGCGCGTGGTTGGATTGCAGTGCAAGCTGGGGGTTATTGAGGTAACTCACGTAATACCATTTGGAAGTCCAGAGTAGTTTAAGACCACAGAATAGAGGTAAAAATACATTTTGAAAAAAACTAGATTTGGGTGGGCATATATATTCACTTAAGCAAGTGAGAAAACGTCCTTGGAAGATTACAAATGACAGCTGGCAACATCAGCACATTAATGTCACTTGTTTACCAAGATCCTGTATGTCCCCTTAGCTGGGCAGGGGAGGAACAGAATTAAAAAAGGAAACCAAAAATAAAACAAGAAATGACCAGTGAATAAGGTTTCAGTTGAAGGTCCTGGGGATCACCAACATCAGAGAGGGGATCCTTATTTCAATTTGCTGGGCAAGGCTGAGCTTTAGGAGGTGGAAAAAAAGGGGAGACCCTTCATGGTGGTCAGGTGGGCACGGTGTTCTTTACTCATCTGCTTTTGGTAGATTTCCACATTGGGGAGATCGGGCTTGTAGGTGTGGGGCATTTGGAAGTCCCTGATTGGAGGTTTGAGGTGTCCTTTGCTGAGTCCTGGGAGATGAATTTCAGGTTCAGAAAAACTCATTCACCTTCTGGAAAACTGGCGAAGGAAAGGTTTTACCTTTATAGGTGAATTTCAAGGCAAAAGGGAAGGCCCACCAGTACTTGATTTCCCTTTGAGAGAGGATCAGTGGTTTGAGCGCTCTGCGTCGTTAAATGGCCATAGGAGAATTATCCACAAAAATCTGAATATTGTGCCCTTGAAAGGATATATGCGATTGTTGGATGGAAATTTTCATTATGTCCTCCTTAATTACATAATAGTGGGGTTTAACTATCACATCTATGGGGAATCCATCTTTCCTAGGGTGGCCCAGTGATCTGTGGGCTCTATCTAACTCCAGTTTTATGTGGAGCGATAGAAGGGATGAGGGTTTTGATGAGATCCTGAACCACCTTAGGGATATCAGTGATAGACTCTGGTACGCCTCTGATCCTGAAATTATCCCTCCCCGAATGATTTTCTGGTTCATCAATTCTGACCAGGGCCACATCCAGCTGCATCTGTACAACCTGGATATGGTCTGTGTTTTGGTTAGCCCTGGATACTGGATGTCCAGCTTGTGCTCGATCACTTCCATTCTGGAGCCCAGGTTTTGGAAGTCTGAGTGAATGTCATTAGTGATTTTGTTAGCTGTGTGAGTAAGGCCTCTGTCTAGCAGCTCTGATAGCTTAAGATACAGATCTCCTGCATTGAGGGGAATGTCTGTGTCTGGGCCTCCAGGGGTAGAGCTAGTATGCAAGTGGACAGGGGTTTCTCCCATAGGGGATAGCATGCAGTTATCCAGCGAACGCTTGATGAGCAATTCTGTCGAGGTAGGGGATGGAGATATGTTGTGGGTGATGCTGGTGGGTGCCAGGGGTGTGTAAGCTAAAGACACTGGGGTTAGGACTTGCCTGTGCTCTGTCTGCCCTCCTGTGTGCTGGTTTCGTGGCTGAGACTCGGCCACCATCTTGGATTCAGCCCAGAGGAGAATTGCGGTCCTAGGTCCCGGAGAGCAGAGCTTCCAGGCTTGTAAGTGCTGCTTGGGGGTTCCCAGATCGATTCCTGCTATTGGCGGGTGTCCCCCTGGCTAGAATCCGGAGCTGGGCTGGCTCGATGGCTGAGGCAGTGTGGAGCTCCCGGCTTACATGACCATCTTGGGAGTTACCGCGCATGTGCCTTCAGGTTTTCAATGTTTTTAATTTCTTTTTTAAATATTATCTTATATTATTTGAAACTTTTAAATGATGATAATGGTCCTTCATTTTTATATTTTTAAATGCTCTTATTATCTATAGCTATTTTAAAAAGTGTAACTAAAGACAAAACTCCTTTTCTCATTTTGGATACAGTAAGGAAGGGTTATAATCTCTGTCAGGTTTTTTTTGCCATCTGTGTCTCATTGGGGAGACACAGATTCCCCTAACTTTCTGTTTCACAGCCAAAGCAGAAAGTGAAAAGAAATCCCTCCAAAATTATGAAATCTCGGTGTGTAACCAGTGTAAGGTGCACCTCCACCTTTTACCACTAGCCCTGACTATTTACCTTTATTCTCTAATTGCATCTAATTGCCTCATCATCGGCCCATTCCATTGCTCTCATCCAAATCTTCTATGCATAGGGAACAGCATAAATAAATAATTGATACCACACAGGTAAATTTACCATACACTATTCGGTTTATTCTGGCTCAGACAGGGTGTTAAATATGAATCAAAGATGGACGTTACCAACCATTTTCCACCATTAAGGGGTACATGCTTGAATGACATATTTCCTTTAACATGCATTCAACCAATCATAATGTCATATATTTAACTATTTACATCTCTGTATCTAAGCAAACTCATTATGTCACTTTATATTATGTCATCTAGACAGAAATAACTCCAGACTGACTATCTCATGACAAACACGTAAGTTCCCCATTTCGGGTTTCGATTGCAACACAAGTTCACTTCTTAAAACAACAATAAATTACTTAATCAGCAAAATGATATACTTAAAGGTGCAGTCAAGTTCTTAGATTGCAAAATGCAGTATGAACATAAGGGGGGCTTTTTACATGCCCCTTTCAATCCTCTCTTTTGTCACGAACATGACAAGTACAAACCCTGTTGCTCCCAATATACCCCCGGCATTTACCTGGACTACTTTCCCATACATGTACCACTATTTCAAGCATGTAAAAATATAGAGAACAAAAAAAACACATCAGAATTAGTAGATATCAAAATCTCAGCTCCATAGCAATTGTCCATGAAATATAAAGGCAAGTGAGAGGGGCATGACAGCCTTTTGGCCAAATGAAAAATAGTCCTAAAGAAGAACACAAAAAAAGTCTATTGTATGGCTTAGGAATGTTCATAAAATAAAAAAAAGAAGAAAAGAAAAGGTCCACGTTATAATTTTCATTTTTGTAAACTTTTCTCAAACTTTTCCCAAACTTTTCCTCAAACTTTTGGTTTGATTCTGTGTTCATCCATCTAAACAGAAAATTCTCCACTCCAAACCCTGCTTCCTTGTAAGGGCAGAACTCAACATCCATAGACAGATTGGAACTGATGCATTGGGCTAGACTTGGGTCTCTTTGGGCTGGCATCTGGATCTCTCCCTTGTGGTGCTCACTGGAATTCATAAACCTCGGGTTTGCATCATCGGCTCCCCCTCAAGGTGTCTTTACCAGGAACATTTTCAAGCAGGTGCCTGCTTTTACTCATCTCAGCACCTCCCATGGCATTAGAACAACAAACATGAACAACAAAGATTTCCATGTAAAAAATATAGTCATTTCTTCAAGTAACTTGACATCTGGCTGGGGTATAGGGTAGGGTATGAATGGAGGGCATTTCTTCATGTGCATGGTGCGGGGGGTGAATACTGGCTGGGGTGGATACTCCTCATTCAAAATGAATAACCACAGAATCTACATGATCAATTTAGGCCTTAACCATTGGAGGTATTAAAAATAATCTTCCTTGTTAATTCAAACATAAGTAAATGAAGCATGCAAAAATAAAATGTTTCTCAGCAACAGTTTTCATTATATACAGTAGATTTAATATATTTACCTATATTTAACTGAACATTTTTCTCAAGTCCAGTATTACAGAAGGATTTCAACAAAACACAAACACCTTTAGTTCCTTTAATCCCCTGGACCCAAGTGGACCCGAGGGTCTCAGAACAGAACATTTTACCCAAACACATATTCTGACTCAGAAGTCAGCCTCCCAACTTTGCAAATATATCTGACCATCGGCAACAAAGCATTCGATAAACATTACATCACCCTGACTGTTATTCAAACAAACTTTCCCCTCAAATTTTAGCACTTCAAGGACTCAATATATGCAACAATTTTTTGGTCCTGATTACTTAATTTCAGTAACTCTTCAAACATTTATAATGTCACTTTTTTTTTTTTTTACCAAAATCCCATTATCAATTTTTTATTTAACCCCAAACTTTTAGGGAAGTCTCTTGTAATTATCAGCAACATGGGCCTAGTAACATCTACTCCCAAAATAAGAGAACACAATATCCCATGAGATAATCATGTCTTTGTCTATATTTTAAAACAAACTTAGATACTCTCATTCCACATTCATTGGCCATTTCATTCATTCTCCATTTAGACATTTTTCCATATTTTCCCCTAAACACCTTTTCCCATATCATATCAAATCCATATATCATCAAAAGGTATATACAGTATCTCACAAAAGTGAGTACACCCCTCACATTTTTGTAAATATTGTATTCTATCTTTTCATGTGACAACACTGAAGAAAATACACTTTGCTACAATGTAAAGTAGTGAGTGTACAGCTTGTATAATAGTGTACATTTGCTGTGCCCTCAAAATAACTCATGCACAGCCATTAATTTCTAAACAGCTGGCAACAAAAGTGAGTACACCCTTAAGTGAAAATGTCCAAATTGGGCCCAAAGTGTCAATATTTTGTGTGGCCGCCATTATTTTTTAGCACTGCCTTAACAATCTTGGGCATGGAGTTCATCAGAGCTTCACGGGTTTCCACTGGATTCCTCTTCCACTCCTCCATGGCGACATCACGGAGCTGGTGTATGTTAGAGACCTTGCACTCCTCCACGTTCCATTTGATGATGCCTCATAGATGCTCAATAGGGTTTAGGTCTGGAGACATGCTTGGCCAGTCCATCACCTTTACCCTCAGCTTCTTTAGCAATGCAGTGGTCATCTTGGAGGTGTGTTTGGGAGTCGTTATGTTGGAATACTGCCCTGCAGCCCCATCTCCAAACGGAGGGGATCATGCTCTGCTTTAGTATGTGACAGTACATGTTGGCATTCATGGTTCCCTCAATGAACTGTAGCTCCCCAGTGCCAGCAGCACTCATGTAGCCCCTGACACTCCCACCACAATGCTTGACTGTAGGCAAGAGACACTTGACTTTGTACTCCTCACCTGATTGTCGCCACATACGCTTGACACCATCTGAACCAAATAAATGTGCCTTGGTCTCATCAGACCACAGGACATGGTTCCAGTAATTCATGTCCTTAGTCTGCTTGTCTTCAGTAAACTGTTTGCAGGCTTTCTTGTGCATCATCTTTAGAAGAGGCTTCCTTCTGGGACGACAGCCATGCAGACCAATTTGATACAGTGTTTGGCACATGGTCTGAGCACTGACAGGCTTACCCTCCACCCCTTCAACCTCTGCAGCAATGCTGACAGCACTCATAAGTTTATTTCCCAAAGACAACCTCTGGATATGACGCTGAGCACGTGCACTTAACTTCTTTGGTCGGCCATGGTGAGGCCTGTGGAGTGGAACCTGTCCCGTTAAACCACTGTATGGTCTTTACCACTGTGCTGCAACTCAGTTTCAGGGTCTTGACAATCCTCTTATAGCCTAGGCCATCTTTATGTAGAGTAACAATTTTCAGATCCTCAGAGAGTTCTTTGCCATGAGGTGCCATGTTGAACTTCCAGTGACCAGTATGAGAGAGTGAGAGTGATAACACCAAATTTAACACACCTGCTCTCCATTCACACCTTTGACCTTGTAACACTAACAAGTCACATGACTCCAGGGAGGAAAAATGGCTAATTTGGACATTTTCACTTAGGAGTGTACTCACTTTTGTTGCCAGCAGTTTAGACATTAATGGCTGTGTGGCAGTTACACTGTTATACAAGCTGTACACTCACTACTTAACAATTTAGCAAAGTGTCATTTCTTCAGTGTTGTCACATGAAAAGATATAATAAAATATTTACAAAAATGTGAGGGGTGTACTCACTTTTGTGAGATACTGTATGTGTATATATATATATATATATATATATATATATATATATATATATATATATATATATATAATTCATTTTTATATTTATTATTTATTTATTTATATATATTTATTTGTTACTTAATACATAAATTACACAACCTTAAGTTACTTCCCTTTTTTTTTCTTAACCACCATTCCTTTTGGCGTAGCTCCTGGAACACATTCTTCCCCCCCCCCCTTTTTTTTTCCAATACATAGCATGAATAACCTTATCCATTTCCTAATTATAATATTCTTAAACTTGTAACCCAAAAGTAAAAATCTAACATTTTAAAATCCCCAAGCATTGTTACAATTATTCCAATATTGTATCAATTGTATAACCTCTATCAACTTTATAATAAAATAGGTTAGCAACACAATTGAAACACTTCATGCCTCTAATAGTGGGACCCCTATGTATCCAGATTTTGCCACTCATATGTATAACAGCTTAAACACAATTAAAAACCATTTGCACCAATAACCATTCCCTTGTTTTGTAACAGGCAAATAATATATTTTTTTCATAATTAATCTTGAACAATATATTTTTTCCTACATATAACACCACTCTAGGCTTCTCTACAAAAACCTGCAATGCAATTTATTGTACACCTCAGAATCCAGGGCAATTATATCAATCCGAAGTATAGTACATTTGTTGATATTGAAAAAATACCTTCCAAACCTTCAATAATGTGAGAATAGGCAATTGCACAATTAAAACCATTCCTTAAAGTCAGACTCTAACTGGAATAATCAAAATACCCCAGCTACAAGTTAAAATGTTACTCTTAAAAATTTGTATTTTGGAATTATCTTAAACCTTTAAATTTACTTAATTATCTGATCAGATTCCTCAAAAGAGGACATTTAGTACCAATAAATACATGCAATTTAGTAGTGACGTCACATTCTCCATATGTGCTTACAATTAACAGTGCATTGGGTATGGGCTTAATAATATGTGCCCAACACATTCCATGAACATACTAACAGTAGTTGCAACCTTTAAACAATAAACATGTAATAAAACATACTTTAAATCTATACAAATAACTTCTCTTAACTAAACCCTTCTCGACAACTCGCAGTTGTCTCTAACTTTCACTTTCCCTTCCAGCAAGTCTTAGACAAGCTGAATATAGAATGCAAAAGTAACAATATGCATTCTAAAGTAATACATATGATAATGAAATGCACCCATAAAATAAAACATTTTAAGAATCAATTTTATCATATCATCTACTTTAATAATTCAACTTATAATCCTTTGCACTCAATACTCATACATCATACACAACCTTTGAACATATATGCATTTTATCCTCTAGAGACAGAGGCCTCATATCCAGGTTGTATTGCTATCTTAACAACGTTGGAGTACCAGATAAATCTACACAAATGCTTCAATGGGAAGTAGACATGGATATCTCAATTAGTGTTGAAGAATGGTATTCCATGTCAGACAATCTTCGCAAAAGTAACAGAGCTATCACCTTTAGAGAGACTCCAATTAAGATTTTCTCTAGGTGGTACCTTACCCCTTCAAAACTCCACACTTACTACCCATCCATCTCTCCAAATTATTTTAGTTGATGCCCAGACTCTGGTACCCTCTTACACATATTTTGGAGTTGCAATCATATTAATCATATATGGCACAAAGCAATTGGATTAATAGAACAATCTTCTAAACAAAAAATTACCCTCTCTCCTCAGATATGCTTGCTATATGCCAATATACCAGGCATACCCTCCCCCTGTATGAGACTATTCCACTCCCTGTGCAGTTCAATACACTGGATGACAGCCTATAATTGGAAATATAATAATCTTTCATGGCAACAAGTAATAAACAGAATGGAACTCCTCAAACTTTCTGAGTGGATTTATCACACCCTTAATGACACTATCCATATTCACAAAAAGAAATGGTCTTATTGGAACCCAACCTAATCATCATTAATATAATATTATCATATTTACCTATAACCTTATGCTAATGCTGTAATATGCTATATATTGTTCTTGTATAAGCTTATTTTCATTGCCCACTACTATACTTGTTACACATTGTTAAAAAAAAACCTTCTTTATATAGATTTTATTGTACCGATGTTATACATTACTCATAACTATACCTATTGTCTGTTTACCTAAACTTCCAAATAAAAACTTTTGTAAACAAAAAAAAATAATTCAACTTAAAATATTGAATATACAGAACAAAGATGGCAATTCTATATGTGCTAACATTAAGTGTGTTAAAATGGTGTGTAATTGTTTAATTTTCATTTAAGAAACAAGTAACAATTTTATGTTCAATGTCAAGTTCCCCTTTTCTTAGTTTCAATATTCCTACATGGGCTTATATATATATTTATGGTCGGAGCCCTCCGTCCTTACAGATATGAAGCACATAAACACGTCACAAGACTAACAACATAAATAGACCTGAAGTGTGCCCTGGCCTGCTGTATGGTAAACCCAGATCTGCTGGGCGGTATGCCAGAGAAGGGTGCATACCTTAAGAAAGTAATGGATGTTTCTGTAGAGAAATTATTTGAAGAGGAGTACCCTGAGAAGGGGAATGGGTGGGTGGGTACCGCGCACTGGAACCGACACAGACCATCGTGGATGTTCTGGTTAAATACCCTCCGGGCTCCTCCCATAACTTCAGGCCAGTAAACAGGCCTTCCTATTTATGGTCGGAGCCCTCCGTCCTGACAGATATGAAGCACATAAACACGTCACAAGACTAACAACATAAATAGACCTGAAGTGTGCCCTGGCCTGCTGTATGGTAAACCCAGATCTGCTGGGCCGTATGCCAGAGAAGGGCGCAAAAAGACTTGGTTAGGGAGGTAATGATTTATTTAAGTTTATGGACATAATACAGGTCAAGCTTGCCAAAGGCTCGTGACATTTCTGCTTGTGGATTGGGAATGTAGCGAACAAAGCAGGTGCATTTCCACCTACCCATTTTCCTGATCACGTCGTCCAGGACCCCGTTTCGTGAGGCTGCTGATGCTGCTCCAATGCAGAAAGAATGTCCAGAATAATGAATGGGGTCAAGGCCTAAGTTGCGCAGAAGGATCCTGACGTGAGTAGTGAACTGGTTGGTACTAAGCGGGCTGATTGGGAATGGTAGCAATGGGCTGTCCTGCGAGGGATCAGATAGATGGGCTAATAGCTGATCTAGGATGGCTACGGGGCACCAGGTGTTGTGAGTTCTGAAGAGCTTGATGTCAACCCCTGGACTGGACTGTTGCGTTTTGGACACCTCAAGGTGTATTGTGAAATGACTGTGGTGACGCGTGAGGTGGCGTCTGCGTAACGCCCTATGACTGGGGCTGATGACTGTGAATTCGCTGGGTCGTAGGAAGCCGTAAAATGCAAGGTAGATGGCTGCTTGGATGACCAAGCTGGGCAATAAGCAGAAAGGTGAAAGTGAAAGGATAGTGGACATGTCTCGAAACATGGAACTGGTGACCGGTAAGCGTTTACTGCTAACTTGGGGCTTTAGCTTGCGGATACCTCGCAGGATGGCCTTGACCGCATGGGTAGCGAACAAAGATGGTTTAGTAGGAACTTGTAAGGAGGTGAAATGCTGGATGCCATCTAGGTAGAGTCTAATAGTATTGTAGGATAACGCCAGCTGAGTGTGGAAGTATGATATGAAGGCCAGGATGTGGTGGAGATCTCCTGGTATTGCCCCGAGGTTAGAAGCTAGAAACCTGTGATAGATTTTCCAGGCAGCGTGGTAGCCTTTCAGGGTATTGTGAGATAGTGACTGGTTAATCAGACTAGTGGCGTCATGAAGATGTCGCTTCAATCCAGGGTTAGCTGTGACCAATGTGGGATAGCAGACATGGTCAGGTCGGCTCCAGGTTCCTGCGAAAAGAACGTTGCGAAGTTAAGACGAGATAGCGCGTCGGCCGAAGTGTTACATTTGCCGGGGATATGGACACAGAGGACATTAAATTGCTGTAGTGAGAGTTGCACCAGCCTGCGTAGGAAGGACATGATGGCCAAGGACTTGGACCGACCTTTATTTATAATAGAGGCTGTGGCTTGATTATCTGTGGAAAATGTCACTGTTTGTCCTACCCAGTTGTTGCCCCAGACCTGGGCTGCTGCAACAATGGGGTAGATCTCAAACATCGAGGAGGATTGACTGAACCTGGTGATCGAGAGTATTTCTGGCAGCCATGGTGCTGCAAACCAGTGATGGCTAAAAATAGCTGCAAAGCCTGTGGAGGCTGTGGCGTGAATGATTATTTGAGGTGAAGTGGGAGATGCTGATGGAATAAACATCGAAAAGCCATTCCAATTTGTTAGAAAATCGTCCCACATGGCTAGGTCAGCTACGGCTGCCTCGTCTAGTTTAAATATTTTGTCAGGGTTATGTACCTGGGAAAGGAACACCAGAAGGCGTGAGACAAAGGATCGCCCTTGAGGGATGATCCTTATGGCAAAGTTAAGCATGCCAAGGAGGGATTGTAGTTGCTTTTTCGTGCAGCCTTGCGTATTAGTAAACGTGTGGATGACTGTCCTGATGCGGGTCAATTTGTCGGGAGGCAGGCTAGCCTGCATGGTGCGAGTGTTGAGTATGATACCCAAGAAAGTGACAACCTGTGCCGGGCCTTCCACCTTCTTATCCGCTAAAGGCATGTTACGATTGTGGAAGATTATTCTTAGGCTGTTTAGATCAACTGGGGGCTCGTTAGGTTTCTCTATGAGTAGGAAGTCGTCTAAGTAGTGAATCACTTTCTGACAGGACGCGTGTTGTGAGAGAATCCAGGAAAGGGACTGAGCAAAAGTGTCAAATAGTTACGGGCTGCTTTTGGAGCCGAACGTTAATTTGGTGGCGAAATAGTATAGGCCTTTCCATTTGATTCCGTGCCCTCGCCATAGGCACGGATCAATCGGTAACAACTTGAATGTGTCCGAGATGTCTGCTTTAGACAACCGGGCGCCTACTCCTGCAAAAATTATAGATTGAATAGCTGAGTCTACAGATGAATATTTAAGTGAAAACTCTTCTGAAGGTATTAGGGAATTTAAACTGGGTATGTGGGAACAATGAGGCGCGGACAAATCATAAACTAAACAGAGTTTATTTGAAAACTTGCCCTTCACAAGCCCGATAGGGCTGACTCTCCATACAGAGAAAGGTAAATGTGTAAAGGGACCGATTATATAGCCCCGGTCTAGTTCTGTTTGCAGCAGGGTGGTGATGGCTTCCTCGTCGGTAGTGGCTGAAAGCAGGTTTTTGCACTCGTGAGTTGTGTTGGGGAGTGTGATAAGTCCAGTGTGAAAGCCTGTCGTGAATCCCTGGACGAGGAAGGCTGCCAGTGAAGGTGTTGGTTGTGAGGCGAGGGCTTAGTCATGTGGGTTTAAGCTGTTTCACAGCGCAGGCGTACCTGGGGTGAGCTTTGTGGCATGTGAGACAGACATAAAGTAGTTTGCAGTGGGGGAAGTTACAACCCCCGAAGTCGAAGTTATTGCATATGGTTGCTCCCCCTAGCGCACGGACGGGTCATCCTAATCTGTCTGCCTGGGCGGGCTGAGTAAATGCCGTTGAGTTATGAGCGACACTGAAGAAGGAGGGAAGGTTGGGGGGGGCGTCTGCCACCTGACTCGGAGCACCAATTAGCCATATGGGTGGACGACTGGCAGTTAGTACAGAGTGGGGAACGTAGGCCAGCGAAATGATGACAGAACAGCTCTGTATCGATGGTACTCCAGTTGGTAGTTGCCTGAAACTGGGAAAGTCTGGCTGCTGCTTTTGCTGAAAATGACCTGTGATAGTCATAAAACGAGCACCCCCCATATTTATAACCTAGATCTACTACTGCGTGTAAGTATAGGTCCAGCTCCTCTCTCCATAGCACATCTGTGAACATGCCAAATGCTAGCACAAACTCCGCAATATTGAGTTTGCGGGTAAGCCTATGGTCTTTGGCCTTCAGGATGACGGAAACGTCTCCCCACGAATAGGACTTGTTTTCAGCCGGGTCATGTACTGCGATGAGGAGGGATGCTAAGTTAATGTCCTTCCCATCCATGATGTCCTTCCTGATGCCTGCTGGGACGAGATGTGCGGGGAGGACGTAGGTACAGATGTCGGGCGTACCTGTAAGGAGAGGCATGGGGGTGACGGTGGTTACTGTAGATGGTGAGTGTGCAGCTTGATGTACCTCCAGGGTTCCCACTCTTGTCTGGACGTCGGTGACTGCTGCCGACAGTGTGGTCACCAAGGAGTGCAGCTGAGTGATTGCTGACGAGATTGACTGTAGTGACGCCTGGGTGCCTGGTTGGGCTGCCGCTGGCGGAGGAAACAGCAACCTAAAGAGCTCCGCTTTCCTAGCAGTCGCAGGGTAGGGAATACCCCAGCGCCGTAGTTCAGCTGTAAGCTTGGGGATGGTCCAAGCTCTGAGAGACTGTAAGCCGTTGTTTGCTGAGCCTGCCCCGGGTGACAACGGGGTGGAGGCGAAGTCCTCGCTGTCGGCCTGCAACATGGGGTCCACTAAGATAGGGGGGGAAATGCATATGTTTTAGACATGTTTAAAAGGTAGGAGGGGATAGGTTTTCAGGTAGATGAAAAGCAAAAGAAAAGGGGGGGGGATCCCTTTGAATTATGCACCTGCCTTGAAGCCCTAGTAGTGGAGTTTTGGTTTGGGGTCGAGACTTGGGTCGACCGGGAACCTGTAGTAGGGGTGACATAGAAAGAGATTTTTTTTTTTTTTGAGGGAGTGCTAAAGAGCTATTGGGGCAGAAATTGGCCCCCTGGTGAAGAGATGCAAGCCCTCGACAAAATATATATATATATATATATATATATATATATATATATACTGTCCACACCTGGTGCAGGATGGACCAACTGGAGAACTCTACTGACCTGAAAAGGGGAAAGGGATAGAGAAATCGATGAGTAGCCGTGTTGCTACTGGAGATGAGTGGCTGTATGAAGCCATTTTGTAAATGTATGCAGCGATTGCAAATAAGCGGCCTTTGAAAGGCGAAAAAAAGTTTTTTGTTTTTTCTTTAGCAGAAATTTGATTATGTAGGAAAACCGTGCGCAGCATTGGTACAAAATAGATGGTGTGAGTTGTGTGTTTTATGGTATTTGTTGTGAGAGATCCGAATCGCTGAGCCGGTGACACGACTGGATTCGGATTAGTTGGTGGGGTTGAAATGTCGGGCATCCGAATCATTGAGCCGGTATGCGACTGGACTCGGATCGGTCGGTGAAAGTTGGATTGGTGAGGATCCGAATCGTTGAGCCGGTGCTACGACTGGACTCGGATTGGATGGTGGGGTTTTGTAGTGCCGAGGATCCTGAATCATTGAGCCGGTATGCGACTGGACTGGGATCGGTCGGCTGAAAGAAGCACACTGTTGGTGAGTGCTTGTGTATGCTGAGGATCCGAATCATTGAGCCAGTGTTGCGACTGGACTCGGATCGGTCGGATGAAAGAAGCACACTGTTGGTGAGTGCTTGTGTATGTTGAGGATCCGAATCATTGAGCCAGTGTTGCGACTGGACTCGGATCGGTCGGATGAAAGAAGCACACTGTTGGTGAGTGCTTGTGTATGCTGAGGATCCGAATCATTGAGCCGCTGTTGCGACTGGACTCTGATCGGTCAGATGCAAGAAGCACATTGTAGGTGAGTGCTTGTGTATGCTGAAGATCCGAATCATTGAGCCACTGTTGTGACTGGACTCGGATCGGTCGGATGAAAGAAGCACACTGTTGGTGAGTGCTTGTGTATGCTGAGGATCCGAATCATTGAGCCGCTGTTGTGACTGGACTCGGATCGGTCGGATGAAAGAAGCACACTGTTGGTGGGTGCTTGTGTATGCTGAAGATCTGAATCATTGAGCCGCTGTTGCGACTGGACTCGGACCGGTCGGATGAAAGAAGCACACTGTTGGTGAGTGCTTGTGTATGCTGAAGGTCCGAATCATTGAGCCGCTGTTGCGACTGGACTCGGATCGGTCGGGTGAAAGAAGCACACTGTTGGTGAGTGCTTGTGTATGCTGAAGATCTGAATCATTAAGCCGCTGTTGCGACTTGACTCGGATCGGTCGGATGAAAGAAGCACACTGTTGGTGAAAGCTTGTGTATGCTGAAGATCTGAACCATTGAGCCGCTGTTGCGACTGGACTCGGATCGGTCGGATGAAAGAAGCACATTGTAGGTGAGTGCTTGTGTATGCTTAAAATCCGAATCATTGAGCCGCTGTTGCGACTGGACTCGGATCGGTCGGATGAAAGAAGCACACTGTTGGTGAGTGCTTATGTATGCTGAAGATCTGAATCATTGAGCCGCTGTTGCGACTGGACTCGGATCGGTCGGATGAAAGAAGCACACTGTTGGTGAGTGCTTGTGTATGCTGAAGATCTGAACCATTGAGCCGCTGTTGCGACTGGACTTGGATCGGTCGGATGAAAGAAGCGCATTGTTGGTGAGTCCTTGTTTATGCTGAAGATCTGAATCATTGAGCAGCTGTAGCGACTGGACTCGGACCGGTCGGATAAAAGAAGCACACTGTTGGAGAGTGCTTGTGTATGCTGAAGATCCGAATCATTGAGCTGCTGTTGCGACTGGACTCGAATCGGTCGGATGAAAGAAGCGCACTGTTGGTGAGTGCTTGTAGAGAGAGGTGTAGAGTCAGTTTTAGATGACAGTGGACGGCTTTGGTAGAAGGTGTATGGTTTAGTAGTGGGGGGCAGTGATGTGTGGAACAAGGTTTCGGGACTGTGCGCGACTTGCCCCGTACGTGACTCCTTACGGATAACATAACAATACGTTTCTATAAACGGTAACAATAGCTCCTACCTGCGACAGCAAGTGCAACGATTGAAAATCGGGAACTGCGAACGGGGAACAGCGATGCTGGAACTCGAGAGTAGGAACTCGCAAACGTGCAGTGATTTTTCCGGAGTGTCGGCCTGGTGACGTAATACCGCGCACTGGAACCGACACAGACCATCGTGAATGGTCTGGTTAAATACCCTCCGGGCTCCTCCCATAACTTCAGGCCATTAAACAGGCCTTCCTATATATCATAATTTCTCAATGTCTACTGCATGGTTTGAGACTGGCTGCAAAAATGAACTTCCTCATATTAAACCTAAATTGAAAATTTTCATCAGACATATCGGTAGCATTCTCATTTACCTCAGATATTGGATTTAGCTGCAGACACATTGTTCCTAGGTTTCTAGGTGTGAACTCTACCTGGCCTAGGAGTGGTAAGTTCCATTAACTTTTCCACTGCAATCCTAAGACCGTAATGCTCCCTCAGTTTTCTGGCTGCTCTTTTTTTAATTTAATTTAATTTAATTTTAATTAATAACTCCTCTCTTACTTTTCCTTCAAATCTTAACTTACATTACCCTCTACAATGTAGGGTGTTTTCATTAAAAACACTTTTAAACTCACTTACTTTATCCTTGCCACAATGTAGGATGTTTTCATTAAAACACTCCCTCGCTACACAACCCCCTGCACACCTAACACCTTTGTTGCAACCTTGACCATTCTATGCTTTTACCTTCAAAGAGTCATCAAAACACATTCAAAATGTATTTAAACAATTACACTTCTTGCAGGCAATTTAAGGACTTATACTCTATAATTCTATAAACCAATATTTGTAAAGGGGAGACCTTCCTCATATACTACTGTACTGTTACTGGTCCTTTATTGTTCTCTTTATGTACAGTATGTCTGTTTTATTCTCTTGAGATATTTGTTGACACTCAGTAAGAATATAAATATCCATTTCTACCCCTCTGTTATGCCCCGTACACATGGTCGGACTTCGTTCGGACATTCTGACAACAAAATCCTAGGATTTTTTCTGACGGATGTTGGCTCAAACTTGTCTTGCATACACACGGTCACACAAAGTTGTCGGAAAATCTGATCATTCTGAATGCGGTGACGTAAAACACGTACGTCGGGACTATAAACGGGGCAGTGGCCAATAGCTTTCATCTCTTTATTTATTCTGAGAAGGCGTGGCACTTTGTCCGTCGGATTTATGTACACACGATCGGAATTTCCAACAACGGATTTTGTTGTCGGAAAACTTTATATCCTGCTCTCAAACTTTGTGTGTCGGAAAATCCGATGGAAAATGTCCGATGGAGCCCACACACGGTCGGAATTTCCGACAACACGCTCCAATCGGACATTTTCCATCGGAAAATCCGACCGTGTGTACGGGGCATTAGAATGCACCGGTGGCTGTGGTAACTTAATCAAAGAAGCTTTCTCTTGCTAACCATTAACACATCCCTTCAAATTCTCTCTGTCTAATAATTTTTTGTACAGTAGTTAAAGCTTTAAGCTTACATCGCATAGCTAGAACCCCATTTTCCCATATGTACCACAGCAACAGCAGTTTCCTTAATTTGCTCACGATTTAACAACTTAGGTGATGACCTACCTACATAACTTCTTTCATACTTTAAAGAAAACTTAGCAGATTATCCCCTTCCCACCGAGTATATGCAGATGTGCGGCATTGGCTTTCGGAGGTTATACCGGAATGATGCCCGCAGCTGCAGGCATCATCCCAGTACTGTTTTTTAGAGCGGGTGGTCAGCTTTCCAGGCATAACAACTAATGCGGCTAAAAGCCGCTCGGCTGTTATCCCGGAGGAGCGGGAGGGGCCATCCCCCCTCCTGCTGCCTCCTTTTGCGTTGAGCGGGCCTCCCGTCCCACCGGGAGACCCGATCTGTGATCCGGTACCTCCGGCGCCTAATGACAGACTGGAACAAAGCTGGAAATGGCTTCGTTCCAGTCTCCTGAATGTAAACATGGAAGCAACGTCACAACGTCACTTCCTGTTTACTCGGCTGCCAATGGCACCGGTTTTAAAAAAATATACAGTATTCAGAATCGCCGAAAACAGTGATCTGAATACTTTGAAGTGTAAAGGAGGGGTTTGGGGTCTTTTAGACCCCTGATCCCTCCATAAAGAGTACCTGTCACCACCTATTACTGTTACAAGGGATGTTACACACGCAATTTAAATCATTCCCATTTATGTTCTCTGTTTTTTATTGGCAACATTCTCTCCTAGTCAAAATCTTGGACAGCAGCCCTCAGCCTTGGAAAATTTGTTCTCTTAAAATTAAGTGTTTCTGTCTTTCCAGTATGTGTTTGTTTTTTACAGCTAATGATGTTATGCATGCTTCTAACAGATCGTAAACAGAGAGAGGAATTAAACCTTTCACTGAGCAGGATGGCTTTGGATGTTTCAGGATGAAATGTGAACCGCAGCAATGCCCGGACTGGGACAGAAAATAGTCTCGGGCATTTTAGACTGTGCAGCCCATTACATATTTAGTGAGGGCATAAAGGGCACGGGGATAGAGAGCACAGGGGGGCAAAGAGCACAAGGGGCGGAAGAGCAATAGGGGGTTTCGGAGAGCACTAGGGGGTGGAGAGCATTAGGGGGGTCGGAGAGCACGGGGGCTGAGAGCACAGAGGGGGTGGAGAACATGGGGGTGAAGAGCAAAGGGGGTCCGGAGAGCACTAGGGGGGCTGGAGAGCGCTGGGGGGCTGTAGACCATGGGGGACTGGACAGCACAGGGGGGTTGGTGAGCACTGGGAGGCCAGAGAACACTGGGGAGCTAGAGAGCACTGGGGAACCAGAGAGCCCTGGAAGGGTGGAGATAACTGGGGTGGGGTGGAGAGCACAGGGAGGTCTGAGAGCATGGGGTTGGTGAGCACTGGGGGGCCTGAGAACACTGGGGAGCTGGAGAACACCGGGGGACCAAAGAGCACTAGAAGGGTGGAGAGAACTGGGGGGGCCTGAGAGCACAGGAGGGATGGAAAGCACTGGGGGGCAGAAAGCATGGGGTTTTAGAGAGCATGGGAGGTAGAGAACATGGGGGGAGAGCACAGTGGGACAGAGATCACTAGGGGGGCTTAAAAGCACAGGGGGGTCGGAGAGTACAGGGAGGGCCAAAGAGCACAGTGGAGGCTGAGAGCAGTGGTTGAACCAGAGAGAACTGGGGGGGCTGGAGACCACAGGCCAGTCTGGACAACACAGGGGGGTTGGAGAGCACTGGGAGTGGCCAGAGAGCACTGGGCGAGCCTGAGAGCATGGGGGGCCCAAGAGTAGGGATGAGCCGAACACCCCCCGGTTCGGTTCGCACCAGAACCTGCGAACGGACCGAAAGTTTGCACGAACGTTAGAACCCCATTGACGTCTATGAGACTCGAACGTTCAAAATCAAAAGTGCTCATTTTAAAGGCTAATTTGCATGGTATTGTCCTAAAAAGGGTTTGGGGACCCGGGTCCTACCCCAGGGGACATGTATCAATGCAAAAAAAACTTTTAAAAACGGCCGTTTTTTCAGGAGCAGTGATTTTAATGATGCTTAAAGTAAAAAAAAAAAAGTGAAATATTCCTTTAAATATCGTACCTGGGGGGTGTCTATAGTATGCCTGTAAAGTGACGCGTGTTTCCCATGTTTAGAACAGTCCCTGCACCAAATGTCATTTTTAAAGGAAAAAATCTCATTTAAAACTGCTTGCGGGTTTAATGTAATGTCGGGTCATGGCAATATGGATGAAAATCAGTGAGACAAACGGCATGGGTACCCCCCAGTCCATTACCAGGCCCTTTGGGTCTTGTATGGATATTAAGGGGAACCCCGCACCCAAATTAAAATAAGGAAAGGTGTGGGGCCACCAGGCCCTATATACTCTGAACAGCAGTATACAGGCGGTGCAAACAAGACAGGGACTGTAGGTTTGTTGTTAAGTAGAATCTGTTTGTAATTTTGAACGGGTACATTTTTAACGTGTTTAGCTCCAGCCAAAAAATCTTTTTTAAGCTTTTTGGAAAACATAGGGAAGGGTTATCACCCCTGTGACATTTGTTTTGCTGTCTTTCCTCCTCTTCAGAAGATTTCACCTCACTTTTTGTCCCAATGAAAAATGTTTTTTGAAAATTTGGGTTTGTTTGTGGAACAAGGATTGGAAAGCATCAGTGGAAAGGAGAATTTTTTTTCCCATATTAACTCTTACAGGAGAGAATTTCCCTTCCTAGGGGTAGATTTCATCTCACTTCCTGTTGTCTCCTTCCGTTTGCAAGTAGGAGTCGTTTGTAAGTTAGATGTTTGAAAGTAGGGTCCTGCCCTATATACTCAGCAGAAATTTGGGCCTTAGGTGTTGCTGTGGCCACAACACTGTAAGCCCTCACAGGGCCCTGCTGTGAAATATTAGATCAAGAATTGTAATTACATGCCCCTGTTGAACAGGATCTGAAAAATTAGGCCTTAGGCACTGGTGCTGGTGCCACAACACTGCAACCCCTTACAGACACTCTAGTTGGAATGCAGGAACGAGCCCTGCTGCAAAGTATTGCATCAAAAATTGTAATTACATGCCCCTGTTAGACAGGGGCAGAAAAATTGGGCCTTAGGCACTGGTGCTGGTGCCACAACACTGCAACCCCTCACAGACACTCTAGTTGGAACGCAGGAACGAGCCCTGCTGCAAAGTATTGCATCAAAAATTGTAATTACACGCCCCTGTTAGAAAGGGGCAGAAAAATTGGGCCTTAGGCACTGGTGCTGGTGCCACAACACTGCAACCCCTCACAGACACTCTAGTTGGAACGCAGGAACGAGCCCTGCTGCAAAGTATTGCATCAAAAATTGTAATTACACGCCCCTGTTAGACAGGAGCAGAAAAATTGGGCCTTGGGTACTGGTGCTGGTGCCACAACACTGCAACCCCTCACAGACACTCTAGTTGGAATGCAGGAACGAGCCCTGCTGCAAAGTATTGCATCAAAAATTGTAATTACACGCCCCTGTTAGACAGGAGCAGAAAAATTGGGCCTTGGGCACTAGTGCTGGTGCCACAACACTGCAACCCCTCACAGACACTCTAGTTGGAATGCAGGAACGAGCCCTGCTGCAAAGTATTACATCAAAAATTGTAATTACACGCCCCTGTTAGACAGGAGCAGAAAAATTGGGCCTTGGGTACTGGTGCTGGTGCCACAACACTGCAACCCCTCACAGACACTCTAGTTGGAATGCAGGAACGAGCCCTGCTGCAAAGTATTGCATCAAAAATTGTAATTACACGCCCCTGTTAGACAGGAGCAGAAAAATTGGGCCTTGGGCACTAGTGCTGGTGCCACAACACTGCAACCCCTCACAGACACTCTAGTTGGAATGCAGGAACGAGCCCTGCTGCAAAGTATTACATCAAAAATTGTAATTACACGCCCCTGTTAAACAGGGGCTGAAAAATTGTGCCTTAGGCACTGGTGGTGGTGCCCAGAACCAAAAATGTTCTTACAAGCTATCAGCGTGATGATTGAGGAGGAAGAGGATAATTACTCAGGGATAGTCACTCAGCATCAGCATAGGCAGTCTTTGAAGGGATCTGAGATTTCAAAAAAAATTATTCGGTTACATCAGCATCAGGTGCTTGGTAGCTGGTGGTGATCCAAGACTGATTCATTTTTATAAAGGTCAGTCGATCGACCGAGTCGGTGGACAGACGCACCCTGTGATCGGTTACCACGCCTCCAGCAGCACTGAATGTGCGTTCCGAAAGAACGCTGGATGCAGGACAGGCCAGTAGCTCAATTGCATACTGTGCAAGCTCTGGCCAGTGATCCATCCTCAAGACCCAGTAACCCAGAGGATTTTCGGTGGGAAAGGTGTCCAAGTCTGATCTTGCCCCTAGGTATTCCTGCACCATGTAAAACAGACGCTGGCGATGGTTGCTGGAACCGATCAGACCTTGGGGCTGCGGACCAAAAAATTGTCTGAACGCATCGGTCAGACGGCCACCTTCTCCACCGCTTCTTCTGTGACTGACCGAAGCCTCAGCAACACGTTGTCCAGAAACAGGAGTTTGTAACCTCCCTGTCTCTGGGAACGCGTTGCACAGACCTTTCTGCAAGGCCTCCCGAAGATGTTTCATCCTCTGCTCCCTCTGCGATGGCAAGATAAGGTCCGCAACCTTACCCTTGTAACGTGGATCAAGGAGGGTTGCCAGCCAGTATTGGTCCTTCTCCTTGATACCACGAATACGAGGATCCTTACGCAGGCTTTGCAGGATCAGGGAGGCCATGCAGCGCAGGGTTGCTGAGGCATTCGGTCCGGAGTCCTCTGGGTCACTAAGGACGACATGGTCCGCAGCCACCTCCTCCCAGCCACGTACAAGTCCATGTGTTTCTTGGGACTGATCCCTTAAAGACTGCTGCTGATGCTGAGTGTCAGGCTCCACCTCCATACTGACACAATCTTCCTCCTCCTCCTCTTCCTGTGTGATCGGCGGGCACGCAGGAACACTGTCTGGATAAAGGGGGCCTTGAGAGCTAAGGAAGTCCTCCTCTTCCTGCCTCTGTTCTGCCTCAAGTGCCCTGTCCATTATTCCATGCAGCGTGTGCTCCAACAGGTGGACAAGGGGAAAGGTGTCACTGATGCATGCACTGTCACTGCTCACCATCCTCGTGGCCTCCTCAAATGGTGACAGGACAGTGCATGCATCCCTGATCATGGCCCACTGGCTTGGGGAAAAAAAACCAAGCTCCCCTGACCCTGTCCTGGTGCCATAGTCGCACAGGTACTCATTGATTGCCCTCTGCTGCGTGTGCAGCCGCTGCAGCATGGCCAACGTTGAGTTCCACCTGGTGGGCATGTCACAGATTAGGCGGTTCTTGGGCAGGTTAAACTCCTTTTGGAGGTCCGTCAGCCAAGCACTGGCATTATATGACCGGCGGAAATGCACACAGACTTTCCTGGCCTGCCTCAGGATATCCTGTAAGCCCGGGTACCTGCCCAAGAACCGCTGCACCACCAAGTTAAGGACGTGAGCCAAACAGGGCACATGGGTCATTTGTCCCTGTCGGAGGGCAGAGAGGAGGTTGGTTCCATTGTCGCAAACCACCATTCCTGCCTTAAGTTGGCGTGGCGTCAGAGCTGACAGAACCTCTGCCACAGTGTGGCTCCTGTCCCCCAAGCACACCAGCTCAAGCACCGCATGGCATCTTTTGGCCTGCGTACTTGCGTAGCCCCTTGAACGACTACGGAGCACCGCTGGTTCCGAGGAAGAGGCCATGGAGGAAGAAGAAGAGGAGGGGGTGGAGGAGAGAGGTGTGTCACAATCATTAGCATTTTGGAGGCATGGTGGCAGAACAACCTCCAACACTACTGCACCTTGTCCTGCATCCTTCCCAGCTGCCAGCAGAGTCACCCAATGCGCCGTGAAACTTAGGTAACATCCCTGTCCATGCCTGCTGGACCATGAGTCAGCGGTAATATGCACCTTACCGCTGACCGCCCTGTCCAGCGAGGCATGGACATTGCCTTCCACATGCCGGTAGAGATCCGGAATCGCCTTCCGTGAGAAAAAGTGGCGTTTGGGTACCTGCCACTGAGGAACCGCACATTCCACAAACTCACGGAAGGGGGCAGAGTCTACCAACTGAAAAGGTAGCAGTTGAAGTGCTAGCAATTTTGCCAAGCTAGCATTCAACCGCTGGGCATGTGGATGGTTGGGAGCAAACTTCTTTCGGCGGTGCAGCAGCTGGGGCAGGGAAATTTGCCTGGTACAATCTGACGTCGGTGTACCAAAAGCAGATTGCCCACAAGTACTTGGCTGTGACACACCTAATTCTACACCTTCATTCCTCTCAGTGCAGGTCTCAGAGAGGATTGAAGGTCTAGTGGGGTTGGAAATCTCAGCTGATGAGGAGCAAGGAGAGGTCCTCTTTGTTCTTTGGTGTGGGTCTTTTAGATGCGCTTGCCAACGAACTGCATGGCAGGTCAACATATGTCTGGTCAAGCATGTAGTACCCAAGCGGGAGATGTTTTGGCCACGTGAGATACGCTTGAGACATATGTTGCAAATAGCAGCGGTGCGATCTGATGCACTCGTCTCAAAAAAGGCCCACACCAAAGAACTTTTTGAATAACGTGCAGAGACTGCAGCGCCCTGCACATGTGATGCAGTCAATGTGCTGCCCTTAGGCTAGCCCCTGGAGGGCATCCTGCCTCGTTGGTGATGTGCCGCCTCCTCCTCCTCCTCCTCTCTCCTATCAGGCACCCACGTTGAGTCAGTGACCTCATCTTCCCCTCCTTCCTCATCACTGGAGCAAACCTGGCAGTATGCTGCAGCAGGGGGAGCATGACTGCCAGATTGCTGTCCTTCTTGGGCACCCCCTCTGTCCGTGCTCATGTTACTGCCTTCATCGAGCTCAAGATCATCAAAAGAGCCTTCCAAACACTGAGCATCCTCCTGGAGCATGTACCCAACACTGTGGTCAAACAGTTCGAGGGACTCCTCAGGAGGACATAGTGGAGCTAGGGAAGGAGTCACTGATGACATTGAGCCGAGGGAAGAGGCCGCTGCTTTGCCAGACAAAGCACCCTGGGCATGGGTGAGAGAGGATGAGGAGGATGAGGACGGTTTGGTCATCCACTCGACCAAGTCTTCCGCATGTTGCGGCTCAACACGGCCAGCTGCCGAAAAAAAGGCCAAGCGTGTCCCATGGCCACGTGCTGATGAGGATGCAGCGTCTCCACGACCAGCACTAGACACAGAGCCTGCTTGCCCTCTCTTATTGGCTTGTGACTGTCTGCCTCTCCTTCTTGGCCTTCCAGACATACTAATGACCTGTAGCTGCACTAAGCTGGGATATATATATATATATATATATATATATATATATATATATATATATATACTGCAGCTAGCAAAATCAACTGCCTGCCTGTAGTATGAGAACACCACCAACCTTCTACAGGTAGCTTTAGCTGAACACTGTGAGGTGGACGCACCCCACTAACTTGTAGGTTTAGCTGAACACTGTGAGCAGGACGCACTGCACTAACTGTAAATAGTCTAGCTGCCTGACCGTGGTACTAATAGGATCAAAAGAACACCAGTAATTTTCTTTAGGTAGCTGTAAATACTTTAACAAGACAAGCCTGCCTGTCAGTAGGAAGATAACAGGAACGGATCTAGCTGAACACTGTGAGCAGGACGCACTGCACTAAATGTAAATAGTCTAGCTGCCTGACCGTGGTACTAATAGGATCAAAAGAACACCAGTAATTTTCTTCAGGTAGCTTTATATACTTTAACAAGACAAGCCTGCCTGTCAGTAGGAAGATAACAGGAACGGATCTAGCTGAACACTGTGAGCAGGACGCACTGCACTAAATGTAAATAGTCTAGCTGCCTGACCGTGGTACTAATAGGATCAAAAGAACACCAGTAATTTTCTTCAGGTAGCTTTATATACTGTAACAAGACAAGCCTGCCTGTAAGTAGGAAGATAACAGGAACGGATCTAGCTGAACACTGTGAGCAGGACGCACTGTACTAAATGTAAATAGTCTAGCTGTCTGACCGTGGTACTAATAGGATCAAAAGAACACCAGTAATTTTCTTTAGGTAGCTGTAAATACTGTATCAAGACAAGCCTGCCTGTCAGTAGGAAGATAACAGGAACGGATCTAGCTGAACACTGTGAGCAGGACGCACTGCACTAAATGTAAATAGTCTAGCTGCCTGACCGTGGTACTAATAGGATCAAAAGAACACCAGTAATTTTCTTCAGGTAGCTTTATATACTGTAACAAGACAAGCCTGCCTGTCAGTAGGAAGATAACAGGAACGGATCTAGCTGAACACTGTGAGCAGGACGCACTTTACTAAATGTAAATAGTCTAGCTGCCTGACCGTGGTACTAATAGGATCAAAAGAACACCAGTAATTTTCTTTAGTTAGCTGTTAATACTGTAACAAGACAAGCCTGCCTGTCAGTAGGAAGATAACAGGAACGGATCTAGCTGAACACTGTGAGCAGGACGCACTGCACTAAATGTAAATAGTCTAGAAGATAACAGGAACGGATCTAGCTGAACACTGTGAGCAGGACGCACTTTACTAAATGTAAATAGTCTAGCTGCCTGACCGTGGTACTAATAGGATCAAAAGAACACCAGTAATTTTCTTTAGGTAGCTGTTAATACTGTAACAAGACAAGTCTGCCTGTCAGTAGGAAGATAACAGGAACGGATCTAGCTGAACACTGTGAGCAGGACGCACTGCACTAAATGTAAATAGTCTAGAAGATAACAGGAACGGATCTAGCTGAACACTGTGAGCAGGACGCACTGCACTAAATGTAAATAGTCTAGAATTTAACAGGAACGGATCTAGCTGAACACTGTGAGCAGGACGCACTGCACTAAATGTAAATAGTCTAGAAGATAACAGGAACGGATCTAGCTGAACACTGTGAGCAGGACGCACTGCACTAAATGTAAATAGTCTAGAAGATAACAGGAACGGATCTAGCTAAACTGAATACAGTGTATATATATATATGCAACACCTGGGATGCATATATATACACAATACACTGTAAGTGCAGCTAACTGACTGACTGTTCTGCCTAATCTATCTAACTCAAATCAAATGACACTGTCTCTCTGTCTATCTCTTTCAACGCTGGAACACACACTACACAGGGCCGCCGTGCAGGCGGCCTTATATAGTGTGGGGCGTGTACTAAATCCCCTGAGCCATAATTGGCCAAAGCCTCCTTGGCTTTGGCCAATTACGGCTCTCTGTTCAGGCGGCGCTGTGATTGGCCAAGCATGCGGGTCATAGTGCATGCTTGGCCAATCATCAGCAAGCAATGCACTGCGATGCCGCAGTGAATTATGGGCCGTGACGCGCCACACGAATTTGGCGCGAACGGCCCATATCGTTCGCAATTCGGCAAACGACCGAACAGCCGATGTTCCAGTCGAACATGGGTTTGACTCGAACACGAAGCTCATCCCTACCCAAGAGCACTGGGGGGCCAGAGAGCACAGGGGGGCCAAAAAACACTGGGGGAGTGGAGAGCATTGAGGGCGCCTGAGAGCACAGGGAGGCTGGAGAGCACAGGGCAAAACAGAAAGAAGCAGGATAGGAGGAGCAGCTGCATATAGAAGAATCAATATCTCCAGAGAGGAGGAGAAGCAGCCTTTAAGAAGCTGCAGGAGGAAAATGGAGAGATTTATTCTTCTACAGTATATGCAGCTGACGCTGACGCTCCTCCTATCTAGGTGCAGGGAGAGCCGCACTCACTTTTTTCCTCTGGTCCGGTGTCTCCTCCAGATCCCCTCCCTCTTCATGGTCACAGGTCACCTCACCTTTAGTTTTCACCCCCCCGCCCGATCACTGAACTGGCCACCTGCAGAGAGGCAGAGAGGCCCGGCAACCCAAATTCCCAGTGGGCCCTATGGCCTGTCCAGGCCTGACCACGACTGTACCTTTTGTATAATCACCCACCTGGGGCCATGCAGGACAAGGTTTCCTCCTGCAACAAGTGTGCCCAACCATTCAGCATTTATGGATTAAAAAATAAGTATGGTCAAAAGATCTTTTGGCCATATTTTTCTTATATGTCACAGGGGTGCACTTACTTGTTTACTCCTGTGACCCAGCTCCCCGCCTGGTGCTTTAGTGAGTGCTGGAGGGACAGATCAGAGAGCTGTGACTAACAGTCCCCTGCTCAGAGTGGATCTGAGAACTGAGTGATCAGCAGTCACGTGATTGCTCAGTTTTCTGGTTTATAGCCAATGGAGGACAGCTGCAGCATTGAACCAAAGCTGCAGTCATAAAGGTGAGTATTAATGCTGATTATTTGTTGCTGCAGCAGTGGGGGGATGAAAGAGACATACATCAGCATAAGAGGTGAGGGAGCTGATTTCTGATATTACCACTATCCAGCTTCACTGTGACCCAGCGTGACCCAATATTTGCTGCATACCATGTCAGCATCTGTTAAGACACATGTGTCAAACACAAAGCCACCGGAATGAATCCGGCCCGCTAGACCATTTAATGTGTCCCTTGCCCCCAGGAGGAGGGATGAGGTGAAATGTGGACAGCCTATGAAAGAGGGCTGAATCTTGCACGCTGTGCATAGCACACCCCTAAACACTGCACTCTGTATGTAGTTTACTCATCAACACTGCACTCTGTACACAGTACACCCCTGAACTCTGGAATCTGTACATACAGTTGTGTGAAAAAGGGTTGGCCCCCTTCCTGACTTTTCATTGTTTTGCACGTTTGTCACACTTTAATGTTTCAGCACATCAAACAAATTTGAATATTAGTCAAAGATAACACAGGGAAAACGAAATCCAAACCCCTATGGCCCTGTGTGAAAAAGTATTTACCCCTTAAACCTAATAACTGGTTGGGCCACCCTTAGTAGCAAAAACTGCAAATCAAGCATTTTCTATAACTTGCAATGAGTCTGTTCCAGCATTGTGCAGGAATTTTTGTCTACTCATCCTTGCAGAATTGTTGTAATTCAGCCGCTTTGGAAGGTTTTCGAGCATGAACCACCTTTTTAAGGTCATGCCACAGGATCTCAATAGGATTCAGGTCAGAATTGTGACTAGGCCACTCCAAAGTCTTCATTTTGTTTTTCTTCAGCCATTCAGAGGTGGACTTGCTGGTGTGTTTTGGATCATTGTCCTCCTGCAGAACCCAAGTTCGCTTCAGGTTGAGGTCAGAATTTTTTGGTAGACAGCAGAATTCATGGTTCCATTTATCACAGCAAGTCTTCCAGGTCCTGAAGCAGCAAAACAGCCCCGGACCATCAGACTACCACCACCATATTTTACTGTTGGTATGATGTTCTTTTTCTGAAATGAGGTGTTACTTTTACTCTGGATGTAATGGGACACACACCTACCAAAAAGTTCAACTTTTGTCTCGTCAGTCCACAGAGTATTTTCCCAAAAGTCTTGGGGAACATCAAGATGTTTTCTGGCATGGGGTGTGGCTTGGACTCCACTGAGATGGCGGTGTGACTCCTGAGCTCCAGCACACAGCGGGATAAAACAGCAGCTCACGGCGACTAGAGGAACCGCAAATGCCACTCAAACCGGCGGATTGATCCCCCAACATCTCGGCAGCATGCCCAGGAAGCAGCAAGCGGAACATCGCCCGAAAAAGCTGACGGACTACTACACACAGCCAACGCTGCCTCATGGGCAAGATGGCGCTGGCTCCTCACCCTCACAATGGTCGGCTCACAGGCATCCACAGAGCCACGATGAGCAAGCATACAGGCAATCCTTCGATCCAGGGGATTAGTCACAACCCCCCTCCCCTCTCAACAGAAGCCCAGCTAAGGCACGCTTCAGGATGGATGATTCAGGGATGCAGCAATGTGAGGTAAGATCTAATGCAGACTCACAAGAATACACCAGAGAGCTCCCTGATTCCATAGTCTCATTCCCCACGCTGAACCAGCCAGTGTTAGATATAACACTTAAAGACAAGCTCATTTCATTAGGAAACAATATTCACACTGACATGATGGCATGTATGAGGAATTTTAACACAGAACTAACAGCAGTGGGAGAAAGAGCTGACCATATTGAGACCAGAATAGGGGAGTACGCCACCACCATTAATGACCTGGTAGATGCACATGATACAGCAGAGGAAGAACAAACATGGATCAAAGCAAAATTAGCAGATTTAGAAGACAGATCCAGGAGAAATAATGTCAAAATTCGTGGGATCCCTGAGACAGTACAACCTTCTGATCTGCGTTCCTACACAACTGCAATGTTAACTACCCTTATGCCTGATATCCCTGCCATTGAGCTTTCTATAGATAGGATCCACAGGCTACCTAAGCCCTCATTCATCCCAGAAAATGCTCCCAGGGATGTTCTATTCCGAATGCATTTTTATCAAACAAAAGGACACCTGATGTTAATCACACGCAAAGGGGAACACTGCAATACTGATTACTCTGCACTACAATTCTACACAGATCTGTCGCAGTTCACCTTGCAACTGCGCAAGAATCTGAACAACATCACTAAAGTGTTAAGGAACCACAACTTTACCTATAGATGGGGTTACCCAACTAAACTGTTGGTCACCAAAGATGGAGTGCACCATATGATTACATCCCCATCCAAAGGCTACCAACTGCTCTAAAAATGGAAGATCACACCAGATGGACATTCTACCCCCTCTGACACAAGGAATTTCAACAAAATGGCAGCAGGCTTCAGCCTCCAAATGACACTATTCATATAAAATCTTTATCATCACGCCTCAAAGTGCCTGTCCTAACATAGGGCCCCGCCTATTGGAGCTTCTTCCACACCACAAGCTCCCAAAACCTGAGCAGACATGATCCGCACCTGGGTTATCATTACTCTTTTTTTTAAGTTCCAGTTTATGTTGTTCTTTTTTTGTTTTCCAATTTTTTTTTTTCTACAGGAACCATACCTACCATTCTACTCAGATCTTCTCAACAACAATCAACATGCCAGACAAGACAACTACAGACCCTGTATGAGCTTCTGCAATCAGAACAACTGAACAATTGACGCCCACAGCACGCCTGTATATGATCTCAACTGTGAGTACACTTACCACCTGACACAAAAGCACCACCTAAAAAAACAGTATGCCAGTTAAAATTCTTTCAATAAACGCACATGATCTGAACCATACAGCTAAGAGGGCTTCCCTATGGAAAGAGGCAGATTCCTCTCAGTGTGATGTGCTTTGCGTCCAAGAGACACACCTTCACCACAACGCACCTCCTAAGTGTTATTACAAATCCTTTCAACACTTTTTCTTTTCCAACATGTCAGCCAAAAAAAGAGGAGTGATGGTTGCAGTTAAAGACACAATTTCCTTCAACCTACTCTCTGAAACAAATGACCCATCAGGACGATACCTTATTATCATTTGTGACATAAACAATGTCCGATACACTCTGATGAATGTCTATGTCCCCAACAAACACCAAATTAAATTACTAAATGGACTCATGCGGAAAGTAAAAAATATAACAAGGGTCTCTCATAATGTGCGGGGACTTCAATATTGTTCCTAATCCACAAATGGACTCTACTACAGCACCCTCTAAAAGGACTTCATCCTTAGCAAATTTTTTACGTTCAGATGAACTGTACTATGCTTGGTGATGTACGCATGCTAGTGAAAGGGATTAATCAATATTCTCACATTGTACGTACACGAGAATTGATCTTTTCTTGATGGATAAGTGGCTGCTTCAAAAAGTGTCTCAGGCCAAAATAGGTACAATGTATGGCGTGCTAATTCACGCATTATACAAAACCCTAGAACGAAAAAAAACATTGGAGGACCACTTGTCCAGTTACTTGCAGATCAATTCCTCTTCCACTGATAATGATTTTTTATTGTGGAATGCCCACAAAGCTTATATAAGGGGCATATTTATCCAGCTAGGGGCAAGAATCAGGAAGCAGTGGCAGCAGAAAATTACCAACTTGATAACAGAAATTGACACACTGGAAGCTCTCAACAAAACCAAGCCTACCCCCTCCACTAGCATAAAACTCACCTCACTAAGACATGACCTTAGACTAATCCTACTCCAAACATTTGAACAAACAGAGAAAAAGACAAAAATGTCCTTTTATTCTACTAGCAACAAAGTTGGGAAAGTAATGGCTAGGAGAATACAAGGACAACGCTTTAAGACCAAAATAGCTCACCTCATCCATCCCAAAAGCAAACAAAAAATATATGACCCACAAGGCATCGCAGACGCATTTAGCGACTATTACAGCTCTCTTTACAACTTGAATCAAGATGACCTAACACCACAGCCTAAACATTAACGACTTCTTATCAAAAGTCAAACTACCTACACTTACACCAACACAACTTCAAGAACTTAACTCACCCTTCTCCCTGACTGAATTACTACAAGCCAAAAAAACACTCCCGAGCAACAAATCCCCTGGTCCAGATGGACTTGTAGGAGATTATTACAAGAGCTTCCAGTCAATTCCAGGACCGCACCTCCTTAAAGTGTTTGATAGTGTGGCTGCCTCTGCTTCCTTTCCACCTGAGATGCTTGAGGCTCTCATTGTGTTGCTGCCTAAACCTGGGAAGACACAGGATCTGCCCCAAAACTTTAGACTTATATCATTATTAAATATGATCAAAAAATGTATTCCAAAAAGATAGCACTAAGACTGGTCAATGTTCTTCCTACCCTGATTGACCCAGATCAATCGGGCTTTACCAAAGGCAGACAAGCTTCTGATGCGACAAGATGCCTAATCAACATAATTCACATCGCTAGAGGGGCTCAAACGCCTTCTCTGCTCCTAGCTTTGGATGTGAAGAAGGCGTTCGACAGGGTACACTGGCTCTATCTATCACAAGCTCTATGAAATTCGGATTCACAGGACATATATTGTCCACTATCCTAGCCTTGTAATCCTTCGGGATTACAAATGGCACAAGGCAGGGCTGCCCATTGTTCCCTCTCATCTTTAATCTCTTAATGGAACCACTAGCTGCAAGTTTTAGACAATCACCTGAAATACAGGGCTTCGCGATCAATCAACAGAAAACACGTCATTAGTCTTTTTGCCGATGACGTAATCTTAAAGCTCACAGATCCGGTGTCTTCCCTAGGAAAAGTGTCTTGTTTACTCCACGATTATGTCAGGGTGTCATACTATAAGGTGAATGAAGTCAAGTCATATACTGTATATTAGATCTGGGAGTATCTCAACAAAACAAAATGGCTTTGCAAGCTAAATTCCCATATATTTGGAATAACCATATGATTAATTATTTGGGGATTAACCTTACTTCTCATCCTGACCAGCTGTTCAAAGCTAATTATCTAACTCTTGAAGGTAAAGTAAAAAAGGAATGCAGAAATTAAGCAAACATATATTATCATGGTCAGGCAGGCTAGCGGCATTTAAAATGCAAATATTACCTCAAGTACTGTACGTCTTTAGAACGGTCCCTATACCAGCTCCAAAAACCTTTTTTAAAAACCTGTCCCATACACTCGCCAACTTCCTATGGGAGGGGAAAAAAGCAAGAAGTGCCTTCTCTAACCACTTGCCGACCGCCGCATGCCGATGTAATCCAAACTTTGGCGGCGTACATCGTTGTTATGGCAGCAGCTAGCTGCCATAACCCCGGTATCCCCGTTTTCGTGCGGCAGTCGGCTTTACGATAAAAGTGGTCTCTGCAGCGGATTCGCCGCTAGATCACTTTTATCAGTGGCGGGAGAGGGGCACCCCTTCTGCGGAGATCCGGTGCCCTCCGCCGCTACCGACGGCTTCTCCGTGCTGTGCCTGGAGACAAGTGAGGCTAAGATGGTGCCCACTCATCTCCATGACATGTCAAAACGTCACTTCCGCCCATACGTTTTAAAGACACATTTTTTTCAAATCATTTTTTGAAATGACTTTTTTTTTATTGCATTTTAGTGTAATTATGAGATCTGAGGTCTTTTTGACCCCAGATCTCATATTTAAGAGGTCCTGTCATGCTTTTTTCTATTACAAGGGATGTTTACATTCCTTGTAATAGGAATAAAAGTGACACAATTTTTTTTTTTTAAACTGTGTAAAAATAAATAAAATCATGTAAAATAAATAATAAAAATAACAAAATTTTTTTTACAATCCCCCGTCCCGATGAGCTTGCGTGCAGAAGCGACCGCATATGTGAGTAGCGCCCGCATATGAAAACGGTGGTCAAACCACACATGTGCATTATTGCCGTGACCGGTAGAGTGAGAGCAATAATTCTAGCCCTAGACCTCCTCTGTAACGCAAAACATGCAACCTGTAGAACGTCGCCTATGGAGATTTTTGAGGGTAAAAGTTTGACGCCTTTCCACGAGCTGGTGCAATTTTGAAGCGTGACATGTTGGGTATCAATTTACTTGGCGTAACATTATATTTCACAATATAAAAAAAAATTGGGCTGACTTTACTGTTGTCTTATTTTTTTATTCAAAAAAGTGAATTTTTTCCAAAAAAAGTGCGCTTATAAGACCGCTGCGCAAATACGGTGCAAAAAAAAGTGTTGCATTGACTGCCATTTTATTCTCTAGGGTGTTCGAAAAAAAAAACAATATATAATGTTTGGGGGTTCTAAATAATTTTCTAGCAAGAAAACCTGTTTTAAGCATGTAAACACCTAAAACCCAAAACGAGGCTGGTCCTTAAGTGGCTTAACTTCGCAAAATGAAAAAGGCAGGAGGGGTAGGCGCTCCAGTTTTCATTGATTATCACATAGCTGCAGTACTAGCGCAGAAAAGAGGGTGGTTTCTTAACCAAACTACGCCATTATGGGGTCTTCTAGAACAAACCCAAATACCAGGTAGAAATCTTAATAATTACATCTTGGCCTCCCCCTTTCACAACAAAAAAAACAAAAATATCATTCCCACAGTCCTAGTGACTCTGGAATATTGGAAAAAATTAATACTATCTAAATTTTTCTTAACACCTAATATCCATCTTGCTATACCCATTGCTGCAATAGCATTGTTAGCACCTAACTTGTGCCTATCCAAATGGGTGGTGGCATACAATGGATTTCAGATCTGTTCATAGACAACAAACTGAAAGCCTTTACACAACTACAATCAGAATATAGGCTTCCATCTTCTGAACAATATAACCTCATATCTCAAAAGAAGAAAACTGTTACATTACAATTTTTTGGGGAAAATACATGTCTACCTTACTACTAAAGAGCAAAGGTGGAATATCACTTTTCTATACATTTCTTGAAAATAAATCTATTCTCGAGAAAACAAACCATATGCTTGCTTGGGAAAGGGACTTAGACATATCATACACAGAAGAACAGTGGCACAAAGCATTACAACACATCCACTCAGCAACTAAATGTACAAATCTCTGTGAATTATCCCACAAAATTTCACAGAGATGGTATCTAACGCCATACAGGATAGCCAAATTTGACCCCTCTACACCTTCATTGTGTTGGAGGAATTGCACACAAACAGGAACCCTGTTCCACATATTGTGGACCTGTAGAAAGTTGGCTAAATTCTGGCCCAATATATTTGCAATCTTTCAACAAGTCACAGGATTATCTATACAATGCTCACTAGGGGTGCAGCGGATTTGCGATCGAACGGGTCAACCTGCTCGGATCGGCACACCACGCAATCAGTGGGGGAGATGACATGGATATTACAGTGGGGGAGATCAAGTAATTTAAAAGTGTTAATAAACATAAAGACAAAACTTATGTTTATTTGTCTTGTCTTTTTTTTTTTTGCTGATCCGAAAATGATCCGATCCGTGACTCTGATCCGAGGAACGATCCGAACCGTGAGTTTTTTGATCCGCTGCACCCCTAATGCTCACCAACATTGGCTATCCTAAACCTAGGGATAGAAAATATACCACCACTCCTTAGGAAATTTACTACTCACCTATTCCTAGCCGCCAAACTGGTAATTCTTAGGCTCTGGAGATCCCCAGTTCTTCCTGAGATTGCAGACGTTATACGTACACTCACAATTCACTACACTTATGTTAGCTAACATAGAGAGGAAATATGCAGAGTTTCTTAGACACTGGCAACCATGGATAAAATGGTATAAAGTTTATAATACACATACAGGACAACAACTCCTAAATGGGCAAAGTCAGACAAAATAAGCTTATGAACAAATATAAGCTACCCAAGTACAATCTACAAACCATAATGGCACCATTTACAGGATTTGAGTTCTTTATTTTTCTTATTTTCCTTTTTTGCCTCACCTCCAAGTTTATTCTCCCATTATTTTATATTAACACAAAAAAGAAGTTGGAGATACATGTTATTAATTTACACATCTTAAAGCAAGACGTATTGAATGTAATAAACAAAGAAGTAAGAAATATTTTTGAAAGTATCCCTTCCCTGGTCACAGTTAGAACCCAATGGGGTGACCTGGGTAGAGGGACGGACCCGACAGTTGAAATTACTAGTTGATATATATATATATACAGTTAATTGAAAAGGTTAAAATGTGTACTATAGAGAATGAACACCAGCATTTATACCAACTCTGTATTGAAAAAATGTGTTATACATCGTTTGTATTACTGTAAAAATGAAAAAAAATGTAATCATAAAAAAAGATGTTTTCTTGCATAACAGAGACAAGCTTTTGTATTTTTTTTGCTCAGTGGCAGTTTTCGTCTTGGAACCCTGCCATGCAGGCTATATTTGGACAGTCTCTTTCTTATGGTGGAGTCATGAACACTGACCTAAACTGAGGCAAGTGAGGCCTGCAGTTCTTTGGATGTTGCTGTGGGGTCTTTTTGTGACCCCTTGATTGAGTCATTGCTGAGCTCTTGGGGTAATTTTGGTTGGCCACCCAATCCTGGGAAGGTTCACCACTGTTCCATGTGTTCGCCATTTGTGGATAATGGCTCTCACTGTAGTTCGCTGGAGTACCAAAGCTTTAGAAATGGCTTTATAAAATTTTCCAGACTGATAGATCTCAATTGCTTTCTTTCTCATTTGTTCCTGAATTTCGTTGGATCTCGGCATGATGTGTAGCTTTTAAGGATCATTTGGTCTACTTCACTTTGTCATTTAGGTCTTATTTTTTTTATAATCTTTATTTTTAGATACAGTTTCTTGACATAACATTAAAATAAAAGCAAATGAAAACCAAACAGGACAAAGAATAGTTAGATTCTGCACAACATAGCCAATTGCTCATGTGTCTTCATATCATACAGAATGACCAGGCCCGGTTGGTCATCTAACATAGAGGGATTAGGAGACAAAGGTGTCAATTTTACAAAGTGCGCAAACATATAAGTCATACCATTATGTATTTGTCTCTATTTCCACTAATGGACATATAGGCAGTAGTCATGAGCATACCCTTCTTAGTCCATTGGAAAATTAAAGCCATTTGGCATACACAATCTGCAGATGTGGATCTAAGGAATCGGATCTTTAAAACTAAAATAATAAAGAAAGGAAAAGAAGAAAAGAAAAAAGCACTCATGACATCTATGTTTCTATATTTCTGCAGGTTACCTCTCCAGGTCAATTCAAATCAAAGTAAAACTAATAATTACACTAGTAGCTGTTCTCCTCCCGCCGGGGAGGGGTCCCTTGGTCGTTTATCAGCGCTTGCCTTTTCGACATAGTGTTTCCAGGCAGCCCAAATACCACACCATTTATTGTATCTATCTTTGCACCTCGCCATCCACTCCTCTGCAGCCATAATGTCATTCACCAAGCAGATCCAATCTGAACGGCTTGGAATCGTACTACTTTTCCAATGAATAGGGATCAATCTTCTGGCTGCATTCAGAAGGTGAGGTAATACTGAGAGTAATGGTTGGGACGTGCAAGAGAAAGCCCAAGGGAGAATCCGGCAGGTCAATATCCAAAATGTGGTTTATCTGAGATCTGATGTCCTGCCAGTAAGGTCTCAACCATATATGTATGAAGGAACCCCTTTGTCCACACTCCCGCCAACAAGTGGCCGAGGAGCTCGAATATATTCTAGTGAGTTTAGTGGGTACTCTATACCATCTTGTCAGTCACCTTGAACCCATTCTCTTGCATTTTTGTATCTACTGAACTGGTATGAGTAAGACAGTATAGGTGATCTAACTGCATGTCAGAGAACTCATGGTTTAAGTCTCTTTCCCACTCTAAAATGTAACTTGGTTTCCCTAGAGGCACCCGCCTTAAGAGTAGCTCGTAGAGGACAGATATAGAGTGAGGTATTGGATTAGCAGCCATGCATAGCTTCTCAAAAGGGGTGGATGATGTAGGGGAGCATATGGCTTGATGTAAACCATGTGCAAAATGCTGAAGCTGCCCATATCTCCAGCCATCTAATGGGAAACTACCATATTGAGATTTCAACGAGAATCCAACGAGAGTAATCCCTGGTCCTGAAAGAACCGGCCGCACCTCACCTCTCCATCTGCCGTCCAGGTGAGAAAGAAAGATGGGTGTTCCCCTGGAGCAAAGCATGGGAAGCCACCCAAGGGGGTCAATGGGGAGAATGGGGTGCCAGCTGCCCTGAGTTTTTTAGGGAGTCCCATAGCTTCAATGCATGGACTGTCGATGGTGAAACATAAGTGGATAGGCCTCTATGAGCCTGGGGTAACTAAGGGGCATGTGATAAATTGTGACCTGCTAAAAAATTTTCTAGTGATACCCAAATCTTAGTGGTCACCCCATGGTGCCAGTCCAATGTCCGTTGTAGGGCGATCGCCTCGTAATACATGTGGAGATCTGGGATGCCCAGGCCTCCCAACCGCCTTGATCTATGTAAGGTGCGAAGAGCCAACCGTGAACCTCGCCCCTGCCAGATATATTTTACAAACACACTATTGAGGCTCGAGAAGAAAGACCTGGGTAATGAGATAGGCACCATTTGTAGATAGAACAGAATGCGAGGGAGCACATTCATCTTTAACACACTGACTCTGCCCATCCATGAAAAGGTTTCCCTGTCCCAGCCATGTAAATCTGATTTTATAGTGGATAATAGTTGAGTGTAATTATTATTATATAATTGAGAGCAAAGAGGTGTGAGATACACCCCAAGGTACTTCAGACGGTTACAATACCAATGAAAGGAGAAGGAAGATTGCAACCGTGTATACAAATTCGGGGAAACACTCAGGGGCAGAAGCTACGACTTAGTATAGTTTATTTTAAAGTTAGCAATAGAGCTGAAGGTCTGTAATTCAGCCATGATGTTGGGACGAGAGATCAACGGGTCAGCCACATAAAACAGGACATCATCTGCGTATGCAGACAGTTTATGTTCCTGAGGTCCAACATCAAAACAATTAATGTTAGGGTTAGCTCGTATCCTATTGAGCAATGGTTCCAGGGTGAGGGCAAAGATGAGAGGGGATAACGGACACCCCTGTCTAGTCCCGTTTCTAATAGAGAAGGTGTCAGAAAGAACACCATTCACCTTGACTCGGGCCTCGGGGAGGCTATATAACGATAATATCCATGACAACATTTTAGTTACCAGCCCCAGCTTAGTCAGCACGGCTCGAAGCTATATCCAATTCACCCTGTCAAATGCCTTCTCCGCATTAGTGGAGAGCAGGAGACAGGGTGGATGGTCAGCCTGCGTCTGCGCCCAATGGATCAGCTGAATCACCCTATTAGAATTATCTCTCCCTACCCGCTGGTAATGAACCCTGTTTGATCTGGATGGATGATGGATGGCATAAGAGGTTGTAGGCGATTCGCTAAGAGCTTTGCCAGGGTTTTTATGTCCGTATTCAGGAGCGAGATAGGTCTATAATTACTAGGGACCGTGTGATCCCTCCCATCTTTGGGCAGGACCGTAATATGTGCCAGTAGGCCCTCTTTAGGCATAGCAGTATCCGAGGCTAATGCATTAAAGTAAGTGCACATGGGGCTAGACAGTAAGGGAAGAAAAGCGCAGTGATATGTATTTGTGTATTCGTCAGGGCCTGGGCTTTTCCCTTTTGGCAGATCTTTGACTACGGTTTCTAGTTCTGTCTGAGTCATAGGGGCTTCTAGATTTTTAATGGTTTGGGAAGGGAGTTGGGGGCCCTGGCTTCTGTCAAGTACTCCATGATATGAGCTAATTTTTGGTCAGCTGTCAGCGTATCAAGGAGCTGGTATAGCTGGGCATAATACTCTCTAAATGCAGCTGCTAACTTCGATGAGTGGATCACAGGTTGGCCACTCCCAGACTGAAGTTTACTTATGTGGTTAGAGGCCTGTTGTCTTTTTAGAGCTCTAGCTAACAACCGCCCGCATTTATTCCTATATTCATAAAACTTATGGGAGACATAGCGAAGTCGGGCACGAATCCGAGTGTCCAAAAGAGTGGCGAGCTCTACACGAAGGGACTGGAGTTCTGATGCCAATGATCCAAGTGGATTTTACCCAAGAGGGATTGAAGGTCTCCCTCCCTTTGTTTCTTTAGTCTTGCACCTTGGGAAATTAATTCCCCCCAATCACTGCCTTATGACCCTCCCATATAGAAGACCACCCCACATCCGCTGTGGAATTTTCTGCAATATCGGGAGATAGTATCTGACACGCTTTTAGAAGCTATAGTATCATCCAGAATGTTCTCATTCAAACGCCAGGTCCATGACCTGGCCTCGGAGGACAGTGGATGTATGGATACAGACACTGGAGCGTGACCCGACAGGGTAATAGAGCCTATCAACGCTCCTGCTAGGGTCTCCAGGGAAAATTGATCCATCATCACCATGTCAATGCGGGTGTACACAGCATGAGTCACCGAATAATAACTGAAATCTTTGTAGGTGGGATGAAGTAATCTAAAGCAATTGACAAGGTGATGAGACTGTAATGTTTTCCTAAAATGTTTGAGGAAGGCAAAGGAGTGGGTGGAACGACCTGCAGAAATGTCTAGCTTAGGATCGGGGCTGACGTTGAAATCTCACCCCACAATCAATTGACCCTCCCTAAAGTGGGAGAGGGACTCTAAAAGAGAATTCAAAAAGGTGAGTTGGTGGGTGTTTGGGGTGTACACGGTTGCAAACGTAAATTTACGGCCTAGGATGGTGCCTTTAACAAAAACCTATCTACCATTTGTGTCAGACAACTGGTCCACCAGGATAAATGGGCATTGTTTATGTATAGCTATTGCCACACCACTCGATTTAGCTTGAGGGGAATTACTAAAAAAACATTGGGAATATAGGTGGGTGGGAAGGCGGGGGACTGAGTCAGTGCAAAAGTGTGTCTCCTGTAGTAAAAGGATCTGTGCCCCCATGCGTTTGGTCTCAAGCCACAACTTACTGCGTTTATTGGGCGAGCTAAACCCTCGGACATTGTACGATACCACTTTCAGAGATGCCATAAGGTGGTGGTTTCAAGGAAGGGTCTCCAACCCCGAGCAGGAGGAAAAGCAGATCTGCAGAAAGTCGATTTATAAATCCATGAGTGCTGAGAAAACATAAGGCAAACATAAGATCTCATAAAACCAAAAACCAAAACAGCAGTTAAAACAACCAACAAGGTAGAATGCCGTAAGGGCCCTCCAAATTGACCAACCATCACTAGTCAGGAACCTCCATCTGGCCTTCCGACCAATAAAAGGATGGAGGTCAGCGAGCAGTGAGGGATCCCAAATGTGGGACTGAACTCCTAAGAGTTGACCTATGTGGGGGAAAATGGCGCAACACTAAGTGTGAGCCCGCCTAAAACAGTCAGTCATCCCCAGTTAGCAAGAAGGGCCTTGCATCATCTACAGTGTGCCAGCCCGGTGCGTTGTAACCACAGCAGCTGCAATGAATGTCGCCACATCCCAAAAAGGTGAAAAAAGGGGGGGTGTCCTGTAAACAAGAACAAATGTTAGAGAGTCACAAGATTCCTTTAGGATCTCCTTGGAAGGTGGGGATGGAGGGGTGAATGTAATGCATCCCGGTGAGAGTTTTCTCCAGATCTGCGCCTATTCCGACCTCTGCGGTGAGAAGTACGCCAGGGCTGAGGGCGTGCGGGGAGCTGTATCTCCGGAGCGGAACTCCATTCCGGGATGTCAATAGCAGGTAGGCCCAATTGTTGCAGGAACTGTGGCAGCTCTTCTCTGGAGTGTAGAACAACTTGACGGTCATCTTTGGTTACCGACAGTTGGAACGGAAATCCCCATCTGTAAATCAGCTTTGCGTCCTGCAGGGCCTCAAGTACCGGCTTAAGGGCCCGGCGTTGCATCAAGGTGCGTCTAGAGAGATCCGGAAAAAGGGATAGCTTTGCTCCATCAAAGTCCACGTGGTGGACACCTCTGACGTGAAACATTATGCTTTCCTTCAAGGAATACTTGTGTAGTTTGCAGATAATGTCCCGTGGCTTATCTGGATCCTCTGAGAGCGGACGAAGGGCCCTGTGAGCCCTGTCTATCTCAATGTAGTCAGGTGCAGCACGGTCTAGGATATGTTTGAAAAGTCCCTGCAGGGATGGAACTATGTCCTTGGGGGCAGTAGCTTCAGGCATACCCCTGATGTGGATGTTAACTCTACGACTTCTGTTTTCAAAGTCATCCATTTGGTCAATTAAGGAGTTAATCCTGCGGTCCTGTGTCTTACAGCTTTCATGGAGAGCTTGCAGAGCAGGAGTAACAACTTCCCATTGAGCTTCCAAGTCTTCCACTCTACCCCCAATATGTGCTGTGTCTGCCTGCAAGGCGTCAATATCCTGCCTGCAGGCCTTCTCCACCCTGTTAACAAACAGTTCCAAGTCTGCCTTTGTGAGGAGGGCAAGAATGTGAGCCTGTAAATCTGAATCCCTGAGTACATCTCCCATTTGTGCAGGAGGAGCGGAGCTAGCTGAGCTGGCAGGAGAGGCAGGTAGAGGAAGAGAGGGAGAAGGTGGCTGTGGAGAGGGGATAGGGGAGGCAGCAAGAGCGGCCTGATGTTTACCGGTCGGCGCCATCTTGGATGTCCCTGGAGCAGTATAATGCGGCTCTGTACAGTATAAATCCAGGGAGCCAGATCGGTTCCGAGGGGTTCGCTGAGGCTGGATGGCATAATTTGGGGTTAAAATCCCCCCAGGAAAGCTGCTGCAGGTGCGGTATATGCTGTGGGCTGTGCAGAGCTTTCTCTCAGCACGTCCTCACACGCTCATGCCGCGGCCACGCCCAGTCAGGTCTTATTTAAGTGATTTCTTGATTGCGAACAAGTGTGGCAGTAATTAGCTTTATATATGTATATGCATGCAGTTTTGTATTTTTGGCTATTTCTAATTATTTATGTCTACACACCCTTCAGTTTTTTGTCTTCCTTTGGTGCATTCGTAAGTGAGTATTGGTGACAACGAGTCTAGGTCTAACTTCCCCCCCTTTTCTTTTCTTTCCCCTCCCCCATATTCTAGCTCTTAGCCCCTAAACCCCCCCTCCCCTTTTCTTTTCATTTTCCCCCTCCCTCCCATCCCCATTCCCTTTCTCTGCCTTTTCTCCCTCCTCCCCCCATTGGTTCTATCTCTACCCATATTATTGTCCTTCTCTACCCTGCCCTCTCCCCCCCCTCCATTTTTTGTTCACCATAGGGCCTTCCCAGTCCTTTCTCTGGATATTAATATACATCCAATCTACTACTTGTGTTTTTTGTACGAGCACACTTAATATCTTGTGCATATACACAATATATCAATAACACAAATAAATCTCACTATAAATTTCTGATTAAATCCCAACACTGCTAAAGATGTTGCTGATGATGATTTTTAAGATTTTAATAATTTTTAATTGATTCCTTTTTCACTTATTATTATTATTATTATTATTATTATTATTATTATTATTATTATTATTTTTATTATGAATTTTAATTAATTAATGAATTCCCCACTCCAACTAATTGTGGATTGATTTTCTTTTTAGAACAGATTTTACTAATTGATTTCTCATAAATAGATGCCCTGAGGGTTGGCCAATCAATTCTGGACCGGTTGAGTAATCAATTGATTATTTAATTGATTATTTTTTTTGTTAATTAGTTAATTTTATCATTAATCTCAATTCATTTCTATTATACTGATTCTGTGGTAATCGGATGACGATTTATAATTGATAACCACACATATGATCACCCCCAGTGTAATGACTATTGGACACTATCTTTGAATACTACTGCCACCTTTGTATATATATATATATATATATATATATATATATAATTTCCTTTCTCTATCCCATGCCCTCTTATCCTGACCCCTCTCTACTTTATATACACAGCTGCTAAAATCTTAATAATGATTATGATAATATTAAGTTTTTATTCCTAATGTTTATATTCTGTTTGTGACTTTTTTTATATGTTTATAACATGTTGTTCATCTGGTATGATAACCACCTCTCCCATATAAATATATACAAGCCAGAGACATTTGGGCATTTCTAAGTGCTTGTATTACATACTTCGAACTAGCCCCTCCCCCATGCACATTCTATAAGGCTGCCCCTTGTAGTTCCATCATCCAGCTTGAGAAAGGAGCACGGCTGCTGTGTCATTTGCAGTGCACATGCTCAGGAAAAGCGGTGTATGCCAGTGACATCATCCATCCTCGCCTCTGTAACACCAGCGTTCCAAGCCTTGTTTTGAGCCCTTCTCCACCTCGGCCAGCTGTCTTACATCTACGGTGCAGAAGATAGCGGCGGACGAGGAAACACATCTCTCTCCATGCAGAACTGGACCGTTCACTGATGGAACCTTTCCCTCTCTCTCTGTTGAGACTTACCAGATGCCTTATAAAAACCTCCTAAATGTGAGTTGATTACTGCTTGTGCTCAATAAATGTGTTAATCTTCTATACCCAGAGGTGCCGCTACCTTTTTGTCTATTGCAGTGCACTGGAACACAGTTTCTGTTCCCCTATGATGGCAACCCTGAGTTGTGGATCTTCTAAATTACACCCCACCTATGGTCTGTGGATTTTTTCCTTTATACCATATTGGACATTTTTTATATATATTGTTGTATATCTCTTGTCCCTGCCCCTTCCCACATGTCCTGCAACTGCCCCTATTTTATATTTATCAAGACTTGAGGAAAATTTGGACTCAGTCATTTGCGCCTGAACTTGTCTATGTGGCAGTAATCAGGCCTGGGTGTGGCTATAGAAATTGAACTCAGGTGTGATAAACCAGTGTTAAGTTATGTTCTAACGGGGGGGGGGGGGGGAAACACTTTTTCACACAGGGCCATGTGGGTTTGGATTTTTTTTTCCCTTAATAATAAAAACCTTCCTTTAAAAATGGCATGTTGTGTTTACTTGTGGTATCTTTGACTAATATTTAAATTTGTATGATGATCTGAAACAATAAAGTGTGACAAATGTGCAAAACAATGAAAAATCAGGAAGGGGACCAACACTTTTTCACACAACTGTAGTTTATCCTTGAAGTCCGCATATAACACACTCCTGGTATTTATTGCCCCTTTAAGATCTTCCTACTGTTAGTGCAAATTGGCCACACCCACCATTTGATGCCATTCTCTGAGAAAAAAAGCTCAGCATTAATTAATTTAGTCTTACAGATATAACTGGCCCTTTAAGGACAACCATAATGCTAATAAAATGCCTGTGTTAAGGCATATAAATAAAAGACAGCACCTCACCTACTTAATGCCGCCAAAAGTCTGATTCCAATATACTGGAAGCAAACATGGACACCTAATTGGAAACTGAATTTAAAAAGTCAACTCTATAATGAAACCTGAACAATGGGTATAAGTCTGCCAGGATAAATAGGACAAATTTTATAAAATGTGGCAACTTGGCATACACTTCACTTCTTCTTGAGAATACCACTAACTAGTGGGTACTAGGACATTAACCATTTGGGTAAATGAAAGTGCCGTTCATGCTCTCAACTAGGTGAATTTTAGTAGAATATTTATGCCAACTAAGAAACCCATAGTATACCCTCCCCCCACATGTTTTAGTGTGAAAGTCTACCATATCCCTTACCCCTTTATGTTTCCCCATTCTCTCCTCCCAAAAATAGATTATTCTAAAAGGATAAGTTACAAAGCAACTGAGTTAAAAAAAGATGCAATACATGGGTCTAACACACAGAGACCTCTCCAGTGGAAGTTAATGTGTCATTACTAAGGACTACTGTATTTGTGTCACATTATTATTATTATTATTATTATTATTCACAATTTATATAGCGCCAACAGTTTACATAGCTCTTTACAATGTAGAGGGGGGACAGCACAATTACAGTACAATACAGAAGGGACAGGAGGGCTCTGCTTGTAGAACTTACATTCTAAAGGGAGGGGTGGTGGTACAAAAGGTAAAAGATGCAGAGAATGATTTGATGAGGTTGTTAGATGGGTGTGAGATAGGCTTCCCTGAATAAGTGAGTTTTCAGGGATCTCCTAAATGTGGACACTTTAGGGCTGATCGGACATGCAATGCAGCCAATCAGCCAGGAGATGGGTGACTGGCAAAGGTGATGGTTACTCTGGTGGAGGGGGTTAAGTGCTTGGCACCTCCACTATTGACCGGTCCCCCACTTTTTGGGACTGGACCCATGGTCCAGAGTGCCTAGAGACCCAACCTGGAGTCATGGGATAGGTGTATGAGGTACCTCAGGAGAATAAGAGCAAGCAAAGTAGTTGGAGAAGGAGAAAGCATATCCTTTATCCAATAACAACAGCGGGATAGTCACTGGGAGACAGGGGACATGCATTGCTGGATTGGTAGAGCCTGGCACAGGCTCAGTGGTACTGGTCTCAAAACGCTGCACACCTGGGAAGTAGTGTCTTCTATGCATAGAGTGTTTATAGTGTACCAATGTCATCAGTGTAATGCAGTTAACCATGGAATACAAGGAGTAACAGTAACTTCTAACCTCAGAATTTCTGCCTTAATGTTGACTGTCACATGAACACAGCTCCCTGCCTTGATTTTAGACATTAGTGACTGTAGTGCCACTTGTCCTCCACATGGGCATCAAAGCCCCACCCACAGAGATTGCAGAGAATGAGGGTATCCTAGCACAGAGTGGTCCTGTGGATACCTAAACGTAAAAGAGTGCCACGTCCTGTGATAATTGCAACAAAGGAAATAGATAGGGGACTTTGGACTTTATAGGCACAGTAACATCACGTAAATCTTTATATAAAAAAACTATCACCACAAACCCATCACCGCTGGGAATATTGCGAGTTCATCCTGGACCTGCTACAGTTTATACTCACACATAACCATTTCACCTTCAAAGAGTCCCACTTCCTCCAGGTGCAGGGGGTAGCCATGGGCACATGCTGTGCACCTACCTATGCGAACCTGTACCTGGGGGGGTGGGAACGCACCATTTTTGCAGATGAAGAATTGTCACAATTTACGAGCCAGGTGCTTTGCTGGCTACGTTTCATTGATGACATATTCATTATTTGGCTAGGGTCCGTAGAAAACCTCAATGCATTCATAGAGATTCTTAATCACAATTCCTACAATCTTAAATTTACAGTTCTCAGCAATCAATCCCAGATCACCTTTCTGGACCTTACAATCCGCAAGGATAGTAATGGAAACTTGACTTCTACATTATTCCGTAAAGAAACATCAGGCAACACTCTCCTACATGCTGCCAGTGCACATCCACAGACATTAATTCGTAGCATACCTTATGCACAATACCTAAGACTTCGTAGGAATTGCACATTGACGGAGGAATTTATATGTCAAGCCAAATCACTGCGGGATCGTTTAAAGGCAAGAGGCTACAGTAAATCTCTTCTCCGTCGGGCTTATAATAGGGCGCTGCGCCAACCGCGCAGCTCCTTATTATATCAGAGTAAGCCCCCCAAATCCAGTCAAACTACAAGATTTGTTACCAGGTTCTCCCTATACCATACTGAGATACGCGACATTTTAACCACACACTGGTCGCTAATATATAGTGATCCTATTCTGGCCAAATATGTGACTCCAATTCCGGCTATTACATTTCGAAGGGCCAAATCCCTACGTGATAAACTCACGTCAAGTCATTACATAGACAACCCCCTAGCCCAACATCAACCCAAGGGGATTAATAGATGTGGCAGATGTTCCTTCTGCCCCTGGGTTCGTACAGGCACTTCATTTATACTGCCCAATGGGGAAACCTTTGTTCCTAGTTTTCACGCAGATTGTGAAACAAGAGGGGTTGTCTACTTAATGACCTGTAGTTGTCAAGCATTTTATGTGGGTAAAACTATTAGACAATTCCGCTCTCGAATAAAGGATCATATCTATTATTCTGGAGGAGGGAAAATGGTCACATCAGTTAGCAGACATTTGGACCTGTACCACAAATTTGACACCTCAGTGGTTACCTTTATGGTTTTGGCAGTTATTCCAAAAAGTCCTAGAGGCGGTGATTGGGACAACCTGATACTGAGGAAAGAGACACTCTGGATAGAACGGCTAGACGCCACAAGAGCCCCAGGTATCAATGAGGCCCAATCATATAAACCCTTTCTCTAAATACGCACATTAAATGTTAGAGCAACAATACAATTGACAATGTCCCACACACACAATCCATTCCAATCATTCTTTTGTTCCTTCCTCCTTTCGTTTTTCTTCCTCTCTTGTTCAGTCTCCCCTGCTGTGCTAAAACCATAGGTTGTTCTGTAATTCCAAGCTATATAAACATTGTTAGCTGAAATTATATATATACACTGAATGCTTTCTTAGGCTCCACTGTTTGGAGCATGATTTATGATGGAGACTATTGAGGTTTAATTTAATTAATTTAATCTATATACTTTATCTACAATTACATGATGCATATGTTTATTTTGTGGTCCCCTTTGCTGGCTGTTCTGGTGAGAATTGGGAGGGGCGCCATCTGGTGGCGTATTGCGGTTACCATGCGGCCGCCCAGCGTCACTGCACCATATCCCTTGGGGCTGTGGCGCTGTCAATGGCCAGTAATGGGATTTTTCACACCCAGCTGGTCATTGCCGCTCCATGGGGCGTGCCGCCCATCACGTGGGGGGCGTTTCGTCCAAGTTGTGACGGCGCTCCTCGTCGTGGGACGCGCATGCGCTATTGGAGCCTTCGGCCGGTCCGGATGACGTCACATCGGCGGTGCCGATTGGTTGACTACGGACGGGGCGGGCATTCAAATAGCACGGCGCTACACTACAGAGACATACCCGCTCCAGCTCACGATGGACACCACATGTTGAAACTCTTCTCCCCTCACAAACCAGGTATATATTTTTTTGCCTATCAGCGCTATTAGGATATGGACCATCAAATACTGCAATTTAGGGTGGGCGTTCATGTCTCTCTTTCCCATATCTCCTCCTCTCCCTTCTTATTTTTGATATCACAGGAGGATACTTATATTCTAACTATGGTATTCTTATATCCACTGACTACATGAAGTTTGGTCCCCCTGTCTCTACCTATGTGATTACGGGTCTAGATTTTTCAATTACTAAAACTGCTGGTGAGTTAGCAGTCTTACTGTGTACATTTCAACTACTTCCTGACCCTATATTATCAACTATTTAAATGACCTATGTATTCTGTGCAGGTCCTTTTATATAGATGGTCCTTAGATCTACTATGGAGTTGCTATGTGTGGTGTAAAACTTGGGCATCGTGAGCTTTCCTATCAATCATTGTGGGTGATTATATGATTTGTTCATATTTATTATAGTAAGTAAACTGGCCCCCATCCTTTTCTGTTTTTCTTTCCCCATCCTTTCCCCCCCCTCCCCTTCTCCCTATCCCTGTCTTGCTCTCCTTCAAATGCTCCCTACTTAGTGATACTTCAATCTCACTACACGGTCCATTATGTGGATCAACGTACAACAACAATAGCTATTTCTCTCCTTCTTCTTTTTATTGGTAACTCCTGGACATATACAATTTGAGAATTTTGTTTTGCACGTCCCCATGGTAACCATTTGCTGCCTATCTTGATGTCCCTCCCTTTGTTGCACCGGCCCAGCCAGCATGGGGTGCCCTCCCCCTCCCCCTTGTTCCCCCCTCTCCCATCCCCCCCTCTATATTAAGGTCACTACTGTATGATCACACTTGTTGTAACACCTTATACGGTTATTTACAGTGATATATTTTAATTGTATGTCATACATTTTTGCCAGCTATGCCACAGCTCTTCGCTCCTGAAGAAGCGTGAGGACACGCGCAACTAGTTGAGCATCTTTATGATACGTACTTCAGATCTTATGACCTGCTATTCAACCGTCGCCTCGAACTTGTTATTATCTGGGATGACTATCCTCCTGTCTGAGTGACACTAAATAGATGGTTGTAACTAGCATCGGGTCTGTCAAATACCTCTCATTAGATGTAGTTTTTTGTGATTTGTGGCTTTTTAATACGTACTGTCTATGTATATGTTTTTCCACCCACAGAGATGCTTTGCCAGATGGGCCCCTCTTGAACAATACCCTCTCATGTTGAAGGCATGTGGCCTGGTATAATTTATGGGGGGGGGGTACACTTGTTCCCCCCCTATCCTGGCCAGCCAGGCTGCATGCTCAAATTAAGGGTCTGGTATTAATTTTTAGGGGGACCTTAAACATTTTATTTTGCTCTATGTATAAAGATCATCCTAAAAAAGATCACGCCAGACCAGAGGGTATGATATGCTTTTTGGTGGAGAATCTATGTATTTTTTCATCCATGCAGTAGGATGCAAAAGTGACATTTTTTGCCAACTATCTATAAAGAAAAAGCACAAAAACCCCTCCAAAGGTCCCCAAATATGGCAAAACTTATTTTTTTCTTTGTTTTTACTTTCAATTGTTATTTTTTTAATTAAATGTTGGTGTGATACTTGTAATAGCAAGATGAATCAAATATCGAAAGAGGATGCACCAAAACACTTAAAAAACACAATCCCATATTACAAAACTCCATCTTCCATCCCTGTATCTCCAACTATTTCCAAAGTATTGAAAGTATAGACTTCAGGCATACATTTGGTAGAAATCTTTCGGACATTATGTGAGCACTTGAAGAGACAGAAAATTGAAAGTGTGGGCCTTTTTTAATGTACTGTATCAGCTGCCAACAGAAACATTGTGGCCAGCAGCCTTTGCCTGCAGCATTTCAGCAGTGGTAAAAGTAGAAACCATTTGGGTACTCCATGCATGAAGAAACACAGGACTACATACCAAAGAACTGGATGGAAGCAGCGCCTTGTGAGAAAAGTAGGCAGCAAAAACCCAACACTCATTATTAGAACAGGGTCCTTGAGCACCCCTGAGCTGTGAACTAGTCTAGCAGCATAGGTTTCAGATTCTGCCCTTTTTGCATCCTCCTTCACCAGTTTATGGTCTGTCCCGTTCCACAGAGGTAGGTACCCAGAAGGCCATGCCTGCTCTTCACCAGCATCTGCAATGGTAATGCCTCCCTTGTGTTGGTCCACGGGGTCAGTATTAGATTCTACAAGACTACAGATACATGGTCCAGAAAGCATAGGCAGGAATAGTAATATCACTTTCACAACACACTGGGCTGTAGAGGATGCAGATAGGGCACAATGCTGGGGCTAGTGGTGCTGTTATGCATTCTGAACCTTTGTGATGGCAGAAGCTGGGTCACCCCCCCCCCTTCTCAAAGGCCTTAAAGCCCAGTAACTCCTAAGAATCACCAGTCCCACCAAGCATTCCAGAGGCTATGCACTGCCCAAGGCAAAAGTCTGCCAAACTGTTTTGCTGTTGGTATGCCTGGGGGACAGAAGCCAAATTTGAACCTTGACTCTATAAAGCACTTTAGCACCAGGCAGGCTAAGTGATGGCTGGTTCCACACCAGCTTGTGTCAAGCCAGATCATGTTTAATAATGACACTAAACTGATGGCTGCCCTTTGGCTTTGAAGGTTCCCGTATGTATTCTGCCTGACACATGTCCTTAACATGGTGATTAACGATTCTTCTGTAGGTTCCCTGGCTTTTAGGATGTCCTATGGCAGGCCAGAACAATGTGCAGCCACTTTAGGCACCCATAGCTACCAATTGTTCTCCCCTTCAAAATCTATTCTAGCTGCGTGCCAATCACCTATTATGTAATACATCCTGTCCATGCTGCAGGGGCTACAACAGCAGCACCAGGCCATTACCATGTCAGCGGCTCCTGATTCAGGACTAGTGATGAGTCGAATGTAACTGGGTTCAGTTTAGCAAATGTTATCAAAGTTCAGTTCTGGAATCTGGACCTCATTGAAATAAATGGGAGCTAAATGCTTATTTTTAGTTATGGCCATTTTCTAAGGTAAAAGTTAAGGGGCCAGCAAAGAAAGGGCATAGTGGGCCTAGCAGTAACCTGAGAGACATGTACAAAAGTAAAAAAAAGGACAAGTTAAACCTTACAACAGGGAGAGGCCATTTTAGAGCATCTCAAACATAAAAATATGCAATTCCTTTAAATAACATGATTGGGAATGCCTTAAAGTTATATGTGGAATTTTAGAATCACATAAATTGCATGCCTATTCATTAACTTTACTTTTACTTTTACATTTTAATTGCTTGGCTTACACAGCAGCAGCAACCCAATATGATTTATTTCCACCCCAAAATAAAATTTTAGTAGGTAGTTTTTTGCAAAAACAATGATTATAAGGATTATACTTTAAAACAAAACTAACACTATCAACATCATCTAAATTGCTAAATGGGGCAAACCAAGTCAGTAACATACTTTATTGTGTACAAACAACAAACAAAATCCACAAACCCAGAGCTGAAACAGTTGTTGCCAAACAAGAAAAAAACACAATGCAATGTTTCAGAGCCAAATGAAAATACAAGCAGATAGATTGGAGCCGAAGGCAGCAATGTAAGAGAGAGGGAAATGAGACAATGTTTCCAAGAAAAAACAATTAGGGTATGATTATGGTGTAATTACAGCCCTAAATATTGTAGAGACTAACTGCCCATTAAGCAAGCATATTTACTTGACTATGTCAGAGGTAAATATGAGGCATATTTTATTTAGATACACACAGTTTAATTTTTTTATTGTCAATACATTTTTATTGAGTTTTCAAAAAGCATACATAGTATTCTGCCAATAGCAGAGATATAGTAAAAGATAGCAATAGCAACATAAAAAAGGTGTAGAGAGAGAATAAAGCATAACATCACAGTTGATGGTACACCAGTAATCCACAGAAATTCAGGGTTCAACGTAATCAGTAAGGCTTCATGTACACTGCTGCTGGTAAACTGATGTTTAGGAGCAGTTGGGCATTTTTTTCAGCTGCCCCTGAACTCTCTATGTTATCTTATCAGTACATGTACACAGGGTCATTTATATTTATTTCTAGGCAGTTGAGTTTAGAAGCATTTTTTGGCAAGCAAAAAAATGCGTTCAGGATGGATGTTTCAGGGGCATTTGAAATGCCTTTAACAGCTTGTAAACGCATGTAAACGTGATAACTCACGTTTAGCCGCATTTCGTTTACAGGCGTTTTTAATTTTTGACTATTTAAAAAAGTAATTAAAAAAACGCTTCTAAACACAAACGTGGATAAACACGGCTAAAAGTGGCATGTAAATGCAGCAAAACTGACGTTTTTAAATGTTGGTTACCATCTGTCAATTTAAATAATTCAGGAGAGGTTGTAAAACATCCCGTGTACATTAAGCCTACAGGCCCGTACACACGATATGAAAATCGATTCCATTTTTTTTGTCTGACAAAAGATAGATGCGCAAACGATAACATTTTTGTCGTATGTGAACTCAACGTCCAATTTTCATTTAATTAGTATGGTTTTCGTATGAAATCATAAGAGCAAGACTACGCATGCTCAGAAACAAAAGAATACATACAAAACTATTCAACACATGATGTCACTTCTTAAGTTGTATTCTGTTGTACGAGAATTTTCGTATGGTGAGTAGCCTCTTCACTTTTGACATGAGACTAGCATTTAACAAAAAATGGATGAACGGTCATCTGAAATATGATTGTGTGTACGAGGCTTTATAGTCAAGGTTACAATATATTATGGGTCATTGTGAGTCCTTTATTAATCCAGGTGGTCCATGATTCCTACAGGGAGTCATACTCTGCCAGTCCACAAGGCCAGAGTGCGTTCATAGGACTGATGAAGTTTAATGAGTGTAATAACTTCTGAAGGGTTGGGAGCATGTTGGGCTTTCCATTGCTTGGCAATCATGAGTCTGGCAGCTATTAGTATGTACGTAACCACCATGTGAAAGGAACTTGGATTTTATTGATTCCCAGATTCAAGATGGCCAAGGCAGGGTTAAGTGATAGCAGTACACCTGTTACATATGTGATTATTTTGAATATAATCTTTTAGTAGCTAACAGTGCATTTATAGGACCATAGGATGTGCAAATGTTTAGGAAAAATCTGGGCTAAATGGTAGGGTGTAAGATATTAGTGAGGGGGGATTTTTTTAATCAGTTACCAGTGTTGGATGCAATGTGTGGCTGTGTAAACTGTCTTAAGGGCATTACTACACTGTGTGATAGTAAAGTTGGAGGCTAAGTCCTCCTTCCATTGAAGGAAAGGCTTGAATTTAACAAAGGTCAGCTTCTTCTGGAGAATATTGTAAATAAGGGATATGCCTGTGCATTTGGAAGTTGGTGAGAGGTAATAAAGTGCAAACTACTTGGGGAGTCATAACTCAGGAGATGGGGATTTTGAAATAAGGTGCTGTAGTCTACATTATGTGTAATAATCCGCAGTTGTTCGCCCAAATTTTTGCCTCAGAGTCTCAAAGCTTTGGAGTAAACCATCACTCATGATATCATTTGCAGGAATACAGCACTGGAATAGCTGAAAAAATAGGACCTTTAAACCCAAATTTTGACAAACCTTGTCATATAGCCCCAGTGGACCCTATCGAACGCCTTTTCCGCATCCAGGAAGAGGAGCAGAGAAAGCATACAATGAATCTCAGCATGGTGTAAAAGGTTTGATAATATTCCTGATTTTAGAGGCATTAGAGGCCTGTCTCCCTTAGTAAAATCAGTCTGGTTGGGTTTACTCAATTCAGCGAGTATATGAAACAAACAACTTGCCAGGAGCTTAGCATACAACTTTCCATTGCTGTTGAGCAGAGAAATTGGCCTAAAATTGGTAGAAGACGTCTGTTCCTTGGCAGGTTTAGGGATGATTACCACATATGCCTTAAGCATATCCAGGGGAAAGCTGGCTTAAGAAGCAGCTGCTGTAAAGACAGCGCATAAGTGAGGAGCCAGTTGGTCCTCAAACAGCTTGTAGTATTTGTTTGAAAAGCTGTCAGGGCATGGGGCTTTCCCAGCTGGCAAGGAGTCTATGACTCTAATGATCTCAATCTCAAAGAATGGAGTGTTGAGGATGGAAATGTGATCTTCTGAAAGGGCTGGGAGCTGAAACCGAGCCAAGGAAGCTTCAATGGTCTATGGGGTAGGCTGAGGGGTTTGGGAATCATTCTTAAGATTATATAAGGCACTGTGGTAATCTGCAAAGGAGTTTGCAATTTCTTGGGGGTTAATAATCTTGTGATTGGTGAGAGGATGTAGAAGGTGTGAAATTTTAGTTCTGGCCTTTTGGGATTTATGTCTATTAGCCAACACCTTCCCCATATGATTACCACTAGCTTAATGTCTGATTTAAAGGGTTCTCAGAGATTTGTCAAATTGTTCTAATAAGAGACCTCTGAATTCTAGTTTAAGCTTAAGCAGACAAGAGGATCAGGTGGGGTCTGGTTGTGCTTTATTCACTGATTCCAGTCAACAAATTTCAGAGAGGACAGCATCTAAGTATAGTGTTTCTTGGCTGGGGCACATGCTTGAAGGATTATCCCTCTCATGTATGCTTTATGGGCATTATGCACAAGAAAAGGATCCTCGGAGGAGGAAACATTAAGGTCAAAGTAATTCAAGAGATGCTGAGTAAGCAGTTAGACATTGGGAGGAGCACATATAACTTTAGAGTTGCATCTCCATAATCGTACCGGTGGACAGGAGTCCCTCTCCTTCAGAAATATAGAAATGGCAGTGTGGCCAGACCAACTTATGTCTAGTATGGAGAAGGAGGCCTGTTGGAGTAGCCATTTATCTACATAGGTCAATACCAGTGTAAGAATGTGTAATCCTTTTTAGTTCTGTGCTAGCATTGCCAAACATCAAAGAGGTCCTCATTGTGAAGCAGAGAGCGAAGTTGGTACTGATCTTTTATCAACAACTGTTTTGGCTGGATGGTTCAAACCTCTGTGATGTGAAAGATGAAAAAAGACTGATGATGTAGCTACTGCTCTAGGCTTAATGGTGTGGCTGACCTTGCCACAGGAGAAAAACTGAGTGAGTACTTGCAAGACATGTTGAAGGAAATGTGGTACCAATAATATTCAAAAATAATATTTAGCATCCAGTATTGGGTGCAAGAAGGAAAATTTGTAACTTGTGCAGAAGGCATTCTCAAAGGTAATTATGCCTTTGAACAAGTTCAATAATATAAGCAAACTGAATGAAAGCGTAACAAAAGGTTCCAATGGGAACCACGAGCAGGAAGCTTAATTTAATTGGGGGGTAGGGAGAACAAGGATAACAAACTCACAGCTGGGAAGTAAAGATTGTAGCTTCTCTGAAAGGGTAGCTTGTGACCCATCTCGGGCCTGTTATTTAGATGAACGTTTGAAGGAGACCACTTGCCAGCCAGATGAAAGTGCAGGAGGACTAGTGGAGCTTTGCAAGTGTGTTGCTTCAGCAAGGATAATGTCCCATTGTTTGAGCTGATGAATCCCTTCATCCAGAGATGAGAAAGTTGCCATCAATTCATTGTGAATGATCACAAGGGTGCAGTATTAGCGCCAGTGATGAGTGATTTTATGGTTCCTGAGAGCCATGGTGATTGTAATAAGGTTCTTACGTCTCCGCAGGGTGTGCTGTGATAGATCCGGAAGAAGCTGCAGCTTAAGGAATTTCTCTGGTTGTTTGTCCATGCATCGGAAAACTGAAAGGATTTTTTCTTTAGCCTGAGAGAAGTGGATCCTCGGGAGCACATCTCTTGAAACCGCCCGAGGAAGGTGATCTGGTTTAGGGATCCTATGGATCCGGTCAATAGTAGTGTTCATTTTGGCATTAAATTTTTATTTCCTTTTAGTTCTAGTCTTTTGACTAAAATGCCATTTTAGTTTTAGTCCCAGTTTAGTTATCTGAGATTGTTTTAGTTTTAGTCATATTTTAGTAGTCTAAAATCTCCGGTACATTTTAGTTGAATAAAATCATTTTAGTCAATTAAAATCTAATGTGTTTAATAAATAGGCAGCCAGCCATCAGAGTAAGAAGTGGCTCTGTAGGTAAAGAGGATAGTAAAGAAACAGCGCCAATCTAAGTGCAGTATGTGAAGCAAAAAGGAACATTTATTAGGTATTACACTTACAGGATAAGACTAGGGATGAGCTGAACACGGTTCGCTCCAGAACAGACAAAAAATTGGTGTGAACACGCGAACCCTGTTAAAGTCTATGGGACTTGAACGTGAAAAATTGTGAAAAAGTGATAATTTTAAAGGCTAATATGCAGGTTATTGTCATAAAAAGTGTTTGGGGACCCAGGTCCTGCCCCAGGGGACATGAATCAATGCAAAAAAGGTTTAAAAACGGAAGTTTTTTCAGGAGCAGTGATTTTAATAATGCTTAAAGTGAAACAATAAAAGTGTAATATTCCTTTAAATATCGTGCCTGGGGGGTGTCTGTAGTATGCCTGTTAAGTGGCACATTTTTCCTGTGTTTAGAACAGTCCCTGCAGAAAATGACATTTCTAAAGGAAAAAAAGTCATTTAAAACTGCTTGCGGCTGTAATGTAATGTTGCCCCTACCCCATCCCATTACCAGGCCCTTTAGGTCTGGTATGAATATTAAGGTGAACCCCCCACCCAAATTTTTAAAAAAAAGGCATGGGGCCCCCAGGCCCTATATACTCTGAACAGCAGCAGTATACAGGTGGTCCCAACAAGATAGGGACTGTAGGTTTGTTCTTAAGTTGAATCTGTCATTTGGAACAGGTACATTTTGTAAGTGTAGCTCCAGCCAAAAAAATTATTTTTTAAGCTTTTTGGATAACATAGGGAAGGGTTATCATCACCCCTGTAACATTTGTTTTGCTGTCTGTGCCCCTGTTCAGAAGATTTCACCTCACTTTCTGTCCCAATGACAATTGGATTTTGAAAATTTTGGGCTATTAGGGAAACAAGGATTGGTGATAAAACATCAATGGGGAGACACTTTTTCCCCATATTACCTCTTACAGGAGAGAATTTCCCTTCCTAGGGGTGGATTTTCTCTCACTTCCTGTTATTTCCCTCCGTTTGTAAGTAGGAGTCATTTGTAAGTCGGATGCTTGAGAATAGGAGACCGCCTGAAAATACTATATGGCCTGCCCTATACACTCTGTAGAAAATTGGGCCTTAGGTGTTGGTGGTACCAGAACACTGTAAGCGCTCACAGTTACTCTTGGTGGGCGCTGGAACAGGCCCTGCTGTGAAATATTATATCAAGAATTGTGTAACGACACCCCGAGTATGAAAGGGGTTAAAGTCGTTTAGGACATTCCAAACCCAAACACAAAGGCAGCTACCGAACACTCCAATCAGCCGAACAAGGAACCCATACAAATAATCCACCCCAAAAAGGAGACACGGCTCTGTCTTCAGGTTCCAAGCAGGAATCAACTCCTTGATTATAACACATGGACACAACAGATAAAATAACTCAGAGACTCTTTCCCCCCACCCTTGGAAAAGAGGGCGGGTTAAACTGTTCAATGACAATGGACACACAGGTCAGGTGTGTTTAACGTCTCATCAGTACACAGTGTTAGCAGGGAGAGCTGTTGGAAGAATCCCCCCTCCCTCCAATGCAATACACATCCTGTAATCCAAGGCAGACAAACATAATAGAACATTGGTTTGCAGGAGGCTGGCATTCAGTCCCCTCCAAAAGCCTCTTTTCCGGCTAGGTTTGTCACAAATTGTAATTACATGCCCATGTTAAACAGGGGCAGAAAAATTGGGCCTTGGGCAGTGGTGGTGGTGCCACAACACTGCGACCCCTCACAGATACTCTTGTTGAGAGCAGGAACGAGCCCTGCTGTTAAATATTTGATCAAAAATTGTATTTACAAGCCCCTGTTAAACAGGGGCAGAAAAACTGGGCCTTAGGCAGTGGTGGTGGTGGTGGTGGTGGTGGCACAACACTGTAAAGCCTCACAGATACTTTTGTTGAGTGCAGGAAGAGGCTCTACTGTGAAATATTAGATCAAAAATTGTAATTATGCGCCCCTGTTAAACAGGGGCAGAAAAATTGTGCTTTAGGTGGTGGTGGCGGCACAACACTGTAAAGCCTCACAGATACTTTTGTTGAGCGCAGGAACAGGCCCTGCTGTGAAATATTAGATTAAAAATTGTAATTACGCACCCATGTTAAACAGGGGCAGAAAAATTGGGCCTTAGGCAGTGGTGGTGCACAACACTGCAACCCCTCACAGATACTCTTGCTGAGTGCAGGAACGAGCCCCGCTGTTAAATATTTGATCAAAAATTGTAATTACACACCCCTGTTAAACAGGGGCAGAAAAATTGGGCCTTAGGCAGTGGGGGTGGTGCCACAACACTGAAACCCCTCACAGATACTCTTGTTGAGCGCAGGAACAGGCTCTGCTGTGAAATATTGGATCAAAAATTGTAATTACGCGCCCCTGTTAAACAAGGGCAGAAAAATTGGGCCTTAGGCGGTGTTGGTGGTGGTGGCACAACACTGTAAAGCCTCACAGATACTTTTGTTGAGTGCAGGAACGGGATCTGCTGTGAAATATTAGATAAAAAATTGTAATTAACAGGGGCACGAAAATTTAGGTAGTGGTGGTGGTGCCCTGAACTGAAAATATCATGAAAATAGAGGAGGAATAGGATAGTCACTCAGCATAATAGGATAGTCACTCAGCATATGCAGTCTTCAAGGGATCCCACATCCATAATCCATACAAAAATCATTCGGTTACATCGGCATCAGGTGCTTGGTAGCTGGTGATTAGGGATGAGCCCAACACCCCCCGGTTTGCACCAGAACATGCGAACAGGCAAAACATTTGTTCGAACATGCAAACATGAATAATCAAAAGTGCTAATTTTAAAGGCTTATATGCAAGTTATTGTCATAAAAGTGTTTGGGGACCTGGGTCCTGCCCCAGGGGACATGTATCAATGCAAAAGAAGTTTTAAAAACGGCCATTTTTTCGGGAGCAGTGATTTTAATAATGCTTAAAGTGAAACAATAAAAGTGTAATATTCCTTTAAATTTCATACCTGGGGGTTGTCTATAGTATGCCTGTAAAAGGGCGCATGTTTCCCGTGTTTAGAACAGTCCGACAGAAAAATTACATTTCAAAGGAAAAAAAATAATTTAAAACTACTCACGGCTATTAATGTATCATGAATTATGAATGACAATACACATAAAAGTTCATTGATAAACATAGCATGGGATTTCCCCACAGGGGAACCCCTGAACCGAAATTTTTTTAAAAATGGCGTGGGGGTCCCCCTAAATTCCATACCAGGCCCTTCAGGTCTGGTATGGATATTAAGGGGAACCCTGTGCCAAAATTTTAAAAAAATGGTGTGGGGTCGCCCCAAAAATTTATACCAGACCCTTATCCGAACACGCAACCTGGCAGGCCGCAGGAAAAGAGGGGGGACGAGAGAGCGCCAACCCCCTTCCTGAACCGTACCAGGCCACATGTCCTCAACATTGGGAGGGTGCTTTGGGGTCCCCCCCAAAGCACCTTGTCCCCATATTGATGGGGACAAGGGCCTCATCCCCACAACCCTTGCCCGGTGGTTGTGGGGGTCTGCGGGCGGGGGGGCTTATCGGAATCTGGAAGCCCCCTTTAACAAGGGGACCCCCAGATCCTGGCCGCCCCCTGTGTGAAATGGTAAGGGGGTACAAAAGTACCCCTGCCATTTCACAAATAAAGTATCAAAAATGTTAAAAATGACAAGAGACAGTTTTTGACAATTCCTGTATTTAAAGTCTTCTTCTTTCCATCTTCTTTCTTCAATCTTCTTTCTTCTATCCTCCTTCGGTTTCTACCTCCATCTTCTTCTTCCTCTGCTTGTTGCTCCGGTGTTCTCGTCCGGCATCTTCATCCGTGGCGTCTTCTCCCCTTCTTCGTTCTCGGGCCGCTCCACATCCATGATGGGAGGCTCCCGCTGTGTGACGCTTCTCGTCTTCTGACATTTCTTAAATAATTGAGGGCGGGGCCACCCGGTGACCCTGCCCCCTCTGACACACGGGGACTTGACGGGGACGTCCCTATGGGTTTCCCCGTGATGTCAGAGGGGGCGGGGTCACCCGGTTATGTAAGGAGGGGCTCTTGTCCCCTAAGCAGACCAACTCAAGCACCGCATGGCATCTTTTTGCCTGAGTGCTTGCGTAGCCCCTTGAATGCCTACGGAGCACCGCTGGTTCAGAGAAGAAATCTGCAGAGGAAGAGGCCATAGAGGAAGAAGAAGAGGAGAGGGTAGAGGAGTTGCGGAACAAGCTCTACCCTGCTCAACAGTACTGAACCCTGTCCTGCATCCTTCCCAGCTGCCAGCAGAGTTACCCAATGTGCCGTGAAAGAAAGGTAACGTCCCTGTTCATGCCTGCTGGACCATATGCACCTTACTGCTGACGGCCCTGTCCAACGAGGCCAAGACATTGCCTTCCACATGCTGGTAGAGAGCCGGAATGGCCTTCCGTGAAAAGAAATGGCGTTTGGAAACCCACCACTGAGGTACCGCACATTCCACAAATTCACGAAAGCAGTCTACCAGCTGAAAAGGCAAAAGTTGCAGTGCTAGCAATTTGGCCAAGCTAGAATTCAGACTCTGAGCATGTGGATGGCTGGGACCAAATTTCTTTCGATGGTTTAGCAACTGGGGTAGGGAAATTTGTCTGCTAAAATCCGATGTTGGTGAACCGCTAGCAGATTGGCCGCAAGTACTTGCGACACCTATTTCTATACCTTCATTCCTCTCAGTGAAGGTTTCTGAGAGGATTGGAGGTATAGTGGGGTTGGAGATCCCAGCTGATGAGGAGCAAGGAGAGGTCTGCCTTGTTGTTTGATGTGGGTCTTTTAAGCGCTGTTGCCAACGGACTGCATGGGAGGTCATCATATGTCTAGTCAAGCATGTGGTGCCCAAGTGGCTGCTGTTTTGGCCACGCTTGATACATTCAGACATATGCTGCAAACAGCAATGGTGCGATCTGCTGCACACGTGTCAAAAAAGCCCACACCAAAGAACTTTTCAAAGTATGCGGGGAGTCAGCAGCGCCCTGCACCTGCTTAGCTCTGCAGTGTGATGCAATAGGGTGGCTGCCATTAAGCTGCCCCTTGGAGGGCATCCTGCCTTGTTGGAGATGTGCCTCCTCCTCTCTTCTATCAGGCACCCAAGTTGAGTCAGTGACCTCATCATCCCATCCCTCCTCATCACTAGAGCAAACTTGGCACTATGCTGCAGCTGGGGGAACATTACTGCCAGTTTCTTGTCCTTCTTGGGCACCCCCTCTCTCTAGGCTGACGATACTTCCTTCCTCAACCTGGGTACCATCATTGGAGCCTTCAAATCGCTGTGCATCCTTCTGCAGCATGTACCCAACACTGTGGTCGAATAGTTCAGGGGACTCCTCCATGCATGATGGTGGGGCTAGGGAAGGAGTGACTGTTGACATGGAGCCAATGGAATAGGCTGTTTTGGCAGCTGCATTGGCAGGCAAACTACTCTGAGCCTGGGTGACAGAGGAAGAGGAGGATGATGACGGCTTTGTTATCCATTCCACCAACACTTCTGCATGTGGCTTAATAACACGGCCAGCTGCAGGAAAAAAGGACAAGCGTGCCCCATGGCCACATGCTGAGTATGCACCGTGTCCATGACCAGCACTGTCGACTGTAGACACAGAGCCTGCTTGCCCTCTTTTAGTGGCCTGTGAGTGTCTGCCTCTCCTTGGTGGCCTTCCAGACATGCTGTAAATTTTGTTTAGCAAAAAACACTACACTGTATTGTGTACTGTGTACACCACCAGGAAAGTAGTAGCAACTGCACTAGGGGTGCACGGTAGTGTGTACACCAAAAGAAGTGTAATAACAACTATGGGTGCACTGTATGTATTGTATACACCACCAGGAAAGTATGAGCAACTGCACTAGAGGTGCACAGTACTATGTACACCAACAGAAGTGTAATAACAACTATGGGTGCACTGTATGTATTGTGTACACCACCAGGAAAGTAGTAGCAACTGCACTATGGGTACACGGAACTGTGTACACCAACAGTAGTATAATAACAACTATGGGTAGACTGTATGTATTGTGTACACCACCAGGAAGGTAGTACCAACTGCACTATGGGTGCACGGTACTGTGTATACTAGGGATGAGCTTCGTGTTCGAGTCGAACCCATGTTCGACTCGAACATTGTCTGTTCGCCCGTTTGCCAAATTGCGAATGATATGGGCCGTTTGCACCAAATTCGTGTGGCGCGTCACGGTCCATAATTCACTGCGACATCGCAGTGCATTGCTGGCTAATGATTGGCGAAGCATGCACTATGAACCGCATGCTTGGCCAATCACAGCGCCGTCTGAACAGAGAGCCGTAATTGGCCAAAGCCAAGGAGGCTTTGGCCAATTATGGCTCAGGGGATTTAGTAAACGCCCCACACTATATAAGGCCGCCTACACGGCGGCCCTGTGTAGTGTGTGTTCCGGCGTTCATTGAGAGAGAGAGACAGACAGTGACATTTGATTTGAGTTAGATAGATTAGGCAGAACAGTCAGTCAGTTTAGCTGCACTTACAGTGTATTGTGTATATATATGCATCCCAGGTGTTGCATATATATATATATATATATATACACTGCATTCAGTTTAGCTAGATCCGTTCCTGTTATCTTCTTACTGGCAGGCAGGCTTGTCTTGTTACAAGCTAAACCTACAATTTGGTGTAGTGAGACCTCTGCACAGTGTTCATCTAAAGCTACAAGTTAGTGCAGTGCGTCCTGCTCACAGTGTTCAGCTAGATCCATTCCTGTTATCTTCCTACTGACAGGCAGGCTTGTCTTGTTACAAGCTAAACCTACAATTTGGTGTAGTGAGACCTCTGCACAGTGTTCATCTAAAGCTACAAGTTACTGCAGTGCGTCCTGCTCACAGTGTTCAGCTAGATCCGTTCCTGTTATCTTCTTACTGACAGGCAGGCTTGTCTTGTTACAGTATTTACAGCTACCTGAATAAAATTGCTGGTGTTCTTTTGATCCTATTAGTACCACAGTCAGGCAACTAGACTATTTACAGTTAGTGCAGTGCGTCCTGCTCACAGTGTTCAGCTAAACCTACAAGTTGGTGTAGTGAGACCTCTGCACAGTGTTCGTCTAAAGCTACAAGTTAGTGCAGTGCGTCCTGCTCACAGTGTTCAGCTAGATCCGTTCCTGTTATCTTCTTACTGATAGGCAGGCTTGTCTTGTTACAGTATTTACAGCTACCTGAATAAAATTGCTGGTGTTCTTTTGATCCTATTAGTACCACAGTCAGGCAACTAGACTATTTACAGTTAGTGCAGTGCATCCTGCTCACAGTGTTCAGCTAAACCTACAAGTTGGTGTAGTGAGACCTCTGCACAGTGTTCATCTAAAGCTACAAGTTAGTGCAGTGCGTCCTGCTCACAGTGTTCAGCTAAAACTACAAGTTAGAGCTGTGCGTCCTGCTCACAGTGTTCAGCTAAACCTACAAGTTGGTGTAGTGAGACCTCTGCACAGTGTTCATTTCAAGCTACAAGTTAGTGCAGTGCGTCCTGCTCACAGTGTTCAGCTAAAACTACAAGTTAGTGCTGTGCGTCCTGCTCACAGTGTTCAGCTAAAACTACAAGTTAGTGCTGTGCGTCCTGCTCACAGTGTTCAGCTACACCTACAAGTTGGTGTAGTGAGACCTCTGCACAGTGTTCATCTCAAGCTACAAGTTAGTGCAGTGCGTCCTGCTCACAGTGTTTAGCTAAAACTACAAGTTAGTGCTGTGCGTCCTGCTCACAGTGTTCAGCTAAAACTACAAGTTAGTGCTGTGCGTCCTGCTCACAGTGTTCAGCTAAACCTACAAGTTGGTGTAGTGAGACCTCTGCACAGTGTTCAGCTAAACCTACAAGTTAGTGCAGTGCGTCCTGCTCACAGTGTTCAGCTAAAACTACAAGTTAGTGCTGTGCGTCCTGATCACAGTGTTCAGCTAAACCTACAAGTTGGTGTAGTGAGACCTCTGCACAGTGTTCATCTAAAGCTACAAGTTAGTGCAGCAGTGCGTCCTGCTCACAGTGTTCAGCGAAAACTACAAGTTAGTGTGGTGCGTCCACCTCACAGTGTTCAGCTAAACCTACAGGTTGGTGTAGTGAGACCTCTGCACAGTGTTCATCTCAAGCTACAAGTTAGTGCAGTGCGTCCTGCTCACAGTGTTCAGCTAAAACTACAAGTTAGTGCTGTGCGTCCTGCTCACAGTGTTCAGCTAAACCTACAAGTTGGTGTAGTGAGACCGCTGCACAGTGTTCATCTCAAGCTACAAGTTAGTGCAGTGCGTCCTGCTCACAGTGTTCAGCTAAAACTACAAGTTAGTGCTGTGCGTCCACCTCACAGTGTTCAGCTAAACCTACAAGTTAGTTTTTTGCTAGCTCTGCACAGTGTTCAGCTAAAGCTATCTGTAGAAGGTTGGTGGTGTTCTCATACTACAGGCAGGCAGTTGATTTTGCTAGCTGCAGTATCAGTACATATATATATATATATATATATATATATATATATATATATATATATATATATATCCCAGCTTACTGCAGCTACAGGCCATTAGTATGTCTGGAAGGCCAAGAAGGAGAGGCAGACAGTCACAAGCCAATAAGAGAGGGCAAGCAGGCTCTGTGTCTAGTGCTGGTCATGGAGACGGTGCATCCTCATCAGCACGTGGCCGTGGGACACGCTTGGCCTTTTTTTCGGCAGCTGGCCGTGTTGAGCGGCAACATGCGGAAGACTTGGTCGAGTGGATGACCAAGCCGTCCTCATCCTCCTCATCCTCTCTCACCTATGCCCAGGGTACTTTGTCTGGCAAAGCAGCGGCCTCTTCCCTCGGCTCAATGTCATCAGTGACTCCTTCCCTAGCCCCACCATGTCCTCCTGAGGAGTCCCTCGAACTGTTTGACCACAGTGCTGGGTACATGCTCCAGGAGGATGCCCAGCGTTTCGAAGGCTCTGATGATGATACTAAGCTCGATGAAGGCAGTAACATGAGAACGGACAGAGGGGGTGCCCAAGAAGGACAGCAATCTGGCAGTCATGCTCCCCCTGCTGCAGCATACTGCCAGGTTTGCTCCAGTGATGAGGAGGGAGGGGATGATGAGGTCACTGACTCAACATGGGTGCCTGATAGGAGAGAGGAGGAGAAGGAGGAGGCGGCATATCACCAACGAGGCAGGATGCCCTCCAGGGGCCAGCCTAAAGGCAGCACATTGACTGCATCACACCCCAAAGCTCCACATGTGCAGGGCGCTGCAGTCTCTGCGCGTTATTCAAAAAGTTCTTTGGTGTGGGCCTTTTTTGAGACGAGTGCATCAGATCGCACCGCTGCTATTTGCAACATATGTCTCAAGCGTATCTCGCGTGGCCAAAACATCTCCTGCTTGGGTACCACATGCTTGACCAGAAATATGTTGACCTGCCATGCAGTTCGTTGGCAAGCGTATCTAAAAGACCCATACCAAAGAACAAAGAGGACCTCTCCTTGCTCCTCATCAGCTGAGATCTCCAACCCCACTATACCTTCAGTCCTCTCTGAGACCTGCAGTGAGAGGAATGAAGGTGTAGAATTAGGTGTGTCACAGCCAAGTACTTGTGGGCAATCTGCTTTTGGTACACCGACGTCAGATTGTACCAGGCAAATTTCCCTGCCCCAGCTGCTGCACCGCCGAAAGAAGTTTGCTCCCAGCCATCCACATGCGCAGCGGTTGAATGCTAGCTTGGCAAAATTGCTAGCACTTCAACTGCTGCCTTTTCAGTTGGTAGACTCTGCCCCCTTCCGTGAATTTGTGGAATGTGCGGTTCCTCAGTGGCAGGTACGGAAGGCGATTCCGGCTCTCTACCGGCATGTGGAAGGCAATGTCCATGCCTTGCTGGACAGGGCGGTCATCGGTAAGGTGCATATTACCGCTGACTCATGGTCCAGCAGGCATGGACAGGGATGTTACCTAAGTTTCACGGCGCATTGGGTGACTCTGCTGGCAGCTGGGAAGGATGCAGGACAAGGTGCAGTAGTGTTGGAGGTTGTTCCACCACCACGCCTCCAAAATGACACTACTAATGATTGTGACACACCTCTCTCCTTCACCCCCTCCTCTTCTTCTTCCTCCATGGCCTCTTCCTGTGCTTTGTCCTCGGAACCAGCGGTGCTCTGTAGCCGTTTAAGGGGCTACACAAGTACGCAGGCCAAAAGATGCCATGCGGTGCTTGAGCTGGTGTGCTTGGGGGACAGGAGCAACACTGGGGCAGAGGTTCTATCAGCTCTGCAGGGGCAGGTTCAGAGGTGGTTGACGCCATGCCAACTTAAGGCAGGAATGGTGGTTTGCGACAATGGCACCAACCTCCTCTCTGCCCTCCGACAGGGACAAATGACCCATGTGCCCTGTTTGGCTCACGTCCTTAACTTGGTGGTGCAGCGGTTCTTGGGCAGGTACCCAGGCTTACAGGATGTCCTGAGGCAGGCCAGGAAAGTCTGTGTGCATTTCCGCCGGTCATATAATGCCAGTGCTCGGCTGGCGGACCTCCAAAAGGAGTATAACCTGCCCAAGAACCGCCTAATCTGTGACATGCCCACCAGGTGGAACTCAATGTTGGCCATGCTGCAGCGGCTGCACATGCAGCAGAGGGCCATCAATGAGTACCTGTGTGACTATGGCACCAGAACAGGGTCAGGGGAGCTTGTTTTTTTTTCCCCACGCCAGTGGGCCATGATCAGGGATGCATGCACTGTCCTGTCACCATTTGAGGAGGCCACGAGGATGGTGAGCAGTGACAGTGCATGCATCAGTGACACTTTCCCCCTGTTGGAGCACACGCTGCGTGGAATAATGGACAGGGCACTTGAGGCAGAACAGAGGCAGGAAGAGGAGGACTTCCTTAGCTCTCAAGGCCCCCTTTATCCAGACAGTGTTCCTGCGTGCCCGCCGATCACACAGGAAGAGGAGGAGGAGGAGGAGGAGGAGGAAGATTGTGTCAGTATGGAGGTGGAGCCTGGCACTCAGCATCAGCAGCAGTCTTTAAGGGATCAGTCCCAAGAAACACATGGACTTGTACGTGGCTGGGAGGAGGTGGCTGCGGACCATGTCGTCCTTAGTGACCCAGAGGACTCCGGACCGAATGCCTCAGCAAACCTACGCTGCATGGCCTCCCTGATCCTGCAAAGCCTGCGTAAGGATCCTCGTATTCGTGGTATCAAGGAGAAGGACCAATACTGGCTGGCAACCTTCCTTGATCCACGTTACAAGGGTAAGGTTGTGGACCTTATCTTGCCATCGCAGAGGGAGCAGAGGATGAAACATCTTCGGGAGGCCTTGCAGAAAGGTCTGTGCAACGCATTCCCAGAGACTGGGAGGTTAAAAACTCCTGTTTCTGGACAACGTGTCGCTGAGGCTTCGGTCAGTCAAAGAAGGAGCGGTGGAGATGGTGGCCGTCTGACCGATGCGTTCGACTCGGTCGATCGACTGACCTTCATAAAAATGAATCAGTCTTGGATCACCACCAGCTACCAAGCACCTGATGCTGATGTAACCGAATAATTTTTTTTGAAATCTCAGATCCCTTCAAAGACTGCCTATGCTGATGCTGAATGACTATCCCTGAGTAATAGGGATGAGCTTCGAGTTCGAGTCGAACTCATGTTCGACTCGAACATTGGCTGTTCGCAAGTTCGCCGAACACCGAACAATTTGGGGTGTTCGCGGCAAATTCGAATGCCGCGGAACACCCTTTAAAAGTCTATGGGAGAAATCAAAAGTGCTAATTTTAAAGGCTTATATGCAAGTTATTGTCATAAAAAGTGTTTGGGGACCCGGGTCCTGCCCCAGGGGACATGTATCAATGCAAAAAAAAGTTTTAAAAACGGACGTTTTTTCAGGAGCAGTGATTTTAATAATGCTTAAAGTCAAACAATAAAAGTGTAATATCCCTTTAAATTTCGTACCTGGGGGGTGTCTATAGTATGCCTGTAAAGGGGCGCATGTTTCCCGTGTTTAGAACAGTCTGACAGCAAAATGACATTTTGAAGGAAAAAACTCATTTAAAACTACCCGCGGCTATTAATGAATTGCCGGTCCGACGATACACATAAAAGTTCATTGATAAAAACGGCATGGGAATTCCCCACAGGGAAACCCCGAACCAAAATTAAAAAAAAAAAAATGACGTGGGGGGGGGTCCCCCTAAATTCCATACCAGGCCCTTCAGGTCTGGTATGGATATTAAGGGGAACCCCGGCCAAAATTAAAAAAAAAATGACATAGGGTTCCCCATAAATTCCATACCAGACCCTTCAGGTCTAGTATGGATTTTAAGGGGAACCCCGCGCCAAAAAAAAAAATGGCGTGGGGTTCCCCCAAAAATCCATACCAGACCCTTATCCGAGCACGCAACTTGGCAGGCCGCAGGAAAAGAGGGGGGGACGAGAGTGCGGCCCCCCCCCTCCTGAACCGTACCAGGCCACATGCCCTCAACATTGGGAGGGTGCTTTGGGGTAGCCCCCCAAAACACCTTGTCCCCATGTTGATGAGGACAAGGGCCTCATCCCCACAACCGTGGCCGGTGGTTGTGGGGGTCTGCGGGCGGGGGGCTTATCGGAATCTGGAAGCCCCCTTTAACAAGGGGACCCCCAGATCCCACCCCCCCCTGTGTGAAATGGTAAGGGGGTACTTACCCCTACCATTTCACTAAAAAAGTGTCAAAATAGTTAAAAATGACAAGAGACAGTTTTTGACAATTCCTTTATTTAAATGCTTCTTCTATCTTCCTTCATCTTCTTCTTCTTCTGGTTCTTCTGGCTCTTCTGGTTCTTCCTCCGGCGTTCTCGTCCAGCATCTCCTCCGCTGCGTCTTCTATCTTCTTCTCCTCGGGCCGCTCCGCACCCATGGCATGAGGGGAGGCTCCCGCTCTTCTCTTCATCTTCTTCTTCATCCTCTTCTCTTCTTCATCTTCTTCATCTTCTTCATCTTCATCTTCTCTTCTTAATTTTCTTCTGCGGGCCGCTCCGCATCCATGCATGGAGGGAGGCTCCCGCTGTGTGACGGCGTCTCCTCGTCTGACGGTTCTTAAATAACGGGGGGCGGGGCCACCCGGTGACCCCGCCCCCCTCTGACGCACGGTGACTTGACGGGACTTCCCTGTGACGTCACGGGGAATGCCACAGGGAGGTCCCGTCATGTCCCGTGCGTCAGAGGGGGGCGGGGTCACCGGGTGACCCCGCCCCTCGTTATTTAAGAACCGTCAGACGAGGAGACGCTGTCACACAGCGGGAGCCTCCCTCCATGCATGGATGCGGAGCGGCCCGCAGAAGAAAATTAAGAAGAGAAGATGAAGATGAAGAAGATGAAGAAAATGAAGAAGATGAAGAAGAGAAGAGGATGAAGAAGAAGATGAAGAGAAGAGCGGGAGCCTCCCCTCATGCCATGGGTGCGGAGCGGCCCGAGGAGAAGAAGATAGAAGACGCCGCGGAGGAGATGCTGGACGAGAACGCCGGAGGAAGAACCAGAAGAGCCAGAAGAACCAGAAGATGAAGAAGATGAAGGAAGATAGAAGAAGCATTTAAATAAAGGAATTGTCAAAAACTGTCTCTTGTCATTTTTAACTATTTTGACACTTTTTTAGTGAAATGGTAGGGGTAAGTACCCCCTTACCATTTCACACAGGGGGGGGGCCGGGATCTGGGGGTCCCCTTGTTAAAGGGGGCTTCCAGATTCCGATAAGCCCCCCGCCCGCAGACCCCAACAACCACCGGCCACGGTTGTGGGGATGAGGCCCTTGTCCTCATCAACATGGGGACAAGGTGTTTTGGGGGGCTACCCCAAAGCACCCTCCCAATGTTGAGGGCATGTGGCCTGGTACGGTTCAGGAGGGGGGGGGCGCACTCTCGTCCCCCCCTCTTTTCCTGCGGCCTGCCAGGTTGCCTGCTCGGATAAGGGTCTGGTATGGATTTTTGGGGGAACCCCACGCCGTTTGTTTTTGTTTTTTTTTGGCGCGGGGTTCCCCTTAAAATCCATACTAGACCTGAAGGGTCTGGTATGGAATTTAGGGGGAACCCCACGTCATTTTTTTTTAAAAAATTTTGGCCGGGGTTCCCCTTAATATCCATACCAGACCTGAAGGGCCTGGTATGGAATTTAGGGGGACCCCCCCCACGTCATTTTTTTTTTTTTTAATTTTGGTTCGGGGTTTCCCTGTGGGGAATTCCCATGTCGTTTTTATCAATGAACTTTTATGTGTATTGTCGGACCGGCAATTCATTAATAGCCGCGGTGGTTTTAAATGAGTTTTTTCCTTCGAAATGTCATTTTGCTGTCAGACTGTTCTAAACACGGGAAACATGCGCCCCTTTACAGGCATACTATAGACACCCCCCAGGTACGAAATTTAAAGGGATATTACACTTTTATTGTTTGACTTTAAGCATTATTAAAATCACTGCTCCTGAAAAAACGGCCGTTTTTAAAACTTTTTTTTGCATTGATCCATGTCCCCTGGGGCAGGACCCAGGTCCCCAAACACTTTTTATGACAATAACTTGCATATAAGCCTTTAAAATTAGCACTTTTGATTATTCATGTTCGTGTCCCATAGACTTTAACGGTGTTCGCGTGTTCGAGCGAACTTTTTTCCTGTTCGCATGTTCTGGTGCGAACCGAACAGGGGGGTGTTCGGCTCATCCCTAGTCTCAATGCTACAACACTTTTGGGGTGATGTCATTGTTGTTTTCTGAGAAAATGGGGGTTATTTACTAAGGGCAAATCCTCTTGGCACTACAAGTGCAGTTTCAGTGCAGTTGCAACTGCACTTGTAGTGAAATGTGTTTTTGCATTTTAGTAAATAACAGCCAACAGTGCTTTGTATAATAAGGTTACACAATCACAACATTTTCTGGACTCAACACATTTCTGTCAGGGTCAGCTAAAACAAACACAAGCAGTAAATGTCCACAAAGAAGTTCTTTTTTTGTTTTATTATAAAAAGGCTTCACAGATTTTCTGGCATATTGATAGCCCCCCTACCCGCAAAGAACTCCAGGTAGCGTAACCGTACATCACAGGCACTCAGGGAGGGCAAGCCAGGACGGCCGCGCCCAACTGAGCCAGCATATTTGGCCGAATGTTTCCCTAAAAAGTTATGGAGAACACAGCACGCAAGTATAATATGGTTCAGTTTATACTCCGCCATATGGATGGGTGTCAGAAATAGGCGGAACCGGCTGGCCAGGATTCCAAATGTGTTCCGGGGTGAGGGTCCTCATTGGGAATGGCCGCATCAGGTGGTCCCCCAGCGCAAACGCTTCATCAGCAACGAACACGAATGGGAGTCCTTCCACATTGTCCTCTGGAGCTGGCAAGTCCAAGCTGCCATTCTGGAGACGCCTGTAAAACTCCGTCTGGGCGATGACTCCACCATCGGACATCCGGCCATTCTTCCCCACGTCCACATACAGGAAGTCGTAAGTAGCCGACACAACCGCCAACATCACTATACTATTGAACCCCTTATAGTTGAAATAGTATGACCCCGAGTTGGGTGGTGGGACGATGTGGATGTGTTTCCCATCAATTGCCCCTCCGCAGTTAGGAAAGTCCCACCGCTCGGCAAAGTGGGAGGCCACAGTCTGTCATCCTGTGGCGTGAAAGGAAACTGTTGAGGAAAAAACAATAAGCATTACTATTTTTGATCAGAAACATGGCAAGCAGATTAGACACAAACATTCTGGGTCAACCTCCAGATAGCATTTAGTAAGGGGAATTTAACAAGGCCAAAGTATAAGGTACACCTATCATATTCCCCCTCCCCCCCTCTCATGGGCCATTTCTAACATTATAGGGGGGGAACTCTTGGACAGGTAACCCTCTTCACTTCATTGAGAGATGAATGCCTAAATAATGGGTACTAGTTGGAACTGGGATAAAAGGATTTCGCGCATAAAATCTATCATATAAATAAATAAAATTCACATTTAGCACTAATGATAAGTGAGTGTGAAAAAAAGCAAATCTTAAATAAAGTGCATCAAGTAAAGTGACCGTGCTGAAAATCAATAAATCACAATAAATAATCACATTCAAAATAAAAATCAGGTAAATGTGCAAAAATGCAGAACATGTGCAGCAAAGGTGCAAAGATGCAAACGACGTAGTGTAAAAAAAAAAAAAAAAAAAAAAAAAACTTCCAATAAATGGATATATCAGAAAAAACAGTTCATAGAAATGACCATATAAAGTTCGTGAACAGTGGTGGTCATAGAAAAAATAAGTAAGTGTAGGTAATGATGATAATGATAATCTTCATAAAACAACTGGCGGCTCGACCAGGCTCTCTAAACTCTCACCTCAGAGATGGAAATAACAGGCATCAATGTATGTCTTTCTCTGTTGTGATAGAAGAAGCGTTCCCCTCTGCTTACTATCAGGCACCTCAGGGATGGAAACAACTGGCAACAATGTATATCTTTCTCTGTTGTCAGGCACCTATAAAAATAAACTGGGAATTTTTCCACCTAGGCTGTGACAGCCCGGTGGGAGGAGGGGGAGGAGAGAGGAGGCCTCTGATGGTGTAGTATTTCAAATATTCAATTTATTGGGTATAAAAATAGGTGGTCTCTTACATAAAAACAAATAGAATTCACATGAAAGGAAGGAGCGGCGTCCGAGGCGCCTCCTTACGTGACTTCCGGTATAGTCAACTCTCTGCCACGCCCTACGCGTTACGTCACCGCTCGTGACTTCAAATGGGGAACAGGGTTCACGGATCTCACGGAGCAAAGGCATATGAGAGAACTGGTCACGCTGAAGCAACCTATTCTTGGTCCATGAACTCCTCCCCACCCTGTTCATGGACTGGACTTGTGTCAAGGTCAGGACCCCAACACCAAGCCCCCGCACAGCACGAACTCTACGAGGAGTACGCATACGAAACATGGCTAGAAAACGGTCGGCTGCTCAGAACGAAGTAACAGAACGCACTGAAGAACAGCAAGGCCTGTGAAGAGCGACCTGAAAAACAGTAGCGAACGAACAAGAATACAATGACTACTTAAAGTCACGCGGAACTTGCTTGCACGCACTGAAGAGCAGATACAAACCCACAAGCACAAACTGAACGGCAGAAAACGATCTGAAAGCCACGAGTCTGAAAAAGCGCGAATCGTCTCTCACCAAACTTTTACTAACACGAGATTAGCAAAAGGAGCCCAAAGGGTGCCGCGCTTGGTTCTGAACCGGCCTTTTCTAGTCTCGTCGTACGTGGTGTACGTGACCGTGTGGTTGGCGATCGAAAATTCCGACAACTTTGTGCGACCGTGTGTAGACAAAAAAAGTTTGAGCCAACATCCGTCTGAAAAAATCCTAGGATTTTGTTGTCGGAATGTCCGAACAAAGTCCGACCATGTGTATGCCCTATAAGAGGGAAGGATGTGTGAATGGTGCAGTGACTGGAAAAATGAACAAAGAACTGCTGGGAAGGAGGATGTGGGAGTGGGGTGTGAGGGGGTGGTGGTTTGGGGGTAGGGAAGGGGGAAAGCAGTATGTGAGGATGAGACCGTGATGAGTGAAAAGAAATGCAACTTTGAAATTTACCTTAAAGTGCTAAACAGGTGACCGTGCACAATGTGCAAACAGACAGTCTGGGATATTACACCAAAGGGGATGGCGTAGCTGTGTGAGAGATTGTAAATATGTTACAATCAAACTAGCAGTGCAGAAAGGTAATCCAATGTGAGGGGTAATAATCAATACCTGAGTTTTTGGAGCCTCTTATGGGAGTAATATTCCTGCTGGAGCTTCAGTATCAAATGCTGATCCCTTGTGAGGGACCTGCACTCTTTAAAAAGCAACGGCCTCTAATTCTTATAGGTTGTTGATGATGGATCACAGGTGCAAGCCAGCCACAACCACCCTACTCACCTGTGCGGAGGTGGTGCTGACTGTCAGCACTCCATGTGTAGGTCACCCGGCATTCCGAAAGACATAGTTCCAGCTCTGCCACACCTCCGTCGTAAGACCGTGGCGTTGTGACGTCACGCGCATGCGCATGCTCCGGATGCGCGCGCAGGCATGGGAATGGTGCCCGGAGGAGTTCGGTATGGCGCTGGCAGGGGGAGTGCACGTCCCTGAGGGCTAGGCCCTCTAGTGGTCATGTGTATAAGCGCAGATAACTGCGCTTGTCTCCCCCTGCCAGGAAGAAGCCCAGAACCGCAACCGCCACCCCCCATGGCGGGGAAGCGGCCGAATGGGCGGACCAGATGTGGACCTGAACGGAAAGGCATGCAAGACACATATACTAAGTAACAAGTTGATTTGCAGGGCATTTTAGATTTTAAATGCCGACCCATGACCCATAGGATCTTTCTGTTCATTACAACATTTGTAACCACATGTTTTAGTTCATATCATAACCATGGAATTAGATTATTTGTTCTAGACACTGAGAGCTTTGTTTTATTGTTAAACATAATTTGCTTAGTAGGTATGCCATTCAGCTGCAGCACTGATTTATTTATCTTGCCAGCAACAGCGTTTGCTCCCACGATACGTAAATCAGCAACTCCAGCGCTGTAGGAGGTGATTTCACCACCACAGTTAAAAGAAAATGGTGCATGTATGTAAAATTAAATTTTACCGCAACTTGTGGCAACATATAAAACATTCCATGGACTCAACATGCCTATCAGCAAATATCTTGGGGTGTCTACTTTCCAAAATGGGGTCATTTGGGGGGGTTTTGTGCTATTTTGGCAATTTATGACCATCAAAACTGTGATATGTAGTGAGGAGTGAAATCAAAAATTTACACCCTTAGAAATCCTGAAGGTGGTGCTTGGTTTTCGGGTCCTGTACACGGCTAGGCTCCCAAAAAGTCTCCCACATGAGGTATCCCCGTACTCAGGGGAAGCAGCAGAATGTATTTCTGGTGTAATTCTACATATAACCATGGCATGTGTGAACAATATATCATTTATTGATAACTTTGTGTAATTTTTTTTGGCATTTTTGAATCACTTGTGACAAAAAAATAAAATATTCAATGGGCTCAACATGCCTCTCAGCAATTTCCTTGGGGTGTCTTTTTCCAAAATGTGGTCATTTGGGGGGGTTTACTGCCCTGCCCTTTTAGCACCTCAAGAAATAAGATAGGCAGTCATAAACTAAATGCTGCGTAAATTTCAGAAAATGTACCCTAGTGTGTAGACGCTATAACTTTTGCGCAAACCAATAAATATACGCTGATTGACATTTTTTCACCAAAGACATGTGGCTGAATACATTTTGGCCTAAATGTATGACTAAGATTGAGTATATTAAAAAAAAAATTTAACAAAAAGTAGAAAATATCATTTTTTCAAAATTTTCGATCTTTTTCCATTTATATCGCAAAAAATAAAAATCGCAGATGCAATAAAATACGTCAAAAGAAAGCTCTATTTGTAGGAAAAAAAGGACGCAAATTTTGTTTGGGTACAGCAATTACCAGTTAAAGCAGCGCATTGCCAAATTGTAAAAAGTGCTCTGGTCATTGAGCAGCCAAATCCTCTGGGGCTGAAATGGTTAAAAGACCTTAACATTTTCTATTCTTTTGCCAAAACAGATCACTTCTGTGATCAGTTAAGACATTCTCACAAGATGGAAAAATATCATTTGACCATGGCTTAACCCAAAAGTAGTAGTCACAGTCCAGTAGCAAAAAGAAACTCAATAAAGGGAGACCCATAACTGAGTTTTTTTCTGGCTGAGTATTTGTAGTTTAAAATATTGGACAGGTTCACTTTAATGCCGCTTACACATGATCGGAATTCTCGTCGGAAAAAGCTATGATGTTTTTCTGACAGAATTACGCTCAAGCTTGTCTTGCGTACACACGGTCATACCAAAGTCCGACCGTCCAGAACGCGGTGACGTACAACACGTACGACGGGACTAGAAAAGGGAAGTTCAATAGCCAGCACTCCACCCTTTGGGCTCCTTCTTCTAATCTCGTGTTTATCTCGTGTTAATAGAAGTTTGGTGAGAGACGATTCAGGCTTTTCAGACTCGTGCTTCAGATGGTTTTACTGCTGTTCAGTTTGTGCTTGTGGGTTTGTATCTGCTTTTCAATGTGTGAAGTCAGTTCGTATCTGTTTTTCAGTGCGTTCTTGTCCACTCATTACTGATTTTCAGCTCGCTCTTCAAAGGCCTTGCTGTTCTTCAGTGCGTTCTGTTTAGTTCGTTCTGACCAGCCGACCGTTTTGAAGCCATGTTGTGGGTACGTACTCGTCGTAGAGTTCGTGCTGTGCGGGGGCTTGGTGTTGGGGGTCTTACTTTGACCCAAGCCCAGTCCATGAACAGGGCGAGGAGGAGTTCATGGACCAAGAATTGGTTGCTCCAGCGTGACCAATTCTCTCATATGCCTTTGTTGAGTGAGATCCAGGAGAATAACCCTCAGGAATTATCTCCGGATGACAGACCCCATTTTTCACAGTTTGTTGGCTTTGCTGTCCCCTTATATCAGCAGGCAGGACACCTGCATGCAGCATGCCATCACTCCTGAGCAGAGGCTAGTCACCACATTGCGGTATTTGGTGACTGGGAGAAGTCTACAGGACCTCAAGTTCTCGACAGGCATCTCCCCCCAGGCTGTGGGGATCATTATTTCAGAGTCATAGTTAGTTAGTCAGGTTGAAAAAAGACACAAGCCATCCAGTCCAACCATAAAAAAAAAAACAAAAAAAAACGTACAATCCAATATACCCAATACTATACCCACAGTTGATCCAGAGGAAGGCAAAAAACCCCAGCAGAGCATGCTCCAATTTGCTACAGCAGGGGAAAAAGACCTGTTCTGCCATCATTCAGGTCCTGCAGAAGGACTATATTAGGGTAAGTTTTCTCCTTTAACATCACATTTTATGTATTTAATGTTTGCTAATGTATTGTATTTCTTTCATCATTCCCTAATTACCATGATTGTAATATGCTGTGAATGTCCTCTTTGTCCTCATGCATGCTGGAAGCTTAAAAATTTCTTTTTTTGGCCTACATGCATATTTGCCTTCACTAACCTCCCCAGCAGCTATCCTGGACCAATATCCACCTAGCCTAGTCACTTAACAATGTATTTTGTCAGCTCCATAGTAGTGCTTTACCCTAAACACCCCCTAAAATGTGTCCAAATGTTATTTGTGTGCTTAAATTCATGCAGAGTGCCAGAGGCTTTTTTTGTGGCCCAAAATCATTTGGAACCCGCCCCCCCTAAATCAACCAATACCAATCCTCTATTTGCTGACTTTGCCAAACCCATACACGCTATACCTACCTCTTTTGTGGTCATATTTATGGATGAATTCCCCAAAGCATGTAGTGCAAGGGCCTGCCAGAATATTTTTAAATGGTACTATTTAAAGTTTTGTTCTCCTATTATTATCTTGATAGGTAATTGCAGAATCTAAAAATGTACTTCCATTTGTACAGTGTGTATTTATATATTTGTATTATGACACTGTGACAGACGTAGCCAGGAGAGAGACTTTTGGAGGGGACTGAATGCTAGCCTCTTGCCGATCGATCGTGGGCCCTGGCATTTGGGGGTACAGTGCGCTTTGTAAGCTGTATGCCTGAGGACCCTTGAGGTGGTGTTACTTTGGATTCAGGTCCATATCCCCCAAGAGACACAGACTCTGGGGACCCTGGATTAGCCATATTAGAAATAGTGGCTGATTCATAATGCTGGGACAAATACTGTTAGGTGATGCTGATGTCAATTCCAGCCATCTGTCTGTCTGTTGCCTGCTAGAATGTGTTTATTGTAAATAAGTCTAGTATGGGATCTAAGAGTCATTAGATCCCCATTGTTGTTTGTGTTAATTAACTCTGCTATTGTGTGAAGAAGAGTTCTGTGTTGATTTGTGATAATGTTGATTTATGTTAATTAGGTTTCTGGTCACAGGTGTATGTTCAGAGTAATATGAGCAGGAGGTATGCACCTCCTCTTTTACTGTATAAAAGAGCCTGTATTCCTTTCAATAAAAGAGATTCCTGGTTGAACTTACATACAGCCTGCCTGGTGTTTGTTCTGAGCTATCACAACTGGATTTGAAGGACACATAGCAGTAGTTCAATTCCCGGAGCATCGGATGACCGAACCATCAGACGTTGCAATCTGATTCAATAGCCACAGAGGAGTGTCGGGAGAGTGGAACCGAGCGAGCAGGGGCTCGTTACATTGGTGGCAGCGGTGGGATTTGTTCTCCAGTTACTGGGACACTCTAAACCAGCCTGCAGGAGAGCCACTCTGAAAAACTTACTTGAGAGCCGGGAGGGACCGGTGGGATCGTGCTTCCTTGCCGTACACACATCCAAACCATCACTTGGATCCAAGGTCCAGATAGCAGGAGAGGAGAGCTACAGATACCAGCTACCATGGAAGAGGAATTCAAAAGGAGGTTGCGAGAGATGCAGATACAGCACAGAGGACCAGTATCACAGCAGGTCCTGCTAGGATGATTTGATTCTATCCGCTGCGAACTCTGGAAGGAAGCGCTAGCCGTGAGCAGCGAAACCAGGGAAAAGTTCTCCCCTCCATCCATGTAAGGTACTGGTCACAGTATGAAGTGCGAATGCTGTTATTGGGGGAACAGCCGAACCAGGAGTGGACAGCTGAGTTAAGCAGGTTGATCCGGGCAGAAATGATGTTGGACGAGAGCTACAGAGCCCTCCAGTGGTATGTTGCCCAAGTGTGCCCATGGACAGCGGATGACAGCCCCACGGAAGGCTTTGACTACGATGGCCTGGGATTGTTGTTCTGGAGGCTGTCCAGGGACCCTGACTTTGGGAGTGATCGGGAGTGGCGTTTGGAGGAAATAATGGAGCACAGAGAGCGAAGACTGAATGTCTCGGGAGTGCACTGGGCACAGGAAGATTTGGAGTTTCTGGCCGTTCAGGAATGGGAGCTTGAGATGGCCTGCAGACAGCTCCTAGACTCTGCTCAGCAGCAGGGTGGGGCTCCCTTTGCCTTGGACTATCAGGAAATACCAGTTGACAACTCTGAAATCCTGGCTGAAGCATCGACAATGTGGCAGAGTAACAGTGTGCTTTGCCAAGCTGCCTCCGCAGCTATGGATGTGGAGGTCTTATGGCGGATGGAGCAAGTGCTGTCTGACCTTGATGAACCTGTTTCTGCATTGGATGATCTTGGATGGAGGAATGTGCCTGTCCAGCAGAATGCCAGGGAATCGGCAGTGGAAAATATGGAGATTGCTATCCCCAAAGCTGAAGTGCTGACAACAGGGCAGAGCTCTGCTAACCTCTGCCCAGCACTGATAGCATCTTCTGGGTTCCACGGAGAGGAGATTGTGAACCTTTATCCCCAGACACTAGTTGCAGAGACAGGGGATTTGATAGACTTTTCTGCTTAGGAAGAACAACCTGGTGAGCCTCCAGCAGAAGAAGTGCTGTTATTAGGGCCAAACTTCACTGTGCTCTGCCCAGCACCAACAGAAGTATCTGTGGAGTTACAAGGAACAGAGGGTCCAAGATCTCTGCCCTACACCTGCGGCAGTTCCGGAGGCTCAGGGTGAAAAGGAGGTGGTCACTTCCCAGCAGCAGATCAGGATACAGGGGGAGAAGGGAGAGGAGGTGTTTTTCGTCCCTCCCCAACAGTTGGCCAGGGTGGGGGAAGTGGTCTTTCCTCCCCAGCAAAGATCCATGCACCTGGGAGACAGTACCACAGACATATCATCCCAACATCCAGATAAGGGAATGGAAAAGGAAGCAGCCGGCTCACCTCCCCAATGGCAGTTACACAGTTTGGGAGTGGAGGAAGCCAGCCTCCTGCCCCAACGGTTAGCTAGAGCGGAGGATGTGGAGTCCCCAGCAGTAGAGCTGGCAACCGGGCAGAGTGCTACTGGCCTCTGCCCTCAACTAACAGAAGAGGGAGTTCCTGTGGTAGTGGATGGGACTTCAGTCTACACTTGAATACCCCAGGGATGCTGGGTGGTTGGCCCAGATCCCCAAAGGCATGACGGAGTGAGCCCAGTCACCCTGTTTTCTCTCCAGCGGCTGAAAAGACTCCAGGGAGAAGGGCCAGTCCAGGCCTCTCCCCAGCGGCGGGCATGTTCTCTGAGAGAGGCAGAGGTTGGCTGGGTAAGTAATGCTCTGTTTGGGACAATTTATTTGGGGTACTGTGTGGATATCAGCATTGGGGGACTGGAACTATGGACTAACTTTGGAGTCAACACATCTGGGGTCTCTTCCTGTGTTAGTCTCCTGCCGAAAGGGGTGAAATGTGACAGACCTAGCCGGGAGAGAGACTTTTGGAGGGGACTGAATGCTAGCCTCTTGCCGAACGATCGTGCATTTGGGGGAACGGCATTTGGGGGAACGGTGCTCTTTGTGAGCTGTATGCCTGAGGACCCTTGAGGTGGTGTTACTTTGGATTCAGGTCCATATCCCCCCAAGAGACACAGACTCTGGGGACCCTGGATTTGCCATATTAGAAATAGTGGCTGATTCATAATGTTGGGACAAATACTGCTAGGAGATGCTGATGTCAATCCCAGCCACCTGTCTGTCTGTTGCCTGCTAGAATGTGTTTATTGTAAATAAGTCTAGTATGGGATCTAAGAGTCATTAGATCCCCATTGTTGTTTGTGTTAAGTACCTCTGCTATTGTGTGAAGAAGAGTTCTGTTTTGATTTGTGATAATGTTGATTGTGTTTTCTGAGCTACAAGATGGCCAGTCTGGCCTAAAGGTCATGACTGAGTTGTCTAGGCTGTCTAAAGGGATTAGTTAATTAGCCCATGTTAATTAGGTTTCTGGTCACAGGTGTATGTTCAGAGTAGGGATGAGCCGAACACCCCCCTGTTCGGTTCGCACCAGAACATGCAAACAGGAAAAAAGTTTGTTCAAACACACGAACACTGTTAAAGTCTACGAACATGAATAATCAAAAGTGATAATTTAAAAAGCTTATATGCAAGTTATTGTCATAAAAAGTGTTTGCGGACCTGGGTCCTGCCCCAGGGGACATGGATCAATGCAAAAAAAAGTTTCAAAAACGGCCGTTTTTTCGGGAGCAGTGATTTTAATAATGCTTAAAGTGAAACAATAAAAGTGTAATATCCCTTTAAATTTCGTACCTGGGGGGGTGTCTATAGTATGCCTGTAAAGGGACGCATGTTTCCTGTGTTTAGAACAGTCTGACAGCAAAATGAGATTTCAAAGGAAAAAAAGTAATTTAAAACTACTCGTGGCTATTAATGCATTGCCGGTCCGACAATACACATAGAAGTTCATTGATAAAAACGGCATGGGAATTCCCCACAGGGGAACCCCGAACCAAAATTTAAAAAAAAAATGATGTGGGGGGTCCCCCTAAACTCCATACCAGGCCCTTCAGGTCTGGTATGGATATTAAGGGGAACCCTGTGACAAAATTAAAAATAAAACGGCGTGGGGTCCCCCCAAAAATCCATACCAGACCCTTATCCGAGCACGCAACCTGGCAGGCCACAGGAAAAGAGGGGGGAAAAGAGAGCCCCCCCTCCTGAACCGTACCAGGCCACATGCCCTCAACATTGGGAGGGTGCTTTAGGGTATCCCCCCAAAACACCTTGTCCCCATGTTGATGAGGACAAGGGCCTCATCCCCACAACCCTGGCTGGTGGTTGTGGGGGTCTGTGGGTGGGGGCTTATCAGAATATGGAAGCCCCCTTTAACAAGGGGACCCCCAGATCCCGACCCTCCCCCCTGTGTGAAATGGTAAGGGGGTACAAAAGTACCCCTACCATTTCACTAAAAAACTGTCAAAAATGTTAAAAATGACAAGAGACAGTTTTTGACAATTCCTTTATTTAAATGCTTCTTCTATCTTCCTTCGGTTTCTTCCTCCATCTTCTTCTTCTTCTGGTTCTTCTGGCTCTTCTGGTTCTTCCTCTGGTGTTCTTGTCCAGCATCTCCTCCGCGGCGTCTTCTTCGCTTCTTCTCCTCGGGCCACTAGGCATCCATGGCATGGAGGGAGGCTCCAGCTCTACTCTTCTTTTCTTCTTCATCTTTTTCTCTTCTTCATTTTCTTCTCCGGGCCGCTCCGCATCCATGCTGGCATGGAGCGAGGTTCCTGCTGTGTGACGCTTCTCCTCTTCTGACGGTTCTTAAATAACGGGGGGTGGGGCCACCCGGTGACCCCGCCCCACTCTGACGCACGATGACTTGACAGGACTTCCCTGTGGCATCACGGGGAATGCCACAGGGAAGTCCCATCATGTCCCCATGCGTCAGAGGGGGGCGGGGTCACCTGAAGGGCCTGGTACATTTTTTTTTAAATTTTGTCCGGGGTTCCCCTTAATATCCATACCAGACCTGAAGGACCTGGTATGGAATTTAGGGGGACCCCCACGTCATTTTTTTAAAAAATTTTGGCCAGGGTTCCCCTTAATATCCATACCAGACCTGAAGGGCCTAGTATGGAATTTAGGGGGAACCCCCACGTCATTTTTTTTTAAATTCTGGTTCGGGGTCCCCCTGTGGGGAATTCCCATGCCGTTTTTATCAATGAACTTCTATGTGTGTTGTCGGACCGGCAATGCATTAATAGCCGCGAGTAGTTTTAAATGACTTTTTTTCCTTTGAAATCTCATTTTGCTGTCAGACTGTTCTAAACACGGGAAACATGCACCCCTTTACAGGCATACTATAGACACCCCCCAGGTACGAAATTTAAAGGGATATTACACTTTTATTGTTTCACTTTAAGCATTATTAAAATCACTGCTCCCATTTTTAAAACTTTTTTTGCATTGATACATGTCCCCTGGGGTAGGACCCAGGTCCCCAAACACTTTTTATGACAATACCATGCATATAAGCCTTTAAAATTAGCACTTTTGATTTCTCCCATAGACTTTTAAAGGGTGTTCCGCGGCCATCGAATTTTCCGTGAACACCCCAAATTGTTCGCTGTTTGACGAACTTGCGAACAGCCGATGTTCGAGTTGAACATGAGTTCGACTCAAACTCGAAGCTCATCCCTAGTTCAGAGTAATATGAGCAGGAGGTATGCACCTCCTCTTTTACTGTATAAAAGAGCCTGTATTCCTTTCAATAAAAGAGATTCCTGGTTGAACTTACATACAGCCTGCCTGGTGTTTGTTCTGAGCTATCACAACTGGATTTGAACGACACATAGCTGTAGTTCAATTCCCGGAGAATCGGATGACCGAACCATCAGACGTTGCAATCTGATTCAATAGCCACAGAGGAGTGTCGGGAGAGTGGAACCGAACGAGCAGGGGCTCGTTACAGACACTTCTTACTTGTCCAGTGGGCTGCCAATAGTGTAAATAAGGAGGGTCTGGCCAAAGTAAAACACATTACCTGTCCAAAACATCCCCCCCTAAAATCTTTACAATGGGCCATCAGACGGAGTGAAGAATCTGATAAGTGGGCCTTATATTTTAGCCTTTTTTTTTTTTTTTTTTTTCTTTTTTTTTTTTTTAACCACTTCAGCGAATCTTTCCCTAAGAGACGTTGTTTCAACTTTAAAAAATCAAAAACTAGCCCATCTCTTTTTTTCACATCATTGTGGTTAATATACAATTTTATCTTTATTTATTCAAAAACTTCTTAATTAGAAAAGAAATATAAGCGACAAATTCTCCAGCTAAGCAGAAGTTATACATAGTGTTTGTACAAACTACAGTAATGTCTGCTGCTATCTCCCTCCCTCCATCCCCCTCAAACCCCTCCCAACACCCCCCCCCACCTCCACCCCCCCTTCCACCCAAACACACACCACCCGCACAACCTAAATTCTAATTACACCTCGCTAATTCATTCATGCTCCAGCCATAACTTCCATATACTCTTAAATTTCTTTAAATTGCCTCTCCTTCTGTACCAGAATTCCTCCTTGATGATCATATCCTTGACCTCTCTTCTCCATTCTCCTACCGTTGGGGGTTCTTTCGCCTGCCACTTCCGTGCTATAATTTTCCTACCCTGAAACAAACATCTTATAATTGCCGTCTGGGTGTCCTTCAGCATATCATTTTTCTCAAATAAACTCAAAAGGCAGGTTCGGGCCTCCATCACCAGTGATGATCTAAATATTATATTGATTTCCTCCACTAGTTTTTCCCAATATCTATGTAACTTGGGGCATCGCCAGAACATGTGTATCAGGTCACCTCTTCCATCTCCACAACGCTGACAGTTCGCCTCCTGCCTCTTTCCAAACCTAAATAATTTTTCTGGTGTGTAGTAAAGTCTATAAATTAGGTACAGATGGGAGACCCCTTGTGATGGTGACAGAGATACCCTTGGGCCCAATGCTAGATTAAACTTCCATTGTTCCTCTGTTATGGTGCCGATCTCTTCCCCCCATTTAGTTCTCCTCTTGGGCTCTACCTCCCCCTCCTGCCCCGCCTTGATTATACTCCTGTACATTTCTGAAATCAGCCCTCTAGATCCCTTGCTATTTACCAATTTCCGTAGTAAGGGCATTTCACTCCACTCTATCTCTTTGCCCTTAAATTGTGCCTCCAAGGCATGTCTTACCTGCAAGTAGCCAAAGAACAATCTATTGGGCACTGCAAACTCCTCTCTTAACTCCTGGAACAACTTCATCCTCCCTTCTCTATACATCTGTCTCAGACGGTGGATACCCCTCCTATCCCATTCTTCCATTTTCCCCATCACACTGAGCTCCTTCAGATTTTTGTTGTTCCATAACGGGGAAAATTCAGAGAACCCCGAGTATCCTAGTGCAGCCTTTACCATCTTCCAGCTTCTGATCATTAACTGTGTTGTGGGGCAGCTATGTCCAAAGGATTCGGCCTCCACTGCCTCCACCTCTGTAGCATAACTGATGTTACTCCTCCATAAGTTATCTCTTCCTGACCTTTCTTCAGGCACATTACTGCCTTTCATGAACTGTATTTGGGCTGCTAAGAAGTAACTCCAGGGGTCCGGCAGCGCCAGGCCTCCCTCGGCCGCCGCAGCGTTTTCAAACCTATCCTTGCCACACCATTTTTCCAGATTAATTCCCTGAACAGACTATCCAGCCTCCTAAACCAATGCCTTGGAATCCAGACAGGGGAATTCTGTAGTATAAATAAAATTTGTGGCATCCATATCATTTTGATAAGATTACATCTGCCGGCGACCGAGAGAGGAAGACCACCCCACACCCGACTCTTCTGCTTTAATTTTGTCAATAGTGGTACTACATTACCCGTTATGAACTGCCCCGGATCTTTTGTTATATTTACCCCCAGGTATCTCATCTGGTTTACAATTTTTATCGAATTCACCTCGCTAGGGAGAGGATTTACCAGGGGATCTATCGGCAATAAAGCCGATTTATCCCAGTTAATCTTCAAACCCGAGAAATGTCCGAATTCTTTAATTAGCTTCATGGCTGCTAGCAAGGAGGTTTGTGTATCTCCCAGGAATAACAGGATATCGTCGGCATACATAGCGACTTTCTCCTCTGCACCCCTACTTTTGAAGCCCTGAATTTCTTGTGACGTTCTCAGAGCAATTGCCAAGGGCTCCAGTGCGAGGGCGAAGAGCAGGGGCGACAATGGGCACCCCTGTCTCGTCCCCCTCCCCAACCGGAACCACTCCGAGCACTCACCATTAACTCTGACTCTAGCTTTCGGGCTATCATATAGTAGCCTCAGCCATTTCACAAAGCTAGGGCCAAATTTAAACTCTGCCAGTACCTTCCACAGGTAGTGCCACTCAAGGCTATCAAATGCCTTAACCGCATCTAGAGATAGAATAGCCCTGTTGCCCCCCTTCTCCATAGGTACTTGTATGTTACTGTACATTCGCCTAATATTCATACTCACCGATCTATCCGGAATAAAACCGGTTTGATCCGCGTGTATTACTCTAGGAATTATTTTTTTTAACCTATTTGCTAAAACTTTAGCCAGAATCTTGACATCCGTACATAAAAGTGAGATTGGTCTGTATGAGGCAGCGTCTAACGGGTTCTTCCCCTCTTTTAACAAAATTATGATCGTAGCTTCTGTCATAGACATGGGTAATTTACCTTCCATCACGGCCCCATTCAAAACCTCTGCTAGTTGTGGAAGCAAAACTTCCCCATATTTTTTATACAGTTCTGCAGGCAAACCATCAGGTCCTGGCGCTTTTTGATTCGCCATTTCCTTTACCACACTTTGTATCTCCACCAGTGTCAGTGGGGCGTCCAGGGTATCTCTTTCCTCTCTGGCTAGAGGAGCAATATTGAGTCTTTCAAAAAACTCCCACATCTCCCCTTCTACATCTAACTGAGGGGCCTTATACAGATCTTCATAGTAAACTTTGAACACCTCCACCATACCGGGGGTGTGCCTTATAATACACCCGTCTCTATCCCACACTGCCGGTATCGTGGAGGAGGGGCCGTTTGCCCTAGCTATTAATGCCAAAGTTCTACCCACCATTTCCCCTTCACAGAAAAAATTCTGTTTCTGAAACATTCTACTCTTTTCCTCTTTCTCCAGGATTAATTTTCTATATTCCTCCTGGCCCTCTACCCAAGCCTCATATCTGACTGTGGTAGGCTCCTCCAGATATCTAGCTTCTGCCACCTTCACCATTTCCCTTATTCTTTGTTCCTTAACTTGTGCTTTCTTCTTGACATAGGAGATTTTCTGTACAAGAACCCCTCTAAGGAATGCCTTCAAAGCATCCCAAGTGGTACCTATCGGGGCAGACCCTTGATTCAGGTTTATGAACTCTTTCAGGTTACTGATGATCCCTCCATCATCCTCAATCACTTCAAGCCAGAAGGGGTTCAATTTCCACTCCCCTCGTCCAGTGTTCCACCCTGTTTTCACTGAAAAAACCACTGGAGAATGATCTGAGAGCCCCCTAAGATCATAATCTATCTCTTCCACCATTTTCAGAGCTTCCTCGTTACAGAGCACCAAATCTATTCTGGAGAGGGTGGCATGCGTCCTTGAGTGGCATGAATATTGCCTCACACCTGGATGCCTCCTCCTCCAGACATCCACCCAACCCACTTCCTCACAAAATTGGAGAAGCGGGCCCCTAGATATCCCTCCAGGAACCAGCCCTGTCGGGAATCTATCTAATCGATTATCCATAGCCATGTTGAAATCCCCCATTACTATGACCGGTACCCCTGGTTTATCCGCTGTAAAATTTATCAGTTTGTTAAGTATCTCTGTTTTAAATGGTGGGGGAATATATACACCCGCCAGAATACAATCCCGCCCCTCAATACTACAGTAGAGGAAAACGTACCGACCATACTTGTCCAGTTTGCTCTGTCTACAGGTGTTTATCAGCACACTCACTCCTCTTGAATACGAGGAATAAGTTGAGTGGAACTGCTCTTGGTAGCCCCTATTCCTTAGAATGTTGACCGAACCCCTGTCTAAATGGGTTTCCTGGAGGCAGAGTATCCTGACATCCCTTATTCTGGCCATAGAGAAAATTGCTTGTTTCTTGCATACATCTTTCACCCCCCGCACGTTCCACGAACATACCTTCACACAATTAACTGTTCCTAACATTATCCTCGTATCTATTTTTGTGCCTACCATCACCTGTTCCTATATCTTAATTCTAAAAAATACTTAGATTCCAACACTGTTGTGAATAATTTTTGTAAAATTTTGGTGCTATTACTTTTTGTGTAACTTCAGTGCCACACCTGTTTAACTCTAAATAATACTCAATTTCCAACACTGTTATAAATAATTCTTGGAATTTTGGTGCTATTACTTTTTCACTCCACTCTACCCCCCTATCCCCCCCCAAACTCACACATCCTCGCCCCCACACCCTCCCAGCCCTCCCAACCCCCCACCTCCCCCCCCCTGCTCCATCTAAACCCTCCCCCCTCCCCCACTGACCCAATCATGGGCCCTTCCCACTGAGCTTCCAAAGTGACCGTGATTAACTCTTTAGACCTAGGTGAACCACCTTCCTCCTCTTGCGTTGCAACCCGAACCTTTATAAGGGGGGATTACCCCCAGCGTACTTAATACGTGTAAACACCAACAGGAAAGAGAAGAGAGAGAGAAAAAAAAAAACATTTCTTTGTTTTGTCTCTCCCCTCCCCCCCCATGGCTGCTTCTCCCTAAAACCCACACCATTGAACCATATATCTCTACTTATACCAACTGTGAAAAGGATAGGAGGGGAAAAAAGAAAGAGGGGGAGGGGGGGGAGAAGGGAGGGAGGCGAGAAAAAGAGAAAGGAAAAAAAAAAAAAGGGGGCAAAAAGAAAAAGCCCCGAGTTCCGATCTCCTACGCCCTCCCCCCCTCTCCCCGGATCCCCTCACCTGGCCGCGGCCTTCCCTCATACCCCTCTAACAATGAAGACACTTCTGCTGGGTCATTAAAAAATTTCACCTCTCCATTTGCTATTACCCGTAAACGAGCTGGGTACAGCAGCGCATATCTGAGTCCATGCCGCTGTAAGTTTCGCTTACATTCTACAAACTTCGCCCTCTGTCTCTGCAGTTCAGGAGAAAAATCTGGATACAAAGATATTCTTGCACCATTATACAAAATATTTTTCATCTCCCTCGCTTTCTGGAGAATAGTCACTTTATCTCTGAAAAACAGAATTTTAACAATGAGTGGCCTTGGCTGACCCCCTGGATGTGGGACCCTCTGGGCAATTCTGTGTGCTCGCTCAATAGCAAACATTTTGGAGAAAGCGTCTTTGCCAAACATGTCCCTGAACCATCCCTCCATGAATTCTACAGGGTTGTTGCCCTCACTCTTTTCGGGGAGACCCAGGACCCTCACGTTCTTCCTGCGTGCTCTGTTCTCGTATTCATCAATTTTCTGGAGGCATGTGTCTAGCTGTACCTTCATCTTCTTAACCTCCTGTCTCAGTGGGTTCACATCGTCCTCCACCTGACTGAGCCTCTCTTCTAAAGCAGTGGTACGGGCGCATACCTCTTGCATATCCTTTTTCAATATGACCAGGTCATCTCTAATTCCTCTAAGTTGGTCTGATAGATCCGACAACGTGGTCTTGCAAACATTAATTGCTAGAAGGATATCCTTCAGGGATGGTTCCTGCTCTGCCTCCTTATCCTTTATTGCTTCATGGCCCAGGCCACTCAGGCCACTCTCCTTTACCAAACATGTCTGCAATGCCGATTCGGTTACTGAAGGTATACAGATTTCAGCTGGACCTTGGCTCTTCCTCCCCCCAGGGTGATTCAACTGTACCGCTTGGAGTTGTGCACCCCCCTGGTTTCCCTTTTTTGGTGTGCTATTTGGTGTATGGGCAAATCGCTCCAATTTAGCGGCCGCTCCCTGGGCTACTTTTTCCTTAGGGCCTCGCAAATTATGCGCTCCCTCCTGTGCTGCGGCCTCCTCTGACCCTTTTTTCCTGGTCATCTTATCCACCCTCACCCCTTAAACTTTTAGGGGCAAAGGTTTGTACCACCTATTCAATTGCTGTCAACTTTTTTCTTCCTAGGTAAACCAGTGGTCTGCTGATACCCCAAGGGGGAAAACCGCCTCCAGAAACCGGCTCCAGAAAGTTCAACCAGGCCCTGAGATAGTAGCGCTAGACAGTAAGATCACTTTGCACCTTACAACTCCCTCTTCAGCCTTTGAAATGCTCCTTCCAATACATCATAGTAAAAAGACTCACCGGGAGATGACACTACAGGAGGGTTCCCCAGGCTCACGTTCGTTAGGGGTGAAACAGACAGGTTACCTCAGATGTGCAGCGCTCTGTGTAGCTGGACAATCTTTCTTCCTCCTGTCATGTAAACCGCTGACCAGCGGTATCCACCTGTGTGCTGGCAGCCAGCGCGAGTGCTCAAATGAGGGGTCCGGTGCGGTTCTTAAACCCCTGTCTCCAGGAGAGCCACGGCTTTGGCTAAATCATGAGCCAGCTGCTTACTCCCTGTCTCCTCCACCCTCCGGCCGTCATACACATGGGGAAAGCCACTTCGGCATCCCGAACATCCGGCGTGGGTGGCGGGCGGGCGTCGGGAGGAACAGCTGATAGCGGCTAGGTCCGGGTTCTCAACGCCCTCCCCTCCTCCTCAGCCTCCGGTCACGCCCATCCCCCACCCCGGGAAGCATATTTTAGCCTTTAAATACTCCTTAAAATAAATGTTATACTGATGTTGGCCAAGAATGTTTGTGTCTAATCTGCTTGCAATGTTTATGTGCAAAATGACAAATTTTTTGTTCTTGTTTGACTCCACAGTTTCCTTCAACGCCACAGGAATAGCAGACTGTGGCATCCCAGTTTGGCCAGCGTTGGGACTTTCCTAACTGTGGAGGTGCAATCGATGGGAGGCATGTCCACATCATCCCCCCACCCCATTCGGGGTCATACTATTATAATTACAAGGGGGTTTAATAGTATTGTGTTGATGGCGGTGGTGTCGGCGACATATGATTTTTTATATGTGGACATGGGGAGGAATGGCCGGATGTCAGATGGTGGAGTCTTTGCCTTGACTGAGTTCTACCGACGTCTCGAGAGTGGTGGCTTGGGATTGCGTGGGGGAGAACGTGGAAGGACTGCCATTTGTCTTTGTTGCAGATGAGGCATTCGGTCTGGGTGACCACGTGATGAGGCCATTCCCCCAGAGGACCCTCACCCCGGAGCAGAGGGTTTTTAATTACCGGCTGGCCAGAGCCAGAAGAGTCATGGAGAATGCCTTTGGGATCCTGGCCAGCAGGTTCCGCCTATTTCAAACAGCCATAAATATGGCGGAATACAAACGAAACCATATCATTCTGTGTTGCTGCATCCTGCACAATTTTTTAAAAAGACATAATGCAAGTTATGTTGCCTCTGTTGGGCCTGAGGACGGACTTTCAGAAACTCCAATGACGGTCCTGGAAGATGGCCATCCTGGCTTGAACCCCCAAAGCGCCCGTGAAGTGCGAGAAAAATATGTTGAATATTTTATGGGTAGGGGGGCCATCGCTATATCTCTTTTATCAGATCAAATCTTGATTTTCATTTACTGCTTGGGTTTATTTTTGCTGTCTCCTAGGTTCTCCTAGTGCCCTTGCAGTTTCCATTATTAAATAACACCCATTGTCACTGTAAACACCAACTTAACACAAAAAATGGTATTGATCATTGAAAGAAGAAGCCACACATTGTTGAGTATAAAACCTTTTACTCTGTGCACATTCACATGTGCATTTTATAAAACATTTGGCGGTAAAAAACACACTTTTTTTTTTCAAAGTTTTACCTTGAAATTTCTGAAAAAATACAGAAACAGGCATGTTTACAAACATAAGATACACAACTCTGGAACTTACAAAGTTCAACATTGCAAAAAAGAAGGCAATATCAGACATTTTATAGTGTGAAAAAGGTCTTGATCTTGCCTTCATCAGATGGGGTGAAGTCACCCCTGTAAAAGCCAAATTTATAAGATGCACACAAATTGTGAGTCAAAATGTGAATTTTCTTTCTGATCCCATACCTAATGTCCACATGTGCTATCTCCCATCATGGGGGATCAAAGGACGTGTTTTGGGGGTGCAACCACTTCCTCTCACCTACTAGAGTTTTGGGAGGAAGGGGTTGCACCCACAAAACACGTACATTGAAATCCCCTGATGGCAGATAGCACATGTTGACACACTGTGCGCATCTTCCAAATTTGGCTTTTAAACTGTAATAAAACTTTAGATAAAATTATTGTAAAAAAAAAAAAAATTCCAGGAATCTTTTTAGGATTTAAATTTTCCCTAGTACATCAATCATTTTCTTCATTCTTTGTTCAATCTCCTTGGTTTTTTTATTTGATAATGTCCAAATCACGACTACAAAACATGATTTCCTGGATCATCCGTTGTGCACTGTCACTGGTGAAATCACTGGATTTTGGTACCACAACCTGAACATCACCTAAAATAAAAATACACATCATGTATTATAAATATGCAGGCATACATCTATTACCTAAATCTGTGGTGTCCGACACTGACCTGTTGTGGTGATAATCTCCACCACATCTCCTTCCTCCACATACTCAGGTTGTGACCTTTGTTCCCCTTCTTCAGGAGGTGGGGGGGGTCCCTGGTGTCCTTATATTTTCAGAGTCTTTGCTCCCCTATGAGAATGAAACAAAAGGTATACTTAGCACACAGATATTTGAGTCCAGAAATAGGAATATGAAACATTGCTTGGAAGTGGGGTACAATTGTCTGTTTTGGCAGAGTTCCAAGCTGAAGACATTATTTTTCCCTTACCAAAGCTGGAATACTTACCTTTTTTGGACAAGTTTCACACATGTAGACACCCCAAGTATCCACTGGAGTACCTGTGTGGGACACCCTAAAAAGTTTGTTCTTGTGTCCCAAACTAGTGCTTTTTCATACACAGGAAGACCTTAGCCAGGACAGGGCCCAGCCTCACCCAATCCCAGGTGCCTCCCCTCCACCTTCCAACCAAAAGGCCCAGGAAGGGGAGGAATGTGGAGGAGCCAGCACTTGTCCTCATTAAGGAGGCTAATGATGCCCCAAAAGTCCCCCTCGATTCTGGAGAGGCCAATGGCTACTATCTAGCCTCAAATATGCAGAAAAAGGAGGAGGGCCAATGCCTCAACTGTGAAAAGATTTTTTTTGAGGCCATTCACAAGTGGTTGAGGAGGCAAATGACCAATGATGTCCACTTATGTACGCTCACCCATCCTCCTCCTCCTCCTGCCACAAGTCCACCTCCAGAGCCACAGCCTGCAGGAAAGGCAGCAGGGAAGGCTGCAGGGCAGTGTGGAGGGAAGGCTGCAGCGAAGAGAAGAAAGTGATTGCCTGGGTTCAGTCTGGTCTGACAGAAGACTCAGGCTGTTTTAGTACCATGTCATCTGCTGCTGTTCCTGATTTCTGTGAGTCCTTGACCAGATTGTGCTCCCTTCTATATGGACTTCTCAAGCTACCAATTTTTTTATCCACAGAATTGATGTCTGCCCTGAGGGCCAAAGGCTTCGCAAATTCCATCTGTTTCTCCAGCATTGCCTTCTCTCTTTATTTTGTTATTATGAGCCAGAATAAATGGAGATTTTTTTATATGAAAATATTTGCCGATTTTTTTTGGTGAGTAAGCAGGTACATTTCAAAAATACAATGTCAAATTACCAAGGGACACCAAGCAACCTACATGAGGTTTACAAATACAAGATAATAATGGTGTTGTGGAAACGTGACATACAAAAAAAATAAAAATATGGTGATGACTATAAAATAATAAAAACAAAAAAATATAACAGGAGATCTTGATGAAAAAAAAACATTATGGAGATCTGGCTTTAAAAACAAAAAAGATTAGTCAGGAGATCACGAGAAATAATAAAGAAATACATTTGTGAGAACTCTGTGTGAATATGAGCAGCAAAACAACTTCATTCTTCTAGCATTATAAAGAAGAAGAGAATGCGCTGCATTGAAAGATTTAAAAATTTGCAGTGTAATGAATGTGCCATCTCCATTACGAACAGTCATTTTACCTGACTGAGCGGCTCCGTCTCGTACTTGATTCTGAGCATACGTTTTTCTGCGCGTCGGAATTGCATACACACGAACGGAATTTCTGATAGAAACTTTTTCCGTCGGGAAAATTGAGAACATGCTCTCAATCTTTTGCTGGCGGAAATTCGTCCAGCAAAAGTCAGATGGAGCAGACACATGGTCGCATTTTCCGACCAAAAGCTCTCATCGGTCTTTTGCTGGCCGAATTTCCGATCGTGTGTACGTGGCATTAGTGTATACATATGGTTTCTTGCTGTAAGAATTTGATCTAGATAGATCAAAGATAGATTATAGTCATTAGAGGGTGGTAAGATTGTAAGCACAAACAACAGTTGATGACCTAAACATGGATGCTTAAATTTCCCAAGTGCGCATGTTTTTGTAAATAGAGGAAATAGAGAGGTACAGTTAGAAACATTTATTGCCAACTTGCCAATTAGTCAAAAATATTCAAAATTAACTAATATTGATTAGTCTGAGGAGTCTAGTGCAGTCTGCTGGCTTTTGTAGGCAAGAGAATAATTGTCAGATTCAGTAAATCAGTCAGATCAGGCTATAGACATCTAATTTCCGTTAATGCTTACACTTCACCCATGAAACTGTAGAATAGTCCTAGATGATGCGGTAAGTGGCACCATTATACTGACTTTTATGGGTGATTTATTGTATTTTAATATTCCACGAGTAATGAGAGAGTGAGGGAATTAATCTTTCTGTTTCATTTCACAAAGATATCCTACTTCAATAAAAGCTGGGCTAGGGGACTATACAAGAGTTGAATACTTACAGTATATGTTTTCTGTATTTATGTGTTTGTGTATGCTGAACACTTTTTCATTTAAAATATATCCAGGTTATTTATTTAGAGCCATTTTCTTATGAAATGATAAACTGCAATTGCTTTTTTATTATACCTCTGCTGGTACTTATATTAACAATATTCTCTGAGTTGCAGTATCTAAAACATTTAGTCCAGTGTTCTGTTTTATTGTAACACAAATGCTACTTTGAAATCATTCAATTTTACACCATATGACTAAGCAGTGATACATCTTTATTAACCTTGTTACACAAGGAATAGACAGTATTTATTTTGAATTCAAGCTTTTAGATATTTTAAATATTAATGAATGGTCTCTTTAGTAGTCAGCATAAATATGATTTACATTAGTACAAGGAATATTCACTGAGTGCCTCTGATGTCAGCTATTCAGTGCAGCACTGTCTCACATCATGTCCTGAGGTCACTGACAATTTTGACCTTTTTTTGTGCATAGATTCTGTGCTTTCAAAAGCTCTTATGAATTGATTTGAAATTTTGACTCTTCCCTTTATGAGGCAGTAAAATTGATAATTATTCAGATGGGAACTGAGTGCTTAGTGAAAAATCAATTCCACCAGCTCTCTGCTGCGTATTAAATTACTTCCAAGCCTGCTGGCCTGAACGAATGGCCTGGGTATAACAGCAGGGAGGAGGAATAATGTGAAGGCTGTGCTGTCCACATCTAATAGCCTGAAGGGATCGCATTTTAGACTAAAGGAGTGGACCGGTGGGGGGTGATTATCAATAATGATGGTGCTCATTGATCATATGTTTACATTACGTATCTGTTACCTTATAAATCAGCCTTGAATAGAAACAGAACCCAAGGCCATGGTCCTTACCAGAGGGACATTGTATTAAATTATTCTCGTTTTCACACTCAGATGAAAAGTGAGCCATTGATTATTCATTGGCTGCCCATTAAGTGATGTTTTTGTAAATGATTTGTCTATCAGGCACTATAATTAACAAGCTAGCTGCTTTATAACTAGGGGTTTCAGTTTTCAAGACATCTGTGTAGGTTACATAAAGCCAGTGCCTATTAAAATGAAAGCATTACAAATTGCTTAATAGCTATGACAATCTAGAAGTTATCGACTAATTTCCAGTTAAAGAGGGTTTATCCTTTATAGAAAATAAAGTGAAACAATAAATCCATTGTCTGATTTACTCACATATATCACACAATTTGTGATTTATGCTAGGTAAGTGTAGTGAGATTGGTTATACTGTATAATTCAAAACTAAACTGTTCTACCATGCAATGGATATTGATATTATAAGTTATCTAGTATGTTATTTAGTATAATGTAGATCTTACAGCTTACAGTCAAAGGGCATAGCTGCAATAGGCCGCTAAAAAGACACCTTGAAATCATGCAGTCTATAAGAAATACATCAGAATTAGCTATTCTCAGAAAAAATCTTTGTCTACTTCTTTTTCTGAATAAAACTGACCAAAATTATTGAACTAAATGCTGCAGCATTTTTGCTCCAGTGACTTCTATCTATTTAAATAATGTTTGTTACTCTACCCATAGTACTTGGTCTACTGAAAAAAACACTTGCACATACAAAAATGAATACATCTAATACCATAAATGTTTCTACACAGTCTATCAGAGACCATTTTAATAGTCCAATATAATTATTATTTCCCTTTGAATTCAGCTGTATGATACATTTCTGCAGTCCCCAGGCACAGAGCAGTATCAAGCTGTCTGACCAGCATGTTTGTGTCAGGATCTCAAATGCTATGGACACATCAAGCTGATGGGAAGCCATCTGGAGTCACTGGTGACTTTAATGCAATGTACACACGGTCGGATTTTCCAACGGAAAATGTGTGATAGGACCTTGCTGTCGGAAATTCTGACCTTGTGTGGGCTCCATCACACATTTTCCATCGGAATTTCCGACACACAAAGTTTGAGAGCTTGCTATAAAATTTTCTGACAACAAAATTCCAATCGTGTGTACACAAATCCGACGCACAAAGTGCCACGCATGCTCAGAATAAATTAAGATGGCCACACTGTTTTTGAATTGTGAGAGCGAGTAAGGCAAGAAAATCACCTGCCCTCTGTCACACTGAGGGGTGGATCAGGGGAATAGGTGGCAGGTAAATAATATACATAATGTAAGGTATGGAAAAAGGCTCTAGATTTATACCTACAGCAACCACCTTTCATGTATGCCTTAGTTCTAATCTTTCCTCACTCAAAACTAGAAAAAAATGTTTTTGGCTTTATGTACACTTTTATGCCGCGTACACACGAGCGGACTTTCCGGCATACTTGGTCCGGCATACCAGAGTCCGTCAGACAATTCGATCGTGTGTGGGCTCCAGCTGACTTTTTTTTTCAAAAGTTTGACGGACCTAGAAATTAAACATGTTTCAAATCTGTCCGACGGACTCGAGTCCGGTCAAAAAGTCCGCTCGTCTGTATGCTAGTCCGACGAACAAAAACCGACGCTAGGGCAGCTATTGGCTACTGGCTATGAACTTCCTTGTTTTAGTCCGGTCGTACGTCATCATGTACGAATCCATCGGACTTTGGTTGATCGTGTGTAGGCAAGTCCGTTTATTCGGAAAGTCCGTCGTAAAGTCCGTCGAAAAGTCCACCGGACAAAGTCTGCCATAAAGTCCGCTCGTGTGTATGCGGCATAAGGAAAACTTGTCCCACTCTTATTGTAAGTTGCTTGTTCTTTTTGTCCTGTAACCATTGTTGTAAATTGGAGTTTACATCTTGAGAGAATCAAGTATCACATTCAGTCTGTGTACACACATAACCGCGATCATGATTACTAACCATGGCAACAGAATAGCCAAACACTGCTACAAATTCTGGAACGTTACTCACCCAACTCTAACCCTGAAGAAGTCATGTGAGCTGTGACGCGTCGTGCGGAGTCGGGTGATGTAAATAATATCTTTATATCAAGTGCTTACACCCTTCAGTGGGTGTCTTCTATTCAAACATGAGTGTAATATTTGTTTTAAATAAAATAGTCCTTTTACAGTTTTATACTATGGGAGAACTTTTTTTATTTATATGAGTATTACCATTGGAGATGTTTTGGAAAGGAGCAGAAGTGGAGATGTATGTATAGTTTATAATTACTGTGCTGTCCTAAAAACATGTGATCCGAAATAAGTGATTGAAAACAAGAAATAATAAATGTGAATAGCTGCGACTTGGCTACGAGATACAAACATCAATAAACAATTTTCCAATATCAAGCCATGCTTTAGACTAAACAAGTGACACATATGTTACTGTGACATTATATACACAAAACAGTAAAAAATTACTAATCAAATGATAATTGATTGATAGTCCATTTAAATTAATATTCAATATCCTCAATGTGATTATCACACACAGCACCCAAGAATAGTGATAAAAGAAAAAGATCTGTCTTCCACCTCCACACAGACTGCCGCTTACCAGCTCCAATGGATATCTTAATTATAGGTGATCGTATACACCTATGGCTTGATAACCAGCCAGGGTCTTTAGTTGATTCACGATAGTGATCTCAGCGCTTTTACATGAGTATGTAGCCCAATCAGGAGGTTAATGCCAGATGTTTCCCAAAAAAGAATAATATAGAAGCTTTCATAGTGTAAAACAGTATGGTATTTATTATATAAAAAAAGATAACAGGTATTGCACTTACATTAAAATAAAAGTTTGTATGCAGAATGTGTGCATCAAAGCAGAGTAAAAAGGTAAATCTGCCCGGCTCTCTATAACTGCCCATGGCTCCGGGACTTCCATGTATCGCGGCGACATCAGCACGTCGCTCCTCCCTACGTATTTTGTCACACCTGACATCGTCCTGGGGCATGGGCGGCATGCTGATTCACCGCTATATATATCAATCCAATACGTGACCAAACCTCGCTCTGAGCTTTGGAAAACGTTGATCGGGATCAGCCATATTGGAAATGGGCTTGTGCCCATAGTGAATGGTGCCAATTTAAAAGCAAAAAAGGAAAACTTAAAAAAGTGACAATTTTTTTATAATAGTTAGACTGTCATCCAATCCAGTATATGATACTTGAGATAAAAAAAATTACCAGTCTGAATTTGCTGGAACGTACTGCCCAAGGTATATCAAAATTAGAGTGTGTATGGATAGAGTCAAGATGGCAGCGTTATTAAAGACATAGCTTGTCAGTACTTAAGGAAATCCTCCCAGAGATCACATACATTGGAGAATTGAATTAATCCCCAATATTGACTCAGATATTATAAAGTCCAATGCTGGGCTACCTAAAATTAATCTGTGTAGCATGGATATGCCTAAAATCTACTGACTGGGGACACCACTACTCAAAAACAACAGTGGCCTCCCAGTGGTCAGAAAGTAGCATATATTTGTAATATGAAAGGCAATAGCCTAAAGGTTGTCAAAAGATCATCCTCCCATCATGGCTAACGGGGGGCGACCGCTCTATCGATACAATAGCTTTTACTCTATTTTAGAAATCAATACAGCATACAGTTGTTTTGATCCAAATACCGGAAACTGGGGAGATGTTATTTATGGGAACACTTTTAACCTAAGCATAGTGGCATCTAGTCATCAGTATGAGTAAAGAGACAGAAATTTATTCTGAATCTAGCATTATCTTAGTAAGTAGACCGGGATAGGTGTGCAATATCTTATAATGGTGGAAGGAAATGAAGGCGCCACAACATTCTTGCTGTCTAGACTTATGGATATAGTCAGTTGAGCATTAATGCTTGATAATTACATTGTACATAATCTCACTACTTATGGCATATTTTAAAAACCAAAATGGTGGGATAAACTTAAATTAAGTAAATAGCAGGCTAATTGCAGTTGTCCATATGTGGATGCAATCAGTCGCGCCTACATTATATTACCTAAATATAGAGCTGCTTACATATATCCCTAGATAGGTGTAAATGATGTTAATACTATGTTGCTAGTACCAAGTATTAAGTGAATAGTATTTACACATGTGATATGTTCCAATAAAAACTTAGCTCACCCCTCATCTGAAAAGCGAGAAAGAAAACAATAACCCATGCTAAAAAGGAAAAAGGCCAAACTTAACCAGGGATATTCGATATGTGAGTACAGTTTCTGATACGTTGTTGTCAAAAGCCCAGATCGAGTTTACAATGTCAATATATGTATCAGGAGTTATTGATAAAAGCATTCACATCCACATCAATATTGAGGCCAAAAGGGGTGTAACACCGTAATCTGTGAAGCCATGCCATTTCCTAACCTAGATAGCCCTCTGATGAAGGCCCTACCCCTTCAATGGGCACAAAATTTATCTATGCCAATTAATAAAGTATTAGAGGGAAACTAGTTGTGATGAGTGGCGTAATGCTTGGCTACTGAATGGTGTTTAAAACTATTTCTGATATTAGTAACGTGTTCCCCCAAGTGAATCTGCATGGTGCCTTTGGTCCTACTACTCCCACCGTAAAGCAAGTAATGAAAGGTTCAATGCTATGCTCCGCTGATGTACTGGTTGATATAAATCTGTCAGTTTTCTTTTTTTACTTTTTACTGATGATACCCTGTTAGATTTAGAAAAAAAGGCCAGTTTTTTAGGGTCTACTACATTGGGGACAATTTTATCTCTAAGTGAGGGGATGCCCTTAAAAATCACTTGGGGTTTGGGGGGAAGAAATATCATAATGATCCGATCATTTCCCAATATATACCAATGCTTGCGTATGATGTTCCTAATTTGGTAATGTTGGGTAGGAAATGTAGTGATAAAAGGTACTGAAAATGCTTTGTCCTTATCTCCCTGATCACTTTTCTCCTTCAACAGAATAGCTCTCTCCATTGTCCCCACCTGTTCGATAACCCCCTCCAAAGTTTCAGCAACATAACCTTTTTCAACTAGTCTCCCCCTAAGAATCTGTGCTTGAACCTTATAGTCACTAAGTTCTGTGCAGTGCGTCTCATTCTTTTAAACTGACTCCTGGGTAATGATTTGAGCCAGGTGTCATGATGACAACTATCAAGAGGCATAAAGGCATTTCTCTTGGTTGCTTTGAAATGAGTGATGGTGTTAAACATCTCCCCTCTTTTAGATATAGTCAAATCCAAAAAGTTGATTTCTTCTTGGCTCACATGGTATGTAAATTTTATTCCCCTCTGATTGTTGTTAAGCATGACAAAAAAACTCCTCCAACTGTGGTTTAGTATCCTCCCATAAAAACAGTACATCATGGATATACCTGCCCCAAAATGTTAAGAACGGACTTCGATCAGTGAATACCACCTCTTCTTCCCACTTCACCATGAATAAATTTGCTAGGCTCGGGCGTATTTAGCCCCCATAGCCACACTACGTTTCTGGCCATAAAAGTTGTTATTAGTTGTTATAAGGTTATTGTATCGATAGAGAGGTTCCCCCCCCCCCCCATTAGCCATGATGGGAGGATGATCTTTTGACAACCTTTAGGCTATTGCCTTTCATATTAAAAATATATGCTACTTTTTGACCACTGGGGGCCACAGTTGTATTTGAGTAGTGGTGTCCCCAGTCAGTAGATTTTAGGCTTATCCATGCTACACGGATTAATTTTATGTAGCCCAGCCTTGGACTTTATAATATCTGAGTCGATATTAGGGATTCATTCAATTCTCCAATGTATGTGATCTCTAGAAGGATTTGCTTCAGTACTGACAAGCTATGTCTTTACGAATGCTGCCATATACACTCTTGATCACATGGGGGTATCTTTCAGGAATGATGGAGTTTGTTGGACAAGTGGTTGAAGAAAAAAATCAACTTCCTGAGATTCCTAGTTTCCAGGAAAAATAGTAAACTTGCTCGCCTGGATGGGGAGATTAAATTACTTCTGTACAAAGAAAATGAGGAGTATAAGGACAAAACCAATTATTTGCTGAAAACTTTGGAAAAGGAAGAGAGAGAGCAAAAAATAAAAAAGGAAGAAAAACAATAGGGATTTTGGTGATTATCAAGCGAGTATGGTATTTGAATGGCAGAACAACAACAAGACTGCAGAACAACAAGCCAAACCAGATTCCAAAATGGAGGCTATTATGCAGGGTGAAACTTTGGGACAGAAAGCTACAGCAACAGTTCAACATTTTCCCACTCCTGATGAGAACTATAGATCCCCAATGAAGAATCCCCAGAATTCTGGCAAGTTCCAGAAAAAAGGTAGACGCCCCTACCACCAGTCAACCTTTAGAGGAAATAGAAATGGGAGAGGGGGGCAACAATCTAAAAATTCAGGGTGGGGTTATCCACCCCCCTAGACACAATGCCAACTATGACCAAGGGTTTGCTTATCAGTCCCATCAAGCACAATATTTACCCTATGGCAGAGATTCTCCCCTCCTAACAAGAGGTTACTATACAAACAGGCATTCTAATAATGATTATGGATCACAATATAATTATGACCATAATCAACATAATAGAAGCCAACAAGACAGAGGTAGAAATTACTCAGAAAATGAATACAATATTGTCATGGTTATGCAATAGAGTTTCTCTGTCAGCTAACCTGTCTCCATCTGTTCATCTCTAAAGACCAGCTGCCTCTCACCTGGCTGGTTTTATAACCTCTCCTCTAAGCATGACCCCACCCCAGGCCCTATCAGGGAACCCTATATTAACCTGTGCACTGCAAGCCAGCAGTGCTGATCAACTATTGTGTGTTAGCCTCCGTGTGTACTTGCTGTGTTTCCTATGTCTGATTCCAGTTACCGACTTTGGCCTGTTCTTAACTATTCCTGTCTGCTCATGACCCTGACCTTTGACGTGTCCCCGACCTTCCGTTTGCCTGTGACCCTGAACCTTGGCGTGAACTCTGTTGTCCTTGTCTGCTTGTGGCCCCGACCTTGGCTTGTCCCTTACTTTCCTTGTTGTTCCAGCCTGCTGCCTCCTTCCTCTTCTCCTGTAGTCTACCGTGAGCGTGAGCTGTGAGACCCTGGGGGCCGCGACCTGGAGCCAGACTGCAGCGCAGTCCATCCTCACCACTAGAGGCTCTGGTGAACACCTGCTGGCTCTTAGACTCTGCGGCCTGGGGAATCTATGCTCTAGCTCCCAGTGGGATCTGTGTCAGTGATCCAGTAGACCTGCTTCCTAAACCTCCCAGGGTTCAATCCGCAGTAGTCAGTCCTAGGGTCCACTATCTTAGCGGTGCACTTCTGACTCCTACAGAGAGCATCTATCACCTAGCCTCAAGGTGACCTGACAGTTTGATCAGCCATGGACCCGGCTGATGTGCCACTACCCGCAGATGATCCGTTGCAGGGCCTAGTTCGCAGACTTGAGACCCAGGAATTGCATCAGATCCAGGTGATTCGATTCCTTCATGATTTGGCATCCCGCTTTGAACAGGTTTAGGCCTCATTAGGACCCCCGGTTCAACAACCTCAACCTATATCTGCTGCTGCACCTATCACACCAGTCCCAGTCACACATTCATTACAACTGCCAGCTCTGGCCCATTTCTCTGGGGACTCCAAGGCTTGCAGGGGGTTCATTAGCCAGTGCACGATTCATTTTGAACTTCAGCCCCAAAACTTCCTGTCCGATCGGGCGAAAGCAGCCTATATTATATCCCTCTTGTCCGGCGAGGCGCTAGCTTGGGCTGCCCCTCTGTGGGAACTGAATGATTCAAGGGTTTCTAGCCTGTCTGATTTCTTGAAACTTTTTCAGAATATCTTTGAGGAACCGGGTCGTGTCTCCTCAGTGGCTAGCGCTCTTTTACTTCTCCGTCAAGAATCCACTTCTGTGGGACAGTATGCTCTTCAGTTCCGTATCCCCACAGCTGAATTGAGATGGAATAATGAGGCCCTAGTTGCAACCTTTTTACATGGCCTCTCTGATAGAGTGAAGGATGAATTAGCAAGAAGATCCCTTCCTGCTGATCTGGACGATGTCATCACCTTGTGTAACCAGATCGATATTCGCTTTCAGGAGAGGGCCCTGGAAAAAAGACGCCAGCACTTCCCGTTCCTTAGGCAGCTTGAGCTCCCAGTCCCTTCTCTTCGATCCGAGGAGCACCCCCTGCCCGTTAAGGAACTTATGCAGCTAGGATGGACCAAGTTGTTTCATGAAGAACGCGCTAGGCGCAGAACTCTGGGCCTGTGCCTCTATTGTGGGGCCAAAGGTCATTTTCGTGACACTTGTTCTCTTCGTCCGGAAAAATGATCGGGGCTAATACATCTGGAAGGTGGAGTATTAGACCCTGAAGTATCACCTTCACCTTCTTGTCTTCTTCTTTCTGTGTTCCTTCATGTTGGCACTTCCTATCGTTCGTTCTCGGCACATCTGGATTCCGGAGCTGCTGGCAATTTCATGGATTGGGAAACTGCATCTTCCATGAGACTTACCCTTTTGCCCCTTTCAACGCCATTGGTGGTCTTGGCGATTGATGGCACTGTTCTCCCAGGGGGTCCTATCCGCTTCCAGACCCTTCCTGTTAAGATGTCGGTAGGGACACTCCATCAGGAGTGGATATCCTTCCTTGTCTTACCTAAAGCTTCATCTCCTATCATATTAGGTCTTCCTTGGTTACGGTTCCATTCTCCACACATTGACTGGACTGCTGGACGGATCCTTGCTTGGGGTTCCTCCTGTTCCTCTTCCTGCCTACTCAAGGTTACCCCAAAAGAGAAACTTCCTGTTGCCACCATCCCAGTATCTTCTGCTCTTCCCGCTGCATATAACGATTTCTGGAATGTCTCCTGCATTAGTCGGGCTGAGGCACTCTCTGGGTCATGTGGCACTCTGGATGAGGAGCCCACCTGTGAACTTGAGCCGATCATTCACTCCAGTTTGCATGGTCATTTACCTTTGCCTGTTCCTGGACCCCCTTGGACACACACCCAGGCTGACTCGTCTACCAGTTCCACAGTCGCTACGCCCTGTGATGAGATTCTGGTGGTCGCTGCACCTGGCAATGCTGTTCAGTCGGCCTCTGCACCAGTTCAGCCTATGCCCAGTGAAGCTATCCAGCTTGACTTCTGTGACACATCACTTTCTAACCAACCTGGTCTCAGGGATCCACTGACTTCTGCCAAGTCTGATGATCCTGTGTTGGATGTCCAGCTCATCTTTAAGGGTCTGGGGGACCCTGCTCAGACTCCTGATGGTCTTCTTATGCCTTTACCCATTCCTAAGAAGCCTTTAGCCCCCAATAAGTCCTCTCGTCCTCTCCCTACCTCGGTTTCGGTCTCTGAGGATAATCTTAAGTACGAGGTTAGTCAAGTTCTCGATTCCCGTAGAGGCATTCTTCAGTACCTCGTACATTGGAAAGGGTTTGGTCCTGAGGAGAGGTCTTGGATCACTGCATCTGAGATCTTTGCGCCTCATCTGTTGAGGAGGTTTCATCTGGAGTTTCCCTTTAAGCCAGGGCCCAGGCGGGGGATGAGGAGGCCTCATAAGAGGGGGAGGCCTCATAAGAGGGGGGTACTGTCATGGTTATGCAATAGACTTTCTCTGTCAGCTTACCTGTCTCCATGTGTTCATCTCTGAAGACCAGCTGCCTCTCACCTGACTGGTTTTATAACTTCTCCTCTAAGCATGGCCCCACCCCAGGCCCTATCAGGGAACCCTATATTAACCTGTGCACTGCAAGCCAGCAGTGCTGATCAACCATTGTGTGTTAGCCTCCATGTGTACTTGCTGTGTTTCCTATGTCTGATTCCAGTTACCAACTTTGGCCTGTTCTTAACTATTCCTGTCTGCTCGTGACCCTGACCTTTGGCGTGTCCCCGACCATCCGTTTGTCTGTGACCCTGAACCTTGGCATGAACTCTGTTGTCCTTGTCTGCTTGTGGCCCCGATCTTGGCTTGTCCCTTACTTGTCCCTTACTTTCCTTGTTGTTCCAGCCTGCTGCCTCCTTCCTCTTCTCCTGTAGTCTACCGTGAGCGTGAGCTGTGAGACCCTGAGGGCCGCGACCTGGAGCCAGACTGCAGCGCAGTCCATCCACACCACTAGAGGCTCTGGTGAACACCTGCTGGCTCTTAGACTCTGTGCCCTGGGGAATCTATGCTCTAGCTCCCAGTGGGATCTGTGTCAGTGATCCAGTAGACCTGCTTCCTGAACCTCCCTGGGTTCAATCCGCAGCAGTCAGTCCTAGGGTCCACTATCTTAACGGTGAACTTCTGACTCCTACAGAGTGCATCTGTCACCTAGCCTCAAGGTGACCTGACAAATATAGATACCCAGAACAGATTTTTCCTTATTCATGATAGTGAAGGCCCTAATGATATGGACCTAACAGCATATAACCAAAGGGAATCTCAATATGAGACATATAAATACAGGGGGAATATAATGAGAGACCAACTCAGTAGACCTAATGATGGCAATTTAAATCAAAAGAATTGGGGTTTCCCCAGGCCAAATCAAGGAACAAAAAGACCGGTCGAAGGAAAAGAGGAGTCCGAGGGGGAAGGAGAGTACAATCAAAAGAGAAAAAGAACTTAAGACTGATGGTATTTTTAATTTGAGTACTAAATCCTTATTTCATTATTAAATAAGGGCTTGAAATTTGCACCTCCAAGAAAATTAAATAAATTCCAAACATATATGGACATACACAGATATGTACGTATAATAAATATTGAAAGACATTTTGCAACAATACCTGTCAGAAACATTGGACATATACAGTCCAAATATCATAGTTCTGGACTGGACAACGCATCTTTATTTAACCCCCAGGCGTTTTGACCCCATCCTTGAAAGTCTTTAGAGATGTAATTCTGAGAGATTTGGAATCCGTAAAAGTAAAAAAACATAAAATAACCAAAGACTTGGAGTAAGGATTGGATTCTTTATGCACTAATAAAGATCTGGTCATCTGCACTGCAGATAAGGGAGGAGGGACAGTGATATTGGATAGATGTGATTATCTTAAGGAAATGCACAACATTGTTGATGATCGGGATGCCTATACTCTTTTAAGTTGGAATGGTGAAATATAAAAAGTCTTTGGAGACATTGATTAAAAAAGGAGCTGATCTTAATATTCTGAAAAAGAAAGAGATGCTGTTTTTGATCCCTAAGGCCCCACGAATACCGATCATATACTGCTTGCCCAAAATTCATAAGAGTCTTACTTGCCCCCTGGGAGGTCCCATTGTGAGTGGTATTGCTTCAGTCACATCCCAGGTGGTCAAGTATATAGATTTTTTTCTTCAACCACTTGTCCAACAAACTCTGTCATTCCTGAAAGATACCGGCCATGTGATCAATCTATTGTCACAACTTAATCCCATCGATGGTGTGTGGATGGTGACAGCAGATGTCACCTCTCTGTATACCATCATACCACATTATTTTGGCATTGGAGCAGTAAAATATTATCTACGGGAGTTATCCAAGATACCCATTATTCAGTAGAATTACATTATAGAACTGCTTGAATTTGCAGCAAGCCACAACTATTTCTGGTTCAATAACAACTTTTATGGCCAGAAACGTGGTGTGGCTATGGGAGCTAAGTATGCCCCGAGCCTAGCAAATTTATTCATGGTGAAGTGGAATGAAGAGGTGGTATTCACTGATCGAAGTTCGTTCTTAACATTTTGGGCTAGGTATATCCATGATGTACTGTTTTTATGGGAGGGTACTAAACCACAGTTGGAGGAGTTTTTTGTCATGCTTAACAACAATCAGAGGGGAATCAAATTTACATACCATGCGAGCCAAGAAGAAATCAACTTTTTGGATTTGACTATATCTAAGAGAGGGGAGATGTTTAACACCATCACTCATTTCAAAGCAATTGAGAGGAATGCCTTTATACCTCTTGATAGTTGTCATCATGAAACCTGGCTCAAATCATTACCAGGAGTCAGTTTAAAAGAATGAGATGCAACTGCACAGAACTAAGTGACTATAAGGTTCAAGCACAGATTCTTAATGGCAGACTAGTTGAAAAGGGTTATGTTGCTGAAACTTTGGAGGGTGTTATCGAACAGGTGGGGACAATGGAGAGAGCTAGTCTGTTGAAGGAGAAAAGTGATCAGGGAGATAAGGAAAAAACATTTTCAGTACCTTTTATTGCTATATTTTCTACCCAACATTACCAAATTAAGAACATCATACGTAAGCATTGGTATATATTGGAAAATGATCGGATCATTAAGATGTTTCTTCCCCCCAAACCCCAAATTAATTTTCGGGGTGTCCCCTCACTTAGAGATAAAATTGCCCCCAATGTAGTAGACCCTCTGACTGAAAAACTGGCCTTTTTTTCAAAATCTAACAGGGCATCGTCAGTGTAGAAAATGTCAATAATGCCTTTTAAATAAAAGTAAAACAAGGAAAACTGACTTTATATCAACCAGTACGACAGCGGAGCATAGAATTGAACCTTTCATTACTTGCTCTACGGTGGGAGTAGTATATCTATTGCAGTGTCCTTGTGGACTGCAATACAATGGCAGGACCAAACGCACCATGCAGATTCGCTTGGAGGAACGCGTTACTAATATCAGAAATGGTTTTAAACACCATTGGGTATCCAAGCATTACGCCACTCATCACAACAAGGATGCCTCTAATACTTTATTCATTGGCATAGATAAATTTAGTGCCCATTGGAGGGGTAGTGCCTTCATCAGAGCGCTATCTAGGTTAGAAATGGCATGGCTTCACAGATTAGGGTGTTACACCCCTTTTGGCCTCAATATTGATGTGGATGTGAATGCTTTTATCAATAACTCCTGATACATATTGACATTGTAAACTCGATCTGGGCTTTTGACAACAACGTATCAGAAACTGTGTACTCACAAATCGAATATCCCTGGTTAAGTTTGGCCTTTTTCCTTTTTAGCATGGGTTATTGTTTTCTTTCTCGCTTTTCAGATGAGGGGTGATTTTTTATGGGAACATATTGCATGTGTAAATACTAATCACTTAATACTTGGTACTATCATCATAGTATTAACATCATTTACACCTATGTAGGGATATTTGTAAGCAGCTCTATATTTAGGAAATATAATGTAGGCGCGACTGATTGCGTCCACATATGGACAACTGCAATTAGCCTGCTATTTACTTAATTTAAGTTTATCCCACTTTGGTCTTTAAAATATGCCATGAGTAGTGAGATTATGTACAATGCGATTATCAAGCATTAATGCCCAACTGACTATATCCATAAGTCTAGACAGCAAGAATGTTGTGGCGCCTTCATTACCTTCCATCATTATAAGATATTGCACACCTATCCTGGTCTACTTACTAGGATAATGCTAGATTCAGATTACATTCCTGTCTCCTTACTTATATTCACCACTAGATGCCGCTATGTCTAGGTTAAAAGTGTCCCCCATGAATAACATCTCCCCAATTTCCGGTATTTGGAATAAAACTACACTGAAGAATATTATATATCTAATATTCTTGTATCTCAGAGGCGTTTCCGGATGAATAGCATTGATGGTCAAACTGACTTAAAACAAAGTGTGAGTTTATTGTCACACAATTGGCATCATAAATACAATGTAAAAAATATAATAGTTCAGTTCAATGTAGGTAAAAATATATGAAATAGAATAAAAGTTATAAAGCTGTAATAAGCTTATGAAAGCATGTGTGCTTCATGGATGCTGTCTGTCTCCATGCTGTCTTGTGTGTCGTCCAAGAAGAAGCAGGAAATGACGTTCTTAGTCTTCTGGCAGCATTCAGCTGTGCCAACTTGTCAAAGTGTCTTGTGATCATGTCAGTGTCATCTATCCTAGTGTCTGTGTGTGTGTCTGTCTGTGTGTCTGTGTGACCTTCAATATGGAAGCATTGGCTTTATATGTTACATGTGAACGTCATAACCTCACACCAACTTAGAACCTTGTATGGCACATATTAATTTCTGCTAACTTCAGCAATATGCTATCCAAGAAAAGATTCTAACTCAGAATCATATATGGCATAGGATTGACAAGCCCACATGAACACTCCATATTTGAAGTAATATGCTGATCATGTAATGTCATATAACCAAACATCAATATAATATTAACACATATAACCAACTTTAACTACATTAAGTAACTATATACTAGTACTTATTAATATGATCGAGACTACAAACTAACTTAACTTAACAGGATATAATCCACAATGTATATTCCTTTAGCTACATGGACACGTGTCTATTTTTGTCTTCTCATGACATTCTATACCAAGATACCTTAAATGTCATACTCAAATTGGCTACACCAGAAAAATCCAGCAATGCTCAGCTGTAGATGAAGAATCATGTCAAATCAATTGATCAAGGTCATTCACACATACTCTATTTATTATGATTAATCATAAAACCAAATATGTTTTGCAAGCTTGCCATGAATATAATATAACACCTATAAGTGCCGAATTATGAATTTGGAATAATATTCTAACAATCCCCCCTGAATTATGATTAATCATATCAAATTATTCGAATACATTCAAAACATCAATCATGTCATGTTTACACATCCTTGTATCAAATGATTGAACACAATATTCCTCAGAACTGAAGCAGCTAGAAATAACTCTCCTTCTAATCACTTTTCTTTTTACTTTAGCTTCTCTTAGATCTATCTATTCAAAATCTTAAAATAATGATATAGAATTTAAAAATGTATAACATAATGATGACTCATATCTATAATTACTATTATTAATAATAATATCAATAGTTATTATTATTATTATTATTATTATTATTATTATTATTATTATTATTATTATTATTATTATTATTATAAATTATGCAATAATATATTTCCATATTTGTGCTCAAATAATATTTTAGCTCTTTGGAAATATACTTTACACTCTAAAACTTGTCATAACTTTCCATAGTTCTATTAAGAGTGATATGCTTCTTAAGTTATGAACAAAAGATGTTCTATAAACTAGAATAAGTGTGCAGTTGTTACCTAAAAATATTCAATATATGAATAATGAAAAATAAATAAAACTAATAATGATAATCCTAACTTAATATGAACATTAATATCAGAACAATGGAATTATCAAAAAATGTATATGTGGACAAATGTTTGAGTCCCAAATTGTTTATCTATAGTAGATAAAGTTTCTTCTGATTAATTTTTGCTTCATGAAATGTCTTTAAAATGTCTTCTTCAAGTTCTATTAGGTTAGAAAAACCTTGTTGAATAAGATAAAACAGTCATAAATCTGAAGTATAAATCTTTTGTCCAATATTCTTCCCTAGAGGATTCCTTCTTTAACTTTGAATTTTCTTGATATTCTCTTTGCTCTTCATATGAGCTTGTTATCCTCCATATTTATTTGATTATAGATGCCATTTCTGTAAAAGAAATGCAGTATCATTAATTAGGCAAAAAATATTTACATTCAATTCTTGTAACTTTTTTCTTTTTTTTTCTCAACAAATGTTAAAACATTATGAGACAATAACTTTGTGAATTTGTTAAACTATATGTAAAATAACACTATCCGATATTTTTCTTCAAAGAGAACTTGTGTATGACAATGTACTGTCCTTATCCTGTCTAAGATGGCCTAAACTATAAATCATATGTACTGTGAAGTTTAGGTATGATAGGATGCAACACCTCCTTTGGTCATGATACAAATCTCTGTTTTCACAAACAAAAGAAAAGTTACCCACCCAGTTGTTGTACCACCCAGAGATGGCAATGGACTATGCCTTTGTTCTCATCTCTAAAAGATTAGAAATGTGCGTAACTGTATTCTGTGTTGAAGCTCTTACTCTAGTGTTAGACTGTTCTGCAGTAACAAATACTGGTTCAATGTCCTCCTCTGTTCTTATGCTGGAAACCTGAGATAAAGACTTCTCAGATACAGTTGTATAAACATGTACTGGTGTACATTCCTGAAGATGTCTTCCTTTTACATCTATCTGAATGTGTTTGGATGATAAAGCTCTGAACCATAGAGGATATGTTTTACGACATTCTTTAAAACTATCTTCCTCAAAAATGCCTTTTAGTGAGCAGTCAGGTGTCTGTACAATGATTTTGTTTGATTTCACTATGCTCTCTGTAGCTTTAATTGCATAGTAAACACTTAGCAGTTGCTTTACACCTGACTCAAAAGTTTTTTCCAAAAATGATAAAACTCTGGAGAAATAGGCAATTATTTTCTCCTTACCTTCTTGTAATTGAGACAACGTTACTGAGATGGCATTCTCAGATACATGAGTTTTCAAAACAAAAAATGCTTCAGAACAAACCTCTATTGTATTTAATGCTGGAGCATTCTGCAAATCTTTTTTCAACATTTCAAAAGCATTTTTCTCATTTGGACCCCATTGGTCAACTATATTACCTTTATTTCTCAAAAGATTATATAGTGGATGAACTTTTTCTGTGAAACAGTGTACAAACTCTTTGCAATTATTTATTTTATGCAAAAATTGACGCAATGCCTTATGAGTTGTTGGAGTTGGGATTGCAGTGATATCTCTAACTGTTTCTTGCAACAATTGTCTCTTTCCTTGACTAATTTGCATGTGAAGGTATTTCACTTGACTTTTCATCAGCTGAACTTTTGTCGTGTTTAATTTTAAACCTTTAGCTTGTAACATCATAAACAACTCAGACAAAAGAACCATATGTTCATCGATATTCTGAGTACTCAGCAAAATCGTATCCACATGCTGACAAATACAGTCTGGCCTAGAAAATTTTGAAAGTATTTTTGCTATAGATTCATGAACTATACCATCACCAATACCTAGGCCAGGTATTAATCGAGTGAACGTATAAGTCTCTTTTCTGAATGTGAATGCGAGTTTGTACTGGCTGCTAGTAGTTAAAGGAAGGGAAAAATTGCTATTCATGATTTCTAATACAGAGAACACTTTGTCCTCAGCATTCAAATTTAACTTTAAGTTAGATTTATCAGGAAGAACTGGGTTATTTGTGATATGTTTATTCAATGTCCTTAAGTCAACTGATAAAGAATATGAATTATCAGTATTTTTGATAGGCCAAATACAGTTATTTACCACTGATTTAGCTTTCTTTACAATCCCAAGTTGTACAAACTCTTGAATAATGGCAGAAAGTGGACCAATTGATTCTAGTGGTAATTCATACTGATTAAGGGGTTCTGGATCTTTTCCCTCAATATTCAATTCGGTATTTTTCAAAGTTCCAATGTCATTTTTGAACTTTGACCACAAACTTGGAAAACGTTGTACCACTTCCTTTAAAGCACAATTACCATCAACATCAGGCCACTTTTGTTCTGTAGACATATTGGTAATGGAACCAACTTTACTGTATACAGAGGGATCAATAAGCACTGATTTGGGCCTAGATGGATCTTTCCAAATACTTTTATTAGCCAAATCGATCACCCATTTTTGTTCATTGATTACATCAATGCCGAGTATATTCTCTGCTTTGTGACATACCCAAATGTTAATGTTAGTTTTCACTAATCCAGGTACTTCAAATGTTACATTAGATACCTGTCTAGCAGTGGAATTACCTGTATTATTAAAACCCACTATATTACACATAGGAGAATTGGATTTCACAGGTATGTTTTCTTTGGTAAGGCTAATCTCAGATCCACTGTCAATGAGACAATTAATGTTTTTACCATTCAGCAAACATTGTATATAAGGCCTACCATTCTCATCTAAAATAATTGGTGCTACATATTGTAATGGCAGAGAAATTGAATCCCGGTGTGATTCTATTTTGGGCAATGGCAATAAACCCTCTCTTTCAGTGACAGTGTTGTCTGAACTGCTGTTAACAGTCAAATTACTGATCTGTTTGACTTCAGTGGCATAAGGCAATTCAGTCCAAATTTTATCTTGACATGAAAAAACAGGTTTTAAAAAAGCTGATTTTTCATTCTCTATATCTTTAGTTTTTATTTGTGAGTCTCTCTTAAATTTACAGCAATGTTTTCTCATATGACCAGATCTATGACAGTAAAGACACGTGATAGGGTCTCCTTGCCTCACTTGCCTGCACCTGTCCTTGTCATTCCTGCTAAGACATGTCATTTCTGACATGTCTGCAGCCTGACTATTTTTGTCACATTGAATTATAGCTATCTCGTGTGTGAGATTGCTTTGATTCAATTGTCTCCTAATTTTATCAATGAAGCTTACTACATCATTTAAATTTTGACGTTCCTGTGCTATGGCTACTGAAGTTGGGTCAAGGTATTTAAATTTTTTTATGAAAGCTGTTTTTAAACCTGGGTCATTGTCATCATCTACTCCAAATATCATTTCATAAACCTTGCAAAATTTTATTTTGAAATCAATTGGATTTTCTTCTGCATTAGTCTGTAAAAGATCTAACATTTCTATGGTCGGTATTTGCTCACCGGTCATACATAGCAATAATTGTCGCAGTCTATCTGTCGCGTCATTTTGTTTTTCCTGACCTTCGTCATTAATAACAGGTGTGTTAATTCGTTTAGCGAAATTAACAGGAACCCACAACTGAAATATGTAATTGCGTTGATCAGTTGACAGATTAAAACGATCCGCAAACATTTCAAATAAATCCCAATTGGAAAATACAGTTGCCTCAGTGTCATAAATAACCACCACCAAAAAATCCATAAGTATTAAAGTGCCAAAAAAATTGAAAGAAACTCCTGGGATTTCCACGTAAACGAAATGGGTGGACCCCTCATGATTACCGCAATTGATTCTATATAAGCTGTTTCTGATCTTCTACCATGTGAGTGTTTTATTTTTACCATTTTAATAAATTGTTGCTTTTAAACGATATCATGCCATGTGAGCTTTTCTTCTCGCATGATTTTTAAAACATCCGCTGGGCCTGTTGGACTGTCTTGGGGACGATCAAAACTGTGGTGAGACCCCTTCCCCCCCCCCTTTGGAAGCTGAGGATAATTTGACGATTCATCTCGCCAGACCTGGTGGTCATCACGCTTTCTGAGACTTGTAAGACGTATGTCTTCTCAAGTCATCTGATTCTGGTAAGCCTCTTTTGATGCTCCGGTGATGGTCCTGTCACTTATTTCGATCTTCCACCCATCTGCGATTTCCTCCTTATCCATCTGCCAGAAGTGAACCATTTCGTTTACGTGGAAATCCCAGGAGTTTCTTTCAATTATTTGGCACTTTAATACTTATGGATTTTTTGGTGGTGGTTTTCTATTCCACTATTTTATCATCAATTTAATTGTCAATTTCTTATGGACTATATCATTTGATTTATTACACATGTATGTTTTTTAGACTCATTGTCTGATTTCACATTTTTTATATTTTCTATATTTTTTGATTCACGTTATCTATTCACTGTAGTCACTTTTTACGTTATTTGCATCACCAATTGTTACAACATTGTTTGCTTGTTAAGGTAAAACTGACACATTATTTATATGTGCACATAGCGCTACACTATATTTTGTATTACCAGTTCTACATAATAAGTTTTTATGTTTCATTTCTTTTTCATCAGTATCATCAACATTCTCCTACCTGGCTCGCCAAAATGAAGAATATTATATATCTAATATTCTTGTATCTCAGAGGCATTTCCGGATGAATAGCATTGATGGTCAAACTGACTTAAAACAAAGTGTGAGTTTATTGTCACACAATTGGCATCATAAATACAATGTAAAAAATATAATAGTTCAGTTCAATGTAGGTAAAAATATATGAAATAGAATAAAAGTTATAAAGCTGTAATAAGCTTATGAAAGCATGTGTGCTTCATGGATGCTGTCTGTCTCCATGCTGTCTTGTGTGTCGTCCAAGAAGAAGCAGGAAATGATGTTCTTAGTCTTCTGGCAGCATTCAGCTGTGCCAACTTGTCAAAGTGTCTTGTGATCATGTCAGTGTCATCTATCCTAGTGTCTGTGTGTGTGTCTGTCTGTGTGTCTGTGTGACCTTCAATATGGAAGCATTGGCTTTATATGTTACATGTGAACGTCATAACCTCACACCAACTTAGAACCTTGTATGGAACATATTCATTTCTGCTAACTTCATCAATATGCTATCCAAGAAAAGATTCTAACTCAGAATCATATATGGCATAGGATTGACAAGCCCACATGTAACACTCCATACTTGAAGTAATATGCTGATCATGTAATGTCATATAACCAAACATCAATATAATATTAACACATATAACCAACTTTAACTGCATTAAGTAACTATATACTAGTACTTATTAATATGATCGAGACTACAAACTAACTTAACTTAACAGGATATAATCCACATTGTATATTCCTTTAGCTACATGGACACGTGTCTATTTTTGTCTTCTCATGACATTCTATACCAAGATACCTTAAATGTCATACTCAAATTGGCTACACCAGAAAAATCCAGCAATGCTCAGCTGTAGATGAAGAATCATGTCAAATCAATTGATCAAGGTCATTCACACATACTCTATTTATTATGATTAATCATAAAACCAAATATGTTTTGCAAGCTTGCCATGAATATAATATAACACCTATAAGTGCCGAATTATGAATTTGGAATAATATTCTAACATACACTAATGTATGCCGTAACGATTTCTAAAATAGAGTAAAGGCTATTGTATCGATAGAGCGGTCGCCCCCCCCCCCCCCCCATTAGCCATGACAGGAGGATGATCTTTTGACAACTTTTAGGCTTTTGCCTTTCATATTACAAGTATATGCTACTTTCTGACCACTGGGGGGCCACTGTTGTATTTGAGTAGTGGTGTCTCCAGTTAGTAGATTTTAGGCTTATCCGTGCTACACGGATTAATTTTAGGTAGCCCAGCCTTGGACTTTATAATATCTGAGTCGATATTGGGGATTAATTCAATTCTCCAATGTATGTGATCTCTGGGAGGATTTCCTTCAGTACTGACATGCTATGTCTTTACGATCGCTGCCATCTTGACTCTTTATCCATATACACTCTAATTTTGATTTACTTTTTGCAGTACGTTCCAGCAAATTGAGAGTGGTAAATTTTTTTATCCCAAGTATCATATACTGGATTTGATGACAGTCTATTATAAAAAAAATGTTCACTTTTTTAACTTTTCTTTTTTTGTTTTTAACCACTTCAGCCCCGGAAGGATTTACCCCCTTCCTGACCAGTGCACTTTTTACAATTCTGCACTGCGTCGCTTTAACTGCTAATTGCGCGGTCATGCAATGCTGTACCCAAACTAAATTTGCGTCATTTTCTTCCCACAAATAGAGCTTTCTTTTGATGGTATTTGATCACCTCTGCCGTTTTTATTTTTTGCGCTATAAATGGAAAAAGACCGAAAATTTTGAAAAAAAAATGATATTTTCTACTTTTTGTTATAAAAAAAATCCAATAAACTAAATTTTAGTCATACATTTAGGCCAAAATGTATTTGGCCACATGTCTTTGGTAAAAAAAAGTCAATAAGCGTATATTTATTGGTTTGCGCAAAAGTTATAGCGTCTACAAACTAGGGTACATTTTCTGTAATTTACACAGCTTTTAGTTTATGACTGCCTATGTCATTTCTTGAGGTGCTAAAATGGCAGGGCAGTACAAACCCCCCCCAATGACCCCATTTTGGAAAGTAGACACCCCAAGGAAATTGCTGAGAGGCATGTTGAACCCATTGAATATTTATTTTTTTTGTCCCAAGTGATTGAATAATGACAAAAAAAAAAAAAAAAATTTACAAAAAGTTGTCACTAAATGATATATTGCTCACACAGGCCATGGGCATATGTGGAATTGCACCCCAAAATACATTCAGCTGCTTCTCCTGAGTACGGGGATACCACATGTGTGGGACTTTTTGGGAGCCTAGCCGCGTACGGGGCCCCGAAAACCAAGCACCGCCTTCAGGATTTCTAAGGGCATAAATTTTTGATTTCACGCCTCACTACCTATCACAGTTTTGAAGGCCATAAAATGCCAAGATGGCACAAAACGCCCCCAAATGACCCCATTTTGGAAAGTAGACACCCCAAGCTATTTGCTGAGAGGCATGGTGAGTATTTTGCAGCTCTCATTTGTTTTTGAAAATGAAGAAAGACCAGAAAAAAAAATTTTTTTTTTCTTTTTTCAATTTTCAAAACTTTGTGACAAAAAGTGAGGTCTGCAAAATACTCACTATACCTCTCAGCAAATAGCTTGGGGTGTCTACTTTCCAAAATGGGGTCATTTGGGGGGGTTTTGTGCCACCTGGGCATTCCATGGCCTCCGAAACTGTGATAGGCAGTGAAGAGTGAAATCAAAAATTTACGCCCTTAGAAAGCCTGAAGGCGGTGATTGGTTTTCGGGGTCCCGTGCACGGCTAGGCTCCCAAAAAGTCCCACACATGTGGTATCCCCGTACTCAGGAGAAGCAGCAGAATGTATTTTGGGGTGTAATTTCACATATCCCCATGGCATGTTTGAGCAATATATCATTTAGTGACAACTTTGTGCAAAAAAAAAAAAAATATGTCTCTTTCCCGCAACTTGTGTCACAATATAAAATATTCCATGGACTCGACATGACTCTCAGCAAATAGCTTGGGGTGTCTACTTTCCAAAATGGGGTCATTTGGGGGGGTTTTGAACTGTCCTGGCATTTTATGCACAACATTTAGAAGCTTATGTCACACATCACCCACTCTTCTAACCACTTGAAGACAAAGCCCTTTCTGACACTTTTTGATTACGTGAAAAAATTATTTTTTTTTGCAAGAAAATACTTTGAACCCCCAAACATTATATATTTTTTTAAAGCAAATGCCCTACAAATTAAAATGGTGAGTGTTTCATTTTTTTTTTTCACACGGTATTTGCGCAGCGATTTTTTGTGGAAAAAACACACTTTTTTAAATTTTAATGCACTAAAACACACTATATTGCCCAAATGTTTGATGGAATAAAAAAGATGATCTTAAGCCGAGTACATGGATACCAAACATGACATGCTTTAAAATTGCGCACAAAGGTGCAGTGGCAACAAAATTAATACATTTTTAAAAGCCTTTAAAAGCCTTTACAGGTTACCACTTTAGATTTACAGAGGAGGTCTACTGCTAAAAATACTGCCCTCGATCTGACCTTCGCGGTGATACCTCACATGCATGGTGCAATTGCTGTTTACATTTGACGCCAGACCGACGCTTGCGTTCACCTTAGCGCGAGAGCAGGGGGGACAGGGATGCTTTTTTTTTTTCTTTATTATTTTTTTGCTTTTTTATCTTATTTTTAAACTGTTCCTTTCATATTTTTTTTTTTAAATCATTTTTATTGTTATCTCAGGGAATGTAAATAGGTAGTGACAGGTACTCTTTTTTGAAAAAATTGGGGTCTATTAGACCCTAGATCTCTCCTCTGCCCTCAAAGCATCTGACCACACCAAGATCGGTGTGATAAAATGCTTCCCCAATTTCCCAATGGCGCTGTTTACATCCGGCGAAGTCATAAAATGCTTGTAGCTTCCGGTTTCTTAGGCCATAGAGATGTTTGGAGCCACTCTGGTCTCTGATCAGCTCTATGGTCAGCTGGCTGAATCACCAGCTGCTTTCTCAGGTTCCCTGTTGAGACAGGAGAGCCAGAGAAAAACACGGAAGACGGTGGGGGGGGGGCATTCCCTCCCACTGCTTGTAAAAGCAGTCTAGAGGCTAATTAGCCGCTAGGATTGCTTTTACATGAAAGCCGACCGCTGGCTGAAAAGAATGATACCAAGATGATACCTAAACCTGCAGGCATCATTCTGGTATAACCACTCAAAGTCGTGAATGGCGTACCTGAAGACAAAAAAATGGTTAACAATAAAGCACAGTAAACGGTAAAGTATAAAAAATTGCATACCTGAAAAGCAAACATGATAAAACATAATAACAATAAAACATTGCATAATAGAATACAGTAAAAAAGAGCAGAACAATAGAGAGAGAATAGAGAGAGAGAACAATAAAACGACAACTATTTTTTTTTTTTTTTTTTTGTGGTTTTTTTGCAAACTTGTAACTTTTATAACTGTAACCGATTCCAGGTTCGGGTCTCTCAAAATGCGATGGCATCTTGGGAGACCCTGTGAAAGTGTGCCTAGTCTGTGGAATGCTGTACCCTACGCTAATACTCAACTAGTGCATGGTAGCGTTCAAAACATTCACCAATGCAAAGACCAGGATTGTCAGGACAGGAGGGACAATAATAGCGGGTGTCACGCCTATATCCATGCTTGCTGCAGACACGAAAACTATTTTGGGGGGGTTTGTTGGGTGGGGTACTCGGGAGGACATAAAAATGCCTCTCATGCAGCCGACTGCATTTGGTTGGGGATGTGAATGGGGGGTAAGTACGGGCGCTGCAGAAGCGGTGGGTTCCCAATTAGGATTGGCGAATGCAGTAGGAAGGGCATTATGGGCACGACGGGCGCTTGCCAGTTCACCAAAACGCTACCAAAAAAACTGTTAGCGATCGCAGGGATCAGGCCTGACTCTGCGAATGCTGCAGTTATGCGTTTAGTGTTTTGTAAGTGACAGTGATCGATCGATACTGCACTTGGGTGGGCTGGGCTGGGCCGGGCGGAGGGGCAAAACGCAGGTGCTAGCAGGTATCTGGGCTGATCCCGCTAACACTGCGTTTTTGGGAACCCTAAACTGCTGGGGACACCAGTATAGATCTGATCGGATCAGATATTGATCCGTTCAGATACTATACCACTAAGGGAGGCGTATACTGCGTGCGTGGGTGTTAGCGGTGCTGGCGCTAATCTGACGCTGCCTGGGGCGACGCATATCACCGCCGGGCGATCAGGGGGCTAAACCTTTATTCGGTAATAAACGGCGGGTGCCCTGACACTATAAAAAATAAACGAACTAACCAGCGTCACCCGTAACAGTTATACGGTGATCAGTGGTGGGTTAAAACTTTATTAGGGGGGGTTAGGGGGTACCCTAGACCTACAGGGGGCTAACCCTAATTGTCCTAACACTTCTAACTGTCACAAACTGACACTATGCAGTAATCAGAAAAAAAAAAAAAAAACCTGCTTGGTGTCAGTTTGTGACGGGGGGGTGATTGGGGGGGGATCGGGGGGCGATCGGGGGGGGTCGGGGGTGTTTAGTGTGCCTGGCATGTTCTACTGTGTGTGTTTGTGTTGTGCACTTACTTACATGTCATCTCCCCTCGCCGCTGGAACGGAAACTGCCGAGCCGAGGAGAGATGACATCACATCCTCTGCCTCTGCGTACTATACAGAGGCAGGGGATGTTTCTCATTGGCTGGGAGCGATCGCGAGGGGGGGGGGCCACGATCGGATGGCCTCCCCCTCGTCTCTCAACTCTCCCAGCCAAATGCCGACCGCAGCTGGCACCGGGGGGGGTCCGATCGGACCCCCCGCCCGCGGGAAGGCAATCACGTACCAGGTACATGATTTTGCCTGCCCGTGCCGCTCTGCTCACGTATATAGGCGTGAGGTGGTCGGCAAGTGGTTAAATTGGTCCCATTCACCATGGGCACAAGCCCATTTCCAATATGACTGATCCTGATCAACGTTTTCCAAAGCCGAGGGCGAGGTGTGGTCACATATTGGATTGATATATATATCGGTGAATCAGCATGCCGCCCGTGCCCCAGGACGACGTCAGGTGTGATGAAATGCATAGGGCGGAGCGACATGCTGATGTCACCGCGATACATGGAAGTCCCGGAACCACAGGCAGTTACAGGGAGTCGGCCGGCTTTACCTTTTTACTCTGTTTTGATGCACACATTCTGTATACAAAGTTTTATTTAAATGTAAGTGCAATACCTATTATCTTTTTATATAATATATACCATACTGTTTTACGCTATGGAAGCTTCTATATTATTCTTTTTTGGGAAACATCTGGCATTAACCTCCTGATTGGGCTACATGCTCGTGTAAAATTGCTGAGATCGCAATTGTGAATCAACTAAATGCCTGGGCTGGGTCATAGGTCATAGGTTTATACGATCTCCTATAATTAAGAGATCCATTGGAGCTGGTAAGCGGCAGTCTGTGTGGAAGTGGAAGACAGATCCTTTTCTTTTATCACTATTCTTGGGTGCTGTGTGCGATAATCACATTGAGGATATTGAATATTAATTTAAATGGACTAGCAATCAATTATCATTTGATCAGTCATTTTTTACTGTTTTATGTATATAGTGTCACAGTAACATATATGTCACTTGTTTAGTTTAAAGCGTGGCTTGATATTGGAAAAGAGAAGTGGAGATGTATGGTGCATACATACGAGATCCAGACATCTAGAAGCATTTCCTACTGAGCGCTAGCTGACCTGTATGAAAATACAGGATTGCACTTGAGGTGAGCTGCCATCATAACAGAAGGGTGGAACATGGTGCAGTAGACACCTAAAGCTGTGAAGTATTAGACCCAAGGAGCAGCCTTATATGTTGGACACTATTTTAAATAATCTGTGGTTAAAAGACACCTTTTAAACACTTTCATGGGACAGTATTGACAGCACTGGAGATATGGGATTATATTTCACTTAATAGTATTTAATCCTGTCACATTTGTATATACGTTGTACCTTACAGCACCTGAGTTTTGGTACCAACGTCCAGCAGGGTTGATATTAAGAAAAATCACTGCATTATTTTGCATAGAGCACTTTTATTCTCATTTTTATTATATATATATATATATATATATATATATATATAATGGAAAGTATTCAGACCCCCCTAAATTTTTCACTCTTTGTTATATTGCAGCCATTTGCTAAAATCATTTAAGTTCATTTTTTTCCTCATTAATGTACACACAGCACCCCATATTGACAGAAAAACACAGAATTGTTGACATTTTTGCAGACTTATTAAAAAAGAAAAACTGAAATATCGCATTGTCCTAAGTATTCAGAGCCTTTGCTCAGTATTTAGTAGAAGCACCCTTTTGATCTAATACAGCCATGAGTCTTTTGGGGAAAGATGCAACAAGTTTTTCACACCTGGATTTGGGGATCCTCTGCCATTCCTCCTTGCAGATCCTCTCCAGTTCTGTCAGGTTGGATGGTAAACGTTGGTGGACAGCCATTTTTAGGTCTCTCCAGAGATGCTCAATTGGGTTTAAGTCAGGACTCTGACTGGGCCATTCAAGAACAGTCACGGAGTTGTTGTGAAGCCACTCCTTTGTTATTTTAGCTGTGTGTTTAGGGTCATTGTCTTGTTGGAAGGTAAACCTTTGACCCAGTCTGAGGTCCTGAGAACTCTGGAGAAGGTTTTCGTCCAGGATATCCCTGTACTTGGCCGCATTCATCTTTCCCTCTATTGCAACCAGTCATCCTGTCCCTGCAGCTGAAAAACACCCCCACAGCTGCCACCACCATGCTTCACTGTTGGGACTGTATTGGACAGGTGATGAGCAGTGCCTGGTTTTCTCCACACATACCACTTAGAATTAGGCCAAAAAGTTCTATCTTGGTCTCATCAGACCAAAGGATCTTATTTCTCACCATCTTGGAGTCCTTCAGGTGTTTGTTAGCAAACTCCATGCAGGCTTTCATGTGTCTTGCACTGAGGAGAGGCTTCCGCCGGGCCACTCTGCCATAAAGCCCCGACTAGTGGAGGGCTGCAGTGATGGTTGACTTTGTACAACTTTCTCCCATCTCCCGACTGCATCTCTGGAGCTCAGCCACAGTGATCTTTGGGTTCTTCTTTACCTCTCTCACCAAAGCTCTTCTCCCCCGATAGCTCAGTTTGGCCAGACGGCCAGCTCTAGGAAGGGTTCTGGTCATCCCAAACGTCTTCCATTCAAGGATTATGGAGGCCACTGAGCTCTTAGGAACCTTAAGTGCAGCAGAAAATTTTTGTAACCTTGGCCAGATCTGTGCCTTGTCACAATTCTGTCTCTGAGCTTTTCAGGCAGTTCCTTTGACCTCATGATTCTCATTTGCTCTGACATGCACTGTGAGCTGTTAGGTCTTAATTAGACAGGAGTGTGGCTTTCCTAATCAAGTCCAATCAGTATAATCAAACACAGCTGGACTCAAATGAAGGTGTAGAACCATCTCAAGGATGATCAGAAGAAATGGACACCACCTGAGTTAAACATATAAGTGCCACAGCAAAGGGTCTGAATACTTAGGACCATGTGATATTTCAATTTTTCTTTTTTAATAAATCTGCAAAAATGTCAACAATTCTGTGTTTTTATGTAAATATGGGGTGGTGTGTTTACATTAATGAGGAAAAAAATGAACTTAAATGATTTTAGCAAATGGCTGCAATATAACAACGAGTGAAAAATTTAAGGGGTTCTGAATACTTTCTGTCCCCACTGTATATGAATTGATGGGATATTTTCTTTAAATTATATTAGTTGGAGAGCACTTTAGGTTGGTTTTAATTGTATATACACTCGCCGATCACTTTAGGTACAAGGTACACCTTGCTAGTATTGGGTTGGACCCCCTTTCGCCTTCAGAACTGCCTTAATTCTTTGTGGCATAGATTCATAGATAGGAGTGTTGGAAACATTCCTCAGAGATTTTGTGAATGCCACTGAAGTACAATAACCTCACTGTCATATTCAACAAATCAGTTTGCGATGATTGAAGCTTTGTGATATGGTGCATTATCCTGTCGGAAGTAGCCATCAGAAGATGGATACACTATAGTCATAAAGTGATGGACGTGGTCAACAACAATACTCAGGTAGGCTGTGGTGTTTAAACAATGCTCAGATGGTACTGAGGGACCCAAAGTGTGCCATGAAAATATCGCCCACACCATTACACCACCACCACCAGCCTGAACAGTTGATGCAAGGCAAGATGGGTCCATGCTTTCATGTTGTTTACACCAAATTCCAACCCTACCATCTGAATGTCACAGTTGAAATCAAGACTAGTCAGAGCAGGCATTGTTTTTCTAATTTTCTATAGTCCAATTTTGGTGAGCCTGTGCGAATTGTAGCCTCAATTTCCTGTTCTTAACTGTCAGGAGTGGCACCCGGTGTGGTCTTCTGCTGCTTTAGCCCATCTGCTTCAAGGTTCGATGTGTTGTGCATTCAGAGATGGTATTCTGTGTACCTTGGTTGTAACGAGTGGTTACTTGAGTTACTGTTGCCTTTCTATCATCTCAAACTAGTCTGCCTATTCTCCTCTGACCTCTGACAAGTGACAAAACATTTTTGTCCACCACGCAACTGCCACTCACTGGATATTTTCTCTTTTTCAGACCATTCTCTGTTAAAAACTAGAGATGGTTGTGCGTGAAAATCCCAGTAGAGCAGCAGTTTTTTTAACCACTTCAGCCCCGGAAAGATTTACCCCCTTCCTGACCAGAGCACTTTTTACAATTTGGCACTGCGTCGCTTTAACTGTTAATTGCGCGGTCATGCAATGCTGTATCCAAACGAAATTTGTGTCCTTTTCTTCCCACAAATAGAGCTTTCTTTTGATGGTATTTGATCACCTCTGCGGTTTTTATTTTTTGCGCTATAAATGGAAAAAGACCGAAAATTTTGAAAAAAAAATGATATTTTCTACTTTTGTTATAAAAAAAAATCCAATAAACTCAATTTTCGTCATACATTTAGGCCAAAATGTATTTGACCACATGTCTTTGGTAAAAAAAATGTCAATAAGTGTATATTTATTGGTTTGCGCAAAAGTTATAGTGTCTACAAACTAGGGTACATTTTCTGGAATTTACACAGCTTTTAGTTTTTGACTGCCTATGTCATTTCTTGAGGTGCTAAAATGGCAGGGCAGTACAAAACCCCCCAAATGACCCCATTTTGGAAAGTAGACACCCCAAGGAAAGAGGCATGTTGAGCCCATTGAATATTAATTTTTTTGTCCCAAGTGATTGAATAATGACAAAAAAAAAAAAATTACAAAAAGTTGTCACTAAATGATATATTGCTCACACAGACCATGGGCATATGTGGAATTGCACCCCAAAATACATTCAGCTGCTTCTTCTAAGTACGGGGATACCACATGTGTGGGACTTTTTGGGAGCCTAGCCACGTACGGGGCCCCGAAAACCAATCACCGCCTTCAGGATTTCTAAGGGCGTAAATTTTTGATTTCACTCCTCACTACCTATCACAGTTTTGAAGGCCATAAAATGCCCAGATGGCACAACCCCCCCCCCCAAATGACCCCATTTTGGAACCTAGACACCCCAAGCTATTTGCTGAGAGGCATGTTGAGTCCATGGAATATTTTATATTTTGACACAAGTTGCGGGAATGTGACAGTTTTTTTTTTTTTTGCACAAAGTTGTCACTAAATGATATATTGCTCACACAGGCCATGGGCATATGTGAAATTGCACCACAAAATATATTTAGCTGCTTCTCCTGAGTATGGGGATACCACATGTGTGGGACTTTTTGGGAGCCTAGCCGCGTACGGGGCTCCGAAAACCAATCACCGCCTTCAGGATTTCTAGATGGTAAATTTTTGATTTCACTCTTCACTGCCTATCACAGTTTCGGAGGCCATGGAATGCCCAGGTACTCACTATACCTCTCAGCAAATAGCTTGGGGTGTCTACTTTCCAAAATGGGGTCATTTGGGGGGGCTTTGTGCCACCTGGGCATTCCATGGCCTCCGAAACTGTGATAGGCAGTGAAGAGTGAAATCAAAAATTTACGCCCTTAGAAAGCCTGAAGGCAGTGCTTGGTTTTCGGGGTCCTGTACGCGGCTAGGCTCCCAAAAAGTCTCACACATGTGTTATCCCCATACTCAGGAGAAGCAACAGAATGTATTTTGGGGTGTAATTTCACATATTCCCATGGCATGTTTGAGCAATATGTCATTTAGTGACAACTTTGTGCAAAAAAAAAAAATGTTGTCTCTTTCCCGCAACTTGTGTCACAATATAAAATATTCCATGGACTCGAGATGCCTCTCAACAAATAGCTTGGGGTGTCTACTTTCCAAAATGGGGTCATTTGGGGGAGTTTTGAACTGTCCTGGCATTTTATGCACAACATTTAGAAGCTTATGTCACACATCACCCATTCTTCTAACCACTTGAAGACAGGGCCCTTTCTGACACTTTTTGTTTTGTTTTTTTTTGCAAGAAAATTACTTTGAACCCCCAAACATTATATATTTTTTTAAAGCAAATGCCCTACAAATTAAAATGGTGGGTGTTTCATTTTTTTTTCACACAGTATTTGCGCAGCGATTTTTCAAACGCATTTTTTGGGGAAAAAACACACTTTTTTAAATTTTAATGCACTAAAACACACTATATTGCCCAAATGTTTGATGAAATAAAAAAGATGATCTTAGGCCGAGTACATGAATACCAAATATGACATACTTTACAATTGCGCACAAACGTGCAGTGGCAACAAAATAAATACATTTTTAAAAGCCTTTAAAAGCCTTTACAGGTTACCACTTTAGATTTACAGAGGAGGTCTACTGCTAAAATTACTGCCCTCGATCTGACCTTCGCGGTGATACCTCACATGCATGGTGCAATTGCTGTTTACATTTGACGCCAGACCGACGCTTGCGTTCGCCTTATCGCGAGAGCAGGGGGCGACAGGGGTGCTTTTTTTTTTTTTTTTCTTTTCTTTATTATTTTTTTGCTTTTTTATCTTATTTTTAAACTGTTACTTTCATTTTTTTTTAATCATTTTTATTGTTATCTCAGGGAATGTAAATAGGTAGTGACAGGTACTCTTTTTTGAAAAAATTGGGGTCTATTAGACCCTAGATCTCTCCTCTGCCCTCAAAGCATCTGACGACACCAATATCGGTGTGATAAAATGCTTTCCCAATTTCCCAATGGCGCTGTTTACATCCGGCGAAATCTAAGTTATGAAATGCTCGTAGCTTCTGGTTTCTTAGGCCATAGAGATGTTTGGAGCCACTCTGGTCTCTAAGATTGGAGGGTTGTTAGATCTCGTCACAGGATGAACTGTGGAGGTCTCATATGTAGAGCAGTGCCAACGTCCTATTTTACAAGTCTTAGAAAAATGGGGGGGGGGGCTGGAAAAACCCAGGAGAACGAAATAAATGGACTTTGTAGGCACCAGTCATAAAAATCAATGTAAACTTTTATTTATACACACAAAAAAAAAGAATCACATGGACATAAACATTTAAAAAAAAAAATGCTAAACATTGTGAAAAAATGGTATTGTACGTCACTGCATAAATGTGTGAGAGCGGATCGGGAATAGCCCCTACACCAAAGGGAGGGATAACCCCTTCTGTTCCCATTGAATAACCTCAAACTGATATAGCTCGGTAAGGCTCTACATGTTTCGCAAATTTGAATGCTTCTTCAGGAACTTGTTTGGGTTACCTGTGATGGGAAATAATAAAGAAAGACATACACCAAAAAACATAAGGTAGCATATTAATATTGTTTTTGACATAAAGACTTTTCAATAATGCGTCTCAATCAAAACCACCGAGTACCGTGAGGAAGCAATCCCAACGACCCAAGATTCAACACGCATATGGTGACATGTAATCACATGCGGGGACGTGTCTGGTAGAGAGATTTGTATCACCGATAGACTCAAAGGAAGTAAGGAACTAGAGACTCTCAGCTGTCCGAAAAAGGGGGATAGTGACCAATGTACATCTATGGTAGAACCGGGACACTCATATGTAGAAGAGAGCACAGGGTACAGTTAGATGGGGGATGGGTGGGGGGGAAAGAAAGAGAAAAAGAAGTGGGGGAGAAAAGAAAAAAACATAAGGGAAGAGAGAAAGGAAGGAGGGAACAGTGGTGGTAAACAGAGAAACTGGGATATAGTAAATGATGTACCAGCCAGAGTAATTGGGTCTGTCTTCAGATCAGGTAGAGGTTATGGATAATTGAACAGCCATACACTTAGAGACAAAGCCTCCAATGACCAGGGTACATAAGGAAATCCAGAGACTCTAATCTGAAGAATGTAAATAATGTCTAATTAGCCAATGTTGAGACCAGCTCTTTATAAGTGGGACATTATACCAATAAATCAAATGGCACAGACAAGTCCTCCTATACATGCTGTGTACATGTATATCTGCAGGGCTAAACACTTGTATATAAAAGGTTGCTCCTACCTTGTAGGGTAATACAGGTTGAGCAGGTCCTGTAAACAGCCTAGATCAGCTAATTGTTTGTAAACCTGGCACCAAATAGGTCTTCACTGACATGGCTGCAATAGAGCTCTGATCCCATCCCAGCAGAGAACTAACTAATAAGATCCCAGGACCGCCATCTATATAGGGAGTGAGAGAGACAACAGAGGTTCCATCTACTTGCACAGACTAAGTACAGCTACAAAGCGTTTAGTTAGGTTTGTATAAACCTAGTATACTCTTACCAGACAGCTTGTGTAGTTCAGGGGTGACGCCCAGGCATCAGAGCGCCATGGAGGGTAGTGGCGTGGTACAAGGCTGTTTCTAACAGCCTTAAGTACACACCCCAATCAGGTGTGCAAGCCGTGCATCACCTGATTCGGCCGAACGGAGCTGCGCGCGCATTCACATCCCATCGCGCATGCGCAGTGGTCAGTAAGGCCTCTGTCATGACAAACGATGTGAGGAGGGAGAGCAGTCCTAAAGGTAACAGATCCATGAGCTCCCCCCAGTGGTTCCTCCTAGGTACAGCGTGTGAAGCGCTGTAAAGGCTGGGACCAACAGATGGAATGAGTCTGGAAATATTAACGCACACAACATGTAGTGCGCATTGTAACTCCAGGGGGAGAGGGATAGATCTGTGCTCCCCCCAGTGGTTCCTCCTAGGTACAGCGTGAGGGACGCTGTAAAGGCTGGGACCAACAGATGGAATAAGTCTGGAGATATTAACGCCCACAGCATGGAGTGTGCATTGTAAATCCAGGGGGAGAGGGATAGATCTGAACCAAACGCCGCAGTCACCATACCCTACAGGGCAAGGGGGGGCAGAATGCGGCTTACCGGCCGCACATGTAATCCAGACACCAGCAAGTTAATAGGGTCCCGGGGTCAACTTGCCTCAGTACTTGTAACCAGCCTGAGACGCAAGGCCAGTATACATGATTAGAATGTTAATTACCATGAAGAGAATAAATCCATTCATGGTGATACAGATTACAAATGCATACCCATAATAAATAGTGGTAAAAAATATACAATGTGCATATACATTTTGCAAATAACAGTGTGATTACAAATTTGCGACTTCCTGCGATTAAACAATACTTTAACTCGGTGAAATCACTAATATCCATACACAGCACTAGCAAGGGGTATAATAGACTGTGTTTAGCTACAGACGTGCCCGTAATGGGCAGAGCAGTGGACAGGGGGATCTCCTATCCCAAACAGGGAGAGGCCAGTGGATTGATGGTACGAAGTTCTAAAAGCAATAAGCTATGATAATCTACATGTTACCTAATTGCTATAGATCATTAGACCTTGGTTGGTTTTCATATAGGTCAACCTTAAATTTTTTTATCCAAGAAACCCTATCAACTTGCTGGTGTCTGGATTACATGCGCGGCCGGTAAACCGCATTCTGCCCCCTCTTGCCCTGTAGGGGATGGTGACTGCGGCGTTTGGTTCAGATCTGTCCCTCTCCCCCTGGATTTACAATGCACACTCCATGCTGTGGGCGTTAATATCTCCAGACTTATTCCATCTGTTGGTCCCAGCCTTTACAGCGTCCCTCACGCTGTACCTAGGAGGAACCACTGGGGGGAGCTCAGATCTATCCCTCTCCCCCTGGATTTACAATGCGCACTACATGTTGTGTGCATTAATATTTCCAGACTCATTCCATCTGTTGGTCCCAGCCTTTACAGCGCTTCACACGCTGTACCTAGGAGGAACCACTGGGGGGAGCTCATGGATCTGTTACCTTTAGGACTTCTCTCCCTCCTCACATCATTTGTCATGACAGAGGCCTTACTGACCACTGCGCATGCGCGATGGGATGTGAGTGCGCGCGCAGCTCTGTTCGGCTGAATCAGGTGATGCACGACTTGCACACCTGATTGGGGCGTGTACTTAAGGCTGTTAGCAACAGCCTTGTACCACGCCACTACCCTCCATGGCGCTCTGATGCCTGGGCGTCACCCCTGAACTACACAAGCTGTCTGGTAAGAGTATACTAGGTTTATACAAACCTAACTAAACGCTTTGTAGCTGTACTTAGTCTGTGCAAGTAGATGGAACCTCTGTTGTCTCTCTCACTCCCTATATAGATGGCGGTCCTGGGATCTTATTAGTTAGTTCTCTGCTGGGATGGGATCAGAGCTCTATTGCAGCCATGTCAGTGAAGACCTATTTGGTGCCAGGTTTACAAACAATTAGCTGATCTAGGCTGTTTACAAGACCTGCTCAACCTGTATTACCCTACAAGGTAGGAGCAGCCTTTTATATACAAGTGTTTAGCCCTGCAGATATACATGTACACAGCATGTATAGGAGGACTTGTCTGTGCCATTTGATTTATTGGTATAATGTCCCACTTATAAAGAGCTGGTCTCAACATTGGCTAATTAGACATTATTTACATTCTTCAGATTAGAGTCTCTGGATTTCCTTATGTACCCTGGTCATTGGAGGCTTTGTCTCTAAGTGTATGGCTGTTCAATTATCCATAACCTCTACCTGATCTGAAGACGGACCCAATTACTCTGGCTGGTACATCATTTACTATATCCCAGTTTCTCTGTTTACCACCACTGTTCCCTCCTTCCTTTCTCTCTTCCCCTATGGTTTTTTCTTTTCTCCCCCCTTCTTTTTCTCTCCCCCCCCCCCACCCATCCCCCATCTAACTGTACCCTGTGCTCTTTTCTACATATGAGTGTCCCGGTTCTACCATAGATGTACATTGGTCACTATCCCCCTTTTTCGGACAGCTGAGAGTCTCTAGTTCCTTACTCCCTTTGAGTCTATCGGTGATACAAATCTCTCTACCAGACACGTCCCCGCATGTGATTACATGTCACCATATGCGTGTTGAATCTTGGGTCGTTAGGATTGCTTCCTCACGGTACTCGGTGGTTTTGATTGAGACGCATTATTGAAAAGTCTTTATGTCAAAAACAATATTAATATGCTACCTTATGTTTTTTGGTGTATGTCTTTCTTTATTATTTCCCATCACAGGTAACCCAAACAAGCTCCTGAAGAAGCATTCAAATTTGCGAAACATGTAGAGCCTTACCGAGCTATATCAGTTTGAGGTTATTCAATGGGAACGGAAGGGGTTATCCCTCCCTTTGGTGTAGGGGCTATTCCCTGATCCGCTCTCACACATTTATGCAGTGACGTACAATACAATTTTTTCGCAATGTATTGCGTTTTTTTTAAAAATGTTTATGTCCATGTGATTCTTTTTTTTTTTTTAAATTGTGTATAAATAAAAGTTTACATTGATTTTTATGACTGGTGCCTACAAAGTCCATTTGTTTCGTTCTCCTGGGTTTTTCCAGGCCCCCCCCCCACTCTGGTCTCTGATCAGCTCTATGCTCAGCTGGCTGAATCCATGGCTGCATTCTCAGGTTCCCTGTTGAGACAGGAGAGCCAGAGAAAAACACGGAAGACGATGGGGGGGGGGTATTCCCTCCCACTGCTTGTAAAAGCAGTCTAGAGGCTAATTAGCTGCTAGGATTGCTTTTACATGAAAGCCGACCGCTGGCTGAAAAGAATGATACCAAGATGATACCTAAACCTGCAGGCATCATTCTGGTATAACCACTCAAAGTCGTGAATGGCGTACCTGAAGACAAAAAAATGGTTAACAATAAAACACAGTAAACGGTAAAGTATAAAAAATTGCATACCTGAAAAGCAAACATGATAAAACATAATAACAATAAAACATTGCAGAATAGAATACAGTAAAAAAGAGCAGAACAATAGAGAGAGAATAGAGAGAGAGAGAGAACAATAAAACGACAACTATTTTTTAAAATTTTATATATATATATTTTTTTTTTACACTTTTTTTGTAACTAACTTTTATAACTGTAACCGGTTCCAGGTTCGGGTCTCTCAAAATGCGATGGCATCTTGGGAGACCCTGTGAAAGTGTGCCTAGTCTGTGCAATGCTGGACCCTACGCTAATACTCAACTCGTGTATGGTAGCGTTCAAAATATTCACCAATGCAAAGACAGGATTATCAGGACAGGAGGGACAATAATAGCGGGTGTCACGCCTATATCCGCGCTTGCTGCAGACACAACATCTTTTTTGGGGGGGTTTGTTGGGTAGGGGTACTCGGGAGGACATTAAGAAAATACCTCTCATGCAGCCGACTGCATTTGGTTGGGGATGTGAATGGGGGAATTACGGGCGCTGCAGAAGTGGTGGTTTCCAATTAGGATTGGCGAATGCAGCAGGAAGGGCATTATGGGCACGACGGGCCTGTTTGTCTTCTTCTTGGTGGCAGCGGGACACTACTTGTGCTTGCCACCTCACCAGCTTGAAATGCACTTATGGGACTCGCCACGTCACCAAATGTTACTGTAGTGCTGGTTTGACTATGACCGGGGTGTACTAGGCCGCTGGTGCTTGCCAGTTCACCAAAACGCTACCAAAAAAACTGTTAGCGATCGCAGGGATCAGGCCTGACTCTGCGAATGCTGCAGTTATGTGTTTAGTGTTTTGTAAGTGTCAGTGATCGATCGATACTGCACTTGGGTGGGCTGGGCTGGGCCGGGCGGAGGGGCAAAACGCAGGTGCTAGTGGGTATCTGGGCTGATCCCGCTAACACTGCGTTTTTGGGAACCCTAAACTGCTGGGGACGCTAGTATAGATCTGATCGGATAAGATATTGATCCGTTCAGATACTATACCACTAAGGGAGGTGTACGGTGCGCGTGCGTGTGTGTTTTAACCCTACTGGCACTAACCTGACACTGCCTGGGGCTGGTGCTTGCCAGTTCACAAAAAGGCTACCAAAAAAACTGTTAGCGATCGCAGGGATCAGGCCTGACTCTGTGAACGCTGCAGTTATGCGTTTAGTGTTTTGTAAGTGTCAGTGATTGATCGATACTGCACTTGGGTGGGCTGGGCTGGGCCGGGCGGAGGGGCAAAACGCAGGTGCTAGCAGGTATCTGGGCTCATTCCGCTAACACTGTGTTTTTGGAAACCCTAAACTGCTGGGGACGCTAGTATAGATCTGATCAGATCAGATATTGATCCAATCAGATACTATACCACTAAGGGAGGTGTACGGTGCGTGCGTGGGTGTTAGCGGTACTGGCGCTAACCTGACGCTGCCTGGGGCTGGTGCTTGCCAGTTCACCAAAACGCTACCAAAAAAACTGTTAGCGATCGCAGGGATCAGGCCTGACTCTGCAAACACTGCAGTTATGCGTTTAGTGTTTTGTAAGTGACAGTGATCGATCGATACTGCACTTGGGTGGGCTGGGCTGGGCTGGGCCGGGCGGAGGGGCAAAACGCAGGTGCTAGCATGTATCTGGGCTTATCCCGCTAACACTGTGTTTTTGGGAACCCTAAACTGCTGGGGACGCTAGTACAGATCTGATCGGATCAGATATTGATCCGTTCAGATACTATACCACTAAGGGAGGCGTATGCTGCGTGCGTGGGTGTTAGCGTTACTGGCGCTAACCTGACGCTGCCTGGGGCGACGCATATCACAGCCGGGCGATCAGGGGGCTAACCCTTTATTCGGTAATAAACGGCGGGTGCCCTAACACTATAAAAAATAAAGGAACTAACCAGCGTCACCCGTAACAGTTATACGGTGATCAGTGGTGAAAGGGTTAACTAGGGGGCAATTAAGGGGTTAAAACCTTTATTAGGTAGTATATGGGGGTCCCTGACGCTATAAAACGCTGACGGTGAACCTAAATATTTACCTCACTAACTAGCGTCACCAGCGACACTAATACAGCGATCAGAAAAATGATCACTTAGTGACACTGGCGAAAGGGGGTGATCAAGGGGTTAAAACTTTATTGGGGGGGTTAGGGGGGTATCCTAGACCTAAAGGGGGCTAATACTAACTGCCCCACCACACTAACTGTCACAAACTGACACCATGCAGTAATCAGAAAAAAAAACTGCTTGGTGTCAGTGTGATAGGGGGGGTGATTGGGGGGTGATCGGGGGGAGATCGGGGGTGTATTGTGTGACTGGCATGTTCTACTGTTTGTGTTTGTGTTCTGCACTCACATTACAGTCTTCTCTCCTCTGCGCCGGAACGGAAAATGCCGTGCCGAGGAGAGATGACATCATTTCCTTTGCTGCTGTTTACCATACAGCAGCATAGGAATGATTTCATTGGCCGGCGGTGATCGTGAGGGGGGGGGCACGAATGGATGGCCTCCCCCTCACCTCCGATCGTCGCTGGACAAAAGCCATCGGACCCCCCACCCGCGGAAGGCAGATCACGTACGGGTACGTGATTCTGCCTGTCGGTGCCATTCTGCCGACGTATATCGTCGTGAGGCGGTCGGCAAGTGGTTAAATACTCAGACCAGCCCTTCTGGCACCAACAACCATGCCACGTTAAATCCCCTTTCTTCCCCATTCTGATGCTTGGTTTGAACTTCAGCAAGTCATCTTCACCACATCTAGATGCCTAAATGCATTGAGTTGCTGCCATGTGATAGGCTGATTAGTAATTTGTGTTTCCAAGCAATTAAACAGATCTACCTAATAAAGTGGCCGGCCAGTGTACATAATTTTGAAGGTAAATTTATTTCAGCAAGTTAAAATGATTGATTACTGGGCTATGTGCACTCAGGCAAAAGCCACATATTATCACATGTATTTACATATACATGAGGGGACACATAAAGCTAATGTAGAGCAGTAGGGATGAGCCAAAACACCCCTTACAAACAGGCAAAACATTTGTGCGAACACCGTTAAAGTCTATGGGACACGAACATGAAAAATCAAAAGTGCTAATTTTAAATGCTTATATGCATGTTATTGCCATAAAAAGTGTTTGGGGACCCGGGTCCTGCCCCAGAGGACATGTATCAATGCAAAAAAAATGTTTTAAAAACTGCCTTTTTTTCAGGAGCAGTGATTTTAATAATGATTCAAGTGAAACAATAAAAATGAAATATTCCGTTAACCACTAAGCCACCGCCCACCGTCATATGACGCGGGACGAGGCTTCTCTTATTCTGGGCGGACGTCATATGACGTGATCGCCCTCCCGAGCCACTAGGGGGTTCCCGCTGCGTCGCTCGGGACCCGGTGAGCGTGCCCAGGGCCGCGATGTCCGCCGGGCACCCGCGATTGCTGGGTAACAGAGCAGGACCGTGGATCTGTGCATGTAAACACAGATCCACGTCCTGTCAGAGAGGAGAGGAGACCGATGGCGTGTCCCTTGTACATAGGGACACCGATCAGTCACCTCCCCCAGTCAGTCCCCTCCCCCCACAGTTAGAATCACCTCCATAGGTCATACATTGACCCCTCGATCGCCCCCTAGTGGTTAACCCCTTCCCTGCCAGTCACATTTACACAGTAATCAATGCAATTTTATAGCATGGATCGCTGTATAAATGTGAATGGTCCCAAAAATGTGTCAAAAGTGTCCGATATGTCCGCCGCAATATCGCAGTCACAATAAAAATCGTAGATCGCCGCCATTACTAGTAAAAAATAAACAAATAAATAAAAATGCTATAAATCTATGCCCTATTTTGTAGACGCTATAACTTTTGCGCAAACCAATCAATATACGCTTATCGCAATTTTTTCTTACCAAAAATATGTAGAAGAATACGTATCGACCTAAACTGAGGAAAAAATTTGTTAAAAAAAATAAAAATTGGATATTTATTATAGCAAAAAGTAAAAAATATTGTGTTTTTTCAAAATTGTCCCTCTTCTTTTGTTTATAGCGCAATAAACAAAAACCATAGAGGTGATCAAATACCACCAAAAGAAAGCTCTATTTGTGGGGAAAAAATGATAAAAATTTCATTAGGGTGCAGTGTAGCATGACCGCGCAATTGTCATTCTAAGTGCGACAGCGCTGAAAACTGAAAAATGGCTTGGGCAGGAAGGGGGTGAAAGTGCCCTGTATTGAGGTGGTTAAATATCATGCCTATGGGGTGTCCTTAGTCTCCCTGTAAACTAGTGCATCTTTCCTGTGTTTAGAACAGCACCACAGCAAAATTTCTAAAGGAAAAAATTTCATTCAAAACTGCTCGCGGCTGTAATGTATTGTCGGGTTCCGGAAATATAGATAAAAATCATTGAAACAACGGCGTGGGTTCCCCCACAGTCCATTACCAGGCCCTCTGGGTCTGGTATGAATATTAAGGGGAACCCTGCACCAAAATGTGAAAAAAATTGTGTGGGGTCCCCCCAAAATCCATACCAGGCCCTTCAGGTCTGGTATGGATATTAAGGGGAAGCCTGTGCCAAAATAAAAAAATGGCGTGAGGGTCCCCCCCAAAATCCATACAAGGCCCTACAGGTGTGGTATGGATATTAAGGGGAACCTTACATCAAAATAAAAAAAATGTGTGGGGTCCCCCCTAAAATCCATACCAGACCCTTATCCGAGCACGCAACATGGCAGGCTGCAGGAAAAGGAGGGGGATGAGAGAGCACCCCCCCTCCTGAACCGTACCAGGCCACATGCCCTCAACATGGGGAGGGTGTTTTGGGGTCCCCCAAAAAACCTTGTCCCCATGTTGGTGGGGACAAGGGCCTCTTCCCCACAACCCTTGCCCGGTGGTTGTGGAGGTCTGCAGGCAGGGGGCTTATAGAATATGGAATGCCCCATTAACCCCCCTACACATTTATAATGGGTATCGGGGTGCATTGTACCCCTACACATTTACCAAAAAAGTGTAAAAAAAGTAAAAATGACAGTAGTCAGTTTGGAATTATTCATTTATTAAAAAAAAAAGTCCCACGATGTCCATTCATCTTCGATCACAGCGCCGATGACCCAAGAAAAAAAATGGAAAAACTCTGTCTTGATTGGAGGCTCCCGCCGACTGCAGCTTTTTTGCTTTGACAGCTGTTATATAGCTGAGGACGGAGCCACCTAGTGATGCAAGCGGGTGACCCTGCCACTTCTGACATCATGTGACCTCACGTAATGTCAGAAGGGGCGGGGTCACATGTTTACAGGGTGCCTTTGGCCAATCATCACCATCAAGGAGTCCAACAGGGTGTCTGGCTGGGAGTCCATAAGGGGCAGAGATGTGGGAGCCATGGAGCGGGTTGCGCCGGTGGATACCGGCGTTTCCTGGCCCTCAGAAGCCTGGGATGCCGATCGATGACTCACTTCCGGTTGGACGAGTAGGACAATAGCAGGCGACGCGTTTGCGGAGCATGCGCTCCTTCTTCAGGCCTGACAGGGGCCATCTTGGTTGAGGGCTTTATAGGTTGCAATGCCAGAGCTCCTGGGTCCTAGAGGCCATGGCGGTATTTCAGGACGGAGCTCAGAGTATATGATGAAAGGGCAAGGGAATGTAAAAAAACACAAAACGACATATGGTGACATGAATATGTGTGTATATAAGAGGGAGAAAAGGAAATCTTAACTGGCAACGGGCAGCAGTGAATATTGCAGGGGGCGGGACTGCAAGTATAATAACGGGGGGTGGTGTGTGTTAGGAAAGAAGGAGAAGACAGAAGGGGGTAATAGGATGAGTGGTGGGGCTGCTGAAGGTGTGATAATAGGAATAATGGAAATTCAAGTGTGGGTCCCTCCATCCCTTCAAAACCTAAATTCTTGTATAGAAAAACAAGGAACCATAAAAATCTCATAGCTCCCAGTAAATACAAACCCAAGCCCCTGCCCCTATACGGGCCCTTTGCCTCATCCCACTGGTCGGCATGTACCAGTGCTGCAAGGCACTGTGCCTGACCTGTAAGCATGTCAATCATGGCCAAAAGGAATTCAGTACCAAAGGGAAAACCTACCAGATTTCCCAATTTTTCAGTTGTTCTACGGAGTTTGTCATCTACTGTCTGGTTTGCCCATGTGGCCTTCATTATGTCAGCAAGACCATACGCACACTGAGGAAGAGGTTCGGTGAACACTGCCGTTTTGTGGAAGGAGGAAACGACAAACACAGTGTGCCCTTTTCATTTTCTAAAACACCATCGATCTTCCTCTGTGGGCCGCTGGGTGTGGGTCATTGAGTCCATTCTTCAGGCTTCAGGCGTCTCTGCCAGAGGGAAACGTACTGGATATACACTCTGGACTCCCTCGCGCCTGGGGGCCTCAATGAGGAAATAGAGGTCAATCATCTGTTGTGATTTTTTTCACACTCATTCACCGTCCTTTGCCCCCTGCCCCCCCTTTCTCCCCTCCCCTTTTTTCCCTTCCCTCCTATCCCTCATTCACCCCCACTCCTATAACCCCCCTTTACCTTTCCCCCCTTTCTTACTCCCTTTTCCTCCTTTCCCATCTCCCTTCCCCCTCTCTTCCCTTCCTGGTCCCAGTCACTTATCTGCATCTTCCATATTCTATATGTATTCACCATGATTTTTCCTGCATCCTCACATAAACCCTATCCAATTCATCTTCATAATTTCTTCATCCAGGGCTCCTCTCCTCCTCCCTTTGCCCATTAGTCCACTTATATTATTTTGTACCATTAAGATTCTCCCAAACTAACTAATTTAGTACCAGTAGATGTGGTCTACTCCAGCCACAATACTCTCATTTATTGTACAGAAATCTTTACCGAGACACTTTTTGTAATACAACATCACCATTTTGAAACCTTCATTTTTTCCCCCATATATATATATATATATATATATATATATATATATATATATATATATATATATATATATATATATATATATATATATATATATATATATATGTATATTTTCATATATATATTTTATATATCCTTTTTATATATATATATATATATATATATATATATATATATATACACCGGTATATATTTTTTATTATTTTGCAATAAAATATATTTTTTAATTTCTAATTTTTACAATAAAATATTTTTATTATCAATTTTTATAATATAAGAATTTCCATTATTCCTATTATCACACCTTCAGCAGCCCTCTTATATACACACATATTCATGTCACCGTATGTCGTTTTGTAGTTTTGTGTTTTTTTTACATTCCCTTGCCCTTTCATCATATACTCTGAGCTCCGTCCTGCAATACCGCCACGGCCTCTAGGACCCAGGAGCTCTGGCATTGCAACCTATAAAGTCCTCAACCAAGATGGCCCCGTCAGGCCTGAAGAAGGAGCGCATGCTCCCCAAAGTGTTGCCTGCTATTGTCCTACTCGTCCGACCGGAAGCGAGTCATCGATCGGCATCCCGGGCTTCTGAGGACCAAGAAACGCCGGTATCCACCGGCGCAACCCGCTCCATGGCTCCCACGTCTCTGCCCCTTAAGAACTCCCGACCGGACACCCTGTTGGACTCCTTGATGGATTCCCCCTGGACAGCTTACTTTGTTGTAATGCCTACCTGTCACATACCTTTGTGAGTACAACACATCCTGTGTCCGAATAAATAGTTTTATACTGCACTTAGAGTGGCATTTTTTGTGCCTTTTCTCCAAAAATATGTAGCAGAATACAAATTGGCCTAACTTGATGAAGAAATTAGATTTTTTACATATTTTTATTGGATATGCTTTATAGCAGAAATAAAAAATATTGTTTTTTTTTTTCAAAATTGTTGCTCTTTTTTTGTTTATAGAACAAAATATAAAAACAGCAGAGGTGATCAAATACCACTAAAAGAAAGCTCTATTTGTAAGAAAAAAGGGAAAGCAATTTTTGTTTGGGCACAACGTTGCATGACTGCGCAACTGTCACCTAAAATAAAGCAGTGCTGTATCACAAAAAATGGCCTGGTCATTAGGGAGGTAAATCCTTCTGGGGCTGAAGAGGTTAAGTTGCTCAAACGGACATTATGTAGAGATGAACGGACACTCCAAGGTACTTAGATTATTGCAAGAGAGTTGCAAGCTGGAGAATATATGTGTTTAACACACATGCCTAGAGGGAAAAACCTGGTGGGATAGCTGAGAATAGCTGTTACGCGTATAGGACATGTGAGTTCATACAGTATATATGATTTTTTATATCAATAAAGATTTTCTGGTTTTGAGCTGATTGACTAATGGTAAATGGGCTGTTCATTTTGCAAGGGAATTTTCCCCTAGCTTATTATTATTTCTTAGTTTGATACTATTTTGTTATTTTTAGTTACATACATAGTAGGTGAGGTTGAAAAAAGACACAAGTCCATCAAGTCCAACTTATGTGTGTGATTATATTTCAGTATTGCATTGTATATCCCCGTATAAACTATCGATGCCCCCCCACTGAAACCACCACCTATGGAAGGGAATTCCACATCCTTGCCGCTCTTACAGTAAAGAAACTTTTACGCAGTTTAAGGTTAAACCTCTTTTCTTCTAATTTTAATGAGTGGTCACGTGTCTTATTAAACTCCCTTCCATGAAAAAGTTCTATCTCTATTTTGGGGTCACCAGTATGGTATTTGTAAATTGAAATCATATCCCCTCTCAAGCATCTCTTCTCCAGAGAGAATAAATTAAGTCCTCGCAACCTTTCTTCATAACTAAAATCCTCCAGACCGTTTATTAGCTTTGTTGCCCTTCTTTGTACTTGCTCCATTTCCAGTACTTCCTTCCTGAGGACTGGTGCCCAGAACTGGACAGCATATTCCAGGTGAGGCCGGACCAAAGTCTTGTAGACAGTGGCGTTGTTAGGTGGGTGCTGGGGGTGCGGGCCGCACCCGGGTGACACCCGCCAGAGGGGTGACACCCGTAGGTAGCGGCACGCACCGCTAACACTGCCCGCTGCCCTGATCTGCTCCATGGGACTTGCGCTGTGTCCCTCAGCACAGCAGACTGAAGCCGCCTCCCCCTCCTCGCTGTTTACATCCACACAGGAGGAGGAGGAGCCCGAAGGACACATGGCTGTGTGAATCGTCCGGTCCGCGCTGTTCTGAGGTCTGTAAACTTTATGTATACAGTATGTGGGTGGACATGTGCAGGGGGATTCTATACTAATGGGGGGCTCTACACTGAGGGGGATTCTATACTAATGGGGGTTCTGCACTGAGGGGGATTCTATACTAATGGGGGGCTCTGCACTGAGGGGGATTCTATAGTAATGGGGGGCTCTGCACTGAGGGGGATTCTATACTAATGGGGGCTCTGCACTGAGGGGGATTCTATACTAATTGCGGGCTCTGCACTGAGGGGGATTCTATACTAATGGGGGGCTCTGCACTGAGGGGGATTCTATACTAATGGGGGCTCTGCACTGAGGGGGTGTCTATACTAATGGGGGCTCTGCACTGAGGAGGATTCTATACTAACGGGGGGCTCTGCACTGAGGGGGATTCTATACTAATGGGGGCTCCGCACTGAGGGGGATTCTATACTAACGGGGGGCTCTGCACTGAGGGGGATTCTATACTAATGGGGGCTCTGCACTGAGGGGGATTCTATACTAATGGGGGGCTCTGCACTGAGGGGGATTCTATACTAAAGGGGGGCTCTGCACTGAGGGGGATCTATACTAATGGGGGGCTCTGCACTGAGGGGGATTCTATACTAATGGGGGCTCTGCACTGAGGGGGTGTCTATACTAATGGGGGACTCTGCACTGAGGGGGATTCTATACTAATGGGGGCTCTGCACTGAGGGGGATTCTATACTAATGGGGGGCTCTGCACTGAGGGGGATTCTATACTAATGGGGGCTCTGCACTGAGGGGGTGTCTATACTAATGGGGGGCTCTGCACTGAGGGGGATTCTATACTAATGGGGGGCTCTGCACTGAGGGGGATTCTATACTAATGGAGGGCTCTGCACTGAGGGGGGTGTCTATACTAATGGGGGCTCTGCACTGAGGGGGATTCTATACTAATGGGGGCTCTGCACTGAGGGGGATTCTATACTAATGGGGGGCTCTGCACTGAGGGGGGTGTCTATACTAATGGGGGGCTCTGCACTGAGGGGGGTGTCTATACTAATGGGGGCTCTGCACTAAAAGGGGGTGTCTATACTAATGGGGGGCTCTGCACTGAGGGGGATTCTATACTAATGGGGGGCTCTGCACTGAGGGGGATTCTATACTAATGGGGGGCTCTACACTGAGGGGGATTCTATACTAATGGGGGGCTCTGCACTGAGGGGGATTCTATACTAATGGGGGGCTCTGCACTGAGAGGGATTCTATACTAATGGGGGGCTCTGCACTGAGGGGGATTCTATACTAATGGGGGGCTCTGCACTGAGGGGAATTCTATACTAATGGGGGGCTCTGCACTGAGGGGGATTCTATACTAATGGGGGATCTGCACTGAGGGAGGATTCTATACTAATGGGGGGCTCTGCACTGAGGGGGATTCTATACTAATGGGGGCTCTGCACTGAGGAGGATTCTATACTAATGGGGGGCTCTGCACTGAGGGGGATTCTATACTAATGGGGGCTCTGCACTGAGGGGGGATCCTATACTAATGGGGGGTCTGAACTGAGGGGGGTCTTTACTAATGGGGGGTCTGCACTGAGGGGGGTTCTATACTAATGGGGGGTCTGCACTGAGGGGGGTTCTATACTAATGGGGGCTCTGCACTGAGGGGGGTTCTATACTAATGGGGGTTGGCACTGAGGGGGGATTTTATACTGATGGGGGAGTCTGCACTGAGGGGGGATTCTATACTGATGGGGGTCAGCACGGGGGGGTGTATGTACTGATGGGGCGGTCTGCACTGAGGTGGGAGGTTGATACTGATGGAGGGGGGTCTGCAGACTCTGTACTGAGGGAGGGTTTCTGTACTGATGGGGGTCTGTACTGAGGGAGGGGGTCAGTACTTAGTGGGGGGTCTATATTGATGGAAGGGGGTCTGTACTGAGGGAGGGGGCTATATTGATGGAGTGGGGTCTGTAGTTAGTGGAGGGGGGTCTGTACTGAGGTAGTTGGTGGAGGGGGGTGACACCAATTATTTTGGCACTGGGTGACACCAACCCTAGTGACGCCACTGCTTGTAGAGTGGGAGAATTATCGCTTTATCCCTGGAGTTAATCCCTTTTTAATGCATGCCAATATTCTGTTTGCTTTGTTAGCAGCAGCTTGGCATTGCACGTCATTGCTGAGCCTATCATCTACTAGGACCCCCCAGGTTGTTTTTCATCCTAGATGTCCCCAGAGGTTTCCCCCCCTAGTGAGTAGATTGCATTCATATTTTTGCCACCCAAATGCATTATTTTACATTTTTCTACATTAAACCTCATTTGCCATGTAGTTACCCACCCCATTAATTTGTTCAGATCTTCTTACAAGGTTTCAAAATCCTGCGGAGAAGTTATTGCCCTGCTTAGCTTAGTGTCGTCCGCAAATAGAGATTGAACTGTTTACCCCATCCTCAAGGTCGTTTATGATCAAATTAAACAGGATTGATCCAAGCACAGAACCCTGGGGGACCCCACTTCCCACCCCTGACCATTCCGAGTATTCCCCATTTATCACCACCATCAGAACTCGCCCTTGTAGCCAGTTTTCAATCCATGTACTCACCCTATGGTCCATGCCAACGGACCTTACTTTGTACAGTAAACGTTTATGGGGAATGTGTCAAATGCTTTTGCAAAATCCAGATACACCACATCTACGGGCCTTCCTTTATCTAGATGGCAGCCCACCTCCTCATAGAATGTTAATAGATTGGTTTGGCAAGAATGATTCTTCATGAATTCATGCTGATTACTGCTAATGATTAGGGATGAGCCGAACACCCCCCGGTTCGGTTCGCACCAGAACCTGCGAACGGACCGAAAATTTGCACGAACGTTAGAACCCCATTGTCATCTATGGGATTTGAACGTTCGGAATCAAAAGTGCTCAATTTAAAGGCTAATTTGCATGGTATTGTCCTAAAAAGGGTTTGGGGACCCAGGTCCTACCCCAGGGGACATGTATCAATGCAAAAAAAACTTTAAAAAACGTCTGTTTTTTCGGGAGCAGTGATTTTAATGATGCTTAAAGTAAAAAAAAAGTGAAATATTCCTTTAAATATCGTACCTGGGGTGTGTCTATAGTATGCCTGTAAAGTGGCGCGTGTTTCCCGTGTTTAGAACAGTCCCTGTACAAAATGTCATTTTTAAAATCTAATTTAAAACTGCTTGCGGGTTTAATGTAATGTCGGGTCCTGGCAATATGGATGAAAATCAGTGAGACAAACGGCATGGGTACCCCCCAGTCCATTACCAGGCCCTTTGGGTCTTGTATGGATATTAAGGGGAACCCCGCACCCAAATTAAAATAAGGAAAGGTGTGGGGCCACCAGGCCCTATATAGTCTGAACAGCAGTATACAGGTGGTGCAAACAGGGACTGTAGGTTTGTTGTTAAGTAGAATCTGTTTGTAATTTTTAACGGGTACATTTTTAACGTCTTTTAGCTCCAGCCAAAAAATCTTTTTTAAGCTTTTTGGAAAACATAGGGGAGGGTTATCAATCCTGTGACATTTGTTTTGCTGTCTTTCCTCCTCTTTAGAAGATTTCACCTCACTTTTTGTCCCAATGACAAATGTTTTTTGAAAATTTGGGTGTTTTTGTGGAACAAGGATTGGAAAGCATCAGTGGAAAGGAGAAATGTTTTTCTCATATTAACTCTTACAGGAGAGAATTTCCCTTCCTAGGGGTAGATTTCATTTCACTTCCTGTTGTCTCCTTCCGTTTGCAAGTAGGAGTCATTTGTAAGTTAGATGTTTGAAAGTAGGGGCCTGCCCTATATAGAAATTTGGGCCTTAGGTGTTGTTGTGGCCACAACACTGTAAGCCCTCACAGGGCCCTGCTGTGAAATGTTAGATCAAGAATTGTAATTACATGCCCCTGTTGAACAAGGGCAGAAAAATTGGGCCTTTGGTGGTGGTGGTGCTGGTGCCACAACACTGTAAGTCCTCATTCGCTCTTGGTGGGTGCAGAAATGGGCCCTGCTGTGAAATATTAGATCAAGAATTGTAATTACATGCCCCTGTTAAACAGGGGCTGAAAAATTGGGCCTTAGGCACTGGTGCTGGTGCCACAACACTGCAACCCCTCACAGATACTCTAGTTGGAATGCAGAAATGAGCCCTGCTGCAAAGTATTGCATCAAAAATTGTAATAACACGCCCCTGTTAAACAGGAGCTGAAAAATTGGGCCTTAGGCACTGGTGCTGGTGCCAGAACACTGCAACCCCTCACAGATACTCTAGTTGGAATGCAGAAATGAGCCCTGCTGCAAAGTATTGCATCAAAAATTGTAATTACAGGCCCCTGTTAAACAGGGACTGAAAAATTGGGCCTTAGGCACTGATGCTGGTGCCACAACACTGCAACCCCTCACAGATACTCTAGTTGTAACGCAGAAATGAGCCCTGCTGCAAAGTATTGCATCAAAAATTGTAATTACACGCCCCTGTTAAAACAGGGGCTGAAAAATTGGGCCTTAGGCACTGGTGGTGGCGCCCAGAACCAAAAATGTTCTTACAAGCTATCAGCATGATGATTGAGGAGGAAGAGGATAATTACTCAGGGATAGTCACTCAGCATCAGCACAGGCAGTCTTTGAAGGGATCTGAGATTTCAAAAAAAATTATTCGGTTACATTAGCATCAGGTGCTTGGTAGCTGGTGGTGATCCAAGACTGATTCATTTTTATGAATGTCAGTCGATCGACCAAATCGGTGGACAGACGCACCCTGTGATCGGTTACAAAGCCTCCAGCAGCACTGAATGTGCGTTCCGAAAGAACGCTGGATGCAGGACAGGCCAGTAGCTCAATTGCATACTGTGCAAGCTCTGGCCAGTGATCCATCCTCAAGACCCAGTAACCCAGAAGATTTTCGATGGGAAAGGTGTCCAAGTCTTATCTTGCCCCTAGGTATTCCTGCACCATGTAAAACAGACGCAGGCGATGGTTGCTGGAACCGATCATACCTTGGGGCTGCGGACCAAAAAATTGTCTGAACGCATCGGTCAGATGGCCACCTTCTCCACCGCTCCTTCTTTGACTGACCGAAGCCTCAGCAACACATTGTCCAGAAACAGGAGTTTGTAACCTCCAAGTCTCTGGGAACGCGTTGCACAGACCTTTCTGCAAGGCCTCCCGAAGATGTTTCATCCTCTGCTCCCTCTGCGATGGCAAGATAAGGTCCGCAACCTTACCCTTGTAACGTGGATCAAGGAGGGTTGCCAGCCAGTATTTGTCCTTCGCCTTGATACCACGAATACGAGGATCCTTACGCAGGCTTTGCAGGATCAAGGAGGCCATGCAGCGTAGGTTTGCTGAGGCATTCGGTCCGGAGTCCTCTGGGTCACTAAGGACGACATGGTCCGCAGCCACCTCCTCCCAGCCACGTACAAGTCCATGTGTTTCTTGGGACTGATCCCTTAAAGACTGCTGCTGATGCTGAGTGCCAGGCTCCACCTCCATACTGACACAATCTTCCTCCTCCTCCTCCTCATCCTCTTCCTGCGGCGGGCACGCAGGAACACTGTCTGGATAAAGGGGGCCTTGAGAGCTAAGGAAGTCCTCCTCTTCCTGCCTCTGTTCTGCCTCAAGTGCCCTGTCCATTATTCCACGCAGCGTGTTCTCCAACAGGGGGACAGTGTCACTGATGCATGCACTGTCACAGCTCACCATCCTCGTGGCCTCCTCAAATGGTGACAGGACAGTGCATGCATCCCTGATCATGGCCCACTGGCGTGGGGAAAAAAAACAAGCTCCCCTGACCCTGTCCTGGTGCCATAGTCACACAGGTACTCATTGATAGCCCTCTGCTGCGTGTGCAGCCGCTGCAGCATGGCCAACGTTGAGTTCCACCTGGTGGGCATGTCACAGATTAGGCGGTTCTTGGGCAGGTTAAACTCCTTTTGGAGGTCCGTCAGCCGAGCACTGGCATTATATGACCAGCGGAAATGCACCCAGACTTTCCTGGCCTGCCTCAGGACATCCTGTAAGCCCGGGTACTTGCCCAAGAACTGCTGCACCACCAAGTTAAGGACGTGAGCCAAACAGGGCACATGGGTCATTTGTCCCTGTCGGAGGGCAGAGAGGAGGTTGGTGCCATTGTCGCAAACCACCATTCCTGCCTTAAGTTGGCGTGGCGTCAACCACCTCTGAACCTGCCCCTGCAGAGCTGACAGAACCTCTGCCCCAGTGTGGCTCCTGTCCCCCAAGCACACCAGCTCAAGCACCACATAGCATGTTTTGGCCTGCGTACTTGCGTAGCCCCTTGAATGGCTACGGAGCACCGCTGGTTCCGAGGACAAAGCACAGGAAGAGGCCATGGAGGAAGAAGAAGAGGAGGGGGTGGAGGAAAGAGGTGTGTCACAATCATTAGCATTTTGGAGGCGTGGTGGCGGAACAACCTCCAACACTACATCCAACACTGCATCCTTCCCAGCTGCCAGCAGAGTCACCCAATGTGCCGTGAAACTTAGGTAACGTCCCTGTCCATGCCTGCTAGACCATGAGTCAGCGGTAATATGCACCTTACCACTGACCGCCCTGTCCAGCGAGGCATGGACATTGCCTTCCACATACCAGTAGAGAGCCGGAATCGCCTTCCGTGAGAAAAAGTGGCATTTGGGTACCTGCCACTGGGGAACCGCACATTCCACAAACTCACGGAAGGGGGCAGAGCAAACTTCTTTCGGCGGTGCAGCAGCTGAGGCAGGGAAATCTGCCTGGTACAATCTGACGTCGGTGTACCAAAAGCAGATTGCCCACAAGTACTTGGTTGTGACATACCTAATTCTACACCTTCATTCCTCTCAGTGCAGGTCTCAGAGAGGACTGAAGGTATAGTGGGGTTGGAGATCTCAGCTGATGAGGAGCAAGGAGAGGTCCTCTTTGTTCTTTGGTGTGGGTCTTTTAGATACGCTTGCCAACGAACTGCATGGCAGGTCAACATATGTCTGGTCAAGCATGTGGTACCCAAGCGGGAGATGTTTTGGCCACGCGAGATACGCTTGAGACATATGTTGCAAATAGCAGCGGTGCGATCTGATGCACTCGTCTCAAAAAAGGCCCACACCAAAGAACTTTTTGAATAACGCGCAGAGACTGCAGCGCCCTGCACATGTGGAGCTTTGGGGTGTGATGCAGTCAAGGTGCTGCCCTTAGGCTGGCCCCTGGAGGGCATCCTGCCTTGTTGGTGATATGCCGCCTCCTCCTCCTCTCTCCTATCAGGCACCCACGTTGAGTCAGTGACCTCATCATCCCCTCCCTCCTCATCACTGGAGCAAACCTGGCAATATGCTGCAGCAGGGGGAGCATGACTGCCAGATTGCTGTCCTTCTTGGGCACCCCCTCTGTCCGTGCTCACTGCCTCCATCGAGCTCAGTATCATCATCAGAGCCTTCCAAACGCTGGGCATCCTCCTGGAGGGACTCCTCAGGAGGACATGGTGGGGCTAGGGAAGGAGTCACTGATGACATTGAGCCAAGGGAAGAGGCCGCTGCTTTGCCAGACAAAGTACCCTGGGCATGGGTGAGAGAGGATGAGGAGGATGGGGACGGCTTGGTCATCCACTCGAAGTCTTCCGCATGTTGCGGCTCAACACGGCCAGCTGCCGAAAAAAAGGCCAAGCGTGTCCCACGGCCACGTGCTGATGAGGATGCACCGTCTCCACGACCAGCACTAGACACAGAGCCTGCTTGACCTCTCTTATTGGCTTGTGACTGTCTGCCTCTCCTTCTTGGCCTTCCAGACATACTAATGGCCTGTAGCTGCACTAAGCTGGGATATATATATATATATATATATATATATATATATATATATATATATATATATATATATATATATATATACATATATATATATATATATATATATATATATATATATATATATATATATATATATATATATATATACTGATACTGCAGCTAGCAAAATCAACTGCCTGCCTGTAGTATGAGAACACCACCAACCTTCTACAGGTAGCTTTAGCTGAACACTGTGCAGAGCTCGCAAAAAACTAACTTGTAGCTTTTTTAGCTGCCTGCGGTAGTGATAGGATCAGGAAAACACCACCAACCTTCTACAGCTAGCTTTAGCTGAACACTGTGCAGAGCTCGCAAAAAAATAACTTGTAGGTTTAGCTGGACACTGTGAGGAGGACGCACCACACTAACTTGTAGTTTTAGCTGAACACTGTGAGCAGGATGCACCGCACTAACTTGTAGGTTTAGCTGAACACTGTGAGGTGGACGCACCACACTAACTTGTAGTTTTAGCTGAACACTGTGAGGTGGACGCACCACACTAACTTGTAGTTTTAACTGAACACTGTGAGCAGGACGCACAGCACTAACTTGTAGTTTTAGCTGAACACTGTGAGCAGGACGTACCGCACTAACTTGTAGGTTTAGCTGAACACTGTGAGGTGGACGCACCCCACTAACTTGTAGGTTTAGCTAAACACTGTGAGCAGGACACACCCCACTAACTTGTAGTTTTAGCTGAACACTGTGAGCAGGACGCACTGCACTAACTGTAAATAGTCTAGCTGCCTGACTGTGGTACTAATAGGACCAAAAGAACACCAGCAATTTTCTTCAGGTAGCTGTAAATACTGTAACAAGACAAGCCTGCCTGTCAATAAGAAGATAACAGGAACGGATCTAGCTGAACACTGTGAGTAGAACGCACTGCACTAACTTGTAGCTTTACATGGACACTGTGCAGAGGTCTCACTACACTAACTTGTAGGTTTAGCTGAACACTGTGAGCAGGACGCACAGCACTAACTTGTAGTTTTAGCTGAACACTGTGAGCAGGACGCACCGCACTGACTTCTAGGTTTAGCTGAACACTGTGAGGTGGACGCACCGCACTAACTTGTAGTTTTAGCTGAACACTGTGAGCAGGACGCACCGCACTAACTTGTAGGTTCAGCTGAACACTGTGAGGTGGACGCACCACACTAACTTGTTGGTTTAGCTGAACACTGTGAGCAGGATGCACCCCACTAACTTGTAGGTTTAGCTGTACACTGTGAGCAGGACGCACCCCACTAACTTGTAGTTTTAGCTGAACACTGTGAGCAGGATGCACTGCACTAACTGTAAACAGTCTAGCTGCCTGACTGTGGTACTAATAGGATCAAAAGAACACCAGCAATTTTCTTCAGGTAGCTGTAAATACTGTAACAAGACAAGCCTGCCTGTCAGTAAGAAGATAACAGGAACGGATCTAGCTGAACACTGTGAGCTGCACTGCATTAACTTGTAGCTTTAGATGAACACTGTGCAGAGGTCTCACTACACTAACTTGTAGGTTTAGCTGAACACTGTGAGCAGGACGCACAGCACTAACTTGTAGTGTACTTGTAGGGTGCGGAGCGGCCCGAGGAGAAGAAGATAGAAGACACCGCGGAGGAGATGCTGGACGAGAACGCCGGAGGAAGAACCAGAAGAGCCAGTAGAACCAGAAGAAGAAGATGAAGGAAGATAGAAGAAAGAAGAAGCATTTAAATAAAGGAATTGTCAAAAACTGTCTCTTGTCATTTTTAACATTTTTGACAGTTTTTTTGTGAAATGGTAGGGGTAAGTACCCCCTTACCATTTCACACAGGGGGGGCCGGGATCTGGGGGTCCCCTTGTTAAAGGGGGCTTCCAGATTCCGATAAGCCCCCCGCCCACAGACCCCCACAACCACCGGCCAGGGTTGTGGGGATGAGGCCCTTGTCCTCATCAACATGGGGACAAGGTGTTTTGGGGGGCTACCCCAAAGCACCCTCCCAATGTTGAGGGCATGTGGCCTGGTACGGTTCAGGAGGGGGGGGCGCTCTCTCGTCCCCCCTCTTTTCCTGCGGCCTGCCAGGTTGCGTGCTCGGATAAGGGTCTGGTATGGATTTTGGGGGGGACCCCACGCCATTTTTTTTGTTTTTTTTGGCGCGGGGTTCCTCTTAAAATCCATACCAGACCTGAAGGGTCTGGTATGGAATTTAGGGGGAACCCCACGTAATTTTTTTGTAAAATTTTGGCCGGGGTTCCCCTTAATATCCATACCAGACCTGAAGGGCCTGGTATGGAATTTAGGGGGACTCCCACGTCATTTTTTTTTTTTATTTTGGTTCGGGGTTCCCCTGTGGGGAATTCCCATGCCGTTTTTTATCAATGAACTTCTATGTGTATTGTCGGCAATGCAATAGCCGCGAGTAGTTTTAAATGGGTTTTTTCCTTCGAAATGTCATTTTGCTGTCAGACTGTTCTAAACACAGGAAACATGCGCCCCTTTACAAGCATACTATAGACACCCCCCAGCTACAAAATTTAAAGGGATATTACACTTTTAATGTTTCACTTTAAGCATTATTAAAATCACTGCTCCTGAAAAAACTGCCGTTTTTAAAACTTTTTTTTGCATTGATCCATGTCCCCTGGGGCAGGACCCAGGTCCCCAAACACTTTTTATGACAATAACTTGCATATAAGCCTTTAAAATTAGCACTTTTGATTTCTCCCATAGACTTTTAAAGGGCGTTCCGTGGCATTCGAATTTGCCGTGAACACCCCAAATTGTTCGCTGTTCGGCGAACATGCGAACAGCCAATGTTTGAGTCGAACATGAGTTCGACTAGAAATCAAAGCTCATCCCTACTACTAATGATACCATTTTCATTATTAAAATCTTGTATATAGTCCTTTATCATCCCCTGCAAGCACTTGCATACTATTGATGTTAGGCTAATTGGTCTGTAATTCCCAGGGATGTATTTTGGCTCTTTTTTAAATCTTGGTGCTACATTGGCTTTTCAGCTGGTACCATCGAGTCAGTAGACTGTCAGTAAAAATTAGGAACAATGGTCTGGCAATTGCTTGACTGAGTTCCCTAAGTACCCCCAGATGCAAGTCATCTGGTCCCAGTGATTTATTAATGTTAAGTTTCCCAAGTCTATTTCTAATTCTGTCCTCTGTTATCCATGAGGGTGCTTCCTGTGATGTGTCATGAGGACAAACACTGCAGTTTTCAATACCTTCCCTATCTCCTCATCCTTTGTAATTAGATGCCCTTCCTCATTCTTTAAGAGGCCAATATCGTCTGTCCTCCCTTTTTTACTGTTTATATACTTAAAGAATTTCTTGGGATTTTTTTTGCTCTCCTCCACTATGTGTCTTTGATGTTTCATCTTAGCCGCCCTAATTGAACCCTTACATATCTTGTTGCATTCTTTATAAAGTCTGAATGCTGATGATGATCCCTCAGCCTTGTATTTTCTGAAAGCCTTCTGCTTTGCTTTTATATAGATTTTGACATTGGAGTTAAGCCATCCATGACTTTTGTCCGCCCTTTTAATTTTTTTTTTCTCAATGGGATGCACTGGCTAATGCCCTATTTAATATGCTCTTAAAGCAAACCCATCTCTCCTCCATGTTCTTTGTTTCTAAGATTTTATCCCAATTTATATCTTTTAGCAAGGTTCGTAGTTTAGGGAAGTTTGCTCTTTTGAAATTCAGTGTCTTTGTGTTCCCCTTGTTTTTCCTATTTGTGTGGTTTATACTGAGGCCAATTGACCTGTGATCGCTGTTTCCTAAATTGCCCCATATTTCCACATCCGTGATCAGGTCTGTATTGTTGGTAATCAGTAGATCTAGTAACGCCTTGTTTCTAGTTGGTGCATCTACCATCTGACCCATGAAATTGTCCTGCATGACATTTAGGAACTGGCGAGCCTTAGACGAATGTGTGGTTCCAGTCTATGTCTGGATAATTAAAATCCCCATTATGATACTACTTTCCATCCTTGATGCTAATCAAAATTGTGATAGGAGGTCCATCTCCCCCTCCTCTCTCAAGTGAGCGGGCCTATAGCATACTCCCAGTATTATTTTCCCCTTAGCTTCATCCCTTTGGAGCTCTACCCATAAGGATTACACCTCCTTCTTGGCTCCTTTATTGATGTAATCTCTCACATTGAATACCTTCGAATGGTTGCCAGCCAATCATGAGAGCTATTGAACCAGGTCTCTGAAATTTCCACAAAATCGAAACCCTCCTTGTTCAACAGTATCTCTAGTTCACCCATCTTGTCCGCCAGGCTCCTGGCATTGGTGAATATGTCACATAGTTTAGAACGGTCGCATACTGTCCTCTTATTGGGTGTTCTGAGATTGCAAATAGGACTTGTTACTATACTTACCTTGGTTTTATGTGCTTTAGTCAACCTACCACTAATGCCCCCAATACTACCCTCTGGAATATGTTCATTGCTGACTATCTCTACCTCTGGACCCCCCCGTCGCCTAGTTTAAAAATCCCTTAATGTTTTGACCTTCTTCACTCCCAGCAGATCTGCACCCTCCTCATTTAGGTGCAGTGTGTCCCTTCTATAGAACTGGTGACCTACTGAGAAGTCGGCCCAGTTCTCCAGGAACCCAAACACCTCCTTACTACACCAGCTCCTCAGCCATTTGTTTACTTCCCTAATCTCCCTCTGCCTTTCTGGTGTGGCTTGAGGTACTGGTAGTATTCCTGAGAATACTACCTTGGAGGACCTTTTCCTCAATTTAGCTCCTAAGTCCCTAAAATCGTTCTTTAGGACACTCCATCTGCCTCTGACTTTGTCATTAGTGCCAACATGCACCATGACAGCCGTTTGATATCATCCTGTTAGTATGTTTCTAGACCAGTGTTCGGGAGCAGACCCACTGTTAACTCAGTCTCACTGCCTCCTGGCTGCCATTTAAGTAAGCTTTAATGCCTGGAGGCAGAGATACACTCCCAGTGGTCACATGAATGAAAGCTAGTGATGATCCTAAGGTACCTGGGTTTGGTCCAGTGAATGTTATTGAAATCCGAACCCCGTTGAAATCAATGGTGCCAAACATTTGTTTCCAATAATGGCCCTTTTTTAGCCTAAAATGTGGGGATTGTCAAAAAAAAATAGCATGGGGGCTGGGCACGGACCTCAGGGAAATCTACCAATGGAAAATAAAGAAATAAATTATTGTTTAACAGGAAGATACCATTTTAGAGTGGCTCAAAGGGCAACATAAATAAGTATGCAATTACTTTAACCCCTTTCACTGCCATAGCCATTTTTGGAGTTCTTCCACAAATTTAAATAATTAAAATTAAATGAATCATTTTAGGTCTGAAGATTACTTAAAACCCCCAAACATTATATCTTTTATGAAAGCAGACACCCTGATGAATAAAATAGTGATAGTTTCAATTTTTTAATGTAACACAACATTAGTACAATGGTTTATGAAACAGAAAATTTCAGTTAAAGCCAGGTAAAGTGAATTTTAGGGCACACAAACACAATATATTACCCATTTTTTTTGTAAAATATAAAACATGAGGTTGCATTGAGTAAATAGATACTCAACATGTGAAGACCTAAAATTTCATGTACCCATGAAACAGAGGTTCGCTGACCTTCCTCACTTCTACCTGGTGGCACCCACCATGCCGGTCCTGGGTCCGCTTACTGGCACGCGAAGCCAGCGAAACATGGTGGGCATGCACGCAAGAGAGGGACCAGCACTTACAGGGGTGAAAGGAAGCGAATGATTGGCTTGTCAGATTCACACACTCTAATGCCCTGTACACATGATCAGAAATTCGGCCAGCATAAGACCGATGAGAGCTTTTGGTCGGAAAATGTGACCGTGTGTATGCTCCATCGGACTTTTGCTGGCCGAATTTCCACCAGCAAAAGATTGGGAGCATGTTCTCAATTTTCCAGACGGAAAAAGTTTCTATCGGAGATTCTGTTTGTGTGTATGCAATTCCGACACGCAAAAAACCACGCATGCTCAGAATCAAGTACAAGACGGAGCCGCTCAGTCTGGTAAAATGACCGTTCGTAATGGAGATGGCACATTCGTCACACTGCAAATTTTTAAATGTTTCAATGCAGCGCATTCTCTTCTTTATAATGCTAGAAGAATGAAGTTATTTTGCTGCTCATATTCACACAGACTTCTCACAAACGTATTTCTTTATTATTTCTTAGGATCTCCTGAATAATCTTTTTGGTTTTTATAGCCAGATCTCCCTAATAATGTTTATAATTAATTTTTATAGTCATTTTTTTTTTGGAATCAAGATCTCCTGTTGTTTTTTTTTGTTATTATTTTATAGTGATCTCCATTTATTTATTTTTTTAATTATTTTATAGTGATCTCCTTTTTTTTGTATGTCACGTTTCCACAACACCATTATTATCTTGTCCTTGTAAATCTCAATGAGGTTGGTTGGTGTCCCTTGTTAATTTGACATTGTATTTTTTAAATGTACCTGCCTACTCCAAAAAAAACTGTCCTTTTTGAAGTAAAACACATAGGCAAGTATTTCTGAAAACAAAATATAAATTTACTCTAGGTTTTAACAAAATAAAGAGGAAGGCAACACTGGAGAAACTGGTGAAATTTGCAAAGCCTTTGTACCCCAGGGCAGACATCAATTATTTTACAGTCAAAATTGGTGGCCTGAGGAGTCCTTATAATAGTGAGCACAATCCGGTCCAGGACTACAAGAGATCAAGAACAGCAGCAGATGACATATCTGTCCCCAGACTGTGGTCATACAACAGCCTGCATCTTTTGCCAGACCAGACTGAACCCAGGCCATCACTCTCTGGTCTTCCTTAGATGCTTCCTTTCAGGCTGTAGATGTGGTGTTGGGGGTGTGGCAGGAGGTGAAGGAGGAGGACCTGGAGGAGGAGGAGGAGGACCATGGTTCAACTCGCAAATGTGGCTTTGACTTTTGAGTTGGCCCCTCAACCCCTTATTTAGGACTTGTAACATTACTTCCTCACATAAGAGGAGTTGGCCCCCCTCCATTTCCAGCATTTTGCATGCTGTAATGTATGCAAAGTCCTCTAGAATACTTTGGGTGGTTCTGAGGGCCGCAGTAGCCTTCAGAAATAAGCCAATTGCTGCCTCCTTCACGTTACTCCTCTTCCTGCCACTTTTTGGTGGAAGGCGGAGGGGAGGGACCTGCGATTATAGTAGGCTACTGGGCCCGGCCACATTCTGGCTGCCACTTTCCACGGCCTGGCTGAGGCTTTCCTGTGTCTGAAAAAGGGACATCATTTTAGTTTTTGGTTCATCAATCACACACAATTTTCAACTGTCCCCAGGCTGTGGCCATACAACAGCCTGCGTCTTTTGTCAGACCAGACTGAACCCAGGCCATCACTCTCTTGGCTTCCTTACATGCTTCCTTCCAGGCTGTGGCTGTGGTGTTGGAGTTCTGGCAGGAGGTGGAGGGGGAGGACAACAATGGTTGAACTCACAAACCTGGCTTTTGCTTGTGAGTCCGCCCCTGCCACTTACCCCCGCCACCTCTTGGCTGCTACGTTCCACAGCCTCCTCCTGGCTGAGGCTTTCCTATGTATGAAAAAGGGACATAGTTTTAGTTTTTTGGTCATCAATCACACACAATTTACATCTCATGACTGTTGCAAATTTTATGTTAATAAATAGAAAAGACTATCATTCTGACCCCAGCATTTTTCATTCTTGTCTCAATCATTTGTGGCCACTACTGTCTATTGATGTGTAAACCACTTTGTGAAATCAGAAATTAGTGATCAAAATTAGCATATATTTAACATCATTAATTTGACAACCAGAAATATTTTGAATGCTATACCTGGCTCAAGCTGGGCTCCTCCACATGTTGCTGCCTGGAAGGCCCAGGTTGGATGTCAGAAGCCTCAGCTTGGGGGGAAGGAAGTGTGGAAGAAAGATTGGAGAGTGCTGGCCTGGGTTCAGTCTGGCCTGCCAGAAAATGCAGTCTGTCATAGTACCACAGCCTGGGTGCATAAATGTCATCTGCTGTGGCTCCTGATCTCAGGGAATCCTGGGCCTTCTTGAGCTCCCTATTATAAGTGCTCCTCATGCCACCAATTAGTGCCTCCAAATAGGGGATGTCTGCTGTGGGGATCACTGGCTTCACAAATTCCACCAATTGATCTAGCGCTGCCTTCCTCTTTGTTTGATTGTTATAATAGGGGTGGTTTACCTGCCACAGACAGGGCAGCTCCCTGTATATATCAATGAATATGGGCATAAAGTCCTTGTCATTGAATAGATCCATTTTCTCTGTAAGACACAACACAAGACAAACCCTAATGTCAGGCGAAACTCTCCTAATCTTGACCCGATTTAGGCCTCAATCTATAATCAGTATAGGCCGCTGATGCACCAACTTAAATTGTACCTTCGTTATAATGATCAGCGCTTCCGCTACACCCTCCTCACAGATCGTACGTACGATGCACGTGTGTTACGCTTTATATACACTGCGCATGCCTGAAACTCCGCCTGCGTCACCCGCACTTGACGTTCTTTCTAGAATATTCCCAGCCCCGTCTCTTTCATCGCAGTGGGAGACGACATGGCGGAGAAACAGCAGGTGCTTAATAGCAGTAACAAGGAGGAAAGCCCGGAGCAAGAAATGTCCCGATCCAGGAGGAGAAGATTTAAGGCCTCAAATATGTCCTTTGAAGAGATGGTGGAGACGGTCGACATATTATAGAGGGCCGACTATGATGGGAAGTATAGACCGTACCTAAACCGAAATATGAGAAAGGCCAAGATAATGACTAAAGTTGTGAAGAGTCTGTGCCAGAATTTTGGGGTACGACGATCCAAGGAGCAATTGAGGAAACGCTGGTCGGACCTCAAATTAAGGGAGCAGGATCAGTACAGAAGGATCAAGAAAGTGCTTCTAATAAGTAAGTAGTTGTCGCGTCTTCCTATTGTTATTATTACTTGCATGCTGCGCCATGTGCTTTTCTTTACTGTTGTACAGTTTAAAATGGCTACTTTCATGTTCGTGGGCACAGTAATCGGTCGTAGTAAACATCATTCGCTTGCAAATAAATACACTATTTTTGCCAGATACAGGGTTAACTACATTTGGTCATGATGATTTGTATTCAAAGGAGTTTAGGACATTGTTGTCTAGATGTGTTTCAAACTAGAATGAATTGCAAACTTGATTCAGTGTAATGTAAGGAGAGGACACTCAGCAGCTGTACTGGACTTTGGAGCATTAGTGTGGGACTAGAACAAACTTTTTAGGGTATCCCACACAGGTTCTCCAGTGAACATTTGGGGTGTCTACGTGTGTGAAAATTGTCCAATATACAAGTGTTCTTGTATATTGTAATAGGCCCTGACCAGGTTTTTTGGGCTGGAGCACCCCTCCCCCTCCTCATTACCTCCTATTTAGTGGCCACCAGTGTTTAGGATGTATCCCCTTCAGTTCTCCCACATAGAGGAGTTCAGCTCCCATGGTTGAGACAAAGGATCTTCCATTCTATTACTAGTGTAGGACCCACTAATTCGGGTTACTTTGTCGCAGTAAGTGGGCTTAGCACTATATGACCATATAGTGTGACCAAACCCCCATATTTTTTTGAATATGTTCAGGTGTTTTTAACTAGCCCTACAGGAAATGTCATTCTTGTATGTGTGCGCTGTAAAATATTTTGTACTGTTTGTAGGTCTTATAGCAGCACCATCTTGAATTTAAACGTATTGTATGGTGTGTCCCCCAAATATGTTCTTGTATGTTTGTAAACATGCCTGTTTCTGTATTTTTTCAGAAATTTCAAGGTAAAACTTTGAAAAAAAAGTGGGTTTTTTACCGCCAAATGTTTTAAAAAAAGGAACATGTGAATATGCACAAAGTAAAAGGTTTTATACTCAACAATGTCTGGCTTCTTCTTTCAATGATGAATACCATTTTTTATGTTAAGTTGTTTACAGTGACAATGGGTGTTATTTAATAATGGAAAAACCACTTGGCACTACAAGTGCACTAGGAGAACCTAGGAGACAGCTAAAAGAAACACAAGCAGTAAATAAAAATCAAGATTTGATCTGATAAAAGAGAACATTTATTCAAAATGTGCTGGAACAGCAATGGCTCCCCTACCTATAAAATATTCTACAAATTTTTCTCGCCCTTCACGGGCGCTTTGGGGGGGCAAGCCAGGACGGCCATCTTCCAGGGCCATCATTGGAATTTCTGAAAGTCTGGCCTCAGGCCCACCTGAGGCAACATAATTAGGATTATTACACCAAGCCCCCACACAACACAAACTCTACGACGAGCACGTACCTGCAACATGGCTTCAAAAAGGTCGGCTGGTCAGAACGAACAAAACAGAATGCACTGAAGAACAAACAGCAAGGCCTGTGAAGAGTGAGCTGAAAATCAGTAAAGAGCGGACAAGAACACACTGAAAAACAGATACGAACTGACTTCACGCACTGAAAACCAAATACAAACCCACAAGCACAAACTGAACAGCAGTAAAACAATCTGAAAAGCAGAAGTCTGAAAAGCATGAATCGTCCCTCACCAAACTTCTACTAACACGAGATAAACACGAGATTAGCAGAAGGAGCCCAAAGAGTGGCGCACTGGCTATTGAACTTCCCTTTTTTAGTCCCATCGTACGTGTTGTACGTCACCGCGTTCTGGGCGGTCGGACTTTGTTGCGACCATGTGTATGCAAGACAAGCTTGAGCGTAATTCATCATAGCTTTGTAAACCATAATAGCTTTTTCAGACGAGAATTCCGATCGTGTGTACGTGGCATAAGTGTAAACCCCCTCGCTGCCACTACTGAAAGGCTTGCAGCTGTAGCAGTAAAAGATCAAAATAACAAGCTCAGGGGATGTCTTAAAAAAGCTATATGTGGAATTACAGACTGTTATGACTCTTGGAGGACAGGGTCTACCAAAATAAAGCTGTATATGTGTGAACAAAATGATAAAAATTTATTTCGGGTACAGTGTGGCTGAAAGTTGAAAATTGGCCTGGGCAGGAAGGAGGTAAAAGTGCCCGGCATTGAAGTGCTTAATAACATTCACATAGTTCTCCTCACATAGTTAGAGAGAAGGTTTTCAGGGAAATTGCAGAAGACCATATTACTGGTTCCTTTATCCCCCCCCTTAAAATGTTTGTATCTCCCTGCTTGGTGGTGTTCCTAAGAAAGAGCCCAATTCCTTTAGGCTAATACACCATCTCCCCTTCCCAAAAGGGAATTCTTTAAATGATGATATCGATGAATAGGGATGAGCCGAACACCCCACGGTTCGATTCGCACCAGAACCTGCGAACGGACCGAAATTTTGCGCAAACTTTAGAACCCCATTAAAGGCTATGGTACTCAAACGTTCAAAATCAAAAGTGCTAATTTTAAAGGCTAATATGCAAGTTATTGTCCTCAAAGTGGTTTGGGGACTCGGGTCCTGCCCCAGGGGACATGTATCAATGCAAAAAAAAGTTTTAAAAAAGGCCATTTTTTCAGGAGCAGTGATTTTAATGATGCTTAAAGTGAAAAAATAAAAGTGAAATATTCCTTTAAATATCGTACCTGGGGTGTGTCTATAGTATGCCTGTAAAGTGGCGCGTTTCCCATGCTTAGAACAGTCCCTGCACAAAATGACATTTTTAAAGGAATAAAAGTCAAAGGCGTGGGGCCCCCAGGCCCTATATATTCTGAACAGCAGTATACAGGCGGTTCAAACAAGACAGGGACTGTAGGTTTGTTGTTAAGTAGAACCTGTTTGTAATTTTGAACTAGTACATTTTTAAAGTGTAGCTCCAGCCAAAAAATCTTTCTTTAAGCTTTTTGTAAAACATAGGTAAGGGTTATCACCTGTAACATTTGTTTTGCTGTCTGTGCACCTCTTCAGAAGATTTCATCTCACTTTCTGTCCCAATGACAAATGTTTTTTGAAAATTTGGGTTTTTTAGTGAAACAAGGATTGGTGATAAAGCATCAGTGAAGAGGAGACACTTTTTTCCCATATTAACCACTTCAGCCCCTGAAGAATTTACCCCCTTCCTGACCAGAGCTCTTTTTGAGATTTGGCACTGCATCACTTTAACTGACAATTGCGCGGTCGTGCAAAGTGGCTCCCAAACAAAATTGATGTCCTTTTTTTCCCCACAAATATAGCTTTCTTTTGGTGGTATTTGATCACCCCTGCGCTTTTTATTTTTTGCGCTATAAACAAAAAAAAAGCGAAAATTTTGAAAAAAACGCATAATTTTTTTACTTTTTGCTATAATAAATATCCCCCAAAAATATATAAAAAAACTATTTTTTCCTCAGTTTAGGCCGATATGTATTCTTCTACATATTTTTGGTAAAAAAAATCGCAATAAGCGTGCAAAAGTTGTAGCGTTTTGAATAGGGGATAGTTTTATGGCATTTTTATTAATATTTTTTTTTTAAATGGCGGCGATCAGTGATTTTTATTGTAAATGTGACATTATGGCAGACACATTGGACATTTTTGACACATTTTTGGGACCATTGTCATTTATACAGCAAACAGTGCTATACAAAAGCACTGATTCCTGTGTAAATGACACTGGCAGTGAAGGGGTTAACCACTAGGTGGCAGTGTAGCGGTTAAGTCTTTTTCTTAGGGGCGTGTTCCTAACTGTGAGGGGCATGGCTGTGTGTGACACGTCCCTGATCTCTGCTCCGATGACAGGGAGCAGAGATCAGTGACACTGTCACTAGGCAGAACGGGGAGATGTTTGTATACATTAGCATCTCCCCGTTCTTCCTCCCCGTGAGGCGATCGCGGGTATCCCCACGGCGATTAAGTCCACAGGACCCGCGACCCAACTCATGGAGCTTGCCGCGAGCGCCTGCTGGCCGCCTCTTACAGGGGAACGAACAGGTACGTGATTCTGCCTGTACCAGCCCTTCTGCCACAGTATATCTGCGTGAGGCGGTCGGCAAGTGGTTAACTCTTACAGGAGAGAATTTCCCTTCCTAGGAGTAGATTTCATCTCACTTCCTGTTGTCTCCTTCCGTTTGCAAGTAGGAGTCATTTGTAAGTTGGATGTTTGAAAGTAGGGGCCTGCCCTATACACTCTGCAGAAAATGGGGCCTTAGGTGTTGGTGTTGCCACAATACTGTAAGCCCTCACAGTTACTCTTGGTGGGCGCAGGAACGGGCCCTGCTGTGAAATATTATATCAAAAATTGTAATTACATGCCATTTGAACAGTGGTAGAAAAATTGGGCCTTTGGTGGTGGTGGTGGTGCTGGTGCCACAACACTATAAGTCCTCACAGTTACTCTTGGTGGGCGTTGAAATGGGCTCTGCTGTGAAATATTATATCAAGAATTGTAATTACATGCACCTGTTGAACAGGGGCAGAAAAATTGGGCCTTTGGTGGTGGTTGTGGTGGTGTTGCCACAACACTGTAAGCCCTCACAGTTACTCTTGGTGGGCGCAGGAATGGGCCCTGCTGTGAAATATTAGATCAAAAATTGTAATTGCATGTACCTGTTGAACAGGGGCAAAAAAATTGGGCCGTAGGCACTGGTGCCACAATACTGCAACCCATCACAGATGCTATAGTTGGAGCGCAGGAATGAGCCCTGCTGCAAAGTATTGCATCAAAAATTGTAATTATATGCCCCTGTTAAACAGGGGCTGAAAATTTGAGCCTTGGGCACTGGTGCTGGTGCCACAACACTGCAACCCCTCACAAATACTCTAGTTGGAGCGCAGGAATGAGCCCTACTGCAAAGTATTGCATCAAAAATTTTAATTAAACGCCCCTGTTAAACAGGGGCTGAAAAATTGGGCCTTGGCCACTGGTGCTGGTGCCACAGCACTGCAACCCCTCACAGATATTTTAGTTGGAATGAGCCCTGCTGCAAAGTATTGCATCAAAACACGCCCCTATTAAACAGGTGCAGAAAAATTGGGCCTTAGCCATTGCTGCCACAACACTGCAACCCCTCACAGATGCTATAGTTGGAGCGCAGGAATGAGCCCTGCTGCAAAAAAATTGCATCAAAAATTTGTAATTATACCCCCTGTTAAACAGGGGCTCAAAAATTGGGCCTTGGGCACTGGTGGTGGTGCCCAGAACCAAAAATGTTCTTACAAGCTATCAGCATGAAAATTGAGGAGGAAGAGGATTGTCACTCAGCATAACAGGATAGTCACTCAGCATCAGCATAGCCAGTCTTGAAGGGATCTCACATTAAAAAAAAAAATCATTTGGCATCAGGTGCTTGGTAGCTGGTGATCCAAGACTGATTCATTTTTATGAAGGTCAGCCGATCGACCGTTTCGGTGGACAGACGCACCCTGTGATCGGTTACAAAGCCTCCAGCTGCACTAAATGTGCGTTCCGAAAGAACGCTGGATGCAGGAAAGGCCAGTAACTCAATTGCATACTGTGCAAGCTCTGGCCAGTGATCCATCCTCAAGACCCAGTAACCCAGAGGATTTTTGGTGGGAAAGGTGTCCAAGTCTGATCTTGCCCCTAGGTAATCCTGCACCATGCGAATCAGACGCTGGCGATGGTTGCTGGAACTGATCAGACCCTGGGGCTGCGGACTAAAAAATAGTTTGAACGCATCGGTCAGACGGCCACCTTCTCCACCGCTCCTTCTGTGACTGACCGAAGCCTCAGCAACACGTTGTCCAGGAGGACCAGGAAATTGTAACCTCCCAGGCTCTAGAAATGCATTGCACAACCTTTCTGCAAGGCCTCCAGAAGATGTTTTATCCTCTGCTCCCTCTGCGATGGCAAGATAAGGTACCCTTGTAATGTGGATCAAGGAGGGTTGCCAGCCAGTAATCATCCCTTCCCTTGATACCATGAATATGAGGATCCTTCCGCAGGCTTTGCAGGATCAGGGAGGCCATGCAGCGTAGGTTTGCTGAGGCATTTGGTCCGGAGTCCTCTGGGTCACTAAGGACGACATGATCCACAGCCACCTCCTCCCAGCCACGTACAAGTCCATGGGTTTCTTCGGACTGTAAATGATCCCTTGAAGACTGCTGCTGATGCTGAATGCCAGGCTCCACCTCCATGCTGACACAATCCTCCTCCTCGTCCTCCTCCTCTGTGATCGGCGGGCACGCAGGAACACTGTCTGGATTAAGGGGGACTTCAGAGGTAAGGAAGTCCTCCTCTTCCTCCCTATTTTCTGCCTCAAGTGCCCTGTCCATTATTCCATGCAGCTTGTGCTCCTACAGAGTGGACAAGAGGAACAATGCCACTGATGCATGCACTGTCACTGTTCACCATCCTCGTGGCCTCCTCAAGTGGTGACAGGAGAGTGCATACATCCCTGATCATAGCCCACTGGCGTGGGGAAAAAAAACAAGGTCCCCTGTCCCTGTCTTGGTGCCATAGTCGCATAGGTACATATTGATGGCCCTCTGCTGTGTGTGCAGCCGCTGCGGCATGGCCAACATTGCGTTCCACCTGGTGGGCATGTCACAAATTAGGCGGTTCTTGGGCAGTGCTAGCAATTTAGTCAGCTAGCATTCAACCGCTGGGCATGTGGATGGCTGGGAGCAAACTTCTTTCGGTGGTGCAGCAGCTGGGGTAGGGAAATTTGCCTGGTACAATCTGACGTCGGTGTACCGATAGCAGATTGGCCGCAAGTACTTGGCTGTGATACACCTAATTCTACACCTTCATCCCTCTCAGTGCAGGTTTCATAGAGGACTGAAGGTATAGTGGGGTTGGAGATCCCAGCTGATGAGGAGCAAGGAGAGGTCCGCTTTGTTCTTTGGTGTGGGTCTTTTAGGTACGCTTGCCAACTAACTGCATGGCAGGTCGACATATGTCTGGTCAAGCATGTGGTGCCCAAGAGGGTGATATTTTGGCCACGCGAGATATGCTTGAGACATATGTTGCAAAAAGCAGCGGTGGGATCTGATGCACTCATCTCAAAAAAGGCCCACACCAAAGAACTTTTGGAATAACGGTGTGATGCAGTCAGTGTGCTGGCTTTAATCTGGCCCCTGGAGGGCATCCTGCCTCTTTGGAGATGTGCCTCCTCCTCCTCCTCTCTCCTATCAGGCACCCACGTGGAGTCAGTGACCTCATTATCCCCTCCCTCCTCATCACTGGAGCAAACCTGGCAGTATGCTGCAGCTGGGGGAACATGACTGCCAGATTGCTGTCCTTTGTGGGCACCCCCTCTCTCTGGGCTCACGTTACTGCCTTCCTCTAGCTGGGTACCATCATCTGAGCTTTCAAAATGCTGGGCATCCTCCTGGAGCATGTACTCAAAACTGTGGTCAAACAGTTCGGGGGACTCCTCAGCAGAACATGGTGGGGCTAGGGAAAGAGTGACTGATGCCATTGAGCTGAGGGAAGAGGCTGCGTTGGCAGCTGCTTTGCTAGACAAAGTACCCTGAGCCTGGGTGAGAGAGGATGAGGAGGATGAGGATGACTTGGTCATCCACTCTACCAAGTCTTCAGCACGGCCAGCTGCCGAAAAAAAGAATTATGATGAAGATGCACCATCTCCACGACCAGCATTGTTGCCTGTAGACACAGAGCCTGCTTGCCCTCTTTTATTGGCTTGTGACTGTCTGCCTCTCCTTGTTGGCCTTCCAGACATACTAATGGCCTGCAGTGAGATGTAGCTGCACAAAGCTGGGATGTATATATATACTGATACTGCAACTAGCAGAATCAACTGCCTGCCTGTAGTATTATTAGTATGAGAACACCACCTATTTTCTTCAGGTAGCTTTAGGTGCACACTGTGCAGAGGATGCACTACGCTCACTGTAAATACTGCAGCTGCCTGCCTGTGGTACTAATAGGATCAGAAGAACACTACCAATTTTCTTCAGGTAGCTTTAGGTGCACACTGTGCAGAGGACGCACTACACTAACTGTAAATACTGCAACTGCCTGCCTGTGGTATTAATAGGATCAGAACAACAGCAATTGTCTTCAGGTAGCTTTAGGTGCACACTGAGCAGAGGACGCACTACACTAACTGTAAATACTGCAGCTGCTTGCCTGTGGTACTAATAGGATCAGAACAACAGCAATTGTCTTCAGGTAGCTTTAGGTGCACACTGTGCAGAGGACGCACTACACTAACTGTAAATACTGCAGCTGCCTGCCTATGGTAATAATAGGATCAGAAGAACACCACCAATTTTCTTCAGGTGGCTTTAGGTGCACACTGTGCAGAGAGGATGCACTACACGAACTGTAAATACTGCAGCTGCTTGCCTGTGGTATTAATAGGATCAGAACAACAGCAATTGTCTTCAGGTAGCTTTAGGTGCACACTGTGCAGAGGATGAACTACACTAACTGTAAATACTGCAGCTGTCTGCCTGTGGTACTAATAGGAACAGAAGAACACCAATTGTCTTCAGGTAGTTTTAGGTGCACACTGTGCAGAGGATGAACTACACTAACTGTAAATACTGCAGCTGTCTGCCTGTGGTACTAATAGGATCAGAAGAACACCAATTGTCTTCAGGTAGCTTTAGGTGCACACTGTGCAGAGGATGCACTACACTAACTGTAAATACTGCAGCTGCCTGCCTGTAGTTTTAATAGGATCAGGACAACAGCAATTGTCTTCAGGTAGCTTTAGGTGCACACTGTGCAGAGGGCACATTACACTAACTGTAAATACTGCAGCTGCCTGACTGTGGTACTAATAGGATCAGAAGAACACCACCAATTTTCTTCAGGTAGCTTTAGGTGCACACTGTGCAGAGGACGCACTACACTAACTGTAAATACTGCAGCTGCCTGCCTGTGGTACTAATAGGATCAGAAGAACACCACCTATTTTCTTCAGGTAGCTTTAGGTGCACGCTGTGCAGAGGACACACTACACTAACTGTAAATACTGTAGCTGACTGCCTGTGGTACTAAACGGATCAGAAGAACACCAGCAATTTTCTTCAGGTAGCTGTAAATACTGTAAAAACACCTGCCTGCCTGTCAGTAGGAAGAGAATAACAGGAACGGATCTAGCTAAACTGAATACAGTGTATATAAATATATATATATATACAACACCTAGGATGCATATATATATACAATACACTGTAAGTGCAGCTAACTGACTCGCCTGCCTACTCTATCTAACTTTAATCAAATGACACTGTCTCTCTCTCCGCCGCCGCCGCAACACACTACACAAGGCCGCCACGCAGTCGGCCTTATATAGTGTGGAGCGTGTACTAAAGACCCTGAGCCATAATTGGCCAAAGCCACCCTGGCTTTGGCCAATTACGGCTCTCTGTACAGACGGCGCTGTGATTGGCCAAGCATGTGGGTCATACTGCATGCTTGGCCAATCATCAGCCGCAATGAATCATGGGCCGTGACGCGTCACTCGAATTTGGCGCGAACGACCCATAACGTTCGCAATTCGTCGAACGGTTGAACATGCGATGTTCATGTCGAACATGGGTTCGACTCGAACTCAAAGCTCATCCCTATCGATGAAGCATAATGCTCTGTATCTTATTCTACGTTGGAGGATATTATTTTGCAGGTTAGGTCCTTTGGTCCTGGGGCTTCATTGGTGAAAGTAGACATAAAATCTGCTTTTAGACTCCCACCATCTGATCCTGCAGCTTTTAACTTTTTAGGCTTTTATTTCAATGGTTTCTATTTTTTTAATAAATGCCTGCCTATGGGCTGCTCTTCATCATGTGCCTACTTTGAATCATTCTTATCCTTCCTTAACCCCTAGGTGACGGTACCCAAATATGCATCCTCTTAGCAGGTGGGCCTTGGCACCAAGAGGAGGTATATGTGCATACTAATTTGCAGACAAAGCTGGTTGCAGTTACTGGCGGCTAATGGAAAGCTCCTGATCACAAGAGGCACTGGCGCAAAGGGGTTAATTGGGCTGTTTGTTTAGAGTCTGGTTGTGATGGAGTCATTCATTACTTGGATGACTTTTTATTAATTTTTTCACCGAATTCTAGCCTCTGTTTTCAATTGCTATAGTTATTTTGTATCATTATTAAGTTGACATATCCTTGGTGGAATTATTGTTACTTTTACAAAAAAATGAAGAATAAAATGGTTAAACTTCTTCTTTTTGTGATGGAAAAAGGATTTGCTTAAAGAAAGGCAAACATTATTGGGTCTATTGGCATTTACAACCAGCCTTATACCAGTTGATAAAATTTGTTCTAGGCAATTGTATTTTTCTACTTATTCCCATATCAGGTTTTCCTGTTTGCTGATTTGTTGGTTTGAGCGAAATTCTTGGACAATAGAGATGGGCCAAATGACTCCCTGTTCAGGCAAACGTCAGTAAATGTGCCTCAGTGCAGTACCCGGACCCCCATAACCATTGTATGCTCAATTCCTTGCTCAATTCCTTGCATATAAGTCCTAAAAATAGTCATTTTAGATTTTTCAGTCCCATGTCCGAAAGTTCGGAACCGAATCACAAACCCCATTGAAGTCTATGGGACCGAAAGATCAAAAATGACTATTTTGAAGACTAATGCCCTGTACACACGAGCAGACTTTTCAACCAGACTGGTCCGACGGACCGAATCCAGCGGACAATCTGACTGTGTGTGGGCTTCATCGGACCTTCAGCGGACTGTTTCTGTCAAAAATCTGATGGACTTTAGATTTGGAACATGTTTCAAATCTTTACGTCGGAACTCCGCCGGACCCAGTTCCTATCGTGTGATCGTGTGTAGGCAAGTGTGTTTGTTTGAAAGTCCATCGGAAGTCCGTCAAAAGTCTGTCGAAAGTCCATCGAAAAGACTGTTGGACCTTTGTTGCTGAAAAGTCTGCCTGTGTGTACAGGGCATTATATGCAAGTATTTGGGCATACAATGGTTATGGGGGGGTCCGGGTACTGCCCTGAGGAACATGTATCAAAAATTGGTCTTTGGGTGTCGGTGGTGCCTTCACACCATAATCCTATAGAGCAGGGGTCTCAAACTGGCGGCCCTCCAGTTGTTGTAGAACTACAAGTCCCATGAGGCTTTGCAAGGCTGACAGTTACAAGCATGACTCCCACAGGCAGAGGCATGGTGAGACTTGTAGTTACGCAACAGCTGGAGGGCTGCCAGTTTGAGACCCCTGCTACAGAGGTACACTTGATAAAAGCAAGAATTGGCCTTGCTGTCAAAAATTGCAATGATATGCACCTGTCAATCAGGTGCAGATAAATTGGTCTTTGGGTATTGGTGGTGCCTTCACACCATAACCCTATAGAGCAGGGGTCTCAAACTGGCAGCCCTCCAGCTGTTGCAGAGCTACAAGTCCCATGAGGCATTGCAAGTCTGAGAGTTACAAGTATGACTCCCACAGGCAGAGGCATGATGGGACTTGTAGTTCCGCAACAGCTGGAGGGCCATCAGTTTGAGTCCCCTGCTACAGAGGCACTCTTGATAAAAGCAAGAATTGGCCTTGCTGTCAAAAATTGCAATGATGTGCACCTGTAAAAAACAGGTGTGGAAAAATTGGACCTTGGGTGTTAATTGTGCCCATGAAACCTACACTAAAAAATATCTTCCAGATGAAATCAACACCCACAAAGCTAGGCAGCCTAGACAGTCTTTCAGAGTTTTGAGATCCAGAAAGCACTTAACCAGCGACATCGGCATCAGGGTCTTGATGCCGGAGATTAAAGCTTAAGAAGAAATATCTATATCTAAGGGGGATAGAGAGGGAATGATAGAAGCAAGGGTGTGCTGCAATAACGACCTTATTATGAGTATAACTATATTTTAGTGAAGGATAAGTAAGGGTAATGAGAGAAAAATGAGGAGAGGGAATTACTTCTTCCTCTATCTACCTGATCTAAAAGTACGTTGAAGGATTACCTGGAGATTAATTGTTTGAATTCAGATGATATTTGGAAGAGGCGTCAACACGCCCATGTTTTCTGGAATATATGAGACGTATCCCTGGCTGGATCTCCATTAGTGAGGGGTGTAACATTTTTCCAAAGAGCTGGAATACACATTTTAGCTGCATTGATTAAATGCAAAGCCAATGATTTATGGTACCGGTATTTTGGGATGTGAGAATGGTGTAAAAGCATTTGTGCTTGGCTGAAGTTTATTGGAATTGCGGAGATGCGAGTAGTTAAACAATGAATTTCCTTCCAGAAGGGTTGAATACGAGGGCAAGACCACATTATATGTAGTAAAGAACCATCTGCATCTCTGCATCTCCAACAGTTAGCTGGTATTGAGGGGGAAATGTTATGTAATCGGAGTAGAGTTTTATACCATCTTGAAAAAATCTTGAAACCATTCTCTTGTACGGACACATTAATAGAACCTTTATGAATGTGAGAGTAAACTCTACTCCAATCCTCCTCCATTAGGTCAATAGAAAGATCTCTTTCCCAACACTGACTCGCATTATTGGATTTAGGACTGTGGCATGAGAAGAGAAGGGAGTAAAGTTCAGAAATAATGTCTCTGTGATTCCGTTCTTGTACATATCTATTCAAAAGAAGTATATTGTCTAGCATGAGCTTCTCAAGTCAGAGGATTATTCAAGAAATGCCTAATTTGGAAGTAAGACCAAAATGGAAAGGGGTAGTCTGAGTTCAGTGAAGATAAATCAGTCAAATTCATAAAAGAATTGTTTCAAAAAATTTGGGCAGCTCTCATATTGGTATGAGGCCAAGATTTTGCAAGGAATGTTTCTGAAAGGCCTGGTGGGAAATCTGGGTTGTTACGAATAGGTGTAGGAGGTCCTGGGGTAGAGAAAATTTAAAATTTTTGACAGGACTATTTGTAAAGTATTACCAATTAGAGGATGTTGTTTACAATTTTTCGGAATGTGAGTAGGAGTAATCATAGGTAGTTGGTGTAGAGGTATGGGATAAAAGGAATGTTCAATGCTTACCCAGTCTTTGGTAGAGAAATGAACATTCCAATCAATAATTCTTGCCAACTAGCAAGCCCAATAATATTTGGTGATATCTGGAAAACCTATACCCCCTTTCATTTTGGGTATGGTCAGTCTTTCATGGCTCAATCTAGGTTTCGCTTTGCCCCACATAAATGTAGAGAAAGCTGTACGAATCAAAGTAAAAAAGGCTTGAGGTATTTTGATGGGAACCGTTTGTAGGATATAAAGAATTCTTGGGAATATTCATTTTGATTATAGATGCTCTACCAAACCAGGAGAAAATACCTGTAGACCATGACTTCAGATCTTTTTTGGATTTTATGAAGAATGGGGATGTAGTTTATTGAATAGAGTTTAGATAAATAAATGGGTAATTGGATACCTAGATAAGTGATTGATTCTTTACTCCATTTGAAAGGGAAATTAGACTGGCAGCGAGAAATCTCATCAAGTTCTAGAGAAACATTCAGTGCCTCTGATTTGTTAAAATGAATTTGAAGATTGGCTAAATTCCTGAACATATCAAAATCTTTGAGTATATTTGGAATAGTAATGTGAGGTTCTGAGAGAAATAATCGAATGTCATTTTCAAAGGCCACAAGTTTGTAGGTGTGTTGATCAATGGTGATACCCTTGATGTCAGGGTTAGATCTTAGATGTTGAAGTAATGCCGCGTACACACGGTTGGACTTTTCGGCTACAAAAGTCCGACAGCCTGTCCGACAGACTTTCAACGGACTTTTGGCGGACTTTTGGCGGACTTGCGGCACACTTTCTAATGAACAGACTTGCCTACATACGATCTCACAAAAGTCCGACGGATTCGTACGTGATGACGTACACCGGACTAAAATAAGGAAGTTGATAGCCAGTAGCCAATAGCTGCCCTAGCGTGGGTTTTTGTCCGTCGGACTAGCATACAGACTAGCGGATTTCTGGGTCCGGCGTAGTTAAAACGTAAAGATTTGAAGCATGTTTCAAATCTAAAGTCCGTCAGATTTGCGGCTGGAAAAGTCCGCTGAAAGTCTGGGGAAGCCCACACACGATCGGATTGTCAGCCGGCTTTAGTCCGTCAGCGTCCGTCGGCCTTTTGTAGACGAAAAGACCGACCGTGTGTACGCGGCATAGGGGTTCAAGGGTGAGAACAAAAATTAAAGGAGATAGGGGCCATCCCTGACGAGTACCATTTGAGATTGGGAAGGCGTTCGATAGGTGGTCATTAATTCTGACCCTAATGCCCCGTACACACAGTCGGATTTTCCAACGGAAAATGTGCGATCGGAGCGTGTTGTCGGAAATTCCAACCATGTGTGGGCTCCATCAGACTTTTTCCATCAGATTTTCTGACACACAAAGTTTGGGCGCAGGGTATAAAATTTTCTGACAACAAAATCTGATTGCGTCAATTCCGACCGTGTGTGGACAATTCCACAAAGTGCCACACATGCTCAGAAGAAATTTTGAGACGGAACAGCTTGGTCAGGTAAAATTAGCGTTCGGAATGGATAGCACTTCAGGCTGCAGTGTTTAAAATTGTTGAATACAGCGCACTCTCTTCTTCTTTATAATGCAGGAAGAACAAAGTAGTTTTGCTGCTGATATTCACACAGACTTCTCACAAACTTATTTCTTTATTATTTATCGTGATTCCCTCAATATATTATGATTTGTTACATCTGACAAAAAATCTGTATCATTTTTTTTGTTCAAGCCTGATGTGATTTTTTTTTTTGTTTGTATTGTGTGTTTTGTGTGTCAAGTTACCACAACACTATTATTATCTTGTATTATTTAATCTCAAGGAGATTGCTTGGTGTTGGTGTCTCTTGTTAGTTTCACATTGTACTTTGGAAATGTACCTGAATCCTCACAAACAAACTGTCCTTTTTGAATGAAAACACACATAGGCGAGTATAATTGAAACCAAAAAACCTTTATTAAGGGCTCATAACCAAACAAAGAGGGAGGCAGCGCTGAAGAAACCTCCTGGCTGCCACATTCCACAGCCTCCTCCTGTGTGCCACATTCCAGAGCCTCGTCCTGGCTGAGGTCTTCCTGTGTATGAAAAAGGGACATAGTTTTAGTTTTTTCTTCATTAATCACACACAATTTTCATCTCATGACTGTTGCAAATTGAATGTTAACAAATATAACAGATGATCATTCTGAGTCCAGCATTTTCATTCTTGTCCCTATTATTTTTGCCCACTACTGTCTATTGATATGTAAAACACTTTCTTAATTCAGCAATTAGTGATCAATAATAACATCTAGTAAACATCATTTATTTATTGACCAGAAATCTGTAGAACAATGCTATACCTGGCTCCAGCTGGGCTCCTTCACTTCTTCCTGGCTGGAAGTCCCAGGTTGGACATCGGAAGCCTCAGCTGGGGTGGAAGGAAGAGTGGAAGGAAGGGTTGAGAGGGATTCCCTGACTACAGTCTGGTCTGACAGAAATCGCAGTCTCTCATAGTACCACAGCCTGGGGACATAAAGTCATCTGCTGCAGCTCCTGATCTCTGGGAATCTGTGACCTTCTTGCGCTCCCTAAGATAAGTGCTCCTCAGGCCACCAATTTTGGCTTTTTGGCCTGCCTCTTTTGTTTATGATTATAATGTGGGTGTTTGACCTGCCACAGACAGGGCAGCTCCCTGTACTTGTCTATGAACAGGGGAAGGAAGTTGTGGTCATTGAAGCCATCCATTTTGCTAATTACAGCAACGAGGAGGAGGAGGAAGAGGAAAGCCCGGAGCCTGAAACATCCCGATCCCCGGGAAGAGACGATTTAAGGCCTCAAATATGTCCTTTGGGGAGATGTTGTAGATGGTCGACATCCTGAAGAAGGCCGACTATGACGGGAAGTATGGACCTTACCCCAACCCCAATGTCCGAAAGGCCAAGATAAAGGCAAAAGTGAAAGTGGTCAAGAGTCTGCACCGGAATTTTCGGGGTACGACGATCGAAAGATCAGCTCAGGAAGGGGTGGTCAGACCTGAAATTAAGAGAGCATGAGCAGTACAGAAGGATCCGGAGAGTGCTGCAAAAAGTAAGTAGTTGTTCTGTGTTCCTATTCTTTATGTTTATTATGTTTGTGCTGCTCCATGTGCTTTTCTTAACTGTTGTCCAGTTTAAAATGTCAACTTTCATGTTCATGGGCACATTATTCGTTCGTATAAAACATGGTTCGTTCGGCCTAAAAAACACCATTGTTTTGGCCAACATTTTTTATGGCCTACTTGTCTGAAAATAATTTGGTTGTGTAGATGGGTTTGTAACTAGAATGAAATGCAAACTAGATTCTGTGTAAGGAGAGGACACTCAGCAGTTTTCACATCTGGACGCTGGAGCACTAGTGTGGGACACAAGAACACACTTTTTATTAGGGGGCCCCACACAGGTACTCCAGTGTATACTATAGGGGTGTCTCCATCTGTGAAGCTTGTACTAAGCAGGTAAAGTATTAAAGCTTGACAAAGGACAATAAAAATTCTACATCTTGGAACTCTGCCAAAACAGACAATTGTACCCCACTTCCAAGCAATGTTTCATATTCCTATTTCAGTCATCAAATATCTGTGTGCTAAGTATCCCTATTTTTTTTTACATAGGGGATAAAAGACTCGGAGGACACCCCTCATCCGAGGATACCAGAGACCCCCCACCTCATGAAGAAGTGGAGACCCACCCAAGCCAAGCAGAGCAGGAGGAGGAAGACGTGGTGGGAATTGTCACCACAACAGGGTGGGTTGCACCCACAAAACACTTCCCTTGATCCCCCATGATGGCAGCTAGCACATGCTGACATTCGGCAATTTGTGTGCATCTTCAAAATTTGGCTTTTCTAGGGGTGACTTCACCCCATCTGAACGCACTATCAAACACAGTTTGTAAATACTCATGTCTGATATTGCCTTCAAGTTCTACCAAATTTGAACTTTTGAAGTTCAAGATTTGTGTCTTTCTTGTTGGTTTTAAACATGCCTGTTTTATCTTAAATGGACATTTTTACTTTTTCTAATGTGACCCCAAAAATTGTTATACAACAAACATGTTGGTTTGTTTTAAAAACCTTTTCTAAATGCACATGTGATTGTGCTGGTATTAAAAAGATTGTTAATCTAGAATGTGTGGATTATTGTTTCAACGCTCCAAAACTTTTGTTGTGCTCTAATTGGTGTTTTCAGTGACAATGGGGGTTATTTCCTAAGGGAAAATCCACGTTGCACTACAAGTGCAGTTTCAAAACTCCAAAACTTTTGTTGTGCTCTAATTGGTGTTTTCAGTGACAATGGGGGTTATTTCCTAAGGGAAAATCCACTTTGCACTACAAGTGCAGTTTCAACTGCACTTGTAGTGCAAAGTGTCTTTGCCTTTAGTAAATAGCACCCAACAGTGCTTTGTAATGTTACACAATTACGCCATTTTCAGGACTCACCACATTTCTGTCAGGGTCAGCTAAAAGAAACACAAGCAGTAAATGTCACCAAAGATTTTAGTAGTTAATTTTTTTTTTATTTGAAAAAGGTTTCAGACATTGTCTGGCATATTGATAGCCCCCCTACCCGCAAAGTATTCAAGGTATCTTAGACGGACATCACGGGCACTCAGGGGGGGGCAAGCCATAACGGCCACTTTCAAGCGCCGTCAGGGTTGGTTCATTTTGAATTCCAGACTCAGGCCCAACTGAGCCAGCATAGTTGGCAGAATGTTGCAGAAAAAAGTTGTGTAGAACACAGCAGGCCAGGATGGTATGATTCAGTTTGTACTCCGCCATGTGTATGGGTGTAAGAAATAGGCGGAACCGACTGGCCATGATTCCAAATGTGTTCTCCACCACTCTTCTGGCTCTAGCCAGCCAGTAATTAAAAACCCTCTGGTCCGGGGTGAGGGTCCTCATCGGGAATGGCCGCATAAGATGGTCCCCCAGCACAAACACTTCATCCGCTACGAAGACGAATGGGAGTCCTTCCACATTGTCTTCTGGAGGTGGCAAGTCCAAGCTGCCATTCTGGAGACGCCTGTAGAACTCCGTCTGGGTGATGACTCTACCATCGGACATCAGGCCATTAACTCCCCACGTCCACATACAGGAACTCGTAAGTAGCCGACACCACCGCCAACATCACAATACTATTGAACCCCTTATAGTTGAAATAGTATGACCCCGAGTTGGGTGGTGGGACGATGTGGACGTGTTTCCCATCAATTGCCCCTCCACAGTTAGGAAAGTCCCACTGCTGGGCAAAGTGGGAGGCTACAGTCTGCCATTCCTGTGGCGTGGAAGGAAACTGTGCAGTCAAACAACAACAAAAAATTTGTCATTTTGCACATAAACAAGGAAAGCAGATTAGACACAAACATTCTTCGCCAACATCGAGATAAGATTTATTTGAGGGAGTTTTTAAAGACCAAAGTATAAGGTCCACCTATCAGATTCCCCCTCCCCCCTCTCATGGGCCATTTCTAACATTTTAGAAGGGGGAGATGTTTTGGACAGGTAACCCTCTCCACTTCATTGAGAGATGAATGCCTAAATAATGTGTATTACTTTGGCCAGCCCCTCCTTACACTATTGACAGCCCACTGGACAGGTAAGAAGTGTCATAATACAAAGATATAAATACACACTGTACACATTTGAGCACATTTAGAAATTCTGCTATTACCTATCAAGATAATAATAGGATACAAAAACTTTAAACAGTACCATTTGAAAGTATACAGGCAGGCCCTTGCACTACATTCTTTGGGGAATTCATCTATAAATCTGACCACTAAAGAGATGGGTATAGTGTGTATGGGTTTGGCAAAGTCAGCAGATAGATGATTGAGGATAGATAGAGAATTGGTATCAGCTGACTTAGCAGTTGGGGGAGGAAGGGTTCCAAATGATTTGGGGACCCCCCAAATAAAGCCTCTGACACTCTGCCAGAATTTAAAGCACAAATCACATTTAAAAACATTTTAGGGGGTGTTTGGGGTAAAGCACTACTATGGAGCTGATAAAATACATTGTTAAGTGACTACATGAGGTGAGTATAGGGCCAGGAGAGTATGCTGGGGAGGTAAGTGAAGGCAAATATGTATGAAGGACAAAAAAAAAATTACAGAAAAATCCAGCATGCATGAGGACAAAGGGGACATTCACAGTATATTACAAACATGGTAATTAGGGAATGAGGAAAGAAATACAATATATTATCAAACATTAAATACAATAAAATGTGATGTTAAAGGATAAAAATCTTACCTTAATATACTCCTTCAGCAGGACCTGAATGATGGCAGAACAGGTCTCTGGGATAATGATCCCCAGAGCCTGGGGGGAGATGCCTGTCGAGAACTTGAGGTCCTGCAGGCTTCTCCCCATCGCCAAGTACCGCAGGGTGGCGACGAGCCTCTGCTCCGGAGTGATGGCTTGCCTCATGCAGGTATCCTGCCTGCTAATATAAGGGGTCAGCAAAGCCAACAAACGGTGAAATACGGGGTCTGTCATCCGGAGAAAGTTCCTGAAATCATCAGGATTATTCTCACAGATCTCACGGAGCAAAGGCATATGACAGAACTGGTCACGCTGAAGCAACCAATTCTTGGTCCATGAACTCCTCCCCACCCTGTTCATGGACTGGACTTGTGTCAAGGTCAGGACCCCAACACCAAGCCCCCGCACAGCACGAACTCTACGAGGAGTACGTATATGCAACATGGCTAGAAAACGCTCGGCTGCTCAGAACGAAGTAACAGAACGCACTGAAGAACAGCAAGGCCTGTGAAGAGCAACCTGAAAAACAGTAACGGATGAACAAGAACACAATGACAAGAGTCACGCGTAACTCGCTGCACCCACTGAAGACTAGATACAAACCTACGAGCACAAACAGAACAGCAGAAAACGAGTCTGAAAAAGTGCGAATCGTCTCTCACCAAACTTTTACTAACACGAGATTAGCAAAAGGTGCCGCACTTGGTTCTGAACTGGCTTTTTCTAGTCTCGTTGAATGTGGTGTACGTCACCGCGTTCTTGGCGTTCAGAAATTCCAACAACTTTGTGCGACCGTGTGTACGCAAAACAAGTTTAAGCCAACATCCGTCGGAAAAAATCCATGGATTTTGTTGTCGGAATGTCCGATCAATGTCCGATCATGTGTACGGGGCATTATCATTGGGGAAGAGTATAAAGCCAGGATGAAATGTAACATAAGGTCTGGCAAGCCAATCATTTTAAAGGATTCAAGCATATAGTCCCAGTCCACTCTATCGAACGCCTTCTCCGCATCTAGGGATAGAAATAAAAACGCATTGGTGGGTGAATGTCAACCATCTATGTAGATTAATAGCCTTAGTGGTATTGTCTTTCACTTCCCTACCAGGTATGAAACCCACCTGATCATTTGAAATTAATTTGGGTAAAAGGGGTAAAAGACGATTAGCTAAAATTTTGGCATAATGTTTAAGGTCCACATTTAGTAAAGAGATTGGCTGAAAATTAGTTACCAAGAAAGAATCTTTATTGGGTTTTGGAATATCCGTTATATGAGCTGTAAGGAGATCTTGGGACAGAGGGTTATCTGGTGATAACGAGTTAAAAGCCAATAGAAAATGTGGGCAAAGTATTTCATGAAAGGATTTATAATAGCCAGATGTTAAGGACCAGGACTTTTACCGGGTTTCAATTGCTTTAGAGCAATATCAACCTCTTCAGTAGATATAGGATGAGCCAGTTCATTTGCTTCCTGATCAGAAAGTCGTTTAGGGGTGTGTTTTGATAAGAATACATTGATCAGTTATATACGGGCCCTTTTCCCAGATTGAGTATTGGAAGGTGCTAATTTATAAAGATGAGTGTAATAGGCCACAAATCTGTTAGCAATATCATCATTAGTAACCAATTTGCATCCTGTTGAGTCGTTCATAGAATGGATAATTGTACGTGCTTTCTTTGAACGAAGAGCATTGGCTAATAATTTCCCTGCTTTATTCCCATACTCATAAAAATTTTTTGAGATAAAACATAATTCCGTTTAGATTTTTTGTCTATTTCTTCTAGTAGTTCTTTCCTAGCTTAAACAAGTTCATGTAAGGATGATATTAGTTACATAGTTAGTAAGGTTGAAAAAAGACACCAGTCCATCCAGTTCAACCTGAGTGAGTGTGCGTGTCTACAATTATCCCTATCCCTGTACATTGCATCTCATTAAGATGCTCATCTATTATATTATTATTTATTTAAGGCACCCATATAGCGCCGTCAATTTACACATACATCGCACACTCACATCCGTCCCTACCCTCAGGAGCCCACAATCCAAGGTCCCCAACTCACATTCATATACTAGGGCCAATTTTTGGACAGAAGCCAATTAACCTACCAGCATGTCTTTGGAGTGTAGATTGCTTGTATTGCTTGTGTAGATTTATGTACCCTTTCCAAAGTTTGGATACGAGTTGTCAGCTTAGTAATGTAGGACTAAATGTAATCCTACTAATGTAGGATTTTTCCCAGCGCGTCATTGGTGATCTGTCTGGTGAAGCATTTTCAATGAAGTATTTGCTTAATCGCTTGTTAATTTCGGGTACTATATTGTTATCCGTAAGAAGGGAAGGATCTAAGCGCCATATTGAGGAGCGTGGTGTGACGTCAGGAAATGAAAGGCAAATAGAGATAGGATGATGATCCGACAAAAACATGGGATCTCTGGTAGCGGAATTGAGAAAAGTCAGGTCTCTTTGTGGAATAAAAAGGTAATCAAGTCTGGAATAACGTTTATGTGGGGCAGAATAGAATGTATAATCTTTCATTGTGGGGTAAAGTGTACGCCAGTTATCATGTAGTGATAAGTTCTGAAGTTGAATTTTAATAGAGCGTAATGCTTTGTATTGTATAGAAGAGGTACCCGTATCCCGTGACCACGTCCTGTAGAGACGAAATGACGTAGGGAGGAGGAGCCACATCCTGACGTCACCGCTACACATCGAGTCCCGGAAGTTACGGGCTGTTCTGGAGCCGGCCGGCTTTTCTTTTTGCTGATATATATCTGCCGATTTGTAAGTGTGCATTTGGCTTTTATTTTAATTCAATAAATGCTAAAAGGTTTTATGCTATGTGGAGCATCTTGTGTTTTTTACGGTAAATATACCATCCTGTTGTGGCCCATGGAGAGGTTTCCTTTGGATGCGATGTCATCCAGTGCCTGCCTGTGAGATCCCGGGCTGGGGTTACAGCCGTCTGCTCAGTGAGGTCCCCTGTAACAAGGGACCAACATCTTCTGGTAAGCGGCAGAATTTTCTGAAGGTGGAGGTTTCATCTCTGCACCATATTTACTTCAGCAAGATTTTTTTCACCTGTCACCTTGGGATATTTTTTCCTGTTTTTGTATATTTGTTTTCTAATTTATGGACAAATTTTTTGTGAGAATATTACGTTTATATTTCACCTTTTTTACTGCGCATTGATTGTATGGACATTCTTTGGCGCTCACAATTTTGCTTTTTTGGTACATTCAATTTCACTTTGTTTGCCCTGTGTTTGATTTTCAATTACGATCTATTTGTGGCATTCATTTTTGCTGCTCTTATCACATTATTAGCGCAACTTTTTTTCTATTCTATTTTTTCTATGTTGCCCGTAGAAGTATCTTGAAGGGGATTAAGGGGAACGTTGAAATCACCACCTAAAATCAGGATACCTTCTTGAAAATTGGAGAGTATTCATAATGTTGATCTAAAGAGCTGATCTTGTTTAGAGTTAAGTACATATATATTTGCAAAAGTTATTGGTTTTCCATGAATGAAACCTTTCAAAAAGAGGTAAGGACCATTCAGATCCATACACGCGTCTGAAGTTTGAAATGGGCATTGTTTCGAAAATAAGATTGATACTCAGGTATCGTGTATTAAAAAGTTTTGGGATGGAATCTGTTTTGAAGTGCGTTTCTTGTAAAAAGATTATCTCTGCCCTGTTTTTATGCATTGAGGAAAGTAGTTATGAATGTTTTTCGGGGATGTTAAGACGTTTAAGGAGATGATTATTATAGTGGGTAAGATTGTCTTAGGACATGATAGGTCCATTTTGTGTAGTAATATTATGTCAAAAACCAGGTAATTTGTGTGTTAGAGTATTCAGGAGTCGATGGAGGGGAAGGATAGGGAATAGAAATAAAAGGTAGCTATATAAGGTATAAGGAAGGAGGTTTAATGAAAAAAAAACAAAAGAATACGGGGTGACACAAAAGGAACAGAGAGTCAATAAATGCACAGTTTATGGAATGGGAATAAAAGGTTACACAATGAGTGTATAACAATGTAAGTGAAAAACCGGTGATTAACAAGAACCTGCTTGCCAATCCGTTAACTGTAGACACTAAGTCTACTATGAGGCCAGATAATGTCAGTGGTATGGATAGTGATTTCTAGAAATCGAATATTTGAATAATATCTGGTACCTCTGTGTGTGGACGAGATCAATCGCATCAAAGATGGGTTTTTTCAATCAATGAGGTGCTACCCGCTAGACAGAGTCAAAGGTGATGAAAACCAGAGGAGGTAGAGAGTATAAGACCGGCAATATTTGGCCTAATAAAGTGTCAAAAGGAGTGTAAAAATTTGTTTCAAGGATGGAGATTGAGAAAAGTTCCCCAAAAAGAAAAAAAAAATTGTATGAGATAATTAGCGGGGTGTGACCAATTATTACTAAGAGAGTAGTTTGTCATTAGATTCATAAGATGTCCAGTAAATTTAATATTCAATAGAGTATAATAATCCTTATCCAGACTATTAAAAAAAAAACATTTTTAGAAAAAGGGGAATAGATTAATTGCAAGCATATTGAAAACAAAGGAACAAATGGAGAACCATAAAGATTCATGAGGAAAAAATAACCCATAGTTTAGTATGGGATAAACCGTATAATATCACATCTCCAGGTAGGCAAATATAATGACTGAAAGAGATATTTAGTGAGAAGTGAAGAATGGGATGAGTAATAAACAGCAAAAAAATACAATATCTGGATAAGGCGTGATATAATAATATGAATAACAGGTATTAATCTAAATGAATTAAATAGATTAACTGTAAACTTGTTTGTTGAGTAATATTTTTAAATCTTGTGACGTGACAATGGTGTATTACAACTCACGTGAAGAATAAAAATGTGGCGCTATCCTAATCACCCTCTCTGTGGTGTCACTGTTGACAGTGAATATCCTAATCTAATAAACACTTTTAAAAGTGTGTGAATGAAACAAATATTTTTGAAAAATAATAATAAAAATTCAATGAAAACAAAAAACACCAAACGCAATACAATACCTACAGTGACTCAGTGATGATATTGCTGGAAAACCACAAATGTGTCACTCCTATAACCAAGTGTGTAACAATTCAATGTACATACCCAACATAAACTTCGTGACTTAATAAATAAAAGTCCATAATAAGTGCACATATGTGTAAAAAAGAAAGTCCGTGATGAAAATGCAAAACAATTGTGCCACAGCAAATCCTTGTAGTTCCTGAAGTTAACTTGAACTTTCCACCACACCTCTGTGTTCAGTGCTCCCTCTCCCAATAGACAGTCTCTTACCAGCTCTGTATGCCTCCACTTTCGTATGAGGCTGACAAGCATAAGAGTTTCCAGGTAATCAGAAGGGGTTAAATGTAATCCATTCAGGGGCTCGTTCCATATGCAAATGAAAAAGAACTCCCAATAGTGTGATAACGTAAAAACTTTTAATATACACACTTCAAGGTACACTTCAAAAGATCCACTCACATTGTGTCAACTCTATAACAGCACATCAAAAAAATCCACGGCAATCTGTACACTGCAATCTCAACACAGCAACCTGGGTAGGCTTTCCTAAGGCTTTCCTAAGGGGTATGCGGTCGCGGAGGACCTTGACGCCACTGGCGTGTAAAGGGGTCTATCTCACCCTCTCCTCGCTTGCTCTTCCAATGGGCCCTCCGTCTCCCCTGACAAGCGAACCGCAGCGCTTTGCTTCCTTCTGTCACACAGTATCTGGTGTTTATCCTTCACTCGGCTTTGCCCCCGACATGTTTCGCTACAACTGTAGCTTATTCATGGGATAGGCCGCTCAGAATGTCACTCTACCTTTATAACCTTCCTTCTCTCTATCTGACTAGGGGAATCACAGTGCGCATGCGCGTCCCGTGTTTTCCGCGCATGCGCAGTCAGAGTGTCCCCGTAAGCGCAAACCGCAGCTGTTTACAGCTGTCGGTTCATAATACCATGCTGACCTAAGCAGCGGTATCAGAATATTGGCATCCCACTGCTCAATCCCCATTAATATGGGAATCCCACAGCACGATGACTACTCTAATGTTTTTATGGGTATCCTGACATGTTTCTCAGAGCGCTCTATGCGCTTAATGCACAAAACAATAATATAAGTGTGTTTTATCACCCATATATTATAAGGAGGGGTCCAGAAATTCTCAAATCTAGTTGTTATTATCAGACCTCCTTAGTTTATAATATTCAGTGTCCTCATAAGTATAAACCAAAAGAAGTATACAATCATGCACTAAAAATCTATAATCTAGAAAATGAAACTTAAAAATGTGTAAAAATGTATAAAAATGGAAGAATAAGCTTGGCTAGCTAAAAATAAAATAAAATAAAATCAGACTTAATATATCTGATGTTACTGCATATACATCTATTAATGTTAATCATAAATGAATAATTTTTGGAATATTAGTACACATCCCCAAAAATTATAACTAAAATAGAAAATTAAAATTAAATATCTGTAAAATATATCACATTTCTCTATTTGTTGAAACCCTCGATTTAAATAGTGACATATCTATATTCCATGATTACTATATAAAAAGTATGATCCTAATCTGTCCATTACCGATGATTGGTGATATGATTATGACTCGATATTACAGTATGACTACATCCTAAAAGATATTGAAATTCAAACATGGGACATATAAAAAAATCTAAATAATAATGTATGAAAAACTAGGCTTCCTAATACCAGAATAAAAATTTCCATACTACTAAGGAGGTACTGTACTCATCTTATAACAGAGTACTCATATACCCTGCAGGGTATTCAAATTCAACTCTGGGAAGTGTGGAGGAATGATATAGAGACCACATCAAAAAACAGTGTTTTCATGGTAACAGGGAATAATGTACCCATCCTATACCAGAAGGGATTTGCCTAGTCAGCTAAAAATCGTTAATGAAGCAATTGAGGTCTAGTTCAATGTTGAGCCCCCTCGGGGTAAGGCTTTTAAACAGGAATATCCATTCCGTTTCTCTGCGTGACAAATCCCTTACTCTGTTCGAGCCTCTCCAGGAGGGGTGTACCACATCTATGCCACAAAATTGTAGCAAGGATGGGTCCCGTTGATGTTTCTCCCTGAAATGCATAGACACACTATGATACTTGTAACCATTTCTTATGTTGGTCAGATGCTCACTGATCCGGATCTTCAGTTGTCTTTTCGTTCTACCAACATAATACAAGCCACAGGGGCACCACATGAGATATACGACATGTGTGGTGGTGCATGTGCTAAATTCTTTAATCTCGAACCTATCCCCTTCTCTGTTGGTGACATTGGTAACACCTCTATTACTAATCTTTACTGTCTTACAACAGACACACTTCCTACAGCAGTAAAAACCACTAAAATTAAAGGACAAGGATCTTGGATCTGGAGGATTCAGGATCTTTTTCACTATTTGGTCTCCTATGCTTGGGGCTCTCCTGTATATAAATCTCGGCTGAGTTGATAAGATGTCTCCCAAGTGTTTATCTTTACATAGGATATGCCAGTATTTTCTGAAGATGTTTTCAATATCCTTATACTGGCAATGGAACCCAGATATAAAGCTTAATTGGTGTCTGGTTTCCTCACTTTGTACTTCTTTTTCCTTCAGACATTGTTCTCTAGGGATTTCAGCAATTTCCTGTGTGATTTTGGCTAATACAACTTCCTTATAACCCTTCTGAATGAATTTTTCCTTCAGAATGTCTGATTGGGTTAGGAAATCTTCCTTCAAGGTGCAGTTCCGACGGATCCGCAATAGTTGGCCCTTCGGTATGTTTTTTATCCATGATGGATGATGTCCACTGGCCACCGACAAATAGCTATTGCGGTCCGTCGGTTTGAAATACACCTTGGTTTTCAGCGTTCCATTTGCTTTCTCTATAGTGACATCTAGAAAATTGATCGATTCCTCACTAATCTGATATTCCAGTTTAATGTTGTTTGTATTGCTGTTAAGCTGTTTCAAGAATAATTCCAACGATTCCTTGGATCCTTCCCATATTAGCAAGATGTCATCAATGAACCTTCGGTAGAAGATCATTTCGGGTCTATTAATGTTGAAAATGCGTCTATCCTCCCATTCAGACATGAACAGGTTGGCGAGGCTGGGGGCGTATTTTGCCCCCATTGCCACGCCAACCTGTTGGGAATAAAAGTGTCCATCGAACCAGAAGTAATTGTGGGACATGCAGAAATCTAGTGCATGTCCCACAAATTTCTTCTGTGCAAACGGGATGTCGTCACGCCTGCTGAGCGCCCAATTAAAGGCCAACGCTGCATCTTCATGCTGTATATTAGTGTAAAGCGACGCTACGTCTGCTGTCACCAAATAAGATGTCACTGTGGGGTCAAGCCTCACTGGTTCCAACAGACGTAGCAAATCCGAGGTATCCTTCAGGTATGCTTTCGTTGTCTTCACACTAGGTTGCAGGAACTTATCTAAATATTCACCCAGCCTCGCAGTGACTGATCCAATCCCGTTTACTATGGGCCGTGGAGGTGGGTGCTGAGTATTTTTATGCACTTTAGGTAGTGTGTATATCACTGGTATACGATTTGCACTCGGGACCAAATATCTTTTTTCTTTAGGGTTTAAGGCCCTCATCCCAAATCCCCATTCCACAAGTGCGGCCAATTGTGTGCTATATGAATCTGTAGGATCCGATTTCAATTTCATATAAGTATTTTGGTCACTCAGTAGTTCCACCAGTTGATCATGGTAAAATTGCTTATCCATGATTACCACGCCCCCACCCTTATCAGCTGGACGGATAATGATGTTTTTCCTATTTTCCAAGGATTTAATCCCCTCCTTAATGTAATGGGGATTTACCCCTTTCCTAACCGGGAGTTCCTCAATATCTTTTAAAACGAGGTTTTTAAATACCTCCACGAAATGGTTGTTTTGAATTAGGGGGTTGAAAATGGATCTGTTCTTTAGGCCACTATCTATATTGCCCGGGGTCTGCGAAGCCCTCATACTTGCTTCCACTGGATGATTCAAAAAATGTTTTTTTATGTTTAATGTCCGGATGAACTTGTGAGTATCAATGTACACCTGAAATTTGTTCATTTGCTTTTTAGGTGCACATTTCAGGCCTAAGTTTAGGATGTTCATTTCCTTGTGGTCCAACGTAACACTGCTTAAATTGTAAATTCCGGTATTTACATGTCCCTCGGCCGTTTTTTTGGGTTGCCTTGATCGACCAGCCCTACATCCCCTCCTTCTCTTGGTGGGGGCCCTGTATTTATGCCTTGCATGTAGGGGGGTCCAAGATTTCCCCCCCCTTTCTGATGTTGTGTTTGGGGGTATCCCCTCGGTGTCCCCCGTTCCCTCCCCTCCCCCGTTGTCCTAAAAAAGAATTGTTGTATGGTGGCGGATCATAATAGCCCTCATCTTCCAACCCAGCGTATCTATTGTACAACGGGATTCCATTGTTCATATCCGAATAATGGTTCGGTGGGGGATGTTGTCTCCACTGCTGATGTTCCTGTGGGGGATGGTACCCTCGTGGTCCATCTCCTCTATATGGTGATTGATAGTAATAATCTCCTCTTCTTTGTGGGGTATTATTCCTATGAGGTCTTGGTGTTTGATAGTTGTACTCTCCCCTTCCTTGTCGTCCTGGTCTAGGTGAGTATCCATATCCTTCATTGTAATTGTTATTCCTCACCTGGTGGTCCCCATTGTGGGTGGTACCAACAGGTCCCTGTTTATTCTTTTTCAACATAGTTTTTTGTCCATATTCCTTCTGGGTGGGTTTGGGTTGGGATTTTCCCACAGTGGGTTCTACTTCCTGACTAGAATCCTCAATAATAACTTCCTGGTTGTTACCGTTACCACTTTGCCAAGCGTAGATTTTATTCGTCCTAAAATCATTCGAGTCCCTCGTGAATTTCTTCACCTTCTTTTTTTGTGTTTCACGATCTACTTTCTCTAATTTTATTTTCATTTTAGTATTAGAGTCTTTAATTTGGTTGGATTCCTTGATGGGTTCCAATTTCTCTTGCAACAGTCTAATATTTTCATTAATCCTACCTAGTTTAATATGCTTTCTTTTTAAAACCAAGCTTTGTAGTTCTCTACCAGCTCTATTAAAAAATGCCAGCCATTCTTCCATAAAGTTAGAGTCATTAAGACCATCCTGTGGGGGTACTTCCCACCTTAGGCTCCTAAAGATTAAGTTTTCCTTTTGGTAGTGCTCAAAAGTGAACACATCCCACCACGCTTTTAATTGCTTCTCTAGGAGATTTTCCAATGATCTCCGTGTACCTGAAAAATCCTCCTCATCTACAGTCATAACTTGATTACTTGAAAAAACATGTTCAGGATTCATTTGTCTATTAGACAAATAATTGAAAGGGTCCATGGCAGCTAATGGATTATTAAATGAATAGATAAATAAACGGTCCTTTCTAAGTGTAATGTCCTACATACACCAGGTTAACCACCACTGCGCCTCGGAAAACAGTCTAGATGATGATGATCACCAGTTAGTATAGTCTATCTGTAGCTGCCACTTAGTGAATGACAATATATGAGTAATATTTTTAAATCTTGTGACGTGACAATGGTGTATTACAACTCACGTGAAGAATAAAAATGTGGCGCTATCCTAATCACCCTCTCTGTGGTGTCACTGTTGACAGTGAATATCCTAATCTAATAAACACTTTTAAAAGTGTGTGAATGAAACAAATATTTTTGAAAAATAATAATAAAAATTCAATGAAAACAAAAAACACCAAACGCAATACAATACCTACAGTGACTCAGTGATGATATTGCTGGAAAACCACAAATGTGTCACTCCTATAACCAAGTGTGTAACAATTCAATGTACATACTCAACATAAACTTCGTGACTTAATAAATAAAAGTCCATAATAAGTGCACATATGTGTAAAAAAGAAAGTCCGTGATGAAAATGCAAAACAATTGTGCCACAGCAAATCCTTGTAGTTCCTGAAGTTAACTTGAACTTTCCACCACACCTCTGTGTTCAGTGCTCCCTCTCCCAATAGACAGTCTCTTACCAGCTCTGTATGCCTCCACTTTCGTATGAGGCTGACAAGCATAAGAGTTTCCAGGTAATCAGAAGGGGTTAAATGTAATCCATTCAGGGGCTCGTTCCATATGCAAATGAAAAAGAACTCCCAATAGTGTGATAACGTAAAAACTTTTAATATACACACTTCAAGGTACACTTCAAAAGATCCACTCACATTGTGTCAACTCTATAACAGCACATCAAAAAAATCCACGGCAATCTGTACACTGCAATCTCAACACAGCAACCTGGGTAGGCTTTCCTAAGGCTTTCCTAAGGGGTATGCGGTCGCGGAGGACCTTGACGCCACTGGCATGTAAAGGGGTCTATCTCACCCTCTCCTCGCTCGCTCTTCCAATGGGCCCTCCATCTCCCCTGACAAGCGAACCGCAGCGCTTTGCTTCCTTCTGTCACACAGTATCTGGTGTTTATCCTTCACTCGGCTTTGCCCCCGACATGTTTCGCTACAACTGTAGCTTATTCATGGGATAGGCCGCTCAGAATGTCACTCTACCTTTATAACCTCCCTTCTCTCTATCTGACTAGGGGAATCACAGTGCGCATGCGCGTCCCGTGTATCCCGCGCATGCGCAGTCAGAGTGTCCCCGTAAGCGCAAACCGCAGCTGTTTACAGCTGTCGGATCATAATACCATGCTGACCTAAGCAGCGGTATCAGAATATTGGCATCCCACTGCTCAATCCCCATTAATATGGGAATCCCACAGCACAATGACTACTCTAATGTTTTTATGGGTATCCTGACATGTTTCTCAGAGCGCTCTATGCTTGTTTGTTGAAATGATTTTGGAAGATGATCCACAGGACTAAACCTCTCAACGTATAAGTGAGTTTTTCTTATAATAAATAAAGGAAGACTCTTTTGTCATCATGAAAAGAAGGAATACGAGCATTGGGCATGAGCACTGGATGTCGGGTGTAGAACACATCTGTTATTCAGATGATAAATGTGTTACTTGTTTGTGTAAATTAACAAACAGTCAATGTAGATAATATTTATATAATTGAAAAACATGCAGAGCGTCAAAGCATCAATGGATCATTTCCCAAAATTTTCTTCATCATATAGTAAAATATAAACTACTTATTGAGTAATATGCTAACATATAATCAAAAGATAGACAGGGCGTCAAGAACAAAGTATTATCAGAACCTTAAATGAATATAGAATAGCTAGATATAAAATAATTTTAGAAAATATATATAATACCATACCACTTCCAAAGTGCAGTGGATAAATATGTTTAAATGATGTTAAATCTATTTAAATATATGGTATAAATAAATGTAAATAGAAAACCAAATCCTACAGTTATGGAACCTTGAAAGTCTTCTAAGGTTAAACGTTTAAAGTAAGAATAAGGGATTGATATGTCCTTGAAACAAAGAAAAAAAAGGGAAAATAAAGGTTAATTAAAGTGTTTTGAGCAATGCTATGAGCATTCAATGACCACGGCGAGCTCTACAGGTTTGAGGTGCTCTCATGGGACTACAACCTCTGCCGGCAGTTGAAGTGGAACTATCAGGACATGTTTCCGATGGTGATCTTTGTCTTCTGAAATAAACGTCCTGGGTTTCCATCGGTTCGCTTCTGGGTGTTGGAGGTTTAGCAGCCTTTGGATGAAATTCAACATACCATTCCGGTACTTCCATTATCAGGATATCTAATGTTTCACAGAAATGGCGCAGGTCTTCCGGCACTCTTAGGAGAGCTGTGCGTCCCATTGATGAAGCTGACAGGCAAAAGGGAAATTTCCAGCTATAAATGATTCCTTTTGTATGGAGGACTTCTAGAATGGGTTTGAGTTCTCTGCGTCTCTGAAGTGTAATATGATAGAGATCCTGAAATATAGTTCTGTACCATTATAAGAAATTTGGTTTTTGGTACGCGCCTTTCTTAATATATCTTCTTTAAGCTGATAATCAATTATGTGGCATATAACATCCCTGGGAGGGTCTGAGTCTTTTCCTCTAGGTCTGAGGGCACGTGTATGCTCTCCATCCCTATTGGGGATGCACTGGGTTTATCCAAGAGAATATTAAAAATTCCCAAAACAGTGTCAATAAGATGGTCAGCATCAACTGTTTCTGGGAGACCTCTCAGTCCCAGATTGTGGCGTCTGCCACGATTGTCCAGATCTTCAATATGTCTATTAAGTTCCCTGAGTTGAAGGGAGAGTGCATCAATAGATTGGTGGGCTTTGGGACTGTAGTGGAATGTAATGCCTGTATTTTTTTCCACTTCTTGGATTCTTCCTGTGATTGACTGAATGTCAATACGGAGGTCAGTAATAGCCGCTGTAATGCCCCGTACACATGGTCGGATTTTCTGACGGAAAATGTGTGATAGGACCTTGTTGTCAGAAATTCCGACCGTGTGTAGGCTCCATCACACATTTTCCATCGGATTTTCCGACACACGAAGTTTGAGAGCAGGCTATAAAATTTTCCAACAACAAAATCCGTTGTCGGAATTTCCAATCGTGTGTACACAAATCCGACGCACAAAGTGCCATGCATGCTCAGAATAAATAAAGAGATGAAAGCTATTGGCTACTGCCCCATTTATAGTCCCAACGTACGTGTTTTAAGTCGCTGCGTTCAGAATGATCGGATTTTCCAACAACTTTGTGTGACCATGTGTATGCAAGACAAGTTTGAGCCAACATCCGTCGGAAAAAATTCTAGGATTTTGTTGTCGGGATGTCCGATCAATGTCCGACCGTGTGTACGGGGCATTAGAGTTTCGTTAATATCTGCTGCCACTGAATGAAGAGCAGTAAAGCTGGGGAGCTGATGTGGCGTTAACACAATGTCTGTATGAGGAGTCTGTGAGAGGGATAATCCCGCCTGTGTCTGACTGGAATTTGACTGTGTGTTCTGTGTGAGCACCATAGATGCCGCTTGAGACAGGAACATTGCTGGGATCGTTTGTGACAAACTTCCGCTCAATTCGCGGGGAGACCATGACCTTGAGGTGGAGGAGCTCCTGGATGATGTTCCCATATTATTTTGGGTAAGAAAGAAAGAATAATACCTCCATGGGAGACCGAAAAACGGCTCTGTCAGCGGGAGATCAGGAGATAAGCTGCCATCTTCTTCAGCGGCTAAGCCACGCCCCCCGAACAATTCGTTTTTTACTTTGCACTTCAGAGTTTCCAATAGTCTAACATGATAGTATCAATGTTTATATATGTAATCATATTTGTTAAACAATTTATACATAATGAGCGAAGAAAAAACATTATAAACCATGTGACTCACCACCTGAGCATTGATGAGAAGATATGTTTTTTTTGCCATCCGTATTTATATAAAGAAATATGTTTTTATATATATAGCCCGGAGAAGGGTAATTTCATACCCGGGTTTGAGAGGAACATTGCCCCTATATAATATATGCTTACCAAGAGAAGCCAACTCCAAAAAGGAGTAGCACTTAATTTAAAAGCATAGCTGTTTCCCATCCTCTCCCTCCATCCCAATGCTTCCCTGGCCCAACCATCTTAACTCATCTTCCCCGAATTGAAGCCCTTTAGAAATGGTACATATGAGATTGACTCATTGAGGACAGGGTATGTTGTGGCCCCGAGTCTGTATATCCATTTCTGTTCTATCTGTAATAACTTCTTATTCCAGTCGCCGCCACAACTGGGAATGTGAATCCGGTCTTATGCCCCGTACACACGGTTGGATTTTCCGATGGTGAATGTCCGTTCGGAGCGTGTTGTCGGACATTCCGACCGTGTGTGGACTCCATCGGACATTTTCCATCGCATTTTCCGACACACAAAGTTTGAGAGCAGGCTATAAAATTTTCCAACAACAAAATCCGATCGCTTAATTCCGAACGTGTGTGGCCTGTTCCGACGCACAAAGTGCCACGCATGCTCAGAAGAAATTCCAAGACGGAACAGCTCGGTCTGGTAAACTTAGCGTTCGCAATGGATACAACACTTTCGTCACGGTGCAATGTTAAAAATGGTTTAATACAGCGCACTCTCTTCTTCTTTATAATGTGAGAAGAATGAAGTAGTTTTGCTGCTCATATTCACACAGACTTTTCACAAACTTATTTCTTTATTATTTATCGGGATTCCCTTAATATATTTTGATTTGTCACATCTGACAAAAAAAAAAATATATATATATATATATATATATATATATATATATATATATATATATATATATATATATATATGTATATATATATATATGTATATATATATATATATATGTATATATATATATATATATGTATATATATATATATATATATATATATATATATATATATATATATATATATATATATATATATATATATATATATATATATATTTTTTTTTTTTTTTTTTTTTTTAAAGGTTAAAAGGCAGATTTTTATTTTATTTTAGGTTTGTATTTTTTCCAAGGCTGATCTTTGTTTTATTTTATTTTTAGTTTTACTCCAGAATATTTTTGTGTGTGTTTTGTGTGTCAAGTTACCACAACACCATTGATATCTTGTATTATTTAATCTCAAGGAGATTGTTTGGTGTTGGTGTCCCTTGTTAATTTCACATTGTATTTTTGAAATGTACCTGAATCCTCACAAACAAACTGTCCTTTTTGAAGGAAAACACACATAGGCAAGTATAATTGAAACAAAAAATCCTTTATTAAGGGCTCAGAACCAAACAAAGAGGGAGGCAACGCTGGATAAACAGCAGAAATTAGCGAAGCCTTGGACCCCCAGGGCAGACATCAATTCTTGAACATCAAAATTGGTGGCCTGAGGAGTCCATATGTAAAGGAGTGCAGTCTGGTCCAGAAGTCCCAGAGATCTGGAAAGCAGCAGATGACATCTGTGTCCCCAGGCTGTGGTACCACAAGAGGCTGCATCTTTTGCCAGACCAGACTGGATCCATGGTCATCACTTTCTGGTCTTCCTTCCACGCTTCCTTCCTGGCTGTGGCTCTGCTGTTGGAGATGTGGCAGGAGGAGGAGTAGGACCTGGAGGAGGAGGAGGAGGAGGGGGAGGAGTAGTAGGACCTGGAGGAGGAGGAGGAGGACCATGTGTGAGGTCACAAATGTGGGTATCAGATGTTATTTGGGCCCTCAACCCCTTTTCGAGAGCTTCCAACATTAATGACTCACACATGAGTTGTTGGCCCTCCTCCATCCGCTGCATTTTACAGGGAATTATGGCAGCAAAGTCCTCCTCCACAGTGTGTGGTGCTCCCAGGGCCTCTGTAGCCTTCCAAAAGAGGCCTATGGCAGCCTCCTCTAGGGTGCTCCTCTTCCTGCCACTTTCCCTTTGCAGGTGTAGGGGAGGGACCTGCATATCAGGCAGCCTGCTCGGCCCGGCCACCTCCTGGCTGAGACTTCCCTGTGTATGAAAAAGGGACATGGTTGTAATGTTTTGCATCATCAATCACAATCATAAATTAGTACTCCAAACTAACATCTAGTTAACATCATTGATTGGACAACCTGAAATATTTAGAGGAATGCTATACCTGGCTCAATCTGGGCTCCTCCACATGTTGCTGCCTGGAAGGCCCAGGTTGGGTGTCAGAAGCCTCAGCTGGGGGGGAAGGAAGCGTGGAAGGAAGACTGGAGAGTGATGACCTGGGTTCAGTCTGGCCTGCCAGAAAATGCAGCCTGTCATAGTAGCACATCCTGGGGACATAGATGTCATCTGCTGCTCCGGATCTCTGCGAATCCTGGACTTTCTTGCGCTCCCTTACATATGTGCTCCTCAGGCCACCAATTAGGATCTTCAAATATGTGATGTCTGCCGTGGGGATCACCTGCTTCACAATTTCCAACAATTGATCCAGCGCTGCCTTCCTCTTTGTTTGGTTCTTATAATGTGGGTGGTTGATCTCCCACAGACAAGGCAGCTCCCTGAACATGTCAATGAATATTGCCATGAAGTCGGTATTGTTCAAGATATCCATTTTCACTGCAAGACACAACACAAGACAAACCCTAATGTCAGCCAAAACTCTCCTAATCTTGTTACAATATAGGCCTCAATCTAGAAGCAGTATAGGCTGAAGTTTGTCTCTTACCTTTGTTCTTACGATCGACGCCTCCGATGCTCCTTCCTCCGCTCACAGACCGTACGTAATACGCACGCGTGTTACGCTTTATACACACTGCGCATGCGTGTAACTCCGCCCCTCCCTGACGTTTTTTCTAGTCTATTCCCCGCCCTTTTCATTCTGCGCAGTGGGGGAAGAGCACATGGCGGATACACAGCAGGTGCGTGCTAATTACAGGAATGAGGAGGAGGAAAGCCCGGATCCGGACACGTCCCGATCCAGAAGGAGATTTATGTTTTTGTTTTTTCTTTTGTTTTTTGTTTTTTATTGGTTTAATGATAGATAACAATATTGTAGGTTACATAAAACGTTTGATACACTCTGTCAGATCAAAATGCGCGTTGAAACAGGTATTCAGTAAATATATGTAGAGGTGTTTGAACTAAACATAGCATAGCAGAGGTATTAGATGGTATAATCCCATGAACGAAATATTCAGGGTTAAGGGGGGACCGGTGAGACAGGACCATCCGGATCCACTGACTGGTAACAATGGGTATTCATACCTGTGTAAGTGGACCAAGATATAATTAGAGTTTTAATAAGCTGTTAAATATCCAGGACAGGACGTTTCTCCACCCCATGGGGAACTCGCTGTGGAGATGACCTACCCAGAAGCAGCCTCTGGATAATATATTGGTCACAGGAATTGGTTCAGAAGGAGATTTAAGGCATCAAATATGTCCTTTGGGGAGATGTTGGAGATGGTCGACATCCTGAAGAAGGCTGACTATGATGGGAAGTATGGACCTTACCCCAACCCCAATGTCAGAAAGGCCAAGATCATGGCGAAAGTGGTCAGGAGTCTGCACTGGAATTTCGAGGTACGACGATCGAAAGATCAGCTCAGGAAATGGTGGTCGGACCTCAAATTATGAGAACATGAGCAGTACAGAAAGATCCGGAGAGTGCTGCAAAAAAGTAAGTAGTTGTGCTGTGTTCCTATTCTTTATGTTTATTACGTTCGTGCTGCTCTATGTGCTTTTCTTAAAAGTGTACATTTTAAAATGGCGACTTTCATGTTCATGGGCACATTATTCGTTCATATCAAACATTTTTCTTTCGGCCTATAAAACACCATTGTTTTGGCCATATGCATTTGGCCACATTTTTTACGCCCTACTTAAATGAAACTAATTTGGTTGTGTAGAATGTTACTAGTATGTTACTAGAATGAAATGCAAACTAGATTCTGTGTAAGGAGAGGACACCGAGCAGCTGTTTTCACATCTGGACACTGGAGCACTAGTGTGGGACCCCAGAACACCCTTTTTATTAGGGGGGGCACACAGGTGCTCCAGTATATACTATAGGGGGGTCTCCATCTGTGAAGCTTGTACCAAATAGGTAAAGTATTGCAGCTTGACAAAGGACACTGAAAATGCTACATTTTGGAACTCTGCCAAAATAGACAATTGTACCCCACTTCCAAGCAATGTTTCCTATTTATAGTTCTGCCATCAAATATCTGTGTGCTAAGTATACCATTTTTGTTTTACATAGGGGAGAAAAGACTCGGAGGACACCCCTCATCCGAGGAGAGCACAGACCCCCCACCTCTGGAAGAAGGGGAAATACCCCCAACCCAAGAAGAGCAGGAGGAGGAAGACGTGGTGGAACTAGTCACCACAACAGGTGAGTGTCTGCGACCACAGGCTCAGGTAAGAGATGGATGCCAGCATATTTTTGATACGTGTTTTTGTTTGGTTTCTCTCTTTTTAGGTGATCGTGATGTTGTGGATCCAGATCCTTTCACATCAGAAAGTGCCCAGATCCTGATCGGGGAGATCATGGGGTGTAATTTACAATTGGAAAACCTCAAGAAAAACATCAATGATGTTATTCAAAAAAATAAAAACATCATTGATGTTTTGGGGAGAGTTTAAAACCCCTCCAAATCCCTTTCTTTTTTTGTGTGCTACAATGTTAAAAATGTTTTAGCGATTTTTCGAAAAGCCAAATTTGGAGGATGCACACAGTGTGCCAACATGTGCCATCTGCCATCACGAGAGATCAATGGACGCATTTTGGGGGTGCAACCCCTTCCTCGATAATAAAGTAGCTGAGAGGAAGGGGCTTCTCCCCCAAAACACGTCCCTTGAATCTTCGTGATGGCAGCTAGCACATGTTGACATTGGGAAATTTGTGTGCATCTTCCAAATTTGGCCTTTCCTGGGGTGACTTCACCCCAACTGAACGCAATATCAAACACAGTTCCTAAATAATCATGTCTGATATTGCCTTCAAGTTCTACCAAATGTGAACTTTGTAAGTTCAAGATTTGTGTCTTTCTTGTTGGCTTTACACATGCCTGTTTTATCGTAAATGGACATTTATATTTTTTATAATGCCCCCCCAAAAATTGTTATACAACAAACATGTTGGTTTGTTTTAAAAACCTTTTCTAAATGCACATGTGATTGTGCAGGTATTAAAAAGATTGTTAATCAAGAATGTGTGGATTATTGTCTCAACGCTACAACACTTTTGTGGTGATGTAATTGCTGCTTTCTGTGAAAATGGGGGTTTTTTCCTAAGGGCAAATCCTCTTTGCACTGCAAGTGCAGTTTCAGTGCAGTTTCAAGTGCACTTGTAATGCAAAGTTTCTTTGCCTTTAGTAAATAACACCCAACAGTGCTTTGTATAAGGTTACACAATCACGCCATTTTCAGGACTCCCCACATTTCTGTCAGGGTCAGCTAAAACAAACACAAGCAGTAAATGTCAACAAAGATTTGCTTTTTTTTTGTTTTTATTTGATGAAGGCTTCACAAATTTGCTGGCATATTGATGGCCCCCCTACCCCCAAAGAACTCAAGGGATCTTAAAGCGGAGTTCCACCCTAAAGTGGAACTTCCGCTCATCGGATTCCTCCCCCCCTCCGGTGTCACAATTGGCACCTTTCAGGGGGGAGGGGGGTGCAGATACCTGTATAATACAGGTATCTGCACCCACTTCCGGGTACAGCTAGCCGCAGCTAGCCGCAGACTCCCCGCCCACCCCCGTTGTGTTGTGGGAAATACACAGTTCCCACAACACAACGGGGACCAGTGAAGACGCGCAGCGCGACTCGCGCATGCGCAGTAGGGAACCGGGCAGTGAAGCGGCAACGCTTCGCTTCCTGATTCCCTCAGTGTGAATGGCGGCGGCAGCACCCGAGGATCGAGGGACGGCTCGGTCTCGGGTGCCGACATCGCTGGACCCCGGGACAGGTAAGTGTCCTTATTTTAAAAGTCAGCAGCTGCAGTATTTGCAGCTGCTGACATCTAATTTTTTTTTTTTTGGTGAAACATCACTTTAACCGGACATCACAGGCACTCAGGGAAGGCAAGCCAGGATGGCCACTTTCAAGCGCCGTCAGGGTTGTTTCATTTAGAATTCCGGTGTCAGGCCCAACTGAGCCAGCATAGTTGGCAGAATGTTGGCGTAAAAAGTTATGTAGAACACAGCACACCAGGATTATATGATTAAGTTTATACTTCGCCATATGGATGGGTGTCAGAAATAGGCGGAACAGGCTGGCCAGGATTCCAAATGTGTCTGGCCAGCCGGTAATTAAAAACCCTCTGTTCCAGGGTGAGGGTCCTCATCGGGAATGGCCGCATAAGATGGTCCCCCAGCGCAAATGCTTCATTCGCAACGAAGATGAATGCGAGTCCTTCCATATTCTCTTCTGGAGGTGGCAAGTCCAAGCTGCCATTCTGGAGACGCCTGTAAAACTCCGTCTGGGCGATGACTCCACCATCGGATATCCGGCCATTCTTCCCCACGTCCACATACAGGAAGTCATAATTAGCCGACACCACCGCCAACATCACAATACTATTGAACCCCTTGTAATTATAATAGTATGACCCCGAGTTGGGTGGTGGGACGATGTGGACATGTTTCCCATCAATTGCCCCTCCGCAGTTAGGAAAGTCCCACTGCTGGGCAAAGTGGGAGGCCACAGTCTGCCATTCCTGTGGCGTGGAAGGAAACTGTTGAGGAAAACAAAAAAAACTTAGTATTTTTGCACATAAACATGGAAAGCAGATTAGACACAAACATTCTTGGCCAACATCCAGATAACATTTCTTAAGGGGAATTTTACAACACCAAAGTATAAGGTACACCTATCATATTCCCCCTCCCCCCTCTCATGGGCCATTTCTAACATTATAGGGGGGGATCTTGGTAACCCTCTTCACTTCATTGAGAGATGAATGCCTAAATACAGGGTATTACTTGAAACAGCCCCTCCTTAGTTACACTTTTGGCAGCCCACTGGACAGGTAAGAAGTGTCATAATACAAATATATAAATACACACTGTACACATTTGAGCACATTTGGACATTCTGCTATTACCTATCAAGATAATAATAGGATACAAAAACTTTAAACAGTTAAACCATTTGAAAGCATACAGGCAGGCCCTTGCACTACATGCTTCGGGTAATTCATCCATACATCTGACCACAAAAGAGGTGGGTATAGTGTGTATGAGTTTGGCAAAGTCAGAAGATAGATGATTTAAGATAGATAGAGAATTGGTATCAGCTGACTTAGCAGTTGGGGGGAGGGAGGGTTAATAAAAATGATTTGGGGACACTACCAAAAAATCCTTTAGCACTGTGCCTGAATTTAAAGCACAAATCAGATTTCTAAAGATTTTAGGGTTTTTTTGGGGTAAAGCACTACTATGGAGCTGATCAAATACATTGTTAAGTGACTACATGAGGTGAACATAGGGCCAGGAGAACATGCTGGGGAGGTTAGTGAAGGCAAATATGTATGAAGGACTAAAAAATTAATTACATAAAAATCCAGCATGCATGAGAACAAAGGGGACATTCACAGCATATTACAATCATGGTAATTAGGGAATGAGGAAAGAAAGACAATATATTAGCAAACATTATATACAATAAAATGTGAGATTAAAGGATAAAAATCTTACCTTCATATACTCCTTCTGCAGGACCTGTATGATGGCAGAACAGGTCTCTGGGATAATGATAATCAGAGCCTGGGGGGAGATGCCTGTCGAGAACTTCAAGTCCTGCAGGCTTCTCCCTGTGGCCAAGTACCGCAGGGTAGCGACGAGCCTCTGCTCCGGAGTGATGGCTTGCCTCATGCAGGTATCCTGCCTGCTGATATAGGGGGTCAGCGAAGCCAACAAATGGTGAAATACGGGGTCCGTCATCCTGAAAATGTTCCTGAAATCATCAGGATTATTCTCACGGATCTCACGCAGCAAAGGCATATGAGAGAACTGGTCACGCTGAAGCAACCAATTCTTGGTCCATGAACTCCTCCCCACCCTGTTCATGGACTGGACTTGTGTCAAGGTCAGGACCCCAACACCAAGCCCCCGCACAGCACAAACTCTACGAGGAGTACGTATACGCAACATGACTAGAAAACTGTCGGCTGCTCAGAACGAAGTAACAGAATACACTGAAGAACAGCAAGGCCTGTGAAGAGTGACCTGAAAAACAGCAACGAGCGGACAAGATCACACAGAGAACTCCAATACAAACTGACTGCACGCACTGAAGAGCAGATACAAACCCACAAGCACAAACTGAACCGCAGAAAACGATCTGAAAACGCGCAAATCGTATCTCACCAAACTTTTACTAACACGAGATAAGCAAAAGGAGCCCAAAGGGTGCCGCGCTTGGTTCTGAACTGGCCTTTTCTGGTCTCGTCGTACGTGGTGTACGTGACCGCGTGGTTGGCGATTGGAAATTCCGACAACTTAGTGCGACCGTGTGTACGCAAAACAAGTTTGAGCCAACATCCGTCGGAAAAAATCCAAGGATTTTGTTGTCGGAATGTCCAATCAATGTCCGACCGTGTGTATGGGGCATAAGGCGGCAAAGGAAATTTTTGGCATTTTGTAGTGTGACCACATGTCTCCCTAGGTGAAGATGGATGTTGCCTATTTCCATGCTATAAACATGCTTGTATGTTCTGCACCAAAACCTCTGCGGGGTTTTGCCCACATAGAATGAACCACATTCGCAGGTCATCAGCTAGACTACTGCATGAGTTTGGCAGTTTACAAAGTGCTTTGGTTTAAACACCTGGCCATTAGGTAGGGTAAATACTTTCTCCTTCCTAATTAGTGGGCAATGGGCGCAGTGTCCACATGGAAAGGTGCCGAACACTTAGCAATGTTTTTTGTTGAACTTGTGGTATTCACTTTTTACCAGTTTGTCTTTAGGGGAAGAGCTTGTTTAAAGGTAATAGAAGGGACTGGCGGTACTAAATGCTTTATTTTGTTGTCAAGATCGACCAGTGTTTTTTAATAATTTTGCTAATTTGCTTGTGTTGTTGTGAGTATCGCATGACAATGCACATTGGATCGGCCTTTTTACCACTCTTTGTTTGCAGCCTAAACAGCAAAGATTTACAGGCTTGTTGAATCGTTCTATTATACACTTTGCACAAACAGCAACAACTATAACCTCTGTCCAGCAAGTGATTTTGGAGCTTGCCAGCTTCCACTTTAAATATAGTCTCATTGGAACAATTTCTCCGCAAGCGGAGGTATTGTCCATATGGAATGGAATTCTTTAAGGTAAATGGGTGGAAACTGTCCGCGTGTAGGACTATATTTCCTGCTGTGCATTTCCTGTGTAGGGTGCTAGTTAGATTGCCCTCTGTATCAAATTCTACCTTCACGTCTAGAAAGGTTATGGATCTGACATCATAGCTCATGGTAAATTTTAATTGAAAGCTGTTTACATTTATGAGATCAAAGAATCTAATCAGTACTTCCTCAGGACCTTCCCAGATGACGAAGATGTCATTGATGTACCTGAGCCATGTAGTGACATGGCTCAGGTACTCGACGAGGCCCTCGTCACTGAAAAGGGACCGCTTCCACTCCCCCAGGTACAGATTGGTGTAGGATGGGGCATAGCATGTCCAACAGCATTGCTACGCCCTGCACCTGGAGGTAGTGGGAGCCATCAAAGCAAAAATAATTGTTGTTAAGAATATGATCGAGCCCACTCAAAATGAAATTGTCATAACGTGAATCCTGACTTAGTATATTTTGAACAGCCAGAAATCCTTTCCCATATAGGATTGAACAGTATAGGGCTTTGACGTCTATTGTGACCAAAATTGAATTTTGAGATAGTGTTAGTTCATTTATTGTCTGCAGAAAGTGGATGGTATCTTTTAAGAATGACGGTAATGCTATCACAAACGGTTGTAGATAGGAATCGATAACCCTACTTAAATTCTCAGAAATTCCGCCATTTCCAGACACTATTGGTCGCCCTGTTGGTTGGGTGTCGTTTTTGTGAATTTTAGAAAGGCTGTAGAACGTAGGCGTTCTAGCGTGCTTGGTTCTAATGAAATCATATAGATCTTTATTAATTTTCTCATTCCTGTAGGCATTGTCAATGAGACTGTAGAAGGCTTGGTTAGATTTGTCTATGTGTCTAATATGAATGATTTTGTATCAAGGATATTGCGACACATTTGTTTGTACATTATGTTGTCCATTAGGACAACATTGCCTCCTTTATCAGATGGCTTCCCTACAATGGAGTCATTCCTACGTAGGGATTCAAGTGCCTTATTTTCATCAGCCAGTAAATTCTGGGGGGTATTAGTGCTACAGGATATTTTAGCATCATCTTTCAATGTCTATCTAACAAATATGGCTACACTCGAATTGGTGTGCAATAGCAGAAATTTGGTTGAAGGTTTTTTAAAGAGGGTTATTGGATTTTGGGTAGACTTTTTTACCTCTTCAAAAAGTTTGTCTAAATCCAGTTGATCGATTAGATCATCTGAATTGCTTTCTTAAAATAACAGGGTCAAATCCCTCAAGGACTTAAATTCTCTCATGGTGTATTTCGACCAATCTGTGGTGTCCATTTCACTTTGTGTGGATTCATATTGACATTTTAGTAATAGTTTTTGAGCAAAGAGGTGCAGGTTCGTAATTAGTTCGAACATGTCAAAATTTTGTTGAGGGCAGAAGCTCAAACCTTTAGATAAAAGGCGAGTTTCTGCTTGTGTGATAGGGTGTGAGGACAAATTGATAACGTTTAGGGGTTGTTTTGAAGATGGATTACATGTGGATCCATCCCTTTCCCAGTTTTGTTGGATAATGGGGAGTTCACTCACCGTATGGAGTTTAAAGTCCTCTGAGATGCTGTATGTTCAAATGAACTTAATGGCCAATTTGTAGCAATGGTGACATCCGATGAAGATGAATTGGAATCACCCGGTGCTATATAGGAGGATTCACCTCCTCTTGACGGCATGGGAAAGCAATCATTTGAATTACCTTGTTGGGTATAATCAGAATCAGTGTCTACAGTACGTTTCTTTTGGTACTGTTCTAAGGAACCCCTATTGTTCCTACGCCCTCTATTGTTGATATTTGTGTTTTGATTGTACTTGGGTGGAGGAGAATTAGATTGGAAATGGACAAATGATTTGTTCGATTGGCGGTGATCCCATGCCCGTCCTCTCGAATATGATTTATTACTTGACCATTTGTAGGCTTTGCCCTCAGAAAATGATGCATATCTGTTTTCACCCCTAGATAATCTCCTACCATATGATGAAGATGCTGCTAATGGGATGTAGAAGCTGACAGCCCTGGGTACGAGGACTAAAAAAATTTTGAAAGGCATCATGTCAGGGCTTGGCTCAGTCCTTCTTTCTCAAAGCTGGCCGCTCAGCTGTTGGCTAATTGATAGCTCCTATCTCCCCACAGTGACTCACCTGTTGATGATTCCCTGCTCGTCAGTCCTGCCTACTTAAGCCATCCAGTCTAGATGATCTCTGCCTTCACCTTGGTCACAACTCTAGAGACGCTCCCCTGTGTTCCTGTTTAAGACTTGCTTGGCTGACATTCCTTCTGGCTCCAGATCCTTCTTGCTGTTCTACTATGCTCATCTCTGGCTCCCTGACGTTTTGGCTTGTCTGACTATCCGTTCCGGTTCCTGAACATTGGCTATGTTTTGACTATGTTTACTCTACCTTTTTATTATTATTATTAAACAAGTGTGATTTAACTGTACTTCTGTCTCAGTCTGATTCATGGTTTCTGACACACTGGCAGGCTCACCATCCTTGTGACCTCCTCAAATGGTGACAGTACAGTGCATGCAGCCCTTATCGGAAGCCATTGGCGTTGGGAAAAAAAGCTGAGCTGGCCTGAGCCTGTCATTGTGCCATACTTACACAGGTAATCATTGACGGCCCTCTGCTACATGTGCAGCCGCTGCAGCATTGCCAAAGTCGAGTTCCACCTAATGGGCATGTCACAAATCAGGCAGTTTACGGGTAAGTGGAATTACCTGCTGAATTTCAGCAAACCGAGCACTGGCAGTGTATGACTGCCTGAAATGGCTACAGACTCTTTTGACTTGATTCAGCAGATCTTCCAACTCTGGATACCTATTTAAAAAATGCTGCACCACCAGATTGAGGACATGTGCCGGGCATGGCACATGTGTCAAATTTCCCTTTCTAAGGGCGGACAGGAAGTTTGTGGCATTATTGCACACCACCATTTCTGCTTTCAGCTGGCATGGCGTGAACCACCTCTGGGTCTGCCCCTGCAGAGCTCCCAGAATCTCTTCTCTGTTGTGGCTCCTGTGCCCTAGACAGACCAGCTGAAGCACTGCATTTCACCTTTCAGCCTGACTCATTGAATAGTCCCTCGAATGCTTAAGGGGTACTTGTAGTTTATGGGACAATTCAGCAGAGGAGGGCATGGAGGAGGAGGAGGAGGAGGAGAGGGTGGAGCTGATAAATCCCGCATCATCACTATCAGCTGCATGGAGACGTGGCGGCACAACAAGCTTCTGCACTGAGCCCTGTCCTCTACCCTTCCTAGTTGCAAGCAGAGTTACCCAGTGTGCTGTGAACAAAATATATCGTCCCTCACCATGCTTGCTGGATCATGTTTTAGCAGTAATGTGGACCTTGCAGCTGACAGCCTTGCCCAACAATGCCACAACATTGCTTTCCACGTGATGGTAGAGAGCTGGAATAGCCTTTCATGAAAATAAATAGTGACTGGAAACCCGCCATTGTGAAACAGCACATTCTGCAAATTTACAGAAGGGGGTAGAATTCACCAAATGGAAAGGCAGGAGTTGTAAAGCCAGCAGCTTTGACAAGCTTACATTTAGATGCTGGGCATGTGGGTGGCAGTGACTGTATTTTTTTCCGCTACAGCAGATAGGGCAGAGAAATTTGCCTGCTGTAGTCTACAGCTGGTGGTGTGCTCCTGGCAAACGTGCTTCAAGGACCTGGAACACCCTGCGCTATACCATCATCCCTGTCAGTGGTGGCTGCTGAGAGGTCATGAGGTATAACAGGGGTAGGCTGGAAAGGTGAGGAGTGAGGAGGGGCAGAATTGCGTCTCTTTTGTGTGGCTTTCAGGTGCCCTTGCTAATGGGCTGAGTGGTGGGAGGTTAAATGCCTTGTAAACATGTGGTACTCAAATGGCTGGTGTTTTTGCCAAGCTTGATCTGCTTGAGGCAAAGTTTGCAGATTGCAACTGTGAGATCAGGAAGTGAGCCGGGAGACAACAGCTCCACAATCTGGTGGAATAGGGTGGCTTCTCTTTACTCTTCCATGATGGTTGCCTCTTTGGGGTTGTGCCTCACCCTCACGTTCCTCCTCTGCTCTATCAGGCACCCAAGTTGAGTCAGTGAACTCATCATCATCATCATCATCCCATCCATCCTCATCATCCCGTCTATCCTCATTATCACTGGAGACAACTTGGCAATACTCTGCAGCTGGGGAAACATGACTGCCAATTTGTTGTTTACCAGTGTTCTCCCCTCTCTGTAGGCTTATGTTCCTACCTTTCTCAACCTCAGAACCAAGATCTGAATCAAGTAATAGCTGTGCATCATCAAGGAGCAAGTGTCTGACATTGTGTTCAAGAAGACAGAATAAGCCACTCTGGCAGCTGCAGCGAGACTCTGCTTGGGTTACGGAGGATGAAGAGGATAATGATGGTTTGGTAAGCCAGTCTATCACCTCCTCTGCATGCTGTGGCTGGATAGCATGGGCAACATCACTAAACAGAGGAAATGATGCTCTGCCTAAGGACACAACGCGTCCACCTTTGCCTGTGGACACATACTCTGCTGGCCCCCTCACAGTTCCATGGGAAGGTCGGCCTCTCCTTGTTGGCCTCCCAGACATGATGAGGGGTGGGGCGCTTATTAACAAAATGTAATAAAGATGTGGAAATGTGTACATCGATGTGCTTTAGTCAATGGAAAGTGGTGTTTGGTGCACTTTAAGTTGAATACTCACTTCACAGACTCTCCACTGACACACTACAATATATTGCAGTAAAACTGCCCTGACGCACTATATTATACTGTGATAAATGCGCACTAACACACTGAAATATATTATGTTAAACATGCAGTAACGCACTCAAATATATGGTGTTAAACGTGCAGTAGCGCACTCAAATGTACTGCATTAAACATGCAGTAATGCACTGATTTATACTGTGTTAAACATATTAGTACACTAATATGTACTGCATTAACCACTTCATCTCCACAAGGTTTTACCCACTTTCTGACCAGGCCATTTTTTGTGATACGACACTGCGTCACTTTAACTGACAATTGTGCGGTCATGTGACACTGTACCCAAATAAAATTGATGTCCTTTTTTTTCCCACAAATAGAGCTTTCTTTTGGTGGCATTTGATCGCCTCTGCAATTTTTTTTATTTCTTTATCAATTTAGGCCAATATGTATTCTTCTACATATTTTTGGTAAAAAAAATCCCAATAAGCGTATATATTGATTGGTTTGCCCAAAAGTTATAGTGTCTACAAACTACAGGATATATTTAGGGACTTTTAGTTTACTTTTTTTTTTTTTACTGGTAATGGCGGTGATCTGTGATTTTTAGCATGACTGCGACATTGCGGCGGACAAATCTGACACTGGGTGACACTTTTTGGGGACCAGTGACACCAATACTATAAAAAAGCACTGTTTACTGTATAATTGACATTGTCAGGGAAGGGGTTAACACCAGGGGCAAATCAAAGGGTTAAATGTTCCTTAGGGAGGTGCTTACTAACTGTGTGGGGCAGTCTCTTACAGAAGGAAAAGAAAGAACCGTGATACAGCTTAGCTGAATCATAAGATCTCTCTTTCCCTTCCTGACAGATCCGCCGTTTAAACAATAGTAAGAAAACCTACCAAGAAGGTCACTTAAAGTGGATGTAAACCCAATGTCATCCTTTCTAAACTACTGCCATAGGGGTTATCTATAAGGATATACATGCCTCCTGCATGTATCTTTACCTGTCAAATGTCTCCCCTCCACTCTGTAATTAGACCCAAAAAACTGCATATTCTGGTGGTGGGTCTGTTGTGTGGAGCTCAATGGGTGGAGTCGTGATGTCAGTAGACTCCCCGCCCACCTCTACACTCCTTGTCAATATGCATTTTCTCCTGTGTATTTCTAACATTGAACTTCTGCTGAACTTCTGCTATGATCTCTAACATCCAGTGAAAAGACAGGGAAGTAACCACATGACTTCAGTTCCACACCTCACCTCATGCTGAGGTGTGGAACAGCCAATCCTTGCAGAGCTGCTGAAGAAAGGAGTGAGAGGAAATAAAAAAATAATGCCTGTGTCTTAGGCTAGTGCACGAGATGTAAATCACCTGTCACTCACAGCAAGGGGAAGTATTTGACAAAGTTTTTCTCAGTTTGTCAAGATTTATCTCACTGAACAATAAAAGAGGATTGCTCAGAGATGGATTAACTCTGTGTGGCAAGACTGGGCTCAAATGATAGGAAATCTTATACTCTACAGTATGATATAAAAAAAAATTTCGGGTTTACATTCACTTTAAGTGGAACTCCACGGTTGAATAAAATATTTTATTGTAGAAAAAACACCATATAAATCACAAAACAGCAAAAATTTCATGAATAACCTTCCAAAACAATATTAATAAATAAAACAACGTTGTCATGTTTGGGGAAATCGCAGTTGCGTACACACCCATTTTCTCAATCAATCATGATCTTCTAATCTTGGAATGTAGATAATTGGACTTATTGAACATAGAAGAAATGACATAACAGCCCAAAGTTCCTTAAGGACCAGAAAGAGAGATTATGTATTGAATACACCTGAATAATTTGTAGGTGCTAGCTTGCAGATTCAAAGTTCTTTTGAGCCGCCCAGTAAAAAACATATATTCAATCACAGTACATCAGTTGATTCCCAACTATAATAAGCTGGAGCTAAGCTCTCTGCGGCATAGTAGATGGCTGGTTCATATAGACTTGATGTGTCATAAGTCAGTCTAGGGAAAGTCACCAATATTTGGCTAGATTACTGGAATAAAGTTCATCTGTTGATAAGGAGCAGAGTGGGGTGGGAGAAATTGAAAGCAGGGGGAGAAAACCATACCACCTGTACAGCGCTATCATCTTCTCCTGGTATCCTATATATGTAAACCAGAGTATTGAAGGGATCTCACTATCTCCTCAAACTGCAGCTAGGTGGCGCTGTTGCAGAGCTTTTTGGAGCGGAAGTCAGTGATGGGACAGCGTGGTGTGAGAGGGAGTGTGTGAGCAGCGAGCAGAGGACCGGACCCCCCCACCCCCAAGAGCAGCAGCATGGCGGACCATGCTGTTCCTCTTCATTTCGCTGTCCTCCTCCATTCCTCTGTCCCGCCGTTCCGCTGTTCCCCTCTCTTCCTCTGTCCCCCTCCGTTCCACTGTCCCCCTCTCTTCCTCTGTCCCCCTCCGTTCCGCTGTCCCCCTCCATTGTGCTGTCTCTCTCTCTCTCTCCATGTCCTCCTTTGTGAATGGACAGAGTCAGCTGACTCTGTCCATTCACATAACTGAAACATTGTAATCTCCTGTGATTACGATGTCTCAGTTTATGAACGGAGAGGAGCCGCTGTCTTCTCTCCATTCATTCTCAGTGCAGCTGAGGCTGCAGAGAAAGGCACTGGGGAATCTCTATCCTTGGTCTCTTTCTCTGTCTCAAGGGGGAGATATCAGGGGTCTGTTAACAGACCCCTAATATCTCACCAAAGCCCCCCAACAGGGCTGATTAAAAAAAAAAACACATATTGCAATAAATAATAATAAAAAAATATTATTGTAAAAAATAATAAAAATGAAAATAAAAAAACACATAGAAACCGTTCACCCCCCTGCCCTAAAAAAAAAATTAAGCATTGTTTAAAAAAACAAAAAAAACACTGTCACGTGACATTAAAAAAAAAGTATTGGTACTTGTACTCGGTCCTAAAAAAGTGGTATCGGGACAACCCTAGTGAGTAACTGTCTATCATGAGTACCTGCGTAGTGTGTGTGTGTGTGTATTGTTAGTACCAGAGTATTGTGTGTGTATTGGGAGTGCACATGGACTGTGAGTGCATGAGTTCTGTGAGTGCACATGGACTGTGAGGGTAGGTGGACTGTGAGTGCACACGAACTGTGAGAGCACGCAAACTGTGTGTGCATGTGGAAAAGAAGAAGATTTGTTGCGCTAAACCTAGTAACATACAATTTGTGAAAAAGCTGCTAGCACTATGTTGCTGGGTACAACAAAAGAGGTGAAGGGTAAAGGGTGCAGCGCTAATAAATGGCAATAATGAACAATTAATTCATCATATAATAATTATAATAAATTAACAGATTATGAAGCTCATCAAAAAATATTCAGAAATCCATCACAAAAAGCTGAAGAGGAAGAGCCGTCACCAACACCCAATAATACTGACTCTTACTGCCAGTGCATTGGTACACAGTAAGAGATGTATGGTAGATTGGATCTCCGCTCCATATGATTCACTGCATTAGAGAGGTACCTCTTTCACTGACAAGCCAGGTATGTATAACTCAGTAGCCAAGGAGAATGTTTCCAAAGGTACAACCCGGTAATCACATGAGAAAGGAAAAGGAATACTCTCATTGCGCAAACATCTAACATTAAGCTTAATTTATTGGCATGAAATAGAAAAAACTCACATGTAGTAAATATAAAACAGGCAAACAGAAAGCATCCAGCGCTTCCTACCAGGAAGATGGCGGCCACTCCCCCGTCCACAATGCTACGTCACGCGTCCCTCGTATCACCCAACATTTCACCACAAGCGTGCCTCCTCCCCTTCATGACCACAATACTTTTAGAGCTCCTATTGGCTTATCCTCGATCCCTGGGCGTATATATGCCTGTCAGTGCGAGCATTAATTGCTGCACAGCCAGGAAACACCAGGGATCCCTGTGAATGTGATATTTTATCCTAATCACAGGTAATGGAGACTGCTTATCTTTCAGCTCTTACCGCTCTTATACTTGTTTTTTGTACTGTCCTCGTTTTGGGTCGTGACTAATCCATGCTCACTTGACCCAGTGGAGGATTATTAACATACAGCCATATTACCTCTTTCTTTATACATATATTTTATTATATATTTCTTTCTACCAGACATCCGCCTCCATTAGTTAGGGGATATCCCCGTGAGCTTTGTTGGATTACTTCAGAGCATCTACGGGACCTGTTCCTTCTTATCCATTTGCAATTGTTTTAGCTTGCACTCCAGCTACATGAGATTGAATTTTAGAACATCCTAAATTATATGAATGAATTTGTGAGGTGCAGCTCAGCAATATCCAGGGTCGTTCACTGACTTGCATTATTGAACTTAAACATAGATCTGTAAGTACAGGATACTCCTATTTTCATCCATTACATGTACCATACTGTTGCTATGCCAGATCAGTGTATTACAATGAATAGTATATGTTACTCCAATATTGATATACTTTCCCCCTCCCTCTTTCCCAATAGAAATGGAACAGCACACCTTCTTGTAATCCCTAAAGAAGGAAATATATATGTCAAAAAATCCCTCTTTTGCTTTCCGAAACATGTTGGGTATCTTGGCATACACACCCCACCAGCCTGACCTCCAGTCTTGATCTGCAGTGTGTTCCAAATTTAGCGGCTGTCCCATTCTATGGTCAGACGTTTTCATATTATAATAATAATATAATAATAATATTTATATATTATAGTATATTATTATTATTATTATTATATTATATTGTTTTAGGTGATTTTTGTAATCTACATTTTTTACTCCATCTTTGGTGTACCCTATTTGCATGTTTCTCTGTGCCTGCAATATCCCTGGGGCTAAATTTTTCCATATATTTTTCTTGAGGATGCTTTGGGTCCTCCAAATATTCCTGGTTGGTTTCCACTTCTTTTCTCCTCCTTTCTCTGTATCCATTTAAGGATTATGAAGGCGACTGTGCTCTTAGGAACCTGAAGTGCAGCAGAATTTTTTTGTAATCTTGGCCAGATCTGTGCCTTGCCACAATTCTGTCTCTGAGCTCTTCAGGCAGTTCCTTTGAATTCATGATTCTCATTTGCTCTGACATGCACTGTGAGCTGTAAGGTCTTATATAGACAGGTGTGTGGCTTTCCTAATCGAGACCAATCAGTATAATCAAACACATCTGGACTCAAATGAAGGTGTAGAACCATCTCAAGGATGATCAAAAGAAATGGACAGCATCTGAGTTGAATATATGAGTGTCACAGCAAAGGGTCTGAATACTTAGGACCATGTGATATTTCAGTTTTTCTTTTTTAATAAATCGGCAAAAATGTATATATATATTGTACAAGACGCCAAGGTTGGGTCCTATACGGGTGCTATATATCACCAATATTTGAGTTGTGGTCCCTTTAAGGGAAGTGTGATAGTATTCAGGGGGTCACTCAGGATGGGTGAGGAATTCCTGGGAATAGCGTTAATCAGGAGAGGACTGACTCACAGTTCTCTCTGTGTTTAATAGAGAGATATTTGGGACCTAGAATTTCAGAGGCTCTGAAGAGATATTAGGGTGGGAAAGAGCCTCCACCCCTGACTACAGGCATTCCAGCACACACAGGTTAAGAGCTTCCAGGAAGCAGCTCTTAAAGACAGGAAGTAGTGTTAGGAGTGGTGGTGAGGAGGAGTTGGCGAATACACCTGTCTTGGAGGGCCGTGAGTTTGCTGGAGGCTGCTAAAATAATCTACAAGGCCTGTTAAAACCTTGGGATAAAGACCCATCCATGAACTGTAGGTGCCTTTTTACTTTGGGCTGAAGATAAGCAGACTTTAAAGAGACAGTGTACCTATGGCATGTCTTGGGTGAAATCAGTTCAGACACTACAGACAGCAGGAAAAAAAACATGGAGTAGGTCATCAAGGCATTGGCTCAAGCCACCGTGACACAGCAGCTAGCCTCAGCAGAGGCAAACTGTCGCTATGAGGAACAGACCGTAGCTGCGCAGCAGGAAAGCACACGGTTACTAGCCGCCCAGTTTACTGCCCAGCAGGAGTCCACTCAGGCACAGGTGGCTGCCTTGCAGGAGGCAGTGCAGTGCCTGGCTGAGGGACAGGAGCAAGCGGTCGTCGCTGCTGGCAACCAAGTATCCATGAGGGACAGCCATTTCTTGCAAAAACTGACATACAGCGATGATGTAGAGGCCTTTCTCACTACCTCTGAGATGATAGCGGAGAGAGAGGGGTAGCCCTGTGACCAATGGGCTGGCATTATCTCCCCTTTCCTTACCGGTGACCTGCAAAAGGCCTACTTTGACCTCCCGGCTGAGCACATCAGCGACTATGAGCGTCTGAAGGCAGAGATCCTGGCCTGCCTGGGAGTGACCACAGCCATCCGGGCTCAAAGGGTGCACCACTGGAGATATAAGCTATAGATGTGAGCAAGTGGCGTCTTTTTGTATTTTCTATGTTGTGTTTTTTGGTCAGGCAATGCACTGACACCTTTGCTGCCATTGTGCTACATGCTGGGTATTCAGTGTGCCCCTGCACCTTTAAGAAGGGGCAGCTCCGCTTCAGTCCTCCTGCTCTCACCTATGCATCAGAATGAATGTGCCTCCGTTGTGGGGACACTCATAAGTTAGTGTTAGGTACCACAGATACCGGGGTGCCTTGACAAGGCTCTGTGGCTTACGCATGCATTTGCAAATGTGTGCAGACTAAACCCCTGCTTTTAACGCATACTGTTAGACAGGTTATTTGGTTGTCTGCAGGCTGGTGGTAAGTTAAGCTTGTTTTTTTCCATGGATTTATCCATGGCCCTATTTGTACTTGTTGTTAGCCCTCCAATGCTTCTTACTGCGATAGCCAGCTATAGATGTGAGCAAGTGGCATCTTTTTGTATCACTCTTGTGTTTTTTGCTCAGGCAACGCACTGACACCTTTGCTGCCATTGTGCTACATGCTGGGTGTTCAGTGTGCCCCTGCACCTTTAAGAAGGGGTGGCTCCCCTTCAGTCCACCTGCTCTCACCTATGCATCAGAATGCATGTGTCTCCATTGTGGGGACACTCATAAGTTAGTGTTAGGTACCACAGATACCAGGGTGCCTTGACGAGGCTCTGTGGCTTACGCATGCATTTGCAAATGTGTGCAGACTAAACCCCTGCTTCTAACGCCTACTGTTAGACAGGTTATTTGGTTGTCTGCGGGCTGGTGGTAAGTTAAGCTTGGTTTTTTCCATGGATTTATCCATGGCCCTGTTTGCACTGGAGATATAAACCTGACCGACCACCCAGGTCCCAAATGCACAAACTGGTACAGCTGGTCAAACAATGGCTGCAACCAGAGAAATTGACAGGCCCGCAAATGGTGGAATGGGTGGTGATGGACTGGTACCTGCGGTCCCTGCCAGACGACCTACAGCGCTGGGTAAGCCATGGAGACCCTGCAACTGCTGACTAGATGGTAGAGTTGGTCGAAAGGTACACCGTGGTGGAGGACCTGCTCAGGCCTGCTCTGGTCCCAAGGATGGGGGACATACAGTGTTGGCGATGTCGGTCCTGGGGGCATACCCGAGCACAATGCCCACTTCAGGAGGAGCCTATGGATTGAGGGACTGGTTGGAGAAGCTCCTTCTATGTGCAAAGAGCATGTGCCACTCACCTTGATCTGGCTGCAGGATGGTTTGAGTGTGAAGTGTGGGTGAACCACCTTCCTGCCAGGGCTCTACTGGACTCCGGTAGCATGGTGACGCTGGTACATGCCAGGGTGATCGGAAGACTCGGCCCCGTAAATAAGACTCTACGAGTAGTGTGTATACATGGGGACACCAGGGAGTACCTCCTGGTTCCGGTGACTGTTTCCTATGGCTGTACTTCAGTGACACAAGAGGTTGGGTGGTAAGAAATCTGATACATGACATCATAGTGGGGCGTGACTGCCCATGGTTTATTGAACTGTGGAAGCAGGTACAGACGCGGCTGCCAGGACAGCCAGGAGAACTGGGGACACTGAGACTTTTGGGGCCAAACCTTGAGGGGTCTGGTCCAGAACCACCTGCAACACACACCTATAATGCTGAGATACCTGTCACTGATCATGACGTTGCAGAAAATACGAATATAGTTGATAATGTTCGTCTTTCAGATCTCAAAACCGAGTTGACCTCTGGGGGGGGAAATCTCTCTGCTACAGGTTATGTTAAGGGAGGACGAAGCGGAATCTTCCCCATTGCAGACCTTGATTGAGGAGGATCAGGGGGAAACCTCCCCTAGGCAAGTGCACCCAGATTTGGGGGGGTGTTTGGCACCAGGCAGCTACAGGACCCCACTTTGGTCAATGCTCTGGAGCAGGTATAAGTTATTAATGGAGTCCCACAAATACCCAATGCCCAACAAAGGTTTCCTCACTTTGCATTGAAGGGGGACTTGCTTTATAGAGTAGCTGAAAGCCGAGGGGAAACTGTGGAGCAGTTGCTGGTTCCCCAGTCGTATCGACGGTTACTCCTTGATTTATCCCACAACGATGCACTGGGGGGACACCTGGGGGCTGAAAAAATGGAAGCCAGGATAACTTAAAGGATTTACTGGTCAGGGGTAAAGGCTGAGGTGAAAAGGTACTGTGCATCCTGCCCCACTTGCCAGTTAACTGCCCCGGTGTCCCGCTACAGAAACCCCCTGGTACCCCTGCCCATAATTGAGGTGCCATTTGAAATGATTGCTATGAATCTGGTGGGGCCCTTAGAAAAGCCAGCCAGGGGACACCAATATATATTAGTAGTCCTGGATTACGTAACTTGGTATCCTAAAGCGGTCCCTTTAAGGATGATTGGGAGTCCCATCTTCCCTAGGTTCAGGCAGTCATAGACTCGCTGAGGAAAACAGGGTTTACAATTAATCCTAAGAAATGTGCAATTGGGGTGGAGAAGGCCAAATACCTAGGGTACATTGTGGGTAGGGGGCTAGTGAAACCACAGTTGAATAAGGTAGAAGCCATACAGAACTGGTCCCGTCCACCAAAAAGCAGGTCAGAGCATTTCTGGGCATAGTTGGTTATTACCGAAGGTTCGTCCCCAACTTTGCCACCATCGCTGCACCATTGACTGACTTAACAAAAGGCAGGAATCAGTAATGATCAAATGGAATTTGGATGCTGAAGAAGCCTTTCAGAAGCTTAGGATGGCATCGTGCCAGAATCCAGTGCTTGTGGCTCCTGATTTTGCAAAAGAGTTTGTGGTGCAGACAGTGAGGGCTTAGGAGCAGTGTTGTCTCAAGAGGTCAACGGGGAAGAGCACCTAGTAGTTTTTCTGAGTAGGAAGCTGATGACAGTGGAGAAAAACTACGCTGTGATAGAGAGGGAGTGTCTTGCCATCAAGTGGGCTCTAGACTCCCTCCGATATTTTCTCCTAGGTAGGAGGTTTCTGCTGGTGTCACCATGGACCAGGTTGAGACAAAACAAGCACACAAATGCCAGGGTGACAAGGTGGTTCCTTTCTCTCCAGGAGTTTAATTTCAGGGTAGAGCACAGACCCAGGAGACAACATCAGAATGCCGATGCCCTTTCCCGAGTCTATTGCATGGTGGTGATTGGTGCCTTCAACACCTCCGCATTGAGGCAGAGAGGTGGGATATGTACAGGACGCCAAGGTTGGGTCCTGGACAGGTACTATATATCATCAATATTTGGGTTGTGGTCCCTTTAAGGGAAGATTGATAGTATTCAGGGGGTCACCCAGGATGGGTGAGGAATTCCTGGGAATAGCGTTAATCAGGAGAGGACTGACTCGCAGTTCTCTCTTTTTTTAAAAGAGAGATATTTGGGACCCGGAATTTCGGAGGCTCTGAAGTGATATTCGGGTAGGAAAGAGCCTCCACCCCTGATTACAGGGATTCCAGCACACACAGGTTAAGAGCTTCCAGGAAGCAGCTCTTAAAGACAGGAAGTAGTGCTAGGAGGGGTGGTGAGAAGGAGTTGGTGAATACACCTGTCTTGGAGAGTAGGGATGAGCTTCGAGTTCTAGTCGAACTGATGTTCGACTCGAACATTGGCTGTTCGCAAGTTCGCCGAACAGCGAACAATTTGGGGTGTTCGCGGCAAATTCGAATGCCGCGGAACACCCTTTAAAAGTCTATGGGAGAAATCAAAAGTGCTAATTTTAAAGGCTAATATGCAAGTTATTGTCATAAAAAGTGTTTGGGGACCTGGGTCCTGCCCCAGGGGACATGGATCAATGCAAAAAAAACTTTTAAAAACGGCCGTTTTTTCAGGAGCAGTGATTTTAATAATGCTTAAAGTCAAACAATAAAAGTGTAATATCCCTTTAAATTTCGTACCTGGGGGGTGTCCATAGTATGCCTGTAAAGGGGCGCATGTTTCCTGTGTTTAGAACAGTCTGACAGCAAAATGACATTTTGAAGGAAAAAACTCATTTAAAACTACCGCGGCTATTGCATTGCCGACAATACACATAGAAGTTCATTGATAAAAACGGCATGGGAATTCCCCAAAGGGGAACCCGGAACCAAAATAAAAAAAAAAATGACGTAGGAGTCCCCCTAAATTCCATACCAGGCCCTTCAGGTCTGCTATGAATATTAAGGGGAACCCCGGCCAAAATTTAAAAAAAAAATGACGTGGGGTTCCCCCTAAATTCCATACCAGACCCTTCAGGTCTGGTATGGATTTTAAGGGGAATCCCGCACCAAAAAAAAAAAAAAAAACGTCGTGGGGTCCCCCCAAAAATCCATACCAGACCCTTATCCGAGCACGCAACCTGGCAGGCCGCAGGAAAAGAGGGGGGGACGAGAGTGCAGCCCTCCCCTCCTGAACCGTACCTGGCCACATGCCCTCAACATTGGGAGGGTGCTTTGGGGTAGCCCCCCAAAACACCTTGTCCCCATGTTGATGAGGACAAGGGCCTCATCCCCACAACCCTGGCCGGTGGTTGTGGGGGTCTGCGGGTGGGGGGCTTATTGGAATCTGGAAGCCCCCTTTAACAAGGGGACCCCCAGATCCCGGCCCCCCCCTGTGTGAAATGGTAAGAGGGTACTTTTGTACCCCTACCATTTCACTAAAAAACTGTCAAAAATGTTAAAAATGACAAGAGACAGTTTTTGACAATTCCTTTATTTAAATACTTCTTCTTTCTTCTATCTTCCTTCATCTTCTGGTTCTTCCTCCGGCGTTCTCATCCAGCATCTCCTCCGCGGCGTCTTCTATCTTCTTCTCCTCGGGCCGCTCCGCACCCATGGCATGGGGGGAGGCTCCCGCTCTTCTCTTCATCTTCTTTATCTTCTTCTCTTCTTCTCTTCTTCTTTTCTTCTCTTCTTCTCTTCTTCTCTTCTTCATTTTCTTCTCCGGGCCGCTCCGCACCCATGCTGGCATGGAGAAAGGCTCCCGCTGTGTGACGGCGCTCCTCGTCTGACAGTTCTTAAATAACGGGGGGCGGGGCCACCCGGTGACCCCGCCCCCCTCTGACGCACAGTGACTTGACGGGACTTCCCTGTGACGTCACGGGGAATGCCACAGGGAAGTCCCGTCATGTCCCGTGCGTCAGAGGGGGGCGGGGTCACCGGGTGGCCCCACCCCCCGTTATTTAAGAACTGTCAGACGAGGAGCGCCGTCACACAGCGGGAGCCTCCCTCCATGCCAGCATGGGTGCGGAGCGGCCCGGAGAAGAAAATGAAGAAGAGAAGAAGAGAAGAAGAGAAGAAGATGAAGAAGATGAAGAGAAGAGCGGGAGCCTCCCCCCATGCCATGGGTGCGGAGCGGCCCGAGGAGAAGAAGATAGAAGACGCCGCGGAGGAGATGCTGGACGAGAACGCCGGAGGAAGAACCAGAAGAGCCAGAAGAACCAGAAGAACCAGAAGATGAAGGAAGATAGAAGAAAGAAGAAGTATTTAAATAAAGGAATTGTCAAAAACTGTCTCTTGTCATTTTTAACATTTTTGACAGTTTTTTAGTGAAATGGTAGGGCCCCTTACCATTTCACACAGGGGGGGGCCGGGACCTGGGGGTCCCCTTGTTAAAGGGGGCTTCCAGATTCCGATAAGCCCCCCGCCCGCAGACCCCAACAACCACCGGCCAGGGTTGTGGGGATGAGGCCCTTGTCCTCATCAACATGGGGACAAGGTGTTTTGGGGGTTACCCCAAAGCACCCTCCCAATGTTGAGGGCATGTGGCCTGGTACGGTTCAGGAGGGGGGGGCGCACTCTCGTCCCCCCCTCTTTTCCTGCGGCCTGCCAGGTTGCGTGCTCGGATAAGGGTCTGGAATGGATTTTTGGGGGGACCCCACGCCGTTTTTTTTTCTTTTTTTGGGCGCGGGGTTCCCCTTAAAATCCATACCAGACCCTTCGGGTCTGGTATGGAATTTAGGGGGGACCCCACGTCATTTTTTTTTTAAATTTTGGCCGGGGTTCCCCTTAATATCCATACCAGACCTGAAGGGCCTGGTATGGAATTTAGGGGGACTCCCACATCATTTTTTATTTTTTAATTTTGGTTCGGGATTCCCCTTTGGGAAATTCCCATGCCGTTTTTATCAATGAGCTTCTATGTGTATTGTCGGCAATGCAATAGCCGCGGGTAGTTTTAAATGGCTTTTTTCCTTCAAAATGTCATTTTGCTGTCAGACTGTTCTAAACACAGGAAACATGCGCCCATTTACAGGCATACTATAGACACCCCCCAGGTATGAAATTCAAAGGAATATTACACTTTTATTGTTTGACTTTAAGCATTATTAAAATCACTGCTCCTGAAAAAATGGCCGTTTTTAAAAAATTTTTTTGCATTGATCCATGTCCCCTGGGGCAGGACCCAGGTCCCCAAACACTTTTTATGACAATAACTTGCATATTAGCCTTTAAAATTAGCACTTTTGATTATTCATGTTCGTGTCCCATAGACTTTAACGGTGTTCGCGTATTCGAACGAACTTTTTTCCTGTTCGCATGTTCTGGTGCGAACCGAACAGGGGGGTGTTCGGCTCATCCCTATTGGAGAGCCGTGAGTTTGCTGGAGGCTGCTAAAATAATCAACAAGGCCTGTTAAAACCTTGGGATAAAGACCCATCCACGAACTGTAGGTGCCTTTTTTACTTTTACTTTGTGCTGAAGATAAAATGACTTTATTTTGTATTTTTGCTTGTGTGCTGCTGGAAGTCTTATTTTAATTTGTTGCTGAAAATAAAAGCCTTTTTGTTTAAAGTTTACCAGCTTTGTACTTGGTCCTGTGGAGCTACAATCTCGCAAACTTTACACACACTCTCTCTCTCTCTCTCTCTCTCTCTCTATATATATATATATATATATATATAAAAATATATATATATATATATATGTGTATATATACTCTGCATTCAGTGTAGCCTATATATACAGTGCATTTGGTGGTGTATAGTTTCTAATACACTTCAGGCGGTGTACACAGTATATAATACATCACATTTTATACATATATACATTTATATAGTTCTGCCTTTTCTTTTGTTGCCACAAGAGGGCAGAGTGTTGATAGTTAATTTGCCTAGTGCTTCTATTGAATGCCCAGTCTGTCTGACCCTTCATTGATGTTACATTCTTGATTGGGCATTTTTATAATTTTTATAATTATTATATTTCCCCACATTAAACAATTTACTTTTAGTGTAGATGTTTTTTAATTTGAATATGAGATTTAGTCTTGTTTTCTTTTCAATACGAGCTAAGATAAGAGAGGCTGCTCGTATGTCTTCCTTCCGCTGCTGAGATCTCAGAACGAGGCGTGGTTTGGCTGTGTACTATTTAGAGCGATGATTCAGAGCGTCGCCCGTTCCCCAGACGACGCCATTTGTGGTGAAACGTACGTCGGGAGGTTGACGCTCTAATATCATTGCCATTTTCAGTGTGGATGGGTGCTCGCTATGCCGGCCGGCTGTTTGCTGTACTTTATTTTACTTATGTGAGTTTTCTACCTTATTCTATTAAATCGTTTTTATCAGTATTACACTATGGCCAGTTTCTCTTTATCTACATGCTTGTGAGATTGGAGTCCTTGTTATATCCTTCGGCTATGCTGTCCAGAATGCCAGGTGGAACTCTCATACTGATATTGAACACAAGCTGTTGTTGGCTTGCCTTGCGGTAAGTGCATTATTTGCATGGTGATGGATCACGGAGTGTGGTGTGGTATACTGATACTGAATACAAGCTGTATTGGCTTGCCCTGTGGTAAGCGTATTATTTGCACGGAGTGTGGTGTCTCATCTTCACTACGGAGTTTGATAGCGTTCACTTTAGGGTTCTCCTTTTGCTGTATTCTTATGCACATGTGTAAGTTTTCTACCTTCTTCCACTCCAACCAGTTTAGCAGTATTACACTATGGCCAGTTTCTTTTTATTTACATGTCTATGAGATGGAAGTCTGGTGTCCTTATTACATCCTTTCAGCCATGATGTATGCAGCTTAAGTGTACCATCTGGATTCTCTATACCAAGACGAGATACAGGAGGATGTTCGCTTGCCTTGTGGTAAGCGCAATAATTGTGTATTTGCGGATACTGTATGGGGTGTCACTCATATTTTCACCATTGACTCTGGTTGGGTCCACCCAAGGGTCTCTTTTGGAATGATTTCTGATCATTACCTTACAATCTATTTTCATCTATTATATATGGACACTTATTTTTGATTCACAGATATTATATATGGACACTCATGTTTTGATTCATAGATACATGTGTAGTCCCATAGACTTTCCTATATTTTTAATATTTTCTAATGTTTTTGCATTTATATATGTACTTCCTAACGGAAGTTTTTGAGATTACTTCACGTGTTTCACTAATAATTTAGCGCGGTTATTTCTTTCTTATTTTTATCTTGGTGCACATCTCACTGTTTAACTGCTGCTTTCTGGGGGGTTAATTTTTATGGGTAGCGCAGTATTTTTTTGTTTTTTATATAATACATCATAATACATCATGTCCAGAAGGCCACCAAGGAGAGGCAGATGCTCACACTAAAATAGGGCAAGCATCCTCTGTGTCTACAGTCAACAGTGGTGGTCATGGACATGATGCATCGTCTGAAGGTGGTCGTGGGGCATTCTTGTCCTTTATTTCTGCTGCTGGCCATATTATTGAGCCACAACATACAGGAGAGTTGGTGGAGTGGATAATGAAGCCGTCCTCATCCTCCTCATCCTCTGTCACCCAGGCTCAGAGTAGTTTGCCCTCCAACACAGCTGCCAAAGCGGCCTATTCCACTGGCTCCTTGTCCACAGCCACTCTTTCCGTAGCCCCACCATCATGCACGGAGGAGTCCCAGAATTATTCGACCACAGTGTCGATTATATGCTGCTGGAGGGTGTGCAGCGATTTGAAGGCTCCGATGTTGGTTCACAGGTTGAGAAAGGGAGTAACTTGAGCCTAGAGAGGGGGGTGCCACAGAAGGACAAGAAACTTGCAGTCATGTCAACTTGCAGCACTGAACTTATTCTCTCTGGAGAAGAGACGCTTGAGAGGGGATATGATTTCAATTTACAAATACTGTACTGGTGACCCCACAATAGGGATAAAACTTTTTCGCAGAATAGAGTTTAATAAGACTCGTGGCCACTCATTACAATTAGAAGAAAAGAGGTTTAACCTTAAACTACGTAGAGGGTTCTTTACTGTAAGAGCAGCAAGGATGTGGTATTTCCTTCCACAGGCGGTGGTCTCAGCGGGGAGCATTGATAGCTTCAAGAAACTATCAGATAATCACCTGAATGACTGCAACATACAGGGATATACAATGTAATACTGACACATAATCACACACATAGGTTGGACTTGATGGACTTGTGTCTTTTTTCAACCTCACCTACTATGTAACTATGTAACTATGTTCCCCCAGCTGCAGCATACTGCCAAGTTTGCTCCAGTGACGAGGAGGGAGGGGATGATGAGGTCACTGACTTTACTTGGGTGCCTGAAAGAAGAGAGGAGGAGGAGGAGGAGGGGGCACAAACCCAACAAGGCAGGATGGCCTCTAGGGGGCAGCTTAATGAGCAGCCACCCTATTGCATTGCTTTGCAGGTGCAGGGTGCTGCTGATTTTTAAAAGTTCCTTGGTGTGGGCCTTTTTCGACACGTGTGCAGCAAATCGCATCGTTGCTGTTTGCAACCTATGTCTGAAGTGGATCAAGTGTGGCCAGAACAGCAGCCACTTGGACACCACATGCTTGACCAGACATATGACGGACTGCCATGCAGTATGTTGGCAACAGCACTTGAAAGACCCACATCATAGAAAAAGGCGGACTTATCCTTGCTCCTCATATGGAATCCCTAGCCCTACTATACCTCCAGTCCTCTCAAAAACCTGCACTGAGAGGAATGAAGGTATAGCAATAGGTATCCCAAGTACTTGCAGCCAATCTGCTAGCAGTACACCACCAATTGATTATAGTAGGCAAATTTCCCTACCCCAGTTGCTGAACCGTAAAAAGAAATTTGGTCCAAGCCATCCACATGCTCAGCGTCTAAATGCTAGCTTGGCGTAATTGTTAGCACTGCAACTGCTGCCTGTTCAGCTGGTGGACTCTGCCCCCTTTTGTGAATTTGTGGAATGTGCTGTACCTCAGTGGCAGGTTCCAAACCGTCATTTTTTTTCACGGAAAGCCATTCCTGCTCTCTACCGGCATGTGGAAGGCAATGTTTTGGCCTCGTTGAACAGGGCGGTCAGCAGTAAGGTTTATATTACCGCTGACTCATGGTCCAGCAGGCATGTGCAGGGACATTACCGTTCCTTCTCAGTGCACTGGGTAACTCTGCTGGCAGCTGGGAAGGATGCAGGACAGGGTTCAGTGTTGTTGGAGCTTGTTCTGCCACCATGCCTCCAAAATGCTAGTGGTGATTCTGCCACAGCTCTCTCCTCCACTCCTCCTCTATCTTCTTCCTCTATGGCCTCTTCTGCAGATTTGTCCTCGGAACCAGCAGTGCTCCGTAAGCGTTCAAGGGGCTACGCAAGCAGTCAGGCTAAAAGATGCCATGCGGTGCTTGAGTTGGACTGCCTAGGGGACAGGAGCCACACTGGGGCATAGATTCTGTCAGCTCTGCATGGGCAGGTTCAGAGGTGGTTGATGCCACGCCAGCTTCAGCCAGGAATGGTTGTATGTGACAATGGCACCAACCTTCTCTCCGCCCTCTGACAGGGACACTTGACCCATGTTCCATGTTTGGCACACATTCTAAATTTGGTAGTGCGGTGGTTCTTGACCAGGCACCCAGGCCTTCCAAGATCTCCTGAGGCAGGCCAGAAAAGTCTGTGGTCATTTCCGCCAGTCATACAATGCCAGTGCTCGGCTGTCTGACATTCAAAGGGAATGCAACCTGCCCACCAACCGCCTCATTTGTGATATGCCCACCATGTGGAACTCAATGTTGGCAATGCTGCAGTGGCTGCAAACACAGAAGAGGGCCATCAATGAGTACCTGTGTGAGTATGACACCAGGACAGGGTCAGGGGAGCTTGGCTTATTTTCGCCATGCCAGTGGCTACTGATCAAGGATGCATGCACAAGGATGGTGAGCAGCTACAATGCATCAGTGACACTGTCCCTCTAGTCTTCCAGTTGGAGCACACACTTCATGGAATCATGAACAGGGCACTTGTGGCAGAACAGCCAGAGGAAAAGGAGGACTTCCTTTCCTCTCAAGGCCCCCTTTATCCAGATAGCATTCCTGTGGGCCTGCCAAACACAGAGGAAGAGAAGGATTGTGTCAGCATGGATGTAGAGGGTAACACTCAGCAGCAGTCTTCAAGGGATGGTTTTCAGCCCCCAGAAACCCAAGGAGTTGTACGTGGCTGGGAGGAGGTAGTTACAGATAATGTGATCCTTAGTGACCCAGAGGACTCATAATCGAATGCCTCTGCAAACCTCCGCTGCATGGCCTCCCTAATTCTGCAAAGCCTGCAAAAGGACCCTAAGGTTCATGGAGAGGGATCATTACTGGCTGACAACCCTTCTTGATCCACGTTACAAGGGTAAAGTTGCAGAACTCATCCTGCCTTCGCAGAGGGAGCAGAGGATGAAAAATCTTCAGGAGGCCTTGAAGAAAGGTTTGTGCAACGCATTTCCAGACCCTGGGAGGTTACCATTTCTGGGTGCTGGACAACGTGTTGTTGAGGCTTCGTTCAGTCAGAGGAAGAGCAGTGGAGAAGGTGGCCGGTTGACCGATGCCTTTAAACAATATTTCAGTCCTCAGCATCTGTATTATATGGTGCAGGAATATCTAGGGGCAAGATCAGACTTGGAGACCTTTCCAACAGAGCATCCACTGGGTTACTGGGTCTTGAGGATAGACCACTGGTCAAAACTTGCTCAATATGCAATTGAACTACTGGCCTGTCCTGCATTCAGCGTGCTTTCTGAATGCACATTCAGTGCTGCTGGAGGGTTTGTAATGGATCAAGGAGTGCGCCTGTCCAGAGAGGGAGTGTCCTAAAAAAACTATTTTAGGGACTTAGTAGCTAAATGGAGGAAAAGGACCTCCAAGGTAATATTCTCATTCTCAGAAATACTACTGGTACCTCGAGCCACACCAGAAAGGCAGAGGGAGATTAGGGAAATAAACAAGTGGCTGAGGAGCTGGTTTATTAAGGAGGAGTTTGGGTTCCTGGAGAACTGGGCTGACTTCTCATTCGATCACCAGCTCTATAGAAGGGACAGACTGCATCTAAATGAGGAGGGTGCAGATCTGCTGGGAGTGAAGATGGCCGAAAAGTTAGTGGGGCCTTTAAACTAGGCAATGGGGGGGAGGGTCCAGAGGTAGAGGTAGTCAGCGTGGAACATATTTCAGAGGGGAGTATTGGGGGCATTAGTGGTTTGTTGACTAAAGCACCTAAACCCGAGGTAGGTATAGAAACAAGTCCTATTTGCAACCTCAGAACACCCAATAAGGAGACAGTATGCGACCGGTCTAAACTACGTGGCATGTTCATCAACGCCAGGAGTCTGGCGGACAAGATGGGAGAACTAGAGCTATCATTCAAGGAGGATTTTGTAATAATTTCAGAGACTTGGTTCAACAGCTGTAATGATTGGCTGGCAACCATTTAAGGGAATTCCCTATATGGCAGGTATGGAGAGGGTAAAAGGGGGAGGCGTATGCCTGTATATCAAAAATGATGTATAAGTGAATGAGAGAGATGCCATCACTAAGAGAGCAAGGAAGGAGTTTGAATCTTTATGGATAGAGCTGCAAATGCATGAAACTTAGGGGAAAGTAATACTGGGAGTATGCTATAGGCCCCCTAACGAGAGGGAGGAGGCAGAGGTGGACCTCCTATCACAATTTGGATTAGCGGCAAGGATGGGAAGTGTCATCATAATGTGGGATTGTAATTATTTAGACATAGACTGGGTGCAAGGAACCACGCATTCATCTAAGGCTTGCCAGTCTCTAAATGTCTTGCAGGACAATTTCATGGGTCAGATGGTAAATGCACCAACTAGAAACAAAGTGTTACTGATTACCAACAATACAGACTTGATCACGGATGTAGCAATACGGGGCAATTTAGGAAAAAGCAATCACAGGTCAATTTGTTTCAGTATAAATCACACTAATAGAAAAAATAAGGGGGGTACAAAGACACTGGATTTCAAGGGTCAACTTCCCTAAACTACGAGCCTTGCTAGAAGATACAAATTGGGATAAAATCTTAGGAACAAAGAAAGCGGAGGAGAAATGTGTATGCTTTAAGAGCATATTAAATAAGGGCATTAGCCAGTGCATCCCAATGAAAAATAAATTTAAAAGAGCTAATAAAAGTCCTGGGTGGCTTAACTCCAACGTAATAATGCAAAGCAAAGGAGAAGCCCTTCAAAAAATACAAGGCTGAGGGATCATCATCAGCATTAGGGATGAGCTGAACACCCCCGGTTCGGTTCGCAGCAGAACATGCGAACAGGAAAAAAACTTGTTCGAACACCGTTAAAGTCTATGGGACACGAACATATATAAACAAAAGTGCTAATTTTAAAGGCTTATATGCATGGTATTGTCATAAAAAGTGTTTGGGGACCTGGGTCCTGCCCCAGGGGACATGTATCAATGCAAAAAAAAGTTTTAAAAACGTACGTTTTTTCGGGAGCAGTGATTTTAATAATGCTTAAAGTGAAACAATAAAAGTGAAATATTCCTTTAAATTTTGTATCTGTGGGGTGTCTAAAGTATGCCTGTAAAGTGGCGCATGTTTCCCGTGTTTAGAACAATCCGAGAGCAAAATGACATCTCTAAAGGAAAAAAAGTCATTTAAAAGTACTTGCGGCTATAATGAATTGTCGGCCCCAGCAATACACATAAAAGTCATTGAAAAAAAGGCATGGGATTCCCCACAGTCAATTCGGGTCTGGTATGAACCAAAACCAGAAGAAGTTTGCAGGACATCAAGTTCTCGATAGGCATTTCCCCCCAGGCTCTGGGGATCATTATGCCAGAGACCTGTTCTGCCATCATTCAGGTCCTGCAGAAGGACTATATTAAGGTAAGATTTCTCCTTTAACATCACATTATATGTATTTAATGTTTGCTAATGTACTGTATTTCTTTCATCATTCCCTAATTACCATGATTGTAATATGCCGTGAATGTCTCCTTTGTTCTCATGCATGCTGGAAGCTTTAAAACTTCCTTTTTTGTCCTTCATGCATATTTGCCTTCACTAACCTCCCCAGCATGCTATCCTGGGCCCATACACACCTATTCTGGTCACTTAACAATGTATTTTGTCAACTCCATAGTAGTGCTTTACCCTAAAAACCCCCTAAAATGTGTACAAATGTTATTTGTGTCCTTAAATTCATGCAGAGTGCCAGAGGCTTTTTTGGGGGTCCCAAAATCATTTTGAACACTCCCTCCCCCCCAACCCCTAAGTCAACCTCTACCAATCCTCTATCTGCTGACTTTGCCAAACTCATACACACTATACCTACTTTTTTGTGGTCAGATTTCTGAATTCACCAAAGCATGTAGTGAATGGGCCTGCCTGAATACTTTCAAATGGTACTGTTTAAAGTTTTGTTCTCCTATTATCTTGATAGGTAATTGCAGAATGTAAAAAAGTGCTTCAATTTGTACAGTGTGTATTTATATTTTTGTATTATGACACTTCTTACCTGTCCAGTGGACTGCAAATAGTGTAAGTAAGGAGGGGCTGGCTAAAGTAACACACATTATGCATGTATTCAGCTCTCAATAAAGTGGAGAGGGTTACCTGTCCAAAACATCTCCCCTCCCCCCTAAAATTTTTACAATGGGCCATCAGAGGGGTTTAGGAATCTGATAAGTGGACCTTCTCTTTTTGTCTTTAAATACTCTTTCAAATAAATGTTAATACTGATTTTGGCCAAGAATGTTTGTGTCTAATCTGCTTGCAATGTTTATGTGCAAAATGACAATTTTTTTTTCTTGTTTGACTCCACAGTTTCCTTCAACGCCACAGGAATGGCAGACTGTTGCATCCCAGTTTGGCCAGTGGTGGGACTTTCCCAACTGCGGAGGGGCAATAGAAGGGAAGCACGTCCACATCGTCCCACCCCCCAACTCGGGGTCATACTATTATAACTATAAGGGGTTTAATAGTATTGTGATATGGCGGTGGTGTCGGCGACATACGAGTACCTGTATGTGGACGTGGGGAAGAATAGCCGGATGTCGGATGGTGGAGTCATCACCCAGACCGAATTTTACAGATGGCTCCAGAATGGTGGCTTGGGATTGCCACCTGCTGAAAAGAACGTGGAAGGACTCCCGTTTGTCTTTGTCGCTGATGAAGCATTTGATCTGGGTGAACACCTGATGTGGCCGTTCCCAATGAGGACCCTCACCCCGGAGCAGAGGGTTTTTAACTACCGGCTGGTCAGAGCCGGAATAGTGGTGGAAAATGCCTTTGGAATAATGGCCAGCCGGTTCCGCCTATTCTTCACTGCAATAAACATGGCGGAATATAAAATCAATCATATCGTTATGGCATGCTGCATATTGCATAACTTTTTAAGAAAAAATGCATCAAACTATGTGGCCTCAGTTGGGACTGAGGCTGGCTTATTACCGGATACAACAATCCTGAGGGCTCTTGAAGATGGCCGTCCTGGCTTGCCCCCCCAAAGCGCCCGTGAAGTTCGTGAAAAGTATCTAGAGTACTTTGAGGGGGGCCATTGATATGACATAAAATGTTTAACAAACATGTAAAAAATACATTTTTTATTTAAACGGAAATAATATTTACTTTGATTTACTGCTTGTGTTTCTTTTAGCTGGCTCCTAGGTTATCCAATGGGCTTTTCTTTTTTCCCTTTTTGTTCAATATTGCAAACATAATTTTTTGGGTACATGAGGTGACAATCTCTTCTTCAGCATACTATTATGTTGTGGATCTGCTACACACATACCTTGTTTTTGTTGTTAATGTGTGTAATGCATTACTGATAAAAATAATCATCATTTTCAGCACCATGACTGAAATTTGTGGAGTCACAAAAGTGGCCTGATTGTGGCAAATTATAAAGCACTGTGGGAGTTATTTACTAAAGGAAATTCCACTTTGCACTCCAAGTGCACTGCAAAAGTGCACTTGAAACTGCACTGAAAGTGCACTTGTAGTGAAAAGTGGATTTTGCCTTTAGTAAATAACCCCAATAACCCCCATTGTCACTGTAAACACTTTTGAGCATTGAAATAAGAAGCCACACGTTGTTGAGTAGAAAACATTTTACCCAAACCATATTGACATGTGCGTTAGAAAAGGGTTTTTGAACATCCTTGTTGTATAACATTTTTTGTCACATTAGAAATAGCCTTTTTTTGGTTAAACAGGCATGTTTCAAAACATAACATACACAACTCAGGAACTTACAAAGTTCAACTTTGATAAAGTGAAGGCAATATCAGACATTAATATGTCCAAACTGTGTTGATCTTGCCTTCATCAGATGGGGTGATGTCACCCCTGTAAAAGCAAAATGTTGAAGATGCACACAAATTGGGATTCAAAATGGGGATTCCCCTCCTGTTCCAATTTAGATCAAGTTCAACGTTTAGCCCTCTCGGGGCTTGACACACAAAACGAGAAAAAATATTATGGAGATCACTAAAAAAAAAAATAGGAGATCTTGATAAAAATGTATATATATATATATATATATATATATATATATATATATATATATATATATATATATATATATATATATATATATATATATAACACAAAAAAAAAAGATATATATATATATATAAACAAAAATTTGAAACATTATGGAGATCTGACGAAAATAAATAAATAATATGATTCAAGAGATCACAAGAAATAATAAAGAAATACCTTTGTCAGAACTCTGTGTGAATATGAGCAGCAAAACAACTTCATTATTCTAGCATTCTAAAGAAGAAGAGAATGAGCTGCATTAAAATAATTTAAAAATTGCAGCGTGACGAATGTGCTATCTCCATTACCATTGCTAGTTTTACCAGACCGATCGCTTCCGTCTCATAATTTATTCTGCACTTTGTGCGTCGGAATTGTCTACACGACGATTGGAATTTATGAGAACAGATTTTTTTGTTGGAAAATTTGAGATCAAGATCTCAAATTTTGTGTGTCAGAAATTCCGATGGAAAAAGTCCGATGGAGCCTACACACGGTTGGAATTTCCGACAACAAGCTCGGATCGCACATTTGCCATCGGAAAGTCTGACCGTGTGTACAGGGCATTAGTCTTCACAAAGGAATTGGGGAGCTTCAGTAACCAAAACTGCAATGTTTATCCTCATGACACATCACAGGAAGCACTCCATGGCTAACAGAGGACAGAATTAGAAATAGACTTGAAAAACTTAACATTAATAAGTCACCGGGACAGATGGCTTGCACCCAAGGGTCCTTAAGAAACTCAGTCAAGTAATTGCCAGACCATTGTTCCTAATTTTTTTAAACAGTCTACTGACTGGAATGGTACCAGCTGATTGGAGAAAATCCAATGCAGCACCAATATTTAAAAAAGGGCCAAGATACATCCCTGGGAATTACAGACCAGTTAGCCTAACATCAATTGTATGCAAGCTCTTGGAGAGGATGATAAGGGACTATATACAAGATTTTAGCAATGACAACTGTATCATTAGCAGTAATCAGCATGGATTCATGAAGAATCGTTCTTGCCAAACCAATCCATTAAAGTTCTATGAGGAGATGAGCTGCCATCTAGATAAAGGAAGACCCTAGGACGTGGTGTATCTGGATTTTGCAAAAGCTTTCAATACAGTTCCCCATAAATGTTTACTGTACAAGGTAAGGTCAGTTGGCATGGACCGTAGGGTGAGTACATGGATTGAACACTAGCTACAGGGGCAAGTTCACAGGGTAGAGCTAAATGGGGAGTACTCAGAATGGGCAGTGGGGTCACCCAGGGTTCTGTCCTGGGAACAATCCTATTTAATTTATTCATAAACGACCTGGAGAATGGGGTAAACAGTTCAATCTCTGTATATTGCAGACGATACTAAGCTAAGCAGGGCAATAACTTCTCCGCAGGATGTGGAAACCTTGCAAGAAGATATGAACAAATTAAGGGGTGGGCAACTACATGGCAAATGAGGTTTAATTTGGAAAAATTTTAAATAATGCATTTGGATGGCAAAAATATGAATGCAATCACAAACTCACTGGGGGAGAATCTCTGGGGGAATTTAGGATGGAAAAGGACTTGGGGATCCTAATAGATGACAGGCTCAGCAATGGCATACAATACCAAGCTGCTGCAAGCAAAGTAAACAGAATATTGGCATGCTTAAAAAAGAGGAGTAACTCCAGAGATAAAACGATAATTCTCCCACTCTACAAGACTCTTTTCCGGCTGCACCTGGAGTATGCTGTCCAGTTCTGGGCACCAGTCCTCAGGAAAGATGTGCTGGAACTGGAGAATAGGGATGAGCCAAACACCCCCCGGTTTGGTTCGCAGCAGAACATGCAAACAGCCAAAAAATTTATGGGAACACACAAACACAGTTAAAGTCTATGGGACGCGAATGTGAAAAATCAAAAGTGCTAATTTTAAAGGCTTATATGCAAGTTATTGCCATAAAAAGTGTTTGGGGACCCTGGTCCTGTCCCAGGGGACATGTATCAATGCAAAAATAATATTCCTTTAAATATCGTGCCTGGGGGGTCACCTTAGTCTGCCTGTAAAGTAGCGCATCTTTCCGATGTTTATAACAGTACCACAGCAAAATGACATTTCTAAAGGGAAAAATGTCATTTAAAACTGCTTGCGGCTGTAATGTATTGTCAGATCCCAGCAATTATAAATAAAAATCATTGAAAAAAATGGCGTGGGTTCCCCCTCAGTCCATTACCAGGCCCTTTGGGTTTGGTATGAATATTAAGGGGAACCCCCACACCAAAAATACCAAAAAAAAAGGACGCGGATGTTCCTTCCAAAATCCATACCAGGTCCTTCAGGTCTGATATGGATATTAAGGGGAACCTCGCACCAAAATGTAAAAAAAATGGTGTGCGGGCCCCCAGGCACTATATACACTGAACAGCAGTCTATTTACTATACAGCCTGCCCTATATACTTTGCAGAAAAATTGAGCCATGGGTGTTGGTGGTGCCAGAACACTGTAACCTCTCACAGTTACTCTTGTTGGGTGCAAGAACAGGCCCTGCGGTAAATATATCAAAAATTGTAATTACATGGCCCTGTTAAATAGGGGCATAAAAATTGGAACTTTGGTTTTGGTGGCACCAGAACACTGTAAGCCCTCACAGTTACTCTTGTTGGGTGCAGTAATGGCTCCTGCTGTTAAATATTACATCAACATTTTTGATTACATGCCCCTGTCAAACAGGGGCAGAAAAATTGGGCTTTGGATGGTGGTGGTGGTGGTGTCAGGAATAGGCCCTGCTGTGAAATATTATATCAAAAATATTATATCAAAAATATAGCAATTTGGCCAAGCTATCATTTAGATGCTAAGGATGTGGATGGCTGGGACTGAATTTATTTTTACGGTTCAGCAACTGGGGTAGGGAAATTTGACTGCTAAAATCAATTGGTGGTGTACTGCTATCAAATTGGCTGCAAGTACTTGAGACACCTATTGCTATACATTCATTCCTCTCAGTGCAGAGAGGACCGGAGGTATAGTAGGTTTGGAGATCCCAGATGAGGAGCAAGGAGAAATCCGCCTTTTTATACAATGTGGGTCTTTCAAGTGCTGTTGCCAACTGACTGCATGCCAGGTCGTCATACTGTATACTGTGTACACCACCGAATGCACTGCAGATATAGGCTACACTGGATGCAGAGTTTATACTATATTCATCTCCAATGATCATTCACTATTGTCTAAGCCTGTTCTTTACTAGCCGACTTAACTTGTATAAATGATTGCCTTTAAAGGGGCATGACAAGGTTTTATTAGTGGGTGGTGCCTTCTTCCTTTTCCATTTCCAGTTGGCTGTATTGAAGAGTTAAATAATTCCCAGTGGCTTCCCGTGGCATCAGAGGGGGCGGGGTCACCTGTTTAGTCACCGGGTGGCCCCGCCCTCAGTTATATAAGAACTGTCACAGAGAAGACGCGTCAGTCGCCAGGAGCCTCCCATGGAGGTGGATCGGTTGCCTCTTTTTTTTTTTCTTTTTCGGTCCGTCAGGTGGCGTGAACTTACATCATGGGACATTTTATTTTTTTATTTTTTAATAAAGGACTTGTCCCAAGCTGTCTCTTGTCTTTTTTACCATTTTTGACACTTTTTTTGTGAAATGGTAAAGGTTCGATGTACCCCATTACCAAGTCACACGGGAGGCAGGCCAGGATCTGGGGGTCCCCTTGTTAAAGGGAGCTTCCAGATTCTGATAAGCCACCTGCCTGCATACCCCCACAACCACCGGGCAAGGGTTGTGGGGATGAGGCCCTTGTCCCCATCAATATGGAGACAATTTGCTTTGGGGTCAGACCCCAAAGCATCCTCCCCATGCTAAAGGGCATGTGGCCTGGTACGGTTCAGGAGGGAGGCGCTCTCTCATACCCCCTCTTTTCCTGTTGCCTGCCAGGTGTCGTTCTCGGAAAAGGGTCTGGTATGGATTTTGGGGGGACCCCTGCGCCATTTTTTTTTAACTTGGCGCAGGGTTCCCTTTAATTTCCATATCAGACCTGAAAGGCCTGGTATGGATTTTAGGGGGACCCCCCCACGCAATTTTTTTTTTAGATATTGGTTCCCCATAATATTTATACCAGACCCAAGGGGCCTGGTAATGGACTGGGGGGATCCCATGTTTTTTTTTTAATTTCCTTTAGAAATGTCATTTTGCTGTGGTACTGTTCTAAACATGGGAAAATGTGCCACTTTGCAATCATACTATAGACACCCCCAGGCACGATATTTAAAGGAATATTTAATTTTTATTGTTTCACTTTAAGCATTTAAAAAAAAAATCACTGCTCCCGAAAAAACGGCCGTTTAAAAAAAAAAAATTTGCATTGATACATGTCCCCTGGGGCAGGACCCGGGTCCCCAAACACTTTTTATGAAAATAACTTGCATATAAGCCTTTAAAATTAGCACTTTTTCGGCGAACAGGAGAACACCCGATGGTCGAGTCGAAGTTACGTTTGACTCAAACATAAGGCTCATTCCTAATTAGCATGGATTCATGAAGAATCATTTTTGCCAAACCAATCCATTAACCTACTATGAGGAGGTGAGTTGCCATTAGGGATGAGCTTCGTATTCGAGTTAAACCCATGTTCGACTTGAATATTGTGTGTTCGGTCGTTTGCGGAATTACAAACGATATGGTCCATTCGCGCCACATTCGGGTGGCGCGTCACGGCCCATAATTCACTGCGGCATCGCAGTGCATTGCTGGCTGATGATTGGCCAAGCATGCACTATGACCCGCATGCTTGGCTAATCACAGTGCTGTGTGTACAGAGAGCCGTAATTGGCCAAAGCCATGAAGGCTTTGGCCAATTATGGCTCAGGGGGTTTAGTACACGCCCCACACACACATATAAGGCTGCCTGCACATTGGCCCTGTGTAGTGTGTTGCGGCATTGAGACAGTGATAGAGAGAGAGACACAGTGTCATTTGATTTAAGTTAGATAGAGTAGGCAGGTCAAGTCAGTTAGCTGCAGTTACAGTGTATTGTGTATAGTGTATATATATATATATATATATATACATATATATATATATATATATATGCATCCCAGATGTTGTGTGTATATATATATGTGTATATATATATATGTATATATATATATATATATATATATATATATATATATATATATATATATATATACACACTGTATTCAGTTTAGCTAGATCCTGTTCTTCTCTTCCTAATATACTGGCAGGCAGGTGTTTTTACAGTATTTCCAATTACTGTACTGTGTACCCTGCACAGTCTCACCTACAGTAAAGCTACCTGCAGCCAGGTGCTTGTGTAGGCTCTTTGAAGTATTTCCAGTTACTGTACTGTGTACCCTGCACAGTCTCACCTACAGTAAAGCTACCTGCAGCCAGGTGCTTGTGTAGGCTCTTTGAAGTATTTCCAGTTACTGTACTGTGTACCCTGCACAGTCTCACCTACAGAATAGCTACCTGCAGCCAGGTGCTTGTGTAGGCTCTTTGAAGTATTTTCAGTTACTGTACTGTGTACCCCACACAGTCTCACCTACAGTATAGCTACCTGCAGCCAGGTGGTTGTGCAGGCTCTTTGAAGTATTTCCAGTTACTGTATTGTGTACCCCGCACAGTCTCTTCTACAGTATAGCTACCTGCAGCCAGGTGCTTGTGTAGGCTCTTTGAAGTATTTCCAGTTACTGTACTGTGTACCCTGCACAGTCTCACCTACAGTATAGCTACCTGCAGCCAGGTGCTTATGTAGGCTCTCTGAAGTATTTCCAGTTACTGTACTGTGTACCCCGCACAGTCTCACCTACAGTATAGCTACCTGCAGCTAGGTGCTTATGTAGGCTCTTTGAAGTATTTCCAGTTACTGTACTGTGTACCCCGCACAGTCTCACCTACAGTATAGCTACCTGCAGCCAGGTGCTTGTGTAGCCTCTTTGAAGTATTTCCAGTTACTGTACTGTGTTCACTGCACAGTCTCACCTACAGTATAGCTACCTGCAGCTAGGTGCTTGTGTAGCCTCTTTGAAGTATTTCCAGTTACTGTACTGTGTACCCTGAACAGTCTCACCTACAGTATTGCTACCTGCAGCCAGGTGCTTGTGTAGGCTCTTTGAAGTATTTCCAGTTACTGTACTGTGTACCACCGCACAGTCTCACCTACAGTATAGGCACCTGCAGCCAGGTGCTTGTGTAGGCTCTTTGAAGTATTTCCAGTTACTGTACTGTGTACCCTGCACAGTCTCACTTACAGTATAGCTACCTGCAGCCAGGTGCTTGCGTAGGCTCTTTGAAGTATTTCCAGTTACTGTACTGTGTACCCCACACAGTCTCACCTACAGTATAGCTACCTGCAGCCAGGTGCTTGTGTAGGCTCGTTGAAGTATTTCCAGTTACTGTACTGTGTACCCCGCACAGTCTCACCTACAGTAGAGCTACCTGCAGCCAGGTGCTTGTGTAGGCGCTTGACGTATTTCCAGTTACTGTACTGTGTACCCTGCACAGTTGCACCTACAGTATAGCTACCTGAAGACAAGTGCTGGTGTTATCATACTAATAATACTACAGGCAGGCAGTTGATTCTGCAAGCTGCAGTATAATCGGTATATATATATATATATGTATATCCTAGTTTTGTGCAGCTCACTGCAGGCCAATAGTAAGTCTGGAAGGCCAACAAGGAGAGGCAGACAGTCACAAGCCAATAAAAGAGGGCAAGCAGGCTCTGTGTCTAGGGGCAACAGTGCTGGTCGTGGACATGGTGCATCCTCATGGCCATGGGACAGCTGGCCGTGTTGAGCCTCAACATGCGGAAGACTTGGTCGAGTGGATGACCAAGCCGTCCTCATCCTCCTCATCCTCTCTCACGCAGGCTCAGGGTACTTTGTCTGGCAAAGCAGCTGCCAACGCGGCCTCTTCCCTCGGCTCAATGGCATCAGTGACTCCTTCCCTAGCCCCACCATTTCCTCCTGAGTAGTCCCTCGAACTGTTTGACCACAGTGTTGGGTACATGCTCCAGGAGGATGCCCGGTGCTTTAAAAGCTCTGATTATGGTACTGAGCTAGATGAAGGCAGTAACGTGAGCCCGGACAGAGGGGGTGCCCAAGAAGGACAGCAATCTGGCAGTCATGTTCCCCCTGCTGCAGCATATTGCCAGGTTTGCTCCAGTGATGAGGGAGGGGATGATGAGGTCACTGACTCAACGTGGGTGCCTGATAGGAGAGAGGAGGAGGAGGCACATCACCAATGAGGCAGGATGCCCTCCAGGGGCCAGCCTAAGGGCAGTACACTGACTGCATCACACCGCAGAGCTCCGCATGTGCAGGGCGCTGCTGTCTCTACGCGTTATTCCAAAAGTTCTTTGGTGTGGGCCTTTTTTGAGACGAGTGCATCAGATCGCACAGCTGCTATTTGCAACATATGTCTCAAGCGTATCTCGCATGGCCAAAACATCTCCCGCTTGGGCACCACATGCTTGACCAGACATATGTTGACCTGCCATGCAGTTCGTTGGCAAGCGTACCTAAAAGACCCACACCAAAGAACAAAGAGGACCTCTCCTTGCTCCTCATCAGCTGGGATCTTCAACCCCACTATACCTTCAGTCCTCTTTGAGACCTGCACTGAGAGGAATGAAGGTGTAGAATTAGGTGTGTCACAGCCAAGTACTTGCGGGCAATCGGTACACCGACGTCAGATTGTACCAGGCAAATTTCCCTGCCCCAGCTGCTGCACCGCCGAAAGAACTTCGCTCCCAGCCATCCAGATGCCCAGCGGTTAAATGCTAGCTTGGCAAAATTGCTAGCACTTCAACTGCTACCTTTTCAGTTGGTAGACTCTGCCCCCTTCTGTGAGTTTGTGGAATGTGCGGTTCCTCAGTGGCAGGTTCCCAAATGCCACTTTTTCTCACGGAAGGCGATTCCGGCTCTCTACCGGCATGTGGAAGGCAATGTCTTGGCCTCGCTGCACAAGGCTGTCAGCGGTAAGGTGCATATTACCGCTGACTCATGGTCCAGCAGGCATGGACAGGGATGTTACCTAAGTTTCGCGGCACATTGGGTGACTCTGCTGGCAGCTGGGAAGGATGCAGGACAAGGTGCAGTAGTGTTGGAGGTTGTTCCGCCACCACGCCTCCAAAATGCCAGTTCTGGTGATTCTGACACACCTCTCTCCTCCACCCCCTCCTCTTCTTCTTCCTCCATGGCATCTTCCTGTGCTTTGTCCTCGGAACCAGCGGTGCTCCGTAGGCATTCAAGGCCCAAAGATGCCATGTGGTGCTTGAGCTGGTGTGCTTGGGGACAGGAGCCACAATGGGGCAGAGATTCTGTCAGCTCTGCAGGGGCAGGTTCAGAGGTTGTTGACGCCATGCCAACTTAAGGCAGGAATGGTGGTTTGCGATAAATGGCACCAACCTCCTCTCCGCCCTCTGACAGGGACAACTGACCCATGTGCCCTGTTTGGCTCACATACTTAACTTGGTGGCGCAGCAGTTCTTGGGTAGGTACCCGGGCTTACAGGATGTCCTGAGGCAGGCCAGGAAAGTCTGTGTGCATTTCTGCCGGTCATATAATGCCAGTGCTCGGCTGGCGGACCTCCAAAAGGAATTTAACCTGCCCAAGAACCGCCTAATCTGTGACATGCCCACCAGGTGGAACTCAACGTTGGCCATGCTGCCGTGGCTGCACATGCAGCAGAGGGCCATCAATGAGTACCTGTGTGACTATGGCACCAGGACAGGGTCAGGGGAGCTTGTTTTTTTCCCCACACCAGTGGGCCATGATCAGGGATGCATGCACTGTCCTGTCACCATTTGAGGAGGCCAAGAGGATGGTGAGCAGTGACAGTGCATGCATCAGTAACACTGTCCACCTGTTGGAGCACACGCTGCGTGGAATAATGGACAGGGCACTTGAGGCAGAACAGAGGCAGGAAGAGGAGGACATCCTTAGCTCTCAAGGCCCCCTTTATCCAGACAGTGTTCCTGCGTGCCCGCCGATCACACAGGAAGAGAAGGAGGAGGATTGTGTCAGTATGGAGGTGGAGCCTGGCACTCAGCATCAGCAGCAGTCTTTAAGGGATCGTTTACAGTCCCAAGAAACCCATGGACTTGAACGTGGCTGGGAGGAGGTGGCTGCGGATCATGTCCTCCTTAGTGACCCAGAGGACTCCGGGACGAATGCCTCAGCAAACCTTTGCTGCATGGCCTCCCTGATCCTGCAAAGCCTGCGGAAGGATCCTCATATTCATGGTATTAAGGAGAGGGATCAATACTGGCTGGCAACCCTCCTTGATCCACGTTACAAGGGTAAGGTTGTGGACCTTATCTTGCCGTTGCAGAGGGAGCAGAGGATGAAATATCTTCAGGAGGACTTGCAGAAAGGTCTGTGCAACGTGTTCCCAGAGACTGGGAGGTTACAAACTCCTGTTCCTGGACAACGTGTTTCTGAGGCTTCGGTCAGTCAAAGAAAGAGCGGTGGAGAAGGTGGCCATCTGACCGATGCGTTCAGACAATTTTTTAGTTCGCAGCCCCAAGGTATGATCAGTTCCAGCAACCATCACTAGCATCTGTTTTACACAGCAGGGCCCTGTGAGGGCGTACAGTGTTGTGGCAACACCAACACCTAAGGCCACAATTTCTGCAGAGTATATAGGGCAGACCCCTACTTTCAAACATCCAACTTACAAACGACTCCAACTTGCAAACGGAAGGAGACAACAGGAATTGGGATGAAATCTACCCCATAGGAAGGGAAATTCTCTCCTGTAATGCCCCATACACACGGTCGGATTTTCCGATGGAAAATGTCCGATCGGAGAGTGTTGTCGGAAATTCCGACCGTGTGTGGGCTCCATCGGACATTTTCCATCGGATTTTCCGACACACAAAGTTGGACAGCAGGAGATAAAATGTTCCGACAACAAAATCCGTTGTCGGAAATTCCGATCGTGTGTACACAAATCCGACGGACAAAGTGCCACGCATGCTCAGAATAAATAAAGAGATGAAAGCTATTGACCACTGCCCCGTTTATAGTCCCGACGTACGTGTTTTACGTCACCGCGTTTAGAACGATCGGATTTTTCGACAACTTTGTGTGACCGTGTGTATGCAAGACAAGTTTGAGCCAACATCCGACGGAAAAAATCCTAGGATTTTGTTGTCGGAATGCCTGAACAAAGTCCGACCGTGTGTACGGGGCATAAGAGTTAATATGGGAAAAACTTTTCTCCTTTCCACTGATGCTTTATCACCAATCCTTGTTTCATAAAAAAACCCAAATTTTCTAAAAACATTTGTTATTGGGACAAAAAGTGAGGTGAAATCTTCTGAAGAGGAGCACAGACAGCAAAACAAATGTCACAGAGGTGATAACCCTTCCCTATGTTTTCCAAAAAGCTTAAAAACAGATTTTTTGGCTGGAGCTACACTTTAAAAATGTAGGAAGAGAAATTCTCTCCTGTAAGAGCTAATATGGGAAAAACGTTTCTCCTTTCCACTGATGCTTTATCACCAATCCTTGTTTCACTAAAACACCCAAATTTTCTAAAAACATTTGTCATTGGGACAGAAAGTGAAGTGAAATCTTCTGAAGAGGAGCACAGACAGCAAAACAAATGTCACAGGGGTGATAACCCTTCCCTATGTTTTCCAAAAATAGATTTTTTGGCTTGAGCTAAACACGTTAAAAATGTACCAGTTCAAAATTACAAACAGATTCTACTTAACAACAAACCTACAGTCCCTGTCTTGTTTGCACCGCCTGTATACTGCTGTTCAAAGTATATAGGGCCTAGTGGCCCCACGCCTTTCCTTTTTTTAATTTGGGTGTGGGGTTCCCCTTAATAGCCATACAAGACCCAAAGGGCCTGGTAATGGACTGGGGGGTACCCATGCCATTTGTCTCACTGATTTTCATCCATATTGCCAGGACCCGACATTACATTAAAGCCACAAGCAGTTTTAAATGACTTTTATTCCTTTAAAAATGTCATTTTGTTCTAAGCATGGGAAACATGTGCCACCTTACAGGCATACTACAGACACCCCCTGGTATGATATTTAAAGGAATATTTCACTTTTTTTTTACTTTAAGCATCATTAAAATCACTGCTCCCAAAAAAAAGCCGTTTTTAAAACTTTTTTTTGCATTGATACATGTCCCCTGGGGCAGGACCTGGGTCCCCAAACCCTTTTTAGGACAATACCATGCAAATTAGCCTTTAAAATGAGCACATTTCGAACGTTCGAGTCCCATAGACATCAATGGGGTTCTAACGTTCGTGCAAATTTTCGATCCGTTTGCAGGTTCTGGTGCGAACTGAACCGGGGGGTGTTCGGCTCATCCCTAGATAAAGGAAGGCCCGTAGACATGATGTATCTGGATTTTGCAAAAGCATTTGTCACAGTTCCCCATAAACGCTCACTGTACAAAATAAGGTCCGTTGGCATGGACCATAGGGTGAGCACATGGATTGAAAACTGGCTACAAGGGCAAGTTCAGAGGGTGGTGATAAATGGGGAGTACTCGGAATGGTCAGGGGTGGGTAGTGGGGTCCCTCAGGGTTCTATGCTGGGACAATCGTATTTATTTTGTTCATGAACAACCTGGAGGATGGAGTAAAGAGTTCAATCTCTGTATTTGCGGATGACACTAAGCTAAGCAGGGAAATAACTTCTCCACAGTATGTGGAAACCTTGCAAGAAGATCTGAACAAATTAATGGGGCGGGCAACTACAAAGCAAATGAGGGTTAATGAAAAAAAATGTAAAATAATGCATTTGGGTGGCAAAAAAATGAATGCAATCTATACACTGGGGGGAGAACCTCTGGGGGAATCTAGGATGGAAAAGGACCTGGAGGTCCTAGTAGATGATAGACTCAGCAGAGGCATGCAATGCCAAGCTGCTGCTAACAAAGCAAACAGAATATTGGCATGCATTAAAAAGGGGATCAACTCCAGAGATAAAATGATAATTCTCCCGCTCTACAAGACTCTGGTCCGGGCGCACCTGCTGTCCAGTTCTGGGCACCAGTCCTCAGGAAGGATGTACTGGAAATGGAGCGAGTACAAAGAAGGGCAACAAAGTTAAGAAGGGTCTGGAGGATATTAGTTATGAGGAAAGGTTGCGAGCATTGAAATTATTCTCTCTGGAGAAGAGACGCTTGAGAGGGGATATGATTTTAATGTACAAATACCGTACTGGTGACTAGGGATGAGCCGAACACCCCCCCCCAGTTCGGTTCGCACCAGAACCTGCGAACGGACCGAAAATTTGCACGAACGTTAGAACCCCATTGACGTCTATGGGACTCGAACGTTCAAAATCAAAAGTGCTAATTTTAAAGGCTAATTTGCATGGTATTGTCCTAAAAAGGGTTTGGGGACCCGGGTCCTGCCCCAGGGGACATGTATCAATGCAAAAAAAACTTTTAAAAACTGCCGTTTTTTCGTGAGCAGTGATTTTAATGATGCTTAAAGTAAAAAAAAAAAAAAAAGTGAAATATTCCTTTAAATATCGTTCCTGGGGGTGTCTATAGTATGCCTGTAAAGTGGCGCGTGTTTCCCGTGCTTAGAACAGTCCCTGCACAAAATGACATTTTTAAAGGAAAAAAAGTCATTTAAAACTGCTTGAGGCTTTAATGTAATGTCGGGTCCTGGCAATATGGATGAAAATCAGTGAGACGAAGGGCATGGGTACCCTCCAGTCCATTACCAGGCCCTTTGTGTCCTGTATGGATATTAAGGGGAACCCTGCACCCAAATTAAAAAAAGGAAAGGCGTGGGGCCCCCAGGCCCTTTATACTCTGAACAGCAGTATACGGGCGGTGCAAACAAGACAGGGAGTGTAGGTTTGTTGTTAAGTAGAATCTGTTTGTAATTTTGAACTGGTACATTTTTAAAGTGTAGCTCCAGCCAAAAAATCTGTTTTTAAGCTTTTTGGAAAACATAGGGAAGGGTTATCACCTCTGTGACATTTGTTTTGCTGTCTGTGCTCCTCTTCAGAAGATTTCACCTCACTTTTTGTCCCAATAACAAATGTTTTTAGAAAATTTGGGGATTTTTATGAAACAAGGATTGGTGATAAAGCATCAGTGGAAAGGAGAAAAGTTTTTCCCATATTAACTCTTACAGCAGAGAATTTCCCTTCCTATGGGGTAGAGTTCATCTCACTTCCTGTTGTCTAATTCCGTTTGCAAGTAGGAGTCGTTTGTAAGTTGGATGTTTGAAAGTAGGGGCCTGCCCTATATACTCAGCAGAAATTTGGGCCTTAGGTGTTGTTGTGGCCTAAACACTGTAAGCCCTCACAGGGCCCTATTAGATCAAGAATTGTAATTACATGCCCCTGTTGAACAGGGCCAGAAAAATTGGGTCTTTGGTGATGGTGGTGGTGGTGCTGGTGCCACAACACTGTAAGTCCTCACAGTTACTCTTAGTGGGTGCTGGAACGGGCCCTGCTGTGAAATATTAGATCAAGAATTGTAATTACATGCCCCTGTTGAACAGGGGCTGAAAAATTGGGCCTTTGGTGGTGGTGTTGGTGCTGGTGCCACAACACTGTAAGCCCTCACAGTTAATCTCTGTGGGCACAGAAACGGGCCATGCTGTGAAATATTCAATCAAGAATTGTAATAACATGCCCCTGTTGAACAGGGCCAGAAAAATTGGGCCTTTGGTGGCGGTGGTGGTGGTGTTGGTACCACAACACTGTAAGTTCTCACCGTTAATCTTGGTGGGCACAGAAATGGGCCCTGCTGTGAAATATTAGATCAAGAATTGTAATTACATGTCCCTGTTGAACAGGGGCTGAAAAATTGGGCCTTAGGCACTGGTGCTGGTGCCACAACACTGCAACCCCTCACAGATACTCTAGTTGGAACGCAGGAACGAGCTCTGCTGCAAAAGAATTGCATCAAAAATTGTAATTACACGACCCTGTTAAACAGGGGCTGAAAAATTGGGCCTTAGGCACTGGTGCTGGTGCCATAACACTGCAACCCCTCACAGATACTCTAGTTGGAAAACAGGAACGACCCCTGCTGCAAAGTATTGCATCAAAAATTGTAATTACACACCCCTGTTAAACAGGGGCTGAAAAATTGGGCCTTAGTCACTGGTGCTGGTGCCACAACACTGCAACCCCTCATAGATACTTTAGTTGGAGCGCAGGAACTAGCCCTGCTGCAAAGAATTGCATCAAAAATTGTAATTACATGCCCTTGTTAAACAGGGGCTTAAAAATTGGGCCTTAGGCACTGGTGGCGGCGCCCAGAACCAAAAATGTTCTTACAAGCTATCAGCATGATCATTGAGGAGGAAGAGGATAATTACTCAGCATAACAGGACAGTCACTCAGCATCAGCATAGGCAGTCTTTGAAGGGATCTGAGATTTCAAAAAAAATTATTCAGTTACATCAGCATCAGGTGCTTGGTAGCTGGTGGTGATCCAAGACTGATTCATTTTTATTAAGGTCAGTCAATCGACCGAGTCGGTGGACAGACGCACCCTGTGATCGGTTACAAGGCCTCCAGGAGCACTGAATGTGCTTTACGAAAGAAAGCTGGATGCAGGACAGGCCAGTAGCTCAATTGCATACTGTGCAAGCTCTGGCCAGTGATCCATCCTCAAGACCCAGTAACCCAGAGGATTTTCGGTGGGAAAGGTGTCCAAGTCAGATCTTGCCCCTTGGTATTCCTGCACCATGTAAAACAGACGCTGGCGATGGTTGCTGGAACCGATCATACCTTGGGGCTGCGCACTAAAAAATTGTCTGAATGCATCAGTCAGACGGCCACCTTCTCCACCGCTCCTTCTTTGACTGACCGAAGTCTTAGCAACACGTTGACCAGAAACAGGAGTTTTTAACCTCCCAGTCTCTGGGAACACGTTGCACAGACCTTTCTGCAAGGCCTCCCGAAGATGTTTCATCCTCTGCTCCCTCTGCGACGGCAAGATAAGGTCCGCAACCTTACCCTTGTAACGTGGATCAAGGAGGGTTGCCAACCAGTATTGGTCCTTCTCCTTGATACCATGAATACAAGGATCCTTACGCAGGCTTTGCAGGATCAGGGAGGTTTGCTGAGGCATTCGATCCGGAGTCCTCTGGGTCACTAAGGACGACATGGTCCGCAGCCACCTCCTCCCAGCCATGTACAAGTCCATGTGTTTCTTGGGACTGGTCCCTTAAAGACTGCTGCTGATGCTGAGTGCCAGGCTCCACCTCCATACTGACACAATCCTCCTCCTCTTCCTCCTCCTCCTCCATGTCCTCTTCCTGTGTGATCGGCGGGCACGCAGGAACACTGTCTGGATAAAGGGGGCTTGAGAGCTAAGGAAGTCCTCCTCTTCCTGCCTCTGTTCTGCCTCAAGTGCCCTGTCCATTATTCCACGCAGCATGTGCTCCAACAGGTGGACAAGGAGGACAGTGTCACTGATGCATGCTCTGTCACTGCCCACCATCCTCGTGGCCTCCTCAAATGGTGACAGGACAGTGCATGCATCCCTGATCATGGCCCACTGGTGTGGGGAAAAAAAACAAGCTCCCCTGACCCTGTCCTGGTGCCATAGTCGCACAGGTACTCATTGATGGCCCTCTGCTGTGTGTGCAGCCACTGCGGCATGGCCAATGTTGAGTTCCACCTGGTGGGCATGTCACAGATTAGGCGGTTCTTGGGCAGGTTAAACTCCTTTTGGAGGTTTGCCAGTTGAGCACTGGCATTATATGACCGGTGGAAATGCACACAGACTTTCCTGGCCTGCCTCAGGACATCCTGTAAGCCCGGGTACCTGCCCAAGAACCGCTGCACCACCAAGTTAAGGATGTGAGCCAAACAGGGCACATGGGTCAGTTGTCCCTCTCAGAGGGCGGAGAGGAGGTTGATGCCATTGTCGCAAACCACCATTCCTGCCTTAAGTTGGTGTGGCGTCAACCACCTCTGAACCTGCCCCTGCAGAGCTGACAGAACCTCTGCCCCAGTGTGGCTCCTATCCCCCAAGCACACCAGCTCAAGCACCGCATGGCATCTTTTGGCCTGCGTACTTGCATAGCCCCTTGAATGCCTACAGAGCACCGCTGGTTCCGAGGACAAAGCACAGGAAGAGGATATGGAGGAAGAAGAGGAGGGGGTGGAGGAGAGAGGCGTGTCACAATCATTAGTAGTGGCATTTTGGAGGCATGGTGGCGGAACAACCTCCAACACTACTGCACCTTGTCCTGCATCCTTCCCAGCTGCCAGCAGAGTGACCCAATGCGCCGTGAAACTTAGGTAACGTCCCTGTCCATGCCTGCTGGACCATGAGTCAACGGTAATATGCACCTTACCACTGACGACCCTGTGCAGCGAGGCCAAGACATTGCCTTCCACATACCGGTAGAGAGCCAGAATCACCTTCCATGAGAAAAAGTGGCGTTTGGGTACCTGCCACTGAGGAACCGCACATTCCACAAACTCACAGAAGGGGGCAGAGTCTACCAACTGAAAAGGTAGCAGTTGAAATGCTTGCAATTTTGCCAAGCTAGCATTCAACCGCTGGGTATGTGGATGGCTGGGAGCGAACTTCTTTCGGCGGTGCAGCAGCTGGGGCAGGGAAATCTGCCTGGTACAATCTGACGTCGGTGTACCGAAAGCAGATTGCCCACAAGTACTTGGCTGTGACACACCTAATTCTACACCTTCATTCCTCTCAGTGCAGGTCTCAGAGAGGACTGAAGGTATAGTGGGGTTGGAGATCTCAGCTGATGAGGAGCAAGGAGAGGTCCTCTTTGTTCTTTGGTGTGGGTCTTTTAGATACGCTTGTTAAACGAACTGCATGGCAGGTCAACATATGTCTGGTCAAGCATGTGGTGCCCAAGCGGGAGATGTTTTGGCCATGCGAGACATATGTTGCAAATAGCAGCTGTGCTATCTGATGCACTCGTTTCAAAAAAGGCCCACACCAAAGAACTTTTGGAATAACGCGCAGAGACAGCAGCGCCCTGCACATGCGGAGCTTTGCAGTGTGATGCAGTCAGTTTGCTGCCCTTAGGCTGGCCCCTGGAGGGCATCCTGCCTCGTTGGTGATGTGCCTCCTCCTCCTCCTTTCTCCTATCAGGCACCCACGTTGAGTCAGTGACCTCATCATCCCCTCCCTCTCAATAACTGGAGCAAGCCTGGCAGTATGCTGCAATAGGGGGAGCATGACTGCCAGATTGCTGTCCTTCTAGGTCACCCCCTCTATCCGTGCTCATGTTACTGCCTTCATATAGCTTAGTATCATCATTAGTGCCTTCTAAACGCTGGGCATCATCCTGGAGCATGTACCCAACACTGTGGTCAAACAGTTCGAGGGACTCCTCAGGAGGACATGGTGGGGCTAGGGAAGGAGTCACTGATGCCATTGAGCCGAGGGAAGAGGCTGGGTTGGCAGCCGCTTTGTCAGACAAAGTACCCTGAGCATGGGTGAGGGAGGATGAGGAGGATCAGGACGGCTTGGTCATTCACTCGACCAAGTCTTCCGCATGTTGCGGCTCAACACGGCCAGCTGCCGAAAAAAAGGCCAAGCGTGTCCCACGGCCACGTGCTGATGAGAATGCACAGTCTCCACGACCAGCACCATTGCCTCTAGACACAGAGCCTGCTTGCCCTCTTTTATTGGCTTGTGATTGTCTGACTCTCCTTGTTGGCCTTCCAGACATACTAATGGCCTGTAGCTGCACTAATATATATATAATATATATATGTATGAGAACACCACCAATCTTCTACAGGTAGCTTTAGCTGAACACTGTGCAGAGGTCACACTACACTAACGTGTAAATAATTTAGCTGCCTGCGGTAGTGATAGGATCAGGAAAACACCACCAACCTTCTACAGGTAGCTTTAGCTGAACAGTGCAGAGGTCGCACTACACTAACGTGTAAATACTTTAGCTGCCTGCGGTAGTGATAGGATCAGGAAAACACCACCAAACTTCTACAGGTAGCTTTAGCTGAACACTGTGCAGAGGTCGCACTACACTAACATGTAAATACTTTAGCTGCCTGCGGTAGTGATAGGATCAGGAAAACACCACCAACCTTCTACAGGTATTATACACACAAGGAAAAACAAACAAATAGCGCAGGTTACATGGTTCGTATTATATTCTAATGTTGTTATAAAAATGTCCTTTTGAGCAATGCGCTCTCTGTGAGATGCAAACAGTCTATGGGTAGGGCAGCCTTTAGATGGGAGGTGAAGCCGCTCCAAGTATGCAAAGGAAAAACAACAAGAAAGGCGCCTCTTAGTAAACTGTATATTTAATGGTATATTAGCATTAAAAACACTCACATTGAAAACTTAGATAGTCCGGCATGGGAAGCTCAGTATAGGCATACAGGATTGCGTCCTCCTCTGTCCCACAGTCTTATTCCTATTATTATGAATAAGACTGTGAGACAGAGGAGGACGTAATCCTGTATGCCTATACTGAGCTCCCCATGCCGGACTATCTAAGTTTTCAATGTGAGTGTTTTTAATGCTAATATACCATTAAATATACAGTTTACTAAGAGGCGCCTTTCTTGTTGTTTAACCTTCTACAGGTAGCTTTAGCTAAACACTGTTCAGAGCACGCACTACATTAACTTGTAACTTTAGCTGAACACTGTGCAGAGGTCGCACGACACTAACCTGTAGCTTTAGCTGAACACTGTGAGAAGGACGCACTACACTAACTTGTAGTTTTAGATGAACACTGTTCAGAGGACGCACTACACTAACTTGTAGCTTTAGCTGAACACCGTGCAGAGGTCGCACTACACTAACTTGTAGTTTTAGCTGAACACTGTTCAGCGCACGCACTACAAGAACTTGTAGCTTTAACTGAACACTGTGCAGAGGTCGCACTAAAATAACTTGTAGCTTTAGCTGAACACTGTGCAGAGGTCGCACTACACTAACTTGTAGTTTTAGCTGAACACTGTGAGGAGGACACACTACACTAACTTGTAGCTTTAGGTGAACACTGTGCAGAGGTCACACTAAACTAACCTATAGCTTTAGCTGATTAGCTGAACACTGTGAGGAGGACGCACTACACTAACTTGTAGCTTTAGATGAACACTGTGAGGAGGACGCACTACACTGACTTGTAGCTTTAGATGAACACTGTTCAGAGGACGCACTACACTAACTTGTAGCTTTAGCTGAACACTGTGCAGAGGTCACACTTCACTAACTTGTAGTTTTAGCTGAACACTGTTCAGAGCATGCACTACACTAACTTGTAGCTTTAGCTGAACACTGTGTAGAGGTCACACTAAAAAAACTTGTAGCTTTAGCTGAACACTGTGCAGAGGTCGCACTACACTAACTTGTAACTTTAGCTGAACACTGTGCAGAGGTTGTACTAAAATAAATTGTAGCTTTAGCTGAACACTGTGCAGAGGTCGCACTACACTAACCTGTAATTTTAGCGGAACACTGTGAGGAGGACGCACTACACTAACTTGTAGCTTTAGATGAACACTGTTCAGAGGACGCACTACACTAACTTGTAGCTTTAGCTGAACACTGTGCAGAGGTTGCACTACACTAACTTGTAGTTTTAGCTGAACACTGTTCAGAGCACGCACTACACTAACTTGTAGCTTTAACTGAACACTGTGCAGAGGTCACACTAAAATAACTTGTAGCTTTAGCTGAACATTGTGCAGAGGTCGCACTACACTAACTTGTAGTTTTTGCTGAACACTGTGAGGAGGATGCACTACACTAACTTGTAGCTTTAGGTGAACACTGTCAGGAGGACGCACTACACTAACTTGTAGCTTTAGCTGAACACTGTGCAGAGGTCGCACTACACTAACTTGTAGCTTTAACTGAACACTGTGCAGAGGTCGCACTAAAATAACTTGTAGCTTTAGCTGAACACTGTGCAGAGGTCGCACTACACTAACTTGTAGCTTTAGATGAACACTGTGAGGAGGACGCACTACACTGACTTGTAGCTTTAGATGAACACTGTTCAGAGGACGCACTACACTAACTTGTAGGTTTAGCTGAACACTGTGCAGAGGTCGCACTTCACTAACTTGTAGTTTTAGCTGAACACTGTTCAGAGCATGCACTACACTAACTTGTAGCTTTAGCTGAACACTGTGTAGAGGTCACACTAAAAAAACTTGTAGCTTTAGCTGAACACTGTGCAGAGGTCGCACTACACTAACCTGTAATTTTAGCGGAACACTGTGAGGAGGACGCACTACACTAACTTGTAGCTTTAGATGAGCACTGTTCAGAGGATGCACTACACTAACTTGTAGCTTTAGCTGAACACTGTGCAGAGGTTGCACTACACTAACTTGTAGTTTTAGCTGAACACTGTGAGGAGGACGCACTACACTAACTTGTAACTTTAGATGAACACTGTGCAGAGGTCGCACTACACTAACTTGTAGTTTTAGCTGAACACTGTTCAGAGCACGCACTACACTAACTTGTAGCTTTAGGTGAACACTGTGCAGAGGTTGCACTAAAAAAACTTGCAGCTTTAGCTGAACACTGTGCAGAGGTCACACTACACTAACTTGTAGCTTTTGCTGAACACTGTGAGGAGGACGCACTACACTAACTTGTAGCTTTAGCTGAAAACTGTGCAGAGATCACACTAAACTAACCTGTAGCTTTAGCTGAACACCGTGAGGAGGAAGCACTACACTAACTTGTAGCTTTAGCTGAAAAATGTGAGGAGGACGCACTACACTAACTTGTAGCTTTAGCTGAACACTGTGCAGAGGTCACACTAAACTAACCTGTAGCTTTAGCTGAACCCTGTGAGGAAGACGCACTACACTAACTTGTAGCTTTAGATGAACACTGTTCAGCTTACGCACTACACTAACTTGTAGCTTTAAATGAACACTGTTCAGAGGACGCACTACACTAATTTGTAGCTTTAGCTGAACACTGTGCAGAGGTCGCACTAAAATAACTTGTAGCTTTAGCTGAACACTGTGCAGAGGTCACACTAAACTAACCTGTAGCTTTAACTGAACACTGTTCAGAGGACGCACTACACTAACTTGTAGCTTTAGATGAACACTGTGCAGAGGTCGCACTACACTAACTTGTAGTTTTAGCTGAACACTGTTCAGAGCACGCACTACACTAACTTGTAACTTTAGCTGAACACTGTGCAGAGGTCGCACTACACTAACTTGTAGATTTAGCTGAACACTGTACAGAGGTCGCACTTCACTAACTTGTAGCTTTAGCTGAACACTGTGTAGAGGTCACACTAAAATAACTTGTAGCTTTAGCTGAACACTGTGCAGAGGTCACACTAAACTAACCTGTAGCTTTAGCTGAACACTGTGAGGAGGACGCACTACACTAACTTGTAGCTTTAGATGAACACTGTTCAGGGGACACACTACACTAACTTGTAGCTTTAGATGAACACTGTTCAGAGGACGCACTACACTAACTTGTAGCTTTAGCTGAACACTGTGCAAAAGGACGCACTTCACTAACTTGTAGTTTTAGCTGAACACTGTTCAGAGCACGCACTACACTAACTTGTAGCTTTAGCTGAACACTGTGTAGAGGTCACACTACAATAACTTGTAGCTTTAGCTGAACACTGTGCAGAGGTCACACTAAACTAACCTGTAGCTTTAGCTGAACACTGTGAGGAGGACGCACTACACTAACTTGTAGCTTTAGCTGAACACTGTGCAGAGGTCGCACTACACTAACGTGTAAATACTTTAGCTGCCTGCGGTAGTGATAGGATCAGGAAAACACCACCAACCTTCTACAGGTAGCTTTAGCTGAACACTGTGCAAAGGTCGCACTACACTAACTTGTAGCTTTAGCTGAACACTGTTCAGAGGACGCACTACACTAACTTGTAGCTTTAGCTGAACACTTTGCAGAGGTCGCACTACACTAACTGGTAGATTTAGCTGAACACTGTGCAGAGGTCACACTAAACTAACCTGTAGCTTTAGCTGAACACTTTGAGGAGGACGCACTACACTAACTTGTAGCTTTAGCTGAACACTTTGCAGAGGTCGCACTACACTAACTGGTAGATTTAGCTGAACACTGTGCAGAGGTCACACTAAACTAACCTGTAGCTTTAGCTGAACACTTTGAGGAGGACGCACTACACTAACTTGTAGCTTTAGATGAACACTGTGCAGAGGTCACACTACACTAACTTGTAGTTTTAGCTGAACACTGTTCAGAGCACGCACTACACTAACTTGTAACTTTAGCTAAACACTGTAAGAAGGATGCACTACACTAACTTGTAGCTTTAGCTGAACACTGTGCAGAGGTCACACTAAACTAACCTGTAGCTTTAGCTGAACACTGTGAGGAAGACGCACTACACTAACTTGTAGCTTTAGATGAACACTGTTCAGCTTACGCACTACACTAACTTGTAGCTTTAGATGAACACTGTGAGCAGGACGCACTACACTAACTTGTAGCTTTAGATGAACACTGTGCAGAGGTCACACTACACTAACTTGTAGTTTTAGCTGAACACTGTTCAGAGCACACAATACACTAACTTGTAACTGTAGCTGAACACTGTGCAGAGGTCACACTAAAAAAACTTGTAGCTTTAGCTAAACACTGTGCAGAGGTCGCACTACACTAACTTGTAGTTTTAGCTGAACACTGTGAGGAGGACGAACTACACTAACTTGTAGCTTTAGATGAACACTGTGCAGAGGTCACACTAAACTAACCTGTAGCTTTAGCTGAACACTGTGAGGAGGACGCACTACACTAAATTGTAGCTTTAGCTGAACACTAACCTGTAGCTTTAGCTGAACACTGTGAGGAGGACGCACTACACTAACTTGAAGCTTTAGCTGAACACTTTGAGGAGGACGCACTACACTAACTTGTAGCTTTAGCTGAACACTGTGAGGAGGACGCACTACACTAACTTGTCGCTTTAGATGAACACTGTTCAGAGGACGCACTACACTAACTTGTAGCTTTAGATGAACACTGTTCAGAGGACGCACTAAACTAACCTGCAGCTTTAGCTGAACACTGTGAGGAGGACGCACTACACTAACTTGTCGCTTTAGATGAACACTGTGAGGAGGACGCACTACACTAACTTGTAGCTTTAGCTGAACACTTTGCAGAGGTCGCACTACACTAACTTGTAGCTTTAGCTGAACACTGTGAGGAGGATGCACTACACTAACTTGTAGCTTTAGATGAACACTGTTCAGAGAACGCACTACACTAACTTGTAGCTTTAGCTGAACATTGTGCAGAGGTCGCACTACACTAACTTGTAGTTTTAGCTGAACACCATGAGGAGGACGCACTACGCTAACTTGTAGCTTTAGCTGAACACTGTGCAGAGGTCACACTAAACTAACCTGTAGCTTTAGCTAAACACTGTGAGCAGGATGCACTACCCTAACTTGTAGCTTTAGCTGAACACTGTACAGAGGTCACACTACACTAACTTGTAGCTTTAGCTGAACACTTTGCATAGTTCGCACTACACTAGCTTTTAGCTTTAGCTGAACACTGTGAGGAGGATGCACTACACTAAGTTGTAGCTTTAGATGAACACTGTTCAGAGGACGCACTACACTAACTTGTAGCTTTAGCTTGACACTGTGAGGAGGATGCACTACATTAGCTTGTAGCTTTAGCTGAACACTGTGCAGAGGTCACACCAGACTAACCTGTAGCATTAGCTGAACACTGTGAGGAGGACTCACTACACTAACTTGTAGCTTTAGATGAACACTGTTCAGCTTACACACTCCACTAACTTGTAGCTTTAGATGAACACTGTTCAGAGGACGCACTACACTAACTTGTAGCTTTAGCTGAACACTGTGCAGAGGTCACACTACACTAACTTGTATTTTTAGCTGAACACTGTTCAGAGCACGCATTACACTAATTTGTAGCTTTAGCTGAACACTGTGCAGAGGTCATACTAAACTAACCTGTAGCTTTAGCTAAACACTGTGAGGAGGACGCACTACACTAACTGGTAGCTTTAGCTGAACACTGTGAGGAGGACGCACTACACTAACTTGTAGCTTTAGATGAACACTGTTCAGAGGATGCACTACACTAACTTGTAGCTTTAGCTTTACACTGTGCAGAGGTCACACTAATCTAACCTGTAGCTTTAGCTGAACACTCTGAGGAGGACGCACTACACTAACTTGTAGCTTTAGATGAACACTGCTCAGCTTACGCTCTACACTAACTTGTAGTTTTAGCTTAACACTGTTCAGAGCACGCACTACACTAACTTGTAGCTTTAGATGAACACTGTTCAGAGAACGCACTACACTAACTTGTAGCTTTAGCTGAACATTGTGCAGAGGTCGCACTACACTAACTTGTAGTTTTAGCTGAACACTGTGAGGAGGACACACTACACTAACTTGTAGCTTTAGATGAACACTGTGAGGAGGACGCACTACACTAACTTGTCGCTTTAGATGAACACTGTGAGGAGGACGCACTACACTAACTTGTAGCTTTAGCTGAACACTTTGCAGAGGTCGCACTACACTAACTTGTAGCTTTAGCTGAACACTGTGAGGAGGATGCACTACACTAACTTGTAGCTTTAGATGAACACTGTTCAGAGAACGCACTACACTAACTTGTAGCTTTAGCTGAACATTGTGCAGAGGTCGCACTACACTAACTTGTAGTTTTAGCTGAACACCATGAGGAGGACGCACTACGCTAACTTGTAGCTTTAGCTGAACACTGTGCAGAGGTCACACTAAACTAACCTGTAGCTTTAGCTAAACACTGTGAGCAGGATGCACTACCCTAACTTGTAGCTTTAGCTGAACACTGTACAGAGGTCACACTACACTAACTTGTAGCTTTAGCTGAACACTTTGCATAGTTCGCACTACACTAGCTTTTAGCTTTAGCTGAACACTGTGAGGAGGATGCACTACACTAAGTTGTAGCTTTAGATGAACACTGTTCAGAGGACGCACTACACTAACTTGTAGCTTTAGCTTGACACTGTGAGGAGGACGCACTACATTAGCTTGTAGCTTTAGCTGAACACTGTGCAGAGGTCACACCAGACTAACCTGTAGCATTAGCTGAACACTGTGAGGAGGACTCACTACACTAACTTGTAGTTTTAGATGAACACTGTTCAGCTTACACACTCCACTAACTTGTAGCTTTAGATGAACACTGTTCAGAGGACGCACTACACTAACTTGTAGCTTTAGCTGAACACTGTGCAGAGGTCGCACTACACTAACTTGTATTTTTAGCTGAACACTGTTCAGAGCACGCATTACACTAATTTGTAGCTTTAGCTGAACACTGTGCAGAGGTCATACTAAACTAACCTGTAGCTTTAGCTAAACACTGTGAGGAGGACGCACTACACTAACTGGTAGCTTTAGCTGAACACTGTGAGGAGGACGCACTACACTAACTTGTAGCTTTAGATGAACACTGTTCAGAGGATGCACTACACTAACTTGTAGCTTTAGCTTTACACTGTGCAGAGGTCACACTAATCTAACCTGTAGCTTTAGCTGAACACTCTGAGGAGGACGCACTACACTAACTTGTAGCTTTAGATGAACACTGCTCAGCTTACGCTCTACACTAACTTGTAGTTTTAGCTTAACACTGTTCAGAGCACGCACTACACTAACTTGTAGCTTTAACTGAACACTGTGCAGAGGTCGCACTAAAATAACTTGTAGCTTTAGCTGAACACTGTGCAGAGGTCGCACTACACTAACTTGTAGTTTTAGCTGAACACTGTGAGGAGGACACACTACACTAACTTGTAGCTTTAGATGAACACTGTGAGGAGGACACAGTAAACTAACTTGTAGCTTTAGCTGAACACTGTGCAGAGGTCGCACTACACTAACTTGTAGTTTTAGCTGAACACTGTGAGGAGGACGCACTACACTAACTTGTAGCTTTAGGTGAACACTGTGCAGAGGTCACACTAAGCTATCCTATAGCTTTAGCTGAACACTGTGAGGAGGACGCACTACACTAACTTGTAGCTTTAGCTGAACACTCTGCAGAGGTCACACTAAACTAACCTGTAGCTTTAGATGAACACTGTGAGGAGGACACAGTAAACTAACTTGTAGCTTTAGCTGAACACTGTGCAGAGGTCGCACTACACTAACTTGGAGTTTTAGCTGAACACTGTGAGGAGGACGCACTACACTAACATTTGTAGCTTTAGATGAACACTGTTCAGAGGACGGACTACACTAACTTGTAGCTTTAGCTGAACACTGTTCAGAGCACGCATTACACTAACTTGTAGCTTTAGCTGAACGCTGTGCAGAGGTTGCACTAAAGTAACTTGTAGCTTTAGATGAACACTGTGCAGAGGTCGCACTACACTAACTTGTAGCTTTAGATGAACACTGTTCAGAGGACGTACTACACTAACTTGTAGCTTTAGCTATACACTGTGCAGAGGTCACACTAATCTAACCTGTAGCTTTAGCTGAACACTGTGAGGAGGACGCACTACACTAACTTGTAGCTTTAGATGAACACTGCTCAGCTTACGCTCTACACTAACTTGTAGTTTTAGCTTAACACTGTTCTGAGCACGCACTACACTAACTTGTAGCTTTAACTAAACACTGTGCAGAGGTCGCACTACACTAACTTGTAGCTTTAGATGAACACTGTTCAGAGGACGCACTACACTAACTTGTAGCTTTAGATGAACACGGTTCAGAGGACGCACTACACTAACTTGTAGCTTTAGCTGAACACTGTGCAGAGGTCGCACTTCACTAACTTGTAGTTTTAGCTGAACACTGTTCAGAGCACGCACTACACTAACTTGTAGCTTTAGCTGAACACTGTGTAGAGGTCACACTTAAATAACTTGTAGCTTTAGCTGAACACTGTGCAGAGGTCGCACTAAACTAACCTGTAGCTTTACTAAATAAGGGATAAGGGCTAAATTGCCCAGAAGGATGGGGAAAAAGGACTTTTAAGGTGCTGTTTACATCAAAGATATAGTCAAAAAATTCTGTACAATCATATTAAAAAAAATGAAAATTTTATTGAGTTAGAGTTAAAATAATTTATGTCTCTCATAGAAAATGGGACATGCTTTTAAGAACAATATAACATTAGTGAATATCACCCAAAATTGTTCACATTGGACAATGCAACATAAAGCAACTACTTAAAGGTGCCATGACAATCTGCCGCTCGACATGTTTCGCTCTAATACGAGCTTCTTCAGGAGTTTAAAGGCTATGATTGTAGTGGACTCTATAATGATGGGAGAATAGACAATGAATCAATACATGTATACAAACATATTGAAAATACATCCAATGGATGAATGAACCAGCTTATCAGAAAACAGATTGATACAGAGCATATAAATGCATATATATAAGTAGAAGTTTGGAGAACAGACAGTTCCACCAACTATATATGAAAAATCATAATTTGTATATCTTACCAGGCTGTAATGCATCAATGCGACATAAATGTTTCAATGGAGTGGCGACATAAATGTTTCAATAGAGAGGCAAAATAGTGCTGATTTTGAACCGGCAGGTTCTATCATATATGTAGGGACGTCGCTGCCATAGTGTGACCACAGGGGAACACAAAGTTATATGCTGGCCCTTTAAAAAACAACAAGATAGAATTAGTAAGGGAAAGGGAATGGGGGGGATGTCTGGGAATGAGGAGATCAGACTCAAAACATCCCTGTTTGGTTTTAAAGTGTACTTATAGGGTAGAGCCAATTAGGAGTATTTACCTGAAGCATAAAAGTATCACGGTATATGTGTTGAATAAATATGGCTAAATACCGTAGTTTCGTCAAACCAATCAATGGTGACTACAGAAACGATAACCAATCGCGATATTTTCTAAATAGAGAAGAGATATAGTATAAAGGACCATAAAAGTTCCACAAGTGCAGCTCACTGCCAACTGACAGTAATGCTGTAGAGGGAGAACTTACTTTGTGGGCAGTAGTCCGGCATGCAGATTAAGGAGAGTCTCACGCTGCCTCCATTGAATGGCGCCGGTAACAGAGCTGTGGGCGGTGTGTGACCGCCTTTATGTACCCCCACCACGGCGGCGTCTGATTTCGCCGCCGTGATGCGGACGCTTATTGAGGCTGGCTGCGTCATGCCCTGGGGGAGGAGGAACGCGGCGGCGTCATTCTGACGTCCGTAGCGTGCCAAGAGCGTAGTGCGCATGTCTATGGATTCATTGAGCCCGTGAGATATGTTTTTTAAAGGGCCAGCATATAACTTTGTGTTCCCCTGTGGTCACACTATGGCAGCGACGTCCCTACATATATGATAGAACCTCCCGGTTCAAAATCAGCACTATTTTGCCTCTCTATTGAAACATTTATGTCGCCACTCCATTGAAACATTTATGTCGCATTGATGCATTACAGCCTGGTAAGATATACAAATTATGATTTTTCATATATAGTTGGTGGAACTGTCTGTTCTCCAAACTTCTACTTATATATATGCATTTATATGCTCTGTATCAATCTGTTTTCTGATAAGCTGGTTCATTCATCCATTGGATGTATTTTCAATATGTTTGTATACATGTATTGATTCATTGTCTATTCTCCCATCATTATAGAGTCCACTACAATCATAGCCTTTAAACTCCTGAAGAAGCTCGTATTAGAGCGAAACATGTCGAGCGGCAGATTGTCATGGCACCTTTAAGTAGTTGCTTTATGTTGCATTGTCCAATGTGAACAATTTTGGGTGATATTCACTAATGTTATATTGTTCTTAAAAGCATGTCCCATTTTCTATGAGAGACATAAATTATTTTAACTCTAACTCAATAAAATTTTCATTTTTTTTAATATGATTGTACAGAATTTTTTGACTATATCTTTGATGTAAACAGCACCTTAAAAGTCCTTTTTCCCCATCCTTCTGGGCAATTTAGCCCTTATCCCTTATTTAGTACTTTATCACAGGATGTGGTGCTTACAGTTGAGTATTTCTGTCCTTCCTATATCCTAATATTACAATTTGGGGTGTTACCCACCCTTCATCCTTTTTGGACAGATATACTCACTGATTATCCATTTTTGGATTTGTTTAGTAACAGGTATTCAGTGGAATTTGTTGCTCAATGATAAACTCTTTTCCTCTCTTTTCCTCCCTTTCTACTTTTTCAATTCTCTTGTGACTAATATTTATTATATTATTTTGGATCAACACCACTTAGCCCTTGTTTGCCTGCAAATTAGGTCTCCCTTGTCACTCTCATTTTTGAGGCTGACTCATTATTTATTTTTGGTTCTGCCTATTATTATTTTTTATAATGGCCAACTATTGTGGGAATGCCTTCGATGGCTTAATGGACCATATTCATAAATCACAAAACACCTTAGGTGGAGGCCTATCCATGGAACGTTTTTTCTCGAGACTGCAACGCATGCTCGAGAAGAAATCAAGATTATTTTGGAATAAATGGTACTTTTTGAAATACACTGAAGAGAACATTTCTCCCTGGGGTCTGAGAATTCAGATCTTTCCTACCATCACCCAGTTGGAGCCAGAATTTAAACTTGAATGGGAGGAGAATTTGCAGAGTTGCTCCAAAAAGATGATGGAGCTCCTATGCAAACATTATGCTGCCGAGCTATCTCTTATAGATGGGGAAATTGAGAAGCTATACCATGACAATTCAGCAATTGTCACAGATGGCCTCTTTTCCACACGTGAAAATGAACTCAAAACGAATTTGGAGACTTATGTAACAGAAGTTCTAAAAACAAAAGAAAAAAAATATATTAGAGACAAACTAGCGTATGACAATAAGCAAGCATACAATTGGTCACCAAATAACTACAGAAGGAAAAAACGCAATAATCAAAAACGTCAAACTAAACAGGCAAATAGTGAACCCAGTGACTCTGACTCATCTGTTTCCTCCGTTTCTTCACTACAGGCACAAGAATTCACTCGGCTCACGAGAACTCAGGATTCATCGAATTCTAAACACTCTAGAGAAAATGCACCTACGGGTACAGTGAGACGCACACCCAACCTTAAGACACCCATGGTCACCCGAGCGGGTGCCAATAAAAGTTCACTCACCAGCGCACCGATACACTCTGAACCCCTTCCCAATATTTGCACTACTACTTGCGCACCAACCACCGGTTCTTGCACTTCGGTAAGTAATTGTAACACTTTTCCTTTGCAACAGGATTTTCGTCCAGCCCCGATCTTCACACAGACGTTGTCGGATCCCAAAAGAACCATGAGTTCGGATTTGGGGAATCCCAAACCCCAGAAAGCCAACTCGAGGTGATCAATATCTCCTCCTGCCCTCTGTCGGCAGAAGAAATTTCCGTATTACAATTGGGTCTTACCTTTTGCCCTACGCGAAAGGTGGACCCTTTCGAATTGATAAAAGATCTTAATCTTTTCTCGAGGAAACTTATGTTTAAAATTCTCTACGATAGACCTTCTCCATCTGTCCAGAGTTCTTCCCTGGACAACCCCCTCTGGAAAGATATGTCCATTAATGATATTAAGGCTATGGAGGACCTAATGGAGCTGTGGGAGGAGGGGGGGATCAATGAAACAGACCTGTTCGAGGCTCTTGCCCTCGAAACGGCTGGTGATCCCCCACCTCCCCCCCCACCCCCATTGGTCCATCCTCATGTTTTGAGCACTGTCAAACCCCGTAATTATAAACCCAAATCTTCTAAGTTTCCTGCCTTGCAAGGCAATCCCAACGTATGGGCTTTCACTAACCAAGTCACTAAAGAGATTATGAATACCAAATGGAAAAACATCTCCCAAACCAATTTAACTCCCTCGCAAATTAATGCTTTGAAATCCCTACAATTAAATCAAAACATTATTATTAAGCCTGCTGATAAGGGTGGCAACCTAGTGGTGATGGACAGGGACCAATACAGGTTCATGGTGTTGGCCATTGTCCAGAACCATGAGTGGTACCGGAAAGTATCATCAACCCATGTTGCTTTAACCAATAATCGTTACCAACACCTAATTGGCTCGGCCTATCACAGTGGTCTTATCAACAAGTCCACCTGGGAGTTTCTAAATGTTACTTCTCCGAGAATACCCACAATGTATGCTCTCCCTAAAATTCATAAGAGTCAGACTAAACCCCCTGGTCGTCCAATTATCTCGGGCAATGGTAGTCTTACCGAAACAGCCAGCCAATTGATTGATGACTTCCTGAGGCCCCACGTCGAGAGTTTGGTGTCCTATCTTCAGGACACCAATGACCTGCTACGCGCCCTCGATGGGGTCTCCCTTCCCGGGGGTGCGTGGCTGGTAGCCCTCGACGTGGAGGCCTTATACAATTCTATTCCCCACCAACAGGGGGTGGAGGTTGTCAAAGATTTTCTTCTTCAAAATCATGAGATATCCTCTCAGTACAATGAATTCATTTTGAAGTTGTTGTTGTTTGTTCTCTCCAATAACATCTTCCTGTTTGACGGATCCCACTACCTCCAGATACAGGGGGTGGCTATGGGGACCAAATGTGCCCCCTCCTACGCCAACCTGTATCTGGGGGGGGTGGGAACGGGAGTTGTTTTCCAGAGACGACATGCAGCAATATATGGAACAAATCCCCCTATGGAGGAGATTTATTGACGACATTTTCTTTATATGGGTGGGTCCTAAAGATCTTCTTCTGTCTTTTTTGGAAAGCCTAAAAATTAATAGATTTAATCTCAAATTCACTGTTGAATTTAGTCAATCCAGTTTGACCTTTTTGGATACTCAAATTATAGTTAAATCTGATGGTAACATCAGAACAACTTTATACCGGAAACCCTCTGCGAGCAATTCTCTATTGCACGCCACCAGCTCCCACCCAGTTCCTCTTATCACGAGCGTGCCCTACGGGCAATATTTACGAGCAAAACGCAATTGTAGTGATGAGCCTGACTTCGAAAGGGAAGCTAAATGTTTACGCTCACGCTTCCTCAACCGAGGGTATAGCAAAAAATGCCTTAAAAAAGCATACCTCAGAGCCAAAAACCAAAATAGAGCCTCTCTCTTGCATAACACCAGCTGTAAAAAAGCCAACCCGGGTGTCAGGCTCATCACTACTTACTCTAATCAACATCAACAAACACGTGATATCCTTAAAAAGTACTGGTATTTATTAATGGGAGACGAAAAGGTGGCTAAACATCTAAATCCATATCCGGAGATTACTTTCAGACGTTGTCGATCCCTGAGAGATTCACTTGTACATAGCCACTATGAAAGCCAAAGTGCAAAAATCAAAGAAACTGACAGGGGAAGTAGACCCTGCCATCAATGTTCATACTGTAGATATATTCTAGCCACTCGTAGTCTCTTGTTGCCTAACGGCCACCTGTTCAAACCAAGATTTGCAGTAACATGTCAATCCATCGGTATAGTATACATCATGCTATGCGAATGTAAGATGTTTTACATCGGAAAGACTAAGAGACCCTTTTTTTGCCGTATTAGGGATCATGTTTCCCTTATACAGAAAAAAAGAATGGAAACTCCCATCAGTCGCCATGTTGGCCTGCAGCACAACTTTGACGCTAACTGTTTACATTTTTTTGCCTTGGAACATATTCCTCCGGGTGTAAGAGGGGGAGACTATGATAAGCTCCTCCTCCAAAAGGAGGCACGCTGGATACACGAGTTGTCAGCTCTCCAGCATCCAGGCATGAACGATGCGTTCAGCTTTAAGCCATTCCTTTGAAAACTGGGGCATCTCCAGTTTAGATATGACTTTGTTCTCCCCTGTCCCTTCCCTCCTTCTTTCCCCCTTCCCCCCCCCCTCCCTTTTTTCCATTCTTTGGCTTTCAAAAGATTTTTGGTTTTCCAAATATAATACAATAGTGTAATCTAATACTAAAAGATATCTCCTAAAAAAAAATTTTTGATGTTGTTTCTCCATTGTTCTTTCTTTTTCCTTGCCTTTAAAAGGTCACTAATCACATTTAATATTTTCAATGCTGTACTAATGTGACGTCACATATATACATAATTCATGTTAAAATATTAACTGTATTCTGTATTCTCAATGCTGTACTGATTTGGCGTCACATATCTATATAAGCTATGTTAAAATATTTAATAATAACCTAGATTATGACCATATACATTTTTGTATGTTACACTTGATATCATTGAACCTTCACTGACTTATTCTGTGCTATACTCTGCCAGGCTGTTGTTGCAAACATCAATTAAGGTTTTCTAACAAAAACTTCGTTTGTTTCTTTTTATGATTGGCAACAATATCCCAGGAATATTCTCATGTTGGGTTGATCTCTGTCAATTTAGACCACACGGACGCCCGGGGCACCCACTATTGGAGATGTAGAGCCAATCGTCCCCAGAGTGGTGGCCCCCCTTTTTTTGATCCTGGTTGCTGCATTAAATGGGGTGTTTAAATACGTATAAAGTGATACATATGAGCCTGTATTTTCATTTATTGGTTGCTAGATAGGCGGAATGCTTTAAGTCTAGTTCCAATACTTTATACCTTTTCTTTTCCCATTACCAACATGGCCGGATATCTCACGGGCTCAATGAATCCATAGACATGCGCACTACGCTCTTGGCACGCTACGGACGTCAGAATGACGCCGCCGCGTTCCTCCTCCCCCAGGGCATGACGCAGCCAGCCTCAATAAGCGTCCGCATCACGGCGGCGAAATCAGACGCCGCCGTGGTGGGGGTACATAAAGGCGGTCACACACCGCCCACAGCTCTGTTACCGGCGCCATTCAATGGAGGCAGCATGAGACTCTCCTTAATCTGCATGCCGGACTACTGCCCACAAAGTAAGTTCTCCCTCTACAGCATTACTGTCAGTTGGCAGTGAGCTGCACTTGTGGAACTTTTATGGTCCTTTATACTATATCTCTTCTCTATTTGGAAAATATCGCGATTGGTTATCGTTTCTGTAGTCACCATTGATTGGTTTGACGAAACTACGGTATTTAGCCATATTTATTCAACACATATACCGTGATACTTTTATGCTTCAGGTAAATACTCCTAATTGGCTCTACCCTATAAGTACACTTTAAAACCAAACAGGGATGTTTTGAGTCTGATCTCCTCATTCCCAGACATCCCCCCCATTCCCTTTCCCTTACTAATTCTATCTTGTTGTTTTTTAAAGGGCCAGCATATAACTTTGTGTTCCCCTGTGGTCACACTATGGCAGCGACGTCCCTACATATATGATAGAACCTCCCGGTTCAAAATCAGCACTATTTTGCCTCTCTATTGAAACATTTATGTCGCCACTCCATTGAAACATTTATGTCGCATTGATGCATTACAGCCTGGTAAGATATACAAATTATGATTTTTCATATATAGTTGGTGGAACTGTCTGTTCTCCAAACTTCTACTTATATATATGCATTTATATGCTCTGTATCAATCTGTTTTCTGATAAGCTGGTTCATTCATCCATTGGATGTATTTTCAATATGTTTGTATACATGTATTGATTCATTGTCTATTCTCCCATCATTATAGAGTCCACTACAATCATAGCCTTTAAACTCCTGAAGAAGCTCGTATTAGAGCGAAACATGTCGAGCGGCAGATTGTCATGGCACCTTTAAGTAGTTGCTTTATGTTGCATTGTCCAATGTGAACAATTTTGGGTGATATTCACTAATGTTATATTGTTCTTAAAAGCATGTCCCATTTTCTATGAGAGACATAAATTATTTTAACTCTAACTCAATAAAATTTTCATTTTTTTTAATATGATTGTACAGAATTTTTTGACTATTTTTTTACCTTAAAAGTCCTTTTTCCCCATCCTTCTGGGCAATTTAGCCCTTATCCCTTATTTAGTACTTTATCACAGGATGTGGTGCTTACAGTTGAGTATTTCTGTCCTTCCTATATCCTAACCTGTAGCTTTAGCTGAACACTGTGAGGAAGACGCACTACACTAACTTGTAGCTTTAGATGAACACTGTTCAGCTTACGCACTACACTAACTTGTAGCTTTAGATGAACACTGTTCAGAGGACGCACTACACTAATTTGTAGCTTTAGCTGAACACTGTGCAGAGGTCGCACTACACTAACTTGTAGTTTTAGCTGAACACTGTTCAGAGCACGCATTACACTAACTTGTAGCTTTAGCTGAACGCTGTGCAGAGGTTGCACTAAAGTAACTTGTAGCTTTAGCTGAACACTGTGCAGAGGTCGCACTACACTAACTTGTAGCTTTAGATGAACACTGTTCAGAGGACGCACTACACTAACTTGTAGCTTTAGCTATACACTGTGCAGAGGTCACACTAATCTAACCTGTAGCTTTAGCTGAACACTGTGAGGAGGACGCACTACACTAACTTGTAGCTTTAGCTGAACACTGTGCAGAGGTCGCACTACACTAACTTGTAGTTTTAGCTGAACACTGTGCAGAGGTCACACTAAACTAACCTGTAGCTTTAGCTGAACACTGTGAGGAGGACGCACTACACTAACTGTAAATAGTCTAGCTTCCGGACTGTGGTACTAATAGGATCAAAAGAACACCAGCAATTTTCTTCAGGTAGCTGTAAATACTGTAACAAGACAAGCCTGCCTATCAGTAGGAAGATAACAGGAACAGATCTAGCTAAACTGAATACAGTGTATGTATATACTCAAATGAAATGATACTGTCTCTCTCTCTCTATCTCTCCGCACGCCAGAACACACTACACAGGGCCGCTGTGCAGGTGGCCTTATATAGTGTGGGGCGTGATCTAAACCCCCTGAGCCATAATTGACCAAAGCCACCCTGGCTTTGGCCAATTACAGCTCTCTCTACTGACAGCGCTATGATTGGCCAAGCATGCGGGACATAGTGCATGCTTGGCCAATCATCAGCCAGTAATGCACTGCTATGCCGCAGTGAATTATGGGCTGTGACGCGCCACACAAATTTGGCACGAACGGCCCATATCGTTCGCAATTCGTCGAACGGTTGAACAGTCGATGTTCGAGTCGAACATGGGTTCGACTCGAACACGAAGCTCATCCCTAATGGTGACCCCACAATAGGGATAAAACTTTTTTACAGAAGGGAATTTAACAAGACACATGGCCACGCATTAAAATTAGAAGAAAAGAGGTTTAACCTTAAACTGTGTAGAGGGTTCTTTACTGTAATGCCCCGTACACACGGTCGGACTTTCTGACGGAAAATGTGCGATCGGAGTGCGTTGTCGGAAATTCCGACCATGTGTGGGCTCCATCAAACTTTTTCCATCTAATTTTCCAACACACAAAGTTTGAGAGCGGGATATAAAATTTTCCGACAACAAAATCCGATTGCGTCAATTCGGACCATGTGTGGCCAATTCCAACGCACAAAGTGCAACACATGCTCAGAAGAAATTCCGAGACGGAACTGCTCGGTCTGGTAAAATTAGGGTTCGGAATGGATATAGCACTTTCGTCAGGCTGCAATGTTTGAACTTGTTTAATGCAGCGCACTCTCTTCTTCTTTATAATGCTAGAAGAATGAAGTAGTTTTGCTGCTCATATTCACACAGACTTCTCACAAACTTATTTCTTTATTATTTAGCATGATTTCATCAATATATTTTGATTTCTCACACCTGACAAAAAAGATATATATATATTTTTTTTTTTGGTTTGTATTTTTTTCAAGCCTGATCTTATATATATATATTTTTTTTACTCCAGAATAGTTTTGGGTGTGTTTTGCGTGTCAAGTTACCACAACACGATTATTATCTTGTATTATTTAATCTCAAGTAGATTGTTTGGTGTTGGTGTCCCTTGTTAATTTCACATTGTATTTTTGAAATGTACCTGCCTCCTCACAAACAAGCTGTCCTTTTTGAAGGAAAACACATACGTGAGTATAATTGAAACAAAAAATCCTTTATTAAGGGCTCAGATCCAAACAAAGAGCGAGGCAATGCTGGATAAACAGCAGAAATTGGCGAAACCTTTGGCCCCCAGGGCACACATCAATTATTTTACTTCAAAATTGGTGGCCTGCGGAGTCCTTATCTAAGGGACCTCAATCTGGTCCAGAAGTCCAAGAGAATCACGAACAGCAGCAGATGACATGTATGTTCCCAGGCTGTGGTCATACAAGAGGCTGCATCTTTTGCCAGACCAGACTGAACCCAGGTCATCACTCTCTGGTCTTCCTTAGACGCTTCTTTCCACACTGTGGCTCTGGTGTTGGAGTTGTGGCAGGAGGAGGAGTAGGACCTGGAGGAGGAGGAGGAGGACCTGGAGGAGGACCATGGGTGAGCTGACAAATGTGGCTTTCATATGTGAGTTGGCCCCTCAACCCCTTATTTAGAGCTTCCAATATTACAAATTCGCATAAGAGGCATTGGCCCTCCCCCATTTGCATCATTTTGCATGCAGTTAGCTCAGCAAAATCCTCTTCCACACTGTGGGGTGTTCCGAGGGCCTCAGTAGTCTTCCAAAATAGGCCAATTGCAGCTACAGGTTACTCCTCTTCCTGCCACTTTGTCTTTGAAGGCGGAGGGGAGGGACCTGGGTATTGGGCAGCCTGCTTGGCCCGGCCACCTCCTGGCTGAGACTTCCCTGTGTATGAAAAAGGGACATGGTTTTAGTTTTTGCTTCATCAATCACAATCATAAATTAGTACTCCAAACTAACATCTAGTTAACATCATTGATTGGACAACCAGAAATATTTACAAGAATGCTATACCTGGCTCAAGCTTGGCTCCTCCACATGTTGCTGCCTGGAAGGCCCAGGTTGGGCGTCAGAAGCCTCAGCTGGGGGGGAAGGAAGCATGGAAGGAAGACTGGAGAGTGCTGGCCTGGGTTCAGTCTGACCTGACAGAAAATGCAGCCTGCCATAATACCACAGCCTGGGGACATAAATGTCATCTTCTGCTGCTGATCTCTGGGAATCCTGGACCTTCTTGTGCTCCCTTAGATAAGTGCTCCTCATGCCACCAATTAGGCCCTTTAAATAGGGGATGTCTGCCGTGGGGATCACCGGCTTCACAAATTGCAGCAAATTATCCAGTGCTGCCTTCCTCTTTGTTTGGTTCTTATAATCAGGGTGGTTTACCTGCCACAGACAGGGCAGCTCCCTGAACATATTTATGAATATGCAGATAAAATCCTGATTCTTCAGGATATCCATTTTCACTGCAAGACACAACACAAGACAAACCCTAATGTCAGCCTAAAGTCTTCTAAACTTGTGCAACTACAGGCCTCAATCTAGAAGCAGTATAGGCCCAATTTTAAATCTTACCTTCGTTATCATGATCGGCGCCTCTGATATTCCTTCCTCCACTCACAGATCGTACGTACTACGCACGCGTGTTGCGCTTTATATACACTGCGCATGCGTGAAACTCCGCCCGCCCCTGACGTTCTTTCTAGTCTATTCTGCGCCCCTTCTCGTTTGGCGCAGTGGGGGAAGAGCACATGGCGGAGACAGAGCAGGTGTCTGATAATTACACCAATGAGGAGGAGGAAAGCCCACATTCAGAGAAGTCCAGATCCCGGAGGAGACGATTTAAGGCAACAAATATGTTCTTTGGGGAGATGTTGGAGATTTTCGACATCCTGAAGAGGGCCGACTATGACGGGAAGTATGGACCTTACCCAAACCCCAATGTCAGAAAGACCAAAATCATGGCGAAAGTAGTCAAGAGTCTGCACCGGAATTTTGGGGTACGGCGATCCAAGGATCAACTGAAGAAGTGGTGGTCGGACCTCAAATTAAGGGAGCACGATCAGTATAGAAGGATCAGGAGAGTGCTGCAAAAAAGTAAGTAGTTGCCCTGTGTTACTATTCGTGATTTTTATTACGTTCGTGCTGCTCCATGTGCTTTTCTTAACTGTTGTACAGTTTAAAATGGCAACTTTCGGGGCGTGGCCTGGACCGGCATGGCGTAGGAAGCTAGAAACGAGAGCTCCGCTTACCCACTATCCGTTCTTTGAGATCCTCGAGGTACTATCGCTGAACTAACACCCACGAGAGGAAGCCCTGTCTCTCCTGATCCACAGGGAACATGTCGCCGCCGAAACAAAAATCAGACCCGGCTGCAAAGCTGGCCAAATACAGGAACTTGGACAAGGAAGTTGGAGGAGAAAATGGCGCCGGCTCCTCTCCCCATGCTGAATCAGCGGCGGAAGACACGGCGCGAGTGCTGGAGGCAATTTCGGATTGCAAGAGCACATTAACGAGCAAGATTGAGGAAGTTAAGGTGGATGTCTCATTAATACGCCAAGATCTGCAGAAATTGAGAGACAGAGTGACCGAGACGGAAGCCCGCATCAATCGCGTGGAGGACGAAATACCGCCCTTACAGGTACACACCGAACGACTGCAGCACCAACTCAACATGGTGCTGGTTAAGCAGGACGACATGGAAAATCGCCTGCGAAGGTGCAATCTGCGGTTCGTAGGCCTGCCTGAGGGATCAGAGGGTTCCGACCCCCCCTTATTCCTAGAGAAACTGCTGATAGACACATTCGGAAGAGCTGAATTCTCCACATCCTTTGTGGTTGAAAGGGCGCACAGGCTGGCGGCTAAACCTCCCCCCCAGGGCGCCCCGCCAAGGACATTCATCGCTAAGATGCTTAATTTCCGTGATCGAGACGCCATACTACGACTCACAAGAACAAAGGGTAACATACCCTTCCAAAACGTGGAGATTAAAGTGTTCCCGGATTTCTCGGCGGAGGTCCAGAAGAAGAGGGCCCTGTTCACAGAAGCGAAACGCCAGCTACGAATCCGCCATTACTCTTATGCAATGCTTTTCCCAGCGAGGCTGCGGGTGGTTGGAGAGGACAGGGCTCACTTCTTTGACACGCCTGAGGCCGTTCTCACCTGGCTCGAAAACAAAGAAGCTCCGCGCCGTGATCCCGCCTGAAACATCTGCCTGATGTCCAGCAAAGAAGAGAAAAGGCCCCACAATATCTACACATCTCCCTGAAACCTGCAAACTCTCCATCTTGCAAGTGCTCTTGCAAGGTGAACTCTCCGTTGTAACATTCATGTGTCTGGACCAACTACAACTGCACTTCCTCTGTGGAAGGACTACCCGCTCCTTGACACCTGTGGACGTGGACATGATGATCCTTCTGACAACATACGGACACTGCTGCCACAACAACAATCCACAGGACTTGTGTGAGTATCCTCTTAAAAGGACTTATTCAGAAACTCGCCAGAAACACAGCTAGTACCACTCACTAGTTTCACAGTCAGTGGCAGGCGGTCACTCGGTAAGACACTTGCAATGGGGAATATGGAACTGTCCCCCGTTTCAGTGCACTGGCTCCTGATGCTCCTGCTTGTTTCGCAGCGAAGTATCGCCCCCCTAGCCACGGATGACCGGTTGGATCCCGCGTGTTCTTATTTTTTGTTTTCTTTCAGTAACAGTGGCCCTAGGGCACAAGCAAAGTTTCCCTGGTACGCCCGGCACAGGCAAACTGCATGTATATATAAATGGATGCATTGCTTACCCGGGCACGCCAGTGCGTTAACGCAGCATGTTCCAAGCTGCTATGTTGGTGTTAATGTTTGGTTTAAAAATGTCAAATTGAAAGATAATAATTTGTGGTGTTCACCTCTCTTTATACTGTTCGTGTACCCCAAGCGACACATTAACAGCTCTCATATCATACTAGATTGTTATATTCTTTTACGCATCCCTATATATTTTAAGGAGAGGGAGGGAAGGGGATGTGAAATATCTGTTACATATGGGAATGACGATAACGTCTCTGTAAACGTATATATGGCATGCAAACATAAAGAACCAAACCATGTTGGAGATTAAATGTTTGACCTGGAATGTGAGAGGTCTCAGGGCCAAACCCAAACGCAATGCAGTATTGGCGTATCTCAAGTCCCAACATGTAGATATTGCAGTACTTGTTGAGACTCACATCACAGGGCAACTCCAAACGACACTTAAGAAACCCTGGGTGGGGTGGCTATACCAGGCCCCATATTCCACTAACTCCAGAGGTGTAGCTGTACTTGTGGCCAAAACAGTACAATTCGTACTTCTTGCTCTCAAATCCGATCCACAGGGTAGATTTTTATTTTTGCATGCCAAGGTGAATGGACTGGAAATGTTAATCATGGCATTTTATATACCACCACCCTTCCAACTAAATGTCATACATGAGGGGATAATGTACATGTCACAACTCCCTACGGTTCCGGTGATATGGCTGGGCGATTTCAATAATGTAATGAATAGGGAGCTGGACCGTATGTCAATGGCGCCTCAAGATGCTGTTGCCCAGCCATGCACTAGATTTAGCAAGATGATTACAGACCTGGCCCTCATAGACACCTGGAGACACTGTAACCCATCAGGGAAGGCATACTCCTGCTTTTCCACATCACACAACACCATGTCACGTATTGACCTCATATTTATCTCAAGTACTCTCATATCCCTATTTGACAAAGTAGGATTTAACCCACGTATCCTATCCGATCATGCCCCATATTGGATTATGCTTAAGATTGACGCCCCCCCTCGGACATACAGCTGGAAGCTAAATCCGTTTTGGCTGACGGTTGTCCCTGACCTGGAGGATGCGGCCAGTGAATGGGAGTTCTTCTTCCATACAAACAAGGACACGGCACCCCCCGAGACTATATGGGACACTTTTAAAACCCATGCCCGAATGATATTATCACAACGCATAGCCAGGTACCGCAAAACCTCTTCCCAGATTCTCACACAAGCAGAACACTCCCTGGCAGAAGCAGAAAAAAACTTCACAAACGACCCCTCCGCACTAACAGCAGACCAATTAAAATTACAGGCAAGAATAGTGAACAATCTATACTTTGAAAAGGCTGATAGGAAAATCTTTTATAACAAACAAAGACATTATGAGTGTGGGGAGCGAGCGGGGCGACTCTTGGCATACCTAGCACATCTGGACCACAGACCTCCCACGGTGGTGACACTTCGGTCTGCGGCCGGTGGGATGTTGACAGATCCTGATGACGTGGCCAGGGAATTCCGTGACTTTTATGCATCCCTATATTCTTCCAATGTAGACACCTCTGTAGAGGCAACAAAGACTGCTATCCAACATAGATCTCCCCCACCTTACACAACTTCAAATAGATCAACTAGAGGCTCCCATTACCGAAAGCGAAGTCACCAGGGCTATTTCATCGCTTAATACCTCAAAGGCACCCGGGTCTGACGGGTTGCCCTTGGAATTCTATAAAACATATAGCGAGTCACTGACCCCAAAACTCTGCGAATTATTTTCCAGTATATTTAAATCTGAAACCCTTCCCCCGTCTATGCGCGAAGCCAATATAGTGCTGATACCCAAACCAGGAAAAAACCCAGAACTCCCAGAGTCATACCGCCCGATTTCTCTCCTTCAACTAGATATAAAAATCTTGGCCAAGATCCTGGCGCTCCGCTTAAACACAGTGATCCTCTCGCTAATCCATCCGGACCAAACCGGTTTCATGCCAGCAAAAAACACGGCATACAATTTACGCAGACTCTACATGAACGTCCAAGCTGAGCACGACGCCTTCCGTTGAATGGACGTATTTGTGGGAATGCCTCACAAAATTTGGGTTCGGACCCCGCTTTAATAAATGGATCCGATTACTATATCAGAGCCCCTGCGCCAGGATCTTGGTCAACGGAAAGATCTCGGAATCGTTCCCTCTTTCGAGAGGCACTCGGCAGGGATGTCCGCTTTCTCCCCTATTGTATGCCCTGGCGGTAGAGCCTCTCGCTGCATCCCTTAGAGCACACCCAGGTGTGGTGGGACTCACTCGCGGTACCCTGGTGGAGAAAATAAGCTTATACGCTGACGACATGCTATTATACCTTGCAGATTCAGGCACGTCTTTACAATTGGCCCTAGAAACCATTCAAACCTTCGGCAATTACTCAGGGCTGAAAATTAACTGGGACAAGTCCCAGATCCTCCCCATAGATGTTAGTGCACCTACCAGAGAACAGTCCAGCTCCCCACTTCTCAGAGTCAGCATGATGACTTACCTGGGGATAGTGATAACCCGATCACCAGAAGAATACGTACGCCTCAATTTAGAACCCCTAATAGCAGTACTAAAACGCAAAACACAGATATGGGCTAAACTACCCCTAGGGGTGATGGGTCGTGTTAACCTAATTAAAATGGTCCTTCTTCCTAAATTCTTATATATACTATGGCACGCCCCGATCTACTTACCCCTGCGAATATTTAAATCCATTGAAGCTATTCTTAATTCATTTGTATGGGGATCAGGCCGTCATAAACTATCCTGGCAAACGTTGAAAAACCCGACAGAACTGGGGGGTGCGGCTCTACCGGACTTCAACCTCTATTACCTGGCGGCGCAAATGTCCCAATTTTTCCACCTAGATAAACATGATAAACATCGTTGCCTATCCTTGATCTGTGCTCCACAGGGACCCCGAACTACACATCCCTTTCAAACTCTTTTTTTAGGCCCCAACAAAATGGATAACAAAAAAGGAATGCTATACCATTATCGCAGGGTGTGGGAAGTAGTAAAACACAAACTCAAATTGCCGCCCACACACTCCCACACGCCATTATGGGATAATCCTGAACTGGGAGAACTCCACAAAGTACCGAACCCAGAATTATGGCTTCAATACGGCATTGGATTTATGTCAGATGTCTACCAGGACAATGCTTTACAATCCTTCCAATGCCTTAAAACAAAATTTGACCTACCAAACAGTATGTTCTTCCGTTATCTCCAGCTCCGTCACGCCCTCCAAGCCCAGTTTGGTAGGCCCCCCCCTGAGGTGGAACGCGCAGATGTCTTGCATATTATATTGGGCACCGAGCATCGCAAGCTCATTTCAGAATTCTATAATTTGCTGCTAAGACCCATTGCGGTCTCCATTGCATACGGGTTAAAAGATATATGGTCGGGGGACGTGGGGGAGCTGGAGGACGACGAATGGGAAGATGCCCTGGAGACTTGTAAAAAGGTCTCCACCAGGCTGTCGGACCGCCTTACACATCTATATATCCTTCATAGGGCGTATTTGACACCCCGTCGTATAGCCAAATACAAACCAACTCAAAACCCCAATTGCCCCCACTGTGACAGCCCATCCAGCACGTTCTTTCATCCTCTGTGGCAATGCCCAGCGATACAAGAATACTGGTCCCAGATAGTTAAATTCATCCACGATGAAATGGGATCCCCACTCACATTATGCCCCAAACAATGCCTATTAGGTATATTCCCAGACCCAGACTCGGACAAATACCACAAAATATTCCTTCAAGAAGTACTCTTTACAGCTAGATTACTAATAGCCAGAAAATGGCTACAAGCTGCCCCCCCCACGTGTCAAGAGTGGATATCCAACATTAACAAGGTCCTCCCTTATAAAAAAGAAATATATGCCCACAGGGGATGCCCAGCCAAATACGGCAAAATATGGGATACTTGGCTTGAAAGCGCCTCTACATGCAACACAACCGCAGAATAACTTATTTTACAATGAAATCTCCAGCTGAAGTAATAAAGTGTGGACCTACTTGCCATGTGTTCTGGATCTGATACAGCATACCAATAACTGATACATGTTTGGTAAATCTTTTACATGTTTATTTTCTTTCACCTGCCTGTATGTTAAATGAAGAGACTATTCTCATATGTGACCTGCATAACACTCTTCTGTATCATGGATGACTATAACCTGTATGTACAACTACTCTTCTTGATCTTTCAATAAAAACACCACGTTAAATTGAAAAAATGGCAACTTTCATGTTCATGGGCACATTATTCATTTGTTCGGCCTAGAAAATACCATGTTTTGTTCAGATGCAGTTCTAAACATTTTTTCAGGCATACTTCTGTTAAATAAATGTTGGTGTCTAGATGGGTTTGTAACTAGAATGTAATGCAAACTAGATTCTGTGTAAGGAGAGGACACTCAGCAGCTGTTTACACATCTGGACGCTCGAGCACTAGTGTGGGACACAAGAACACCCTTTTTATTAGGGGGTCCCACACAGGTGCTCCAGTGTATACTATAGGGGTGTCTCCATTTGTGAAGCTTGTACAAAACAGGTAAGTATTCTAGCTTGACAAAGTGACAAAAATATTTCTTCATCTTGGAACGCTGCTAAAATAGACAATTGTACCCCACTTCCAAGCAAAGTTCCTATTTCTGCCATCAAATATCTGTGTGCTAAGTATACCTATTTTTTTTTAACATAGGGGAGAAAATACTTGGAGGACACCACTCATCCGAGGAGACCACAGACTCCCCACCTCATGAGGAAGTGGAAATCCACCAAAGACAAGCAGACGAGGAGGAGGGAGACGTGGTGGAAATAGTAACAACAACAGGTGAGTGTCTGCAACCACAGGCTCAGGTAAGAGATGGATGGTGGCATATTTATAATACATGGTGTGCTTTTTTTAAAATATTTTTAGGTGATCGTGATGTTGTGGATCCAGGTCATTTCACCAGTAAAAGTGCACAGATCCTGATCGGGGAGATCATGGGGTGTAATAGGGACTTGGAAAACAGCCAGAAAAACATCAATGATGTTCAAAACAAAATGAAGAACATCATTGATGTTTTAGGGAGAGTTTAAAACACCTCCAAATCCCTTACTTTTTTTGGATTTTTGAATCTAAAAATTTTTCACATTTTTTGACATATTCGAGAAAAGCCAAATTTTGAAGATGCAGACAGTGTGTCAACATGTGCTATCTGCCATCACGGGAGATCAATGTAGGCGTTTTGGGGGTGCAACCCCTTCCTCAATAATAAAGTAGCTGAGAGGAAGGGGTTGCACCCCCAAAACGCGCCCCTTGATCCCCCGTGATGGCAGATAGCACATGCTGACATTCAGCAATTTGTGTGCATCTTCAAAATTTGGCTTTTCCAGGGGTGACTTCACCCCATCTGAATGCAATATCAAACACAGTTTATAAATACTCATGTCTGATATTGTCTTCAATTTCTACAAAAGTTGATCTTTGTAAGTTCCAGATTTGTGTATTTCTTGTTGCTTTTAAACATGCCTGTTTTACCTTAAATGGACATTTCTACTTTTATTAATGTGACCCAAAAAATTGTTATACAACAAACATGTTGGTTTGTTTTAAAAACCTTTTATAAATGCACATGTGATTGTGCTGGTATTAAAAAGATTGATAATCAAGAATGTGTGGATTATTGTTTCAATGCTCTCAAACTTTTGTTGTGGTAAAATTGGTGTTTTCTGTGACAATGGGAGTTATTTCCTAAGGGCAAATCCACTTTGGACTACAAGTGCAGTTACACTACAGTCTCAAGTGCACTTGTAGTGCAAAGTGTCTTTGCCTTTAGTAAATAACACCCAACAGTGCTTTCTAATGTTACACAATCACGCCATTTTCAGGACTACCCACATTTCAGTCAGGGTCAGCTAAAAGAAACACAAGCAGTAAATGTCAGCAAATATTTTAGTAGTTAAAATTAGTTTTTTAGTTAAAAAATGCCTCAGCTTCAAGCGCCGTCAGGGTTGGTTCATTTACATGAATTCTGGCCTCAGGCCCCACTGAGGCAGCATAGTTGGCAGAATTTCTCCTTAAAAAGTTGTGGAGAACACAGCAAGCCAGGATGATATGATTGAATTTATACTCTGCCATATGTATGGGTGTAAGAAATAGGCAGAACCGGCTGGCCATGATTCCAAACGTGTTTTAAACCACTCTTCTGGCTCTGGCCAGCCGGTAATTAAAAACCCTCTGGTCCAGGGTGAGGGTCCTCATAGGGAATGGCCACATAAGATGGTCCCCCAGTACAAACGCTTCATCCGCAAAGAAGACGAATGGGAGTCCTTCCACATTGTCTTCTGGAAGTGGGAAGTCCAAGCTGCCATTCTTGAGACGCCTGTAGAACTCCATCTGGGCGATGACTTCACCATCTGACATCCGGCCATTCTTCCCCAGGTCCACATACAGGAACTCATAAGTAGCCGACACCACCGCCAACATCACAATACTATTGAACCCCTTATAGTTGTAATAGTATGACCCCGAGTTGGGTGGTGGGACGATGTGGACGTGTTTCCCATCAATTGCCCCTCCGCAGTTAGGAAAGTCCCACCGCTGGGCAAAGTGGGAGGCCACAGTCTGTCATTCTTGTGGGTTGGAAGGAAACTGTGGAGTCGAACAAGAAAAATAAATTAATCATTTTGCACCTAAACATGGAAAGCAGATTAGACACAAACATTCTTGGCCAACATCAGTATAACATTTATTTTAGGGAGTATTTAAATATAAAGGTATAAGGTCCACCTATCAGATCCCCCCCCCTCTCATGGGCCATTTGTAAAATTTTATGGGGGGAGATGTTTTGGACAGGTAACCCTCTCCACTTCATTGAGAGATGAATGCCTAAATAATGTGTATTACTTTGATCAGCCCCTCCTTACTTTACACTATTGGCAGCCCACTGGACAGGTAAGAAGTGTCATAATACAAAGAGATAAATACACACTGTACACATTTTAGCACATTTTTACATTCTGCTATTACCTATCAAAATAATAATAGGATACAAAAAATTTAAACAGTAACATTTGAAAGTATTCAGGCAGGCCCTTACACTACATGCTTTGGGGAATTCATCCATAAATCTGACCACTAAAGAGGTGGGTACAGTGTGTATAAAATCCAGCATGCATGAGGACAAAGGGGACATTCACAGCATATTACAATCATAGTAATTAGGAAATGAGGAAAGAAATACAATACATTAGCAAACATTAAATACAATAAAATGTGATGTTAAAGGATAAAAATCTTACCTTTAATATACTCCTTCTGCAGGACCTGGATGATGGCAGAACAGGTCTCTGGGATAATGATGTGGGAGGTTCCTGTTGAGAACTTGAGGTCCTGCAAGCTTCTCCCCGTCGCCAAGTACCGCAGGGTGGTGACTAACCTCTACTCCGGAGTGATGGCTTGCCTCATGCAGGTATCCTGCCTGCTGATATAGGGGGTCAGCAAAGCCAACAAACAGTGAAATACGGGGTCCGTCATCCGGAGAAAGTTCCTGAAATCGTCAGGATTATTCTCACGGAGCAAAGGCATATGACAGAACTGGTCACGCTGGAGCAACCAATTCTTGGTCCATGAACTCCTCCCCACCCTGTTCATGGACTGGGCTTGTGTCAAAGTAAGGACCCCAATACCAAGCCCCCGCACAGCACGAACTCTACGAGGAGTACGTATACGCAACATGGCTAGAATATGGTCAGCTGCTCAGAACGAAGTAACAGAACGCACTGAAGAACAGCAAAGCCTGTAAAGAGAGACCTGAAAATCAGTAACGAACGAACACGAACACAATGACAACTCAATTGTACTCGCTGCACGCACTGAGGACCAGATACAAACCCACTAGCACAAACTGAAAAGCAGAAAACGATCTGAAAGCCACGAGTCTGAAAAAGCGCAAATCGTCTCTCACCAAACTTTTACCAACACAAGATTGGCAAAAGGAGCCCAAAGGCTGCCGCGCTTGGTTCTGAACTGCCCTTTTATAGTCTCGTCGTACATGGTGTACGTGACGGCGTTCTTGGCGATTGGAAATTCCGACAACTTTGTGCGACCCTGTGTATGCAAAACAAGTTTGAGCCAGCATCCATCGGAAAAAATCCATGGATTTTGTTGTCGGAATGTCCAATCAATGTCCGATCGTGTGTACAGGGCATAGGAGCGGCAAGGCTGTGGAATTCCCTTCCACACACGGTGGTCTCAGCGGGGAGCATTGATAGTTTCAAAAAACTATTAGATAAGCACCTGAACAACCACAACATACAGGGATATACAATGTAATATGGACATATAATCACACACATAGGTTGGACTTAATGGACTTTTTTCAACCTCACCTACTATGTAACTATGAAATGCCTTTTTACATCACAAATTGAAGCAACCATTCCCTTGCACATCAGTCTCTCACTTCTTTCTGTAAAACCACAACATTCTCATGAGTAATGGTGTCCAGTCATGGGCACCCGACTCTGGAATGAGTTTGCATCTGATCACCTACTAGCATCTCTCTTTTAACAAAGCTAAGCAATTGAAACATTTTCTACATTTTCTGAATGTACTTACAATACAAAAACACAGCATTAAATCCAACACAAACAATCTAGACTAATCCTGTCACTACAATATTTATTCATATCTCTAGTTCACAGATGAACTCTTGCTACCACTCTTTTGGTACCAGGAGTGGTACTAAATATTGTATCACGGCCATATTATAGTTTACATTTTTGTGGTTTAATTCGATATGTGCAAAGAGAGGTCACACAAATACTTATAAGTATAACATTTAATTAAGTAATGACAGATACAGATACTATTGGAAAATATAACAAAAACACTAAGGCCCCTTTCACATTGGGGCGTCAGCGGTAAAGCGCCGCTATTTTTAGCAGAGCTTTACCGTCGTATTTGCGGGGGTATTCAGCCACTAGTGGGTCGCTTTTAACCCCTGCTAGTGGACGAAAAAGGGTTAAAACCACCCGCAAAGTGGTATAGCTGCGCTGCCCTATTGATTTCAATAGGCATGAGCGGTGGAGAAGTGCTATACACACCGCTCCAAAGATGCTGCTAGCAGGACTTTTTTTACCGTCCTGCCAGCACACAGCTCCAGTGTGAAAGCCCTCGGGCTTTCACACTGAAGAGACAGGAGCGGCTCTTTCAGGGCACTTTTCAGGTGCTATTTTAAGCACTGTAACACGTGCAAATTTCCCCAGTGTGAAAGGGGTCTAAAGATGCTGTTTCACCACGGAGTCCCGTCTGCTTGCGTGGCGTAGCAGGTGCTCAGAGACAAATGCATGATAGCAAGCTCTGAAGACTTGACTGCATGTTCCAAGTTATAGCTGTAGTATACACATGTCAAGTTGGTAGGATTTAACCAATCATTAACACATTACCTTCCAAGGAAAATAGCACATTCCTGAAAAGAGATTAATGAGCTGGCTTGTCCATATGGTCAGTTTGAATTGACATTCCTTTGGTATGAGTCAGCTAAAAAACGACAATTCTTATATGTCTTGTATGACCCCTTAACCAGGTGAGAATTCATTATTAGATAGTGTGTGCCGACAATAAAACAGAAATATGAAATAATAATTTTCCCATCACCTCTCCACCCTCTTATGTATATCCTCCCAATATTTCTAAATCCCTAAATCCCTGGAGATTGCCACCATAAATGCATAAACATTTTCAGTTGAGCATCTCCTCTCCAACTATTTGAACTATGTCATGGATTCATATGTGCTAGTTTACAAGTGTTCTATGCCACCTAGAAATAAATTCATAACACAATTGCATTTCTGTGCTTATAGAGGCCATATGGATAACAGTAAAGTAAGTTTAATTTATTACAATGTGGGATTTCTTGAATCATTTCTTTCTTCCATCCTCTGCAAATAGCTAGTTCTTCGAAGGGAATAAGCCAATACTAAAAGTCAATATGTCTGACAAAAGATGGGCATCGGCTAACTTCTCCACACACATTTTTTCCCAGGCAGTCAAAGAATCAATTGGCCGTACCGGGGTTAAAAGAGATTTTAAAAAATATAATAACTGATAGTATCTCCAAAAATCCACTATCCACTATTGATCCAAATTGCTGCTGTAAAGTGGGCAAGTAGGCAAGCTGAGAAAATTACCATCCAAGGCAAGGGTACTGCAATTAGTATTGGCACCCCAGCTCCATTTCCCAAAAATGGAGGCATCCTTTCCTGGAGCAAACAGTGCAGAGCAGTGATATCCTCCCAGTGGAGCAAGGGGTGACACTGGAGAGGCCAAATTCACCAAGTTCTCTGCCTTGTTTTTCTCATCCCAGATCTGCAATGTAGCCATTGTTAAAGGCAAACCCTATTTTTTTAGCTGATTTTCACGGAAATTTTTTACAGATCTATAGTGGACCAAAGCAATTTATATGCCAATCAATTTATTTAAACCCAAATTTGACCCTTGCCAGACAATTTGCATGGAAATGTATCACAGTTTCCGAATTTAAAACTTTTCTGGACCTATTCCTCAACACGAGCCTTACTAAAAAGAATGAGTTGCAGTCATATTGGTCCACAGACCCAATTCATCATATGCCCATGCTCTCAGCTGCCATGGCCAGGACTAGATACGAGCAAATCATGCGGTTTATGCACTTCAGTGACAATGAACTCTGTCATCCTTGGAGTGACCCTGGATATGATTGGCTCCACAAAATTCGACCCCCTCATAAATCACTTAAACCAAAAATTTGCAGCCTTGTATACCACAAGCTGTCTGCATAGATGAGTCCCTGATTACGTTTTCTGGCCGTCTTGCTTTCAATTTCTCCCCAGCAAGCGTGCCAGATATGGGGTCAAAATGTATAAGCTCTGTGACAGGGCAACAGGCTATACATATAGTTTCCGGATTTACGAGGGAAAAGTCACGCGGTGCCCCCTGACTGCCCAGACTACATAGGGAACAGTGGCAAGATTGTTTGGGACTTGGTGTCGTCCTTATTCCGAAAGGGGTACCACTTGTACGTGGACAATTATTACACAAGTGTGACACTTTTTAGACACCTTTTTGAATTAGGGATTAGCACATGTAGCACCGTGCAATCTAATCGCCAGGGCTTCCCCGATGGCTTGTAAATTTCTGAATTAGATGGGGAGAGAGAGCCTGCTTGAGATACACGTATAACAAATTGCTTGCAGTGAGGTGGAAGGACAAATGGAGCGTTTTCATTCTGTCTTCGATTTACGCAGATACGACAGTCCAAACTGCAACAGCCACTGTTGTTGTTAGGAAGTCCCTCTGTGTCCACTACTACAACCTTAAAATGGGGGGTGGATTTCAACCAGATGATGGGGCCGTACTTATTTGACAGTAAGGCCAGATGCTGGTACAAAAAAAGTGTCTGCATATTTATTCCAATTGGCTTTGTTCAACGCTTATGTACTATACAAAGCATCAGGAAAAAGTGGTTCCTTTCTAAAATTCCAGGAAGAGATCATCACAGCCCCTTTTGTATCCAGAAGGTGCTATGGCACAATTTCCTAATCCAGATGCAGTGAGACGGCTGCATGAGAGGCATTTTCCGGATGTCCTTCCTAGTATCCCTGCCCAAAGAGCACTCCAAAAAAGATGTTGTGTCTGTGGCAAACGAAGATATAGGCGTGACACCTGATATTTTTGTCCCTCCTGTCCTGGCCAACCTGGTCTCTGCATCCAGGACTGTTTCAGTCTCTAACACACACTAGTGGATTTTTAATATAGGGTACAGCATGGCACAGTCTAGGGCACACATTCACACAGGGTCTCAAAAGATGTTAGATGACTATCGCATTTTGAGAGACCCTAGCCTGGAACGTTTCAAGTTTTTTTATAGTTTACAAAAAAGTGTAAAAAAAAAAATCTTTGTCATCTCAACTCACCAAAACTTTGCATCTTGATCCCACCCCTGCATGGAACAAAGACCTTCTTTCTCCAGATACAAGAGACTACATACTAGTGGGCTAAAACACCACATGTGCCTTCATCAATATTGAGTATTGACGAGAACAGCAACTCAAAATCATGCATCATGCCTACATTCCCTTCACGTTGTTCAGATCCTCTCCAACCCAGCAACAATGTTCATGGTGCTCCCTTCATAGACTCTCCCTATTCCACAGACTGTGGAGCTGTCCTCTCATCTCTCCCTTCTGGGACCAACTGAAGAACTTTGCTGCTATTGTTATGGGGTACCATCCAAGTAAAGATCCCTTTCCTCTCCTATTTGGCTTCCTGGAAAGCCCCTCTCCTGGCACTGCAAGATTACAACCATTGTTTACACATTGTAATAAATCCTGGCTTTCCAAATGTTTCATGGCCGCAAGGAGGGCTATTCCCTAACAATGGACTTCCGCCACTCCTCCAAAAATCACGGATGTGAAAACAGATCTCAATAGTCTCCTACCCAAGAAAAACTAGACATGGGTCTCTCTCCTTGTAACCTCTCCTCCCGCTTCCACACCAAATGGGACTTCTACATATATAAAATTCTGCCAACTTTAGACACCTTCTCTTCAGGGCCCTCTCTACAGGATTGCGGGATAGATCTGCTTCACAACCTTCCCCAGCAAGCTTGATGCCACACCTCCATCTTCCTACTTACTCATGTTGTCAGATGCAGTTACTTGCACCCTTCCTCCTGGTGTTAAGTATCACCTATTTTGATGTTTTTATCTCTATTTTGAATAAGTGCTTGTTCTCTTCTTCCAAGCTACATGATAGCTCTCCTTTGTAAGTACCACACTCTGGTATTCCCTTACCCTCCCCACCTCCCCCATACCCATCCCCCCTTTTTCCCACTCTCTCTTTGTTAATTAGTAGTACAAAATTCCATTCCTTGGGTTTTTCTCAGTGGATTTCTGTAACCTCTGTACCAATAAAGTATATATTAAAAAAAAAAAAAAAGAATGAAACTATGTAATTGAAGCTTGACAGAAAAAGAGCCCATCACACCCTTCTGGGAGATAAGTGTTTTGCCTCGGACAAGAATGAGAGATTCTTATGTTCAGTCAGGCACGGTGGTACCTTCGAGGAGATGCATCCATTCTTTAAGAGCTAAAATGATAGCTAACAATTCTCTGTCCCCAATTTCATAATTGCACTCTGCAGGAGACAATTTCTTAGAAAAGTAGCCACAAGGATGCCTAGCACTCTCAGAAGTAGGACGTTGAGACAGAAGGACTCCTACTCCAGTCTTAGATGCATCAACCCCAAGAATGAAGGGTAACGTAGGATCAAGATGTGCCAGCACAGGAGCCGAAACAAAGGCAGCCTTGAGATTCTCAAAGGCTTTAATGGAATCTGAAGTCCAATTCTGTTGGTCAGTTATCATCCTTTCTGGTCATTTCAGTCAGGGGTTTGACCAGAGAAGAGAAGTTCTGAATACATTTCCGATAATAATTGGCAAAGTCAAGAAAATGTTGTAGTGGACGTAGACCTACAAGTCGAGGCCACTGTTGAACTGCAGATTAGCGATGAGCTTCAAGTTCAATTCGAACATCAGTTTGACTCAAACATCGGCTGTTCGATCGTTCGAAGATCGAACATTATGAGCTGTTCGCGCCAAATTGAGCGACGTGTCACGGCCCATAATGCACTGCATCATCACAGTGGTTTGCTGGCTGATGATTGGCCAAACATGCACTATGACCCGCATGCTTTGGCCAATCACAGCACCATAAGCAAACAAAGCCATAATTGGCCGAAGGCAGGGTGCCTTTGGCCAATTATGGCTCACGGGATTAAGTACGTGCCCCACACTATATAAGGCCGCCTGCACGTCGGCCTTATGTAGTGTGTTCCGGCATTCAGAGAGAGAGCAAGAGAGAGAGAGTGTCATTTAATTTCATTTAGATAGATTGAGCAGACAGTTGATTCAGTTAGCTCCAGTATATTTAGTGTATATATATATATATATATATATATATATATATACATTCCAGGCTTTGTATATATAAATATATACTGTATCCACTTTAGCTAGATCTCACTGCAGACCGTTCCTGTTGTTCTGTTCCTAATATACTACAGGCAGGCAGTTCATTTAGTTAGCTGCAGTATATTCAGTACTGTATCCTGTGCAGCTAGATCTCACTGCAGACCGTTCCTGTTGTTCTCTTCCTAATATACTACAGGCAGACAGTTCATTCAGTTAGCTGCAGTATATTCAGTACTGTATCCTGTACAGCTAGGTCTCGATGCAGACCGTTCCTGTTGTTCTGTTCCCAATATACTACAGGCAGGCAGTTCATTCAGTTAGCTGCACTATATTCAGTACTGTATCCTGTGGAGCTAGATCTCACTGCAGACCGTTCCTGTTGTTCTCTTCCTAATATACTACAGGCAGGCAGTTCATTCAGTTAGCTGCAGTATATTCAGTACTGTATCCTGTGCAGCTAGATCTCACTGCAGACCGTTCCTGTTGTTGGTTGTTGTCTTCCTAATATACTACAGGCAGGCAGTTCATTTAGTTAGCTTCAGTATATTCAGTACTGTATCCTGTGCAGCTAGATCTCGCTGCAGACCGTTCCTGTTGTTCTGTTCCTAATATACAACAGGCAAGCAGTTCATTCAGTTAGCTGCAGTATATTCAGTACTGCATCCTGTGCAGCTAGATCTCACTGCAGACCGTTCCTGTTGTTCTCTTCCTAATATACTACAGGCAGGCAGTTCCTTCAGTTAGCTGCAGTATATTCAGTACTGTATCCTGTGCAGCTAGATCTCACCGCAGACCATTCCTGTTGTTCTGTTCCTAATATACTACAGGCAGGCAGTTCATTCAGTTAGCCACAGTATATTCAGTACTGTATCCCGTACAGCTAGATCTCACTGCAGACCTTCCTGTTCTCTTCCTAATATACTACAGGCAGGCAGTTGATTCAGTTAGCTGCAGTATATTCAGTATATATATACATCCTAGCTTTGTGCAGCTACATCTCACTGCAGGCCATTCCTGGTGTACTTATTCAAATACATTACAAATACATCAAATACAGTATGTCTGGAAGGCCAACAAGGAGAGGCAGATGCTCACAGGCCAAAAGAGGGCAACAGGCTATGTGTCTACAGCCAACAGTGCTGGTTGTGGACACGGTGCATCCTCAGCACGTGGCCGTGGGGCACGCTTGTCCTTTTTTTCGGCAGCTGGCTGTGTTGTGCCACAACATGCAGAAGAGTTGGTAGAGTGGTTGACCAAGCCGTCCTCATCCTCTGTCACCCAGGCTCAGAGTACTTTGGCTGCAATGCAGCTGGCAAAGTGGCCTCTTCCATCCGCTCAATGTCATCAGTCACTCCTTCCCTAGCCCCACCATCATGCCCTGAGGAGTCCCCCGAACTGTTCAACCACAGTGTTGGGTACATGCTGGAGGAGGATGCGCAGCATTTTGAAGGCTCCGATGATGGTACCCAGATTAAGGAAGGCAGTAACGTGAGCCCAGAGAGAGGGGGTGCCCAAGAAGGACAACAAACTGGCAGTCATGTTCCCCCAGCTGCAGCATACTGCCAGCTTTGCTCCAGTGACGAGGAGGGAGGGTATGATGAGGTCACTGATTCTACGTGGGTGCCTGATAGGAGAGAGGATTAGGAGGAGGAGGAGGAGGATGCCCTCCGGGGACCAGCTTAAGGGCAGCCAACCGACTGCATCACACCGCAGAGCTCCGCATGTGCAGGGCGCTGCTGACCCTTTCCAAAAGTTCTTTGGTGTGGGCCTTTTTTGAGACGTGTGCAGCAGATCGCACTGTTGCTGTTTGCAACATATGTCTGAAGCGTATCAAGCGTGGCCAAAACAGCAGCCGCTTGGGCACCACATGCTTGACCAGACATATGTCGAACTCCCATGCAGACCGTTGGCAAGCGTACTTAAAAGACCCACACCAAATAACAAGGCGGACCTCTCATTGCTCCTCATCAGCTGGGATCTCCAACCCCACTATACCTACAGTTCTCTCAGAAGAAACCTGCATTGAGAGGAATGAAGGTGTAGAATTAGGTGTGCCAAGTACTTGCGGGCAATCTGCAATCGCTACACCAACGTCCGAATGTAGCAGGCAAATTTCCCTACCCCAGTTGCTAAACCGGCGAAAGAAATTAAGTCCCAGCCATCCACATGCCCAGCGGCTGAATGCTAGCTTGGCTAAATTGCTAGCACTCCAACTGCTGCCTTTTCAACTGATAGACTCTGCCCCCTTTCGTGAATTTGTGGAATGTGCCGTACCTCAGTGGCAGGTTCCCAAACGCCACTTTTTTTCACGGAAGGTGATTTCAGCATGTGTAAGGCAATGTCTTGGCCTCGCTGGACAGGGCGGTCAGTGGTAAGGTGCATATTACCGCTGACTCATGGTCCAGCAGGCATGGACAGGGACGTTACCTATCTTTCACGGCACACTGGGTGACCCTGCTGGCAGCTGGGAAGGATGCAGGACAGGGTGCAGTATTGTTGGAGCTTGTTCCACCACCACGCCTCCAAAATGCTACTAGTGGTGATTCTGACACACCTCTCTCCTCCACCCCCTCCTCTTCTTCTTCCTCCATGGCCTCTTCCTCTATAGATTTGTCCTCGGAACCAGCGGTGCTCTGTAGGCATTCAAGGGGCTACGCAAACACTCAGGCAAAAAGATACTATGCAGTGCTTCAGCTGGTGTGCTTAGGGGACAGGAGCCACACTGGGGCAGAGATTCTGTCAGCTCTGAAGGGGCAGGCTCAGAGGTGGTTGACGCCACACCAGCTTCAGGGAGGAATGGTGGTTTGCGACAATGGCACCAACCTCCTCTCCGCCCTCCGACAGGGGCGCTTCACCCTTCCTTAATTTGGTGGTGCAGCTGTTCTTGTGCAGGTACCCGGGCTTACAGGATCTTTTGAGGCAGGCCAGGAAAGTCTGTGTGCATTTCCGCCGGTCATATAATGCCAGTGCTCGGCTGGCTGACCTCCAAAAGGAATACAACCTGCCCAAGAACCGCCTAATCTGTGACATACCCATCAGATGGAACTCAAAGTTGGCCATGGTGCAGTGGCTGCACATGCAGCAGAGGAACATCAATGAGTACCTGTGCGACTATGGCACCAAGACAGGGTCAGGGGAGCCAGGCTTTTTTTCACCACGCCAGTGACTCATGATCAAGGATGCTAGCACTGTTCTGTCACCATTTGAGGAGGCCATGAGGATGGTGAGCTGTGACAGTGCATGCATCAGTGATACTGTCCCTCTTGTCTACCTGTTTGAGCACACGCTGTATGGAATAATGGACAGGGCACTTGAGGCAGAACAGAGGGAGGAAGAGGAGGACTTCCTTACTTCTCAAGGACCCCTTTATCCAGACAGTGTTCCTGCAGGCCCGCCGATTACACAGGAAGAGGGGGAGGAGGATTATGTCAGCATGGAGGTGGAGCCTAGCACTCAGCATCAGCAGCAGTCTTCAAGGGATCATTTACAGTCCCTAGAAACTCACAGACTTGTACGTAGCTGGGAGGAGGTGGCTGCAGATCAGGTCGTCCTTAGTGACCCAGAGGACTCTGGACCAAATACCTCCGAAAATCTATGCTGCATGGCCTCCCTGATCCTGCAAAGCCTGTGAAAGGACCCTCAGATTCGTGGTATCAAGGAGAGGGATCATTACTGGCTGGCAACCCTCCTTGATCCAGGTTACAAGGGTAAGGTTGCAATACTTATCCAGCCCTCGCAGAGGGAGCAGAGGATGAAACATCTTCGGGAGGCCTTGCAGAAAGGTTTGTGCAACGCGTTTCCAGAGCCTGGGAGGTTACAAATTCCTGGTCCTGGACAGCTTGTTGCTGAGGCTTCAGTCATTCACAGAAGGAGCGGTGGAGAAGGTGGCAATCTGACAGATGCGTTCAGACAATTTTTTAGTCCGCAGCCCCAAGGTCTGATCAGTTCTAGCGACCATCGCCAGCATCTGATTTACATGGTGCAGGAATACCTAGGGACAAGATCAGACTTGGAGACCTTTCCAACCGAAAATCCTCTGGGTTACTGGGTCTTGAGGATAGATCACTGGCCAGAGCTTGTACAGTATGCAATTGAGCTACTGGCCTGTCCTGCATCCAGCGTTCTTTCGGAACGCACATTCAGTGCTACTGGAGGCTTTGCAACCGATCAGAGTGTGCCTGTCCACCGACTCGGTTGATCGGCTCGCCTTCATAAAAATGAATCAGTCTTGGATCACCAGCTACTAAGCACCTGATGCTGATGTAACCGACTAATTTTTTTATGAATATGAGATCCCTTCAAGACTGCCTATGCTGATGCTGAGTGACTATCCTGTTATGCTGAGTGACTATCCTTTTCCTCCTCAATGTTCATGTTGATAGCTTGTAAGGACATATTTGGTTCTGGGCATCACCACCAGTGGCTAAGGCCCAATTTTTCTGCCCCTGTTTAACAGGGGCGTGTAATTACGATTTTTGCTGTAATATTTTGCAGCAGGGCTTGTTCCTGCACTCAACTAGAGTATCTGTGAGGGGTTGCAGTGTTTTGGCACCACCACCAGTGCCTAAGGCTCAATTTTTCTGCCCCTGTTAAACAGGGGCGTGTAATTACAATTTTTGCTGTTGTAATATTTTGCAGCAGGGCTTGTTCCTGCGCTAAAGTAGAGTATCTGTGAGGGGTTGCAGTGTTGTGGCACCAGTACCTAAAGCCCAATTTTTCTGCCCCTGTTCAACAGAGGCGTGTAATTACAATTTTTGCTGTAATATTTTGCAGCAGGGCTTGTTCCTGCACTAAACTAGAGTATCTGTGAGGGTTTGCAGTGTTGTGGCACCAGCACCAGTGCCTAAGGCCCAATTTTTCTGCCCCTGTTCAACAGGGGCGTGTAATTACAATGTTTGTTGTAATATTTTGAGTAACTGTGAGCGCTTACAGTGTTCTGGTACCACCAACACCTAAGGCCCAAATTTCTGCAGAGTATATAGGGCAGGCCCCTACTTCTAAACATCAGACTTACAAACGACTCCTACTTACAAATGGAGGGAGACAACAAGAAGTGAGAGGAAATCTACCCCTAGGAAGGGAAATTATCTCGTGTAAAAGTTAAAATGGGAAAAAGGTGTCTCCTCCACTGATGCTTTATCACCAATCCTTGTTTCCCTAAAAACCCCAAATTTTCAAAATCCAATTGTCATTGGGACAGAAAGTGAGGTGAAATCTTCTGAATAGGGGCACAGACAGCAAAACAAATGTTACAGGGGTGATAACCCTTCCCTATGTTTTCCAAAAAGCTTAAAAATAGATATTTTGGCTGGCGCTACACTTACAAAATGTACCTGTTCCAAATTACAAACAGATTCAACTTAAGAACAAACCTACAGTCCCTGTGTTTCTTGGGACCGCCTGTATACTGGTGTTCAGAGTATATAGGGCCTGGGGGCCCCACACCTTTTCTTTTTTTAATTTGGGTGCGGGGTTCCCTTTAATATCCATACAAGACCCAAAGGGCCTGGTAATGGGCTGGGGGGTTACCCATGCCGTCTTTCTCAATAATTTTCATCCATATTGCTGGGACCCGACATTACTTTACAGCCGCAAGCAATTTTAAATGACTTTTATTCCTTTAGAAATGTCATTTTGTGCAGGGACTGTTCTAAACACGGCAAACACGCGCCACTTTACAGGCATACTATAGACACCCCCAGGTACGATTTTTATTTTTTTCCATTTTCAAAAATATTTATTGAAAAGTAGTACATTATACTTAAAGGCATTCAAGTTTCGGTAGCCCACCTCTATTTTATACAACATACGAAAGCCGTATCTGCTAAATCCAACGGTAGCCATTAACATCAAAACGATTAACGAGTAAGTTATCCTAGAATGTAAAGGAAAGCACCAAATACTAACGTTAGGCCTGACACCACCAACGGGAACAAACTGTGTCGAGCTCCAACGGAAAATGTAATATTATAGGTGTGCATTTAACCTACCAAGACCCTTCGGCCTCCCGGGAGTACAGAGGAGTCCCGGGCTGCGGGAAAGATCCTACTCAGACCTTCCAAAGGATAAGGCTAGGAGTCCAGGGAATAGCAGGAGAATCTCCTGGGACCCCAGACTCAGGTGCTGAAAACATTTTGAAAAAACAAGAACGTAATGAACTTCTACATAATATGTTGAATATATCAATGCTAGAGTGTTATAATTTAAGCATCTAGAGACAGAAAGGGATAGTGGAAAGAGAGAGAAAATATAGAACTAGAGTGAGAGAAAGTGGGGGGTTGGAGGGTTGCCAGACTTCTTTAAAGGAGCGTCCAAATCCTAAACTCCTACTCCTGGTGTGAGGGAGATGCCTACATGCTTAGCCCAGGGTTCCCAAATTGCCACAAATGATTTGTTTGAGTCCGCTAGAGAACTTGCTAATTTTTCTTGGGACATGAGCCACGAGATCTTTCTTTTAGCGGCTACCAGAGAGACTCCTGGTTGTTTCCAGACCTTCGCTATGGAAATTTTGGCGCCCGTCAACATGAAAGATATCAGTTTATCAGATGTTTTGGGAATTTTGGGAATATGGCCATTTAAAAGAGCTATCTGGGGGGATTTCAGAATGGAAACGTCCGTGATTTTTCTAATTAAGTTAAAGATCTTATTCCAGAATCCTCTGATTTTCGGACATTCCCACCAGATGTGTATCATTAAACCCTGGGCTTGGCAATTTCTGAAGCATAGAGGAGACGATAATGGAAACATCTGTGCAAGTTTGGATGAGACCAGGTACCATCTTGTAAAGACTTTCAAGTTTGCTTCAATTAACGAAATGTTTACTATACCTTTGTAGGCTCTCATTCCCATTTTGTGCCACATCTCCGGGTCCCAAGACTCGCCTAGGTCGCTCTCACTCATCTGTCATGTATGGGAGTTTGGATAAGGGAACAGTCAGTGCTACATAAATCAAAGATATGCCCCCTTTTGCTCCGTTGCTTGTCCGCACCACCGTTCATATGGTGTGAATTCTGGGGGGACAGATTTGTTTTTCCAAATTGTGTGTAGGAAGTGAGAGATTTGGAGGTATCTAAATTTCTCCAAGTCAGGGAGCTCTAATTTGTCTACACATTGTTTTAAGGAGATCGGTCCGGAAGTGAAGAAATAGTGTCCAATGCGGTACATCCCCTTATCCAACCACCACTGGAAGGATTTGATATCTAACCCAGGTTTGAAGAGGGGATTGTGGAAAATATGCGATAGTGGGCGTAATTGTGAAGTCAAGGAGGGTAGATGGATCAAATCATCGCAAAGTTTAAAGGAGTGTGAGAGTGTGGGCGCCATAATAGATGGTCTAGATTTGCTGGGACTCCATAGGAGAAAATCTAAAGTGTATGTTGGGACTGCCTGCCTTTCTATATTAACGCAGTCGGGTTTTTCACCCCTAAAATAGATAGTTGACAGTTGGGCCAGTCTAGCTGCTTGATAGTATTTAAATAGATCTGGGAGGCCTAAGCCTCCCTTAGATTTTGGGGTGTAAAGAGTGTTCCTGGTAAACCTGTACCCCCTCCCCCCCAGATAAATTTTATAATCTTCCCCTGAAAACTCTTAAGGTGGTCTTTTTTAATTGGAATCAGGAGGGCTCTGAAAAGATATAAGATTCTAGGGAGAAGGGTCATTTTAATAGAGTGGATTTTCCCTAACCACGATAATTTGTGAGATGACCACGCTCGTAGGTCTTCTTCTAATTTGCGATACATGGGGGGGTAATTAGCTTGATAGAGGGATTCTATTCTGGGCGCGAGGTTTATTCCTAGATAGCGGATTGAGGAATCGCTCCATTTGAATTTAAAGGAAGGTTTTAGCAGTTCAACTAAGGCTGGGTTAAGCAAGATGTTTAATGCTTGAGATTTAATCATATTGACTCGCAGGCCCGAAACGTCACCAAAATTTTGAAGAAGATTGTTAATGTTGGGTAAAGATGTAATTGGGGAGGTGATAAATAAGAGGATATCATCTGCAAATAGGGCGCATTTATGTGTATTTATTACGCAGTCAACACCTTTAATGTTTGGTCTGACCTAATTGCTATGGCGAGTGTTTCTATTGCTAGAGCAAACACTAAGGGGGATAAGGCACACCCCCCTCTCGTACCCCTGGCAATTTTAATGGGGGATGATAAAAAGCCCTGCAATTTGACCTTTGCTTCAGGCTCAGAATAGAGCGATCTAAGGATCCCAGTAAAATTTTCGCCGAACCCCCAAATTTTGAGAGACGAATATGAAGGGCCATGTCAGAGAAGCCTTTTGTAGATCTAACGATAGAAAAAGACTCTCCTGGGGGGATCCTCCATCCCAGCCCGATTGTAAGATTGAAGCAATGTCTATAGCCCTTCTAACCTGGTCCGGACCCTGTCTACCAGGGATGAATCCCACCTGATCTTTATGGATGTACTTATTAATAAATGTGTTTAGTCTATTAGCATAAATTTTGGTTAATATTTTTAAATCATTATTTATTAGTGAGATGGGTCTGTAATTTTCTACCAGTTCAGGGTTTTTGTTGGGTTTGGGGATAACTGAGATGAAAGCAGCGTTTAAATGTGATTCCATGGGGTCACCCTTCCTTTTGGAGTTAAACAGTCTAGTTAAGTGAGGGGCCAAAGTCTCGGCAAAGGTCTTATAATATAGATTGGACAGTCCGTCTGGACCAGGGGCCGAGCCCCCTTTAAGATTTTTAATGACCTCTAAAGTTTCTTCTACTGTAATGTGGGCTTCCATGATTTCTTTGTGGGACTTGTGTATAGTGGGGATAGGTAGCTTTTTTAAAAATGCGTCTTTAGCTCGTACGTCCGTGCAATCATTTGCTCTATAGAGCTTTGAGTAAAAAGAATGAAAAGATTGTAAGATGCGTTGGGGGTTTTGGGAAGACGTGCCGTCTTGTAGTTTTATTTTGGGGAGTGCGAAATAACATGTTTTGGGAGAAAGCTTCAAGACCAGCATCATGCTCATTTTATCCTGATTTAGATAGAATTTCACTCCGTTCCAACGTAGAGAATTCTCGGCTTTGACTGTAAGCGCCAAATTTAGCTTAATACGTGCAGCGTCGAGCTGTGCGGTTTGAACCAGGGACGGGGTTTTTTTGTGTTTCTTGCAAAGGAGATTAAAATCTTTCTCCAGCTTTAGAATGTCCATGGTTCTTTCCTTTTTTAATTGGGAGGAAATTTGAATAAACTTGCCTCGGATCACGGCTTTGTGAGCCGCCCATAAGGTCTCGGCCGAGATTCCCTCTACGTTATTCAAGGCGAAGTAATCTTTTAAAGCCCCAGTTATTACTGAGATCTGAATGGGATCTTTGATTATATGGTCTTTGATGCACTAGAGGGGAGATGGAGGTCTAAGGAGCAGTCCTTGGAGTGTTATGCCCCGTACACACGGTCGGACATTGATCGGACATTCCGACAACAAAATCCCAGGATTTTTTCCAATGGATGTTGGCTCAAACTTGTTTTGCGTACACACGGTCGCACAAAGTTGTTGGGATTTCCGATCGCCAAAAACGTGGTCATGTACACCACGTACGACGAGACTATAAAAGGCTATTTCAGAACCAAGCGCGGCACCCTTTGGGCTCCTTTTGCTAATCTCATTTTCAGACTCATGGTTTTCAGATCGTTTTCTGCTGTTCAGTTTGTGCTTGTGGGTTTGTATCTGCTCTTCAGTGCATGCAGTGAGTTCGTATTTGATTATTCATTGCGTTCTGGTCCGCTCGTTGCTGTTTTTCAGGTCGCTCTTCACAGGCCTTGCTGTTCTTCAGTGCGTTCTGTTACTTCGTTCTGAGCAGCCGACCGTTTTCTAACCATGTTGCGTATACGTACTCCTCGTAGAGTTCATGCTGTGCGGGGGCTTGGTGTTGGGGTCCTGACCTTGACACAAGTCCAGTTCATGAACAGGGTGGGGAGGAGTTCATGGACCAAGAATTGGTTGCTTCAGCGTGACCAGTTCTGTCATATGCCTTTGCTCCGTGAGATCCGTGAGAATAATCATGATGATTTCAGGAACTTTCTCCGGATGACGGACCCCGTATTTCACCGTTTATTGGCTTTGCTGACCCCCTATATTAGCAGGCAGGATACCTGCATGAGGCAAGCCATCACTCCGGAGCAGAGGCTCGTCGCCACCCTGCGGTACTTGGCGACGGGGAGAAGCCTGCAGGACTTGAAGTTCTCGACAGGCATCTCCCCCCAGGCTCTGGGGATCATTATCCCAGAGACCTGTTCTGCCATCATCCAGGTCCTGCAGAAGGAGTATATTAAGGTAAGATTTTTATCCTTTAATATCACATTTTATTGTATTTAATGTTTGATAATATATTGTATTTCTTTCCTCATTCCCTAATTACCATGATTGTAATATGCTGTGAATGTCCCCTTTGTCCTCATGCATGCTGGCTTTTTCTGTAATTATTTTTGATGTCCTTCATACATATTTGCCTTCACTTACCTCCCCAGCATGCTCTCCTGCCCCTATATTCACCTCATGTAGTCACTTAACAAAGTATTTTATCAGCTCCATAGTAGTGTTTTACCCCAAACACCCCTAAAATGTTTAGAAATGTGTTTTAGACTTCCGGTTCCGGCGCCGCATGGAGTAGCTGCACTCTCTCACAGCTCCCACTCTGAGGACACCTAAACCTGCCTAAAAATCCGGCCCAGAAGCCAGAAACCTCCATCGGCCACCTCGGGCACTTGCACCCGCTCTATGGACCGTTTCGTGGAGGTCCGCGGCTCCCGCTCCAACACGGCCCTGACGCCGCCGTCCCAGCCGCAAATCGAGGCCCCGGCTTCGGCCTACACGGAAACCTACACAGGCGCGCACCAGCAGCAGCTGCAACAAAACACAGCGGAGATGGAAGTAAGTGGAAGCACAGCTCCACACACATCCTCTCAGGCACCCCCTGCCCAGCCACACTCCCAGGCTCCCTCTCCTCAAGCACCTTCTCCTCAGGCCTTCTCCATGCCGGCTACTTCCCTACAGCTCGCCGGGGACCACAAAACCGAGCGCATAGCACAGGCAGTGGCATCACTTCTGTCCCCCATGATATCTGCTTCAGTAGAAAAGGCTGTAAATGCGGGGATGAAACAGATAAAGGCCCAGCTAGGAGAACACAACACTAGGCTAAACGAGCTAGAGCACCGCCAATCAAGCATGGAGGAAGAGATATACCAAGCTCAAGCCACGGAACAAGCACAAGACAAAACGAACCAATATATAATCCAAAAACTTGACAATTTGGAAAATAGATCCAGAAGGAGCAACCTGCGATTCGTGGGGATTCCGGAATCCCTACAAACATCTGCCCTAATGGACTTTTGCTCCCAACGCATACCCGAGGCGCTAGGCCTAACAGGCCCCTGCACAGTGGAACGCGCTCACAGGATGGGGTCGTATAATGAAGAACGCAAGAATCCTCGGCCCATCATAGCCAAATATCTAAATTATTCCGACAAGGCTCTCATTCTTCAAAAATTTAGACAATCTCGCTCGCTACAAATTGACAGAGTGAGAGTCCTGATCTTTGCTGACTACTCCATCGAAGTTTCAAAGAAACGCAAGGCCTTTCAACAGATATGCTCTGAACTCTTTAAGCAACAGATCAAGTTCACCCTAGCCTTCCCGGCCACCCTACGCCTCAAGACACCTAACGGGGACCAGCTCTCCTTCCAGGAACCCTCAGAAGCAGAAGCCTACATGCGGTCTTTGTTCCCCAACACTCAACAACACACCCCGTTGAAAGGTACTTCAATCAATCGCTCCCTGGATCAACGAAGCCCGCGTAAAGACTCCCTCAAGCGATTTAGACCCTCGATTCCGGACCAGCACCGCTTTACGCACCGCTGAACTAAAACCTGACACCCACCTCCATCGGTCCCAAAATTTTGGACAGTAAAATTCTCTCTGTCCTCCCTCAGGTCCCACGTACCATCTGTACCTCATCTACACGTAATGTACAATATTTTTCATATACATATGTTTGCCTTTCCATTGTAATCTCTTTCTTACAGGTCCCTTCCTAGCAAGTTATTCCTTTTCGTAAATGGCAATGTTTTTCTTTTTTTTTCTTACATCCTCCTGGCCTCACTGTGTGCGGACAACTGCACTCCCTCCCCCCCCCTCATATGTGACCCCTTGATGCCCACATGAACACTTGTCTCACGGCCAAGGGCTCTCTGGGGCTATATCATCACCGTCCTGAGATGGGAGTTGACCTACACAGTGACTCCATGCGGAAAAAAGCGAAGTTTCCATGTTCGTATGTTTTACTGGTGACACTTTTCCTTATGTTGCTTCCCTTACAGGTTAAATCCCCTTCCCCCCCCTCTCTCTCACACGGCCCTAGCCAAATCAAATCCACTCTCATACTTATACACCTCCCACATAACAACCTCAGAATTCCAGACACAGCTGACGTACTATCACACTTTCCACACAATATTAAAACGCACTTAATAACACACATCCCTTTTCAACCCCCCTAATATGAAAATACTCTCCTGGAATGTAAAGGGTCTCAGATCCCCCCAAAAGAGAATGAAAATCCTTAGGCATCTCAAGCGGCTCAAAGCCGATATAGCACTTCTTCAGGAATCACATTTACCGGCCTCAGACTTTCATCGCATGAAGAAACTCTGGGTTGGCACTGTTCTAGGCTCAGAGGCAACAGGACGCAAAGCTGGCGTTCTCTTACTCATACACAAGAAGCTCCCGTGCACAGTCTTGTCCGCAAAAAACGACGACCAGGGCCGTCTACTCACGGTACACATCAAAATAGGCTCCAAAGAACTAGCTATAACAAATGTCTATGCCCCTAACAATCCAAGCAGACAATTTTACACTGAACTATCCAGTTGGCTTCTAGAAAACACACATCTCCCTCATCTAATCGGAGGAGATTTCAATGACACCCTCCATCAGATGGATGACAGGTCTTCACAAAAAAGACTAAAGAAGGACACTAACCCACTACCCCCTTCCCTCCTGGCTAGCACCATGGAATCCATCCATTTCCAGGATCTTTGGCGCCTTTCCCACCCGGCAGACAGGGAATTCACTTTCTACTCTAATCCACACAAAACATTCACCAGAATAGACTACATCTTCGGCTCTGACAACCTTCTACCCTACCTCCAAAACTCCACCATCCACGACATAACCATTTCAGATCATGCCCCTATAGAAGTGACACTAGATAATCTAGACCTACCTCCACACCCCAATATATGGCGGTTCCCATCTTATCTACATAACAACACTAACTTCCAAAATTACATCTCCGACGCTTGGGCTGAATACTCCTCAAACAGCGCCCCACACATCCACGACCCCAACCTATTTTGGGACGCTGGTAAAGCTTTCCTGAGGGGCCGTATCATTTCCTACGCAACCTCATTCAAACGCAACACCCTAACTAAATACAAAGAGGCCAGCTCTCGTTTACACTGGGCACAACGAGATATGTACACCAAATACTCCCCAACAACACGCTCTGAATGGCAGATAGCAAAAAGGGAATTTGACATTTGGGTAAACAATCTAGAAAACACCAAGAAGGCCTATTTAGATGCCTCTTTCCATAAATTTGGGAATAAAGCAGGAAAACTCCTATCCAGACTTTGCAAAGGTCCATACCGTCCAACCCATTTTACATCCCTACGTGATAAAGCGGGTACCCTCCACGCCACTCCACTCCCAATTAACAAAGTCATGCAAAAATTCTACTCCACTCTTAATGCCTCAGACCCGATAGATCCACAAACAGCACGCGCTTTTCTAGAAAAAATAACCCTTCCCAAAATCTCCCCAACACAACTAGAAACCCTAAACGCACCTATCACTCTCCCCGAAATATCGGCAACTATCCGCAACTTAACCCTGTCTAAAGCCCCAGGCCCGGATGGCCTCACCAGCGAATTCTACAAGACCCTACAACCCCTATTAGAACCTACTCTCCTCCAAGTGTATCAACATATATGGTCAGGGGGTTCATACCTTCCTTCGGGGAACCAAGCCATCATAAAACTACTGGCAAAAAAGGGTAAAGACCCCCAAGAACCAGGATCATACAGGCCCATATCACTTCTTAACCTAGATGTTAAAATCCTCTCAAAAACTGGTGCCACCAGACTAGCAGACATCATGCCTTCCCTAATTCACCCCGCCCAGTCAGGTTTTATAAAAGGACGTACAGCCACCCTTAACATCCGCAAAGTTATGCTGGCCCTAGAACACGCAATACATCACCCAAACACGGATCATGCCATTATCACGCTAGACGCGGAAAAAGCTTTCGATAACGTCAGCTTCGACTGGTTATCCATGACAATGAAGGCAATAGGTTTCTCTGGCCCCTTCCACCACCTTATTACCGCCATGTACACAGCTCCGACAGCAAGGTTAGTGGCGGCAGGTCTCCTATCAGAAGAATTTCGCCTCCATAAGGGCACACGCCAGGGCTGCCCCCTATCGCCACTCCTCTTCAATATAGCACTAGAACCACTTTCCAGATATCTAACATCAGTAGCCCCCCTACATGGCTTAAAGATAGGCCCACACGACTTACGTACCTCACTTTTTGCAGATGACGTCCTTATTTTTTCAGCCAACCCCTCGTCTGATATGCTAACCATAAAAAATGTATTCGATGAATTTTGCTTGTGCTCGGGCCTCCGTATTAATTACACCAAAAGCGAAATTCTTCCCATCGGTTCCCACTCCGCACCTAAATGGACCCAACAATCAATTTTCCCTGTTGCTAAATCCCACATTACATACTTAGGAATAAAAATAGGAAAACTCCCTTCTTCGCTATACCACCTCAATTACCCTCCTTTGGTGTCAAAAATAACTCAGGAATTAAATACCTGGATGGATCTGCCCCTTTCGCTTCTGGGAAGATGTCATTTAATAAAAATGGTCAGTTTTGCAAGACTACTTTACCCCATGCAAACCATCCCACTACTTCTCCATCATAAAGATGTGACCTCACTCAATAACGCTATATCTAAATTCTTATGGCAGAACAAACGACCACGTATAGCTTTAAAAAAACTCTATCTTCCCAGACGCGAAGGGGGCATCAGTCTCCCGCATGTCAGAATGTATAACCTTGCATGTTTGCTAAGAACAAGTCTAGACTGGGTAACCCAGTCCTCTCGATACTCAAACTTCTCTTTGGAATCCCACATGGCCCATCCCTACTCACTTGTAGCCCTCTTACACTGCAGATGGAAGTCAGTCCCCTCTCCCCACCAACATAATCTCCTATTAAGGGACACAGCAGTAGCTTGGAGAGAATCACGGAAAATACTAAAGGTATCCCCCTTTCTGTCAATACACCTCCCGATTCAAGGAAATCCGGCATTTCCGCCGAGTCTAGAGCACAAATCATTCAAAACATGGGAACAGAAAGGCCTAACTAAATTCTCTCATCTCTGCAACATCCAGACGGGTCAACCACTACCCTTCGCCAACATCGCGAAAACCTTCTCTCTACCCTCCACTCACAACTTCTACTATGGGCAATGTATCAGTTTCTTAAGGGAGGCGTGCAATCAAGACGTCAAAAGGTTCCAAACAAATGTCACGGATCAAATGATAATGAGCAACACATACAAAATCTCAGACATATACAAACCACTCCTCAACAAATCCTCTCTACCTCTCTCGTCATCATCAATTAAAAACTGGAATAAAGACTTCCCTGATCCAAACCTAGTAGAAAAAATCTTACAAGGGCTTAATGCAGTCCAAAAGATAACACCAAACGAAATATGGAGAGAAACACAACTGAAAATAGCCCACAGGGCACATATGCCTTTCTTATCTTCTAAAACGGACAAGAACAAAGCCATCTGCCCACTCTGTAAACACCAGAAACCATCCTTAGCTCATCGTTTCTGGCACTGCTCCTACATATCCACTTTCTGGGACCAAGTTATAGCCTACATATTTAAAGTGACTCTAATTAAACTACCCAAGGATCCTCTGCTTCATATCTTCGGCTACTGGGACCCAATCCTACTGCCATGGTCCAAAACGGCCGTCACCAGGGTCAGCTCTACAAAGAACCCGAAGGACACCACATCACTCAAAGGGTGGTCCTTGACTTGCCTATTAACTGCAAGAAGAACCATCTTAAAAAACTGGATTACACCTGTAAGCCCCAATATCACTCAAGTCAAATGGGACCTCATGCAACTTTTACTCAAAGACCGCCTAAACACGGACTTCAAACAAAAAAAATCCTCAGATCACTTCTACTCCAAATGGCAAGCCTTTATGCATGCATCTCTTTCAAAAGAAGAAATATCAAATATCAGCTCATCTTCCTTTTCCTACTTCGATTCCTCCCTCCCGATGCCAGCTCAAGACTACAATCGGAATCACACTCCAATCTCTGACACCAGCCAACCTAACGCCAGCGCCAACGTCAACGTCAGTGGGTCTACATAAATAATTATAAATAATTATATACTTCAAATAGAAATGAATATTAATGCTGGACAATTTTTGTACGACATTACATCATACTATATCAATTACCTCAATCTATATAGGGCTCCCCCCCCTCTTCTCCCTCCCCCCCCCCCATTTAGCTTCCCATCCCCCCCCCTGTTTTTCGTTATTTTCTCTTAGTATTACTTTTTTTTGTGTTCTTTCAGGTTCTAAAATGCAATGTATTCAGGGTTACTAACAGATCCATCCAGGTTTCCACTATTTGTTACCATTTATTGCATTGCTATGATCTGGTAAACATGCCACGCAGTAACCTGCATGGGTACATACACTGGAAATCCTCTCTTACTGTAAAAACCAAGTTTGTAACCAAGTAGTTCTTCTATTATTTGCTTCTGTTTATGTTACAAAACAAGACTGTACACAAGACTGCATTATTACTGTATTCTCTTAAAATCAAATAAAATCTTTTTGAAAAAAAAAAAAAAAAAAAGAAATGTGTTTTTAAATTCAGGCAGAGTGCCAGAGGCTTTTTTTGCGTGTCCCCAATTCTCTATCTATCCTCAATCATCTATCTGCTGACTTTGCCAAACCCATACACACTATACCCACCTCTTTGTGCTCAGATTTATGGATGAATTCCCCAAAGCATGTAGTGCAAGGGCCTGCCTGTATACTTTCAAATGGTACTGTTTCAAGTTTCTGTATACTATTATTATCTTGATAGGTAATAGCAGAATGGCCAAATGTGCTAAAATGTGTACAGTGTGTATTTATATCTTTGTATTATGACACTTCTTACCTGTCCAGTGGGCTGCCAATAGTGTAACTAAGGAGGGGCTGTTCAAAGTAATACCCATTATTTAGGCATTAATTTAGGCATTCATATCTCAATGAAGTGGAGAGGGTTACCTGTCCCAGATTCCCCCCCCCCTATAATGTTAGAAATGGCCCAGGAGGGGGCGTGGCCAAGATGGCGCTGTGAGCGGCGGCTTTCCCTGAGAGCTCCGCTCATCCAAGCACAAAATCCAGCTCCATCGCCCTTTCTCGTCCACAAAGTACACCCCAGCTGATCGGGGGAGACCTAAGCACCCCCTGCCAGGTGAGGAGCGAGGAGGATTTCTGCTCCTGGCCCGCGATCGGCGCCGCTGCACACTTCCGCTCCACTAGGCCGGAGCCGCGGTCTTTCCTGACGGGCCGCGCGGCGGGCCGGGAGTCCCCTGGCGCGGTCGCCACCGTCCAGACACAAACCGGCTGCTGCGGACTATCGAGGGGGGTGAGTGGACGGACCCTGGGCTGCAAATAGACGCCGCTGCACACTTCCGACCCACTAGGCCGGAGCCGCGGACTTTCCTGGCGGGCCGCGCGGCGGGGGGGGTCCCCTAGCGCGGTCGCCCCTGTCTCAACACCAGCCGGCTGCTGTGGACTGCTGAGGGGGGTGAGTGGATCGACCCTGGACTGACAATAGGCCGTGCTCTGGGCCTGGTCTCTACCCCCCCACGTATGACTAGGCCGCAATCTACCTGGGCAGAGGCACCATCTCTGGAGCACCTATACCCCTGGCCCGCCTGATAGTGGAAGGAGCTGGCTGGGCTGCACACTCTGACAAGCCTGTGGAGCCCTGAGGTGGACAGCATCTACACCCTATACCTGCAGGTGAGAGGAAAGACTATTAAAGGGCCACACACTGCTCCTTACCTACTGCCTGACTACCCCAGACTCTGCAGACAGGCTCAATCACCCGCTTACATACCACTGCCGGCCTAGGCTCCCCAACACCTGAATAAGACGCAGGAACTTTAACGCCAAATACATCAAAAAGGGGTGACGTGACCCTACTATGGAAACGTAAAGACGCGGCATTGGGAGCTCTGCACTGAAACGGGCCATGAATCATCCGCAGCACTGACCAACTAAACCATCCATTCATGCCAGGAAGCCGCAGCCACCCATCAGTCACTGAGACAAGGAAGGGACCTGAAATTTCACACTACTTTCTGCGGCAACAGCAGGCCTCCTCACCGGCGGGAAGGAGCAAGATGGCGCCGCCTCGAGTCAGCTCAGTGGGCGCTACATCCTCAAGTAAGAAGAGCGCTCCTGCGACTACCTCCGCAGCGGAGGAGGACTTTCCCCCCTTACCACACAGAGCGCCCTCTCCTATAGTCTCCCCGGCTTCCATAACTGCTGACACCCCTTTGCCTCCAGACTACGCTGGTGACCTAAGCGGCCTAGTTGAAGGCTCTCTAAGAGACATAGTGTCAGGCCTCCCCACCAAGCAAGACTTAAATGCCATGGCCACCTCTATTGTAAACGCACTAACCAGAGAACTGCACGACCTAAAGCAGCAAGTGGATGTAGTCGAAGAGAGAGTCACCGCGATCGAAACATCCCAAACCAATACAGAAACGCGCCTCTCTACACTGGAGTCGGAGTACGGGGCATTCCGCCGCCACCTTGTCGATGTCCAGCTGCGCCTGGACGACGGCGAGAATAGGAGCAGGCGCAACAACTTGCGCCTAAGGGGGATCCCAGAAGCCACCATGGGCCCAGACCTCCGATCTACAGTGACTGCCATCCTAAACCAGGTCCTGGGCAAACCACCGACAGCTGACCTGGAACTGGACAGGGTACATCGTATCCCAGGCCCCAGACCCCCGCCCTCTGCACAGAGATCATCACCCGAACTGGACTTTCCCCGTGATGTACTATGTAGGGTGCACTTCTTCACAATTAAAGAGGACATTCTTCGCCTTGCCTGGGAAAAGGGCCCAATAGACTTCGACGGGGCTCCCATCAGGATTTTCCCTGACATTTCCAGACAAACACGCACCATGCGAGGGCTCATGCGACCCCTCCTGGAAGTTATCCGTGAGGCTGATGCCACCTACCGATGGGGTCACCCCTTCCATCTTATCGTCAGGAGGCAGGGGGCGGAATTCTATCTCCGCACGCCAGACCAACTACCTGCCCTTTTTCAGTTCATCTCCAGGCCAGCGATTGAGGTACCCAACTGGTTTGAATATCTGCTCTCTCAGGATCCACAAGGTTCAGCGCCACCTAGACAGCAAAGATTTCGACGCCCAAGATCCCGCCCGCCAAACCGAGAAGTCCGAAGAGCCCATCCTACATCATCTGAGGACTAAACGCATGCCACCTTTTGGCTGTTGGTGAGACTTCCAGTACCTCATATGGGTTGGTGCCCCCCTCCTTCCCCCCCTTTAAGGCGATCCTCCCCCCTTTTTATTTTTGCCCTCCTGAAGATGCCTTCCCTTTTTTCTTCTCTCATTTGTGGGCTAATTTTTGAATCTCAGACGGGGGCGGGGGGAGGGGGGACACATTGTTATAATTGTTATGACTGTTATAAATTCTGTATTTTTGCGGTAGGCTAGATTCCATGCACTACATCCGAGTTTGTCTGAAGTGAACGTTGACACTAAAAAGGAGGTGCATGCATGTTTTCCATGTTTCCATCCAGCCATGCTGCCTTGGCGCACTGACAGTTAGACATTGGGGGCTCCCTCCTGGTCCTATACAGGGGAAGGGCGAATGGGCCGTGGGCCCTCAGTCCTCGGCCGCCACTGCGATGCGTCAACGCCAGCAGGTTATGGATGTTAGAGACCTACTTAACTATACTTACTAGCCTGAAACACAGTTGAGTTCATCGATGTTATGCCCAGATATGTGGTAAATCACACTTTATTTACGATGGTTAATGTATTGTTCTTTCTCAATGTTTCTGATTCCTTAGGCCCCCCACTCAGTGCATCTCCCTACCACCCCCAAAAAAGTACCTTATTTTATAGGTTTTTTGGTTTGCCTACATAGGCGATAGCAATAACTATTTGATTACGCGCTTCGCCGCATTGGCCACCCCCCTTTAGGGCGACCTCCCGGCTGCTGCACAGTCTCCTCTGTGTCTCGGCCGGGAGCTCATAGAGTAGCTACTTGACTAATTTAGATTACTCCCACCCTCCTTCCCCCCCTCTCTCCTCCATCTACCCCCCCCATCTCTCTCTCTGATACTGTCTCTCCTCCTCTGTCCCCCTCTCTTCCCCGGTGCTGTTGCTCTCTAGCTGGGTGGGGACGTGAACTTGAACTAAGAGTGATCATCCTCCCCATCCTTTTAATGATCATCAGTGCCCCGGCTGCCACAATGACTCTCCTAAAGGTGACCTCCCTTAATGTACGGGGTCTCAATATCCCAGAGAAGCGTTCCCAGCTCCTGGCTGACCTTCGCAGATCTAAAACCCAGATTGCCTTTCTACAGGAAACCCACTTTCATGGTGAGCATATTCCCAAATTGACTGACAATCGATTCCAGACGGCATACCACAGTATCTCACCTATCTCCAAATCTAAGGGGGTTAGCATCCTAGTGGCAAAATCTGTACCTTGGGAGTTTGGGGCGCAGCGGACGGACCCCCAGGGCCGCTTTCTCCTGATTAAGGGAAAGGTATTTGACGTTCAGGTCACTCTTGCCAATATCTATTTCCCCAACGTCGACCATGCACAGTTCCTGCGTGGGCTGATACCCAAATTGCTTGAGTTTACGGAGGGGATGCTCATCTTTGGGGGTGATATGAACTTTGCGATGGACCCCCTGTTGGATACCTCGCGGGGTGCTTCCCATCTCTCATACGCTCGCCTTAAACGAATCAAATCTGATCTTCACTCTCTGCGTTTGATAGACCCCTGGCGCCTTTCACACCCCAGGGACAAGGACTATTCGTTCTTTTCACAAGTACATCACTCGTACTCAAGACTAGATTACCTGCTCCTCTCCCACAAGGACCTGCCGAGGGTAGTTGACTCATCCATTGATGTCATCTCCTTTTCTGACCATGCCCCAATACACTTGACGCTCCAAATGGGACCAATGTCTAAATCCCCACCCTCATGGAGACTGAACGAATCTCTGCTTCAATCTGCGGAGACCCGCGCTGAGATTCAAGCCAAATTACAGGAATACTTTGCATTCAATGAAGCCTCGGTCCCCAACCCCTTGATGATATGGGAGGCTCACAAGCCAGTTATCAGGGGCATTTTAATAGGCATTGGGGCACGTCTCAAGAGGGAAAGAACCCGTAGAACTGAAGAACTTCTTCTTCAGATCAAGACCCTTGAATGTACACACAAGGCCAGCCTAGCTCGCTCCGTATACCAGGAGCTACTTAAAGCACGTGAGGAGCTTCGCTCGCTTCTGTTACATAAAGCTAAAGAGAGGTTAGCATGGTCACGCCGCACAATGTACGAATTCTCTAACAAACCTGGCTCCCTCCTAGCCAGAGCTCTTCGCGGACCCCGCACCAAAACTTTCATCCCCCACATTCTGACCCCTTCGGGTCAGAGGGTCTCTACCTCAACAGAAATGGCGGAAGAATTCCGCTCATTCTACAGCGGCCTCTATAATCTAGATAGACCCTCTCCTGATGCCCTTGGCCCCTCTGGAGGACCCACCTCACACGAATATCTAGCCTCCTCTGGCATGCCATCTCTATCGGCCGACATAGCGGAGGAACTGGAAGACCCCATTACGGTGGAGGAACTAGGGGTAGCACTAGCGAGTTCCAAGCCCAAGAAAGCCCCAGGCCCCGATGGCCTTACTCCAATCTATTTCAAAACCTTTTTTGAGACACTCTCTAAACCGCTAGTGGATGCACTTAACTCAATTACGCAAGGTAATTCCTTCCCCATAGATTCCCTTAGGGCCTACATTTCTCTCATCCCTAAAGAGGGAAAGGACCTACTCCGGTGTGGAAACTACCGACCGATAGCTTTGCTAAACACCGACTTGAAACTGTTTGCCAAGATCCTGGCGAACAGATTGCTCCCACACATACCAAACCTAATTCACAAAGACCAAGCGGGTTTTGTCCCCCAACGGGAACCACGTGACAACACCATTAGGGTGCTGAACCTCATTCATGCCGCCAGGACCACGCGACGACCCCTTCTCCTGCTGTCAACTGACGCGGAGAAGGCTTTCGACCGTGTAGACTGGACATTTGTCAGAGCTACTCTCGAACACATTGGCCTCCGGTCGTCGATGCTCAGCTGGATCCTATCTCTCTACTCCAGCCCCACAGCGGCGGTTAGGGTTAACGAAACCAGGTCGGGTTATTTTCACATCCGAAATGGTACCAGACAGGGTTGTCCCCTGTCTCCTCTAATCTTTATTCTTTCTTTGGAACCTCTGCTCTGTAAGATACGGGCCAACCCCCAAATAGAGGGCTTTCGTAAAACATCTGGAGCCCATAAGGTCGCCGCTTTCGCGGATGACCTTATCTTCTTCTTGACTGACCCCACTGCCTCACTCCCCGCCTTGCTTTATTCCCTGAGGGAGTACGGAGCCCTGTCCCTTTTTAAAATAAACATGTCTAAATCCTCCATGCTAAATATCACACTGAGCTCTCAAAGTATCCGACAATTACGCCTGAACTACAAGTTCCACTGGGCAACCGATACCATTCCGTACCTAGGAGTGGCCATTACCGCGGACCCCGCCCACCTTTACCAAGCAAACTTTGCCACTCTTCTACACAGGCTTAAAACAGACCTACAACATTGGCACTCCCTCACTCTAACGTGGTTCGGACGCTGTAATGCCATCAAGATGACAGCCCTCCCGAGGATACTCTATCTCCTGCAGGCCCTCCCCATACATCTCCCGCCCTCCTTCTTCAAGCGTCTTGACGCACTTTTCCGAGATTTTGTCTGGTCACGCGGGCAACCTCGCATCAAATTACAACTACTCTATATGACAAAACGTAGAGGTGGAGTGGGACTACCAGACGTAAAAGCCTACTACAGGGCAACACATCTTACCAGACTGATAGACTGGTACTGCCACTCAGAAGCCAAACAATGGGTCCATATGGAGATGGAGGACTCCGATGGAACGGCCAGGAGTTGGCCGTGGCTTTCCACTCCGATCCCGAAGATCATCGCCGAACACCCGACTCTGGGAAACACATTAAGAGTGGCCAGAGAAACCTTTCGTAAAACCCTGATATCACCTATTCCTTCCCCTATGGTGCCGATACTGGGCAACCCTGATTTCTTGCCGGGCTGCCAGGGCCCGATCTATAGAGCCCTATCGGAGGGAGATAGATGGCCACACCTCCACGATTTCCTAGATGCCGGTGGCCGGCTCCGGTCGGCCGCGGGAATTGAGGACCTGGACACGCCATTGGATTTCCTGAGTGGTCTCCAACTGCGTAACTTTTTACGCCGAAGTGCTCAGACTTTAGGTCCCCCACGCCCACTCACGGAGTTGGAACGTGTCTGCCACCGCAGAGAACCCATACGCCACTCCCTGTCCTCGATCTACCTCTCCCTGATTGCCCCGCCTGAAAGCTTTGTGCCCCCCTTCCTCACTAAATGGGAAACAGAATTAGGAGTGCATTTTAATGAAGCACAAAGGGAAAAGATCTTACATTTTGCCCAAAAATCTTCTCTAGCCACAAGGGTCCAAGAGACATGCTACAAGATTGTGACCAGATGGTACAAGGTACCATCCACTCTCCACAGGTTCCTCCCGCAGGTACCAAGTATATGTTGGCGCTGTGGAACAGGAGAAGGAACGATGTTGCACATTTTCTGGGACTGCCCCAAGATTAAACCTTATTGGAAAGAGGTGACAGACACGATCGAACGTTTAACGGGCGTCGCACTGGGGGAAGATCCCGGGGCCTGTCTGCTGCATCTATCTAGCAGAACAATTAAGAAATATAAAGCCTCACTCACTATACAACTACTTAATGCGGCCAAGGCCTGCATCCCTCTATTTTGGAGATCGGAAACCCCACCAACTAAGATCCAGTGGTATGCCAGGGTTAATGAACTGCGTGACATGGAAGATCTCACGGCCACGCTGCATGACAGGGAGGAAGCCTTCCGGGAGACCTGGCGCCCTTGGCAACACTTCATTTACTCCGAGGCCTACCTCCGGGAGATGTCTTAACGTGGACACCCCCCGTTATGGGGGCCCCGCCTGGCTGGAGGGTGGCACCACCACCCTCCCCTCTTTACCTCTCTTTACCCTCCTTCCTTACCTTCTTCACCTCTCTCTCCATCTCTCCTCTCTAATATCCTTACCCCTCCCCCTTATTGTCTCCCGCTTTTTACCTCCTTCCTCCCCCCCCCACCCTCCCCAGTCCTCACACAATCCCCTATACTCTACCGGCTTAGGGAAGATCTGATCAGATATAATGAATATCATGGTCTACATTACTTTATGTTAGTTGCCCTTTGCCGGACTCCACTGGTCGACCAGGAATATCCCCACCCCCGATCAGTGGAGAGTTTCTCTTTTTGTTATTTTAGTTCACCCCTTTACCTACCGATAAAGGATAATTACACGAGTTACCTGTTTACACAAGGCATGTCTCAGGGAAATGCGTGCAAATGGACACTAAGATAGTCATTACATTAGACCCTCCCATGCACACAGGCTCCGCTTTCACCATACAGACTGTGTAAACGGGAGGATTGTTTATGTGTTACATCTCTAGACGACGACAGTTCCTGTTAAAATCTTCTCCCTACCACTGTTTTATGTTATCCATTAAATGTCATAGAACCTGATAATATGTACCTCAAACTGTAACACGTTCTCTTGAAAATAAATAAAATAAAGGAATTTAAAAAAAAAAAAAAAAAAAAAAAAAAGAAATGGCCCAGGAGGGGGGGAATCTGATAGGTGTACCTTATACTTTGGTCTTAAAAAATTCCCTCATAAAAATGTTAGCTTGATGTTGGGCAAGAATGTTTGTGTCTAATCTGCTTTCCATGTTTATGTGCAAAATGACTAATTTTTTATTTTGTTTTGACTCCACAGTTTCCTTCCACGCCACAGGAATGGCAGACTGTGGCCTCCCACCTTGCCCAGCGGTGGCACTTTCCTAACTGCGGAGGGGCAATTGATGGGAAACACGTCCACATCGTCCCACCACCCAACTCGGGGTTGTACTATTATAATTATAAGGGGTTCATAAGGTTCATATTGTGATGTTGGCGGTGGTGTTCCTGTATGTGGACGTGGGGAAGAGTGGCCGGATGTCTTCACCCAGACAGAGTTTTACAGGCGTCTCCAGAATGGCAGCTTAGACTTGCCACCTCCAGAAGACAATGTGGAAGGACTCCCATTCGTCTTCATTGCGGATGAAGCATTTGCACTGGGGGACCATCTTATGCAGCCATTCCCGATGAGGACCCTCACCCCAGACCAGAGGGTTTCTAATTACCGGCTGGCCAGAGCCAGAAGAGTGGTGGAGAACACGTTTGGAATCATGGCCAGCTGGTTCCGCCTATTTCTTACACCCATACATATGGCGGAGTACAAACTGAATCACATTATCCTGGCGTGCTGTGTTCTGCACAAATTTTTATGGAAACATTCTGACAACTATGCTGGCTCAGTTGGGCCTGAGGCCAGAATTCCTAATTAACCAACCCTGACGGCGCTTGAAAGTGGCCGTCCTGGCTTGCCCTCCCTGAGTGCCCGTGATGTCCGGCTAAGATACCTTGAATTCTTTGCGGGTAGGGGGGCCATAAATATGCCAGACAATGTCTAAAGCATTTTTTAAATAAAAAAAAAAATAAAACCAAGGTTTGGTGACATTTTCTGCTTGTGTTTGTTTTAGCTGACCCTGACAGAAATGTGGTGAGTCCTGAAATTGGCGTGATTGTGTAACCTTACAAAGCACTTTTGGGTGTTATTTCCTAAAGGCAAAGACACTTTGCACTACAAGTGCACTTGAAACTGCACTGAAACTGCACATGTAGTGCAAAGTGTATTTGCCCTTAGGAAATAACACCCATTGTCACAGAAAACACCCATTACAGCACAACAAAAGTTTAGTAGCGTTGAGACACACAATCTTGATTAACAATCTTTTTAATACCTGCACAATCACACGTGCATTTAGAAAAGGTTTTTAACCACTTGCCGACCGCCTCACGCATATATACGTGAACAGAGCGGCACGGGCAGGCAAAATCCTGGTACGTGATTGCCTTCCCGCGGGCGGGGGGTCCGATCGGACCCCCCCCGGTGCCAGCGGCGGTCGGCTTTTGTCTGGCAGTGATCAGAGATGAGGGGGAGGCCACCTGATCGTGGCCCCCCCCTCGCGATCGCTCCCAGCCAATGAGAAACATCCTCTGCCTCTGTATTGTACACAGAGGCAGAGGATGTGATGTCATCTCTCCTCGGCTCGGCAGTTTCCGTTCCGGCGCCGAGGAGAGAAGACATGTGAGTGCACAACACACACACACACAGTAGAACATGCCAGGCACACTTTAGACCAGCTATCCCCCCCGATCGCCCCCCGATCCCCCCCAATCACCCCTCCCCCCCTGTCAAACTGACACCAAGCAGTGTTTTTTTTTTTTTCTTTCTGATTACTGCATGGTGTCAGTTTGTGACAGTTAGAAGTGTTAGGACAGTTAGGGTTATCCCCCTGCAGGTGTAGGATACCCCCCTAACCCCCCTAATAAAGTTTTAACCCCTTGATCACCCCCTGTCGCCAGTGTCACTAAGCAATCATTTTTCTGATCGCTGTATTAGTGTCACTGATTCCGCTAGTTAGGGACGTAAATATTTAGGTTCAACGTCAGCGTTTTATAGCGACAGGGACCCCCATATACTAGCTAATAAATGTTTTAACCCCTTGATTGCCCCCTAGTTAACCCTTTCACCACTGATCACCGAATAACCGTTACGGTTGACGCTGGTTAGTTCGTTTATTTTTTATAGTGTCAGAGCACCCGCCGTTTATTATCGAATACAGGTTTAGCCCCCTGATCGCCCGGCGGTGATATGCGTCGCCCCAGGCAGCGTCAGATTAGCGCCAGTACCGCTAACACCCACGCACGCAGCATACGCCTCCCTTAGTGGTATAGTATCTGAACGGATCAATATCTGATCCGATCAGATCTATACTAGCGTCCCCAGCAGTTTAGGGTTCCCAAAAACGCAGTGTTAGCGGGATCAGCCCAGATACCTGCTAGCACCTGCGTTTTGCCCCCCTGCCCGGCCCAGCCCAGCTCACCCAAGTACAGTATCGATCGATCACTGTCACTTACAAAACAGGCCTGATCCCTGCGATCGCTAAAAGTTTTTTTGGTAGCGTTTTGGTGAACTGGCAAGCACCAGCCCCAGGCAGTGTCAGGTTAGTGCCAGTACCGCTAACACCCACGCACGCAGCATACGCCTCCCTTAGTGGTATAGTATCTGAACGGATCAATATCTGATCCGATCAGATCTATAATGGCGTCCCCAGCAGTTTAGGGTTCCCAAAAATGCAGTGTTAGCGGGATCAGCCCAGATACCTGCTAGCACCTGCGTTTTGCCCCTCCGCCCGGCCCAGCTCAGCCCACCCAAGTGCAGTATCGATCGATCACTGTCACTTACAAAACACTAAATGCACAACTGCAGTGTTCGCAGAGTCAGACCTGATCCCTGCGATCCCTAACAGATTTTTTGGTAGCGTTTTGGTGAACTGGCAAGCACCAGCGGCCTAGTACACCCCGGTCGTAGTCAAACCAGCACTGCAGTAACACTTGGTGATGTGGCGAGTCCCATAAGTGCAGTTCAATCTGATGAGGTGGCAAGCACAAGTAATGTCCCGCTGCCACCAAGAAGACAAACACAGGCCCGTCGTGCCCATAGTGCCCTTCCTGCTGCATTCGCCAATCCTAATTGGGAACCCACCACGTTTGCAGCGCCCGTACTTCCCCCATTCACATCCCCAACCAAATGCAGTCGGCTGCATGAGAGGCATTTTCTTTATGTCCTCCCGAGTACCCCTACCCAACGAACTCCCCCAAAAAAGATGCTGTGTATGCAGCAAGCGCGGATATAGGCGTGACACCCGCTATTATTGTCCCTCCTGTCCTGACAATCCTGGTCTTTGCATTGGTGAATGTTTTGAACGCTACCATTCATTAGTTGAGTATTAGCGTAGGGTACAGCATTGCACAGACTAGGCACACTTTCACAGGGTCTCCTAAGATGCCATCGCATTTTCAGAGACCCAAACCTGGAACAGGGGTACAGTTACAAAAAAAATGTAAAAAAAAAAAAAAAACACAAACAAAAATATAAAATGAAAAAAAAATAGTTGTCGTTTTATTGTTCTCTCTCTCTCTATTCTCTCTATTGTTCTGCTCTTTTTTACTGTATTCTATTCTGCAATGTTTTATCATGTTTGCTTTTCAGGTATGCAATTTTTTATACTTTACCGTTTACTGTGCTTTATTGTTAACCATTTTTTGGTCTTCAGGTACACCATTCACGACTTTGAGTGGTTATACCAGAATGATGCCTGCAGGTTTAGGTATCATCTTGGTATCATTCTTTTCAGCCAGCGGTCGGCTTTCATGTAAAAGCAATCCTAGCGGCTAATTAGCCTCTAGACTGCTTTTACAAGCAGTGGGAGGGAATGCCCCCCCCACCGTCTTCCGTGTTTTTCTCTGGCTCTCCTGTCTCAACAGGGAACCTGAGAATGCAGCCGGTGATTCGGCCAGCTGACCATAGAGCTGATCAGAGACCAGAGTGGCTCCAAACATCTCTATTGCCTAAGAAACCGGAAGCTACGAGCATTTTATGACTTAGATTTCGCCGGATGTAAACAGCGCCATTGGGAAATTGGGAAAGCATTTTATCACACCGATCTTGGTGTGGTCAGATGCTTTGAGGGCAGAGGAGAGATCTAGGGTCTAATAGACCCCAATTTTTTTAAAAAAGAGTACCTGTCACTACCTATTGCTATCATAGGGGATATTTACATTCCCTGAGATAACAATATAAATGATTTCAAAAAAATGAAAGAAACAGTTTAAAAATAAGATAAAAAAGCAAAAAAATAATAAAGAAAAAAAAAAAAAAAAAAAGCACCCCTGTCCCCCCTGCTCTCGCGCTAAGGCGAACGCAAGCGTCGGTCTGGCGTCAAATGTAAACAGCACTTGCACCATGCATGTGAGGTATCATCGCGAAGGTCAGATCGAGGGCAGTAATTTTAGCAGTAGACCTCCTGTGTAAATCTAAAGTGGTAACCTGTAAAGACTTTTAAAGGCTTTTAAAAATATATTTAGTTTGTCGCTACTGCACGTTTGTGCGCAATTTTAAAGCATGTCATGTTTGGTATCCATGTACTCGGTCTAAGATCATCTTTTTTATTTCATCAAACATTTGGGCAATATAGTGTGTTTTAGTGCATTAAAATTTTAAAAAGTGTGTTTTTTCCCCAAAAAATGCGTTTGAAAAATCGCTGCGCAAATACTGTTTGAAAAAAAAAAATGAAACACCCACCATTTAAATCTGTAGGGCATTTGCTTTAAAAAAATATATAATGTTTGGGCTTTCAAAGTAATTTTCTTGCAAAAAAAAAATTATTTTTTCATGTAATCAAAAAGTGTCAGAAAGGGCTTTGTCTTCAAGTGGTTAGAAGAGTGGGTGATGGGGGGGAGGATGACGTGAGACGTCAGACGTCCTAGGGGAAGGGAGGAGTAAGAGGTGTGCCGTCCCGCTGAAGCTCTGTCAGACTCCCTCTAGCCTACTCAGAGCGGGATGCTAGGACGGAGCGGATAGAGCGGAGAACTCCGGGAGTATTGAGAGGGGGTCGGCGTGCTGAGAACCGGCCCCTCTCCCGGAAGATAGAGGCAACATACAGAGCGGCAAACTCCGCGGACCGCTCCGAGTCCCTGCTCTCCCCCCGTCCGCCCCCCCCTCCCTGCAGGCAATGTCAGTGGATGAGTCAAGTATCGAGCCAGACACCACGGCAAGTGTCAGCGGATAGGTGCTTCACAGACTGAGAGTGGCAAGGAAGTTCAACAGCTGAGCATCTCATATAACAACATGGAGTGGTGACAGACATCTAAGTGTGGTGGTGGTAAGATATTCACAAAGCCGAATAAACGCGGAAGGTAAGAGTGTATCAGAGTGTATCAGAAACAAGTTTGGAGAAGCATGCTGGCGGATGCTATGTAAGAAAGCTTATGTGAGATCAGCTTTGTTATCCCTGTAACCGGATGGAGGGAAAGTGGGTCCTCTGGTATCATTTCGTATAACCTGTTTTTGTATAAACTACACTAAATGAATAGAATACAATAAGAGTACTGTTATTTAGGGTTGAAGTGGAATAACGGATATCCCCGGGTGGAACAATGGACTGCTTCTTTTGTCTCTCCCTTTTTTTCTGAAGCACATGAACTCCTAGGGCATATTTGTGCCATTTATAAGCCTGCATACCAGTACCGCAGCATCCATGAGGCTTTTGCCCAAGGGGCTTCTTATCTAAGAAGCGGGATAGTGTGACACGGCGAACCCCAGAACATGCTGTAAGCAGAGTTGATACTTCTGTAAACATCAATATAGGGAGGAAGCCCTGTAAGGATTTATACGTCTGAGGGGTATGGAGGGTGGTATACAGCAGATATAGGGCTGAGTGAGTGGTATTGGAATAGAAATTTTTAAATATATAGCATCATAACGGGACTCTCCCTACAAGATCTACCTAACTCCGGATGCCAGATATAGACCAGCGGAAAACGCATATAGGAACCCTACGTTTCAGTATTGTATAAAGGTTCGACCTCAGCACAGTCACACAGAGGCTCATTCATTGATTTAATTGATTTAATTGTGTACCATCACCACACCAGCACCTGCACTTTGAGCATAACTCTATCTGGTTTTTAATCAGAAAAAGCCTGGAGCCTGGCCTAATACGGTTAATTCTGGACACACTGATTAAGACTAAGCAGGCCTAGACAGTGGGAAGAGAAGTATGAGTCGCAGTTCAGCTAAAGCCGGGAAGGGGGGCCCACCGAAAACCCCAAAAGAGAATATGGCTGGCAATACCCCCGCTAGTACCATCAAGCAATACATGGTGAAAGGGGGGAGCCCGGGGAGTTCCCAGCAAGAGACTCAAAAATTAAATATAGCAGATAAAAAGAAGAAGGGACTCAACGAGAGGGAAGACATGATCCCAGATCACTCCAGGGAGGAGCTATTAGCCGAAAATACGATAGAAGCATCTAGAATCGACGAACATAGACAAGACTCACAACTACCTTCAAATGGCGAATTAGCAGAGAGGCTTAAAGCGCTTGAAATATCAATCAAGGCGGAGTTCACCTTGCTGAGGTCTGATTTAGGCAACCTTTTGGTAAGAGTGGAAGAGGCTGAAGATAAGCTTGATAAGCAAGGATGGGAGATCTTTGGATTAAAAGAACAACTTAAAACAACCCAACAAAATCAGATAAAAGTATGCTACAGGCTGGAAGATCAGGAAAATAGAGACCGTAGACAAAATCTGAGACTCAGAGGGGTCCCAGAAAATAGGGGTGAAGACCTAAGGAAGACTGTGGCGACTATCTTCAGCCCACTTCTGGGGCTGGAAGGAGAAGACTTCCCAAAAATTGAGCGTGTGCATCGGTTGGGCAGGCTAGACTCCAGACGGTTTGAAGGTAGCCGTGATATAATTGTGAGGTTCAGATTTTATGAGGATAAAGAAAATATCTGGTTTAAGCTTAAGGGCCATGCCCCACTACAGTTCGAAGAAGCAAGAATTCAAGTCTTTGCGGATCTAGCTAAAGGCACACTGGCGAGGAGGCGACATCTAAAACCCCTACTGGAACAAATGGTGAATCAAGATATTACGTACACATGGGGATTCCCAGCCTGCCTAGTAGGCAGGAAAGGTGGGAGATCCACAAGTCTAAGGATCCCAGGAGAACTAGAAGAGTTCTGCGAGAAATTGGGGATACAGGCACCCCCTACACTGGACTGGTCAATGGAACGCTGGATTGAACTGAGTATGGGATAGGGGAGGGGCGTGGTGGGGGGAGGTTCTGGGGGGGGAGAGGGAGCTAAAGGTCATTTTCAATTAAATTTAGGGAAGAGAGAAGATTTGTGGAAATAAAGCCTAGCTTGTTTGGTTGTTAAGGCAATATGAAATGTAGGGACGGTGCACCTTAGACTCCGCCTTCGGAGGAGGAGACCAATGTTGGGCCACAATGTTAGTGACCCTCACTGGTCTAAGGGTTCGGTAGGGACCAGGAGGGGGGTGGGGGGGAAGAGGGGAGGGAGCGGGGGTTGGGGGGGAGAGGGGCGGGTAGAGGATGGGGGGATGGAGAGGGTGGGGGGGAAATAGAGGGGAGGGAGGGAGGGGTAGTAGGAACCAGGGGTCTTGCTCAACCTCATCCCGATGGAAAAGGGAAAACTCTCCAGGGTCTAAGGCAAAGGGAGATTTCAGGAGGATTAAATAAAGAGATATGGCAACAATAAAATTTACAACATATAATGTTAAAGGCTTAAATACATCCAGGAAAAGATATAATATTTTTAATGAGTTGAAATCATTGGGACCAGACGTGGTGTTCCTACAAGAGACACACATATCACTCCAATCGCGATTAAGATTGTTCTCGAGGGACTACCCGGTCTGGTTTCAAGGAGATACTATCTACAATAGGTCAAGGGGAGTAGCTATTGGTTTCGCAAAGAGAATAAGGTTCATGCTAGAGGAAAGGTTAGTGGACCCAGAAGGAAGATATCTGTGCCTCAGAGGTAGTTTAAATGAAGAGAAAGTTACCCTAGTCAATATTTATGCCCCCAATAAAAATCCGACGAAGTACCTGGCAAACATCTTGGGAAAAATAGTAGAGTTTATGAGTGGACACTTGATTATGATGGGGGACTTTAATTTCTGCCTCAACCCGAGTATAGACAGTACGGCTCGTCCCCAGGGGAAGGACTGTAGTCATCTAAAGAAGATAAAGCAAATACTTTCCAAATGGCAACTGGTGGACATCTGGAGAGTTCAACATTCAACTAAGAGAGATTACACGTTCTATTCCCCTGTGCACGGGACTTACTCTCGGATTGATTGGGGTATAATTGAGCATAAGGGGATTGATAGGGTAAAGGGATCCATGATAGGAAACATAACTTACTCTGACCATGCACCAATGACCATCGAAATGAGGTCAGGAAGGGACCAGGCTGAGAGGGGGCAGTGGAGGCTAAATGAGGAGCTGATTAGAGAAGTAGAGGGGTATAACAGAATTAGACAAGTTATTAAACCTAAAAATATTAAGCTCACCAAAATATTAGGACACAATGGGTATTTTTCTTGTGTGTTTCATTCATTTTTGCATTTTTTTTATTCCGATCCCTCTTCCTCTTGTTCCCAGGAAGGGGAATCTCTCCTCTTTATTGCATACTGAATCCTTTCGCCTTTGAAGGCACATAAATCCGCATCTCCGATACAAGGTTAGTTTTTGATCTTGGTGTTTTTTTTTTTTTGTTTTTTTTCCATGGATGCATTATCTCCCTCACAGATGATGAGTGTGTGTATATATATTTTTTTCAGATTTCACATTCCCCTTCCCCCCAGCGTCTTCTTTCTGCTTGGGACACTAGGCGTCTCTCATTGGATCTCAATATCTGGGGGCTCCTTTGCGCGATATAAGACCGTTATCAGGCTGGATGGGGTTTTTGGAGTGTCACGCTGAGAATCTGCTGGGTCAATCATGATTACTGTAAGCCTCCTTACACATTTTTTGTTGGTTGTTCAAAAATATATATGTATGTATACTTATGTTACCTTTATGCCTTTCAGATAATGGCAAAAATTTATCCCTGAAGAAGAAATTTAATCATTTTGAAACGCGTTGGATCATATAATTCTTTGCCACTTCTGTAGTGTATCATTTTTTATTCTTTGCAAATGTATATCTTCATATGTTTAATTACTTTTTAACAATTTTTGTATAAATAAAACTTATCTAATTTTTTTTAAAAATTTCTTTCTTTTGTTGCCTTAAAAATCCCAATCAAATGAGGTTCCCATTGTATATTGTTCAGGGATGATGGCAACCCTTTCACACTAATCTTTGAGAAGTCTATATCTACTCTAACAGAATTAGACAAGAACTAGAGAATTATTTTGAGGTAAACGATACGGGGGATATATCAGGGGCAACATTATGGGAGGCACATAAAGCCTACATTAGAGGAGTATTGATTGAAATGGGGGCTAGGAAGAAAAAAGAGAGGCAGGAAAAAATCCTAAAATTAACAGAGGAGCTTACGGGATTAGAACAAACCCACAAAAAATATATAGGTCAGTTACCCCAAGAGATACACCATCAGATGGTCATTAAAAGATCTGAGTTAAAAACGGTAATGGAACAGGAGTCCAGAGCTTCACTGAATAAGATAGTCTGGGAGAGACACAGATGGGGTAATAAACCAAGCAAACATCTTGCAAAAATAGTCCAAAGGAAAAAAAAAGATAGGAATTTCATAGAAAAAATTCAAACTAAAGAGGGTCAAATAGAATATTCAACTAAGAAGGTGGCAGAAACCTTCAGGGACTATTATAAAGAGATATACTCTGCCCCCAAGCAAGACATCTACTCAAAAAACAGGATAGAGAGAGGTAACAACTATATCAAAAAGGCAGCGCTCCCCAAGATCCCTGAGGAGGATAGAGACCTATTGGAAAGACCAATCTCAGAAGAAGAAATTAGTAAAGTGTTAGCTGGAATGGCCTTAGGGAAAAGCCCAGGCCCAGATGGCCTAACAACACTTTATTACAAAACATTTAGAGAAGTTTTAGTACCTAGGTTGTGTCGGTATATGAACGGATTGGGTGACAACTTTGAGATGAGCAGAGATGCATTGAAAGCATCCATTACAATTATATTGAAAGAAGGCAAAGATAAAATAATATGCTCAAGCTATCGCCCAATCTCTCTACTGAACAACGATACAAAACTCTACGCTAAAGTGTTGGCAGAAAGATTAAAGGAATACATGAACCTGTTAGTTGATTCAGACCAAGCAGGGTTTGTCCCCAATAGGGAGGGGAGGGACAACGGGATTAGGACCCTGCTCTTGGCGGGGAAAATGAAGGAGAGTGGGCCCCCAGGACTACTTCTGTCAATTGATGCCGAGAAGGCTTTTGACAGGGTAGACTGGGGGTTCATGATCCAGACTCTGGAGGCCATGGGACTGGGCCCTAAAATGATTCGGAGGATAAAAACTTTGTACAATCACCCAACTGCTGTAATCAAAGTTAATGGGATCTTTTCTCAACCATTTGAGATGGAGAGAGGCACGAGACAGGGGTGTCCCCTGTCCCCGCTTCTCTTCGTCTTAGCCATGGAACCCTTCCTGGCTTCAATATGAAGGGACCCGCATATTCGTGGTGTTCTGGTCGGAAAGGAGGAACACAAAGTCGCAGCATATGCGGACGATGTGCTATTCTATGTTACGGACCCAGACACGACGATGCCCAACCTCATGAAGGCATTAAGAAAATACAGAGAGGTATCCAATTTTCAAATAAATATGAATAAATAAAAAGGTAAGCAAGCCAGTGGTAGAGATTTTGAAAAAAGAATTTAGTTTTAAATGGACTAAGGAATTAAAATACCTGGGCGTTAAACTAACCAGCTCAATTAAGAAGACGTTTAGTAGTAACTATATGCCCTTATTAGACCAGGTAAGATCAGAATGTAATAGACTCTACCATAAGGCCCTTTCCTGGATTGGACGTATCAATGTCTTTAAAATGGTATTATTACCCAAGATCATGTATGTCTTCCAGATGCTACCAGTTCCCCTCCCCCAGAATTACCTGAGGACGTTAAAAAAAATAATCATGACCTTTATTTGGAAAAACAAAAAACCGAGAGTGTCCCTACAGACGCTAAAACAAAAGAAAGTAGACGGAGGTTTGGCAGTTCCTGATATACAGATGTACTACAAAGCTGTAGTTTATCTAGGGTAGTAGAATAGGCGAGGAAGGATAAACGGAAAAAATGGGTAAAAATAGAAGAAGATTTAAGTAATTCACTACTAGGCACTATCATTTGGAATCCCCCACACTTTAGACCACTTGCAGATAGTACACACAAAATAACAAGAAATGTCTTGAAAATATGGGATGAGATATACAAGAAAGTAAATGGGAAATATAATTCACCACTGATTACACTACTAGATAATACATTTTTTACACCAGGTATGGAGAGTATAGGAGGAAAAGAAGCTTTTTGGGGAAAAACACAATTAAGAGAAATTATGAATGAAGGTAAAATTATGTCACTCCAGCAACTCACACATGGGAGGAATACACGGGGTTTAGATGGATGGCGATATCTTCAACTAAATCACTTTGTGAATAGGCTACCACAGCCAATCAGGTCTGGAAGACAACTGACAGACTTTGAAAAGCTGTGTGATAAGGAGGCCTTAAGAAATACGGTCTCTCAGATCTATAAAATCTTGTTAGCTTCAGAAAAGTGGGAGATGCCGCCATTCATATTTAAATGGGAGAGAGATTTAGGCACTAAAAAGGATATTGACATAATTAAAAGGATTTTTAAAATAAGTGCCAATTCAAAAATAGACACTCGAACGGCCGAAATGAACTACAAATGCATCAGTAGAAGCTACCTGACCCCCGAGATAACAAGTAAATATCAGAAAGGGCCAGCCACCTGTTGGAGAGGATGCCAAGAGATTGGAACAATGGGACACATGTGGTGGAGTTGCCCCATAATTAAAAATTTCTGGCATAAAATCCTTGTCCTCATAAAGGAAATAACGGGAATAGAGGTAGCAGACGACCCTTGGGAGGTCCTGTTCCTAGGGGGGAGGGGGGATTTAAATAACGGTAAGCAGACTCTTGTCCCGCAACTTCTGAACGCGGCAAAAAGAATGATCCCAAGGTACTGGCAGAGGAGGGAGAGCCCAGAGATATGGGAGTGGTTTGACGCAATAGAGGAGATTTGTAATTTGGAGACACTGGAGTGTAGAGTAGAAGACATAAGAAGTAAGAATCTGGGTGGCTGGGACCATTGGAAAAAATTTAAAAAAACATGGAGCTACGCCAAAGAAATAAAATCTGTAATTTAAGAAGGAGAGTGGAATGAACGTTAGACCCTGGAGAGAAGGGAGGGGGGGGATTGGGGAGGGGGGAGGAATGGGTTGGAGGGGAGAAGGGGGAGGGCAGGGATAGACAAATAAGAATTTAACATGGTCAACTGGATTTATATGACCTCCGGCAAGTCTAAGTAATCCCCTTGACTGGATATATGTATGGTTGAAAGCTCTCTTCTTTCTTCTTTTTGTGTTATATGGCAAAGTGTCACGATGATGAGACAATGAGAGAGGGCCGGATAACTAAATGAACTGCAAAGTTGATCTACACCCCTCAAATTGGTCGACTGATGTGACAAAGAAAAAAAAAAAAGAAGAAAAAAAAAAAAAAAGAGAAGAGTGGGTGATGTGTGACATAAGCTTCTAAATGTTGTGCATAAAATGCCAGGACAGTTCAAAACCCCCCCAAATGACCCCATTTTGGAAAGTAGACACCCCAAGCTATTTGCTGAGGGGCATGTCGAGTCCATGGAATATTTTATATTGTGACACAAGTTGCAGGAAAGAGACAATTTTTTTTTTTTTTTTTGCACAAAGTTGTCACTAAATGATATATTGCTCAAACATGCCATGGGAATATGTGAAATTACACCCCAAAATACATTCTGTTGCTTCTCCTGAGTATGGGGATACCACATGTGTGGGACTTTTTGGGAGCCTAGCCGCGTACAGGACCCCGGAAACCAAGCACCGCCTTCAGGCTTTCTAAGGGGGTAAATTTTTGATTTCACTCTTCACTGCCTATCACAGTTTCAGAGGTCATGGAATGCCCAGGTGGCAAACCCCCCACCCCCAAATGACCCCAATTTGGAAAGTAGACACCCAAAGCTATTTGCTGAGAGGTATAGTGAGTATTTTGCAGACCTCACTTTTAGTCACAAAGTTTTGAAAATTGAAAAAAGAAAAAAAAAATGTTTTTCTTGTCTTTCTTCATTTTCAAAAACAAATGAGAGCTGCAAAATACTCACCATGCCTCTCAGCAAATAGCTTGGGGTGTCTACTTTCCAAAATGGGGTCATTTGGGGGGGGGGGGGTTGTGCCACCTGGGCATTCCATGGCCTCCGAAACTGTGATAGGCAGTGAAGAGTGAAATCAAAAATTTACACCCTTAGAAATCCTGAAGGCGGTGATTGGTTTTCGGGGCCCCGTACACGGCTAGGCTCCTAAAAAGTCCCACACATGCGGTATCCCCATACTCAGGAGAAGCAGATAAATGTATTTTGGGGTGCAATTCCACATATTCCCATGGCCTGTGTGAGCAATATATCATTTAGTGACAACTTTGTGCAAAAAAAAAAAAAAAATTTTCAGTTTCCCGCAACTTGTGTCAAAATATAAAATATTCCATGGACTCAACATGACTCAAAGCAAATAGCTTGGGGTGTCTACTTTCCAAAATGGGGTCATTTGGGGGGGTTTTATGCCATCTGGGCATTTTATGGCCTTCAAAACTGTGATAGGTAGTGAGGAGTGAAATCAAAAATTTACGCCCTTAGAAATCCTGAAGGCAGTGATTGGTTTTCGGGGCCCCGTACGCGGCCAGGCTCCCAAAAAGTCCCACACATGTGGTATCCCCATACTCAGGAGAAGCAGCTAAATGTATTTTGGGGTGCAATTCCACATGTGTGAGCAACATATCATTTAGTGACAACTTTTTGTAATTTTTTTTTTTTGTCATTATTCAATCACTTGGGACAAAAAAAAATGAATATTCAATGGGCTCAACATGCCTCTCAGCAATTTCCTTGGGGTGTCTACTTTCCAAAATGGGGTCACTTGTGGGGGTTTTGTACTGCCCTGCCATTTTAGCACCTCAAGAAACGACATAGGCAGTCATAAATTAAAGGCTGTGTAAATTCCAGAAAATGTACCCTAGTTTGTAGGCGCTATAACTTTTGCGCAAACCAATAAATATATGCTTATTGACATTTTTTTTACCAAAGACATGTGGCCGAATACATTTTGGCCTAAATGTATGACTAAAATTGAGTTTATTGGATTTTTTTTAGAACAAAAAGTAAAAAATATCATTTTTTTTCAAAATTTTTGGTCTTTTTCTGTGTATAGCACAGAAAATAAAAATGGCAGAGGTGATCAAATACCATCAAAATAAAGCTCTATTTGTGGGAAGAAAAGAACGCAAATTTTGTTTGGGTACTGCATTGCATGACCGCGCAATTAGCAGTTAAAGCGACGCAGTGCCAAATTGTAAAAAGTGCTCTGGTCAGGAAGGGGGTAAATCCTTCCGGGGCTGAAGTGGTTAAAACAAACCAACATGTTTGTTGTATAAAAATTTTTGGGGTGACATTAGAAAAAATTAGAAATGTCCATTTAAGATAAAACAGGCATGTTTAAAACCAACAAGAAAGACACAAATCTTGAACTTACAAAGTTCACATTTGGTAGAACTTGAAGGCAATATCAGACATGAGTATTTACAAACTGAGTTTGATATTGTGTTCAGATGGGGTGAAGTCACCCCAGGAAAAGCCAAATTTTGAAGATGCACACAAATTTAAGAATGTCAACATGTGCTACCTGCCATCACGGGGGATCAAGGGACATGTTTTGGGGGTGCAACCCCTTCCTCACAGCTACGTTATTATTGAGGAAGGGGTTGCACCCCCAAAACGTGTCCATTGATCTCCCGTGATGGCAGATAGCACATGTTGACACACTGTGTGCATCTTCAAAATTTGGCTTTTCTAATATTTTTTTTTAAATTTTCAAAAAGTGTAGCACAGCCATAAACAAAGGTATTTGGAGGGCTTTTACACTCGCCCTAAAACATCAATGATGTTCTTATTTTTTTGAAGAACATAAATGATGTTTTTCTTGATGTTTTCCAATGAAACATTACACTCCATGATCTCCCCAATCAGGACATCACGATCACCTAAAAAGAGAGAAACCAAAAAAAAACAGGTATTATAAATATGCCGGCATCCATCTCTTACCTGACCCTGTGGTCCCAGACACTCACCTGTTGTGGTGACTATTTCCACCACGTCTTCCTCCTCCTGCTCTGCTGGTCTTCGGTGGATTTCCCCTTCTTCCAGAGGTGGGGGGTCTCTGGTCTCCTCAGATGAGGGGTGTCCTCCGAGTCTTTTATCCCCTATGTAAAAAAAATAGGTATACTTAGCACACAGATATTTAATGTCAGAACTATAAATATGAAGCATTGCTTGGAAGTGGGGTACAATTGTCTATTTTGGCAGAGTTCCAAGATGTAGCATTTTTATTGTCTTTTGTCAAGCTTCAATACTTTACCTGTCTTGTACAAACTTCACAGATGGAGACCCCCCTATAGTATACACTGGAGCACCTGTGTGGGCCCCCTTGTGTCCCTCACTAGTGCTCCAGCATCCAGATGTGAAAACTGCTGCTGAGTGTCCTCTCCTTACACAGAATCTAGTTTGCATTTCATTCAAGTAACAAACACATCTACACCACCCAATTCTTTGCACACAAGTAGGCCCCAAAAAATGATGGCAATTGCATATGGCCAAACGAACTATGTTTGATACGAATGAATAATGTGCCCATGAACATGAAAGTTGCCATTTTAAACTGGATAACAGTTATTAAGAAAAGCACATGGAGCAGCATGAACGTAATAAACAGAAAGCACTCTCCAGATCTTTCTGTACTGCTCGTGTTCTCTTAATTTGAGGTCCGACGACCGCTTACTGAGCTGATCTTTCGATCGTCGTACCCCGAAATTCCGGTGCAGACTCTTGACTACTTTCGCCATTATCTTGGCCTTTCGGACATTGAGGTTGGGGTAAGGTCCATACTTTCCATCATAGTCGGCCTTCTTCAGGATGTCGACCATCTCCAACATCTCCCCAAAGGACATATTTGATGCCTTATATCATCTCCTTCTGGATCGGGACGTTTCTGGCTCCGGGCTTTCCTCCTCCTCCTCCTCGTTGCTGAAATTATCAGACACCTGCTGTGTTTCTGCCATGTGCTCTACCCCCGCTGCGCTGAATGAGAAGGGGCGGGGAATAGAATAGAAAGAACGTCAGGGGTGGGCGGAGTTTCAGGCATGCGCAGTGTCTATAAAGCGTAACACGCGTGCGTAGTACGTACGATCTGTGAGCAGAGGAAGGAGTAACGGAGGCGCCGTTTGTGATTGCGAAGGTAAGGTTTAACATTGGGCCTATACTGCTTCTAGATTGAGGCCTATATTGTGACAAGTTTAGTAGACTTTAGGCTGACATTAGGGTTTGTCTTGTGTTGTGTCTTGCAGATAATAAAATGGATGGCTTCAATGACCACAACTTCCTCCCCCTGTTCATAGACAAGTACAGGGAGCTGCCCTGTCTGTGGCAGGTGAAACATCCACATTACAATCATAAACAAAAGAGGCAGGCAGTGCTGGAGAAACTGCTGGAGTTGGTGAAGCCGGTGGTCCCCACAGCAACCATCCCCTATTTAAAAAACAAAATTGGTGGCCTGAGGAGCACTTATCTTATGGAGCGCAAGAAGGTCGCGGATTCCCAGAGGTCCGGAGCTGCAGCAGATGACATTTATGTCCCCAGACTGTGGTACTATGAGAGACTGCGATTTCTGTCAAACCAGACTGAAGTCAGGGAATCCCTCTCCACTCTTCCTTCCACTCTTCCTTCCACCCCAGCTGAGGCTTCCGATGTCCAACCTGGGACTTCCAGCCAGGAAGAAGTGGAGGAGCCCAGATGGAGTCAGGTATAGCATTGTTTTACAGATTTCTGGTCAATAAATAAATGATGTTTACTAGATGTTATTATTGATCACTAATTGCTGATTGAAAAAAGTGTTTTACATATCAATGGACAGTAGTGGGCAAAAAGATTTTGGACAAGAATGAAAAATGGTGGCCTCAGAAGGATAGTCTGTTATATTTGTTAACATTCAATTTGCAACAATTGTGAGATGAAAATTGTGTGTGATTGATGAATAAAAAACTAAAACTATGTCCCTTTTTCATACACAGGAAGACCTCAGCCAGGACGAGGCTGTGGAATGTGGCACACAGGAGGAGGCTGTGGAATGTGGCACACAGGAGGAGGCGGGGGTTAGTGGCAGCCAGGAGGAGGCGGGGGTAAGTGTCAGCCTGGAGAAGCCTGGGACCAGTCGCAGCCAGGTTCCTCCCCTCCGTGTTCCATACAAAAGAGCGAGGAAGGCGACTCACATGCAGGATTCTGTGCTCAGGCTCATTCAGGAGGCTTCTGCGTCCCTCAGAGCCTTACCCACTCCTGAAGAGGCCTTTGCCTGCATGGCTGCCACCAAACTGCAGGCCATGCAGGAGGGTCAACGCAAGCTGTGTGAGGTCCTTCTTTATAAAGTCCTAAGTAAGGGGGTGAGTGATGAACTAACACCCAATACCCACCTGAGTGAGTTAGCCCCTCCTCCTCCTCCTGCCACAACTCCACCACCAGAGCCACAGCATGGAAGGAAGCGTGGAAGGAAGACCAGAGAGTGATGGCCCTGGGTTCATTCTGGTCTGGCCAAAGATGCGGCCTCTTGTATGACCACAGCCTGGGGACACAGATGTCATCTGCTGCTTTCTGGATCTCTGGGACTTATGGACCAGACTGGGACTTATGGACCTTAGATATGGACTCCTCAGGCCACCAATTTTGCAAGAAAATAGTTGATGTGTGCCCTGGGGGCCAAAGGCTTCACCCATTTTAGCTGTTTCTCCAGCGTTGCCTCCCTCTTTGTTTGGTTCTGAGCCATTAATAAAGGAAATTTTTTTACAATTATACTCGCCTATGTGTGTTTTCCTTTTAAAAGGACTGTTGGTTTGTGAAGAGGCAGGTACATTTCTAATATACCATGTGAAATTAACAAGAGACACCAACACCAAACAACCTCCTTGAGAATAAATAATACAAGATATCAATGGTGTTGTGGTAACTTGACACACAAAACACACACAAAAATATTATGGAGTAAAACACACAAAAAAAAAATCAGACTTTTTAAAAATACAAACCACAAAAAAAACAGCCTTGGAGAAAAGACAAACCACCAAACAAATACAAAAACAGCCTTGAAAAAAAGAAAAAATATTTAAAAACAACCCAAAAAATATTTGGTCAGATGTGACAAATGTAAATATATTGAGGGAATCCCAATAAGTAATAAAGAAATAAGTTTGTGAGAAGTCTGTGTGAATATGAGCAGCAAAACTACTTCATTCTTCTCACATTATAAAGAAGAAGAGAGTGCGCTGCATTAAACTATTTTTGACATTGCAGCGTGACGAAAGTGCTGTATCCATTGCGAACGCTAATTTTACCAGACCGAGCTGTTCCATCTCGGAATGTCTTATGAGCATGCGTGGCACTTTGTGCGTCGGAAATGGCCCCACGCGGTCGGAATTGACGCGATCGGATTTTGTTGTCGGAAAATTTTATAGCCTGCTCTCAAACTTTGTGTGTCGGAAAATCCGATGGAAAATGTCCGATGGAGCCCACACACGGTCTAAATTTCCGACAACACGCTCTGATCGGACATTTTTCATCGGAAAATCCGACCGTGTGTACGGGGCATTAGGGTGATCATCGAGTGATCCGAAAGGGCAGTTTCCTTAATTTGAGCTTTAATTACTGCTGGTTAATGGAAGGAGGAAATAAGAATATGATCAATTCTTGAGTAGACTTGATGGGGTATTGAGAAATGAGAGTAGTCCCTTGTGGATGGGTTGAGTTCTCTCCAAATGTGTATAAGTCCCTGTTGGTGGATTAGTTTAGCAATTTTAGAACTGATTTTAGTGGGCCTAGTGAGCTGTTTAGAGGGGGGTTTAGATTTGTCAAGGCTGTGGTCAAATGCAACATTCAAGTCCCCCCCAAAAATTACCATCCCTTCTAGAAGTGGTCCTAGGGTTTGAAATAGGGAAGTGAAAAATTTTCCCTGTCCTTTGTTGGGTGAGTAATAGGAAACAAATGAAAAGATTTGGTCTTCAATCTAGCCTTTCACTAATAGAAACCTGCCCTCAGAATCACTAAGGGTCTGAATAACTTTAAATTAGCTGTCCTTAGCAAAAAGGATCGCTACTCCCCTGGTTTTGTCTGCAGCGTTTGCTAAGTAAAACTGGGGGAAGTGAGCGTGTAGGAATGAGGGGGAGTATCGAGTAGGAAAATGGGTTTCCTGAAGCATTACCACTGTTGCCCTTTGATTGCGGTAAGACTGGAGGATTTTTCTAATTTTAATTGGAGAATTGAGGCCTTGGACATTGTGTGAAATAATTTTTAGAGGAGGTGGAGGCAGTGTATTGTTAGGCATATTCTTTGGGGTGTATGCATGTTTCTATGTTTGAGTCACTTACCCTACCCATATTGATGCAGACCGAGCAGTTGGTAAGCGAGGAGTAGTGCCTGGGACCTGGAGTTGCTGGATGAGAAGGAGATGAATATGATCTGGCAACCCGGGGGAAAAAAGGGGAAGAGAAAAACAGAAAGGTTAAAACAGATACAAAGAAGAATATGAAAGAAAAGAACATTTTGGCCTAACATAGGCCGGTGACGGAGGAAGGGAGACATTTTCCCAACTCCGTCATCCAATAACAAACTAAGGTGGTCCGGAATATGGACCACCGGTCCATCGAACGAGAATGGAAGCTCCATTATCGTAAGATGGATGGAGTCGCAGGGCAGCTGCCTCAGCCCGAGCCAACCCTGTAGCCTGAAACATAATGCTGAGAAAAGAAAAATAATTAAAACATTCAATTAAAATTCAAACGTTGAATTTTTCTTTCCAACTAGGAGTAATACCGACAGGTAGGTGAGTTACAATCTTCGATAGAGCCACTGTGGGACCTGCTGTGCAAGAAGTAAGTTAGGGAAAAGTAGTATAGGAAGATGTTAGAACTAAACGATCTGCAGTGGAAGGGTAAGACAAGGGGGAAGGCCAATACCTTCGAAACCAAAAAATAAAAATAAAAATAATCATGAGAAGGCCGACCCCTCTCCTGACTTAGGGGGCTCGAGCGGGAGTAAAAACAATCTGAGGAGTGTACTTCAAAAAATGATATAATCATTCTTTCATAGGTTTGTGAACATAACCTCGGAGTTCCAACGGGTGGGAGCTAGGTAACTAGACAAGAATTAGGTCCAAGGAGGTTGCTAGTATAGTCCAGCTGGGGTGAAAGCATTGAAGCTAGAGTTGGGGAACAAATGGACAAATGTCCTTGTGAAGGTTTTGAAAACCTTGGTAGAAGATCTGTGTGGGGTAAAGTCCCTTAGAAGGGGTCCAGATGCCGACGGATCAAAGAGGGAAAGGCACAAAACAGAAGTCTTGTATCGATCAACTTCAGGTTGGCATGTGTTCCTTCAGTCGTCTGCTTTTGTTGGATTTCCAGGTAGGGGAGATTGGGCTGTTTGGAGTTGGACGTTTAGATGAACCAGCTTGAATATTAGTTGTGTCCATTGCAGGATCCTGAGAGATGAGTTTAAGTGATAGTAGAACTTGTTCACCCTCTGGGAATGTGGTGAACGAGTGGGCGTTACCTTTGAGGGCAAATTTTAGAGCGAAGGGAAATGCCCACCAATATTTGATTTCCCTCTGAGTGAGAATTTGCGGTAGAGGTTTCAAGGCTCTGCGTTTTTGTATGGTCGTGGGTGAAATGTCAGCAAAAATTAGGATTTTCTGACCTTGAAAGAGAATGCGGGGTTGCTGGCGTGATATTCTCATGATCTCTTCCTTCACGTTATAGAAGTGTGGCTTCACTACTATATCTCTGGGGGTCCCGTCTTTTCTAGGGGGGCCCAGAGATCTGTGTGCTCTGTCTAGCTCTAACTTAATAGAGGTAAGCTCTGGAATGAGGGATTTAATTAATTCTTGAATTGCTTTCGGGATATCTGTCATTGATTCAGGGATTCCTCTGACTCTGAAGTTGTCCCTTCTTGACCTGTTCTCAAGGTCATCGATCCTGTTCATTGTCACCTCCAATTGCTCTTGGATGACATGGATGTGATCAGTGTTCTGATTAGCTCTGGACACTGTGATATCCAATTTATGTTCTATTGCTTCCATCCTTGCACCCAGGTTTTGAAAGTCATCACGTATGTCATTAGTGATTTTAGTGGCTGTGTTTGCTAGCCCCCTGTCCAAAAGATCAGAAAGCTTGAGGAATAAGTCTCCTGCATTAATGGGTATGTCCCCTTCAGAGATTTCCAGGGAGATCCCGACCCCCTGATGAGCCGGTGTGTTATTCGGTGGGGACAATGTATAATTGTCAAAAGTGCGCTCTAAGAGTGATTCTGTGGAAGCCAGTGAGGGTGTCACCATAACTTGATTGTGGGGTGCAGATTGGGGAGTGAAAGCCAAGACAGCAGGAGCTATCACTTGCCTTGTGTCCACGTGTCCCCCTGCATGGGGATCCTTGAGCTGTGTTGCGGCCGCCATCTTGGATTTGGCCCGGGAATCCTCTGCTGAAAACTGAGGTCCCAGGCCACGGCGGACCAAGCTGCTTGACATGGATCGGTGCTGAAGGCGATCCTGAGTCCGGTCCCTTAAATGGTGGGCGTCCTATAGGCCTTACTCCGGTGCTTGGGTGGCTTGCTGGGCTGGGCAGAGCGGAGCTCCCAGCTTACGCGGCCTTCTTGGAAGTCCCGCGCCTGCGCCCCAGGTGCGATATTTAAAGGAATATTTCACTTTTATTTTTTTTATAAATTCTTTATTTTTATTTTTCCACAATAATAGTAATACAGTATTACATATGAGTACATCAACACCTACATCTTCTATTTTACAAATACTATCTTCTTGAAAATCGGCAATTACTATCATCTTATCGAGAAATTATGTTATCTTTAGGCAAAATCATTTCATCGTGCCTTCTTATTATTCTAACACATACCCATAATAATTCCTACTCTAATTACATTTTCCTTAACCGGGGATAGCCCTGGTTATCCTCCATAACCCCAAAAAAAAAAGGAAAAAAAGCACAGAAGAAGAAAAGAGAGACAAAAAAAAAATTAATATTATGCCCCCCTTTTATTTTTTCACTTTAAGCATCCTTAAAATCACTGCTCCCGAAAAAACAGCCGTTTTTAAAACTTTTTTTGCATTGATACTTGTCCCCTGGGGCAGGACCCGGGTCCCCAAACCCTTTTTAGGACAATAACTTGCATATTAGTCTTTAAAATTCGCACTTTTGATTTCTCACGTTCGAGTCCCATAGACTTTAACAGTGTTCAAAAGTTTGTGCAAATTTTCGGTCCGTTCGCATGTTCTGGATGCGAACCGAACCTGGGGGTGTTCGGCTCATCCCTACTGCAGATAGTTTCTCTGGGTCCATCGAAAAAACTGCAGTAGAAATGGCATAACCCAGAACTGTAACCTGTTCATGATGGAACTCGCACTTCTCCAACTTATAATACAGGTTGTTATCTCTCAGCCTCTGTAGCACAAGGAAGACATCTGTGTGGTAGCTCTCTAGGAATTTACAATATATGAGGATATCATTAAGATAAACCACCACACATTGCTGCAACATTCTTAGGAGGACATTGTTGATGAATTCCTGAAAAACTGCAGGAGCGTTGCAAAGACCAAGTGGCATTACAAGGTATTTGTAATGTCTTGTCCTGGTATTAAACACAATTTTCCATTCGTCGTCCTCCTTAAGCCTCACAAGATTGTATGCCCCTCTCAGATCGAGCTTCGTGAAAACTGTTGCTCCCTTGAGGTGGTAAAATAATTCCATAATCAATGGAATTGGATAAGCATTCTTAATCATGAAGCGATTGAGACCCCTATTATTGATATAAGGTCTCAGTTCACCACTCTTATTTTTCACAAAAGAAGACACCAGCACCAGCAGGAGATGGGGATTTGCGGATGAAACCTCAAAAAAGTGCGTAAGCAACATACTCCTCTGTGGATTTGTCCTCCGAGTCAGACAAAAGGTAAACCCCGCCACGAGGGGACATGGCACCAGGTTAAAGGTCAATTGCGCAATCATAAGCCCGGTGTGGAGGCAAACTACCGGCTTGACTTTTGTCAAAGACATTTCTAAACTTGTGGTACTTCTCTGGCAAGTAGGAGAGTGAAGAGGTACACAAGACCTTAGCCCACTTTCTTTGTGCTGTGGAAAGAACCTTAGCACAAAGCCAATCAAAAGAAGGGTTGTGCCTCTGTAACCAAGGATAACCAATAATCACTGGGAAATGAGGTGAGGAAATTTCTTGGAATTGGATTATCTCACTATGAAGAGCCCCTATGGCCATGGTCAACGGAGCAGGCTCCAGAGGTCTCCCATCAATAGCCTCCCATCAATAGCCTGAATGGCAAGTGGAGTGGCAAGAAGCTTGCTATCTATGAAGGCCTGCAGTCGCAGAGTAGATTAGAGCCTGTGTCTCAATGGACAACTCAGGCCAAGAAAGGGCAACCAGAACTAAAGGCTTATCCTTCAGGATAACTGGGGATGTAACTACGCCACCTAAGGTCTGTCCCCTACAGCAATGGTTCTCAACCTCAGTCCTCAAGTACCCCCAACAGGCCATGTTTTGGGAATTTCTCTTAGATAAAATAGCTGTCCAAATTAGCAAGCCATTGACTCTGATTTAAAGCACCTATGCAAGATAAAGAAAAACCTGCAAACATGGCCTGTTGGGGTACTTGAGGACTGAGGTTGAGAACCACTGCCTTACAGGACCTCAGGTGCAATGCATTTCTCAGGGGGGACATGTGAAGCCCAACTGCATGGGTTCTACTTCACTGGCGGAAGGTGGGAGGTGAGGGAAGTAAGGGTGGGACTGCAAAGCTCGGAGCCAAATGTTCCACAAGTGCTCCTTAAAGGAAGGTCTCTCTCGGAGTCTGGAGTCAATGGGCATGGAAAACGTCATCAAATTCTCCAGATCTGTAGGTATGTCTCGGGCTGCTATCTCAACTTTGATATTGGAAAAAAGAAAAACTGTGCTGGAAAATAAATTAAACCCTAATAGTAAGCTGCAACACAAAGTGAAATACACACAAATACAGATAGTTACAAAATATGGTTGCGCGCTAACTAATGTGCAAGTGAACCTTAACCTTATAAAACATATGATAGATGATAAATAGATAGTTCAAACACAGTCCCAACTAAGAAGTTATTGACTCTGTGGGTGATTCTGTGAAAATAAATCAAAGTTTCAAACAAGGATTCCTTTGCAAAAGGTGAATCAGCATATGAACAGCTCAATGAAATTCATGTGACTTTTGCTTGACAGACACAGTGAATCCACCACCATAAAGGATGTGAGCTTACCAACTGCACAGGCTAGAAATGCCTGTGGCTAACACCCAGCCAGGGCCTATTGGGCACTATCAATAACGTTCAAAACCAATCTCCCTATGTGGGATCCACTGCCCCCAGGATGCCCAAGGGGATACATCCATCACACCAGTCACCCCACAGACCTCAGGGTGGTAACAAAGGGAGAAATCAAGGGTCAGCCCCTCCTATCTCAACACAGGGATGTGGCCATTATTCAAATTGGAGTCATGACCCCCCAGGGGGCCACCAACATGGTTGGACCCAGGGTTCACCACCCTCTCGGGGTCAAGGCCAACACTATGGCCAAAAACAGGGACCACCACCCTACCATGCTCCTGCTCTGAATAATCAGCAAAGTTATGTCTCTAATCAGACCTATGGATACAATGGCAATACATATAGCCAGGTGGTGCACTATGATGAAGGTATGGGAAGAATGAGCTTAATTAAAACATCCCTGTTCATAATACCTTTTTCCCACTAAGGGATATGGGGGGCCCTGTGGAATGTCCCGAATACTCTGGAGCTAATTATGGTGGGAATGTAGGCCACCAGAGTGGTCCTTAGGTTCCTAAATATATGGAACAACAGGATAGAAATATTTTGGCGAACCATGACCAACAGGCATGGGGTTTTCCCAGGCCCAACTAAGGCACCAAAAGAGCCGTAGAATTAAGAGAGGAACTAGAGGGGGAGGCATGTTCAGTCCAAAAAGGAATAAGACATAAAGGGAACTGGGATTTATAATCTCAGTTCCTACGTATTAACTAACTCTGAGGTGAGAGTATTAGATTAGAAGGGTCTGAAATTTGCTCCACCGAAGGGTTTGAACAAATTTCAGACCTATATGGACGTTCACAAATACATCCGTAAATTGAGCATTAAACAACATTTCATTTCTAACCCTATTGGAAATAACAGGTTGTCCATGACAGAATATCAACATTCTGGCCCCCTCTTTAAAGCTTTTTAGAGATGTGGTTTTGAGGGATTTATATAATTTAAAGTTGAAAGACAAAGAAGGATTTAGAGAAAGGTATAGAGTCATTATGTGCCAATAAAGAGCTGGTGATTCGACTTGCAAATAAGAGCGGGGGAATAATTGTCCTTGATAAGAATGACTACATGAAATAAATGAATAGAATATTAGGTGATGTGGATACATATACCCCTTTTCCCTCCAATCCGGGAGGGAGATATAAAATAATACTGCAAAATATTGTTCAGAAAGGGGTTGATTTGGGCATTTTGAACAAAAAGGGGAGCCTCTTTCTGGTTCCTAAAGCACCAAGAGTGCCTATAATATACTATCTGCCCAAAATCCACAAGAGTCTTACTTGCCCCCCCGGGGTGTCGCATAGTGAGCGGTATTGATTTTGTCACGTCCCGGGTGGGCAAGTATATAGACTTCTTTTTGCAGCCTTTGGTACGTGCTATGCCTTCCTTTATTAAGGATACGCACCATGTTATTAATCTCTTGTCGGGATTGAGACCATGGGAAGGGATATGGTTAGTTACAGCGGATGTCACCTCGCTGTATACAATCATCCCCCACGAGTTGGGTTCGGGTGCAGTTAGACTTTTTTTTGGATAGAGACTCAAATCTTGTGGCAGATCAGATTACATCATGGAACTTTTAGAGTTCGCTGCTACTCACAATTTTTTCTGGTTTAATGGCCAATTTTATCACCAGGATAGGGGTGTCGCCATGGGGGCTAAGTATGCCTCCAGTCTGGCGAATCTATTTATGGTCCAGTGGGAGGAGGATGTCTTCTATGTTCAGGGGAGACCGGAGGTGGCCGGAGGTGGCCCTATGGGCATGCTACCTAGACACATACCTAGACACATCCTCCTCCTATGGCATGGCAGTAGGGATGCTCTGTGTGATTTTATGGACTCGCTCAATTCCAACAATAGGGGGATACATGAGGCAAGCTGTAAAGAGATTACCTTCCTGGATTTGAGGATATCTGTTAGAGATGATATGTTTGTCACCTCCGCATTTTTCAAGTCCACGGACAGGAATTCATACATTCCAGTGGAAAGTTGTCATCATGCCTCTTGGCTTCGATCAGTACCTAAAAGCCAATATATGAGGCTGAAGCGAAATTGTGCAGAACCCGGCCATTTTTTAGTGCAGGCTGAAGTTCTTACACAGAAATTTTTGGATAAGGGTTATACTAAGGAGGCCTTGTCTGATACTTTTAATCAAGTTAGATTGCTGGATAGGGCAGATTTACTGAAAGAGAGACCCCCATACAAACAGAGGTAACACTCCTGGAATCCCTTTCATTACTAACTTTTCCAACATCATAATATTAAACATATTATGAACAAACATTGGCACATTTTGGGGAATGATAGGGTACTAAAGACCATCTTGCCTATTAGACCCCAGGTGGTCTATAGGGGTGTTCCCTCTTTAAAAGACAGATTGGCTCCCAATATTCTAAACCCTCCCACTAAAAAACCTCAATTCTTTGGGGAGTTCACGGATTATTACCAGTGCATAAGATGCCAAGTGTGCTCTGTAAATGGGTGTAGGAATAGGAGGACGAGTTTCTTTTCCAGTGTGTGATCCAAAGAACATAAGATCGAGCCCTGCTCCTAGGAGAGGGTTGTCTACCTACTGCAGTGCTCTTGTGGTCTGCAGTATGTGGGCAGGACCAAGCGCCCCCTCCAGGTCTGTATCAACAAGAACATTAATAATAGAAAGGGGTTTGCTAAGCACTCAGTATCTAAACATTATTTGACTGCGCATAACAGGGATTCCTCCAATACCATCTCCAGTACCACCATAGATAAATATAATCCCCATTGGAAGGGTTGTTGCCTTGTAAGAAGCATCTCTAGATTTTAGATGGCATGGATACATAGGGTAAAAATGCATGTTCCCTATGGTCTAAACGTTGACATGGATGTCAATGCATTCATAGATAATGCTTGACTTTTCCATGTCCAGTTTAATCTTTGATGTTTATGATAAGAGGAGGATGTGATTATGTATTATCTAAAACTGATCTGAATCATGGGGAGCCAGCCCTATCATTTAGACATTTTCACATACAGGGCTCGCAAAATGGCCGCAATTGCCTAGAGCCCTGCTCCCTCACGAGACGACAGCGCCCACAGCAAGTTCCTCAGTGCACAGACAGACCCCAAAACTGAGGGAGGCATACTACACAGTCCCGGCTACACCCCCATATGCACGAGGCTACGGTAAAACGGAACCTGTGGCCGCAATTAGACAAAGCAGGAACAGCTGGGGCATCCAAGATGGCCGCCACATCACAGGCACAGCCACAGACACAGGATCTCTGCACCACAGGACAGGCGGACTACAGGTCAGAGCAACCCCACATCACCCTTCACTTCACACCAGGAAGGCAAACAGGATACCCACCTATCCTCATCCCCAGCCTCCACAGAATCCCTCATAGAATGCTCTCTCAATGACTATTCTCTGTCTCCAATGGGATCTAACACAGGGCACACAGGCTATCCTCCTCAGAACACCTCAGCCAGAGACCCTGCCTCTCACATGGACACCCTCTTCCACAGATTCTCTGAACTACTGGACAAAGGGCTGGCTAAAACGGCTGCTAATATCACAGGGGATCTCAAGGCTGATTTTATCAATCTGGGAGCCCGGATCGACACGATCAAACACAAAGTTGAAGAAACTATAGCTATCAACTAACCAAAATTCTCAGCACATCTCTACCGTGCAAGATCAACTCGACCTAGCCATGGCTCATATCGACGAACTTGAGAATAGGTCAAAACGATACAATATCAGAATTCGTGGCCTACCTGAAACGATGCAAAATATTCCTGAAGCACCTGATTAAACAACTAATCCCCACCATCCCATCTCACCACCTTGAGCTGGACAGGGCCCACAGAGCCTTGGGGCCCCCCAGAAAAGATGGTACCCCAAGAGATGTTATTGCCAAGCCCCATCACTACACAGTGAAGGAGGAAGTGATGAGACAGGCCAGGTCCGCTCACACAGTAACGTGCATGGGTCACCAAGTGCAGATTTTTGCGGATCTCTCACCCTACACGATCCAGAGGAGGAGATCATTGAAACCCCTGCTCCTCACTCTCACCCAAAGAGACATTAAGTACAGGTGGTCCTTCCCATTCGCGGTTAAGTTTTTCGTTAAGGGGAAACAATATGCTTTCTCATCCCTCCCAGAAGGAGAAAAACTTCTTTTACACCTGAAAATCATCTCTCAGGAAGCTGAAATGGACACAACTAATGCCGGAGTCAACTCTAACAAAAGACAGACCCCCACCAGCCCTCAATCTCCCTTGTGGTCTACAGGAAAAGCTAAGAAGGCCAAAGACAACAACCCAACTTGAAGCCAGTGATGACTTGGATCTCACCTAACACATCCCGGGTGTGAAGCAGGGACCAGAGTAATAATTCCCCCAACTGTGGGGGTCCCTCGTGCCTAAATCCTTGGGCACGCTGGTCACCCGGGCACCGGTTACTGGTTCTTCAGTGCACTTATTTTTCATTTTTTGTTCTTTTTTTCATTGATTTCGTTTATCGCAGTGAACGTTGACCACAAGGCAGCTACACCTCACAAGGTTGGATATCTTATCCCCCCACTGCTCCAGTACTTTAAACATTCAGTAAGGGACAACCTGAGTAGTTCCCCCACTGGACGCTCTGCTGTGATAGAGAGGGGACTGAGGAGTTAGGGGGGAGGGGAACATGCAAGTAGGGGAGGTGAAGGGTCTATAGCCAGTTAAGCTGCTAGATACTGTGATATGCTTATGTGAGGATATTTTTTAAATTAGAAGTACATGTTATTTAGAGGGCGTCTGGTTTCGTGACGGACCACTTGCGCACCTATCTAACCCTTAGATACCCGTTGGTCTCTGAGGGTTAGGTTTTCTGAGCCTGGATGGGCCAGACATTATCTGATTCTCTTCAGAAGGACACGTGGGGTTTCTCCTTCCCCGTGTCCTTTCTTTCTTTTTTAGGAGACCTTTACTTTCCTTTTCTGTTCTTCCCTCCCTCCCTCCCAATCACAACATTGCATCTAACTGCATCTTGTGTTTCAGATAACACTCACACCCTCGAGGAAGTGACTGCCCATAACCCACCAACACGGAACAATGATCATCACGCTACCATCCAAGTGTCAACACATCTAAGGGTAAGTGGAGGCTGTTTACGTTGCATCTCACTCCTTCTGCTCCATGGCTGACGGCACCATAGCGAAACTACAAATAGCGTCACACAATGTTCAGGGACTCAACTCCCCAATTAAAAGGAGAAAGGTTCTTGACTATTACAAACATCTCAAGCTAGACATTATTATGCTGCAAGAAACACATTTCCCATCCAGGTATAGCCCTAAGTTTCTTCACCCACACTTCTCACAGTTCTTTTTAGCAAGCACAAACAACAAAAACAAGGGAGTTGCAATCTTAATCTCCAAAAACCATAAGTTTGTGAAAATCTCTGAGCATGCTGACCCAGAGGGCAGGTTCCTCTTGGTTAAGGGCACGGTGGGAGACCATCTGTATTCATTGGTCTCCTATTATGCACCGAATAGAGGACAAGCTAAATTTTTTGACTCACTATTGCACATACTAGCTCAGAAATTGGAGGGGACGATCATATTTGGCGGAGATTCGAACGCAGCGTTCGATCAGGGGTTGAACAAGTCTAAACCACTGCAATCTCAATTCACACGTCCCACCAAAGAAAGTCTCAGAATCGCAAAGACAATACATGCACATGGCCTGTCTGACACTTGGAGGGAACTCAATCCCAACAAGCGGGACTTCACCCATTATTCTTCCCCTCACAACACTTATGCAAGGATCGACCACATCCTGACCCCATCCTCACTACTCCCACTGATACACAGAGCCCAAATCAGGGAATCAGCCCTTTTGGATCACTCCATTGACACTATAACACTTAAAACAGGAGCCTTGAGTGGATCTAGGGGACAATGGAGACTCAATGAGTCGTTACTATCTGACCCCATCAGAGTTACAGAACTTGAAACAGCACTGCAGGAGTACTTTACACTCAACAAAACAGAGGGCACATCCCCGGAAATGCTCTGGGTGGCGCACAAAGCTTTCATTAGGGGTAAGCTCATTCAGATCTCCACACAGATCAAATGAGAACAAGGAGCCGACATAATTCGGTTAGACAGAGAATACAATAAACTCAAGGCTTCACACAAAAAAGACCCATCCAAGACCCCCTCCTCCCTCATCGACAAAGCCAGATTAGATCTCAACCTAGCACTCACAGCCAAAGCTGAAAAGGCCATTCGCTGGAACAAACATAAATTCTACACACAGGCAGACAAAATAGATCCCCTACTAGCAACCAAACTTTCTCCCCCCATCAAAACTCATGCATTACCCAAGCTCAGGATAAATGGTCAACCCCCCATGACTAATCCATCCAAGATACTGGAAGCTTTCCAAGAATTTTATTCTAAATTGTATAGACGACCTGCTACATCCACCGCTGACTTAATCCCTAGATTCCTGGAGGATCTTCCTATCCCTTTCCTAAAAGACGCTCACAAACAAAGGATGGAATCACCTATCACGGAAGGGGAGGTATTGGGGGTCATCAAGGACCTCAGAAAGGGGTCTGCCCTGGGTCCTGATGGTCTTTCCATACCCTATTATAAATCCTTTGCGCACATTCTATCACCTCACCTGACCTCCTTCTTTAACTCCAAGACCAATGGAGACCCCCTAGATACTCACCTTAATACGGCTTTAATCACAGTCATACCCAAGCCTGACAAGAACCAAGAGGACGTTAGCAAACACAGGCCGATCTCCCTCATAAACAATGACTTAAAAGTACTCACAAAAATAATGGCTAACAGGCTATCTTCCTTCATTAGTCAGTATATACATAAAGATCAGGTAGGATTCATACCTGGAAGACAGGGCCATGATCAAATAAGGAGGGCAATAGATATTACCTCGATCCTACAAACTACCTGGGAAGGGGGACCAAAACAAGCAGGATTCCTTTTATCCTTAGACCTGCAGAAGGCCTTTGACACGGTCTCCTGGCCCTACATTTTCTCGCTGTTGGAGAGGTGGGGCTTCGTTGATCGTTTCCTTGGCCTTCTGCATGCTCTCTACTCACGACCGAGGGCCCAGATACGTCTACAGGGACACTATTCCAAACCAATAGACATTATGAGAGGCACCAGGCAAGGGTGCTCGTTGTCTCCTCTTATATTCGCAATCGCTATAGAAACACTGGCGATCGCGGTTCAACATAATCCGGACATCAAAGGCGTGACCTGTGGGGACCAGACGCACAAATGCGGCCTATTCGCCGACGACATCCTCCTTTTCCTGACTTCCCCACTTACTTCACTACCCAATCCCTGCTTACTGTTAGAGAAATTTGCCAAAATCTCAGGACTTGAAGTTAACTTCTCTAAATCCCAAGCTCTCAACGTCTCTTTACCTCCTCAAACAGTATCCTCTCTAAAACAGTCCTTCAAATTCACATGGAGCGATACCTCCATTCGCTACCTAGGTATCACTTTGACAGCCAAAACAGAAACTTTACACACATAATTACCCCTCACTCTACAAAAAACTGGAGGCAGACTTTGCTCAATGGTCAAAACATGAGCTATCATGGCTGGGCCGGATCAATTCTATCAAAATGACCCTCCTACCCAGACTTCTCTACTTCTTTCGCTCCCTTCCTATTCCAATCAGGAAAGACCACTTAGAGATCTTTACAGAGTAACATACTTAAATATATATGGGGTAAAAAAGGATATTGCATCCCTCAGAACACTTTATTCATCCACAGACGCAAAGGAGGGCTAGGTCTCCCAAATTTACATAAATATTATTTAGCTGCTAGACTCGCAAAATTGTCCACGATTTATTCCAGATATGAAAAACCTGATTGGGTCAATATAGAAAGACAGGCCATTCCCAACCACACGTTAGATCACATACTTTGGTGCCCGACTAAATCCAGGCCACCCATTCTCTCACCGACTTTATTCCACTCCTGTGCCCTATGGGATTCCCTCCGGCTAGTCCCAAATCTGATCTCCAAGGGACGCCCTCTAGCGCATCTTTCACAACCCCGATTTTCCACCCAGACTAAACATCTCAGCATTTAAATGGTGGCTAAACAAAGGGCTATACCGGATAGGACACTTCTTCACCTCCACTGGGCTAATCGATCTCAAATTTTGTATCAAACACCTGGAAATCCCGGAATCGGAACGCTTCCGTTTCTACCAAATCACCAATTTTCTTCACACCATCTGGAAGGAAAAACCCCTTCCCCCCAAATTCACAGCATACGAGTTGTGGTGCGGACAAGCCATGGAGCATAAGGGGGGAATCTCAGTGATATATTCAGCCCTCACTTGTCCTATGGACAAAACCCCATACATGAAGGCTTGGGAGGTTGACTTCCAACACTGCAGGGATCTGGAGACTTGGCAAGCAGCACTATCCAGATCCTTCAAAGGGATCCAAAATATCTCTCTCATGGAGGCAAGCGTCAAACTGCTAACCAGATGGTACCTAACCCCTACCAGACTAGCAGTCTTATACCCCTCAGCAAGCGCTCTGTGCTTCAGAGGATGCCAACACCTAGGCACAATGGCCCACATTTGGTGGGAATGCCCCAAAATCCGCACTTTCTGGAGAAAAGTTTTCTCCATGATCTTCAAGGTGACGGCTTGCCAGGTCCCCAGGACCCCAGAGGTGGCACTTCTAAATACAAGCATCCCAGACATAACCAAGGCATCCCAAACGCTGATCTACTTTATACTGCTGGGTACAAAAATCACAATTGCCAAAGCCTGGAAACAACCAAAACCTGCAATACATACAGTCAAAAGGAAGATTTCATGGATTATGACCCAAGAAAAACTTACCAGCATTCTGACAGACACCTCCTCGAAATTCCAAAAAATATGGGAGCCTTGGGCCCAATATATGGGAACTTCCCTCATTTCGGGTGTTCAGGTATGACACCATTCCTAAACAATCTGTAGTCACGTATATCCAATAGCTATGCAAGAGGCACGCAGAAGAAATAATCCTATCTCCTCACTGATCATGAGGACCCTCTTTCCCACCTCCCCCCTTCTTACTCTTTCTTCTCTCTCTTTTTTCTATTACCTCTGTCGGTTAACTCATGTCAGATACCTAAATGTTGATAAATTAATTAGATGCTACCATTAGGTAGTCTCCCTCGCTCAGGGGGACACACAATCGTCCTATCTTACCTGTTTGCTCAGCCCACATGGGCAGTGTAGTAAGGGGGGATTTCCCTCGTTCGGCACAGCCAGATCCCGTCAGGGGTGTCGGGGGCAGGGAAGAGATCCCTAAAGTTTTAGGGGTAGAGCCTGGATCTTGTTATGTTAGTATTAGTGTATTGATAATCGTTAGCGGGCCTCCCCATGAGTTTCCATGGCTGAGCTGACTATCGAACTATATTTCTGTTTGTAACTTTTGAACATCATGCTCTAGGAGGCATTCCCTCCTGAGCGTATAAATATGTTATTGCATAATTTGTATGTAATGTGACACATTTATCTAATGCATTTTGGCCGATAAAGATCACCAGTTCATCATTGTTCCTAGGGTCTGTTCAATACATACATATGTGTGCTTAACAGATATCGGCCAATTAGAGCAGCATCTGTTCAGCATGCAATAATTGCTTTTGCTTGTTGTCAATAAATTTTTACTAGGAATTTTTATTAGACATTATTACATTGTTTTAGCATATTAATTATCCTTTATTATTTTGGGGTGTTTGGTTTAACGTCTGAGCTGGCTACTGATTAGTGCTGGTATAGACAAATTTTTAGCTTTGTCTCTGTTAAGAGTCATTACTATTATGCTGTCCACCTAGCTGAGCCGCTGGGATACAGCGATTTTGCTATACGGGTATAGCTTGGCCATCCAGATGAGGGCTATTTAGGTTTATTGGCACTATCTTGCAGACTCTTTATGTCAAGGCGTGAAGTACTCCTGGCACCAATAGCCTGTTTTCCCATATCTAAAATGGCGCTCCATAGCTGGCTGTAACGACACCCTGAGTATGAAAGGGGTTAAAGCCGTTTAGGACATTCCATCCCCGAACACACAGGCAGCTACCGGACACTTCAATCAGCTGAACAAGAAACCCATATGAATAATTCTCCCCAAGTACAAGACAAGGCTCTGTATTGAGGGTCAAACAGGAATAAATTTATTTTGAGATCTCACACAAATATATACAGCAGGATGAAAATACAACCTCTCACCAGAAATCTAATTAACATGAGTTCATTAACTAATCCCTTTAAGCAGCCTGGTCATTGTTATGATAAATCAGGATTTCACTACAGGTCAGACTTGTTGTCACCGAGCTTCACACAGTAGATGATACATTATCATAAGTTTAAACACAGAACATTCTAACAACAGCAGGAGCTCCACTAGGAGTCGGCCCATCTCCTACATTGTACAGAGGCCAATGTGATCAATTACCATGTTGAGGTCAGAATCAAACAAACCAAGAATAGTCTTTACATATATCCTGGGGGATATTGTGTATAAATATTACTGTCCCATTTTAAGTAATCCAATATATATTTTCTCAGTCACTATTTGTAATATGGCATATCCAGGGTCCCCAGAGTCTGTGTGTCTTGGGGGACATGGACCTGAATCTATTTTAAATATTTTTATTGGATTTTTCAAAGTATGACAAGATATGATTATACATCAGACAAGTCAAGAAATATGTATACAAATGATACAGCGCCATAATTCTGCAAGTCAACAACTTAATACAATTGAGATAGACCATACATTAAAAGTAATTGACAACTCTTGGGTTCGATGAATGTATTACCTGAGTCACCTCAGACCCTTGTATAGGTTACAGTTTCTTAAACCATTTCCACTACCAGCACCCCTAAATGGGATCATACTGTGCTGGGGAGAGGAATGGAGTTCACCTTCTAATGGTCTAAAGGAGGATAAATACAAAAAAAAGTACCTAGAGAACAAGAAATAACAAACGAAACGTTTAACAGTCAAAACTGGTAGTATAAGTCACTCTAGCAGTGACGCTGCTTAGTAGAAAAGGAGACTGATTTTATTAGAAGGATCATGCTACCAAGGGTATATAACTCCAAAACAATTTTACTAATGTCCCTTCCAATGCTATCCAACTAATGGAGCAAGTCCCAATTTTACATTCAAGGGGGTAAGGAAAGATGGGTTGGGGGTAGAAAGACGACTGAGGAGAACTAAGAGATTGCCAGAGAGGACAGAGAGGAGTAGAGCTGGCTGTCTGCTAGGCAGATCCAAGGCTGTTGGGAGAGTAGCCCTACGGATTTGAGGGAGCCCCTATTCCAATATATTTGGACCACGGTTCCCAAGTCTTCTCAAACTACGCCGAAGTGTCTAGTAAAGAGCTTACTAATTTCTCCTGGGCCATTATCCATGAAATTTTTCGCTTGGCCGCTATAATAGAGACTGAGGGCTTCTTCCACGCTTTGGCTAGGGTGATTTTGGCTCCCAGTAGAATAAAGAATATGATGATTTCTGAATCCCGGAAATGGTGTGGTTAAGTAGGGCCGTTAGAGGAGACTTGGGAATGGTCTTGCCTGTTACTTTAGATATAATGTAAAAAACATTTTTCCAAAAGTTCCTGTGTTTAGGGCACTCCCACCAAACATGCATCATGGAACCCTTCATTTGACATCCGCGGAAGCAAAGCGGGGAGACCGAGGGATGCATTAGAGAAAGCCGGGAGGGGGTTAAGTACCATCTTTATGCTAGCTTCAATTAAGGAAATATTGAAAATACCCTTAAAGGATCTGAAAAAGGTTGTGTGCCAGTGCTCCAGATCCCATGTATCCTATATATCCCTCTCCCATGCGAGCATGAACGTTGCTTTCCTATCGTGAGCTGCAAGCGAAGAGTAGATTAAGGAGATTCCCCCTCTCTGCTCCAGGAGTCCCCCACACCATATTTCGTATGGGGTGAATTTCGGTGGTTCGGGTTTCTTGACCCAGATAGATTGAAGAAAATGTGATATTTGAAAAAACCTGAACCTCTCCGAGTTGGGGAGGTCCAAATTTTTAACGCAATGATTGAGAGATATCGGCCCAGCTGCGGTAAAATAGTTCCCAATCCGGTACATTCCCCTGTCTAGCCGCCATTGAAATGCTTTGATATCCATACCAGGAGGAAAATCCGGGTTACGGAATATGTGAGTTAAAGGTTTGCTTTGAGACACCAAAGAAGGGCTCTTCCTGAGGATATCCCATATCCTTAGAGATTGTGATAAGGCGGGAGATAAGACGGAGGGCCTAGCCTTTGGAGAGAACCAGAGGAGGAAATCAATTGTGTAGGATGGAACCGCCTGCCTCTCCATTTCTACCCAGTCAGGTCTGGCTGCTTTAGCATATACCATCAATATCTGTGCCAATCTAGCCGCTTGGTAGTACCAAAAAAGATTTGGAAGTCCCAATCCCCCCTTATTTCTTAAACAGAATAGGGAATGTCTCAAAAGACGATGCCCTTTTGTTCCCCAAATAAATTTGACAACCTTGTTTTGAAATCAGAAGAACAGTAGATGTGGTTTCTCTCCTGCAATCTGGCTGGGATGGCAGTGGTGAACAAAAGGGAATGTTATTGTCCCTAGATCTACAAAAAGCGTTCGACTCTGTCTCTTGGTCCTACCTGTTCTCAATTATACAAAAATTGAGTTTTGGTCCCCGATTTTCGGGGCTACTTCAATTAATGTACTCTAGCCCAGAAGCTAGAATTAAATTACAAGGACAACTCTCTGAACCTATCAAAATAGCGAGAGGGACCCGCCAGGGATGCCCGTTATCTCCACTGATTTTTGCGATAGCAATTGAATCATTGGCAATTGCTATCCGCATTAACCCTGATATAGCGGGGGTTCGCTGCGGGCCCATGATACACAAATGCGGCTTATTCACTGATGATCTAATCCTTTACCTTACGTCCCCGGTAACCTCGCTTCCAGTCTTATGTAAGCTCCTGGAAGACTTTGCACAGCTCTCAGGATTACTTGTTAACTACTCCAAATCCCAGGCACTCAATGTGTCACTCCCGTCATCTCTGGTCTCTCGGCTGAAGGACTCCTTCCGCTTTTCGTGGAGTGAATCCTCCATAAGATATCTTGGTGTCAATCTTACTCCTAAATTCGAACAACTATATCAGGCAAACTATCCTCCCATCTACAAAAAGTTGGAATACGATCTCAAACAATGGTCGCCGAACCACATATCCTGGCTGGGTAAAATAAACTCTGTCAAAATGACTCTTCTTCCGAGACTTTTATATATATTTTGCTCGCTTCCAATCGCCAGTGATCCAGTAGACCTGCTTCTTGAACCTCCCAGGGTTCAATCCACAGCAGTCAGCCGTAGGGTCCACTACCTTGCGGTGCACTCCTGATCCCAACGGTGTGCATCTGTCACCCAGCCTCTTGGAGACCTGACAGATCTTTATCTGGCTTTGGTATGACGGTTATGAACGCAGCATTCATTTGCGGGTCCAGAGGGTCTCCTTTGGTTTTAGAGTTAATGAATTTAGCAAGATAAGGCGCTATTGTGTTCGCAAAAGTTTTATAGTATGGTACGGAGAAACCATCTGGACCCGGTGCTGAGCGCTTCTTTAAGTTTTTGATTACTGCTAGGACTTCTGCGGTGGATACTGGGGCTTCGAGTCTGTCCCTGTGTTCCGCCGATAGGGTGGGAATCGGTAGATTATCTAGAAATTTAGTCAAAGATTGGGGTCTATTTGCCTAATGTTCACTATAAAGATCTGCGTAGAAACCATGGAAAGCTTCCATGATTTCCAGAAAGTTTGTCGTGTGAGGTTGGCCCGCTGTTTTAATTTTAGGGAAGGTATAAAGAGTGCATGGCGTGAGTCGAGACGCCAAGAGAGACCCAGCTCTATCCTTCTGATAATAGTATTTCACTCCCAGCCATGACAAGCTTTTTTCTGCCTTAGCTGTAAGAGCTAAGTTTAGTTCAAGGCGCGCTGCATCTAATCGAGATACGGGTACTAAAGCAGGGTTTCTCTTGTGTTCCGAACACAGTTTTTGGAAATTCTTTTCTAGGTTATCTATGTCTATCCTGTGTTCTTTTTTAATTTGGGAAGCTATTTGCATTAATTTCCCTCTTATGGTAGCCTTATGTGCTGCCCATAAGGTTTCTGCTGAGACGTCTGCAGTGTCATTTTGAGTGAAGTATTCAGAAATGGCCTTTTCGATTTCTAATTTCCAGGAAGGGTCAGATATAATGGTTTCTTTTAGTCTCCAGAGGGTGTGTTTGGAGTGTGGGGTTTGGTTATTTATCAGAACGCTCAACAGGGAGGGACCACACCGTGTCAGTAATCTGTGTTCTTTGGGCTTCCGGAATCAAGCTATTCGAAACTAGCAGATGGTCCAGTCGGGCATATGATTGGTGGGCATGGGAGAAGTGAGTATAATCTTTTTTGGTGGGATTCAACTCCCTCCAAATGTCTGTGAGACCCTGTGAATATATCAACTTAGCTATTTTAGAACTGATTTTAATTGGGTGGATGGTTTGGGCGTTGGGAGGTTTGGATCTATCTAGTCCCTGGTCAAAGGCTACATTAGAATCTCCACCAAAAATTATGGAGCCTTCCAGAAGTGGACTAAGCGTCTTAAACATGTTACTAAAACATTTTAGTTGTCCTGTGTTAGGGGCATAGTAAGATACCAGGGAATATAATCTGCCCTCTATTGATCCCTTCACTAGAATATACCTCCCCTCTAGACCCTGCTTGACCTTATGCTGTGTAAATCTGCAATTTTTTGAGATAAGGATAGCAACCCCTCTGGTCTTATCTTCCGCGTTAGCTAAATAAAATAAGGGGAACTGAGCGTGTATGAAGTTGGGTTTGTACCGGATTGAGAAGTGTGTTTCTTGAAGAAATAAGACATCAATCTTGCGAAATTTCATAAAATCGAGTACCTTCCTTTGTTTAGAAGGTGAATTTAGCCCCTGGGTATTATGCGTGGCAACCCTTAACAGGGAGGTCAATGAATCAGTGACAGCCATGGAGCAGAAACAGAGGTCTCACCCCCCATCTACCAGCGCTTACCTGGTCCGAGCGAATGAGGGGGACCGAAGCCAGAACAGAGATGGCAGCCCTTCACCTCTTACTTTAAAAATGGATACCGACCAGCAGACAGCCAACTGCAAGAGAATAAATTGTTAGAGAGGAAAGAAGAAAAGGAGAAAGAGGGGAAGGAAAAGAAGGGTAAGTCAAGCCCTCGTGGAACTTGAGTGAGCAGTGATGGCATCGGAGCACAACACTCCTCAAAGTAGAGTATGTGTCCAAACCCTGCGATCAGGGAGGACTCCTAACCCAGGGAACAGGCATCACCTAGTCCGTGGGGTAGGTGGAGGTGCATCTTAACTGCCTCGACCTCGGCGCACCATTTTAAATCTAAGAACATCATAACTAGTAATCGGAGCCAGTCCGATCTGGGGATCCAATGGGACCCCGCCAACACTCCGCCCCACTGCCCTCTCCCCCCACCCGGAACACGGTTCCAGGAAGGGGGGAGAGGATCTCCCGGGCCTCAACCCAGGGAGAACAGCACCCTTCCTGAGTCTAAGGCACTGCAGCAGGGTATGTCATGGTAGAAAACTCTACTGCACGTAGTCATGGTAAACTGAAACTTATATCAGTGTAGAAGGTAAGAGCCTAACTTAGGAGTAATAGTAAATACCACATAGAGGCCATGTTGGCCAACGATAAAGTACAGGTAAGTGCTCAGATCCCAGTAGAGGAACCCCTATGGCTCGCAACTGGAGTAGATTGTAGTAAAAATAAGGGGGAAAAAAAGGAATAAAGGAAGAGAAAAAAAAAATTATTTTTTCCCCCTTTTTTTCATACTAAAAGAAAATATCCTAAGCTTACAACGTGGCGTTATAACCCTTAAACACACCATTCTCCCCCCGGAGAGCGGGGAAAAAATAACAGGGGCTGACAGCCCCCACCCTCACTCAGAGCCCTGAATGAGTTTCCGAGGAGAGAAACCAGGTAAAGAGTGAACTGTGATCATGAAAAAAAAAGGAGATAGTCAGTCAAACATCTTCTTGACTTGTGGTATCATGGTGGTCTGGCTTCTTTGGAACATTAGTATTTGGGTTTTTCCCACATAGACTGCAAAGGGATTGCTGGTGAAGGGCGTTTGTATGATCCCACTGATGAATTGATAAAGTCCATTGCTGACTCTTGAGAGATGAGACGTAGGTCTAACAGGATCCGTTCTCCTTCTGGTAGGCTTCAGAAGGAATGTGTCTTACCCCTATAATCAAACTTGAGTGCAAAGGGAAAGGCCCATTTATATTTAGTTTCATGTTGAGCCAACACAGAGAGCAGGGGCTTCAGCGCCCTCCTTTTTTGTATTGTGTTCGGTGAAAACTTGTATGGCGTGACCTCTGCTCGTGAGGGGCTGTTGATATCTGCACTTTTTCATCACCTCTTCCTTTACCGAGAAGTAGTGTGGCTTGACCACGATATCCCTAGGAAGGCCATCTTTCCTCGGGGGTCCTAATGTCCTGTGTGCGCGGTCAATTTCCAACTTATGTGAAGGAATATCAGGAATAATTTGCTTAATGAAGTCCTGAACCACCGCCGTGGAGTCAGTTATAGATTCAGGGAGCCCCCTAATTCTAAAGTTTTCCCTTCTGGACCTGTTTTCATGGTCATCGATGCGTGAGAGAGCAATGTCCAGCTGATCCTGTAGCACCTGTATGTGATTAGAGTTCTGTCTGGTTTTAGAGATGGTGTGGTCAAGTTTGTCTTCAATCGCCTCCATTCTGGAGCCCAGAGCTTGGAAATCTTCCCTAATATCGCCCGTTACTTTGGCAGCAGTTTGAGCCAAACCTCTATCCAGCAGGGCTGATAATTGGGAGAAGAGGTCTGGGGCTGAGAGTAGGGTGTGGGCCAGAGTGACTGTCAGCTCAGGCCCTGTTAAAATGTGAGGAGAGGAAGGTCGTGAGGGGGGTGTCATGGACTGTTCAGTAAGGGGCTCTGTGAATACCGTGGATTGTGCCATAGGCTGAAGAGTACTCACTGGGGTCCCAGGAGGGAGAGAGCGGGTCACTGCAGCGTAGGACAGCTTGTCTCCAGGGCTCTCCACAGCGTTCTGTGTGCCATGCAGCATGGCGCCCGCCATCTTGGATTTGGCCCGCTCCGCCGAGGCTCTGAAAAGCGGTTCAAGTCCCCTCCTGGTCGTTCCTACCAGCATGTGCTTGCTCCCCAGCTATTCCTACAACACTCAAGGTGGGTCTCGTGGCTCCCGGGGTCTCGGATCCCCCGCTATGTGCGCCGGGTGGTCAGGGCAGTCTGGAGCTCTGGGCTTAAGCGGCCATCTTGGAGGAGTCGGCGCATGCGCCTATGGACCTGAATCTAAAGTAACGCCACCTCAAGGGTCCCCAGGCATACAGCTCACAAAGAGCACCATTCCCCCAAATGCCAGGGCCCATAATCGGTAGGCAAAAGGGTAGCATTCAGTCCCCTCCAAAAGCCTCTGTCTCAGCTAGATCTGTCACACTGGCTACCTATGGTTCAGAACGAGGCTTTGCTGTGTGTGTATACTATAATAAGCGGTGCTTCAGTACGCCACCTGTGCCCCAGGACAATGTCAGAATAGTGACGAAACACTCCAGGAGGAGCGAAGTGCTGAAGTCACCGCGCGATACGTCCAGTTGTTTGTTTGCACGGGCGTGTGTACTGCAGCCAGCCGGCCACATATTTTTAAATTATCTTTGTATCTACACGCCTTGTAGGCATTTATGTTTTTAATATTTAAATAAAACTACCCAGCAGGTTTTAGTAAAGAAATAAATGTAGCGCTATGTGTGAAAATATATATAAATATAAAGTGCAAATCTCTAAAATAAATAAATCCTACATACAAATGAATAGTCCATAAAATGAAAAAATGAAGAAATGAAACATGAAAAACTCTTCTTGTGATCAGTGTATCCACACAATTCCACCACAGTGATTGTTCATCCTCAAAAGGAGTGCACACCACCACCAGTAAAAATGCATGTTCACCTCCCATATTGCCCAATCACAGGCTTTCCTGTGAGGTTATACTTCATACGCATCTAGAAGGGAGGAGCTGATAGTCACGTTCAGCCAGACACTGTGTATGTGGACACAGCGGTGCTACTCTTGAGGTTTTTATGTGAGAACACTATGGTCTCTATACTTATTATTTACATGTCCTGAACTCATGGAATCTTGAGCCAAGCTGGGAGGTGATTTGTTTCTTTGCATGTTAATGAGCTGAGTTACCATTAAGAAAGGAGCAATCTGGATTACCCATCATTGATTGGGAGGAGGAAGTGAGAGCAAAGAGCTCCTGGGGAGATCTCATCTGGGAGGTGAGCGCGCATTTTTACTGGTGGTGGTGTGCACTCCTTTTGTGAGGACGAACAATCACTGTGGTGGAATTGTGTGGATACACTGATCACAAGAATCACAAGAGTTTTTCATGTTTCATTTCTTCATTTTTTCATTTTATGGACTATTCATTGATATGTAGGATTTATTTATTTTAGAGATTTGCACTTTATATTTATATATATTTTTACACATAGCGCTACATTTATTTACTATCTATTTTGAAATTAGTGTGGTGTACCACTTGGAATGTTTAGCAGCTGTGCACGTTTATTATTAGGTTATCTTATTTAAACATCACAATATTTTTTTACTTGTGGCGTTGATTGTTTCATCTTCTATTCTACCCAGCAGGTTTTACCCATGGCTACTTTTTGCATTTTTTTCTGAGTTACATCTGTGTCTTCTACCGAGCTGTGTCTGTGTCCAAAGTGGAGGATCCGTCCCTCCGTTCTGGATGAGACAGCTCCCGTTGATGCGGTGATTAGACTGGTGTCGGAACACTATTGAGGAAAAGGCCCTGGCTGGGTGTTAGCACAGGCATTTCTAGCTTGTGCAACTGGTAAGCTCACATCCTTTACGGTGGTGGATTCACGGTGTCTGTCAAGCAAAAGTCACATGAATTTCATTGAGCTGTTCATAAGCTGATTCACCTTTTGCAAAGGAATCCTAGTTTGGAACTTTGATTTATTTTCACAGAATCACCCACAGAGTCAATAACTTCTTAGTTAAGACTGTGTTTGAACTACCGATTTATCATTTATCATATGTTGTATAAGGTTAAGGTTCACTTGTACATTAGTTAGAGCGCAACCATATTTTGTATCTATTCATCTTTGATATTATCTGAGAGACCGTGAGAAAAAGCAGCCACGAGGGCCTCATTGCTCCAAGTGACCTCTGCTGCCAGAGTATAGAATTCAATGGTTTAATCGGCAACAGTTCTCATACTCTGTTTGATGGACATGAGGCTCTTGGCAGCAGAAGTAGAGCATGCGGGAACTTCAAATACCCTATTAAAGAAAGCCACAAACTTAGGGTAACTTAGGACAATGGGTTTTTGCATCTACCATAAAGGGGTTTGCCCAGGCCAAGGCTCTATCAGAAAGCAAAGACATAATAAAGCCTACTTTGCTTCTGTCCGTGGGGAACGCCTGGGGCAGCATCTCAAAGTATATCCCAACCTCATTCATAAACCCTCTGCATTGAACTGGATTGCCCCCAAATCGCTGGGGAAGTGGAGCAGAACCAGACATACTTTTTATAGAGGTAATATTCAAGGCGGGTACCTGCACAGAGACTGGAGCAGCAGCAGGGATGGCCTGCAACACAGGTTGTACCAGAACAGCCACAGTGGGAGGATCCAGATGAGCTGTGTGAATCAGGAGCTTCTGTATTGCTATGGCAAAGTGATCCATGCAGTGGTTCTGCTCATTCAATCTGGAAAAATATTACTACTAGGTGGATTGCCTGCATCTTCTGAATTCATAGTCTTCACCTACTGTCAGGAACTATGAACCAGACAGGGACAGAAAATGCAGTAAGAATCACACCTTTTAATATAATGGTAAAAAAATGGTACAAATAGTAAACATAGTCAAAACAGAGCCAGGGTTCGGTAGCCAAAACGGGTAGTCAGAACAAGCCAGTAAATCAGGAAGCCAGAGATCAGCATAGTCTGAGGCAGCAGACAGGATCAGGAACCAGAAGGGACGTCAGCCAGGCAAGTCTTCAACAGGAACACAAAAAAATGAATCACATGAACTATATGGAGGGTTCCGAGACAGGGGATATTCCCATACCTCCATCAGAAGGGCAAAGAAAAGAGCCCTTCGGACGGAGAGGGGGGGAACTTCTGGATTGGAAATTCAAGAGAACACTAAATCAACTCCGATAAGGATAATCACCCGATATGGAGCACAGTGGGAACAGGTCAAAAATATTCTTAGCCATCATTAGGACATTCTAGCTGAGCCTCCCATTCTGGGTGATTTTGTCCGAGGCAGACCCCTACTGATGGCCAGAAGAGCCCCTAATTTGAAGGACAAGTTGGTCCATTCTGAATATCACAGACCAAAAAAACACAATTGGCTTACTGATCTCCCTCCACTTAAAGGCATGTTTCCATGTGGCAGATGTCATATCTGCAAATATGTAGATAAAACGGACATGTTCACAGATTCTGACGGTAGGAAACTGTATAGGATCAATCATTTCATCAACTGTTCAACCGACCGTGTTATATATATGTTAATTTGCCCATGTGGATTAAACTACCTGGGCAAAACAAAGAGACAGCTAAAAATACAAATCAGTGAACATGTCCAGAGCATGAGCCAAAAAGACGATGAACATTGTCATTACATTTTTTGAAAGCCCATGGAGGGAAACCAACTGGCATTAAGTGTAAAGGAATCTAAAGGCTTAATTTACCTCCAAGAAGAGGTGATTTTGATAAGATATTATCAAATTATCAATTATCAATTCAGAAAGAAAAGATATGGATCTATAACCTGAGAAGTATGCCACCTACCGGGTTAAACAATGAATGCAACCTGTCAGTATTTTTGGAACAGTAATAAATCTGACTAATGTGATCCAACTTTTTACCTACTGGAATTTTCTGATATGCGCACTATTTTCTTTGAACATGAGGTATGTGTTCTATGTCTAATATCTTGACAACACACACCCGATTCAGGAAAATATCTTTAGCTTAATTTAATAAGACCTCTTTATGTATGTATTTCTTTGACTGTGCGTCCCATGCTATCTAGGCACATATATACTTATTATTATTATCTCTGTTATTATGTTCTCTGATCATGTTGATCTAGCTATGTATGGGGATCCGGCATCTGGAACTGTAGAGCTTCTGTCCGATTTTTTTCTCTTGATTTCTCTTGTCTGAATTTGGACCTAGCTTAGTTTTTATTTTCATACTTATCTTGACCTTGGTTGGGTAGCTATCTTGATGTTATTTGGCCATTAATAGAACTTATGGTCTGTGACATCAAAAATATGGCTTTGTTAGGTTCCAAACAGGCTTAATTATTTAAGTACACTTGACATGCAAAGTATTCTGGCAATGGGTGAGTGCACTGGGTGAAAGTTATGTCTGTTTGATGTGAGACTTGATGTCGAATTAGCCGCAGTATAAACAAGGTATCCACACTGATTTCAAGTTACTTAATTAGGTTCATGGATACTTAATGATACACCCTTGGCAACTGCGCATGCTCTGAGGAAGCTTGGTTTACAAGCGAAACATGTAAGCAAGCAAGACACTCACATGTCTTCAGTGATGTGAGCACTGATCTGTCCACCCACATGGTGATCCCTATCTATCCACTCCGAGTTCCGTTCAGGTGATATCTTCAGTATCCAATACCTTGCAGATCAATTGGGTAGACCTGGATCGGACAACTTTGTAGCCTATGAATGGCACGCAGAGGCATTTGAGATACTAACTTAAGGACAACTGTCTGGAGGAACTTTTGAAAAACACTATCTATCCCGACTTCCAAGTGGTTGTATTGCTGAGTGATCGGACTGCATCTATGGACTCTAAATATAGGAAAAGCAAACATATGAAGCAGGATGACTAAACGGTGAGCTGTATCAGTTCCCTTCAATTTGGAAGGGGAAAATATCTACTGTAAAAAATCTGTTTACGTTCCTTGACTGATGTTACCCTTCATATGTCCTTTTGCGATCCACACTCACATGATAATTATCTGACCAATGTGTCTCTGCCGAGTATCTTATGAACTCCCCTTTGTATCTGCTTTTTATCACCTTTATATGCTCAAGTGAAGATCAAAGAAATTATAATTAACATTTCTTTTTCTGAACGGAACCTATGAACTCTCAGCAACAGTAGGATTTTTGTAGGCTACTTATTTTTTAAATTGCTTTTTGGAATCAGTGTAATGGTTTTATATACCTTCTTGGTAAATGAAGCTTATATTAGAATTCTTCCCTTTTTGTTGAGCTGATTCATTTGGATGGGGTGCATGATAGATGTGTATGGCTGATTGTGGTAGATACCGGTGTCTCATTTAAGATCTTTCTGTCTTAATTTTAATTAAATGTTTTGGAGGAGGGTATTTATATTTCTACATTGTATTTTTCATATGTACATGTCTTTCTTCTTTTTGTGGATATTTAATAAAGATTATTAGTCTCTATAACCCATAAATCCTTTTTGAAGAATACTTTTGGGAATTCTTTTCCCGTCCTTTTTGTGTATTCAGCAGGAACACAGCAAAGAGTTTACAGATATGTTTGATCAAAGGCGAAGGCACCAAAGGAATGAACCAGGCAGTTTAAATAGCCAGAAGGGGCTGGCTGATGAGCAGGAAATGATCACTGGGTGAGCCACTGTGGCTCAAAAAGATATTTATTATATGCAAATTTATATGGCACAGTAGGCTTGCACCATTCTTTCTGTTTACATTGTTGACTTTGCAGGTACGCCTTTCTACTGTTTTACTGTACTGTATACTATACTGCTATATTGTAATGTTTTATTGTTACTGTGTTTTATTGTTAACCACTATTTCCTTTGCAGGTACGCCATTCAGATGCAGCACTGATCTGTTTATTCTGACAGCAACAGGGTTTGCTCTCATAATACTTAAATCAGTGACTCCAGCACTGTAGGAGGTGATTTCACCACTGCAGTAAAAAAAAAGAGCATATGCAGAAGCATAGGGGCCGGGCTGAACAGAAGGCAGATCGCCCCTATGCTTCGGCATATTTTTTTTCACTTTTCTTGGCAGAGATTTCTTCATCCATATCGATTTTTTTTCAGGCATCATCTTGGTATCATTTTTTTCAGCTAGCGGTCGGCTTTCGTGATAAACAATGCTAGCAGCTAATTATCCATTAGACATCTTTTACAAGCAGTAGGAGGGGACATCCCCCCCTCCCGCTGCCTTCCATGGTTTTCTCGTGCTCTCCTGTCCCACCGGGGAACCTGAGAATTCAACAAGTGGTTTCGCCAGCTGACCATAGAGCTGATTGGAGACCAGAGCAGCTCCAATCATTTCTATGGCCTAATAAACCAGAAGCTACAAGCATTTCATCACTTTGGTTTCACTGGATATAAACAGCCCCATTTTTAAATTGGGAAAGCATCTTATCACACCAATCTTGCTGTGATCAGATGCTTTAAGGGCAGAGGAGAGATCTAAATTTTTCCAATTTTTTTTGGGACCTGTCACTACCTATTGCTATCATAGAGGATATTTACATTCCCTGTGATAACAATAAAAGTGATAAAAAAATAAAAGGAACAGTGTAAAAATAAAATAAAAAAGCAAAATAAAAAATAATAAAAAAAATTAAAGCTCCTCTGTCCCCCCCATGCTCGCGCAAAGGTGAACGCAAGCATCGGCCTCGTGTCATATGTAAACAACAATTGCACCATGCATGTGAGGTATCACCATGAGTGTCAGATCGAGGGCAGTAATCAATAGACCTACTCTGTAAATCTAAAGTGGTAACCTGTAAAGGCTTTCAAAGGCTTTTAACTGCTTTAGCCTCGGAAGATTTTACCCCCTTCCTGACCAGAGCACTTTTTGCGATTCGGCACTGCGATGCTTTAACTGACAATTGCACGGTCCTGCGACGTTGCACCCAAACAAAATTGTTATCCTTTTTTTTCCACAAATAGAGCTTATTTTTTGCGCTATAAACAAAAAAGAGCAACAATTTTGAAAAAAAAACAATATTTTGTACTTTTTGCTATAATAAATATCCCCCTTTTTTTTTTTTTTTTAAAAAAGCAAATTTTTTCTCAGTTTAGGCCGATATGTGTTCTTCTACATATTTTTGGTAAAAAAAATCACAATAAGCGTATATTGATTGGTTTGCGCAAAAGTTATAGCGTCTACAAAATAGGGGATAGATTTATAGCATTTGTATTATTACTTTTTTTTTTTTACTAATAATGACGATGATCTGCAATTTTTATTGTGACTGTGACATTATGGCAGACACATTTTTGGGACCATTGGCATTAATACAGCGATCACTGCTATAAAAATGCATTGATTACTGTAAAAATGTCACTGGCAGTGAAGGGGTTAACCACTAGGGGGCGATCAAGGGGTTAATGTGTTTCCTAGTGTGTGTTCTAACTGAAGGGGGGAGGGGACTGACTAGGGGAGATGACAGATCGCTGTTCATACTCTGTATGAACAGACGATCTGTCACTTCTCCCCTCAGAGAACCGGGATCTCTGTGTTTACACACAGAGATCCCGGTTCTCACTGTGTTACAAGCGATCGGCATTGGCTCCGGGGGCGAGCAGCATGTGCGCGCACCCCTAGTGGCTGCCTTAGGAGCCAACGTAACATGATGGCAATTCGCCTGCCAGTGCCATTCTGCCGCAGTATGACTGCGGCAGCTGTCGGCAAGCGGTTAAAAATGTACGTAGTTTGTCGCCCCTGAAATGCCAAGATAGCACAACCCCCCCATGACTCCTTTTTAGAAAATAGATACCCCAAGGTATTTGATAAGAGGCATGGTGAGTATTTTGTAGATCTCATTTGTTGCCGCAATTTTTTGGAAAATGAAGAGAGAAGGAAAATGTATTTTTTCTTTTCTTTTTCCAATTTTAAAAACTTTGTGACAAAAAGCGAGATCTTCAAAATACTCAACATGCCTCTCAGAAAATAGCTTGGGGTGTCTACTTTCCAAAAAGGGGTTATTTTGGGAGATTTTGTGCTATCTTGACATTTCAAGGCCTCCTTAACTGTGATAGGTAGTGAGGAAGTGAAATGAGCAATTTACACCCTTTGAAATCCTGAAGGAGGTGATTGGTTTTCGGCACCCGTATTCTGCTAGGCTCCAAAAAAGTCTCACACATGTGGTATACCCATACTCAGGAGAAGCAGAAGAATTTATTTTGGGGTGTAATTCCACATATACCCATGACATGTGTGAGCAATATATTATGTCAGTGACAACTTTGTGTAAAAAAAAATATTTTTTTGTCATTTTTCAATCACTTTTGACAAAAAAATAATATTCAATAGGCTCAACATGGAATCTACTTTCCAAAAAGGGGTAATTTTTTGGGGGGAGGGGGGCTGTACATGCCATTTTAGCACCTCGAGAAATAAAACAGGCAGTAAGAAAGTAAAAGCTGTGTAAATTCCAGTAAATATACCATAGTTTGTAGACACTATAACTTATGTGTAAACCAAATAAACATACCCTTATTGACATTTTTTTTACCAAAGACATGTAGCTGAATACATTTTGGCCTTAATATATGACAAAAATTTTGTTAATTTGATATTTTTTATAGTGCAGTGCTAAATTGCAAAAAATGCTCTGGTCAGGAAGAGGGTGAAACCTTACGGAGGTCAAGTGGTTAAAAAAGATCTCGGGAGTGCTATGGGCACTGTGTACAAATAATATAAGATTCTTGGCAAGACATTCATTTTAAGGATATTCATCCTACCTAACTATGTAGATGCATTACAACACCATAAGGATAAATCAGTTTGTGAAGTTTTTAATAACTCTTTCTCCTCGGGTCTGCAAAGATTCTCATTCCCAAGTATCGCATTGAATATTAAACCCATACAAATGGGAGAGATTTTTGCAATTGTTGTTGAATATCGTTAGAAAATGAATAGGTAAAATTTCATATTTATTAATATGTTTTAAAATTTCATAGTCTATAATGATTCAGATCTGCCATTAGTATGGGTAATGGAATAACTGGATCAGCAATAATAATAATAAAAAAATACCCTTTAACCACTTCGGCTCTCACACCTGTTTACCCCCTATGGACAAGACCATATTTTCACATTTATGCTGTGTCTGTTCATGAGTCTGTAACTTTGTAATTACTTATGATAAAGAATTGATACATATATTGATTTTTGAAGAACAATTGGGGATTTCTTGTGACCCTAAAGTCCTCTGAGAATCTTTTTAATTTATTTGCATTTTAGGGGAAAAAGTGTAAAAATCTGAAAAGAAAATATTTTTTTTAAGTTTGATCAGTAATATTTTGAATACCATTACTGTGTGAAAACATACATTTAATTCTGCTGTTTGTTCTATTTACTGCAACATTAAAACAACATTTTTGTTACAAAGCATGTTAAAGTTATTTACAAAAGAAATACAGTTTTTTTTTTGCATATATTTCATTTTTCTCATAATGCATCAGTAATTTAAAGTTCTTACTGATTGAAAATAAAACAGAGATATCCTAAATCACTTATTTGTAACAGTAAATCCTTAAAGATAACAATGTATATATGTGCTTTTTAATATTTTCTTCCAGCAAATAATTTAAAATAGGAACATGAACAGGAGATGAAATTCTTAAATAGTGCTTATACAGGTTGAAATGAATGGGTTAAGTAGTAAAATAAGAGCATGTCCTGGTTAGTTAACAAACTCGCTGTGCACACAATAAACATTCTTCTGTCAGCTTCAGCTCTCTCACTCACAGATCTGTCTGACAGGAAATGGAGGACATAGGACAGCTACTGTGTTACTTTTGTTTTGGTTTAAAATGTGATCATTCAATAAGGAAGGCTTCTGACTGGCTCCCAGTCATAGGATCATCTTTCTACAGACATACGGTCTCATAGGGCTCTGCACAGGAGCACGTAGGGGAGATAAGAAACTAAGAAAAATAAGGGACGTACAGGAGACGCCCTGTGTACAGAGGAGGGGGTTTTATGGACGTGTGTAAGACGCTTAAGGTAGGAAACTGGTAAGAATACCTTTTATGTCAGAATGTTGTCCAATTTTCCATAATAAACAATCTATAGTCAGGACAAACAGCAACGTTGATAAGGGGCAGCCCTGCTTTGTCCCATTTCTGATGGAAAATATTTCTGAGGGAGTACCGTTAACCTGTATTCTTCCTTATGGCTTTGAGCATAATGAGATAATCCATCCCCTTGATTTGTTCTCCTGTTCCCAAGAACCTTAAGACCTCTTCTAGAAAATCTAGTCCACCCTATCAAATGCCTTTTCATTGTAGATCTTGTTAACAAAGCTTGTGCAGGTGATTGTTGGGAGGCCCAGTACATTATATTTATGGCCTGAAAAGTATTATCCCTGGCCTCCCATTTATCCCATTTGATCAGGGTGGACTAAAGTAGTGACCAAAGGTTTGAATTGTTGAGCCAGAATTTTAGAAAAAAAATTAATGTTGCAATTTGTAAGCAAGATTGGTCTATAATTTTGACATACTGTGTTATCCTTCCCTGGTTTGTGGATGACAGTTATAATAACTAATGCAGCCTCTTTAGGGAGTGGAAAATCTACTTCAATAGCATTAAAGTAAGTGGTCATAGAGCCTCTTAATATTGATGCATATTTTTTAGTATTGGTAAACCCATCTGGGCCTGGACTTTTTCCATTAGGAGAAGAAATCACCTCTACAAGTTCTTCTGTCATCACTGTTTTTTTTCCAGGGCACTCACATCCTGTCATGATAATTTGTAGTAACTTCTGTCAGGTAATCCTTTATTAATTCCCTACGTCGTTCAAGTGTCTGTTTTTTAATATTATATAATGCAGTATAATATTCTTGGAAAGCCTCCACAATCTTGCCCTGATGTATTAAACTAGTCTCCCCAATATTCAGTTTATGAATATAAGTACTTTCTTTTAGGGGTCTTAACACCCTAGCTAGCATCTTACCACATTTATCATCAGTCTCATAAAATATAAATACTTTATATCAAAATGTATTTCTTGTACATTCAGTACCTGGGCTAGTTTCTCAAGCAATTCTATTAGATTCATTTCATCAGAGCTATTTAACCCAGATTTATATTTCCTTTCTATATTTTGAATCTCTACCATGAAGCTATTAGGTTCTTGTTAAAAATATATAAATCTTGTGAGCTACTCTAGAGCAACCTGAGACTGCAATCAGCGTCAGGTATAAAGTAACCTGAGATTTCAACCTAGCGTCAGGTGTGGTATAACAAGTCCTGTGAAAAAAAGTGCAAATTCACAGCTGCTAAGCATTGATCACAATCCCATAATCTGTGAAAACATATATACAAAAAACAAAAAAAATGCAGCGCTGTGTGATACTGAATCACGCGCTTAAAAAAAACCCTATTGGAATCCAATGCGTCTGACACCCTGCATAAAGATTAGTGAGCTGGGCGCATGGATAGGGAGGGAGGCGTGTGTGAGCCCCTAATGGGTGGACCAACAGTGGTGGTAGCTAGTTCTCCTTCCCACTTCAATAATGAGGAGGTTCTCACAAAAATGGTTTTGCATTGTAAAAGGCTAAATAGAAGTGCAATGCCTTTCACATGGGGCAAGTTGGATGTCCAGAAGGACCAGGCTTTTCTGGATATGTCAATAGGGATGAGCTTTCTGGGTCGAACATAAGTTTGACTCGAACATTGGCTGTTCGCCCGTTCGTTGAACACCGAACAATATTGGCCGTTCACGCCAAATTCGAGCGGCACGTAATGGCCCATAATGCACTATGGGAGCGCAGTGCATTGCTGTATAAAGATTGGCCAGAGCATGCACCACGACCTGCATACTTTGGCCAATCAAAGCGCCCTCAGCTAAGAGAGTCATAATTGGCTAAAGGCAGGGTGCCTTTTGCCAATCATGGCTCAGGGGGACTAAGTCCACGACCCACACTATATAAGGCCGCCTACTCGTCGGCCTCGTGTAGTGTGTCATTGGCATGGACAGAGAGAGAGTGTTATTTAGATTGAGAAGGCATGCAGACAGATTATTCAGTTAGCTGCAGTGTATTTAATATATATATATATATATATATATATATATATATATATATATATATATATATATATACACAGTCTAGTGTATATATATATATATATATCCACTGTATCCAGTTTAGCTAGATCTGACTGCAGTCCGTTCCTGGTGTACTCTTTCTAATAATCTTCAGGCAGGCAGGTGATTCAGTTAGCTGCAGTTTATTTAATACATATATACAGATAGTCTCGTATATACAGTATATATATATCCACTGCATACAGTTTAGCTATATCTCACTGCAGGCTGTTCCTGGTGTACGCTTTCTAACATACTTCTGGCAGGCAGGTGATTCAGTTAGCTGCAGTGTATTTAATAAATATATATATATATATATATATATATATATCCAATGCATACAGTACACCAGGAACGGCCTGCAGTGAGATATAGCTAAACTGTATGCATTGGATATATATATATATATATATATATATATATATATATATATATATATATATATATAGATAGACTTGTGTGTGTGTGTATATATATATATATATATGCAATGCATACAGTTTAGCTATATCTCACTGCAGGCCATTCCTGGTGTACTGTTTCTAATATACTTCTGACAGGCAGGTGATTCAGTTAGCTGCAGTGTATTTAATATATATATACAGATAGTCTTGTGTATATATATATATATATATATATATATATATATATATATATATATCCACTGCATACAGTTTAGCTCTATCTCACTGCAGGCCGTTCCTGGTGTACTCTTTCTAATAAACTTCAGGCAGGCAGGTGATTCAGTTAGCTGCAGTGTGTTTAATACATATATAGATAGTCTTGTATATACAGTATATATATATCCACTGCATACAGTTTAGCTATATCTCACTGCAAGCCGTTCTTGGTCTACTGTTTCTAATATACTTCAGGCGGTGTACACAGTACACAGTACCATGCACCCCTAGTGCAGTTGCTACTACTTTTCTGGTGGTGTACACAGTACACAATACATACAGTGCACCCATAGTTCCTATTAGACTTCTGGTGGTGTATACAATACCGTGCACCCATAGTGCTGTTGCTACTACTTTTCTGGTGGTGTACACAGTACACAATACATACAGTGCACCCATAGTTGCTATTAGACTTCTGGTGGTGTACACAATACCGTGCACCCATAGTGCTGTTGCTACTACTTTTCTGGTGGTGTACACAGTACACAATACAGTGTAGTGTGGTGTTGGTGTTGCAAAACAAAATCCCCATCATGTCTGGAAGGCCACCAAGGAGAGGCAGATGCTCACAGGCCACTAAAAGAGGGCAAGCAGGCTCTGTGTCTACAGTCCACGGTGCTGGTCATGGACATGGTGCATCTTCTGCAGGTGGCCGTGGGGCACGCTTGTCCTTTTTTTGGGACAGGGGCAGAAAAATTGGGTCTTTGGTGGTGGTGGTGCTACAACACTGTAACCCCTCACAGATACTCTTGTTGGGCATAGGAATGGGCCCTGCTGTGAAATATTAGATCAGAAATTGTAATTACATGCCCCTGTTAAACAGGGACAGAAAAATTGGGCCTTAGGCAGTGGATAGTGGTGCAATAAACCAAAAATTTTGTTGGAAATTAGCATCATCAAGATTGAGGAGGAATAGTATAGTCACTCAGCATTGGGGATGAGCTTCGAGTTCGAGTCGAACCCATGTTCGACTCGAACATCGCATGTTCGACCGTTCGTGGAATTTCAAATGTTATGGGCTGTTCACTCCAAATTCGAGTGGCGCATCACGGCCCATAATTCACTGCGGCATTGCAGTGCATTGCTGGCTGATGATTGGCCAAGCATGCCTTATGACCCGCATGCGCCGCCACAGCGCAGTCTGTACAGAGAGTCATAATTGGCCAAAGCCAGGGTGGCTTTGGCCAATTATGGCTCAGGTGGTTTAGTACACACCACACACTATATAAGGCCGCTTGCATCATGGCCTTGTGCAGTGTGTTGCGGCGGCAGCAGAGAGATAGACAGAGAGACAGTGTAATTTGATTAAAGTTAGATAGAGTAGGCAGGCGAGTCAGTTAGCTGCACTTACAGTGTATTGTGTATATATATGCATCCTAGGTGTTGTGTGTATATATATATATATATATATATACACACTGTATTCAGTTTAGCTAGATCCGTTGCTTTTATTCTCTTCCTACTGACAGGCAGGCAGGTGTTTTTACAGTATTTACAGCTACCTGAAGAAAATTGTTGGTGTTCTTCTGATACTATTAGTCCTATTAGCTACAGTATTTACAGTTAATGTAGTGCGTTCTCTGCACAGTGTGCACCTAAAGCTACCTGAAGAAAATTGGTGGTGTTCTTCTGATCCTATTAGTACCGCAGGCAGCTGCAGTATTTACAGTTAGTGTAGGGCGTCCTCTGCACAGTGTGCACCTAAAGCTACCTGAAGAAAATTGGTGGTGTTCTTTTGATCCTATTAGTACTGCAGGCAGCTGCAGTATTTCGATAGTGGAATGCATCCTCTGCACAGCGTGCACCTAAGGCTACCTGAAGAAAATTGGTGGTGTTCTTCTGATTCTATTAGAGAAAGAGGAGGACTTTCTTAGCTCTCAAGGCCCCCTTTATCCAGACAGTGTTCCTGCATACCCGCCGATCACACAGGAAGAGGTCAAGGAGGAGGATTGTGTCAGCATGGAGGTGGAGCCTTGCACTCAGCATCAGCAGCAGTCTTCAAGGGATCATTTACAGTCCGAAGAAACCCATGGACTTGTATGTGGCTGGGAGTAGGTGGCTGCGGATCATGTCGTCCTTAGTGACCCAGAGGACTCTGTACCGAATGCCTCAGCAAACCTACGCTGCATGGCCTCCCTGATCCTGCAAAGCCTGCGTAAGGATCCTCGTATTTGTGGTATCAAGGGGAGCGATGATTACTGGCTGGCAACCCTCCTTAATCCACATTACAAGGGTAAGGTTGTGGACCTTATATTGCCGTCGCAGAGGGAGCAGAGGATGAAACATCTTTGGGAGGCCTTGCAAAAAGTTTTGTGCAACGCGTTTCCAGAGCCTGGGAGGTTACAATTTCCTGCTCCTCATGGACAACGTGTTTCTGAGGCTTTGGTCAGCCACAGAAGGAGCAGTGGAGAAGGTGGCCGTCTGACCGATGCATTCAGACAATTTTTTAGTCCGCAGCCCCAAGGTATGATCGGTTCCAGCAACCATCGCCAGCGTCTGATTCACATGGTGCAGGATTACCAAGGGGCAAGATCAGACTTGGACACCTTTCCCACCGAAAATCCTCTGTGTTACTGGGTCTTGAGGATGGATCACTGGCCAGAGCTTGCACAGTATGCAATTAAGCTACTGGCCTGTCCTGCATCCAGCGTTCTTTCGGAACGCACATTCAGTGCTGCTGGAGGCTTTGTAACCAATCACAGGGTGCGCCTGTCCACCAAATCGGTCGATTGACTGACCTACATAAAAATGAATCAGTCTTGGATCACCAACTACCAAGCACCTGATGCTGATGTAACCGATTGATTTTTTTAAAAATGTGAGATCCCTTCAAGACTATGCTGATTCTGAGTGACTATCCTGTTATGCTGAGTCACAATCCTCTTCCTCCTCAATTTTCATGCTGATAGCTTGTAAGAACATTTTTGGTTCTGGGCACCGCCACCAGTGGCCAAGGCTCAATTTTTCTGCCCCTGGGAGCGTGTAATTACAATTTTTAATGCAATACTTTGCAGCAGGGCTCATTTCTGCGCTCCAACTAGAGTATCTGTGAGGGGTTGCAGTGTTGTGGCACAAGCACCAGTGCCCAATGCCCAATTTTTCAGCCCCTGTATCAGGGGCGGATCCAGAGCCTAGTCTCGGGAGGGGCAAAAAACAAAAATATGTTTTTTTGGGGGCAATTTGTCGGGGGAAACGGCTGGTGTTGGCGCTTCAATCATCCCGGCACCATGGTTGATATGGTGTCAGGATGATTGAAGTGCATTATTTCTATTATTACATTGTTTTAAAAAATAAAATAGTTCAACTCACCATAATGCAGAATCAGTGGAAGCCCTGAGCGTGTCACTTGCCACTGTCGCCTGCCTCCAGATGCAGATTGTCACTTGCCACATCACCTGCCACACGTTGAGGATTGTCACTTGCCACGTCACCTGATGTGGATTGCCACTTGCCACGTCGCCTGTCACCAGATGCAGATTGTCACTTGCCATGTTGCCTGTCACCAGATGCGGATTGTCACTTGCCACGTCACCTGTCACCAGATGTGGATTGCCATCTGCCACGTTGCCTGTCACCAGATGCAGATTGTCACTTGCCATGTTGCCTGTCACCAGATGCGGATTGTCACTTGCCACGTCACCTGTCACCAGATGTGGATTGCCACTTGCCACGTCACCTGTCACCAGATGCAGATTGTGACTTGCCAAGTCACCTGCCACACGTTGCGGATTGTCACTTGCCACGTCACCTGCCACATGTCGTGGATTGTCACTTGCCACGTCACCTGCCACACGTTGTGGATTGTCACTTGCCACGTCATGGATTGTCACTTGCCACGTCACCTGCCACACATTGAGGATTATCACTTGCCACGTCACCTGTCACCAGATGCAGATCATCACTTGCCACGTCACCTGCCAGCGGTTACAGATTGTCACTTGCTACGTCACGGATTGTCACTTGCCACGTCGCCTAACACATGTTGCGGATTGTCACTTGCTGGGTCACTTTCCTGTGTCCCAGAGTCAGACAGCAGATTATAAGTCAGGCAGCAGAGGGATGATGTCATCTCTCTGCTTCCCGCAGCTGCCTGCACAGTGAGGGTGGAACTGTACTGCAGGGATTCAGGGCGGGCGCCGGGCAGTGAGAGATGTCATCTCTCTGCTCCCCCGCCCACGGCTCCCTCATTGGCCAGCCATCTGTTCACCCACGAGCCGCCCAGCTGTTCGCCTGCTCTCCCTCCTATGGAGCCGCCTGACAGCCTGTGGAGCCGCCCGCTCTCTAACCTGCAGAGCCGCCCGGGAAGCCGCCCGCTCTGTCACCTGTGGAGACATCCGCAGAGCCACCCGGGAAGCCACCCACTCTCTCACCTGCATTCTCGGGGGGGCTATTGCCATGTTGCCTCCCCTGGATCCGCCCCTGCCCTGTATAACAGGGGCGTATAATTACAATTTTTGATGCAATGCTTTGCTGCAGGGCTCATTCCTGCGCTCCAACTATAGCATCTGTGAGGGGCTGCAGTGTTGTGGCAATTTTCCTGCTCCTGTTTAACAGGGGCATGTAATTACAATTTTTCATGCAATACTTTGCAGCAGGGCTAATTCCTGCGCTCCAACTAGAGTATCTGTGGGGGGTTGCGGTTTTCTGGCACCGGTGCCTAAGGCCCAATTTTTCTGCCCCTGTTCAACAGGGACATGTAATTACAATTCTTGATCTAATATTTCACAGTAGGGCCCATTCCTGCGCCCACCAAAAGTAACTGTGAGGGCTTACAGTGTTGTGGCAGCACCACCACCACCACCACAGGCCCAATTTTTCTGCCCCTGTTCAACAGGTGCATGTAATTACAATTCTTGATATAATATTTCACAGCAGGGCCCGTTCCAGCACCCGCCAAGAGTAACTGTGAGGACTTATAGTGTTGTGGCACCAGCACCACCACCACCAAAGGCCCACTTTTTCTACCACTGTTCAACAATGGCATGTAATTACAATTCTGGATCTAATATTTCACAGCAGGGCCTGTTCCTGCGCCCACCAAGAGTAACTGTGAGGGCTTACAGTCTTGTGGCAACACCAACACCTAAGGCCCCATATTCTGCAGAGTATATAGGGCAGGCCCCTACTTTCAAACATCCAACTTACAAACGACTCCTACTTGCAAACGGAAGGAGACAACAAGAAGTGAGATGAAATCTACACCTAGGAAGGGAAATTCTCTCCTGTAAGAGTTAATATGGGAAAAACGTGTCTCCTCTTCACTGATGCTTTATCACCAATCCTTGAATCACTAAAAACCCCAAATTTTCAAAAAACATTCGTCATTGGGACAGAAAGTGAGGTGAAATCTTCTGAAGAGGTGCACAGACAGCAAAACAAATGCTACAGGGGTAATAACCCTTCCCTATGTTTTCCAAAAAGCTTAAAAATAGATTTTTTGGCTGGAGCTACACTTTAAAAATGTACCAGTTCAAAATTACAAACAGATTCTACTTAACAACAAACCTACAGTCCCTGTCTTTAAATAGCTGATAAGTAAAGCGACAGGGGATTATAATGGTGCTAGGGTAAAAGATATGGAAATGAGAGAGAGATGTAAAATTACAAATATTTTATTTCACAAAAAATACATAGAAAGAACAATAAAATGGTTAGTGACCAAAAAACATATATATTGCGTGTGACCTAAATGCAGTAGGGTGGGCCAGATGGAAAAAAGGCCTTTGTAGCAAGGGCTCGGTTTCCTACATGTTTCGCCAAGGCATTGGCTTCCTCAGGGAACAGGAGCTCTATTGCAGTATAAAAAGATCTACACATTGGGATACAAGAAACATCATGTAAACAAGCAGAGATGCTAAAAGTATGGACTGTTGTAAGCATTGCTAGATGTTGGAAAATTATGGCTGGACAGTCTCACACAGGGAGGTAACATGATGTTTCTTGTATCCCAATGTGTAGATCTTTTTATACTGCAATAGAGCTCCTGTTCCCTGAGGAAGCCAATGCCTTGGCGAAACATGTAGGAAACCGAGCCCTTGCTACAAAGGCCTTTTTTCCATCTGGCCCACCCTACTGCATTTAGGTCTCACGCAATGTATATGTTTTTTGGTCACTAACCATTTTATTGTTCTTTCTATGTATTTTTTGTGAAATAAAATATTTGTAATTTTACATCTCTCTCTCATTTCCATATCTTTTACCCTAGCACCGTTATAATCCCCTGTCCCTTTACTTATCAGCTATTTAATTACTTTGGGATGAGGTGCCATATCCAACACAACCACCTAGCCATACTTGTATTTTTACAGCCCCTGTCTTGTTTTCACTGCCTGTATACTGCTGTTCAGAGTATATAGGGCCTGGGGGCCCCACGCCTTTCCTTTTTTTAATTTGGGTGCGGGGTGCCCCTTAATATCCATACAAGACCCAAAGGGCCTGGTAATGGACTGGGGGGTGGGGAGGTACCGACGAGCCGAGAAAAAGGAAGTTCAATAGCCAGTGCGGCTCTTCTGCTTGATTCCGAGCATGCGTGGAACTTTGTGCATCGGAAATTGTGTAGACACGATCGGAATTTATGACAACAGATTTTGTTGTCGGAAAATTTGAGATCCAGATTTCAAATTTTGTGTGACGGAAATCCCGGTGGAAAATGTCCGATGGAGCCTTACACACGGTCGGAATTTCCAACAACAAGCTCCCATCGAACATTTCCCTCGGAAAATCCGACCTTGTGTACGGGGCATTACTGTGAAAAGGTCTTTCCATATGTGGAGGTTAAATTTATTTTCCTCCAGACTACGGATGAGCTTTATGTTCGGGTCGAACATGAGTTCAACTCGAACATTGGCTGTTCGCCCGTTCGAATAGCCGAATAGCGAAAAATTTGGGGTGTTCGCGGCAAATTCAAAAGCCGCGGAACACCCTTTAAGAGTCTACGGGAGAAATCAAAAGTGCTAATTTTAAAGGTTAATATGCAAGTTATTGTCATTAAAAGTGTAACAAACATGTATCAATGCAAAAAAAGTTTTAAAAACGGCCGTTTTTTTCGGGAGCAGTGATTTTAATAATGCTTAAAGTGAAACAATAAAAGTGAAATATTGCTTTAAATTTCGTACCTGGGGGGTGTCTATAGTATGCCTGTAAAATAGCGCATGTTTCCCATGCTTGGAACAGTCCCTGCACAAAATGACTTTTCTTAAGGAAAAAAAGTCATTTAAAACTACTCGCGGCTATAATGAATTGTCGGGTCTCAGCAATAGAGATAAATAGGGATGAGCTTTGCGTTTGAGTCGAACCCATGTTCGACTTAAACATCAGCTGTTCGATCGTTCACCGAATTGCGAGCGATATGGGCCGTTCGCGCCAAATTCGTGTGGCGCGTTATATCACTATGGCATCGCAGTGCATTGCTGATGATTGGCCAAGCATGCATTATGGCCCGCATGCTTGGCCAATCACAGCGCCGTCAGTAGAGAAAGCTGTAATTGGCCAAAGCCAGGGTGGTTTTGGCCAATTATGGCTCAGGGGGTTTAGAACACGCCCCACACTATATAAGGCCGCCTGCACGGTGGCCCTGTGTAGGGTGTTTTCCAGCGTGCTTAGAGAGAGAGAGAGAGAGAGACAGTGTCATTTCATTTGAGTTAGATAGATTAGGCAGGACAGTTAGTGAGTTAGCTGCACTTACAGTGTATTGTGTGTATATATATGCATCCCAGGTGTTATATATATATATATATACGCTGTATTCAGTTTAGCTAGATCCATTCCTGTTATCTTCCTACTGACAGGCAGGCTTGTCTTGTTACAGTATTTACAGCTACCTGAAGAAAATTGCTGGTGTTCTTTTGATCCTATTAGTACCACAGTCAGGCAGCTAGACTATTTACAGTTAGTGTAGTGCGTCCTCCTCACAGTGTTTAGTTAAAGCTACAAGTTAGTTTAGTGTGATCTCTGCACAGTGTTGAGCTAAAACTACAAATTAGTGTAGTGCGTCCTCCTCACAGTGTTCAGCTAAAGCTACAAGTTAGTTTAGTGTGACCTCTGCACAGTGTTCAGCTAAAGCTACAAGTTAGTGTAGTGCATCCTCTGAACAGTGTTCAGCTAAAGCTACAAGTTCATTTAGTATGACCTCTGCACAGTGTTCAGCTAAAGCTACAAGTTAGGGTAGTGCATCCTCCTCACAGTGTTCAGCTAAAGCTACAAGTTAGTGTAGTGTGACCTCTGCACAGTGTTCAGTAAAGCTACAAGTTAGTGTAGTGCTTCCTCTGAACAGTGTTCAGCTAAAACTACAAGTTAGTGTAGTGCGACCTCTGCACAGTGTTCAGCTAAAACTACAAGTTAGTGTAGTGCGACCTCTGCACAGTGTTCAGCTAAAGCTACAAGTTAGTGTAGTGCGTCCTCCTCACAGTGTTCAGCTAAAACTACAAGTTAGTGTAGTGCGACCTCTGCACAGTGTTCAGCTAAAGCTACAAGTTAGTGTAGTGTGTCCTCTGAACAGTGTTCAGCTAAAGCTACAGGTTAGTTTAGTGTGACCTCTGCACAGTGTTCAGCTAAAGCTACAAGTCAGTGTAGTGCGTCCTCCTCACAGTGTTCAGCTAAAGCTACAAGTTAGTGTAGTGTGACCTCTGCACAGTGTTCAGCTAAAGCTACAAGTTAGTGTAGTGTGTCCTCTGAACAGTGTTTAGCTAAAGCTACAAGTTAGTGTAGTGCGTCCTCCTCACAGTTTTCAGCTAAAATTACAAGTTAGTTTTTTGCAAGCTCTGCACAGAGTTCAGCTAAAGCTACCTGTAGAAGGTTGGTGGTGTTTTCCTGATCCTATCACTACCACAGGCAGCTAAATAGGCTACAAGTTATTTTTTTGCAAGCTCTGCACAGTGTTCACCTAAAGCTACCTGGAGAAGGTTGGTGGTGTTTTCCTGATCCTATCACAACCGCAGGCAGCTAAATAAGCTACAAGTTATTTTTTTGCGAGCTCTGCACAGTGTTCACCTAAAGCTACCTGTAGAAGGTTCGTGGTGTTTTCCTGATCCTATCACTACCGCAGGCAGCTAAATAAGCTACAAGTTAGTTTTTTGCGAGCTCTGCACAGTGTCCACCTAAAGCTACCTGTAGAAGGTTGGTGGTGTTTTCCTGATCCTATCACTACCGCAGGCAGCTAAATAAGCTACAAGTTTTTTTTATTGCGAGCTCTGCACAGTGTTCACCTAAAGCTACCTGGAGAAGGTTGGTGGTGTTTTCCTGATCCTATCACTACTGCAGGCAGCTAAATAAGCTACAAGTTAGTTTTTAGCAAGCTCTGCACAGTGTTCAGCTAAAGCTTCCTGTAGAAGGTTGGTGGTGTTCTCAAACTACAACAGACAGGCAGTTGATTTTGCTAGCTGCAGTATCAGTATATATTTGTATATATATATATATATATATATATATATATATATATATATATATATATATCCCAGCTTAGTGCAGCTACATGCCATTAGTATGTCTGGAAGGCCAACAAGGAGAGGCAGACAGTCACAAGCCAATAAAAGAGGGCAAGCAGGCTCTGTGCCTAGAGGCAACAGTGCTGGTCGTGGAGACGGTGCATCCTCATCAGCATGTGGCCGTGGGACACGCTTGGCCTTTTTTTCGGCAGCTGGCCGTGTTGAGCCGCAACATGTGGAAGACTTGGTTGAGTGGATGACCAAGCCATCCTCATCCTCCTCATCCTCTCTCACCCACGCTCAGGGTACTTTGTCTGGCAAAGCAGCTGCCAACGCGGCCTCTTCCCTCGGCTCAATGGCATCAGTGACTCCTTCCCTAGCCCCACCTGTCCTCCTGAGGAGTCCCTCGAACTGTTTGACCACAGTGTTGGGTACATGCTCCAGGAGGATGCCCAGCGTTTAGAAGGCTCTGATAATGATACTGAGCTAGATGAAGGCAGTAACGTGAGCACAGACAGAGGGGGTGCCCAAGAAGGACAGCAATCTGGCAATCATGCTCCCCCTGCTGCAGCATACTGCCAGGTTTGCTCCAGTGATGAGGAGGGAGGGGATGATGAGGTCACTGACTCAACGTGGGTGCCTGATAGGAGAGAGGAGGAGGAGGAGGCACAGCACCAACGAGGCAGGATGCCCTCCAGGGGCCAGCCTAAGGGCAGCACACTGACTGCATCACACCCCAAAGCTCCGCATGTTCAGGGAGCTGCTGTCGCTGCGCATTATTCCAAAAGTTCTTTGGTGTGGGCCTTTTTTGAGACGAGTGCATCAGATCGCACCGCTGCTATTTGCAATATATGTCTCAAGCGTATCTCACGTGGCCAAAACATCTCCCGCTTGGGCACCACATGCTTGACCAGACATATGTTGACCTGCCATGCAGTTCGTGGGCAAGCGTATCTAAAAGACCCACACCAAAGAACAAAGAGGACCTCTCCTTGCTCCTCTTCAGCTGAGATCTCCAACCCCACTATACCTTCAGTCCTCTCTGAGACCTGCACTGAGAGGAATGAAGGTGTAGAATTAGGTGTATCACAGCCAAGTACTTGGGGGCAATCTGCTATTGGTACACCGACGTCAGATTGTACCAGGAAAATTTCCCTGCCCAGCTGCTGCACCGCCGAAAGAAGTTCGCTCCCAGCCATCCACATGCCCAGCGGTTGAATGCTAGCTTGGCAAAATTGCTAGCACGTCAACTGCTGCCTTTTCAGTTGGTAGACTCTGCCCCCTTCCGTGAGTTTGTGGAATGTGTGGTTCCTCAGTGGCAGGTACCCAAATGCCACTTTTTCTCACGGAAGGCGATTCCGGCTCTCTACCGACATGTGGAAGGCAATGTCTTCACTAGGCTGGACAGGGCGGTCAGCGGTAAGGTGCATATTACCGCTGACTCATGGTCCAGCAGGCATGGACAGGGGCGTTACCTAAGTTTCACGGCGCATTGGGTGACTCTGCTGGCAGCTGGGAAGGATGCAGGACAAGGTGCAGTAGTGTTGGAGGTTGTTCCTCCACCACGCCTCCAAAATGCCACTACTAATGATTGTGACACACCTCTCTCCTTCACTCCCTCCTCTTCTTCTTCCTCCATGGCCTCTTCCTGTGCTTTGTCCTCGGAACCAGCGGTGCTCCGTAGCCGTTCAAGGGGCTACGCAAGTATGCAGGCCAAAAGATGCCATGCAGTGCTTGAGCTGGTGTGCTTGGGGGACAGGAGCCACACTGGGGCAGAGGTTCTGTCAGCTCTGCAGGGGCAGGTTCAGAGGTGGTTGACGCCATGCCAACTTAAGGCAGGAATGGTGGTTTGTGACAATGGCACCAACCTCCTCTCTGCCCTCCAACAGGGACATATGACCCATGTGCCCTGTTTGGCTCACGTCCTTAACTTGGTGGTGCAGCGGTTCTTGGGCAGGTACCTGGGCTTACAGGATGTCCTGAGGCAGGCCAGGAAAGTCTGTGTGCATTTCCGCCGGTCATATAATGCCAGTGCTCGGCTGGCAGACCTCCAAAAGGAGTTTAACCTGCCCAAGAACCGCTTAATCTGTGACATGCCCACCAGGTGGAACTCAACATTGGCCATGCTGCAGCGGCTGCACATGCAGCAGAGGGCCATCAATGAGTACCTGTGCGACTATGGCACAAGGACAGGGTCAGGGGAGCTTGGCTTTTTTCCCCACGCCAGTGGGCCATGATCAGGGATGCATGCACTGTCCTGTCACCATTTGAGGAGGCCACGAGGATGGTGAGCAGTGACAGTGCATGCATCAGTGACACTGTCCCCCTTGTCCACCTGTTGGAGCACACTCTGCGTGGAATAAAGGACAGGGCACTTGAGGCAGAACAGAGGCAGGAAGAGGAGGACTTCCTTAGCTCTCAAGGCCCCCTTTATCCAGACAGTGTTCCTGCGTGCCCGCCGATCACACAGGAAGAGGACGAGGAGGAGGATTGTGTCAGTATGGAGGTGGAGCCTGGCACTCAGCATCAGCAGCAGTCTTTAAGGGATCAGTCCCAAGAAACACATGGACTTGTACGTGGCTGGGAGGAGGTGGCTGCGGACCATGTCGTCCTTAGTGACTCAGAGGACTCCAGACCAAATTCCTCAGCAAACCTACACTGCATGGCCTCACTGATCCTGCAAAGCCTGCGGAAGGATCCTCGTATTCGTGGTATCAAGGAGAAGGACCAATACTGGCTGGCAACCCTCCTTGATCCACGTTAAAAGGGTAAGGTTGCGGACCTTATCTTGCCGTCACAGAGGGAGCAGAGGATGAAACATCTTCGGGAGGCCTTGCAGAAAGGTCTGTGCAACGCGTTCCCAGAGACTGGGAGGTTACAAACTCCTGTTTCTGGACAACGTGTTGCTGAGGCTTCGGTCAGTCAAAGAAGGAGCGGTGAAGAAGGTGGCCGTCTGACTGATGCGTTCAGACAATTTTTTAGTCCGCAGCCCCAAGGTAAGATCGGTTCCAGCAACCATCGCCAGCATCTGTTTTACATGGTGCAGGAATACCTAGGGGCAAGATCTGACTTGGACACCTTTCCCACTGAAAATCCTCTGGGTTACTGGGTCTTGAGGATGGATCACTGGCCAGAGCTTGCACAGTATGCAATTGAGCTACTGGCCTGTCCTGCATCCAGCGTTCTTTTGTAACGCACATTCAGTGCTGCTGGAGGCTTTGTAACCGATCACAGGGTGCGTCTGTCCACCGACTCGGTCGATCGACTGACCTTCATAAAAATGAATCAGTCTTGTATCACCACCAGCTACCAAGCACCTGATGCTGATGTAACCGAATATTTTTTTTTTAAATCTCAGATCCCTTCAAAGACTGCCTATGCTGATGCTGAGTGACTATCATGAGGAATTATCCTCTTCCTCCTCAATGATCACGCTGATAGCTTGTAAGAACATTTTTGGTTCTGGGCGCCGCCACCAGTGCCTAAGGCCCAATTTTTCTGCCCCTGTTTAACAGGGGCGTGTAATTACAATTTTTGATGCAATACTCTGCAGCAGGGCTCGTTCCTGCATTCCAACTAGAGTATCTGTGAGGAGATGCAGTGTTGTGGCACCAGCACCAGTGCCTAAGGCCCATTTTTTCTGCCCCTGTTTAACAGGGGCGTGTAATTACAATTTTTGAGGCAATACTTTGCAGCAGAGCTCGTTCCTGCGTTCCAACTAGAGTATCTGTGAGGGGTAGCAGTGTTGTGGCACCAGCACCAGTGCCTAAGGCCCAATTTTTCAGCCCCTGTTCAACAGGGGCATGTAATTACAATTCTTGATCTAATATTTCACAGCAGGGCCCGTTTCTGCACCCACCAAGAGCGAGTGAGGACTTACAGTGTTGTGGCAACAGCACCACCACCAAAGGCCCAATTTTTCTGCCCCTGTTCAACAGGGGCATGTAAATACAATTCTTGATCTAATATTTTACAGCAGGACCCTGTGAGGGCTTACAGTGTTGTGGCCACAACAACACCTAAGGCCCAAATTTCTGCTGAGTATATAGGGCAGGCCCCTACTTTCAAACATCCAACTTACAAACGACTCCTACTTGCAAACGGAAGGAGACAACAGGAAGTGAGATGAAATCTATCCTTAGGAAGGGAAATTCTCTCCTGTGAGAGTTAACATGGGAAAAACATTTCTCCTTTCCACTGATTTTTTATCACCAATCCTTATTTCACAAAAAAACCCAAATTTTCAAAAAACATTTGTCATTGGCACAAAAAGTGAGGTGAAATCTTCTGAAGAGGAGCACAGACAGCAAAACAAACATCACAGGGGTGATAACCCTTCCCTATGTTTTCCAAAAAGCTTAAAATACATTTTTTGGCTGGAGCTAAACTCGTTAAAAATGTACCAGTTCAAAATTACAAACAGATTCTACTTAACAACAAACCTACAGCCCCTGTCTTGTTTGCACCGCCTGTATACTGCTGTTCAGAGTACAGAGCCTGTATACTGCTATTTCCTTTTTTAATTTAGGTGCGGGGTTCCCCTTAATATCCATACAAGACCCAAAGGGCCTGGTAATGGACTGGGGGGTACCCATGCTTTTTGTCTCACTGATTTTCATCCATATTGCCAGGACCTGACATTACATTAAAGCCGCAAGCAGTTTTAAATGACTTTTTTTCCTTTAAAAATGATATTTTGTGCAGGGGCTGTTCTAAGCACGGGAAACATGCGCCACTTTACAGGCATACTATAGATACTCCCCAAGTACGATATTTAAAGGAATAATTTCCCTTTTTTTTTGTTACTTTAAGCATCATTAAAATCACAGCTCCCGAAAAAACGTCCGTTTTTAAAGAAAAATTTTAGCATTGATACATGTCCCCTGGGGCAGGACCCGGGTCTCCAAACCCTTTTTAGGACAATACCAAGCAAATTAGCCTTTAAAATGAGCACTTTTGATTTCGAACGTTCAAGTCCCATAGACGTCAATGGGGTTCTAACGTTCGTGTAAATTTTCGGTCCGTTCGCAGGTCCCGGTGCGAACCGAATCGGGGGGTGTTCGGTTCATCCCTACAGATAAAAGTCATTGAAATAAAACGGCATGGGATTCCCCCACAGTCCATTACCAGGCCCTTTGGGTCTGGTATGAATATTAAGTGGAACCCCAAACCAAAATTTAAAAAAAAAATTGCGTGGGGGTCCCCCTAAATTCTATACCAGGCCCTTTGGGTCTGGCATGGATATTAAAGGGAACCCCATGCCAAAATTTAAAAAAAATGGCTTGGGGTTCACCCAAAAATCCATACCAGATCCTTATCCAAGCACGCAATCTGGCAGGCCGCAGGAAAAGAGGGGGGACGAGAGAGCGCCCCCCCTCCTGAAACGTACCAGGTCACATGCTCTCAACATGGGGAGGGTGCTTTGGGGTAGCCCCCAAAGCACCTTGTCCCCATGTTGATGGGGACAAGGGCCTCATCCCCACAACCCTTGCCCGGTGGTTGTGTGGGGTCTGCAGGTGGGGGGGCTTTTCGGAATCTGGAAGCTCCCTATAACAAAGGGGACCCCCAGATCCCGGCCTCCCCCCCATGTGAACTGGTATCGGGTACAAATGTACCCCTACTATTTCACAAAAAAATTGTGAAAATGGTAAAAATGACATGACTCGACTTGGGGACAAGTCCTTTATTAAAAAATTAAAAAATAAAAATGTCCCACGTAGTCTTCTTCTCTTTGCTCTGCCGGACCGAAAAAAAAAAAACCCACACGCCGCCACCAATCTGCCTCCATGGGAGGCACCCGCCGTAATGACCATCCTCTCAGCTGACAGTTCTTTTATAACTGAGGGCGGGGCCACGCGGTGATGTCGCCGGGTGACCCTGCCCCCCTCTGACGTACGGGGACATCCCTATGGCTTCCCCATAGTGTTCAGAGTGGGCGTGGCCACCCGCAGATGTAACCGGGTGACCCCGCCCCCTCACCATTTTTTTCAATTAATTTGTTTGTGTTTTGCCGGGACCAACAATTCATTATAGCTGCGAGTACTTTTAAATGACTTTTTTTCCTTTAGAAATGTAATTTTGCTCTCGGACCGTTCTAAACAAGGGAAACATGCGCCACTTTACAGGCATACTACAGACACCCCCAGGTAAGAAATTTAAAGGAATATTTCACTTTTATTATTTCACCTTAAGCATTATTAAAATCACTGCTCCCGAAAAAAAAAAACTTTTTTTGCATTGATACATGTCCCCTGGGGCAGAACCCTGGTCCCCAAACACTTTTTATGACAATAACTGCATATAAGCTTTTAAAATTAGCACTTTTGATTATTCATGTTCACGTCCCATAGACTTTAATGGTGTTCGCGTGTTTGAACAAATTTTTTGCCTGTTCTCATGTTCTGCTGCAAACTGATCCGGGGGGCGTTTGGCTCATCCCTTGCCCCCTTGTCCTCTGTAATGACCTGAAAGTGTATAACTCTACATCAAGTTCACTGTATGGACCACTTATGAACTTATACATGGTGATAATATCCCCCTTAATCCCCTCTTCACAACAGAGAAGATATTCAGTTCAGCTAATCTTTCTTCATAGCTGAGCTCCTCCATGCCTCTTATCAGTTTGGTTGCTCTTTTCTACATGTTCTCCAGTTTTCCGATATCCTTTTTTGTGAACTGGTGCCCAAAACTGAACTACATATTCCAGATGAGGTCTTACTAATGATTTGCACAGGAGCAAAATGATGTCTCTCTCTGCAGTCCATACCTATTTAACACAAGAAAGGATTTTGCTTGCTTTGAAGACTGCAGCTTAGCATTGCATGCTATTATTAAGCCCAGATTCCCCCAGTTTTACTCCCCCCAGTATGCATGATGCATTCATATTTGTTGCCCCAAGTGCATAACTTTACATTTATCAACATAAAACCTAATTTGCCATACAATTGACCAATTAAACAGTGCATTGTGGTTGACATGTAAGTTGGAGACATCCTGCAAGGATGTTAGTCACTGCATAGCATGATGCAATCTGCAAAGACTATATATCATTTATAAATAAACAAAAAGTAAGGGAGCCAACACTGAACCTTGGGGTACACTAATAACCTTAGACCATTTAGAGTATGAATCATTACCCACTACTCTCTGAATATGGTCTTTTAGTCAGATTTTTATCTATTTACAAACTGATTTTCCCAAGACTTATGCCGTATACAGATGATCGGAATTTCCGACAACCAAACCGTGGATTTATTTCCAGCGGAAATTGGCTGAAACTTGTCTTGCATACACACGGTCACACAAATGTTGTCGGAAATTCCGATCGCCGAAAACGAGCTGACGTACAACACGTACAATGGGACTAGAAAAAGGAAGCTCAATAGCCAGTGCGCCACCGTTTGGGCTTCTTCTGCTAGTCTCGTGTTAGTAGAAGTTTGGTGAGAGGCAATTCGCACTTTTCAGCCTCGTGCTTTTCCGATCGTTACTGCTCTTCAGTTTGTGCTTGTGGGTTCATATCTGGTTTTTCGGTGCGTGTAGTCAGTTTGCATCTGGTTTTCAGTGCATGCTATTTCTAGTACGTATTGATTGTCAGTGCATTCTTGTCCACTCGTTTCTGATTTTCAGCTTGTTCTTCTCAGGTTCTTTCTTTTTTTTTTTCAAAAAGTTTTTATTTGATTTTTCAACATACAATAAAAGTATAGTACTGTGCACAGTCATATTTTGTGACATTCACAGAGGCAACAAAAACTTTGGTACAAACTTAAGTCTAGATGAGGGATAATTTCCAATGTATTTACCCATATGGGATGGCTGGATAAACAAGTTATACCAGATCATGACAATCTAATATTTGGCTATCATTAGTGGATACCTGGATGGATCTGTATGGAGAATCCCTGTGAATATTAAATTATTCGATAACAATAATACACAGAAGAGAACATAACCGGGGGGTGAGGGGGGGGGGATGGTGGGTAGGTAGGTGGGGGTGGGCACCTAATTGAGAAGACAGTTGGTAAGGTACATTATACGATTGTCCAGATGCATTTTACCACATTGACATTGAGATAGCTGGTGACAGTAATTTAAATAGAATTCTGCTAGTGCTCTTGGAGTAGCAAGGTTAGCGGCCAGTGCCGTGTTCAGGTTGGTGCAAGAGGACCTTTTTCAAGAGGAGATTTACTCCTTTTTCAAGAGGAGATTTACTCCTTTGGCATCGGTTAATAGGAGTCATAGTAAGAGAAGGAGGATAGGCTGAAATTTGCTATTTCCTCCTGAGAGAGAGATGAGAGCATAAAGGCATGCCATTTGGAATGGAAGCGGTCTGAGGAGTTTTTCTGTTTGAAATCCGTATTTAGGCGGTCTTTGATTAGTAAGTGCGTAAGCTCTCGTTTGACTTGGGTGATATTAGGGCACAAAGGTGAAATCCAATTTTTCAAGATGGTTCTTCTTGCGATTAAGAGGCATATCAGGGACCACCCTTTGTGTGAAGTGGTATCTTTCGAGTTCCCTGTGTGTCTTGTATTGGTGTTGACGGTTTGGGACCAGGGCAGGAATTTCGGATCCCAGTGGCCGAAGATAAGAAGTAACGGATCCTTGGGTAGTTTAAGTAGGGTCACTTCAAATATGTATGCAAGAACCTGATCCCAGAATGTAGAGATGTGGGAACAGGCCCAGAAGCGATGAGTCAGGGATGGTTTCTGAAAGTTACATAGTGGACAGAAGGCTTTGCTCTTGTCTGTTTTTGACGATAGGAAAGGCATATATGCTCTGTGGGCTATTTTCAGTTGCGTTTCTCTCCATATTTCGTTAGGTGTCAGCTTTTGTATGATATTGAGACCTTGCAGGATTTTTTCCACTAGGTTTGGATCAGGGAAGTCTTTGTTCCAATTTTTAATTGATGATGATGAGAGAGGTAGAGATGACTTGTTGAGGAGAGGTTTGTATATGTCCGAGATTTTGTATGAGTTGTTCGAGATCATTTGGTCTGTGACGTTGGTTTGGAACCTTTTGTCGACTTGTTTGCACGCCTCCTTTAGAAAACTGATGCATTGACCATAGTAGAAGGTATGTGTTGTGGGTAGAGAGAAGGTTTCCGCAATGTTAGCAAAGGGTAATGGCCGTACCGTCTGTATGTTGCAGAGGGAGGAGAATTTTGTTAGGCCTTTCCGTTCCCAAATTTTGAAAGGTTTGTGTTCTAAACCCGATGGGAAGACCAGATTTCCTTTAATCGGGAGGTGTATCGATACAAAGGGGGATATCTTAAGTAGTTTCCTTGCTTCTCTCCATGCCACTGCTGTATCCCTTAGTACAGTGGTTCTCAACTCCAGTCCTCAGGACCCACCAACAGGCCAGGTTTGCAAGATAGCTGAAATACATCACAGGTGATATCACTTGCTGCTCAGTGATTGCAGTATTCTAGTCTGCATCTCCCCAAGGTAATACTTAAAATCTGGCCTGTTGGTGGGTCCCGAGGACTGGAGTTGAGAACCACTGCCTTAGTAGGAGGTTATGTTGATAAAGAGGGGGGACTGACTTCCATCTGCAGTGGAGGAGGGCTACTAGTGAGTAAGGGTGGGCCATGTCAGATTTCAAAGAGAAATTTGAGTAGCGAGAGGACTGCGTTATCCAGTCTAGGCTAGTTCTAAGCAAACCTGCTACGTTATAAATTCTAATATGAGGGAGACTGATGCCCCCTTAGCGCCTGGGAAGATATAGTTTTTTGAGAGCTATGCATGGTCGTTTGTTTTGCCATAGGAATTTAGATATGGTAGAATTGAGCGAAGTCACATCTTTATGATGGAGAAGTAGTGGGATAGTTTGCATTGGGTATAGTAGTCTTGCAAAACTGACCATTTTTTTAAATGACATCTTCCCAAGAGCAAGAGGGGCAGATCCATCCAGGTATTTAGTTTCTGAGTTATTTTTGACAGTAGAGGAGGGTAATTAAGGTGGTACAGTGAAGAGGGGAGTTTTCCTATTTTTATTCCCAGGTAGGTGATATGAGATTTTGCGACAGGGAAAATTGAGCACAAGCGAAATTCATCAAATACATTCTTTATGGTTAACATATCTGAAGAGGGGTTGGCCGAAAATATGAGGACATCATCTGCAAATAAGGAGGTACATAAGTCATGCGTGCCTATTTTTATGCCATGCAGGGGGGCTATTAATGTTAGATATCTGGAGAGAGGTTCTAGGGCGATATTGAAGAGGAGCGGGGATAGGGGGCAACCTTGGCGTGTACCCTTGTGAAGGCGAAGTTCTTCTGATAGAAGCCCTGCTACCACTAATCTTGCTGTCGGGGCTGTGTACATGGCGGTGATAAGGTGGTGGAAGGGACCAGTGAAACCCATCGCTGTCATTGTCATGGATAACCAGTCGAAACTGACGTTATCAAAGGCTTTTTCCACGTCTAACGTGAGAATGGCATGATCAGTGTCTGGGTGTTGAAGTGCATGTTCTAGGGCCAGCATGACTTTGCGGATGTTGAGGGTGGCAGTTCTTCCTTTTACGAAGCCTGATTGGGCGGAATGAATTAGAGAGGGCATAATATCTGCTAGCCTAGTGGCTACGATTTTAGAAAGAATTTTCACATCTAGATTGAGAAGTGATATGGGCCTGTATGAGCCCAGTTCCTGGGGGTCTTTGCCCTTTTTAGACAACAATTTTATAATGGCCTGGTTCCCCGACTGTATGTATGCACCCCCTGACCAAATACCCTGGTATACTTGGAGAAGAGTGGGTTCTAGGAGGGGTTGTAGGGTTTTGTAAAATTTACTAGTGAAACCGTCTGGACCTGGGGCCTTGGATAGGGTCAGGTTGCGGATGGTTGTCAAGAGTTCAGGGAGAGTTATAGGTGCATTAAGGGTTTCTAGTTGTGATGGAAAGATTTTGGGCATGGTTATTTTTTCTAGAAAAGCGCATGCTTTTTGTGTATCTAAGGGATCTGAGGCGTAAAGTGTAGAGTAGAATTTTTGCATGACTTTGTTGATTGATTGTGGAGTGGCATGGAGGGTGCCTGTACTGTCACGAAGAGATGTGATGTGGGTGGGGCGGAATGGACCTTTGCAGAGTCTGGATAAGAGTTTACCTGCTTTGTTCCCAAACTTATGGAATGTGGCATCTAGATAGGCCTTCTTGGTTTTTTCAAGGGTGTTTACCCAAGTGTCAAATTCTCTTTTTGCTGCCTGTCACTCAGTGCGTACAGCTGGGGAGTCTTTAGTGTACAATTCTCGTTGTGCCTGATGTAGGCGTGAGCTCGCCTCTTTGTATTTAGTTAGGGTGTTGCGTTTAAAGGAAGTTGCATAGGAGATGATACAGCCCCTTAGGAATGCTTTACCGGCGTCCCAAAATAGATTGGGATCGTGTATGTGAGGGGCGTTATTTGAGGAGTATTCAGCCCATGCATCGGAAATGTATTGTTGAAAGTCAGTGTTATTATGCAGGTAGGAGGGGAACCGCCAGATATTGGGGTGTGGGGGTAAGTCTAGGTTGTCGAGTGTCACCTCTATAGGGGCATGGTCGGAGATGGTTATGTCGTGGATAGTGGAATTCTGGAGGAAGGGGAGTAGGTTGTCAGATCCAAAGAGATAGTCTATCCTTGTGAATATTTTGTGTGGGTTGGAATAAAATGTGAATTCCCTGTCTGCCGGGTGGGAGAGGCACCATAAATCTTGAAGGTGGATAGATTCCATGGTGCTTGCAAAGAGAGAAGGGGCGGGGGGGTTGGTGCCCGGTTTTGGACCTTTTGGAGAGGACCTGTCGTCTGTCTGATGGAGAGTATCATTAAAATCCCCTCCGATCAGATGGGGGAGATGCGTGTTTTCCAGTAGCCAGCTGGACAGTTCAGTGTAAAATTGTTTGCCTGGGTTGTTGGGAGCATAGACGTTAATTATTACTAGCTCTTTGGAGCCTATTTTGACATGTGCCGTGAGCAGAAGGCCCTGACTGTCAGTTTTCGCCGACAAAACTGAGCAAGGGAGGTTTTTGTGTATGAGTAGGAGAACGCCAGCTTTGCGTCCTGCTGCCTCTGAGCCTAAAACAGTGCCTACCCAAAGCTTCTTCATGTGATGAAAGTCTGGGGCTGATAAATGTGATTCCTGTAGTAATGCTACCTCGGCTTTGAGCTGTTTGAGATGCCTAAGAATTTTCATTCTCTTTTAGGGGGATCTGAGACCCTTTACATTCCAGGAGACTATTTTCATATTGGGGGGGGCTGGAGAGGGATATGTGCCGATAAGTTTGGTTTATCATTGTGTAGGTGGTGTGATAAAGTACCAGCTGTGTCAGGAAGCATGATGTTATTATATTGGAGGTGAGTTAGGTTAGAGGTGCAAGTGGGTTGGTATGAGCCCTGGAGAAGAGGAGAAAGAGAGGGGGGGTATATCATAGAGGGGGAACAACATAAAGGAGAGCATCACAATTAAACATGGAAACTTCGCTTTTTTCCACATGGGGTCACAGTGTAGGTCAACTCCCAGATCAGGACAGTTGCGGTACGTCCCCAGAGAGCCCATGGGAAAGTGACAGGTGTCTATGTAGGCACTTGGGGGCCATAGTTCGGGGGGGGGATGCAGTTAGCCGTACACAGTGAGGCCAGGCGGGGGGTAAAAGAACATATTCAGAGAGGTAACTGCTAAGATAAAACTTAGAAAATTGAAAACAACTAAATATAATAGCATTATACTTTACGTGTTGCTGTACGAAAGAAGGTAAGATAAACCTGAGGAGGGACAGAGAGATCTACTGTCCAAAAATTTGGGTGGCCAGAGAGGTAAGTTGCAAGTCTCTGTTCAGCGAGGAGTGAAGTGATGCTGGTCCGAGACCAAAGATCTGAAGCGCTTGGGAGAGTCTTTGCGCGGGCTCCATTGATCCAGGGAGCGATTGATTGGAGTGCCTTTGGAAGGGGTGTGCTGTGTTTGAGAGCAAAGACCGCATATAGGCTTCTGCTTCTGAGGGTTCCTGGAAGGATAGCTGGTCGCCGTTGGGTGTCCTGAGGCGTAGAGTAGCCGGGAAGGCTAAAGTGAATTTAATTTGTTGTTTAAAGAGTTCTGAGCATATCTGTTGGAAGGCCTTGCGTTTCTTTGAGACCTCGATGGAGTAGTCGGCAAAAATCAGAACCCTCACGCCATCAATTTGGAGCGAACGGGTTTGTCTGAATTTTTGGAGGATAAGAGCCTTATCAGAATAGTTCAGGTATTTAGCAATGATGGGTCGAGGGTTCTTGCGTTCTTCGCTATACGACCCCATCCTGTGGGTGCGTTCCACCGTGCAAGAGCCTGTTAGGCCTAGCGCCTCAGGAATGCATTGGGAGCAGAAATCTGTTAAAGCAGATGCTTGGAGAGATTCGGGTATCCCCACGAATCGCAGGTTGCTCCTTCTTGACCTGTTTTCCAAATCGTCGAGTTTTTGGATTATATATTGATTTGTCTTGTCTTGTGCTTGTTCTGTGGCTTGGGCTTGGTACATCTCTTCTTCCATACTTGATAGGCGATGTTCTAGCTCGTTTAGCCTAGTGTTATGTTCTCCTAGCTGGGCCTTTATTTGTTTCATCCCCGCATTAACAGCCTTTTCCACAGATGCAGAAATCATGGGGGACAGGAGGGCTGCCACTGCCTGCGCTATGCGCTCTGTTTTATGGTCCCTGGCATGCTGTGGAGAGGGGGCTGACATGGAGAAGGCCTGAGAGAGGGGGGGCACGCCTGTGTGAGCGTCCGTGTAGGCCGAAGCCGGGGCCGGCGGCGCTGTCTGGGCCGTGTTGGTGCGGGAGCCAAGGACCTCCACGAATCAGTCCATATAGTGGGTGCTAGTGCCCAAGGTGACCGAGGGTGATTTTAGACTTCTGGGCTGGTTTTGCAGGCAGGTTTTGTGTCTTCAGTGCGGGAGCTGTGAGGAGAGGCAGCTACTCCATGCGGCGCCGGAACCGGAAGTCTCCTCAGGTTCTTTCTGATTTTCAGTGCATTCTGTTAGTTAATTCTGACCAGCCGACCATTTTGAAGCCATGAAGCCATGTTGCAGTTACATACCCATCATTATCTCCGGATGACGGACCCCGTTTTTCACCATTTGTTGGCTTTGCTGTCCCCTTGTATAACGAAGCAGGACACCTGCATGTGGCAAACCATCACTCCTAAACAGAGGCTCGTTGCCACCTTGCGGTACTTGGCGATTGGGAGAAGTCTGGACATCAAGTTCTCAACAGACATCTCCCCTCAGGCTCTGGGGATCATTATTCCAGAGACCTGTTCTGCCATCATTCAGGTCCTGCAGAAGGACTATATTAAGGTAGGCTTTATCCTTTAACATCAGAATCTATGTATTTAATGTTTGCTAATGTATTGCATTTCTTTCATCATTCCATAATTACCATGATTGTAATATGCTGTGAATGTCCCCATTATTCTCATGCATGTTTGAATTTTTTAATGCTCCTTTTTAGTCAAACATGCATATTTCCCTTCACTAACCTCCCCAGCATGCTATCCTGGGCCCATACACACCTAGCCTAGTCACTTAACAATGTATTTTGTCAGCTCCATGGTACTGTTTTACCCTAAACACTCCCTAAAATGTGTACAAATGTTATTTTTGTCCTTAAATTGAGGCAGAGTGCAAGAGGTTTTTCTGATCGCTGTATTAGTGTCACAGGTGACGCTAGTTAGGAAAGTATTTAGGTTCGCCGTCAGCGTTTTATAGCATCAGGGACCCCCATATACTACCTAGTAAAGGTTTTAACCCCCTGATTGCCCCCTAGTTAACCCTTTCACCAGTGATCACCGTATAACTGTTACGGGTGACGCTGGTTAGTTAGTTTGTTTTTTATAGTTTCAGGGCACCCGCTGTCTATTACCTAATAAAGGTTTAACCCTCTGATCGCCCGGCGGTGATATAAGTTAAGTTTTAGGGACAGATAGGGTCTGCATCACCCCAGGCAGCGTCAGGTTAGTGCCAGTACCGCTAACACCCAGGCACGCAGCATACACCTCCCTTAGTTGTATAGTATCTGAACGGATCAATATCTGATCAGATCAGATCTATACTAGCGTCCCCAGCAGTTTAGGGTTCCCAAAAATGCAGTGTTAGCGGGATCAGCCCAGATACCTGCTAGCACCTGCGTTTAGCCCCTCCGCCCAGCCCAGCCCAGCCCACCCAAGTGCAGTATTGATCGATCACGGTCACTTACAAAACATTAAACACACATAACTGCAGCGTTCGCAGAGTCAGGCCTGATCCCTGCGATCACTAACAGTTTTTTTGGTAGTGTTTTGATACAGTTGCTAACAGTCAGGAGCTTTTTTGCCTGTGAGTCTCACTAGTGTACCACTAAATTTAGAGTCCAAAATGGCAAATCGAAGGTACACTAGTGAAGAGGCCTACACGTTTCTAAACATGACAGATAGTGAAGAGGAAGTCACTCATCTGTCAGATTCAGGCTCAGAATACGATCCTGTAGAGGACAGTGGCTCCATGACAGATAGCTCTGATGAGGGAGTTGTGGTCCCTGCCAAGGTCAGGCATACCAGACCCCAATCTTCTTCTTCTGTCATTGATGTGCAAGAACTGCAGGTCCCTCGTATGGAGCAGAGCAGTACTAGCGCCACTATTCCTTCTGGTGAACTGGCAAGCACCAGCGACCTAGTGCACCCTGGTCGTAGTCAATCCAGCACTGCAGTATCACTTGGTGACGTGGCGAGTCCCATAAGTGCAGTTCAAGCTGGTGAGGTGGCAAGCACAAGTAGTGTTCCGCTGCCACCAAGAAGATGAACACAGGCCATTCCTGCCCATAGTGCCCTTCCTGCTGCATTCGCCATTCCTAATTGGGAACCCAACACTTCTGCAGCACCTGTACTTCCCCCATTCACTGGCCAACCCAGCATTCAGGTGGAAACAGTTGATTTTACGTCACTTGATTTTTATTCACTGTTTTTCACCGAAGATCTCTATAGATCTATTGTGGACCAAAGCAATTTGTACGCTGGTCAACACATCGCCACTATTCCCCAGTCCTCCCTTGCCAGAGATTGGAGACCAATTACGGTTTCCGAATTTAAGCTCTTTCTGGGCCTTTCCCTCAACATGGGCATAGCTAAAAAGAGTGAGTTGCGGTCATATTGGTCCACTGACCCAATTCACCATATGCCCTTGTTCTCTGCCTCCATGTCCAGGGCACGATACGAGCAGATCTTGCAGTTCATGCACTTCAATGACAATGAACTCTGTCGTCCTCGTGGAGACCCTGGATACAATCGGCTCTACAAAATTAGGCCCCTCGTAAACCACTTCAACCAACATTTTGCAGACTTGTTTCCTCCCCATCAAGTTGTCTGCGTTGATGAGTCCCTGATTAAGTTTTCTGGCCGCTTGTCATTCAAACAGTACCTTCCCAGCAAGCGTGCCAGATTCGGGGTCAAGATGTATAAGTTCTGTGACAGGGCCACAGGCTATACATGTAGTTTTATGGTTTACGAGGGAAAAGATAGCCACGTAGAGCCGACAAACTGCCCTGACTACATATGAAGTGCTGGCAAGATTGTGTGGGACTTGGTATCACTCTTATTCGGAAAAGGGTACCACTTATATTTGGACTATTATTACACGAGCGTGCCACTTTTTAGTCACTTGTTTGATCAGCAGATTGGAGCATGTGGCACTGTGCAACCTAATCGCCGGGGCTTGTAGATTCCCGTCTTAGGCTGGGGAGAGAGCCTGCTTCAAGTGTAATAACTTGCTTGCTATGAAGTGGAGGGATAATAAGAATGCTTTCGTTCTTACCTCCCTTCATGTAGACACGACGGTCCAAATTACTACGGCGACTGGTGTTGTGGAGAAACCCCTCTGTGTCCACGAATATAACCAAAATATGGGAGGGGTGGACCTCAACGACAAGTTGTTGGCGCCATATCTAGATGCCTGTAAGGCCAGACGCTGGTATAAAAAAGTGTCTGTATACTTATTTCAATTGGCTTTGCTGAACGCTATATATATGTGCTATACAGAGCTTCAGGACGGACTGGATCCTTCCTTAAATTCCAGGAAGAGATCGTCAGAGCCCTTCTGTTTCCAGGCGGTGCTCCACCTCACCTTCCCCCAATCAAATGCAGTAAGCCGGCTGCATGAGAGGCATTGTCTTTATGTCCTCCTGAGTACCCCTACCCAACGAGCCCCCCCAAAAAATGTTGTGTCTGCAGCAAGCGCGGATATAGGTGTGACACCCGCTATTATTGTCCCTCCTGTCCTGACAATCCTAGTCTTTGCATTGGTGAATGTTTTGAACGCTACCATACACTAGCTGAGTATTAGCGTAGGGTACAGCACTGCACAGACTAGACACACTTTCACAGGGTCTCCCAAGAAGCCATTGCATTTTGAGAGATCCGAACCTGGAATCGGTTACAGTTACAAAAGTTACAGTTACAAAAAAAAGTGTAAAAAAAAATATATAAAATAAAAAAAACAAAAATAGTTGTCGTTTTATTGTTCTCTCTCTATTCTCTCTCTATTGTTCTGCTCTTTTTTACTGTATTCTATTCTGCAATGCCTTATTGTTATTATGTTTTATCATGTTTGCTTCATAGGTATGCATTTTTTTTATACTTTACTGTTTACTGTGTTTTATTGTTAACCATTTTTTTGTTTTCAAGTACACCATTCAGCTGCAGAGCAGATTTATTTATCTTGACAGCAACAGCGTTTGCTCCCACGATACATAAAGCCGTGACCCCAGCCCTGACGGAGGTGATTTCACCACCACAGTTAAAAAAAAGAGCATATATGCTGAAGAATGGGGGCAGCAGGGGCGGAGGAGCGATTTGCTCCTACCTTTTGCGGGTGGATGCCCCCATGCTTCGGCATATATATATTTTAGGCACAGGTTGCGTTAAAAAAGTTTTATTTTTTTACTATGTTTTTTTGTATTTGCTTTGCAGGTATGGTAAGTCTTATGCCTTGTACACACGGTCGGATTTTCCGACGGAAAATGTGTGATAGGACCTTGTTGTCGGAAAATCCGACCGTGTGTGGGCTCCATCACACATTTTCCATCGGAATTTCTGACACACAAAGTTTGAGAGCAGGCTATAAAAATCCGTTGTCGGAAATTCTGATCGTGTGTACACAAATCGGACACACAAAGTGCCACGCATGCTCAGAATAAATTAAGAGACGAAAGCTATTGGCTATTGCCCCGTTTATAGACCCGACGTACGTGTTTTACGTCACCACGTTCAGAACGATCGGATTTTCCGACAACTTTGTGTGACCGTGTGTATGCAAGACAAGTTTGAGCCAACATCCGTCTGAAAAAATCCTAGGATTTTGTTGTCGGAATGTCCAAACAAAGTCCGATCGTGTATACGGGGCATAAGGGTGTAAATTTTTGATTTCACTCTTCACTGCCTATTACAGTTTTGGAGGTCATGGAATGCCCAGGTGGCACAACCCCCCCCCCAAATGACCCCATTTTGGAAAGTAGATACCCCAAGCTATTTCCTGAGAGGTACAGTGAGTATTTTGCAGACCTCACTTTTTGTCACAAAGTTTTGAAAATTGAAAAAAAGAAAAAAAATATAAATTTTTCTTGTCTTTCTTCATTTTCAAAAACAAATGAGAGCTGCAAAATACTCACCATGCCTCTCAGCAAATAGCTTGGAGTGTCTACTTTCCAAAATGGAGTCCTTTAGGGAGGTTTTGTGCTATCTTGGTATTTTATGGCTTTCGAAACTGTGATAGGTAGTGAAGAGTGAAAAAAAATGTACGCCCTTAGAATCCTGAAGGCGGTGATTGGATTTCGGGGCCCCGTATTCAGCTAGGCTCCCAAAAAGTCCCACACATGTGGTATCTACGTACTCAGGAGAAGCAGCAGAATGTATTTTGGGGTGTAATTCCACATATGCCCATGGCATGTTTGAGCAATATATCATTTAGTGACAACTTTGTGCAAAAAAAAAAAAAGTTTGTAATTTTCCCGCAACTTGTGTCAAAATATAAAATATTCCATGGACTCAACATGCCTCTCAGCAAATAGCCTAAGGCGTCTACTTTCCAAAATGGGGTCATTTGGGGGGGTTTGTACCATCTTGGCATTTTATGGCCTTCAAAACTGTGATAGGTAGTGAGGAGTGAAATAAAAAATTTACGCCCTTAGAAATCCTAAAGGCGGTGCTTGGTTTTCAGGGCCCCGTACGCGGCAAGGCTTCCAAAAAGTCCCACACATGTCCATACTTAGCTGAAGCAGCTAAATGTATTTTGGGGCACAATTTCACATATAACCATGGCATGTATGAGCAATATATTATTTAATGACAACTTTTTGTAAAATTGTTTTTTTTTTTTTATCATTATTCAATCACTTGGGACAAAAAAAATTAATATTTAATGGGCTCAACATGCCTCTCAGCAATTTCCTTGGGGTGTCTACTTTCCAAAATGGGGTCATTTTGGGGGGTTTTGTATTGCCCTGCCATTTTAGCACCTCATGAAATGACATAGGCAGTCATAAACTAAAAGCTGTGTAAATTCCAGAAAATGTACCCTAGTTTGTAGACCAGGGATATGCAATTAGCGGACCTCCAGCTGTTAAAGAACTACAAGTCCCATCAGGCATAGTAAGACTTTGACAGGCACAAGCATGACACCTAGAGGCAGAGGCATGATGGGACTTGTAGTTTTGCAACAGCTGGAGGTCCGCTAATTGCATACCTCTGTTGTAGATGCTATAATTTTTGCGCAAACCAATAAATATACGCTTATTGACATTTTCTTTTACCAAAGACATGTGGCCGAATACATTTTGGCCTAAATGTATGACTAAAATTGAGTTTATTGGATTTTTTTTATAATAAAAATAGAAAATATTTTTTTTCAAAATTTTCTTTTTCCGTTTATAGCGCAAAAAATAAAAACCGCAGAGATGATCAAATACCATCAAAAGAAAGCTCTATTTGTGGGAAATAAAGGACACAAATTTTGTTTGGGTACAGCATTGCATGACTGCGCAATTAGCAGTTAAAGCAACACAGTGCCAAATTGTAAAACGTATATGAAAAAAATGCGTCGCGCCTAGGGGTGTAACTGAATAACTGTAAATCTAAGTACAAATCATAGATAATAAAGCGTGCAAAGCAAATAGAGCCTAAAGCTCTGATCACTTACTAAGATCACCTGCTGTGTGAATCCTAAAGCTCTGATCACTTACTAAGATCACCTGCTGTGTGAATCCTATGACCAAACACACTAAAAAATATCTAGTGCAATAAATCACAAAGTGCAATGTGCATAGAAAAACGTAATAAGATAAATATACAATCCACAGTGATTAAAATATAATCATTCCTAATAAGGTGTATATGCTAAAAAATGTTACACATATGTAGATCCACTGTGATTAAAATGAAAAAAAAAAAAAAAAAATTAAATAAAACAATATAGGTATATATTATGCAAAAACTTTTCTGTCACTTGCAAATAATCCTGAGCTATATATGTACCCGCAAGACAGAAAAAAGTGGCGCTAAATAGCGGTGTGGTTCCTACCTGAAGTGGAAAGCGATAATCTAATATTTGAACAAATAATATATGTACATTGAATGAAACATAAAAAAATTCTCATTAATGTAAGAAAATGAGCATACAAAGTCCCTGTATAAGTGTATCAAATCCACAACACTGTAAAAAAACATAAACTCTAAATTGAAAGTCCATAAATATTCCCAAAGGCAGGACACCGTGCAGGAAAGGTGAGGTCTCTGAAAACAATCCACCAATTCACTCAGTGTTAGTGATTCCTCTCCCCTTGAATTGCACACTCACCAGCTCCATATGCCTCACACTCTCGTGTTACGGCAATAAGGCAGAAATGTAGGTTGGTCAGTGAAGGGTCAAAGGATCCTGAATCTTTTACAATCCGGGAATTACCTCAATTCACAAAAAGAACTCAAGATAGTGTGATACCGTAAAATAAGTGAGATTTATTCAACTTAAAACTTCAAACATTGCACTCACATGAACAATTCTTGATAAAAGCCAAACTGACACTGCACAGCAACTCAAAACCAAAACGAATCCTTCTCTGTGAAACGCCCAGCACCACTATGAGAATGAAGGTCACGGCGGACCTCAAGAAGCAGCGATGGAAAAGTTCTCACCCCTCTCTGCTGATATAAACTTGTGGATCGCCTGCTGACAGCACAGCCCAAAGGGCAGCTCCTCCGAAGCGTTTAAATGCTCCCGCTGATGCACGGAGATCCACAGCCCAGTTCCGTCCGTCACTACTGCTTACTGCTTGCTGATAGGTGCCGTGTAGCCACGCCCCGACATGTTTCGTCACATCCGACTTCCTCATGGGATTGGCTGCACGGCACGGCACCTCCTCCCCTTATACTGTTTGCGTCTTGCGTGGTAATCATATGCAAATCAGTGTACGTCTTCCCAGATGCCTCTGCGGCCCTCAAGCACAGTGATGCCGGGCCGATCACGTACATAAAAGAGTGGTTAAACTGTACATGTATCTAGAGGGTGTCTAAGCACAGTGTAGTCAAATGAGTTACATAGATCGGGTATTTAAAACTCAAACAAGGTGAGACAAATTATTGTACATTACAAATATCATTCATTGGGTCACATTCAGCAGAATATCACCAACTTCTTGGTTAAACACTCCCCATATAAAAAAATCATGAAACAAACATCCTGGAACAGAAGTCCCCCATAACGGAATTAATCTAGCGGTTGATGGTACATGATCAAACAAGGCAGCCCATATATTCCTTGACCATGGACACAATTTGGGGCGTTATCCTGAGTGTATCCTTCATATCCCCTTCCTAATAGTGAAAAATTCACATGAATGAACTCAAATCTCATTCCCTCTATCTGCATAATGTAACAACTGTGATGTACAAATATTGTGAATAACCCCCGGTTGTCGTGTTATTGGCCAGTGAAGTGAGCCATCTAGTGGTAGAAATAAAAAATGTCATTCTCTATGTTTCAAAAAGATATTGAGCCATCAAATTACCCCCCTTCTTCGGTGCAAATAAAACCCCTTAAATTTAAATAGCTTAAAGTGGCTGAACTGTGTCATTACGAATGTTAGTGACTGCATAGATAAATAAATATATCCATGTTCCATTCCCTATATCTGCATAGTATAGCAACTGTGGTGTGTAAATCACATCAAACCCTTACTGGGTGGTTGTGACTAATTTTTAAAATTATTCTGCATATCGTGTTGTTGGCCAGTGAAGTAAATCATCTAATAGTGAAAAGACAAATAAAAATAAATTAAAATGTGTTCTTCATGTTTCAGGAAATTGAACCACATAATTACCCCCTTTAATTTGGTGAGAACCCAGCTCACCACAAATATTGTTGAGCTGAGTCCATGTGAGAATTCGTGTCTAAATTCCTAAATATTAGTTTACCAAGTGACACTTGTGTAGGAACTGAACAATTAAAAAATTGAAAAATTGAAAAAAATTTTTTTTAGAATTGAAATGAGAATATGAGAAATGAGAATATTATTGTTATTCTCCTTATATTTTCAATCCTTATATTCTCATTTCAATTCTAAAAAAAATTTTTTTCAATTTTTCAATTTTTTAATTGTTCAGTTCCTACACAAGTGTCACTTGGTAAACTAATATTTAGGAATTTAGACACGAATTCTCACATGGACTCAGCTCAACAATATTTGTGGTGAGCTGGGTTCTCACCAAATTAAAGGGGGTAATTATGTGGTTCAATTTCCTGAAACATGAAGAACACATTTTAATTTATTTTTATTTGTCTTTTCACTATTAGATGATTTACTTCACTGGCCAACAACACGATATGCAGAATAATTTTAAAAATTAGTCACAACCACCCAGTAAGGGTTTGATGTGATTTACACACCACAGTTGCTATACTATGCAGATATAGGGAATGGAACATGGATATATTTATTTATCTATGCAGTCACTAACATTCGTAATGACACAGTTCAGCCACTTTAAGCTATTTAAATTTAAGGGGTTTTATTTGCACCGAAGAAGGGGGGTAATTTGATGGCTCAATATCTTTTTGAAACATAGAGAATGACATTTTTTATTTCTACCACTAGATGGCTCACTTCACTGGCCAATAACACGACAACCGGGGGTTATTCACAATATTTGTACATCACAGTTGTTACATTATGCAGATAGAGGGAATGAGATTTGAGTTCATTCATGTGAATTTTTCACTATTAGGAAGGGGATATGAAGGATACACTCAGGATAACGCCCCAAATTGTGTCCATGGTCAAGGAATATATGGGCTGCCTTGTTTGATCATGTACCATCAACCGCTAGATTAATTCCGTTATGGGGGACTTCTGTTCCAGGATGTTTGTTTCATGATTTTTTTATATGGGGAGTGTTTAACCAAGAAGTTGGTGATATTCTGCTGAATGTGACCCAATGAATGATATTTGTAATGTACAATAATTTGTCTCACCTTGTTTGAGTTTTAAATACCCGATCTATGTAACTCATTTGACTACACTGTGCTTAGACACCCTCTAGATACATGTACAGTTTAACCACTCTTTTATGTACGTGATCGGCCCGGCATCACTGTGCTTGAGGGCCGCAGAGGCATCTGGGAAGACGTACACTGATTTGCATATGATTACCACGCAAGACGCAAACAGTATAAGGGGAGGAGGTGCCGTGCCGTGCAGCCAATCCCATGAGGAAGTCGGATGTGACGAAACATGTCGGGGCGTGGCTACACGGCACCTATCAGCAAGCAGTAAGCAGTAGTGACGGACGGAACTGGGCTGTGGATCTCCGTGCATCAGCGGGAGCATTTAAACGCTTCGGAGGAGCTGCCCTTTGGGCTGTGCTGTCAGCAGGCGATCCACAAGTTTATATCAGCAGAGAGGGGTGAGAACTTTTCCATCGCTGCTTCTTGAGGTCCGCCGTGACCTTCATTCTCATAGTGGTGCTGGGCGTTTCACAGAGAAGGATTCGTTTTGGTTTTGAGTTGCTGTGCAGTGTCAGTTTGGCTTTTATCAAGAATTGTTCATGTGAGTGCAATGTTTGAAGTTTTAAGTTGAATAAATCTCACTTATTTTACGGTATCACACTATCTTGAGTTCTTTTTGTGAATTGAGGTAATTCCCGGATTGTAAAAGATTCAGGATCCTTTGACCCTTCACTGACCAACCTACATTTCTGCCTTATTGCCGTAACACGAGAGTGTGAGGCATATGGAGCTGGTGAGTGTGCAATTCAAGGGGAGAGGAATCACTAACACTGAGTGAATTGGTGGATTGTTTTCAGAGACCTCACCTTTCCTGCACGGTGTCCTGCCTTTGGGAATATTTATGGACTTTCAATTTAGAGTTTATGTTTTTTTACAGTGTTGTGGATTTGATACACTTATACAGGGACTTTGTATGCTCATTTTCTTACATTAATGAGAATTTTTTTATGTTTCATTCAATGTACATATATTATTTGTTGAAATATTAGATTATCGCTTTCCACTTCAGGTAGGAACCACACCGCTATTTAGCGCCACTTTTTTCTGTCTTGCGGGTACATATATAGCTCAGGATTATTTGCAAGTGACAGAAAAGTTTTTGCATAAGATATACAATTTTAAAGTGGCAGCTCTATAGCTATCACATTAGAACCTTTCCCGTGTAGGGGCTAAGTACCCCTCCACCTGGCATTTGAGCGCAGTGGTGAAGACTCAAGAGGGGCGCGTTTATCTGAGTCTTCTCATTTGTCACATAATATAGGTATATATTCGTAAAACACAAACAGAGTAAATCAATCACATGCGTGGGCAAATTGAAACTATAATCGCCCTAATAAAGGTGTTCAAATCACATCCGTGAAAAAATCTTCCAATCCAGTAACATAAAGTGACCAAGTTCAAATAAAAGTCAGTGTAATGGTGATGGTTCAAAGAAAAAGTTCCGGTTTTAAATCAAACGTGCCCAAAGGAAAACATGCTGTGAAGTGCCTTGGTGACCCCCAATGTGATTGCGCTCACCTTGGAGCGTGTGACACAGGTTTTAATTGTGTCAATACACGCTTTTGGAGCCACCCCTGGGCTCAGTATTAGGTACAGCTGATTCCCACACTGGATTCTTTATGGCTCCACTCACATCAGACCATATAAAAGAAAAAGGCTAATATAGTATAATACCGTAGGATACTTTTATTAAAATCACATCTAATCCCCACATGGGGTACTCACATTTATAAGGTGCTCATGTGCACCAAACATAACATAGGAAAAAACGGCTGTGCGGCGTGCTGCGGGGTGTGAGAGCTCCACAACCCAGCTCTGTGCTGATCGCTCCGTCCTGGCCCCTCCCCTACGCGTCTTTGACACAGGGAGTCACGTGTCTTCATCAGGTCAGGAAGGGGGTAAATCCTTCCAGGGCTGAAGGGGTTAAAATAAATATTTTATACTTATGTTGGCCAAGAATGTTTGTGTTTATACTGCTTGAAAGCGCAAAAGTATTAGTTTATTGTTTTCTTTTTTGACTCCACAGTTTCCTTCAACGCCACAGAAATGGCAGACTGTGGCTTCCCAATTTGCCCATCGGTGGGACTTTCCCAACTGCGGAGGGGCAATTGATGGGAAACACATCCACATCGTGCCACCCCCCCAACTCGGGGTCATACTATTATAATTACAAGGGATTTAATAGTTTTGTGATGTTCGCGGTGGTGTCAGCGACATACGAGTTTCTCTATGTGGACATGAGGAAGAATGGCCAGATGTTGGATGGTGGAGTCATTGCCCAGACCGAGTTCTACAGATGGCTCCAGAGTGGTGGCTTGGGCTTGCCACCTGCAGAAGACAACGTGGCTGGTCTACCGTTCGTCTTTGTCGCTGATGAAGCATTTGGGCTGGGTGATCACCTGATGCGGCCATTCCCCATGAGGACCCTCACCCCGGAGCAGAGGGTTTTTAACTACTGGCTGGCAAGAGCCACAAGAGTGGTGGAGAATAGGGATGAGCTTCGTGTTCGAGTCGAACCCATGTTCGACTCGAACATCGGCTGTTCGACCGTCCGTCGAATTGCGAACGATATGGGCCGTTCGCGCCAAATTCGTGTGGCGCGTCACGGCCCATAATTCACTGCGGCATCGCAGTGCATTGCTGGCTGATGATTGGCCAAGCATGCACTATGACCCGCATGCTTGGCCAATCACAGCGCCGTCAGTAGAGAGAGCTGTAATTGGCCAAAGCCAGGGTGGCTTTGGCCAATTATGGCTCAGGGGATTTAGTACACACCCCACACTATATAAGGCCGCCTGCACGGCGGCCCTGTGTAGTGTGTGTTCCGGTGTGCTGAGCGATAGAGAGAGAGAGAGACAGTGTCATTTGATTTGAGTTAGATAGATTAGGCAGAACAGTCAGTCAGTTAGCTGCACTTACAGTGTATTGTGTATATATATGCATCCCAGGTGTTGCATATATATATATACACTGTATTCAGTTTAGCTAGATCCGTTCCTGTTATCTTCTATCTAGACTATTTACATTCAGTGCAGTGTGTCCTGCTCACAGTGTTCAGCTAGATCCGTTCCTGCTATTTACATTCAGTACAGTGCTTCCTGCTCACAGTGTTCAGCTAGATCCGTTCCTGCTATTTACATTCAGTGCAGTGCGTGCTGCTCACAGTGTTCAGCTAGATCCGTTCCTGCTATTTACATTCAGTGCAGTGCGTCCTGCTCACAGTGTTCAGCTAGATCCGTTCCTGCTATATACATTTAGTGCAGTACGTCCTGCTCACAGTGTTCAGCTAGATCCGTTCCTGTTATCTTCCTACTGACAGGCAGGCTTGTCTGGTTACAGTATATAAAGCTACCTGAAGAAAATTACAGGTGTTCTTTTTGATCCTATTAGTACCACGGTCAGGCAGCTAGACTATTTACATTTAGTACAGTGTGTCCTGCTCACAGTGTTCAGCTAGATCCGTTCCTGCTATTTACATTCAGTGCAGTGCGTGCTGCTCACAGTGTTTAGCTACATCCGTTCCTGCTATTTACATTCAGTGCAGTGCGTCCTGCTCACAGTGTTCAGCTAGATCCGTTCCTGCTATTTACATTCAGTGCAGTGCGTCCTGCTCACAGTGTTCAGCTAGATCCGTTCCTGCTATTTACATTCAGTGCAGTGCGTCCTGCTCACAGTGTTCAGCTAGATCCGTTCCTGCTATATACATTTAGTGCAGTACGTCCTGCTCACAGTGTTCAGCTAGATCCGTTCCTGTTATCTTCCTACTGACAGGCAGGCTTGTCTGGTTACAGTATATAAAGCTACCTGAAGAAAATTACAGGTGTTCTTTTTGATCCTATTAGTACCACGGTCAGGCAGCTAGACTATTTACATTTAGTACAGTGTGTCCTGCTCACAGTGTTCAGCTAGATCCGTTCCTGTTATTTACATTCAGTGCAGTGCGTCCTGCTCACAGTGTTCAGCTAGATCCGTTCCTGCTATTTACATTCAGTGCAGTGCGTCCTGCTCACAGTGTTCAGCTAGATCCGTTCCTGCTATTTACATTCAGTGCAGTGCGTCCTGCTCACAGTGTTCAGCTAGATCCGTTCCTGCTATATACATTTAGTGCAGTACGTCCTGCTCACAGTGTTCAGCTAGATCCGTTCCTGTTATCTTCCTACTGACAGGCAGGCTTGTCTGGTTACAGTATATAAAGCTACCTGAAGAAAATTACAGGTGTTCTTTTTGATCCTATTAGTACCACGGTCAGGCAGCTAGACTATTTACATTTAGTACAGTGTGTCCTGCTCACAGTGTTCAGCTAGATCCGTTCCTGTTATTTACATTCAGTGCAGTGCGTCCTGCTCACAGTGTTCAGCTAGATCCGTTCCTGCTATTTACATTCAGTGCAGTGCGTCCTGCTCACAGTGTTCAGCTAGATCCGTTCCTGCTATTTACATTCAGTGCAGTGCGTCCTGCTCACAGTGTTTAGCTAGATCCGTTCCTGCTATTTACATTCAGTGCAGTGCGTCCTGCTCACAGTGTTCAGCTAGATCCGTTCCTGCTATTTACATTCAGTGCAGTGCGTCCTGCTCACAGTGTTCAGCTAGATCCGTTCCTGCTATATACATTTAGTGCAGTACGTCCTGCTCACAGTGTTCAGCTAGATCCGTTCCTGTTATCTTCCTACTGACAGGCAGGCTTGTCTGGTTACAGTATATAAAGCTACCTGAAGAAAATTACAGGTGTTCTATCCCAGCTTAGTGCAGCTACAGGCCATTAGTATGTCTGGAAGGCCAAGAAGGAGAGGCAGACAGTCACAAGCCAATAAGAGAGGGCAAGCAGGCTCTGTGTCTAGTGCTGGTCGTGGAGACGGTGCATCCTCATCAGCACGTGGCCATGGGACACGCTTGGCCTTTTTTTCGGCAGCTGGCCGTGTTGAGCCGCAACATGCGGAAGACTTGGTCGAGTGGATGACCAAGCCGTCCTCATCCTCCTCATCCTCTCTCACCCATGCCCAGGGTGCTTTGTCTGGCAAAGCAGCGGCCTCTTCCCTCAGCTCAATGTCATCAGTGACTCCTTCCCTAGCCCCACCATGTCCTCCTGAGGATTCCCTCGAACTGTTTGACCACAGTGTTGGGTACATGCTCCAGGAGGATGCCCAGCGTTTGGAAGGCTCTGATGATGATACTGAGCTCAATGAAGGCAGTAACATGAGCACGGACAGAGGGGGTGCCCAAGAAGGACAGCAATCTGGCAGTCATGCTCCCCCTGCTGCAGCATACTGCCAGGTTTGCTCCAGTGATGAGGAGGGAGGGGATGATGAGGTCACTGACTCAACGTGGGTGCCTGATAGGAGAGAGGAGGAGGAGGAGGAGGAGGAGGAGGAGGAGGTGGCACATCACCAACTAGGCAGGATGCCCTCCAGGGGCCAGCCTAAGGGCAGCACATTGACTGCATCACACCCCAAAGCTCCACATGTGCAGGGCGCTGCAGTCTCTGCGCGTTATTCAAAAAGTTCTTTGGTGTGGGCCTTTTTTGAGACGAGTGCATCAGATCGCACCGCTGCTATTTGCAATATATGTCTCAAGCGTATCTCGCGTGGCCAAAACATCTCCCGCTTGGGTACCACATGCTTGACCAGACATATGTTGACCTGCCATGCAGTTCGTTGGCAAGCGTATCTAAAAGACCCACACCAAAGAACAAAGACGATCTCTCCTTGCTCCTCATCAGCTGAGATTTCCAACCCCACTAGACCTTCAGTCCTCTCTGCGACCTGCAGTGAGAGGAATGAAGGTGTAGAATTAGGTGTGTCACAGCCAAGTACTTATGGGCAATCTGCTTTTGGTACACCGACGTCAGATTGTACCAGGCAAATTTCCCTGCCCCAGCTGCTGCACCGCCGAAAGAAGTTTGCTCCCAGCCATCCACATGCCCAGCGGTTGAATGCTAGCTTGGCAAAATTGCTAGCACTTCAACTGCTGCCTTTTCAGTTGGTAGACTCTGCCCCCTTCCGTGAGTTTGTGGAATGTGCGGTTCCTCAGTGGCAGGTACCCAAACGCCACTTTTTCTCACGGAAGGCGATTCCGGCTCTCTACCGGCATGTGGAAGGCAATGTCCATGCCTCGCTGGACAGGGCGGTCAGCGGTAAGGTGCATATTACCGCTGACTCATGGTCCAGCAGGCATGGACAGGGACGTTACTTAAGTTTCACGGCGCATTGGGTGACTCTGCTGGCAGCTGGGAAGGATGCAGGACAAGGTGCAGTAGTGTTGGAGGTTGTTCCGCCACCACGCCTCCAAAATGCTGATTGTGACACACCTCTCTCCTCCACCCCCTCCTCTTCTTCTTCCTCCATGGCCTCTTCCTCGGAACCAGCGGTGCTCCGTAGGCGTTCAAGGGGCTACGCAAGTACGCAGGCCAAAAGATGCCATGCGGTGCTTGAGCTGGTGTGCTTGGGGGACAGGAGCCACACTGGGGCAGAGGTTCTGTCAGCTCTGCAGGGGCAGGTTCAGAGGTGGTTGACGCCACGCCAACTTAAGGCAGGAATGGTGGTTTGCGACAATGGCACCAACCTCCTCTCTGCCCTCCGACAGGGACAACTGACCCATGTGCCCTGTTTGGCTCACGTCCTTAACTTGGTGGTGCAGCGGTTCTTGGGCAGGTACCCGGGCTTACAGGATGTCCTGAGGCAGGCCAGGAAAGTCTGTGTGCATTTCCGCCGGTCATATAATGCCAGTGCTCGGCTGACGGACCTCCAAAAGGAGTTTAACCTGCCCAAGAACCGCCTAATCTGTGACATGCCCACCAGGTGGAACTCGACGTTGGCCATGCTGCAGCGGCTGCACACGCAGCAGAGGGCCATCAATGAGTACCTGTGCGACTATGGCACCAGGACAGGGTCAGGGGACCTTGGTTTTTTTTCCCCACGCCAGTGGGCCATGATCAGGGATGCATGCACTGTCCTGTCACCATTCGAGGAGGCCACGAGGATGGTGAGCACTGACAGTGCATGCATCAGTGACACTGTCCCCCTTGTCCACCTGTTGGAGCACACGCTGCGTGGGATAATGGACAGGGCACTTGAGGCAGAACAGAGGCAGGAAGAGGAGGACTTCCTTAGCTCTCAAGGCCCCCTTTATCCAGACAGTGTTCCTGCGTGCCCGCCGATCACACAGGAAGAGGACGAGGAGGAGGAGGAGGAGGAGGAGGAGGAAGATTGTGTCAGTATGGAGGTGGAGCCTGGCACTCAGCATCAGCAGTCTTTAAGGGATCAGTCCCAAGGAACACATGGACTTGTACGTGGCTGGGAGGAGGTGGCTGCGGACGTTGTTGTCCTTAGTGACCCAGAGGACTCCGGACCGAATGCCTCAGCAAACCTACGCTGCATGGCCTCCCTGATCCTGCAAAGCCTGCGTAAGGATCCTCGTATTCGTGGTATCAAGGAGAAGGACCAATACTGGCTGGCAACCCTCCTTGATCCACGTTACAAGGGTAAGGTTGCGGACCTTATCTTGCCATCGCAGAGGGAGCAGAGGATGAAACATCTTCGGGAGGCCTTGCAGAAAGGTCTGTGCAACGCGTTCCCAGAGACTGGGAGGTTACAAACTCCTGTTTCTGGACAACGTGTTGCTGAGGCTTCGGTCAGTCAAAGAAGGAGCGGTGGAGAAGGTGGCCGTCTGACCGATGCGTTCAGACAATTTTTTCGTCCGCAGCCCCAAGGTATGATCGGTTCCAGCAACCATCGCCAGCGTCTGTTTTACATGGTGCAGGAATACCTAGGGGCAAGATCAGACTTGGACACCTTTCCCACCGAAAATCCTCTGGGTTACTGGGTCTTGAGGATGGATCACTGGCCAGAGCTTGCACAGTATGCAATTGAGCTACTGGCCTGTCCTGCATCCAGCGTTCTTTCGGAACGCACATTCAGTGCTGCTGGAGGCGTGGTAACCGATCACAGGGTGCGTCTGTCCACCGACTCGGTCGATCGGCTGACCTTCATAAAAATGAATCAGTCTTGGATCACCACCAGCTACCAAGCACCTGATGCAGATGTAACCGAATAATTTTTTTTGAAATCTCAGATCCCTTCAAAGACTGCCTATGCTGATGCTGAGTGACTATCCCTGAGTAATTATCCTCTTCCTCCTCAATCATCACGCTGATAGCTTGTAAGAACATTTTTGGTTCTGGGCGCCACCACCAGTGCCTAAGGCACAATTTTTCAGCCCCTGTTTAACAGGGGCGTGTAATTACAATTTTTGATGTAATACTTTGCAGCAGGGCTCGTTCCTGCATTCCAACTAGAGTGTCTGTGAGGGGTTGCAGTGTTGTGGCACCAGCACCAGTGCCTAAGACCCAATTTTTCAGCCCCTGTCTAACAGGGGCGTGTAATTACAATTTTTGATGCAATACTTTGCAGCAGGGCTCGTTCCTGCATTCCAACTAGAGTGTCTGTGAGGGGTTGCAGTGTTGTGGCACCAGCACCAGTGCCTAAGACCCAATTTTTCAGCCCCTGTCTAACAGGGGCGTGTAATTACAATTTTTGATGCAATACTTTGCAGCAGGGCTTGTTCCTGCATTCCAACTAGAGTGTCTGTGAGGGGTTGCAGTGTTGTGGCACCAGCACCAGTGCCTAAGACCCAATTTTTCTGCCCCTGTCTAACAGGGGCGTGTAATTACAATTTTTGATGCAATACTTTGCAGCAGGGCTTGTTCCTGCGTTTCAACTAGAGTGTCTGTGAGGGGTTGCAGTGTTGTGGCACCAGCACCAGTGCCTAAGACCCAATTTTTCAGCCCCTGTCTAACAGGGGCGTGTAATTACAATTTTTGATGCAATACTTTGCAGCAGGGCTTGTTCCTGCGTTTCAACTAGAGTGTCTGTGAGGGGTTGCAGTGTTGTGGCACCAGCACCAGTGCCTAAGACCCAATTTTTCTGCCCCTGTCTAACAGGGGCGTGTAATTACAATTTTTGATGCAATACTTTGCAGCAGGGCTCGTTCCTGCGTTCCAACTAGAGTGTCTGTGAGGGGTTGCAGTGTTGTGGCACCAGCACCAGTGCCTAAGGCCTAATTTTTCAGCTCCTGTTCAACAGGGGCATGTAATTACAATTCTTGATCTAATATTTCACAGCAGGGCCCTGTGAGGGCTTACAGTGTTTTGGCCACAGCAACACCTAAGGCCCAAATTTCTGCTGAGTATATAGGGTAGGACCCTACTTTCAAACATCTAACTTACAAACGACTCCTACTTGCAAACGGAAGGAGACAACAGGAAGTGAGATGAAATCTACCCCTAAGGAAGGGAAATTCTCTCCTGTAAGAGTTAATATGGGAAAACAATTTTTCCTTTCCACTGATGCTTTCCAATCCTTGTTCCACAAAAAAACACAAATTTTCAAAAAACATTTTTCATTGGGACAAAAAAGTGAGGTGAAATCTTCTGAAGAGGAGGAAAGACGCAAAACAAATGTCACAGGGGTGATAACCCTTCCCTATGTTTTCCAAAAAGCTTAGAAAAGATTTTTTGGCTGGAGCTAAACACATTAAAAATGTTCAAAATTACAAACAGATTCTACTTAACAACAAACCTACAGTCCCTGTCTTGTTTGCACCGCCTGTATACTGCTGTTCAGAGTATATAGGGACCTTTCCTTATTTTAATTTGGGTGCGGGGTTCCCCTTAATATCCATACAAGACCCAAAGGGCCTGGTAATGGACTGGGGGGTACCCATGCCGTTTGTCTCACTGATTTTCATCCATATTGCCATGACCCGACATGACATTAAACCCGCAAGCAGTTTTAAATGAGATTTTTTCCTTTAAAAATGACATTTGGTGCAGGGACTGTTCTAAACATGGGAAACACGCGTCACTTTACAGGCATACTATAGACACCCCCCAGGTACGATATTTAAAGGAATATTTCACTTTTTTTTTTTTACTTTAAGCATCATTAAAATCACTGCTCCCGAAAAAACGGCCGTTTTTAAAAGTTTTTTTTGCATTGATACATGTCCCCTGGGGTAGGACCCGGGTCCCCAAACCCTTTTTAGGACAATACCATGCAAATTAGCCTTTAAAATGAGCACTTTTGATTTCGAACGTTCGAGTCCCATAGACGTCAATGGGGTTCTAACGTTCGTGCGAACTTGCGGTCCGTTCGCGGGTTCTGGTGCGAACCGAACCGGGGGGTGTTCGGCTCATCCCTAGTGGAGAATGCTTTTGGGATAATGGCCAGCCAGTTCTGCCTGTTCCTGACGCCAATCAACATGGCAGAATATAAATTAAACCGTATAATACTTGCATGCTGCATTCTACACAACTTTCTCAGGAGAAATGCTAAAACTATGTGGCCTCAGTTGGGCCTGAGGCTGGATTTCCAGAACAAACAACAATCCTGACGGCGCTTGAAGCTGGCCGTCCTGGCTTGCCCCCCCCCATGTGCCCGCGAGGTCCATAAAAAATATATGGAATACATTGCGGGTAGGGGGGCCATTGATATGCCAGCAAATGTTTGATAAGCATTTTTAAAATAATCTTTTTTGTTAAAATTAAATAATATTTAATTTGATTTACTGCTTGTGTTTTTTTTAGCCATCTCCTAGGTTCTCCAATGGGCTTTTCTTTTTGGCCATTTTTTTCAATAGTGCAAACGTAATTTAGTTGATACATGAGGTGACAATCTCTTCTTCAGCTAACTATTATGTTGTAGGTCTGATACACACACACACACAATGTTTTTTTGGTTAATGTATGTAATGCATTAATGATAAAAAAACACATCCTTTTCAGCACCATTAATTAATTGTTTTGAGTCCCCAAACTGGCCCGATTGGGGCAAATTTTAGAGCACTGTGGGAGTTACTTACTAAAGGCAAATCCACTTTGCACTACAAGTGCACTTGAAAGTGCACTGAAACAGCACTAAAAGTGCACTTGTAGTGCAAAGTGGATTTGCCTTTAGTAAATAACCCCCATTGTCACTGTAAACACCATATTACTACAAAAACTGGTATTGAGTATCGAAAGAAGAAGCCACACTTTGTTGAGTATAAAACATTTTTCTCTGTGCACATTCGCATGTGCGTTAGAAAAGGGTTTTTGAACAAACCAACATATTTGTTGTATAACATTTTTAGGTTTGACGGTACAAATAGCCTTTTTTGGGTTAAACAGGCATGTTTAAAACCATAAGCATACACAACTCAGGAACTTACAAAGTTCAACTTTGACAAAGTGAAGGCAATATCATACATTAGTACAGTATGTCCAAACTGTGTTGATTTTGCCTTCATCAGATGAGGTGATATCACCCCTGTGAAAGCCAAATTTTGAAGATGCACACAAATTGGGAGTGAAAATGTGGATTTCCCTTCTGATCCCATGCCTAATGTCAACATGTGCTAGCTCCCATCATGGGGGATCAATGGACGTGTTTCGGGGGTGCAACCCCTTCCTCTTATCTGCTTTAGTTGCGAGGAAGGGGTTGCACCCACAAAACGCGTACCTTGATATCCTGTGATGGCAGATAGCACATGTTGACACACTGTGTGCATTTTCAAAATTTGGCTTTCTAAAATATATTTAAAATGTGTGAAAATCAGAAAAATACAAACTAGAATAATTTTGGGGTGTTTTAGATTCTGCCTAAAACATCAATGATGTTTTTGAGTCTTTTTTCCACATCATTGATGTCTTCCTTGATCTTCTGTAAATCACGATTGCACACCATGATCTCCTCAATGAGAACGTGTGCACTTGTACTTGTGAAATGAGATTCTTCTTCCACAACATCCACGTCACCTAAAATAAAAAAACACACATTGTATTATAAATATACAGACATACATCTATTACCTGAAGCTGTGGTCTTAGACACTCACCTTTTGTGGTCACTATTTCGCCCACTTCATAAACCTCTCCTTCCTCTACATTATGAGGTTGTGGTGTTGTGAGTTCCCCTTCTTTAGGAGGTTGGGGTACCTGGTGACCTCAGACGTCCCGATTCTTTTCTTCCCTATGTGAATTAAAAAATAGGTATACTTAGCACACAGATATTTGAGGCCAGAAATAAGAACATGAAACATTGCTTGGAAGTGATGTACAATTGTCTGTTTTGGCAGAGTTCCAAGCTGAAGACATGATTTTTTTGCCTTTCTAAAGCTGGAATCATTACTTTTTTGTGCAAGTTTCACACATGTAGAGACCCCGAGTATCCACTGGAGCACCTGTGCCCTTCTTACACTGAATCAAGTTTGCATTTCATTCTAGTTACAAATCCATCTAGACAATGTTGTAAACTTCTTTTAATACAAATAGGGATGAACAAATGTAGTTAACCTGCATCTGTCAAAAACATTGTATTAGTGGGCAAACAAACAATGTTTACTACAAACAATAACTGTGCCCACAAACCTGAAACTTGCCATTTTAAACTGTTCAACAGTAAAGAAAAGCACATGAAGCAGCATGAATGTAATAATAACAATAATAGGAACACACAACAAAATACTTACTTTTTTGCAGCAATCTCTTGATTCTTCTGTACGGATCGTGATCACTCAATTTGAGGTCTGACTATCATTTCCTCAGTTGATCCTTGGATTTCCCTACCCCAAAATTTTTCTGCAGACTTTTCACACCTTAACCATGATCTTGGCCTTTTTCACATTGGGTTTGGGTAAGGTCCATGCTTCCCATCATAGTCATCTCTCTTCAAGATGTCCACCATCTCCACCATCTCTACAAAGGACATATTTGAAGCCTTAAATCTCCTGGATCGGGACGTTTGTGGCTCCGGGCTTTCGTACTCCTCCTCGTTGCTGCTCTCCTCTGCATGCACCTGTTCTTTCTTCGCCTTGTGCTCTCCCACTGCGCCGAAAGAGAAGGTGTGGGGAATATACTAGAAAGAAGGTCAGGGGCGGAAGGAGTTTCACGCATGCGCAGTGTATATAAAGCATACAAAAAGGTAATATTCCAGGGAGAATCATAAGAAAAATTTACCTCCCTGGAACAAAGACAGCTACTATGGATGTAGGGGGCAATAATGGGAGAGTAGGTAAAAAATAAAGTTTTTTGAAATATCAAAAACTAATATTACACAGCAGTATGCTCCTATAGAAAGTATTTAAATGGAGCCAGTCCTACGTGTATCAATAGAAAGGCATAACAGATGCATAAAAACATGTGGTACGCCCATAAACCAGACACATAGACAATAGACATACAATGACATACAAATAACACATACGGTGCAGGCGCCTAAGTAACCACGGATGCACTGGATCCCTAAAGGCAAAAACGCCAATAAGAAATGAAAAAACACAATTAATCAATTGCCAAGGGATACTGTGCATGCGTGGCCCCCAGGGTGGCAGAGGACTAATAGGTAAATAAGCCAAGAGTTTGACTGCTTCACAAGAGGTTGTTATTCTGTAGAGTCTCCACAGAGTGCTGATAGTTCTTACTGAATGGGATGAAGAAAAAACAAAACGTATAATTGCATGCACATGCTCAAAGCATTTCATTCAAAAAGGTCCATTTCAGAAGATAGATGAAAACAATAAAGTTCAGAAATCTCTAATAGAATATATTCAGATAAAGGTGAATCAATAGACACACACTGTTTTAATGACTGCTGCCAAATGTTAAAAGCCTTAGTTGGGATGAGATAGGTAGCGGTAATTTAAATCTGCCTTTAATTGTAACTACGTATCAACTACCGATGACTCAATGTCCATCGCTATGGGCTAAACCAAAATCTACGTTCATACTCAAGCCGTACAGATCAAATATTGCAAGAGATCAATACAAATATGCAAATTTAAACAGCTGCTGGTTTTCGGTTATGTTACCGTCCTCTTTACCAGAGGTGGGGGACTTGAGTCACATGACTTGACTTAAGTCAGACTTGAGACACTTATTTGAGGACTTGCGACTTGCTTGACAAAATTAAATAAATTACTCGACTTGACTTTAACTTGTCACTAATGACTTGCGACTTGACTTTGACTTGGGCTATTTGACTTGCAATGACTTGGCACCACCCCCCCCGAAAATATTACCCACACACTCCGCCCACCAACGCCTCTGAGCCAATCAGCATTTGCCAAATGCCATTGGAGCTGTTCAGGGTAGCGGTAAGAGTTATGTCAGTCCCTGCATCAAGCGCACCTGTTGAACGTGTGTTCAGCCACGGTGGGGTGATAAAGCGACCCCATCGCTCACAACTGAGCAAGAAAGTACTTTCCAATTACATTTTTTGCAAATGCAATGCATTTTAAGTGGCTATTCTTATCACCATTCAAGTGTCCAGATGTTGACATTGTGTCAAGTTCAAACTTTGAGCTTAGTTATTTTCCCCCTCAGCAAGGACTACATTTTTTCAGGATTGCTGGCCATTTAATTGCTGAGTGTTCTGCTCCTTGTCTGCTGTTTGGGCATTCAAAGTGTTTCTTTAATATGCCAAGAAAAAAGTACTAAGCAGTTTTGTTAATGTTGAAAATAAAACAAAACATTTCCTGAAAACTGACTTTTAACTAATTTAAAGGTGGAAATGGGGTAGATCGGTATTTTGACTTAATTTGTGACTTGACCAAAATAAATGACTTGACTTGCTTGACTTCTAGCAGGGACTCGACTTGACTTGCTTGCTTTTCGCCACAGTAACTTGGGACTTGCTTGCGACTTGAAGGTTAAGACTTGAGACTTGCTTGTGACTTGCACATATGTGACTTACTCCCATGTGTGCTCTTTACCAATACAGGACTGTTGTACAGGGCTGTTGGCCACGATCTCCTGCACTTCCACAACGGCAAGCTGGCTCCATAGTATCTCTGACCGTCATAGGGAGATTTGGCCACAAGCGCTCTTTGGATCGTACAACATAATGTACTTGCGTTTTGGCTGGCACACAGCTGGTTTGTTTAATCAGGCTGTAGCAATGACATATGGCAGGTCACAACCTCATCGGTAGCAGTTCCGTCCAAGAAAATTTGATTTTCCTATTCAAAAGTCCCCGCCTCCCACTTACATTGGGAGATCACTGTAGCTGCGTCTGCAAGCTGTGATTACGTTGACGTGTTTCGCAACGTCATGTCACATAGCTTCAACTGGACGTGGACATCTCTTTGGGGAAAACTGGGAACAGAATAGGAGACCAAGGCAGTATTGAAACCGAAATGAGTAGATTACATTAATCCAAAAATGGTTGCATACTCAATTCAGTATTTATACCCAGGGGCGCAAGGGACTTCAACGTATATATCCACCATTTTTCCTTTTGTAGTAGAATATGATTGAAGTCCCCCCTCCTTGCTGGTAGCTTTAGGGTATAAATACCCTTTACCTTAAGTCCATCAACTTTACCCTGGTGATACTGTACAAAGTGTTTGGCCACGGGTTATTCCTTTTTTTTCTCCCCTTTCTCTACAACCCTCTCCTTCTCCTTTCTGATGTCTCTCAAATGTTCCCCCATCCTAATCTTAAGGGCTCTTTTGGTTTTACCAACGTATATTTTTGGACAGGGGCACGTGATCATTTACACCACTTTAGTGGTGGAGCAGTTGATCAAGTCCCCAATTTAATATTTCTTTTGCCCCATAGCATACATAAATACGTTGGTTCTATCCACGAAGGGACACACTTGGCATTTTGTGCAAAGGACCATCCCCTTGCATCACGGGTATTCAGACAGCCACGTGTGTGTCTTTTGATTCATCTTTATCTGAATATATTCTATTAGAGATCTCTGAACTTTATTTTTTCATCTATCTTCTGAAATGGACCTTTTTGAATGAAATGCTTTGAGCATGCGCATGCATTTATACGTTTTTTTTTTTTTTCATCCCATTCATTAAGAACTATCAGCACTCTGTGGAGATTCTACAGAATAACAACCTCTTGTGAAGCAGTTTATCTCTTGGTTTATTTACCTATTAGTCCTCTGCGACCCCGGGGGCCGCGCTTGCACAGTGTCCCTTGGTAATTGATTCATTGTGTTTTTTCATTTCTTATTGGCGTTTTTGCCATTAGGGATCCAGTGCATCCGTGGTTACTTAGGCGCCTGCACCGTATGTGTTATTTGTATGTGATTGTATGTCTATTGTCTATGTGTCTGCTTTATGGGCTTACCACATGTTTTTATGCATGTAGGACCGGCTCCATTTAAATCCTTTCTATAGGAGCATACTGCTGTGTAATATTAGTTTTTGATATGTCTATAAACTTTGTATTTTACCTACTCTCCCATTATTGCCCCCTACATCCATAGTAGCTGTCTTTGTTCCAGGGAGGTCAACTTTTCCTATGATTCTCCCTGGAATATTACCTTTTTGTATGCCTTGATCTGGCTACGGATGTAGCCTCTTTATGTGAGGAGTGGCACTGGGCAAGAGATTATTACCTACTAAGTGGCATGAGGTGTAAGGGTGTCCCCCTTTTTCATTTCTTCATTGTATATAAAGCATAACACACGTGCATTGTACGTACGATCTGTGAGAGGAGGACGGAGTAGCGTAAGCGCCAATCACGATAACAAAGGTACAATTTGAACTTGGGGCATCAGTGGTCTATACTGCTTATGAATTGAGGCCTATATTGGGACAAGATTAGGAGAGTTTAGCCTGACATTAGGGTTTGTCTTGTGTTGTGTCTTGCAGATAAAATGGATCGATTCAATGATCACGACTTCCTCTCCCAATTCATTGATATGTACATAGACCCGCCATGTCTTTGGCAGGTAAAACACCCCTTTTACACTAATAAAAGAAAGAGGCAGGCAGCGCTGGATCACTTTCTGGAATTGGTGAAGCCACGGCAAACCTCAACTATTTGAAGGCCAAAATTGGTGGCCTGAGAAGCACATATAATAGGGAGCGCAAGAAGGTCCAGGAATCCATGAGATCCAGAGCAGCAGCAGATGACGTTTATGTCCCCAGGCTCTGGTACTACGACAGACTGCGATTTCTGTCAGACCAGACTGAAATAAGGCCATCTCTCTCAACCCTTCCTTCCACACTTCCTTCCACTCTTCCTTCCACATCAGATGAGGCTTCAGAAGTCCAACCTGGGCCTTCCACCCAGGAAGATGTGGAGGAGCCAAGTTTAAGTCAGGTATAGCATTGTTTAACATATTTATCAAAATTGTGTTTGATTAATGAACAATAAACTAAAAATATGTCCCATTTTCATACACAGGAAAGCCTCAGCCAGGAGGAGGCTGTGGAAAGTGGCAGCCAGGAGGTGGCGGGGGAATGTGGCAGCCAGGAGGTGGCCAGGCCCAGTAGCCTGACCGAATCCCAGGTTCCTCCCCTTCACCTTCCAACAAAAAGTACCAGGAAGGGGAGAAACGTGCAGGAGTCAGCGCTTTCTTTGATTCAGGAGGCTACTGCAGCCCTCAGAACCACCCCCAATATTCAAGAGGCCTATGCCTGTATGGTAGTGAGGAAGAGATCTATTCAGCCCTAAATGAAGGGTTGAGGGGCGAACTCACAAGCAAAACACACCTGTGAGTTGGACCATCCTCCTCCAATTCATCCACCTCCTGCCACAACACCAGAGCCACAGCCCGGAAGCAAGCATGGAAGCAAGCGTAGAAAGAAGACGAGAGAGTGATGGCCTGGGTTCAGTCTGGTCTGACAAAAGATGCAGGCTGTTGTAAGACCACAGCCTCAGGACATACATGTCATCTGCTACTGCTCCTGATCTCTCGGAGTCCTGGACCGTATTGTGCTCAATATTAAATGGACTCCTCAGGCTACCAATTTTGCCTGTAAAATAATTGAAGTCTTCCCTGGGGTACAAAGGCTTTGCAAATATGACCAGTTTATCCCGTGTTGTCTCCCTCTTTATTTTGTTATGACTATTCTATGACTAATGCCTATTTTATTTTCACAAATACTTGGCTATGTGTTTTAGTTCAAAAAGGACAGTTTGTTTGTGAGTAGGCAGGTACATTTCAAAAAGACAATGTCAAATTAACAAGGGACACCAACACCAACCAATCTCTTTGAGGTTAAAAAATACAAGATAATAATGGTGTTGTGGTAACTTGACACCCAAAACGATAAAAAATATTATGGACATCACTATAAAAAAAAAAAAAAAAAAAAATCAGGAGATCTTGTTAAAAAAAAAAAAAAAGTAGATCACTATTACTATTAAGAAAAAAAAAAAAACATTATTCTGGAGATCTGGAAAAAAAAAAGATTATTCATGAGATCATGAGAAATAATAAAGAAATCAGTTTGTCAGAACTCTGTGTGCATATCAGCAGCAAAACAACTTCATTATTCTAGCATTATAAAGAAGAAGAGAATGCGCTGCATTAAAAGATTAAAAACTTTGCAGCGTGACGAATGTGCTATCTCCTTTACGAACGCTAGTTTTACCAGACTGAGCGCTCCCATCTCGTATTTGATTCAGAGCATGCGTGGAATTTTGTGTGTGGGAATTGTCTACACACGCTCAGAATTTACGACAACGGACTTTGTTGTCGGAAAATTTGAGAACCAGCTCTCAAATTTCGTTTGTCGGAAATTCCGGACAAAAAATGTCCGATGGAGCCAACAAACAAGTCGGAATTTCCGACAACAAGCTCAAATTGAACATTTGTTGTAAGAAATTTTGATCGTCTGTAGGCAGCATTACACTATAGCCGTATGTGGGGAACTGTGTCATACACTTTTGCAAAAGCCAAGTACTCTATATCCACAGCCACTCCATTGTCTAAGGTTTTTCTTACCTCCTTATAAAAAGAAATCAGATTTGTTTGAGAACTTCTAGCAAAAACTCCTCTATGTGGTATTTTATTGACCATTTCAGCTCCGGAAACTTTTCCCCCTTTTCTGACCAGGCCATTTTTTGCGATACAGCACTGCATTTCTTGAACTGACAATTGCGCGGACGTACAACGCTGTACCAAAATAAAATTGATGTTCCTTTTTTCCCACAAATAGAGCTTTATTTTGGTGGTATTTGATCACCTCTAAGGTTTTTATTTTTTGTGCTATAAACAAAAAAGACCAGTAATTTTGAAAATAAAACAATATTTTTTACTTTGTGCTATAAAAACACTTCCATTAAAAAAAAATTAAAAAAAAAAAAAAATCTAATTTCTTCATCAGTTTAGGCCAATTTGTATTTCGCTACATATTTTTGGCAAAAAAAATCCCCAAAAGCGTATATTGATTGGTTTTGCACAAAAGTTGTAGCATTTACAAACTATGGGATAGATTTATGGACTTTACTTTTTTTTAATTGTTTTTACTAGTAATCAGTGGCGATCAGCGATTTTTAATGGGACTGCGACATTGTGGCGGACAAATCTGACACTAAGTGACATTTTTTGGGGACCAGTGACACCAATACAGTGATCAGTGCTAAAAAATGCACTGTCACTGTATAAATGACACTGGCAGGGAAGGGGTTAACATCAGGGGTGATCAAAGGGTTAAGTGTGCTCCTAGGGAATGCTTTCTAACTATGTGGGAATGGACTGACTGGAGGAAGAGATATATCTATGTTCCTGATTAGCAGGAACACAAGATCTCGCTCTTCCCCTGTGAAAGGATGATGGTCTGCCTTGTTTACATAGGTAGACCGCTGTTCTGCCTCTCCTGCAAATGATCGTGGGTGGCCGGGCCACCATCGCAGCCGTTGTACCTGCTGATTCACTCCAGCTTTGTCCAATCACAGCGGAAGCGCAGCTCCGCCCCAGAGCCGAGAAGAGAATTCAAGTACAGGGCAGTATATGTACGTGGGGCGGTCCTTAAGTGGTTAAACTCTCCAGTATCTTCCCAACTATAGACATTAAACTACCAGGTCTGTGTTTACTTGTTAAAGACTCTGACCCCTTTTAAAATAAAGGCACTACATTGGCCTTATCCTGTGGTACTATGCCAGTCATTAAAGAGTCCCTAAAAATGAGAAACAATGGCTTTGAATGGCTTTGAAATGACAGAGCTCTATTCTTTAGGGACATGTGGGTGTAATCCATCTGGTCCAGGTGCTTTATTTACCTTTATTCTGTCTAAATATTTCTAGACCGTATCAATTTGGAGCCATAGTGGTTCATTTGGGGCTATGTCAATATAATCCCCCATCATGAACTTGAGCTCCACCATGCTCCATAGTATACACAGAGCTTAGGAAAATATTTAAATAAACGTGCCTCCTTTGTACCCAGTCACCCACTCTTGGTGGGCCTACATGCTCAGACCTGACCTTTTTAGCTTTATATTTGAAGAATTTTTTGGGGTTTGCCCTGCTCTCTTTTGCAATCTGTCATTCGTTTGGAATTTGTGCGACCTTGATTTCCTTTTTGCATATTGTGTTATAGTCTTTGTAAGGTTTAAATCATGATAGTGTATCTACATTTTTATATTTTTTGAAAGCCCATTTCTTATTATTTATACCATTTTTCACTTTGTGCATTTCGTATTAACTTGAAATCCATACTATTCTTTTTTATAGCTCTGGCAAAGGGGGGGGGGGGGGGCATGTCCTGGCTGTCGAGCTGAGCAGGTGCATGAGCTAAGCTTTGTGCTCTGTTCTGTTTGAGCAACCCACAGCACACAGTGAGGCTCATAGGGGCGCTATGTCTATGCCTGTGCAGTGGAGAACTAAAGGTGACCGCCAGCGATTCATATCAGTGGGATCTGTGGGGGTATTTTGTACCTGTGCTTAGCATGTCTGCTGTTCCTGTTATCAGCTCCTTGAATATGGTGCCAAGTAAGATGGCCCTGAAGGCAGCTCAGAAGAAAGGCCATGTGGTGTCCACACCAATAACCCCTGCAATTCTGGAGCTGTCGGCAATCTCTTCCCCCCACATCTGCTCCTACATGACCGTCTGCCTGTCTGCAATTGGCGTTGATATCACAGCAGTCAGATATGGCATCAGCAGCCCTGGCTCAAGAGCTGCAGTATATGATAAGAACTTTCTCCACTAAAGCTGATATGAGTGCCTGGGCAGGAGAGATCAAGAACGCTGGAAAAAGATATTATTAAGCAGCAGATGACAGTTATAGCTACTACAGTAGAACATCTATCTGCAACTTCAGCACGACTCTGAACCCATTTGGATGCAGTAAAAAAATGCAGGTACAGCATCGTAAGGCTTTGATAGCCATCCAAAAATTAACTATTGAGCTAGGATTATCCACTAGATATACCCTCTGAGAAAGGCCAGTCAAATGTATAGTCCACTATACTACCATATCGGTGTAAATTACCATACCAGAAATACCTAAGGAAATAAAAAATTGGGATGACTCCCAGCAAGAAAAGCAGATACTTCAAGTAATACTATTAACTTGACTTTATCCAAACATTATAATCCAATTCAAATCACACTTACACCTTACAGGGATAGTCATGTGATCCACACACAAGCAAATTAATCAAATGAGAAAAGTTATTCATAAGACGTGTCAATACTCAGAACACTGGCCTCACATCGAGTCAAATTGGTTTCAGTTACAACTCAATTAAAAAAATCTATTGGTATAAAGATAACTAGATAATTCATAGCACTTATGAAGAGTAGAGTGGTGAAAGTATATTACAGAGACAGTTATAAGGGGTATATATATATACACATACACATATACACACACACAGTTGTGCCCATAAGTTTACATTCCCTCGCAGAATTTATGATTCCATGGCCATTTTTCAGGGAAACACAAAAACTTTTCTTTCACTCATGGTTAGTGTTTGGCTGAAGCCATTTATTATCAGTCAACTGTGTTTACTCGTTTTAAATCATAATCCCAACAGAAACTACCCAAGTGACCCTGATTAAAAGTTTGCATACCTCAGTTCTTAATACCGTGTATTGACCCCTTTAACATCAATGACAGCTTGAATTTTTTTGTGGTATTTGTGGATGAAGCTCTTTATCTTCTTAGATGGTAAAGCTGCCCATTTCTCTTGGCAAAAAGCCTCCAGTTCCTGTAAATTCTTGGAACTGCTACATGCTGCTATCTGCAATATTTATAACCAAGTTCAAAAGGGTTAATGGCTCTGGGAAAGACCAATTGTCTTTGATCTCCTTGGGTTTAAAGGTATCCTAGTGATACCGAATTAATGAACATTGATATTCTCAAAGAAGGATATGCCTAGATAGCACGGTTCCTTTGAGGTTTGCAGCTAGTATATGAAGTTTGCGTTTTTGGGAAGATATCATTATCAGTCCATTAATTTGTTGAACCTCTCATTATAACAGGGTGTGACTACAGGGTTATTAGTCCCCCTTCATTTTTGGTACACAGACACCTCATTTGAGCTCTTGATGAGCTCTGAGGATTCCTTGGAACCATGATCCTCTAGAGGGTGAAAATGTATTAAGGTTCTACAAAAGCTCCAGAAGAAGCCACGATAGTGGTGAAACATGTAGAGGCAACCACTCTTTTGTATTGGTGACCACTGAGCTGTAGTATGCTCTTTGTGTGTGTGTGTATATATATATATATATATATATATATATATATATATATATATATATATAATGTTTTTCATAAATATGCTTGTTTAATAAAATGTATCCATTTTTCTAATATCAATTTGTATTGATTGTGTGCACCTTAAAACTCCAATTGTGCTTTGGTAATTTTTTAATCCATTTAAAGGAGGTGGTATACATTGTGAATTCTCCAACTTTGAATATAAAATTTGCACGTTTGAGATCTCACCAGAGTGGCTCAATGATATTGAGGTCAGGAGACTAAGATGGTCACTCCAGAACCTTTACTTTATTCTGCTGTAGCCAATGACAAGTCGACTTGGGTTTGGATGTGTTTTGGATCATTGTCATGTTGGAATGTCCAAGTACGTCCCATACGCAGTTTCCTGGCTGATGAATGCAAATGTTCCTCCAGTATTTTTGATAACATACTGCCATACTGCATTCATCTTGCCATCAATTTTGATCAAATTTGCTGTGCCTTTGTAGCTCACACATCCTCAAAACATCAGCAATCCACCTACGTGTTTCACAGTTGGAATGGTGTACCTTTCATTATAGGCCTTGTTGACTCCTCTCCAAATGTAGTGTTTTTGGCTGTGGCCAAAAAGCTAAATTTTGGTCTCATCACTCCAAATAACTTTGTGCCAGAAGGTTTGAGGCTTGTCTCTGTGCTGTTTGGCGTATTGTAAGCAGGATACTTTGTGGCATTTGTGTAGTAATGGCTTTCTTCTGGCGACTCGACCATGCAGCCCATTTTTCTCCATGTGCCTCCTTATTGTGCATTTTGAAACAGCCACACCACGTTTTCAGAGAGTCCTGTATTCTACGTGAAGTTATTTGTGGGTTTTTGTTTGCATCCCGAACAATTTTCTTTAAATAGCGTGCCTGTCCCCTGTTGATGGGGACAAGGGCCTCATCCCCACAACCCTGGCCATTAGTTATGCGAGGTCTACGATGTACATCCTTCTTCAATCACGCTATCTGATGGACCCAAAAAATAAAAAAAATCCCAAAATGCCCAATGCCCATATAACAGCTGTCACGGCGAAAAGACAGCAGCCAGCGGGACGCCTTCCATCGAGGCGGGTGCTGGGTTTTTTTTATCTATTTTTCAGGTCTGTTGGGCAGCGTGCTTGAAGATGGATAGACATCACGGGACACTTTTTTTTCTTTTTAATAAAGAAATTGTCAAAAACATGTGTATTGTGGTTTTTACTTTTTGACACTTTTTTGGTAAATGGGTAAGGGTACAACGTACCCCTACCCATTCACATAGGGGGAGGGGTGGGATCTGGTGGCCCCCTTGTTATAGCTAAGCCCCTTGCCCACAGACCCCCACAACCATTGGGCCAGGGTTGAGGGGACGAGGCCCTTGTCTCCATCACTATGGGGACAAGGTGCTTTGGGGGGACCCCAAAGCACCCTCCCCATGTTAAGGTCAAGCAGCCTGGTATGGTTCAGGAGGAGGGGTCACTCGCTCGTCCCCCCATCCTGGCCTGCCAGGCTGCTTGCTCGGATAAGTGTCTGGTATGAATTTTGGGGGTGGACCCCAATCCAATTTTATATTTTTATTTATTTATTTTATTTATATATATTTAATTTTTTTATATTTTGGAGTTCCTCTAAAATCAATACCAGACCCATACTGCCTGGTAGGGACTGGGGGGGGGGGACCCATGCTGTTTTTTTTCTTAATTCTGTCATAGGGTTCCCCTTAACCACTTCTATACACTGTATTATATACTATACACTGCACTATATACCCTGCATTTTATTATATATACTACACTGACTGCACTATATACGTGTCAGAAACCATGAAATCAGACTGAGACAGAAGTACAGTTAAATGACACTTGTTTAATAATAAAAGTAAATAGAATAAAACGTAGTCAAAACATAGCCAGAGTTGCCCGGGCCTTGGATGTTGGTGGTGCCCTTAACTAAAAATATTGTTGGAAGCTTGCATCAAGATTCAGGAGGAATAAGCAGCAAAGGCAGTCTTCAAGGGATCCCAGATCCCTAGCGAATTCAATTAGTTACATCAGCATCAGGGGCCTGATAGCTGCTTATCCAGGACCGATTCATTTTTATAAATGTGAGCCTAACAACGGAGTCTTTGAACATGTGCACTCTTTTTTTCACTACAAACCGTCCAGCAGCACTGAATGTCCATTCAGAAAGCACGCTGGATGCATGACAGGCCAGTAGCTCGATTGCATATTGAGCAAGTTTTGGCCAGTGGTCCATCCTCAAGACCCAGTAATCCAGTGGATGCTCTGTTGGAAGGGTCTCCAAGTCTACTTTTGCCCCTAGATAGTCCTGCACCATATAATTCAGACACTGGAGATGGTTGCTTAAACCCATGGCACTGATGACTGAAAAATAGTTTGAAAGCATCGGTCAGCCAGCCACCTTCTCCACCGCTCTTCCTCTGACTGAACAAAGCCTCAGAAACACGTTGTTCAGCACCTGGAAATGGTAACCTAACAGGGTCTGGAAAGGTCTTACACAAACTTTTCTTCAAGGCCTCCTGAAGATGTTTCATCCTTTGCTCCCTCTGCGAAGACAGGATAAATTCTGCAACTTTACCCTTGTAACGAGGATCAAGAAGGGTTGCCAGCCAGTAATGATCCCTCTCCTCCGATACCACGAATCCTAGGGTCCTTTCACAGGCTTTGCAGAATCAGGGAGCCCATGCAGTGTAAGTTTGCAGAGGCATGAGGTTCTGAGTCCTCTGGGTCACTGAGGATGACATTTTTGGGCACTACCTACTCCCAGCCACGTACAATTCCTTGTGTTTCTGGGGACTGAAAACCATCCCTTGAAGACTGATGAGTGTTATCCTCCACATCCATGCTGACAAAATCCTCCTCCTCCTCCTCCTCTTCTTCCTGTGTGTTTGGTGGCCCCACAGGATGCAATCTGCATAAAGGGGCATTGAGAGCAAAGGAAGTCTTCCTCTTCCTCCCATTGTCTGCCTCAAGTGCCCTGTCCATGATTCCACAAAGTGTATGCTCCAGCAGGAGAATTAGAGGGACAGTGTCACTGATGCATGCATTGTTGCTGCTCAACATCCTTGTGGCCTCCTCAAATGGTGACAGGACAGTGCATGCATCCTTGATCAGTAGCCACTGGCTTGGCAAAAAGACGCCAAGCTCTCCTGAGCCTGTCCTGGTGCCATACTCACACAGGTACTGATTTTTGGCCCTCTGCTGTGTGTGCAGCCACTGCAGCATTGCCAATGTTGAGTTCCACCTAGTGGTCATGTCACAAATGAGGCGGTTGGTGGGCAGGTTGAATTTCCATTGAATGTCAGCCAGCCGAGCACTGGCATTGTATGACTTCTGGAAATGGCCACAGACTTTTCTGGCCTGCCTCAAGTTCCTGTAAGCCTGGGTACCTGGGCAAGAAATGCTGCATCACCAAATTCAGGACGTGTGCCAAGAATGGAACATGGGTCAAGTGTCCCTGTTGGAGGGTGGAGAGAAGGTTGGTGCCATTGTCGCATACAACCATTCCTGGCTGAAGCTTGCGCAGCGTCAACCACCTCTGAGCCTGCCCCTGCAGAGCTGACAGAATCTCTGCCCCAGTGTGGCTCCTGTCCCCTAGGCAGACCAACTGAAGCACCGCATAGCATCTTTTAGCCTGACTGCTTGCGTAGGCCCGTGAACGCTTAGGGAGCACTGCTGGTTCAGAGGACAATTCTGCAGAAGAGGCCATAGAGGAAGAAGAAGAGGAGGGGTGGAGCAGAGAGATGTGGCAGAATCAGCACCAGCTTTTTGGAGGTGTGGTGGTGAAATAAGCTCCAACACTGAATCCTGTCCCGCATCCTTCCCAGCTGCCAGCAGAGTTACCCAGTGCGCCATGAAGGAAAGGTAACATCCCTGACCATACCTGCTGGACCATGAGTCAGCAGTCATATGAACCTTGCTGCTGACCGCCCTGTCCAACAATGCCAAAACATAGCCTTCCATATGACGGCAGAGAGCTGGAATGGCCTTACATGAAAAAAAAAATTGTTTTGGAACCTGCCACTGTGGTACAGCATATTCTACAAATTTACGAAAGGGAGCAGAGTCTACCAGCTGAAAAGGCAGCAGTTGCAGTGCTAGCAATTTGCCCAAGCTAACATTTAGACGCTGAGTATGTGGGTGGCTGGGACAGTATTTTTTTTTTTACGGTTCAATAACCGGGGTAGCGAAATTTGCCTGCTGTTATCAGCTGGTGGTGTACTGCTAGCAGATTGGCTGCAAGTACTTGTGGCACCTATTGCTATACCTTCATTCCTCTCAGTGCAGGTTTTTGAGAGGACTGGAGGTATAGTAGGGGTGCCCAAACGGTGGTGTTCTGGCACGCTTGATCCGCTTTAGATTGCAAACAGCAATGGTGCTGTCTGAAGCGTCGAAAAAAGCCCACACCAATGACATTTTGGAAGTCAGCGGGGAGTCAGCAGCACCCTGCACCTGTGGAGCTCTGTGGTGTGATGCAATAGGGTAGTTGCCCTTAAGCCAGCCCCTGGAGGACTTCCTGCCTTCTTGGAGTTGTGCCTCCTCCTCCCCCTCCTCACTTTCCTCCTCTCTTCTCTCAGGCACCCAAGTACAGTCAGTGACCTCATCATTCCCTCCGTCCTCATCACTGGAGCAAACGTGGCAGTATGCTGCAGCTGGGGGAAATTGACTGCTAGTTTCTTGTCCTTCTGTGGCACCGCCTCTCTCTAGGCTTACGTTACTCCCTTCCTCAACCTGGGAACCAACATTTGAGCCTTCAAATTGCTGCGCATCCTCCATCAGCATGTAACCGATACTATGGTTGAATAATTCTGGTGACACGATGGTGGGGCTATGGAAGGAGTAACTGTGGACAAGGAGATGGTGGAATAGGCCACTTTGGCAGCTGTGTTGGAAGGCAAACTTGTATGAGCCTCAAAAAACGGGAAATCCCCCTAACGGGGCTTTAAAAGCAGCCAATAGGTGGGTAATAAACAATTTTATTAATACAGAAAGGTATTTGATACTGACATCAAGGGTCAGGACATGAACTGGAGTACAAAAGCAATGAGTTAAAAAAACAATACCAATAACAAGAGGCAGTGTGCAGTATGTTACACCATATGTGACAGTAATACAATAATATAGAGATCTTGTATGTAGGAATCTGACGCGTTTTGACCCCAATGGGTCTTCTTCAGAGGATAAATGTATAAAAACTGTAAGGATGTAAACATGTATTAAATTACTTCAAGAACAAGAAAAAGAAAAGAATATATGAACAAATCCATATGTTATGTCTTTACCAGTCATGGTGTATTCGATGGTTAAGGGTGGCCATGGTGTGGAGAAGTTTCCCTCTTGTTATATCCTCGATCTCCCAGCGGTTAGACCGATCAATAGAGAAGCAAATATCACACACACATGCCTTACAAGGAATCACACGCTGAATACCCCCAAAAATTGAGGGACAGCGGATAGGAGGGGTGTGCGCTGCACCTGTGGTAAAATAACTATATATATATATATATATATATATATATATATATATATATATACACTAAATGGACAACTCCAAAGGGAGTATTTATATTTAGGTTTTTGTTTAGGGTGAAAAAAGAATGTGTGTGATGGGTGGATAACTATATGTGTTAACAGGCGTAGCGTGAGAAAGGGTCCATGCGAGAAAGCCTGAGAAGAAGACGTGAAAAAACGTGAGAAAGAAATGGGGGAAGAAGGGGAAGGAATAATACGGGAAAAGGAAAGGAGGGATAGGATGGAAGGCGGAAGGGGAGGAAGGGGAAAGGGGGGAGGAAGGGGAAAGGGGGGAGGAAGGGGAAAGGGGGGAGGGAGGGGAAAAGGTAAGAGGGGGTAGGAAAGAGAGTGAGGGTGAGTGTAGGAAAAAGGGAAGAAAAATGAAGCAGACAACAAAGACAACAAAAACAACAACAAACAACAATTCCCATTGCAAACGCTAGAGTTCAGAATTGCAGAAGTGATGGCAAAAAGGTGTGGGTGCATAAAGAAAATAAAAAGTGTGGGAGAGGTCCAACAAAGGGCCAAAAAAAGACAAAAAGTGAGTTAATAAAAAGTTAGCTGTGAAAAGACAAAAACCATAGGAATATGGTGTGTACGTGACACCTAAGAAAAACGTGTGCAGTAAACGGGTATGTAAAGGAACATTACCTTAGGGTGTAAAAACAATCAATTTGGTCAAAAAGACAAGGTGATCGAAGGGAAATTCTTTGGTGGCTTTATTTTGGTGGTATTTGATTACCACTGGGTTTTTTATTTTTTACGCTATAAATGAAAAAAGACCAAAAATTTTGTAAAAAATTTTGCAAATAAGTCCATTTTCTTCATAAATTGGTAATTGGTAAAAAGTAACCCAGATCAGTGTATATTGGTCTGTGTGAAAGTTATAGAGTCTACAAGCTATGGTGCCAGTCACTGAAAATTGATCTCACCTGATGTACTGATGGCCTATCTCATTTGAGACACTAACAAGCCAGGAAAGTACAAATACCCCCCAAATGACCCCTTTTTGGAAAGTAGACACTCCAAGGTATGTAGTAAGAAGCATTGTGAGTTTTTTGAAGTTGTAATTTTTCCCACAATTTTTTGCAGAATGAAGATTTTTTTTTCCACAGAATTTTCATATTAACAGGTTATTTCTCTCACGCAGCATACGCATACCACAAATTACAGCCCAAAACACATTCTACTACTACTCCTCTTGAGTATGGCAATACCACACATGTGAGACTTTTACACAGCCTGGCCACATACAGAGGCCCAACATGCAGGGAGCACCGTCATGCGTTCTAGGGACATAAATTACACATTTCATTTTTTGACTACCTCTTACACTTTTGAAGGCCCTGGAGCACCAGAACAATGGAAATGTCCACAAAATTACCCTATTTTCGAAAGTAAACATGCCAACGTATATTCTATAAGGCATCATGAGTCTTTTGAAATTGTCATTTTTTTCCACAAGTTTTTGGAAAATTTAGAAAGAAAGGGCTCTTTCACACGGGGCAGATCAGTCATGATCCGCCCCGTGAACATCCGCTTGCTCAGCGGGGATCGCTCCGCCGATCCCCGCTGAGCAGGAAGATGACAGGTGCATCGCTGCACGCTGTGCAGCGACGGACCTGTCAGAGCGCCGCTCTCCCCTATGGGGGGATCGGATGATGACGGTCCTTAGTGTCCGTCGTCATCCGATCCGATCCGAAAACGGAGGGAAAAGTAGGTTTTTCCTCCGTTACACTTTTCGGATCGGAGCGGGTCGGATGTCAGCGGACATATCATCGCTGACATCCGACGCTCCATAGGGATGAATGTATGTCCGTTTTTCATCCGAAAACGGAAGGATGAAAAACGGACATACGGATCCCTCGTGTGAAAGAGGCCAAAATGAAAACACATTTTTTTTTTACAGAAAGTTGTCCATTTATAAGATATTTCTAACACATAGCATGTACATAGCAAAAATGACACCCCAAAATATATTCTGCTACTCCTCCTGAGTATGGCGATACCACATGTGGGAGACTTTTCTACAGCCTGGGCACATACAGAGGCCCAACATGCAGGGAGCACCATCAGGGACATACAAATCTAATTTGACTACCTATTACACTTTTGTGACACTGATGGGCACTGTAATGGCAAGGATGTGGCATGGATGAGAACTGATGTGGCATGGATGTGGCACAGATGATCATTGATGTGGCACGGATGAGAACTGATATGGTATGGATGTGGCAAGGATTAGCACTGCTGCTAGCAGCGAACAATTTGGGGTGTTCGCGGCAAATTCGAATGCCGCGGAACACCCTTTAAAAGTCTATGGGACACCATCCATACCAGACCTGAAGGGCCTGGTATGGAATTTAGGGGGACCCCCACGTCATTTTTTTTTCTTCTTAATTTTGGTTCGGGGTTCACCTGTGGGGAATTCCCATGCCGTTTTTATCAATTAACTTTTATGTGTATTGTCGGACCTGCAATGCAATAGCCGCGAGTAGTTTTAAATGACTTTTTTTCTTTGAAATGTCATTTTGCTGTCAGACTGTTCTAAACACGGGAAACATGCGCCCCTTTACAGGCATACTATAGACACCCCCCAGGTACGAAATTTAAAAGGGATATTACACTTTTATTATTTGACTTTAAGCATTATTAAAATCATTGCTCCTGAAAAAACGGCCGTTTTTAAAACTTTTTTTTGCATTGATCCAGGTCCCCAAACACTTTTTATGACAATAACGTGCATATAAGCCTTTAAAATTAGCACTTTTGATTATTCATGTTCGTGTCCCATAGACTTTAACGGTGTTCGCGTGTTCGAACAAACTTTTTTCCTGTTCGCATGTTCTGGTGCGAACCGAACGGGGGGTATTCGGCTCATCCCTAATCTCAGTGATAGGAAGCGATGGTCGCTTTCCTCAATTCTCTTTTAACTTATTGCCTAAGTGTGAGTGTCTATTTGTGAAGCGGTGCCTAATAAATTTGCCCTTATTTGGAATGTCTGCGCAATGAGTTCATCCTTTTTCATTCACATGTATACCTAATATTTCGCTGCAAATGTGGAGTGTGTTCGTTGGACTATCAATCTCTATCACATCATTGGAGTGAGGAGCCTAGGATAAAGAGACGTTTGTTTCCTGTGGTTACCATCCCATAATGTTATGCTATATAACCCACCTGCTGAGGGTCAGTGTGTTCGGGTGATGGTGATGGGCTTCTTCTCCCTCTATATCTGCAGAGATCTGCTGTGAATTGCTTTTTAACTGCTTCAGACAACCTGAAAAAAAATTTTATGGACTTTTCAATCATGTTTTTGCTATAGCGCTACACCTATATCCCACATATCTTTTTATTGTATCCAACAATATTGTGTCAGCAGCTCCTTCTTACTGTTTCTGTTATAGCGCAACAAACTCAATCTGTACTGTTTGAATGTATGCCAATCCTTCAATTTTTCCTCGAAACCTGCCCAGTCCTCCTCCCCACTAACTCTCAAATACTCCATGTTGTAGATATCGTCTACCCTAATGCTCCAACTCCTCATCGTGGGGCTCTCTGGGTCTTGCCAATATTTGGGAATTAGACTTTTGGCTGCATTCAGGAGTGGGGGACCAGGGTTTTCATATATTGCTTAACTGGCATTTTGGTCCGGTGGAATAAGCACTCCCACGGATCTTCTTGGACTTCCTTTTTTGTTATATCTTTTATTTTCTGTATTATTTCTCTCCAAAATTGTTTAATTTTGGGACATGTCCACCAGATATGTGACATAGTTCCCCATCCTCCGCACCCCCTCCAGCAGCGCTGTGAAGTCTCCTTTTGATACTTATGGGCCTTATCTGGAGTTATATACCACCGTGCTAAACTTTTAAATCTACTTTCTATCATATTACTATCTTGTGAACTTACAAACACCAAACGTATAATTTTTCTCAATTCCGACTCATTCACCTGTGCCCCTAATTCCTTTTCCCATTTGCTAATGTATGGCAGTTTCCCCATCCCATTCCCTTCCCTTCCATCAAGATTTTATACATTACCGATATCCCCCTTCTCTTTGCATCCTCTGTGCATAGTTTCTCCATTGGCAACAGATTATCTGCAGACCTCACTGGTTGGGGGAGTGAGTCAAAGAAATGTTTTAGGTGGCAATACCGCCATACATCTATCACCATTAAGTCATTTTTTTGTTTTAACTCTTGAAATGTACACAGCCTTCCCTTCACCATTATGTCCTTTAATTGTGCATTCTGTTTTTTAATCCAGTTTCCAAACAAGTTGCTTTTCCCTAATGGGAAGTACTCTGTGTTCTTCAGTGCTATACATGGGGAGTTATATCTCCATTTTTCTTTTTTGTGTGTCATATCCCACATCGCTAGTGCTTTCAATGTCATTTTGTGTGCTTTCTCTCCTATGTTCCTCAAATGTGTTGGCACCCAAATCATTTTCCCCGACTCCATCTTACTAATTGCGTTTTCCATTTCCACCCATCTTTTGTTTTTATTGTTTTTTGCCCAGTCAAGGACATGTGCAAGGAGGACCGCTCTGTGACAATTCATTAGGTCTGGGACTCCCAGACCCCCCTGTTTTCTGCCTCTGGTTAGTATTTGTAAGCTTATTCTTGTTTTTTTCCCCCTTTCAAATGTACCTAAGGAGTATTGTTTTCCATGTTTTAAAATATGCTTGTGGAAGAGGTATCGGCAGCATCTGAAATTGGTACATGATCTTTGGCAAAAGACTCATTTTAAATAAATTAATTCTCCCCAACCAAGACACATGTCTTGATGCTATCTTGCTTAAGTCCTTTTTAACTTCATTCAGTAATGGCAGGAAGTTTAATTGGTACAATGTATCCATGTGCGTTGTGATCTTAACCCCTAGATATTTTAGCTCTTTTGTTCTCCAAATAAATGGGAACTCCTTCTGATATATCAGTGCCTCCTCTAGGAGGACGCCTATATTCAGGATCTCAGACTTTGCCGGGTTTATTTTAAAACTCTCCATATTGTTTCAGTTTTTTTTTAATTAGGCAGGGTTATCCTCGGGCAGGTCACAAAAAACAGCACATCGTCGGTGTATGCGGCCAACTTATGTTCCGCTTCTCCCGGCCTAGGCCCCCTAATGTTCACATCTTGTCGTATTCTCACCAGCAGTGGTTCCAGCGACAATACGAACAGTAGGGGGGATAGTGGGCACCCCTGATTGGTACCGTTGTACATTTTAAAGGGTCGTGATACAGTGCCATTCACTTTCACCAGTGCTGTGGGGTGTTCATAAATGAAGTGGCTGCGCCCAGCCACTTCATAAAGCTATTCCCTATACCCCTCTCCGCCAGGGCCTCTCCCATGAACCCCCAGTCTACCCTGTCAAATGCCTTTTCAGCATATATCGACAGGAGTAGATCAGGGGTCCCGGACTCCCTTATTACATGCGTCACCAGCAATGTCCTGATTCCATTGTCACGGCATTCTCTTCCGGGTATGAAACCAGTCTGATCAGTATGTATTAGCTCACTCATTAGTGGTCTCAATCTTCCCGCCATTACCTTGGCAAACAACTTAATGTCTTCATTCAGCAAATAAATTGGCCTATAACTTGAGCAAAGTGTAGCATCCTTTCCCTCTTTCGGTATTATGGCTATGGCCACCTCTTAAGCCTCCTTCCTTATCGCCCACTTTGTACCTATCCTGTTCATGTATGTGCACAATTTTGGGACCAGGACATCTCCAAACTTTCTGTAGTATAGTGTTGTTAGGCCATCCGGACCTGGACTCTTACCCAGGGGAGTTTCTCTTAATATTTTCCTAATCTCTTCCTCTGTTCATCCAGCCCCCTTCTTTGCTCCTCTGAGATTTCATTTAAATCTGACTCTTCTAAAAAATATTTCATTTTAGCCTTATTTTTTTGCTCAGGTGTTTCATTCTTATTGATAGCGTATAATTTTGCATAGTATTCTTCAAAAGTTTATGCTATCCCTGGTGTGTTATATACCATTTTTCCTTTACTATCTTGTATTTTTTCTATATAATTTGCTGTTATTTTCTTTTTAGCATCCTTGCCAGGGGTTTACCAATTTCATTTCCCCACAGATACCTTTCCTTTTTAATCTTATTATACGCCGACCGTGTATCTTGCTCAACTAGCGCTTTCAGTTCCTCTCTTCTACTAATAAGAGTTGCCATCTTCTCTACATTTCCTGTTTTTTTATGTTGCTGTTCCTAATTGAATCAGTATACCTCTGACATATGCCTTATGGGCCTCCCACAATGTGGCCTCTGATATTTCTTCCATGCCATTAGTTTTAAAATACTATTCCAGTTCCTGCCTGATCCTCTCTTTTACTTCCTTGTCCTGTAGTAGCTCTTCGTTTAATCTCCAAGGAGTTGTTCTATTTACCTTTCCCTCGGTCTTAATTCCCATCATTACCGGCGCATGATCAGAAAACGTTGTGATCTTGATTTCAGTTTTGACAGCTGTTTCGAGCAGTCTATGGTCTATCAAATGAAATCTATTCTTGAGTACGTCCCGTGCACAGAGGAGTGAACTCAACATTTTATATTCTGCGTTCTCCACACATCTATTAGTTGATTCTGAAATAAAGTCTTTTTTTAAAACCTTCTGCGATATGTTCCCTATGCACTGGACGTACTATCTATCCCCGGAGTCATACAGAAATTAAAATCTCCGCCCACTATAGTGTGTCCTTTCTTAAAGTCCATAAATTTCTTTATAATATTAATTGTATATTTTATTGGGTTACTATTGGGACAATAGATATTTGCCAGAGAGTATTCTTCCTCATTAATTTTACCCTTCAAGAATAGATTTTGCCCCTCCGGGTCGACCATTCTATCCTCTAGGGCAAATCTTACTCTTCTGGCAAATCCTATGGCGATCCCCTTAGCACTTTTTATTGGGGAATCTCCATAATACCAGACTGGGTAGTCTTTAGATCTTATTTTTAAATTAGAGTCATGTGATATATGTGTCTCTTGTAATAGAACTACACCTGCATTATATTGTTTGATCTCTCTTATTAGTTGTTTCTTTTTATCGGAGCATTTAATCCACGTACATTATAGGTTAAAAGGTTGAGGGTGGTCATCTCTGCGCACTGTGCTCCAGGACCTCTCTGCCATTCTCTCCTTCTCCAGCAGCACCGTGGGCAGAGATTCCACCCTTCCTCCTTATCTTGATCCCCTCCAGAGCAGTTCCCTTGGAGAGCCCTCCCGCTCCCCCCGCTGCCACCCCACTCCCTCCCACCCATCTTTGCCTAGGGGGTAACTTGGCCTCCCCATGGCCCTCCATCTCCTCCTATCCCTTGGATTCTGCCCTAGAGGTTGAGCTCCACTTGTGGTCCCCGATTGGACCCTCTGCTCCCCTAAAATAGGGGGTGACCCTTACCTGCCCCCACCTCTACGAGTCACTTATATTCCATTTCTTATCTTACACTCTTCCCCCCCACCCCCCCTGTCCACACCCCCAGCTCCTAAGTCCTCTTTATTTCTCAGTTTTTCTTCCTTGCTGTGGCAAACTTATTTTTTGTGATTGGCTGCCATCTCTGTTCTTCCTTAGACGGGATATTATCTTGCACTTCCCACCAGCCTGGGATTTCTACTAATGGTATATCCAGCCTGTTACAAAAGTGGTCCGTATCTTCTGGATATCTAAGAGTTTTTGTCTGTCCATCTTTTCTTCCAATTAGGCAGGCTGGGAAGCCCCAGGAATATTGTATGTTATTCAAATTCAGATGCTCCAGTAGGGGTTTAAATATTCTTCTTCTAGCCAGGGCTTCAGCTGATAATTCTGGGAATATCTGCAGGGTAGGGATGAACCGAACATCCCCGGTTCGGTTCTCACCAGAACCTGCAAACGGACCGAAAATTTGCACTAATGTTAGAACCCCTATGGGACTCGAACGTTCAAAATCAAAAGTGCTAATTTTAAAAGCTAATTTGCATGGTATTGTCTCAAAAAGGGTTTGGGGACCCGGGTCCTGCCCCAGGGAACATGTATCAATGCAAAAAAAGTTTTAAAAACGGCCTTTTTTTCAGGAGCGGGATTTTAGTGAAAAACAAAAGTGAAATATTCCTTTAAGTATCATACCTGGGGGGTGTCTATAGTGTGCCTGTAAATTGGCGCGTGTTTCCCGTGCTTAGAACAGTCCCTGCACAAAATGACATTTTTAAAGTAATAAAAGTCATTTAAAACTGCTTACGGCTTTAATGTAAATAAATACTATAAAATACTCTAATTTAGCGCAGCAACGAACTCTCCTTGCAAACTATTGCATCAAAAATTGTAATTACATGCCCCTGTCAAACAGGGGCTGAAAAATTGGACCTTAACCACTGGTGGTGGCGCCTAGAACCAAAAATATTCTTACAAGCTATCAGCATGATCATTGAGGAGGAAGAGGATAGTCACTCAGCATAACAGGATAGTCACTCAGCATCAGCATAGGCAGTCTTGAAGGGATCTGACATTTCAAAAAAAATTATTCGGTTACATCAGCATCAGGTGCTTAGTAGCTGGTGGTGATCCAAGACTGATTCATTTTATGAAGGTCAGTCGATCGACCGAGTCGGTGGACAGGCGCACCCTGTGATGGTTACAAAACCTCCAGCAGCCCTGAATGCGTGTTCCGAAAGAACGCTGGATGCAGGACAGGCCAGTAGCTCAATTTTATACTGTGCAAGCTCTGGCCAGTGATCCATCCTCAAGACCCAGTAACCCAGAGGATTTTCGGTGGGAAAGGTGTCCAAGTCAGATCTTGCCCCTAGGTATTCCTGCACCATGTAAAATAGACGCTGACGATGGTTGCTGGAACCAATCATACCTTGGGGCTGCAGACTAAAAAATTATCTGAACGCATCGGTCAGACGGCCACCTTCTCCACGGCTCCTTCTTTGACTGACCGAAGCCTCAGCAACACGTTGTCCAGGAACAGCAGTTTGTAACCTCCCAGTCTCTGGGAACACGTTGCACAGACCTTTCTGCAAGGCCTCCCGAAGAGGTTTCATCCTCTGCTCCCTCTGCGACGGCAAGATAAGGTCCGCAACCTTACCCTTGTAACATGGATCAAGGAGGGTTGCCAGCCAGTATTGATCCCTCTCCTTGATACCACGAATACGAGGATCCTTCCGCAGGCTTTGCAGGATCAGGGAGACCATGCAGCGTAGGTTTGCTGAGGCATTCAGTCCGGAGTCCTCTGGGTCACTAAGGACAACATGATCCGCAGCCACCTCCTCCCAGCCACGTACAAGTCCATGGGTTTCTTGGGACTGTAAATGATGCCAAACTGCCAAATTGACAACCGCTTGTGGCATCTCAAAAGTGGCTCTGGGACAAACCCAGAGAAACAAGACGACCTCCACCTACCCAAATACCAAATAAGGGCCGGGGCCCCCTAGCGCAAATTCACAGAAGCTGCTCCTATCTTGAATGAATGCCAAAGTATGCCTTAGGGTCCTGCCCCCGATTGGCCAAAAAAGGGGGCGGCAATGAAGTATGCATTGAGCTACGGAGAGGTGAGCGCTAGGAAAAGGCAACTGAAGACCATCCCTGGGTTTATCAGATGTAGCACTGCCGAGCTGGTTTAAACCAACACCGGGCACCACGCCTTGCCAGGCTCCAAAAACCTGATGACAATGCCGCCACCCAATTGCTGCTTCTTGCGAGCATGCAGATGTAAACAGAAAAGGCCGGGGTGCAAAACCTGTTGATTTGGCCAAAAGTAAGTGAGATCCTGGGCCAGAAGAGCAACTCCCCTGGCCTCAGGACCCCCAAAGGGCCGGGTATAGCGCTGCCTTGAGCACCAAGCTGGTACCCAACGCAAAGGAGACCTTGAGAGCATGACAGATATGACACGAAAATATGACCCATGATGAGCAGTCTGCTGAGCACAGCAGGAGGGCTACTCTTCAGGATCCCTGAGGATGGCTTAAATAGAGTGCGCAGAACAACAAGAAAGGCCTGTCAGGGTCTACCAACAACATGAAATGCTGAGTCCCAGCCAGGTACGCCCCGATAGTGCTGTAGGCCGATATGAGTTAAAAGAGGCAAGAAACAAAAATCAAGTAGGAACTGGATGTTAACCGTCAGGACTGGGAAAATTTTGACTGGAAAACATCCCAAGCAGTGTCATGAGCCTTCCTGGTATTCAAAATAAAGACCTAACGATCAAGGCTGCTGCGTCAGCCAAATAGAAACCCAATCCATCACAAATACTGGAAACCGAAGAGAAGGCGTGACGCCAGCATCTGCGTCCAAGACCTGAGCCTACTGGTACTGGCCTAGGCACTGAGAAGGTTCTGCAATCCACTAAAGCCCCTGAGCCCGTAGAGGCTGCTGGAGCTGCCATAGGCTGATTTACCAATAGTTCCATACTATTGCCAATCCTGGCCGGACGTAGCTAGGAAATAAAAAGGTAGTGTGCATTTGGGACAGGGAAGAAACTGCAGTCCGCTGCGTAACCTGCTCGTGCTTGACGAGCAAGGGAACAGTAACTTAAAAAGCTGGGCTTTCCGCGCCGAAGCCGGGAAAGCAATCCACTGCGTAGGAATACTGCCATCGGGTCAAGAGTTGAAGCTAGCCGAGTGTGAAAAAATGAAGCCTTGGGACGGACTAGGTTCTGAGAGAGGGTGAGCTACTGTGCTCCGACCCAACTAGCTGGAGAAGGAAGGATAGAAGCGAAGTCCCCAATATCCGCTGCTTGAGACATGTCCTGAATAACCCGGAATTTGTAGTCAGAGTCCTCCTAGACCGACAATCGAATCCTACCAAGACCTGCGGTGTGCCTTGGTCTGAATGGTCGGTATACCTGAAAAGAGGGCATACCCTGTATGGATGAAAGTAAGAGTATGACTGAGCAAATTGACTGAAGAGAGTGTGGGAACCAGGAGGGTGGGAACCAGGAGGGTGGGAACCCGGAACTCGAGTCGACACTGAACCCGGCTGTGAAGGAGGGCTATATAGCCCCGGACTCCTGCGGCCAGCCTTCCAACTTATAGTCAGAGTCCTCCTAGACCGACAATGAAATCCTACCAAGACCTGCGGTGTGCCTTGGTCTGAATGGTCGATATACCTGAAAAGAGGGCAAAAGACATATAAGTAGGTGTGAAAGACAGAAAGTTTAATAGAAATGAGATAACAAAGATCAATCCAACAAAGTGGCAAATGCCCTAATGACCTCCGTACGTGGTTCAGGGATGTACCTGCTAAAACAGGAGGACCTCCATTGCCCCATGTACTTGATGATGAAAGGAGGCACCCCCTGTTTGGAAGCGGCAGATGCTGCCCCGATCCTGAAAGAATGGCCGGTAAATAGCTTTGGATTTAAGCCCAATTTGGCGATGAGTATCCTAACATGTGCGATGAATTGTTTGGAAGTTAGAGGATCTAAGGGAAATGGCAACAAAGGGCTGTCTGGTGGGGAAGTAGCCAGAAATGTGAAAAGTGAGTCCAGTACCTTGAACGGACACCATCTGCTATTGGTGCTGTAAAACTTGACCACATAACCTTGACCCACCTGTCTAGTCTTATTATTGTTAAGCTGCAGGGTGAAATGGTCCAGATACCTACTGAGACTGCCTTTGGACAACAAAGGTGCCCGAAGATTGACCCGTGAAACATCCCCTGGTCTGTACACAAAGAAAGGTACTCAAAGAAACTTAAGTACACAGCAGCCTTAAGCACCAGACTGGGACCTATACCAAATGGGGATGATGACAGTAAATCCTAAATATCCCGTACCATCTGACCAGTGATGGGCAGTCTGGAAACCTGCGCTTGACCCTGTGATTTCAGAATACCCCTCAACAAGGCCTTGAGAGGGTGGGCAGCAAAGATGGACGGACTAGAAGGGTCTTGAAGGGTCTTGAAATGCTGTACCCCTGCCAGATACAACTTGATGGTACTGGCGGACAAAGCCAACACACTGTGGCAATAGGCCGCAAATGCCATAACAGATTTGATGTCCCACAGACAGCTAGACGAATGAAGCTTCAAAAATTTTTGAAATTTCATCCAACCCGTGGAGTACGCTTTGAACGTGTTGCTGGATAAAGATGCGTTGGCCAAACCGATCGCTTGTGTCCAAAACCTTGTCAGTCCATGGTGAGCAGGGAAAATGGAGGAACCAGCTTGCCCACCCTCTCTGCTTCTGGGTGCTGCAAGAAAAATTGATCAAATTTAAAACGAGACAATGCATTGGCCGCCCTATTGAAATCCCCACTGATGAATTCCCCCTGCAAATGGAACCTGTGGGTCAAACCTAACCAAGTCAATCTACACAAGAAGGACATGATGACCAGGGACCCAGACCTGCCTTTATTGATAATGTTGGCGGTAGCGAGATTGAAGAAAATGACTGAAGTACCTGCCCAGCTTGGCCCCCAAGTGACCGCTGCCGCCAATCGGGTAGATCTCAAATAACTCTGAAGTCTTTCCAAATTTAGGCAAAAGGAAAACTTCCCGGGGCCAATAGCTAGCCAGCCATTCAACCCCACTTATGGCCGCAAACCCCCCTGATGCAGCTGCATCAGTGAAAACCCTGGGCGATGTGCTGGAAGGCTGGGGAATGAGCAAAGAAATGCCATTCTAGTCCCGCAGGAACTGGTCCCACATGACTATCACGGGTACTCACCGAGGCCGAGATGCTGGGAGTGGCTTCTCTTGCGGCTAAGCGCACCACACCCCTGGTAGTGGTACAGAGGGTGTAGGGCACAGAGAGGCACGGGTCGCCTGCAGGCAGGAAGCTTCTTGAGAGGAGGACTTCAGTCACGCAGAGATGAGAGCAACGGTGGCTCTGACCCAGAGCTGGAGAAGAAGACCCGGCCGGGGTTCTAACCCGCAAACACAATGGGAGCTGGGATAAGTGCAGGAGATCAGGCACTGAGAACCCAGTAGTGGAGAGTCTATGATGCAGACCGATAACTTAATACTGGAGACTGGTAGATGAGGAAGTCCTTGAAACAGGCCGAGGGTCAAACACAGCAGATGGTAAGTAGAGGAATCCTGAAGACAAGCCAGAGGTAGGGGATTGGAGATGTCAGCAGAGAAGTCCGTTTAAACAAGCCGGGGTCATACACGAGAAGGCAGGAGAATCCGGAGACAGGCAGAGGGTCAAACACTGGAAGCAGATCGTGGGAAAGTCCTTTAAACAAGCCGAGGTCAAAATGCTGGAGAGAGACAAGGTAGGTCAGGCAAATCCGGGTCAAACAGGTAAACACAAGAAGCAGGAATCAGGAACGGAACACTGGAAGCTGAAAGACAAACCAGCAATTAAACAGGGCACAAGTCAGTCCTTATATAGGCCAGAAAGGGGGCGTGACGCTGACGAGCGAACGTTCGTACGCCATTACGCCGTTACGCCGTTACGCCGTGTAGTGAACCCGTGTGTGCCGCTACTTTGCTAACGCGCATGCGCCGAAGCGCGGCTCCGCCGCGCAAACGCACAGGAACCTTCCGATGTTGACAGGCTCTTTTCTGACAGTGCCCCCCCCAAAGGGCAACCTCCGGGTGCCCAATCTGGCCAGTACTCCCGGATATTTCTTGTGGAATGTTTGTATTAACCGTGGGGCGTGTATATTGGAGGAGGGTTCCCAAGAATTATCTTCTGGGGGGTACCCCTTCCACTTGACCAGGTACTGGATATGACCCCCCCTCCTTCTACAGTCCATTATAGCCTCAACCTCGAATTCATCTTCGCCTTCAATATTAATTGGAGGAGGTGGCAACTCCTCCCTTCCTGGAAAAGAACTGGGAGTTACTGGTTTCAAAAGGGAAGTATGAAAGACAGGATGAATTCTGTAAGAGCTGGGTAAAGAGAGTTCAAAGGCCACAGGGTTCACTACTCTCTTTATCTTGAAGGGACCAATAAACCTTGGGCCTAATTTGCGTGAAGGACAAGAAAGTTTGAGGTTTGTTGCAGATAGCCATACTTCATCCCCAATCTTAAAAATTGGGTTGCTCCTCCTCCCCCTGTCATAGTATTTCTTGTAGCTGTCCTGAGCCTTCTTCATAGTTTCCTGAATTATTTGAAAATTGGCTTGAATGGAATTTATTCGGTCTTGCACCGCGGGAACTGATACTTCTGAAAAAGAATTAGGCAAAAAAGAGGGGTGAAATCCATAGTTAGCCCAGAAAGGAGTTTGATTGGTTGCTGTATGTATGGAATTATTATAGGCAAATTCTGCACAGGGGAGGAGTGAAACCCAGTTGTCTTGAGAGCATGAGCAGAAACAGCGCAGATATTGTTCCAGCGTTTGGTTCGTCCTCTCTGTTTGGCCATTACTTTGAGGATGATATGCTGAGGATAGGCATACCTTGATTTCCAGGGATTTACAAAGGTCTCTCCAAAATTTTGAGGTGAACTGGACTCCTCTGTCAGACACAATGCTAACGGGTACTCCATGTAGCCTAACCACTTCCTTGATGAATATATCCGCGGTATCTGAGGCAGAGGGTGTGCCCTTCATGGGTAAGAAGTGGGCCATTTTTGAAAGGCGGTCGACCACTACCAGGATGGTGGAGAATCCTTCAGCAGGTGGTAGGTCAACGATAAAGTCCATAGCCACTTCCTTCCAGGGTTGCTCTGGAATGGGTAATGGTCTTAATAGACCCCAGGCTTTTGCTTTGGATCCCTTGCTGCGCTGGCAAATAATACAAGAGTTTACGTAGTTCTTACAGTCCTGACTCCACCCTGGCCACCAGAAGGAACGATGTATTAGTTCCGAGGTCTTTTGTACCCCGAAATGTCCTGCAAATTTGTTATCATGAAATGTTTTTAGTACCAAGGGTCTTACTTGCACTGGAACAAATATTTTGTTTTGGGCCCATAGTAAACCATCCTGTTTCCTCAGTGTGGGTACTTCAGGGTTTAAGCATTGGCTGGAGGCCTGTTCAATGGCAGTTCTTAGATCTGGCTGGATTGAACAAAGAAAATTCTGTGAGGATAGAATAGTACCAGGTTCTGCTGTTTGAGAGGTTTCTGGGAACATTCGAGATAGGGCGTCCGCTTTCCCATTCTTGGAACCAGGCCGATAGGAAATGTGAAAGTTGAACCTGGAGAAGAACAAAGCCCAGCGGGCTTGCCGGGGTCTGAGGCGTTTTGCTGTTCTAAGGTACTCCAGGTTCTTGTGATCTGTGAAGATCATAATGGGGTGAGAAGCGCCCTCCAAAAGATATCTCCACTCCTCCAGAGCAAATTTGATGGCCAGTAGTTCACGCTCCCCCACGTCATAGTTCCTTTCCGGCGAGGACAGTTTCCGGGAGGCAAATGCCACAGGATGAAGAAGGGCCTTCTGGCCTCGTCTTTGGGATAGAATTGCTCCTAAAGCGGATTCTGAGGCGTCTACTTCCAACACATAGGGAAAAGCGGGGTCTGGATGCAGTAGTACCGGGGCAGAAGTAAATAGATTCTTCAGTTTATCAAATGCTTCCTGAGTTTCTGAGGACCACTGGAATCGACTTTGCTGGCGAGTCAGTTGGGTTATGGGAGAAATGATCGATGAAAATCCTTTTATGAACCTGCGATAAAAGTTGGCAAAGCCCACAAATCGTTGGACCCCCTTTTTGTCTGTAGGGGCTGGCCATTCTTGGATAGACTTCACTTTCTGAGGATCCATTGAGACCCCTTCAGTGGAGATAATGAACCCTAGGAATTGGACTACTGTTTTTTCAAATTCGCATTTCTCTCCCTTTAGGTAAAGTCCGTGCTTCCTGAGGATCGTGAGTACCTTCTTCACATGGACCTGGTGTTGCTCAATGGTTGTAGAGAAAATCAGAATATCGTCAAGGTAAACAATCACAAAGTCATCTAAGTATTCACAAAAAATATCATTTACTAGGTGTTGGAATGTAGCTGGGGCATTGCACAGACCGAATGGCATCACTAGATATTCAAAATGTCCGAACCTAGACCTAAAAGCCGTTTTCCACTCATCCCCTGGGCGTATCCGCACCAAGTTGTAGGCGCCCCTTAGGTCAAGTTTAGAGAAAACTCGTGCGGTTCGAAACCGTTGGAACAGTTCTGGGATGAGGGGAAGTGGATAACGGTTCTTGATGGTGATCTTGTTGATCTCCCTGTAGTCCACACAAGGCCTTAAAGTACCATCTTTTTTTTCAACGAAGAAAATCCCTGCTCCAGCCGGAGAAGAGGAAGGATGAAGGAATCCCTTTTCAAGGTTTTCGTTGATGTAGGACCGCAGAGCCTCCAACTCCTTTTCTGATAGAGGGAATATACGACCAAAAGGAATCTCGGAGCCAGGTAAGAGATCAATGAGACAGTCGTATGGTCGGTGAGGAGGCAAACTGTCAGCTCTCCTTTTGTCAAAAATGTCCATGAATTCATGGTAGGCTGCAGGGACGTGCTGAAGGTGATCAGGAACTGGCTGGACAGTTAGACAGGAAGCTGTGCAGACAGGACCAGAGGTGAAGCAGTGCTGGGAGCAGTAAGCCGAAGAGAAGGAGATCTTCTTCTCACTCCAATTGATATGGGGGTCGTGAGCTTGCAGCCATGGAAGTCCCAGGATGATAGGGAACATGGGGGAGCAGATGATGTCAAAGCACAGAAATTCTTGATGTCCTGAATCTGTGATGGTGAGAATGGGTTTAGTTTCTTGGGTAACAGGTCCGGAACAGGGGGATGATCCATCGGCCAGGTGGATTTGGAGCCTTTGTCTCTTATTTTGCAGAGGGATGCGTAAACTTCGAGATAGGGATGTATCCAGGAAGCAGCTGCAGGCGCCAGAATCAATAATGGCTGGTAGCCGGATCTCCTCGCCTGCCACCTGTAGGGAGACAGGAAGGACAAGATGAGTTGTACTTGAACCATTGACTTGAAAGTTCATAGCTGTTTGTAATTTGGACTTACTGGGTCTTATAGGACAGTTGCGCAAAAAGTGGCCTGACCCTCCACAGTATAGGCAGAGATTGGCCTCCCGCCGGCGTTGTTTCTCATCAGGTGTAAGTGGAGCCCGGATCAGTCCCAGTTGCATTGGCTCGCTCTCCAAGGTAGAGGAGGAAGGGACTGCAGGAAGAGGATGACCTGTGGGGACCCTGGGTAGCATCCATGTAGGCCGAGGAGATTGAAGACGTTCAGAACGTCGTTCCCGTAGACGTCGGTCTAGTTTTATGGCTAGCTGGATCAACTCCTCCAGGGTGGAAGGAGAATCAACACGTGCCAATTCGTCTTTGAGAGTCTCTGAGAGTCCCTGGCGGTACTGGTATTTGAGAGCCGCCTCATTCCATCCAGTGTCCCCTGACCATTTCCGAAATTCGACCGTATAGTCCTCCACCGGTCTTTTTCCCTGGACTAAGGTATGTAGGATGGACTCGGCCGTGGCTATGCGTTGGGGATCATCATATAATCTTCCCATATATTCAAAGAAGGTTTCCACAGAGTTTAGTAAGGGACTTTTCTGCTCCAGGAGGTTGTGAGCCCAAGCTTGGGGTTCTTCGGACAACAAGGAAATGATGAACCCTACTTTTACTGTCTCAGAGCTGAAAGTCTTAGGTTGGAGAGCCAGGTATAACAAGCAGGCGTTTTTAAATGCTCTAAACCTCTTCCGATTTCCGGAAAATCGTTCGGGTGTGGGCACCCTAGGTTCTGGGAGAGTCATAACAACTGCAGGAGCTGTGCTGGAGTGATCTTGTGAAGAGCTGGCCCCACTGGGGGATGTGGAAGTTGCATCCCCGGGAGATAAGATTAGGTGCTGGAGACGACCTTCTAGTTGGAAATAGCCATCTTGTAGCCTCTGGACTGCTTGCGTAAGGGTCGTTACCTGCTGGCATAGAGCTTCGAGAGGGGAACCCACTCTGTCGGCCTCAGACATCTGGCTGGTTTGTACTATCACGGGTACTCACCGAGGCCGAGATGCTGGGAGTGGCTTCCCTTGCGGCTAAGCGCACCACACCCCTGGTAGTGGTACAGAGGGTGTAGGGCACAGAGAGGCACGGGTCGCCTGCAGGCAGGAAGCTTCTTGAGAGGAGGACTTCAGTCACGCAGAGATGAGAGCAACGGTGGCTCTGACCCAGAGCTGGAGAAGAAGACCCGGCCGGGGTTCTAACCCGCAAACACAATGGGAGCTGGGATAAGTGCAGGAGATCAGGCACTGAGAACCCAGTAGTGGAGAGTCTATGATGCAGACCGATAACTTAATACTGGAGACTGGTAGATGAGGAAGTCCTTGAAACAGGCCGAGGGTCAAACACAGCAGATGGTAAGTAGAGGAATCCTGAAGACAAGCCAGAGGTAGGGGATTGGAGATGTCAGCAGAGAAGTCCGTTTAAACAAGCCGGGGTCATACACGAGAAGGCAGGAGAATCCGGAGACAGGCAGAGGGTCAAACACTGGAAGCAGATCGTGGGAAAGTCCTTTAAACAAGCCGAGGTCAAAATGCTGGAGAGAGACAAGGTAGGTCAGGCAAATCCGGGTCAAACAGGTAAACACAAGAAGCAGGAATCAGGAACGGAACACTGGAAGCTGAAAGACAAACCAGCAATTAAACAGGGCACAAGTCAGTCCTTATATAGGCCAGAAAGGGGGCGTGACGCTGACGAGCGAACGTTCGTACGCCATTACGCCGTTACGCCGTTACGCCGTGTAGTGAACCCGTGTGTGCCGCTACTTTGCTAACGCGCATGCGCCGAAGCGCGGCTCCGCCGCGCAAACGCACAGGAACCTTCCGATGTTGACAGGCTCTTTTCTGACAATGACCAGGTCAGCGCGTGCGTCCGCTAGCAAGCTGACACCTGCATCACCATCCTGACAAAGGGGCAAAAGGGCCAACAACCTAGAGACAAAAGCCCTACCTTGCGGAATGATCCTCATCGCATGATTTAGCACGCCCAAGAGCGACTGCAACTCCTTCTTTGAGCAGACTGGGGACCGGACGAATGCATGGATGGTCAGCCGAATTCTGTCCAACTTCTCCTTGGGCAGACTAGCAATCATGCGATCGGAATCCAACATGATACCTAAAAAATTGATGATGTTGGCAGGACCTTCCACCTTGCCAGTGAATTGCCAATGGCACACTCAATTCTGTAAACAGATCCGTGAGACACTGCAAATCCCTGGGTGGCCGGCCAGGGTCTTCGACGAGCAAAAAAGTCATCAAGGTAGTAAACCACTCCAAGACAACATTTGCAGTGACCCAAGATCCAATGGAGAGCCTGAGAGAAAATGTCGAACAACCAGGGACTACTCTTTGACCCAAAAGTTAATTTGGTAACAAAGTAGTAATGGCCCCGCCATACAATGCCGTACCATTGCCAAAGCGCAGGGCTAATAGGCAGAAGCTTGAAGGCATCGGCAATGTCAACTTTTGATAACCAAGCCCCCTTACCCAACTGAAGAATGAGCTGAATGGCTGAATCAATGGAAGAATATTTCAACGAAAATTCCTCAGAGGGGATCAGCGAATTGAGACTCGGAACGTGCGAACAATGAGGTGCGGACAAATTATAAATAAGACGATGTTTATTAGAAAATTTTCCACACACAACCCCAATCGGGCTGACCCTCCACATGCCAAAAGGCGATGACTTGAATGGCCCAATTACAAACCCTTTATCCACCTCTTTTGCCAACAGATTATCTACTAGCAAAGCCTGATGGTCTGCAGACAAAAGATTCCTACATTGAAAGCAGTAGGCAACGTGATTAAACCTGTGTGGAACCCAAACGTGAACCCATCTAACAGAAATTGCCTAACACCAGAGGATGGGTGCCCCTCTAGATAAGCCCCTAAAATGGAAACCTCCACTCAGCTTAGTCATGCTGAACTGAATGGTTTAACCAAACAGGAAGACTTGGGATGAGCCCGAAAGCAATTTGAACACACGTGCAGGAGCCTACACTGATTATAATTGCAGCCGGAATGATTGAAATTGTTGTATACCTGAGATTTGCCTAAGAAATGAATGGTCCTACCCAACTTGTCCACTTGCCCGGAAGGTCCTGTGGAGGACAAGCCGGCCCCCTGCTTGCTAACCCCGGACCTGGGGCCTCAAAAACTGGACACCAAGCGAAAGTATGCACAGAGCATTGGCAGGTGCTGCATACTGGGGACTTCTGGCTGGCAAAATGCCTACAGAAAAGTTCCATATCGACAATGCTCCAACACATAACCACCTGGAACTGAGTCCAAGTGACCGCTGTTTTGGCTGAGAAAGACCGGTGATAATCATAAAAACTACACCCTCCGTACTTGTTGTATATGTTGTAATATGTTCACCAATTTATGTGGGACATTATATTGTTTTGTGTATGTACACATGCAGTCGGTAGAAAGACTAGAGGAGATCGGGGTCCTGGGTTGAGATGGCCAATCGAATTGCTCAGCTATTCAATGTCTGGTGAATGTGACATGACGTTCGGTCTGTGATTAGTATCGTCTGTCTGTGTATGACTAAGAAGGCGCAAATCTAGGAACATGGGACTCTGAATGATATACTCTGCTGGATATTTTTGTCATCTGTGGACTTTGGACCTTGTTCTGTGTTGGAAGTCAATAAAGTGCATCTCTCTGGAAGAATTGGGTTGCTGCGGAAGAGTACTTACTAATTAATTATCATACCCACGATACTACTATACTACTACACCTATAATATCACTACACTTGTGCGCCAGATCTACCACTTTGTGAAGATACAAATCTAACTCCACCCTCTTATCTGGACTGCGAGCACGAATTCCGCCACACTAAGCTTGCGTTTGAGCCTGGGATCTTAAGTCTTCAGCACAACTGACACATCACCGCAAGCATAGGACTTGTTTTCCGTGATATCTTGTAAGGCTATCAGCAGGGAAGCCAAATTAACGTCCTTCCCTTCCAATATGTCTTTCTTTAAGTTGGCAGGAATGAAATGAGCTGGCGATACAGACGGGAATGTTGCTAAAGGTGATGGAGCTGCTACCGGCAAGGAAACAGCAACATTACCTGCAGGAGTACTGGGAGGAACTGCAGCTGGGGGTGCAGGTGACACCTGGGTTCTGGCCGCATGTGCTTCCACCACCTCCATTCTGTCCTGCATCTGAGACATGGAAGTGGAAAGTGTATTCAGCAACGCATGGATCTGCGTAAGTGAATTTTGCACCGACCCCTGACTTCACCTGGTAGAAGGGGGTGGCTGAACCAGACTGGGGAACAATAACCTAAAAAGTTCCGCCTTCCTGGCAGTAGCTGGAAAAGAAATGCCCCTACGGCGAAGCTCCGCCGTGAGCCTGGGCACAGTCCAACTCCTTAGTGACGGGGTGCTGCCGTGCTCTGAACCCCCAGTAAGGGATGGAGGAATCAACGTGAACTCATCGCTTTCTGACACGTGTGGCATGGTTGAATCTTTGATGAAACACAACAAGGAACACTTTGACAAAAGATACAAGCCGCCCATCCAAACCTCCCCCACCCCCCTCCCCCCAAATTATCAAAGCTAAGCAAATGTGGGTGCAGTAATGTGCCAAACAGCGCGTGACTGAAACCTGATGCTCAACCACCCTATGTGAGTGTACTGAGTGAGCCCGAGCAACCTGCCAGGCAAGACAGGCAATTAAAAACGAACACTCAGGGCTACAAATACCCACAGAGCGTTGTGGGTACAGAAATGAGAGTAGGAAGTGATAGTGCAATGTATGACGTATGAAAGTGGCCGAAAACCTGTATTGACACTTACAAGTGAATTCTGGCCGTACGGATCTAAAGTCGTGCTAGATCCTGACCTGTGAATTGACTGCAACCCCTCGTGACCCGAAATGACAAACACACACCTGCTGCTTCAGCGTAAAAGCTGGGCCAACACGAATGAATCACCCGCGACGTGATGCACCTAAAAAGGAAAATGACAGACAGGGAAAACCAAACTGAAATACTTACCCAGCAACAGAAATGTATTCAAAACCCCTGACTGCTCCAACCCCCCCTTCCACTTTTTTTTTTTTATCACCTTAACACACCTGACACTTCCTGAGCAACACAATGATCCCTGTGAATAAACACGGTACAGGAACAGAACCTGAAAATGAACATGAGAAATGATATGTCAGCAAGGACACCCTGGACATATTGTGTCAAACTCCCCCCCCCCCCGCATTGTGACCCAACAGAAAGGGTAGCGCTGGACTAGACCCCCTGTGCTTAGCCTGCCCATGCCTGCCAACCCACACACAGGATGCTGGAAGCTGTGATTTGGCATAAATTGCAAGGCATTGTAGTGCACATGATACATACCGAGAACGTATTGTTGTGCAAAGTTTTGTAATGAACCAGGGTGACTATACCCCTAGTTATTTGCTGCATTGATGTTTGTAGATGCAGAGAATGACTGCTGCTGTAACCACCTGACCCCCCCCACCATGCCTCGTCTGAACCCCCCCTCCCCTCAGTGCCCAGACCACCTGGAGAAGGGCGCCCCATCCCCCAGCGTTCAGATGCACACCCCCCCAACACTGCCGCCGTCCAGCACAACCCAGCCTGCTTGTGCCCCTGTCCTCAATGTAGAAGCTGGCCAGACAGCAACACCCCCCTCTGGCCGTCTAGGTATCAACCGCCCATTGAGGATGAAGTGCCTGACCGTCCCTCTCCCTTCCTTGGCCGTCCAACCGAGGGAAGCGCTCCAGCCACATTGCTCAGCCCCCCTCCCCCCCGAGTCATTCAAGAGACCCCCCCCCACCTACCTGCCACCCATCAGCCTGAATCGAAAACCGCGAAAAACACAAGATGCTTTGAACGAGACACAGGCACAGAATTCACCGGATGTAACGTCGGCAACCCGGAACTCAAGCCGACGCTGAACCCGGCTGTGAAGGAGGGCTATATAGCCCCGGACTCCTCCCACCCGGACTCCCTCCCGCCTGCGGCCAGCCTTCCAACTTGCAACCTGAAAACGTATCCAGGTGCTGAAGTGGTAAGATGTACATTTATAAAACAGAACCGAGAAAAGAATGTAACCTGAATGAGAAGAATTGCTGCTGCCCACGCCAATTAAAACTGACCAACTCAACCGAGAGGACAAAACATATGAACGATACCCCGCAAAACAATGAAAATAGTAACCATGAACTGAGTGGAAATGACACACCACTGGGTCAGCAACATGAACTGCGAGAGAAACGTGAGCAGACTGAGAAACCTGTGACAGGAATGTAAGCTGCGTGAAGGAACGAAACACATGCATAGCGTGAGCTGACGAAAACGTGAGCAGCATGAGAACCGAGGCTGCAAGAAAACTGCAAACTACATGAGAAATGCCGGTTGCAGGAGAACGTGAATTGATGAACAACGTGAGAAACATGAGAAAAAAGAGTAACATTGGGAAAACATGAGAAACCTGGGAAAACGAGAGAAACATGAAAAATGTGAGTTAGCATAGAAACAACAAATTGCATGAGAAACGTAAATTGCATGAGAAACGTGAGTTTGAATGAAATATGTAAGCAACGTAAGAACAGATGAGGAGACTTGCCACCGAACAAGCCAATTAAAAATGATCACCTCAATCTGTTAAACCCATAGACGTGATGGGTAACCTGCAGTGGAAGAACATGGACAACCCAGCTGTGTAAAAGCGACCAGAGAACATTACAGACAACCAGCCCATGACATAACACCCCTACTACCTGACAAGTATGAGGATGTGGGTGCAGAAATGACAAGACCAACAGCTCATGAATGTGAACCTAAAGACACCACCCTACTGAATGCAGAAAGCAAGCCCGAGCAACCTGCAGCGCCAAGACAGGATATTAAAAACGAACACTCAGGGCTAAGGTCCCCACAGACTGTGGTGGGTAGTAGTAAAAAGGTGTAATGGTGAAGTGGACGTATGGACTACAGGCAAGAAGAATGTGGGACGACAATCAATTAAAAATGATGGATTTTGGATGCAAGCACTAACTAACGGAAATGCAGCAAAGTAAAGACAATGACATAAAATGTGAGAAACATGGGAAACGCGAAAAAACATGGGAAACATGGGAAACGTGAGAAACATGGGAAACGTGAGAAACGTAAGGCACGTGGGAAAGGTGAGAAACATGGGAAACGAAAGGCACATGGGAAACGAAAGGCACATGGGAAACATGAGAAACATGGGAAATGTAATACACGTGAGAAACGTAAGACACGTGGGAAAGATGGGAAACGTGAGAAAGATGAGAACCGTAAGAAACAAGGGAACCGTAAGAAACAAGGGAACCGTAAGAAACATGGGAAACATCAGAAGCATGGGAAACTTCAGAAGCATGGGAAACGTCAGAAACGTCAGAAACATGGGAAACGTCAGAAACATGGGAAACACTTCAATTTGCATGAGAACCATAAATTGCATGAGAAAAACGTAAATTGCATGAGAAACCGTAAATCGCATGAGAAACCGTAAATCGCATGAGAACCATAAAATTACATGAGAAAACCGTAAAACTGCATGAGAAAAACGTAAAACTGCATGAGAAATTCGTAAATTGCATGAGAGCGTAAATTGCATGAGAACGTAAACTGCATGAGAAATCGTAAATTGCATGAGAAATCGTAAATAACATGAGAAATCTTAAATAACATGAGAAATCGTAATTGACATGAGAACGTAAATTGCATGAGAAATCGTAAATTGTATGAGAAATCGTAAATTGCATGAGAACGTAAATTGCATGAGAACATAAATTGCAGAAGAAAACCGTAAAATTGCATGAGAAAACCGTAAAATTGCATGAGAATGTAAATTGCATGAGAAAACCGTAAAATTGCATGAGAAAACTGCAAAATTGCATCAGAACGTAAATTACATGAGAAACCGTAAAAATCGCATGAGAAATCGTACTTTGCCAAGGACCCCCAAAGAACCTAATGAGATGACTGGTGATGAGCAAGTGTCATGTCATGTCCACAGCCTGAATTAACCCCTGAAGACCCACACTATAGACCACGTGGAGCTCAGGGAGGGGAACACGACTCACTACAAGGAGCTCAGGAGGGGGGAACCCATCACATGGAGCTCAGGAGGGGGGGTGAACCACCATGAGGAGCTAAGGAGGGAGGAGACCCTGCCCATACATACCTATGCTGCAACATAACAGTGGTGACAGCAGACCCAAACACCAAAATCAAGAATGCAGTCATGATCACCCCTAGTCCTGCCAACTCCGACCCCCGCCCCCGACAACAGAGACCCCCCCTCCTTGCAGGCAACAGCAGAGCCAGAGTGCAGCCTGACAGCATCGTGCATGTGAGTGACCAATCAGCACCCGAGTAACCTGCACACGTGCCCAGACACAAGCTGGAACGACCTCAGCCCTGAGACTGCCATAACTGACCCTGGGAAACCGGCGGGGCTCTGATCCTGACCAGACCCAGAATGGGGAGAGTAGCAGCATGCCAGTAGATGCCCCGGAGAGTCCAGATGGGGTGGCCGCCTGCCCGTGGACCCCCCTGGCCAAACCTGTATCCTGCCCCCCTCGCAGCCGTACATCTTCTCAGATGAGACGAAAAACCCGGAAGTGACGTCAGACAGATCGCACCGGAACTGACGCACATGACACGAGATCCTACAACCACAGGGAAGGAGGCAAAGGAGGGCAGGCTTTATGCAGCCTGACTCCTCCTAAAATTACAGGCTGACCTGCGGTCAGCCTTACACTTGTCGTCAGGTAGATTTAGGTGCACACTGTGCAGAGGACACAGTACACTAACTGTAAATACTGTAGCTGCCTGCCTGTGGTATTAATAGGAGCAAAACAGCAATTATCTCCAGGTAGCTTTAGGTGTACACTGTGCAGAGCATGCACTACACTAACTGTAAATACTGTAGCTGCCTGCCTGTGGTATTAATAGGATCAGAAGAACACCACTCATTTTCTTTAGGTAGCTTTAGGTGCACACTGTGCAGGGGACGCACTACACTAAATTGTAAATACTGCAGCTGCCTGCGGTATTGTACTAATAGGATCAGAAGAACACCACTCATTTTCTTCAGGTAGCTTTAGGTGCACACTGTGCAGAGGACGCACTACACTAACTTGTAAATACTACAGCTGCCTGTGGTACTGTACTAATAGGATCAGAAGAACACCACTAATTTTCTTCAGGTAGCTTTAGGTGCACACTGTGCAGAGGACGCACTACAATAACTTGTAAATACTGCAGCTTCCTGTTGTACTGTACTAATAGGATCAGAAGAACACTCATTTTCTTCAGGTAGCTTTAGGTGCACACTGTGCAGAGGACGCACTACACAACTGTAAATACTGCTAATAGGACTAATAGGATCAGAAAAACACCAGCAATTTTCTTCAGGTAGCTGTAAATACTGGAAAAACACCTGCCTGCCTGTCAGTAGTAGGAAGAGAATAACAGGAACGGATCTAGCTAAACTGAATACAGTGTGTGTGTGTATATATATATATATATATATATATATATATATATATATATATATATATACATACATACATACATACATATATATATATATATATATATATACACATACATACATATATATACATATATATATATATATATATATATATATATATATATATATATATATATATATATATATATATATATACACACACATATATATATACATATACACACACATACACACACACACACACACACACACACACACACACATATATATATATATATACACACACACAACACCTAGGATGTATTTATATACACAATACACTGTAATTGCAGCTAACTGACTCGCCTGCCTACTCTAACTTAAATCAAATGACACTGTCTCTCTGTCTAACTATCTCTCTCTCAACGCCGGAACACACTACACAGGGCCGCCATGCAGGCGGCCTTATATAGTGTGGGGCGTGTAGTAAACCCCCTGAGCCATAATTGGCCAAAGCCACCCTGGCTTTGGCCAATTACGGCTCTCTATACAGACGGCGCTGTGATTGGCCAAGCATGCGGGTCATAGTGCATGCTTGACCAATCAGCCAGCAATGCACTGCGATGCTGCAGTGAATTATGGGCCGTTACACGCCACTCAAATTTGGCGCGAATGGCCCATATTGTTTGGAATTCGGCAAACGCCCGAACAGGCAATGTTCGAGTTGAACATGCGTTCGATTGGAACATGAAGCTCATCCCTACTGCAGGGTGGACTCTTCATACTTGATCGACTGGTTATTTTTTTAGATTTACCCAGATCCGTTCTTTATCCTGGAAATAATGAAATCTTGCTATTATGTCTCTTGATATTTCTGCTGCTAACGCAGCTGGTTTTCTTACTCAATGGACCCTTTCAAATTTGATCTTATCTGCCTCTGTTAGGCCTAACATGTGACCAAATATTTTATCAATTTTTGCTTGCAGATCTTCTCCCTGTATATCTGGGATTCCCCTTACTCTGAGATTTTTCCTTCGATTACAATTTTCCTGGTCTTCTAACCGGTACAGTATATCTCTCTGCTCTTTCTGTAGTCCTGCCATTTGTTCTTTCAAATTGTTTATTGCTGCTGCTTGCAGATTCAGCTGCTTTTCTGTTCCCTCTACCCTTCCAAGGATGTGGTTTAGATCTTCATGGAGAGTGGCCATTTCTCCTTTAATGGACAGTTTTAATTTGGTAAACATCTCTGCTATTTCTCCTTTAGTTGGCAGTTGTTGTTCATTTTGTCTAGGTTCTACTGCTAAGATTTCATCTGTGTCAGCACTTAAACTTATTGATGTATCTATTGTATCTACTTCCTTAGGTTGTTTTCTCCGTCCACTTTTTTGTGTTCTCTCAGGGGGCTTACTCTTGGCCCCTGATTGTTTCCCTGGGCTCTCTGTGCCGCCATCTTGTGTCATGAATTTTTTTATGGAGCTTGGGCTTGCACTCACTTTTGGGGGATTTGCACTTGCTCCCCTTGCAGATTTCCCTCTCATCCTGTTTTTTTTTTTTTTTTAAGTTTAATACAGTTCCCCCTAAGGTTTGCAGCAGGAATATCTCCCTAGTTCGCAATGTTCTATTTCACTCCAACATGTTTTGACCAGTATATTAACACAGTTGATCGACAAGGGTATCTCCCTATTTCACAGTAAGTAGTTTACTCCAGCAGGCTTTAACATATATACTTGCAAGGCGAACAACAGGGATATCTCCTTGTTTCACAGTGTTATATTCAATACAGCAGGCTTTGATAAGTGTACCCATAATTTAAGCCACAGGTATATCTCCTTATTTCAGAATAATCTATTCGGTCCAGCCGGCTTTTTACGGGTATACTCACAGAGTAAGTAGTAGGGATATCTCCCCGTTTCACAATATTTCGTTCAGTCAGACAACCTTTAATAGGTATACCTGCACAGTAATTAGCAGGGATATCCCCTTATTTCGCAATATTTTATTCAGTCCATCAAGCTTTGACAGGTATACCCGCGAGGTAAACTGCAGGGATATCCCCTTATTTCACAGTGTTCTATTCAGTCCGCAAAATAAACAGCAGGAAAATCCCCTTGTTTCACAGTGTTCTATTCAGTCCAGCAAGCTTTAACAGGTATATCCCCAAGGTAAGCATCAGGGATATCCCCTTATTTGGTCCAGCAGGCTTTAACAGGTAAGCAGCATGTATATCTCTCAATTTCCCAGTATTCTGTTCAGTCCGTCAGACTTTAACTAGTGTACCCGCAAAGTAAGCAACAGGGATATCTCCCTATTTTCATACTGTACTAATCAGTCCGACATGCTTTAACAAGTATACCCGCACATTAAGCAGTGGGTATATCTCCCTGTTTTCCACAGTGTTATCTCCCTGTTACACAGTATTCTGTTCTGTCCGGCAGACTTTAACAAACTTTAACGGGTACACGTGCACATTATGTGGCAGGAGTATCTCCCCATTTCACAGTAGTCAATTCAGTCCGACATTTCAAGTACAGCAAACCACTCACCCCCCGATCGATTCCGTTCCTCCAGGGTCCAGCCGGATCCTCTCGGTGCCACTTTGCAGCTAATTCTTTTGCAGTAGTTCAAGCCCCAAGGCTCATGGAAAAGCGGAGGGGGGCGAGGGAGTGCTGCGCTAAGCGTCTTCTGTCTTTTTTGTTCGGGGAGCTGGTTTGTCTCAGCAGCCAGCGCTGCTTGAAATCCCTCCTACTTCCTACTGCTTCAGCCGCTAAGGGATAAAAAAAGGAGCATGTAACCACCCAGGTTTGGAGCCTGTCTGTGTGTCTTCACAGGGGCCGCTGTGGGCTCTCAGGGTCTGAGTGACCGGCACTCAGATAGTCCTTTTCCTACGCTCGTGCCAGACCTTCAGGGGATACGGGTAGGAGACGGGGGGACGCAGAGGAGGTCCGTTCCTCACCCACTCATGTTGGGGGAGAGGCTCGTGGGCTTCGCTGGGTCATCAGCAGCAGCAGGTGCGCCTGTCGGGATCAAAAATTGAGCCCCTCCCTCACACATGGTGTATTGCCATACTCAGGAGGAGTAGCAGAATGTGTTTTGGAGTGCAATTGCAAGTATGTCTACGCCGTGTGTGAGAAATAACTTATAATATTTAATTTTCTTAATTTTCCAAAGATTTGTGGGACAAAATAACAACTTCAAAAAACTCCCCATGCCTCTTACTAAATATCTTGGACTGTCTACTTTCCAAAAAGAGATTATTTGGGGGGTATTTGTAAAGTCCTGGCATTTTAGGGCCTTGAGAAGTGAGAGTTCGTACATTAGGATTGTTCAATTTTCAATGATAATAGCTTGTAGACTCAACTTTCACACAGACTAAATAATATAGACTGATTTGGGTTATTTTTACCAAAGAAATGTAGCATAAAAACTGTTGGCCTACTTATTTGCAAAATTGTATAATTACAAAGTGTTTTTTCAAAATTTTGGTTGTATTTTTTTGCCTATATTGTAAAAAATATAAATACCAAAAGTAGGCGCCATCTGTCTCAAAAAAAAAATGATAAAAATGTTTTGGGTACAGTGTTACATGACTAAGTAATGGTCATTCAAAGTGTAAGAGCACTGAAAGCTGAAAATTGGCCTGGGCAGCAAGAGGGTAAAAGTGTCTGGTATTGACTCTGGACTGTCACCCTTATTCAACCACCTTTTCACATTGTGGCCCTCACTACATTCAGAACATCTTATGGCCAGAAAGAGTTACTGGGAAAAACAGCTCTATAATAAAGGTAAGTGTTGCAGCCAGAAATATACAAAAATATTGCCCGTAGGGTAATTTTTAAAAATTCTAAGTTTAGCTTAAAGTGATTGTAAAGTCTCAAGGTTTTTTACCTTAATGCATTCGGCGGATCTGCCTTTGTATACAATGCGGATCCCCATCCTGACAGGGGAGGCGAGACAGATCAGCTCTTCCTGACAGTTAGAAACAACTCCCTAGGGAATACTTATCCCTCGATGGCCCCCTAGTGTTAACCCCCTCCCTTCCAGTGCCATTTATACAGTGATTATTGCATTTTTATAGCACTGAACAATAGTCTCCTGCACTCCAGTGTCCACGAATGGTGTGATCCATTCTTTGATATAAGGCAAAGTCTAAAATCTTGCAGCCCTCCTCAGAACAATGGGTATTCGTACAACTAAAGAGAAAACAGAAAAAAAAAAGGAGGGCGCACCGACCTAGTGCATTACCGATATAAAAGTTTTATTAAAAGTATATAAAAGCAATGGTACTACTCACAAACGAGCATAAAAAAACGGCTTTTCTTAACAGTCAAAACTGCATCCCTTGGAACCTGCAGACAGGACCTGATGACAAGAGGTAGAAGATGGCACCCCAAACGGTTGAACGGCTGACGCATTTCAGGGGCGTACCCTTTAATTCAGAGCCTAGGCGGTCTGTGGCTCCTCTATCCTGTGTGCCCCAATATATGCATCCATATGCCCACGCCCCAGGTGACCACTACCCTACTAAGCCACGCCCATCAGTATAAGCTGGCTCCAACCAAAGGGGCGGAACTTTTTTCCTTTTCTGCAACAGGCTATCAGTGGTGGCTCCAGGCCAAAATTTTTGGGGGTGCTGTGCAGGTGCTGTAACAAAAATAGATGGTGCTGACCTGGCGCGTGAAGCGCGCCGCAAAATGTGTGTGTGTGTGTTTTGTGTGGCTAAATTGAGTGTGGCCAAATGTCAGTGATTCTTCCCAATCTATAGCTTGTAGTGTGCCACCTTTCCCTCTTTGTATAGGCTAAAAAGAGCCTGGAGGTACACTCAAGAGATTGTGAAGTAAAAAAAGCTCAATTGAGGTCGACAATTATACTCCCCAGCATATGTCAGGGCCAGCAATAACCTCAAGTCAGTGGGTAGTAGTTGGGTATTAAAATTCAACAGCCACAAAGAAGCCAGAGAACCATCTAAAAACTCAGTTACGCATTGATAACAGGCCATGCAGTCGGGCACGTTGTCCCATACCCAAAAAAAACTACAAAATGTCCTAAAGGTAATCACCTCAATATACGCCACAATAATTCAAAGAAAGTAGTAAAAGCATTAAAAGTATCAATAAATATATACATTGAATATGTGCTAAAAACAATAAAAGTGTAATCTGTGCATGCATATAAAGTACAATGTGCAACACAAGTGACCCCTATTAGAATTTCACATCAACAAATTTCTTTAGAATTGTCTACAAGCATATTGAATCCTCTGCACGCTATTAGCAGCTACTTCCGTGCACCATCACCCACTGGGTGAAAACTCACCAGAGGTTAAGGTAAGGTAGTGCAGCATCATGTTATTTGGCACAGTGCATTTTTGAATAGTGCATGCACTATTTTTTATGCAGTCTGGTGCGATTTGCAGCCATTCAAATAATAGGCTGCAAAATCGCACCACACTGAATTGCACAGAAACTTGGAGCAAGCTCCTTTGAAAACTGATTCACGCGCATTTTGCTTTTCAGAGGTGTTTGGCAGGTGGTGAGGAGGCGATATATTACTTCTTTACCGCCTGGTTTACACCTACAATGGTTGTACTTTCAAACTGAAATTGGATGCATAGCAGTTAGAGCTTTAAATCAGCCTTTTCACAACCTGTCAAACAATCTTAGATCACTTTTTAGAGGAACAGTGGTGCCGGTTCCACTTGTAAAACAGCCCTTAGCTGCATTTAGCTGTGGTACCCTTAGGGCTTCTTTATACATGAGATTGGGGTTGGTAAAACCCGGTGGTCGAGTCACACTTTTACCTTCCCCAATCCCTACTGCCTTTAGCTGCAGAGGCAGCAGCCAAAGGTGTACACATGCCATATTGTGCCCATATAGCTGGTATTGTGCATCTATATGGGCTCAATAGCATCTTTATGCTATTGTGCCTACAGTATATAGCTGCTATTGTGCCCACATAGCTTTTACTGTGCCCTATTATGCCCACTGACCTTAACTTCTTGCAGCACTTCCAGCTGTTGTGGATTCCGCTACCAAGAATGAGAGGCAGAGTGCTATTGGTATCACTCCACCTGAACTATGGACAAGGAATTGGCTCATGAGGCAGGCTTGATGTCCCCACAGCCATCTGCAACCTCCAGCCCTGCTTCTCTTGTTCTGTGGCCGGCCTTTATCCACAATCAGTGACAAAGTCGGCAAGCCCAGGACCTACCAGTCACCTGGATGCGATAGACTGGTAGATCATGGTCCACGGGTTGCCAACCTGGGCTCCAGTGGGGTGCGTCCATTAGGGGCGCTCGGGCACCGCCCCCCTCCCCCTCTGTGTACTATGGAAAGATTCATGCATTGCATTAATCTATCCATGGCCGCTGTAGCCACCTCCTATTCAGGAGTGTGCTGTGAGTGTAACAGGGGGACAGTGGGATGGACAGTGGGACCGTGGGATGGACAGGGGGACCGTGGGATGGACAGGGGGACTGTGGGATGGACAGGGGGACCGTGGGATGGACAGGGGGACCGTGGGATGGACAGGGGGACAGAGGAATGGACAGGGGGACAGAGGAATGGACAGGGGGACAGAGGAATGGACAGGGGGACAGAGGGATGGAAAAGGGGACAGAGGGATGGAAAAGGGGATGGACAGGGGCACAGAGGAATGGACAGGGGGACAGAGGGCTTTTTTTTTTTTTTTCCTGGTTTCATCAGTCTATCAATTAAGGGGTGTGGTTAATTGCTCACAGGTGCCTATTTAACTGGTTGTAGGACTCAGTCTGAGCGTGCTCAGTCTGAAGCTGTGGAGCTTGGTGTAAGTGGAGCTGAAATAAGTGGGAGTTAAAACCAGAGTTAGAGTATACAAGTCTTGCTGTTTGTTTGCCGTTTGCTGTCTGTTTGCTGTTTGCTGTCTGTTTTTGGGGCTTTTCCTTTTAGTTTTTAATTTGCCTTTTGCTGTCACTTTTTAAATAGCTTTTTTATTTTTTTTTCCTGGTTTCATCAGTCTATCAATTAAGGGGTGTGGTTAATTGCTCACAGGTGCCTATTTAACTGGTTGTAGGACTCAGTCTGAGCGTGCTCAGTCTGAAGCTGTGGAGCTTGGTGTAAGTGGAGCTGAAATAAGTGGGAGTTAAAAACCAGAGTTTAAAACAGGAGGTTATAACAGGGGTCATAGTACCTGTGTAGTGTGAGTATCTGAGTGTTGTCTGAGTAGTGTGTGTGGATCGTTAGTACTTGTGTATTGTGTACTTGTGTATTGCGAGTGCACGTAGGTCTGTGAGTACCTGTGTATTGTCTTGTTGTGTACCTGTGTATTGTCGTGTACCTGTGTATTGTCTTGACTATTAGTGCCAGGAAGCTAGCTGTTAGGTAATTTGGACAGGGTAAAATCCCCAAATCCTCACCCGGCGGGTGTGGAGAGGCGACTCTTTGTACATCTTGCCGCATGTATGCGTTCCTTGATCATCCGATCGAGGGCGAATACTGTTGTGCAAAATGTAAGCACATTGTTTCCCTGGAAGCCCAGGTTCTGAATATGGGGAAGCAACTGTCAGCACTGAGAAGTCCCTCCATACTAAAGGTGAGCCAGGAACGTACACGGCAGGTGCCGGCAGGGGCCAGCACAGAAGCGGGTGGAGACAAAGAGGTGCAGGCACTAGCAAAGAGTAGATGGGTGACAGTCAGGAGGGGTAGAGGGGGAAGTGCCAGAGAGGCCGATCCAGGACTGGAGCATCCCAATAAGTACGCTCCATTGAGTGACATTGGTGAAACCAGTCAGGGACCAGCACTGCTGGAGATGAGGGACTCTCCTAGCTGCCAGGGGAAGAACTCCTCCAGTGAGAGTGGGGGGGCAGCAAAGGGAAAGGAAAGACAGATTCTGGTGGTAGGGGACTCAATTCTTAGGACAGAGAGGGCAATCTGTAACCAAGACCTGAAGCACCAAACAGTATGTTGTCTACCGGGCGCTCGGGTTCGGCACATCACGGATCTTGTGGACAGATTACTGGGAGGGGCTGGGGAAGACCCGGCTGTCATGGTGCACGTTGGCACCAATGACAAAGTCAGAGGCAGATGGAGTGTCCTAAAGAACGATTTTAGGGACTTAGGAGCTAAATTGAGGAAAAGGACCTCCAAGGTAGTGTTCTCAGGAATACTACCGGTACATCAAGCCACACCAGAAAGGCAGAGGGAGATTAGGGAAGTAAACAAGTGGCTGAAGAGCTGGTGTAGTAAGGAGGGGTTTGGGTTCCTGGAGGACTGGGCCGACTTCTCAGTCGGTAACCGGTACTATAGAAGGGACGGACTGCACCTAAATGAGGAGGGTGCAGATCTGCTGGGAATGAAGATGGCCAAAAAGTTAGAGGGGTTTTTAAACTAGGCGATGGGGGGGAGGGTCCAGAGACAGTGATAGCCAGCGCGGAAGATATTCCAGAGGGTAGTATTGGGGGCATTAGTGGTAGGTTAACCAAAGCACAAAAACAGAAGGTGAGTATAGTAGCAAGTCCTAGTTGCAATCTTGAAACATCCAATACGAGGACAATATGCGACCGGTCTAAACTATGTGGCATGTTCACCAATGCCAGGAGCATGGCGGACAAGATGGGTGAAGTAGAGATACTGTTGTACAAGGAGGATTTGGATTTTGTGGGAATTTCAGAGACCTGGTTCAACAGCTCTCATGATTGGCTGGCAAACATTCAAGGGTACACCCTATACCGCAAGGATAGAGAGGGTAAAAAAGGGGGAGGGGTATGCCTATATATCAAGAATAATGTACAAGTGAATGTGAGAGATGACATCACTGAGGGGGCTAGGGAGGAGGTGGAATCTTTATGGGTAGAGCTCCAAAGGGATGAAGCTAAGGGGAAAATAATACTGGGAGTATGCTATAGGCCCCCTAACCTGAGGGAGGAAGTGGAGACGGATCTCCTATCACAAATTGGATTAGCAGCAAGGATGGGAAGTGTTATCATAATGGGGGATTTTAATTATCCAGACATAGACTGGGCGGAGGGAACCGCGCATTCATTTAAGGCTCGCCAGTTCCTTAGTGTCTTGCAGGACAATTTTATGGGTCAGATGGTAGACGCACCAACTAGAAATAAAACATTACTAGATCTACTGATTACCAACAATACAGACCTGATAACAGATGTGGAAATACGGGGCAATTTAGGTAACAGCGATCACAGGTCAATAGTTTCAGTATAAATCACACAAATAGGAAACATGAAGGGAACACAAAGACACTGAATTTCAAAAGAGCCAACTTCCCTAAACTACAAACCTTGCTAAAAGGCATAAATTGGGATAAAATATTAGGAACAAAGAATACGGAGGAGAGATGGGTTTGCTTTAAGAGCATATTAAATAAGGGCATTAGCCAATGTATCCCATTGGGTAATAAATTTAAAAGAGCGAACAAACATCCTGGATGGCTTAACGCCAATGTAAAAATGCATATAAAAGCAAAGGAGAAGGCCTTCAAAAAATACAAGGTTGAGGGATCATCCTCAGCATTCAGAATTTATAAAGAATGCAATAAGAAATGTAAGGGTGCAATTAGGGTGGCTAAGATAGAACATGAAAGACACATAGCGGAGGAGAGCAAAAAAAATCCCAAGAAATTCTTTAAGTATGTAAACAGTAAAAAAGGGAGGACATCTCGTTACAAAGGATGGGGAGATGGCAAAGGTATTGAATTTATTCTTCTCCTCAGTCTTCACGAGTGAATCGGGGGGGCTTCAGTAACCAAAACTGCAGTGTTTATCCTCATGACACAACACAGGAAGCACCTACATGGTTAACAGAGGACAGAATTAAAATTAGACTTGAAAAACTTAACATTAATAAATCACCGGGACCAGATGGCTTGCATCCGAGGGTACTTAGGGAACTCAGTCAGGTGATTGCCAGACCATTGTTCCTAATTTTTACAGACAGTCTATTGACTGGAATGGTACCAGCTGATTGGAGAAAAGCCAATGTAGCACCAATATTTAAAAAGGGCCCAAAAAACATCCCTGGGAATTACAGACCAGTTAGCCTAACATCAATAGTATGTAAACTCTTGGAAGGGATGATAAGGGACTATATACAAGATTTTAGTAATAAGAATGATATCATTAGCAGTAATCAGCATGGATTCATGAAGAATCGTTCTTGCCAAACCAATCTATTAACCTTCTATGAGGAGGTGAGTTGCCATCTAGATAAAGGAAGGCCCGTAGACGTGGTGTATCTGGATTTTGCAAAAGCATTTGACACAGTTCCCCATAAACGTTTACTGTACAAAATAAGGTGCGTTGGCATGGATCATAGGGTGAGTACATGGATTGAAAACTGGCTACAAGGGCGTGTTCAGAGGGTGGTGATAAATGGGGAGTACTCAGAATGGTCAGGGGTGGGTAGTGGGGTTCCCCAGGGTTCTGTGCTGGGACCAATCCTATTTAATTTGTTCATAAACGACCTGGAGGATGGGATAAACAGTTCAATCTCTGTATTTGCAGACGATACTAAGCTAAGCAGGGCAATAACTTCTCTGCAGGATGTGGAAATCTTGCAAAAAGACCTGAACAAATTATTGGGGTGGGCGACTACATGGCAAATGAGGTTCAATGTTGAAAAATGTAAAATAATGCATTTGGGTGGCAAAAATATGAATGCAATCTATAGACTGGGGGGAGAACCTGTGGGGGAATCTAGGATGGAAAAGGACCTGGGGGTCCTAGTAGATGATAGGCTCAGCAATGGCATGCAATGCCAAGCTGCTGCTAATAAAGCAAACAGAATATTGGCATGCATTAAAAGGGGGATCAAATGCAGAGATAAAACAATAATTCTCCCGCTCTACAAGACTCTGGTCCGGCCGCACCTGGAGTATGCTGTCCATTTCTGGGCACCAGTCCTCAGGAGGGACGTACTGGAAATGGAGCGAGTACAAAGAAGGGCAACAAAGCTAATAAAGGGTCTGGAGGATCTTAGTTATGAGGAAAGGTTGCGAGCACTGAACTTATTCTCTCTGGAGAAGAGACGCTTGAGAGGGGATATGATTTCAATTCACAAATACTGTACTGGTGACCCCACAATAGGGATAAAACTTTTCCGCAGAAGAGAGTTTAATAAGACTCGTGGCCACTCATTACAATTAGAAGAAAAGAGGTTTAACCTTAAACTACGTAGAGGGTTCTTTACTGTAAGAGCGGCAAGGATGTGGAATTCCCTTCCACAGGCGGTGGTCTCAGCGGGGAGCATTGATAGCTTCAAGAAACTATTAGATAATCACCTAAATGACCACAATATACAGGGATATGTAATGTAATACTGACACATAATCACACGCATAGGTTGGACTTGATGGACTTGTGTCTTTTTTCAACCTCACCTACTATGTAGGGATGGAAAAGGGGACAGAGGAATGGAAAAGGGGACAGAGGGATGGAAAAGGGGACAGAGGGATGGAAAAGGGGATGGACAGGGGGACAGAGGGATGGACAGAGGGATGGACAGGGGGATGGACAGGGGGATGGACAGGGGGATGGACAGGGGGATGGACAGGGGGACCGTGGGATGGACAGGGGGATCGTGGGATGGACAGGGGGACAGAGGGATGGACAGGGGGACAGAGGGATGGACAAGGGGACCGAGGGATGAACAAGGGGACGGACAGGGGGATGGTTAGGGGGATGGACAGGGGGACCGTGGGATGGACAGGGGGACCATGGGATGGACAGGGGGACTGTGGGATGGACAAGGGGACAGAGGGATGGACAAGGGGACAGAGGGATGGACAGGGGGATGGACAGGGGGACAGTGGGATGGACAGTGGGATGGACAGGGGGACAGTGGGATGGACAGAGGGATGGACAGGGGGACAGTGGGATGGACAGAGGGATGGACAGAGGGACCGTGGGATGGACAGGGGGATGGACAGGGGGACAGAGGGATGGACAGTGGGATGGACAAGGGGACAGAGGGATGGACATGGGGACAGTGGGATGGACAGGGGGACCGTGGGATGGACAGGGGGACAGAGGGATGGACAGGGGGACAGAGGGATGGACAGGGGGACCGTGGGATGGACAAGGGGACAGAGGGGTGGACAGAGGGATGGACAGAGGGACAGTGGGATGGACAAGGGGATGGACAGGGGGACCATGGGTTGGACAGGGGGACCGTTGGATGGACAGGGGGACCGGGGGACAGTGGGACAGACAGGGGGACAGTGGGAAAGACAGGGGGATGGACAGGGGGACGGAGGGACGGACAGTGGGATGGAGGGACGGACAGGGGGATGGAGGGACGGACAAGGGGACAGTGGGACAGACAAGGGGACAGTGGGACAGACAAGGGGACAGTGGGACAGACAAGGGGACAGTGGGACTGACAGGGGGACAGACAGGGGGACGGAGGGACAGACAGGGGGACGGAGGGACAGACAGGGGGACGGAGGGACGGACAGGGGGACGGAGGGACAGAGAGGGGGACAGTGGGACGGACAGGGGACAGTGGGACGGACAGGGGGACGGACAGGGGGATGGAGGGTCAGACAGGGGGACGGAGGGACGGACAGGGGGACGGAGGGACGGACTGAGGGACGGACTGGGGGACAGTGGGACGGACAGGGGGACAGTGGGACGGACAGGGAGACAGTGGGACGGACAGGGGGACAGAGGGACAGAGGGACGGACAGGGGGACAGAGGGACGGACATGGGGACAGAGGGACGGACAGGGGGACAGTGGGATGGACAGGGGGACAGTGGGATGGACAGGGGGATGGACAGGGGGACCGTGGGATGGACAGGGGGATGGAGGGACGGACAGGGGGACAGTGGGACAGAGAGGGGGACAGTGGGACGGACAGGGGGATAGTGGGATGGACAGGGGGACGGACAGGGGGACGGAGGGTCGGACAGGGGGACGGAGGGACGGACAGGGGGACGGAGGGACGGACTGAGGGACGGACTGGGGGACAGTGGGACGGACAAGGGGACAGTGGGACGGACACATAATCACACACATAGGTTGGACTTGTGTCTTTTTTCAACCTCACCTACTATGTAGGGATGGAAAAGGGGACAGAGGAATGGAAAAGGGGACAGAGGGATGGAAAAGGGGACAGAGGGATGAAAAAGGGGATGGACAGGGGGACAGAGGGATGGACAGAGGGATGGACAGGGGGACCGTGGGATGGACAGGGGGACCGTGGGATGGACAGGGGGACAGAGGGATGGACAGGGGGACAGAGGGATGGACAGGGGGACGGAGAGGGGGATGGACAGAGGGATGGACAGGGGGACCGTGGGATGGACAGGGGGACCGTGGGATGGACAAGGGGACAGAGGGATGGACAAGGGGACAGAGGGATGGACAGGGGGATGGACAGGGGGACAGTGGGATGGACAGAGGGATGGACAGGGGGACAGTGGGATGGACAGAGGGATGGACAGGGGGACAGTGGGATGGACAGAGGGATGGACAGAGGGACCGTGGGATGGACAGGGGGATGGACAGGGGGATGGACAAGGGGATGGACAAGGGGACAGAGGGATGGACAGTGGGATGGACAAGGGGACAGAGGGATGGACATGGGGACAGTGGGATGGACAGGGGGACAGAGGGATGGACAGGGGGACCGTGGGATGGACAGGGGGACCGTGGGATGGACAAGGGGACAGAGGGATGGACAAGGGGACAGAGGGATGGACAAGGGGACAGAGGGATGGACAAGGGGACAGAGGGGTGGACAGAGGGATGGACATGGGGACAGTGGGATGGACAGGGGGACAGAGGGATGGACAGGGGGACAGAGGGATGGACAGGGGGACCGAGGGACGGACAGGGTGACCGAGGGACGGACAGGGGGACAGAGGGACGGACAGGGGGACAGAGGGACGGACAGAGGGACAGAGGGACGGACAGAGGGACGGACATGGGGACAGAGGGATGGACAGGGGGACAGTGGGATGGACAAGGGGACAGAGGGATGGACAAGGGGACAGAGGGATGGACAGGGGGACAGTGGGATGGACAGGGGGACGGACAGGGGGACCGTGGGATGGACAGGGGGATAGAGGGATGGACAGGGGGATAGAGGGACGGACAGGGGGACAGACAGGGGGACAGACAGGGGGACGGAGGGTCGGACAGGGGGATGGAGGGACGGACAGGGGGACGGAGGGACGGACAGGGGGACGGAGGGACGGACTGAGGGACGGACTGGGGGACAGTGGGACGGACAGGGGGACAGTGGGACGGACAAGGGGACAGTGGGACGGACAAGGGGACAGTGGGACGGACAGGGGGACAGTGGGACGGACAGGGGGACAGTGGGACGGACAGGGGGACAGTGGGATGGACAAGGGGACAGTGGGACGGACAGGGGGACAGTGGGACGGACAGGGGGACAGTGGGATGGACAGGGGGACAGTGGGACGGACAGGGGGACAGTGGGACGGACAGGGGGACAGAGGGACGGACAGGGGGACAGAGGGACGGACAGGGGGACAGAGGGAAGGACAGAGGGACGGACATGGGGACAGAGGGATGGACAGGGGGACAGTGGGATGGACAGGGGGATGGACAGGGGGACAGAGGGATGGACAGAGGGATGGACAGGGGGACCGTGGGATGGACAGGGGGACCGTGGGATGGACAGGGGGACAGAGGGATGGACAGGGGGACAGAGGGATGGACAGGGGGACGGAGAGGGGGATGGACAGAGGGATGGACAGGGGGACCGTGGGATGGACAGGGGGACCGTGGGATGGACAAGGGGACAGAGGGATGGACAAGGGGACAGAGGGATGGACAGGGGGATGGACAGGGGGACAGTGGGATGGACAGAGGGATGGACAGGGGGACAGTGGGATGGACAGAGGGATGGACAGGGGGACAGTGGGATGGACAGAGGGATGGACAGAGGGACCGTGGGATGGACAGGGGGATGGACAGGGGGATGGACAAGGGGATGGACAAGGGGACAGAGGGATGGACAGTGGGATGGACAAGGGGACAGAGGGATGGACATGGGGACAGTGGGATGGACAGGGGGACAGAGGGATGGACAGGGGGACCGTGGGATGGACAGGGGGACCGTGGGATGGACAAGGGGACAGAGGGATGGACAAGGGGACAGAGGGATGGACAAGGGGACAGAGGGATGGACAAGGGGACAGAGGGGTGGACAGAGGGATGGACATGGGGACAGTGGGATGGACAGGGGGACAGAGGGATGGACAGGGGGACAGAGGGATGGACAGGGGGACCGAGGGACGGACAGGGTGACCGAGGGACGGACAGGGGGACAGAGGGACGGACAGGGGGACAGAGGGACGGACAGAGGGACAGAGGGACGGACAGAGGGACGGACATGGGGACAGAGGGATGGACAGGGGGACAGTGGGATGGACAAGGGGACAGAGGGATGGACAAGGGGACAGAGGGATGGACAGGGGGACAGTGGGATGGACAGGGGGACGGACAGGGGGACCGTGGGATGGACAGGGGGATAGAGGGATGGACAGGGGGATAGAGGGACGGACAGGGGGACAGACAGGGGGACAGACAGGGGGACGGAGGGTCGGACAGGGGGATGGAGGGACGGACAGGGGGACGGAGGGACGGACAGGGGGACGGAGGGACGGACTGAGGGACGGACTGGGGGACAGTGGGACGGACAGGGGGACAGTGGGACGGACAAGGGGACAGTGGGACGGACAAGGGGACAGTGGGACGGACAGGGGGACAGTGGGACGGACAGGGGGACAGTGGGACGGACAGGGGGACAGTGGGATGGACAAGGGGACAGTGGGACGGACAGGGGGACAGTGGGACGGACAGGGGGACAGTGGGATGGACAGGGGGACAGTGGGACGGACAGGGGGACAGTGGGACGGACAGGGGGACAGAGGGACGGACAGGGGGACAGAGGGACGGACAGGGGGACAGAGGGAAGGACAGAGGGACGGACATGGGGACAGAGGGATGGACAGGGGGACAGTGGGATGGACAGGGGGACAGTGGGATGGACAGGGGGACGGACAGGGGGACAGGGGGATGGACAGGGGGACAGGGGGACCGTGGGATGGACAGGGGGACCGTGGGATGGACAGGGGGACCGTGGGATGGACAGGGGGACAGAGGGATGGACAGGGGGACAGAGGGATGGACAGGGGGACAGAGGGATGAACAGGGGGACAGAGGGATAGACAGGGGGACAGAGGGATGGACAGGGGGATGGACAGGGGGACAGTGGGATGGGTATTGTAAATCAGGCACTCCTGATCTGGGGGAGGGGTAGTCTAATGACGGCAGTGCCAGTGCCCAAGGAAAATCAGAGTGCCAAGATCACAGGACAGGATTTCTCTTGCAGCAGATCAGACTGCCTGCTGCTGACATAAATCAAATAACAGGACTACACAGTGGAGTCTCCCTCCCCCTCCCCAGGCTCAGCAATCAGCAGCAGCTCCCTTAAAAAAAGAACAGCCATCAACTATCCTAATTCCTCCTCAGACCACAGCCTGCCTGCATAACAGGAAACCCCCCTTCTTCCTCCTTCTCCTGTCAGATGAGGAGCACTGCAGACTCACTCAGTTCTCTGCCTACAGCAGCTCTGCTCCCTCCCCAGCGGTCTAGAAAACAGCCAGCAGCTCAGCAGTCATCATACCTTCATTGCTTCTGGGCTCTCTCTCTGCTCCACCCCTCTTCTTTCATCTTTCTCGCGCCAGATGCAGAGGCACCATGTGACACAGAGGCTTTTAAAAGGTAGCACCTCTGCACAGCATTCTGAATCAATCCGCCCCCCTCTCAGCCGGGACTAACAAAACATCAGCGGCTTATGCGGCTGTATCCCCCCCTCTTCAAAAAGAGTCCCCAGCCAAGTAGCAGACAAGATTCACAGCAGGTACAATATTATTTAAAAAAAATAGTGTGAATTTTTTGCCAATACCTCAGTAGAATTTTTGGGGGTGCTAGGAGGGTGCTTGAAAATTTTTTGGGGGGGCTTCAGCACACCCAAGCACCCACCTGGCGCCGCCCCTGCACGCTATACTGATGTCACCAAGTGCGGGGTGGCCAACAGGCAAATCAATTTACCATACAGATATTGAATCATTCTAAAAAGTGTATTAGACATGATGAAGACACGTTAATTGCCCAATATTCATTGCACTAGCCACAATCTGACTGATACAGGTGATCAATAGCGTGTTCATAGAAGTGCACAGCTCGATCCTCCAAGAAAAGAAAGGTCAGGCAAAAAACCTACCCTCATTACTCTCTCTCCATAACTCTGTGTGGGAGGGGGGGGGGTCGCTGGCATCCATTCCATAGCCTTGGGGTCCCTCATTGTCCCACAGCGCCCGATGGAACGCACGCTGTCATAGAGCCAGGAAGTGCGGGTGTCCCTGCGTTCCAACCCACACTTCCGGCTCATGTGGCATCATATCCGCTCCTGCGCGCGCATTCAAAATAAGTCAATCGTGCGAGGAGCGCAGCCCGGAAGTGCGGGTGTGTTTGCGTTCCACCCAACACTTCTGGCTGCTTGAGAGCGGCTCTACCGCCCTTCCTCTTCCGTATTTGTCCCATACACACATGGGCATGGGCTCCCTCTAGGGAATTAAATAAATAAAAAATAAATAAAGAAAAAAAATATAAAAAATTATAAAAAATAAATAAAGAAAAAGGCCAATTTAGCCTATAGTACAGCTTAAGGATGATGCTAGTGGTCATATTCTGGGTGTACTGTCACATGGAAGCACATACAGAGCCCACAGGGGTGCACAGTGGGTGTACCCCCCCACAAAAAAAAAAAAAAGAAAAGAAAAAAGGGGGGGACAATATTACTATATTCAACATATATCTAATTATTAAAAGGCTCATCAATACATTAATTAAAAATTGATTAACCAGATGAATAAATAGGATAAATAACGTCATATTGTCATATTTGTTATTAATAATCAGGATAATATAAACTATTCATAAGGAATAAAATTCAGAATTGTCTGAACAAATAAATAAAAACATGTGAGGGTATGTATATGTGTGTGTTACATACAAAAACAAGCCTGCAACAATAGTGCTACCAGGACCTAAATGCGCCGACCCACTGTGCATGAGATTCAGAGAACTAAAACCACGCTCAAATGGATTAATAATACTAGATGGAAAAGTACACAACAGGGGGACTTCTATAGACACATACCATCAATATAGTAGTCATTCCCCGAAGTGCCATGAATCTGCAGAGAGCCCATTTTCTGCCAGAATTCATACAAGTAAATTCATACAAGTAAATTAAATTGTTACAGAGAAATACATTAGCAGATAAACTAGGAAAAAAAACCCTTCCCTATCCAAGCCCTAAAAGATTATTTTCTAGATCCTATCCAGACTACTATCTAAACTGTTAAAACTATTCCCATAGGTCCTCATATTAATAGGGCAACATCAGCAGCCGCCATGGGAACATATAGCCCGGTGCATGGGCTCAACCCCCAGGGGGCCACAACCATGTCCCAGAGGGGCAGGACCCATACACTCCAACCCGACAAAATGGCAACACCAGAAGAAGGCGAGAAGGACTGAATCTCCATACTATTGGATTCCCACTGGCCCCGCATGAATCACACTATGTTGTGCAACTCAATTTCTTAATTGAGACCCTGCGGGGCCAAGGTCCCCAAAGTGAAAATCCAGAAAGCCTCTCCTACATAAAATCTGGTACTTCTTGCCACTATCCAGGTCATTCGATATGGTCTCTATTCCAAACACTTTCAGGCCATCAATGTTACTATCATGGGCCTCCTTGAAGTGTCTGGGTACTGAACATTTGTCTTTCTCTGTCGAGATACTGCTTCTATGCTCATTCATCCTTGTCCCCATTGGCCGGGAAGTACGACCAATGTACATGAGGCCACATGGGCAAAGTAGACCATATATGACATATGGGGTACCACAGTTAACCACTTGCCGACCGCCGCACGACGATGTACGTCGACAGAGCGGCACGGGCAGGCAAAAGGGCTTACCTGTACGTCTCTGCCTGCCCGCGGGTGGGGGGTCCGATCGGACCCCCCCCGGTGCCTGCGGCGGTCGGATCGAGGTCAGGGTCGATCAAAGGTGAGGGGGAGGCCACTCATTCGTGGCCCCCACCTCGCGATCGCTCCTGGCCAATGACAAGCTTCCTCGGCTTCTGTGAATGTAAACAGAAGCAGAGGAAGTGATGTAATCTCTCCTCGAGCCGGTCTTTTCGTCCGGCGCCGAGGAGAGAAGACATCCAAGTAAGTGCACCAACATTACACATACAGTAGAACACGCAGGCACACTTGTCACCCCCCTGTCACCCCCCGATCACCCCCTGATCACCCCCCTGTACCCCCTGTCACTCTGACACCAATAGCAGGTTTTTTTTTTTCTGATTTATTGCATTGGTGTCAGTTTGTGACAGTAACAAGTGTTAGGGCAGTTAGGTTAGGCCCCTTTAGGTCAGGGGTACCCCCCTTTAGGTCCAGGGTACCCCCCTAACCCCCCTAATAAAGTTTTAACCCCGTGATCACCCCCCGTCGCCAGTGTCACTAAGCGATCGTTTTTCTGATCGCTGTATTAGTGACACAGGTGACGCTAGTTAGGGAGGTAAGTATATAGGTTCGCTGTCAGTGTTTTATAGCGACAGGGACCCCCATATACTACCTGCTAAAGGTTTTAACCCCTTGATTGCCCCCTAGTTAACCCTTTCACCAGCGATCACCATATAATTGTTACGGGTGACGCTGGTTAGTTGGTTTGTTTTTTGTAGTTTATTGTAGTTTATTACAGTTTTAGGGCACCCGCCGTTTATTACCCTATAAAGGTTTAACCCCCTAATTGCCCGGCGGTGATAGAAGTTAAGTTTTTAGGATCAGATAAGGTCTGCGTCGCCCCAGGCAGCGTCAGGTTAGCGCTAGTACCGCTAAAACCCACGCACGCAGCATACACCTCCCTTAGTGCTATAGTATCTGAACGGATCGATATCTGATCCGATCAGATCTATACTCCCCAGCAGTTTAGGGTCCCCCAAAAAAACGCAGTGTTAGCGGGATCAGCCCAGATACCTGCTAGCACCTGCGTTTTGCTCCTCGGCCCAGCCCAGCCCAGCCCACCCAAGTGCAGTATCGATCGATAACTGACACTTACAAAACACTAAGCACACATAACTGCAGCGGTCGCAGAGTCAGGCCTGATCCCTGCGATCGCTAACAGTTTTTTGGTAGCGTTTTGATACAGTCGCTGACAGTCAGGAGCTTTTTTGCCTGTGAGTCTCACTAGTGTACCCCTAAATTTAGAGCCCAAAATGGCAAATAGAAGGTACACTAGTGAAGAGGCCTACAGGATTCTGAGCATGACAGATAGTGAAGAGGAAGTCACTCATCTGTCAAGTTCAAGCTCAGAATACGAACCTGTAGAGGACAGCGGCTCCATGACAGATAGCTCTGACGACGGAGTTGTGGTCCCTGCTAGGGTCAGGCGTACCAGACCCCGATCTTCTTCTTCTGTCCTTGACGTGCAAGAACCGCAGGGCTCTCGTAGGGAGCAGAGAGGTACTAGCGCCGCTACTCCTTCTGGTGAACTGGCAAGCACCAGCGGCCTAGTACACCCTGGTCGTACATCCAGCACTGCAGTATCACGTGGTGACGTGGCGAGTCCCATAAGTGCAGTTCAAGCTGGCGAGGTGGCAAGCACAACTAGTGTCCCGCTGCCACCAATAAGACAAAGACAGGCCCGTCGTGCCCATAGTGCCCTTCCTGCTGCATTCGCCAATCCGAATTGGGTACCCACCACTTCTGCAGCACCCGTACTTCCCCCTTTCACTGGCCAACCCGGAATTCAGGTGGAAACAGTTGACTTTATGCCACTGGATTTTTATTCACTGTTTTTCACCGAAGATCTCTATAGATCTATTGTGGACCAAAGCAATTTGTAAATCTCCCTTGCCAGAGATTGGAGACCAATTACGGTCTCCGAATTTAAGATCTTTCTGGGCCTTTCCCTCAACATGGGCATAACCAAAAAGAGTGAGTTGCGGTCATATTGGTCCACTGACCCAATTCACCATATGCCCGTGTTCTCTGCTTCAATGGCCAGGGCACGATACGAGCAGATTTTGCGGTTCATGCACTTCAACGACAATGAACTCTGTCGTCCTTGTGGAGACCCTGCATACGATCGGCTCTACAAAATTCGGCCCCTCGTAAACCACTTCAACCAACGTTTTGCAGACTTGTTTACCCCCCATCAAGTTGTCTGCGTTGATGAGTCCCTGATTAAGTTTTCTGGCCGCTTGTCCTTCAAACAGTACCTTCCCAGCAAGCGTGCCAGATACGGGGTCAAGATGTATAAGCTCTGTGACAGGGCCACAGGCTATACATGTAGATTTATGGTTTACGAGGGCAAAGATAGTCACGTAGAGCCGATAAACTGCCCTGACTACATAGGAAGCGCTGGCAAGATAGTGTGGGACTTGGTGTCACCCTTATTCGGAAAGGGGTACCACTTGTACGTGGACAATTATTATACGAGCGTGCCACTTTTTAGTCACTTGTTTGATCATCAGATTGGAGCATGTGGCACCGTGCGACCTAATCGCCGGGGCTTTCCCCAGCGGCTTGTAGAGTCCCGTCTTAGGCTGGGGGAGAGAGCCTGCTTGCAGTATAATAATTTGCTCGCTATGAAGTGGAGGGATAAGAAGAATGTTTTCGTTCTCACCTCCCTTCATGCAGACACGATGACCCAAATTACTACGGCGACTGGTGTTGTGGAGAAACCCCTCTGTGTCCACGAATACAACCTTAATATGGGAGGGGTGGACCTCAACGACCAGTTGTTGGCGCCGTACCTAATTGCCCGTAAGGCCAGACGCTGGTACAAAAAAGTGTCTGTTTATTTATTTCAATTGGCTTTGCTGAACGCTCATGTGCTATACAGAGCTTCAGGACGGACTGGATCCTTCCTTAAATTCCAGGAAGAGATCGTCAGAGCCCTTCTGTTTCCAGACGGTGCTCCACCTCACCTTCCCAATCCAAATGCAGTAGGCCGGCTGCATGAGAGGCATTTTCCTTATGTCCTCCAGAGTACCCCTACCCAACGAGCCCCCCAAAGAAAATGTCGTGTCTGCAGAAAGCGCGGATTTAGGCGTGACACCCGGTATTATTGTCCCTCCTGTCCTGGCAATCCTGGTCTTTGCATTGGTGAATGTTTTGAACGCTACCATACACTAGTTGAGTATTAGCGTAGGGTACAGCACTGCACAGACTAGGACACACTTCCACAGGGTCTCCCAAGATGCCATCGCATTTTGAGAGACCCAAACCTGGAACCGTTACAGTTTTAAAAGTTACAGTTATAAAAAAAAAAAAAGTAAAAAAAAAAAAAAATACACAAAAAAAATATAAAATAAAAAAACCAAAAATAGTTGTCGTTTTATTGTTCTCTCTCTCTCTATTTTCTCTCTATTGTTCTGCTCTTTTTTACTGTATTCTATTCTGCATTGTTTTATTGTTATGTTTTATCATGTTTGCTTTTCAGGTATGTAATTTTTTTATAGTTTACTGTGTTTTAAACATTTTTTTGTTTTCAGGTACGCCATTCAGCTGCAGCGCGGATTTATTTATCTTGACAGCAACAGCGTTTGCTCCCACGATACATAAAGCCGCGACTCCAGCGCTGTCGGAGGTGATTTCACCACCACAGTTACATACTTCAGCATATATGCCGAAGCGTGGGGGCAGAAGTGGGTGGAGGAGCGATTTGCTCCTGCCTTTTGCGGGAGGATGCCCCCATGCTTCGGCATATATATATTTTAGGTAGGCACAGGTTGCGTTAAATGTTTTATTTTTTACTATGGTTTTTTTTTGTATTTGCTTTGCAGGTATGGTAAGTATTACTGTTATACTGTAATGTTACTTTGTTTTTTGTTAACCATCATTTGCTTAGCAGGTACGCCATTCAGTTGCAGCGCGGATTTATTTATCTTGACAGCAACAGCGTTTGCTCCCACGATATATAAAGCCGTGACTCCAGCGCTGTCGGAGGTGATTTCACCACCACAGTTACATACTTCAGCATATATGCCGAAGCGTGGGGGCAGAAGTGGGTGGAGGAGCAATTTGCTCCTGCCTTTTGCGGGAGGATGCCCCCATGCTTCGGCATATATATATTTTAGGTAGGCACAGGTTGCGTTAAATGTTTTATTTTTTACTATGGTTTTTTTTTGTATTTGCTTTGCAGGTATGGTAAGTATTACTGTTATACTGTAATGTTACTTTGTTTTTTGTTAACCATCATTTGCTTAGCAGGTACGCCATTCAGTTGCAGCGCGGATTTATTTATCTTGACAGCAACAGCGTTTGCTCCCACGATATATAAAGCCGTGACTCCAGCGCTGTCGGAGGTGATTTCACCACCACAGTTACATACTTCAGCATATATGCCGAAGCTTGGGGGCAGAAGTGGGTGGAGGAGCGATTTGCTCCTGCCTTTTGCGGGAGGATGCCCCCATGCTTCGGCATATATATATTTTAGGTAGGCACAGGTTGCGTTAAATGTTTTATTTTTTACTATGGTTTTTTTTTGTATTTGCTTTGCAGGTATGGTAAGTATTACTGTTATACTGTAATGTTACTTTGTTTTTTGTTAACCATCATTTGCTTAGCAGGTACGCCATTCAGTTGCAGCGCGGATTTATTTATCTTGACAGCAACAGCGTTTGCTCCCACGATACATAAAGCCGTGACTCCAACGCTGTCGGAGGTGATTTCATCACCACAGTTACATACTTCAGCATATATGCCCAAGCGTGGGGGCAGTGGGTGGAGGAGCAATTTGCTCCTGCCTTTTGCGGGAGGATGCCCCCATGCTTCGGCATATATAAATGGTGCATGTATGCCCATCATTAGAAGTGGGTGGATGAAGGGAGGTATTCTAATGGTGGGCATACCCACCGATCAATATCTTTTTTTCGTTCAGCCCACAGGCTGCATGAAAAAAAAGTTTACAATATATGCCCAACAAGGACCAGCAACGTACTGGTATGTTGCTGGACTTTGAGTGGTTATACCAGAATGATGCCTGCAGGTTTAGGTATCATCTTGGTATCATTCTTTTCAGCCAGCGGTCGGCTTTCATGTAAAAGCAATCCTAGCGGCTAATTAGCCTCTAGACTGCTTTTACAAGCAGTGGGAGGAAATTCCCCCCCCCCCACCGTCTTCCATGTTTTTCTCTGGCTCTCCTGTCCCAACAGGGAACCTGAGAATGCAGCCAGTGATTCGGCCAGCTGACCATAAAGCTGATCGGAGACCAGAATGGCTCCAAATATCTCTATGGCCTAAGAATCCAGAAGCTACGAGCATTTCAAGACTTAGATTTCGCCGGATGTAAACAGCACCATTGGGAAATTGGGAAAGCATTTTATCACACCGATCTTGGTGTGGTCAGATGCTTTGAGGGCAGAGGAGAGATCTAGGGTCTAATAGACCCCAATTTTTTCAAAAAAGAGTACCTGTCACTACCTATTGCTATCATAGGTGATATTTACATTCCCTGAGATAACAATAAAAATGATTTAAAAAAAATAAAAATGAAAGGAACAGTTTAAAAATAAGATAAAAAATCAAAAAAATAATTAAAAAAAAAAAAAAAAAAAAGCACCCCCGTCCCCCCCTGTTCTCGCGCAAAGGCGAACGCAAGCGTTGGTCTGGCGTCAAATGTAAACAGCAATTGCACCATGCATGTGAGGTATCACCGCGAAGGTTAGATCGAGAGCAGTAATTTTAGCAGTAGACCTCCTCTGTAAATCTAAAGTGGTAACCTGTAAAGGCTTTTAAAGGCTTTTAAAAATGTATTTAGTTTGTCGCCACTGCACGTTTGTGCGCAATTTTAAAACATGTCATGTTTGGTATCCATGTACTCGGCCTAAGATCATCTTTTTTATTTCATCAAACATTTGGGCAATATAGTGTGTTTTAGTGCATTAAAATTTTAAAAAGTGTGTTTTTTCCCCAAAAAATGCGTTTGAAAAATCGCTGCGCAAATACTGTGTGAAAAAAAAAAATCAAATACCCACCATTTTAATCTGTAGGGCATTTGCTTTAAAAAAATATATAATGTTTGGGGGTTCAAAGTAATTTTCTTGCAAAAAAAAATAATTTTTTCATGTAAACAAAAAGTGTCAGAAAGGGCTTTGTCTTCCAGTGGTTAGAAGAGTGGGTGATGTGTGACATAAGCTTCTAAATGTTGTGCATAAAATGCCAGGACAGTTCAAAACCCCCCCAAATGACCCCATTTTGGAAAGTAGACACCCCAAGCTATTTGCTGAGAGGCATGTCGAGTCCATGGAATATTTTATATTGTGACACAAGTTGTGGGAAAAAGACAAATTATTATTTATTTTTTTTTTTTTTGCACAAAGTTGTCACTAAATGATATATTGCTCAAACATGCCATGGGAATATGTGAAATTACACCCCAAAATACATTCTGTTGCCTCTCCTGAGTACGGGGATACCACATGTGTGAGACTTTTTGGGAGCCTAACCGCATAGGGGACCCCGAAAACCAAGCACCGCCTTCAGGCTTTCTAAGGGCGTAAATTTTTGATTTCACTCTTCACTGCCTATCACAGTTTCGGAGGCCATGTAATGCCCAGATGGCACAAACCCCCCCCAAATGACCCCATTTTGGAAAATAGACACCCAAAGCTATTTGCTGAGAGGTATAGTGAGTATTTTGCAGACCTCACTTTTTGTCACAAACTTTTGAAAATTGAAAAAAGAAAAAAAAAATACGTTTTTCTTGTCTTTCTTCATTTTCAAAAACAAATGAGAGCTGCAAAATACTCACCATGCCTCTCAGCAAATAGCTTGGGGTGTCTACTTTCCAAAATGGGGTCATTTTGGGGCGGTTTTGTGCTATCTTGGCATTTTATGGCCTTCAAAACTGTGATGGGTAGTAAGGAGTGAAATCAAAAATTAACGCTCTTAGAAATCCTGAAGGCGGTGATTGAATTTCGGGGCCCCGTATGAAGCTAGGCTCCCAAAAAGTGCCACTCATGTGGTATCCCCTTACTCAGGAGAAGCAGCAGAATGTATTTTGGGGTGTAATTCCACATATGCCCATGGCATGTTTGAGCAATATATCATTTAGTGACAACTTTGTGCAAAAAAAAAAAAAAAAATTGTCACTTTCCCGCATTTTGTGTCAAAATATAAAATATTCCATGTACTCATCATGCCTCTCAGCAAATAGCTTGGGGTGTCTTCTTTCCAAAATGGGGTCATTTGGGGGGGTTTTGTGCCATCTGGGCATTTTATGGCCTTCAAAAATGTGATAGGTAGTGAGGAGTGAAATCACAACTTTACGCCCTTAGAAATCCTGAAGGCGGTGCTGGGTTTTCGGGGCCCCGTACGCGGCTAGGCTCCCAAAAAGTCCCACACATGTGGTATCCCCATACTCAGGAGAATCAGCAGAATATGTTTTGGGGTGCAATTCCACATAAGCCCATAGCCTGTGTGAGCAATATATCATTTAGTGACAACTTTGTGCAAAAAAAAAAAAAAATTGTCACTTTCCCGCAACTTGTGTCAAAAAATAAAATATTCCATGGACTCAACATGCCTCTCAGCAAATAGCTTGGGGTGTCTACTTTGCAAAATGGGGTCATTTGGGGGGGGTTTGTGCCATCTTGGCATTTTATGGCCTTCAAAACTGTGATAGGTAGTGAGGAGTAAAATCAAAAATTTATGCCCTTAGAAATCCTGAAGGCGGTGCTTGGTTTTTGGGGCCCCGTACGTGGCTAGGCTCCCAAAAAGTCCCACACATGTGGTATCCCCGTACTCAGGAGAAGCAGCAGAATGTATTTTGGGGTGTAATTCCACATATGCCCATGGCATGTTTGAGCAGTATATCATTTAGTGACAACTTTGTGCAAAAAAAAAAAAAAATTGTCACTTTCCCGCAACTTGTGTCCAAATATAAAATATTCCATGGACTCAACATGCCTCTCATCAAATAGCTTGGGGTGTCTACTTTCCAAAATGGGGTCATTTGGGGGGGTTTTGTGCCATCTTGGCATTTTATGGCCTTCAAAACTGTGATAGGTAGTGGGGAGTAAAATCAAAAATTTATGCCCTTTGAAATCCTGAAGGCGGTGCTTGGTTTTAGGGGCCCCGTACGCGGCTAGGCTCCCAAAAAGTCCCACACATGTGGTATCCCCATACTCAGGAGAAGCAGCAGAATGTATTTTGGGGTGTAATTCCACATATGCCCATGGCATGTTTGAGCAATATATCATTTAGTGACAACTTTGTGCAAAAAAAAAAAAAATTGTCACTTTCCCGCAACTTGTGTCCAAATATAAAATATTCCATGGACTTAACATGCCTCTCAGCAAATAGCTTGGGGTGTCTACTTTCCAAAATGGGGTAATTTGGGGGGGGTTTGTGCCATCCTGGCATTTTATGGCCTTCAAAACTGTGATAGGTAGTGGGGAGTAAAATCAAAAATGTATGCCCTTTGAAATCCTGAAGGCGGTGCTTGGTTTTCGGGGCCCCGTACGCGGCTAGGCTCCTAAAAAGTCCCACACATTTGGTATCCCCGTACTCAGGAGAAGCAGCTGAATGTATTTTGGGGTGCAATTCCACATATGCCCATGGCCTGTGTGAGCAATATATCATTTAGTGACAACTTTTTGTAAGTTTTTTTTTTTTTTTTTTTTTTTGTCATTATTCAATCACTTGGGACAAAAAAAAAAAATATTCAATGGGTTCAACATGCCTCTCAGCAATTTCCTTGGGGTGTCTACTTTCCAAAATGGGGTCATTTGTGGGGGTTTTGTACTGCCCTGCCATTTTAGCACCTCATGAAATGACATGGACAGTCATAAACTAAAAGCTGTGTAAATTCCAGAAAATGTACCCTAGTTTGTAGGCGCTATAACTTTTGCGCAAACCAATAAATATACGCTTATTGACATTTTTTTTACCAAAGACATGTGGCCGAATACATTTTGGCCTAAATGTATGACTAAAATTGATTTTAATGGATTTTTTTTATAACAAAAAGTAGAAAATATCATTTTTTTTCAAAATTTTCGGTCTTTTTCCGTTTATAGCGCAAAAAATAAAAGTGGCAGAGGTGATCAAATACCATCAAAATAAAGCTCTATTTGTGGGAAGAAAAGGACGCAAATTTCGTTTGGGTACAGCATTGCATGACCGCGCAATTAGCAGTTAAAGCGACGCAGTGCCAAATTGTAAAAAGTGCTCTGGTCAGGAAGGGGGTAAATCCTTCCGGGGCTGAAGTGGTTAATGAACTGCTTTATCTTATGGCACCTCCTATCTACCCCAATTACATCTTTATTCCTGTGGTATATGTGTGCACAGTTTCCACAGTTCGCACTCCCTCATCTATTGCTACCCTTCTGGTCGAAGATGGTAGTCCAAAGATTGTTCAGCCCCCTTTTCTTGCTCTTCTTTACTCTACTTGGGGCAATGATGCTCCTTAGATCTTTTGGTCTTCTAAACACTAGATTGGGATGGGACGAAAGGCATGTCTTCAGGAATGGATCGGATTCGAGTATCTTCCAATTTTTCTTGAAGATTTTCTGTATTATTGTAGTGGTTAGTTTTTTGTCATATTTTGTTGTTTTTTCTCTTCCTTCACCATCATCTTCATACAACTTCAAATACTTTTGGAAGGTCTCCTTGATGTGCGCTTCTTCATACCCTTTCTCCTTAAATGTATTCGTTAGGATTAGGCTTTGGTCCTCGTAATCCTTTTTTAAGGTGCAGGTCCACCTGAGTCTACAGAATTGGCCAAAGAGAACATTCTTGATCCATCTGGGATAATGGTGGCTGCGGGCATGCAGATAGGAATTACCTACACTTGGCTTAAAGTGAGTTCTTGAATAGATAACACCATTATCCTTGGCCCTCAGTTCGAGATCTAGGAACACTAAGGACTTTTCGTCCACTACATGTGTGAATGAGATTCCAAAGGGGTTTCCAGCACAATGCCCAGAAAGCCTTCTAGCTCATCATCAGTACAATTCCAGATGATGAGGACATCATCTGTGTACCGTGAGTACAGTATTAGGTTCCTCCCAAAGGGGTTATTGGCCCAGATGTATTCCATCTCCCAGTATCCCATGAATAGATTGGCATAGCTGGGAGCAAACCTAGCTTCCATGGCTGTGCCCTTCACCTGCCTGTAAAAACTGTCCATGAATGAAAAGTAATTATGAGTCAAGGTAAACTCTATGCAATCATATATAAATTGGGCCTGCTTCGGGCTAAACAGATGTGCTTCTGACAGATAGTACTCCATGGCTCTAAAGCCAAACTCATGCTGGATGGACGTGTACAAAGATGTTACATCGAGCGATAACCATCTGTATCCTTTCTCCCATTTGTATGCCGTTAAAATCTCTAAAGTATGGCCCGAATCTTTGATATATGATGGCAGGTTTGTTACTAGATCTTGCAGGAAGTGATCGATATAGCTTCCAAGGTTACTAGTCGAGCTGTCAATTCCTGCAATGATGGGTCTACCTGGAGGTTTTTTCATGTCAACACAAAAAAAAAAAAAAAAAGAGGAGAGTGCACCAAAATGAGCCACGTCCATAAATCATTGAGGATACAAAATAAGGTAGTACTGAGTTTTACCAGGGAGGCGGACTTTTTAGGCTAAGAAACAGTGGAGAAGATAAAGCAGTATAAAAATATAAATTTATTGAAAAATACAAATATCTAAAAAAACAATGAGAATTGTAACATATAGCATCTTTGATTATTGTGCAGTGAGCCCTTGTATGTCTACGCTTTTCACCGTTAGGCTTCCTCAGGACACGGCCAAGGTTCACAGATGAGACAGAGAAAAGAATATGTCTCTCTATCTTAAATTGGAATGCAAAATCATGCAAGTCACGGTAGCATGAGAAAGTTCAATCAGCAATAAGAAAGTATATTAGATATAGCTAAAAATCTCAGCAGGGGCATGAAAACAATATTCCTAATTAAGGGAGCAGCCATTAGGAAGAGGAGGGCCAACACCGGATGCACCACTTAGATCCTGGATTTAGTATCAGCAATGCTGAAGGCTCAATACAATCCCATCGCTGCATATTCAGGATACAAATAATCCAGCGTGCCCCTGAGAGACAGCAATACACTGGACTTTTTTCATGTCCTTATGCACCTTGGGAATATGGTAAAAATGAGGGACCACAGGATGTTTGGAGTATAACAATTGGTGCTCATTTTTGGTTAGGACCTGACTTGATAGTGCCCTGTCCAAAAGTTTTTTTAAGGTTGTCATTGTAACTCACAGTCGGGTTCCATAGAAGCCTCTCATATGTGTTAGTATCACCAATCAATCTGAATGCTTCCTCTAGGTACTGGTCCTTGCCCTGTATGACCAGACCTCTGCCTTTGTCCGCTTTCCTAATTATAATTTTCGAATTTTCCTTCAAGCTGCTCAGGGAGGCCTCAATGCCTACCTCATGGCCCTTGTATTTATGGCCTTTATCACCGCATATCTTCCTAAATTCACTCATTACAACCTCATAGAAGGTGGGTATAAAGTTTCCCTTATTCCAGTTAGGGTAAAAACTAGATTTTGGTCTGAAATTCATACTCTTAGTTGCCTCCTCGAATGTAAAGGGGAGGGTCTCGTTGATGAACTCTAGGCCTCCTTCTGCATAGAGCTCTTCCAGAATCTCTAGCGTACCTTTGTCCAGAGGCTACTCTCCAGGAGTCTAAATAGTTGTCTCCGAGTTTTCACTGACTGCCCCATTAATTTCCTTTAGCCTGAAATGGCGCTTCATAGTGAGATTCCGCACGAACTTGTTAAGATCGATAATCAGTTCAAAAAGGTTGGGGGGGCTTTCCGGGGCATAATTAAGGCCCCTTCTAAGCAACTCTTTTTCAGAAAAGACACATTTAGAATATTTTAATAGTTGAGTGACCTTCTAGTGCTTCTGATCTCTTTTTAAATTTTATCCCTCCCCTTCTCCCTTTTCTCATTGATTTCTTTGTCTCCTGGTGTTCGGAGGGGAGGTGGGTCTGAATGCTATGCTTTTCTGCGCTGCAGGTTTTGTCCTTCCTACAGCTCCTTCTCCAAAAAAAGAATTCTCATCCTTTTATTTTGCAGCTCTGGTACTAGTGCCAATTTTCCCCAGTCCTATTGAATTATTTGATCTCAGTCTTAGGAGGGACTTCTGTTGTTTCTCCAATCTGTTGGAATTTGGATGCATCGCTGTCACAGGATCATGAGGCGTTTCTTGTAATGGCACCTCCTTCTGTGGTAATTGATTCTCATTTTCATTGTTACCGCCATCCTGACTTTAGGGGTCACTAGTTTCCTGTTCTCCTCAGTCACATGTATCCTCATCATTTGGTTTTACAGATGTATCCCTCTGTGCCCGGAGGGGAGGGAAATCCTCATGAACACTTGACCCAAAAAACTCACTATTCAACCGATCAGTTTTCCTATTCTTCTTATTTTTATACCAATGTTTATTTCTATTTCTATTTTTATTAATATCCCTATTACACTTATTGCTTCCTCTGGGGTAAATGTTGGTCGTTTTCCGGTTTCTAAAGACCTTGGCCCCCTGTTTGTGGGGTTGGCTAGAATGACCAAAGTCGCTTCCCACTAACCTCTCTTGTTCGTCCACTGGAAGAGAAGGATTTTTGTCTCTCTTCCAATTGAACTCACGTCCTGATAAATAATCCTGCCTGTCTCTCTCAAACTTCCCTGATTTCTTCACTATCAGATCTGCCTCAAACTCTGTTGTTTGGTTGTTTATTCTGGTGTCCCACTCAACAAAGGCTTCTAGGTCTGTATACACGGCTAGTTATTCCTGTATATTTGTAATGTCTGACATGATGTTTAACAAATTTCTCTCCCTTTGCCTAATGATCATTTCTAACCAAGACCTATAGTCGCATTTCTCTGACCCATTCCTGGCTGATATCCTCATCTAAAAAATTACATAATTTGTTTAATCTCAAACCCCTTGGGATCCTGTTGACCTCCAAGTATTTTTGTAACAAAATGATATCCCACCATTGAGTCATTTAATTCTCTAAAAGGTGTTTAAGGTTGTAGAATGCCGATACCATCTTCTCCTCTCTATTTGATGTAGCATCAATGCTTCTGGTGTCATCTTGTCCTTCTGGTTGCTGCCCATAATTGTCAATGCTGCCCAAAAGCCTTTTGCTAATGAGGCTCTTCTTAGCTGCCTCTCTTGTGTAGACAGTACCATACTTGCTAGTTAATACGTAGTGCTTGGTACTGTTCAACACCACATGAGCTTAACATCCAGCAGCTGGAGTCCCCAAATATAACAAAACAACCAAACAATAGTCTCCTGCACTCTAGTGTTTTGCTAGACACGGATGGTGTGATCCATTCTTTGAAATAAGGCAAAGTCTATATTCTTGCAGCCCTCCTCAGAACAATGGGTATTCGTACAGCTAAAGAAAAACCAGAAAAAAAAAAAAAGGAGGGCGCACCGACCTAGTGCATTACCGATATAAACATTTTATTAAAAGTATATCACAGCAATGGTACTACTCACAAATGAGCGTAAAAAACAGTCAAAACTGCATCCCTTGGCACCTGCAGACAGGACCTGATGACAAGAGGTAGAAGATGGCACCCCAAACGACTGAATGGCTGACGCGTTTCAGGGGCATACCCTTTTCTTCAGAGCTTAGGTGGTCTGAGGCTCCTCTGTTCTGTGTGCCCCAATATATGCATCCATATGCCCACGCCGCAGGTGACCACTACCCTACTAAGCCACCTCCATTAGTATGAGCTGGCTCCAACCAAAGAGGCGGAACTTTTTTCCTTTTCTGCAACACGCTATACTGATGTCACCAAGTGCGGGGTGGCCAACAGGCAAATCAATTAACCATACAGATATTGAATCGTTCTAAAAAGTATATTAGACATGATGAAGACATGTTAATTGCCCAATATTCATTGCACTAGCCACAATCTGACTGATACAGGTGATCAATAGCGTGTTCACAGCTTGATCCCCCAAGAAAAGAAAGGCCAGGCAAAAAACCTACCCTCATTACTCTCTCTCCATAACTCTGTGCGGGAGGGGGGGGTCGCTGCCATCCATTCCATAGCCTTGGGGTCCCTCATTGTCCCACAGTGCCCGTTGGAACACTCACCATCATGGAGCCAGGAAGTGCGGGTGTCCCTGCGTTCCAACCCACACTTCCGTCTCATGTGGCATCATATCCGCTCCTGCGCACGCATCCAAAATAAGTCAATCATGCAAGGAGCGTGGCCCGGAAGTGCGGGTGTGTTTGCTTTCCACCCAACACTTCCAGGCTGCTTGAGAGCGGCTCTAACGCCCTTCCTGTATTGGTGTCACTGGTCACCAAAAAGTGTCACTTAGGGTCAGATTTGTTTGTCGTATTTTTGCAGTCCAGCTAAAAATCACTAATCCCCGCCATTACTAGGAAAAGCAATAAAAAAAATAAAAAGTCCCTAAATCTTTCCCCTATTTTGTAGACGCTATAACTTTTGTGCAAACCAATCAATATACACTTATTGCAATTTTTTTTACCAAAAATATGTAGCAAATTACATATTGGCCTAAACTGATAATTAAATTTGTTTTTTTATATATATTTTTTCTTTTTGGATATGTATTATAGCAGAAAGCAAAAAATATTGTTTTTTTTTTTTTTTTCAAAATTGTCAGTGTTTTTTGTTTATAGCGCAAAAAATAAAAACCGCAGAGGTGATCAAATACCACCAAAACAAAGCTCTATTAGTGGGGAAAAACAAACAATTTTGTTTGGGTACAGCATCGCATGACCGCGCAATTGTCAGTTAAAACAATGTAGTGCCGTATCGCAAAAAATGGGCTGGTCATTAACCACTTCCGAACCTGCACATGCCAGCACTTTGAAGAGGGATATCGTTGTTATGGCAGCAGCTAACTGCCATAACCCCGGTTATCCTCTTCTTCAGTGAGCGGTCCGGTTAACGATAAAAGTGGTCTCTGCGGCGGATCCCTTTAATTTAATTTTTTAATAAAAAAAAGTGTATTTTTTCCAAAAAAAGTGTATTTTTTCCAAAAAAAGTGAGCTTTCTAGAACCGCTGCGCAAATACAGTGTAACAGAAAGTATTGCAACGACCGCCATTTTATTCTCTAGGGTGTTAGAAAATAAAAATATATAATGTTTGGGGGTTCTAAGTCATTTTCTAACAAAAAAAAAAGTTTTTAACTTGTAAACACCAAATCTCAGAAAGAGGCCCGGTCCTTAAGTGGTTAAGAGAGTAAATCCTTCGGGGTCTGAAGTGGTTAAACAAGTGGAGGAGACAGCTCTGCTTTCAGGAAGCTTGATGCTTTCATGATTTGTATATAACAAACATACCATTGCAAAGGCATAATAACCTACGGCTACTTTCACACTGGGGCGTTGGGGGCGTCAGCGGTAAAGCACCGCTATTTTTAACGGCGCCTTACCCCCGTTTTAGCGGTGCTATTGGGCCGCTAGCGAGATGCTTTCAACCCCCGTTAGTGGCCAAAAAAGGGTTGATTTCAATGGGCAGGGGCGCTTTAGGAGTGGTGTATACACCACTCCTAAAGTGCTGCAAAGATGCTGCTTGCAGGACTTTTTTTTACCATCCTGCCAGTGCACTGCTTCAGCGTGAAAGCACTCGGTCTTTCACACTGGAGTGAGAGGCTCTTTACAGGTGCTATGCAGGTGCTATTTTTAGCGCTGTAGCACCTGTAAAGCGCCTCAGTGTGAAAGTAGCCTAATTGTAGCTTGGTAGACTCTATTATCAATAATTAGGTCATCCCCAGCAATTGGAATGAAAGTTTAAATAAGGGTTGGTTAAAGGGGCAACACGTATTTCCATTAAATTAACAAAGTCAGAAATAACGGTAACAATACTTGGGTAGCATTAAATTTGGACAAACAAGTGTCAGGACTAGCTGTATAACAGAAACAAATGTAGCTACATTGACTGTGTACTAGCAGATGTGACACCAGGAATGAATGAACTGCAGTAAAATGATTTAAATTTGTTAATTTTCAAGAAGTAGTATGTAATATTTCACTCTCGCTGGACACATTAAAATATCAAGGACACATGCATGCATGTAAAGCCTTATTATGATAAATATCTTTAACTACAAATTGCTGAAGGTATCATTTCTAAGCCCTGCATACCTTGAGGCTAGGCAGGTGGTAAATGCATGCTTTTGTTTATCTCTTGCTAGAATATGTAGCCTGCAGGCCAACAAAGAAACAATTGCAATCAGGTCAGCTGCTGGTCAAAAAGCAAAAAGGAAGAAAAGACTGCTGTTTAAGGCAACATTGTGCCTAATTTTAGTGCAGCTGACACCTGCTACTGGTACACAGCAGGAGGGTTAAAGGTCAAAGAGGCAGTTGTTCAGAATTCACTAGCAGCTCAAAGGGGCATGTCAATTAATCTATTTCATTGTGGTTTGTTTATTAGATAGCAATTGTAAGAGTTTATTTCATGCCTTTTAAATCAGTCAAGAAGCCCATTCCACTTCATAATCAAAAGTGTCACTAACAATGAGCTGGGAGAACCATTTTCAGACAGCAACGTAGTTTTTTTTGTTTTTATTAATATATATAATAGCATTGTTAAATGAATATATATAGATATATCTATAAAGATATCTATATCTATCATATATATACACATATATATTTTTATTTTTTTTAACAATGGTTTATGATGTACTGTAAATATACTCATATACTTGTATCCCCTTATTATCTATAACACATTTGAAAACCTAAATTGCTAACAAACAATAATAAAATTACCTTATGTAATGTTTAAATAAAAACAAAATAAGAAAATATTAAGGGATATTTTTATTGAAATAAAAAAGTATACTTCAATCTGAGACTGCGTAAAGGGTAACTCCACTTTTGTGGGGAAAAAAAGTAATATAGCATTTACAATTGTGACACAGTCATAGTTGTAATTAAATGTTATTAACCACTTCAACACTGTACCCTTCCAGGCAAATTTTCAGCTTTCAGAGATGTTACAATTTGAATGATAATTGCGCGGTCATGCAACACTGTACCTATATGAAATTGTTATTTTTTTTCACACAAACAGAGCTTTCTTTTGGTGTTATTTAATCACCACTGGGTTGTTTTTTTTGCTAAATAAACAAAGAAACACCAACATTTTTGATTAACAACATTTTTCTTTGTTTCTGTTATAACATTTTGCAGATAAATAATCTTTCTTAATAAATTTAGGCTAAAATGTATTCTGCTACATTTATTGTAAAAATAACACAACTGTATATTATCTAGTCTTTATTAAAGTTCACAAACTATGGTGTATATCTGAAAATCGATCAATCCTGGTGTACTGAGGCCTGAAAACACCAGCACAGTACATATTTTCCAAATTACCTCTTTTTGGAAAGTAGAAAGTCCAAGGTATTTAGTAAGAGGCATGGCAAGTTTTTTAAAGTTTCATTTTTTTGTCACAGTTTTTTGGAAAATGAAGAAAATGTCACTTTTCTTTTTTACATACTTCACCAGTGCAGTACAGCATTACAGCATTATCATATAATGGGTGTAACAATGATCAGGGACACTGGTGACAGTATGTAAACAAATATATATATTTATACATATTTCTATTTTTTATTACTTTTTTTTTACACCCTGTGACCAGAGCAATACAGTGTTACCATAGCAACACTGTACTACTCTGGGGACATTATAAATATTCGAATAGCTCGAATAAAAGGAAAATCTGCAACACTAAGAATCCCAAAGGACTTATTCACATTGTACTATGTCTTGGAGATCTCAAAACGTAATGGATTGGCATAGGGAGATTCCTTCTCCACCACTATTACCATAATATCCCTGGTAACAAGTGAACCAAAATCTAGTGTTGGACCTTAAAGACTTAGCAATCTGTTGTTGTAAAATGTATCTGTTGTAAAATGGATCTATTATTCTCTCACAATGGCATCTTATCCCCTCCCTTTTTTTCAATATAGGCCACTTTTCTTTTTTTATAACTCAAGAATGGAACTCATCTACCTAGTTATTTTATCCACTACTACATCTCACTACATTCCTATTATTACCTTGGGATATACTGTAGACTTTCTCTGATGAAATGAACAGACGCTTTAGTGTTAGAAAAATAAATAAGTAAATAAATAAGACGGAGAGGGGCGCTGGCCCTATATGTGTAATATATGTAATGTACACCGTGTACGATGAGACTAGAAAAGGGCAGTTCTGAACCAAGCGCGGCACCCTTTGGGCTCCTTTTGCTAATCTCGTGTTAGTAAAAGTTTGGTGAGAGACCATTCGTGCTTTTTCAGACTCGTGGTTTTCAGATCGTTTTCTGCTGTTCAGTTTGTGCTTGTGGGTTTGTATCTGGTCTTCAGTGCGTGCAGCGAGTACAATTGACTTGTCGTTGTGTTCACTCGTTACTAATTTTCAGGTCGCTCTTCACAGGCCTTGCTGTTCTTCAGTGCTTCTGTTACTTCGTTCTGAGCAGCCGACCGTTTTCTAGCCATGTTGCGTATACGTACTTGTCGTAGAGTTCGTGCTCTGCGGGGGCTTGGTGTTGGGGTCCTTACCTTGACACAAGTCCAGTCCATGAACAGGGTGGGGAGGAATTCATGGACCAAGAATTGGTTGCTCCAGCGTGACCAGTTCTGTCAAATGCCTTTGCTCCGTGAGATCCGTGAGAATAATCCTGATGATTTCAGGAACTTTCTCCGGATGTCGGACCCCGTATTTCACCGTTTGTTGGCTTTGCTGACCCCCTATATCAGCAGGCAGGATACCTGCATGAAGCAAGCCATCACTCCGGAGCAGAGGCTAGTTGCCACCCTGCGGTACTTGGAGACGGGGAGAAGCCTGCAGGACCTCAAGTTCTCGACAGGCATCTCCCCCCAGGCTCTGGGGATCATTATCCCAGAGACCTGTTCTGCCATCATCCAGGTCCTGCAGAAGGAGTATATTAAGGCAAGATTTATCCTTTAACATCACATTTTATTGTATTTAATGTTTGATAATATATTGTATTTCTTTCCTCATTCCCTAATTACCATGTGTCAGGGGCATGTCAGCAGTCGTCGGGTGAATCTGCGTGCACGTAGGTCCTCAAGGATCATTTCCAAGCATATTCAGCCAAAATCCCCACCAGGGGGCGCCGGAGCGCTCCCGCGAATGCCCGTACGCGCGTTCGCGCGTTCGCGGGTGCGCGCGCGCCCATTCGCGCTAGCGCCGTTTGGCGCCAAAGGGCCTTTAAAAGGGTGACAGGTGCTCATGTTAGCTGCTGTTCGTCTGCAGCTCTGCACCTGAAAGTTCCTGAATCTGCCTGCTTGTTATTTGATATTGACCCGGCTACGTCTGACCATTCTCCAGTCTCCTATCCGACCCGGCTTGTCTGACCTTGTTTCTTCTGCTACCTGTTGCTGAACTCCTGCCTGTCTGACTACCCTTGGATCATCCCTCCTGTTGATATCCTGCCTGATCTCCTGCCAAATACGGACTGTCTGACCTTGCTTGCCTGTGTCCTGTCACGCTGCTCCAGCCTGCCTGTTTGCATCCAGCTGCTGTCTACGCATCCGGCTACCAGCCTACCTACCGGCCTGCACCAGTTACCTGCATCCACAGCTCAGCCATCCCTGAGGGACTTCATTCCAGTTCCGGTGTCTGCTTCTGCTGGAACCCGCATCAGGCCCTCCTACCCACTGTGCTCAGGAGACCACTGTTCCCACTTCCAGCGGCTCCTGAACCAGCGCTTAAGAGAGGTCTCCTTCTACCAGTCAGGCTCAACTACCAGGTACATTACAGTACGAACAGCCATGACTGAGCCTGCAGGAGAGACCTCTCCCATTCAGGAGATCTGTACACACTTGGCGGCCCTCACCCAAGCAGTAAAGACTCTACAAGACAGTTATAACAGACTGGAAGGGCAAGTGTTAAACCTCAGTGGTTCCGGTGGTGTGGCCGCTGCACCCGCAGCTGCTCCAGTACAGGCTGCTGCATCACCCTCAGTGGTCATGCTCCCACCAGAACCAAGAGTACCTGTTCCTGACAAGTTTTCCGGTGACCGAACTAAGTTTGTGGCCTTCCGCAGCGCTTGTCAACTCTACTTTGGACTGCAGCCACGGACTTTTTCTTTGGAAGCCACCAAAGTGGGGTTTGTTGTATCCCTCCTGCAGGGGGAACCCCAGACCTGGGCCCATCGCTTGATTGAATCCAACGCCATACAGGTTCAGACCCTACCTGCCTTTTTTGAAGCCATGGCCCAGCTTTATGAGGATCCTCAGCGGGCTGCCACCGCTGAGGCAGCTTTGATCGCGCTCCAGCAAGGCCGTAGACCGGCCGAGGACTATGTCATGGACTTTCGACGCTGGAGCGCGGATACTCAATGGAATAATGCAGCCCTACACCATCAGTTCCGCATGGGGTTATCTGAGGGTCTTAAGGATGAGCTTGCCCGAGTAGGAATGCCTGACACCTTAGAAGAGCTCATTACCATCACTATCCAGATTGACCGACGCCTTCGTGAGCGCCGCTCCGAACGATCTGCCCAACAAACTCGGCCTATGTGGATGACTGCCAGAGCCCCGCTGCCTGCCTCTCGGTATCTACCTTCTGCCGGGCCAAGTCCAATCAACCAGGCAACGGATGCCCCTGAACCCATGCAACTTGGACTTATGCGTACCACTCTGACCCCTGAAGAACGGGCACGCAGGCGCCAACTAAACCTTTGCCTTTATTGTGGCGGAACGGGCCACTACGTGAACAACTGCCCAGTGAAGATCCGTAAGTGTTTTTCTTCAGCTCCAACCAGTTTGTCTGCTTTAACAGCCAATGCCACTCAACTTGTGCTCCCTCTCTCATTACAGCTCCAGGGAAGAACAATTCAAGTCAACGCCATTGTTGATTCCGGGGCATGTAGCTGTTTTGTTGACTCCACCTTTGCCACACAGCAAGAACTTCCGCTAAAAGACAAGACACATAGACTTTCAATTTTTCTGGCCGATGGGTCCCGTATAAAGTCCGGGCAGGTCTCTCAAGAAACCCTTCCACTATCTGCTATCTGTTCATCCCAGCACCGAGAGATCCTAATCTTGGACGTCATCTCATCACCTCTTTTCCCAATCATTTTGGGTATGCCCTGGCTTCAAGCCCACAATCCTCTTGTTAATTGGGCCACGGGCGAGATCAAGTTTCAGTCACCCTATTGTCAAAGACATTGCCTATCTGAACCTGTTAATCCTGCTACTACCCTACTATGTATGGACACTGACCCAGATCTGCTTCAAAACGTACCAGAGGTCTATCAGGACTTTGCAGATGTTTTCAGCAAGAAGGGAGCAGATTCTCTGCCACCCCATCGCCCCTATGACTGTCCAATTGAATTGCTTCCTGGAGCGGAGATCCCTTTTGGGCGCATCTTTCCTCTGTCCGAAAAGGAACAAGAGGCGCTCAAGGTTTACATCAATGAAAATCTAGAGAAAGGCTTCATTCGACAGTCCACTTCACCAGCAGGAGCGGGAATATTTTTTGTCTCCAAGAAAGATCATATGCTCCGCCCTTGCGTGGATTATCGGGAATTAAACAAGGTTACGGTCAAGAACCGTTATCCGTTGCCCCTAATACCAGAACTGTTTCAAAAATTACGGACCGCCATTATCTTCACCAAATTAGACCTGAGAGGGGCCTATAACCTGGTCCGCATTCGGGCCGGGGATGAATGGAAGACGGCTTTCCGGACCCGTTTCGGGCACTACGAATATTTGGTCATGCCCTTCGGCCTTTGCAATGCTCCTGCCACATTTCAGCATCTGGTCAACGATGTGTTTAAAGACTTCCTGGACATCTTCTTAATTGTTTACCTGGACGATATCCTTATCTTCTCCAGCTCACTTGAGCAACACAGGGAACATGTCCGTAAAGTCCTAGCACGACTCCGCTTGCACAGATTGTACGCCAAAGCGGAGAAGTGCGAATTTGAACAAGAAGAGATCCAGTTTCTGGGGTTGGTCATCTCCCCAACCGGTATTAAAATGGATCCCCAGAAAGTGTCTGCTGTATTAGAATGGCCAGCACCCATGGACAAGAAAGGTGTACAACGCTTTGTTGGCTTTGCAAACTTTTACAGGAAGTTTATCAGGGGGTTCTCTGCCATCATCTCCCCTATTACACAGCTAACCAAGCAGAATCTTCGTTTCCACTGGAACCAGGAGGCCCAGGAGGCCTTTGAAGAATTAAAAAGGCGTTTCACGTCAGCTCCGATTCTTAGCCATCCAGACCCATCTTTGCCTTTTATTCTAGAGGTTGATGCTTCCGAAGTAGCTGTGGGTGCTATTATTTCCCAACGTCAGGGCAACAAAGATCTGATGCATCCTGTTGGGTACTTCTCTAGAAAACTTTCGCCAGCTGAGCGGAACTATGATGTGGGGGATCGGGAGTTACTTGCCATCAAGACTGCCTTGGAAGAATGGAGATACTTGCTTGAAGGTGCAGTCCATCCAGTACTGATTTATACAGATCACAAAAATCTGGAGTATCTAAGATCTGCTAAAAGACTAAAACCCAGACAGGCCCGTTGGGCCCTATTTTTCACACGATTTTGCTTCCACATCACCTACCGGCCGGGATCCAAGAATACAAAACCAGACGCTTTGTCACGCATGTTTGATAATCCTAAGGACTCTTCTGTCCCTGACACTATTTTGCCGGCAAACAGTTTTCTTCTCCTTCAGACAGATTTGCTATCCATGATTAGAGAAGCATCCCCAGAACCTTCAAGTCTTCAGGAGTCTTTCTTAACACCTCGAGATGGACTATTATGGAGGGGAAGTCAAATCTTCGTGCCAGAGAACGTTAGAGTCAAGGTACTGACGCTTTTGCATGACCATCCACTTGCAGGACATTTTGGGGTCCGTAAGACCCTTGAGCTGGTGCAGCGCACCTTTTGGTGGCCTAACTTAAAGGAATTTTGCAAGAAATATGTCAACTCCTGCTCTGTCTGCATCCAGAACAAAACCCCCAGGAACAGAGCGTGGGGTCTACTAAGACCATTGCCTATACCAGATAGGCCCTGGAGAATGATAGCAATGGACTTTATAGTCGAACTGCCACATTCGGAGGGGTGTTCGGCGATCTTTGTGGTCGTCGACCGGCTATCCAAAATGGCCCACTTTGTGCCCCTAAAAGGAACACCTTCTGCTGTAGAGACAGCCCGTGTGTTCATTAAGGAAATCGTTAGATTACACGGGATTCCCGCAAATATAGTGTCTGATAGGGGGGTGCAGTTTACTTCACGTTTTTGGAGAGCCCTTTGTGAAAGCTTGAAGATTGAACTAGCCCTGTCCTCAGCATACCATCCCCAAACAAATGGGCAAACTGAAAGGACAAATCAAACTCTGGAGCAATACATTAGGTGTTTTACATCTTTTGTGCAAGATGATTGGGTATCCTTGCTGCCACTTGCAGAATTTGCGTACAATAACGCCAGTCACTCTGCCACCGGTCAATCTCCTTTCTTTGCCAATTATGGGTTTCATGCATCTTTTTTACCAGATTGTCTTTCAGAATCTTCAGTTCCAGCGGTCCAGGACACAGTGCAGTTCTTCAGTCGTAATAATCGGATCTTGCAGGAGGCGGTATCCAAAGCGCAAGCGGATAATAAGAGGTTCTTTGATGAGAAAAGAAGGGGAGATCTAAACCTCCAACCTGGCGACAAGGTATGGCTGTCCACTAATAATATCAGATTGTCATGTCCTTCCAAGAAACTTGCCCCAAAATTTATTGGACCTTTCCCTGTGAAAAGGAAAATTAACGAAGTATCGTATGAATTATGCTTACCTGATTCACTTAAGATACATCCTGTATTTCACGTATCACTCTTAAAGCCTGCTGTAGATGATCCTTTTCCTGATAGGGGCACCAGGGTCCCTGAACCAGTTCTGGTGGACGGCAATGAGGAATATGAAGTGGAATCCATCCTTGACTGCAGGAAGAGGTCTGGGCAAGTACAGTTTTTAATTAAGTGGAAAGGGTATGGTCCGGAGAACAACTCATGGGAACCTGACTGTAATATTCATGCCAAACGTTTAATTCATGCATACTTCTCTACCCATCCTGAAAAAAAGGCGCATCTGGGCATCCGGAGGCTGCCCGTTGGGGGGGGGCAATGTCAGGGGCATGTCAGCAGTCGTCGGGTGAATCTGCGTGCACGTAGGTCCTCAAGGATCATTTCCAAGCATATTCAGCCAAAATCCCCACCAGGGGGCGCCGGAGCGCTCTCGCGAATGCCCGTACGCGCGTTCGCGCGTTCGCGGGTGCGCGCGCGCCCATTCGCGCTAGCGCCGTTTGGCGCCAAAGGGCCTTTAAAAGGGTGACAGGTGCTCATGTTAGCTGCTGTTCGTCTGCAGCTCTGCACCTGAAAGTTCCTGAATCTGCCTGCTTGTTATTTGATATTGACCCGGCTACGTCTGACCATTCTCCAGTCTCCTATCCGACCCGGCTTGTCTGACCTTGTTTCTTCTGCTACCCGTTGCTGAACTCCTGCCTGTCTGACTACCCTTGGATCATCCCTCCTGTTGATATCCTGCCTGATCTCCTGCCAAATACGGACTGTCTGACCTTGCTTGCCTGTGTCCTGTCACGCTGCTCCAGCCTGCCTGTTTGCATCCAGCTGCTGTCTACGCATCCGGCTACCAGCCTACCTACCGGCCTGCACCAGTTACCTGCATCCACAGCTCAGCCATCCCTGAGGGACTTCATTCCAGTTCCGGTGTCTGCTTCTGCTGGAACCCGCATCAGGCCCTCCTACCCACTGTGCTCAGGAGACCACTGTTCCCACTTCCAGCGGCTCCTGAACCAGCGCTTAAGAGAGGTCTCCTTCTACCAGTCAGGCTCAACTACCAGGTACATTACACCATGATTGTAATATGTTGTTAATGTCCCCTTTGTCCTCATGCATGCTGTTTTTTTTTTTTTTTTTAATTTTTTGTCCTTCATACATATTTGCCTTCACTTACCTCCCCAGCATGCTCTCCTGGCCCTATATTCACCTTGTGTAGTCACTAAACATTGTATTTTGTCAGCTCCATAGTAGTGCTTTACCCCAAACACCCCCTAAAATGTGTAAAAATGTGATTTGTGCTTTAAATTCAGGCAGAGTGGCAGAAGCTTTTTTTTTTGGTATCCCAAAATCATTTGGAACCCTCCCTCCCCCCAACTGCTAACTCAGCTGATAACAATCCTCTATCTGCTGACTTTGCCAAACCCATACACACTATACCCACCTCTTTAGTGGTCAGATTTATGGATGAATTCCCCAAAGCATGTAGTGCAAGGGCCTGTCTGAATACTTTCAAATGGTACTGTTTAAAGTTTTTGTATCCTATTATCTTGATAGGCAATAGCAGAATGTAAAAATGTACTAAAATGTGTACAGTGTGTATTTATCTCTTTGTATTATGACACTTCTTACCTGTCCAGTGGGCTGCCAATAGTGTAAAGTAAGGAGGGGCTGGCCAAAGTAATACACATTATTTAGGCATTCATCTCTCAATGAAGTGGAGATGGTTACCTGTCCAAAACATCTCCCCCTCCATAAAATTTTACAAATGGCCCATGGGGGGGGGAATCTGATAGGTGGACCTTATTTGGACCTACTTTTGTCTTTAAATACTCCCTAAAATAAATGTTATACTGATGTTGGCCAAGAATGTTTGTGTCTAATCTGCTTTCCCTGTTTATGTGCATAATGATTAATTTATTTTTCTTGTTTGACTCCACAGTTTCCTTCCAACCCACAGGAATGGCAGACCACTTTGCCCAGTAGTGGGACTTTCCTAACTGCGGCGGGGCAATTGATGGAAAAAATGTCCACATCGTCCCACCACCCAACTCGGGGTCATACTATTATAATAAGGGGTTCAATAGTATTGTGATGTTGGCAGTGGTGTCGGCTACTTATGAGTTCCTGTATGTGGATGTGCGGAAGAATGGCCGGATGTCCGATGGTGGAGTCATCGCCCAGACGGAGTTCTACAGGCGTCTCCAGAATGGCAGCTTGGACTTGCCACCTCTAGAAGACAATGTGGAAGGACTCCCATTCGTCTTAGTTGCTGATGAAGCGTTTGCGCTGGGGGACCATCTTATGCGGCCATTCCTGATGAGGACCCTCACCCCGGACCAGAGGGTTTTTAATTACTGGCTGGCCAGAGCCAGAAGAGTGGTGGTGAACACATTTGGAATCATGGCCAGCTGGTTCCGCCTATTTCTTACATCCATACACATGACGGAGTATAAACGGAATCATGTCATCCTGGCGTGCTGTGTTCTACACAACTTTTTAAGGCGAAATTCTGCCAACTATGCTGCCTCAGTTGGGCCTGAGGCCGGAATTCAAGTAAATCAACCAACCCTGACGGCACTTGAAAGTGGCCGTCCTGGCTTGCCCCCCTGAGTGCCTGTGATGTCCGTCTTAGATACCTTGATTACTTTGCGGGTAGGGGGGCCATCAATATGCCAGACAATGTCTGATACATTTTTAAAATAAAAAAATCATTTTAACTACTAAAATCTTTGGTGACATTTACTGCTTGTATTTCTTTTAGCTGACCCTGACAGAAATGTGGGGAGTCCTGAAAATGTTGTGATTGTGTAACCTTAAAAAGCACTGTTGGGTGTTATTTACTAAAGGAAAATACACTTTGCACTGCAAGTGCACTTGAGCCTGCACTGAAACTGCACTTGTACTCGGGGTTAATCTGTGGATAGTGTAGGAAAGGAACAAAGAGCAACAGAGAACATAGACCTGAAGTGTTCCTGGGTCACGTGGTCAGTATGCCTAAAAGGGGGCATACCCAAGTATGAAATGAAATAAAATGAAAAAGAGAAAGGGAATGGGTGGGACACGAGATCCTACGACCACAGGGAAGGAGGCAAAGGAGGGCAGGCTTTATGCAGCCTGACTCCTCCTACAATTACAGGCTGACCTGCGGTCAGCCTTACACTTGTACTCGGAGTCAATCTGTGGATAGTGTAGGAAAGGAACAAAGAGCAACAGAGAATATAGACCTGAAGTGTGCCTGGGTCACGTGGTCAGAATGCCTAAAAGGGGGCAAAAATAAACCCAGTAGGATGAAAGCTTTGACAGCCAGATTTTTTACCCACTGAATTAACGAACAATCTACCAAATTGACAACCGCTTGTGGCATCTCAAAAGTGTCTCTGGGACAAACCCAGAGAAACAAGACGACCTCCACCTACCCAAATACCAAATAAGGGCCGGGGCCCCCTGGCACAAATTCACAGAAGCTGCTCCTATCTTGAATGAATGCTAAAGTATGCCTTAGGGTCCAGACCCCGATTGGCCAAAAAAGAGGCGGCAATGAAGTATGCATTGAGCTACGGAGAGGGGAGCACTAGGAAAAGGCAACCGAGGACCATCCCTGGGTTAATCAGATGTAGCAATGCCGAGCTGGTTTAAACCCACACCGGGCACCACGCCTTGCCAGGCTCCAAAAACCTGATGACAGTGCCGCCACCCGATTGCTGCGTCTTGCGAGCATGCAGATGTAAACAGAAAAGGCCGGGGTGCAAAACCCATTGATTGGGCCAAAAGTAAGTGAGACCCTGGGCTAGAAGAGCAACTCCCCTGACCTCAGGACCCCCGCTGCTTTGAGCACCAAGCTGGAGACCTTGAGAGCATGACAGATACGACATGAAAATATGACCCATGATGAGAAGTCTGCTGAGCACAGCAGGAGGGCTGCTCTTCAGGATCCCTGAGGACAGCTTAAATAGAGTGCGCAGAAAATAAAGAAAGGCCTGTCAGGGTCTACCAATAACATGAAATGCTGAGTCCCAGCCAGATACGCCCCGATAGTGCTGTAGGCCGATATGAGTTAAAAGAGGCAAAAAACAAAAATAAAGTAGGAACTGGATGTTAACCATCAGGACTGGGAAAATTTTGACTGGAAAACATCCCAAGCAGTGTCATGAGCCTTCCTGGTATTCAAAATAAAGACTTAACAATCAAGGCTGCTGCGTCAGCCAAATAGAAACCCAATCCATCACAAATACTGGAAACCGAAGAGAAGGCGTGATGCCAGCATCTGCGTCCGAGACCTGAGCCTACTGGTACTGGCCTAGGCACTGAAAAGGTTCCAGAATCCACTAAAGCCCCTGAGCCCGTAGAGGCTGCTGGAGCTGCCATAGGCTGACTTACCAATAGTTCCATACTTTTGCCAATCCTGGCCAGACGTAGCTAGGAAATAAAAAGGTAGTGTGCGTTTGGGACAGGGTAGAAACCGCAGTCCGCTGGGTAACCTACTCTGCATTTGTGCTCGACGAGCAAGGGAACAGTAACTCAAAAAACTGGGCTTTCCGCGCCGAAGCCCGGAAAGCAATCCACTCCGTAGGAATACTGCCATGGGGTCAAGAATTGAAGCTAGCCGAGTGTGAAAAACTTAAGCCTTGGGACGGACCAGGTATTGAGAGAGGGTGAGCTACTGTGCTCTGACCCAACCAGCTGGAGAAGGAGGGATAGAAGCGAAGTCCCCAACATCCGCTGCTTGAGACATGTCCTGCAAAACTGGAATTTGCAAACTGAAAACGTATCCTGGTGCTGAAGTAAGTGGTAAGATGTAAATTTATAAAACAGAACCGAGATAAGAATGTAACCTGGATGAAAAGAATTGCTGCTGCCCACGCCAATTAAAACCGACCAACTCAACCGAGAGGACAAAACATATGAACGGTACCCTGCAAAATGATGAAAATAGTAACCATGAACTGAGTGGAAATGACACACCACTGGGACAGCAACATGAACTGCGAGAGAAACGTGAGCAGACTGAGAAACCTGCGACAGGAACGTAAGCTGCGTGAAGGAATGAAACACATGTATAGCGCGAGCTGACGAAAACGTGAGCAGCATGAGAACCGAGGCTGCAAGAAAACCGCAAACTACATGAGAAACGCCGCTAGCACGAGAACATGAATTGATGAACAATGTGATAAACATGAGAAACGAGAGTAACATTGGGAAGACATGAGAAACCTGGGAAAACGAGAGAAAGATGAAAAATGTGAGTTTAGCATAGAAACAACAAATTGCATGAGAAACGTAACTTGCATGAGAAACGTAAATTGCATGAGAAACGTAAATTGCATGAGAAAACGTAAATTGCATGAGAAACGTAAATTGCATGAGAAACGTAAATTGCATGAGAAAATGTAAATTGCAAGAGAAACGTGAATTTGTACGAAATACATAAGCAGCGTAAGAACAGATGAGATGAAGAGACTTGCCACCGAACAAGCCAATTAAAAACGATCACCTCAATTTGTTGTCAAGTATAGCCTTGAAATAAAAGACATCAACGCCAGAAGAGCTGCATTCGTCTCATGTATGTTTACTTCAGAATATGCTCCGTACATACAGAGGACCCCTCTCCTTTAAGTCAGGAGAGTGATCCAGATTACAATGCGAGTAAACTATTTATAGAGACTTGTTACATTACATTCTATGAGGGGCAAAAGCCCAAAATTATACATCACAAGTACGCATTTCACCAAGTATGTCAACACAGTTTCTTTTTAGGTCATCTTGACCTGAGTATCGTTAATTTTTAATTAACAAATTATTTTGACAGAAAGGGAAGAATAATTATTTGGGAAAGGTCTTTTTGACTTTTAGACAGGGACTTTCTATGTCAACATCTTCCCATCTCACATCCTTTCCGAGAATTGTGTCAGGTTATTGGCAGAACATTTTATTGTCAACCTGGTCAGACACTTGTGTTGCAATACCAAAAGAATTCAGAAACATTTTACAGAAAAACAAGTATAATAAGAATTATCAGAAATACAAATTCATGTTGAAGAGGAACTCTGGATACATTAAAAGATTTGGTTCATATATTTCATATCTTCACACTGTTAAACCCATAGACGTGACGGGTAGCCTGCAGTGGCAGATCATGGACAACCCAGCTGTGTGAAAGTAACCAGATAACATTACAGACCAGCCCATGACATAACACCCCTGGTACCTGACAAGTATGATGATGTGGGTGCAGAAATGACAAGACCAAGAGCGCAAGAATGTGAACCTAATGACGACACCCCCCTACTGTATGCAGTAAGCGAACATGAGCAACCTGCAGCGCCAGGACAGGAAATTAAAACGAACACTCAGGGCTAAGGTACCCACAGACCGTGGTGGGTAGTAGTAAAGGTGTAATGGTGAACGTGCACGTATGACGTATGGAAAACAGGCGGGAAGATTGTGGGACAACAATCAATTAAAACGAAACCTCAGCCCGTATGGATCTGTAGACGTGACAGACCCTGAATGTGAGCACTAGCTAACGGAAATGCAGTGAATGAAAGGCCATGACATAAAAAAGCATATGACATGAAACGTGAGAAACATGGGAAAACGAAACATGGGAAAACGAGAGAACCGTGGGAAAACGAGAGAAACGTAAGAAGCATGGAAAAACGTGAGAAACATGGGAAAACGTGAGACGCATGGGAAAACGTGAGAGACGTGAGAACCATGGGACAACGTGAGAACCATGGGACAACGTGAGAACCATGGGACAACGTGAGAACCATGGGACAACGTGAGAACCATGGGACAACGTGAGAAACATGGGAAATTTAAGAAAAACATGAATAGGCATAAGAAGTGACAAATTGCATGAGAAACCATAATTGTACGAGAAACCGTACATTTCATGAGAAACCGTAAATTGCATGAGTAACCGTAAATTGCATGAGAAACCATAACAAAGCATGAGAGATCGTAAAATGCATGAGAAACCGTAAATTGTATGAAAACCGTAAAATGCATGAGAAACCGTAAAATGCATGAGAAATCGTAAATCGTATGAAAACCGTAAAATGCATGAAAAATCGTAAAATGCATGAGAAACCGTAAATTACATGAGAAACCGTAAATTGCATGAAAAACTGAAAAATGCATGAGAAACTGTAAAATGCATGAGAAACCGTAAATCGCATGAAAACCATAAAATGCATGAAAACCGTAAAATGCATGAGAAACCGTAAAATGCATGAGAAACTGTAAATAGCAAGAAAACCGTAAAATGCACGGGAAACCGTAAAATGCATGAGAAACCGTAAATCGCATGAACCGTAAAATGCATGAGAAACAGTTAAAATGCATGAGAAACCGTAAAATGCATGTGCATGCCCCCAAAGGACCCCCACAGAATATAATGAGATGACTGGCGATGAGCAAGTGTCGTGACAACCTCACAGCCTGAATTAACCCCTGAACCCTGTGCTTATGCATGCGTGGCATGAGGTAACCAGGTGTTAGTAGCATGGCCCCATGCAGGTGAAAAGGCAGCACTCGCAGGCTGCCCTGTCTGCAAACTGTACCATGGACACCCCCATCCGCATTAATGCATTAAATACCTTTGCAAAACAGCTGTTACTTGTAAAAAAAAAACAGTGACATAATCCCCATTGTGCTCATAACCGCCAATAGGGAGAGAGGAGCAGGCAGGCGGGCGGCTGACCTTCCCCCACAGCGTGAGCACCGGGATGGCGGCTCCCACATGGAGCTGGATCTGCACAGGGAGAGGAGCAGACAAGTGGCCGATCACCCCCCCCCGGCGTGAGCACCGGGAGGAGCGGACAGGTGGCTCCCTTATGGAACAGAAGCAGCACAAGGAGAGGAGCAGAGGGTGGCCGAACACCCCCCTCCCCCACCCCGGTGTGAACACTGGGAGAAGCAGGCGGGTGGCCCCCTCGTGGAGCCAGATATCCCTGGGGTGATACGAAAGTGGGCATGCGGTCTCCCAGGTGATGCCTGGTGTGAGCACCAAGAGCAAAACCGCCGCAACCACTGTAGCAGCCGACCGTCGCTCCGCAATGGACCCAGAAGTGACGTGAAACGAGCCACACCTCCACCCCTTCTGACCATCCCAACTCAGACACAAGATCCTACGACCACAGGGAAGGAGGCAAAGGAGGGCAGGCTTTATGCAGCGCTTAGGAAATAAACCCCATTGTCACTGAAAACACCAATTTTACCTTAACAAAATTTTAGCAGCATTGAAACAATAATCCACACATTCTTAAATATCAATCTTTTTAATACCAGCACAATCACATGTGCATTTCTAAAAGGTTTTTTAAAACAAACCACCATGTTTGTTGTGTAACAATTTTTTCGGTAACATTAATAAATATTGATATGTCCATTTAAGGTAAAACAGGCATGTTTCAAACAAACAAGAAATACACAAATATGGAACTTACAAAGTTCAACTTTTGTAGAAATTGAAGGCAATATCAGACATGAGTATTTATAAACTGTGTTTGATATTGCGTTCACATGGGGAGAAGTCACCCCTGGAAAAGCCAAATTTTGAAGATGCACACAAATTGCCGAATGTCAACATGTGCTAGCTGCCATCACGGGGGATCAAGGGACGTGTTTTGTGGGTGCAACCCCTTCCTCTCAGCTACTTAATTATTGAGGAAGGGGTTGCACCCCCAAAACGCCTACATTGATCTCCCGTGATGGCAGATAGCACATGTGTGCACACTGTGTGCATCTTCAAAATTTGGCTTTTCTATAAAATGGCAAAAAATGTTAAAAACTTTTACTTTACAAATACCACAAAAAAGGAAGGGATTTGGAGGTGTTTTAAACTCTCCCTAAAACATCAATGATGTTCTTCATTTGTTTGTTTTTAACATCATTGATGTTTTTCTGGATGTTTTCCAAATCCCTATTACACCCCATGATCTCCCCGATCAGGATCTGTGCACTCTCACTGGTGAAATGACCTGGATCCACAACATCATGATCACCTAAAAATAGAGAAAAAAAAAACATACCATTATGAATATGCCGGCATCCATCCCTTACCTGAGCCTGTGGTCGTTGCAGACACTCACCTGTTGTGGTGACTATTTCCACCACGTCTCCTTCCTCCTCTGCTTGGCTTTGGAGGATTTCACCTTCTTCATGAGGTGGGGGTCTGTTGTCTCTTCTGCTGAGTGGTGTCCGAGTCTTTTCTCCCCTATGTAAAACAAAATAGGTATACTTAGCACACAGATATTTGATGACAGAAAGAGGAATATGAAACATTGCTTGGAAGTGGGGTACAATTGTCTATTTTGGCAGAGTTCCAAGATGAAGAAATATTGTTTTCCTTTGTCAAGCTTGAATACTTACCTGTTTTGTACAAGCTTCACAGATGGAGAAACGCCTATAGTATACACTGGAGCACCTGTGTGAGCCCCCTAATAAAAAGTGTGTTCTTGTGTTCCCCACTAGTGCTCCAGCGTCCAGATGTGTAAACAGCTGCTGAGTGTCCTTTCCTTACACAGAATCCAGTTTGCATTACATTCTAGTTACAAACCCATCTAGACACCAAAATTATTTTAAGAGAAGTAGGCTAGAAAAAATGTATTCAAGTGCATATGGCCAAAACAATGGTGTTTTCTATGCCGAACGAACAATGTTTCATACGAACGAACAATGTGCCCATGAACATGAAAGTTGCCATTTTAAACTGTACAACAGTAAAGAAAAGCACATGGAGCAGCACGAACGTAATAAAAATAAAGAATAGGAACACAGGACAACTACTTACTTTTTTTCAGCACTCTCCTGATCCTTCTGTACTGCTCGTGCTCCCTAATTTTGAGGTCCGACCACCACTTCCTGAGCTGATACTTGGATCGTCGTACCCCGAAATTCTTCTGCAGACTTTTGACTACTTTTGCCATGATCTTGGCCTTTCTTACATTGGGGTTGGGGTAAGGTCCATACTTCCCGTCATAGTCGGCCCTCTTCAGGATGTTCAGCATCTCCAACATCTCCCCAAAGGACATCTTTGAGACCTTAAATCGTCTCTTCCGGGATCGGGACATTTCTGGCTCCGGGCTTTCCTCCTCCTCGTTGCTGTAATTAGCACGCACCTGCTGTGTCTCCGCCATTTGCTCTTCCCCCACTGCGCCGAACGAGAAGGGGCGGGAATAGACTAGAAAGAACGTCAGGGGCAGGCGGAGTTTCACGCATGCACAGTGTATATAAAGCATAACATGCGTGCGTAGTACGTACGATCTGTGAGCGGAGGAAGGAGTATCGGAGGCGCCGATCGTGATAACGAAGGTAAGATCTAAACTTGGGCCTATACTGCTTATAGAGTGAGGCCTATATTGTAACAAGATTAGGAGAGTTTTGCCTGAAATTAGGGTTTGTCTTGTGTTGTGTCTTGCAGATAAAATGGATGGCTTCAATGACCACAACTTCCTCCCCCTGTTCATAGACAAATACAGGGAGCTGCCTGTCTGTGGCAGGTCAAACACCCCCAATACAATAATAAACAAAAGAGGCAGGCAGCGCTGGAGAAACTGCTGGAGTTGGTGAAGCCGGTGGTCCCCACAGCAACCATCCTCTATTTAAAAGCCAAAATTGGTGGCCTGAGGAGCACTTATCTTAGGGAGCGCAAAAAGGTCCAGGATTCCCTGAGATCCGGAGCTGCAGCAGATGACGTTTATGTCCCCAGGCTGTGGTACTATGAGAGACTGCGATTTCTGTCAGACAAGACTGAAGTCAGGGAATCCCTCTCCACTCTTCCTTACACTCTTCCTTCCACCCTATCTTCCACCCCATCTGAGGCTTCCGATGTCCAACCTGGGACTTCCAGCCTGGAAGAAGTTGAGGAGCCCAGCTTGAGCCAGGTATAGCATTGTTATACAGATTTCTGGTCAATAAATGATGTTTGCTAGATGTTATTATTGATCACTAATTGCTGATTTAATAGAGTGTTTTACATATCAATAGACTGTAGTGGGCAAAAATAATTGGGACAAGAATGAAAAATGCTGGGCTCAGAATGATCATCAGTTATATTTGTTAACATTCAATTTGCAACAGTCATGAGGTGAAAATTGTGTGTGATTGATGAATAAAAAACTAAAACGATTTCCCTTTTTCATACACAGGAAGACCTCAGCCAGGACGAGGAGGCTGTGGAATGTGGCACACAGGAGGAGGCTGTGGAATGTGGCAGCCAGGAGGAGGCGGGGGTAAGTGGCAGCCAGGAGAAGGCTGGGCCCAGTAGGAGCCTGACAGAATCGCAGGTTCCTCCCCTCTGCCTTCCAAACAAAAGACCCAGGAAGGGGAGTAACGTGCAGGATTCAGCACTCAGGCTGATGCAAGAGGCTTCTGCGTCCCTCAGAGCCACCCCCACTCCTGAAGAGGCCTTTGCCTGCATGGTTGCCACAAAACTGCAGGGCATGCAGGAGGGCCAACGCCTCCTGTGTGAGGACCTTCTTTACAAAACACTAACTAAGGGGGTGAGGGGCAAAATCACACACAAAACCTACCTGTGTGAGTTGGACCATCCTCCTCCTCCTGCTTTTCTTCCTCCTGCCACAACTCTACCACCACAGACACAGTGTGGAAGGAAGCGTGGAAGGAAGATCAGAGAGTGATGGCCCTGGGTTCAGTCTGGTCTGACAAAAGATGCAGGCTCTTGTATGACCACAGCCTGGGGACAATACATGTCATCTGCTGCTGTTTAGTGTAGTGCAAGCCGGTGGGGACTCTTTCCGAGCTGCCCCCCTGCAAAGTGCTGCCCTAGGCCTGGGCCTTTTCGGCCTAGGCCAGGATACAGCGTTGGGTACAATGACATATCAATTGCATTTCTGCAAAAAGCACACCTGAAAGAATCAGCTATAATCCCCATCAAATTAATCAGTTTTCACCAATGGTTCCATAGTTTCTTTAACAAGCTATCCAAAGGTATTGTTTTTTTGTTGCAGGGAAGTCCTAGTCAATGATACAGTCCATGTCAGACTCTGATGGGTGATTCCAATAAAAGATTGCTGAAATCATTGTGAACACACCCTATCCACTCTATACTGTCCCAATCAAAAATCACTGCTCCTTCCTCCAATGTTTCCTATCTAAACTTATTGACTTAAAAGGTATACTCACATTTTTTCAGAGAATTTTATTGTAATGTTGAAAAGCACTGCGTAAATTGTAGGTGCTATATAAATCCTGTATAATAATAATAATAATAATAATAGTCTTGGAACTCCTACTTGACTCATCCTCTGGTCACACAGCAATTCTTTTCAAACGTCTCAGTACCATTAGGAAACACCTGCATCAGACACAACTAGTAGACATATGGAGGTTTCTACACCCAAAAGAAAGATTACCAATATTACTCCCCCATACATAACTAGTATTGAACCAATGAATTAGCTGTGTAAAAACAACTTTGGTATCAGTCCCAAATTAGCATACAGAAAATACCACAAAGGAGAGAGTGGGGAAAATAGAGGGACTTTTGTGTTACCCAGGAAACTATTAGACAACAGTGCTAATAAAAGTCAAATATTTGTTGAAATACACATTAAAATGACTCCTGAACAAACATCATGGGAGAAAATGGAGAGCATAAAGCATAATAGCATAAAAATACCACATATTATAAAGCTGTAGAAAGTGGTAGATGGTAATGAGTTGCCAAACAAGAACTGGTTATGATCCTGACAGCATGCATCTAGAGCCGTGGCGCGTTTAGACTCAGGAGGTTATAGTTATTAGCATATCAGAGTAATCTCTAGGAAACAAACATAGATAAGTACACTATATTACCAAAAGTATTGGGACGCCTGCCTTTACACGCACATGAACTTTAGTGGAATCCCAGTCTTATGCCGCGTACACACGAGCGGATTTCTCGTCGGAAAAAGATATGACGGCTTTTCCGATGGGATTCCGCTCAAGTTTGCCTTGCATACATACGATCACGCAAAAGTTAGCTGAAATTATGACTGTCAAGAACGCGGTGACATACAACACTACGACGATCCGAGAAAATGAAGTTCAAAGCTTCCCAGCATGCGTCGAATTGTTTCCGAGCATGTGTAGGGATTTTGCGCGTCGGAATTGCCACATTTTCGGATAGGAACTTTTCCAGACTGAAAAATTGAAAGCATGCTCTCAATCTCTTGCTGGCTGGAATTCCACCAGCAAAAGACCGATGGAGCATACAAACGGTCGCATTTTCTGACGAAAAACTCATCTGTCTTTTGCGGGCCGAAATTCCGATCGTGTGTACGTGGCATTAGTCTGTAGGGTTCAATATTGAGTTGGCCCACCCTTTGCAGCTTTAATAGCTTCAACTCTGATAAAATACCTCTGGCATGAATTAGAGCATAGATTTGGAGCCAGGCCTTCTCATCCAACATCAGTGCCTGACCTCACAAATGCGCTTCTGGAAGAATGGTCAAACATTCCCATAGACACACTTCTAAGCTTTGTGGACAGCCTCCACAGAAGAGTTGAAGCTGTTATAGCTGCAAAGGGTGGGCCAAATCAATATTGAACCTTATGGACTAAGACTGGGATGCCAGTACATGTGCGTGTAAGGGAAGGCGTCCCAATACTTTTGGTAATATAGTGTATATACAAGTACAATGCATAATCAATGCAGCAAGTCACATACTGATGGAGATTCATTTCACTCACACTGTGTCCCAAACAAAAGGGACAAAAAATCAACCCAGTAGGCTATACTTGGTAAGTGGATGATAAAAAATATCAGAAAAAAACAAAAAGGAAATGTTGTATAGATATATATGTAAATACAGATTATATAATCATAAATTTATGGGTGCCTGTGAGCAACCCCAATGAAAAAATACCTGAGAGCTGACACCAATGTGGCTGGATCTATCACATTGTAGCTAGAAACCTCCAAATAGGGCAGTTGTCCCTCTACAGCAAAAAGGCTCCACCGGGGGGGGGGGGGGGCTCTGGGTATTCTTAGCATTTCCAAAGGGGTGTCTTGCATTTATTCCCTATGATGTTTAGGCTAGAAGCTCATTCTAGAAGATGGGTGAAAATTGAACAGAAGGACAGAGCAGCAGAATGTCTTAGTGGTCAGCACCTTGCAGCACTGAGTTGCTTAGTTCAAACCCTAACCAGGACACTTCTACCTGCACTGGATATCAGATTAGGCACTTATGAGGAAGAGGTTTTCCAGCATAATAAGTCACCTATTTGGTTGACGTGGCTCTAGCCTTAGCCTTAGCTTAGCCATATGCATGGAGTTGCCATTGGAGGATTATGTGTCCTTCAGGGGTATACTTAATCATGATGATTTGGTGTGTCCATGGGGGGTGTAATGTATTCTGGTGGCAACTTTATGTGTTAGTTTTGTCCTTAGGGGGTATATCTGTCTACAGTTGCAGCCTGTGAACCTGCCTTAACCCTTTCCTCTCATGCAATGGAAATCGGGATGAAAAATATTAATTATATCCTAAAGAATAATTCTGAGAAGTGGGACAATCTTGTCTGAATTGCGAGAGTTTATACTGTCCCCTTCAAGGGCTAGCGTTATTTGATAGCAAAGAACTGGGACTAGATCTACAGGTGGGACAATCTTGTCTGCATTGCGATAGTCTAAACAGTCCCCTTCAAGGGCTAGCCTTATTTGATAGCAAAGAGCTGCGTTTAGCCTGGCCTCCTGCCTCACAGTAAATGTCTGCTGAATGAAAGACGACTGCAGTTCAAGAGTCATTGTCTAAATCCAAAGAGGTTTGCTTCTGCAATTCTGGCTTGGAGTCCAAAAAGAATTGAAGGAGAGAAAGAGTCCTCAACCAAATAGTCAGCAAATAGCCCCACTTCTAGGGGAAAGGTTGCTTACTGGTCTTCTTCAGATTTTGCTTCCTATACATATCTTATGGGTACCTGGTTGCTCCTCTTCTGATAGGAGGGTACAGCTTTGGTCTTGGATGGCTGGACTGTCAGGACAAGCACTTTAGGCCATGCTGAACATTCAGTCACCTTCAAGCCCCTGACTGTGCCAGGATTGCCAGGAATTCTTTGCTCCAGCAACAATAGACAAGTTCTGCTAGCCAACATCAACCTTACTGTCTCTAGGAGTAGGAACAGCAATTCCAATTCCAGCAGATGTGATTTTAACATGAGTGCTATTGTTGCTCAGAGGGATGCCTATTTCCAACTCCCAGAGCCGTTTTCTCTGACATACCTCTGTTTCTACATGGGTCAAGACATTATGCAGCATACATGTCTGCTGGTTGGAATCTCAATCCACTCCTTCTCTAAACAGGGATTCCTGGCAAGAATACAGAGGGAGATCTCAGAACCCTACAAGAGATTGGCTGGCTAGTCTTTCAAAGAGGGTCATGTGACTCCTGCGCAAATCCTTCTGTATCTGAGAGCTTAATTCATCACGTGTCAGGATACATTGTTTTTTTTACCACTAGAGCATATTGGTGATAGGATGCTGGGTAATCCTGGCTTTTCTCTCTTCATCTGTGTCAGTGGAACTACCCTTTTGGGAAGTAGTTGTTGCCAGTGGAACCCCCCTGTCAAGAAGTTGTTTTGAACGTTCTGGCCAGTTCTTTTATGCTCCCTTTGCCTTTCGTCACCTGACAGCAGGCTTTTAAGTCTCCAACGAGGCTGAACAACATCACAGTGGTGTCCTACATCAGGGGGCAGGTTAGAACCTGCAGGGTCAGTCCACTGAGAAGAGGTGGAGATGACTGATCTGAGTGGAGTAGAATCTCTCTAACATCTGAGTCTACATTCAGAACTTCTGGGAAGAATCTGTATTCTGTGGCCCAACTGGGGCAACAAGTGGTTTCTACATCTAGGTTCCTCCAAGTGGATTTCATCTCTGGACAAAATTTCAAGTTAGATCTGCTAGTATCGCCTTACTATTACAAGCTGGAGAGTTTTTCCCTAAGAGGCTGGGCCAAGCCCTGGGTGTGGATGCTGCGACAGATTAGGAAAGGTCTCACAAGCCGTATGCATTCCCTCAAGTATGACCCAATTATTGCAGTAATACCCCATTGGCCAAACAGGCCTTGGTTCCTGTTTTTCGTATTAAAGTCTTTTCTCTCTCAGATGAGATCTTCTGTCAAAGAGTGCAATGATCCACCCTTGTTCATCTCTTCCAGTTTCTCATCCTGGGAGCAAGAGACTGATCAGGCTTGGTTGTTGTTTCTCTTAGCTTATATCCATAAATCCTACAAAAGGATTTGAATAAAGCTTGTTCAATTTGGACTGCTTTGTTTTCTTTTGCTTCAGTCCTCTGGTCAGGTACATTCTGGTCTTCAACTGATCTTAAGCTCTCATATGCCCCGTACACACGGTCGGATTTTCCAATGGAAAATGTCTGATCGGAGCGTGTTGTCGGAAATTCCGACCATGTATGGGCTCCATCGGACATTTTTCATCAAGTTTTCCGACACACAAAGTTGGAGAGCAGGAGATAAAATTTTCCGACAACAAAATCCGATCGCGTCAATTCCGACCGTGTGTGGCCTGTTCCGACGCACAAAGTGCCACGCATGCTCAGAAGAAATTCCGGCACGGAACAGCTCGTTCTGGTAAACTTAGCGTTCGCAATGGATACAGCACTTTCGTCACGCTGCAATGTTAAAAATGGTTTAATACAGCGCACTCTCTTCTTTATAATGTGACAAGAATGAAGTAGGTTTGCTACTCATATTCACACACACTTCTCCCAAAGTTTTATTTTTGTTTTTTTATTGGTATTCCCTGAATATATTGTTATTAGTTGTCACATCTGACATTTTTTTTTTTTATTTAATTTTTTTGGGGATTTTAAGCCTTTTTTTTATTTATTTAATGTTTGTATTTTTTCAAAGGCTGATCTTTGTTCAATGTTATTCAGAATATTTTTGTGTGTGTTTTGTGTGTCAAGTTACCCCAACACCATTGATATCTTTTATTATTTAATCTCAAGGAGATTGTTTGTTGTTGGTGTCCCTTGTTCATTTCACATTGTATATTTGAAATGTACCTGAATCCTCACAAACCAACTGTCCTTTTTGAAGTAAAACACATAGGAGAGTATAATTCAAAACAAAAATCCTTTATTAAGGGATCAGAACCAAACAAAGAGGAAGGCAACACTGGATCAACAGGAGAAATTAGCGAAGCCTGGGACCCCCACGGCAGACATAAATTCTTGAACATCAAAATTGGTGGCCTGAGGAATCCATATGTAAGGGAGGGCAGTCTGGTCCAGAATTCGCAGAGATCCAGATAGCAGCAGACGACATGTGTGTCCCCAGGCTGTGGTACCACAAGAGGCTGCATCTTTTGACCGACCAGACTGGATCCAGGGTCCTCACTTTCTGGTCTTCCTTCCACGCTTTCTTCCTGGCTGTGGCTGTGCAGTTGGAGATGTGGCAGGAGGAGGAGTAGGACCTGGAGGAGGAGGAGGACTGGGAGGACCTGGAGGAGAAGGAGGAGGAGGACCTGCAGGAGGAGGAGGAGGACCATCGCAAAGGTGTGTCTGAGCTGTAATTTGGCCCCTCATACCTTTGTTAAGAGCCTCCAATATGAGGGACTCACACATGACTTGTTGGCCCTCCTCCATCCTCTGCATTTTATATGCAATGACGGCAGCAATGTCCTCCTCCACGGTCTGTCGTGCTCCCAGGACCTCTGTAGCCCTCCAAAAGAGTCCTCTGGTAGCCTCCTCTAGGGCACTCCTCCTCCTGACACTTTCTCTTTTCAGGGGGGGTGGAGGGACCTGCAGATCAGCCAGCCGGCTCGGCCCGGCCACCTCCTGGCTGAGACTTCCCTGTGTATGAAAAAGGGACATGGTTTTGGTTTTTGCTTCATCAATCACAATCATAAATTAGTACTCCCAACTAACATCTAGATAACATCATTGATTGGACAAGCAGAAATATTTAGAGGAATGCTATACCTGGCTCAATCTTGGCTCCTCCACATGCGGCCTGGAAGGCCCAGGTTGGGTGTCAGAAGCCTCAGCCGTGGGGGAAGGAAGCGTGGAAGGAAGACTGGAGAGGGATTGCCTGGGTTCAGTCTGGCCTGCCAGAAAATGCAGCCTGTCGTAGTACAATATCCTGGGGACATAGATGTCATCTGCTGCTCCAGATCTCTGTGAATCCAGGACCTTCTTGTGCTCCCTTAGATATGTACTCCTCAGGCCACCAATTAATATCTTTAAATAGGTGATGTCTGCCGTGGGGATCACCTGCCTCACAATTTCACACAATTGCGCCAGTGCTGCCTTCCTCTTTGCTTGGATCTTGAAATGGGGGTGGTTAATCTCCCACAAACATGGCAGCTCCCTTAACATATCTAGGAATACTGACATGAAGTCATTATCTTTGAGTAGCATATCCATGTTCACTGCAAGACACAACACAAGACAAAGCCTAATGTCAAACAAAACTCTCCTAATCTTGTTACAATATAGGCCTCAATGTAGAAGCAGTATAGGCACAAGTTTGTCTCTTACCTTCGGTCTTACGATCAGCGCGCCCAATGCTCCTTCCTCCGCTCACAGATCGTACGTAATACGCACGTGTGTTATGCTTTATATACACTGCGCATGCGTGTAACTCTGCCCTCCCCTGATGTTCTTTCTATTCTATTCCCCGCCCCTTTTCATTCGGCGCAGTGGGGGAAGAGCACATGGCGCAGTCACAGCAGGTGCGTGATAACTGCAGGAACGAGGAGGATGAGGAGGAAAGCCCGGATCCGGACAAGTCCCGATCCAGAAGGAGACATTTTAAGGCCACAAATATGTCCTTTGGGGAGATGTTGAAGATGGTCGACATCATGAAGAAGTCTGACTATGACGGAAAGTATGGGCCTTACCCCAACCCCAATATCAGAAAGGCCAAGATCATAGCGAAAGTGATCAAAAGTCTTCACAAGAATTTTGGGGTACGAAGATCGAAAGATCAGCTCAGGAAGCGGTGGTCGGACCTCAAATTAAGAGCCAGAGCAGTACCGAAAGATCCGGAGAGTGCTGCAAAAAAGTAAGTAGTTATGCTGTGTTCCTATTCTTTCTGTCTTTATTCCGTTCGTGCTGCTCCATATGCTTTTCTTATTAATTGTAACGTTTAAAAGGGCAACTTTAATGTTCATGGGCCCATTATTCGTTCGTATCAAACATTTTTCTTTCGGCCTCTAAAACACCATTGTTTAGGCCATATCCATTTTCCCACATTTTTTTTGGGCCTACTTGGATGCCAAATATTTGTTTGTGTGGATGGGTTTGTTACTCGAATGAAATGCAAACTAGATTGTGTGTAAGGAGAGGACACTGAGCAGCTGTTTTCACATCTGGACACTGGAGCACTAGTGTGGGACACAAGAATACCATTTTTATTAGGGGGGCCACACAGGTGCTCCAGTGTATACTATAGGGGGGGCTACATCTGTGAAGCTTGTACTAAACAGGTAAAGTATTGCAGCTTGACAAAGGGCAATAAAAAAAAATACATCTTGGAACTCGGCTAAAATAGACAATTGTACCCCACTTCCAAGCAATGTTTCCTATTTCTAATATCTGTGTGCTAATTATACCATTTTTGTTTTACATAGGGGAGAAAAGACTTGGAGGACACCCCTCATCCGAGGAGACCACAGACCCCCCACCTATGGAAGAAGGGGAAATACCACCAACCCAAGAAGAGCAGGAGGAAGAAGAAGATGTGGTGGAAATTGGCACCACAACAGGTGAGTGTCTGCGACCACAGGCTCAGGTAAAAGAGATGGATGGTGGCAGATTTTTGAAACCTGGTTTTGTTTTGTTTCTCTTTTTAGGTGATCGTGATCCAGATCCTTTCACATCAGAAAGTGCCCAGATCCTGATCGGGGAGATCATGGGGTGTAATGTCGAATTGCAAAACATCCAGAAAAAAATAAATGTGATTCAAAAAAATAACATCATTGATGTTTTGGGGCAAATTTAAAACCCCACAAAACCACTTTTTGGATTGTGGTCCAATCTTTTAAATATTTTTGCAATGTTTTGAAAAGCCAAATTTGGAGGATGCACACAGTGTGACAACATGTGCTATCTGCCATCACGGGAGATCAATGGACGCGTTTTGGGGGTGCAACCCCTTCCTCAATTATAAAGTAGTGGTGAGGAAGGGCTTGCTCCCCCAAAACACGTCCCTTGATCCCCCATGATGGCAGCTTGCTCATGTTGACCTTAGTAAATTGGTGTGCATCTTCCAAATTTGGCTTTTCAAGGGGTGATTTCCCCCCATCTGAACGCTATATCAAACCCAGTTCCTAAATACTGATGTCTGATATAGCCTTCAGGTTTTACCTAATGTGAACTTTGTAAGTTCAAGTTTTTTGGCTTTCTTGTTGGTTTTACACAGGCCTGTTTTATCTTAAATGGACATTTCGATTTTTGATAATGCTACTCCAAAAATTGTTATACAACAAACATGTTGGTTTGTTTTAAAAACCTTTGGTAAATGCACATGTGATTGTGCAGGTATAAAAAAATTAGGTTAATCAATAATGTGTGGATTATTGTCTCAACACTACAACACTTTTGGGGTGATGTAATTGCTGTTTTCTGCGAAAATGGGGGTTATTTCCTAAGGGCAAATCCACTTTGCACTACAAGTGCAGGTTCAGTGCAGTTGCAAGTGCACTTGTAGTGAAATGTGTTTTTGCATTTAGTAAATAACAGCCAACAGTGCTTTGTATAATAAGGTTACACAATCACGACATTTTCTGGATTTAAAACATTTCTGTCAGGGTCAGCTAAAACAAACACAAGCAGTAAATGTCCACAAAGATTTTCTTTTTTTGTTTTATTATAAAAAGGCTTCACAGATTTGCTGGCATATTGATAGCCCCCCTACCCGCAAAGAACTCCAGGTAGCGTAACCGGACATCACGGGCACTTTCAAGCACCGTCAGTGTGGTTTGATGTATCATTCCGGCCTCAGGCCCAACTGAGCCAGCATAGTTGGCCGAATGTTTCCTTAAAAAGTTATGGAGAACACAGCACGCAAGTATAATATGGTTCAGTTTATACTCCACCATATGGATGGGTGTCATAAATAGACGGAACCGGCTGGCCAGGATTCCAAATGTGTTTTCCACCACTCTTCGGGCTCTGGCCAGCCGGTAATTAAAAACCCTCTGTTCCGGGGTGAGGGTCCTCATTGGGAATGGCTGCATCAGGTGGTCCCCCAGCGCAAACGCTTCATCAGCAACGAACACAAATGGGAGTCCTTCAACATTGTCCTCTGGAGCTGGCAAGTCCAAGTTGCCATTCTGGAGACGCCTGTAAAACTCAGTCTGGGCGATGACTCCACCATCGGACATCCGGCCATTCTTCCCCACGTCCACATACAGGAAGTCGTAATTAGCCGACACCACCGCCAACATCACAATACTATTGAACCCCTTGTAATTATAATAGTACAACCCCGAGTTGGGTGGTGGGACGATGTGGACGTGTTTCCCATCAATTGCCCCTCCGCAGTTAGGAAAGTCCCACCGCTCGGCAAAGTGGGAGGCCACAGTTTGCCATTCCTGTGGCGTGGAAGGAAACTGTTGAGGAAAAAACAATAAACATTACTATTTTTTCTCAGAAACATGGCAAGCAGATTAGATATAAACATTATGGGGCAACCTCCAGATAGCATTTATTAAGGGGAATTTAACAACGCCAAAGTATAAGGTACACCTATCATATCCCCCCCCCTCTCATGGGCCATTTCTAAAATTATAGGGGGTGTGTGGAAATCTTGGACAGGTAACCCTCTTCACTTCATTGAGAGATGAATGCCTAAATACAGGGTATTACTTGGAACAGCCCCTCCTTAGTTACACTATTGGCAGACCACTGGACAGGTAAGAAGTGTCATAATACAAAGATATAAATACACACTGTACACATTTGAGGATATTTGGACATTCTGCTATTATCTATCAAGATAATAATAGGATCCAAAAACTTTAAACAGTACCATTGGAAAGTATACAGGCAGGCCCTTGCACTACATGCTTTGGGGAATTCATCCATACATCTGACCACTAAAGAGATGGGTATAGTGTGTATGGGTTTGGCAAAGTCAGCAGATAGATGATTGAGGATAGATAGAGAATTGGGATCAGCTGACTTAGCAGTTGGAGGTTGGGAGGGTTACTAAAAATTATTTGGGGACACCACCAAAAAAAACCCTCTGGCACTCTGCCTGAATTTAAAGCAAAAATAACATTTCTAAACATTTTAGGGGGTGTTTGGGGTAAAGCACTACTATGGAGCAGAAAAAACACATTGTTAAGTGACTACATGAGGTGAATATAGGGCCAGGAGACACCATGCTGGGGAGGTTATTGAAGGGCAAATATGTATGAAGGACCTAAAATAATAATTACATAAAAATCCAGCATGCATGGGAACAAAGGGGACATTCACAGCATATTACAATCATGGTAATTAGGGAATGAGGAAAGAAATACAATATATTAGCAAACATTCAATACAATAAAATGTGATATTAAAGGATAAAAATCTTACCTTCATATACTCCTTCTGCAGGACCTGGATGATGGCAGAACAGGTCTCTGGGATAATGATCCCCAGGGCCTGGGGGGAGATGCCTGTCGAGAACTTTAAGTCCTGCAGACTTCTCCCTGTCGCCAAATACCGCAGGGTAGCGACCAACCTCTGCTCCGGAGTGATGGCTTGCCTCATGCAGGTATCCTGCCTGCTGATATAGGGGGTCAGCGAAGCCAACAGATGGTGAAACACGGGGTCCGTCATCCTGAGAAAGTTCCTGAAATCATCAGGATTATTCTCACGGATCTCACGGAGCAAAGGCATATGACAGAACTGGTCACGCTGAAGCAACCAATTCTTGGTCCATGAACTCCTCCCCACCCTGTTCATGGACTGGACTTGTGTCAAGGTCAGGACCCCAACACCAAGCCCCCGCACAGCACGAACTCTACGAGGAGTACGCATACGCAACATGGCTAGAAAACGGTCGGCTGCTCAGAATGGAGTAACAGAACGCACTGAAGAACAGCAAGGCCTGTGAAGAGCGACCTAAAAAACAGTAACGAACTAACAAGAATACAATGACTAATTAAAGTCACGCGGAACTTGTTTGCACACACTGAAGAGCAGATACAAACCCAAAAGCACAAACTGAATGGCAGAAAACGATCTGAAAGCCACGAGTCTGAAAAAGCGCGAATCATCTCTCACCAAACTTTTACTAACACGAGATTAGCAAAAAGAGCCCAAAGGGTGCCGCGCTTGGTTCTGAACCAGCCTTTTCTAGTCTCATCGTACGTGGTGTACGTGACCGCAAGGTTGGCGATCGGAAATTCCGACAACTTTGTGCGACCGTGTGTAGACAAAACAAGTTTGAGCCAACATCCGTCGGAAAAAATCCTAGGATTTTGTTGTTGGAAAGTCAGAACAAAGTCCGACCGTGTTTACGCCCTATTAGAGGGCAGATCTCTGCAGTCCCTGTCATATCCAATGTCCCATTGGTGGTCTATCCCTTACTCATCCAATATTTGAGCGGTGGGGCTGCATTTGAGACTCTCTAGCCACATGCCGACCAGCCGCCGCAGTTGCGCTGCGGCAGAATGGCACGGCTGGGCAAAGCGACGTTATGTAACATCGCTTCGCCCTGTGGCCACTAGGGGGCACGCTCACGCTCCCCGAGCCGATGCGAGTGCCCAGCGGTCTCGATCACCGCCAGGCTCCCGCGATCGCTCGGGGCACACGGAGAATCCAGAACTGTCTGTGTAAACACACAGTTTTCTGTTCTCTGAGGGGAGAACTGGCAGATCGTCTGTTCATACAAAGCATGAACAACGATCTCTTAGCTTCCCTGCACAATCCCCATCCCCCTTCAGTTAAAACGTAAACTAGGACACACATTAACCCCTTCACTGCCCCCTAGTGTTAACCCCTTCACTGCCAGTGACATTTTTACAGTAATCAATGCATTTATTTTTTTCCAAAATCATGTTTATTGTCAGAAAAAGTAAAGTTACACAAAAGCATAACAGAGTAAAGATACAGACGAATATTTTGGTGTATAATATGTGGTACAATGAACATCTTATTCAGTAATCTATCGCATGGTCAACTAAACTATCAATAAACAAAAGTATGATATAACCATGAGTAACTGTATTCCAGTGATAAACCTAAAAACAATAAGGTCTGTGCCTAAAGGCTATTCAGTGAGCATGTTTTATTTTGGGGACCCAGATGGGACTTTCTATGATTCGTGTGATGTCCCCGAGCCATTGTGCGTTTAAATCATTCAGGGGGCCTGTCAGTTGTCGTTTATCTCGTGTCGACCCCTTGTGAATGGCTCGGATAAAGTTATATGTCCGACTGGGGTGCGTGAAGGTATGTGTGGAGGTCGTTCCATCATACTTCTAATTGTAATTAAAGGAGTGGGGTTCTGGTAATGTCTTTGTGTGAAGTGCTACTCTTCAGAGTAATTTGCCTCTTGGCATGTTTACGTGTGGTAGGATTGCGGTCTCCGGACCACAAGCAATCCTAATCTTAGTTGTGTATGGGGGACGGAATGTCCTATCAGGAGGGGGTGGGGTGATTAAAAGGTTAGGGGAGGAAGGATCGGAGCGGGTCTGGGTTACTTATAATTACTTTTTGTCATCTAGAAGAATCCCAAATGTGAAGAGGGGAGGCGAGGAGTAGGGTGGACTATGAGAGGGGGGGAGAGTATAGGCGGGATAAGGGTATTAAAAGATAAAGAGTAAAGTAAGTATGTTAAGTAAAGAAAAGTAATTCCTCCTCCGACAGAGTTTCAAATGATAGTATAAGATCTTAGGACAATAGTTCCTTATATTCGGCTGTCGTTTGGAAATGTTGCCAGCAAGACCAAATAGATATGAATTTAGAGAAAGTATCGTTGGCTCGATGTATCAGTTCCTCCATTTCGGCTACTTTAGATATTCGCTTGAGCCAATCTGCTATAGTTGGGGGTTGAGACGACTTCCAGCGAGTCGGAATGCACATTTTTGCCGCATTTATCATGTGTAGTGCAAGAGAGCGGTGATAGTCTTTTTTTGGGTTAGAGGAGTGGTGTAACAGCATTTGGGCAGGTGTGAATTCAATCTGATATGTGGTAATATTAGCGATAATACGGTGCACTTCTTTCCAAAAGGGTTGAAAGAGGGCACGACCACCATAAATGTACTATGGAACCTTCAGCCTCTGAAAATTCTCCAGCAGGTGGAAGGGATAGTGGGGGATATTTTGTGGAGTTTGAGGGGGGTTTTGTACCATTTAGTAAAAATCTTGAATCCGTTTTCTTGTGCTGACACGTTAATCGAACCTTTGTGTATGTAGGAGTATATGGTTTCCCAATCTCTGTCTGATAGATCTAGTGCTTATTCTCTTTCCCAACTGCGAGTGGCTATATTGGATTTGGGAGTGTGGTCTGAGAAAAGGAGAGTATATATCTCCGAGATCACATGTTTCAGTGGTTCTGTCTTGGAACACATAGCTTCAAAGGGAGTAAGTTGCCTGGAGTAAACGGTTTTTTTGGGGGGGTGGTTGAGAAAGTGCCTTATTTGATTATATATCCAAGGCGAAAAAGGTTTTCCAGACACGTGTGCGGGTAGGTTTGTAATAGCTAGGAAGGTGTTTCCTGAAAAGAAGTGTTTTGCGCGTATATCGTCCTGGGGCCAGTATCCCTTGAGAAATGTTGTGGGTAAGCCCGGTGGGAAATCTGCATTGTTTCGGATCGGTGTTAGTGGGCTGGGCGTGGAGGAAATGTGATGTTTTTGGCACATTAACTTAAATGAGTGAAGTGTGGATGAAATCAATGGATGTTGTGAGCATTCCATAGGAATCTGTCGCGGGGGAGTCCAAGGTAGAATTTTAACTGGGATCGGTGAGAGTTCATTTTCAATTTGCGTCCAGGCTTTAGTGTGTGAATGGACATTCCAGTCTACTATTCTGGACAGTTGGCATGCCTTATGGTATTTGGCAATGTCTGGGAGAGCTATTCCTCCTTTTAATTTGGGAAGAGACAGTCTTTCAAAACTAAGCCTAGGACGTTTTTTTCCCCATATAAAATCGTTGCACGTCCTGCGGTACGATGCAAAGAAGGCCTGTGGTAATCTTATGGGGACTGTTTGCAAGACATATAATATTCTTGGGAGAATATTCATTTTAATTATTGAAGTCCTCCCAAACCATGAAAAGAGTCCCGTTGACCATGATTTAAGGTCTTTTTGAATTTGTTGAAGGATCGGTATGTAGTTTTTGAGATAAAGGTCAGAAAGGTGAATCGGTATGCGGACACCTAAGTAGGTAATCGCAGCACATGTCCATTTAAAGGGGAAGTTGGTTTGACATGACTCTAGGGTCTCTTTCTTTAGGGAGACGTTCAGGGCTTCAGATTTTGTGAAGTTGATTTGTAGGTTGGTCAGGCGGTTGAATGTATTAAGGTCCTTAAGTAAATTGGGTAGTGTAATGTGGGGTTCAGTCAGGAACAAGAGAATATCGTCTGCGAAAGCAGATAGCTTATATGTAGTTTCTGATATGGAGACTCCTTTGATGTCTGGGTTAGATCGAATACGCTGGAGGAGTGGTTCTAAGGTAAGGATGAAAATCAACGGTGAAAGCAGGCATCCCTGACGTGTCCCATTTGACATGGAGAAGGCATTCGATAGGTGCCCGTTAACACGGACCTGTGCGGTGGGGGCTGCATAGAGGGCCAATATGAATTGTAACATTCGGTCTTGTAGACCGATCTTCTTTAGTACTTCTGTCATATAGTCCCACGCCACCCTATCGAATGCCTTCTTTGCGTCAAGCGACAAGAAGAATCCCTGCTGATGTTTTGTAGTTAGCCAATGGTGTATATTGATCACCTTGGTTGTGTTGTCTCTGGCCTCCCTGCCAGGTATAAAACCCACCTGGTCTAGTGAGATGAGGTTAGGCAGGAGAGGCAAAAGACGATTAGCTAATATCTTGGCGAATATTTTGAGATCAACATTCAGTAAGGAAATAGGGCGATAGTTCGACACCTTAGACGTATCTTTGTTGGGCTTAGGTATTACAGTTATATGAGCTGTTAGTAGATCTCTAGGTGGGGGTTTGTCTGAGGACAGAGAGTTGAATGCAAGTAGGAAATGTGGTTTGAGGGTATCAATAAAAGTTTTGTAATATCCGGTCGTGAGACCGTCTGGGCCGGGGCTCTTGCCAGTCTTCAATTGTTTTAGAACCACGTCTAATTCCGCTGGAGATATGGGTTGTTCCAGATCGGATGCTTCATCCGGTGAAATGTGCTTTGGACAATAGTTTGTGAGGAAGTCTTGGATGGCTTTTGTCCTATTGTCGGCTACCCTCTGTGCGTTGGGGGTATGTAGGTTGTACAGCTGGGAATAATAGTGTACGAATTGCCCGGCTATCTGGTCGTTGGAAACTATTCGTTTCCCAATAGCATCCGTTATTGAGTGGATCGTTGTTTTTGCTTGTTTATTCCGTAGAGCTTTTGCCAAGATCTTGCCTGATTTATTGCCGTACTCATAGAATATTTTTTGGGAGAGTATATAATTGCGTTTTGTTTGCTTGTTAAGGGCCTCTAATAGGTCAGATCTCGCTTGGAGCAGTTTCGGGAGAGACGTCAATGCCTGGGAGGTTTTGTGTGCTCTTTCTAAGGATTGTATCCGGGAAGTCAGTATACTTATGTGTGCCTGTCTTTCCTTCCTACGTTTGGCTGAGATTGCAATTAGTTCTCCTCTAATGGTGCTTTTATGTGCTTCCCATCTCGTCATAGGTGAGATATCAGATGTGTCATTTTCCTTGAAGTAGAGCAAGAGGCGTTCTTGTATGGCTGTCATTGTTGCGGTATCTGTGAGGAGCGAGGGGTCCAGTCGCCAAATATGGGGTCGGGGATTAGTGTTTGAGAATGCTAGCGTCATGGATATTGGGTGGTGATCTGATAGATACATGGGATCAATGGTGGTTGTCGTTAGCATCGGGAGATCCCTTTGCGAAAGGAATAGATAGTCTAATCTAGAGTATCTGTTATGGGGGGTCGAGTAAAATGTGAAATCTTTCTCGTTTGGATGAAGTGTACGCCAAGAATCGTGTAATGATAGCTCTTTTAGTTGTGATTTAATTGCACGTAACGCGCTATATGGTAGGTTGGAGGAGCCGGTCGAAGTATCATGCAAGGGGTTTAGAGGAACGTTGAAATCTCCTCCTAGTATAAGAAGGCCTTCTTGGAACACAGCGAGTTTTTGTAAGGTGGACCTGAAAAAGGGCACTTGTTTCATGTTGGGAGCATATATGTTGGCCAGGGTCATTCGTTTTCCGTGGAGAGTGCCTTTGACAAAAAGGTATCGTGCTTCCGTGTCTATGTAAGTTTCAGTGATGTGAAACGGGCAATTTTTAGCGAAGAGGATGGAGACTCCTTTCGTTTTTGTGGAGTTATTAGTTGCGTGTATAAAGGTTGGGAAGCGATAGTTGAAAAGTTTGGGGGTGGAGCCTGTTCTAAAATGTGTCTCCTGGAGGAAGACAATGTCCGCTTTGTTTTTATGTAAGGAAAGTAGTAAATTAGAGCGCTTTTCGGGGATGTTAAGTCCCCGTATATTTAAGGATAGTACTTTGATTATTTTATTTTTGGCTGAATTTATTTGCGGCATAATGATGGCGTTGTCAAAATTTAGGTGTGCTGGTCAGGAGGGATAGGAGGGTGTCGTATAGCTATGCGTCTCTGTCGGAGGAGGAGGAGGAGAGGTTGAGAAAGGGGACTAGAAAGAAATATCAAAGAATTTGTATCTTTTGAGGAGTGTTTTGATGATTCTTATGGGTTGTAGATCGAGGATAGGGATCTAAGAATACGATACTTTTGAGTATCAGTCCGATGCGTATACGTGTGAAGATGGTCGTGTAGCCCGCGAGCGAGTGCGGTTGTTTCCGGTGATCAGCGAGATCCTGCTCGCTTATCCGTATAAAACGTATACCTTTAATTAGGTATGACCGGATTGAGTCAGCGGCGTGTAGTGAAAACTTTTATATAAATCGGTGGATGTGCTTGAGGGTGCCACTGAGGTGAGGAGCGGCTGAAATCGTTAGGAAGAGGTGTGGTTCGAGGAGGAGAGGCTACCCGCTGGACAGAGAGGGGATGGGCGCTTGTGGAGGAGGTTGACGATTGTGATAAATCAGCATAAAGGTGGAACATGGGGATTGTATGGGTAGATGGAGGGAGTATTAATATAGGGTTCAGCGTTGAAAATGTTATGCGGCAGGAACGTAGACTGTATGTAGGGAAGAAGCGGTATGTTGGAGCAAGAAAATCGTCTAAGTGTTGTCATCTGTGTGCCCCTGGTTTGTGACACTCTATATTTAGGGTGCCTTCTGGGTAAAAGTGCGACCAATACTTGTCTTGAAGGCATTACGTGAGATTTGGTAACCATATGAATTAGAGATTCCTGGAAAATCCCTAAGGGTAAGACAAGAAAACTAGACTTATGCTATACAAAACTTGAAACAGTGGGATCCTAAACATGGCATGCTGTCACCCCTGGTCTAACGAACATGGACTAAGGTAGCTACAACCCTTTGTGCGGGAAGGTAGGTCCGAGCCTTATGTCTTATCCTAGCAAGGCGTATTATGATGCGAACCTTATCTGCAATAGGTAGCGTTGATCCATCGGGCACACATCTGGAAGGTATGAAACTGAAGTGTGAAGCATGTGGGAACAGGGGCCACACATCAAATGTACCTGTGGTCATACATAGGTGTTTAGTATCTCCTGGATGGATTTTAGGCTTGGTGGAGTCTAAACTCTCACTTTCCTATGTGCGTAATAGGGGTCAGCAGGAACAACAGTCATCTACATCTCAGGTCAACCGTGTGTGCGTCAAGGGGGTCACCTTAAACTGGAGGAGGTTATCTGTAACAGTGTGGTCATTGAGATCCTAAACCTTCAGTTGAGTCTTGGGATTATGTTTCCCATTAGATTGTGGCCTTGTTTATACTGTATGACTACAACTGGAGGTGATCAGGAAATCACAGTCGGGCATTGCTACCCTAACTATGCAGTCCGAGATCGTAATGTGCGGGTGTCGTTGGGGCAACTCCCAACGCCTGTTAGCGTAGAATAAGTCAAGTCAATGTCGGTCGAAACAATTATGAGTCCATCGACTTTGCATGTCGGTATTGATATCCCACCCCTTAATTATATACATTGAATTTTTCAGCATTTCAACATAGGTGGTGATGATCCATAGGAATCGCGTCTCCCTTACTTTTAAGCCGTAAGTGGAGCAGCCGGAGTACGGTATAAATTGAGTGTGTCAGTGAGATATGCAATCTCGTTAACCGCGAGCTTTATGTAGGGAGCTAGCCGTGTGAAATCGGATCACTCCCACATCGCAGTGCTCTGAGAGGTTTGCTCTGAACGTTGGCATATATTAGTACATTCTGTGAGACATTTTTAATGCCTTCCCACGGATCATCATTCCCAGCAACATTAGCTAATTAGGTCTAGAGCAAGGATCTTAATAGGTGAGGAGACACACAACAAAATTAAAAAAAAAAAAATATAGGGAGATAAAAGTTTAGTAACAGCAAGCACGCTATGATTTATCTATTTATTAGGAGTGCTTAACGACCTCCCCCACCTTTAATGTATAGCGTGAGAGAGTGGGGTTTCAGTGCAGGAAAGATACGTTGTCAGAGTGTCCAGGAATGTCAAAAACGACCGGAGCCGTGCGCGCTGAAAAGTCGTTTCTTGATAGCTTTCGGTGACCTTCTACATTGACGAAATCGGTGATCCTGAACTCCTGCTCCCACACCCCAGCAGCGTCAAGTGATGTGTCTTTTCCAACGGTTCTGTTGTGTTGCCCGGAGCATGGTGTTTAAGGCCGATTCAAGGGCCTAGGGTTTGAAGGTGGTTAGAATCTAGCAGCTAGTGGTGATAACGCATGACAAAAGCAGGGTAAGAACTGAATATAACTTCTCGAAATCAGTGAAACGAAGGGTAATGTGAAAACCGAATCTCTGCGTGGTAATCGTTCCAGCGTCACTGATCAGCGATCCCGGCATGCTCTTCTGGTCTGCGTGATGTCAAGCGGCCTTGAGCCTCTATCCGTGCCTGGTGCTTGATGACGTGGTCTGGCTTCGGATGGGGATCGCTGCCTCCTGTAACGGTGCGGCTGAGTATCCATAGGTTCGTTGTCAGGCGGGGGTTTCCTGGGGGCCGGAGGGCGGAATTCCGCATACCACTCAGGGACATCCGTGAAAGGTATGTCTAGGGTGTCGCAGAAATATCGCAAATCTTCTGGCACTCTGAGTAGTGCGGTACGACCCTGATAGGAGGCTGATAAGCAGAAGGGGAACTTCCACCTGTATGGAATTTCCCTGGAACGCAGCACTTCCAGCAGGGGGCGCAGTTCTCTCCGACGTTACAGTGTAATGGTAGAGAGGTCTTGAAAGAGGCGTATATCTGCGCCATTGTGTGATAGCTTTGTAGCTATACGAGCTTTACGTAGAATTTCTTCTTTCAGTTGATAGTCTATTATGTGACAGATCACATCTCTGGGTGGGTCCGCTTCTCTCCCCCGTGGACGCAGGGCGCGGTGGATGCGTTCCATAGCTATGGGGGTGGTGGGGGGTTTATCCAGGAGGCTGTTGAAGAAAGCGGAGACCTCTGCTTGCAGCCTGTCTGCTTCGATAGATTCTGGCAGGCCTCTCACCCGCAAGTTATGGCGCCTACCGCGGTTGTCCAAGTCCTCCATGTGTCGGTTCAGGTCTCGTAACTGTAGGGTGTGGGTATCTAGGACCTGACACGTACGGCGGAGGACATTTGAATGGGTTGTACTCGTCTTCTCCACTTCTTGGATTCGGCCTGCCATCGCTTGAATGTCAATTCTGAGATCCGTGATTGCTGCCGTCAGGGCTGCCGTCAGGGAGTTTTTTATATCCAGCGCCACGGAATGTAAGTCCTGGAGGCTAGGCTGTGAATTCGGCATGAGAATCACTGCTCCGTTGTCTGGGGGCGGTGAGGGTCCTGCTGTCGGGCCTGCTGTCTGAGGAGAGCCTCGTGTGGGCGCCATGTTACCAGATTGTGAGCGGAACATTTCCGGTATATTTTGGCTAATCCTGCCAGTCATGTCACGGGGGGACCTGGATCTGGACGCGGAGGAACTGCGGGATGAGGTCCCCATGTTTTCTTCGTAAAAGGGCGGGTGGGTAACCTCCGTTTTAGTCAGAATGTTCTCTCTGTCAGCGGGAGCAAAAGACTTAAGCTGCCATCTTCTCCCGAGTTCAGGCCACGCCCCATCAATGCATTTTTAATCGCACTGATCGCTGTATTAATGCCAATGGTCCCAAAAATGTGTCAAAATTGTCCGAAGTGTCTGCCATAATGTCACAGTCATGATAAAAATCAAAATTCTACTTTTTTTGGCATCCCACCCTTGTTTTTTGGGGCTACTTAGTTCCCAAACGTATACTGCTGTCATGCAGGTCTGTCAGAAAAATTGAAAATTTCCTATCAAATACTTACCATCATTTTCCTTTCCTCCATTAGGGCAGAAGTTCCCTCCCAGTATCATGAGTAGGCTAGTTACAGAACGCGGCCTCTGACTCAGCCTGAAAATTTATGGGAGTGGGGTCCTATGGGGTAGGAGCAAGGGCGGGGCTACCCAAACGTATATTGCCATGGAGTCTATCAGGAAAGGAAAATTACAGTAAGTATTTGATAGGAAATTTTCTGTTTTTTTTTACATCACATATATTGTTTTCAGTTTTGTTAAGTGTTTTTATTGTTGAATGTGGGAGAGTGGATATCACTCTTGATCTTTACTGTGTGTGTTTAGATTACATTTTTTGCCACTGAATGTGGTTTATGCACAACAAAATGTTTACTTTGTCATGAAAGTATTGTGTTACACAGTGTTTGATTAATTACTATGTGTGTAATCTGTTGTGCATTGAGACGCATTTTACCTTTACTTACATACCTATTGGATATACATGTTTAGCACTGCACATTACATATATATATATATATATATATATATATATATATATATATATATATATATATATATATATATATATTCAAGTATCTATTCTTAAATTTAAAAAGTAATTTCTATTGCTTTCGGTCTCCTCCAAATTCCTTTTTTTTGCTTCCGTGATATAGCTTCCTGTTAGAGGATGGCAATGTTTTTTCTCCAGGGTTCAACTGTATGTAGGAACGTAGCCACCCTTGCCTGCTTCCTCCCGAGATGAACTAGGGACAATAGACTACAGGAATTTTAGTGTGCATAAAGCAGTACACGCGACTGCAAATAAAGTCAAACAGAAGTGGGGGGGGAAAGAAGAGATTCGGGAGCTTACAGGGAGGCTGAAAAACACAGCAATAAACAATTTATTGTTTTCCATTGAAAAATAGATTTTGAAACAATTAAGTAGAGGATGTGTATAGATTATTTTTGAAGATATAGTCCTTTAAAAATGTAATTCAACGTTCATTATGTTGTCCAGTGATGCAGATCTATGCTCACCCACGATGAACAATGCCATGCCCTAGTGTCCTGCCGAAGTGAACAAGACAAGCACCACCACAGCGATCCTCACTCGCCATTACTTCATTGCAAATGACAGATCCCTGGCCGGCAGCTGAATGTCACAAAACTGTCCAAATACAGTTATGATAGTCAGTGATGTCAGCCAGCACCCTGGCTGGTTTGTTTACATTTTGCAGTCAGCCAGGGAACTGTCAGCTGCAATGGATTATTGATGGGCAAAGAATTATAGTGGGACTTTTAAATGATGGGGACTTTTTTTTTTTTACATTGTCTGACATTATGTTTTTTACATACAGTAGTAAAATGTTATTGAACATTTTCAATACAAAACAAAGGGGTACCAACAGATGGTATATACTACAGAATATGAAAGAATAGTCACTAAAAATATGCATCATTAACCACATAAATGGGTCAAACAGGACCCAGAGAATCTCAACATTATGAGGGGATGCCATAAAGAACACAAGGTTGACCTTGATACTGATAAATGATTGATGATTTAAACTATCCTGTGTACTTAGAGCAGGCATTAAGTAGAAGGTAGAATAAAGAATAGTAATAAAGCTAGAATTCATGTGGGGAGAGGGAAGAGAAAGGGGTGTAGGAGGGGAAAGGGGGGTGAACCTTTTTTTTTTAGAGATCGTCGTTTATGAAATGATGGTTTAAGTATCTTTAGCCTGTAGAGATATAGTCAGGTATTCCTGACTTAAGTTAGAGTGATATATAGATGGCAAAAAGGTGAGTGGGGGCCTGAGGTTAGAGACTGAGAATTTAGAAGGATGTGAAATCTATATGAATGGTTTCTACTTTGTGGCAACATAATCCTTCAGTTGGAAATAGTGGAGCCAGACTACTCAGTGTTAAAGTGATAAATGATTCCAGAGGGCGAGCTTATAATGATGTGGAGATAAGGGAAAGATTCCTATGTGTTCACTTCAAGAAAGAGGTCACATGGGGACCTGGAAGGAAAGCTGGGTTTCCCAGTATTGGGGTCATGGGGCATGCATAAGAAGACAATTAGGTCCTTTTACAGTGCCTTGAAAAAATATTAAATACCCCCTGAAATTTTCCACATTTTGTCATGTTACAACCAAAAAATATAAATATATTTTATTGGGATTTTAAGTGATAGACAAACACAAAGTGGCACATAATTGTGAAGTGGCAGGAAAATGATAAATGGTTTTCCAAATTTTTTACAAATAAATATCTGAAAAGTGTGGTGTACATTTGTAATTAGCCCCCTTTACTCTGATACCCCTAACTAAAATCTAGTGGAAATAAATTGCCTTTAGAAGTCACATAATTAGTAAAAAGAGTTCAACTGTATGTAATTTAACCTCAGTATAAATACAGCTGTTCTGTGAAGCCCTCAGTGGTTTCTTAAAGATCCTTAGTGAACAAAGAGCGTCATGAAGACCAGAGCCGGACTGGGAATAAAAACCAGCCTAGAAATAATTTCATACCAGCCCCAAAGCATTATTATACCAGCCCAATAGCATAACGTCATTATTTTCTTGTTCATAAAAAGGGAAACCCATGCATTTTAAAGCACATTTGAAGAGCGTATTATACATAGATAAGACAGATATGAAAGCCATAGGGATAGAGATTATATATATATATATATATATATATATATATATATACACACATATATACATATATACATATATACATACACAGCAAATTTCAGTTAAAAGAAGTAAAAGTGGAGCAATCATCAAGGGAGACACCTGGGACTCTGGGACTGTGGGGGCGGGGCTCTGGTGACCAGAGACCACCTTCCACAGAAAGAATACACTAAGGTAAGGGGGGGTGGCTAACTGATTTAGGGGGGAAACCTTTATATCAGTGACCCCTTACATTATTGTATTTACTCCCCCCTTACCTCAATGACCCCCCCCTCAGACTGGCTTGGTGGCGCTGTCACTGACCTCCACTCAGGTGCACCTTGCAGGGATCAGTCAGTTGGCTCCAGCTTGGTGATTCTGGTTTTCCGATCGTCTCCTCTCCGCAGTCCTCACATGTCTGACTTTTCTCATGACCCCCATCCCGGTGGTGCTCCCATTCTTGAATCCTCTCCAGACTCCCTCAGAGACTGCAGACATGATATAAGACAAGAGATGGTCAGAGGTTGCGGACATGATACAAGAGATAGTTAGAGATGGCGAGCATATTACAGGAGATGGTCAGAGGCTGTGGGCATAGTACAGGAGATGTCAAAATGTCAGAGGCTGCAGGCATGGTACAGGAGATGTCAAGATGTCAGAGGCTGCGGGCATGGTACAGGGGATGTCAAGATGTCAGAGGCTGCGGGCATGGTACAGGAGATGGTCAGAGAATGTAGACATGATACAGGAGATGGTCAGAGACTGCAGACATGATACAAGAGATGGTCAGAGACTGCGGGCATGATACAAGAGATCAATGTAGCCTCACCAGTGCCCATCAAATGCAGCCTAACTGTGCCCTTCATTGCAGCCTCTCTGTGCCCATCATTGCAGCCTTACATGCCAATCATTGCAGCCTCACCATGCCCATCATTGCAGCCTCATGTCCATCATTACTGCCTTGCTTTGCCCATCATTGGTGCCTTACCGTGCCCTCATTGCAGCCTCACAGTGCCCTCATTCCAGCCTCACCATCATTTCCGCCTTACTGTGCCCTCATTGCAGCCTCCCTCACCATTATTGCCACCTTACTGTGCCCTCATTGCAGCCTCCCTCACCATCATTGCCACCTTACTGTGCCCTCATTGCAGCCTCCCTCACCATCATTGCCGCCTTACTATGCCCTCATTGCAGCCTCCCTCACCATCATTGCTGCCTTACTGTGCCCTCATTTCAGCCTCCCTCACCATCATTGCCGCCTTACCGTGCCCTCATTGCAGCCTCCCTCACATCATTGCTGCCTTACTGTGCCCTCATTGCAGCCTTCCTCACCATCATTGCCGCCTTACCGTGCCCTCATTTCAGCCTCCCTCACCATCATTGCAGCCTTACTGTGTCAAACAATGTAGCCTCACCAGTCAGTGTGCATTACGCACAGCGGGCATCTCCTGCTCCTGCTGTGTCGCGGAGCTCAGTGTTAAATGTTCGGCCGTGCTATGACATAAGTCCCGCCCTCCTCCTATACCAACTTGTGTCATGGACAGAACACTGCATCTATCACACGATCTGGTCTAGGAGGAGGGCGGGACTTTTGTCATAGCACAGCCAAACTCTTAACACTAAGCTCCGTGACACAGAGGTATCCCGCTGTGCGTTACAAGTAGACAGGAGAATCGCTGCAGCCAGCCACAGCATAGAATAAAGAGGCCCCAGGGCAGGCAGCCTACCGGGAAATGTCACGGTATCCTGGTAGGCCAGTCCGGCCCTGATGAAGGCCAAGGAACACACCAGACGTGTCAGGGTTACAGTTGTGGAGAAATTTAAAGCAGAGTTATAAAAAAAATATCCCAAGCTTTGAACATCTCATGGGGCACTGTTCAAACCATCATCCAAAAATGTAAAGAGTATGGCACAACTGCAAACCTACTAAGACATGGTCGTCCACCTAAACTGACAAGCCAGGCAAGGAGAACATTCATCAGAGAAGCAGCCAAGAGGCCCATGGTAACTCTGGAAGAGCTGCAGAGATCCACAGCTCAGGTGGTTGAATCTGTCCACAGGACAACTTTTAATCGTGCACTCCACATATCTGGCCTTTATGGAAGAGTGGCAAGAAGAAAGCCATTGATGAAAGAAAGCCATAAGTCTTGTTTGTAGTTTATGAGAAGCCATGTGGGGGACACAGAAAACATGTGGAAGAAGGTGCTCTGGTCAGATGAGACCAAAATTTAACTTTTTGGCCTAAAAGCAAAATGCTATGTGTGGTGGAAAACTTTCACTGCACTTTACCCTGAACACACCATCTCCACCGTGAAACATAGCGGTGACATCATGTTGTGGGGATGCTTTTCTTCAGCAGGGACAGGGAAGCTGGTCAGAGTTGATGGAAGATGGATGGAGTCAAACACAGGGCAACCTTAGAAGAAAACCTGTTAGAGACTGGGGCGGAGATTCCCCTTCCAACAGGACAACAACCCTAAACATACAGCCAGAGCTACAATCTAATGGTTTAGATCAAAGCATATTCATGTGTTGGAATGGCCCAGTCAAAGTTCAGACCTAACATCAATTGAGAATATGTGGCAAGACTTTAAAATTGCTGTTAGGGTCTGGTCTAGCTAGGTCTGGTCCAGCGTTTGGATCTTAGCACTATCAAAGCTTGGGTTTATTACCTCTCTATCTTGTTTTAAAAGACTGGTGGTCTCCCACTCTTTTTAATAAGATGTAATCTGTATGATAGGTCAGCACAGCAGATCTGCTACTTGTGGTTCTATTAGCATGTGGTCTCTCCTTCCTGGAGTCCACACCCATTGTATCAATCAAACTCACTAGCTGTACTCAGACTAACACCTATTGCCTGAGAATTAAGTTAATTTTTCCAGCACATTTTACTTCCTGTATTCCTGTTGCTCCATTTACCTACTTCATCTTATATCTGACTGTTCTTCTTTGCCACCTGCCCTGACCTTTTGCCTGTCCTTTTTCTGATATTGCCTGTTGGCTGTGTGTCAAACTTTGATTCTTTTCCTGTTTAGCTGCCATCTGCACTGATGTGTTTAAGGACTACAACCTGGTACAGCCATCAGTAATGTCCATCACTCCTTCCTAGATAGCAAGGATAATTTGCCACAAATTGGTGGCAGTGCTAAATTGTGAGTCTGTTAACTTGCTGCAGATTTTCACTGGCAAGTTGTACACTTGCAGTGCACTTGAAGCACACGTTTTAGATGACACTTTTCTAATTTGTAGCAAATTTGCATGGCAAGTCTCTAGCAAGAGCAACGTTACAGTGGTGAGTCTACAGCAGGAGCTCAGTAAGTCAGTGACCCCTATGGTGGGATGACTATTGCACAACATAACTGAACCAAAACTTGTAGCAGATTTGCAGAATGTTTGCAAAGAAAGTTGATCTGGAGTCATGCAATTGCAATTGTGCAACAAACTTGTGAAGCCTGATAAGTTTAGCAATAGTTAGTAAGTCATTTTAAAACTTGCAGCTCAATTGCTTTTTATCTGGGTTAAGCCTGTATGTATGGGAAAATAAGTACGTAGAAAATCAGGGGCGTGTTTGGACGCTGTCTAATATGGCTGCTTAGCTCCTCTGCATACCCTGCTGAAGGAGCTACCCGACCATAATCATGGGGAAACCCGATCGGAGTGCCTCTACATCGTGTTCCCTAACACCCAGGGGCACAGGCATGCAGCTGAGCAACAACATACAGGAGTTATTCCGGACCCAGTAAAGGGGAGCAACGGCCTCCACACAGCCGACGGGGAACACCATGCGCTCAGCTAGCAGGAGTCCTGTGCGCCCCTCTCAGCCTGATGCCGTGGCTCAGATCCCTAACAGATCACCCAGCCTAGATGATCTGCGAGCCATGGCTACTGACATTAAAGAAACCCTGTCGGTGGACATCCTGAGGCTTGATATTCAAGGAGTAGCATCATGCCTGGAGGAAGTAGAGGAAGTGACTGCCCACCATGATGCTGCATTCCAGGATGCTAAACACATCTCATACACACACGCTCAACATCTTTGTGAACTCCACCGCCAACTGGAAGACCTGGACAACAGGGGAAGATGCCATAATCTCCGTGTGAGAGGACTCCCAGAGGCAGTTGAACCTGGCCAACTGACCCAGGCTGTTCTTGCAATCTTTTACAAGCTTCTAGAAAGGCCCCCAGAAGCACCAATTGAAATGGAGAGAATGCATCAGGCTCTAAAATCCCAGGGGAAGAGATACAGACCCCCCCTCCCCCCCATGGATATAGTCTGCTGTATAGCTAACTTTCGACTTAAAGAAGAGATCCTCCAAAAAGCGAGAAATAGGAGTCGCATCCTTTATCATGGAGCTGAAATCAAGTTATATCAAGATCTCTCCCATATCACATTACAGCATAGGAAGCACTTCCATCCCCTGCTTTAACATCTCAGAGCCAGAAACATATCCTACAGATGGAAGTTTAAATTTTGCCTGCCAGGCACTCACATGCTAATCACACAGCTAACTTGAGAGGCCCAGGAGACCTACAGTCTTTTACTGAGAATCTTGACTTGCCTCTAGTGGAAATTCCTGATTGGTACAGCTGATTGCGCCTACCTCCTCTATCTGAAGTAGAACCCATAGAGCTGCAAATGCAAGGAAGGCCTCTCACCCCCAGATGTCCAAGACCACCACAACCTGCCTACCCAACTCCAGCTAATTGACGCTCACTGCTCGGAGGGAGCCAACCAACTACTCCTGCTCATCGGAGAGCATGTCGAGACTGAGACCCATCCAGATTATCCTAGTACACTCCATCTGAGCTGTCCTATCCCAGCTGAAACACTCTGTGATGCTTAAAATGGGGTAGTAACTGTAAACGCTCAAGTATGTTATGCTGTTCTGACACTATTTCCAGACTGTGGTACTATCTCAGTTACAACTGTTATGCCCCGTACATACGGTCGGATTTTCCGATGGAAAATGTCCGATCGGAGCGTGTTGTCGGAAATTCCGACTGTGTGTGGGCTCCATCAGACATTTTCCATCGGATTTTCCGACACACAAACTTGGAGAGCAGGAGATAAAATTTTCCGGCAACAAATACACAAATCCGACGGACAAAGTGCCACGCATGCTCAGAATAAATAAAGAGATAAAAGCTATTGGCCACTGCCACGTTTATAGTCCCGACGTACGTGTTTTACGTCACCGCGTTTAGAACGATCTGATTTTCTGACAACTTTGTGTGACTGTGTGTATGCAAGACAAGTTTGAGCCAACATCCGTCGGAAAAAATCCTAGGATTTTGTTGTCGGAATGTCCGAACAAAGTCCGACCGTGTGTACGGGGCATTAGCCCTGAGTTCTTCAATCCACTAAATGATTGACTGTAAGGCTACTCCTCACACCATCTACCACCTACTATACCCAGCAAGGAACTGGATGGGTATAGTAGGGTATGGATTAAAACATGATTAAAACATGGCTGCCCTGCCCTGAACTCCTATAGCGAAATGCAGGACACGCCACATAATTTCCTTTCTGTACCTGCATCACCAGGTAGTACAGAATCTTGTTTGCTGATCCCAGTGATAAACAGGATGCATTATAGCCAAATTTCATGCACGTGTTCTGTGTAGGAATGGGTAACGATACTAACTCTGATAATATGGTGTGGATGCCTGGACAACTCTCCTCTTCCTCTCAGACCTATATGATATTCACTATTCATTCTCACACATTTCCCAGCATTGACTTACTCAACCCCAAATACCCTGCTGTACCTATGACAGACTGAGGTCGCCCCCTGTCCACACCCAACACTTTGATTGTCTGTCATACCTTCTGTGATAAGAGGGAACTGTTAGCCATTTTGGACATCTCTATCTAACCCAGCCACAACCAGCATCTTAAGAAATGTACCTCACTGCTGAAGCTTTCCAGAAATCTGTTTGTTCTTACCATATGAATATATATGTGTCACCGGCGCAAAAAAATATATGTATTGTTTATAAATATAATTATTATGCTCCGTACACACGGTCGGATTTTCCGACAGAAATTGTGTGATAGGACCTTGTTGTCGGAAATTCCGACCGTGTGTAGGCTCCATCACACATTTTCCATCGGATTTTCGGACACACAAAGTTTGAGAGCAGGCTATAAAATTTTCCGACAACAAAATCCGTTGTCGGAATTTCCGATCGTGTGTACACAAATCTGACGTACAAAGTGCCACGCATGCTCAGAATAAATAAAGAGATGAAAGCTTTTGGCTACTGCCCCGTTTATAGTCCCGACGTACGTGTTTTACGTCACCGCGTTCAGAATGATCGGATTTTCCGACAACTTTATGTGACCGTGTGTATGCAAGACAAGTTTGAGCCAACATCCGTCTGGAAAAATCCTAGGATTTTGTTGTCGGAATGTCCGATCAATGTCCGACCGTGTTTACCGGGCATTAATGTTATCTTAAAAAGATTATTTTGAGTTGCTGCATTCAAAGAAAAAAACACCCTTGGGTGGAAAAATATGAAAATGTATATGTTGAGTGTGCTACTCCCCTTGCAATACACCTCCATGTTCAGTGTTTAACCTGCATAAATATCCTAACTACTAACATGTGTACCAATACCTTCAATAACCAAATATTCCATTTGCAAATATCAGCATGTAAACAGCATACAAAAAAGCATGTATTTTCCCCAAAAATAAAAATAAAAATAATTAGTCCAAATTCATGTGCAAAGTGCAATGTGCAATGCAGCCTTCCTTTAGATCAATGTTATTTGTGACTCATCGTGACAATTCCACCACTGTCATGACAAAAACCACCGCCGTCTAGATTGGCCACTCACCAGCTGTCAGTGGACAATGCGCCTTTGGTTCATTAGTAGGGATAACCACTCCACCTGTATCGTGCCTTTGCTGACCCCAATGAGCATTATATGAGCCTTGTTATCCTCATAAAAGACAAACAGCGATCATTGCACAATATATAAAAGCTGTTTATTGTAGCCAAGATTAAAAAATAAATTGTTCACTCACATTTGGAAGTACCCATAAGCCGGCACCAAGCTGTTCCAGCAGCTAATGATGGGTGTGGGTATGGTGTCGTTCAATTCCAGTGTCGGCGTGTGATGGTTGCTGGGAGATTTTTTTGTCACGTCAATACGTCACTTCTGGACCGGGCGAAAGTGAGGGGTGGAGCGCAAGCTGGTTGCGAACGAGGCTTGTATCACACGCCGGCACGGGAATTGAACCACACCATACCCACACCCATCATTAGCTGCTGGAACAGCTTGGTTCCGGCTTATGGGCACTTCCAAATGTGAGTGAATAATTTATTTTTTAATTTTGGCTACAATAAGCAGCTGATTGACTTCTGATCCATTTAAATATGGATCTGATTGTGAACAACATATTTCAAAGGCTTTACATATTCTAAGAGCTCAATTGACCTGGGTGATCCTGCCTCCCCAACCAGTCAGTATTCTTTGTAACAATAATTCCTCCTCATATTGAGATGATTACTCTCAATTTATCTCCTGTAACCACTTTTATAACGCTCTTGCTCTACATAATCGCTGGATTATCTGACTGAGTGGGGGAGTAAACCCCTAGGAACAAAGTTTACTCTACTCTCTCAATGTATATATGTAGCACTGACCCCCGAAGGAGCTGCTGATATTTTGATTTGGGCCTGTACTCTGCCTTACCACCCCCAATTACTTGACTAAACCCCTTAACACAACTGTGGTGCAGTGTTAGTGTGGAGCTAATGATAAGGGATAACCTCACGACATACAATATAATAACAGTATACCTATGTTATTACCTGGGTATCCGATGTTCCACCTGTTGGAAAAGGAACAACACTCCACACAAGTTGTACTTAACCAGGAAACGTAACTTTTACTGGAATCAATATGAAAGTAGTATTACAATACTGATACTGTCACACCAACGTAGCGCAACAGCCCAGTGAATATACACAATAAGTTGTACACATATAATGGTATTAACTGATCTTGGAAAGTGCGTCTCCAAGTGGGACTAATGCCAGAATGAGAAATGCCTTACTTCTGGGCACCTTCTCACTTCCAGTGCACGCTTGTGACCACAAGAAGGCAATGTTATATAGCACAAAAACAATCCCTAAGGAGCTCCCCCTGCTTTAGAGTGTAAACTCTATTAATCACAACTAGGATGCAAGGCCTTGCAATGGAATAGGAAGTCCTCTCTTTGTCTTCTATCTTCTGCTAGCAATTATGAATTATAATTTGTAATCCAGCGGTCAAATACACCAAGATTAAACAAAGTAGATAATGAAAGTATATGCTTGTAGTGTTGTAACCCGTAACTGTCTCTGATGCAATTAACTTTGCGTAACACAGTGTTAATATTGCGGTGAAGGGTAGGCTTGAGGCCTATTTAAACTCGGTCTCCAATTCCTTCAATTCTGCTGTGTGGGACTACAGTTCCCAGCACACTGTATTACAGAATCAGGTGTGTAATAGCACTTTAGAAAAACTTTGGGCAACATCCCTCTCACCTGACCAGGTCTGTGTAACAGGACAGCTCCCTCCGGTGTACTGGGTCTTGCTTCTCTCCGGCCGGTGCCGTCACACCGCTCCGCTTCGCAAGTTAGACCAGAACCCTCTGATGGCTCTGACTGTCAGCCCAGATCTTTCTCAGTTCTGTCTCAGCGTCTTTCCAGCCCGCTGATGCAAAGCAAAGTCGCTGGTCGCGTTAATCCTGGTAGGTGTAGGCCACGTTCTGTGGAACACCTCTGCACAGGTCCTCACAGGCAGGACATGCGTCCAAAGAGAGCCCTAAGATAGCCGTACCGAGTCTTTTTATAGCCTACCCAGCATGCAATTCCTTACTGAGTCCTGCTGGGTAAATCACATGGCATGCTGGATAGGTAGGTAGTTGTAGAAAGTAAATAAAATGTAATTCACAACTTTGACCACTAGATGGTGCCACATATTAAAATATAAAATATAATACTGTTCATAAGTTAACATTGTACTACTTTAAGAAGCAAAAATGCTGGCGCTACATATATTTTCCTAAAATCCAGCTATACGTCTCACTATATAAGCCAGAGCAGACCAATGCCGTGTAGACACGAGCAGACTTTAACAGCAAAGGTCCGACGGAACGAATCTGCCGGACAATTCGATCGTGTGTGGGCTTCATCGGACCTTTGCTGTCGAAATCAGACGGACTTTAGATTTAGAACATGTTTCAAATATTTCCGACGGACTCGAGTCCGGACGAATAATCCATTCGTCTGTATACTAGTCCGATGAACAAAAAATGACGCAAGGGCAGCTATTGGCTACTGGCTATGAACTTCCTTATTTTAGTCCCTTCGTATGTCATCACGTTCAAACCAACGGACTTTCAAACTGACTTTAATCCGTTCGTGTTTGGGCAAGTCCGGTCGTTTGAAAGTCCGTAGTAACTCCATCAAAAGTCCATCGGAAAGACTGTCAGACCTTTGATGCTGAAAAGTCCACTCGTGTGTACACGGCATAACAGGTATATTGGTTGTACAAACATTACCCACCTTCACAAGTACCATGTGATGGTCCTAAATGCTGTCTTGTTTGAGTCTAATACCAAATCATAGTTTACCTAACCATCTCAAACCTATTTGGTGAGACATTAGACCTCTGTAGACAGCCCTGGCCAATTATTAAAGTCAGCTCTGCCTATGCATCATATGACAATGTAATGGTTTCTTACTTCATGTATTGCCTTGTTACAACTAATCTCATCCAAGGAAGGGGTAACCAAGAACCCGAGCTGAAAGCTATGATATTACTGCTCCTACCCCCACCTTTTTTTTTCTTTTTTGAGTAGCAAGGACAGCTACACATTTATCTGTGCAAAGGTTCTAATGGATGTAATTCTCCTTACCAGAGAGATGGTCATGGCTTTGCCACTCCCCATGGTTCTACTTCTCTTCAGTTATACCCTGCACCTTTGTACGCCTTCCTCATAGGCTTCTGACCTTGCCAGTGTCCAAAGGTCTCTCACCACCCTCTTTTCACTTAAATAGCATCAATTGCGGAGCCACACCACACCACCACTAGGCTGATCCCATTGAATCACGCCGACTCCTCCTGGACTTTCACTTAACTAGGGTGGATAGCTGGTCTATCTTCCAGTTGGGAAAACAGAAATACTATCTGAACCCCCAGAAGTTACACTCTTTTACCCTCCCTTACAAATCTAACTTCCATCAATCCCCTCCTTCCCTCCCCTCCCTCCCCTTTGGGGTGATTTTTTTTCTCTTCTCCTGCTTCTGCTCTAAAAGTTAGCCCTAACATAAGAAGGGCAAGAGGCCTTCCCCTACAATCAGGAGAGCTGATGCCCAGCTTAAAGTTGTTTCCATTAACGCAAAAGGGCAAACTCTCCCAGAGAAACGCTCACAGCTATTAACACATGCACAAAGCCTGAGAGCTGACATACTCTTCATACAAGAGACACACTTTCATTCAAACTGCACACCGAAACTAGCCAACCTGTACTAGCCAACTGCTCTACATGCTACAAACAAATATCTATATATATATATATATATATATATATATATATATATATCCCTATTACAGCACAGGTTGTTTTTTTTCTGGGCAATCACAGTCATTATTGGCCTTCCAAACAGGCATACTGATTATGGGGGGTTATTTTAATGTCCCACTCAATTCTCTAGAAGACACCTCGACTGGCACCTCCTCGATACCTTATCGAGCATTCAAACTAATCAAGCTACAACTACACAACCTTTTGCTACATGAAGCATGGCAGACGATAAATCCTAACACAAGAGACTTTACATTCTACTCTCCCCCACACAACCGCTGCTCCAGGATAGACTATCTCTTCCTGTCTCAAAAAGACCTTCCCTTTCTGCTTAACGCAACAATTGAGCCGATGTTAGTGTCGGACCACCACGCGATAAGACTGACCCTCCGATTTTCTGACCAAATTCCTTAGACAAAAATCTGGAGACCTGACCTATGAAGAACTCAAAACAGCAGTTTTGAGTTAAAAAAAACTGAAAGTCATGAAAAAGTCTAGGACCAGATGGTTACACGGCAAGCCTCCGGGCAAACGAAAACATCAAAGGCATTACGATTGCAAACCATCAATACAAGTTAGCAGCATTGCGGACAATGTCCTGCTTTTTCTCTCCAAGCCTCATATCACCCTGCCCAATCTTATACAAGACTTTTGTCTTTACCAATTTATCTCTAACTTGAAAATCAACTTTAACAAATCCAACGCTCTAAATGTTACCTTACCAGCGCCACTAATTAAACAATGCAAAAACAATTTCCCTTTCACTTGGCAACCAGAGGCAATCACTTACTTGGGCATACAACTGCCAATATGTTTATCGGATCTATACGCTAGAAACTATGCATCAATTCTACAGACCATAATGGAGGATCTTCGAAAATGAGTCCCTATTCTCCTGGTGTGGAAGAGTGGCAATTCTCAAAATGAATGTCCTCCCACGCCTGTTCTTTGCCTGATAGGCAGTGCCGATAGAACTACCCTCAATGTTTATACACACTTACCAAAAAATTTGCACAAGCTTTTTGTGAGGCAGAAAACGCCCATGCATTAGCTATGTCCAACTAACCCTGCCTAATAAAAAGGGGGGGGTTTGGTCCTCCAGATCTAGGGAAATACCAATGGGCATGCCATCTAGTGAGAATAATTGACTGACACGCACATGACAAAGCTAAGCAAACTAATTTCAAACTCTTGTCGAGGTGGTACAGGACCCCAACACTATTACATAAATTTGACACCTCATGTCCCAATCGATGCTGGAGATGTCAGTATGAAGTAGTTACACTTTTGCATATATGGTGGGAATGTCTACTCCTCCAACCTTTCTGGTATGAGGTGCATTCAACCATCCTTCAGGTCACGACTGATACCTTAGAGTACTTGCTAGCACAATACCTACTGCACTATACATCATCCCCTCCAAAAGGATATAACAAATCATTGGCATATAGGGATGGGCCAAACACCCCCCGGTTCGGTTCGCACCAGAACATGCGAACAGGCAAAAAATTTGTTTGAACACGCGAACACTGTTAAAGTCTATGGGACACGAACATGAAAAATCAAAAGTGCTAATTTTAAAAGCTTATATGCATGATATTGTCTTAAAAAGTGTTTGGGGACCTGGGTCCTGCCCCAGGGGACATGTATCAATGCAAAAAAAGTTTTAAAAAAATGGACGTTTTTTCGGAAGCAGTGATTTTAATAATGCTTAAAGTGAAACAATAAAAGTGTAATATTCCTTTAAATTTCGTACCTGGGGGGTGTCTATAATATGCCTGTAAAGTGGCGCATGTTTACCGTGTTTACAACAGTCTGAGAGCAAAATTACATTTCTAAAAAGAAAAAAGTCATTTAAAAGTACTCGCGTCTATAATGAATTGTCGGTCCCGAAAATAAAAGTTCATTGATAAAAACGGCATAGGATTCCCCCACAGGGGAACCCCGAACCAAAATTTAAAAAAAAAAAGTGTGAGGGTCCCCCCAAATTCCATACCAGGCCCTTCAGGTCTGGTATGGATATTAAGGGGAACCCCCCTCAAAATCCATACCAGACCCTTTTCTGAGCACGCAGGAAAAGAAGGGGGATGAGAGAGCGCCCCACCTCCTGAACCGTACCAGGCCACATGCCCTCAACATTGGGAGGGTGCTTTGGGGTAGCCCTCCAAAGCACCTTGTCCCCATGTTGATGGGGAGAAGGGCCTCATCCCCACAACCCTTGCCTGGTGGTTGTGGGGGTCTGCGGGCGGGGGGCTTATTGGAATCTGGAAGCCCCTTTAACAAGGGGACCCCCAGATCCTGGCCCCCCATGTGACATGGTAACGGGGTACAAATGTACCCCTATCATTTCACAAAAAATGTGTGAAAATAGTAAAAAAAAACAATACACAACGTGGGACAAGTCCTTTATTAAAAAAAATTAAATAAAAACTGTCCCACCGAGTCTTCTTCTTCTTCTCGTGCTCCGATGGACTGAAAAAGAAAAAAAATTTAAAAAGCCGCACGTCGCCTACAATCTGCCTCCATGGGAGGCATCCGCCATAATGACCGGCCGCTCTCGGGTGACAGCTCTTTTATAACTGAGGGCGGGGCCACACAATGACGTTGACGGGTGACCCCACCCCCCCTCTGACGCACGGGAACATCCCTATGGGTTTCTTGTAGCGTCAGAGAGGGCGGGGCCACCCAACCTACCAGATATTTCATTTGCTTACCTACAGGACAGTTCCCCCCCCTTTTTTTTCCTTTCCCCTTCAGGTCCCTAATCCTCAGTCTGAAAGCTTCTCCAACCTTGGGAATGCCCTACTTTTAGGAGGATGACATTGGTCTGAGTTGACTTCGTACTTTAACCACCCTACTGCAGAAGATCCCTCTAGCAACTACAATATGCATCTTCTCACCCCTGGAAGGAGAAGCATTCAAACCGGCAAATCTCTGCCACCCTCTTCCCCTTTCCCTCTCCTCCTCTACCTGCAAGCTGATCTACAAGCCTGTATGCTACAATTAACAATTTCTTTATGTTCTATAACTTCCTGAGTTAAAGACCTCTATATTACAATTTTGATATGTATTCTTTTGTTTCATTTGTTTCAATATCATGTCAATCAAATCCCCACTGTTCACTTGTATGTGCTATTTATTACCAAATAAAACATGTTTGGGAAAAAAAGAAAAGAAAAGGGATTCACTGACACTTGTTGGACACAAATGTACCCAAAAAGTTTTATCATAGCCTGTCCAGTATGTCTCGGGCAAGAAACTGTAATGCCATGTACACACACGACCGGACTTTGACTGAACTGGTCCAACGGAACAAATACGTCAGACTGTGGGCTTCATCGGACCTTTTCTGACGAAAAATCTGTCTGACTTTAGAAACTCGAGTCCGATCGAAAAATACGTTCTTCTGTATGCTAGTCCGAAGGACAAAAAAGGACGCAAGGGCAGCTATTGGCTACTGGCTATGAACTTCCTTATTCTAGTCTGGTCGTACGTCATCACGTTCGAAACGATTGGACTTTGGTGTGATCGTATATAGACAAGTCAGTTTCGTTGGAACTCCATCAGAACTCTGTCGAAAAGTCCTTCGGAGTTCAGTCCGTCGAAAAGTCCGGTCGTGTGTACACGGCGTTATAGTTGTTAAAAAACAACAGATGTACTGTCAGGATCACCAGGTGAAAATAAAAGAAAGAAAGCCTAAAAAGAAAACAAATGCAGCCACTGAATCTATAAATTGGTAAGCTGCAAATAAATGTTTGCTTTTGAATATAATACCACTTTAAAAAAGAAGATGCTGCTGATAAGAAACATAGAAGTGAATAGAAGAGCCCAGACCAAACTCATCTACAGATGACTGATCAGAGAAAGATACTATATCCCTGAGCAAAGATGATGATCAAATTGTGCACATATGTAACTGTAAAACTGCAAAAAAATTTAGGAGGAGCTTCACAAAACACATAAAGCAATTGCTAGCAAAAAATTTTACTTACAGCGGAACTTCGCTTGATGTCAAATTTGCCTCCCAGGTGGGTCCGCCCACCCTCAAGCACCACCATTATTGCATATGCGTAGTTGTATCCAAAGACTTTGCCCAGCCTTCAGGCCCTGTCAGAGCCTGTGGGTACATCTGCACAGTGCAGATGATTTACCTCACATGTGCAAAGTAGACATGTGCATTCGTTTTCATCCGAATGCATTTTCGTCCGAATTTCAGGTATTTTCGTTATCGTTTTAACAAACGATAACGAACATGCAGAATCAGAAAACCGAAAGATCCGACATAAACAAATGCTTTATTTTCATTTTTGTTGCGACAACAGTCGATATAGATAGGAGATTGGACATGACGCTGACAATAGCGATCTGTGTCCATCTAACCTGTGGTTGAATGTGCCTAACCTTAGCTCTATTAGTCCAAGATTATTTGACATAGAGAGAAAAGATTCGACATTATAGAGACAATAGCAAAAAAGGTCGAATGTGCCTAACCTACCTCTATTAGTCCAAGATTATTCAACATAGAGAGAAAAGATTCGACATGAAGATTCGGCGAAGCAGTTACCACGAGCGGACATTTATGGTCAAATGCTCCACCCATAGGCTATAGAAGAATTCTAATGTTGGTTGACTAGTAATAATTAATAAATATAATTATTACTAGTGTCATACAACATTAGAATTCTACTATAGCTTGTAGGCGGAACATTCGACCGGAAATGTACGATTGCGGCGTCCTACAGTTTAGCTGCTCCGTCGATTCTTCTTAGAACATTCGACAGACACCATAAGCCTTCAATGACAGATTCGACCTTAATTATTTCAGATTTTCAGACGGATGCACTTTTTAATGAAACAAAATGAATAAAAACGAATTTCGGGAGTAACTAAATGTATTTTTCGGACGAAAACGAAATTCCGAAACAAAATATTTCAGTGTGCACATGTCTAGTGCAAAGACAGGGGAAGTTTTCAATGCAAAGAAGGAAAGAAATGCCACCTAATGCAGCACTCAGTCCGAAATATTCAGTAAAACCAAAGAGGATCTGTGCCCATGGGATCGTGGTGAGTGGTGCCGACTAAAGTAATTGCCAATGTATAAAAAAAGTACAATATTTACTTCAGATATACATAAAAACAAACGAGATACAATGTTAGTTATATCATCACACAGAGAATATATATATACACACACATTTCTGATGCTGGTGTGTAAAGATGATTGCACAAGCATTTAACTCATAGTTTGTGGTAGTTGTAGTCTCTACGCATTTCGTGGGGCAAAGCCCACTTCTTCAGGAGACAGGCAAGGTTTGGCTTTGTGTATATCTGTGGGAAACCCAAGTAATACCCCAAAAAAACTGAAATTAGCAACCAAACAATATTGTAAATTTACATAAGCTGGAATTTAGCTAGGTCCGTTGGTATTGTATACATAAAACATACTCACACATCAGGTATTAAGAAAAAAGGGGGTGACTAAATAGTAGGCATCCAAGATGAATATAATGAAACTGTGGAATGAACTCCACAGCTAAGGTTTCACCCGGGAGCTGATGACGGGGAGTGAGGCCAGAGAATACAAAGGGGGCAGAATAACGCTACCCCTAAAAAATGAAAAAAAAAGAAATATGAAAGTAGAGATAAAAAAATAAATATGAATATAAATATAAAGAAATAATAAACAAACATTAAGAAAAAAAAAAGTGTAAATCTTGTCAGTGAGAAAATCTATACTTGAATATATATGAATCAAAAAGTGTACAAATATGCCCAACCATATAGGGGGCTGTGGAAATTAAGAGGGATGGGAGTTTAGAAAAAGAGAGCAATGAGAAAAAAATAAGTAAAGCTAGGACCAACATGAAAATATCCATACTAATATAAGGTCCTAATTAGTGACTGACCATAGAAAAATACAGCAAACCAGAAAGTTAAATAGTGCTTCCAAAGAAATTAGTGGAGTGAAAAAAAGGGCATACCTGAAAAAGCATGGCCAGAGTCAAACCACCGATATGACAGCACCAACAAGGTGACTGCAGGGACACCCAAAGAAATGGATGAGACTTCCTGAATGGGAAGCACCCCCTCTGATATGTGGATCCAGCCAAGGGACCCACCCCCATGAAGCATCATGTGGGTGGGCGAGGCCAGGTATCAGCTTGAGCCCACCAAACACACCTGCAATGGTGGTGAAACACTGCTATCATTCTGTGTGTGACTCGCCCCGGCGCAGGCAGATAACGCCAAACAGGTGCGCAAGAGCGCACGATGACGTTACATGCATGCGCAGTACTTAAAAGCGACTCGTGCACATGAAATCCAGCTACGACACAGGAACCTTGGCCCGAACACACCACATGCACACGCAAGTGTACCACCATGCATGCACTCAACCTCTGTGAACACCAAGAATAACGTTGGTATGTAAAAGGAAGAAAAGCATGCAGCGTTGGTTTCTCAACATAAGAGAATACAAACATGATGCTGATGCCATTTATAAATGGCCTAGCGTAGGCCACTGACAATGAGGGAACACGCAGTAATGAAGAAAAAAAAGAGAGGTGAAAGGTACTATTATCGCATTGAGCATCCTGATGGCAGCGCAGCTCCTGGAAAGTAAAACCAAACAACCAGGCACTGGCTACAAAGCAAAAATGTAAAAAGACCAAAAATCATCCAGAATACATAGTTAAACAGGAGACATGGTGTTACCAACAGCACAAAACCAAATATGTGATTGAAGTGTACATAATATAATCAGTACTAAACATTATTAAACAAATATAATATTACAACTGCATAACCATAATAAATAGGTAGAAAAGATTTGAATGATGTAGAGTTGTTTAAACCAGGAGGAAAGGTAGCTCTTAAGGAATAGATCCATTTCATCTCCCTTTGTAATATCATCCTAACCAAGTCCTCACCTCGAGGACTGCGAGGGATTTGATCAAGGACCAAAAAGTTGAAGGAAAAGGGGCGGTATTGATGATCTGTTGCGGCATGATGACCTAGGGGGGGAAATACAAATTCCCTATATCTATAGCATAGGTGTGGTCGTGTTTTCTACGCTAGAATTCACGTATCATTTTGACGACGTAGAAGGAGCCACATTCACAAGAAAACAAAAAAATCACTGCTTGTGTGTGGCAATTTGCAAAATGCCTAGGATGGAACTTTTTTCCATTAGGAAGAGCATCATTTTTACTGGTATTATTAAATTGACAAATAGTCACAATTTGTTCTTGAGGGAAGGTGATCAGCGAAATACATTACTAGGCTGAAGGGTAACAAATTTGGAAACAGATGGGTCAGAAGTGAGTAAATACCAATATTTATGCAACGTCTTTTTAATAGCCAACTGCTGACGATTGTAACCGGTGATAAATTTGACCCTGTTGTCTCTATTTTTATGTTTCTTGGAGAATAGTAAGCATTCACAAGACTGTGATTTAGTATGAATAAAAGCTTTTCAAACATTTTTTACTGTAACCCCTGGCAAGTAAACAAATTTGAAATTTTTTTGGCTTGTTCTTCAAAGACATCATTGTTAGTACAGTTACGTTTTAGTCTTAAGTACTGGCTGTATGGTAGTTAATAAATCAAAGGTAGTGGATTAGCACTACTTGTGTGTAAAATAGTGTTACCCGCTGTGGGCTTAGGAAACAAAGCACTTGAAAGTGACCCCTCACTGTTCTTTTGACAAGAATATCCAGAAAGGGAACCTCCGATTGATGACAAAACATAGAGAATTGAAGATTCCAGGTATTAGAGTTCAGTGATATAAGAAATTGATTAAGTAAAGCTCTGTCGCCATCCCAGATAATGAGGATGTTGTCCATGTATCTGTGCCACGATATTATGTGGCACAGGTACATCACGAGACCCTCATCAGAGAAAAGCTAGCGCTCCCACCCCCCCGGCTCAGGTTGGCATAGGAGGGTGTGCAACCTATCTTCTTGTCTTGTTCTCTATTCTGGGGACCTTTCTGTGCTAAATATCACTATACAGTTTTGACCCCACGATCATGAGAAATACTGCAATATAGGGCTTCAACATCAATGGTAACTAGCCAGGCAGATTCAGAGACAGACATGTCCTCCAAGATCTTTAAGAGGTGCATAGCAACTACAAATGGTCATAAAATGGAATCAATAAAACGGTTTGCATTCCCAGTGATGTTACCAGATACTATGGGATGACCTGGAGGATTTGTCAAATTTTTTTTCTGTTTTCGGGAGTGCGTAGAAACATGCTTCCCAAGGATACAATGTTCTGATAAATTCCCAGATCTGTTTTGTGATGACTCCCACGTAATACACCTATACATAAAATTTTTGGGTGACAGTTGAAACTCTGAGGGGGTTAATTTTCTTATACCAGTTTTTATTGAACAATAAATCCAAAACACATTTGTTCATACTTCCCAGTTTCCATAATAACAATATTACCCCGTTGGAGGGTTCGATAGTTAAATACTTCCGGGTCAGAAGATTACATAATGCCTTCATTTGTTGTTGGGTTAAAATAGAACCATGTTTCCCATAGATCTGAATTTTTTCAACCTCAACGATAACCTGCTTTAAAAAGAGGGCCAAGTTGGGGTTGTTTTGAATTAGTGGATATTTAGTAGATTTCTTTCTCGTTAGATTGGGGCTAACTGTGTCTTCCTCTACCGAGAGTAAAATATTTTCTAAATTAATACAATTAATTAGATCAGGCGGTTAGTTCTCAGCAAGTTAATTCATTCAACATCTTAAATACCCAACAGTCACATTTAGTATAATTAGAAGGAAGCGGTGACTCTACAATTGTTCTTCCTTTTGATATATACTTGTTTAAGATTTAGATTATATACAAATAGGTTTAGATCTTTTAATAACCTCAAAGTGATCAAGATTAGATTGTGGACATAAACTTAATCCCTTCAAGAGCAGCTGTTTTTTAAAATTAGTTAGGGTATAGGATGACAAACTGATAATTTCCAGGGTATCAACAGGTTCCCCGCTATCTATTTGTCTGCCTCTCCCGTTTTCTTGACCATGTATTGATCCAACACCCCAATCGTGTGTATTCATTTGGGGTTGGTTGGATCTAAAATTTGGTAAAAGGGAACTAAAAGGTGTGCAAGCCCCAGAGGTCATAGAATTGGAGGCATTATGAGAGTGGGTTTGCATCGGATGTACTTCCATTTTTTATGGTAACTGGGCTGGTTGACCTTGATTTTTTGAAGGCTCCTGTTCCTCTTGGGAATATGGCCTCCTTTTAGGGTCATTAACCCTCTCAAGGCTCTCCTCTCCCTTCAAACATTTTTGGCCCGGTCATTGTGTCAGAATGTTCCTCTGTACTGGAGGAATAGAAACTGATGAAGCCGTATCTGAGGGGTTGTCACTGTCATAAGTCTCACTGTAATGAGACTGCCTAGTGGGGAATTTAGATTTATAGGTGGCAGATTGCTATCTACATGCAGTACCTTGGCAAAAAGCCATTTTATCCTTATATTCCAACTAAAGACAACATACACATTTTAGTAAAACCTCATATAAATACCTGAAAGTTACATATGGTAACATAATAACTAAAATGATTATTTTCCTCCCAATATATATCTGCAATTGGGCTCTTTAACCACTTCAGCCCCGGAACCACTTTTGCCCCTTCCTGACCAGGCCATTTTTTGTGATACGGCACTTTGTCGATTTAACTGACAATTGCGAGGTTGTTAGACGTTGTACTCAAACAAAATTTATATCCTTTTTTCCCCACAAATAAAGCATCACCTCTGTGGTTTTTAGTTTTTGTGCTATAAACATATAGTCCTATTGGGCAATATTTTTCATGTAAATACTGTTCCAAGAATTTTATTTGCCAAAAAGTAGTGGACTTATGTTGCATACATTTCTTCAATTTGAAAAAAAAGGCGATGATATGGGTATCAGTATTGTTATGTTCACCAAATTTAAACTGATATCAGTACATCTTATGTACCCACTTAGAGCCCTGATAGTGATCCATCCTAAAGAGTCAAACAAAAAAAGAAAAGGAAAAAGATTGAAAAAAAAAAGAACAGGGAAGAAACAACTCAAACATATACAATTCATCTGAAGTTAAATAGTCAACCTATAACGTCGGAACAGATGGGGCCAAAAAATGGGCTTGGTGTTTGACCAACATAGAATCAATGCAAACAAGGATAGAAAGGTCACCTATTGCTCAGACCAGGGCAGCACTCAGTCCCAAATATTTAGTAAAACCAAAGAGAATTTGTGCCCATGAGACCTTGGTAAGTGGTGATGAATAAAGTAATTGCCAATGTATAGATAAGTACAACATTTATTTCAGATATATATAAAAACAAACAAGATACAGTGTTAGTTATATCATCATACAGAGAATATCCAGTATAAACACATTGCTGATGTGTAAAGATGATTGCACATGCATTTAATTCATAGTTCGTGGTAGTTGTCGTTTATGGGGCAAAGCCCACTTCATCAGGAGAAGGGCAAGGCTGGATTTTGTGTGTACCTGTGGGAAAACCATGTCATACCTGAAAAAACTGAAATTAGTAACCAAACAATTTATATTAAAATGTATTTATAAATTTACATAAGCTGGAATTGGGCTAGGTGCGTTGGTATACATAAAACACTCTCACACATAGTTACATAGTAGGTGAGATTGAAAAAGGACACAAGTCCATCTAGTCCAACCTATGTGTTTGATTATATGTCAGTATTACATTGTATATCCCTGTATGTTGTGGTCTTTCAAGTGCTTATTTAATATTTTTTTGAAACGATTGATGCTCCCTGCTGAGACCACCGCGTGTGGAAGGGAATTCCACATCCTTGTCACTCTTACAGTAAAGAACCCTCTACGTAGTTTAAGGTTAAACCTCTTTTCTTCTAATTTTAATGAGTGGTCACGTGTCTTGTTAAACTCCCTTCGGCGAACAAGTTTTATCCCTATTGTGGGGTCCAGGCTGGAGAATACAGAGGGCAGGATAATGCTACCCCTAAAAAATGAAAATGAAAAAAATAAAAAATGAAAGTAGAAATGAAAAAATAAAAATGTATATAAATATAAAGTAGTAATAAACAATTAAGAAAAAAAGAGTAAATATTGCCAGTGTGAAAATCTACTGTATACTTGAATAAATATCAAAAGTATATAAAAAGTGTACAAATATGCCCAACCAGTTTAGAAAAATACAGCAATGAGAAAAAATAAGTAAAGATAGGACCAACATTAAAATATCAAAAAGGTCACTTTGATTCATTCAATTCCATACAGCCAGTACTTAAGAATAAAACCTAACTGTACTAACAATGATGTTTTTAAGGAAGAAGCTGAAAAACTACACTTTTTTTTACTTGCCAGGGATTACAGTAAAACATTTTTGAGAAAAGCTTATAATCGTACTAAAACACAGTCTCGTGAATCCTTACTATTCTCCAAGAAACCTGAGAATAGAGACAACAGGGTCAGATTTATTATTTATTTATTTACCCGTTACAATCATCACCATTTGGCTATTAAAAAGGTGTTACATAAAGATTGGTATTTACTCACTTCTGACCTGTCTGTTTACAAATTTGTTTACAAATTTGTTACCCCCCAGCCTAGTATTGTATTTCTTCAATCACCTTCCCCCAAGAACTAATTAGTTCACAGTTACTACACTGGCCATCGTGTTGTAATAGGGAATTTACCTTGTGGTACTTTTCTATGTGGCAATTGTGACTATTGTCAATTTATAAATACCAGTAAAAATTTAGCTATTCCTAAAGGAAAAAAAGTTCCATCCTACCTAGGCATTTTGTAAATTGGCACATACAAGCCATGATTTATTTGATTTCTTGTGAATGTGGCTCCTTCTACGTCGGCAAGACGATACGTGAATTCTGACATAGAATACATGACCACATTTACAGTATGCTATAGAAATAGGGATTTGTGTTCCCACGTATGCCGCCAACTTTTTGGCCCTTGATCACATCCCTCGCAGTCCTCGAGGTGGGGATTGGGATAGGATGATATTACAAAGGGAGATGAAATGGATGTGCAGCGATGGCCCCATGGGGTTGCTACAAGTTACAGCATCCACACATTTTACCCTGCTCCCAGACATCTATTAGAAGCACCTCTCAGTCAATGAAGACAAGAAGCCCAGAAGTCCGGACCTCTGTTGGCAAGAGAGCTACCTGAAGACAGCGGAGGAGCCGGCCGAAGAACTGGAACACCGGGAGAAGAGAGCGGAGAAGAACCAACCGGACGCCGGGAGAAGATGAACCGGAGGGACCCCCGAAGCCGGAAGAAAACCCCCGAAGCCGGAGGAAGATCTCCCTCCCCCGGAGCTGTTTAATAAAATATTTTAAAAACCTGTGTAGTGTTTTATTATTTACACTTTTTCCCTAGGTGAATGGGTAGGGGTACCCCATACTCATTCACATAGGGTGGGGGGCCGGGATCTGGGGGCCCTCTTATTATAGGGGGCTCCCGGATTCCGATAAGCCCCCCGCCCGCAGACCCCGACAACCAACGGCCAGGGTTGTCGGGAAGAGGCCCTTGTCCTTATCAACATGGGGACAAGGTGCTTTGGGGTGGGGGGGCCCCGCAGGGTGCCTCCCTCCCCAAAGCACCCACCCCCCATGTTGAGGGCATGCGGCCTGGTACGGTTCAGGAGGGGGGGGGCGCTCGCTCGTCCCCACCCCCTTTCCTGACCGGCCCGGCTGCATGCTCGGATCGGGGTCTGGTATGGATTTTAGGGGGGACCCCACGCCGTTTTTTTGGCGTAGGGGGGTTCCCTTTATAATCCATACCAGACCTAAGGGCCTGGTATGACCCGCGACGGGGCTCGCAAGGTGTCAATCTCGCCGATAAAAGCAGCAAGATTGACATCCTTTTCTAGTCCCGTCGCACCTGAGTCACGTTCAAAATGAACGAACTTGTCCGTATGTGGGCAAGTCCATCCATTCTGAAAGTCCGCCGTAACTCCGACGAAAGTCCGTCGGAAAAACGGGCGGACTTAGCCCGCCGCAAAGTCCGGTCGTGTGTGGGCAAGTCCGTCCGTTTTAAAGTCCGGCGCACCTGGCGGACAAAGTCCGTCAGAAAGTGTGCCGGACCAAGTAGGACAGAAAGTCCGACCGTGTGTACGCGGCATAACACTCCATCATCCAGTTCACCCAGCCAACAACTCCTTCCCCAGCAGGCTGACCATGGGTATATGTAGAAGGCCTGCGCCCTGCAAATCCTAGTTGAGGATTGGTCAGGGTTCCCACATGCACCCAATGTCACTCCAGCTCTCTGCCCTGCCCCTTTTCCAGAACCTTCTCCTTTGGAAACAGAGGAGTTGCCCAAGAGCTGAGGCACATGTCAGCCATCTACTGCTATACTAAACCTCTCCCCTGCCCCAAGATCAAAACAAACAGGCCTAGCTCACAACATAGGCCTGCCTAAATTTATCTGCGCTGGCAGCTTACACAAAACCTACACCTAGCACCTACCCACCTAAGGTAGAGGGTGCTACAGATGTATTCTGTAAGGCTGCATTCACACTACAGCGGTTTGAATTGCGGGCAGATTTGCCATGAATCTGCTCGCGATTTGAAAGCGCCGATGGGTGAATGACAAATCATGGGACTCGCATTTGAGATGCCATTTGTTTGTGTGACATGCTTCCCGTGATGCAGGTTGCCGCGATTGCAGCACTAATAATTACATGACAATTGTGGCGGACCCGTACCGCAATTTGAGGTGTCATTCAAATGAATGGGCTCTCAAATGCAAATCACGCGATTTGTCATTCACACATCAGCACTTTTAAATTGAGGGCAGATTTGCTGTGAATCTGCCCGCAATTTGAAAATGCCATTGTGTGAATGACAAATGGCATGATTTGCATTTGAGATGCCATTAATTTAAATGACACCTCAAATCGGGGTACGGATCTGCCACAATTGTCACGCAATAAATCGTGCTGCAATCGCGGCAACCCGCATCGCGGGAAACATGTTGTCCAAATGATTGGCATCTCAAATGCGATTCAGAATGCTGTAGTGTGAATGCAGCCTTAGAGCTACATTTCTCCCTGGTTTAAACAGCTCTACATCTTCCAAACATTTTCTACCTATTTAACATGGTTATACTATTGTAATATAATCTTATATTATGTGTTTGTTTATGTTTAGTACTGATTATATTATGCACACTTGGAATCACACATTTGGTTGGTATTGTGTTGTTGGTAACACCATGGGGGTCATTTACTAAGATGAATGCACTGCGCTGGTTCAGACCTTAATTGGTGCGCTGAATAGATCCTTAATCCAGCGTGTGAATCAGTGCACACACAGGAGTACCTGCACTCGAGAATGTTTCCAGCACAATAGTATCGCGCTGTTCTCGGCGAGGTGCATCTCGCACTCGCTGCAATAGGAAATATACATTTTCCTATTAAAGCAGCGTGAGAAAAGCCGGCATGGGTTTCCCCCTCAAGGGCCTGGCATGCACCCAAAGGGGGAACCCATGCCGTTTTTTTTATTTAAAATTTGGCGTGGAGTTCTCCCCCCAAGATTCATACCAAACAGTGCCGGGCATAGGCGGGAATCCAAGTCGGATTCCTGTTCAATATAGTCGGTACCCTGTCGGGTTGCTATGGAAATGGCAAACCGCAGCTAATCGCACTGTACCAATGCAGCTGATCGCAGTGCCTGGAGTCTTAAATTTCACAGAAAAAAAACATGCTTTTAACTGTGGCCCTTTCACACTGGGGCATTTTTCAGGCGCTATAGCACCTGAAAAACGCCCTAAAGAAGTGGCTCTATTCACTCCAGTGTGAATCGGGCTTTCACACTGGAGCAGTGCGCTAGTAGGACAGTAATGCTCTATTCACATCTATGCATGTTGCTTTTGAGTGTTTCTGCAGTGCTTTTTGCGGTGCTTGCCTTGTTTTTGGACCGGCCTTTTTACAGCGATTTTTCTGCGATTTGCGTTTTTTTTTTTTTACACTGTATATAACCAGTTGCTAAGGAGGGGCCAGGAAGCTGGCCGCCGTGTCCTTAACAACCTATGAGTCATCAGCTGTCAGCTGACTTCCCGCTCAATGTAAAAGAAAAAAATACCAGCTAAAAAAACAGCGTGCGGTCCCCCCCAAGTCCATACCAGGCCCTTGGGTCTAGTATGGATTCGGAGGGGACCCCCATGCCAAAATTTTAACATAAAAATGGCGTGGGGGTCCCCCCAAAATTCATACAAGACTCTTATCAGAGCACGCAGCCCGGCAGGTCAGGAAAAGGAGGGGACGAGCGAGCGCCCCCCCCTGAACCATACCAGGAAGCATGCCCTCAACATGTCGGGATGGGTGCTTTGGGGCAGGGGGGGCTCTGCGCCCCCCACCCCAAAGCACCTTGCCCCCATGTTGATGGGGACAAGGGCCTCTTCTCGACAACCCTTGCCCGGTGGTTGTTGGGGTCTACGGGCGGGGGGCTTATCAGAATCTGGAACAAGGGGGCCCCCAGATCTTGGCCCCCCCTATGTGAATGAGTATGGGGTACTTTGTACCCCTACCCATTCACCTGTAAAAAAAAAGTAGTGTAGTGTTAAGAAATACAGTAGACAGTTTTTGACAAGTCTTTTATTACAAATCTTCTCCGCTTCTTCCTCCAGACTGCCTCCATCTTCTCCCGCATCTTCATCCTCTGCTCTTCTTCTCCCCCTGCTTCTTCTTCCGCTCTTCTGTCTTCTTTGTCCGGTGTTCTTCTTTCTCCGCTCCCACCGACAACCTTCCTCCGATGCTGCATCCCGCTGGTCTGTCGGCGCCGATGTCCTGCATTTCTTAAATAACGATAGGGGCATGGCAATTGGATTACATCATCAGAATGCCACGCCCCTTGTGACATCAAAGACCCATCATGCCCCGGGCTGTAACGTCATAAGGGGACAGGGTCACCGGATGACATCACCCAGTGACCCCCCCCATGCCTATATACGTCAGTGGGCACGGCGCACACGGCATTACAGCGGGAGACAACGATAAGTCGACATCGGAAGAAGAGGGGAGAAGACGACGAAGACTGGGCAAGAGCTAGCAAAAGAGTGGACAAAAGAGCAGAAGAACCCGGCAGAAGGCACAGAACAATGGGAGAAGAACCGGAGAGCGCGGAGAAGAGAGTGGAGAAGTCGGAGAGACCCCTGGAGCTGCATAATAAAAGACTTGTCTAAAACTGTCTACTGTATTTTTTAACACTACACTACCTTTTTCTTAATTTTGGCACGGGGGTCCCCTCCGAATCCATACTAGACCCAAGGGCCTGGTATGGACCTGGGGGGGACCGCACGCTGTTTTTTTTCACAATTTTTTTTTTAGCTGGCATTTTTTTCTTTTACATTGAGCAGGAAGTCAGCTGACAGCTGATGACTCATAGGTTGTTAAGGACGCGGCAGCCGGCTTCCCGACCCCCTTCTTAGCAACCAGCTATGTACAGTGTAAAAAAAAGAAGTTAAAAAAATGCAAATCGCGGCAAAAACACGGTACTTGCGTTTTGGATGCAGGCCCATTGAAATCTATTACAAGCAAAACGCTGCATTTTGGGGGAAAAAAAGTCCCCGACCCTTTCCAAAAATGTAGAGGCACAAAAATGCATTGCTGTGAACATGTTCCATAGGAGCCCATGTTAAAAAATTCCCATGCATTTCTGCAAAATGCATCAAAAAACGCACTAGTGTGAATAGAACCTAAGGCCCCTTTCACACTGGGGCAATGGGGGCGTCTGCAGTAAAGCGGCGCTATTTTTAGCGCCGTTTTAGCTGCATTATACGGCTGCTAGCAGGGCGGTTTTAAACCCCCACGGGGCGGTTTTAACCCCTCTGCTAGCAGCCGAAAAGGGGTTAAATCCGCTCGCAAAACGCCGCTGGATCGGCATTTTGCCGGCGGTATCACAGCACTGCCCCATTGATTTTAATGGGGAGGAGCAGTGAGTTCACCGCAAGAAGCTGCTGGCAGGACTTTTTGTGATGCCCTGCCAGCGCACCGCTCCAGTGTGAAAGCCCTCACTGGAGTGAATGGAGCCGCTTCTTTAGGGTGTTTTTCAGGCGCTATTTTTAGTGCCGTAGTGCCAAAAAACACCCCAGTGTGAAAGGGGCCTAAAAAAATAGTCCTGCTAGCAGCATCTTTGAAGCTGTGACAGCGCGACTATACTATACTAAAACGCCGCTGTGGTGGCGTTTTGCGGGCGGATTTAACCCCTTTTTGGCCGCTAGCGGGGGTTAAAACCGCTATCGGCCGAATACCGCCGGTAAAGCAGCGCAAAAAATAGCGCAGTTTGAAAGGGGGCTAAGGCTCCCCTCACACGGATGGACCTTTCAGGTCCGCCTTGGACCTGAACGGACACTCCATAGACTTCTATGGAGGGTCAGATGTCAGTGGTGACATCTCCGCTGACATCCGACCCACTCCAATCCTAAAAAGTGTAACGGAGGAAAAACCTATTTTTACATCCATCTACAGATTAGATCAGGTGACAACAAACTCTACGGTCCGTCATCATCCGATCCCCCATAGAGGAGAGCGGCACTCTGACAGGTCTGTCCCTGCACGGTGTGCAGGGACAGACCTGTCATCTGCCTGCCCAGCAGGGATCGACGGAGCGATCCCCCGCTGAGCAGAGCAGGCTCCGTACACGGGCTACAAAGTCCCATCGTGTGTATGAGGCTTAAACACCAGAAATTCAAGTTTTCATATCTTTAAAGGTCACCATACACTGGCCAATCAGTTAGATCTTCCATTAATTTGATTCAGTGCAAGAGCCCGTTTGATTTTCTACAATTAGAAGTAATTCTTACAGTGCATCTTCCTATTACCGCTTTAGCCTAATGCTCTCTTTCCACTATTTCAACCCCAAAGTTGCGTGATTTACAATGTACTTTTTCGGCTTGTTTTCCACTATTGGAACTTGTCAAGCCACTAGGGACTGAAAAGTTGCATCACAAGTTCTACCCCATGATTTACAATGAGTACCGTTCATGTGTGCGACTGCAAGTCGCAGCAACTTCAAAGTAGTCCCTGCACTACTTTGGTCCCACTTTGATGCGACTTGAGGTCCATAGACCTCAAAAATATACAGGCATTGCTTCAAGTTTTGGCAAAAAGTTGTGGGAAACTCGCGTCAAAAAACACGCAACTTTAGGCTTGCGATAGTGGAAACTGAGCCTTAATGCCGTGTCATGCGACTAATTCAAAACATCTGAGAAAAAGTCGCACTGAAGTTGGAACAAAGTAGTGCAAGAACTTTTTTTGGAGTTGCACCAATTAGAACGGGGGAACATTAAAATACATGTGTTTTGACTTGTCCTGCGACTTCACATGTGTCAAGTCGCACAACAACTCGCAGTAGTAGAAAGAGAGCCTAAGGCCACTTGGGACTGAAAAGTTGCATCACAATTTGTACCCCATGATTTACAATGAGTACCGTTCATATGTGTGCGACTTGCTTACACACATGCCGTATACACAGCGGGCACACATCTTTATTACAGAAACCCATATTTGGCATGGAAATTAACCACTTTTTTACTGTGCGCTTAAACCCCCCTGCTGTCTTGACCAATTTTCAGCGCTGATCCATTTTGAATGACAATTGCGCACTCATACTTAGCCAAATGTTTTTTTGTTTTTTTTTAAGTTCCCACAAATAGAGCATTCTTTTGGTGGTATTTGATCACCTGTGTGTTTTTTTTCTTTTGTTCAAACAAAAGAAAAGACAGATTTTTAAAAATAATTTTGTATATTTTTGGATATTTTGATATTAAATTTTGCAAACAGGTCATTTTTCTCCTTCATTGATGTACGCTGATGAGGCGGCACTGCTTGGGATCACTGGTGAGCATTGATAGGTGGCACTGGAAGGTGGTACTGGTGGGCACAGATGAGGCAGAATTGCCTCTTCGGGACCAATGTCCCTTGCACCTAAGCCGGTGATCAGCTTTTATTTTCATCCTCATGCTGTCAGCGTGAGGAGAAACAACAATTACAGAGCTTTAGTTTACATCATGTGATCAACTGTCATTGGCTGACAGCTAATCGCATGGTAAGGGGCCGGGATCGGCCCTTACTTCGATCTGCGATCGCCCGAGTCCCAGGGACCTGCAGGGAGCACACGGGGAGCCCGTCCTATGACAGCCTCCCAGAAATTCAGGTCCACGCTGTGGCCGTCTTATGGCTATAGCACAGACCCCAAGTGGTTAATCGAAAAACAGATGCAAATTTCTAGGACTGGCCAAAAATAATGTTTAGAGACAAAGGCAACCGATGACTTTCTATTAAAGGTCTAAATGGGCCATTAACATGCATCACAATTGAACTTCGGAATGTGTCTTTGCAAAGTTAAACTTATTAAAATCCTTTCTTATTTTTGCTTTGGGATAGACTGCAGAGGGATTATAAGTTTTGGGGGATATCTACACCCCTGATAGGGTGAAGACACCTCCCAAATTTTGCCAAATTCGCATTCAGTCCTTGGGGACACACAGGTCAATCCAAATAGTTTCCCCATTCGGGAAATTGCACTCTAGCATTTTGCCATGTAGATCCCAAATTATTATGCATCCTGGGGTTTATTTACTAGAAGGTAAATCCACTTTGCACTACAAGTGCACTTAGAAGTGCAGTTGCTGGAGATCCGAGGGGGCCATGCAAGGAAAAGAAAAAACAGCATCTTTGCCTCTACATGATTGGATGATAAAATCACCAATGCTACCCCTCTGATTTTCATCAACTACACTTGTATTGCAGAAAGGATTTGCCTTTAATAAACCCCAAAATACCTAATAATTTGGGGTGTACACAACAAAGTGCTAGAGTGCAATTTGCATAATGGGGGCACTAGTTAGATTGACCTGTGTGTCCCCAAGGAAAAATATTAGGGTTTTACTCTCACTTCCTGTTTGGCTATGTGACAGGAAGTGAAGCCAATTTTAAGAAAAGGGACACAAAGCCCAATCTTTAAAAAAATAAAAAAAATAAAATAAAAATCTTGATTTCCCTCAAATGTCCACAATTAGAATAGGATTGTCTTCAGCTTGATTTTAGTTCAGTGCTCTAAATCAGTGCTTCTGAACCCTGTCCTCAAGTACCCCCAAACAGGCCATGTTTGCAGGTTTTCCTTCATCTTGCACAGGTGCTTTAAATCCAAGTCAATGGCTTTGTATTTTGGACAGCTATTTTAGATAAGATAAAATTTCCTAAACATGTCCTGTCAGGGGAGTACTTGAGGACTGAGGCTGAAAACCACTGCTCAAAAAGAAAATTGAATACTTACCATTCTGAAAAGTTACTTTCCTGGTCACTATCCATGGCAGCATATGCACAAACCATGCATGTGCTACCATGAAGGTACCAGGAAAGTAACTTAGAACTAAAAAAAAAGAAGAAAAAAAAAGGGATTTGTCCAAGACATGCCAATCAGCCTAGTTAAGCTGCAGCTGGGAAATCCGTTGCATGAAAAGAACACACATAAAACAAAGAATTTGAAACAATTTTATTGGTCCAAAAAAAAAAAAACCACACACAGGACTTGGAAAAGAAGCAAGGAAAGCAAAATACACACATGTATGTTAATTTGAGACACTAACAGAATAGGTTTGACCCTTTTGCAGTGTAAATTAACAGGAGTTAAAAGCAGTGCACCCACAAATGGACATCTATTAAGGATTAAAACAACATTAGGCACAACATCTTGAGAAAGAATTATAAAAATAAGGCAGCACAGACAGTTAAATCAAAGTGAACGTAAAAACAACAAAAATTGCCAACATAAAAAAGATTTCATGATAAAATAACCACCATCCCAAAAAAAAAACAGCAATCCAAAGTAACAAATAAATTACATATATTTAACACATCTGTTTTGCAACAGCATAACACACAAAATACAAATAGAAAATACAATAAGGACACCCAAATGTACTCTTTTTTTTTTAATTCCACTTCAGAAAACTCTTGAGAGACTATTCAGCTTGACGCTCATTCACGGTCTCCAACAAGGACTTGCATCATCGTGGAAGAGACTTAATTTTTGGTCAACATTCTCCATTTTTTAAATTTCCAGATGCCTTCGGCATCCACACAATTCTTTTTATCCAACACGAAAAAAAAAGTATAGCTTGCTTAGCAATAATCCTATACATTGTTTACTGTCTAACCAAACATTTTTATCTACATACAAGTTGCGTGCATCCCACAACACTTCCTTTAATGCACATAGCACTAACCACAATGCTCTGTTTATCTTTTTCCAGTTTCCCCAAGCCATACATCATCATTTTTCACTCATTCACCTTCACTCCTGTTATTTCTTTCACCAGATCTTGACTCTTATTGATCATATCTTTCGCTACACCACACGCCTAGAACACATGCTCACTGTCTTCTACACCCCCACAATTAATTCTCGGACAAATATCAGACACACGCGAATCCCTCCTTTTCATAAATAGCCTCATAGCTAGACAGTCATGCAAACTCATCCATATTATCTGTCTCTGCACATTTGTCACCCCATATATACTCATTTTCTTCCATACTTCCCCAGCCACTGATGCATTAACTCCCCTAAGGTTACACACATACTCCTTCTCTATCAACCACTTTCTCACCTTCACTTTATCCCTCTCCCCTTCTCCTAAATCTGCCAACCTAAACTCTACCCTAAACTTTTCCAATACCCAGTAGTCGCGTGCCACCATGTAAGCCACCGGTATCCTTGAATCCCTTCCCAACCACCCCCATCTCCTAAACAACCACCCACCTGAAAAAGCTATCATCCTAGCACACACTCCACCATTCCTCAAAACTTTCACCACACAGAACCAATAATGCATTAACAAGAACACTCTCACATTCGGAAAACTCAACCCACCATTACATTCACGTCTACACACATATTCTCTCTTAACTCTTTCCATTTTCGACCCCTATAAAAAGGTAAACAATAACTTATTAATTTTCCTCAATCTTATCTCCCCAGAAGGGAAGATATTACTTGCATACAAAATTAAAGGTATGATTACTGCCTTGACTACTAAAAAACTTTCCCATAAATCGACAATTTTCTTAGACACCAAAGCCTCAACTTCTTGGCTATCTTTTCTCCCACTTCATTCCAGCACACTTCCCCTTTCATTTCATAGTCAAACACAATACCCAACATCCTCACTCCATCCTCAACCTTCCCAATCTGATCATCCACACATTCCACTTGTCTTCCATACACACCCAAACTACATTTATTCCAATTCACACTCATTCCCGCACATACACAAAAAATTGACAAAAGTAACTTCACCTTTCTTACGCCCACCACCGACTTACACACTGCCACCACGTCATCCATATAACCTAAACATTTCACAATTTTCCCCCCACTCCCAGGCACCAAAAAGCCCCTCACCACCTTATCCCTCCTGTATCATCCTTAACAGTGGATCAATAAAACAAATAAAGAGAATAGGGGACAGGGGGCACCCCTGTCTCACCCCAGATTTAACCAAAAAAGCCTGCCCCAAACTCCATTAACCAGAACCCGACTACTGATCCCCCAATACAACCCTTTTATTACATTAATGAGCAGCTGTGGTATACCCATCCGCTTCAAAACCTCCCACAAAAACCCATGATTTGCTTTAGTGTATGCCTTCTCAAGGTCAAATGATGTCAGGATAATCGAACTATTCCTATCTTTACAAAAATTAATTATATCCCTAAGTAAAATTAAATTCTCAGAGATCATTTGACCCGGCACTGCACAGGCCTGCATCTCGCTAACCATCCTACTAATGACCTTAGATAATCTCCTCGCCACCATCTTTGCAAAGACCTTGTAGTCTGAATTTAGTAAGGAGATACTGTAGGCCTCCAATTTCGAATATCCATCTTATCCCCCTTCTTATAAATTATTACCACTACCCCTTCTCTCATAGATTCTGATATAATGCCTTCCCTCATCATGTAACTAAATACCTCAACCACATCCCGCTTAATAATATCCCAAAACAATTTAAAAAACTCACTTGGTAAGCCATCCCCTTCAGGGGTTTTATCCGCCCCCATGCTTACCACAGCTTCCCACACCTCCTCATTCACTGCTTTCTGCAAAAAAAACCTTATCACCCTCATCTAAATTATCCTCTACCATATCAAACATTCTAGTATCTGACTCATCAACACACACTCCCTCATACAATCATTCATAAAATTTAGACACGCATTCCAGCACATTCTCTCCCTTACATTCCCTACCTTCTTCATCATACACACCCTCAAACACTCCTTTTTCCTTACAAACCTTCTTGAAAAAAAAATCTAGAACATTTTTCATCCTGCTCCAGGTGTTTAACTCTTGCTTGAAAAATAATTTGTTTTCCTCTTTCAGTTAATACCTCTTTAATCCTCTTCCTAACATGGTCTATTTCATCAGCCATGTCATAGCCCATATTTCTAAATGAATATAATGTAGCCAACCTGACTTGTAACCAAGAATATCTCCTTTTCTCACTGCTACTTTTATCCCTACTCTTTTTTTGAAAAAATAATTTAATTTTCCTTTTGACCCAATCCCACCACCTCAAAATATTACTAAAATCTTTTTTCCTATTAACCCATCTACTATATACCTTACTAAAATGGGCTTTGACATGCTCGTCCTGCAACAATAAACTATTTAACCTCCATACCCCTAAACCAAACTTAATACTATCTCCCATACTCAAATCAACATACACTGCCACATGGTCTGAAAAAATTCCTGGCCTGAGTTTAACATTAGCACATTTGAACGCATCAGAAAACAAACATAAATCAATTCTGGATTTGGTGCGCCCACACTCCGAAAAAAAAGTGAAATATGGATCCACCAAACCCAGAACAGTATGAGCATCATTGAGATGCAAGTCCTGAATTACCCCATTCAGCATAGTGCTACCTACATCTAACTTATGCCCCGTACACACGGTCGGATTTTCCGATGGAAAATGTCTGATCGGAGCGTGTTGTTGGAAATTCCGACCGTGTGTGGGCTCCATCGGACATTTTCCATCGGATTTTCCGACACACAAAGTTTGAGAGCAGGCTATAAAATTTTCCGACAACAAAATTTTCCGATCGTGTGTACACAAATCCGACGGACAAAGTGCCACGCATGCTCAGAATAAATAAAGAGATGAAAGCTATTGGCCACTGCCCCGTTTATAGTCCCAACGTACGTGTTTTACGTCACCGCGTTTAGAATGATCGGATTTTCCGACAACTTTGTGTGACCGCGTGTATGCAAGACAAGTTTGAGCCAACATCCGTCTGAAAAAATCCTAGGATTTTGTTGTCGGAATGTCCGAACAAAGTCCGACCGTGTGTACGGGCATTAGTCTCCGCTACTCCTATCCGATCTTTCACAAATCGAATCGTATTAAAATCACCCATGATCACACTAGGTCTCCTTCCCACTGCATGTAACTTCAAAACTTCAAAAAACTCAAGAGGTTTCTGGCTATTCACAGGAGCATATCAATTATAAAGCCTAAACTTCTGGTTAAAAAAAATTAAATCTGCCATAATTATTCTTCCTGGCACTAACAAAACATGAGAAATAATGTGAATATTTCTATTTGTAATGATAATGCCTACCCCAGCATTCCTATTTTCCCCAACTGCCGACCATATGTAATCCAACACCCACTCCGGAGGCTTGGGCGGTCGATTAAAAAAACACTCCTGTAGACAGATGATGTCTCCTCCATTGACCTTCAAGTCATCAAAAACAGCACACTGTCTAGCAGGAGACCCAAAACCCCTCACATTGAGGGACACCAGCTTGATGCTCATTCACATGAAGATGTGCATCATTCACCCCCAGACCTATCACTTAAGCCAGAAAACTGACATACATTCCTCAGGGCCATAACGCTTTCATCATCCAAAAACTCCTGACTAGGCAACAATGTAGCCGGCTGAAAAATGTCTGGAGTCCCTGGACTTAGTGCTGATTCTACCTCCACTCCAACATCCCCTAGGACCTCAAAGGGGTTAGGTGTTTCAATCCCAGCTGTCTCTACTTTCAATTTCTTAGCCCTTCTCTTCTTAGGGCTCCCCAAAGCGTCCACCTTGGTCTTGGCACCCAGTGTCTCCATCTTTTCCACCTCCTCTTCTTGGGCTTCCTGCACTTCCGGCTCCCACTGTAAGGCTGCTGCCAACTCCTCCATAGCCCTCTCCACCTCTGCTCCACTCCCCGCTGTTAATGGCTCCACACTAGTGGGTGACATTTCTACTCTTTCCTCCACTCTCTCCTCCACACCCAGGTGCCCACTTTCTTCCTCTTCCACCACCTCCTCCTCCTCCTCTTCCTGTCTTTCAGGAGAGTCAGACAGCACCTGTGTAGACACTGGTCGTCCACTCTCAGTGGTGAGGATTTTCGGTGGGAAAGGTGTCCAAGTCTGATCTTGCCCCTAGGTATTCCTGCACCATGTAAAGCAGACGCTGGCGATGGTTGCTGGAACCGATCATACCTTGGGGCTGCGGACCAAAAAATTGTCTGAACGCATCGGTCAGACGGCCACCTTCTCCACCGCTCCTTCTTTGACTGACCGAAGCCTCAGCAACACGTTGTCCAGAAACAGGAGTTTGTAACCTCCCAGTCTCTGGGAACGCGTTGCACAGACCTTTCTGCAAGGCCTCCCGAAGATGTTTCATCCTCTGCTCCCTCTGCAATGGCAAGATAAGGTCCGCAACCTTACCCTTGTAACGTGGATCAAGGAGGGTTGCCAGCCAGTATTGGTCCTTCTCCTTGATGCCACGATTACGAGGATCCTTACGCAGGCTTTGCAGGATCAGGGAGGCCATGCAGCGTAGGTTTGCTGAGGCATTCGGTCCGGAGTCCTCTGGGTCACTAAGGACGACATGGTCCGCAGCCACCTCCTCCCAGCCACGTACAAGTCCATGTGTTTCTTGGGACTGATCCCTTAAAGACTGCTGCTGATGCTGAGTGCCAGGCTCCACCTCCATACTGACACAATCTTCCTCCTCCTCCTCCTTCTCGTCCTCTTCCTGTGTGATTGGCGGGCACGCAGGAACACTGTCTGGATAAAGGGGGCCTTGAGAGCTAAGGAAGTCCTCCTCTTCCTGCCTCTGTTCTGCCTCAAGTGCCCTGTCCATTATTCCACGCAGCGTGTGCTCCAACAGGTGTACAAGGGGGACAGTGTCACTGATGCATGCACTGCCACTGCTCACCATCCTCGTGGCCTCCTCAAAAGGTGACAGGACAGTGCATGCATCCCTGATCATGGCCCACTGGCGTGGGGAAAAAAAAACAAGCTCCCCTGACCCTGTCCTGGTGCCATAGTCGCACAGGTACTCATTGATGGCCCTCTGCTGCGTGTGCAGCCGCTGCAGCATGGCCAACGTTGAGTTCCACCTGGTGGGCATGTCACAGATTAGGCGGTTCTTGGGCAGGTTAAACTCCTTTTGGAGGTCCGTCAGCCGAGCACTGGCATTATATGACGTTAAGGACGTGAGCCAAACAGGGCACATGGGTCATTTGTCCCTGTCGGAGGGCAGAGAGGAGGTTGGTGCCATTGTCGCAAACCACCATTCCTGCCTTAAGTTGGCGTGGCGTCAACCACCTCTGAACCTGCCCCTGCAGAGCTGGCAGAACCTCTGCCCCAGTGTGGCTCCTGTCCCCCAAGCACACCAGCTCAAGCACCACATGGCATCTTTTGGCCTGCGTACTTGCGTAGCCCCTTGACTGACAACGGAGCACCGCTGGTTCCGAGGAAGAGGCCATGAGGGAAGAAGAAGAGGAGGGGGTGGAGGAGAGAGGTGTGTCACAATCAATAGCATTTTGGAGGCGTGGTGGCGGAACAACCTCCAACACTACTGCACCTTGTCCTGCATCCTTCCCAGCTGCCAGCAGAGTCACCCAATGCGCCGTGAAACTTAGGTAATGTCCCTGTCCATGCCTGCTGGACCATGAGTCAGCGGTAATATGCACCTTACCGCTGACCGCCCTGTCCAGCGAGGCATGGACATTGCCTTCCACATGCCGGTAGAGAGCCGGAATTGCCTTCCGTGAGAAAAAGTGGCGTTTGGGTACCTGCCATTCAACCGCTGGGCATGTGCATGGCTGGGAGTAAACTTCTTTCAGCGGTGCAGCAGCTGGGGCAGGGAAATTTGCCTGGTACAATCTGACGTCGGTGTACCAAAAGCAGATTGCCCACAAGTACTTGGCTGTGACACACCTAATTCTACACCTTCATTCCTCTCAGTGCAGGTCTCAGAGAGGACTGAAGGTCTAGTGGGGTTGGAAATCTCAGCTGATGAGGAGCAAGGAGATGTCCTCTTTGTTCTTTGGTGTGGGTCTTTTAGATACGCTTGCCAACGAACTGCATGGCAGGTCAACATATGTCTGGTCAAGCATGTGGTACCCAAACGGGAGATGTTTTGGCCATGTGAGATACGCTTGAGACATATGTTGCAAATTGCAGCGGTGCGATCTGATGCACTGGTCTCAAAAAAGGCCCACACCAAAGAACTTTTTGAATAACGCGCAGAGACTGCAGCGCCCTGCACATGTGGAGCTTTGGGGTGTGATGCAGTCAATGTGCTGCCCTTAGGCTGGCCCCTGGAGGGCATCCTGCTTCATTGGTGATGTGCCGCCTCCTCTTCCTCCTCCTCCTCCTCCTCCTCTCTCCTATCAGGCACCCACGTTGAGTCAGTGACCTCATCATCCCCTCCCTCCTCATCACTGGAGCAAACCTGGCAGTATGCTGCAGCAGGGGGAGCATGACTGCCAGATTGCTGTCCTTCTTGGTCACCCCCTCTGTCCGTGCTCATGTTACTGCCTTCATCAAGCTCAGTATCATCATCAGAGCCTTCCAAACGCTGGGCATCCTCCTGGAGCATGTACCCAACACTGTGGTCAAACAGTTCGAGGGACTCCTCAGGAGGACATGGTGGAGCTAGGGAAGGAGTCACTGATGACATTGAGCCGAGGGAAGAGGCTGCTGCTTTGCCAGACAAAGCACCCTGGGCATGGGTGAGAGAGGATGAGGAGGATGAGGACGGCTTGGTCATCCACTCGACCAAGTCTTCCGCATGTTGCGGCTCAACACGGCCAGCTGCCGAAAAAAAGGCCAAGTGTGTCCCATGGCCACGTGCTGATGAGGATGCACCGTCTCCACGACCAGCACTAGACACAGAGCCTGCTTGCCCTCTCTTATTGGCTTGTGACTGTCTGCCTCTCCTTCTTGGCCTTCCAGACATACTAATGGCCCGTAGCTGCACTAAGCTGGGATATATATATATATATATATATGTACTGATACTGCAGCTAGCAAAATCAACTGCCTGCCTGTAGTATGAGAACACCACCAACCTTCTACAGGTAGCTTTAGCTGAACACTGTGAGCAGGACGCACTGCACTAAATGTAAATAGTCTAGCTGCCTGACCGTGGTACTAATAGGATCAAAAGAACACCAGTAATTTTCTTCAGGTAGCTTTATATACTGTAACAAGACAAGCCTGCCTGTCAGTAGGAAGATAACAGGAACGGATCTAGCTGAACACTGTGAGCAGGACGCACTGCACTAAATGTAAACAGTCTAGCTGCCTGACCATGGTACTAATAGGATCAAAAGAACACCAGTAATTTTCTTCAGGTAGCTTTATATACTGTAACAAGACAAGCCTGCCTGTCAGTAGGAAGATAACAGGAACGGATCTAGCTGAACACTGTAAGCAGGACGCACTGCACTAAATGTAAATAGTCTATCTGCCTGACCGTGGTACTAATAGGATCAAAAGAACACCAGTAATTTTCTTCAGGTAGCTTTATATACTGTAACAAGACAAGCCTGCCTGTCAGTAGGAAGATAACAGGAACGGATCTAGCTGAACACTGTGAGCAGGACGCACTGCACTAAATGTAAATAGTCTAGCTGCCTGACCGTGGTACTAATAGGATCAAAAGAACACCAGTAATTTTCTTTAGGTAGCTGTAAATACTGTAACAAGACAAGCCTGCCTGTCAGTAGGAAGATAACAGGAACGGATCTAGCTGAACACTGTGAGCAGGACGCACTGCACTAAATGTAAATAATCTAGAAGATAACAGGAACAGATCTAGCTAAACTGAATACAGTGTATATATATATATATGCAACACCTGGGATGCATATATATACACTTTAAGTGCAGCTAACTGACTGACTGTCCTGCCTAATCTAGCTAACTCAAATGAAATGACACTGTCTCTCTCTCTCTCTATCTCTCAGCACACCGGAACACACTGCACAGGGCCGCCGTGCAGGCGGCCTTATATAGTGTGGGGCGTGTACTAAATCCCCTGAGCCATAATTGGCCAAAGCCTCCTTGGCTTTGGCCAATTACGGCTCTCTGTTCAGGCGGCGCTGTGATTGGCCAAGCATGCGGGCCATAGTGCATGCCTGGCCAATCATCAGCAAGCAATGCACTGCGATGCCGCAGTGAATTATGGGCCGTGACGCGCCACACGAATTTGGCGCGAACGGCCCATATTGTTCGCAATTCGGCGAACGACCGAACAGCCGATGTTCGAGTCGAACATGGGTTCGACTCGAACACGAAGCTCATCCCTAATCATGAGGCACCTTGCTGTCCCACAGCACCAAATGTTCAGACACACCACTCCATCTAGGTATGAGCCTGTGTACACAGAGGGATTATAAGCAAGAAGGGACCACCATGGTGCAGTATTTTTCAAATCATGGACTTTAACTAAGGTAATGTACTTACAATAAGAAGACAATCACAAGCATGTAACAAATCTCAGTGTATCCTAAAATAAATCAGTGCAGATCAAGATTCACTATGGAGCACAAGCAAGAATATGCACATCTTTCCCACTATAGTTTATTTTGCAGCCTTATGTATACACAAATATCCAGAAGGAATACAGTGGTCAATGGAGAAATCTTTTATTTTTTTCCTTATCTCCAAAAAGACACTTTTGCCCCCCTTCCACTCCCCCCCCCCAAAAAAAAGCCTTGCTTTTGTTAAGATCTTTGACCAATAGCAGGCTTTTGTCATCTGAAAGTGGATGAAAACCTGGAGATGCCATGACCTTTACATGATTCTTTATTCACTATTAGTGGCCGTAGGCCATTTCTGCTTCTACACAACCACACAATTTAACTATTTGTTCTTTAAACTATGTATAATATCCATTTATATGAAGTAATGTCTAGTATAAAGATTTTTCAAAAAGGTACTTGAACATTTAGAGTGCTTGAATGTTAAGTGTATTGACTTTACTGACTACATCAACTGTATTTTAACCCACACCTGTTTTAATGGATTTTAATGTCATAAATACACTAAAGAATAATTAAAAAGATTTTAAACACACTGCCAACTGTATTTGTTTTATGAAAGAAGAGACAGTTAAGAAAAGGCAAGTTAATAAATGCTATCAATGAAAAGTATTTGTGAAGAGCCTCAAATCAAACCTCAAATATTGTGATCACTATTTCAGTGGACAGTACATATCTTTTTAACCTATGTGATATGTAGATATCTGATTGTTTAATAAAGACACGTATATATTAAATTGTATGTATATTATTTTATTAAGCCATATGTAATTAATGTAATACAGAGTTATTTTATATTTCTTCTTATTCATACATTATTTATGGTTGGAGAATCCTCCAATCTCCTTCTTTTGCTGTGTTCATCAACTCTAAAAAATATGCAAACAATTAAAATACTAAGACATGAGTCCAGCATATCAACAACAGCAATTGGGAAAAAAGAAAAATATCTAAAAAAACATATAACATACAGTATAAGCTATTGCAATACCATAGACTATGTCATGTCTATGATAATGTATTGGTTTTTAAGTTATGGTTTCTTCCATCATGTAGAGTGTTATTGATATACAGCCTATTCATATATATGTTGTATACTCTTAATCCAAACCATATACAGTACATGTGCTATTTTGTAGCTATTGGGATGAATTGTGATGATATGTTTTTACATTTTCTGGAATAATAAACTTTGTTTAATTATTTCTCCCTTTGCCATTTTAGAATGGAGCCTAGTTGGCCCTTTATTGCACCTGCTGGATGATCTGCAAAGCAAAACTTAATAATTATTCTTAGTGGTCTCACTGCAGAGGTCCAAATGCCCCATGATTCGTCAAAACTAGAGTTCTCCAATTAGCAACTAATTACAAAGCTTTAGATATGACTAATCAGGGACATGTTGGACCACTTCAGAGGCCACTGCTTTCACACAGAGAGCAAGGATCCTTTTCTACAGCATGCTGGCAGGGGCTTTCATTGACAGAACAAATACACCCCAGATTCCCAGGGCCCAATTACCATAGGGGCTTTTGTAATATGTCCAAACCATTGTGACTGATATGCTTTGATATGCTCTGCCATTCCAGTATACAAGATAGCTTAAATCTGCAACTATAAAATAATGTTTAGAAAAATGCTTGCACAAGCACTGTACTCTATATAAATAATTGTGGGTTGGTTTGTCTGGGAAAGGATGCATGATTTATGACTCATAACCAGATGGCCTGCTGACCCGTGTTAACTCATGATGATGTATCTTAAGGGGTCACTGACTTGTATAACCATATAACTATATATTTCTATACAAATACATAATTTGCTAACCACTCCCCCCTTTTTCTATTGGTATGTTGAACCATATATAAGTTGTAATGCACCTAAATAAAGGCAGACATTTTACGAATGCAAAACTTGCTGATCGTTTCATGGTGTCTTCAGATATCTGAGTGTCAGGGAAATAGGCACATCCCTATGCACAATTCAACAAGGTTAGTGAACCAGCACAGGCAAGGTCGCGCTAACACACAACAGTGCACATGGATGCGCAATGTCCCTACTAGACGGACGCCTGGCACCGCGTTCAGACGAATGCGCGTGCGCAACAACGCCGCAATCGCGCGAATGCGCGTACACAATGGTGCGCGCACAATGTGACACAGGCGCCTTGTTTATTTAAACGCTCCACTGACAGTGCCGCATCGCTGGATTATCATCAGCTCTCCCTGTATACCTGTATTTGTGATTCCTGCTTACCTGATCTCCTGTGCACCGACCTGGCTTGTTTGACCTGCTCCTCCTGACCTCCTGGCTCTACCTTCCGGCTTGCTTCTGACTCCTCCTGCCTGCTTCCTGCATCTGACCCCGGCCTGGCTAACAGATTCCACATACTTCTGTCTCCTGCACCTGGATTTGTTCTTGGACTGTCTTACCGTGTTTGACCCCTGGCCTGGCTTCTGATTTGCTACTGGACTTCCATTGGTCCTCTTCTCTGGACCTCTAAGCACGTTGCTTCCAGTGACTTTGCTCTACCAAGCTCCTGGCACCAGCTTGTACTATCAGGAAACCTGAGCTTCTGTGGGCACTGCATCCCTGTGTCATCTTCAGGGTTGTGCTGCACTCGGCCGCAAGGGGAGCCCTCCCGGCATCTCAGCCTCCTACCAAGTCTCTGACAGTATAATCCAGCCATGTCAGAGGCCAACGGAGGTGACTCCCTGATGGAGGCTGTTCTTCAGCAGATCACAGCTCTTACCCCAGTCATCCAGAAGCTTCAGGAGGAATACCTGAGGTTGAAGGAACGTCTGCAGCACCTACCAGAGTCACCCATTCCATCAGTTCAAGGCCCGCCTCCAGCGGGAGCTACTGGGTTTATGGAACCAGAATGTTTTCATGGTGATCAAAGGAAATTCAGGTCCTTTAAGAATTCCTGTTACTTGTACTTTGTCTTGCAACCACAGACTTTTTCCACTGAAGCAGTCAAAGTAGGTTTTACCATTTCGCTACCATTTTACTACGCTGTGAGCCGCAGACCTGGGCCCATGGCCTATTGGAACAAAGCAGCCCAGTCATTAACACTATGGACTAGTTCTTCGAAAACATGGCACGGTTATATGATGATCCCCTATGGGTAGCTACTGCCGAAGCAACTCTATATTCCCTTTGTCAGGATCAGCGCCCTGCGGAAGACTATACAGTAGAATTCCGCACATGGTCCATAGACTCTGGTTGGAATGAGGCGGCATTAAAATACCAGTATCAGATGGGGTTGTCTGAGGCCCTCAAAGATGAGCTAGCCAGATTACAGTTTCCCTCAACACTAGAAGGTCTCATCCAGCTAACGATTCAGCTTGGGGTGAGAGGTGAGACTTCATCGCCGACAGGCGAACCTTTGCTTCTATTGCAGGGAATCAGGACATTTCATAAGCAGCTGCCCCACAAGACCAAGAAAACCAACCCTCTGTACTCCAGTCCACCTTTAAGAAGCCAAGTCTTCCTCTGCTCATATCTCACTCTCTGTCACACTGCTGGTGGCAGGCGAAGACGTTCACCTCCAGGCAATACTGGATTCTGGGGCGTGTAGTTGTTTTTTGGGCTTGGCCTTAGCTAAGAATCTTGCTGTTCCACTGAACTACAAGAGACAGAAACTGACAGTCCATCTGGCTGATGGCTCCATGCCAAGCTCTGGTTATGTCACCAAAGAAACAGTACCTATCCTTACCATTACCAATTCAGGTCATCGGGAGTTTCTTAGATTCGATGTCCTAAGCTCCCCTATGTTCCCAGTCATCCTGGGAATTTCATGGCTACAAGCGCACAATCCTCAGTTTGATTGGTCCAAGAAGGAGGTACTCTTTACATCTTCCTATTGCAAACAACATTGTTTGGCCCCTGAATCCAAGGACTTTTCCAGTTGCCTGACTGTACAACCCACACCCAGTCCGGATCCTAATATACCAGCAGCCTATCTGGAATTTCTTGACGTCTTCGATAAGAAAAAAGCAGACACTCTACCTCCACGCCATTCCTACGACAGTCCCATCGAGTTACTGCCAGGAGCTACTATTTCCTTTGGTCTTATATTCCCCCTTTCTGAGACTGAGCTTGAGACCCTAAGGCAATATTTCGAAGAAAACCTTGAAAAGGGGTTTATCCATCCTTCCTCCTCCCCTGCCGGTGCCGGCATTTTCTTTGTTAAGAAGAAGGGTAAGACTCTGAGACCATGTGTGGACTACAGGGAATTAAACAAGATTACCCTTAAAAACTGCTACCCGCTCCTGCTCATTCCAGAACTCTTTCAAAGGTTCCATACAGCACACATCTTCACCAAACTTGACCTCCATGTCGCTTATAATCTCGTTCATATCCGAGAGGGGGACGAATGGAAAACAGCGTTTAGAACAAGATTCGGACATTTTGAATACTTAGTCATGCCATTTGGGTTGTGCAATGCCCCGGAGACTTTTCAGCATTTCATAAATGATATCTTCCGGGAGCACTTAGATCACTTTGTTGTCGCCTACCTCGACGACATTCTCATTTTTTCAGTCACTCTGGAACTCCACAGAATGCATGTTAAGAAAGTACTGTGCATCCTCAGAACCCACAGGTTATTCGTTAAATCCGAAAAGTACGATTTCGAAAAGACATCAATTCAATTCTTGGGACTTATCACCACAGGTGGAATTGCCATGGATCCTCAAAAGGTGAAGTCTATCCTTGACTGGCCGGCTCCTTCTGACAGGAAGGGTGTTTAGAAGATTCATTAGCTTCGCAAACTTTTACAGAAGATTTATAAAGAATTTCTCCACCATTGTAGCACCCATTACTCAGACCATCCGTCAACATGCCAAGTTTCAGTGGTCCGTAGCAGCACAGTCCGCCTTCGACCAGCTTAAGACCTTCTGCCCCAATTTTACAACACCCTGATTCCGCTTTATCCTACGTCCTGGAAGTCGACACCTCGGAAGTAGCCACAGGAGCAATTCTATCTCAACGCCAGGGCCCCAAGGCATTACTGCACCCCATGGCCTTTTCCTCGTGGAAAATGAGCCCTCCAGAGAGAAATTACGATGTGGGGGATCGGCAACTTTTAGCAAATAAAACTGCTCTCGAGGAATGGAGGTATCTCCTGGAAGGTGTCACTCATCCCATCCTAATTTTTACGGACCATAGGAACTTAGAGTACCTCCGCACGGCCAAACGATTGAGACCTCGACAGGTTTAATTTCCACATAACCTATCGCTCAGGGTTGAAGAATGGAAAGGCGGATGCCTTATCCCGGATGTTTCCGGACACTCCTGAAGAGATTATGCCGAGTACAATTTTGTCTCCCCAAAATTTTCTATCAATCCAACCTGACCTAAGATCCTCAATTGAGCAGGCCTCTAGTCAGTGTACGGCAGCAGAAGTCTCCTCCCTGAGAAGTCAAGAGGGACTTCTATGGCACCAAAACAAGATTTTCGTTCCTCAGCAAGCCAGGCTACAAGTATTGAAGACCTTTCATGACCATCAGCTAGCTGGCCACTTTGGGGTCAGAAAGACAACTGAACTTATTCAGCGGTCCCTATGGTGGCCCACTCTGAGATCTGACTGTAAGGAATATGTCAACTCTTGCATAACCTGCCAACAGAACAAGGGGTCCAACGCCAGGTCTTGGGGCTTGTTAAGACCATTGCCAGTCCCAGAACAACCATGGAAGAAGATTTTCTTGGACTTCGTGGATCTGCCCCATCTTGGTGGTAGTAGACCGCCTGTCCAAGATGGTGCATTTTTTGCCAATGAAAGGTACCCCCTCTGCCTTGGATACAGCAAAAATCTTTATTAAGGAAATTGTCCGATTACACGGAATACCAGATAACATTGTATCAGATAGAGGGGTACAATTTACCTCTAAGTTTTGGAGAAATCTCTGCAAACTACTTTTAATTGAGATATGCTTGTCCACAGCCTACCACCCAGAGAGTAACGGTCAGACCGAAAGGACCAATGAAACGCTAGAGCAATACCTGCAATGCTTCTGTTCTTTTTCTCAGGATGACTGGATTCAACTATTACCCTGTGCAGAATTTGCATATAATAACTCTGCACGCTTCTACCAACCAATCACCCTTCTGGGTGAATTACAGCTTTCATCCTTCATTCTTACCCAACATCATTCCTGAATACTCAGTTCCAGCAGTTCAGGACAGAGTAGATTTCATCCATGCAAATTACCAAATACTCCAGGATACCATGAAGAAGGCCCAAGAAGACTATAAAAACAATATGATAGGAAAAGAAGAGCTAACCCTACCTTTAGGATAGGGGACAAAGTGTGGCTCTCATCGGTGAATCTCAAGTTGCCATGCCCATCTCGGAAATTGGGACCCAAGTTCCTGGGTCCTTTTGAGATCAAACGTGAAATTAACCCTGTAGCTTTTGAACTTACCTTGTCTGAGTCTTTCAGAATCCACTCGGTATTTCATGTTTTACTTCTTTAACATGTTATTTCTAGTCCTTTTCCAGGGAGAGAAGAAGTGCCCCCACCTCCGGTCCAGGTTGGAGATGAAGCTGAATTTGAAGTGGAATCTATCCTTGACTGTTATCGGAGAGGTAGGACAATTCAGTTCCTAATTAAGTGGAAGGGGTATTCTGCAAAAGAGAACTCTTGGGAGCCTGCAAGTCATGTGTACGCTCCTAGGCTGATACAGAGGTTCTGCAGTAGGTACCTCGAAAAATGGGCATGTTTAGGCATCCGGAGGCTGCCCCTTGTAGGGGGGGGCACTGTCAGGGAAATAGGCGCATCCCTATGCACAATTCTGCAAGGTTAGTGAACCAGCACAGGCAAGGTCGCGCTAACACGCATCAGCGCACACGGATGTGCAATGTCTCTACTAGGCTGACGCCTGGCACCACAATCAGACGAATGCGCGCGTGCAACAACGCCGCAATCGTGCAAACGCGCGTATGCAACGGTGCGCACACGACATGACACAGGTGCCTTGTTTATTTAAACGCTCCACTGTCAGTGCTGCATAGCTGGATTATCATCAGCTCTCCCTGTATACCTGTATTTGTGATTCCTGCTTACCTGATCTCCTGTGCACCGACCCGGCTTGTTTGACCTGCTCCTTCTGACCACCTGGCTCTACCTTTCGGCTTGCTTCTGACTCCTCCTGCCTGCTTCCTGCATCCGACCTCGGCCTGGCTAACGGATTCCGCATACTTCTGTCTCCTGCACCTGGATTTGTTGATCTCGTTCTTGGACTGTCTTACCGTGTTTGACCCCTGGCCTGGCTTCTGATTTGCTACTGAACTTCCATTGGTCCTCTTCTCTGGACCTCTGAGCACGTTGCCTCCAGTGACTTTGCTCTACCAAGCTCCTGGCACCAGCTTGTACTATCAGGCAACCCCTGCTTCTGTGGAAACCGCATCCCTATGTCATCTTCAGAGTTGTGCTGCACTCGGCCGCAAGAGGAGCCCTCCCGGCATCTCGGCCTCCTACCAAGACTCTGACACTGAGGGTACTGTTGGTGTACCTATAAGAAGGGTGGTCATCCAGAATACCTACTATTTCCTTTCAAGGGCTATTGGAGCTGTAGCTGTAGGGAAATCAGAGTACCAAACAGCAGAGTAAGATCGACTGGCTTGCTTCCTCAACCCCACTTTGCAGTCAACGTTGTTTACCATTGGCACCAGAAATGGTGTATCCTGAAGTTCGCCTCCCCCTCCTTTACACGCAGCATGTCCATTGACAAAGTGCAAAATGCTTCAAGCATGCACATTTGGGAACCAGCTGTGAAGTTGCAAGGCTCAAAGTGGAGTTCCTCCCAAAAGTTGCCGCGTATCTGCCTCCTCCCCCCCAGGTGACACATTTGCAGCCTTTGGGGGGGGGAGCCTTCGCTTGTTTTTGACAGGCACCCGTACCCACTTCCGTCTGTCATGGCCGTGGTGAGGTACTCAGAAGTTAGACCCCCCTCCTCCTCTCTCCTCATTCCCCCATGACAGTTAGAGAGTGCAGTGCAAATCGTGCATGCGTAGTAAGGAACCTGCTGTGAAGCCGAAAAGGGAAGGGAAGTGGAGTGGAGATGGCGGCTGCAGCAACCAACAGCTGATCCAAAAATTGTCTGGGGTGCCAACATTGCGGGCTCCCTGGACAGGTAAATGTGCATATATTAAAAGTCAGCAGCTACAGTATTTGTAGCTGCGGACATAATTTTTTTTTCCCAGACGGAACACCGCCTTAATTATTGGTGATCAAAATATGAAGTACAGCCATGTAACTTTGCCTATACTACTCTTTGCAATTACATCTCAAACATTATACACATTATAAATTTGTTTTGGCAATTTAAAAATTTACTTACTATTTTGATATATTTCAATAAATCTGTATATAAAAGAATTTAAAAAAATATTAATATATCATCACAAATGCATATAAACTGAATAAATAAAAAAAAATGTTATGAATTGTATAGGAAGTAAAAGACATTATATATGTACACACACATACTATATGTATATGCACACATATAATATATCAAAATATATGTTTGTTCAGTCCGTTACTCTGCCTCTCAATCCTAATAACAGCCCCAACCTCCTCTGACATACTTGGCAATAGTGTAATGCCCTGTACACACAGTCGGACTTTGTTCGAACATTCCGACAACAAAATCCTAGGATTTTTTCCGACGGATGTTGGCTCAAACTTGTCTTGCATACACACGGTCACACAAAGTTGTCGGAAAATCCGATCATTCTGAACGTGGTGGCGTAAAACGCGTACGTCGGGACTATAAACAGGGCAGTGGCCAATAGCTTTCATCTCTTTATTTATTCTGAGCATGCGTGGCACTTGGTCCGTCGGATTTGTGTACACACGATCGGAATTTCCGACAACGGATTTTGTTGGCTTGAATGGAGGAGAAGATTTGGATGCCGCACACCGGATGTAGTCAAAAAACTTCACTTTATTGAAAAAATGGGATCATCAAAATAACAAGACTGTCATGCAGAAAGTACAGGTAAGCTGACGCGTTTCGCACTCAGGACGGAGTGCTTACTCATAGCTTCAATAAAGTGAAGTTTTTTGACTACATCCGGTGTGCGGCATCCAAATCTTCTCCTCCATTCAAGCCTGCTTTGCCTAGCATTCAGCCAGCACCTGGAGCTCTTCTGCTCTGAAACTTCTACTTACACCTGGGTCAGTGTCAGCCTGAGCGGTGGAAACACTGTCTTTGCTTAACAGATTTTGTTGTCGGAAAATTTTATATCCTGCTCTCAAACTTTGTGTGTCGAAAAATCCGATGGAAAATGTCCGATGGAGCCCACACACGGTCGGAATTTACGACAACACGCTCCGATCGGACATTTTCCATCGGAAAATCCGACTTTGTGTACGGGGCATAAGTGCGATGACCAATGAGAAACACACATGTTATAATAGAAACACAGAAATTGTCTTTACTGCAATATTTATGTGGAAGAATAACAGACAGTAACGGTATATATATTCAAGTAATCAAATAGAGAGCAATAACTGAGATTTAAGGACAATATAGCTCTCAATCTGATATTCAAGCTGCTTTCAGGGGATTGCAAACCTGAGAATGTCCCCAAGAGCAGAGGCACACTTAAATGGTAAATAAAGCACAATATGACACTTTAAATCAGATTGGTTACCTGTACTCAGGTTGGCTCTATGAGTCCAGGCAGTAGGAAAGCAGAGGAATGACCCCCTTTGTATCAGGTCTCTCTCTCCTGTCCCCTGACACCACAGGTCCAACTTTAACCACTTCCTGCCTGGCCTATAGCAAAATGACGGCCGGGAAGTGGTTCAGTTATCCTGACTGGGCGTCATATGATGTCCAGCAGGATAAGATGCCGGCACGCACCCGCGGGGCGAGCAACGCAGAGATTGCGAGTGTGGAGTGTCAATCTGACACGCCACATCTCCGAGCGTGGTAAGCAGCCTCTGACCAATCACAGCTGATCATCGCATGAACCAGGAAGTGCCGGTAAACGGCATTCCCCAGTTCGCGCTGACAGGGAGAGCTGATCAGCAGCTCTCCCTGTCAGAGGGGGGGGGGGGTCTGTGCCGATAATCAGCACATTGGTTATCAGCACAGCCCCATCAGATGTCCTACCACAGCTGCCAGTCAGTGCCCATAAGCTGCCAGTCAGAGCCCCATAAAAAAACAGATGAATGTGCCCAGATCAGTGCCAATCAGTATCCATATCAGTGCCAATTAATGCCCACCTGTGCCAGTCAGTGCCCATCACAGTGCCAATCAATGCCCAGCACTAAAACCTGTCAGTACCTCATCAGTACCTCATATTCAGTGCTGCCCATCAGTGCTACCTGTCAGTGCCAATCAGTACCGCCTATCAGTGCCAATCAGTGCTGCCTGTCAGTGCCCATCACAGCCGCCAGTCAGTACCCATCACAGCCGCCTGTCAGTGCCCATCAGTGCCACCTATCAGTGCCCATCAGTGCTGCCAATCAGTGCCCATCAGTGCTGCATATCAGTGCCGCCTGTTGGTGTCCATCAGTGCTGCATATCAGTACCGCCTATCAGTGCCCATCAATTCTACATATCAGTGCCTCCTCATCAGTGTCTATCAGTGCCAATCCATCAGTGCCACCTCAAACAGTGCCCATCAGTGCCACCTCATCAGTGCCTGTCAGTGAAGGAGAAAACAAAATGTTATAACCGAAACAAAGGAAAAAACTTTTTTTTTCAAAAATGTTGGTCTTTTTAAATTTGTTTAGCAAAAAATAAAAACTGCAGCGGTGATAAAACACCACCAAAAGAAAGCTCTATTTGTGGGAACAAAATTATAATAATGTTGTTTGGGTACAGTATAGCATGACCGTGCAATTGTCATTCAAAGTGCGACAGCGCTGAAAGCTGAAAATTGTCTTGGGTGGGAAGGGGCGAAAGTGTCTGGTACTGAAGTGATTAAACACTTTATTCAAATCAACATGCAATGGCTTAACCTCCTAGATTAGCTGTCCCACACACACCGACTGCATATACAGAGCCCTGAATATGTGTGTGCTGAGCTTTATAGCACTAGTAGCTTCAGTTCTTTTGAAGAAAAGATAAAAGTTTGTGTCTTCAGCTAGCCACTTTCGTTGGTGCACTTAAACTCCTGAATAGCAGGGCCAAACAACACAACTGGCCCAGATTATCAAGTGAAGCAGGCAGGATCTTTCTCAGCAAGGTGAAAGGGGCAATAATGTCTGTATACAGTGTCAGCAGAAATGAATGGCCTTATCCTTTATCCCTGCAAATATATAAAGGAAGTCGCCTTGGGACTTTGAATGAGGTGAGCACAGTCAACCTCTAAGTAACAGAAGTAAGTACAGTATGAATATTTATTCAAATAATGACATACATACATGGGTGATGTAAACAATTTCTGAGCCAACAAAATTGCACATAAAAATAGCGTTTCGGGGGGGCGTGGCTTGGAGTCCATGAGAGCAGCTGCTTAATCTCACAGCTCCGGCTCTATACATCCATCTTGCAGGCATCCTGGCTCCAATCTTCTTCAAAAAGGCACTGAAATACTCCTGAGGATGGTGGGCACCCGATCCAGGCATGATGGTGAATAAATACAGGCCACCCGCACCCCAATCCGCTGCGGAACAACTGGCCCGGTTCAGGAGGCAAGATGGTGCACTGCAGTCTGCCTCATCTACAGCACAGACCTCGTCTCAGGGGGTGAGTGACTCTGTACCTGCTGGCTTTCGTACCCAGGCAACACACTCAGAACCCATAGACTCCCCGGTCTGGTCAGAAGGCTCTGTATCCCCAATCCCCTCCATTGCTGAACCTATACTGGCAGAAATTATGCTAGCTATACAGGACTTTAAGTCTTCCCTCACTGTCCAAATGGATATTATCCATATTGATTTCTCCCACCTGAAACAAGACGTTCAGACCTTATGGGAAAGGACAGGAGAGGTCGAGGGACGTGTTAGCTCCCTAGAAGACATAGTTCATCCTTTATCTGCAACCGATCGTACAGCCACGAACGAATTGGAAGCCCTTAGAGCCAAGTTGGATGATTTGGAGAATCGTTCCCGTCGGAACAATCTTCGTTTTGTGGGGTTCCCGGAACGATCGGAGGGTTCCAGGCCCGAACGTTTTCTACATAAATGGCTGCGTGATGAGCTGGGGTAGAGGAATTCTCCAAAACCTTTGAGATCGATCAGGCACATCGCACCCCCCTGCCGCATCCCCCACAACCTGGCCCCCCCCCAAGATCTCTAATTGCCAAATTCCTTAATTTTCGCGACAAAGTCGCTATCCTCCGTCTGGCCAGGGAGAAAGGTCCTCTCAAGTTCAACGCCAATAACATTTCCATTTATCCTGATTTTTCAGCTGAGGTACAGCGTCAGTGCATGTCCTTTGCAGCAGTAAAGGATCACCTCCGCAAAGAAGGTCTCCCCTATGCGATGCTGTTCCCTGCTAAGCTGCAGATCATATATGAAGGTAAAGCTAATTTTTGCTCTTGTCCTAAGGAAGCCATGTCCTGGTTAGACTCACGACTTGGGAAGCAACCCAGACAACGCTGCAACTAAACCCACAACCCTGAGTTACCACAAGCCCATCCATTTTTCTTCCTTGTCCCTCATGGGCTTGGTCCTCTGCGGATCTGCCGCTGTGATTGCTTTTCCTTGTTCAGACACTGGACCTGCTTGAGACCTGCCTTCATTTTAAAGCAATTTTTTCGCATTTGTTTCATTTTTCAATCTTTGCACTGCTGACAAATCCTACGATCACTCCTACCAGCAATGCTTTTTGAATTATTTACAGATTACTACTGATGTGCCTCACACACCTGTTATTGTTTGTGCCTTCCGTTCAAGTTTCTTATAGATCCTGCAAGATGGACACTTACATTGCATCTGAGATCCCTCATGGAACTGCTACTTTCCCCATACCAAGGGTTAGCGAGGCCACAGGACTTTTTACTCCCTCTCAACTTTGTTCCTGAGGGGGAAATTTTTTTGTTTTGGGAACCAATGCTCACTAAGTTTGGGTTGGTAGAGCGGGGAGGGGGGTGGGCAGTGGAGGGAGGGATGTTTGTATTGCTGGTCTTCTCACAAATCCCGGCTCCGGAGAATGGCTGGCCTCTTGGGTTTTTGGTTATTAAGTTTGCTCTTATGAACAATTCTTTTCTCTTGTTACTGCATCCATACTATAGACAGTATCATAGTCAGCAATTACTATGGTATACTGCACTTTTTTAATACCTTTTGCAATGTTTCTGTACTAACTAAAACTACTTATGGCTGACATGTTAAAATTTATTTAATGGAATGTTAGGGGGTTGAACTCACCTCACAAGCGGTCCCTGATATTCTCCTATTTGAAGAAATACAAACCTCATATCATTTGTCTTCAAGAGACCCACCTCACGGGTAATATGCTACGGTCTCTTAAACGTCCCTGGTTGGCCACTCAATATCATGCTACCAACTACTCTCGGGGGGTTTCGATCACACTTGCGAAGTCCCTACCGTCTGAGATTTTGCTTGTGAAATTGGATCCCGCAGGACGGTTTATCATACTCACACTCCGCATAGTCTCCATGATTTTTACGCTAGTGAACATATATGTTCCTCCCCCGTTCTCCCCAGATGTCCTCTCTCATTTGTCCCTACTTTTACTGTCCAGATCCCCGGGTCCCCTGCTCTTTGTTGGAGACTTTAATGCTGTACTAGACCCTGCAATGGACCGCTTGAGGGGTGGGGGTAGACCGTATCCTACATTTGTTGACTGGACCCGGGTATTTGCCCTTACTGAACTGTGGCACTGGAAACACCCGGGAGACCGCCAGTTCTCCTGTCACTCTGAGTCCTTCCATACTATGTCTCGCATAGACCTGGCGTTCTCCCCGGTGGATGTACTCCCACTGGTCCATTCAGTTTCCTACTTACCCAGAGGGATCTCCGATCATGCCCCTTTGTTAGTTGGTCTCCTCCTCCTGCCAAGATCGGGCCTCCGGGTCTGGAGATTATACCCTCACTGGCTTGAGGATGAAATTGTGCAGGATGAGTGCCAGAGAGGCGTGACCGACTACTGGAGTATGAACCAGGGTACCACTGGACTAACCACGGCCTGGGATGCTTCCAAGGCTGTGTTGAGAGGTACCTTTATGTCCATTACCGGTATTCTGCACAAAAATGCCCAGCGATGTACTGAGGAATTAGAAAGTGCCCTATTGAAGGCAGAGGCGGAATACTCCCAAAACCCCAATGCACTGTCCCGTTGGCTTCACTGCCGCAGGGAATATGAACTCCGCCTCTTAGATCTTACCAAAAAATGTATGCTCTATGTTACCCAGAAGATATTCGAACATGGTAATAAGGTGGGTCGCCTACTCGCATATCTTACCAGATCTGATTGTCGCCCTGTCTCTATCCCCAGAATATTGGTCTCAGGGAATACAATTAGCAATGTCCCTCAGGATATAGCAGAAGCCTTTCTGTCCTTTTATCAGGATCTTTACACATCTAGATTACTCTGAGACACAACTTGAAGACTATTTAAGCCAAATTACACTCCCCCGTTTGACAGACCAGGTTCGAGAAGAATTAGATGAGCCACTTTCTGTAGAAGAACTTTCACTTGCGATTTCACAGATGCCGGCTCTTAAAATGCCGGGTTTAGACGGTTTTCCAGTTGAATGGTATAAACAATTTCAACACCTCCTTAGCCCTATTCTACTCAAAACATACAATGAGGCCCTGAAGGAAGGGGTGCTTCCCCCCTCAATGAGGGAGGCACTCATTGTTTTAATACTTAAACCTCGAAGGGATCTAATAAAATGTGACTGTGGATGTCAAAATTTTGGCTAAAGTCCTGGCTAACCATCTAAATAAGGTGATTGCTGAGTTGGTGGGGAGCGACCAAGGCGGCTTTATACCAGGCCGAGTGACTAGGATGAACATCCGTAGACTGTTCCACAACCTGACGTATCCGCATGACTGTCCAGCCACCCGAGTTGTTGTATCCCTAGACACCTGTAAGGCCTTTGACAGTGTGGAATGGACGTATCTGTTTTGGGTCTTATAGCTATATGGCCTTGGCCCTAGGCTGATAGCCTGGATACAGCTTCTCTATACTATGCCACTCTCCTGTATTCATATTAATTTGCAGATTACTGAATCCTTCCGGATCACCAGGGGCACCAGACATGGCTGACCTTTATCACCCCTCCTATTCACCTTGGCTATGCAGCCCCTGGCTGTATGGATCCATAACTCCTCAATAATTTGCGGTCTACCTATCAATGGCATAGAGGAACAAATTTCTCTCTATGCGGATGATACGTTAGTTTACCTAGCAGACTCCCACTAACTCACTCACTAATCTGTCCATTATTTTTCCCCTAGACCAAGCCTGCACTGCACAGACTTACTCGGATTCTAGACTACAAATAACCACCTCCTTTAGGTATTCAGGAGTTGTGGTACAAATGCCACTGTCCCTCTATATAACTAATAACCTAGGCCCACTACTGCTTCAATTACAGACCCAAACCAAACAATGGAGGGACTTGCCCTTAGACTTGATGGGACGGGCCAACGTCCTCAATATGATATATTTGCCTAAGCTGTTGTATGTCCTGGCTAACTCCCCCTGTAAAATCCCCAAAACAATTTTCAAGAGCATTGACTCTATATGTATCGCGTTCCTATGGAACGGTAAACCCCCTAGGGTGGCATTGGAGACACTTCGTCTCCCGTCCCACCTGGCAGGGTTAGCTTTCCCTGACTTTTATCTTTATTATCAGTGTGACAGACCTTGCCGGAAAAGAGGCTTTTGGAGGGGACTGAATGCCAGCCTCCTGCAAACCGATTATGGTCCCTGGCATTTAGGGGGACGGTGCTCTTTGTGAGCTGTATGCCTGGGGACCCTGGAGGTGGCGTTACTTTAGATTCAGGTCCATGTCCCCCAAGACACACAGACTCTGGGGACCCTGGGTATGCCATTGTGATGGGAGTCACTAATAGGGGCACAAGGTGAATGAGAACCCCACTATGATCTGTGCTAGTCAGAGACTCAATGCTGTATATATGTATATATAGAATGTGTACTGTTTGCTGTGCTACTTTGGGGTGGGGCTATATTCCAATGTTCTATTGTGTTTGTCTGCCTTGGATCACAGGATGTGTATTGCTGTGAGGAAAGAGGGAGGGGGGATTCTTCCAGCAGCCCCCCTGTTAAGACTGTTTACTGATGAGAAGTTAAGCACACCTGACCTGTGTGTCCATTGTTATTGGACAGTTTAACCCGCCCTGTTTTCCAAGGGTGGGGGGGAAATGCTTTGGAGTGGGATCTGTATAACATGTGTTTTTTGAATAAAGATTCATTCCTGCTTGGAACCTGAAGACAGAGCCGTGTCTCGTTTTTGGGGTGGATTATTTGTATGGGTTACTTGTTCGGCTGATTGGAGTGTTCGGTAGCTGCCTTTGTGTTTGGGTATAGAATGTCCTAAACGACTTTAACCCCTTTCATACTCGGGGTGTCGTTACACTGGTGGCAAGCAGCTGGATCATTCCCACAGCCCAGAAGGACAGCTACAAGAGGACACAGGCCAATGGAAGCACAGTATGAACGGCTAAAGCGCTCTACCCTCAAGGACTTACTGGAGAACCGGGGCCGACCAGCCAACAACCGTAAGAAGAGGGACATTATCGCAGAACTAGTCGAAATGGATAGAGCCGAAAGACCCAACATAGCCGAAAGACCCAGCATAACAGACAGGACACCCGAAGAGGCAAGTTTTGATCGGGCTGTTAAAATAAAACTGGCACATTATGGCCCTAACCCTACAGCGGAGATCATAGACCGAGTTATAGCGGCTGTGGATGCAAATTGGCTACAGCAAAGAGGTGCTGCAGCAGCGGGAGTCACAGCAGCACCAACTGAAAGGAGAAAGGTACATTTTGCTGCTTTTAAAAATTTCAATGAAGCAGAAGGGGAGATTGATGGGTACCTTGCAGATTTTGAACGGCAATGTGCCCTACACCGGGTGCCCACAGAGGAATGGGTTACCATTTTGTCTGGGAAATTGTCCGGCCGGGCCAGTGAAGCGTTCAGGGCCATCCCAGACAAGGATATTATGAACTATGGGCTGGTAAAAGAAGCACTTTTGGGCAGGTATGCCGTCACACCGGAGGCATACCGGAGGCGGTTCCGAGAGACGAGCAAGCAGACTGGAGACTCATATGCCGAGTGGGCATGCCGCCTACACCGCACGGCATCCCACTGGGTCGCTGGATGCCAAGCAGTATCTGGGGAAGAGGTGCTGCAGCTGTTCCTGCTGGAGCACTTCTTTGACAAGCTGTCCCCAGAAGTCAGAGAGTGGGTCCGGGACCGAAAACCTTGCACCTTGTCTGAAGCAGCTCGCCTGGCGGACGAATACACAGACGCCCGCAAACTGGATAACCATGTGGTCAAGACAACAGCTCGGGTGGATTATCGATCAGCGGCACCCCCTCCGGCTAGTGCCTACAAACCACAGTTGTACCGCCCTACAGCACCACCTCCAGTGGCCACTTATTCTCGGCAACCCAGGTTCAACTCTCAGGACTACTCACAACCCCTCAGGTGTTTCGGGTGTAAACAGCTAGGGCACAAAAAGCCAGACTGTCCGTTGAATCCAGCCAGGCAGTCCCACTCGTGGAGAAAGCCAGCAGGGGGGAATCCCCGCACATCCATGCCTGCGGCTCACTGCATTGAGGAGGAAGAACGTTGGGGTGTCCTGCACGAGGCTGATCTAGTACAAGCAGCTAACCAGGACAACAGGCAGCAACACAGGCAGACCATCCGGGTTAATGGAAAGGTAGCCAATGGCCTATGTGATACTGGTGCCACCATGACCCTACTACGGAAGAACCTCATCCCAGAGAGCCAACACACCGGGGACACTGTAGTCGTAAGGGTAGCAGGAGGCACCATTTTCTGGATACCCGTTGCCCGTGTTCACCTGGATTGGGGGGTTGGTTCGGGACACGTGAATGTGGGGGTGATGAAGGATTTGCCAGCGGATGTACTACTGGGGAATGATTTGGCCCCCCTCATTTCTGCTTATGCGCCGATAGGCCCCGCTGAAGCCAACCGAGTGACTACCCGTGCCCAGATCCCCAACAGCATGATGGCGTGAGCCCAGTCACCCTGTCTTCTCTCCAGCAGCTGAAAAGACTACAGGGAGAAGGGCCAGTCCAGGCCTCTCCCCAATGGCGGGCATGTTTTCCGAGAGAGGCAGAGCTTGGCTGGGTAAGTAATGATCTGTTTGGAACAATTTGTTTGGGGTACGGTGTGGATACCAGCATTAGAGGACTGGAACTACTGACTAACTTCGGAGTCAACCCGTCTGGGGTCTCCTCCTGTGTTAGTCTCCTGCCGAAAGGGGAGAAATGTGACAGACCTTGCCGGAAAAGAGGCTTTTGGAGGGGACTGAATGCCAGCCTCCTGCAAACCGATTATGGTCCCTGGCATTTGGGGGGACGGTGCTCTTTGTGAGCTGTATGCCTGGGGACCCTGGAGGTGGCGTTACTTTAGATTCAGGTCCATGTCCCCCAAGACACACAGACTCTGGGGACCCTGGGTATGCCATTGTGATGGGAGTCACTAATAGGGGCACAAGGTGAATGAGAACCCCACTATGATCTGTGCTAGTCAGAGACTCAATGCTGTATATATGTGTATATAGAATGTGTACTGTTTGCTGTGCTACTTTGGGGTGGGGCTGTATTCCAATGTTCTATTGTGTTTGTCTGCCTTGGATCACAGGATGTGTATTGCTGTGAGGAAAGAGGGAGGGGGGATTCTTCCAGCACCCCCCCTAAGACTGTTTACTGATGAGAAGTTAAGCACACCTGACCTGTGTGTCCATTGTTATTGGACAGTTTAACCCGCCCTGTTTTCCAAGGGTGGGGGGGAAATGCTTTGGAGTGGGATCTGTATAACATGTGTTTTTTGAATAAAGATTCATTCCTGCTTGGAACCTGAAGACAGAGCCGTGTCTCGTTTTTGGGGTGGATTATTTGTATGGGTTCCTTGTTCGGCTGATTGGAGTGTTCGGTAGCTGCCTTTGTGTTTGGGTATGGAATGTCCTAAACGACTTTAACCCCTTTCATACTCGGGGTGTCGTTACAATCAGGCATCTCAATTGGTCAATATTCATGACTGGCTGCTTCCTGACTCAAATAATGCATGTACCACCACTGAAGGGGCCATAGTTTTCTCATTTGAAACACGACATAACATCGTTTATCAAGGATGTACACCACCAGGACCTGGAATGACTATCTTACGTACTTCCCTATCCATGTTTAAAACTGTGACGCTTAAACATACCTCTGACTCATGGTTAACTTCCCCCAATAGTCCACTTTGGTTTAATCCGGTTTAATCCGATGCTTCCAGAAATAAACTCCTTACCTGACCCTCAAAGATGGACTTCCAAGGGAATTAAATATCTATGTCACCTATACACCCCTCAGGGATTTAAATCCTTCTCACAGATGAGATTAGACTTTGACTTACCGCATACTTATTTGTTTTTTTATTACCAACTTAGGCATGCTGTGAGAGCACAGTTCGGTTCCCTGGACAATCCGCTTAAAACCCCTGACCTGGAAAAAATTTTTAAGATCCCCAGACCAGATGAAACTTATTTCTACTTACTATGCAGCTCTGGTGATGGACTCTAACCCTAGATTTAAAATAGCGCAATGGAAGTGGGAATCTTTAGATATCTCCATCATGGAAGAAGATGGTCGGAATTCAGTAATACTTTTAACGCTTATTGTATCCTCTAGAGATTGGTGAAAATTTTTTATTTGAATCACCCATCGCACCTCACACCGTCCAAAATGCACAAAATGGGCATATTGTCCTCTGCTGAGTGCTTTCGGGGATGTGGACATATGGCGGATTTCCTTCACTGTTTTTGGAATTGCCCCATAATACAGGACTTCTGGCGGAGCATAGGCTCTTTTCTCTCCTCGGCGTTGGGACTTCACAACATAGTCCACCCCAAGAACTGCCTTCTGGGTGTCTTTGGTGATTTGCCTGTCCCTTCCTGGGTCAAACAACTGCTTCGTATCCTATATTTCTATGCCAAGAAATCCATTTTATTGACCTGGAGGGGAGCGGCAACCCCAACCAGGGGACTATGGTTAAAACTGGTTAATGAAGCTCTTCTGCTTTATAAACTCACTTTTGACATTCGTAAAAGACCAAAAGCATTTCATAAAATCTGGAGCAGGTGGCTGGTTAGCCCCCTGACCCTTTCCCCTATACTGCCTTGATCAGAGCAAGCCTGAGGCAGCTTGCCCTGTAATTTAATTACACTCTTTAACAATTTTACTGACTGTAGCTAAAACGCCTGTCTATGGAGTTTGACACTGTGAATGATCTAACTTGTTTTCTAGCATAATGCCTAATGGATGTATTAACCAATTATTGTTCTAACCTAACACATGAACATTCTGTATTTTGGTTCTTTATGCTGGACCGTACTAGGTCCTTTTTGTTTTGTCTTTGTATGTTTGTAAGTTGGAGGACAATTGAATAAAAGAGCCTCTGATAGAAGCCTTTTGTGTGGCCCAATTAATTGCAGGAGAGGTGACCTCCGATATATTAATATCAAAGTAGGTCTTCAAATGGTCGGAAATATCAAGACAATGAGATTCCTCACTGAGGAGGGATTCATTTAGACGCCAGTGTGTCTTTGCTATCCTGTTGGTCAGATCCGAAAATGGAATCATTACCGGACCATGGTCCTACCAAGAAGTAGAAAGTATTATAGCGGAATGTAATTTAGACAGTAGTCCCAAAAGGAGAATTATGTGGGCTATAGGAAAGTAGTGCCCATGTGCTCTTGAAAAATGTGAATAATATCTAGAGGTGGGGTTAGCTTGCCTCCAGGCATCTACTAGATCATAATGATAAAGCAACTGTTCAAACTTGCGACTTTGCTTAGGAGGGGATTGGAGCACAGCAGTATGAGATTTGTCCTTAATAAGGTAAGGACGAAAGCACTCAGCAGAGGACAATGTGCCCATTTTGTGCATTTTGGACGGTGTGAGGTGCGATGGGTGATTCAAATTAAAACATTAGGAACATAGTAGACTAAGAAGGTCACTAATGTTTCTCCCAGGTAACCCTTAACTAAAAGAGAACGTCCCTCCTTGTCTTTGAGAACTTTGGTTTCAGTAAATGACATCTGTCTAGATAGGCAGAGGGTTACTCCCCTCTTTTTTTCAGTAACGTTTGCATAGTAGCAAAGAGGATAATCTTTATGGAGATAATGAGGGGTAAATAGTGAAGCAAAATGTGTCTCCTGAAGAGCCACAATGTCCACCCCCAAGGATCAATGAAGGCCTTAATCTGTTTAGAGGGTGACCCTAAACCTTGAACGTTATGGGAGAGCAGGCGGATGTTTTGAGAAGCATTTGTTACACTAGGCATAAGAAACAGTCAGCGTATTTATTGGTATATAAACTCACCCACTAGTTTGCAACACTCCAAATCCAAAGGAACCCAGGGAGTCTCTGGGTGACCCTCAGAAAGGAACAATAAAAGGGGTTAAGGCTGAAATAAAGAAGAAAAGAAAGAAGAATAAGATGATGTTCGGGCCAGGAAACCCCCAGCTCCCAGTTAATGTAGCACAGAAATGTAGAAAATCACAGACATGGGATAACGAACAGTCTAGTTTCCCAGAGCTAAAGCTCTGAGTCCGGAGGAGTCTTCACCAAGACCAGGTAATGGGAAAAGACCTTAGAGTAAGGAGAGTGAATAGACTCCTCCCGGCATTGGAATCACATATAGAAAATTAAAAGCCCAATAGCACCGCCTAAGAAAAAACTTGTAGAACAACATAGTTACATAACCAATAGCTGCCTTAGCGATACGTGGATTAGAATTTCCCATGAACGTTTGGGAATTGCAGTGAATGTAGGAGGGTACACTAGGCCTATACATGTTAAATGTGTAATCACCCATTTCAACATAGATCATGCTCCCTCATTCTCCAGCCACACTACTTAAAGTGGAGGGCCACCCTGAAAAAAAAAATCACCAAAAATCCTAAAAAAAAATTTTAAAAAATTTAAAAAATTTTTTTTTAAACTTACCTAAACCCTTGTTGCTAGGCAGTCTTCCTAATCTGCCTCTTCCTATTCCACGGTGTGTTCTTCTCCTCGGTGAGCAGCCCCGTTGTCTTCTGGGAACTGTGTGTGTTCCCAGAACACCACGGGGCCATTCACAGAGCGGACCGCTGCTCGCACGTGCGCAGTAGGAAACTGGCAGTGAAGCCGCAAGGCTCCACTGCCTGTTTCCCTTACCTAGGATGGCAGTGCCGGGACCCGAGAGCCGAGGGACGGGTCGGCCTCAGGCGGCCGACATCGCGGGCACCCAGGACAGGTAAGTACTTATTTAAAGTCAGCAGCTACAGTGTTTGACTTTTAATTTTTTTTTCAGGCCGGAATCCCGCTTTACCACCACACAGACAGTTAGAAGACAATCTTAGAAATGTGAAGTAGCAGGTGAAAAATGTTCAGTTAATTCTATGTAGTCTACTTTCATTAAATATTTTATTCTCCCTCCTCTAGGTTTTCTGTTGCTGACTGAGGCTATCTTCACATGCCATCTCTCCCTCTTCAGCCACAACAGGAGATAAACAAATTGCCCTTACATGCTTTATTTAATCATTACTGAACTGTAGATACATGCCCATAAGTATATATTATACCCACTATATGCTGTGGTAATTCAGTATTATAAATATTCCTCCTCCTGCAGCTTTGAGCTCTAACAGCATTCAGTGCTTGTATGGTGTTTGTCAGCACATCCCTAGTCACAACACAAAAAGAGAGAGCAGGAACATGCTGCTTTACATTGACATGTGACACAAGCAGGGCTTTTTATCAGCGGAAACGGGGGGGAATGCAGTTCCGGCACCTCTTGGACTGACTGTATGTAATGGCAAGGGGTGCTGGGGTGTGCTGCAGGGTATTGATGCTCACTCCTGGAGATCTATTTTTGCAAGGGGGGTCTATTGTTGCTGGGGAGGTCTATTGTTGCTGGTGGGGGACCTATTGTTGCTGGGGGTGTCTTATGTTGCTGGGGGGTCAGTTGTTGCTGAAAGAGATCTACTGTTGGGGGAGGGGTCTATTGTTGATGGCAGCCAGACAGCCTATTAATGCTGGCTGTGCGGAGATCTGTTGATGCTGCTGGGAGTCTATTGTTGCTGGTGGGGAAATTTTGTTGTGGTTGGTCCATTGTTGTTAGGGGGATCTATTGTTGCTGGCTGCAGGGGATCTATTTTACTGCTTTTCTTGATATCATTACCAAATTCCATACAAATTACTTAGCACCTCAAAATGATACTTGGTTCTATATTGTCTAAAAGGGACGGTACTGGGAGGTGGGTAGGGGCGGAGAAAAGGGGTGACTTGGAAAGGGGGAGTTCCTGCACCTATTGTCTGAGAAAAAAAGCCCTGGGCACAAGTAAACATCAGCATGAGTAAAAAAACAAAAAGTGCAGAGTTACCTTACTAACCAATAACTTAACAATAATGGTGGAACTCATTAAACTTTAATATTACCACAATACCGGGCTCTGTGATATGTAACGTCACATATAATACACATCAAACTGATAAGACATAAAAAAGGAAACTTTGAAAGAATGGTGCTGTTACATACCTGGTTGAGGCTGAGCTGACCTCCTGTCCTGTTTCTCGTGAAGGTGGTGATAGGATATAACAGGGCATGGAGTGGCACAGGTGTCTGTTTGAAGATCCTGGATGGAAGGTACTTGCAGCAGGTGCCAAGCAGCAGGCAGACTCGTGAACTGACAGATGCAGATGCACGCCAACAGGTGCAGAGCAGCAGGTAGGCTGGTGGACTGTCAGGTGCAGGTACACAGTAACAGGTGTAGAGCAACAGGCAGACAGGTGGACTGGCAGGTGCAGATACACAGCAACAGGTACAGAACAGCGGGCAGCAACTAAGCTGGAGTGTAGGCAGGTAGAAGTCAGTAACGACAAGCAGAGGTGCACTGATTTTTTTTTTTTTTTACAGGCTTGAACTTCTCTTTAAGTTTATTGAGATTGCCATACATTAGAGGGTTCCATCATTAGTGTTATTGATTAGTAAGGTAACGCTAAATTGTTTTATTTATTTTTTTTGCTTTTTGTTGTGTGGGAACACATAACTGTGCTGAGTATCAAGCAAAAGTATAAACAGAAAACGTGTTTCTCCTGCGCTCCTGCAGGCGGTATTAATGTAAAATAGTAGTAATTTTGAATGGTAAGTAGTATAGGATGATCATGTGTGTCCTGCTGCCTAAACTGACCAGGGGTGGTCCGAAAGAGGCTGAGTGGAAATGAGGGGATGGAAGGTGCGTGATCTAACGCATGAATCAAAATTATATTGTTTATTCATAAACAAAATAGATGAGTACAAAGAAATGACTATGAATTCATACAAACTAGGTTACAAGATATTCATTAAAAATGAGTTATGCCCATACAAGGGCAAATGATCAAGGAAGGCTAAAGCGTTTCGAGGTGTTCCCTCTTCATCAGAGTCTTGGAAAGTAAGAGAAAGTCTGTAGAATGTGGTAGATATAAATGGAGAGGGGTGGCTGATTAGGAGATGTATCCCATAGTGGGTGATGTATTCTCCTTTACTCCAGAGGTATCCACATCACATCGCTCTACATACCGTAGAATGAATGGTTAGTTTGTTATTTGTTGTTTGTTTGTCATCTGTACCTGCGTTTGAATTTGTTGTAAGGCTGCAGCCCATACACATCAGTTGCAGGCTAAAGGCAGTCTTTCTGGGAATTCTGCGATCCTCCTAGCAGAGTGCTGTCCTGTGTTGCAAGAGAAGTGCTAGCAGACTTCACTGTGAAGTCTGCTAGCACTTCTTTTGCAACACAGGATGGCATAACTCATTTTTAATGAATATCTTATAACCTAGTTTGTATGAATTCGTAGTAATTTCTTTGTACTCATCTATTTTGTTTACGAATAAACAATATCACTTTCATTCATGTGTTAGATCATGCGCCTTCCATCCCCTCGTTTGCTTAGTATCAAGCCTTTTATTGACAATTTTTTATTTTACCTGCAGTAGTTCATTATAATTAGTAGTGCAGTGATTACCTATTATACTAAAGATCGGTATGTGGCAGAATTAAACATCGGCATGTGGTATAAGTAAACATAAAAAATAAGAATATACAAAATGAAACTTAGCAGGGATGGTGGAAACCCCTCCTATATATATTTGTAATAATTCACATTGTAACAGTAACTAAAACATATAGTGTGTATTTTTTCAGTGTAACAATCTAACCACCCCCCCAAAAAAATGCGCTATAATGGTAGGAACCTCCCAAGTATATATCTGTATTGTAAATATCTATGGTAGGGGTTTCCACCATGCCTGCTAAGTTTAATTTTTTTTTATGTTTTATTTTAAGTTTGATGTGTATAAAATGGGAAGTTACATATCACAGAGACCGGTATTGTGGTAATAATAAAGTTTATTGAGATTACCATACATTACAAGAGACCATTTTTCCCATCAAAATGGGGACAAGGTGCTTTGAGGTGGGGGGGTAGAGCCCCCCTGCCCCAAAGCACCCCCCTATGTTGAGGGCATGTGGCCTGGTATGGTTCAGGAGGGGAGGTGCTCTCTCGCCCCCCTGCCTTCCTGGCCTTCCAGGCTGCATGCTCGATTAAGTGTTTGTTATGGATTTTGGGGGGGACCCCACACCAATTAAGAAAAAAAAATTTGGCGTGGGAACGCCCGACAAAATCCATACCAGACCTAAGGGGTTGGTATGGATTTGGGGGAGACCCCATGTTTTTTTTTTGGCATGGGGTTCTTCTTAAAATCCATACCAGACCTGAAAGGGGTGTGGATGGGGGAGGATGGGGACCTCCACGCTGCTTTATGTCTCATTAAATTTGTGTTCAAAACTGATGAGTTTAACGAGCAAGGCATAACTAAATAGTAAGAAAAACTTTAGCCAAGTTTGAATTTTTACAGTGATTTTTATTTTATTATATTTTTCTATCTTAAAAGTAGACAGTGTCAGTCAGTAGGGCAGAGGATGGTGTCAGTAGGACAGTGGACAGTGTCAGTAGGGCAGTGGACGGTGTCAGTAGGGCAGTGGACAGAGTCAGTAGAGCAGTGGATGTTGTCTGTAGGACAGTGGACAGAGTCTGTAGGGCAGTGGATGTTGTCAGTAGGACAGTGGACAGAGTCAGTAGGGCAGTGGATGGTGTTAAAAGAGCAGTGGACATGTCAAAGACGGACATAGATTTAACCCCACAGCCAGGTAGGGAGCTGTGTGGGAGAATCACAATTAACCCCTAAATGGCCTGGCACCTTTATTATGTAACCAGCAACCATTGCTTGAAACTCGCTGGGTTTTTTACACCTAATATTTCTCACAGTCAGTGCGGAGAGTGGGAAAGGAGGATGCAGGGAGATATTGGGTGACAGGTGGCCAGAGGGTGAATAAGTTTAATGGATGACACAGCTGAAAAGGGAAACTGGTGCAGGCAGAGGAGACTGATAGCGGGCAGTACAGTTTTTGACAGTGGGGACTGGGCTGATTGTATGCAGGATGAGAGGGGGGACAGCTTTGGGAGGGGAATTTGTAGTGGCAGGGAGCAGAGGAGGAGGATTTTTAGGACACCACCTCCATGGGCGGTACAGACCAGGGGTCTGAGAGTCCTGGTCAACCCACTACAGCAAACAGAGATGGAATCCCTGCTTGCTGGAGAAAAGAACTACAGATGGGCTGTGTCAAAACCGGTGGTTGGGGGAACAGGAGGCATAGCAGCCACTGGTTATATCAACAGGAAACCACTGGAAATTAACAGTTTTATTTGAAAATCATCAGGCTATTTCAGAGCAACTACTGGGTTAACAAGAAGATGAATGACATATTCGGTGAAGGTCGGAGTTCAGCAACAAGGACATGTAAAAAAAGTTTTTTGCCCAGGGTTCTCCATTAAGTATACACAGAAACACTATATCTTCTATTTACCAAGACCTCAAAGATGTGGAGTGTTTGAATCTGAAATTACATCCCATAAATTTAAAGGATTTCTATTTTATGCTTCATATTGGAATCTCAATCTCATTCATTTCAGACTGTGCAGCTTTTCAAACCCTTTATAGCCTGAAGATTATACAACTGTTAATATTGTTTATCAAGAAGGCTGCCTTCAATGGTTATATTTGCCAGCCAGTAAAGACAACAGTATCTGTAGGATATTATTCTGAGTTCTGTTAGTAATCCATCCCTTTAAGGTCTCTTCTTTTCATTAACAGCCATTGAATGATGACTTAAAATTATATAATCATGACAGAAATTGGAACAATTTATAGTTCATTTTGTATTTATAGTAAACATAAAAGTATTAAAAGTACTCATTAGCATTATAAGTATTAAATGTGCAGAACAACATTTTTTCAAGTGCTTACAACTTTACAGACAAATATTTTAAAACGAAATCTATCAAAAAATAATTATCCAGTTGGCTATAAACAAAAGCACTGGCCTTGGTCATAAATGCAGGCCCACGTATCGACCGTGGCATATAGAGTACCTGATAACAACAAATATTCAGTGTATAAAAAAAAAAACAGGACAGAATAAAGTTGCCAACTGAATACTACAAGGATAGTTCAACAATGCCTCAATAGTAATATAGCAAAATCAGTGCAGCGCAACATTGAATCAGCAATAATAAATGTCCATAGGAAATGTCCAAATGAAGCAAGGACACCTTGGTGAAAAAGTGCCTGGTGTCAGATGAGATGGTGAAACAGGTGTGTATAGCCCATCCACCACAGACAACAGTAGCCTCTCACCTCACGGATTCGACCTGAAAAGGTCACACAGCTTTATCCCACAACACGGGGCATAGACCTCCAATGATCCAATGTAGGTTTAAAGACTGGATTTTCCACAGGGCACATATGTAAATAAATGGAAAAGATCTAGTGCTCTCCGTTTAAAATTTATTCCAGCAAAAGATAAAAAAGTTCACTTACAATTATAGCACTTGGGCCAAGTGCAAGCAAGAAAGCACATCAGTACAATAATAATGGGCGTGGGTGACGTCATACGCTACTGCCCCCCTTATGCGTTATGTCCTGTGGGCGGGACTGAAGAACCCGCTGAAGAAGTCCCGCCCACAGAACATAACACGTACGGGGGGAGGAGTAGCATGTATGACATCATCCGCGCCCATCGTTATGGTTTGAAACATACTGATATGCTTTCTCACTTGTACTTGGCCCAAGTGCTATACTTGTAAGTGAATTTTTTACCTTTTGCCGGAATACATTTTAAACGGAGAGCACTAGATCTTTTCCATTTTTTACATATGTGCCCTGTGGAGAATCCAGTCTTTATACCTACATTGGATCGCTGGAGGTTCATGCCCCATGTTGTGGGATAATGCTGTGTGACCTTTTCAGGTCGAATCCGTTAGGTGAGAAGCTAGTGTTGTCTGTGGTGGATGGGCTATACTTACCTGTTTCACTGTCTTGTCTGACACCAGGTAATTTTACACAGAGGCGTCCTTGCTTCATTTGGGACTCCTTCCTATGGACATTTATTATTGCTGATTCAATGTTCCGCTGCACTGATTTTGCTATATATACACAGTACCTGGCCACACAACATAATACAATTATTGCTTTTCTACCACCAATGCATGCAGTACAGGGAAGGCTATGTTGGAGAAGTAGTAAAAAACAATTGTACAACATAAATACCAGTTATTTTATTAACTATTTTAGTCCTTGCTATACTTGAGGAATATTAATATCTTTTAGGCATGATCGCTGTGAGAAAACAGAAAATTTATATCAAATACTAACCGTAATTTTCCTTTCCTGACAGGCTCCATGGCAACATGCGTGTGGGTAGGCTCCGCCTCCATAACTACCCAATAGGACCCCTCTCCCATAAATCTTTGCTCCAGGCTGCTATCCTAGTTCCGTAACTAGCCTACTCCAGACATTTGGGAGGGACTCCTGCTGCCATGGAGCCTATCAGGAAAGGAAAATTACGGTAAGTATTTGATATAAATTTTCAGTTTTCCTGACAGGCTCCATGGCAGCATACGTGTGGGAAATAACTCACTCAAAATACACACGGGTGGGCAAAAATGTCTGAGCAAAGAAACCAAATTTATTTTACATTGTCAACCGACAATACTTGTAAACCAAAATTAATGGATGACAGAGCAGCAGGCTCAACACAGTAGTGAGAAACAAATGTGTTAATAAAAGACCAGGAAGCCGCTTTACAAATGATTTCAGGCGCGACATGCCGAGAAGCTGCCCACGAGGTCGAGATACTCCTGGTCGAATGAGCTGTCACTGCCTCTGGAGGAGCCAAGCCCTTTGCCTTGTATGTCCTCTGAATGGTCTGCACAATCCAAGAAGAAATTGATGTGACCGAAGCTCGCATTCCCTTGTTTTTACCATGGAGAAGAACGAAAAGGAATTCCGTTTGTCTGAATGGAGCCGTGACCTCCAGATATTGTTTCAGAGTGTGGCCTACGTCAAGTGGATGAACATCCTGATTATCCGTTGTTCTGAAAGTAGGAAGTACAATCTCTTGGTTTTCATGAAAGACTGAGGTCACTTTAGGGTTTGACCCAAGCATGGGAATCAACACTACCCTGTCTGGAAAGAAGGTCAGGAAAGGTTCTTCTGAACCTAGATTTCTAATCTCCGACACTCTTTTAGCCGAAGTCACAGCCGAAGTCACAGCTACTAAGAAGGTGGTCTTGAGCGTGAGGTCTCTCATGGAAAGAGGTTTGTCAGGATCTGATCCGAGATTGGAGAGAAAATCCAAGACAATAGGAAGGTCCCATTTGGGAAACTTAGGTCTTCTTTGAGGTTTAAGCCTGATAGCTCCTTTAAAGAATTGACGGACTAATGTGTGATTTGCCCAAGATACTCCTGTGAAGGCCGAGATGGCTGAAACTTGAACTCTTAGTGAGCTGACTGCTAAGGATAGGTCCAGCCCTGATTGGAGAAAACTCAGTATGTCCTGTACTGCTGGGGAGTTACAAGGATTCGACCTGGAAGACATATGATCAGTGAATCTAGACCATATACGTTTGTATACCCTATTAGTACTTCCCCTCCTGGCACTGAGAAGAGTTGGAATAGCTTCTTCAGGACAACCTAGAGATTCAAGCCTTTCCCTCTCAAGAACCACACCCTGAGGTGTAGGCAAGATGGGCATGGGTGTAACGTCGTGCCTTGAGACAGTAGATCCGTCCTGAGAGGAAGGGGAACTGGGTCTTGATAACTCAGGAGCGATAACAGAGGAAACCACAGCCTGTTGGGCCAGAAAGGAATCACTGCAATGATCTCCACCTTCTCTGTTCTGAGCCTCCGGAGAAATTGAAGAATCACTGGTACCGGAGGGAAGGCATAAGCCTTCTGAAACTTCCATAGATCTGAGAGAGCATCTATTCCATATGCCTGAGGGTCTCTGAACCTTGAATAATATCTGGGCATTTTGTGATTGCATGGGGAAGCAAACAGATCGACCTCTGGAAGTACTCCCAGGGTCAGAAGCCACTCAAACACCTCTCTGTGGAGAGACCACTCGTTGTTGTCCATTTGAACCCGCGAGAGGAAGTCCGCCTGTACATTCTGAACCCCCGGAATGTAAACTGCCGAGATGTTGGACAAATATTTCTGAGCCCAGCTCATTATTGGCTCCACTTCCTGTAACAGAGACCAGCTGCGAGTTCCACCTTGCTTCTTTATGTAAGCCACCGCGGTTGTATTGTCCAACCTTAGCATTACTGATGACCCTTCTATTAGATGGTGAAATGACAGAAGTGCCTGAAAGGCGGCTCTCAGCTCCAGAATGTTGGAGACAATCCCTCGAGCAGGGAAAATCCATTGGCCTTGAGCCACTTTTGAAAGGCAGTGAGCGCCCCAACCCGATTGCTGGCATCCAATGTTAATATGACCCATGAGATGGGAATGATTGAATGGTAATTGCACAGATTCTCCCCTTGAAGCCACCAAAGGAGAGATGTTCTCATGGATAGAGTAAGGTGTATGCGCTGGACTTGGCTGGAAGAATCCCATTTTTGAAGGAACCCTTTTTGGAAGGGTCGTGTATGCCATTGGGCCCACTTCACCATAGGAATGGTGGCTGTCATCGTGCCAATTACTTTCAAGCATTGGAGAGCGGAGAGATGAGATGACGCTGCGTGTATTCTGTCTCAAATCACTCCAATCTTCTCCTCTGGAAGGGAGATGGTGCCTTCCAATGTGTTGAAGTGAGCCCCTAGAAACACCAGAGATTGTGTTGGCTCTAGATGGCTCTTCTCCAGATTCAGAAGCCACCCGAACTCCTGCAGGGTGGAGATGACTACGTTCTTGTGCTCTAAAAATTGATCTTTGTTCTGAGCTAGGAGAAGTAGGTCATCTAAATAGTGGTAGAGACGAACCCCCTTGATGCGAAGTAGAGCCACAACAGACAACAGGACCTTGGAGAAGACCCGAGGTGACGTTGTTAGGCCGAAGGGTAGACATGTGAACTGCAGATGCTGATTGCCTACCGCAAAGCGGGGGAATTGTTGGAAATCTGTTGCCACTGGTACGTGAAAGTATGCATCTTTTAGATCGATTGAAATCATCCAATCTCCCAGATGTACTGATTGTTGAATCGTAAGTAAAGACTCCATTTTGAACTTTTCCTTTCGGATAAAGGAATTGAGATATGTTAAATCTATTACTGGCCTCCATGTACCGTTTTTCTTCTGTATCATGAACAGAGGAGAATACATGCCTTTGCCTCGTTCGTTTTCTGCAACAGGGACGCCTGCGCCTTGATCCAATAAACAATTCACGTAGGTTAATAGGACCTGCTTTTTCTCTTCTGAACCTGGAAGAGATGAGGGAACAAATCTGAGTCTTGGGGTATTGTTGAAGACCCACTTGTGACCGGAGGAGACCGTTCTGATGGTCCAGTAATCTCGGATTGAGGCCGCCCAGACATGCCCGAAGTGGCGAAGACGAGCCCCCACCTGGCATGCCTGAGCGGGCCCAATCTCAAAAGGACTTCGTGGAGTCCTGGTTGCCAGAGGAACCCCCTTTTGTGGGTTTCTTAAAAGAGGACTGCCTGGATTTCCAGGATCTTGAAAACTCCCGACCAGGTCTGTAGCTGCGCGCATCCCTAACGCGATCAGAGTTTTGTCTTCTAGGAAAACTGTGTTTCTGATTTTGTAGACGTCTGTCGAGGGAGGAAACCAGACTTCCCACCTGTGGCCCGGGTTATGGCACTATCGAGCTTATTGCCAAACAATGAAGAACCTTCAAATGGAATTCGGCACCAAGCTTGCTTGGAGGCTGGATCCGCCAACCACGGACGGAGCCATAAGGCACGACGAGCTGAAACAGCCGCCAACATAACCCGGGACATCAGGCGGATGACATCAATAGATGCCTCCCCAAGAAAGGCTGATGCCAGCCTGATCTCCTGGATAGGAGAATCTTTCGCTGTTTCAGTAGGGATACCTCTTAGGAATTCATCCACATTATCAGACCAAGATTCCAAAGCTTTGGAGACTGCAGCTATCGCAAGTACTGGCTTACATGCCATTCCTGACGTCAGGTAGATCCTTTTTAAATCTGAATCAATTTGCCTCTCCAAAGGATCTTTAAAAGGTACAGTATCTTCTAAGGGAAGCGTTACATATCTTGCTAGTCTCATCAGTGCTGCATCCACTAATGGAGCTGATTCAAGGTGCTTTACTTCCTCTTCCTTAAAAGGATATAGTTTCAAGACCTTTGACTGCATGGAACTTTTCTTGTCCATCTTGCTCCATTCCTCAGAAATGACATCGCCCAGCTCAGAGAGAAAAGGAAAATACTGTCGCTCCTTATTGAGCTGCTTGAAAAACTTTCTCTATTTGGGGGGGAAGTAACCGGATCTTCCCACTTCAGGGCCTCTTTTACTGCCTTCACCAAAGAAGGGACTAGAGCATACTCAAACCCCACGTCAGGATCTTCCAGATCTGAATCACTGACTGAAACAGGAGCAGAAGGGTGACTTGGCTGGGACGATTCCCATGTCTCATGCACAGAACCTTCTCCCACTGGAGGGCATAATGGGTCTTATGGGGAATCACGGGGCTGTTGAGCCTCTCTTTCTTGTAGAGATTCTTTCACAACCCGCCTCACCATAGATTCCAAACGCTGGTCTGCACCATCCCTCTCATCTGCAACTTTAGAGAAGCAGTGATCACAGAGAGATTTGTCTGTTGGAACAGGCATCCTGCATCCCCAGTATGATTTTCCTGATCTCTCTCTAGAGTGAGATGAAGGGGGGTGAAAAGGTTTTTTATTGCGCTGTTCAGATCTGGAAGTAGATCTATGATGGCTAGACCTGGAGGAAGATTGCCGGTGGTGTGATTTTGATGATCCACTTCCTTTATGGGAACTACGGTGTGGATCAGACCTAGGAGGGCTGTGAGGAAAGAAACACAGAGAAGATAGAGAAAGAAATTAGCTAGTGTCCTAAAATCCCAATCCTTGTACAGGCAGAAAAGCATAACTGCAAACATACCTGCTACAAGCGGGCTGGCCACTAGGAGGCAGTGAGGAGTCCATGGTGTCAACACATTAGGAAACTGCAGAGACAGATTCACACATTCAGCTGGCTGACAACAGACCTCAACCCCCAGACAATAGAGATTGTCTTACCTTGAATCGCCAAGATAGTTGCCCCGGGAAGTCGCCGTATCCCCCACGATCATTCCCGGAGCTCTGTAAGCTTTCCACAGCTTTTAAAAGTGGCGCCCGTGACGTCATCACCAACGTCAGATGCGAGACACTCGCGTGCATGCGCAAACCAAGCCTCGACTTCGTACCGGGTCCGCGCATGCGCAGAGCGCACGCCGGTACCCGGAAGTAACAGAGAGAGCGGCTGCTGGAACGCAGGGAGCTTCAGCGCCGTTTAGGACACCAGTGAAGCAGAGGAACACACAGAGGTAAACAACACATAAACACTGCTGCCATAAGCAAATGAATAAAACTTACCCCTCCACCTACGATCACCTGGGCCGAGGAACCGCCATCCATACACACACACACCGGACTTGGCAGCAGATAATGGTCGCCTGAAACATTAGGCAAACAGACCGTGCGCACATAGATGAACCGATCCAATCTTCAGCGCTACTCTGCTATACACTCCATACCCTGCTTAACAGTCAGGGCCTATCGGAGGAATCTTTGGCACTCGGCTGAATTGATCGTAGGGAGGTTTATCTTCAGGTAGGAGAACCAACACCTGGTCCTATGGAGGAGGACAAAAAAGGAACATGGATAGCAGCCTAGAGCAAAGATTTATGGGAGAGGGGTCCTATTGGGTAGTTATGGAGGCGGAGCCTACCCACACGTATGCTGCCATGGAGCCTGTCAGGAAAAGTATGCTAAGCCCCTTTATGATATGGCAATTATTTTTTAGTGCAATTCTTGAAAGAGTAAAAAGTATCTATCCTATCTATCTATCTATCTATCTATCTATCTATCTATCTATCTATCTATCTATCTATCTATCTATCTATCTATCTATCTATCTATATCTATCTATCTATCTATCTATCTATCTATCTATCTATCTATCTATCGATATAGATATATCTATATAGATATATTTATGTATAGATATAGATATATATATATAGATATATATTATAATATATATATATATATATATTCATAGAACCAGTTTAAAACACATAGCCACTCACCTAAATCTTCTTGTTAAGGGCTTTTTTTGTCCACTTTTTTCCAGATCAACACATGTGTTTCCCTCACAGGGTTTTTTTTCGCATTTCTCTGCCACAAAAAAAAATTTCATCAGCCTCCTGACTTACATTTACAGTACTGTTGCTCTGACCTCAATCCTCATGCAGTTGTCTGTCTCCTCTCAACAGCCTTCTCACACAAACTCAATGCATGCACCTAGCAGCTCCCTGCTGCACTGGCTCCCACCTGTTTCCTAGGTGGAGCTCTGCTCTGTCTGCTGGGGGGGAGCCCTAAGGCTAATTTCACACTGAGGCACTTTACAGGTGCTATAGCGCTAAAAATAGTGCCTGCTTAGCGCCTGTTAAGAGCCTCTCCTGTCTCTCCAGTGTGAAAGCCGAGTGCTTTTACACTGGAGCGGTGTGATTGCAGGACAGTAAAAAAGTCCTGCAAGCAGCATCTTTGCAGCGCTGTAGGAACGCTCCTAAAGTGCCCCTGCCCATTGAAATCAATGGGGCAGTGCCGCCAAACCGCCGGCAAAGCGCCTCTGCCGGATAGTGCCTCTAAAATGACAGTAAAGCTCCGCTAAAAATAGCGGCGCTTTAACGCGAACGCCCACCCTAGTGTGAAAGTAGCCTTAATCACAGTCACATCCCTAAATAAAGCCCTGCACACACCTGCATAACCAGTGTGCTGGCTGTCCGCAAAACTTGGATCCTGGATTGGAGACTTCATCCCTCTTAAGTCTCTACAAAGCCTTTGGATTCCAGGTCCCAAACCATGTTTTGTCAATCTCTGGGGAAACTGAAAATCCAGTTTCCTCTGTATGAGATGAGCACCCTGGAGGTCAATATATATATATATATATATATATATATATATATATATATATATATAGTGTCACCTGGTGGTGGAAGCACTACAAATTCTGATTGAGGGGGCACTGGAGGAGCAAGTGGACATTTGGACATTTTTGTTTTACATATATTTTTCCTTCTTAGCCCTTGTGAGAGGGCTCTTATGAACACTGGTTTACTTATTTGCTGTAATTTCTTTATACATGTTTTTTCACTTAATAAGTTTGATGTCATATTGATTTTATTTTTGTGTTTTCACAGTATTGAGTTACATTTTTTAGCGCTTCTTCTTAGCAATCTTTCTTCGTCTACCTGACCTTGGCTTGGTATCAAAAGATTCCCTCATTTTCCACTTCTTAATAAGTGATTAAACAGTACTGACTGGCATATTCAAGGCTTTGGATATCTTTTTATATCCTTTTCCATCTTTGTATAGTTTCATTACCTTGTTACGCAGGTCTTTTGACTGTTCTTTTCTACCTCCTCCTGGCTCAGGGTCTAGCCTGCGTAGTGCATCCATGTGAGAGCTAATAAACTCATTGACTATTTAATTAGGGACACCGATTGTGATTTAAAAAGCCACAAATGTGGGAAATTAACCTTTAATTGCCATTTTAACCTGTTTGTCACCTTCTGTGTCTGTACCAAGGCCAAACATTCCAGGGTATGTTAACTTTTTATCAGGGCCATGTGGGTGATTTCTCTTATCATTATGATTTATAAAGGATCCAAAAAACTATGTAATAATAAATGGCTTAATGTGATTGCTATCCTTAAATAAAAGACAGTTTTTTTGGCATGATCAGTCATATTTTCAATATTAATACCCACATTTCTCGATTTCTGTCAGGGTATGCAAATTTTTGAGCACGACTGTGTGACTGTGTGTGTATATATACATATATATATATATATATACACACACACATATACATATATACACACACACATACACACTATATTGCCAAAAGTATTGGGACACCTGCCTTTACAACCACGTGAACTTTATTGGCAACGCAGTCTTCTGCTGCGTACACACGATCGGACATTCCGACAATGAAATCCTGGATTTATTTCCGACAGATGTTAGCTCAAACTTGTCTTGCATACAACTGGTCCCTCAAATGTTGTCGGAAATTCCAATCATCAAGAATGCGCTGACATACAACATGTACGATGACACTATAATAGGGAAGTTCTATACCAAGTGATCCCCCTTTGGGCTCCTTCTGCTAATCTCATGTTGATAGAAGTTTAGTGAGAGACGATTCGCGCTTTTCAGCCTCGTGCTTTTCAGATCGTTTCTGCTCTTTAGTTTGTGCTTGTGGGTTCGTATCTGGTTTTCAGTGCGTGTAGTCAGTTAGTATCAGTGCGTATTTTTATAGTACGTATTTGATTACCAGTGCGTTCTTGTGTGATCGTTTCTTATTTTCAGCTCGTTCTTCTTAGGCCTTTCTGATTTTCAGTGCGTTCTGTTAGTTCGTTCTGACGAGCCAACTGTTTTGAAGCTATGTTGCGGGTACGTACTCATAGTAGAGTTCGTGCTATGCAGGGGCTTGGTGTTGGGTTTCTTACTTTGACCCAAGCCCAGTCCATGAACAGGGCGGGGAGGAGTTCATGGACATGCGTGACCAATTCTCTCATATGCCTTTGTTGCGGGAGATTCTTGAGAATAATCCTGATGATTTCAGGAATTATCTCCAGATGACGGACCCCGTTTTTCACCGTTTGTTGGCTCTGCTGTTCCCTTATATTACGAAGCAGGACACCTGCATGCGGCAAGCCATCACTCCTGAACAAAGGCTAGTCATCACGTTGCGGTACTTGGCGATGGGGAGAAGTCTGCAGGACATCAAGTTCTCGACAGGCATCTCCCCCCCAGGCTCTGGGGATCATTATTCCAGAGACCTGTTCTGCCATCATACAGGTCCTACAGAAGGAATATATTAAGGGAAGATTTCTCCTTTAACATCACATTCTATGTATTTAATGTTTGCTAATGTATTTTTTTTATTTCATTATTCCCTAATTACCATGATTGTAATATGCTGTGAATGTCCTCTTTAGCCTCATGCATGCTGGAAGTTTTTAAAGTTCCTTTTTTGTCCTTCAAGCATATTTGCCTTTGCTAACCTCCCCAGCATGTTATCCCGGGCCCATACACACCTAGCCTAGTCACTTAACAATGTATTTTGTCAGCTCCATAGTAGTACTTTACCCTAAACACCCCCTAAAATGTGTACAAATGTTATTTGTGTCCTTAAATTCATGCAGAGTGCCAAAGGCTTTTTTTGGGGGTCACAAAATCATTTGGAACCCTCCCTCCCCACAATACCAATCCTTTATCTGCTGACTTTGCCAAACCCATACACACTATATCTACCTCTTTTGTAGTCATATTTATGGATGAATTCACCAAAGCATGTAGTGAAAGGGCCTGCCTGAATACTTTCAAGTGGTACTGTTTAAAGTTTTGTTCTCCTATTAACTTGATAGGTAATTGCAGAATGTAAAAAAGTGCTTCAATTTGTACAGTGTGTAGTTATATTTTTGTATTATGACACTTCTTACCTGTCCAGTGGGCTGCCAAAAGTGTAAGTAAGGAGGGGCTGGCCAAAGTAAAAACACATTATTTATGCATTCAGCTCTCAATGAAGTGGAGAGGGTTACCTGTCCAAAACATCCCTCTCCCTAAAATTTTTACACTGGGCCATCAGAGGGGGTGAGGAATCCGATAAGTGGACTTTATATATTTGCCTTTAAATACTCCTTCAAATAAATGTTATACTGATGTTGGTCAAGAATGTTTGTGTCTAATCTGCTTGCAATGTTATGTTTTGTTTCCCAATTTGCCCAGCAGTGGGACTTTCCCAACTGCAGAGGGGCAATTGATGGGAACCACGTCCACATAGTCCCACCCCCCACTATTACAACTATAAGGGATTTAATAGTATAGTGATGTTGGCGGTGGTGTCAGCGACATACGAGCTTCATCGCCCAGACTGAGTTCTACAGATGGCTTCAGACTGGTGGCTTGGGATCGCTACCTCCGGAAGACAACGTGGCTGGTCTGCCGTTTGTCCTCACCCCAGAGCAGAGGGTTTTTAACTATCGGCTGGCCAGAGGCAGAAGAGTGGTGGAGATATAACATGGCGGAATATAAACTTAACCATATAATACTTGCATGCTGCATTCTACACAACTTAATGAGAAATTCTATGAACTATGTGGCCTCAGTTGGGACTGAGGCCGGATTTCAAGGTCAAACCCTGACTGCGCTTGAAGCTGGTCGTCCTGGCTTGCCCCTCCAAAGTGCCCACGAGGTCCGTCTAAAATATATGGAGTACTTTGCGGGTAGGGGGGCCATTAATATGCCAGAAAATGTTTAAGAAACATTTTTAAAATACATATTTAAATTAAACTGAAATAATATTTCCTTTGATTTACTGCTTGTGTTTGTTTTAGCTGTCTGGGCTTTTCTTTTTGGCCATTTTCTTCAATAGTGCAAATGTAATTTCTTTGATACATGAGGTGACAATCTCTTCTTCAGCTAACTATTATGTTCTGGGTCTGCTACACATACACCTTGTTTTTGTTGTTAATGTATGTTATGCATTACTGATAAAAATATTCATCAACATTTTCAGGACCATGAATTAATTTTTTTGAGTCATGAAAATGGCCTGATTATGGCTAATTTTAAAGCACTGTGGGTGTTATTTACTAAAGTAAAATCCACTTTGCACTACAAGTGCACTTGAAACTGCACTGAAACTGCCCTTGTAGTGCAAAGTGGATTTGCCTTTAGTAAATAATCTCCATTGTCACTGTAAACACGAACTTACTCAAAAAACTGGTATTGAGCATTGAAAGAAGAAGCCACACATTGTTGAGTAGAAAACGTTTTACTCTGTGCACATTCACATGTGCTTTAGAAAAGGGTTTTTGAACAAACCAACATATTTTTGGAATAACATTTTTTTGTTTGACAGTAGAAATATCCTTTTTTGGGGTAAACAGGCATATTTAAAACCATAAAACTATACACAACTCAAGAACTCACAGAGTTAAACTTTGATAAATTGAAGGCAATATCAGACATTAGTATGTCCAAACTGTGTTGATCTTGCCTTCATGAGATGGGGTGATGTAACCCCTGTGAAAGCCAAATTTTGAAGATGCACACAAATTGAGAGTCAAAATGGAGATTTCCCTCCAGATGCATAATGTTAACATGTGCTAGCTCCCATCATGGGGAATCAATGGACGTGTTTCGGGGGTGCTACCCCTTCCTCTCAGCTACTTTAGTTGCGAGGAAGGGGTTGCACAAACAAAACGCATACATTGATCTCCCGTGATGGCAGATGTTGACACACTGTGTGCATCTTCAAAATTTGGCTTTCAATATACTTTAAAAAAGTTAGAAAAATAATAAAAATATAAACAAATTAACACATTTTGGAGTGTTTTAGATTCTGCCTAAATCATCAATCATGTTTTTGAGTCTTTTTTCAACATCATTGAGCTCTTCCTTGATCTTCTGTAAATCCAAATTGCACACCATGATCTCCTCGATGAGGACGTGTGCACTTGCACTTGTGAAATGAAATTCTTCTTCCACAACATCCACATCACCTAAAATTAAAAAACACACCATGTATTATAAATATGCAGGCATACATTTATTATCTGAAGCTTTGTTCTGAGACACTCACCTGTTGTGGTCACTATTTCGCCCACTTCGTAAAAACCTCTCCTTCTTCCACATCCTCTGGTTGTGGTGTGGGGATTTCCCCTTCTTTAGGAGATTGTGGGTCCCTGGTATACTCTGATGTCCTGAGTCTTTTCTCCCCTATGTGAATAAAAAAAAAAGGTATACTTAGCACACAGACATTTGAGGCCAGAAATAGGAATATGAAACATTACTTGGAAGTGTCGTACAATTGTCTTTTTGACAGAGTTCCAAGCTGAAGACATTTTTTATTTCCATTTCTAAAGCTGCAATACTTACCTGTTTTGGTCAAGTTTCACACATGGAGACACCCCTAGTATCCACAGGAGCACCTGTGTGGGGCACCCTAAAAAGTTTGTTCTGGTGTCCCACACTAGTGCTCCTGCGTCCAGATGTGTAAACAGCTGCTGAGTGTCCTCTCCTTACACTGAATCAAGTTTGCATTTTATTCTAGTTACAAACCCATCTAGAGAACAATGTACTAAACTTCTTTTAATCTAATGCGGACACAATAATGGGGAGATGTGGAAAAAAAGGGGGGGGGGCTGTAATATAAAGACATAATAATGGGGGAGTGAAATACATAGGAATGTGGAAACAAGCACTATAGTATAGACACAATGCTAGAGGAAAAAAATGGTTTGGTGCATATTAAAAAGAAATTCATGTAAAAATACTATATTAAATAGGTAAAAACAGTATGGATTCATTTGTCAAGTATAAGCCACTGTGTCACCGATACCATTAAAAAAAAAGAGGGAGTTTAAAATCATTAACGTCAAAGGGAAATAATCAGTATGTAGTTAATCAGTGAATAAATAAAAATAGGACAATAAAGATATATACACAAATAACAAATGGCACATAAAAAAACCTAATAGGAAACAATCAATGTAATATGATAAGACTTTGAATAATAAAGGTTCTAACCATGATAAGGTAGGGTCAAAGATATGTGCATATGCCTACATACACATATCGTGCAACCAGGGATACGGAGTGGGGAGAGAGAAAAAAAACAAAAAACAAACAAAGTAAGGGGTAGGGGAGGGGGGGGGAATCAGGGATCGTAGGTCTTAACAACAGAGCGTGACATCACACTACCTCCAGAGTGACCAATACTTACTGGAAACACGAGGAGCGAGCCCGCCACCCCCATATATTAAAAAGAGAGAAAAATAATGAAACCTGCGATGAAAGTGACAAAAATGGGCATGTAAATATAAATGATAGGAGGTAATGATATCAAATTACATAATATTAATAGAAATAACAGATATAATGTAGAGCATAAAAGACTATAGTACTGTGGCTATTTCTATACCTTCATTTAGGCCACCAGGCGAGAGAACATCAAGGCAATATATCCAAAAAGTCTCTCTCACACAAATCTCATTGATTTAGGGATTTGTTCAATAACCCAAACTTCAAGACAGATAGTGGATTTTTTATGGCGCTCAGCAAAATGGCGAGGGACACTGTGCATATTTTTGCCGCCCTCAATGAGTCCTCGATGCTGGCCGAACCGTTGTCTCAAGGAGCAGATGGTTCATCCTACATAATTCAACCCACAAGGGCACGTTAGGCCATATACAACAAACTCAGATGAGCAGTTGTAAAACTGATCTAGTGGGTATGTTTTACCTTTAGAGTTAAAGGACTTTTTGCCATGTTGGACAAATGAACAGGTGTTGCAGCGAGTCTTTTTACATTGATACATGGCCACCAAGGGTATGAGGGTGGTGGGGTTGGAAAAGGTTTGATCAGACGGGAGTTTGCTAGGAGCAATTTTGTTTTTCAGAGAGGGGGCTTTACGGTAAGTGATCCTGGGTATTGGTGGAAGAATAGTTTTGAGGAGGGGATCCTGCTGCAGAATGTTCCAATGTTTATTTAAGATGTTTTCCATTTTTCTGTATTGAAAATTCAAGGTAGTTATGAATCTCATGGAATGGTCTGTTTTGACTTCTTTCTTTTTTGGTCGGTTTGCCTTTAGAGTAGAGATCGCAAGCTCGATCAACCAACTCTTTAGGGTATTCTTTATCAGCAAATTTCTTTTTTAATAAGATGCTGTGTATCATAATCAGTATCTGTCAGGTCACCTGGGACCAGGTGACAGATGCACTCTGAAAGAGTCGGAAGTGCACCGCTAAGGTAGTGGACCCTAGGACTGACTGCTGCGGATTGAACCCTGGAAGGTTCAGGAAGCAGGTCTACAGGATAACTAACATGGATCCCAGTGGAAGCTAGAGCATAGATTCCCCAGGGCGTGGAGTCTAAGAGCCAGCAGGTGTTCACCAGAGCCTCTAGTGGTGAGGATTCGCTGTGATGCAGTCTGGCTCCAGGTCACGGCCCCCAGGGTCTCACAGCTCATACTCACCATAGACTACAGGAGAAGAGGAAGGAGGCAGCAGCCTGGAACGACAGGGAAGTAAGAGGTAAGCCAAAGGTCAGGGCGACTAGCAGACAAGGATAAAAATAACACACCAAAGGTCAGGGTAACAAGCAGACAGGGAGAGTGGAGAACAGGCGAAAGTCAGTAACAGGAATCAGACATGGGAAACACAGCAAGTACACACAGAGGCTAACACACAATGATTGATCAGCACTGCTGGCTTGCAGTGCACAGCTTAATATAGGGTTCCCTGATAGGGCCTGGGGTGGGGCCATGCTTAGAGGAGAGGTTATAAAACCAGTCAGGTGAGAGGCAGCTGGTCTTTAGAGATGAACAGATGGAGACAGGTAAGCTGACAGAGAAAACTCTATTGCATAGCCATGACAGTATCTAGTGTACAGTTTTGTATTAAGCAACAAAATTGGCCTCTAGGTATATTATTGGCCCATTTGGGGTAATGGCAACTTCTGTAGTGCAAGAAGGAGCTGCCAGGTGTGGGTTTAGTATAATTTTTAGCAATAATGGTATCACCCACATGGCTCAACTCCAAGTCCAAAAAAGCCAAAACACAGGGATCAGAGGCATGTGTGAAAGATAAGCCGTAGGGGTTGTGATTGCAATGATCCACAAATGAAGGAATTAAATCAGAAGGGCCGTCCCAGATTACGATAAGGTCGTCAATGTAGCGGCCAAAAAATACAATATGGGAGGAGTAGGGATTAATTTTGTGAGATGTAATTCTTTTCCTAGTAACCCATAGCTGGGATGGCGTAAGAAGGAGCAAAGTTGGCTCCCATGGCGGTTCCTTGTATTTGTACGTAGAATTCGCCATTGAAGTCAAAATAATTGTGGGTCAGGCAGAAATTAGTAGCCTCCAGAATAAATGCGGCTTGTCTGGGGTTAATAAGGGGGTCCTGTGCAAGGAAGAATTCCAGGGCTAATAGGCCAGATTGATGGGGAATAGAAGTATAAAGCGAAGTAACATCTAAAGGACAGCCATGTATAGGAGGATTCCCACTTGTAGGGTGCAAGTAGTTCGGGGAGGTGTGTGCCATCTTTAATGTAGGATGGTAACTGTTGGACAATCGGTTGTAGGTATAGGTCAATGTACTGACTGAACCCAGTGGTGACACTATCCATGGCGGCCACAAAGGGCCTGCCAGGAGGAGAAGTGAGGCTTTTTTGAACTTTGGGCAAATTATAAAAATAGAGTCTGATAAAAACTTTTGGTAAAAAAGGAAGCTTCAGTTTTGTTAATCACTCCGCATTCTAGAGCTGATTTAACTAAAACATTCACCTCAGTAGTAAAATCAGTAGTGGGGTCTGTTTTAAGCTTGTGGTATGTAGTCTCATTAGAAAGAAGTCTATGAGCTTCTTTGATATAGTCCGCCTTATTTTGCAAGACTGTGCCTCCCCCTTTGTCAGCGGATTTGATAATGACATCTGACATGTGGATTAGAGAGTTTAAGACATGAATTTCAGAGAGGGAAAGATTATGTATATGGGGTGGTACATGGGAAGAAGACTGGCAAAGCTTAAGGAAATCGGCATAGACTACTCTGTAGAAGCTTTCAAGATAGGGGCCTTTAGACTGGGCAGGATAAAAAACTGATTTGGGTTTAAAAGATGAGTGTACTATTGGTGGGGAAGTGGCAAGGTGCTGTGTGAAGAGACTGATGCCCCGTACACACGGTCGGATTTTCCGATGGAAAATGTCCGATCGGAGCCTGTTGTCGGAAATTCCGACCGTGTGTGGGCTCCATCGGACATTTTCCATCGGATTTTCCGACACACAAAGTTGGAGAGCAGGAGATAAAATTTTCCGACAACAAAATCCGATCGCATCAATTCCGACCGTGTGTGGCCTGTTCCGACGCACAAAGTGCCACGCATGCTCAGAAAAAATTCCGAGACGGGACAGCTCGTTCTGGTAAACTTAGCGTTCGCAATGGATACAGCACTTTCGTCACGCTGCAATGTTAAAAATGGTTTAATACAGCGCACTCTCTTCTTCTTTATAATGTGACAATAATTAAGTAGTTTTGCTGCTCATATTCACACACACTTCTCACAAAGTTGTATTTGTGTTTTTTTAGTGGGATTCCCTGAATATATTGTTATTAGTTGTCACATCTGACAGCTTTATATTTGTTTTTTTTGTTTTTTTTTGGATTTTCAGCCTTTTTTTTTCTTTAATGTTTGGATTTTTTCCAAGGCTGATCTTTGTTCAATGTTATTTTTATTTTTACTCCAGAATATTTTTCTGTGTGTTTTGTGTGTCAAGTTACCCCAACACCATTGATATCTTTTATTATTTAATCTCCAGGAGATTGTTTGTTGTTGGTGTCCCTTGTTCATTTCACATTGTATATTTGAAAAGTACCTGAATCCTCACAAAAAAACTGTCCTTTTTGAAGTAAAACACATAGGAGAGTATAATTCAAAACAAAAATCCTTTATTAAGGGATCAGAACCAAACAAAGAGGAAGGCAACACTGGATCAACATGAGAAATTAGCGAAGCCTGGGACCCCCATGGCAGACATCAATTCTTCAAAATCAAAATTGGTGGCCTGAGGAGTCCATATGTAAGGGAGGGCAGTCTGGTCCAGAAGTCCCAGAGATCCGGATAGCAGCAGATGACATGAATGTCCCCAGGCTGTGGTAACACAAGAGGCTGCATTTTTTGGCCGACCAGACTGAACCCAGGGCAATCACTGTCTGGTCTTCCTTCCACGCTTCCTTCCGGTCTGTGGCTGTGCAGTTGGAGATGTGGCAGGAGGAGGAGTAGGACCTGGAGGAGGAGGAGGACTGGGAGGACCTGGAGGAGGACTGGGAGGACCTGGAGGAGGACTGGGGGGACCTGGAGGAGAGGGAGGAGGAGGAGGACCTGCAGGAGGAGGAGGAGGACCATCGCGAAGGTGTGTCTGAGGTGTAATTTGGCCCCTCATACCTTTCTCCAGAGCCTCCAATATGAGGGCCTCACACATGGCTTGTTAGCCCTCCTCCATTCTCTGCATTTTATATGCAATGAAGGCAGCAATGTTCTCCTCCATGGTGTGGAGTGCTCCCAGGACCTCTGTAGCCCTCCAAAAGAATCCTATAGCAGCCTCCTCTAGGGCACTCCTCCTACTGCCACTTTCTCTTTTCAGGGGGGGTGGAGGGACCTGCAGATCAGCCAGCCGGCTTGGCCCAGCCACCTCCTGGCTGAGACTTCCCTGTGTATGAAAAAGGGACATGGTTTTAGTTTTTGCATCATCAATCACAATCCTAAATTAGTACTCCCAACTAACATCTAGTTAACATCATTGATTGGACAAGCAGAAATATTTAGAGGAATGCTATACCTGGCTCAATCTGGGCTCCTCCATATATCGCCTGGAAGGCCCAGGTTGGGCGTCAGAAGCCTCAGCCGGGGGGGAAGGAAGTGTGGAAGGAAGACTTGAGAGGGATGGCCTGGGTTCAGTCTGGCCTGCCAGAAAGTGCAGCCTGTACATAGTACAACATCCTGGGAACATAGATGTCATCTGCTGCTCCGGATCTCTGTGAATCCTGGACTTTCTTGCGCTCCCTTAGATATGTGCTCCTCAGGCAACCAATTAATATCTTTAAATAAGTGATGTCTGCCGTGGGGATCACCTGCTTCACAATTTCACACAATTGCTCCAGTGCTGCCTTCCTCTTTGCTTGGTTCTTGAAATGGGGGTGGTTAATCTCCCACAGACAGGGCAGCTCCCTTAGCATCTCTAGGAATACTGACATGAAGTCATTATCTTTGAGTAGCATATCCATGTTCACTGCAAGACACAACACAAGACAAAGCCTAATGTCAGACAAAACTCTCCTAATCTTGTTACAATATAGGCCTCAATCTAGAAGCAGTATAGGCACAAGTTTGTCTCTTACCTTCGTTCTTATGATCGGCGCGTCCAATGCTCCTTCCTCCGCTCACAGATCGTACGTAATACGCACGCGTGTTACGTTTTATACACACTGCGCATGCGTGTAACTCCGCCGCCCCTGACGTTCTTTCTAGTCTATTCCCCGCCCCTTTTCGTTCGGCGCAGTGGGTGAAGAGCATGATGGCGGAGTTCGAGCAGGTGTGTGCTAATTATAGCAACGAGGAGGAGGAGGAAAGCCCGGATCCAGGAACGTCCCGATCCAGAAGGAGACGTTTTAAGGCCACAAATATGTCCTTTGGGGAGATGTTGGAGATGGTCGACATCATGAGGAAGTCCGACTATGACGGAAAGTATGGGCCTTACCCCCACCCCAACATCCGAAAGGTTAAAATCATTGCTAAAGTGGTCAAAAGCCTTCACAGGAATTTCGGGGTACGAAGATCTAAAGATCAGCTCAGGAAGCGGTGGTCGGACCTGAAGTTGAGAGAGCCAGAGCAGTACCGAAAGATCCGGAGAGTGCTGCAAAAAAGTAAGTAGTTGTGCTGTGTTCCTATTCTTTCTGTCTTTATTACGTTCGTGCTGCTCCATATGCTTTTATTAATTGTAATGTTTAAAAGGGCAACTTTAATGTTCATGGGCCCATTATTCGTTCGTATCAAACATTTTTCTTTCGGCCTCTAGAACACCATTGTTTAGGCCATATGCATTTTCACACTTTTTTTTGGGCCTACTTGGATGCCAAATATTTGTTTGTGTAGATGGGTTTGTTACTAGAATGAAATGCCAACTAGATTGTGTGTAAGGAGAGGACACTGAGCAGCTGTTTTCACATCTGGACACTGGAGCACTAGTGTGGGACACAAGAACACCATTTTTATTAGGGGGGGCACACAGGTGCTCCAGTGTATACTATAGGGGGGGGCTACATCTGTGAAGCTTGTACCAAACAGGTAAAGTATTGCAGCTTGACAAAGGGCAATAAAAAAAATACATCTTGGAACTCGGCTAAAATAGACAATTGTACCCCACTTCCAAGCAATGTTTCCTATTTCTAGTTCTGCCATCAAATATCTGTGTGCTAATTATAACATTTTTGTTTTACATAGGGGAGAAAAAACTCAGAGGACACCCCTCATCCGAGGAGACCACAGACCCCCCACCTATGGAAGAAGGTGAAATACCCCCAAACGAAGCTGAGCAGGAGGAAGAAGAAGATGTGGTGGAGATTGGCACCACAACAGGTGAGTGTCTGCGACCACAGGCTCAGGTAAAAGAGATGGATGGTGGCAGATTTTTGAGACCTTTTTTTTTTATTTATCTCTTTTTAGGTGATCGTGATGTGAGGGATCCCGAACGCTTTTCTTCTGAAAGTGCCCAGATCCTGATCGGGGAGATCATGGGGTGTAATGCCGAACTGCAAAACATCCAGCAAAAAATCCATGATGTTATTAAAAAAAATAATAACATCATTGATGTTTTGGGGCGAATTTAAAACCCCTCAAAATCACTTTTTGTATTGTGGTTCAATCTTTTAAATTTTTTTGCAATGTTTTGAAAAGCCAAATTTGGAGGATGCACACAGTGTGCCAACATGTGCTATCTGCCATCACGGGAGATCAATGGACGCGTTTTGGGGGTGCAACCCCTTCCTCAATTATAAAGTCGCGTTGAGGAAGGGCTTGCTCCCCCAAAACTCTTCCCCTGATCCCCCCTGATGGCAGATAGCACATGTTGACATTCGTAAATTGGTGTGCATCTTCCAAGTTTGGCTTTTCCTGGGGTGATTTCCCCCCATCTGAACGCTATATCAAACACAGTTCCTAAATACTGATGTCTGATATAGCCTTCAGGTTTTACCTAATGTGAATTTTGTAAGTTCAAGTTTTTTGGCTTTCTTGTTGGTTTTACACAGGCCTGTTTTATCTGAAATGGATATTTCGATTTTTGATAATGCTACTGCAAAAATTGTTATACAACAAACATGTTGGTTTGTTTTAAAAACCTTTGGTAAATGCACATGTGATTGTGCAGGTATAAAAAAGTGGTTTACTCAAGAATGTGTGGATTATTGTCTCAACACTACAACACTTTTGGGGTGATGTAATAGCTGTTTAATGCAAAAGTGGGGGTTATTTCCTAAGGGCAAATCCACTTTGCACTACAAGTGCAGGTTCAGTGCAGTTGCAAGTGCACTTGTAGTGAAATGTGTTTTTGCATTTAGGAAATACCAGCCAACAGTGCTTTGTATAAGGTTACACAATCACAACATTTTCTGCACTCAAAACATTTCTGTCAGGGTCAGCTAAAACAAACACAAGCAGTAAATGTCCACAAAGAATTTCTTTTTTTTTTTTATTTGAAAAAGGCTTCACATATTGTCTGGCATATTGATAGCCCCCCTACCCGCAAAGAACTCCAGGTATCGTAACCGGACATCACGGGCACTCAGGGAGGGCAAGCCAGGACGGCCACTTTCAAGCGCCGTCAGTGTTGTTGGATGTAGGATTCCGGCCTCAGGCCCAACTGAGCCAGCATAGTTGGCAGAATGTTTTCTTAAAAAATTATGGAGAACACAGCATGCAAGTATTATATGGTTCAGTTTATACTCCGCCATATGGATGGGTGTCAGAAATAGGCGGAACCGGCTGGCCAGGATTCCAAATGTGTTCTCCACCACTCTTCGGGCTCTGGCCAGCCGGTATCTAAAAACCCTCTGTTCCGGGGTGAGGGTCCTCATCAGGAATGGCCGCATCAGGTGGTCCCCCAGCGCAAACGCTTCATCAGCAACGAACACAAATGGGAGACCTTCCATATTGTCCTCTGGAGCTGGCAAGTCCAAGCTGCCATTCTGGAGACACCTGTAGAACTCCGTCTGGGCGATGACTCCACCATCGGACATCCGGCCATTCTTCCCCACGTCCACATACAAGAAGTCGTAATTAGCCGACACCACCGCCAACATCACTATACTATTAAACCCCTTGTAATTATAATAGTACGACCCCGAGTTGGGTGGTGGGACGATGTTTCCCATCAATTGCCCCTCCGCAGTTAGGAAAGTCCCACCGCTGGGCAAAGTGGGAGGCCACAGTCTGCCATTCCTGTGGCGTGGAAGGAAACTGTTGAGGAAAAAACAATAAACATTACTATTTTTTCACAGAAACATGGCAAGCAGATTAGACACAAACATTCTGGGGCAACCTCCAGATAGCATTTATTAAGGGGAATTTAACAAGGCCAAAGTATAAGGTACACCTATCATATTCCCCCTCCCCCCTCTCATGGGCCATTTCTAACATTATAGGGGGGGGGAACTCTTGGATAGGTAACCCTCTTCACTTCATTGAGAGACAAATGCCTAAATACAGGGTATTACTTGGAACAGCCCCTGCTTAGTTACACTATTGGCAGACCACTGGACAGGTAAGAAGTGTCATAATACAAAGATATAAATACACACTGTACACATTTGAGGACATTTGGACATTCTGCTATTACCTATCAAGATAATAATAGGATACAAAAACTTTAAACAGTACAATTTGAAAGTATACAGGCAGGCCCTTGCACTACATGCTTTGGGGAATTCATTCATAAATCTGAGCACTAAAGAGATGGGTATAGTGTGTATGGGTATGGCAAAGTCAGCAGATAGATGATTGAGGATAGAGAATTGGGATCAGCTGACTTAGCAGTTGGGGGAGGGAGGGTTACTAAAAATTATTTGGGCACACCACAAAAAAAAGCCTCTGCCACTCTGCCTGAATTTAAATAAAAAATAACATTACCAAACATTTTAGGGGGTGTTTGGGGTAAAGCACTACTATAGAGCTGATAAAATACATTGTTAAGTGACTACATGAGGTGAATATAGAGCAGGAGACACCATGCTGGGGAGGTTATTGAAGGGCAAATATGTATGAAGGACCTAAAATAATAATTACATAAAAATCCAGCATGCATGAGGACAAAGGGGACATTCACAGCATATTACCATCATGGTAATTAGGGAATGAGGAAAGAAATACAATATATTAGCAAACATTAAATACACTAAAATGGGATATAAAAGGATAAAAATCTTACCTTCATATACTCCTTCTGCAGGACCTGTATGATGGCAGAACAGGTCTCTGGGATAATGATCCCCAGAGCCTGGGGGGAGATGCCTGTCGAGAACAAGTCCTGCAGGCTTCTCCCTGTGGCCAAATACCGCAAGGTAGCGACCAACCTCTGCTCCGCAGTGATGGCTTGCCTCATGCAGGTATCCTGCCTGCTGATATAGGGGGTCAGCGAAGCCAACAAACGGTGAAACACGGGGTCCGTCATCCTGAGAAAGTTCCTGAAATCATCAGGATTATTCTCACGGATCTCACGGAGCAAAGGCATATCAAAAGAACTGGTCACGCTGAAGCAACCAATTTTTGGTCCAAGAACTCCTCCCCACCCTGTTCATGGACTGGACTTGTGTCAAGGTCAGGACCCCAACACCAAGCCCCCGCACAGCACAAACTCTATGAGGAGTACGCATACGAAACATGGCTAGAAAACGGTCGGCTGCTCAGAACGAAGTAACAGAACGCACTGAAGAACAGCAAGGCCTGTGAAGAGCGACCTGAAAAACAGCAACGAGCAGGCAAGATCACACAGAAAACTCCGATACGAACTGACTGCACGCACTGAAGAGCAGATACAAACCCACAAGCACAAACTGAACGGCAGAAAACGATCTGAAAGCCACGAGTCTGAAAAAGCGCGAATCGTCTCTCACCAAACTTTTACTAACACAAGATTAGCAAAAGGAGCCCAAAGGGTGCCGCGCTTGGTTCTGAACCGGCCCTTTCTAGTCTCGTCGTATGTGGTGTACGTGACCGCGTGGTTGGCGATCGGAAATTCCGACAACTTTGTGCGACCGTGTGTACGCAAAACAAGTTTGAGCCAACATCTGTCAGAAAAAATCCTAGGATTTTGTTGTCGAATGTCCGAACAAAGTCCGACCATGTGTACGCCCTATAAGAGTGTCTTCTTCATCAGTAAGAGATTCTAGAACATCAATGATGTCACCATCATATTCAAAAAAAAATCTTGGGACGGGGGAACAGAAGGGACATCCATACTATTAGTGGTGGGTTTACTATGCTTAGCAAGAAAAAACCTTTTAAGGGTCAGGTTGCGAATATACCCATTTAAATTTTTAAACAAGAGAAAAGGGTTAGGTTTGTTTATAGGAGCAAAATTGAGTCCTCTACTGAGTAAACTAATATCTGCAGGGGAAAGCTGGAGAGAAGATAAATTAAAAATCTTCACAGTTTGTGGAATTTCTGTATGTTGAGTTTTGGACTTGCTTCGTCCTCCTCTGCAACCTCTCCAGTGAGTTTTCTTTTTCTCCGCTTGGTTCGGGGAGGACTTAGAGCTAAAAAAAACAGCAGGATCAGTGGTAGTGGGAGGGGGCGGGGCATGTGAGGAACCCAAATTATCGTCAGATGTAAAGTTGGGTAACTGAATGGGGGTAGATAGCTCTACAGTATTAATCAAATTGTCAGTCACTAGTTGAGCACCGTGATATCCTCATTGGGAGACCTAGAAGTATTGGGGTTCAGTGTGTTGGCCGCATCATTGAGACAGGTACTGTTTTTAGCAGAACTTGGTTTGGAAATATTATTCCTAATACTAGGATCACAATCTCTTCCTGCATAGGAAGGTCTGTTGTAAAATTTGTTCAGGTCACTGAGTAAGTGTTTGGTTTTGGTTGTTTTGTTCCTGTTATCATCATGGTCTGGATAGGTAGTCAGGGTGCCTGGGAGGTTCTTACGTGAGGGGAGAAGGATACCCATAGGAGGGGGGGTAGGGATGTGGAGATGGTACTTGAAGAATGGGGGGTAAGGGATGGGAAGAGGGAGGAGCAGGGGGTCTAATGCCAGAAGTGGGAGGACAGTATGAGGGGGGAGGACATGTGGGTCTGGTAACAACCGAGGGAGGTAAAGATTTTGATTCCCAATTAAAGAATCTATTATGGTTAAAATCATCAAGGTCTCTTTTAAATTTACCCAATTTAGTTTTAATCAGGTGATCTTCATCTGATTTGGTGTTCTTTGAGAACATCAAGCCAGGAGAAGGGGACAGTAACACCACGATTGATGATACCTGTAGCTATGGTTTTAGCTTTGAGTCTAAGTTTATCAAAGAGATGAGTTCTGTGTTCAATGAGGATTTCCATCCACTTTGATGTACAGAATTCTGAAATGTTCTCCCATTCTTTTTTATTAGTAGCGTTCAAAAAAGGACAATCTTTAGTAATTCTAATGCCCTGTACACACGGTCAGACTTTCCTGACGGAAAATGTGCAATCGGAGCTTGTTGTCAGATATTCTGACCGTGGGCTCCATCGGACATTTTCCATCGGATTTTCCGACACACAAAGTTTGAGAGCAGGCTATAAAATTTTCTGACAACAAAATCTGATCGCGTCAATTTCAACCGTGTGTGGATTCTGATGCACAAAGTGCCACGCATGCTCAGAAGAAATTCCGAGATGGAACTGCTCTGTCTGGTAAAACTAGCGTTCGGAATGAATACAGCACTTTTGTCAGGCTGCAATGTTTTAAATTGTTCAATGCAGCGCACTCTCTTCTTCTTTATAATGCTAGAAGAGAATGAAGTAGTTTTGCTGCTCATATTCACAAAGACTTCTCACAAACTTCTTTCTTTATTATTTATCGTGATTTCATCAATATATTTAGATTTGTCACATCTGACCAAAAAGATATTTATTTTTATTTTTTTGTTTTGTATTGTTTTCAAGCCTGATTTTTATTTTTTTATTTTTTGGTTTGTATTGTTTTCAAGCCTGATCTTGTTGTTAATTATTTTTATTTTTTGATTTTACATCCTGAATATTTTTGTGTGTGTTTTGTGTGTCAATTTACCACAACATCATCATTATCTTGTATTATTTAATCTCAAGGAAATTGTTTGGTGTTCTCTTGTTAATTTCACATTGTAGTTTACAAATGTACCTGCCTACTCACAAACTGTCCTTTTTGAAGGAAAACACACATAGGCGAGTCTAATTGAAACAAAAAATCCTTTATTAAGGGCTCAGAACCAAACAAAGAGGGAGGCAATGCTGGAGAAACAGCAGAAATTGGCGAAGCCTTTGGCCCCCAGGGCACACATCAATTATTTTCCTGCAAAATTGGTGGCCTGCGGAGTCCTTATCTAAGGGAGTGCAGTCTGGTCCAGAAGTCCCAGAGATCATGAAAGCAGCAGATGACATCTGTGTCCCCAGGCTGTGGTCATACAAGAGACTGCATCTTTTGCCAGACCAGACTGAACCCAGGGTCATCACTCTCTGGTCTTCCTTCCACGCTGTGTCTGTGGTGGTGGAGTTGTGGCAGGAGGAGGAGGAGGAGGATGGTCCAAATCACACAGGTGGGTTTTGTGTGTGATTTCGCCCCTCACCCCCTTAGTTATGACTTTATAAAGAAGGTCCTCACACAGCTGGCATTGACCCTCCTGCATGCAGTTTTGTGGCAGCCATGCAGGCAAAGGCCTCTTCAGGAGTGGGGGTGGCTCTGACTGACGCAGAAGCCTCCTGAATCAGCCTAAGTGCTGAATCCTGCACGTTACTCCCCTTCCTGGGTCTTTTGGTTGGAAGGCGGGGGGGGGGAGTAACCTGCGATTCTGTTAGGCTCCTACTGGGCCCGGCCTTCTCCTGGCTGCCACTCAGCCCATCCTCCTCCTGGCTGCCACTAACCCATGCCTCCTCCTGGCTGCCACATTCCACAGCCTCCTCCTGTGTGCCACATTCCACAGCCTCGTCCTGGCTGAGGTCTTCCTGTGTATTAAAAAGGGACATAGTTTGAGTTTTTTATTCATCAATCACACACAATTTTCACCTCATGATTGTTGCAAATTGAATGTTAACAAATATAACAGATGATCATTCTGAGCCCAGCATTTTTCATTCTTGTCCCAAGAATTATTTTTGCCCACTACTGTCTATTGATATGTAACACACTTTATGAAATCAGCAATTAGTGATCAATAATAACAACTAGTAAACATCATTTATTTAGTGACCAGAAATCTGTAGAAGAATCCTATACCTGGCTCCAGCTGGGCTCCTCCACTTCTTCCTGGCTGGAAGTCCCAGGTTGGACATCGGAAGCCTCAGCTGGAGTGGAAGATAGGGTGGAAGGAAGAGTGGAAGGAAGGATTGAGAGAGATTCCCTGACTTCAGTCTGGTCTGACAGAAATCACAGTCTCTCCTGGTACCACAGCCTGGGGACATAAACGTCATCTGCTGCAGCTCAGGATCTCTGGGAATCCCTGACCTTCTTGCACTCCCTTAAGTGCTCCTCAGGCCACCAATTTTGGCTTTTAAATAGGGGATGGTTGCAGTGGGGACCACCGGCTTCACCAACTGCAGCAGTTTCTCCAGCGCTGCCTGCCTCTTTTGTTTATTGTTGTATTGGGGGTGTTTGATCTGCCAAAGACAGAGCAGCTCCCTGTATTTGTCTATGAACAGGGGGAGGAAGTTGTGGTCATTGAAGCCATCCATTTTTTCTGCAAGACACAACACAAGACAAACCCTAATGTCAGGCGAAACTCTCCTAATCTTACAATATAGGCCTCAATCTAGAAGCAGTATAGGCCCAACTTTAGATCTTACCTTTGTTATCACAATCGGCGCCTCCGATACTCCTTCGTCCGCTCACAGATCGTACGTACTACGCACGCGTGTTACACTTTATATACACTGCGCATGCGTGAAACTCCGCCCGCCCCTGACGTTCTTTCTAGTCTATTCCCCACCCCTTCTCATTCGGCGCAGTGGGGGAAGAGCACATGGCGGAGACGTAGCAGGTGCGTGTTAATGTACAGTAATGAGGAGGAGGAAAGCCCGGAGCCAGAAACGTTACGATCCCGGAAGAGATGATTTAAGGCATCAAATATGTCCTTTGGGGAGATGTTGGAGATGGTCGACATTAGGGATGAGCCGAACACCCCCCTGTTCGGTTCGCACCAGAACATGCGAACAGGAAAAAAGTAACACCGTTAAAGTCTATGGGACACGAACATGAATAATCAAAAGTGCTAATTTTAAAGGCTTATATGCAAGTTATTGTCATAAAAAGTGTTTGGGGACCTGGGTCCTGCCCCAGGGGACATGGATCAATGCAAAAAAAAGTTTTAAAAACGGCCATTTTTTCAGGAGCAGTGATTTTAATAATGCTTAAAGTCAAACAATAAAAGTGTAATATCCCTTTAAATTTCGTACCTGGGGGGTGTCTATAGTATGCCTGTAAAGGGGCGCATGTTTCCCGTGTTTAGAACAGCCTGACAGCAAAATGACATTTCGAAGGAAAAAAAGCCATTTAAAAGTACCCGCGGCTATTGCATTGCCGACAATACACATAGAAGTTCATTGATAAAAATGGCATGGGAATTCCCCACAGGCAAACCCCGAACCAAAATTAAAAAAAAAAAAAAATGAAGTGGGAGTCCCCCTAAATTCCATACCAGGCCCTTCAGGTCTGGTATGGATATTAAGGGGAACCCCGGCCAAAATTTAAAAAAAAATGACGTGGGGTTCCCCCTAAATTCCATACCAGACCCTTCAGGTCTGGTATGGATTTTAAGGGGAACCCCGCGCCAAAAAAAAAAAAAAAACGGCGTGGGGTTCCCCCAAAAATCCATACCAGACCCTTATCCGAGCACGCAACCTGGCAGGCCGCAGGAAAAGAGGGGGGGACGAGAGTGCAGCCCCCCCCCTCCTGAACCGTACCAGGCCACATGCCCTCAACATTGGGAGGGTGCTTTGGGGTAGCCGCCCAAAACACCTTGTCCCCATGTTGATGAGGACAAGGGCCTTCTTCTTCTTCATCCTCTTCTCTTCTTCATCTTCTTCATCTTCATCTTCTCTTCTTAATTTTCCTCTCCGGGCCGCTCCGCACCCATGCTGGCATGGAGGGAGGCTCCCGCTGTGTGACGGCGTCTCCTCGTCTGACGGTTCTTAAATAACGGGAGGTGGGGCCACCCGGTGACCCCGCCCCCCTCTGACGCACGGTGACTTGACGGGACTTCCCTGTGACGTCACGGGGAATGCCACAGGGAAGTCCCGTCATGTCCTGTGCGTCAGAGGGGGGCGGGGTCACCGGGTGGCCCCGCCCCCCGTTATTTAAGAACCGTCAGACGAGGAGACACCGTCACACAGCGGGAGCCTCCCTCCATGCCAGCATGGATGCGGAGCGGCCCGGAGAAGAAAATTAAGAAGAGAAGATGAAGATGAAGAAGATGAAGAAGATGAAGAAGAGAAGAGGATGAAGAAGAAGATGAAGAGAAGAGCGGGAGCCTCCCCCCATGCCATGGGTGCGGAGCAGCCTGAGGAGAAGAAGATAGAAGACACCGCGGAGGAGATGCTGGACGAGAACGCTGGAGGAAGAACCAGAAGAGCCAGAAGAACCAGAAGAAGAAGAAGATGAAGGAAGATAGAAGAAGCATTTAAATAAAGGAATTGTCAAAAACTGTCTCTTGTCATTTTTAACTATTTTGACACTTTTTTAGTGAAATGGTAGGGGTATGTACCCCCTTACCATTTCACACAGGGGGGGGGCCGGGATCTGGGGGTCCCCTTGTTAAAGATTTCCAGATTCCGATAAGCCCCCCGCCCGCAGACCCCCACAACCACTGGCCACGGTTGTGGGGATGAGGCCCTTGTCCCTATATCCTTGCTGTACCCAGCCACCCACACCACGCTTATTTTTCTTCAATTTTACCTGAATCGATTCTATTACTTTTAACAAAATTTTTATGGATTGTTTTGATGATCTTGAATGATCTAATAAATGCCAATTGAGAAGCATTTTTTTGGATTTACACTATGTGGAGGCTCCTTGTTGTTTTTTTCTATATGGTCCATGTATGCTGACAAAAACGGTGATCGTGCAGACCTTCAGGACAGGTTCCGGGCCCCCCATCCAAGGAGGATACCTTCTGGTGCACAACCCATCTTTACACTGTCATTCATCGCGAGACAGTACAAGCTCTTTTAACTCACCGCCCACGGCTTGTGAGTCCACCGAAGTTGGTAAGAGTATTCTACCTTTCACTTTGATTTGGAGTCTCTTTACTGTGAGGATATCTGCCTTGGGTTCCATTTGTTTCAACTGCACTATGCAACATATGGACTAAATTACTAAGTCTTTATTATTCACTTGGGATTTACACTTCCCCACCATCATTGTGGACATTGTTTATATTTTTTTTTTCTTCACTATCAAAAATGTGGACTTTTGAGAATATTATTTGTTGATTTATTTCACTTCATTTTCACCTTCATGTATATCTGCATCTCTCCCAAAAGAAAGAGCATTGCACCTTTTGATTTAGGTGGTGATATTGTTTGTTTACACACCTATTTGGTTTTGGCCTGGATGGGGTTACGTGCCACTTCAAATGTGGATTGACCTCCCCCTCCTCTAAAACCCCCTTTCTTCACAGCATATACTTTAGCGCTACACTTTTTTGTTTATTTATTCTACACAGTCCTAGTCGTTCTGTAGTGTTGGCTGCTGCTTTGATTTATTAGATTGGCGCGGTATTTTACTTATCCATTTAGGTACATTTCAAACATACAATGTCAAATTAACTAGGGACACCAACATAGTTGTATCTTTGAGGTGAAAAAATACAAGATAATAATGGTGTTGCGGTATAAAGGTTACATTGTTCTACAATTTAACCTAATGCCCTGTTTACACGGTTGGATTTTCCGACGGAAAATGTGCGTTCGGAGCTTGTTGTCGTAAATTCCGACCGTGTGTGGGCTCCATCAGACTTTTTCCATTGGATTTTCCGACACACAAAGTTTGAGAGCAGGCTATAAAATTTTCCAACAACAAAATCCGATTGCGTCAATTCCGACCGTGTGTGGACAATTCCAACGCACAAAGTGCCACGCATGCTCAGAATAAATTCCGAGACGGAACTGCTCGGTCTGGTAAAATTAGCGTTCGGAATGGATATAGCACTTTCGTCAGGCTGCAATGTTTTAAATTGTTTAATGCAGCGCACTCTTTTCTTCTTTATAATGCTAGAAAAATGAAATAGTTTTGCTGCTCATATTCACACAGACTTCTCACAAACTTCTTTCTTTATTATTTCTCATGATTTCATCAATATTTTTATTTGTCACATCTCCCGAAAAAATTATATTTTTGGGATGTTTTAAGATTAAATAATTTTTTTTAGGATTTTTTTAAAGCCTGATCTTGTGTTTTATTTTTATTTTTATTTTTTACTCCAGAATATTTTTGGGTGTGTTTTGTGTGTCAAGTTACCACAACACCATTATTATCTTGTATTATTTATTCATCTCAAGGAGATTGTTTGGTGCTGGTGCCTCTTGTTAATTTCACATTGTATTTTTGAAATGTGCCTGCCTCCTCACTAACAAACTGTCCTTTTTGAAGGAAAACACACATAGGCAAGTATAACTAAATCTTGAGAATGGTGCTGCGCTAATCCAAAAATAGATGGCAAACGTGCTATGACACTCCCAGTATACGTTGGTTTAAAGCTAGCCCTATATGGGCATGTAGTGAACTAACAGTGAACGGAATAATATGAAGCAGCATAAAGTGCAGACTGCAATGGGGTGTATGTACTCTCAAAAAAGTGGTAAATCAATATACCTAAACTAGTGCATATAGACTAAACAAATTAAATACAATATAATAGTCATAAAAATGCAAAGCATGCAGTGTACACCAATATATATTGTGCGTGTATAAATATAAAAAATAAATAATGAATAATAAATAATAAATAAACCCAATATGCAACAAGTAAAATTACAAAAAGTACAGTGTTATACTGTACGTCCAAGGAGATCTCAGGACGTACTCAAAATCTTAAAGTGTCCAGTGCAAACAAACCAGTGCTCTAAAATCAGGAAGCACAAAGAAATATAAACAATCTAAAAAATGTGGCTTGTGCAATAAATACAGTGTCTTCAGTAGCTAATCAGTCCTTAAAGTGCCAGTCGGTGAATTAGTGCATACAGCAAGATTTCCCCATAGACCAATCACTCTAATAGGTAGGAGATGTGGAGTGTATAGACCAGAAAGGGACAGTAGATCCTCTTCATGCAGCAATCCAACACTGATAAGCAGTGGCCCCTTACCTCATTAAACTGAGGTTACAGCATAAATCAGAAACCGCTTGTACCAGCTCCTATAGGAATGGGTCCTGGATCCTGAACTAGATCTCCATATACCTTAGACCCTCAGGGGGCGAAGCGGCTAAGAAAGGAAGGGGATACCATATAGTGTAGTATTTTTGAACCAAGCACAATTTATTAAAAATATACAGTACTCACATAATGAACAACAGAGAGCGCAAACATCCAACGAGTGGCAAGCTCGTACGCTTCTGTCAGTGGAAGGTGCCTGTCCCATCCCTATGCTTGACGTCACAAAGAAAAATATATTAAATAAAAAAGAAGCTAGATTTCTAGTTCCAGATTCTTGCCATACACCCATTATCTACTCATTACCGAAGATTCATAAAGATAACACCAATCCACCACCAAGACCAATAGTGAATGGTATAGATTCACTGACATCCAGAATAGGCCAATATATCAACATGTTTAGTAGGAAGTGGATGGAAGGCGCGTGATCAGATGCTTACATCAAGAAATGTATGGTTTATTTATGTAAAAGAATACAGACATATAGTCATATAGATATAAAATCATACAAATACATAATATTATAAAAAAAAAAAAGGAAAAACAGGTAACAAAATAAGTACTAGGAAGTTAAAATTGGGGTGTGCCCATATTGAGGCAGGTATTTAAGAAAGTCTGACGCGTTTCGAGGAAAACCTCTTCATCAGAGCCAGGAGAACTGGAGCACAGTCTGTATGGGCCGGTAGGCCGACATGTGTACATGGGGAGAGGTGGTGTGGCTAGTAGGAGGATGTGTCCTGTGATGGACAATTGATTATTCCAAGTTCCATACCCAGGTGTACAATATATACCCTACACTACAGACTGGAGACGTAAGATAAGTTTACATTGAAAAATGCATTCATAAAATGATAAAAAGTATATAATATAAATATATTAGAAATAAAAATTACCATATCAGTACAAAAAATTAATTAATGATAGGTAGTGGGATTTTGAAGCACAGAACATGAGATTGTAGTCTAAATACATACAAATGAAAAAATCTACGCATACATAAGTGTACACACACATACTCGTGTACACATACATGCATATACATACAGGTGCATAATACAAACGCATGTAAATGCATTAAAAAACAAAAAAAAACAAAAACATATATGCATATGAGAGGGGGGGGCGATGGTAAATGAAGTAAAAAGTGCACTGAGACACATTGAGAGATATTGTCTCCGCATGGTAAAACCGGTTGTGCTTTTGTCCAAAAGACATGCGCATGCGTGTAAAAACTCTGCCAGCACGTAAAACGCTGTGCTGGAACAGATATGTGGAGGTATGCTCCTGTTCACTGAAAGCACAAATGGGGGCACAAAGATGGCCATGTGGTTTGTGCAAAAACAGAAATGTGTTTATTCAAATGGAAATCCACAAAAATATATACAAAAATGCATATATCAAATGTACATAAAAATCTAAAACGCATATGCATATATATACATAGATAAAAATAAATATATGTATATATTCACATAAACCTGTACACATATATATACATATACACACATATGCACACACATATATATATATATATATATATATATATATATATATATATATATATATACATGCACACATATACATGTCCACATGCATACACACACATGTGGAGACCACCCCTACACAGCATGTATTGTGCCTATGTAGAACCAGTGTCATGGCAGTAGGGTGGGAATGTGTAGTTAGTGCAACGCAATAGCGGAGAGTGGCGGGAGTGGATACGTTAGGGGGATAATCTGGTGTTGGTGACCAAATATTGGAGGTGGCAGACAGGTGGGCTAATGACAGAACGCACCTACCTATCAACATATTTCTACAACCGGCTGTACAAAGCACACAAGCATATTTGAGGGACACGAAACAGATGCTGCAGATTCTAGAGAATATTCTGAAAGAAGAAGGTCCATGGAGTATGGCCACTGCGGATGTTGCGTCATTATATACAATAATACCCCACCACCTAGCATGTGAAGCGGCGAAATGGGGTCTGAGGAAACATACTCAACTACCTTGTATGCAGAGAAAGCTTTTAATTAAATGTATTGATTTCAATTTAAAGAATAATTACTTTTGGTACAATAGTAGTTACTATCACCAACACACTGGAGTTGCAATAGGAGCTAAATTTGCCCCAAGTATAGCCGGATTATTTATGGCCCAGTGGGAGGAAGAAAATGTTTTTATGAATACACCAGGAGAATTGATAATCTACAAAAGATATATTGATGACATTATTATTCTATGGAAAGGGGATACAAGCCAGCTTACCTGTTTTCTTGAAAAACTCAATATGAATAATAAAAATATAATATTGACTTGGGATATTAGTGACATTAAAGTAACGTTTTTGGATTTAGAAATTATACAAGAAAATTCCATACTGAGATCACAAACTCACTTCAAAAACGTTGACAGAAATAGTTACCTCCCCATCGAGAGTTGTCATCACAAGAATTGGCTGTTTAACGTACCAAAGGGCCAATTTGTACAGCTAAGATGGAATTGTACACATTTAAATACCTACCTGGATCAAGCAGAAAAGATAGCACTCAGATTCTCCAACAAAGGCTATGACCGCCAGTTTATTCATAAGAAAGTAGAAGAGGTCTCCGCGATGGATCGGAAAACATTATTTAAGGACACAAGTAAATCTAAACAGCCACTAGGGGGAGCACCTATCATTTTAGATTTTAGTGCACAACACAAGAAAATTGAAAAGATTATTAAACGCCACTGGCACATACTCTTAGCAGATAAACAATTACAAGAATCCTTACCCGAGAATCCGAGATTTATATACAAAAGAGCACCAACCATTCATGATAGAATGGTAAAGAGTGTAATAGATCCACCAAAGAGGACCTATACCTTTTTTACGGGCAAAGGCTTCTTTCCATGTAAGAGGTGCTTTGCGTGTTTAAAAACAAGAAGGCCAAACGAAAGGAAATTCCAGTTTACATCCACCAGTACGGGAGATCAAATATCTGTGTGCTAAGTATATATATTTTTTTACATAGGGGAGAAAAGACTCGGAGGACACCACTTATCAGAGGAGACCACAGACCCCCCACCTCAGGAAGAAGGGGAAATCCCCCAAACCCAACCAGAGGAGGGAGACATTATAGAAATTGTTATCACAACAGGTGAGTGTCTGTGACCACAGGCTCAGGTAAGAGATGGATGCCTGTATATTTATAATACATGGCGTGTTTTTGTTTCTATATTTTTAGGTGATCGTGATGTTGTGGATGAAGGTCATTTCACCTGGGAGATCATGGGGTGTAATAGGGACTTGGAAAACATAAAGCAAAACATCAATAATTTTCAAAACAAAATGAAGAACATCACTGATGTTTTAGGGAGAATTTAAAGCCCCTCGAAATCCTGAATTATTTCAGTTTTTTTGTCCAGAAAATTTTTTGAACATTTTTTGACATATTCTCGAAAAGCCATATTTTGAAGATGCACACAGTGTGTCAACATGTGCTATCTGCCATCACGGGAGATCAATGTATGCGTTTTGGGGGTGCAACCCCTTCCTCAATATTAAAGTAGCTGAGAGGAAGGGGTTGCACCCACAAAACACGTCCCTTGATCCCCCATGATGGCAGCTAGCGCATTTTGCCATTCAGCAATTTGTGTACATCTTCAAAATTTGGCTTTTCCAGGCGTGACATCACCCCATCTGAACGCAATATAAAACACAGTTTGTAAATACTCATGTCTGATATTGCCTTCAATTTCTATAAAAGTTGAACTTTTTAAGTTCCAGATTTGTGTATTTCTTGTTGGTTTTAAATATGCCTGTTTTACCTTAAAAGGACATTTCTACTTTTATGAATGTGACCTAAAAATTTCTTATACAACAAACATGTTGGTTTGTTTTAAAAACCTTTTATAAATGCACATGTGATTGTGCTTGGATTAAAAAGATTGATTATAAACAATGTGTGGTTTCTTCTTTCAATGCTCATAAACATTTTTTGTGGTATTGGTGTTTTCAGTGACAATGGGGGTTATTTCCTAAGGGCTAATCCACTTTGCACTACAAGTGCAGTTTCAGTGCAGTCTCAAGTGCAATTGTAGTGCAAAGTGTCTTTGCCTTTAGTAAATAACACCCAACAGTGCTTTATAATTTTACAGAATCACACCATTTTCACGACTCCCCAAATTTCAGTCAGGGTCAGCTAAAAGAAAGACAAGCAGTAAATGTAAGCAAATATTTGTTCAGTTTAAAAAAAAATTTTATTCAAAAAATGTCTCAGACATTGTCTGGCATATTGATGCCCCCATGTATTCCATGTATCTTATACGGACCTTGCAGGCACTCAGGGGGGGCAAGCCAGGATGGCCAGTTTCAAGCACCATCAGGGTTGGTTCATTGGGATTAATTCCGGCTTCAGGCCCAACTGAGCCAGCATAGTTCACAGAATTTCTCCTTAAAACGTTGTGGAGAACATTATTACATTATTCCAAACGTGTTCTCCACCACCCTTCTGGCTCTGGCCAGCCGGTAATTTAAAACCCTCTGGTCCGGGGTGAGGGTCCTCATAGGGAATGGCCGCATAAGATGGTCCCCAGCGCAAACGCTTCATCCGCAACAAAGACAAATGGGAGTCCTTCCGCATTATCTTCTGGAGGTGGAAAGTCCAAGCTGCCATTATGGAGATGCCTGTAGAACTCTGTGTGGGCAATGACTCCACCATCTGACATCCGGCCATTCTTCCCCACATCCACATACAGGAACTTGTAAGTAGCCGACACCACCGCCAACATCACAATACTATTGAACCCCTTGTACTTGTAATAGTATGACCCCGATTTGGATGGTGGGACGATGTGGACGTGTTTCCCATCAATTGCCCCTCCGCAGTTAGGAAATTCCAACCGCTGGGCAAAGTGGGAGGCCACAGTCTGCCATTCCTGTGGGTTGGAAGGAAACTGTGGCGTCAAACAAGAAAAAAAAAATAATCATTTTGCATATAAACATGGAAAGCAGATTAGACACAAACATTCTTGGCCAACATCAGTATTACTTTTTTCTAGGGAGTATTTAAAGACAAAGGAATAAAGTCCACCTATCAGATTCCTCCCCCTCCTTTCATGGGCCATTTAAAAAATGTTATGGGGGGAGATGTTTTGGACAGGTAACCCTTTCCACTTCATTGAGAGATGAATGCCTAAATAATGTGTATTACTTTGGCCAGCCCCTCCTTACTTACACTATTGGCAGCCCACTGGACAGGTAAGAAGTGTCATAATACAAAGAGATAAATACACACTGTACACATTTTAGCACATTTTTGCATTCTGCTATTACCTATCAAGATAATAATAGGATACAAAAACTTTAAACAGTACAATTTGAAAGTATTCAAGCAGGCCCTTGCACTACATGCTTTGGGGAATTCATCCATAAATATGACCACAAAATACGTAGGTATGGTGTGCATGGGTTTGGCAAAGTCAGCAAATAGAGGATTGGTATCAGCTGAGTTAGTTGTTGGGGGGAGGGAGGGTTCCAAATGATTTTGTGACCCAAAAAAAAAAGCCTCTGGCACTCTGCCAGAATTTCAAGCACAAATCACAATTTTACACATTTTAGGGGGTATTTAGGGTAAAGCACTACTATGGAGCTGACAAAATACATTGTTAAGTGACTACACGAGGTGAATATAAGCCCAGGAGAGCATGCTGGGGAGGTTAGTGAAGGCAAATATGTATGAAGGCTAAAAAAAAAAATTACATAAAAATCCAGCATGCATGAGGACAAAGGGGACATTCACAGCATTTTACAATCATGGTAATTAGGGAATGAGGAAAGAAATACAATATATTATCAAACAGGTCTCCAGACTAATGATCCCCAGAGCCTGGGGGGAGATGCCTGTCGAGAACTTAAGGTCCTGCAGGCTTCTCCCCATCGCCAAGTACCGCAGGGTGGCGACTAACCTCTGCTCCAGAGTGATGGCATGCCTGATATAGGGGGTCAGCAAAGCCAACAAATGGTGAAATACTGGGTCCGTCATCCGGAGAAAGTTCCTGAAATCGTCAGGATTATTCTCACGGATCTCACAGAGCAAAGGCATGTGACAGAATTGGTCACGCTGGAGCAACCAATTCTTGGTCCACGAACTCCTCCCCACCCTGTCCATGTACTGGGTTTGTGTCAAAGTAAGGATCCTAACACCAAGCCCCCACACAGCACGAACTCTACGATGAGTACGTATATGCAACATGGCTAGTAAAATGGTCGGCTGCTCAGAACGAAGTAACAGAACGCACTGAAGAACAGCAAGGCCTGTGAAGAGCGACCTGAAAAATCAGTAACGAATGAACAAGAACACAATGACAAAGTCAATGGTAACTCGCTGCACGCACTGAAAACCAGATACAAACCCATAAGCACAAACTGAACAGCAGAAATATGATCTGAAAACCACGAGTCTGAAAAAGCGTGAATCATCTCTCACCAAACATTTACTAACAGGAGATTAGCAAAAGGAGCCCAAAGGGTGCCGCGCTTAGTACTGAACTGCTCTTTTATAGTCTTGTCGTACGTGGTGTACGTCTCTGCGACAACTTTGTGCGACCGTGTGTATGCAAAACAAGTTTGAGCCAACATCCTGCGGAAAAAATCGATGGATTTTGTTGTCGGAATGTCCGATCAATGTCCGACCGTGTGTACAGGGCATAACTGTTCTTCAGTGCAAAATACATAAAAGAAAAAATTAATGGGTGTAAAATTTTCCACCTTGACCACTTTAGCTCTGGAAGATTTATCCCCCTTCCTGACCAGGCCATTTTTTGCAATACGGCACTGCATTAGTTTAACTGACAATTGCAAGGTCGTGTGACAATGTACCTAAATAAAAATGTTGTAATTTTTCCCACAAATAGAGCTTTCTTTTAGTGGTATTTGATCACCTCTGCGTTTCCAATAAAAAATGTAAAAAATCGAATTTCTTCATCAATTTAGGCCAATGTGTATTCTGCAACAAATTTTTGGTAGAAAAAATCCTAATTTAGCATGTATTGATTGGTGTGCACAAAAAATATAGTAGCTACAAACTATTGGATATATTTATGGAATTTCCCTTCTTTACTAGTATTGGCGGTGATCTGTGACTTACAGCGGGACTGCGATATTGCAGCAGAAAAATTGGACACTAACTGACACTTTTTTGGGGACCAGTGACATTTAGGGATGAGCCCGATGTTCGAGTTAAATGTAAGTTCGACTTGAACATTGGGAGTTCGCCCGTTCGCCAAATTTAGAACATTATGGGACATTTGCGGCAAATTCAAAAGCCATGGAATGCCCCGTAATGCACTGCGAGATTGCAGTGCATTTGCTGCCTATGATTGGCCAAAGCATGCACCTGACTTGCATGCTTTGGCCAATCACAACACGCTCTGAGAGAGCCATAATTGGCCACACTATGTAAGGCTGCTTACATAGCGGTTGTACATAGTGTAATGAATGAGAGCAGCAAAATGACATTTCTAAAGGAAAAAATTAAATTTAAAATTGCTCGCGGTTGTAATGTATTGTCGGATCCTGGCAATATAAATAAAAATCATTGAAAAAAACAGTATGAGTCCCCCCCAGTCATTACCAGGCCCTTCAGGTCTGGTATAGATATTAAGGGGAACCCCGCTGCAATTTTTTTTTGGCATGGGGGCCCCCCAAAATCCACACCAGGCCCTTAGGTCTGGTATGGATTTTAGGAGAACCCCTGTGCCAAAATAAAAAAATGGCGTGGGGGTCCCCCCAAAAATCCATACCAGACCCTTAGAGCACGCAACCTGGCAGGCTGCAGGAAAAGGGGGATGAGAGAGCGCCCCCCTCCTGAACCGTACCAGGCCACATGCCCTCAACATGGGGAGGGTGCTTGGGGGTCCCCCAAAACACCTTGTCCCCATGTTGATGGGGACAAGGGCCTCATCCCCACAACCCTTGCCCGGTGGTTGTGGGGGTCTGCGGGCAGGGGGTTTATCAGAATCTGGAAGCCCCCTTTAACAAGGGGGCCCCAAGATCCTGGTCCCCACTAGGGATGAGCCGAACACCCCCCTGTTCGGTTCGCACCAGAACATGCGAACAGGAAAAAAATTCGTTCGAACACGCGAACACCGTTAAAGTCTATGGGACACGAACATGAATAATCAAAAGTGCTAATTTTAAAGGCTAATATGCAAGTTATTGTCAATAAAAGTGTTTGGGGACCTGGGTCCTGCCCCAGGGGACATGAATCAATGCAAAAAAAAGTTTTAAAAACGGCCGTTTTTTCAGGAGCAGTGATTTTAATAATGCTTAAAGTCAAACAATAAAAGTGTAATATCCCTTTAAATTTCGTACCTGGGGGGTGTCTATAGTATGCCTGTAAAGGGGCGCATGTTTCCCGTGTTTAGAACAGTCTGACAGCAAAATGACATTTTGAAGGAAAAAACACATTTAAAACTACCGCGGCTATTGCATTGCCGACAATACACATAGAAGTTCATTGATAAAAACGGCATGGGAATTCCCCACAGGGCAACCCCGAACCAAAATTAAAAAAAAAAAATGATGTGGGAGTCCCCCTAAATTCCATACAAGGCCCTTCAGGTCTGGTATGGATATTAAGGGGAACCCCAGCCAAAATGTAAAAAGAAAATTGACGTGGGGTTCCCCCTAAATTCCATACCAGACCCTTCAGGTCTGGTATGGATTTTAAGGGGAACCCCGCGCCAAAAAAAAAAAAAAAAAACGGCGTGGGGTCCCCCTAAAAATCCATACCAGACCCTTATCCGAGCACGCAACCTGGCAGGCCGCAGGAAAAGAGGGGGGGACGAGAGTGCGCCCCCCCTCCTGAACCGTACCAGGCCACATGCCCTCAACATTGGGAGGGTGCTTTGGGGTAGCCCCCCAAAACACCTTGTCCCCATGTTGATGAAGACAAGGGCCTCATCCCCACAACCCTGGCCGGTGGTTGTGGGGGTCTGCGGGCGGGGGGCTTATCGGAATCTGGAAGCCCCCTTTAACAAGGGGACCCCCAGATCCCGGCCCCCCCTGTGTGAAATGGTAAGGGGGTACTTACCCCTACCATTTCACTAAAAAACTGTCAAAAATGTTAAAAATGACAAGAGACAGTTTTTGACAATTCCTTTATTTAAATGCTTCTTCTTTCTTCCTTCATCTTCTTCTTCTTCTGGTTCTTCTGGCTCTTCTGGTTCTTCCTCCGGCGTTCTCGTCCAGCATCTCCTCCGCGGCGTCTTCTATCTTCTTCTCCTCGGGCCGCTCCGCACCCATGGCATGGGGGGGGAGGCTCCCGCTCTTCTCTTCATCTTCTTCTTCTTCTTCTTCTTCTCTTCTTCCTTCTTCTCTTCTTCATTTCTTCTCCGGGCCGCTCCGCAGCCATGTTGGCATGGTGGGAGGCTCCCGCTGTGTGACGGCGTCTCTTCGTCTGACGGTTCTTAAATAACGGGGGGCGGGGCCACCCGGTGACCCCGCCCCCCTCTGATGCACGGGACATGACGGGACTTCCCTGTGGCATTCCCCGTGACGTCACAGGGAAGTCCCGTCAAGTCACCGTGCGTCAGAGGGGGGCGGGGTCACCGGATGGCCCCGCCCCCCGTTATTTAAGAACCGTCAGACGAAGAGACGCCGTCACACAGCGGGAGCCTCCCTCCATGCCACAGCATGGGTGCGGAGCGGCCCGCAGAAGAAATGAAGAAGAGAAGAAGAGAAGAAGAAGAAGAAGATGAAGAAGAAGATGAAGAAGAAGATGAAGAAGAGAAGAAGATGAAGAGAAGAGCGGGAGCCTCCCCCCCCATGCCATGGGTGCGGAGCGGCCCGAGGAGAAGAAGATAGAAGACGCCGCGGAGGAGATGCTGGACGAGAACGCCGGAGGAAGAACCAGAAGAACCAGAAGAAGAAGAAGATGAAGGAAGATAGAAGAAGCATTTAAATAAAGGAATTGTCAAAAACTGTCTCTTGTCATTTTTAACTATTTTGACACTTTTTTAGTGAAATGGTAGGGGTAAGTACCCCCTTACCATTTCACACAGGGGGGGGCCGGGATCTGGGGGTCCCCTTGTTAAAGGGGGCTTCCAGATTCCGATAAGCCCCCCGCCCGCAGACCCCCACAACCACCGGCCAGGGTTGTGGGGATGAGGCCCTTGTCTTCATCAACATGGGGACAAGGTGTTTTGGGGGGCTACCCCAAAGCACCCTCCCAATGTTGAGGGCATGTGGCCTGGTACGGTTCAGGAGGGGGGGGGCCGCACTCTCGTCCCCCCCTCTTTTCCTGCGGCCTGCCAGGTTGCGTGCTTGGATAAGGGTCTGGTATGGATTTTTAGGGGGACCCCACGCCGTTTTTTTTTTTTTTTTGGCGCGGGGTTCCCCTTAAAATCCATACCAGACCTGAAGGGCCTTGTATGGAATTTAGGGGGACCCCCACATCATTTTTTTTTTTTATTTTGGTTCGGGGTTGCCCTGTGGGGAATTCCCATGCCGTTTTTATGAATGAACTTCTATGTGTATTGTCGGCAATGCAATAGCCGCGGTAGTTTTAAATGTGTTTTTTCCTTCGAAATGTCATTTTGCTGTCAGGCTGTTCTAAACACGGGAAACATGCGCCCCTTTACAGGCATACTATAGACACCCCTCAGGTATGAAATTTAAAGGGATATTACACTTTTATTGTTTGACTTTAAGCATTAATAAAATCACTGTTCCTGAAAAAACGTCCGTTTTTAAAACTTTTTTTTGCATTGATCGATGTCCCCTGGGGCAGGACCCAGGTCCCCAAACAATTTTTATGACAATAACTTGCATATTAGCCTTTAAAATTAGCACTTTTGATTTCTCCCATAGACTTTTAAAGGGTGTTCCGCGGCATTCGAATTTGCCGCGAACACCCCAAATTGTTCGCTGTTCGGCGAACTTGCGAACAGCCAATGTTCGAGTAGAACATGAGTTCGACTCGAACTCGAAGCTCATCCCTAGTCCCCACTATGTGAATGGGTATCTGGTACATTGTACCCCTACTCATTCACCAAAAAGTGTCCAAAAAGTAAAAATGACAGGAGACAGTTTTGGACAATTCCTTTATTAAAAAAAGTGTCTGACGATGTAAATCCATCTTAAATCACAGCATACCGCAAAATAAGAAAACGGAAAAACTCTGCCTCCATGGGAGGTGCCCCCGTGACTGCCATGTTTTTGCTTTGACAGCTGTTATATAGGCAAGGGCGATGGCGATCCCTCTGATGTCACGTGACATCACATGATGTCAGAAGGGGCAGAGTTACCCGTTTACATCACTGGGTGGCCGCGCCCTTGGTTATATACGAGCTGTCATCGCGAAAAGGCTGTAGTCGGCGGAAACCCTCCCATGGAGGGAGAGTTTTTACGTTTTTTTTCTCAGGACCATCGGACTCCGTGATTGAAGATGGATGGACAATGCAGGACACTTTTTTTAATAAAGGAATTGTCAACTGGCTCCTGTCATTTTTACTTTTTTGACACTTTTTTGGCAAATGAGTAAGGGTACAATGTACTCGATACCCATTCACATGGGGGGGTGGGATCTGGGGGCCCCCTTGTTAAAGGGGGCTTCCAGTTTCCGATAAGCCCCCCGCCCGCAGACCCCCACAACTACCAGGCAAGGGTTGTGGGTATGAGGCCCAAAACACCTTCCCCATGTTGAGGGCATGTGACCTGGTATTGTTCTGGGATGCACTCAGGAGGGGGGTGCTGCCAGGTTGCATGCTCAGATAAGGGTCTGGTGTGGATTTTGGGGGGACCCCATGCCTTTTTTTTATTTTGGAGTGGGGTTCCCCTTAATATCCATACCAGACCTGATGGGCCTGGTAATGGACTGGGGGAACTCGCGTCATTTTTTTCAATGATTTTTATGTATATTGCCAGGATCCAACAAGACATTACAGCCGCAAGCAGTTTTAAATTACATTTTTTCCTTTAGAAATGTAATTTTGCTGTGGTACTGTTATGAACATGGGAAAGATGCACTAGTTTACAGGCAGACTAAGGAGACCCCCCAGGCATAATATTTAAAGGAATATTTAATTTTTATTGTTTCACTTTAAGCATTATTAAAATCACTGCTCCTGAAAAAACTGACTTTTTAAAACTTTTTTGCATTGATACATGTCTTCTGGGGTATTACTTGAGTCCCCAAACACTTTTTATTGCAATAACTTGCATATAAGCCTTTAAAATGAGCACTTTTGTTTTTTCATGTTTGTGTCCCATAGACTTTAATGGTGTTTGCGCACTCGCGTGTTAGCACAAATATTTTGCCTGTTCGCATGTTCTGCTGCGAACTGAATCGGGGGGTGTTCGGCTCATCCCTAGTGACATTATTACAGAAACTGCCTACTTCACCAGAACCAGGGGTCAAAATGTGAGGTGAGCAGCCTATGATTCTGGTGGAGGAGAGCAAGAGCACTTTTGGAGAATTTCTTTTTGCACTTTTTGGTGAAATGTTCCTTTTGGTTTCACTGCAATGAGTCACTGTTTTTTAATGGACTTTAATAGATTTATGAATTTGTTATATTAATTATGGTGATGATTAAGCACTAGTTTATAATTATATTGTTTGTGATTTAATATTACAGTATATACAGTATAGCAGCGAAGCACTGGAGTTTTTGGTTTTCTTTCTGTGGAGGATAGCCCGAGCACTTTTGGAGAATTTCTATTTGCACTTTTTGGTGAACTGTTCCTTTTGGATCCACTACAATCAGTCACTGTTTTTTTATGGACTTAGACCATAATATATTGTTTGAGATTTAATAATACAGTATATATAGTAGCACAGCACTGGATTTTTGGGTTTTCTTATTGTCCCTAAGTGGAGTGAAAGCACTTTTTATTGATAGAAGCTACTTGATAATTTTATTATATACACATATTGCATTATATACACACATTTTTTGTTGCCTATAGGATTGCGCTGATTGGTTTTAGATTTATGGGCCATATACAGTATGTCACTCATAGATGGATGAAATAACACAACGGGACGATGATGACATTTTGGTGCTTCATAGAATCTTTATGTGGAACTGAAGCATACTGTACTTGCAATTATATCTTGCAAGTAGGTTCCTTGTTTGCAAATGTTATCTCTGTTTGCTTATGTATGGTGCCTTACAACTCTTCACCTAATTCTGATCAGTATCCTGCTAGTTGTAGAGCAGTAAAAGTAGCTGTTCGGGGGAGAGAGAGGAACAAGGTAGCCAAGAAAAAAATGATAAATCCTGCCTGGTTCACCCAGGGATGTAGATCCCACCCTTGGTTTCTAACATGGTTGCAACATGTATTCATTGTTGTTCCTAAGCTTAATTTTTGTAATTAAAGTTACATTTTCCTCTTCCAAACCTGTGTTAAAGGTGGAAGAGGTAGTGCATCAGATTTACTTAAAGTATAACTAAAGGCAAAACTTTTTTTAGTTTTGGATAGAGGGGGGAGGGATTAGAATACTTGTGAGGTTTCATTTTGTCTGTACCCCTGTTACGGAGATTCACCTTCTCTATTTGTCCTGTTTACCATTATCATTGAAAGTGAAAGTAAAAGAAAATCCCAAATGTTGTGTTGTCCCCAGAAAGTAATACAAAGGAAATCTTCCAACTGGGACACTAGTTCTGGTGACCTGGTGATTCCCAGGGAATTCCTTTAATTTCTAGGGATTTCCTCTCACTTCCTGTTTGGCTTTGGGACGGAAAGTTTTTTTTGCCACAGATGGCAACAAAAAAAAATCTTACATGGGTAATAACCCCCCCTTAATCTAAAATGAAAAAAAAGTTTTGCTTATAGTTCTTCTTTAATGTTGAACCTCCTCTAGCCATAGCATATATGATGACTTGTAATTTTGGATTTTTCAATTCATAGAATATGAAAAGGATTTTATGGCGAGTACAAATATTCCTATTGCATTCATGTTTGTCTAACCTGTGAATAACTGCCTACTTTAAGTTCATATAGATGAAGATATTGCATTTAATTTGAATTTTAGAGGAGTCTGATGTTAGACTAGATTTAACAGGTGCAATAGCCATTAGCCCATAATATATATGATAATTGCAAAGACCATCTATAATTTCAAACACCAACTAGTTATTTACCATAAGGCCTCATGCACACTGGGTGCAGGGGCGTAACTACCACCATAGCGACCCATGCGGGCGCTATGGGGCCAGCAGCCGAGTGGGGCCCAGTGAGGATAAGAGCACCGCCGGCACAGTCTCCCAGCCAGGGGAAGAGAGAGGAAAGGAAGAGGCGAGCTGTCCGTATCAGCAGAGAGCTGAATTGCCTGGTGTAAGAGCTTTCATTAGAACTTCCAGTGTTCCCGGGGCTCACGTCACATGGCTCCACCTTTTGACCCGGTGCCTTTGATAGACAGAACGCCAATCCAATGCGAAACATGTGACTACATCAAAGGCGTCGGGCCAAGAGGTGGGGCTATGTGACGATGAGCCCCGATAAGACAGGAAATTCAAATGAAAGCTATTACAGCGGGCAATCCCGCTCTCTGCTGATCTGGGTGGCTTGCCTCTTCCTCTGCAAAGGGGGGCTGTATGGGGCACAGGCAGACCAGGCTGTATTGGGCACAGGTCACGCTGTATGGGGCACAGGTCACACTGTATTGGGCACAGGTCACGCTGTATGTGGCACAGGTCACACTGTATGTGGCACAGGTCACGCTGCATTGACACTAGGGCAGCTGTGGGGGGGGGGCTGTTTGCAGGGGGGCCCCATACAACATTTTGCTATGGGGCCCTGTTATTTTTAGTTACGCCCCTGACTGGGTGCTTTTATTTCTGTTTAGAGGAGTTTAGAGGCAGGAAAAAACACTGCCAGGGCATCCAGGAGCAGCAGTGTTTTGGCAGAAAAAAACACTTGATGCTCCCAAGTGCTTAACATGCCTAAACACGTTACACGCATTTACAAGTGTCAAGAGTTTTTCCTGCCAAAATGTCACTGCCAGGAGGAAAGGCATCTAGGAGAGATGGACAAAGCATCCAATGTGCATGAGGCCTGAAAAGTATGACTAAGGAAATAGCTCTATAACAATTCAGATAGATTAAAGTTCAATTTTATTTTTTGCTGTACATGTTAAAGAAACATGCTTTTTAGCTTGCAAATTGATAATTTAATATGTGAAACGTATTATTTGTTTTGTCATTGCGTTTTTGTGCATTAAATGCGCATGAAATACAGAAACAGACATCAAGGTTATCATTGACAGACATGAAATATGTACAAATCACATAAAAATGCATGAGAAAATGGCTTTTAAGATATTTGTATTTTTAAAATGCATCGGTATGTATGTAATCTTACTGTAACCAATATTGTCTTACCATGGTACTATGATTTACTAGATTGATTTATATGCTCGCAGTGCTGCATTGTTAATATAGTTTACTTCGTCTTTATTTGTTTTCAGTGCAAACAGCTGAAGCCTACTAATTTCCTATATACCTATCCTACAGTTGTTTTGTGGAAAAAATGTAGTGCATTTTATGCTTCCAAATAGAACACTGTGATTTTTCTTATTATTGGGACTACAATTTTCCTAGTTTTCATTAGTGATTTGTTGGTTTATATTAACCACATTTTGCATTTATAGCTTTTTAGAGTCCTAAATGTATATCTGCATTTCAGTTATAATTTACTGTGCTGTTCTAATTACGGTACTTATGTTTACATTTTAAAAATATTATTTTCTTCTTAGATCCTTATGTTGTTTTTTTTTTTTTTTAAATATGAGTGCATTGGGTGCTGTTTTTCAAACTAAAGCTTTTGTTCTAGGATGCCTCAAGGAATTGTTTTTTCATATGAAGTGTTGCACTGAAAACCAAACACAGACTACAAATCTGCATTTCATTCTGTTTAGCATGTCCAGATAGATCTCAGGATACTGTAGTTTTGTTGATAATATTTTTCTCAGTACACCTTTTGTTCTTGTTCATACACTAATCAAGTAGAAATTAAACATGCATTTTATTATAATTTGTTTATATTTGTATTGAGCTCTCCTGCAGGCTGCAAATGTAAATATGGTTGTAGTTTTCATTTTATTATATGCTATTTTATTATTATATTGTTATTGTTATTATATTGTTATTCTATGTACCACAGCAAGAGTTAAAATAACCTGTGCTGGCACAACACAGCAGCCTGGGTCTTCAGCAGTCCAACATGCCCGCATGCAACATTTTACAGCACACCATTTAAGTAAAGAAATGAGTGTCTTCCTTTGGACACCAAGGACAGGGAAATGTTACAGATGTGCACCACAACTATTAAGCCTGTTTTGGACAGACCCACATTTCTGAGGGATAGAGCTGACAAATTGCACCTGAAAATATAAAATAGTGTCTTTTTTAATTGAAAAGTAAAATTACAAGGATTTGGACAAACATTTTGAGCAAAAACTAAAAATGTACAGCCTTTTTGGAAAGACCACTATTCCCGAGTGAAAGAGTAGGTAGATTTATTTTTTAAAATAAAAAATAGGTTCCATTTGTCTGTGACTGAACAGAGAAAACAATTACATATTTGAAGCACAGTTAAATAGTCTGTTTGGATAGGCCACAATTTCTGTATCTGTATATGTTAAATTCTTCATTTGAATGTCAATAAAGTATTTGCATTAATTCCTATTCCCTTATATATTACTAATACATTTACTCACCTTTCGTTTCCTAATACACACAAAAAAAAAAACCTTTTAATTCCCTTCTATTTATAGATAATCTATCAATTTTGTTGAGGACCGAAATTCATCCCATTTTTGCCATATTTCTGGCATTTGGCTTTTTATATACCCTTCTTCTCTTATCTGTTTTTCCATATATTGAATTTCGTTCATTTCACATATCCATTCCGTCACTGTTGGATTATTTGTATCTTTCCACCTATGTGCTATTAGTGTTCTAGCTGCAGTTGTTCATGTGGTGAAGAATATCTGTTTTAATTGTTTTTATTGAGTTTAATGTAAGAGAAAATATTGAGATCTTTATGTTTGGGTTCGTTTCTAGTCCCGACACTATCTGTTAGATCTCAAAAATTTTATTAAAAAAGCTCCTCACCATATGACATTCATACCATATGTGGTCCATAGTACCTCTTCCTGCCTTACATCTCCAACAATTTTCAGTATTTCCTTTATTATTACATTCAAGGCCACTGGACTCCAATACCATCTCATTACAATCTTATAATTTCTCTCTTGATATTTAATCGCTGTAGATGTTTTATGTATTATTTCAAAAATGTTTTCCCATTCTCGATCTGATATAGGATGTCCTCTTTCCTCTTCCCATTTTTTCATTCCTGTTAATTTTCTAAAAGAACCAGAAGGAAGTAATAGATCATATATTTTTGATATATTTTTTATCGGTTCTTGTTCTTCCACTAATATTTTCCCAAAATTGGTTTTTGGTCTATTTATCAAAGGTATTTTTGCCTCCATGAATGTCTTTAATTGTTGGTATTGTAACCATTTGTTTTTATAATCAGGTCCCATATCCTGCAGTTTTGGTAATTTACCATCCACCAGGATCTGCTCTGCCCTTGCATTCTCCAATATATTCCATTTTAAATGATTTGTAGTTTCTAAAGCTGGTGGGAATTCGGGATTGGAGAACAAAGGTGTCATAGGTCCAATCATGGTGGAGAGCTTCCCATATTTTTTATGTGGCATTTACAAAAATTGTTAGTTTTTCTTTTTTTGGCCTTAAATGGGGTTTTATCCATGGCAAAAATCTGAGTTGTGGTCCTATCAATTCTTCTTCTAGCTTAACCCATTGCTTAGTTTCCTTATTGTGATACCAATCAATAATGCTAGTTAGTGATGCTGCTTGTAAATATTTCAAAAAATCTGGTAATGCTAGACCTTCATTTTTTTGTTCTGATTAAGATTTCTCTTTTTATTCGAGGTGTTTTATGAGCCCAAACAAAACTTACTACGGCTTTTCTTAGTTCCAACATCAATTTTTCAAGAGGTATTGTTTGAAAAACATATAATAATTTTGGCAATATATCAATTTTTATTATATTAATTCTTCCCATCGATGAGTGTTTTGTTTTATCATATTTTTGTAACGATTTAATTACTTTTCAGACCATTGCACTGTAATCAACTCCTGCAATTGATTCAGGTAATTCGGGATAAATATTCCCAAATACCTGATTGCTTCTTGCTTCCATTTAAATGGAAATTTTTTTTGCAAAAGTGTGTGTATTTTTTCTGTTAACGATATGTTCAGCATCTCTGATTTTTCATAATTAACTTTAAAGTTGCTTAATTCCCCAAATCTTTTAAATTGTTTAATTAAGTTTGGAATTAAAAAATAGGTTCCTTTTGTCTGTGACTGACAGAGAAAACAATTACATATTTGAAGCACAGTTAAATAGTCTGTTTGGATAGGCCACAATTTCTGAGAGAGAGCACAAACAGTTTGCTTTTGGAAATAAAAAAATAGTTGTTTGTTTTCTGAGACTGAATCAAGACAGAAAATCTTAACAGGTTTGCATTACAGTTTTTAAATATAATAATATATAGGATATATTGGATAGACTTCAGATTTCAGATTTGGATAGGTTTCAGAAGAAGAGAGCAGGAGGATTTAATCCATATATATTAGCTTAGACTGTTTTTTTCAGAGACAGGTTATAAACACTTTACAGATTTGCTGCACATCGTCTCTTTTTTTAAAGGATGCAATTTCAGAGGCAAAAAGCTGGCACATTCCATCCATAAATAATACAAAAAACTACATTTTTTCATAATTTATATATTATAGAAATTTTACAAATGTACTGAACATAATCTCATCCTCTTTAATATGATGCAATTTTAGAGGGGCAGATTGGACACATATGATTTGGGATTTTGGCAGTGTACTTGGACAGCACACCCATGAAGGCTACAGCTGACCTGGTACAGGGAAGCGCTAGAGATGAGGAATTGGGAAAGCATAATATACAGGACTCCAGGACATTCCATGAGTATAGTGCATCACTGGAGTGCTGGCCCTACAAGCAGGCAGGGCACAGAATATAGGCAAAAGACACTGACAGCACTGAGGTGCAGGCCTCGTAGGTGGTAGGTGGGAGTGAGCGCTTATGTTCGACTCGAACATCAGGTGTTCGCCCGTTTGCTGAATAGTGAATATTATAGGGCATTCATGGGAAATTTGAGTGCAGTGGAACGCCTCATAATGCACTGTGAGATCTCAGTGCATTGCTGTATGGTGATTGGCCAAACAATGCACCTGACCAGCATGCTTTGGCCAATCACAGCGCGCTCTGCTGAGAGAGCCATAATTGGCCAAAGGCAGAGTGCCTTTGGCCAATCATGGCTCAGGGGGACTAAGACCATGCCCCACACTATCTAAGGCTGCTTCCATAGCAGCCGTGTATAGTGTGTGGATGAAGATAGATTGAGCTAGATTAGGCAGGCAGGTTAGTTAGTGGCAGTGTATTTGATATATATATATATATATATACAGTCAGTCTAGTATATATATACCGTATATATACTCTGCATTTAGCGTAGCCTATATATTCAGTGTATACTCTATATTCAGTCAGTGCAGGCAGTGTAGTTTATATAACACAATGTATTAAAGTGGTTAAGGGGAACCCTGTGCCAAAATATTTTTAAAAATGGCATAAGGGTCCCCCCAAAATCCATACCAGGCCCTTCAGGTCTGGTATGGATTTTAAGGGGAACCCCATGCCAATTTTTTTTTTAAAAAATGGTGAAGGGTTCCCCCCAAAATCAATACCAGGCTCTTCAGGTTTGTTATAGATTTTAAGGGTAACCCTGTGCCAAACTTTTAAGAAAAAATGGCGTGGGGGTCCCCCAAAATCCATACCAGACCCTTATCTGAGCATGCAACCTGGCAGGCCGCAGGAAAAGGGAGGGATGAGAGGGCGCCCCCCTCCTGAACCATACCAGGCCACATGCCCTCAACATGGGCAGGGTGCTTTGGGGTCCCCCCAAGGCACCTTGTCCCCATGTTGATGGGGACAAGGGCCTCATCCCCACAACCCTTGCCTGGTCGGATATACCGACATCCAATGGATTAACTCAAAGATAGGCTCAAAAGATGTGTGGGAAGAAGAGGGGAACCTCATAGTGCAGTAGGTTTTAACAAGGGATTTATTTAAAACAACACACTACACATAAAGGCAACTCAAAATCAGCAAAAAAGCAACAAGCAGAGCAGCAGTCTGCATCATGCAGATTGACGTCTCAAAATGGGCTCCACCCGATGCGTTTCCCCGTAATAGGCTTCAGCTGAGAAAGGAGACTCACCCAAGACGTCAGCTAACAACGTTAAAATACATGTGAATGTGTATGGCACCGAAAGTCAGATTCATCTATGCATCCCTTTTGGTGACACCCTAATTAAACAAATGCATGTAAACAAATTACACTCCTGAATAAATGATGTGGAACCAAACCACCAGGAGAATTAATGATATTTGGTATTAATCTAAAATTAAAAATTGAAAAATATTTAAAAAAATGAATTAATTATATTTAAAAATGGTATTAATCGGGGCACAAAGATGAAATTGATCAATCCGCAGGATTCTTATCCACCACTGGTCACATACCTATGAGTATTGGCAAATCTTCATAAACAAAATATACAAAAAGACACTGGTGGGTAAAATTTAAACAGTATACAATCTAATATATCACAGTCCTGCGAATAACTTATCGCAAAAAGTATTATAAAACCCTTATTTCAATAAGTAAAAATATATATATAAAAATATATTATCCAATGAAAATAAAGACTGTATTAAATACCTAACACTAGCACAAATAATGGAATACTAATTAATATAAGAGGAAGGAGATTAACTCAGCAAAAGCGTGTAATGCCAAGCTGCTGCTAACAAAGCAAACAGAATAGTGGCGTGCATTAAAAAGGGGATGAACTCCAGGGATAAAGCGATAAGTCTTCCACTCTACAAGACTCTGGTCCGGCCGCACCTGGAGTATGCTGTCCAGTTCTGGGCACCAGTCCTCAGGAAGGATGTACTGAAAATGGAGCGAGAAGAAGGGCAATAAAGCTAATAAAGGGTCTGGAGGATATTAGTTATGAAGAAAGGTTGCGAGCACTGAACTTATTCTCTCTGGAGAAGAGCTGCTTGAGAGGGGATAAGATTTCAATTTACAAATACCATACTGGTCACCATACTGGTGACCCCACAATAGGGATAAAACTTTTTCGTGGAAGGGAGTTTAATAGGACACGTGGTCACTCACTACAATTAGAAGAAAAGAGGTTTAACCTCAAACTGTGTAGAGGGTTCTTTACTGTAATGCCGCGTACACACAAGCAGACTTGCCAACGGGCTAAACTCCGTCGGCATTTCCGACGGAAAGATTTAGAACATGTTCTATATCTGAGTCCATCAGAAATGCCGACAGAAAAAGTCTGATGGGGGATACACACGTCAGAATGTCCAAAAGCTCCCATCAGACTTTTTCTGTAGGGAAGTCCGGCCGTTTGTACGTGGCATTAGAGTGGCAAGGATGTGGAATTCCCTTCCACAGGCGGTGGTTTCAGCGGAGGGCATCGATAGTTTAAAAAAAGTATTAGATAAGCACCTGAACGACCGCAACATACTGGGATATACAATGTAATATTGACCTATAATCACACACATAGGTTGGACTTGATGGACTTGTGTCTTTTTTTCAACCTCACCTACTATGTAACTATTATCGAGAAAACAATTGATATCCCATTCAATATTCATTCCCAATGGTCTGTAGGTACATACACAGAAAATCCAATAGGTTTCACGATGGGATCGGTTTTTTTCATATTGCTCCCCCTCCAATAGGGGGGTGAATTTTTCAATATCTACGACTTGCAATAAGGCTGGATCCCTATTATGGCATTCACAGAAATGTTTTGACACGCTATGCCCTATTAATCCTTTTCTAATATTGGTGAGATGTTCAGCTATCCTCACTTTGAGTGCCCGTGTGGTTCTGTCAATATATAGGAACCCACACAGGCACCTCAAGAGGTATATTACCCCTATAGTACCACACGTGATAAACTCCCTAATAAGATAAGAACATTCAGTGGTATGAGATGTGAAGAAGGCGGTCCTCACAGTTTTGGATTCCCTACATACCCTACATCATCAACACGGGTAAAATCCTTTTAAGTTACCAAACATTTTGGTTTTGGGAAACCCCTCCGTGGAACTTGGAGCTACCAAATCTTTCAAATTCTCGGTTCTTTTAAAAATGAAATTTAGTTTATCAGGAAGAGATGAGCCCAAAACGGTGTCTCCCTTCAATACCTTCCAATGTTTCAGCAGAATTTTATTAACCCATCTATATTGGGATGAGAAGGTGGTGAAGAAGGAACATTCAAATTTATTCAAGACATTTCCTTTCTTTTCTTTGGGGACCAGAAGTGTATTTCTGTCCAGAGTAGAAATTCTCTATATTTCTGATTCAAGAGTGCAACTATCATAGCCCTTCTCCACAAAACGATCTCTTAAGGTAGATGCTTGTAGAATATAATCTTCTATATTGGAAAAATTCTGCCTAATGTGTTGAAGCTGACTTTTAGGTACAGACTGTAACCAGTTGAGATGATGACAACTTTCTACTGGTATAAAGCCATTTCTGTCAGTGGTTTTAAAAAACGTTTTGGTCAGAAGTTTATTGTGTTGCTTAAATATAGTTACATCGTAGGTTTTAAATATAGGTTTCACATCCTTGATTTAAGAATACGAAGAATTAAAATGTAAAAGAAATCTTGAATGATGTTCTGATAAAAAACGAAAGAACTGTTTTATTATATGGATGTATATAAGTTTGATAAATGTATTTCTGAAAATGTTTGATAAATAAAGATTATTAAATAAATATAGTTACATCGAAAAAAGTATTAAAGTACTATTCCATTTATAATTTTATTTAATCATGTTGCATACATAGTAATGGGATTGCCAAGAGAGTATTCATATCCCCTTCATAATGCTGTCTCTATGCTCTTGGAAATTTGAAGGACACTGAAATATTAATTCACCAGGTTCACCTTAATCCCTTTTTTATGGTAGGTAAGGGTCTTATAGTTGGACATTTACTAAATTTTTGGATTGAATTACATTTTTTCATTTTTTCTATAATTCTTTTATTTTTGTTTTATATATATATATATATATATATATATACAGTATCTCACATTTTTGTAAATATTTTATTATATCTTTTCATGTGACGACACTGAAGAAATTACACTTTGCTGCTATGTAAAGTAGTGAGTGTACAGCTTGTATAACAGTATAAATTTGTTGTCCCCTCAAAAGTGAGTACATCCCTAAGTGAAAATGTCCAAATTGGACCCAAAGTGTCAATATTTTGTGTGGCCACTATTATATTCCAGCACTGCCTTAACCCTCTTGGGCATGGAGTTCACCAGAGCTTCACAGGTTGCCACTGGAGTTCTCTTCTACTCCTCCATGATGACATCACGGAGCTGGTGGATGTTAGAGACCTTGTGCTCCTCCACCTTCCATTTGAGAATTCCCCACAGATGCTCAATAGGGTTTAGGTCTGGAGACATGCTTAGCCAGTCCATCACCTTTACCCTCAGCTTCTTTAGCAAGGCAGTGGTTGTCTTGGAGGTGTATTTGGGGTCATTATCATGTTGGAATACTGCCCTGCGGCCCAGTCTCCAAAGGGAGGGGATCATGCTCAGCTTCAGTATCTCACAGTAGATGTTGACATTCATGGTTACCTCAGTGAATTGTAGCTCCCCAGTGTCGGCAGCACTCATGCAGCCCCAGACCATGACACTCCCACCACCATGCTTGGTGATAGGCAAGACACACTTGTCTTTGTACTCTTCACCTAGTTGCTGTGACACACGCTTGACACTATCTGAACCAAATAAGTTTATCTTGGTCTCATCAGACCACAGGACATGGTTCCAGTAATCCATGTCCTTAGTCTGCTTGTCTTCAGCAAACTGTTTGCGGGCTTTCTTCTGCATCATTTTTATAAGAGGCTTTTTTCTGGGATTACAGCCATGCAAACCAATTGGCGTATGGTCTGAGCATTGACAGGCTGACCCCTGCCCCTTCACCCTCTGTAGCAATGTTGGCAGCACTCATACGTCTAATTCCCAAAGACAACCTCTGGATATGACGCTGAGCACGTGCACTCAACTTCTTTGGTCAACCATTGCAAGGACTGTTCTGTGTGGAACCTGTCCTGTTAAACTGCTGTATGGTCTTGGCCACTGTGCTGCAGCTCAGTTTCGGAGTCTTGGCAATCTTCTTATAGCCTAGGCCATCTTTATGTAGAGCATCAATTTTTTTTCAGATCCTTTAGAGAGTTCTTTGCTATGAGGTGCCATGTTGAACTTTCAGTGACCAGTATTAGAGAGTGAGAGCGATAACATCAAATTTAACACACCTGCTCCCCATTTACACCTGAGACCTTGTAACACTAATGAGTCACATGACACCGGGAAGGGAAAATGGAATTGGGCCCAATTTGAACATTTTCACTCAGGGGAGTACTCACTTTTGTTGCCAGAGGTTTGGACATTAATGGCTGTGTGTTGAGTTATTTTGAGGGGACAGCAAATTTACTCTGTTATACAAGTGGTACACTCACTACTTTACATTGTAAAAAAGTGTAACTTCAGTGTTGTCACATGAAAAGTTATAATAAAATATTTACAAAAATGTGAGGGGTGTACTCACTTTTGTGAGATACTGTATATATATTTTCACCAATATTTATATATTCATTCAGTTTTGAGGACTGTATGCTTTTTTTTTTGCACTGTTCTAAATACCTTTGATGAGAGCGCCTATTTTTAATTTATGTTTTTGTCAGGGGTACAATGTACATGATACCCATTCACATAGGGAGGGGCGGGATCTGGGGGCCCCCTTGTGCTTCCAAATTCCAATAAGCCCCCTGCCCACATACCCCCACAACCACTCGGCAAGGGTTGTGAGTATGAAGCCCTTCTCCCCATCAACATGGGGGCAAGGTGCTTTGAGGGGACCCCAAATCACGCAAAAATGATCAGGCAAAAGTCCCTTGCAGCACTAAAGCACAGGGATCACGGGACAGTAGAGAGCGCATCCCAAGCCAGCAGGAGTGCATAGAAACACACAGAAGCACTAGGAATGGAAGTAGTGCACAGAGACACACATGATCACTAGAAGTGAGTAGTAATGCATAAAAACAAACAGGAATCACTAGGAGCAGTCCGAAGTGCACAGGGACAATGAGCAGGAATTAGACTAGGACTAAACAGGGAGAGACTAAAATATACAGCAGACACAGGTTATTCTAGTGAAAAGTCTAAACTGAAACTCACAGAGGTTCACAGAGTGAACTCACAGAGTGATGCAGGGCTGGAAGCTGGCAAAGGCACACAAGGGGAACAGAGGCACAAGGACACTGGAATGCTCACAGAACACACCAGATGTAAAGTTACAGGTTGCAGGCAGAAACACAGTGAGAGTCACTGGGCACAGGTTGCATGATACTAGGAATATTGGGGGTACATATATCGTACTGGGAGATGAATCTGGGAACACTAGGGGTATGGAAATCACACTGGAGGGTGCCAGGAGATGCTTGCAAACAGTCCCTAGGAATAAAAGGGGTCTGATTACAGGGACACTAAGAATCTTAGGGCAACAAGGAATCTCGCAGAAAGTCAGAGACACTAGAGTCTTATGGTCACGCAAAATCTTCTCATAAATCCAGAGATGCTAGGAAGCACTGGGGGTCACTAGGAATCTTCTCCACTCAGAAATTCAAAGTCACTGGGAAACACTGGGGCACCTGGTGCTAGGAACATTAGCTTTTGCCTAGGAAATGCCTAAGGGAATGATCCCCGCTTAAATAGAAAGAGAGATAGCCAGTCTGGGCTTTGACCGGGCTTTCAGCTAATTAATCTAACTGGAGGTGGTTAGCCAGTCTTGAACATAAGTCTTTTGAAGAGATGCTCCAAATATCCAAACGGAAAGCTCCCATAAATCCAGAAAGCCAAAAGTGATGGATGCTTAGCAGAGCCCAATGGCTCTCATACTATTAAGAAGCCAATAACGCTTTAGGGAAAAATCCTAAACATATCCGCGATGGGTTTTACAATCCAAGTAATCTCTCAGGCTTCACTCCAGCACAACTCACAAACAATGGGAACATGTAAAACATAAAAGCTCATAGTGCAATGTGTCCTTAAAATACTGTTTATTAGATAAAAGTATTGCACTCACATATATCAATATACATTAGGCTGTAGCGCTTGTACTATTAACTGTGCGTTCCTTCGGACCGGCAGGTATTGTGGGTGATGATGTCACATTGGGTACATCAAACATGTTTCGTCGCATGTTTGACATCATCAGGGGTGTGGCTAAATAATGTACACCACGCAAAGGACATAAATACAGCATAGGCAGAAGAGGAATTCCCTCTACATCAGTGGCCAACAGAAAGTGGTTAGAAGGACACTGGTAGTAACACAAAATGTGCCATCTTGTGGGGAAAAATAATTTAGCACATAATAATATATGACCAAATTAAAAGGCTGGTACAAAAATGCAAATGATATTAAAAATCAATAATGTTAAAAATCTATTTTATTATATTAGAATCTTACTCCTCCAAGTATTTTCTTAACAAAAAAATGATTAAAAAAATAGTAAAATAAAATAAGGAAAAAGAGGACTGTATAAAGGGACAATTTGCATTTCCACCACTTACACACATTACCAGATATAAGGATAAGTCCTAAAAATGACAGAGCGAAAGACAACTATACAAATATATATAACCCAATCCACCATATTCTAAAAAAAGGGAAATGGTCATTTATACTACACAAAAAAATGCATCTCTAAAAGTAAAATATATTAGTTATTATTAATAAAACAATTCACATCCCATGCCATATTTAGCCTGAATGGGGTGAATGTTAAATCCATTGTGTTTCCATCCACTGGATTTTCAATCTTACATGGCAACCCCTCCAATGGGGGATTCATTTGTCTATTGCCAGACGGAGAGTGTCTTCAGGATTTTTATTGTGGCATTTGGCATAGTGTTTTATATTCTAACAAGATCTCTCAACTTCCCATGCAGAACAAACCCCAGGAAGCATGTGACCAGGCCTTAAATAGAAGTCCCGCCCCTGTCCCAACAAATTAACTATTGGTCCAGAGGCGTCTTCCAAGAGCTACCTGTCACTCACACTTGTATTCACTTGTATTGTATTCACACTTGTATTCTGGGCAAATCAAGGAAGATTTGCCCAGAAGCTTAATTTACTCAGAAGTTTTGTTTTACCATTATGTGAACATTTAATTTTCGAACACATTGATATTTTGAACACTATTTTTGGACTTCTTATTTCTTACTTCGTATATTTTGATAATTTTCACTATTTCAGTAATTTTTTTCCATTATGATGATTTAATGCTTCACTCAGTTGGTAGATATCATCACTGATATTAATTTACCATTTTTATGGTTTTGTTTTCACATTAGAGTGCGATTTTGCACTTGCACTTTAAAAGGAGCGTGGTTTGTAATTAATTTGTTAATTATTTTTTGCTTTTTCATTATTGTTATAACGTGCTGCTCCCTAATTAATTTACTTAATTTAATTTTCCATATGCGCGAGTAGGTAGTTGTTACCATTTTCCAAAACTATGGCTATAGCCATAGTAGTCTAGAGTATAAATCACGTGCTACTCTATGGAAGTCCTCATCATTGGAGCAATTCCTTGGTATATGAAGATATTGATTATATGGTATGCTTTTTTTTAATGGGACTGGGTGAGAACTTGTCGCATGCAATAGGATGTTTCCTGTTGACGGCTAGGGATGAGCCGAACACCCCCCTGTTCGGTTCGCACCAGAACATGCGAACAGGAAAAAAGTTTGTTCGAACACGCGAACACCGTTAAAGTCTATGGGACACGAACATGAATAATCAAAAGTGCTAATTTTAAAGGCTAATATGCAAGTTATTGTCATAAAAAGTGTTTGGGGACCTGGGTCCTGCCCCAGGGGACATGGATCAATGCAAAAAAAATCTTTAAAAACGGCCGTTTTTTCAGGAGCAGTGATTTTAATAATGCTTAAAGTCAAACAATAAAAGTGTAATATCCCTTTAAATTTCGTACCTGGGGGGTGTCTATAGTATGCCTGTAAAGGGGTGCATGTTTCCTGTGTTTAGAACAGTCTGACAGCAAAATGACATTTTGAAGGAAAAAACTCATTTAAAACTACCGCGGCTATTGCATTGCCGACAATACACATAGAAGTTCATTGATAAAAACGGCATGGGAATTCCCCAAAGGGGAACCCCGAACCAAAATTAAAAAAAAAAAAAGACGTAGGAGTCCCCCTAAATTCCAAACCAGGCCCTTCAGGTCTGATATGGATATTAAGGGGAACCCCGGCCAAAATTTAAAAAAGAAAAAAAAATGACGTGGGGTTCCCCCTAAATTCCATACCAGACCCTTCAGGTCTGGTATGGATTTTAAGGGGAACCCCGCGCCAAAAAAACCCAAAAAAAAACGACGTGGGGTCCCCCCAAAAATCCATACCAGACCCTTATCCGAGCACGCAACCTGGCAGGCCGCAGGAAAAGAGAGGGGGGGACGAGAGTGCGGCCCCCCCCTCCTGAACCGTACCAGGCCACATGCCCTCAACATTGGGAGGGTGCTTTGGGGTAGCCCCCCAAAACACCTTGTCCCCATGTTGATGAGGACAAGGGCCTCATCCCCACAACCCTGGCCGGTGGTTGTGGGGGTCTGCGGGCGGGGGGCTTATCGGAATCTGGAAGCCCCCTTTAACAAGGGGACCCCCAGATCCCAGGCCACCCCCGTGTGAAATGGTAAGGGGGTACTTTTGTACCCCTACCATTTCACTAAAAAACTGTCAAAAATGTTAAAAATGACAAGAGACAGTTTTTGACAATTCCTTTATTCAAATACTTCTTCTTTCTTCTATCTTCCTTCATCTTCTGATTCTTCTGGTTCTTCTGGCTCTTCTGGTTCTTCCTCCGGCGTTCTCGTCCAGCATCTCCTCCGCGGCGTCTTCTATCTTCTTCTCCTCGGGCCGCTCCGCACCCATGGCATGGGGGGAGGCTCCCGTTCTTCTCTTCATCTTCTTCATCTTCTTCTCTTCTTCTTTTCTTCTCTTCTTCTCTTCTTCATTTTCTTCTCCGGGGAATGCCACAGGGAAGTCCCGTCAAGTCACCGTGCGTCAGAGGAGGGCGGGGTCACCGGGTGGCCCCGCCCCCCGTTATTTAAGAACTGTCAGACGAGGAGCGCCGTCACGCAGCGGGAGCCTCCCTCCATGCCAGCATGGGTGCGGAGCGGCCCGGAGAAGAAAATGAAGAAGAGAAGAAGAGAAGAAGAGAAGAAAAGAAGAAGAGAAGAAGATGAAGAAGATGAAGAGAAGAGCGGGAGCCTCCCCCCATGCCATGGGTGCGGAGCGGCCCGAGGAGAAGAAGATAGAAGATGCCGCGGAGGAGATGTATTTAAATAAAGGAATTGTCAAAAACTGTCTCTTGTCATTTTTAACATTTTTGACAGTTTTTTAGTGAAATGGTAGGGGTAGTTTTGTACCCCCTTACCATTTCACACAGGGGGGGGCCGGGATCTGGAGGTCCCCTTGTTAAAGGGGGCTTTCAGATTCCGATAAGCCCCCCACCTGCAGACCCCCACAACCACCGGCCAGGGTTGTGGGGATGAGGCCCTTGTCCTCATCAACATGGGGACAAGGTGTTTTGGGGGGCTACCCCAAAGCACCCTCCCAATGTTGAGGGCATGTGGCCTGGTACGGTTCAGGAGGGGGGGGGGCCGCACTCTCGTCCCCCCCTCTTTTCCTGCGGCCTGCCAGGTTGCGTGCTCAGATAAGGGTCTGGTATGGATTGTTGGGGGGACCCCACGCCGTTTTTTTTTTTTTTTTGGCGCGGGGTTCCCCTTAAAATCCATACCAGACATGAAGGGTCTGGTATGGAATTTAGGGGGAACCCCACGTCATTTTTTTTTAAAATTTTGGCCGGGGTTCCCCTTAATATCCATATCAGACCTGAAGGGCCTGGTATGGAATTTAGGGGGACTCCTACGTCTTTTTTTTTTTTTAATTTTGGTTCGGGGTTCCCCTTTGGGGAATTCCCATGCCGTTTTTATCAATGAACTTCTATGTGTATTGTCGGCAATGCAATAGCCGCAGTAGTTTTAAATGAGTTTTTTCCTTCAAAATGTCATTTTGCTGTCAGACTGTTCTAAACACAGGAAACATGCGCCCCTTTACAGGCATACTATAGACACCCCCCAGGTACGAAATTTAAAGGGATATTACACTTTTATTGTTTGACTTTAAGCATTATTAAAATCACTGCTCCTGAAAAAATGGCAGTTTTTAAAAAATTTTTTTGCATTGATCCATGTCCCCTGGGGCAGGACCCAGGTCCCCAAACACTTTTTATGACAATAACTTGCATATTAGCCTTTAAAATTAGCACTTTTGATTTCTCCCATAGACTTTTAAAGGGTGTTCCGCGGCATTCGAATTCGCCGCGAACACCCCAAATTGTTCGCTGTTCGGCGAACTTGCGAACAGCCAATGTTCGAGTCGAACATGAGTTCGACTCGAACTTGAAGCTCATCCCTATTGACGGCTTTCGAAACAGTGAGGAGCCCAGAGAGCCATCGCTGTTAAGAAATATTTAGAGGTCTAAAAAATTGACTTTAGCAAGATCACTTGTCATAGTAAATTTAAGGTTGTATTGATTGTTTCCAATGGTAGTCATGAACAAATCCAGTTCATCTTTTGTGCCAGTCCAAAACATCAATACATCGTCAATGTATCGATGCCAGGCGGCGACGTGCCCAAGCATAGTTCCTTCTTCCACCCCCCCAGGTACAGGTTGGCATACGATGGGGCACAACACGTCCGCATCGCAACCCCCTGCACCTGGAGGTAGTGGGAGGCTGCAAAGACAAGCACATTGCGTGTAAGGATAAATCTCAAGAGGTCAACTATGAATTTGTTATAGATGACTTTCAATTACCGATAGACCTTTTTCATGAGGAATATTGTTGTACAAACTTTCGACGTCATTGGTTACCAACCATGTATTAGAAGGAAGAGTGACACCTTCAAGATTTTTAAGCAAGTCCATAGTATCTTTAACATATGAGGTAATTTACATCATGGGTGGATTAAGGTATTGATCTACGATACTACTAGCATTTTTGATTAGACATTCACACCCAGATACAATGGGTCTGCCCGGTGGTGATGTTAAAGATTTATAAGTATTAGGGAGAGCATAAAAGGTTGGAATTTTCGGATTTTTGATATGAAGGAAATTCCAGGTCTTTTCATCAATAATGCCTTGATGGCGGGCTTTTAGGATAATACTATAGTATTCTTTGTTATAGTGATCTATCACAGTTTTGGTAATGGATCTGTACCAATCTTTATTTTGCAAAATTTCTAAACACATAGTTTCATAGAATTCAATATCCATTATTACCAAATTGCCACCCTTATTGGCTGGTTTTATTATTGATTAATTACTTTATAAAGAAGTTAGTGCCTGTTTTTGTTTGTTCGAATCAGATTATTGGGTTTGGTCTTTTACCAGGTGGTCTTTTCAATTTCCTGGGTAGTCTGTTGTACAAAAGCCCAGATGTTAGGGTTGTTATTTAATAGTGGGAAATTACATGACTTTGGTTTAAAAGAGAAGGGAGGGGGGAAGGTCACATCCCCTAGGACATCCAACGATGAGTCATCAAGAGGGATGTCCAGTTCGGTGTGGCCCTCCTCCCATAGCTCCATAAGATCATCGATTGCACAAAGCTCCTGTAGAGTATAAGTACCAACATGTGGACCCTTGGAACCAATAGGTCCAGACAGTTGTGTAGGTTTGTCATAGAAAGTTTTGAACATAAGTCTAGGTGCAAACAAATGGATGTCTTTTATTATTGTGAATCTGTCTACATCCGAGTCCGGGCAGAAAGTCAGGCCTAGTTTGAGAAACTGGTCCTCCGCATCGGACAACTGATATGAAGACAGGTTTATTATTTCAAATTGGGTTGTTCTCCCAGTTGTTGAGGTAAGGTGTACAGAAGTGGGCTCATGCCCATCTCTTGCACCTTTCCTAAAAAAACTGGTGCTAGTTTGGGATCTAATTGTGAGGAATTTGTAGTGAAAAGCATGGTATTAAGGCTCCCTACCTTATTGGAGACACATGGTGACGCACGTGCGGACAAAGATGCATTTAGATCCGTAGTTAGAACCGGTGCGAAAGTTCCAGACACGATATTGGACAGTGAATGCTGTGACATGGGTGATTGTGACTGTATATTTCTTGCACGACCCGGAGGTGTCCGGTTCTGTGTCATTCCAAAGGTACGTTTGAAGGACTCCAACGATTGGGCATCCGAATTTCCTTGTTTTTTTTAGGTAGTCTGTCTTCAGACAGGTCACGATACGAAGTGGATTGACTAGAGAGGATTGGAGATGTAGAAGAAATGTTAGGAATAATGTTATCTACATTCGGAGGTGTATAGTTTGTTTCTCTAGGAAAATGTCTAGGTTGTGCTTTTGAGTTCCACTTATACGCATAACCTCCCTCATGTGCAGGAATTTTGTTTCTTTGCCTTTTATAATGTCGGCAGTGTATTTTTCTATCATTTCTGCACGTCACACTTTTCAGATATTTATTTGTAGAACATTTTGAAAACCATTTATTATTTTTCTTCCATTTCACAATTACGTGCCATTTTGTGTTGGTCTATCTACCAATAAAATACATTTACGTTTTTTTGTTGTAACATGATAAAATGTGGAAAATTTCCAGGGGTATGACTACTTTTTCAATGCACATGTACATACATGGCAACATGTACACAATTCTTGCTAAATTCCTACTAAATATAAAAGTTAAAACTGTATTGAGTTAATAAATAACAAACATTAGTAAATTTTTAATTGCTCCTCTTTGTGAAATGAGGAAAATGAAAGGTACGCAAAACTGTAAATAAAAACAATTTACTCTCTGAAGGTTATAATTTTCAACGTACAGCTTTCAGAAATTGTAAAAAAAAACCCCAAACAATATATTTTCTGAAAGCACGTTACATAGTTACATAGTAGATGAGGTTGAAAAAAGACCTTGTATATCCCTGTATGTTGTGGTCGTTCAGGTGCTTGTCTAATAGTTTTTTGAAACTATCGATGCCCCCCGCTGAGACCGCCGCCTGTGGAAGGAATTCCTCATCCTTGCCGCTCTTACAGTAAAGAATCCTCTACGTAGTTTAAGGTTAAACCTCTTTTCTTCTAATTTAAATGAATGGCCACATGTCTTGTTAAACTGCCTTCTGCAAAAAAGTTTTATCCCTACTGTTGTATTTGTAAATTGAAATCATATCCCCTCTCAAGCGACTCTTCTCCAGAGAGAATAAGTTCAGTGCTCGCAACCTTTCTTCATAACTAATATCCTCCAGACCCTTTATTAGCTTTGTTGCCCTTCTTTGTACTTGCTCCATTTCCAGTACATCCTTCCTGAGGACTGGTACCCAACACTGGACAGTATACTCCAGGTGAGGCCGGACCAAAGTCTTGTAGTCTTGAGTGGGAGAATTATCGCTTTGTCCCTGGAGTTAATCCCCTTTTTAATGCATGCCAATATTCTGTTTGCTTTGTTAGCAGCAGCTTGGCATTGCAAGCCACAGCTGAGCCTATCATCTACTTGGACCCCCAGGTCCTTTTCCATCCTAAATTTTTGCCACCCAAATGCAATATTTTAAATTTTTCTACATTAAACCTCATTTGCCATGTAGTTGCCCACCCCATTAATTTGTTCAGATCTTCTTGCAAGGGTTCCATATCCTACAGAGAAGTTATTGCCCTGCTTAGCTTAGCATCGTCTGCAAATACAGAGATTGAACTGTTTACCCCATCCTCCAGGTCGTTTATGAACAAATTAAATGGGATTGGTCCCAGCACAGAACCCTGTGGGACCCCACTACGCCCCCCCGACCATTCCGAGTATTCCCCATTTATCACCACCCTCTGAACTCGCCCTTGTAGCCCGTTTTCAATCCATGTATTCACCCTGTGGTCCATGCCAAAGGACCTTATTTTGTACAGTAAACGTTTATGGGGAACTGTGTCAAATGCTTTTGCAAAATCCAGATACACCACGTCTACGGGCTTTCCTTTATCTAGATGGCAACTCCCCTCCTCATAGAAGGTTAATAGATTGGTTTGGCAAGAAAGATTCTTCATGAATCCATGCTGATTACTGCTAATGATACCGTTTTCATTATTAAAATCTTGTATATAGTGCCTTATCATTCCCTCCAAGAGCTTGCATACTATTAATGTTAGGCTAACTGGTCTGTAATTCCCAGGGATGTATTTTGGGCCCTTTTAAAATATTTGTGCTACATTGGCTTTTCTCCAATCCGCTGGTATCATTCCAATCAGTAGACTGCCAATAAAAATTAGGAACAATGGTCTGGCACTTACTTGACTGAGTTCGCTAAGTACCCTTAGGTGCAAGCCATCTGGTCCCATTGATTTTTGAATGTTATGTTTCCCAAGTCTAATTCTAATTCTGTCCTCTGTTATGTGGGTGCTTCTTGTGATGTGTCATGAGGATAAACACTGCAGTTTTTGTTACTGAAGCTCCCAGATTCTCTCGTGATGACTGAGTGTCAGGAAAGGTTTCACCTGCTGGTGGCACTGTCAGATCTATGGGCCGCAGTTCCGGTGTCCACCAGCGGGTGTATCCCGGCAGTTTAGCGCCAACATCATCTCCTGCAATCAGGCATCACCTGAGACTTGGTATTGCTCCTTGTGCTCTGACCTGTGTTCGCTATCCTGTGATCCTGTATCCGTTATCCTGTGATCCTGTATCCGTTATCCTGCAACCCTGTATAGATAGATAGATAACTGCCTAAACCAAAAGTATATACAGGAGTAAGATGCAATCGGAATCGTAAACAAGCCAGGGTCATACAGGGGAGATCAAGCAGATAGGGCTGGGAACAAAACAGGACAGGGAGGGGGTAGCAGGAGACAGGGGGATTAGGTGGAAGGGATCAGGCTGCAGGGTAGGGGTCCAGGAATAGATATAGTGTCAAAGGATAACAGATACAGGATCACAGAATAACGGATACAGGATCACAGGATAGCAAACACAGGTCAGGGCATAAGGAGCAATACCAAGGCCATGAGTGTAAGCATCTATAAGTATGCCTCCTGCAATTAGTCTCAGGTGATGCCTGATTGCAGGAGATGATGTTGGTTCCAGACTGCTGGGATACACCCACTGGTGGACACCGGAACCACCGCCCATAGATCTAACAGTGCCACCAGGAGGAGAAACCTTTCCTGACACTGAGGAGAAGAATAAATTCAATACCTTCGCCGTCTCCATCCTTTGTAACCAGATGTCCTTCCTCATTCTTTATGGGGCCAATATGGTCTGTCCTCCCATTTTTACTGTTTACATACTAAAAGAATTTCTTGAGATTTTTTTCGCTCTCCTCTGCTATGTGTCTTTCGTGTTCTATCTTAGCCGCCCTAATTGCACCCTTACATTTCTTGTTGCATTCTTTATAAAGTCTGAATGCTGATGATGATCCCTCAACCTTCTCTTTTATATGCCTTTTTACATTGGAGTTAAGCCATCCAGGACTTTTGTTCCCTGTTTTAAATGTATTACCCAATGGGATGCATTGGCTAATGCCCTTAATTAATCTTAAAGCGAACCCATCTCTCTTCCGTGTTCTTTGTTCCTAAAATTTTATCCCAACTTATGCCTTCTATCAAGGTTCGTAGTTTAGGGAAGTTGGCTCTTTTGAAATTCAGTGTCTTTGTATTCCCCTTATGTTTCCTGTTTGTGTGATTTATACTGAAGCCAATTGACCTGTGATCGCCGTTTCCTAAATTGCCCCATATTTCCACAGGTCTGTTTTGTTGGTAATCAGTAGATCTAGTAAGGCTTTATTTCTAGTTGGTGCGTCTACCATCTGACCCATGAAATTGTCCTGCAAGATATTTAGGAACTGACGGGCCTTAGACGAATGTGTGGTTCCCTCCGCCCAGTCTATGTCTGGATAATTAAAATCCCCTATTATGATAACACTTTCCATCCTTGCTGCTAATCCAAATTGTGATAGGAGGTCTGTCTCCCCTCCTCCCTTAGGTTAGGGGGCCTATAGCATACTCCCAGTATTATTTTCCCCTTAGCTTCATCCCTTTGGAGCTCTACCCATAAGGATTCCACCTCCTCCCTAGCTCCCTTAGTGATGTCATCTCTCACATTCACTTGTACATTATTCTTAATATATAGACATACCCCTCCCCCTTTTTTACCCTCTCTATCCCTGCGATAAAGGTTATACCCTTGAATGGTTGCCAGCCAATCATGAGAGCTGTTGAACCAGGTTCTGAAATCCTCCTCGTACAACAGTATCTCTAGTTCACCCATCTTGTCTGTCAGGCTCCTGGCATTGGTGAACATGCCACATAGTTTAGACCAGTCACATACTATCCTGTTATTGGGTGTTTCGAGACTGCAACTAGGACTTGTTACTATACTTACCTTGGGTTTATGTGCTTTAGTCAACCTACCACTAATGCCCCCAATACTACCCTCCAGAATATGTTCATTGCTGACTATCTCTACCTCTGGACCCTCTCCTAGTTTAAAAACCCCTCTAACTTTTTGGCCATCTTTACTCCCAGCAGATCTGCACCCTCCTCATTTAGGTGCAGTCCGTCCCTTCTATAGTACTGGTGACCGACTGAGAAGTCGGCCCAGTCCTCCAGGAACCCAGACCCCTCCTTACTACACCAGCTCCTCAGCCACTTGTTTACTTCCCTAATCTCCCTCTGCCTTTCTGGTATGGCTCGACGTACCAGTAGTATTCCTGAGAATACTACCTTGGAGGTCCTTTTCCTCAATTCCTAAAATCATTGTTTAGGACACTCCATCTGCCTCTGACTTTGCCATTGGTGCCAACGTGCACCATGACAGCTGGGTCTTCCCCAGCCCCTCCCAGTAATCTGTCCACCAGATCCGTGATGTGCCGAACCCGAGTGCCCGGTAGACAGCATACAGTTTGGCGCTTCAGGTCTTTGTCACAGATTGCCCTCTCTGTCCTTCTAAGACATTCATTCATAGACTGTCCTTCTAAGACAGTCATTCTAACATGACCTATAGAATAAAAGAAAAATTAAAAAAGCTACTGATTTTTTTAGGCCCCGCAATAGTTCCGCATATGTTTATCAAATCGCTATTTTCAATTAAAATACACTAAAATCATTATTAGTGGATACATACATGGAAAAATGTACAACATTCCTGCTAAATTCCTACTAAATAAAAAAGTTAAAACTGTATTGAGTTAATAAACAACAAATATTTGAACATTTTAAATTGTGCCTTTTTGTGAAATGGTGAAAACAAAAGGTATGCAAAACTGTAAATAAAAAACATTTATTCTAAAAATCTGAAGGTTACCATGTTCACTTACAGCTTTCATAATTTAAAATGACCCCACAAGCCATACATTTTCTGAAAGCACATGACCTGTAGAATAAAAAAAGTGCGACTAATTTTTTAGGCCCCGCAATAGTTGCGCAAATGTTCATCGCTATTTTCAATAAAAATACACTAAAATAATTATTAGTGTACACAAACACAACATAACTTACAAAATGTTTGCTAAATTGCTACGAAGGCCTCTTTCACGTTGGGCGTATTAAAGTGTATGCACGTGGAGGGTCGTGTTTAACCGCATGGGGATGCACAGGTGTTCCATGCATCCCTGTGCATACAGTCCCATTCATGTCAATTGGGATTCAATGGCTGCAGGGGCCTAGCTGCTGCTTCCAATCTGACATCCGTGTGGGTGTGTGTGCATGACCCTGAGTGCAGACAGTGTGAGCTCAGGGACATAAATACCAAATTGAGAACAACGGCTGTGTTTGTGCAGTTACACACACTTTAACCAACTTCAGTTAGAACACAGAGATGGAACACAGTTAACCCCTTGATCGCCCCCTAGTGTTAACCCCTTCCCTGCCAGTGACATTTTTACAGTAATCAGTGCATTTTAATAGCACTCATCACTGTATAAATGCCAATGGTCCCAAAAATGTGTCAAAAGTGTCGGATGTATCCGCCATAATGTTGCAGTCCTGATAAAAAACGCAGATTGCCGCCATTACTAGTAAAAAAAAGTAATAATAAAAATGCTATAAATCTATCCCCTATTTTGTAGACACTATAACTTTTGCGCAAACCATTTTTATTATTTTATTTTATTTTTATTACCAAAAATATGTAGAAGAATACATATCGGCCTAAACTGAGAAAAAAAAAATTACTTTTTTAAAAAAAAATGGGGATATTTATTAAAGCAAAAAGTACAAAATATTGTGTTTTTTTTTAAATTGTCGCTCTTTTTTTGTTTATAGTGCAAAAAATAAAAAACACAGAGATGATCAAATACCACCAAAAGAAAGCTCTGTTTGTGGGAAAAAAGGACATCAATTTTGTTTGGGTGCAGCGCCACACGACCGCACACTTGTCAGTTAAAGCGACGCAGTGCCGAATTGCAAAACATGGCCTGGTAATTCAGCAGTCAAATCTTCCGGGGCTGAAGCGGTTAATACGTCCAACGTAAAAGAGGACTTCGTAACAATTTAGCTGAAATTTTGTAAGTTATGTTGTGTTTGTGTACACTAATAATGATTTTAGTGTATTTTTATTGAAAGTAGCGATTTGATAAACTTTTGCATTTGCATCTTTGTGCAGGTAAACACTGTCTTGCAGGGGTATATGCTGTGTATGATGTGTGTGAACAAGGCCTTACTATGTTTTTTGTTTTTGTTTTTTACAATTTTATTTTTTTATATTTTGTACTTTTTTGGGGGGTTGAGGGGCTTTGGTGAGATATCAGAGGTCTAAATGACCCCTGGTGTCTCTTTTTTGAGACAGAGAAAGACAGTCCCTTTCTCTGCAGCCTTAGCTGCACATTACATGAATGAATAGGAATCTGTATAGAGATTCCTATTTCTTCATAAACTGACACATAGTAAACACTGTTTACTATGCTCAGTTATCAATGGATACAGGAGCAGGATCAGTAATGTTTGCTGACTGTATCAATGGAAAGAAAGGGAGGGGGCTGGTAAACACATGTTTACCAAGCTGCCCCCCCCCCTCTCCATCATGATGACAGCTTCCCCGAGTGCCGGAACTTTATCTGCAGGCAGCGAGAGGGGGAGGAGGGGATGCCAGCCAGCAACAGGGATTGGCGAATCGGAGGCCATTGGGGGGGAGTAAGAGTGGTGAGGGGGGGTCAGATTGGTGGGGGGATATATTTCAATGCCTGCAAAACCCCTGCAGCAACAGAAGCTGGAGGGAGAGGCAGAGGAGTGAAGCCGGTGGCTGCAGGGTAGCTACAGGGGATCGGGCCTGGGGGGGAGGCACGGATTGGTGTGAGGTGAACAGCTAATCAGAGCTATCTGTTTGTTCAGCAACGTCTGCTGAACAGTTTTGCTATAAGCTCATGCTCACTGAAGTGAGCATGACCTTATAGCAGAAGGAGGAACGGCGTACAGACTTGGCCAGCCAGAAGCAGTGCTGTAGGTGCCGTACGTCGTTGTGGCAGCGAAAGTGTTAAATCTTGGAAAAAATTCAATTTGATGGGTCAATCAACCACATTTGGAGCTATTTTATGCCTCAAGCACATTGTTCCTTTATAAATGATGTGGGGTTGTTTCGGTAAAAGGAACCCCAAAATTATATCTTTTTTAGAATTGGCCAATGCTTTTTGATTATCGTTTTAGGAGTATAATGTTGAGGTGAATATGAATTTACTAGAGAACAACTAAAGGATTCATCATACTGATCACTTTTGTTTGCTCCCTTCAATAGTGTATTCCTATCATGAAGGGCAAGCTTATTCACCCTCCTAGTCCACTAGGAATAACAGATATGAGCTTTTAGACCACGATAGAACAGGCTTGTATGGTTCTAAAAGGGGTATTACTTGTCGCCTGTTTGATACCCCTGGTGGTTTATGGACAGGAATTCTTGCTCAGACTCTGAGCAATACCGTCCTTTGAAAGATCAGGGACATGGAGATGAGATGAATAAAACCAAAGAGGCTCGGGGGGGGGGGGCGTGTTTGGTCAAAAAAAAGATGCAGGCTGTGCTGACTCAGGAGGAGAAATCTATGCTCCTCCCTGCAAACTTAATACATTTGAAGCCTTTATGGATATTCTTAGGTATGGAAGAGGAATATTGGGACAGCTAGAGAAAGTTATAAGCTTGCAGAACTTTCTACTGCATCCTTATTAACCACCCACCCTGGGGCAACCAGACCCCTTTATTTCGGTCTTTAAGGACTTGGTCGTTTCCTTCAAGACTTGGACTCCCTTAAAGCTAATGAGACAAATAAAAACAAGGCTCTGGAAAATGGTCTTAAACAATTGTGTGATAGAAAGAACATTATTTTTTGACACGCAGATAAGGGCGTGGGGATTGTGGTGTTGGATAAACTGGACTATGTGGCTAAAATGAAAAATATCCTTTCTGATCGATCTATATATTTACCTTTATGTTCCAACCCCACTAATACCTTTAAAAAAGATCTACAAAGAGTTACTGATGTAGGATATAGGGAGGGTATTCTCAACAAAAAAGAGAAAACGTATTTGATCCCTATGGCTCCACATGTACTGGTGATTTATTATGTGCCAAAGGTACATAGGAATCCTACCAAGCCCCCTGGATGGCCAATCATAAGCGGCATTGATTCGGTCACATCTAGAATTGGTAAATAATTAGAATAGAATTGGATGAATTTTTTACAAATAGTACCGACAATGCCTACTTATATAAAGGATACTACACATGTTCTAAATTTACTAAAAGAGGTGAGGTGGAAGGAGAGCTACATGTTAACTACAGCAGACGTGGCCTCTCTTTACACTATTATCCTGCATGATCAGGGCCTGTAAGCAGTGATGTACTATTTAGATCAAGATAATTCTGTACCAGTCAGACAGAAAGCGTTTATCATCCAATTGCTCGACTTTGCCATGCGTCACAGCTATTTTTGGTTTGGGGGTTCCTATTTTTTACAAGATCGTGGTGTTGCAATGAGATTGAAGTTCACTCCAAGCATGGCAAACCTATTCATGGCCAAATGGGAGGAGGCTGTCATCCTGAAAGATCGTAGACCTGAGCTAATCTTCTGGTGAAGATATATGGATGGCATCCTTCTCCTATGGGATGGGGACTTAGATTCCCTTAACACATTCATTCAGGGCCTGAATATTAATCATAAGAGCATTAGGCTGCAACATACAGCTAGCAAACAAGAAACAACATTCTTGGATTTGAAATTAGTTGTGGAGGGTGGTTCCATCATTACCACCACACACTTTAAAGAGACTGATAGGAATAGCTTTATATCAGTAGACAACTGCCATCATGCATCATGGCTGAAGGCAGTTCCTGTAATTAAGGCGTAATTGCACATAACAAAAGGATTATTTTTCCCAAGCACAAAAATCTAAAATCATGGTTTTTAGAAAAGGGTTATGATGGGGATACCTTAGATAGGGCTATCAGGGATGTTGCCCTTCTCTATAGGAATACACTATTGGAGGGAGCGAACAAAAGTGATCGAAATGATGACTCCTTTGGTTGTTCCCTAGTGACTTCATATTCAACTCAACATTATGCTCTAAAAAGATCATCAAAAAACATTGGCCAATTCTAAAAAAATATATAGAATTTTGGGGCCCCGAAACAACCCTGCATCATTTATAAAGGAGTACAGTACTTGAGGCGATTTTTAGCGGTATTGTGACATTGCAACGGACAGATCGGACACTTTTGACACATTTTTGGGACCATTGACATTTATACAGCGATCAGTGCAATAAAAATGCACTGATTACTGTGTAAATGACACTGGTAGGGAAGGGGTTAACACTAGGGGGTGATCAAGGGGTTAAATGTGTGTTCCCTCAGTGTGTTCTAACTGTATGGGGATAGGACTGAGTAGGAGAGGAGACATATCGCTGTTCCTACTTACTAGGAACAAAGGACATGTCTCCTCTCCTCTGACAGCACAGGGATTTGTGTGTTTACACACATAAATCCCTGCGCAGGCGCTTGTGCACGTAATCGCGCGTGGCCGGTGACAATCATGACCGCGGGCCACGTGCATGGGGTCCCCCACCATGCACGTGCCCTCTGGTGGCTCTTATTGGAACCCCGTACGGGTTTCGTGCAGGGGAGCCATTCTGCCCCCGTAAAAAGACGGTAGCCGGTCAGGAACCAATTAAGCCATTAAACCCATTCAGGCTAAATATAGAATAGAATGTGAATTGTTTTAATAATAATAGCTAATATATTTTACTTTTAGAGACACATATTTTTTGTATAGTATAAATGGCCATTTCCATTTTTTAGAAAATGGAGGATTAGGTTATTGATATTTGTATAGTTGTTTTTCGCTCTGTGATTTTTATGACTTATCCTTATATCTGGTAATAATACCAGTAATACCACTGATGTAAGTGGTAGATATGAGAATTTTCCCTTTACACAGCCCTCTTTTTCATTATTTTATTTAACTATTTTTTTATCAGTTATATTTTGTTAAGAAAAACTTTGGGGGAGTAAGTTTCTAATATATTATAATGGATTTTTAACATTATTCCTGCCTCCACACTGCCAAACAGACCTATTTTATCATACTTATTAACACATTATCATCCAGTCTCCTTCAACTCTTCTCTACCTTTAACTCTCTACTCTGTCCTCCACTGCCTCCACCCTCTATCTCACTCACTGCCCAGGGGATTGGCAATCACTTCAAAAATAAAGATTGATACAATTCATGAGGGAATCTCCAATGTGCAGAAACCTCACTCACTCAACACCCCATGTCCACAGGTACATTCATTACTTCCCTCTTTCAGCCTGCTAGTATTAATGAGGTTGCTAAATCTTTTTCTAACATACATCTAACCACCTGCCCCCTGGATCCGTCTCCCTCGCAAATACTATGTTCACTCTCTGACTCTATTCTGCACTCTCCAACTCACATTTTTAACCTCTCCTTCTCTTCTGGCATCTTCCCCAACTCTCTAAAACATGCACTAGTCACCCCTATCCTTAAAAAGCCCTCACTGGACCCCACCAATCTTAACAACCTATCTCCTTACTCCCCTTCTGTCAAGATCTTGGCAGGAGGCCGAGATGCTGAGAGGGCAGCACAACCCTGAAGATGACACAGGGATGCGGTGCCCACAGAAGCACAGGTTGCCTGGAAGTAGAAGCCGGTGTTGGGAGCTTGATAGAGCAAAGTCACTGGAGGCAACGTGCATAAAGTCCAGAGAAGGGGACCAATGGAAGTCCAATAGCAACTCAGAAGCCAGGCCAGGGGGTCAAACACAGTAAGACAGTCCAAGAACCGAATCAACAAATCCAGGAGACAGAGGTATGCGGAGTCCGTTAGCCAAGCCGGGGTCAGAAGGAAGCAGGAAGCAGTAGAGCCAGGAGGTCTAGAGGAGTGGATCAACAAGCTGGGTCGGTACACAGGAGGTCAGGTAAACAGGAATCACAATTACAAGAACACAGGAAGAGCTGATGATAATCCAGCGATGCGGCACTTTCAGTGGAGCGTTTAAATAAACAGGGCCACGTCGTGCACACACCGTTGTGTACGCGCATTCGCACGATTGCGGCGTTGTCGCGCACGCGCATCCGCCAGATCGCGTCCAGGCATCCGTCTTGTAGCGATATTGAGCATCCGTGTGCGCTGATGCGCGTTAGCACGACCTTGCCTGTGCTGGTTAGCTATCCTTGTGGAACTGTGCATAGGGATGCACCTGTTTCTCTGACAGTGCCCCCCCAAGGGGCAGCCTCCGGATGCCTAAGCGTGCCCATTTTTCAGGGTATCTACTGCGGAACCTCTGTATCAGCATAGGAGCATGCACATGACTTGCAGGCTCCCAAGAGTTCTCTTCTGCAGAATACCCCTTTCACTTAATTAGGAACTGAATTGTCCTACCTCTCCGACGACAGTCAAGGATAGATTCAACTTCGAATTAAGTTCATCTCCAACCTGTACCGGAGGTGGGGGCACTTCTTCTCTCCCTGGAAAAGGACTAGAAACAACATGTTTAAGAAGTGAAACATGAAATACCGGATGGATTTTGAAAGACTCAGGCAAGATAAGTTCAAAAGCTACGGGGTTAATTTCACGTTTTATCTCAAAAGGACCCAGGAACTTGGGTCCCAATTTCCGAGATGGGCATGGCAACTTGAGATTCACTGATGAGAGCCACACCTGATCCCCTATCTTAAAGGTAGGGTTCGCTCTTCTCTTTCTATCGTATTGTTTTTTATATTCTTCTTGGGCCTTCTTCATGGTATCTGGTAATTTGTATGGATGTAATCCACTCTGTCCTGAACTGCTGGGACTGAAGATTCCGGAATGACGTTGGGTAAAAATGAAGGATGAAAGCCGTAATTCGACCAGAAGGGTGATTGGTTGGTAGAAGCGTGCACCGAGTTATTATATGCAAATTCTGCACAAGGTAATAGTTGAATCCAGTCATCCTGAGAAAAAGAACAGAAGCACCGCAGATATTGTTCTAGCGTCTGTTTGGTCCTTTCGGTCTGACCGTTACTCTGTGGGTGGTAGGCTGTCGACAAGCATATCTCAATTGAAAGTAGTTTGCAGAGATTTTTCCAAAACCTAGAGGTGAATTGTACCCCTATATCTGATATAATGTTATCTGGTAATCCGTGTAATCGGACAATTTCCTTAATAAAGATCTTTGCTGTATCCAAGGCAGAGGGAGTAGCATTCATAGGCAAAAAATGCACCATTTTGGACAGGCGATCTACTACCACCAAGATGGTAGTAAATTCTTCTGAGGGGGGCAGATCCACGATGAAGTCCATATAAATCTTCTTCCATGGTTGTTCTGGGACTGGCAGTGGTCTTAACAAGCCCCAAGACCTGGCGTTGGACCCCTTGTTCCGTTGGCAGATTATGCAAGAGTTAACGTAGTCCTTACAATCAGATCTCAAAGTGGGCCACCATAGGGACCGCTGAACCAGCTCAGTTGTTTTTCGGACCCCAAAATGACCAGCTAGCTGATGGTCATGAAAGGTCTTCAATACTTGTAGTCTGGCTTGCTGTGGAACGAAAATCTTGTTTTGGTGCCATAGGAGTCCCTCTTGGCTTCTCAGGGAGGAGACTTCTGCTTCTGTACACTGACTAGAGGCCTGCTCAATTGAGGATCTTAGGTCAGGTTGGATTAGTAGAAAGTTTTGGGGAGACAAAATTGTACTGGGTGCAATTACTTCAGGATTGTCCAGGAACATCCGGGATAAGGCATTCGCCTTTCCATTCTTCAACCCTGGGCGATAGGTTATGTGGAAATTAAACCTAGAGAAAAATAGAGCCCATCGAGCCAGACGGGGTCTTAAGCGTTTGGCCATGCGGAGGTACTCTAAGTTCTTATGGTCCGTAAAAATCAGGATGAGATGAGTGGCACCTTCCAGGAGATACCTCCATTCCTCGAGAGGTGTCCTAATTGCCAAAAGTTCCCGATCCCCCACATCGCTCATTTTCCACGAGGAAAAGGCCACGAGATGCAGCAATGCCTTGGGACCCTGACACTGAGATAGAATCACCCCTGTGGTGACTTCCGAGGCGTCGACTTCCAGGACATGGGGTAGAGCAGGGTCAGGGTGTTGTAAAATTGAGGCAGAAGTGAAGAAGCTCTTAAGCTGATCGAAGGCGGACTGTGCCGCTGCGGACCACTGAAACTTGGTATGATGGTGGGTGGTCTGAGTAATGGGTGCTACAATGGTGGTGAAATTCTTTATAAATCTTCTGTAGAAGTTTGCAAAGCCGATGAATCTCTGTACACCCTTCCTGTCAGAAGGGGCCGGCCAGTCAAAGATAGACTTCACCTTTTGAGGATCCATGGCAATTCCACCTGTGGTGATGATAAGTCCCAAGAATTGAATTGAGGTCTTTTCGAAATCGCATTTTTCAGATTTAACGACTAACCCGTGGGTTCTGAGGATGCACAGTGCCTTCTTAACATGTATTCTGTGGAGTTCCAGAGTGGCTGAAAAAATAAGAATGTCGTAGAGGTAAACGACAACAAAGTGATCTAAATGCTCCCAGAAGATATCATTTATGAAATGCTGAAAAGTTGCCGGGGCATTGCACAACCCAAACGGCATGACTAGGTACTCAAAATGTCCAAATCTTGTTCTGAAAGCTGTTTTCCACTCGTCCCCCTCTCGGATACAGACGAGGTTATAAGCACCACGGAGGTCAAGTTTGGTGAAGATGTGTGCTGTATGGAACCTTTGAAAGAGCTCGGGGATGAGCGGAAGCGGGTAGCGGTTCTTAAGGGTAATCTTGTTTAATTCCCTGTAGTCCACACATGGTCTCAGTGTCTTATCCTTCTCGACTAAGAAAATGCCGGCACTGGCAGGGAAAGAAGAAGGATGGATAAATCCCTTTCCAAGGTTTTCGTCAATATATTGTCTCAGAGTCTCAAGCTCAGTCTCGGAAAGGGGGAATATACGACCAAAGGGAATAGTAGCTCCTGGCAGTAACTCGATGGGACAGTCATAAGGATGGTGTGGCGGTAAGGTGTCTGCTTTCTTTTTATCAAAGACGTCAAGAAATTTCAGGTAAGCTGCTGGTATATTAGGATCCGGACTGGGTGTGGTTTGTACAGTCAGGCAACTGGAAAAGTCCTTGGATTCGGGGGCCAAACAATGTTGTTGGCAATAGGAAGATGTAAGGAGTACCTCCTTCTTGGACCAATCAATCTGAGGATTGTGTGCTTGTAGCCATGGGATTCCTAGGATGACAAGGAACATAGGGGAACTTAAGACATGGAATCTAAGAAACTCCCCGTGACCTGAATTGGTAATGGTAAATGTAACAAGCCTCTGCTCGCTCGGTTCTACTCTCCCGACACTCCTCTGCAGCTATAAAATCAGATTGCAGATCGCAACATCTGATTGTTCGGTCATCCAATGCTCTGGGATTAGAACTACAGCTATGTGCCATTCTAATCCAGTTGTGTAGCTCAGAACAAACACTGTTGGGGAGGGAGGCCGACTGCCTCGCCTCCCTGGAACTCTGTAGTTGTTGCCAGGGCTGGGCAGAGGTTGGTAGCAATCTGCCCTGTTGCCAGCACTTCTGCTGGGGACTCCGCATCCTCCGCTCCAGGTAACCGTTGGGGCAGGAGGCTGGTTTCCTCCACTCCCAAACTGTGTAGCTGCCATTGGGGAGGTGAGCCGGCTGCTACCTTTTCCATTCCCTCATCTGGATGTTGGGACGATATGTCTGTGGTACTGTCTCCTAGGTGCACGGATCTTTGCTGGGGAGGAAAGACCACTTCCTCCACCCTGGCCAACTGTTGGGGAGGGATGACGAACACCTCATCTCCCTTCTCCCCCATGTATCCTGATCTGCTGCTGGGAAGTGACCACCTCCTTCCCACCCTGAGCCTCCGGAACCGCCACAGGTGTAGGGCAGAGATCTTGGACCCTCTGTCCAGTTGCCAGCGCTTCAGCTGGGGAAGTTCCTTGTAACTTCACAGATACTTCTGTTGGTGCTGGGCAGAGCACAGTGAAGTTTGGCCCTAATAACAGCTCTTCTTCTGCTGGGGGCTCACCAGGTTGTTCTTCCTCAGCAGAAAAGTCTATCAAATCCCCTGTCTCTGCAACTGGTGTCTGGGGATAAAGGTTCACCATCTCCTCTCTATGGAACCCAGAACATGCTATCAGTGCTGGGCAGAGGTTAGCAGAGCTCTGCCCTGTTGTCAGCACTTCAGGTTTGGGGACGGCAATCTTCAGATTTTCCACTCCTGATTCTCTGGCATGCTGCTGGATAGGCACATTCCTCCATCCAAGATCATCCAATGCAGAAACAGGTTCATTAAGGTCAGTCAGCACTTGCTGCATCCGCCATAAGACCTCCGCCTCCAGAGCTGCGGGGGCAGGTTGGCAAAGCACACTGTTACTCTGCCACATTGTCAACTCTTCAACCAGGATTTCAGAGTTGTCAACTGGTATTTCCTGATAGTCCCAGGCAAAGGGAGCACCACCCTGCTGCTGAGCAGAGTCTAACAGCTGTCTGTAGGCGATCTCCAGCTCCCATTCCTGAACGGCCAGAAACTCCAAATCTTCCTGTGCCCAGTGCACTTCTGAGACATTCAGTCTTTGCTCTCTGTGCTCCATTATTTCCTCCAAGCGCCACTCCCAATCACTCCCAAAGTCAGGATCCCTGGACAGCCTCCAGTATAACAATCCCAGGCCATCGTAATCAAAGCCTTTCGTGGGGCTGTCATCCGCTGTCCACGGGCACACTTGGGCTACATACCACTGGAGGGCTCTGTAGCTCTCGTCCAACCGCATTTCTGCCCGGATCAGCCTGCTTAACTCGGCTGTCCACTCCTGGTTCAGCTGTTCCCCCAATAACAGCATTTGCACTTCATACTGCGACCAGTACCTTACATTGATGGAGGGGAGAACTTTTCCCTTGGTTTCGCTGCTTACCGGCTAGCGCTTCCTTCCAGAGTTTGCAGCGGATAGAATCGCAAAAAAAGGAAGTCAGATTTAATATCAAAAATATAACAAATTTATTAAAGTGTACCATAAAAGTTGAAACAATGAGCTCCAGTGGGGGGTACTTGAGATAACATATATGTTCAGCCTATATAATATGTAGTGTTATCTCAAGTACCCCCCACTGGAGCTCATTGTTTCAACTTTTATGGTACACTTTAATAAATTTGTTATATTTTTGATATTAAATCTGACTTCCTTTTTTTGTGCTGCCTAAAAACCCCACTCTGGGGGAACCTCTCTTTTGTTTTCAGTTTCCAAGGGGTGAGCAGCAAATTCCCTTTTTCCTCTCCAGTGTCTTTCCATTTTGCAGCGGATAGAATCAAACCATCCTAGCAGGACCTGCTCTGATGCTGGTCCTCTGTGCTGTATCTGCATCTCTCGCAACCTCCTTCTGAATTGTGGCTGGTTGTCACTGGTAGAACTCACCGAGGCCGAGATGTCGAGAGCGGTTCACCCTTGCGAGAAAGCGCAGTCCGCCCCCTGGAGGTGATACAGGGAGGGAACGGCACGAAGAGGTACAGGCTACCCCAAAGGACTATGGGTGACTTGCTTGAGGGGTCTTGGTAGAGAAGAGCCACTGTGCAGGTACTGGTAGGCAGAGGTGCAAACTGGAAGCAACAGGTAGAAAGTCCAGAACCAGGCTGAGGGTCAAACACAGTAACAGTGATATTGAGCTGCAGGGTTTGCAGAGTGGTATTTCAAGATACGGGTAGTCCAGGTGCAGGCAGGAAGTCAGGCTAGGAGACAGGAGATAGTCCAGGTAACAGGCCAAGGGTCAAACACAGGAGACTGGTGGGAATCCGATAAACAAGCCGAGGTCAGGTCCAGGAGAGAAGCAGAGGAATAGAATGGCAAATCAGAGTCACAACAGGTAGTCAGGCAAAGGTACAGGAGACAGGTTCAGGTAACACAGAAATCTGAGACAAACCAGCAACTTGTTTGATCCTCTGAGTGCCTTTTATAGGCCACCCAGAGGATCACGTTGGGTGTGCGCTAGTGCGCATGTGCGAGCACCGTAGCGCCGTAGCACGAATGCGCATGCTCCGGAACACCACGCATGCGTGAAAATACACGGCCGGAATAGAACGCAGGCTTCTTCTGACAGTGCCCCCCCGAGGGGTGGCCTCTGGACACCCAAAATAGACATCAGTTCTGGATGCTCTCGGTGAAATGCCTGGAGTAGACGTGGGGCATGTAGATTTCTGGATGGTTCCCAGGAGTTATCTTCAAAAGGATACCCCTTCCATTTAATTATGTACTGAAGCTGTCTACCCTTTTTCCTGCAATTTAGGATTTTTCCACCTCAAATTTGTTTTCTCCGTCAATCATGACCGGAGGAGGTTTCTCTCTGTCCGAAGAAGGACTGGGAACAACAGGTATTAAGAGGGATGCATGGAAGACCGGATGCACTTTGTAAGAATCAGGTAGAGCTAATTCAAAGGCCACTGGGTTGATTACCCTTTTGATTTTGAAAGGACCTATAAATTTTGGTCCTAGTTTCCGGGAGGGAATTGGCAGTCTGAGATTGATAGCTGATAGCCACACTTCCTCACCTACTTTAAAAGCTGGACTCTCCTTCCTTCCCTTATTGTAGTATTTTTGATAGTCCTCCTGGGCTTTTTGCATAGCTATTTTGATCTTTTGGAAATTTAACTGGATAGAAGTTACTCGATCCTGTACGGCAGGAACAGATAATTCCGGGATGGAAACTGGGAGGAAAGAAGGGTGAAATCCAAAATTAGACCAAAAAGGTGTTTGGTTGGTGGCGGAATGGATGGAGTTATTATATGCAATTTCCACATATGGCAGGAGGGAGGACCACTCATCCTGGGAATCAGAACAGAAGCATCGGAGGTCTTGTTTCAGGGTCTGGTTCGTCCTCTCCGTCTGGCCGTTACTTTGGGGATGAAAGACAGATCTTTATTTCCAAGGACTTACATAATTCTCTCCAAAATGTGGAAGTGAATTGGACACCTCTGTCAGAAGTGATGCTCACCGGGGTACCATGAAGCCTGATAATTTCCTTAAAGAACACGTTAGCTGTAGCAGAGGCAGAGGGAGTGCCCACCATGGGCAGGAAATGTGCCATTTTGGAAAGTCGATCAATAAATAAGGATAGTCGTGAATCCCCCTGACAGAGTTAAGTCCACGATAAAGTCCATGAAGATTTCTGCCCATGAGCGTTCAGGAATGGACAAAGGTTTAAGTAGGCCCCACGATTTTGTATTTGAACCCTTGCTGCGCTGGCAAGGAATGCAGGATGAAACATAGTTCTTGCAGTCTTGTCTCCAGCCAGGCCAGCAAAAGGAACGTGAGATCAATTCCATGGTTTTTTGTGACCCAAAATGGCCTGGTCATGAAAAATATGTAAAGTTAGGAGCCTGGATTCCAGCGGGACAAAGATTTTTCCGTGGGACCAAAATAAATTACAGGATGGTACTTGGCTCTGCTACCTGAGAGGTTTCATTTGAACATTCTTGAAAGTGCATCCGCTTTTCCGTTCTTAGAACCAGGTCTATAAGAAATGTGGAAATTAAATCGGGAAAAGAAGAGGGCCCATCAAGCTTGCCTGGGTCTTAGACGTTTAGCTGTTCAAAGATATTCCAGGTTCTTGTGGTCAGTGAATATCATGACAGGATGGGATGCCCCTTCAAGCAGATACCTCCACTCCTCCAAGGCGAACTTGATGGCCAATAACTCTCTATCACCTACATCATAATTCCTCACGGGTATGCTTAATTTCCGGGATACAAAAACTACGGGATGCAGAAGAGCCTTGGGCCCTTGTCTTTGTGAAAGGATGGCACCAGTAGCAGTCTCTGAAGCATCCACTTCCAGAATGAAAGGCAAGGCTGGATCCGGATGTCCTATGACTGGTGCAGACGAGAATAGTGCTTTTAATTTAAGAAAGCTTCCTGTGCTTCTGAGGACCATTGAAACCGATTATGCTGGCATGTGAGTTAAGTGATGGGAGCTACAATAGCTGAAAAACCTATGATAAATCTTCAGTAAAAGTTTGAGAATCCTAAGAACCGCTGTACCCCCTTTCTATCTACAGGAGCCGGCCATTCTTGGATTGCTTTGACCTTCTGGGGGTCCATTGCGACACCATCAGTTGAGATAATGAATCCTAAGAATTGCATTGTGGTTTTTTCAAATTCACATTTCTCCGCCTTAAGGTATAATTTGTGTTTTCTGAGGATCGAAAGAACCAGTTTGACATGTACCCGATGAAGTTCCATAGTGGCTGAGAAAATGAGAATGTCATCTAAGTAAACTACTAGAAAGTTGTCAAGGTACTCGCGAAAAATGTTGTTCACTAGGTGTTGGAAAGTGACCGGGGCATTGCAAAGTCCAAACAGCATTACCAGGTACTCATAATGTCCAAACCTGGATGTGAAGGCGGTTTTCCACTCATCGCTCGCTCGAATTCGGATAAGATTGTATGCGCCACGAAGGTCCAGTTTGGAAAAGACGCGGGCGGATCTGAAACGTTGGAATAGTTCCGGGATGAGAGGAAGCGGGTACCGATTTTTATTGGTAATTTTATTTAAATCCCTATAGTTGACTATAGGGATTTAAATAAAATTACCAATAAAAAGGGCCGGAGGGATCCATCCTTTTTCTCTACAAAGAAAATACCGGCTCCAGCCGGTGATGAGGAGGAATGAATGAACCCTTTCTCAAGATTTTCATCAATGTATGATTTGAGGGCCTTCAATTCTGGTTCGGACAAAGGAAAAATGCAGCCAAAAGGAATTTCAGAACCCGGCAAAAGGTCTATAGGACAGTCATAAGGCCGATGGGGTGGTAGACGGTCGGCCTGTTGTTTATCAAACACATCTTTGAATTCCAGGTAGACTGCAGGTACATGTTGAAGACTATCGGACATGTTTGTAATAGTTGAACAAGAGGCTGGGGCCGGAAGAAGGCAATGTTCGGAGCAGTATTGGGATGAGAAAAAGACTTCTTTCTTGTTCCAATTGATCTGTGGTTCATGGGCTTGTAGCCATGGGAGTCCCAAGATAATGGAGAACATGGGAGAAGAGATAATATCAAAGCACAGATATTCTTGGTGGTCAGTATCGGTGGTGGTAAGGATGGGTCTTGTTTCCTGAATAATAAGCCCAAAGCGGGGAAGAGACCCATCGGCTAGGTGGACTTGTAGACTTTGGTTTTTAGTGGTTAGAGGAATGTGCAAGCTTGTGGCTAGTGAGGCATCCAAAAAACAGCTACATGCTTCGGAGTCAACTATAGTGGGTAGGTGAGCTTCCTTTTCCGGTAGCTGTAGGGAGACAAAGAGAGTAACGTAAGACTGAGAAAAACCAGAGACTTGATGGTTAATGGCAGGCTGTGGGTAGGACTTACTAGGTCTCACGGGGCAGGAACGGAGGAAATGTCCAGAACCCCCACAGTAAAGGCACAGATTGCCCTGGCGCCTACGTAATCTTTCCTCTGAAGTGAGTGGAGCACGAACTAGGCCAAGTTGCATCGGTTCAGCTTCAGGAGTGGTAGAGACTGGTGGAGCCGAGTAGGATGGATGAATGGGAGTCGGTTTAGGCATCGTCCAGGTAGGGCGAGGAGTTTGGAAGCGCTCGGAACGTCGCTCACGCATGCGACGATCCAATTTAGTTGTTACTTGGATGAGATCTTCCAGAGAATCAGGGGTCTCAATCCTGGCCAGCTCATCCTTCAATGCTTCAGACAGCCCTTGACGGAACTGGTACTTGAGGGCAGATTCAATCCAGCCGGTATCGGCTGAACAGTTCCGGAATTCTATGATATAGTCCTCTACCGGCCTTCGCCCTTGGCTTAGGTTATGCAATAAAGCCTCGGCCGTGGCCGTACGCTGGGGGTCATCGTATAGCTGTGCCATACCTTCGAAGAAGATATCTACTGTATTTAGCATGGGGTTCCTCTGCTCCATTAAGCTATGAGCCCAAGCTTGCGGTTCATCGGCCAAGAGAGAGATGATGAAGCCGACCTTTACCACCTCGGAAGTAAAAAGTCCTGGGTTGCAGAGCTAAATACAGAGAGCAAGCATTTTTGAAAGCCCTGAACTTTTTACGATTGCCGGAGAATTGCTCTGGTGTGGGAACCCTGGGCTCTGGAGAGGCCACGACCACGGTAGGATTATTTGGTATCTGAGGAGAGGAGACTCCGCTGGGAGGTACAGAGGCTGCAGCTGGGGCTGGAGATGGCCCGTAAAGTTGTTGAAGGCGGTCGTCAATTTGGGCGTAGCCATCTTGCAACTTTTGGACTGCCTCAGTGAGAGCCGAGACCTGCTGATACAAGATTTCCAATGGGAAACGCGCTCTGTCGGCCTCTGACATGGCTGGTTTGTACTGTCACTGGTAGTATTCACCCAGCCGGAGATGCCGAGAGCGGTTCACACTTGCGACTAAGCGCAGTCCGTCCCCTGGAGGTGATGCAGGGAGGGAACGGCACGAAGAGGCACAGGCTACCCCAAAGGACTGTGGGTGACTTGCTTGAGGGGTCTTGGTAGAGAAGAGCCGCTGTGCAGGTACTGGTAGGCAGAGGGGCAAACTGGAAGCAACAGGTAGAAAGTCCAGAACTAGGCTGAGGGTCAAACACAGTAACAGTGATATTGAGCTGCAGGGTTTGCAGAGTGGTATTTCAAGATACGGGTAGTCCAGGTGCAGGCAGGAAGTCAGGCTAGGAGACAGGAGATAGTCCAGGTAACAGGCCTCGGAACGCAGCGCATGCGCGAAAATACACGGCCGGAATAGAACAAAGGCTTCTTCTGACACTGGTATCTGTACCTCTCCTCTCCTGCTATCTGGATCTTGGATCCAGGTGATGGTTTGGATGTGTTCACGGCAAGGAAGCACGATCCCACCATTCCCTCCACGGCTCTCGAGTAAGTCTTTCAGCGTGGCTCTCCTGCAGGTTGGTTTGGAGTGTCCCAGTAACTGGAGAGCAAATCCCACTGCTGCCAACCAATGTAACGAGCCCCTGCTCGTTCGGTTCCACTCTCCCGACACTCCTCTGCAGCTGTAGAATCAGATAGCAGATCGCAACAGCTGATTGTTCGGTCATCCGATGCCCGGGGTTAGAACTACAGCTATGTGTCGTTCTAATCCAGTTGTGTAGCTCAGAACAAACACCGGGCAGGCTGTATGTAAGTTCAACCAGAAATCTCCTTTATTGAAAAATACAGGCTCTTTTATACAGTAAAAGAGGAGGTGTATACCTCCTGCTCATATTACTCTGAACATACACCTGTGACCAGAAACCTAATTACAGCCTAGATGACTCAGTCATGACCTTTAGGCCAGACTGGCCGTCTTGTAGCTCAGAAAACCCAATCAACATTATCACAAATCAACACAGACTCTTCTTCACACAATAGCAGGGTTAATTAACACAAACAACAATGGGGATCTAATGACTCTTGCCTGGAAGTAGAAGCCGGTGTTGGTAGCTTGATAGAGCAAAGTCACTGGAGGCAACGTGCATAAAGTCCAGAGAAGGGGACCAATGAAAGTCCAATAGCAACTCAGAAGTCAGGCCAGGGGGTCAAACACAGTAAGAAAGTCCAAGAACCGAATCAACAAATCCAGGTACAGGAGACAGAGGTATGCGGAGTCTGTTAGCCAAGCCGAGGTCAGATGCAGTAAGCGTCAAAAGCAAGCTGGGAGGTAGAGCCAGGAGGTCTAGAGGAGTGGATCAGCAAGTCGGGTCGGTACACAGGAGGTCAGGTAAACAGGAATCACAATTACAGGAACACAGGAAGAGCTGATGATAATCCAGTGATGTGGCACTGTCAGTGGAGCGTTTAAATAAACAAGGCGCCTGTGTCACATCGTGCGCACATCGTGCGCACACCGTTGCGTACGCGCATTCGCACGATTGCGGCATTGTCGCGCCCGCGCATTCACCCGATCGCGGCACCAGACGTCCGTCTAGTAGCGATATTGCGCATCCGTGTGCGCTGATGCGCGTTAGCGCGACCTTGCCTGTGCTGGTTAGCTAACCTTGTGGAACTGTGCATAGGGATGCGCCTGTTTCCCTGACACCTTCTCCTCCAAACTCCTTGAAAGACTGGTCTACAACCGACTGAATGACCATCTGACTACAAGCAAACTTCTTGATCCCCTTCAATACGGATTTCGCCCTCAACACTCCATGGAAAGTACTCTCCTAAACTCACAAACAACCTACTAACAGCTAAAACCAATGGACACTGTTCTGTACTACTTCTCCTGGATCTCTCTGCTACCTTTGACACAGTGGACCACCCACTTCCCTTTAAAAAACTCCACTCCTTTGGTCTCCGTGACTGTACTCTTCACTGGTTCTCATCCTAACTATCCCACTGCACCTTCAGTGTTACTTACAACTCTACGTCCTCCTCTCCTCTTCCTTTCTCCATCGGGGGCCCCCAAAGTTCTGTTCTTGGACCTCTCCTTTTCCCAATCTACAACTCCTCCCTGGGTCAGTTTATTGCCTCCCATGGCTTTCAATATCATCTCTACACTGATGACACCCAATTCTATCTCTCTACCCCCCAGCTCACTCCATATGTCTCCTCACGCATCACCAACTTACTAACAGACATATCAGCCTGGATGTCACATCACTTCCTCAAACTTAACCTATTCAAAACTGAGCTCATGATATTCCCTCCCCCACGTGCCTCTTCCCCTGATTTTTCTGTCAAAATCAACAGCTCAACTATCAATCCATTCCTCCACGTCAAGATCCTAGGTGTAATCTTGGACTTTGAACTTTCGGCCCCACATCTTAAAACTTGCCGCCTCAACCTCCGCAACATCTCCAAGATACGCCCCTTCCTAACCAATGTCACTACAAAGCTTCTAATCCACTCCCTGGTCATCTCTTGCCTCGACTACTGCAACTCCTTCCTCATTAGCTTACCTTTAAATAGGCTATCCCCTCTTCAGTCCATCATGAACGTTGCTGCCACTTTACAAATTGCTTGGCATCTTCTACTCCTTTCTGCCAATTCTTAAATTGGCAGCGACTCAACAAACAAATTAAATTCAACATACTAACAATAACTAACAAAGCCATCCATAACCTGGTCTCAAAATACCAACCAAATCGTTCTCTTCGCTCCTCCCAAGACGTCCTGCTCTTTAGCTCCCTTGTCACCTCATCCTATGCTCACCTCCAGAACTTCTCCCGAGTCTCTCCTATCCTCTGGAATGCTCTACCCCAATCTGTCCAGCTATCTCCTACTTTGTCCACTTTCAGACAATCCCTGAAAACAAAACCGATATGGTCCCCATCTAACAACTGTACATTTATTTTCACCATCAGCACATTCCCCACAGTTATTCCTCTTGTATCTCTTGACCTTCCCTCTAATGCCCTGTACACACGATCAGACATTGATTGGACATTCCAACATCAAAATCCATCAAATTTTTCCGACGGATGTTGGCTCAAACTTGTCTTGCATACACACGGTCGCACAAAGTTGTTGGAATTTCCGAACGTCAAGAACGCGGTGACGTAAAACACGTACGTTGAGACTATAAACGGGGTAATAGCCAATAGCTTTCGTCTCTTAATTTATTCTGAGCATGCATGGCACTTTGTGCTTTGGATTTGTCTACACATGATCAGAATTTAAAGGATCGGATTTTGTTGTCAGAAAATTTTATATCCTGTTCTCAAACTTTGTGTGTCGGAAATTCCGACGGAAAAAGTCAGATGGAGCCCACACACGATCGAAATTTCCGACAACACAATCCGATCGGAAAATCCGACCGTGTGTACAGGGCATTAGATTGTAAGTGCTAACGAGCAGGGCCCTTTGATTCCTACTGTATTAAAGTGTATTGCATTTGTATTGTCTACCCTCAAGTTGTAAAGTGCTGCGTAAACTGTCGGCGCTTTATAAATTCTGTAAAATAATAATAATAATTACCGTATTTATCGGCATATAACACGCACTTTTTTCCCCTGAAAATCAGGGGAAAATCGTGGGTGCGTGTTATAGGCTGATCCCCCCCCCAATTGTGTGTGATCGGAGCGATCGCGGCAATTGCCGCGATCGCCGCCGACATACACAGCCGTGTGGAAATTCAAATACGGCGCCGAGACTGCAGTGTCTCGGCGGAGCGGAGCTACACATAGCCGAGAGTCTTCGGGTTTTCTCGGCGCCGCTTACAGTCCCGCCCATAGGGCGGAACTGGGCGGGACTGTAAGCGGCGCCGAGAAAACCCGAATACTCTCGGCTATGTGTATCAGCGCTCCGCCGAGACACTGCAGTCTCGGCGCCATATTTAAATTTACACAGGGCTCTGTATGACGGCAGGGATCGCGGCGATCCCACAAAGCTGGACGGGGGCAAGGCTGCATGGGGGGGCAAGGCTGCATGGAGGCAAAGCTGCACTGGGGCAAGGCTGCACTGGGGCAAAGCTGCACTGGAGCAAGGCTGCACTGGAGCAAGGCTGCACTGGGGCAAGGCTGCACTGGGGCAAGGCTGCACTGGGGCAAAGCTGCACTGGAGCAAGGCTGCACTGGGGCAAAGCTGCACTGGAGAAAAGCTGCACTGACATGGCTGCACTGACATGGCTGCACTGGGGCAAAGCTGCACTGACAAGGCTGCACTGGACACTGGGGCAAGGCTGCACTGACACTGACAAGGCTGCAGATGGACACCGATAACGCTGCATTGATGGGCATTTTAATGTAAGTCTTTCTTCCTTAAACTTTACTCCTAAAAGTTTTTTTCCTTAAAATTCCCTCCTTAACTTGGGTGCGTGTTATACGCCGGCGCGTGTTATACGCCGATAAATACGGTATTGATTTTTAATATTATTTACCTTTTTGTACCAGCCTTTTAATTAAGCATATATTATTATGTGCTAAATTCTTTTTCCCCACAAGATGGCATGTTTTATGGTGTTATTACCAGCGTCCTTCTACCCACTTCCTGTTGGCCACGGATGTAAAGGGAATTCCTCTTCCACCTATGCTGTATTTATATCCTTTACGTGGTGTACGGCATTTAGCCACGCATTGGGAAACGTGTTGGGTGGTGCCTAACATGATGTTATCACGCACAGTAGCCTCTGGCCAGAAGGAACACACAGTAGATGGTACAAGCGCTGCAGTTTAATGTATATAGATGCCAGTTTACTTCTAATGCTATGTGAGTGCACTACTTTTATCTAATAAACAATAATATGTTTTACAAACATATTGCACTATGAGCTTTTATATTTTACATGTTACATGGTTCCGTTGTTTGTGAGTTGTGCGATATTGCACTGCACGTTGGTTTATACTCATTCAGTCCCCTTTAAGTAGTTTCTTCAATCCAGAAAGCTGCTGTACTGGCCTCTCTGCTGAGCAGGCTGTTCCTGGCTTGGAATCTGCAGCTAAGCATAGCTGAGACTGTGTGCTGAGTGAAGATTTCCACTTCTCACTCTATCTCTCTTTCTCTCTCTCTCTTCTGCCTCAGGGGTAGAGCCCCCAGCACAGTGGTCTCCTCCAGATAACTGGACTCTGCTTTCAGACTGCCAGGCTTCAGAATATTTATTGGCTGCTTTCCCAGCTTCTAGGGATTGGTAGAAGCTCCATGAATATTAAGGCTGCAGCTTCTGTCCCTCCACCGCTATGTTTTAAAATTTTCCAGTTCCAGAAGACAGGGGAGGTAACAAAGCCACAGCCTTTGAAGCACTTCATAGTCTCCTAAACAAAATTAACTCTTGCTCATCTGCCTACAGGGGAGCCACATTAAATTAACCTACACTAGCAATAGTGAGGGTGCTACATCAGGATTGCTGGTAGGAAACTGAGCATGCGGCCTCTCACATCCACTTTCAAAACACATTCCAAACACCTCCTTTTTTAATAAATAGGCAGCATCAGTGCCTGTCCATGCTTTAGGAAGATGAAGATACTGAGAGGTGGAAGCTGTTTGGAACACTTAGCAAAGTGTATATGCACTGCTTAAATATCCACAAACATTTAACTTTTCTGCAAACAATTTGGGCCATCGATACACTGGTGATAATTCCATGGCTTCATTTTACGTGCCCTCTCATGCCTCTATCCACTTAGGGAATCCTTTTCAACAGACAAAAAGCCTAATAATGCAGGACTACAGCAGTAAACATTTATTGTCATTTGCTTTCTGTACAACTTAGCTCCATCATCACTGGCATAATGCATTAGGTCTGATAAATTCACTTGTACATACCGTAGTACTACTCTTTCTCACTCTCTTTGCCAACATGACATCATCTTAATCATTTGTCATAGTTTATTTTCTAATTTCCAGTGCTTATTGCTAGCTGCCAGTGATCTGCTTCTCACGCAGTTTGCATTAAGTGCTCACCGTATTCATTTCACACATAGACTAGCAGCAACAGTAAGAATTAGAAGTAAATATTGCTCAATGAAGGTTACAATAACCATTTGAAGTAAGAATCTAAAATTCAAACATTTCATCAGCCTTAGTGCAAATTGTGTTTTTTAAAGAGTAAATAAACTTTTGTTGGGTAAAAATCCCCTTTGGGTAATCAATGCACATTGCAAGGGTTTGTCAAACTTTGTTGCAGATTCCTACCTGTTTCTGCTCTGGCGGAATAGCTGTTTGTTTGAGCAGACTGGTTTGCATATGTGATTTTGAATATGAGTAACTGGTTCATTATAAACAACTCATGAACTTTCATTGCATTTTGATGAGAAAAGTTGCATTGTCTGCATCCCTTTTACAAGTAATTAACCGCTAGTGAGTATCTTAAATTTATGTTGCATATGATGCCTAAAATCTGACTTTGGGAAAATCAGTGAGCCAAACACATAAGCAGGAAACTACATTTTTTAAGGCATTCTACACTTCAGCGGTTTACAGAATGCCTCCAGGTTGCCGTATTTCATTGAATTTTACAGAAAATTATAGCACTCCAGATTGAAATGGAAAGGTAATTTTTATAATTTTATTTTTTTATTTACAATTTTTTTCCAAAAGAGTGGACTTACCCTTTAATGATATACAAACATAGTTTTTTGCCGTGGTCTTGCAACATGTTTCAAGTCATAAAGTATCGCTAAATAAGCTAACAAATTATATAATATGGTTTTTAAGATGTCTTCATTAAAACCCAACAAAAACTGGGCCATGGAGGACTATGGAGGGGGAATGGAGCTCATTTACATATAAATAATAAACCATTTACTGCTAGGAGTGCTGAACTGGTTAACCACTTGACCACTGGAAGGTTTTACCCTGCTTTCCAGACCAGAGCATTTTTTTTCAATACATCATTGCTACTTTAACTGGTAATTGTTGCAGTCAACACATGAAATTTTTATCATTTTTTTCACACAAATAGAGCTTTCTTTTGGTGGTATTTGATCACCACTGGGTTTTTTATTTTTGTAACACAAAAATAAAAAAGACCAAAAATTTTGAAAAAATACTTTCTGTAATAAAACATATCCAATAAAAAAATTACATTTTTGCATAAATTTAGGACAAAATGTATTCTGCTACATGTTTTCTGCAAAAAAAGAAAAATCCCAATAAGTGCAATGCCCCGTACACACGATCGGACATTGATCGGACATTCCGACAACAAAATCCATGGATTTTTTTCCGACGGATGTTGGCTCAAACTTGTTTTGCGTACACACGGTCACACAAAGTTGTCGGAATGTCCGCTCGCTAAGAACGCGGTGACGTACACTATGTACGACGAGACTAGAAAAGGCCATTTCAGAACCAAGCGCGGCACCCTTTGGGCTCCTTTTGCTAATCTCGTGTTAGTAAAAGTTTGGTGAGAGACGATTCATGCTTTTTCAGACTCGTGGTTTTCAGATCATTTTCTGCTGTTCACTTTGTGCTTGTGGGTTTGTATCTGCTCTTCAGTGCATGCAAGCAAGCTACGCCTGACTTTGTCCTTGTGTTCTTGTTTGTTCGTTACTGTTTTTCAGGTCGCTCTTCACAGGCCTTGCTGTTCTTCAGTGCATTCTGTTACTTCGTTCTGAGCAGCCGACCGTTTTCTAGCCATGTTGCGTATACGTACTCCTCGTAGAGTTCATGCTGTGCGGGGGCTTGGTGTTGGGGTCCTGACCCTGACACAAGTCCAGTCCATGAACAGGGTGGGGAGGAGTTCATGGACCAAGAATTGGTTGCTTCAGCGTGACCAGTTCTGTCATATGCCTTTGCTCCATGAGATCCGTGAGAATAATCCTGATGATTTCAGGAACTTTCTCCGGATGACGGACCCCGTATTTCACCGTTTGTTGGCTTTGCTGACCCCCTATATTAGCAGACAGGATACCTGCATGAGGCAAGCCATCACTCCGGAGCAGAGGCTCGTCGCCACCCTGCGGTACTTGGCAACGGGGAGAAGCCTGCAGGACTTGAAGTTCTCGACAGGCATCTCCCCCAGGCTCTGGGGATCATTATCCCAGAGGCCTGTTCTGCCATCATCCAGGTCCTGCAGAAGGAGTATATTAAGGTAATATTTTTATCCTTTAATATCACATTTTATTGTATATAATGTTTGCTAATGTATTGTATTTCTTTCCTCATTCCCTAATTACCATGATTGTAATATGCTGTGAATGTCCCCTTTGTCCTCATACATGCTGGATTTTTATGTAATTATTTTTTTGTCCTTCATACATATTTGCCTTCACTATCCTCCCCAGCATGCTCTCCTGGCCCTATATTCACCTCATGTAGTCACTTAACAATGTATTTTATCAGCTCCATAGTAGTGCTTTACCCCAAAGACCCCCTAAAACGTTTTAAAATGTGATTGGTGCTTCAAATTCAGGCAGAGTGCCAGAGGGGGGTCCCCAAATCATTTTGAACCCTCCCTCCCCCCAACTGCTAAGTCAGCTGATACCAGTTCTCTATCTATCCTCAATCATCTATATGCTGACTTTGCCAAACCCATGCACACTATACCCATCTTTTCTGTGCTCAGATTAATGGATGAATTCCCCAGAGCATGTAGTGCAAGGGCCTGCCTGTATACTTTCAAATGGTAGTGTTTAAAGTTTGGGTATCCTATTATTATCTTGATAGGTAATAGCAGAATGTCCAAATGTGCTCAAATGTGTACAGTGTGTATTTATATCTTTGTATTATGACACTTCTTCCTTTTCCAGTGGGCTGTCAATAGTCTAACTAAGGAGGGTCTGTTCAAAGTAATACACATTATATAGGCATTCATCTCTCAATGAAGTGGAGATGGTTACCTGTCCAAGAGTCCCCCCCCCCATAATGTTGGAAATGGCCCATGAGAGGGGGGGAGGGGGAATCTGATAGGTGTACCTTCTACTTTGTTTTTTAAAAATTCCCATAAATAAATGGTATCTTGATGTTGGCCAAGAATGTTTGTGTCTAATCTGCTTTCCAGGTTTATGTGCAAAAAGACTATTTTTTTTTGTTTTACTCCACAGTTTCCTTCCAAGCCACAGGAATGGCAGACTGTGGCCTCCCACTTTGCCCAGCGGTGGGACTTTCCTAACTGCGGAGGGGAAATTGATGGGAGACACGTCCACATCATCCCACCACCCAACTCGGGGTCGTACTATTATATTTATAAGGGGTTCAATAGTGTTGTGATGTTGGCGGTGGTGTCGGCTACTTATGAATTTCTGTATGTGGACGTGGGGAAGAATGACCGGATGTCCGATGGTGGAGTCATCGCCCAGACGGAGTTCTACAGGTGTCTCCAGAATGGCAGCTTGGACTTGCCACCTCCAGAAGACAATGTGGAAGGACTCCCATTCATCTTCGTTGCGGATGAAGCTTTTGCGCTGGGGGACCATCTTATGCGGCCATTCCCGATGAGGACCCTCACCCCGGACCAGAGGGTTTTCAATTACCGGCTGGCCAGAGCCAGAAGAGTGGTGGAGAACATGTTTGGAATCATGGCTAGCCGGTTCCGCCTATTTCTTACACCCATACATATGGCGGAGTACAAACTGAATCACATTATCCTGGCGTGCTGTGTTCTACACAACTTTTTATGGCAACATTCTGCCAACTATGCTGGCTCAGTTGGGCCTGATGCCGGAATTCAAAATGAACCAACCCTGGTGGTGCTTGAAAGTGGCCGTCCTGGCTTGCCCCCCCTGAGTGCCCATGATGTCTGGCTAAGATACTTTGAATTCTTTGCGGGTAGGGGGGCTATCAATATGCCAGACAATGTGTAAAATCTTTTTCAAATAAAAAAAAATAAGCAAATCTTTGGTGAAATTTACTGCTTGTGTTTGTTTTAGCTGACCCTGACAGAAATGTGGTGAGTCCTGAAAATGACGTGATTGTGTAACCTTACAAAGCACTGTTGGGTGTTATTTACTAAAGGCAAAGACACTCTGCACTACAAGTGCACTTGAAACTGCACTAGTAGTGCAAAGTGGATTTGCCCTTAGGAAATAACACACATTGTCACAGAAAACAACAATTAGAGCACCACAAAAGTGTTGTAGCGTTGAGACAATAATCCACACATTCTTGATTAACAATCTTTTTAATACCTGCACAGTCACATGTGCATTTAGAAAAGGTTTTTAAAACAAACCAACATGTTTGTTGTATAACAATTTTTGGGGTCACATTAGAAAAAGTAGAAATGTCCATTTAAGATAAAACAGGCATGTTTAAAACCAACAAGAAAGACACAAATCTTGAACTTACAAAGTTCACATTTGGTAGAACTTGAAGGCAATATCAGACATGAGTATTTACAAACTGTGTTTGATATTGTGTTCAGATGGGGTGAAGTCACCCCGGGAAAAGCCAAATTTTGAACATGCACACAAATAGCAGAATGTCAACATGTGCTACCTGCCATCACAGGGGGATCAAGGGACGTGTTTTGGGGGTGCAACCCCTTCCTCGCAGCTACTTTATTATTGAGGAAGGGGTTGCACCCCCAAAACGCGTCCATTGATCTCCCGTGATGGCAGATAGCACATGTTGATACACTGTGTGCCTCTTCAAAATTTGGCTTTTCTACAAATTGACAAAAAATGTTAAAACATTGTAGCATAACAAAAAACAAAGGGATTTGGAGGGGTTTTAAACTCTCCCCAAAACTTCAATGATGTTCTTATTTTTTTGAAGAACATCATTGATGTTTTTCTTGATGTTTTCCAAGTCCCTATTATACCCCATGATCTCCCTGATCAGGATCTGAGCACTTTCCAAGGTGAAAGGATCTGGATCCACAACATCACAATCACCTAAAAAGATAGAAACCAAAAAAAAACATGTATTATAAATATGCCGGCATCCATCTCTTACCTGAGCCTGTGGTCGCAGACACTCACCTGTTATGGTGCCAATTTCCACCACGTCTTCCTCCTCCTGCTCTGTTTGTCTTGGGTGGATTACCCCTTCTTCCAGAGGTGGGGGGTCTCTGGTCTCCTCAGATGAGGGGTGTCCTCCGAATCTTTTCTCCCCAATGTAAAAAAAAAATGGTATACTTAGCACACAGATATTTGATGGCAGAACTATAAATATGAAACATTGTTTGGAAATGGGGTACAATTTTTTTTGTGCCTAGAGTTCCAAGATGTAGCATTTTTCTTGTCCTTTGTCAAGCTTGAATACTTTACCTGTCTTGTACAAGCTTCACAGATGGAGACACCCCTATAGTATACACTGGAGCACCTGTGTGGGACCCCCTAATAAAAAGGGTGTTCTTGTGTGCCACACTAGTGCTCCAGCATCCAGATGTGAAAACTGCTGCTGAGTGTCCTCAACTTACACAGAATCTAGTTTGCATTTCATTCTAGTTACAAAGCAATCTAACCAACCAAATTAGTTTCAGACAAGTAGGCCCTAAAAAATGTGGCCAAATGCATATGGAAAAAACCATGGTGTTTTCTAGGCCGAACGAACAATGTTTGATATGAACGAATAATGTGCCCATGAACATGAAAGTTGCCATTTTAAACTGGACAACAGTTAAGAAAAGCACATGGAGCAGCACGAACGTAAGAAACATAAAAAAAATAGGAACACAGGACAACTACTTACTTTTTTGCTGCACTCTCTGGATCTTTCTATACTGCTCATGCTCTCTTAATTTTAGGTCCGACCACCGCTTCCTGAGCTGATCTTTCGATCGTCGTACCCCGAAATTCCGGTGCAGACTCTTGACCACTTTCGCCATGATCTTGGCCTTTCTGACATTGGGGTTGGGGTAAGGTCCATACTTCCCATCATAGACGGCCCTCTTCATTATGTCGACCATCTCCAACATCTCCCCAAAGGACATATTTGATGCCTTAAATCGTCTCCTTCTGGATCGGGACGTTTCTGCCTCCGGGCTTTCCTCCTCCTCGTTGGTGTAATTATCTGACACCTGCTGTGTCTCCGCCATGTGCTCTTCCCCACTGCGACGAACGAGAAGGGGCGGGGAATAGACTAGAAAGAACGTCAGGGGCGGGCGGAGTGTCACGCATGTGCAGTGTCTATAAAGCGTAACACGCGTGCATAGTACGTATGATCTGTGAGCGGAGGAAGGAGTAACGGAGGCGCCGATCATGATAGTGAAGGTAAGATTTAACACTGGGCCTATACTGCTTCTAGATTGAGGCTTGTATTTGCACAAGTTTAGAAGACTTTAGGCTGACATTAGGGTTTGTCTTGTGTTGTGTCTTGCAGTGAAAATGGATATCTTGAAAGATAAGGACTTTATCTTTATCTTCATTGATATGTTCAGGGAGCTGCCTTGTCTATGGCAGATAAACCACCCTGAATATAAGAACCAAACAAAGAGGAAGGCAGCGCTGGATAATTTGTTGGAATTTGTGAAGACGGTGATCCCCACGGCAGACATGACCTATTTGAAGGTTCTAATTGGTGGCCTGAGGAGCACTTATCTAAGGGAGCACAAGAAGGTCCAGGATTCCCAGAGATCAGGAGCAGCAGATGAAGTTTATGTCCTCAGGCTGTGGTACTATGACAGACTGCATATTCTGGCAGGTCAGACTGAACCCAGGCCAGCACTCTCCGAACTTCTATCCAGGCTTCCTTCCCCCCCAGCTGAGGCTTCTGACGCCCAACCTGGGCCTTCCAGGCAGCAACATGTGGAGGAGCCCAGCTTGAGCCAGGTATAGCATTTTTCTAAATATTTCTGGTTGTCTAGTCAATGATGTTAACTAGATGTTAGTTTGGAGTACTAATTTATGATTGTGATTGATGAAGCAAAAACTAAAACCATATCCCTTTTTCATACACAGGGAAGTCTCAGCCAGGAGGTGGCCGGGCCAAGCAGGCTGCCTGATATCCAGGTCCCTCCCCTACACCTGCAAAGACAAAGTGGCAGGAAGAGGAGTAACCTGGAGGAGGCTGCCATAGGCCTCTTTTGGAAGGCTACAGAGGCCCTGAGAACCCCCCACACTGTGGAGGAGGACTTTGCTGGCATAACTGCCTGCAAAATGATGCAGATGGAGAAGGGCCAACGACTCCTGTGTGAGTTCCTAATTTTGGAAGCTCTCAATAAAGGGTTGAGTGGCCAAATAACATGTGCTACCCACATTTGTGACCTCACCTATGGTCCTCCTCCTCCTCCTCCAGGTCCTACTCCTCCTCCTGCCACATCTCCAACACCAGAGCCACAGCGTGGAAGGAAGCGTTTAAGGAAGACCAGAGTGATGGCCTGGGTTCAGTCTGGTCATGCAAAATATGCAGCCTCTTGTAGTTCCACAGCCTGGGAACATACATGTCATCTGCTGCTTTCCGGATCTCTGGGACTTCTGGACCAGACTGCACTCCCTTACATATGGACTCCTCAGGCCACCAATTTTGATAGAAAAGAATTGATGTGTGCACTGGGGGTCAAAGGCTTTGCCAATTTATGATGTTTATCCAGTGCTGCCTCCCTCTTTGGTTCTGAGCCCTTAATAAAGGAATTTTTGTTTCAATTATACTCGTCTATGTGTGTTTTCCTTCAAAAAGGACAGTTTGTTTGTGAGGAGGCAGGTACATTTCAAATATACAATGTGAAATTAACAAGAGACACCAACACCAAACAATCTCCTTGAGATTAAATTATACGAGATATCAATGGTGTTGTGGTAACTTGACACACAAAACACACACAAAAATATTACGGAGTAAAACACAAAAAAAAAATAAAAACACAGCCTTAAAAAAAAAATATACAAACCCAAAAAAAAAGACAAAAACAGCCTTGAAAAAAAAAATTAATTTAAAAACAACCAAAAAGAAATTTGGTCAGATGTGACAAATCAAAATATATTCAGGGAATCCCGAAAAAGATTAAAGAAAGAAGTTTGTGAGAAGTCTGTGTGAATATAAGCAGCAAAACTACTTCATTCTTCTCACATTATAAAGAAGAAGAGAGTGCGCTGTATTAAACTATTTGAAACATTGCAGCGTGACGAAAGTGCTGTATCCATTCCAAACGCTCATTTTACCAGACCGAGCTGTTCCGTCTCGGAATTTCTTCTGAGCATGTGTGGCACTTTGTGTGTCGGAACTGGCCACACACGGTCGGAATTGACGCTATTGGATTTTGTTGTCGGAAAATTTTATAGCCTGCTCTCAAACTTTGTGTGTCAGAAAATCCGATGGAAAATGTCCAATAGAGCCCACACACGGTCGAAATGTCCGACAACATGATCCGATCGCACATTTATCGTAGGAAAATCCGACCGTGTGTACGGGGCATTAGTGTTAAAGAATAGCATCTACGAACTATGATATACAGTATATACTGGAGTTTACGTAGCTTTTACTTTCTGACTGCCTATCACATTTTTTGAGGTCATAAAATGCCAGGGCAGTACAAAACACCCCCAAATGACCTCTTTTGGAAAAGTAGACACCCTAAGATATTTTCTGAGAGAATGCTGAGTCCATGAAAGATTTTGTATTTTTGTCACAAGTGTATGGAAAATGACAAATAACATTTTTTTTCTTTTTTTCTTTAACCACTTCCGAACTGCCGCAAGCCGATGTACATCCAAATTTGAAGGAGTATATCGTTGTTATGGCAGCAGGTAGCTACGATAAACCCGGTATCCACGTTTTCGTGCGGCGGTCCTCTTTCTGATAAAAGTGGTCCCTGTGGTGGATTTGCCGCGAGATGACTTTTATCAGTGGTGAGAGAGGGGCCCCCCCTCCCGCCACGATCCTGTGCCCTCCGCCGTTTACCGGAGCCGTCGGTAGTGGCGGAGGCAATCGCGTCCATCTCCCTCCTGTGCCTGGAGACGAGTGAGGCTAAGATGGCGACCACTCGTCTTCATGACACTGCTGGGCGGAAGTGACGTCAAAATGTCACTTCCGCCCACGCCTCTTAAAGAGGCTTTATAGACTTTTTTTTTATTGCATTTTAGTGTAAATATGAGATCTGAGGTCTTTTTGACCCCAGATCTCATATTTGAGAGGTCCTGTCATGCTTTTTTCTATTATAAGGGTGTTTACATTCCTTGTAATAGGAATAAAAGTGACACAATTTTTTTTTTTTTTTTAAACGGTGTAAAAATAAATAAAATAATGTAAAATAAATAATACAAATTAAAAATTATTTTTTTTTAAAACCCCCATCCCAACGAGCTCGTGCGCAGAAGCGAATGCATACGCGAGTAGTGCCCGCATATGAAAACGGTGGTCAAACCACACATGTGAGGTATCGCTTTGACCGCGGTAGAGTGAGAGCAATAATTCTAGCCCTAGACCTCCTCTGTAACGCAAAACATGCAACCTGTAGAATTTTTTAAATGTCGCCAATGGAGATATTTGAGGGTAAAAGTTTGACGCCATTCCACGAGCGGGCGCAATTTTGAAGCGTGACATGTTGGGTATGAATTTACTTGGTGTAACATTATATTTCACAGTATAAAAAAAAAAATTGGGCTAACTTTACTGTTGTCTTTTTTTTTATTCAAAAAAGTGATTTTTTACCTAAAAAAGTGCGCTTATAAGACCGCTGCGCAAATTCGGTGCAAAAAAAAGTATTGCAATGACTGCCATTTTATTCTCTAGGGTGTTAGAAAAAAAACATATATAATGTTTAGGGGTTCTATGTAATTTTCTATCAAAAAAAGCTGTTTTAAACATGTAAACACCTAAAATCTAAAATGAGGCTGGTCCTTAAGTGGTGAAAAAACTAAATTTAATGAGATATTTCTCACACATGGCATGGGTATATGTGGAATGACACCCCAAAACACAACTACTACTTCTCCCGTGTATGGAGATACCACATGTGTGAGACTTTATGAGAGCCTAGCCGCGTACAGGTTCCTAAACTGATGACCACCTTCAGACTTTCAAAGGGTGTGATTTCCTCATTTCACCTCCTGACTACTTATCACAGTTTTGGAGGCCCTGAAAATCCAGGATAGTCACCCCCCCCCCCCCCCCCAAATGATCCCTTTTGGAAAGCAGACACTGCAAGGTATTTGCTGAGAGACATGTTGAGTTCATGGAAGATTTTATTTTTTGCCATAAGTTTTTGGAAAATGACAAAAAAAAAATATTTTTTAACACAAAGTTGTCACTTTAATGAGATATTTCTCACACATGCCATGTGTATATGTGGAATTACACCCCAAAACGCATTCTGCTACTTCTCCCAAGTATGGGGATACCACATGTGAGAGACTATTTGGCAACCTAGCCACGTACAGGGGCCAAAAAAACAATCACCACCTTCGGGCTCTCAAAGGGCATTATTTCCTCATGCTGCTTCCTCACTACCTATAACAGTTTTGGAGGCCCTGAAATGCCAGGATAGTACAAACACCTCCCAAATGACCCCTTCTTGGAAGTAGACACTCTAAGGTATTTGCTAAGAGGCATGGCGAGTATTTTGCAGTTTTCATTTGTTGCCACAAGTTTTTGGAAAATGAAGTAAATATGTCACTGTGCTTGTAGGAGTCGCCCGTCCGCAATAAAATGTGAGCGGTCGGTCCTAAAGTGGTTAAACTGATAAATAAGTAAAATACCATAAAAACTCTAAGACCCCTTTCACACTGAGGCATTTTTCAGGTACTTTTGGGCTAAAAACAGCTCATGTAAAGCGCCTGAAAAACGCCTCCCCTGCAGTTCCAGTGTGAAAGCCTGAGTGCTTTCACACTGGGGTGCTGAGCTGGCAGGACGTTAAAAAAAGTTCTGCAAGCAGCATCTTAGGGGCGGTGGAGGAACGGTGGAGGAGGGGTGTATGCACCCCTCCTTCACCACTCCTGCCCATTGAAATAAATTTGCCGAGTTGCCTGCAAAGTGCTTCGGCAGCGGCGCTACACGGGCACATTTAACCCTTTATTCAGCTACTAGCGGAGCTTAAAAGCGACCCGCTAGCGGCCAAGTATCGCTTTTTACGGTCAATGCCCACCCGTCCCAATGTGAAATCAGCCTAAAAGCTATAATAATTTTTCAACAAAATAACCTTTTTTTTAGTTCAAGGAACTGACAATGCAACAAATGTTAGTGTACTACCAGTTTCCTGTTTGTAAAGAAAATAAACCTGTTTTTGCATTTAAAAAAAAGCTTTACTTAAAGAGGGAGTCCAGCCCCCCCCCCACGAAAAATTAAAAGTCAGCAGCCTGCAATGTCAGCATCCAAGCCGATCTTTGGATTGGCTGTTGGGTGCAGCCGCCGCCATTCCTGGTAAGGAATTAAATGACTGCATATTTAGCCCCTATATAAACAAAATCTAAGAATATTTGGAGGCTTCTGAATGGAAAGCCATGTCGAAATGTTATCAAGACACGTTATGCTCAAACATTTCCTGACTTAAAAATGTCTGCTGCCTCTAGTACTAAGTACATCCATGTGCACCGCTTCCCTTTCATCCCTTAGGTGCATAATCATTCCTCCACCAGCACTGTCTAATGTCACAGAGTAAACATTGGCACCACCATCATCACTGTGCATTTCAGCAAGACCAGTAGCTAAGAATGAAATACTGTTACCGTTCATAACTACCTCCCAAAGCTGCTGTAGCTAACCATTGTGACCATGCTTTTTTGTCAAAAATTCCTTTGCCACTCATTGCTACTGCAGTGCTCTAACATTCCACAAAAAACACACTTTATTCCCCTGAGTCTGTAATATATCTACAATATAACCTGTAGGTTCCACCAAGAAAACATTAGCTATAGTGACAAGCCATATTCCCAAGTGGAAAACCTTAGAACACCTAAAACCAATTTAGCAGTTTTCAAAGGGATGTAAAACAGCAATGTTTAGACTACAAAGCACAACGAACATTATACTAAACAAGTCTTTAGATCTATAAAAAGCACTTATATCTGTAACATTGGACAAGACTTTACATCTGTAAAAGGAATGATCACTAGAAAAAATCTAAACATATATCACATATCATATGTTTGATAACACCTTATTCGCGGAATGACAGAGCAATACACTGAAATGTGCAATTTAATATCTGCTATGCTAGCACTCAAGAAATGCTTTGGCTATTACAATTTGGTGCAGTGCTATAAAAGATGATATTGGTTGCCATAATTGTATTGTGTTTCATGCCATTTTAATATATCTTTAGTGCAGACAGATTTATATAGCTTTATGTTTTGGACAGAGCTCTTGACTATGTACTGTAAACTTGACATTTCTCATGAACAGTATACAGCAGTTGTAGTTAGAATATCAAAATAACAAATTCTGTGTTTAAAACACTAATACTTGAAGTAGGTGGCATATCAAATAATGGTCATTTTGCTTGTAACTGTGGACCAGGTTTCATATGAAAAAAATCAATGACTCAAAAAACACTCAAATAGTCTGTATGCAGCTGGATGATGTTCTGAGTTGTACTTATATTTAGGGCCTAATGTATTTAGGGATGTATGTCACATGGCATATAACCCCTACAGCTGCCGTATATTTTAGCCTGTGATTTATTTTGTCTGAAATCTTGCAGCGTGCTGCACGCTTTACCTGTCCTGCTCTCGTGCCAAAAAACGCTGGGTTTTTACAAATGAGTCAGAGCAAGCCTTGCTTGTTGTATTGTGCTTTGATACCATTGGTAGCAAAAAAATTATATTGCTTTCTATTGTCTGAATATTATAAATACTCACTTTCATACATGAGAATTATTTTTTTGCAAAAGATGCAGTCATGTTAAAAAAGGGCCCCTCAGTCCTCATACATTATTTGTTGATTTCAGAATGCAGTCTGGATTTACGTGCACTGTACTTTTCAGATCTACTTTACAGCTCCTGATGTTCACATGCAGACATTTTTTCAACTTTTTTTGTGATACATAATAATAAAAAATACTTTTTAAAATGTTGCTCCTTTCGTGCCATAGCTAGAATGTCATAGATGTCTCTAGACCTAAGCACGCTGGGTCCCTCTGCTAATGCTCCAAGTCTAGTGAGCAGGTTGTTCTGTCATATGACAAAGACATGCTCTGCTGCATAATGCTATTGTGCTAGTTGCACACCATCCAGGCTTGCCCCCTAACTTCAGGTGGGTTGCTAAAGGTACAGGATGAAGGGTACCAATAAACTTTAAAACATGAAATAAATGGCTCTGGGTAGGCAAATTTGCTCATAAAGAATACCTCCTCAGACCTGTAGCACATCGCATTTGCTTGGGCTGCAACTAAGTCTGGTGTATCCAAGTAACACACAGCATGATGTCTTGGTCAGGAACTATAACTGACTGGTGTTTCTTCTGCCTACAGCAGCTCTTACTTCCTTAAGGCAAGCAGGCCTACAAGTAATTGGTTGCTACCCAGGTTTTAAAACACAATGCTATAGTTCCTGGCCAGATGGCACTGGTACTGAGAAACTAAAACAAGGAAGATACCTCTAGTACCAAGGCTGATCAGGTAGTAGAAAGCAGCTGGTAGCAGAATCCTGGGACAGTCCAAGGTCAGGGCAGGTATCAAGCAAGTGTAGTCTGAAAAACAGTTCTGAGGTCAGAGCCAGTAGCAAGCAAGCATAGTCCAATGAGGAATCTAAGGTCAAGTTCAAGCGGCAATCCAAAGAGTAATCAGGGTACAAGGCAAAGGTCAGCAACAAGGAAATCCAAGACAGCGGTAGTGGTCAGACAGGAAAACAAACAGAGATTCAGAAAGCTAATTTTATCATAAGCACAAATGCAAATTATTTATACCTCATCAGCTTGTGCCTCTGTGTGCTGAAAACCAATTCAAGTAGAGGGTGTGTGGCCAAGCGCATTATCTCTAATCTGATGGTGGTAACTAGGAGTCTAAGAAGACTCAATACTCTGCAGCTGACAGAGACAGCTAAGAGTCTAAAAAGACTCATTATCATTAACCCTCAGCTGATGGGGGGAGCTGGATAGGTGCTTAACAATTGCATGTGCAAATAGTGGCCTCCTTTCTCCAGTCAACCCTGCACAACAAACTTCATAGCTTCAGTGCACACAATGGTGATGTCAGCAAACTGTAGACAAGTGGTTTCAAGCCTAATGCCCCGTACACACGGTCGGATTTTCCGACAGAAAATGTGTGATAGGACCTTGTTGTCGGAAATTCCGACCGTGTGTAGGCTCCATCACACATTTTCCATCGGATTTTCCGACACACAAAGTTGGAGAGCAGGATATAAAATTTTCCGACAACAAAATCCGTTGTCGGAAATTCCGATCGTGTGTACACAAATCCGACGGACAAAGTGCCACGCATGCTCAGAATAAATAAAGAGATGAAAGCTATTGGCCACTGCCCCGTTTATAGTCCCGATGTACGTGTTTTACGTCACCGCGTTTAGAACGATCGGATTTTCCGACAACTTTGTGTGACCGTGTGTATGCAAGACAAGTTTGAGCCAACATCCATCGCAAAAAATCCTAGGATCTTGTTGTCGGAATGTCCGAACAAAGTCCGACCGTGTGTACGGGGCATAACTCCTCAAGTACCCAAAATAGGCCATGTTTTGTGAATTTTCCTTCAATGATACAGTTGTTATAAATTCCAATACATTGATTTAAAGCACCTGTGCAAGGTGAGGGAAATCCTGAAAAAATTATCTGTTGAGTTGGAAAATAGCCCACTTCCACCAGTTCCTGGGCTGCATTATTTTGTTTTCATTATTTTTTTAACATTTTTTTATTATACTAATTTTGTTAAAATCTCTATTATTTTTATATTTATATGTTGCATTCTTGTAATAGAACATACCTGCCCTCCACAATCCAAGTGAGAAAAACATTTCCCTCTTGCTGGGCCGACACTTGGTCAAGCAAACACAGGTATATTTTATAATGTTAAGTACACACAGATGAACATTTTGGCAGCTGGTATGGATACAGCAAAGGGTATTATACTAGACTTAGTAGGGCTCCTTTTACAAAGAAAGGATAGAAAATTTTATCCTGATGTAGCTTCTGCTGCTAAAACATATACACCTACTGACACCTGTCCTACCCTCTTTAATTAAAAATGGCTATAGCTCTATTTTTTTGGGAAGACAATTGCATGTCCCTTGTGTCTCCACATTAAGGCCTGTTGTTACTGCTGCCAAACTGTGTTGCCACTAGCCAGTTTTTGCATGTCCAAATCTAAAGGCCGTAGCTCTACTTTTTTTATTTCAAACAAATGGGAGATTTAAGTGCAGGGAACGGGGGGTCATGGTGTAAGATGCTTAACTCAAGCACAGTTCACAAACTTACCTAAGATAATCTGAATTGAACCAACTCTCCCTGTCCTTTTTCTATCAAAAGCTTAAACACAATGATAATATGGCTGCTATGAGGCTTTAACCAGGGTGAAGGGTTGTACAGGACATTATGGTTAGGTGTGTGTGTGTATATATATATATATATATATATATATATATATATATATATATATATATATATGTATACATATATATGTATTCATCAACTGTATATTTGCCTGAAATTCACATGTTCAAATAAAAAAAGTTCAAATAAAAAGATCAGGCACCCTGGATAGATTGCTTTATACAATATTACTTTCTACCTTATATATTTGTGTTTTATCACAGATATTTAATGCATTTGCTCCTGAAGAGTGGAATAAATCCACGAAACGCGTAGGGTTTATTGGATGCATCTCATCTTCATTGGATGGTTTAGACCAGTTTTATGTATATACAGATTTTATCTTTATACTGTCTCTGAGGTGGTCTGTGTCAGCTAGGATGGCTGCTATATATTTACTTTACAATGTATTATCTTGATGCAGCCGTCATATGTTTATTATACAATGTATTATTTATTTTTGTTGCCAGTTTTCTACATACTATGTTTGTTACATGCTGTCATTATGGACACAAACCTATGAATTAATTTTCTTACATGTTATACAATTATTATGTAGCAATAAACATTGTATTTTTTTATATTGACTGCGTTTCTGTTGCTGCACCTGCCTCATATAAAGTCCCACCTTAGTTCTCCTTTGTTTCTACTGAATCAGAATCGTATTCACATACGTTTCATATAAAGTCCCTCCAAGCTCCCTTCCCCCTCTTTTACCCCCCTTTTTTCATATCACTGTTGAGAAACCTCACCAGCAGTCTCCTACTGGTACTGATAATATGTTTAAAGGGCATGTGGAGCACTACATAAAAGCTGCATCCATCATTTCTGACAATTATTTAAACCTGATAAAAAGATCAATTTAAAGCTATATCAACAGATTTTACACTGTTGATCAGAGATAGAGCAGTAAGTTAGGACACCAGTTTTTTTTAACAAATGACTGATAACTTTCTAGTAGAATTTACAAAGCTCGCCTTAAGACAGAATGTTAATTGTAGATAGACTGCTTTGCTAAAATCACTTACACATCAGTAAAGTCAAGACATCTGTTTGTGAAAGGTGTCCCCAGGTATAATGTAGATTTTATACAAAAAAAATTGTGCATATTGCAAAGAATGGTCTACTGGACAAAATATCAGAAATTTGTAACACAAGTTCCAATCTCTCTAACATTACTCTAAAGGAGATATTAGATTGTAAAATGTTACCACAAAGTTATAGAACAGTCAGCCATTCCTGATTGAAATATGCAATGTGCCTGTTGCCCCACTGATAAAAGGGGATTTAAAGTTCTCTCTAAAGGTAGTTTGTACTTACTTTTCTCATGGAGGATAGTATTACTGAGGCATTATAAATTAGAAAACGTGTAACTTATAACTTAAGCATCCAGTGTATGGATTATGGCAACACTTTGCTGTACCCCATTACAAAACCCACAGCCTTCCCCAAATTACTATTTCATGTTCAGCTTATATAGATAATGGTGAATGCATATGCATATATTTGAAAGTATAAGTGAAAATTGGATGGATACAAAACAAGCGATAGGGTAGATTGCTAGATTGTCAACATGGACCAGTTTATAATCAAAAATATGCAAGATTCAGAGGATTGAAGTACTAAGTTCTTCTTTATTTAAAATGATACATTATTTCATCAAACGGCAACAGTTTTGGGCTATCTTCAACCCCTTCTTAAGTCAGCAAATATAGTATTAAAAATATTGAAGAAATGAAAGAAAATGAAAGCAATGAAGAAAACTCATAATGAATTCATACTTATCCAACTGCACCTTTAGCGTTACTTACAATTTTACTTCCTCCTGTCTTCATTTCTCTGTTGAGATCCCACTAGGTTCTGTTCTTGGACCTCTCCTATTTTCAATCTACACCTCCTCCCTGGGTCAGCCTCCCATGGCTTTCAATACCACCTCTACGCTGACACCCAGATGTCACACCACTTCCTCAAACTCAATCTAGCCAAAACCAAACTTATAATTTTTACTCCCCCATATGCCCCTTGCCCTTCCCCTGATTTCTCAGTCAAAATTGATGGCACAACTATCAGCCCATCCCCGCATGCCAAGGTCCTAGGTGTAGTCCTGGACTCTGAACTCTCCTTTTAGCCTCACTTCCAATCATTGTCCAAATCTTGCCGCCTCAACCTCCGCAAAGTCTCCAAAATATGCCCCTTTCTAGCCAAGGACACAACAAAGCTCCTAATTCACTCCCTGGTCATCTCTCGCCTTGACTACTGTAACTCCCTTCTCATTGGCTTACCTCTAAATAGTCTATCCCCCTTCAATCCATCATTAATGCTGCTGCCAGACTCATCCACCTTACCAATCGCTCTGTGCCTGCTACTCCTCTCTGTCAATCCTTCCACTGGCTTCCGCTCACCCAACAAATTAAATTCAAAATACTAACAACTACTTACAAAGCCATCCACAACTTAGCCCCCAGCTATATCACTAGCCTAGTCTATAAATACCAATCTATTTGTTCTCTTCATTCCTCTCAAGACCTCCTACTCTCTAGCTCCCTTGTCACCTCCTCCCATGCTGGCCTCCAGCAAATTCCCAGAGTCTCTACAATTCTATGGAACGCCTTACCCCAATCTCTCTGATTATCTCCCACTCTATTAGCTTTAAGACGATCCCTGAAAACACTTCTCTTCAAAGAAGCCTATCCCACACACACCTAACACTGTATTTTCATTTTCTCCATCAGCTCATCCCCCACAGTTATTACCTTTTGTTCCACTTGACCCTCCTTTTTAGATTGTAAGCTCTAACAGGCAGGGTGCTCTGATCCCTCCTGTATTTAAAGGACTAGAGACCAAACTCAAATGTTATTAAAAACTGTAAATATATTGAATATAATAAAAACTGTTAGCCTTAAAATGTGCTATAAATGGCCGCGGCCCTTTAATACTGGCATGATATATTACCAATAATAACCAATATATTATGACAATAAAACATTTTTAATAACCTTACATAAAATATCATACCAATGGTTCAGCTTTAAAAGCTTGAACCAACCATTTTTTAACAATAAAACCACTATCCCACATGCCAGGCTCTTTTAATTCAAATGAGCCTGGCACCCCACCCGGGCAATGGCCAACTCTACACAAAATTGAAAATCCAGGTTGAGAATATCACAACCGATGTCAGATAGATAGACCTTGTCAAAACGATAAAACCCAGGTAAACCACCATCCAAATCAACATGACGGGAGGACAGTCCATCAATCAAAGGCATAAACTTCTCTATCGTTCTGATAACCTGCTTACGGATCTTCTCTTGATATATAAGTTCCGGATTAAGGAACCATTTGAGCCTTGGAACAATTTCAGAGAAGATCAAAATCATGGATGGCAGAACCACGTGACGATGCAATAGATTAACCTTAATTTAAGCAATTAAATCTAATGTCTTCAGTGCCTAAATCATTGCCAGATAAATGTAAAATAATAACAGCAGGAGGTGGCCAAATGGAAAACAAAGTAGCCAGAGAAGGACAAAGATCGAACCATGACATCCCTCTACAGCCGTACAAAAAGATTTCAAAATCTGCACTGCCGAGACCCAAGTTGAGTCCATAACATCTCAGGGAGGCTTGCATGTTCTCCCATTAAATGAAAGAATGTCATATAATCCAAATATAATATGGGGAACCTACAAAAAATCTGAAAAAACATAAATTAGGCCTGACATATGACCGAAAACAATCAGACTTCTAACCACCCATACCCTTGATAGCAGAAGACGACAAACCCAACCTAGCGGCTTCGGTTGCAGCGCCAATTCAAAAAAAAGTGGCATTATATGTAAGTGACCCAAACCAATTTGGGAAAGGCATCTCTTTAAAACCATCTTGAATTGGTATTGAGTAAGGGGGAGGCCGGAGCTATGGAGCAAAAAAAGATTAGATGATATTGGGCGTAGAAGTAAGTATCTGGACAATAAAGAAAAAACAGATAGGGGATCCAGGAATATTATGAATGACAATCCAACGTCCTTTACCCAATTGATCTGCTTTGCTAAAACGTAACAAGATCCGAACACAATCAGCATCCATAACAACATCAGACAACAAAAGGCCCCCAGAAGACAAAGAAGATCTTGGTAACAATTCAGAAATACGAAATAAGAAGGGCATAAAGAAACTTGAAAAAGAAGAGCTTTGTTATCTGAAAAACAAATAGATGAAGTGTCAACTAAAAGGCAGAGCATAATCCCCTCGCTTCGGAGACTGGGCCTCAGGGCAGGATTCCAACATGATAATGACCCCAAACACACCTCCAAGATGACCACTGCCTTGCTAAAGAAGCTGAGGGTAAAGGTGATGGACTGGCCAAGCATGTCTCCAGACCTAAACCCTATTGAGCATCTGAGTGGCATCCTCAAATGGAAGGTGGAGGAGCACAAGGTCTCTAACATCCACCAGCTCCATGATGTCGTCATGGAGGAGTGGAAGAGGACTCATTTCACTTAGGGGCGTACTCACTTTTGTTGCTAGCGGTTTAGACATTAATGGCTGCGTGTTGAGTTATTTTGAGGGGACAGCAAATTTACAGTTATACAAGCTGTACACTCACTTCTTTACATTGTAGCAAAGTGTCATTTCTTCAGTGTTGTCACATGAAAAGATATAATAAAATATTTACAAAAATGTGAGGGGTGTACTCACTTTTGTGAGATACTGTATATTAAATATGAGTGGCTATGACATTTAATAATTGGAAAAGAAAGGAGTTCAAAGGAAATTGTCACAACACAAACATGGGAACTGCTGCCACTGGTGACTATTTTTAGGGCCCATTCACACCAGAAATTGCACATAACTGCATGTTTTTAAATGCATGATTGAAGAGCATTTGAAGCATGCTTGAATGCTTGAATGCATTTTGCATGCGTTTCACACTGCGTTTATCACTGCATTTGCAGTGCATTTTTCTATACATTTTTGTGTTTGGCTTTTTTGGCTTAAAGGGGCACGATGCAGGTGCAGTGTGTTTGTAGCACTTTCCCTGCATTTGCGGTGCAGAAAATTTTGCATACTATACTTTTTTTCTTAACTGTGCTGCACTGCACTGCCTTCATATGAACTATGCCCATAGAATTACTTATTACTTATTTTGGGCTGTCTGTGCATTGGATTGCAGTTCAAAATGTATCCAACTGCAGCCGACTGCATCCCACTGCGTTCAGTGGCAAAGGGCTTAGAAAAGTGCTTTCTGCTTGTTGTCTTCTTCCTTGCTTTATATCAGGTGCTGGTACACATGATAGGTACACACTAGGTCAGTAGGAACACACAGGAAGGTGCCTCTAAGTGCAATATTGTGTTACAAATTTAATGGTTGTGAGCTGAGAAAAGAGCTGATTGGCACCCTGAAACACATTACCAAGGCAACAGGACCATCCTCCAGGTGTGACGTCACTTGCGGTTCTGTTTTCCATGGTGGTTACAAAAGTCTTACATTTACAGGTGATGAGCGGTCACCCGGCTTAAGCTTTCTGATGCTGCGAGTGGCTGCTGGCAACTAACCTGGAACCTGGACGATCCTTTAGTTGATATTTATAGAGAAGCACACTTTTATAAAACAAATGTGAGTGCTTATTTCGCTGCTCCATTAAAGTTGTAATACAATATTGCACCTAGAGGTTTGTTCTTGTTGTTTTTTTAGAGATCATTTCTAGTCTCTGGGAGGAGCTGCCCATACAGTGCTTTTTTGATATACATCTTCTACTTTGTGGATTCCATGGACTTTTATGAACTTTTATGAACAATAATATGAAATATATCCCACTTGTTATTACATGAGGTGTATTGGGGCTTCACATGCTAATATACCAGGAATTGTGCCTTATGCTTTGCTGTTGTGACATACTAGGTCAATGCCTCCCTAAATAGAGGGAAGAAAATAAAAGAAAGACAGCCCTATAGCGTGCTGAGAAAAAAGGCTTCCTTCCTGGACATTAGCCTTAGCTCAGGTTTCTGCTTGTATTCTCAAATCATGTTAGAAAAAAAGGGGCTTCCAGTTATTTTGTGAGGCAGCTGGATAACGCTATTCATTATATTTTATTTTTCTCAGAACAAACTAATCTATATAAATGCAAATGTGATCATTTTTATAAACTGTTTAGGATACAATAGTCATTACATAAAAATCATTTTTTTATTGCAGACCATCAAACAGCATTCACTTTTTATGTTTTGCAAATAAAACATTAAACGTGGGAATCCCTGAAGAGAAACCGTTAATCTATGGAAACCAGAGTGATAGACCTGTTTTTTTTGTGTCTCCTATGTATGCCCACAGTACTTTGCACACTTTATAACATTAGAATGGGTTCTCAGAATAATCGAGCGTCAGAACCATCCAAATAATTGTCTTATCTTCTAAACCATATTGTGATTTTAAATATATGCTAGAACACCACGTGAATGCTTCCAGTTGTAATTACTTCATATTTCTCTTCATATTTTACTGCAAATTATAACAAAAATCATGCACAGAAACTGGTTCATATTATCACCACTCCTTTGTATGTTTACTGTATACTTGGTTAATGGGAATGAGAAACAGTCTGAGAACCTTGAATAGGATTATAACAGCATTACACAATTGAGTGGTATCGTTTCATCGATAATATTTTGGTTCTTTGGCAAAATATTTTGATTCTGTGTAAAACCTATTGGGCCTTCAAATAGGAATAATGAGAATATTTTCTTCAGCAGAAAACGGTTTAGTATTGGGCCAACCGTTCGAGCCGAGCAAAAGTTGAGCTTGAACATTGACTAAACACCTGAATTGGCAGTGCGTTCAACCATTTGTTTGGCCCACAATGCACTGCATGCCACACAGTGCATTCTAAGCCCTGACTGACTAAAGCAATGAAGGCTTTGCCCAATCAGAGCTCAGAGCACTGTCAGAGCCATGATTGGAGAAAGTCATAATGACTAAGCCCAATCATGGCTCATTGCTTAAAGACCCACCCCACACTATAAAAGGTTCCTTCCCAGAGGAGTCACTTGCCGTGTGATGTTGGAGTGGAGATACATAGAACAGGACTCTGTTCATTGCTACTAGCATGTTAGTGTGCTATAGTGGGCTATTGTGATTCTATTATGAGTGTAGAGTGTCAGTGTAGTGTGAATATAGTGATATTGCAGCATGCAGTTTTACTGTAGTATATTGAAGTGTGTCAGTGTAGTGTGTCAGGGCAGTTTTACTGCAGCATATTGAAGTGTGTCACTGGGTGTGAGATATTCCTCTCAGAGTTCCATTTCAAGCAGGAACAATGTGGATGGGATGGCGGATGGACTCCACATGACAGGGTATTTTTCTCTTTTTTAAAAATGGATTTAGATGATTTTATGTTTGCACAATTCAACAAAATGTAAGTCAATGGTACTTTTCCTCATGGACAATGCAATTTGGGTTAAATATGCTGAATTGATGGTTGAATACTTGTATTATATAGATTACATATTCCTGTTAAATCCCTGATGAAGGAGACTACATTCATCTCTGAAACGCGTTGGGTATAGGATCTCTGTATCATCAATCTGCACAATTTTGATGTCTCCATGTCTAAATTTTGTCTACTATTACATGTATTTTTCTAGTTAGTTATTTAATAAAATTATTACCTTTTTTCTATACTGTGTGTTGGTAGTGCCTTAAAAATCTCACCCCCAGGGGTTCCTCTATATTTCACGTTTTATGGGATGTGGCACACTTTGTAAATCTTTCATATAAGAAAACTATTTCTCATTTATGTTCTGGTAGCAAATACCATTACCCATACGATTACAATTTACTACTGTCAACTTTTGAATATTTATAATTTTTTTTTTAAATTCGAGGTAGCAATATGACTAACTATGTAGGTAATGATTGGGATAGTCTTATGTCAGGTTATGCCTTAAACATTTTGGTAAGAATGAACTTTTAGACTCTGAGCTTAACACTTTATTTTCAAAGCTTTCCAGGATCTTGGAAAAGATGTCTTCCATGTTCTGGCACATCAGATCATTTCAAGATTGTATCAAAAAGGATATGAGTCCTCTAGGTCTTACACACGATCGGATTTTCCGACAACAAATGTTGGATGTGAGCTTGTTGGCTGAAATTCCGACCGTGTGTATGCTCCATCGCACATTTGTTGTCGGATTCTCTGCCAACAAATGTTAGCTAGCAGGTTCTCAAATTTTCCGCCAACAAAACTTTGTTGTCGAAATTTCCGATCGTGTGTACACAAGTCCGACGCACAAAAGTTCACGCATGCTCGGAATCAAGCAGAAGGAGCCGCACTGGCTATTGTACCTCCTTTTTCTCGGCTCATCGTACTTCTTGTACGTCACCACGTTCCCACGTTCATAATTGTTGGCCACGTGTGTATGCAAGACAAGTTGGAGCCAACATCCTTCAAACAAAAATCCACAGTTTTGTTGTCGGAAAGTCTGATCGAGTGTACGGAGCACAAGAGTCCAGATCTTTCCTACTTTGGAGGGTCTGGACTCCACTTTCAAATCAGCATTGGAACAAATTTTACGAACATGCTCCAATGGCATGATGCAATTACTGATTGCCGAATATGGGAGACAAACCGAAATCCTGGACAAAGACATAAGTGTTATTTCTTCACAATTGCAAACACTCAAAACTCATAAAACGTTTGCAGAGAGAGAGAACAAATTTAAAAAAACATTTGGAGAATTTTAACCACTTGACAACTGGGCACTTAAACCCCCTTCCTAACCAGACCAATTTTCAGCTTTTGGTACTCTCACATTTTGAATGACAATTACTCAGTCATGCAACACTGTATCTATATGAAATTTTTGTCCTTTTTTTCACACAAATAGAGCTTTCTTTTGGTGGTATTTAATCACCGCTGGGTTCTTTATTTTTTGCGCTATAAAAGAAAAAAGACCGAAAAATCTGTAAAAAAATAAATTTTTCTTCATTTCTGTTATAAAATTTTGCAAATTAGTAATTTTTCTTCATATATTTTGGCCAAAATCTATACCGCTACATATCATTGGTAAAAATAACCCAAATCGGTGGATATTATTTGGTCTTTGTGAAAGTTATAGAGTCCAAAAGCTATAGTGCGAATATCTGAAAATTGATCACGCCTGAATTACTGACGGCCTATCTAATTTCTTGAGACCCTAATATGCCAGAAAAGTACAAATACCCCCCAAATGACCCCTTTTTGGAAAGAAGACATTCCAAGGTATTTAGAAAGATGCATGGTGAGTTTTTTGAAGTTGTCATTTTTTCCCACAATTCTTTGCAAAATCAAGTTTTTTTTTACTTTTTTTTTTTCACAAAATTGTCATATTTGCAGGTTATTTCTCACACACAGCATATGCATACCACAAATTACACCCCAAAACACATTCTGCTATTACTCCCGAGTATGGCGATACTACATGTGTGAGACTCTTACACAGCGTGGCCACATACAGAGGCCCAACATACAGGGGAGCACCTTCAGGCGTTCTGGAGTGCCCAGGCCAATTCTGACATTTCTCTCCTACATGTAAAAATCATCATTTATTAGCTAGAAAATTACAAAGAACCCCAAAAAATTATATATATTTTTTTAGCAAAGACCCTAGAGAATACAATGGCGGTCGTTGCAACTTTTTATCTTGCACGATATTTGCGCAGCAATTTTTTTAACGTGTTTTTTTTGGAAAAAAAAACTGTTTTGTGCTTTACAAAAACCAAAACAGTAAAGTTAGCCCAATGTTTTTGCATAATGTGAAAGATGAAGTTACGCTGAGTAAATAGATATCCAACATGTCACCTTTCAAAATTGCAAAATTGCACGCGCTTGTGGAATGGCGCCAAACTTTGCTACTCAAAAATCCCCATAGGCAACGCTTTAAAAAATTTTTACTGGTTACATGTTTTGAGTTACAGAGGAGGTCTAGGGCCAAAATTATTGCTCTCGCTCTACCGATCGCAGCGATACCTCACATGTGTGGTTTGAACACCGTTTTCATATGTGGGCGGGACTTACGTATGCGTTCGCTTCTGCATGCGAGCACATAGGGACAGGGGCGCTTTAAAAATTTTTTTTTTTTTTTATTGTTCATTTTACTTTATTTATTTTAGTTTGATGCATTTTTCCCAAAAAAAAATTTTTTTGCCACTTTTATTCCTATTACAAGGAATGTAAACATCCCTTGTAATAGGAATATGGCATGACAGGTCCTCTTTACAGTGAGATATGGGGACATTAAGACCCCACATCTCACCTCTAGGCTGGGAAGCCTGAAATAAAAAAAAAAAAAAACGATCCTGGCTTCGATCGTAGCGGTGAGTCGGTAGAAGCACCGGAGGGCGGCGGGAGGGGGACATCCCCTCTCACCTCCCGTAAGAACGATCAAGCAGTGGAACAGCCGCTATGATCATTCTTATGGTGTAGGGAATCGCCGGCTGAAAAAGCTGATATCTGAATGATGCCTGTAGCTGCACCCATCATTCAGATATCCCCGCACAAAGTCAAGGACGTCGTACGACGGCCGGCGGGTTGGAAGTGGTTAAAACGCATTTTTTTTTTTTAACACAAAGTTGTCCATTTATACAATATTTCTAACACATAGCATGTACATACCAAAAATGACACCCCAAAATAGATTCTCTTACTCCTCCTGAGTACGGCGATACCACATGTGTGAGACTTCCACTGCCTGGCCACATACAGAGGCCGAGTACAGCCGAGCATGGCTCAGCATGGCAGGGTATGGCTGGGTATGGCAGGTTAGGGCTGGGTATGGCAGGGTATGGTGGGGTATTTGCAGAGTATGGCGGGGTATTTGCAGAGTATTGCACAGCATTGCACAGTAGTAGGGATGGCTGAGCATGAATGGATGGATAGCTGGATGTCTCTGTGCAGCGCTGTGGGCACTACACATCCAGCCCACAGCGCTGCAGCCATCCATCCATCCCCCTCTCCGCTCACAGTGTACCGATCGGTACACAGGAGGGGAGGAGAGGAACCGGCGTCATCAGATGACGCCGGTCTGTTTACATGTGATCGCGCCGTGATTTGACGGCTCGATCACATGGTAAATGGCCGCGATCAGCGGCCATTTACCGGGATCCTTGACGCGCCGGGTCCGGTCACGGATGTGTTCGGGTGCGTGCCCCAGGGGGCGGGTAAGTGGGGAATTCTGGGAGGACGTCATAGTACACCCTCCCAGAGTTAAGCAACCGCCCTGCAGCCGTCATTCGGCTATGGGCCAGTTGTTAAGTGGTTAAAAAGGAGATTTTGTTCAAAAAGGAGAGTAAATATGTTAGGGATTGGAATGCGTTTCAGGAAAATAGAGCTTATGCCGCGTTCACACGAGCAGAATTTCCGTCAGAAAAAACTTGGATGGTTTTTCCGACGGAATTCCACTCAAGCTTGTCTTGCATACACACGGTCACACAAAGGTTCTCTGAACTTTCGACTACCAAGAACGCGGTGACGTACAACACTACGACGAGCCGAGAAAATAAAGTTCAATGCTTCATAGCATGCATCAAATTGTTTCCGAGCATGGGTGATTTTTTGTGCGTCCGAATTGCATAAACACGATCGCATTTTCAGATAGGAACTTTCCCCGACTGAAAAATAGAGAACATGCTCTCAATCTTTTGCTGGCTGGAATTCCGCCAACAAAAGACCGATAGAGCATACACACGGTCGCATTTTCCGACAAAAAGCTCTCATCTGAGTTTTGCTGGCGGCATTTTCAATCATGTGTGCGCAGCGTTACGAATGGAACAATGGCCAACAATATAGAAACAATAGGTTTATGAATAAAAAGGAACACTATTCTGCTATTTCTCACTTGTCTTCTAGTCTTTCCTCTGTTTCATCACAGGTCTCTCCAAAATTAAGAAGACATCACGTACAAATTGGAGTGGTGACCGTCCACAGGGACACAAAGCCAATAATGATAACTCACTTGGGTGTTCTTCCATGGTATCTACGGTCTCAGGTAGAGTACCAACTTTGGTTATGGGTTCATCTGTTTCTTCACCTATACAATTGCAGGGGGCAAGTATTTAGTCTCATCCCATTACTAGATCTTAAACCACACAGGGAACAGATCTATCTGATCCTTCCCCTTTTGTGGAAGCTCTTTTAACCAACACAAAGTCAATTCATCTAGCCTAGATATATAACCCTATAGACATCTCTCTATGCCCACTATAGACACCAGTGGATGCCAACAGGGTCTTACTGTAGTTAATCTTTCTTCATATTCACTCTCTCCTGATGAAACTCAGATACTCCAGAAGGACTTGGGCTTTTGTCCAAATCAGAACGTGGACAGATTTGAATTTGTTAAGGATATGCAACTGTTTGCACGGAAGTTGATTCTTAGAAACATGTATCAAAAATGAAAGTGATACCATGGATCTCATTGATTGTATCGATCTGCCAAAGGCCCTCTCTCTCTGAGGAAGTCAACACTGGTCCAACCCAGCATCCAATCCTTGGATCCAAACTTAAGAAAAAATCTGCCCAATTTCCAGCCCCTAGCTCGAACCCTAACATATCTGCCTTTTTGAAATTGGTTAATGGGGAAATTGACAAACTAAACATCCAGTCTCCCAGATCAACCAACAATAATCAAGAAAAACAAGCCCTTAAACAATTGACAGATAATATCACCATCACAATCAGGCCAGCGGATAAGGGAGGGAATATTGTCCTTATGGATAATACCAACTATGTGGCTATGTGCAATAAAATCTTGAGGAATAAAAATTGGTACAGGAAATTTACAACAAACATAGTAGAAAAATGTAATCAGGAATATTATCAACTGGTTGACTTGGCATATTTTAACAATGTGATCAACAAAACCACTTGGAAAAAAACAAAAAAAACAAAACCACTTGGGACTACATTAGAACTAATTTCCCTATTGTACCTAGATTTTATTCTCTCCCAAAAATCCACAAGGATGTCTTGAATCCTACGGGAAGACCAATTATATCTGGGAGAGGATCAATCAGTAAAAATGCCAGCAGCCTAGTTGATGAACATCTTAAACCGTATGTTGCATGTCTACAGTCACACGTGAAAGAAACAATTTATTTTCTCCAGATCATCGACAATTTGCATATTGCAGAACATGCCTTGTAGTGCGTCAGTGCAGTTTTACTGCAGTATATTTTAGTGCGTCAGTGCAGTTTTACTGCAGTATATTGTGGTATGTCAGTGAAGTGTGACTGTGTAGTGCAGTGTTTTACATTGCATTACATAACATTTAATGTTTACAGTGTATACAGTGTTGCATAACCCCCCTTTTTTTTGGTTGCAGCATGTTATTTTTTGGGGGTTTTTTTACTGTGCCAGCCCCCTTTTTTGAAATTGTGACCCATAGTTTTCTGACTGCGGTGCCGTTGTTCCCCTTTTTTTTCTTTATAAATGTCAGTTTTGTTGCAGCAGGTTCTATGCCAGGTACATATGCGAAATTTTACAGGCAGACTAAGGGGACTTACCAGGCACTATATTTAAAGTCATTTTTCATTGTTATTGTTTCACTTTAAGCATCATTAAATCACTTTTTGCTATGATACATGTCCCCCAGGGCAGTGCCTGAACCCCTATACCGTTTGTATGCCCAATAACTTGCATATAAGCCTTCAAAATGGGCACTTTTTATTTTTCCAGTTCGGGTCCTACAGACTATAATGGAGTTCGTTGTTCGGCTCTAAACTTTTGTGATGTTTGTAAAAGTTCTGGTGCGAACTGAAGCGGGGGGTGTGCAGCCCATCTCTAAAACTGTTATTTTACCACAGTGTGTTATTAATTGTAATATAATGTGACCATGGAAATGAATATAAAAGTGATAATCAGTGCACAATAACTACCAAGCATCGGAATGGTACAAACACATTTTAATTTGAAACTATGAGCAGGGCCCCACACACAGACAAATTATTGCTAGACCAGAAGTATAAGTGGCAAAATATAAGACATATTAAATAAATGGACATGGCTCAATAATGATGTGTCCCAAAACTATGTGAAATTTCTGGGTTTAGTGTTCAACCAACGTAAAACGTATTGGAAATGTACTGAGATGAATTATTTACTATACTTTAAGGATAAGTACAGCCAAAGCTCATTTGGCTGTACTTCTCCTGTGGATCGCAGAAGCAAGTTCTTTCTGCACTCCTGTGATCACATTTTTAGCTGACAGCAGGCTGAATCCTGTTGATGGCTGACGTCACAGAGCCGGTCCAGGCTGGGGAACGATCGCGACTAAATGGTCGAGATCCACCCAGAAGCGTGGATCAGTGCCTGGCTCGGCCTCTCAACAGCTTCTGAGCCAGCCGCTCCCGCCACCCCTCCCCCCCAACAGCTCTCTGCTCGCAGAGCACTGAGAACCGAGCAATCAGCGATCTTTAATCCCTCGGTTCTCAGTCTTAGAGAACGGGGACAGATGCACATCAGATCGATGCTGCTTCCACCTAGGTAAGTATGATTTACAAAAAAGTAAAGTAAACACTGCAGTTGATCAGTTCTGAAGATTAAAACAAAATTGTCCTGGTAAAAATACCCTCCAGCAAGCTCAGAGCCTCATTTCTTGTTTTAGAAATGTTGTCTACCCTAGCTATTGTATCTCAAACACATTATTATTATGATTATTATTATACACGATTTATATAGCGCCAACAGTTTACGAAGCGCTTTACAATGTAGAGGGGGGACAGCACAATTGCAGTACAGTTTAATACAGAAGGGACAGGAGGGCCCTGCTCATAGAGCTTACATTCTAAAGACACTATGTAGCACTCATTAGAGAACAGGACCACTATCTTTAGTATTTAATGGTCACCTTTGTGGGCCATATTATTCAAATACTGAATTTAGTTTGCTTTTAGATAAGCAGTTCAGTACAGTTCAAACTGCAAACAAGGCTAGGAATCAAAGAGATATATTATTCAACTCATAGCTGTAAATTGTTTCATCAAGTACACACCTGCTTGACAGGAATAAGTATTAAAGTACTCTATCAATTGTCACATAAGAAATGTAATATATGCATTAAGCTATGGTTGTGGCACAATTTATGTTCGGCACAAGGAGAACTACTCAAATGCATAAATAAAGATATTTTGACTATCAGGTTGAATGAGAATGGCTGTAAGGCTGAATCTTAAGAAACATTGGTATACTCCCTCTGTGACAATGGCATTCTCAGCCCCACCCTGCAGAGAGATTTCCGAGCTCGCGAGACATCAATTTACGCGCCAGCAGACTGAGAGTGATCATCAATGAGGTTGGTTAATTTCACAGTTAACCCTTTACCCACACACAAACTTCCACCATGTGTTTACATGGAAACATGTACTGTTCACCATATCTGCTGTAAAAATTATGACCTTTAGGAAATGTCTGTGACACTTAATGCCAGGCAGACAGGAAGTTAATGCAATTTTAAATATAGTACTGTTCTAGAGACAACGATTTTTTAATTTCATGAGAGAATCAGCTTAATTATTTTAAAATATAATTTTTATGAAAAAAAGCAAAAAAAAAGGTGCAAGAATATATTTACAGACACAAACAGTATATTACAAAATAGACACAGAGCAACAGCAAAATAAACAGGATTAAAAGTGAAAAACTACTTATCAAAGTTTACCAGTCTTTGATTTTGGCCAATGCACTAGTGTGCAAGTCCAATTCTGACAGATCCACTGGCCTTCAGAGATGACTTTAATGCCGCGTACACACGATCGGAATTTCGGAATTGAGGGAGAAGGATCAGTACAGAAGGATCAAGAGAGTTCTGCAAAAAAGTAAGTAGTTGTAGTGTGTTCCTATTATTATTATTATGTTTGTGCTGCTCCATGTGCTTTTTCTTTACTGTTGTACAGTTTAAAATGGCAACTTTCAGGTTCGTGGGCACAGTAATCGTTTGTAGTAAACATAAACTAATACAATGTTTTTTGCAGATGCAAGTTAACTACATTTGGTCATGCCTATTTGTATTAAAAGATGTTTAGTACATTGTTGTCTAGATGGGTTTGTAACTAGAATGAAATGCAAACTTGATTCAGTGAAAGGAGAGGACACTCAGCAGCTGTTTACACATCTGGACGCAGGAGCACTAGTGTGGGACACCAGAACAAACTTTTTAGGATGTCCCACACAGGTGCTCCATTGGATACTAGGGATCTCTACATGTGTGATACTTTACCAAAAAAGGTAGGTATTCCAGCTTTAAAAAGGGAAAAATTAATGTCTTCAGCTTGGAACTCTGCCAAAACAGACAATTGGACGACACTTCCAAGCAATGTTTCATATTACTATTTCTGCCCTCAAATATCTGTGTGCTAAGTATACCTTTTTTTTATTCACATGGGGAGAAAAGACTGGGGACATCAGAGGACACCAGGGACCCACAACCTCCTAAAGAAGGTCAAATCCCCACACCACAACCTGAGGATGTGGAGGAAGGAGTGGTTTATGCATTGGGCGAAATAGTGACCACAACAGGTGAGTGTCTGAGACCACAGCTTCAGGTAATATATGTATGCATGCATATTTATAATACAAGGTGTGTTTTTTTTTAATTTTAGGTGATGTGGATGTTGTGGAAGAAAAAACTATTTTCACAAGTTCAAGTGCCCAGATCCTCATCGGGGAGATCATGGTGTGCAATAGGGATTTACAGAAGACCATGGAAGACATCAATGATGTTAAAAAAACATTACTGATGTTTTAGGCAGAATGAAAAACACACCAAAATTATTCAAATTGTTTATATTTTTCTAACTTTTTTAAAAATATTGAAAGCCAAATTTTGAAGATGCACACAGTGTGTCCTATCCGCCATCACGGGATATCAATGTACGCGTTTTGTGGGTGCGACACCTTCCACACAACCAAAGTAGCTGAGAGGAAGGGGTTGCACCCCCGAAACACATCCATTGCTCCCCAATGGTCGGAGCTAGCACATGTTGACATTAGGCATGGGATCAGGAGGGAAATCCCCATTTTGACTCTCAATTTGTGCGCAACTTCAAAATTTGGCTTGCACAGGGGTGACCCCATCTGATGAAGGCAATATCAACACAGTTTGGACATACTAATGTCTGATGTTGCCTTCATCAGCGACAAAGACGAATGGCAAACCAGCCACATTGTCTTCCAGAGGTGGCAATCCCAAGCCACCACTCTGGAGCCATCCGTAGAACTCGGTCTGGGCGATGACTCCATCATCTGACATCCGGCCATTCTTCCCCACGTCCACATAGAAAAACTCATATGCCGCCGACAGCACCGCCAACATCACAATACTATTAAACCCCTTATAGTTGTAATAGTATGACTCCGAGTTGGGAGGTGGGACTATGTGGACGTGTTTCCCATCTATTGGCCCTCCGCAGTTGAGAAAGTCCCACCGCTGGGCAAATTGGGAAGCCACAATCAGTTATTCCTGCGGTGTTGAAGGAAACTGTGGAATGAAACAAGAAAAAAAAATGCACATAACATTGCAAGCAGATTAGACACAAACATTATTGGTCAACATCAGTATAACATTTATTTGAAGGACGTCAAAAGGGGTTGTGACCAAACCACACCATTTTAGTAGAGAAACACTCACATGCCTCCATCCCAAATATATGTATCAAAATGGGGGGGCAGAAGCGGGACTTTGCGTGAGGCATGTGGGTGAATATGTTGGGCCAATGATGAGGGTAGGGTGTGAAAAAATGAACAAAACATATAAGTTGACAGTTATATGGGTGAAGTGAGAGTAAGATGAAAGGGGTCAACATAGATAATGATACAAGATAATGATAGTAAAAAGGTTTATTAACATGGATATTCAAATCAAATACAGTCAATGAGGGAAAGGACACATATAAAACCAGAATAAACCATGTTCGCAGTGATGTATGGACCAGCAGGGTTCATAAATAGTTATACAGTTGCAAGGACACATATACAGTTGCAAGGGCATATATACATAGTACAGTCAGTGTATACATGAATGGATCTGGACTTTGAAACATATTGACAGCAATGTATTGGCAAGCGAGGTGCATAAATAGGTAGTGCATTGACAAGAGCACATATGCATAGTACAGACAATGAATGCATCAATAGATCTAAACTCTACGCGTTTCTTGGCTTTAAACCAATCGTCAGGAGTCCGATGCGATTAAACTATAACAGAAGCAATAGAGTATCTGTTATTGTATGGATAGGTATTTGTAGAGAGCATATGCTGAAAATATGATCTTCTGCATACTCACAGATTGTGCAGTAGTGGATTTGTGATGACCTGTGTGTGGCAATGTGATGTTAGTCTGGGTCCATGGAGTCTCTCCCGGGGTTGAGGCAGAGAGCGCACCCCAATGATGTCGGCCACAGTAGCCCAAGTAGAACAGGCACCCACAGGACCGGCAGGCAGGGACGTCCGACAAGGACAGGGGGTGTGGAGGAGCTGGGGAAAAACGTGAAAAATCTCGATTCACTCGTTTCCCTTTAGCTAGTCGGGCTCAAAGCTCGCTATTTCTTATATTTCCCTGTACAGAGAATAGATTCCTGTACAGGGATTACTAATATATAATGTTCTATACTCCCTTGCACAGAGAAAGATTCCTGCGCTGGGAATAATAATTTATACCAATATATATCATCGTGCTCTTTGCTATACTTTCATGGCGAAGACACGCTGGTTTTTGTTACTGTCTCTGTATTTTACATTGTGCCGCTCTGGCCGCCCTTCTTCTCTCCCTTTCATACACATTGTCATTCTTTTGATACATCTGTGATGCTGGGATCCGTTCAGCCTACTCCCCGGGGTTGCGACGCGCCCAGCCCAGGACCCATCACCTCCCTGTCGCTGACGTGGGCGGGCCCTGGCCTCGGCGCGTCGACGTCATGCCCCCTACACCCCGCCTGCGGCGTCTTGGCCGCCGCAGACGGGATGTCTAGAGTTTTTCCTTCTCCGGGCCTAAGCGCTGTGGGGTTGGCTAGGAGGCCGCACCTATCGGCCTCCCCTCCCCTTACCGCGTCATCACGCCCGCGCATGACGTTGGCGTGAGCGCGCCGCATGTTTGCGGCTATTTGAGGCTCCATCTGGCCGGGCATCCCACATTTCCGCCACGCACACCGGACGTCTGGTTCGGCTGAGCACCCACCACATAGGTATTCCTTCACACTCAGCCACTTCCCTTCACCCACTCCAGCCACTTTTGTTTTTCTGCCTATGCCTCCCCTTCCCATCACTTCCTCTAGTGTTTCAGCTCCTTTCCACACACTTAGGGGCACGTTATACTGCTCCCACCTCACTCATTTCCCAACACCACCATTCTCCATCCCACACATCTCTCACGCCTCCATTTTTCACGTTTTTCCCCAGCTCCTCCACACCCCCTGTCCTTGTCGGACGTCCCTGCCTGCCGGTCCTGTGGGTGCCTGTTCTACTTGGGCTACTGTGGCCGACATCATTGGGGTGCGCTCTCTGCCTCAACCCTGGGAGAGACTCCATGGACCCAGACTAACATCACATTGCCACACACAGGTCATCACAAATCCACTACTGCACAATCTGTGAGTATGCAGAAGATCATATTTTCAGCATATGCTCTCTACAAATACCTATCCATACAATAACAGATACTCTATTGCTTCTGTTATAGTTTAATCGCATCGGACTCCTGACGATTGGTTTAAAGCCAAGAAACGCGTAGAGTTTAGATCTATTGATGCATTCATTGTCTGTACTATGCATATGTGCTCTTGTCAATGCACTACCTATTTATGCACCTCGCTTGCCCATACATTGCTGTCAATATGTTTCAAAGTCCAGATCCATTCATGTATACACTGACTGTACTATGTATATATGCCCTTGCAACTGTATATGTGTCCTTGCAACTGTATAACTATTTATGAACCCTGCTGGTCCATACATCACTGCGAACATGGTTTATTCTGGTTTTATATGTGTCCTTTCCCTCATTGACTGTATTTGATTTGAATATCCATGTTAATAAACCTTTTTACTATCATTATCTTGTATCATTATCTATGTTGACCCCTTTCATCTTACTCTCACTTCACCCATATAACTGTCAACTTATATGTTTTGTTCATTTTTTCACACCCTACCCTCATCATTGGCCCAACATATTCACCCACATGCCTCACGCAAAGTCCCGCTTCTGCCCCCCCATTTTGATACATATATTTGGGATGGAGGCATGTGAGTGTTTCTCTACTAAAATGGTGTGGTTTGGTCACAACCCCTTTTGACGTACGATAACCAGGGTGGAAAACACCCGTTTTTCGTGACCAAAATATTCCACCTATTCATGTCCACACATCTCTATACATTCATCTGTTATATGTGCCCTGGTATTCTGTTCCATTGCTCATTCCACTCCCCTCTCAATACACTATTACCCCTGGTCCCCTTTTTCCTTTCTCTCTGCCTTCTTCTCCGGTTTTCCCTTTTCTCCTATTTCCCCCTCTACTCACCATCTGTGACGTACCGTATTGAGACCTTCGGTCTTCCCCCTGTCCATCTTCTGACTGTCTTGCATGAGTCACCCCTCCAATATTTTCTTGTCTTCACACCTCCACCTTTTGCAAACTGGATCTTCATACTACCGTATATGGCATTAGACAACAGTTTATCTTATGCTCTATCTTTGTCCCATCAATCTCCGTCTTTGTTCTATCACTTTTATTATCCTCATTCAGTACAATATCAATTGATTTTGACTCGTCCCCCCATTGCTTTACAGTCCTCTACACTGGTTCAACAAGGTCCATTCCTTGCAAATACCTTCCTCCCTCTTCCACTCTGTTATTTCCATTACTCATCTTCTCGCTCTTTTACTTCTTTTTTTACTTGTTTATTTTGTTTTTCTTTAGTCAAAGAAACACTGATTCAATTCAGGGCTAAAGTTTTCTCCTTTCATTTATATTTTTTAATTTTGTTTATTTCTTTAGCTAAGGAAATGTACTGATTCAATTCAGGGCTAAAGTTTCTTATATATTTAGTTCTTTTATATTCTATTTTTATCTGAACTTTTTTCTTTATATAATTTTTTTTTTGCTGTTGTCCATTTCTTTAGCTAAGTAAACCACTGATTTAATTCAGGGCTAAAGTTTTTCATTTTTCTACCTTTGTCCATTCCCCCTTCCTTTCTCCTAACAATCTCGATTCACTCGTTTCCCTTTAGCTAGTCGGGCTCAAAGCTCGCTATTTCTTATATTTCCCTGTACAGAGAATAGATTCCTGTACAGGGATTACTAATATATAATGTTCTATACTCCCTTGCACAGAGAAAGATTCCTGCGCTGGGAATAATAATTTATACCAATATATATCATCGTGCTCTTTGCTATACTGTCATGGCGAAGACACGCTGGTTTTTGTTACTGTCTCTGTATTTTACATTGTGCCGCTCTGGCCGCCCTTCTTCTCTCCCTTTCATACACATTGTCATTCTTTTGATACATCTGTGATGCTGGGATCCGTTCAGCCTACTCCCCGGGGTTGCGACGCGCCCAGCCCAGGACCCATCACCTCCCTGTCGCTGACGTGGGCGGGCCCTGGCCTCGGCGCGTCGACGTCATGCCCCCTACACCCCGCCTGCGGCGTCTTGGCCGCCGCAGACGGGATGTCTAGAGTTTTTCCTTCTCCGGGCCTAAGCGCTGTGGGGTTGGCTAGGAGGCCGCACCTATCGGCCTTCCCTCCCCTTACCGCGTCATCACGCCCGCGCATGACGTTGGCGTGAGCGCGCCGCATGTTTGCGGCTATTTGAGGCTCCATCTGGCCGGGCATCCCACATTTCCGCCACGCACACCGGACGTCTGGCTCGGCTGAGCACCCACCACATAGGTATTCCTTCACACTCAGCCACTTCCCTTCACCCACTCCAGCCACTTTTGTTTTTCTGCCTATGCCTCCCCTTCCCATCACTTCCTCTAGTGTTTCAGCTCCCTTCCACACACTTAGGGGCACGTTATACTGCTCCCACCTCACTCATTTCCCAACACCACCATTCTCCATCCCACACATCTCTCACGCCTCCATTTTTCACGTTTTTCCCCAGCTCCTCCACACCCCCTGTCCTTGTCGGACGTCCCTGCCTGCCGGTCCTGTGGGTGCCTGTTCTACTTGGGCTACTGTGGCCGACATCATTGGGGTGCGCTCTCTGCCTCAACCCCGGGAGAGACTCCATGGACCCAGACTAACATCACATTGCCACACACAGGTCATCACAAATCCACTACTGCACAATCTGTGAGTATGCAGAAGATCATATTTTCAGCATATGCTCTCTACAAATACCTATCCATACAATAACAGATACTCTATTGCTTCTGTTATAGTTTAATCGCATCGGACTCCTGACGATTGGTTTAAAGCCAAGAAACGCGTAGAGTTTAGATCTATTGATGCATTCATTGTCTGTACTATGCATATGTGCTCTTGTCAATGCACTACCTATTTATGCACCTCGCTTGCCCATACATTGCTGTCAATATGTTTCAAAGTCCAGATCCATTCATGTATACACTGACTGTACTATGTATATATGCCCTTGCAACTGTATATGTGTCCTTGCAACTGTATAACTATTTATGAACCCTGCTGGTCCATACATCACTGCGAACATGGTTTATTCTGGTTTTATATGTGTCCTTTCCCTCATTGACTGTATTTGATTTGAATATCCATGTTAATAAACCTTTTTACTATCATTATCTTGTATCATTATCTATGTTGACCTCTTTCATCTTACTCTCACTTCACCCATATAACTGTCAACTTATATGTTTTGTTCATTTTTTCACACCCTACCCTCATCATTGGCCCAACATATTCACCCACATGCCTCACGCAAAGTCCCGCTTCTGCCCCCCCATTTTGATACATATATTTGGGATGGAGGCATGTAAGTGTTTCTCTACTAAAATGGTGTGGTTTGGTCACAACCCCTTTTGACGTACGATAACCAGGGTGGAAAACACCCGTTTTTCGTGACCAAAATATTCCACCTATTCATGTCCACACATCTCTATACATTCATCTGTTATATGTGCCCTGGTATTCTGTTCCATTGCTCATTCCACTCCCCTCTCAATACACTATTACCCCTGGTCCCCTTTTTCCTTTCTCTCTGCCTTCTTCTCCGGTTTTCCCTTTTCTCCTATTTCCCCCTCTACTCACCATCTGTGACGTACCGTATTGAGACCTTCGGTCTTCCCCCTGTCCATCTTCTGACTGTCTTGCATGAGTCACCCCTCCAATATTTTCTTGTCTTCACACCTCCACCTTTTGCAAACTGGATCTTCATACTACCGTATATGGCATTAGACAACAGTTTATCTTATGCTCTATCTTTGTCCCATCAATCTCCGTCTTTGTTCTATCACTTTTATTATCCTCATTCAGTACAATATCAATTGATTTTGACTCGTCCCCCCATTGCTTTACAGTCCTCTACACTGGTTCAACAAGGTCCATTCCTTGCAAATACCTTCATCCCTCTTCCACTCTGTTATTTCCATTACTCATCTTCTCGCTCTTTTACTTCTTTTTTTACTTGTTTATTTTGTTTTTCTTTAGTCAAAGAAACACTGATTCAATTCAGGGCTAAAGTTTTCTCCTTTCATTTATATTTTTTAATTTTGTTTATTTCTTTAGCTAAGGAAATGTACTGATTCAATTCAGGGCTAAAGTTTCTTATATATTTAGTTCTTTTATATTTTATTTTTATCTGAACTTTTTTCTTTATATAATTTTTTTTTTTGCTGTTGTCCATTTCTTTAGCTAAGTAAACCACTGATTTAATTCAGGGCTAAAGTTTTTCATTTTTCTACCTTTGTCCATTCCCCCTTCCTTTCTCCTAACAATCTCGATTCACTCGTTTCCCTTTAGCTAGTCGGGCTCAAAGCTCGCTATTTCTTATATTTCCCTGTACAGAGAATAGATTCCTGTACAGGGATTACTAATATATAATGTTCTATACTCCCTTGCACAGAGAAAGATTCCTGCGCTGGGAATAATAATTTATACCAATATATATCATCGTGCTCTTTGCTATACTGTCATGGCGAAGACACGCTGGTTTTTGTTACTGTCTCTGTATTTTACATTGTGCCGCTCTGGCCGCCCTTCTTCTCTCCCTTTCATACACATTGTCATTCTTTTGATACATCTGTGATGCTGGGATCCGTTCAGCCTACTCCCCGGGGTTGCGACGCGCCCAGCCCAGGACCCATCACCTCCCTGTCGCTGACGTGGGCGGGCCCTGGCCTCGGCGCGTCGACGTCATGCCCCCTACACCCCGCCTGCGGCGTCTTGGCCGCCGCAGACGGGATGTCTAGAGTTTTTCCTTCTCCGGGCCTAAGCGCTGTGGGGTTGGCTAGGAGGCCGCACCTATCGGCCTCCCCTCCCCTTACCGCGTCATCACGCCCGCGCATGACGTTGGCGTGAGCGCGCCGCATGTTTGCGGCTATTTGAGGCTCCATCTGGCCGGGCATCCCACATTTCCGCCACGCACACCGGACGTCTGGCTCGGCTGAGCACCCACCACATAGGTATTCCTTCACACTCAGCCACTTCCCTTCACCCACTCCAGCCACTTTTGTTTTTCTGCCTATGCTTCCCCTTCCCATCACTTCCTCTAGTGTTTCAGCTCCTTTCCACACACTTAGGGGCACGTTATACTGCTCCCACCTCACTCATTTCCCAACACCACCATTCTCCATCCCACACATCTCTCACGCCTCCATTTTTCACGTTTTTCCCCAGCTCCTCCACACCCCCTGTCCTTGTCGGACGTCCCTGCCTGCCGGTCCTGTGGGTGCCTGTTCTACTTGGGCTACTGTGGCCGACATCATTGGGGTGCGCTCTCTGCCTCAACCCCGGGAGAGACTCCATGGACCCAGACTAACATCACATTGCCACACACAGGTCATCACAAATCCACTACTGCACAATCTGTGAGTATGCAGAAGATCATATTTTCAGCATATGCTCTCTACAAATACCTATCCATACAATAACAGATACTCTATTGCTTCTGTTATAGTTTAATCGCATCGGACTCCTGACGATTGGTTTAAAGCCAAGAAACGCGTAGAGTTTAGATCTATTGATGCATTCATTGTCTGTACTATGCATATGTGCTCTTGTCAATGCACTACCTATTTATGCACCTCGCTTGCCCATACATTGCTGTCAATATGTTTCAAAGTCCAGATCCATTCATGTATACACTGACTGTACTATGTATATATGCCCTTGCAACTGTATATGTGTCCTTGCAACTGTATAACTATTTATGAACCCTGCTGGTCCATACATCACTGCGAACATGGTTTATTCTGGTTTTATATGTGTCCTTTCCCTCATTGACTGTATTTGATTTGAATATCCATGTTAATAAACCTTTTTACTATCATTATCTTGTATCATTATCTATGTTGACCCCTTTCATCTTACTCTCACTTCACCCATATAACTGTCAACTTATATGTTTTGTTCATTTTTTCACACCCTACCCTCATCATTGGCCCAACATATTCACCCACATGCCTCACGCAAAGTCCCGCTTCTGCCCCCCCATTTTGATACATTTATTTGAAGGAATATTTAAAGAAAAAAATCTAAGGTCCACTTATCAGATTCCTCACCCGCTCTGATGGCCCATTGTAAAAAATTTAGGGGGGGGATGTTTTGGACAGGTAACCGTCTCCACTTCATTGAGAGCTGAATAGCTGAATGCATAAATAATGTGTGTTACTTTGGCCAGCCCCTCCTTACTTACACTATTGGCAGTCCACTGGACAGGTAAGAAGTGTCATAATACAAAAATATAAATACACACTGTACAAATCGAAGCACATTTTTACATTTTGCAATTACTTATCAAAAGAATAGGAGAACAAAACTTTAAACAGTACCATTTGAAAATGTTCAGGCAGGCCCTTTCACTACATGCTTTGGTGAACTCATCCATAAATCTGACCACAAAAGAGGTGGGTATAGTGTGTATGGGTTTGGCAAAGTCAGCAGATAGAGGATTGGTATTGGTTGACTTAGCGGTTGGGGGGAGGGAGGATTCCAAATGATTTTGGGACCCCAAAAAAAGCTTCTAGCACTCTGCCTGAATTTAAGCATACAAATAACATTTGTACACATTTTAGGGGGTGTTTAGGGTAAAGCACTACTATGGAGCTGACAAAATACATTGTTAAGTGACTAGGCTAGGTGTGTATGGGCCCAGGATAGCATTCTGGGGAGGTTAGTAAAGGCAAATATGCATGAAGGACAAAAAAGGAACTTTAAAAACTTCCAGCATGCATTAGGATAAAGAGGACATTCACAACATATTACAATCATGGTAATTAGGGAATGATGAAAGAAATACAATACATTAGCAAACATTAAATACATATAATGTGATGTTAAAGGATAAATCTTACCTTAATATAGTCCTTCTGCAGGACCTGAATGATGGCAAAACAGGTCTCTGGAATAATGATCCCCAGAGCCTGAGGGGAGATGCCTGTCGAGAACTTGATGTCCAGCAGACTTCTCCCATGTCACCAAGTACCACAACGTGGCGGCTAGCCTTTGTTCAGGAGTGATGGCTTGACGCATGTAGTTGTCCTGCTTCGTAATATAAGGGGACAGCAAAGCCAACAAATGTGGAAGGTGAAAAACAGGGTCCGTTATCCAGAGATAATTCCTGAAATTATCAGGATTATTCTCACGGATCTCGCGCAACAAAGCCATATGAGAGAATTGGTCATGTTGGAGTAACCAATTCTTCGTCCATGAACTCCTCCCCACCCTGTTCATGGACTGGGCTTGGGTCAAAGTAAGAACCCCAACACCAAGCCCCTGCACAGCACAAACTCTATGATGATTATGTACCCGCAACATGTCTTCAAAATGGTCGGCTGGTCAGAACGAACTAACAGAATGCACTGAAAATCAGAAAGGCCTGAGAAGAGCGAATGAAAATCAGAAATGAGTGGACAAGAACGCACTGGAAATCAAAGACGTACTATAAAAATACGCACTGAAAAACAGATGTAAACTAACTACACGCACTGAAAACCAGATACGAACCCACAAGCACAAACTGAAGAGCAGTAACAATCTGAAAATTCACGAGGTTGAAAAGCGCAAATCTTCTCCCACCAAACTTCTACTAACATGAGATTAGCAGAAGGAGCCCAAAGGGTGGCGCACTTGGTATTGAACTTCCCTTTTTATAGTGCCGTCGTACATGTTGTATGTCAACGCGTTCTTGACGATCGGAATTTCCAACAACATTTGTGCGACCATGTGTATGTTTAAGCCAACATCCGTCAGAAATAAATCCAGGATTTTGTTGTCGGAACGTCCGATCGTGTGCACACGGCATAAGCATGTGCACGTTGCAGGTGCAGACAATTTTTTTCTGGTTCCTGTGGAGGGCAATTATAGAAATGACATAACCAATGAAAGGGTCCAAGATGTGTGCTTAGGTGGTGTCAAAGTGTTTATCATGATTCAGTGACACTTCCTTAATGCCAGTTTTCCTAACTTCATAAATTTTTCCAGATTACCATAGTTTACAGTCGGATAATCAACATATTGCACAGAGAAAAATCATGACATCTTATATAATGTGGATTTTATGTGAGGCTTTTTCAGAATGAGCATTGTGTCCCTTTGAGCTCTCTGCACCTATAGGTGTGTATAGTATCTAAGTGATTGATAATTAGGCAATTATACAATTAGATAAATGCTTGGTATGAATCATATTATGTCAAAATTATATGTGGATTTTGAGAGCTGGGTTGTATGAAAAGGGTAGTTGAGGGTCAAGGAGAGCTAGACTTCTCTGAATTAATGCCTGTTAAATTTTGCTAGAGGTTTTATAAAAAAAATGTTTAGCAATTTTACCGCTGTGTTTAAAATAATACTAAATGCTCTTTGTTTTAAAAAATGCATTCTTTTTTTAAGTGCAATAATCCCTTCCCCCAGCTACATTTGCTTTAGATGTGTGTAGAAGCACATAAATTGTTTACTAATCACTGCCACTGGCTCAAGGTTACAGCGCCACTTTCCCAAACTTCCAGGTAGGGGGCCATGTGTCCTTAGCACTTTACTGCCTTAGTTAAGAAGGGGACAGCAAAAGCACAAAAAGGGGGGTGTAGCTGGGGGTGGTTTTCCACCCTGGACTTTAGGGCTATGTGCTGCTGTAAACACTTGCAGAGTAATAAGAGAAGTCAGCAAGCTATCTAAGAGCCACATGAGAATTGAAAATATGATAAGTGTAGTTCAGTTATAGTTCAGAATCTTACCTGACTAAAGAATCATGCAACTAATCCACCATGTAGATACCTGTGTCATACATTATACAGTATGTTGAGGACAAGGAAAGGATATTCTTTAAAGTAAATTTTTCCTTACTTCACATTGAATCGTTACAGAAGAATACAAAGACCCTGTCTTTTTTTGAGCCAAACTGCCCTGGGTTTGGTTCAAGCAGGGTTTGGTAAACTTTGGATGCTGAACCCAAATCCAATTGAAATCTATGGCAACAAAATCTGTCAATTTTAAAATGCCCATTTTCTGGTCTAATAGGCAAGGGGTGCCAAAATAGCATGGGGGTGGGCATTGCCCTAGAGAACACGTACCAATGCAAAAAATTAAAAAATCCACTCAGCCAAGAGCAGTGATTTTTATATGCTTAAAGTAGAACAGTAAAAATGTCCAATTAATTCAAATGAAGATGCTCAACAGAGAGTGTAACATGTACAGGTTTGAGGTGCCGCCATTCAGGAGGTTTTTCAGCTTTTATATCAACGTGGAGAGTAGATGATATGCATGTTTTTCACATACTTATGTGAGTAATTTAATCCCTGTGTACAGTTTTAATAAATATTTGTTGCAGAGAGCACTATGGTTTGCCTTTGTAATTTTATGGCCACGCATGATTGATTGAGATCCCAGGAGGAGGTCAGGGACAACAAGAAGAGGATTTTTCCCTGTGGAGTTCTGAGAGACATAATACAAGGCATGTATAATGCCCTGTACACATGGTGAGATTTTCCGACGGAAAATGTGTGATAGGACCTTGTTGTCGGAAATTTCAGACCGTGTGTAGGCTCCATCACACATTTTCCATCAGAATTTCCGACACACAAAGTTTGAGCGCCTGCTATAAAATTTTCCGACAACAAAATCCGTGTATTTGTGTACGAAAATCCGATGCACAAAGTGCCACGCATGCTCAGAATAAATTAAGAGAAGAAAGCTATTGGCTACTGCCCCATTTATAGTCCCGACGTACGTGTTTTATGTCACCGCGTAACAGGTGACCCCGCCCCCTCTGACGTCACGGGGAATGCCACAGGGAAGTCCCCATCAAGTCCCCGTGCGTCAGAGGGGGTGGGGTAACCAGGTGGCCCCGCCCTCCGTTATTTAAGAAATGTCAGAAGAGGAGAAGCGTCACACAGCGGGAGCCTCCCATCATGGATGCGGAGCGGCCCGAGAAGAAGGGAAGAAGACGCCGTGGAGGAAGATGCCGGACGAAAACACCTGAGGAAGAACCAGAAGAACCAGAAGATGGAGGAAGAAACCGAAGGAAGATAGAAGAAAGAAGACAGAAGAAAGAAGATAGAAGAAAGAAGAAGCATTTCAATAAAGGAATTGTCAAAAACTGTCTCTTGTCATTTTTTAACATTTTTGACACTTTTTTTGTGAAAATTAGGGGTACCCCCTTACCATTTCACACGGGGGGAGGGCCAGGATCTGGGGGTCCCCTTGTTAAAGGGGGTGTCCAAATTCCGATAAGCCCCCCCGCCGCAGACCCCAACATGGTGACAAGGTGTTTTGGGGGGCTACCCCAAAGCACCCTCCCAATGTTGAGGGCATGTGGCCTGGTACGGTTCAGGATGGGGGTGCTCTATTGTCCCCCCCCTTTTCCTGCTGCCTGCCAGGTTGTGTGCTCAGATAAGGGCCTGGTATGGATTTTTGGGGTGACCCCACGCCATTTTTTTTTAAATTTTGGCGCAGGGTTCCCCTTAAAATCCATACCAGACCTGAAAGGTCTGGTATAGATTTTGAGGGGGACCCCAAGCCATTTTTTTTGTTTTAATTTTGGCCAGGGTTCCCCTTAATATCCATACCAGACCTGAAGGGCCTGGTATGGAATTTAGGGGGACCCCACACGTCATTTTTTTTGTTTTAATTTTGGTTCAGGGTTCCCCTGTGGGGAATTCCCATGCCGTTTTTATCAATGAACTTTTATGTGTATTTTGCTGTCAGACTGTTCTAAACACAGGAAACATGTGCCACTTTACAGGCATACTATAGACACCCCCCAGGTACGAAATTTAAAGGAATATTACACTTTTATTGTTGCACTTTAAGCATTATTAAAATTACTGCTCCCAAAAAAACGGCCGTTTTTAAAACTTTTTTTTGCATTGATACATGTCCCCTGGGGCAGGACCCAGGTCCCCAAACACTTTTTATGACAATACCATGCATATAAGCCTTTAAAATGAGCACTTTTGATTTCTCCCATAGACTTTTAAAGGGTGTTCAGCGGCTTTTGAATTTGCTGCGAACACCCCAAATCGTTCGCTGTTCGGCGAACTGGCGAACAGCCGATGTTCGAGTTGAACATGAGTTCGACTCGAACTCAAAGCTCATCCCTGCTAGACACTAGGGTCTGGAATGTATTTTATGAGCACTCTATGCAATATTTTTTATGTCTTACTGTAGGATGTGCTACAGCAAAAGTGACATTTACAAAGAAAAAAATTATACAGTTTAAATTGTTGGCAAATTACATTCAGTGATAGCTTCTTGTTTTTTTTTTTTAAAAAAAACAGCACACAAGGTCTAAAGGTCCCCCAAAATACATAATAGACCCTTGGAGGGGTCCGTCTGATTTTTTTTTTTTAAACCGTCAATGACAGCTGCCAAAGTTATTTGCAGGCAATTTTAAAACTTTTTTCCTTTTTAAATGTCAGTGCAACTTTCTGTACATCACACAGATAACACCCCCAAGATAAGACACCCTCAAGCATGTCCAAGAAATTGGACATTTTTACTGTTTCACTTTAAGCATTTAATAATCACTACTTATGGCCTAATGGTTTTTTTACAAAATATTTTTGCGTCAGTATATGTTCCCCAAGGCAGTGTCCACCTTCATGCTATTTTTTTTTTAAATCCCTTTGTCTATTAGCCAAGCCCAGAAAATGGGCATTTTTAATTTGGCAGATTTGGCTGCCATTGATTTAAATAGGGTTTGGGCTCAGCATCCAAAATTCTTTGAAACTTGTCAAATCCTTCCAGAACCAAACCCAGGGCAGTTTGTATAATCACTAATTGTATAATATATGGATCTGTAATGTGCAGCTTGTTGTTTCTAAACTGGGATGGTGCCTAAATGTATAGGGCTTGTATTATAAATAATCTAGGATGTGCAGCTGGACAAAAAAATGAGTCATGTCACAGGTAAGTTGTCTCTTCAGTTCAATAAATGCATGCTGTTCAGTGGTCCTCTACTTCCAGGGAACTGTGGGTTAATTGTTACAAAGATTTACAATTATTACCTTTGGAATACCTTTGACACTGTAATTCACTAACCAAAAAAAGCAACACACCTCAACATGTCTTTCTGGGTTTTTGGCATCAGAAAAAGCTTTGATTTTTCTATTTTCTGAATGAATACCTTTTTTTGACAAGCCATGGCCCGTGAAAGCAATTTTATGCATTTAAAATTTAGGTCAAGGTTTTTTCTTTTAAGCAATATATTGGTTGATGTGTTCCTTTTTTACCAGATTAAGTATGTAGCTATGTAAGTTTATGTTTTGAGTCTTCCAAATTCTGTTTGGTTTTGACCCATGGAATAACATTCAGCCTGCAAAACAACCAAATTGACCCTGTCTAACAGTATATGTTAGAAACAAAGGGTTTTGTTTGCACAGATTTGAAAATATATGCGTAAGCTGCAGTGCCCACGTCAAGGGACCTCTGTATATACTGTGGTCCTAACTCTAAATTTCCAGAGTCTCCATATTAGGAGCACATAAAAAAGGGTAAATTAAGGGTAGGTGTGCTTGGAGGGAGCTCACTCCAAGGCTTAAGACAAGAAGATCTGGATGCCGCACACTGGGTAAAGTTGAAAACTTGTCTTTATTGGAAAGATGGGATCATCAAAAATACAAGACCATCATGCAGAGAGTACAGGAAAAGCTGACGCGCTTCACACTCTGAACTGAGTGCTTACGCATAGCTAGTAACTATTAAAATGACCGATTCTTATATATCTTCTAAGCGGATATCACATGACAACCTGATTAAACAAAAATGATTCTCAGCTGAGAGCCAATTCTGTGAAATCCCGGCATCTGCTGATCAATCAATATGCTATCCAATAAGAAAAACTTTTTAAAACAGTGACATATAAATTGGTGAAAAAGATTTGTGTATATATAAACGAAGGATAGTATATATCCCTCCCTCATATAAGTTCGTATATAAATCTATTTGCACTTACAATTATAATATATGTGCATGTTATCCTCCATGTTCTTTAATGCAGCACGTGCATGTTATCATTATCATGCATTTTCTACGCACTTTTACTGTACACATCTTTTTGTCCACACTTATATACACATGCACACACACATTTTTTATGTTTTGCATCCCTTGCACTTTGCTTACACATTGTTGTGTTTTTACATTTCATTTCAACACTCATATTTGTATTTTATCACGCTCTACTGCACATATATTATAATTATTAATTTATTTTTAAGAACGCCCTTTATGTACATGATTCACTTCAAGACCACCACGTATAGGTCATGCTCCATGACCCGTTTTTTATATACCACTTTGCATTGGTCTCTGCTATATGATCTATTATATATTTTTATATCTTTATATATCTTGCAATTCTTGCATCATCCTAACTTTTTATGCCCCTTTACCGTCACCATCACATGAAAATGTCACATAGTCGCCTGTCCATATCGCCTGCCTGTACACTGACAATCCTTAGTGATTATGTGCATAATATGTATCATTCATTATTGTGTATAGGGATAGTTTGTGTGGACTTCCGGGATTAGGACCGCACTATATGTATTCAAATTAGATACTAATATCATGGATCGCCGCTATGTTTGCGTTCCATGTCTTAGCCTGACAAGTCCTCACTTCCTGCCTCCTATGACACGCAGGCCGAGAGCGGCCTATCGTCACTCCTTGGAATACACACCACGTGACCGGCACGTGACCACAAGGACGAATAGGATTGACGCTCTGCCGATTGGAGATTAGAAGTGAGGCTTGGTCCTTGACCAGCTCCCTGCAGATGCGATTGGCCACAAAAATATCATGTGACTGTTTGTCACCAGTGACGCTGCCGAACCCGGAAGTCATCCTGTGTAACAGCGCTAATCAGCTGTTACACTCCATTTATGACAGAACATATAAAGCGCAGTTGTGTGGGGGGCTTATTCATACCCCAGCAGAAGCCTTTGGAGGCAAAACGCGTCGGGTCTCTATGACTACACCCCACCACTACCCACTGCGCTGTTTTTATACCGTTTTTTATGCTTTTTTTTATATCAATTTTACTTTGAGCCGAGTTTTTACTGCCCTCGCTTGTAAAAATTTTTGGAGTGTACTCCTTAATAAAGTGCTTTAACGCTTTTTACAAAATAAGGATTTACACTATGTGGAAGTTTTTTTCTTTTCTTTGCCTATTGGTCCATATGACGGGCTTTTGAGGAAACGGTCATTTGGCGACCGAAACCGAATCCTGGGGGCCCCGGATCCTAATTTGGTACACCATCTGAGGACTTCTGACAAGATTCTACACAAGTCTTCCTACAGATCTTCACTCCATACCGCTTGACGGTGTAAGCTCGTTTGACTCACCGCCAACGGCCTGTGAGTCCACCTTATCTGGTAAGGGCATCCTTTTGCTTTTCTTTCTCTGTGTTGAGACCACCCACATGAGTCAAGAATCTGCTTGTACCTAAGGACCCTTCCTAAACAGCCTGTAATCACCTTATAGGAAGACGGCTTACGCCCAGATGGCTGTGGGACTAAATTAGGAGTACCCCATCCACCCATTAATAGACTTTGAGTATCCATATATGTTTACCCTTTTTAGGGATTTGGACGTCCTCTTTCTTGGCTTTTACCTTAATGAACATTATTTTTGTGGAGCTGCATACTTAGTATATTAAGATACCTTGCATCACGATTTTTCTGTATTGTCTTTTTGGAATATGGTTCTGTATGCACGATTGTTTCCTAATTAACCTACAGGTTGTTACTGAGTATCCTACTCCCTTACACATCTAAGTATTCACTATTACTTTATACTTTACATTTCTTTGGGATGTTTTATAAAACAATTATCTTTCACTTCATAAGTTCACACTTTAGCTTTATTACTCCTCTATAGAGATCACTACTACTTGACTAGTAACATGTGTCTCACTATTCATTAGCGCCACACTTTTTATTACTATTCTTACACTTACAACGGTAAAATTGCTGTGTCGGCTGCTTCATTTGTTCTTAGGAGCTGGCACAATTTCTACACCTTTCTTGTACGCGATTAATTATCTGTCTAACAGACAGATGAACTCTGAGAACATTTTTTCCACCAATTAAGTAATGACTGATTGTGAGGAAGATGTTTTGGGAACTTTGAGAATTCTGGAAAATCTTTTAGAGAAACAAGTCAAAACATGGTGGGATATTTTTATGTTTGAACATCATGAAAAGGAAAATCTAATTTTTAGGAGCCTGAGATGGGAAGTTTCCCCTCAGGATGGTTACAGATCAGAAATATATGGATGAATGGCTTGAATTCTTCAACAGAGTGGGTAGAGAACTTCAGGCTTTGGTTTTAAGGAGAAAACACATCAAGTTAGGAATTGTAAACCAGAAAATGAGTGCAATACAAACTACATTGGAACCTGTGAAGGATTCCAATCAGGTGAAAGATTTTAATGTTCAAGAAAAAATTAGAGAAAATAGACCAAGAAACACAAAAGAAAAAGGTCAAAAAGTATATTAGAGTAACAAGTAACCACTTCATTGACGTTTTTAAAGGCCTAGTATTGAAAGATATTGAGGAATTGACCCCAAGAAAAATAATTAATCCTGAACATATTAGGGTAGGCATTAGATCACTTGAAGAAAGGAAGGACATCATCATACGCCCAGCAGATAAAGGGGGGGGGGGGGGTGATGGATAAATCTTTTTACATTAGTCAACTAAGTGACCTGCTGCGAGATAATATCACCTATAAAAAACTTTTGTCGGACCCCACAGAGTCATATCGAATCCAGTTGGATTTATTAGTGGAATGGGGTTATGGCATTAATGACCTGAACTCCAAAGAAAGATGGTGTCTAGTACCTAGTGCGAGTAGGATTCCCATCATCTACACGTTTGTTTGACTTTTTACACAGCAGCTATTGTATCACCCTCCATATTTTTTCATAGATGTATTCGAATACAGGACCTCTAGGTCCTTAAATACTGACGGTGTATTTACGAATACTAATCCTAATACTGAATTAGGGGGTATGTTCATCAGACTCAAAAATCTGATGATTAGCGAACTTCACCTCCAATGGGATACCGCTTTCCTAGAGCAATACGTCAAGGAACAGATGGTCCCCAGAGGTCTGAGGTGGGACATCCATCCTCAGCAAGACGAGGTCGATTTAGAACCATGGTTCAAATTTTTTAATGAGGAGGGCTTAAAATTATTGAGATTCTTACTACACAGAAAACAGATCAAACTGTCCCTCATTGATATTGAAATTAGGGATTTGAAGGAGAAATTAACCCCACATAAAATGACTGCAGAATATATTTCACTATCCACTAGCTTGAGAAACACTTTAGAAAAAGAGGAGAAGGAACAAAGGAATAAAAAACAAAAAAAGTACAACAGAGACTATACAGATTACACCACACGTTCGGTCTTTAATTGGCAGAGAAAGCTTAACTCTCCCCCTGTTGCCAATGGGGATCCATCTCCCATGGAAACCGCTATGGCAGCAACCACCAATTTAGACCGAACACTGGTTTACCAACCTCCACATAAATCTTAATCCAGAGAACCCCCACCTCCTAAAAGAAGTGCACAACAAGGACCACCCAGACCACCCGGGGGTCCCCCCCGCCAGGAAACCGGGCTGGGAGGGGCGCCCCAAGGACAAGAGGTCGGTCCAGAGGACATCCTGCAGATCCTCACCACAACGGTAATTTGCGGGTTCCCCCTTCTAACTATGGAGACCCCCGTAATTACCACACTCCACAACGGCGGAGTCTGGATTATAATTATCATTCTCCGATCCATGTGAATAATAGATTCAGCCCTCTTAGGGACAATGTTCCCTATGAAAGGTACGGAGGTACATACTCTCACTATGAAAGAGACGATGACTATTACCACCGTTCCCCTTACATCTATAATCAAAGCAGGCCTGGCCCCCATCAACCCCAGGATTTTCAGAGAACCACAGACTACCATCCAGGAAATTTAGACAGAAAAGAGGGACCAGAGGGGGGAGGAGGGTCCAACGCCAAAAGGAAAAGAGTGTGAGAGGTACGGGTATTTTCAATTTGAGTTAAGCTGTACTAACAGAAGCTGAGAAGTCGGTCCTAGACAGAGGACTCAAATTTGTACCACCTAAACCATTTAACCATTTTTCCACATTCATTGATGTTCTTAAATTCACCAGGAAGCTTAGTGTACAGAGGCACTTTCTCACCAAAATCACTCTCCCCACACAACAGACCATTGTTTCAGCCACTACTCAAGTGGCGGCATCTTCCCACAATGGAACTGCACCCTCCATAGAGGCAACATCCTCGCACCCTCAGGTAATCCATTCGGGACTGTCCAACCCGTCCTTATTTAATCCCCCTGGTACCTTGGCTCCTTCTATCCAAGTCTTCAAGAGTTTGGTTCTGGAGGACCTGGATAGACTAGCCAAACGTCAAAAACGTCTTCATGTCAAATCTGACATCAAGGCTGGTTTAAAATCATTGTGTGAAAACAAGAACCTTGTCATCCGCCCGGCAGATAAGGGCGGTGGCATTGTTGTTCTCGACAAATTAGATTATCTCCACGAGATGAATAGGATTTTAGGTGATTCAGATACCTATCAGTGTATTCCTAGGGATCCCACAGTTCCCTTTAAAAAGACCTTGGTGGAATTGATAGAGGAAGGTTTCTCCTTAGGAATTCTCAACAAAAAGGAAAAATGCTATTTGGTTCCCCAAGTACCACGTATTCCCGCCATATACTATCTCCCCAAGGTTCACAAGAACCCTACCAATCCTCCCGGCCAACCCATCGTCAGCGGGATCGATTTGGTTACGGCGAGGATTGGTAAATACGTGGACTTTTATTTACAACCCCTGGTTCAAACCACTCCCTCCTATCTGAAAGACACCAGAGACACAATTAAATTATTGGAGTCGGTTTCAATTAAAAAAGGTACCCTCTTAGTAACAGCCGACGTTGCCGCGTTATACACGTGCATACCACACCATCTTGGTTTCGAAGCAGTTGAAAATCATCTCTCCAGAGATGGAAGACTCCCCACATTACAACAAAACTTTATTATGCAGCTGTTAAAATTCGCAACCAGGCATAATTACTTCTGGTTTCAGGACCGATTCTTTTTACAACAGAGGGGCGTGGCTATGGGGGCTAAATTTGCCCCCAGCCTCGCTAACCTCTTCATGGCCCAGTGGGAGGAGGATGTCGTCTATGCTGCCTGGAGACCTGAATTGGTTCTTTGGGCTAGATACATAGACGACATCCTCCTCCTTTGGGAAGGAGACCTGCCATCCCTGGAGAGCCTTATGAACACTCTCAATGTCAACGATAGGGGGATCTCTTTGAGTTTTGAAGCTAGCACAACCAAGGTACATTTCCTTGATCTCGAAATTTCAGTTGTGCACCAACACTTGGAGTTTCGTACCTACTTTAAACCCACAGATCGGAATGGGTACATTCCGATCGACAGCTGCCATCGCGAACAATGGCTTCGGTCAGTGCCCCGCAGCCAGTTATTGAGATTGAGGCGCAACTGTACCCAGACTTCGGACTTTTTTATCCCAATCTCAAGTCCTTAGAAGTAGATTTTTGGATAAGGGTTATGACCCCTACCTTTTAGATAACGAAATTAATAGAGCTTTACTCACTGAAAGGCAGGCCACACTCACAGAACGCTCTAAAGACACTACTACATTCAATGCTAAGTTATCCTTTTTCACCACCCATTCCATTCAATCTAAACAGATCAAGGGTATCATTAAAAGACACTGGGGGAATACTACAGAACGACAGACTACTTGGTCCTGTTTTACCCAAGCAGGCCTCGGTAGTCTTTCGAGGTGCTAGGTCCATTCAGGGACAGATCGCCCCTAATATAATAGATCCCCCCAAAAAAGTGTCGTTCTTTCAGGAGTGCAAAGGCTATTATCCCTGTCGTAAGTGTCAAGTTTGCCTCCATAACATTGGGGGAAGACGCAAGAGCGTCACTTTTAAATCCACGGTCACTTCCCGTATCTACTCCGTGAAGCATTTCACTACGTGCTCCTCGCAATATATCGTATACTTGATAACTTGTCCCTGTCTTAAGCAATATGTGGGTCGCACGATCAGAACTTTCTCTGTTCGTGTTAATGAACACGTGGCTGCAATAAAAAAAGGTAGGGACAAGCACACCGTGCCACGTCACTACCTGGAGCACCACAATAGGGACCCCACAGGAACCCTGTTCCAGGTTATCAATAGGTTCACCCCACATTGGAAGGGGGAGTCACGTCTATGGGGGGTTTCACGCCTCGAGACGTACTGGATTCACGAGTTGAGGTCCTTCTTCCCGTTTGGGTTGAACGTGGAGTGGGACCTCAACTCGTTCATCAATTCATCATAATAGCAATTTTTGCTGCACCCATTTGGTTCCACAATCATTATATTCATTGCTTTTTGGGTGCCCCCCCTTTTTTAACTTCACCATCCATGTATAAGTCTACTTAGTAAGGTTCACATATTTTCAGTCCCCCCTGTTTTGGCGCATTTCTGGTGGGTGCGCTTATATTAGGTTCAGGGGTGAGCTATATCTCCCTCAGGTTTTTTATACGGGCATGGTCATGGTCAACATTTTGGGGACGGCGTATGCCGGGGTAGATGCAATGTTTGTGAACTTACTTCAATGTATATTTTTGGAAACATTGCATTTCTATCATCTATCTTGTCCATTGTTCCGATAAGAAACGTTTTTTTACACACTTTTGGGGGCCCTTGTCATCATTGATTTATTCAAGGGTGATTTTTTGGTCCCGGGTCCCCTTTTTGGTTAAGAATTAGCCAAGTACTGCCCCTTTGGGAGGCGTGCCCCTCTGCTTCACGGCCCCCTCCTTTGTGCACTGCTTTGTGTGGGGTGATATGCATTATCCCTCACTTTGCAAGTGTTTGCTGCCAGTTTCCCACCTGTCTGGTGGGTTTCCGGGTTGCTATTTGTGTTCGTTGTTGTTTCGGGGACACGGGGGAGGAGCGTGGGTACCGGCGTCTGAAACGTCCGGTCTGACGCTGGTCTCTCCTCCCTCTTTCCCCCTTTGACCTCCATAGAGAGGTTTCACATGACAGGGGACGGACGTCGAGCAAGCCCTGCGCTCTGACGTCACTTCCCTGTGTTTGCCTCGTGGAGGACGGGCGGCGCCGGCAGCGACTTCCTGTCTCTGCCGCTATTGGCTGTCGGCTCCGCCCGCCCCCTGAGATGCGGTCCCTGATTGGCACAGACTCCCTTGCAGTTACAAGCAGACACAGAAGTGTCAGCAAGGGGAGTATTGTGCCCGAATGTATAATCTCCTTCATTCCACTTCACCATTAAATGTTTAAACACTCTGGTGTTGCACTACCCTATTACTGCTTAATGTGAAGCCTGTTTGGGGATACTCAACAGGTTAACCACATACCATATATGCAAATGTTTGATGTTTTACACCTGCCAGGCTCAGTCAGGTGCGATCAAGTGACCCCACTCATCCAATGGGGAAGTTGGATTGACAACACATACAATTTGCTTTTTAGAATGTTTTTTATAAATATTAGGCAACTTGGAGGGGATGCTGTATGCCCCAGTAGACGATCCATTTGATCGAAACGCGTCGGGCGCTTTCAGCAACCTTCTTGTTGCCCATCTTTGTTTTTACACCCTGTTATCACATTTTATTGTATCCTGGCGTTTTTAGCAATAAAAATCCCACTTTTTGTTCATCTACACTATGTGGAGCCTGTTTATTTTTTCTCCACATATCCACTGAGAGATCCAACCAGCCTTCATTCCAGCTTTCTCACGTGACGCACTGTTCCCTCTGATTTCGCACCTTGGCCATCCTTTGAGAGGACCCACCTGGTGGCCCCGGGAGATCCACGCAGAGTTTGACCCAGATGGTTCGCAGAGCCGTGACGTCCGCTTTCAGGCCCTGAGAGGCAACCCGCTCGAGTGACTCCCTGTCGCTGACAAGGGAGTCCAATGTATCTGGTAAGAGTTTCTTACACACCAACTTTACTAAGTCACATGCAGTTGTGAGATACAACTTGGGGATGATCTGATGATTTACCCGTGTCATAACATCTGTCGTTTTACATCCATGTAATATTTCCAGTGGGACACTCCATGTCATTTGTTTTCCATTTTCACTCATTGGATTTTTTTCACCTACATTGAGAGACTTATAAGTTTTTTCACTGTTATTTTCAATATTTGTGGACATTTGTTCATTTTATTTTAGTTGTTTTCTTGATTGAAGACTTTTTGCACCTTTTATGCGCTACATTTTATTTTCACATGTTTCTTTGGTTGTTGTCACCCCTTATGTAGCTGCTCCGCATCTTATATTGTTTGAATTTAGCGCAGTGTATACTTTCACCATCATCTACACGTTACCCAAGATACATAAGAACACACAAGTCCCTCCAGCATGCCCTATTGTCAATGGCATAGGGTCGGTAATGGCACGGTTGGGGGAGTATCTGCATACATTTCTTCAACCCAGTGTGAAAGTGACCAGAGCCTATTTGAAGGACACTTCAGAATTGCTACAGTTGTTGGATGATGTTCAATTGAGCACTACATCTGAAACATGTTTGGTAACAGCCGATGTGTGCTCATTATATACCATTATCCAGCACGAGGATGCAGCTTTGGCGTTAAATTGGACACTTAGCAGAAGAGACGACATTCCACACTCACAGAAGCGTTTTTTGGGATAAGGAATTGATTATTGTATGTCACATAACTATTTCTGGTGGAATGGACAATTCTTCTTGCAACAGGTTGGCGTTGCTATGGGAGCTAAATATGCTCACAGCCTAGCCAACCTGTTTCATGGCAGAATGGGAGGACAGGCATGTTTTTAGTAAAAGATGTCCACAGCTGAAGTTTCATAGATGACGTCCTGTTTTTCTGGGAGGGGTCACAAGAATCTGCTGTGGAATTTTTAGAAGATTTAAATCGGAACACTAATAATATTAAGTTGGATTATCAAATCAGCGAGAATAGTATTAACTTCTTGGATGCAATTATTGAAAAAGATAACAACAAACTAAATACTAAAGTATACTTCAAACCAACAGACCGGAACAGTTTTCTGTCAATTAGAAGTGGTCATCACCCTTCATGGATTAGAAATATACCTAGGGGGCAAATGCTAAGGATTCGACGGAACTGTACTAAAGTGGCTGAGTATCATCAACAAGCACAATTGCTTAAAGAGGAGTTCCACCCAGGGGATCGGGTAAAAAAAAAAAAAAAAATTAAAAGTCAGCAGCTACAAATACTGCAGCTGCTGACTTTTAATTGGACACTTACCTGTCCCGGGGTCCAGCGATGCGGGGGATCGAAGCCCCGCTTGTCTCCCCCTCCATTCAATGGCGCCGGCATTGCAACTGTGGGCACCGGGCTGTGGCTTCACAGCCTGGCACCCACTGCGCATGCGCGAGCGGCGCCGCGCGCCGTAATTGGCCGCTCAGTCACCTGGGACTTGTAATGGGTCCCAGATGATTGACAGCGGCGAGGGAGCAGAGCGGAGCCCTTCCTGTGCCGAGGGGGAAGTCATGTCACCAGCCCAGGCACTAGAAGGGGCAGACTACGAGGGACCCCCTAGCAACAGGCATTTAGAGGTAAGTTAAAAAAAAAAACATCCAAATGTTTTTTTGTTGTTTTTTTTTAGGATTTTTCATGTAGTTTTGTTTTTTTGGGTGGAACCCCACTTTAAGATGAAATTTGTGCAGAAGGGATATACAGAGGAGTCTTTAAATAAAATCATCCAAGAAGTATCCGAGATCCCAAGAGAACTTTGTCTAAAGAAGAAACCTGAAGTCCAAATGCCAAATAACCAGCAACAACTGGGTTTTATATCTAATTTTCTTTTTTTTGCCATGATGTACCAGATGCATGCTGGCAATGCCTTACCACTAAAAGAAACATGCTTCATATTTGTTGGGAATGCCCACCTTTGCGCATGTTTTGGAAACAAATTTTCGATCTATACTGCAAACTTTATACCTTTATCCAACCAGTGCCCAAAGTGGCTCTCCTGTCCATGATACCTGAATCTCCTCAGTCAGTGAAAAAAGACATGCTTAGACACTTTCTCAATGGAGCCAGAACAGTCATCCCTTGACATTGGAAATCGTCTTCCGTACCATCCCTGGGGGAATGGGTAATTGAACTAGACTCCATCAGAAAACTGGAGTGGCTGTTGACACAAGAAATGGGAGTAGAAGAAAAATTTTCTCATACCTGGAACGAATGTGTCAGGTTTAGACACTCACCTGAGTTCCTGACCTGGGCTAAAGGGAATTCAGCTATTGGACCTGACGAGCCATGATGGAGTGTCTCAGTAAACCAATATTTTCCAACTTTGGTTTACATCTCCTTTTTTGTCCTTTTTTTTCCTTTTCCTCATCTTTCTCCTGTTTCTTCCTTTTTTTTCTTTTTTTTTGCTCTTTTCTTTCACGTTTAGTGAATATATTACGAATTTTATACATAAAGATGTGACCCCCTAAACAAAAACAGATAACATAACTAGCTAAAATTTAATTAAAATTTCTTGACATCTTTGAATATCAAAACAGGTACCAATTGACAATTAATTGAAAAATATATATCCTTGACATACAAGTGATAAATATAGGCATCCCAAACAATGGTACTTTTTTTTTTAAGTCTTTCTATACTTACCCACTTTATTATGTATATCATAAAAGTTAACCTGTATTTTTAACTGAAAACTTTAAAATAAGATTTGAAACAAATAAAAATGGACAGATTAAGGACAGCTGTGCTTGGAGCGAGCTCACTCCTCCTTAAAGGCAAAGGGATGCATGTGACACCCAGCAAAATCACAATGACAGTTAAGGCATTCAGTGCATTCCTGCACCCAATTCAACCCACTGTACGAAAAAGTTGCAACCAACTCAACCTTTAACTGGCCTTCGCACATGGGAGGGGGAATGCATATCACAAAAAACAAATGATTTGCCAGCACACTTACCAGTCAGCCTGCAGAGCAACCAAATTTACCTTGTCTAAAGGTTTTAGATGCCTGGATGCCTTTGCTGCCATTGTGCTTTTGCTGGGCATCACCAGGCACACCTGTCCTTAATCTATACACTTTTATATGTGCTCCTACTATGGAGAATCTGGAAAATTAGAGTTATGAATACAGTATATACAGATGTTCCTTGACATGGGCACTGCGGCACTGGGCACTGCGGCTTAGACATAAATATTTTTATAACTATAATGCATGTACTGTAAATCTGCAAATAATGTTTAAAAAAAAATAAAAATAGTGATCTCAGATAGGAAAATATTATTGTGGAACATGCCAAGGTCTGAATTAGAGGAATATGGCTGTCTTTACCAATTATTCGATATGTGTGATTTAGTGGGGCATTATTCTCCACAGATAACTGTAGCTCCTTGTGCCAAGGAACTAGAAGGAGGAGAATGAGGAGTAAAGGAAGGAGGTGGTGGAGAAGGAAGAAAAGAAAGAAGGAAGAGGTAAAGATGGAAGGGGAGGAGGAGTGCAGGAAGGATATGATAGATGAGGGTAGGAGGGGGAGGAGTAAGATAACCTGCTGAAGAGCAAAGGTTTAAGAAGATGCACATAGGAGGTTTTAAGGCATTCAATGTTTGAAGCACCTAGAGTGATGTTCTTGGTGGAGAGATAGAATCTGTTCCCTGGTTGGAGAGCTGGTAGTTAGCATCAAAAATAATCAGCAAAGTTTCTAAATTTGTTAGAGACTACTTTAGGAACCTTAGACCAAGTTGAAATAAAAGAGTTTTTAATGACAGCTAAGGCAGGAATATCAGGAGAACAAGGAATGGGAAGAAGGGGGTGTTTTCTGAGAGCTAGAACGGATATGATTATTGTGGGAGAATTTAGCCCAGAGAAGTATGGAGGCTCAGTCATCATGATCAGCAAGACCAAAATGCAGAGATATACTTTTAATCCCCTTTGCCTGTCCATTAGATTGCAGGTGATATGTAGATATAGAGGAAGCATTGAGTGACTTGCAGAAGGCTTTCCAAAAATGAGACATAATGTGCACCCCTGGATCAGAGATAACTTGGAATGGAATATCATGGAGGCAGAAGATCTCTTGTGCAAAGACGGGGACTTTCCACTTCAGGACCACCCACCATCTATATACGTCGCCACTTTGACATTGAATACCAGGGTTATGGCAGCAGATAGCATATTTTTAAACAGCGAGCGGTCTACTTTAACATAAAAGTAATCCCAGTGGCAGATTCGCCACGGAATCACTTTTATGGGTGAGCACCCCTCCCCCCCTCCACTTCCCAGTCACTGCTTACCGGAGCCATCGGTAGCAGCGGAAATGATCCAATCTGATTGCCTGATGGGCAGGAAGTCGAGTGAAGGCAAGATAGCCCCCACTCGACTCTATGCCCTTGGAGGACTGGAGTGACGTCACTTCCTCCCTCCTGCCTTAAAGGGCCCATTTTTTTTCTTGGAAAAAAAAAATTACATTTTTTTTTCTTTTTTATTGCTTTTAAGTGTAATTGTAAGATCTGAGGTCTTTTTGACCCCAGATCTCACATTAAAGAGACCCTGTCCTGCTTATTTCTGTTACAAGAGATGTTTACATTTCTTGTAATAAAGATAAAAATGATAAAAATATTTCTTTTTTTAAAGGGACAGTGTAAAAATAAAAAGTAAAATAAATAAGAAAAAAAATTAAAGCGCCAAGTCTTTTTGAGCTTGCGCGCAGAAGGGAACGCATACGCAAGTCGCGCCCACATATGTAAACGGTGTTCAAACTACACATGTGAGATATCGCCGCAATTGTTAGAGCAAAAGCAATCATTTTCACCCAAGACTCTCTCTGTAACTCTAAACTGGTAACCTGTAGAAATGTTTAAAGCGTCGCCTATGGAGATTTTTAAGTACCAAAGTTTGTCGCTATTCCGAGCATGCGCAATTTTAAAGCATGATATGTTGGGTATGAATTTACTCAGCGTAACATTATATTTTACATTAGAGAAACAAACTGGGCTAACTTTACTGTTTTCTTATTTTTTATTCAAAAAAGTGTATTTTTTCTAAAAAAAAAATGTGTTTGTAAGACTATTGCGCAAATACGGTGTGATATAAAGTATTGCAACAATCTCCATTTTATTCTCTAGGGTCTCTGCTAAAAATATATATATAATGTTTGGGGATTCTAAGTAATTTTCTAGCAAAAAATACTGATTTTAACTAGTAAAAAACAAGTGTCAGAAATAGGCTTGGTCCTTAAAGGAGAAGTCCAGCCTGAGCATGTTTGGCTGGGCTTCTCCTATGGGTCACAGGAGTGCAATTCTGTGACCTGTTTTCAGCAGAGAGTGGTCTGACGTCACTGGAATCAGTCCAGACACAGCGTCATCACAACAATAAAGATGCCTGTCTCAGCCTCTCAGCGAGCCGCTGAGAGACTGAGATGGCCGCTCCCCCTTCGCTCCCGCCCCTCCACAGCTCAGTGCTCCAATGAGCGTGGAGGAGCAAGAGAGGAGAGTTGCTGACAGACAGGCAGCAGCTCTCCGCTCGGGGAGCTGAGCGAACCGAGCCATTGGTGGTGTTCGATGGCTCGGTTCTCAGTGCAGAGAAGCCGGGGGGCAGATGCAGCATCGTTCTAATGCTGCATCCACCTAGGTAAGTATGATGGGCTAAAAAAAAAAAAAAACTTCTCTTTTAAGTGGTTATAGTGTATTTGTATGATTGCAAGAATGTTTGCAAAATATATTTAGGGTGTATAAAAAGATATATACTACATATGATGGAAGGAATGTCTATGTTTTGGGACACCTCAGTCATATGCCTACTAGGTACTGTATTTATTGTCATAAACTGTTTTCAGGGTAATAAAGCATTGTCTGACAACATTTTCTTCAACAACAAAAAAAAACAAACCTGTTTAGCTAACTGTCGCTAGAGTATTCACAAAACTATTTTTTTTTTTTAATTAATGTAACACCAAAGTGATCACTATATCTAATCAAAAACCCCTCTAGTGTTAGTTACTGGCAGTAACCCAAATATCAAGATAAGACTGCTAAAAAAAAGATGAAAGTAATGGCCTAAAGCAGAGGTCTCCAAACTTTTCAAACAAAGGACCAGTTTACTGTCCTTCAGACTTTAATGGGCCGGAGTGTGGCCAGTGAGGGTATTAAACGTCCGGGGCCCAGCATTAGTGAAAATAAACATGGCCTCAGGGTTTGTGACAGTAGAAGGAGGAATAGTGCCCCATTGTTGGTATTAGTGGGAGTAATAGTGCCCCATTGTTGGTGTCAGTGGGAGGAATAGTGTCTGATATCATTGGCAAAAGTAGTGCCCCAAGGACCAGACAAACACTAGCAAAGGTCCACATCTGGCCCTCGGGCCACAGTTTGGAGACCCCTGGCCTAGAGCATGTGTAAAAATGCACATGTACAATATGAAAGACACCCTAGTGGTCTAGTTATAAAAAAAATTAAATTTGCGAATGTCTCAGCATTTGGGCAAACATAAGGAATAATACCCATAATGTTTGTAATATCTGTGTAAAAGTTTCTCTTTTTCCTTTACTTTCCTTTCCCTAACATTTGCTCCTAATAGAAAAAAACAGCATAAGAGCATTCAGCTATGAGAGTTAACATTTACCAATCAAGAAAATAGACTATAGGCTAAGAACATTTGACCAGCAAGGGAAATAATATGAGTAAGGCCCCTTTCACACGAGGCGGGCTCCGTTTCTACGGAGCCCGCCTCGGTCCGCCGGCTCAGCGGGAGATCAGTCCATTGATCTCCGCTGAGCCGGCGGATGACAGGTCCCTCTCTGCTCACTGAGCGGGGAGGGGCTTGTCAGGCACAGCTGCCGCCTATGGAGGGATCGGACGAAAACGGGCAGCGTGTCCGTTTTCGTCAGATCTCCCCCGATCCGATAGCGACGGACCTGGACGTAGAGCCATCCGTCTGCTTTTCAGCGGATCGGACCGGGTCGGATGTCAGCGGACATGTCTCCGCTGACATCCGACCCTCCATAGACTAACATGGAGCGCCCGTTCAGGTCCGCTGTCAAAACTGACAGGCGGACCTGAACGGTCCGATCGTGTGAAAGGGGCCTAAGACCTTTGTACTGTGTAGAGTCTATGGAGAATCATGTGCGAACAGCTAAACTAATGAATGAATGAGCAAACCTCAGCTGCAGTGTGAAACAAAACATTAAGCAGTGCTATTATTACCACTGCTAAATGTGACTGCTTCCTCCTGGTTGTTAGGGGGATGGCACCCACACACAAACTCACAAAAAAAAGGCATTAGCAAAGGTTTGGCAATGGTTATGCATTTTTAATGTTTCACTTTAAAGCTTTTGTTAACCCAAAAAACAAAAAAAACAGATCCTGTTCCCTTAAAGCATGTTATACAGCACAGCACTTGTGCTGTGTCATTTGGCCCCCAGTACCACCTGTAAAACCTGTTTGATCCTGCCTGGCTATACCCTCCTCCCTGTATGCTGACTCCGATAAATCAGGGCTGCTGAGCCCTGATACCGGAGTCATCTGTATGTGCCTCCATCAGCCACAGCCTGCTATCTGTCTCCTGTGTCCTCTCCTGTGTCCTCTCCCCCCTTCCCTCTCTGAATGTCTGCTTGTGCCAGCAGCGCAACCGCCCCCCGCACTCCTGCCGCTTTCATATTTTATATTAAAAGCCCCAATCCCCGCTGTATTATAACAATAGGTTCCCCTGTGTCTGTGTTATATAATAAATATGCTTATCTGTACCGATAACACAGTGGGGTTTATTTACTAAAGGCAAATCCACTTTGCCCCACAAGTGCACAGCAAGTGCACTTGGAAGTACAGTCGCTGTAGATCCAAGGGGGACATGCAAGAAGAATAAAAAACAGCATTTTTGCTTGTACATGATTGGATGATAAAATCAGCAGAGCTTCCCTTCATTTCAGATCTTTCCCTCGGATCTAAAGTGACTGCACTTCCAAGTGCACTTGCAGTGTACTTGTAGTGCACAGTGGATTTGCCTTTAGTAAATCAACCCCAGTGTCTTCCTGCGATCATGTGACTCCTCGGCTCTGTCTCTCTTCTCTCCTCTCCGGGTAATGTCACCGGCAGGGCTCGGCCCCACCCGCTGGAACTGTGAGTCGGGCAGAGGAGAGGAGAGAGGAGGCACCTCAGTGCAGGAAGACATTGGGGTTTATTTACTAAAGGCAAATCCACTTTACACTGCAAGTGTACTTGGAAGTGCAGTCGCTGTAGAACCGAGGGGGACATGCAAGGAAAATAAAAAACAGCATTTTTTGCTTGTACATGATTGGATGATAAAATCTGATTTCAGATATTTCCCACAGATTTACAGTGTCTGCACTTCCAAGTGAACTTGCAGTGCATTTGTAGAGCAGAGTGGATTTGCCTTAAGTAAATCAACCCCAGCGTTGCACCTCCCACCACCAATTTAACATGATGATCAAATAAAATGGAATCAGTATACAGAGGTTTACTTCTTCTGAGAGATATTAAAGGAACATTCTAACCACCATGACCATCTTCATCCCTAACTTCCATCTCCATTATCATCCTCATTCTTTTTCATACTGTATATCTGTCCTCATTCCTCTCCATAGTGTAACCTCATCATCCTCAACCCCAACAACCCCTCCATAATCATCATCCTCACAGTCCCACAGTCATCCTCATTCCTCTCCACATTGTAACCTCATCATCCACTTTAATCTCCATAGTCATCCTTATAGTTCTTCCTCATTCCCCTTATGCCATGTACACACGAGCGGACTTTTTCGACAGCAAAGGTCCGACGGAACAAATCCACCAGACAATTTGATCATGTGTGGGCTTCATTGGACCTTTGCTGTCGAAAAATCAGACAGACTTTAGATTTAGAACATGTTTCAAATCTTTCTGATGGACTCGAGTCCGGTCAAAAATCCATTCATCTGTATACTAGTCCGACGGACAAAAAACAACGCAAGGGCAGCTATTGGCTATGAACTTCCTTATTCTAGTCCCTTTGTTCGTCATCATGTTCAAACCAACGGACTTTCGAACAGACTTTAGTCCGTTCGTGTGTGGGCAAGTCCGGTCGTTCGAAAGTCTGTAGTAACACCGTCGAAAGTCCGTCAGACAGACTGTCGGACCTTTGATGCTGAAAGGTCCGCTTGTGTGTACGCAGCATTATAATCGTCCCCATCATCCTCATCCCTCTCCAGAATGATCCTCATCCCTCTCCACATTGTAACGCCATCATTCTCATCTTTCTCCATAACCATCTTCATCCCCAACTTCACTTTTAATAATCATCCCCATCCCTCCCTGCTTTGTAACCCACCATTTTCATCCTTGTATTGTCTATGTGCTCTTTCCTCTATTTCTTCTATCTATCACCACATGATCCATCTTCATCCTCATGCCTTAAGCAGCCTCTATCCTCCCCTCTCTCCATAATCACCCATCATCCTCATCACCACCGTCCTTTTCACCATCTTATTCATCCACTGTACACTGTAGCTCCCCTCTTTGATTATGACATAGGACACTCTCCTGATGTCAGGGTATAGGACCTGTACTGTGATGTAATCTATGTTGTAAGATGTGTTCTTAGTACAGTCAGAGAAAGTGGCTGCCACAGCACACTTACCTCTCTCCGTGTGGCTCTTTCCTGCACCAGAGAAGGTGGGCTGGGTGTGACCACCTCAGAGGTCAGCCACACCCCTTCTCCGGGTCCCCTAGCTTGGCCCTCCCGATACTTCTCAAGCTTCACCCCACTGGCCTGTTCCGTCCCTAGCTTGGCACACAGGGCTGCTCTGCAAGTGTCACCTCCACTGGCTGAGTCCCTGGCTTGATCATTGCCTGAAGTTTCCAAATTCTCCACCTAGCCCGTTTGGTGAGAATACTGCTCAGGTACCTGCTTCAGTTACTCAATGTGGTCCCTGGTAATAAGGTGGATGGTACCTTAGTGGCGGCAGCTTCCCCTCTGCCTCCGACCACTGATAGGTTCTCCAGCCAGCAGAACTGTCAATTCTGGTTGGACTGCAAGACGCAATCCCAACCCTGTGCTGCTGGGATAGGTGGGGAAACAGGGAAAGAACAAGAAAGTAGCAGTGCATGTGGCGTACCACATGAAATAAACATAATATCAGACACAAGGAAATGGTAAGTCATGTATGACACTCAAATATCAAAATAGTTATGTACAATTTTAAAGGCAAGCATAGCAATATAACTATCTATCTAATATATATAATAATAACAAGATATACAGAGGGTAGGGATGAGCCGAACACCCCCCCGGTACGGTTCGCACCAGAACCTGCGAACGGACCGAAAGTTCGCACGAACGTTAGAACCCCATTGACGTCTATGGGACTCGAACGTTCGAAATCAAAAGTGCTCATTTTAAAGGCTAATTTGCATGGTATTGTCCTAAAAAGGGTTTGGGGACCCGGGTCCTACCCCAGGGAACATGTATCAATGCAAAAAAAACTTTTAAAAACGGCCGTTTTTTCGGGAGCAGTGATTTTAATGATGCTTAAAGTAAAAAAAAAAAGTGAAATATTCCTTTAAATATCGTACCTGAGGGGTGTCTATAGTATGCCTGTAAAGTGACGCCTGTTTCCCGTGTTTAGAACAGTCCCTGCACCAAATGTCATTTTTAAAGGAAAAATCTCATTTAAAACTGCTTGCGGGTTTAATGTAATGTTGGGTCCTGGCAATATGGATGAAAATCAGTGAGACAAACGGCATGGGTACCCCCAGTCCATTACCAGGCCCTTTGGGTCTTGTATGGATATTAAGGGAAACCCTGCACCCAAATTAAAATAAGGAAAGGTGTGGGGCCACCAGGCCCTATATACTCTAAACAGCAGTATACAGGCGGTGCAAACAAGACAGGGACTGTAGGTTTGTTGTTAAGTAGAATCTCTTTGTAATTTTGAACGGGTACATTTTTAACGTGTTTAGCTCCAGCCAAAAAATCTTTTTTAAGCTTTTTGGAAAACATAGGGAAGGGTTATCACCCCTGTGACATTTGTTTTGCTGTCTTTCCTCCTCTTCAGAAGATTTCACCTCACTTTTTGTCCCAATGAAAAATGTTTTTTGAAAATTTGGGGGTTTTTTTTGTGGAACAAGGATTGGAAAGCATCAGTGGAAAGGAGAAATGTTTTTCCAATATTAACTCTTACAGGAGAGAATTTCCCTTCCTAGGGGTAGATTTCATCTCACTTCCTGTTGTCTCCTTCCGTTTGCAAGTAGGAGTCGTTTGTAAGTTAGTTGTTTGAAAGTAGGGTACTGCCCTATATACTCAGCAGAAATTTGGGCCTTAGGTGTTGCTGTGGCCACAACACTGTAAGCCCTCACAGGGCCCTGCTGTGAAATATTAGATCAAGAATTGTAATTGCATGCCCCTGTTGAACAGGAGCTGAAAAATTAGGCCTTAGGCACTGGTGCTGGTGCCACAACACTGCAACTCCTCACAGACACTCTAGTTGGTACGCAGGAACGAGCCCTGCTGCAAAGTATTACATCAAAAATTGTAATTACACGCCCCTGTTAAACAGGGGCTGAAAAATTGTGCCTTAGGCACTGGTGGTGGCGCCCAGAACCAAAAATGTTCTTACAAGCTATCAGCGTGATGATTGAGGAGGAAGAGGATAATTACTCAGGGATAGTCACTCAGCATCAGCATAGGCAGTCTTTGAAGGGATCTGAGATTTCAAAAAAAATTATTCGGTTACATCAGCATCAGGTGCTTGGTAGCTGGTGGTGATCCAAGACTGATTCATTTTTATGAAGGTCAGTCGATCGACCGAGTCAGTGGACAGACGCACCCTATGATCGGTTACCACGCCTCCAGCAGCACTGAATGTGCGTTCCGAGAGAACGCTGGATGCAGGACAGGCCAGTAGCTCAATTGCATACTGTGCAAGCTCTGGCCAGTGATCCATCCTCAAGACCCAGTAACCCAGAGGATTTTCGGTGGGAAAGGTGTCCAAGTCTGATCTTGCCCCTAGGTATTCCTGCACCATGTAAAACAGACGCTGGCGATGGTTGCTGGAACCGATCATACCTTGGGGCTGCGGACCAAAAAATTGTCTGAACGCATCTGTCAGACGGCCACCTTCTCCACCGCTCCTTCTTTGACTGACCGAAGCCTCAGCAACACGTTGTCCAGAAACAGGAGTTTGTAACCTCCCAGTCTCTGGGAACGCGTTGCACAGACCTTTCTGCAAGGCCTCCCGAAGATGTTTCATCCTCTGCTCCCTCTGCGATGGCAAGATAAGGTCCGCAACCTTACCCTTGTAACGTGGATCAAGGAGGGTTGCCAGCCAGTATTGGTCCTTCTCCTTGATACCACGAATACGAGGATCCTTACGCAGGCTTTGCAGGATCAGGGAGGCCATGCAGCGTAGGTTTGCTGAGGCATTCGGTCCGGAGTCCTCTGGGTCACTAAGGACGACATGGTCCCCAGCCACCTCCTCCCAGCCACGTACAAGTCCATGTGTTTCTTGGGACTGATCCCTTAAAGACTGCTGCTGATGCTGAGTGCCAGGCTCCACCTCCATACTGACACAATCTTCCTCCTCCTCCTCCTCCTCCTCCTCCTCCTCCTCGTCCTCTTCCTGTGTGATCGGCAGGCACGCAGGAACACTGTCTGGATAAAGGGGGCCTTGAGAGCTAAGGAAGTCCTCCTCTTCCTGCCTCTGTTCTGCCTCAAGTGCCCTGTCCATTATTCCACGCAGCGTGTGCTCCAACAGGTGTACAAGGGGGACAGTGTCACTGATGCATGCACTGTCACTGCTCACCATCCTCGTGGCCTCCTCAAATGGTGACAGGACAGTGCATGCATCCCTGATCATGGCCCACTGGCGTGGGGAAAAAAACAAGCTCCCCTGACCCTGTTCTGGTGCCATAGTCGCACAGGTACTCATTGATGGCCCTCTGCTGCGTGTGCAGCCGCTGCAGCATGGCCAATGTTGAGTTCCACCTGGTGGGCATGTCACAGATTAGGCGGTTCTTGGGCAGGTTAAACTCCTTTTGGAGGTCCGTCAGCTGAGCACTGGCATTATATGACTGGCGGAAATGCACACAGACTTTCCTGGCCTGCCTCAGGACATCCTGTAAGCCCGGGTACCTGCCCAAGAACCGCTGCACCACCAAGTTAAGGACGTGAGCCAAACAGGGCACATGGGTCATTTGTCCCTGTCGGAGGGCAGAGAGGAGGTTGGTGCCATTGTCGCAAACCACCATTCCTGCCTTAAGTTGGCGTGGCGTCAACCATCTCTGAACCTGCCCCTGCAGATCTGACAGAACCTCTGCCCCAGTGTGGCTCCTATCCCCCAAGCACACCAGCTCAAGCACCGCATGGCATCTTTTGGCCTGCGTACTTGCGTAGCCCCTTGAACGACTATGGAGCACCGCTGGTTCCGAGGAAGAGGCCATGGAGGAAGAAGAAGAGGAGGGGGTGGAGGAGAGAGGTGTATCACAATCAATCAACAATCAACAATTAGCATTTTGGAGGCGTGGTGGCGGAATAACCTCCAACACTACTGGACCTTGTCCTGCATCCTTCCCAGCTGCCAGCAGAGTCACCAATGCGCCGTAAAACTTAGGTAACGTCCCTGTCCATGCCTGCTGGACCATGAGTCAGCGGTAATATGCACCTTACCGCTGACCGCCCTGTCCAGCAAGGCATGGACATTGCCTTCCACATGCTGGTAGAGAGCCGGAATCGCCTTCCGTGAGAAAAAGTGGCGTTTGGGTACCTGCCACTGAGGAACCGCACATTCCACAAACTCACGGAAGGGGGCAGAGTTTACCAGCTGAAAAGGCAGCAGTTGAAGTGCTAGCAATTTTGCCAAGCTAGCATTCAACCGCTGGGCATGTGGATGGCTAGGAGCAAACTTCTTTCGGCGGTGCAGCAGCTGAGGCAGGGAAATTTGCCTGGTACAATCTGACGTCGGTGTACCAAAAGCAGATTGCCCACAAGTACTTGGCTGTGACACACCTAATTCTACACCTTCATTCCTCTCAGTGCAGGTCTCAGAGAGGACTGAAGGTCTAGTGGGGTTGGAAATCTCAGCTGATGAGGAGCAAGGAGAGGTCCTCTTTGTTCTTTGGTGTGGGTCTTTTAGATACGCTTGCCAACGAACTACATGGCAGGTCAACATATGTCTGGTCAAGCATGTGGTACCCAAGCGGGAGATGTTTTGGCCACGTGAGATACGCTTGAGACATATGTTGCAAATAGCAGCGGTGCGATCTGATGCACTCGTCTCAAAAAAGGCCCACACCAAAGAACTTTTTGAATAATGCGCAGAGACTGCAGCGCCCTGCACATGTGGAGCTTTGGGGTGTGATGCAGTCAATGTGCTGCCCTTAGGCTGGCCCCTGGAGGGCATCCTGCCTCATTGGTGATGTGCCGCCTCCTCCTCCTCCTCCTCCTCCTCTTCCTCTCTCCTATCAGGCACCCACGTTGAGTCAGTGACCTCATCATCCCCTCCCTCCTCATCACTGGAGCAAACCTGGCAGTATGCTGCAGCAGGGGGAGCATGACTGCCAGATTGCTGTCCTTCTTGGGCACCCCCTCTCTCCATGCTCATGTTACTGCCTTCATCGAGCTCAGTATCATCATCAGAGCCTTCCAAACGCTGGGCATCCTCCTGGAGCATGTACCCAACACTGTGGTCAAACAGTTCGAGGGACTCCTCAGGAGGACATGGTGGGGCTAGGGAAGGAGTCACTGATGACATTGAGCCGAGGGAAGAGGCCGCTGCTTTGCCAGACAAAGTACCCTGAGCATGGGTGAGAGAGGATGAGGGGGATGAGGACGGCTTGGTCATCCACTCGACCAAGTCTTCCGCATGTTGCGGCTCAACACGGCCAGCTGCCGAAAAAAAGGCCAAGCGTGTCCCACGGCCACGTGCTGATGAGGATGCACCGTCTCCATGACCAGCACTGTTGCTTCTAGACACAGAGCCTGCTTGCCCTCTTTTATTGGCTTGTGACTGTCTGCCTCTCCTTGTTGGCCTTCCAGACATACTAATGGCCTGTAGCTGCACTAAGCTGAGATTGAGATATATATATATATATATATATATATATATATATATATATACTGATACTGCAGCTAGCAAAATCAACTGCCTGCCTGTAGTATGAGAACACTACCAACCTTCTACAGGTAGCTTTAGCTGAACACTGTGCAGAGCTCGCAAAAACTAACTTGTAGCTTATTTAGCTGCCTGCGGCAGTGATAGGATCAGGAAAACACCACCAACCTTCTACAGGTAGCTTTAGCTGAACACTGTGCAGAGGTTGCACTACACTAACTTGTAGTTTTAGCTGAACACTGTTCAGAGGACGCACTACACTATCTTGTAGCTTTAGCTGAACACTGTGCAGAGGTCGCACTACACTAACTTGTAGTTTTAGCTGAACACTGTGAGGAGGACGCACTACACTAACTTGTAGCTTTAGCTGAACACTGTGCAGAGGTCGCACTACACTAACTTGTAGTTTTAGCTGAACACTGTGAGGAGGACGCACTACACTAACTTGTAGCTTTAGCTGAACACTGTGAGGAGGACGTACTATCCTAACTTGTAGCTTTAGCTGAACACTGTGCACTACACTAACGTAGTTTTAGCTGAACACTGTGAGGAGGACGCACTACACTAACTTGTAGCTTATTTAGCTGCCTGCGGTAGTGATAGGATCAGGAAAACACCACCAACCTTTTACAGGTAGCTTTAGGTGAACACTGTGCAAAGCTTGCAAAAAAATAACTTTTAGCATATTTAGCTGCCTGCAGTAGTGATAGGATCAGGAAAACACCACCAACCTTCTACAGGTAGCTTTAGATGAACACTGTGCATAGCTTGCAAAAAACTAACTTGTAGCTTATTTAGCTGCCTGCGGTAGTGATAGGATCAGGAAAACACCACTAACCTTCTACAGGTAGCTTTAGGTGAACACTGTGCAGAGCTCGCAAAAAACTAACTTGTAGCTTATTTAGCTGCCTGCGGTAGTGATAGGATCAGGAAAACACCACCAACCTTCTATAGGTAGCTTTAGCTGAACACTGTGCAGAGGTCGCACTACACTAACTTGTAGTTTTAGCTGAACACTGTTCAGAGGACGCACTACACTAGCTTGTAGCTTTAGCTGAACACTGTGCAGAGGTCGCACTACACTAACTTCTAGCTTTAGCTGAACACTGTGAGGAGGACGCACTACCCTAACTTGTAGCTTTAGCTGAACACTGTGCATTACACTAACTTGTAGTTTTAGCTGAACACTGTGAGGAGGACGCACTACACTAACTTGTAGCTTATTTAGCTGCCTGCAGTAGTGATAGGATCAGGAAAACACCACCAACCTTCTACAGGTAGCTTTAGGTGAACACTGTGCAGAGGTTGCACTACACTAACTTGTAGTTTTAGCTGAACACTGTGAGGAGGATGCACTACACTAACTTGTAGCTTTAGCTGAACACTGTGAGGAGGACGCACTACACTAACTTGTAGCTTTAGCTGAACACTGTGCAGAGGTCGCACTACACTAACTTATAGTTTCAGCTGAACACTGTTCAGAGGACGCTCTACACTAACTTGTAGCTTTAGCTGAACACTGTGCAGAGGTCGCACTACACTAACTTATAGTTTTAGCTGAACACTGTTCAGAGGACGCACTACACTAACTTGTAGCTTTAGCTGAACACTGTGCAGAGGTCGCACTACACTAACTTATAGTTTTAGCTGAACACTGTTCAGAGGACGCACTACACTATCTTGTAGCTTTAGCTGAACACTGTGCAGAGGTCGCACTACACTAACTTGTAGTTTTAGCTGAACACTGTGAGGAGGACGCACTACACTAACTTGTAGCTTTAGCTGAACACTGTGCAGAGGTCGCACTACACTAACTTGTAGTTTTAGCTGAACACTGTGAGGAGGACGCACTACACTAACTTGTAGCTTTAGCTGAACACTGTGAGGAGGACGTACTACCCTAACTTGTAGCTTTAGCTGAACACTGTGCACTACACTAACGTAGTTTTAGCTGAACACTGTGAGGAGGACACTCCTACACTAACTTGTAGCTTATTTAGCTGCCTGCAGTAGTGATAGGATCAGGAAAACACCACCAACCTTCTACAGGTAGCTTTAGGTGAACACTGTGCAGAGCTTGCAAAAAAATAACTTGTAGCATATTTAGCTGCCTGCGGTAGTGATAGGATCAGGAAAACACCACCAACCTTCTACAGGTAGCTTTAGGTGAACACTGTGCAGAGCTTGCAAAAAACGAACTTGTAGTTTATTTAGCTGCCTGCGGTAGTGATAGGATCAGGAAAACACCACTAACCTTCTACAGGTAGCTTTAGCTGAACACTGTGCAGAGGTCGCACTACACTAACTTGTAGTTTTAGCTAAACACTGTTCAGAGGATGCACTACACTAGCTTGTAGCTTTAGCTGAACACTGTGCAGAGGTCGCACTACACTAACTTGTAGTTTTAGCTGAACACTGTGAGGAGGACGCACTACACTAACTTGTAGCTTTAGCTGAACACTGTGAGGAGGACGCACTACCCTAACTTGTAGCTTTAGCTGAACACTGTGCACTACACTAACTTGTAGTTTTAGCTGAACACTGTGAGGAGGACGCACTACACTAAATTGTAGCTTATTTAGCTGCCTGCGGTAGTGATAGGATCAGGAAAACACCACCAACCTTCTACAGGTATCTTTAGGTGAACACTGTGCAGAGCTTGCAAAAAAATAACTTGTAGCTTATTTAGCTGCCTGCGGTAGTGATAGGATCAGGAAAACACCACCAACCTTCTACAGGTAGCTTTAGGTGAACACTGTGCAGAGGTCGCACTACACTAACTTGTAGTTTTAACTGAACACTGTGAGGAGGACGCACTACACTAACTTGTAGTTTTAGCTGAACACTGTGCAGAGCTCGCAAAAAATAACTTGTAGCTTATTTAGCTGCCTGCGGTAGTGATAGGATCAGGAAAACACCACCAACCTTCTACAGGTAGCTTTAGGTGAACACTGTGCAGAGGTCGCACTACACTAACTTGTAGTTTTAACTGAACACTGTGAGGAGGACGCACTACACTAACTTGTAGTTTTAGCTGAACACTGTGCAGAGGTCACACTAAACTAACTTGTAGCTTTAACTGAACACTGTGAGGAGGACGCACTACACTAACTGTAAATAGTCTAGCTGCCTGACTGTGGTACTAATAGGATCAAAAGAACACCAGCAATTTTCTTCAGGTACCTGTAAATACTGTAACAAGACAAGCCTGCCTGTCAGTAGGAAGATAACTGGAACAGGAATGGATCTAGCTAAACTGAATACAGTGTATATATATATATATATATATATATATATATATATATATATATATATATACAACACCTGGGAGGCATATATATATACACAATACTCTGTAAGTGCAGCTAACTCACTGACTGTCCTGCCTAATCTATCTAACTTAAATCAAATGACACTGTCTCTCTGTCTATCTCTTTCAACGCCGGAACACACTACACAGGGCCGCCGTGTAGGCGGCCTTATATAGTGTAGGGCGTGTACTAAATCCCCTGAGCCATAATTGGCCAAAGCCTCCTTGGCTTTGGCCAATTATGGCTCTCTGTTCAGACGGCGCTGTCATTGGCCAAGCATGCGGGTCATAGTGCATGCTTGGCCAATCATCAGCCAGCAATGCACTGCGATGCCGCAGTGAATTATGGGCCGTGACGCGCCACACGAATTTGGCGCGAACGGCTCATATCGTTCGCAATTCGGCGAACGGGCGAACAGACGATGTTCGAGTCGAACATGACAGCTAAAGACAAAGAAACTTTCTTAATTATTTGCACTCAACAATCTGCTGAAAGTCACAGGTTGCTTTTCAGGGTGGAACATCCCAACAACTTTAGTTTTACCCTAGGTGTTTAATACTGAAATCTATCTTGCAGCGATCTTTGGTGACAACTTGGGTAGATCTATCCACAGAGGGATGTGTAGAAAACTGCGTACAGCTTTGTCGACCCACTGGATTACTTTATCCACAATTTCCTCTACCAGACTAGCTGGGATGTATGGATATAGATACCCATATTCGTCGGCCACCTTCTTGATAATAATACGCTGCACCCTGAACAAACTAGGAAAGGGTCTTGGAATCTCCATATCCTGCTAGAACTCATGCGGCACACTGTACCAGGTATCCAGCAATGGTGTCTGGTTTGCAGTCAAACTTGCGAGCCATTTTGGGTAGCGTAGCAACTGTTGAAAGGACCCACTGATCCCATCAGCTCTCTTCAAATTACTTAGTCACACACACTATCGGAATGGTGCTAGCAGGCAGCTCAATTTTTGTATTAGGCCCCCAGAGGAACCCCATCTTCCTCTCTTTCACTCATAGGGTCTTCAGCACTATCTGTCCATATCCCTGTCCAGGACAGAGTGTCTAAGAAAAGTTCAGATAGCCTGTCTAAAGGAACCTCTGACTGGAATATAGTGGGGCACTCTTCGACAGGGAGATAGTTGCGCCTGGAGCTAGCTGGTCTCACAACTTTCTCTCCCTTACTGGCCACTGGTATCACCTCTCCCATTGGCACACTGCATTCAATCTTGGCTGGCTTACCCGACTCTGGTAGCCTCAGCCCCGGTAGAGGCATCAATATCAAAGAGAGCAGATGAGCCCATCCGCATCCTTGGGAAGCAACCAGAATGCTGGGTCCTGGAACAGCCTTTAGACCGAAGGAGCAGCTTCCCCCACGACTCAGGTAATGGCAGGTGGGCTTTTGATATCACTCCCAGCTGGAACAGCAACATTCTTTCCCCAATCAGCCTGCAGTATCCGCGGAGGTTGGGCTGGTAAGGCGACCTCCAACAGGTGTTCCCCGCAACGTCTGCAGACAATCCAAGGCCTCAACTGTGCGGCCAGTTCGGTCCCTAGCTTGGCACAAAAGGCTGCTCTGCAAGCATCACCTCTACTGACTGGGTCCCTGGCTTGATCACCTCCGGAAGTTTCCTAATTCTCCATCGTGCCCATTCAGTGAGAATACTGCTCCAGTATTTGCTTCAGTTACTCACTGTGGTCCCTGGTAATAAGGTGGATGGTCCCTTAGTGGTGACAGCTTCCCCTCTACCTCTGATCACTGACAGGTTCTCTGGCCCCCGGGATAGGCCCAATCTCCTGCCTAGCCGCCCGAGGCAATATGACACGCATCCACCCAGACAGCCTCCAGGTGGCACAGAACATAGATCACCTGACTTCACCCGATTATATAGGTTCTCCCAGCAGGCCAAGGGATTCAAGAAAACCCCATATACGCATAACCTGACCTTGAGTTGCCCTTCTCATATCTAGTAACACCAAGTGCCCAGTCACCTAGTGGTAGAAAAGTCCAACAAGACCAAACTTAGGGAGAAATCAATAGAACTCTAACAATCAACCAGGATAACTACTTCTGGTAAGTAAATGTGTGAGGAGCATCCCTGCCTAAACTCCAGGGTGCTACAAAGGTAAACAAGTTGTAACAGCCCTAAACCACCACTAGATGTCAACATACAGTACATGGAAACAATAGTAAACACTGTAACGGTACTCATGGGAGGACCCCATGCCCATAACACCTCAGTGAGCTTCAAAGGACAAGCCTATTTTGGACAGGAAAAAATTGTTAAACAGAGTGGGTTAAAGAGTACAGGTGATCCTCCACCATACACTGGAAGCTACTACACTAGTCTATCTCAGGCAAATATAGCAGCTTCCAGTGTGTGCTGTTGTTGGTTTGTGTTTTTGTGAATGCTGTCATTCACATAATACAAGCCACAAGCTACTACTGTAGTAATTTCCTCTAAACTACTTGGTGTCTGTGGCAGGCATGGCTGCAGAATGAAATGGAGGTCGTTGGACATTATGGACTCAGCCTTCTATTTGTGCAAGTGGAGCGGAGGAGGCGCAAGGATGCACTGTTAGGAGGACTGAAGATGTTACACATTCAGAGGAGGTGGGGACTGTGCAGGCTTATGTGTGCACAGTGTCTGCACAGCCCCAGTTCATGTTTGCAGTCAGTCAGAAGCCCATCCAGCACTGTCATAGGGTGGTGGGAGGGTCAAGTTATCTGACAGAGCTGCTTAGGAACCACAGCACTGATGTGCAAAGGTTACCTAGGTGATTACCAAGCCTTGTTTTGGTGAGACTTCTTCTTTAAACAATAATTTCAGGCCTGGCTATATTGTACATCAGGGACACTGATAACACGGTACCTCTTGTAGGGGACACACAGGGGGGCTAGCAACTATAGGAACAATGTCCTGTATGCCTCTCCCTGCAGCAGCTGAAAGCCAGTTTCTCCCCATCTCCCTCCCACCGACTTCCAGCTGCTGCAGGGGAAGACACACAGGGCATCATTCCTGTAACAGCCTCTCACCCCCCAAGCCACTGCACTGATCCCTCTCCTTGTCCTGCCCACATCTGATTCACCCTGCTGTGTGCCCCCTCCCACAGCACTGCTGGCTTTCCTTTCACGATTGCTCCTGTGTCCATTCATAACTGAGGCATAGTAAGCTGTGTTTACTATGCTTCTGTTTATGAATGAACAGGAGCCTCTGTCTCCTGTTGATTCATCTCCAGTGCAGCTGAAGGCTGTAGAGAAAGGAATTGAAGAATCTGCATCTCAAACATGAGATGTCAGGGGTTTGTTTAGACCCCTAATATTTCACACGACTCTCCCACCCTCCACCCCCAACAGTCTTGTAAAAAAAATGTAAACAAACTATTTAAAAATGTAAAAAGAAAGTTGCAATCAGAGGAAAAGTTCACTCCTGTGATGGTGGATACACAGAACCTTTCTGACTGCAGCCTTTAAAACACCCAGAGGAGACTTCTGGGTACATTTTGGATAGTTTGGCTGGGACCAGATATCACCGTGACAGAACCTTGTAATTGGCCTCAATTATTAAACTTTAGAGATGGGCCGAACACCCCCGATTCGGGTGACCCCACCCCCTCTGATGTCACTGGGAATGCCACAGGGAAGTTCCCGTCAAGTCCCTGTGCGTCAGAGGGGGGCGGGGTCACCGGGTGGCCCCGCCCTCTGTTATTTAAGAACCGTCAGAAGACGAGAAGCGTCACACAGCGGGAACCTCCCATCATGGATGCGGAGCGGCCCGAGAAGAAGAAGAGAAGAAGACACCGTGGAGGAAAATGCCAGATGAGAACACCGGAGGAAGAACCAGAGGAACCAGAAGAAGAAGAAGATGGAGGAAGAAACCGAAGGAAGATAGAAGAAAGAAAATTAAAAAAAGAAGATGGAAAAAAGAAGTCTTTAAATAAAGGAATTGTCAAAAACTGTCTCTTGTCATTTTTAACATTTTTGACAGTTTTTTTGTGAAATGTAGGGGTACAAATACCCCCTTACCATTTCACACAGGGGGGGCTTCCAGATGCCGATAAGTCCCCCCACCCGCAGACCCCCACAACCACCGGGTAAGGGTTGTGGGGATGAGGCCCTTGTCCCCATCAACATGGGGACAAGGTGCTTTGGGGGGCTACCCCAAAGCACCCTCCCAATGTTGAGGGCATGTGGCCTGGTACGGTTCAGGAGGGGGGCGCTCTCTCATCCCCCCTTCTTTTCCTGCGGCCTGCCAGGTTGTGTGCTCGGATAAGGGTCTAGTATGGATGTTTGGGGGGACCCCACAACATTTTTTTTTTAAATTTTGGTGCGGGGTTCCCCTTAAAATCCATACCAGACCTGAGGGGTCTGGTATAGATTTTGAGGGGGACCCCCGCACCATTTTTGTTTTTAAATTTTGGCTGGGGTTCCCCTTAATATCCATACCAGACCTAAAGGGCCTGGTATGGAATTTAGGGGGACCCCCAACGCCATTTTTAAAAAAAAATTTGGTTCGGGGTTCCCCTGTGGGGAATTCCCATGCCGTCTTTATCAATTAACTTTTATGTGTATTGTTGGACTGACAATTCATTAATAGCCGCGAGTAGTTTTAAATGACTTTTTTCCTTTGAAATGTGATTTTGCTGCCAAACTGTTCTAAACACGGGAAACAGGCCCTGAGGCAATCATTTGCTATCCCATCCTCCTTCCAATTTAGATACTGGCAGTTAAAGCACGCTTTTGAAGCTCAGTTCCCTGCCCCCCTTATTTTGGAACCAGACTCCATTGAACGGCTTCTGATTTCTAGCGTGATGGGGAAGCCACTTTCGAGGTTATATCTATACCTCACAGTAGAGTATGACACCAAACTAACCAAGACATGGGAAAAGTGGAGGGTTGATATCCCTTCCCTGGATGAAGAAGAATGGAAGGAGTGTTTAATTTCCTACATTCCTTCCATGATAGCGGCGAAAGATAGGTTCATACAATTTAAGTTCCTACACAGAGCGTACTTCACCCCACAGAGACTGGCGCGCATTTATGATCAAAGGGACCCCAATTGTCAGAGATGTAGGCAGGAAGTGGGCACCTTTTGGCACATGGTCTGGTCCTGTCCCAAACTTAAACCCTTTTGGTCAGCAGTGGCCTCCACACTGAGCGATGTCACAAGTTTGAATGTACCGGTCGAACCTCAGATACTATTACTTAGCCACTTGGAGGATATTGAGGGAGACAGATACAGTAAACTGTGTCTTACCTTTGCATTATATTATGCTAGGCGTGAAATATTAATGGTATGGAAAAAGGCAGAGCCTCCTACTTTGGCATCATGGAAAAGGTCAGTGAACATGGCACTTCCCCTCTATAGATTGACATATGAAAGTAGGCAATGTCCAGGAAAGTTTGATAAGATCTGGTCCTCTTGGGTAGATGCCTCTGGGGCCCCGGAACCCCCTCCCCCATAATTATTATGCTATGAAACTGGTTGGAGGAAATCCTGTGTCTCTCTGACTACTCTCCTGCTGCCTGTTCCCTCTTGCCCCCCCCTTGCCTTTCCTTCGCTCCCCCTTCCCCCCTTGCAATACATCTAGCTTTGCTTTCTTGTGTTTTTTTTAAATAAAGCATTTCGAAATTAAAGTTTGTTCTTTTTATGTCCATTTTTCAATGATCATTCAACAAGTCCATTTGACTCTGCCTTCGGGGTAAGCCTAGGCTAAGCCCAAAAAGAGCTAGCTTACGCTTGTCCGAATACAGAGTACGAAAGAGTCCTTTGCACTCTGCCTTCAGGGCAAGCAGAGTGCAAAGGAGTGCTGTTGTGCCTCATATAAAACACAAATTGAACACATTTATTTTCAATCAAGAAAGATATTTATTATAACAAAATAAAAGGTTTGGGATCACAACTGGTGATAGGTGGTGGTGGATGCTTGATCACTTTGGGGATGTGGGGATTGGGGACTGGGTAATGCTTGGGCCTGGCGATCAATCAAAAAATCCTGCCGGTAGCGGGGTACAGGGTATGAGGGATGGAAATGGGAGGTGGAAGGTTGAAATTCACCATAGGAGTGCGGGGTGTAGAATGAGGTCTGGGACGGGATAGGTGGTGGTTGGTGTTGAGGAGGGGGCTGATATTGAGAGGGGGGTTCTAGCACTGCTGAGGTCCCAGGGGCCATCGGGGGATCATGAGAAGCATTATATGGATCGCATGGAGGTGGCCCACCACTTAGTTTTGCTTGTCGGTATTGCATAGCAATACCATAAATGTGATCCATACAACGCTTCTCTTGGTCTCCCCCAATGTCCTCCAGGATGTGGAATAGGCTGCGGCAGAAGCAGAGGCGCGCGGGTTGCTGGTGTCCAAAAATGCATCCATACTGTGCCTCTCCTGCCGCACTTCCTGCAGCAGTGCTAGCACTCTGTCATCTGCCTCCATATTGAAGGCGCCCCTCGTCTGACGTCCACGCCTATGGCCACAAACACCGACATGACCTCGCTGCTGTCCACATTGTTGACTGGCAGTCAACACCGATTCCAAGGCCCTGGATTCCTACAAAAGAACAAAAATGTTTACATTGATATGTACATGGACAGACAGACAATGAGATAGACAGGCAGACATAAGCAGTTACCTCATCTGTGCACTGAACACCTCCCTCACTCATTGCATGTGGAGATCCAGTGCTCACCATGGGACTGGTCGGTCTTTCAACCTCTGCCTCTTCTGCAGCCATCGCTCTTTGTCTAATGTTAGAAGTTGTCCTGCAGACAATACAAAATGTATAAATGTAACCACTTCAGCCCGGACCATTTAGCTGGCCAAAGACCAGAGCACTTTTTGCGATTCATCACAGCATCGCTTTAACAGCAACGTGGCTCAAAAAAAACATTGACGTCCTTTTTTTCCCTCAAACAGAGCTTTCTTTAGGTGGTATTTGATCACCTCTGCGTTTTTTTTTTTTTTTTTGCGCTATAAACAAAAAAAGAGTGTACATTTTTTTTTAAAAAGTTATATTTTTAACTTTTTGATATAATAAATATCCCCCCAAAAAATATATAAATCAAAAATGTATTCTTCAGTTTAGGCCGATATGTATTCTTCTACATATTTTAGTTAATAAAATTGGTTTGTGCAAAAGTTATAGAGTCTACAAAATAGGGGATAGTTTTATGGCATTTTTATTAATAATTTTTTTCTTTACTAGTAATGGCGGCGATCAGCGATTTTTATCCTGACTGCGACATTATGGTGTACACATTGGACAATTTTGACACATTTTTGGGACCATTGTCATTTTTACAGCGATCAGTGCGATTAAATTGCAATGATTACTGTAAAAATTACACTGGCAGTGAAGGGGTTAACCCTCCTCTTCATTAAGTCCGCAGGACCCGCGTTCGGTCTCACAGACCTCATGATGGGAACGCGCGCGGCCATGGCGTCAAATTAAAAGGGGCGTACAGGTACGGCCACTTGTGCAGCCATGCTATTCTGCCGACGTATATGTACATGCGGCGTTCAGCAAGTGGTTACAAGTGGTTACAATAGCCATGGAACATACCACCTGAAAAGCAATGTACATAGGCAAATATATGAAAAACAAAAAAAAGTACGATCTGGTGTTGTTCATCATATTTTGCCGTAAGAAAAGCAAATTAATATGATATACATGTGGTCTTTTCGTAGGCGCTGGTGCTCCACTACGTGCTACATTGTCTTCGTCCGTGAGGTCCCTCCTGACACGGTCGCGTAGTGACTTTCAGCGGCGCTGTAAAATTTTGTCTAAAATAACATGGAAAACAAGGGTTTAATATGCAATCCTCATTTACATTACACACAAAGAGATCATGCATTCAAGGAAAATAGACTTACTTATTTCCTTTCTTTCTCCATGTCTTAAGTCTTCCCAGCCAGGGGTAATGGCAGCACTTATGTCCTCCCATGCTTTAACTTTTCTTATGTGGTCTCCATGTAGTGCATGTGCCACATCCCACAGTTCAGGATGGGCCTGTACAGCATTTATAAGATCAACTTGAGACACAGCACTTGCCATCTTCAAACTCTTCTCTGTCCTACCCACAGTCACACGGCTGTGCAAAGGACTCTGGGGTAATCTAATGTCCAGTTTTTACAGAGATTACAGTGTCCAATCAACTTTTTGGAGCAAAAAAAATGCCGGAGCTAAAAACCATTTGCAGCTTAAAAACGCCTAGGTGGGCATGAAGCCATAGACTAACATAGACAGGCGTTTTTAAGCTGCAAAAAACGCTCAAAAAAGCGGCTGTAAAAACGTCCATGTGCATGAGGCCTAAGCATTATTAAAATCACTGCTCCCGAAAACGGCCGTTTTTAAAACTTTTTTTTGCATTGATCCATGTCCCCTGGGGCAGGACTCAGGTCCCCAAACACTTTTTATGACAATAACTTGCATATAAGCCTTTAAAATGAGCACTTTTGATTATTCATGTTCGAGTCCCATAGACTTTAACAGTGTTCACGTGTTCGAACAATTTTTTGCCTGTTCGCATGTTCTGGTGCGAACCGAACAGGGGGTGTTCAGCTCATCCCTACTTCTGGGTACATTTTGGATAGTTTGGCTGGGACCAGATATCACCGTGACAGAACCTTGTAATTGGCCTCAATTATTAAACTTTAGAGATGGGCCGAACACCCCCGGTTCACGCCCCAAATTCTCGAACATTGCAAAAATCACGAACCCCATTAAAGTCTGTGGGACCCAAATTTGAAAAAACTGAAAAATTCCTATCAAATACTTACCATAATTTTCCTTTCCTGATGAACTCCATGGCAGCCTACGTGGGGGTTAACCCCACCTCCTCTCCAATGCTTGAGGACCCATTCCCATAAATTTGAGCTCACAACCTTCTCTTGAACGCTTAGTACTGCGTCTTCTCCGCTGGGGCCTCTTCTAGCCGAGCAGACGCCCATCCTGGGGCAAGAAGCCCGACTTCCCACCTGTGGCTATTGCACTATCCAGCCTGTTGCCAAACAAAGAGTGCCCTTTAAAGGGGATCCTACACCAGGCTTGTTTAGATGCTGGGTCAGCGAGCCAAGGGTGTAACCATAAGGCCCGCTTAGCCATGACTAAGAATAGCATAGTCCAGGCCAGATCAGGTCGATGAAAGCTTTCCCCAGGAAGGCTGCTGCCAGTTTAAATTATTGGACTGGCGAGCCCCTGGCAAGTTTCTCTGAAACACCCTTGAGCACGGAGTCCACATTTTCTGTCCAGGCTTCCATAGCCTTGGACATGGCCGCGAGGGCCAAGGCGGGTTTGCAAGCCATACCGGCTAGCCAATATATATATCCTCTTGAGATCTTGATCTATTCTCCTCTCAAGCTTGTCCTTGAAGGATACAACATCCTCTAGAGGAAGAGTGACATGTTTAGCCAGTCGCATCAATGCTGCGTCTACAAAGGGAGCGTTTTCCAGATGTTTCACCTCCTCTGCCTTAAAGGGGTATAATCTGGAGGTTTTAGTTGACAAAGATGTCTTCTTGTCACTTTTCTCCATTCGTCATCAATGATATCTTTCAACTCTGAAAGGAGTGGGAAATTGGAGCGCTCCTTCCCCAGGTGCTTAAAGAATTTCCTTTGCTTAGCCGGGGGAGTGGAAGAATCTTCCCACTTGAGGGCCTCTTTGACCGCTTTAATTAGTGGTGAGACTAGGGCAAGGTCGAAGCCTCCAATAAATTCATTTCCCTCTACTTCACTGTCTGAAAACCCGGGAGATGTGTCATAAGGCTGGGATAGGTCTGGATCCTCTTAGGCCTCATGAGGAGGACGTAAAAGGAACGCAGTCTCTGGCTGTGAGCTCAAATTTATGGGAATGGGGTCCTATAGCATTGGAGAGGAGGCGGGGTTAACACACAAGTAGGCTGCCATGGAGTCTGTCAGGAAATCAAAAGTCCCCATTTTTAAGGCTTATATGCAAGTTATTGGCCATAAAAAGGGCATGAGGCCTGGGTAGTGCCCTGGGGAGACATGTGCCAATGCAAAAAAAACCTTTAACCACTTGAGCCCCGGACCATTATGCTGCCTAAGGACCAGAGGTCTTTTTCCAATTTGGCACTGCGTCGCTTTAACTGCTAATTGCGCGGTCATGCAATGCTGTACCCAAATGAAATTTGCGTCCTTTTCTTCCCACAAATAGAGCTTTCTTTTGATGGTATTTGATCACCTCTGCGGTTTTTATTTTTTGCGCTATAAACGGAAAAAGACCGAAAATTTTGAAAAAAAATTGATATTTTCTACTTTTTGTTATAAAAAAAATCCAATAAACTAAATTTTAGTCATACATTTAGGCCAAAATGTATTCGGCCACATGTCTTTGGTAAAAAAAATGTCAATAAGCGTATATTTATTGGTTTGCGCAAAAGTTATAGCGTCTACAAACTAGGGTACATTTTCTGTAATTTACACAGCTTTTAGTTTATGACTGCCTATGTCATTTCTTGAGGTGCTAAAATGGCAGGGCAGTACAAAACCCCCCCAAATGATCCCATTTTGGAAAGTAGACACCCCAAGGAAATTCCTGAGAGGCATGTTGAACCCATTGAATACCGTATTTATCGGCGTATAACACGCACAGGCGTATAACACGCACATTCATTTTAAGAGGGAAGTTTCAGGAAAAAACTTAAATTTTTAATAAGGAACTTTGAAACAAAATAAGGGTCAGTGCCCATCTGCAGCCTCACCATTGCCATCAATGCAGCCAGATCAGTGTCCATCTGCAGCCTCACAAGTGCCATCAATGCAGCCTCATCAGTCCACATCAATGCAGCCCCACCATTGCCATCAATGCAGCAGCCTCGCCATTGCCATCAATGCAGCAGCCTCGCCATTGCCATCAATGCAGCAGCCTCAACACTGCCATCAGTGCAGCAGCCTCACCATTGCCATCAGTGCAGCCTGATCGATGCCCATCTGCAGCCCAGAGGAGACAGGGAGGGGGCGGGACGAGCGCAGACAGATTACATAAAGTGAGAATCTCCTATGATAGACAGAACAGTGGTCCAATGGCGGCCCAGGAGACGGGACTTTCTATTACAGAGGCCACCAAGTAAACAGTAGGTTCTCACTGTATGTAATCTGACGGCACTCCTCCTGCCCCCCTCCCTGTCGCCTCCGAGGCAGCTAAAATTGAAGTATTGGCGTATAACACGCACACGCTATTTGCACCCGATTTTCATGGTAAAAAAGTGAGTGTTATACGCCAATAAATACAGTATTTATTTTTTTTGTCCCAAGTGATTGAAAAATGACAAAAAAAAAAAAATATTTACAAAAAGTTGTCACTAAATGATATATTGCTCACACATGCCATGGAAATATAGCTTGGGGTGTCTACTTTCCAAAATGGGGTCATTTGGGGGGGGTTTTGTGCCACCTGGGCATTCTATGGCCTCCGAAACTGTGATAGGCAGTGAAGAGTGAAATCAAAAATTCACGCCCTTAGAAAGCCTGAAGGCGGTGCTTGGTTTTCGGGGTCCCGTACGCGGCTAGGCTCCCAAAAAGTCTCACACATGTGGTATCCCCGTACTCAGGAGAAGCAGCAGAATGTATTTTGGGGTGTAATTTCACATATTTCCATGGCATGTTTGAGCAATATATCATTTAGTGACAACTTTGTGCAAAAAAAAAAAAAAATTTGTCTCTTTCCCGCAACTTGTGTCGCAATATAAAATATTCCATGGACTCGACATGCCTCTCAGCAAATAGCTTGGGGTGTCTTCTTTCCAAAATGGGGTCATTTGGGGGGGTTTTGAACTGTCCTGGCATTTTATGCACAACATTTAGAAGCTTATGTCACACATTACCCACTCTTCTAACCACTTGAAGACAAAGCCCTTTCTGACACTTATTGTTTACATGAAAAAGTTATTTTTTTTTGCAAAAAAATTACTTTGAACCCCCAAACATTATATATTTTTTTAAAGCAAATGCCCTACAGATTAAAATGGTGGGTGTTTCATTTTTTTTTTTTCACACAGTATTTGCGCAGCGATTTTTCAAACGCATTTTTTGGGGAAAAAACACACTTTTTTAAATTTTAATGCACTAAAACACACTATATTGCCCAAATGTTTGATGAAATAAAAAAGATGATCTTAGGCCGAGTACATGGATACCAAACATGACATGCTTTAAAATTGCGCACAAACGTGCAATGGCAACAAAATTAATACATGTTTAAAAGCCTTTAAAAGCCTTTACAGGTTACCACTTTAGATTTACAGAGGAGGTCTACTGGAAAAATTACTGCACTCGATCTGGCCTTCGCGGTGATACCTCACATGCATGGTGCAATTGCTGTTTACGTTTGACAACAGACCGCCGCTTGCGTTCGCCTTAGCGCGAGAGCAGGGGGCGACAGGGGTGCTTTTTTTTTTTTTTTTTTTTCTTTATTATTTTTTTGCTTTTTTAATCTTACTTTTAAACTGTTCCTTTCATATTTTTTTTTAATCATTTTTATTGTTATCTCGGGGAATGTAAATATCCCCTATGATAGCAATAGGTAGTGACAGGTACTCTTTTTTGAAAAAATTGGGGTCTATTAGACCCTAGATCTCTTCTCTGCCCTCAAAGCATCTGACCACACCAAGATCGGTGTGATAAAATGCTTCCCCAATTTCCCAATGGCGCTATTTTCATCCGGCGAAATCTAAGTCATGAAATGCTCGTAGCTTCCGGTTTCTTAGGCCATAGAGATGTTTGGAGCCACTCTGGTCTCTGATCAGCTCTATGGTCAGCTGGCTGAATCACCGGCTGCATTCTCAGGTTCCCTGTTGAGACAGGAGAGCCAGAGAAAAACACGGAAGACGGTGGGGGGGGCATTCCCTCCCACGGCTTGTAAAAGCAGTCTAGAGGCTAATTAGCCGCTAGGATTGCTTTTACATGAGAGCCGACCGCTGGCTGAAAAGAATGATACCAAGATGATACCTAAACCTGCAGGCATCATTCTGGTATAACCACTCAAAGTCGTGAATGGCGTACCTGAAGACAAAAAAATGTTTAACAATGGTTAACAATAAAGCACAGTAAACAGTAAAGTATAAATAATTACATACCTGAAAAACAAACATGATAAAACATAATAACAATAACAATAAAACATTGCAGAATAGAATACAGTAAAAAAGAGCAGAACAATAGAGAGAGAGAATAGAGAGAGAGAGCAATAAAACGACAACTATTTTTTTTTATTGTATATATTTTTTTTTTTTTACACTTTTTTTGTAACTAACTTTTATAACTGTAACCGGTTCCAGGTTCGGGTCTCTCAAAATGCGATGGCATCTTGGGAGACCCTGTGAAAGTGTGCCTAGTATGTGCAATGCTGTACCCTATGCTAATACTCAACTAGTGAATGGTAGCGTTCAAAACATTCACCAATGCAAAGACCAGGATTGTCAGGACAGGAGGGACAATAATAGCGGGTGTCACGCCTATATCTGCACTTGCTGCAGACACAACATCTTTTTTGGGGGGTTCGCTGGGTAGGGGTACTCGGGAGGACATAAAAATGCCTCTCATGCAGCCGACTGCATTTGGTTGGGGATGTGAATGGGGGAAGTACGGGCACTGCAGAAGCGGTGGGTTCCCAATTAGGATTGGCGAATGCAGCAGGAAGGGCATTATGGGCACGACGGGCCTGTGTTTGTCTTTTTGGTGTCAGCGGGACACTACTTGTGCTTGCCACCTCACCAGCTTGAACTGCACTTATGGGACTCGCCACGTCACCAAGTGTTACTGCAGTGCTGGTTTGACTATGACCGGGGTGTACTACGCCGCTGGTGCTTGCCAGTTCCCCAAAACGCTACCAAAAAAACTGTTAGCGATCGCAGGGATCAGGCCTGACTCTGCGAACGCTGCAGTTATGCGTTTAGAGTTTTGTAAGTGACAGTGATCGATCGATACTGCACTTGGGTGGGCTGGGCTGGGCGGAGGGGCAAAACGCAGGTGCTAGCAGGTATCTGGGCTGATCCCGCTAACACTGCGTTTTTGGGAACCCTAAACTGCTGGTGACGCTAGTATAGATCTGATCGGATCAGATGTTGATGCGATCAGATACTATACCACTAAGGGAGGTGTACGGTGCGTGCGTGGGTGTTAGCGGTACTGGCGCTAACCTGACACTGCCTGGGGCTGGTGCTTGCCAGTTCACCAAAATGCTACCAAAAAAACTGTTAGCGATTGCAGGGATCAGGCCTGACTCTGTGAACGCTGCAGTTATGCGTTTAGTGTTCTGTAAGTGACAGTGATCGATCGATACTGCACTTGGGTGGGCTGGGCTGGGCGGAGGGGCAAAATGCAGGTGCTAGCAGGTATCTGGGCTGATCCTGCTAACACTGCGTTTTTGGGAACCCTAAACTGCTGGTGATGCTAGTATAGATCTGATCGGATCAGATATTGATCCGATCAGATACTATACCACTAAGGGAGGCGCATGCTGCGTGCGTGGGTGTTAGCGGTACTTGCGCTAATCTGACGCTGCCTGGGGCGACGCATATCACCGCCGGGCGATTAGGGGGCTAAACCTTTATTCGGTAATAAACGGTGGGTGCCCTGACACTATAAAAAATAAACAAACTAACCAGAGTCAACCGTAACGGTTATACGGTGATCAGTGGTGAAAGGGTTAACTAGGGGGCAATCAAGGGGTTAAAACATTTATTAGATAGTATATGGGGGTCCCTGACACTATAAAACGCTGACGGCGAACCTAAATATTTACCTCACTAACTAGCGTCACCAGCGACACTAATACAGCGATCAGAAAAATGATCGCTTAGCGACACTGGTGACGGGGGGTCACCAAGGGGTTAAAACTTTATTAGGGGGGGTTAGGGGGGTACCCTAGACCTACAGGGGGGTAACAGTAACTGTGCTAACACAGTAACTGTCACAAACTGACACCTAGCAGTAATCAGAAAAAAAACAAAAACTGCTGGTGTCAGTTTGTGACAGGGGGGGTGATTGGGGGGGGATCGGGGGGCGATCGGGGGGGGGGATCGGGGTGTTTTGTATGCCTGGCATGTTCTACTGTGTGTGTGTGTGTGTGTTGGTGCACTCACATACCTGTCTTCTCTCCTCGGGCCGGAACGGAAACTACCGAGCCGAGGAGAGATGACATCACTTCCTTTGCTGCTGTTAGCATACAGCAGCAAAGGAGTGTTCCCATTGGCCGGCGGCGATCGCAAGGGGGGGGCCACGAACGGATGGCCTCCCCCTCGTCTCCGATCGCCGGGGAACAAAACGGGACCGCCTCGGGCACCGGGGGGGGGTCCGATCGGACCCCCCACCCGCGGGAGGCAAATCACGTACATGTACGTGATTTTGCCTGCCCGTGCCGCCTTGCCGACGTACATCGGCATGAGGCGGTCCTTAAGTGGTTAAAAAATATTATTTTTAAAGGAGCAGTGATTTTAGTGATGCTTAAAGTGAAACAATAAAAATGAATTAAATTCTTTAACCACTTGCCCAGTGGGTACTTAAACCCCCTTCCTAACCAGATCAATTTTCAGCTTTCAGTGCTCTCACAATTTTAATGACAATTACTCAGTCATGCAACATTGTACCTATATGACATTTTTTTTTTCCACACAAATAGAGCTTTCTTTTGGTGATATTTGATCACCACTGAGTTTTTCATTTTTTGCAATATATAAATGAAAAACGACCGGGAATTTTGTAAATAAATGCATTTTTCTTTGTTTCAGTTATAAAATTTTGCAAATTAGTAATTTTACTTCATACATTTTGGCCAAATATTATACTGCTACATATCTTTGGTAAAAAATAACCACAATAAGTGTATATTATTTGGTCTTTGTGAAAGTTATATATATACAAGCTATTGTGCCAATCTCTGAAAATTGATCACACCTGATGTACTGATGGCATTTCTTGAGACACTAACAAGCCAGGAAAGCATAAATACCCCCAAATTACCCCTTTTTGGAAAGTAGACATTCCAAGGTATTTAGTATGTGGCATGGTGAGTTTTTTGAAGTGTTAATTTTTTCCCACAATTATTTGTAAAATCTGTTTCTATTTTTTTCACATAATTATCATAATAACAAGTTATTTCTCACACACAGCATATGCATACCACAGATTACACCCTAAAATACATTCTACTACTCCTCCTGAGTAGGGATGAGCCGAACACCCCCCGAACGGACCGAAAATTTGTGCAAACTTTAGAACCCCATTGAAGTCTATGGGAATCGAACGTTCGAAATGAAAAGGGCTAATTTGCATGGTATTATCCTAAAAAGGGTTTGGGGACCTGGGTCCTGCCCCAAGGAACATGTATCAATGCAAAAAAAGTTTTAAAAATGGCCGTTTTTTCGGGAGTAGTGATGCTTAAAGTGAAAAAAAAGTGAAATATTCCTTTAAATATTGTACCTGGGGCATGTCTATAGTATGCCTGTAAAGTGGCTCGTGTTTCCCATGCTTAGAACAGTCCCTGCACAAAATGACATTTTTAAAGGGATAAGATTAATTTAAAACTGCTTGCGGTTTTAATGTAATGTCGGGTCCCGGCAAAATGGATGAAAATCAGTGAAACAAACGGCATGGGTACCCCCCTCCCCCAGTCCATTACCAGGCCCTTTGGGTCTTGTATGGATATTAAGGGGAACCCCGCACCCAAATTAAAAAAGTTAAGGCGTGGGGCCCCCAGGCCCTATGTACTCTAAACAGAGTATACAGGCAGTGCGAACAAGACAGGGACTGTAGGTTTGTTGTTAAGTAGAATCTGTTTGTAATTTTGAACTAGTACATTTTTAAAGTGTAGCTCCAGGCAAAAAATATATTTTAAGCTTTTTGGAAAACATAGGGAAGGGTTATCACCCCTGTGACATTTGTTTTGCTGTCTGTGCACCTCTTCAGAAGATTTCACCTCACTTTCAGTCCCAATGACAAATGTTTTTTGACAATTTGGGGTTTTTAGTGAAACAAGGATTGTTGATAAAGCATCAGTGGAGAGGAGACATGTTTTTCCCATATTAACTCTTACAGGAGAGAATTTCCCTTCCTAGGGGTAGATTTCATCTCACTTCCTGTTGTCTCCTTCCGTTTGCAAGTAGGAGTTGTTTGTAAGTTGGATGTTTGAAAGTAGGGGCCTGCCCTATATACTCTGCAGAAATTGGGGCCACAACACTGTAAGTCCTCACAGTTACTCTTGGTGGGCGCAGAAACGGGCCCTGCTGTGAAATATTAGATCAAGAATTGTAAATACATGTCCCTGTTGAACAGGGGCAGAAAAATTGGGCCTTAGGCACTGGTGCCACAAAACTGCAACCCCTCACAGATACTCTAGTTGGAGGGCAGGAATGAGCCCTGCTGCAAAGTATTGCATCAAAAATTGTAATTACACGCCCCTGTTAAACAGGGGCTGAAAAATTGGGCCTTAGGCACTGGTGCTGGTGCCACAACACTGCAACCCCTCACAAATACTTTAGTTGAGCGCAGCAACGAACCCTCCTTGAAAAATATTGCATCAAAAATTGTAATTACACGCTCCTGTTAAACAGGGGCTGAAAAATTGGGCCTTAGCCACTGGTGGCGGCGCCCAGAACCAAAAATATTCTTACAAGCTATCAGCATGATCATTGAGGAGGAAGAGGATAGTCACTCAGCATAAGCGGATAGTCACTCAGCATCAGCATAGGCAGTCTTGAAGGGATCTGACATTTCAAAAAAAATTATTCTTGAGAGGGTACGGGGCACGCATGGAGGAAGCAGCGTGCTAGCGTGCTGTGTCCTGTGGAGACCCTGGAGAAGGATCAGCAAGCTGAAGACATGCTGAGAGCAGTCCTAAGCAGTGTATGGTAGCGTGTGGCATTCGGCGGCACTCAGCAGTATTCAATCTCACACAGCCTCACACAGCTAATCATTCAACAGTCGGCTGCCAGTCTAAAAACGTGAGCGTGAGCTGTAATATGTGAACTTTGTGTAGCTGAGGAGCCGAGAACCAGGAGAACCAGGAGCGGGGTTCTGGGAGACTGGGAGTGTCATTCTTTCAAAACAGCCTGCCAAGGAGAGGTATCCAGCAGCCGGGAAGCAGTGTGTCTGTCATCCACAGTGAGACAGTGAAACAGCAGGGAGCCGTGCTGTGTCAGCTGTGAAATAATGGGTCTGTCGTCTGCAGAGAGTCAGCAGGGAGCCGAGCAGTGCCAGCCGTGAGTTGTGTGCAGAGATGGGATGTGCTTTGGTGCTTTTGTTTGCTCCTGATGTGCTTCTGACTTTGAAGACTTTTTAGGACTTTTAAGGACTTTTTGAGGACTTGCAGTCATGAAAGGAGGTAGCCTGCATAGTCTGGTAGTCTGCATAACCCCAGCATAACCTGTAAAACCTGCATGAGCCCAGTCTAACCAGCATAATCTGCATATTTTCAACTTAACTTGCTTAGAGTGCATAAACCTGCATAACTCCTACATCCCTGTATCCCAGCACTACATAATCCCTGCGCTCCAGCATCCCTGCATCTCTGCATTTCTCTGCATTTCTGCATCTCTCTGCATCTGCATCTCAGCATCCCAGCATTTTCAGCATTGTTAGCATAACCAGCATAATCAATATTTCAACATAACCTGCAAATCTCTGCATTCCAGCTTCCCAGCATTCCCAGCATTTAAGCATAACCTGCATAACCTTGCTCAACCTCTGCTCAACCTCTGCTTGTCGCTGCTATCACCGCTGCTGCCACCCCTGCTGTCCCCACTTACATTGTGCTGCATGAACATTGCATTGTGTCTTGTGTCTTACCAACACGGCTTATCAACATCGCCTGGAGATTGTATTTGAGCTCCATTTTTTTATTTATTATTTATTTATTTTATTTTTTTTTGCCCTCTGCATAATTCGGAACCCAGAATTCACTGGTATCTAAGGACTATCCTGCTATTTTCCTACAGTGGTCCCCTTAGGTTCAGTATTGGCATTAATACTGGCATTAATATTGGCACAGATCCCTCCCCCCCACCTAGATTCCCTGGTTTGTCCCTGGTTCTCATGGGAAGGAGGAGACGAGGTGCTCCTAGTGGCCGATCTGGTATTCCATCTGTATCCCCGCAAACTGGTATTCAGGACTTTTTTTCCGCCGGTAGACGGACTCGCTCCTCTAGTATAATAGCAAAGATGGCAACAGAGCAACAGATGGCTCCACAGAGGACCCAGCAAGCGAGTCAACCTAGTCACTCTATAAGTCAGGATACAGACCAGCATATAGGGGTTGTTCCCACTCCATCTCTTACTCCATCTTGCTCCCCAGTATATAGCCCTGCTCTCCAACAATCCGAGTTTGCTGTTACAGCTGCTCTACAAGAATCGCAGAGCATCTCGCAGAGTGTTTCACCTTCACCTCACCCCTCTCCATCTCTGCCCCCCCTCCGCCTTTGCCCTCCGGGCCTATACAAACGCCCCCCCCTCCACCTCTGCCCTCCCGACCTATACAAACGCCAGATATGGGCCAGGGAGTGGATGGGGGAGAAGGGGGGGACTTGCGAGAATTCCTAAAAGCTTTACCAACACGGAGTGAAATGGAGGCATTTGTACAGCGCCTGGAGCAAGGTTATCGCACTGATATCCAGGCGGTTAAGACAGATCTACAAGCAACTCAGGTTAAAACATCAGAGTTAGAGGGCTCTGTTACAATTTTGGCTGATGCTATCCATGTGCAAGACCAACGATTAGATATGCATGAATCTCAAATACAAACACTGTACTCCCTTATAGAGGATCAAGATAATCGCAATCAGCGGAATAATATTCGGATTCGAGGGTTACCAGAAGCAATGGGGATCGAGGACCTTCCAGAAACGGTAAAAGGCATTTTCATCTCTATACTGGGGACAATTGAGCCGGTTAATCTGGAAATTGATAGGGTTCACCGGGCTTTGGGGCCACGGAACCCCGACCCAGCCAAACCAAGGGACATTATATGCCGAATACACTACTTCCGTGTAAAAGAGGACATTATGAGAAAGGCGCGAACAAAAGGCCTATTTGAATATAAAGGGAATACGATACAACTGTTGTCAGACCTGTGCCATTTTACCCTAGAAAAGAGGAAGGCATTAAAACCTCTCCTGGTTTTGTTACAAGACCGAAATATTTCTTATCGATGGAACTTTCCATTCCGACTACAGATCCTGAAGGAGGGAAAGTGGTTAAGTATCCGTGGTCCATCGGATATCCCAGCAGTAGCAACAGCCTTGGAGCTACCAGAGCTCCCACCGTTGGAGTGGCCACAGTCATATTCTTTGTTTCGGGGTGAAGGGCGTTGAGCCCCTGTATTGGGGAATTACCCCGGCAGATCAGGAACCTCCCCCCCCCATAGCCTAATCAAGGGTTTTCAGTAGCGATAACATTGGTGGATTTTTTCTACAAACTTTTTGTTGCTTGTTTCCCCCCCCCCTTTTTTTTTCTCTCCTTTATCAATTCCTGATTAAAATATGCCTTTGTATTATATACTATGCCAGCGATGAAATATTGAGGTATATATGCATTTATATATGCATATTTGTATGGAATATATATTTATGCTAAATGACACCTGATGATATTTATCAGAAGTTTTTCTATCAGGGATGCAGATGATAGGTTCCTGATATTATTAGAAGGAAGAAAATACCGGCCTCCCCCACCCTGAGCATTATCTTTTTTTTTTTTTCCCGTTCTCCTCTCTCCCTCCACCAGGGGGGTGTGCGCCACTTTTGAGGGATAGGTTGCACCTGGGGGAGAAGAGTAAAGAATTTTATTAAAGTTTTGGATGTGGATATCCTAAAAGATATATCAGCTCAATTATAGCCAGGATAAATTTATATATATAGCACCATTCCTTTTTTTTGGGAATTGGTGTACAAAATTGTGCTGCAATATGGCTATTTGTCGTGCGGGGCAGGGTGGAATGGGTAATATGTAGATGGGTGCCATTTGTAGTGCTTTTATAACATGTTTCTCTGACCATGCCGCCTGCACACGACAAATAAATGTTTGTGGAATCAGTCTACCGGTGGTGATGGCTCCTGGGACTCCAGTTGAGTATGCATGACCGTGCGGATATGTGAGCCTATAGCTGTAGGGTGCCCACTAGCGAGCACTCATATACATATCGATATGGGGATCAAAGAGGGGGGGAAGGCATATCTTATAGAATGTATTGGTGCCAACTTCTTTACTCTCCCCTATAGGAACGGGTTTTGGTTTTTTTTTTCTTCCCCATCTCCCCTTTCTCCTCCCCCCCACAAATGTGGACTCCCCTCCTGAGATGTAACTGTACTTGGGGAGGAGGTGAGGGAAGGGAGAGAGACTTTAGTTGCACAATACACAGCTGCAGTATGAGTTTTCGTAGGTGGGGGGAGGAGGGATAGGTACTAGGTAGGCAATTGATGTTTGTTGTGTATTTATCAACCTGTTGCCCTGATGGTGTCACCACTAGGGATGAGCCGAACACCCCCCTGTTCGGTTCGCACCAGAACATGCGAACAGGAAAAAAGTTCGCTCGAACACGCGAACACCGTTAAAGTCTATGGGACACGAACATGAATAATCAAAAGTGCTAATTTTAAAGGCTAATATGCAAGTTATTGTCATAAAAAGTGTTTGGGGACCTGGGTCCTGCCCCAGGGGACATGGATGAATGCAAAAAAAGTTTTAAAAACGGCCGTTTTTTCAGGAGCAGTGATTTTAATAATGCTTAAAGTCAAACAATAAAAGTGTAATATCCCTTTAAATTTCGTACCTGGGGGGTGTCTATAGTATGCCTGTAAAGGGGCACATGTTTCCTGTGTTTAGAACAGTCTGACAGCAAAATGACATTTCGAAGGAAAAAACATTTAAAACTACCCGCGGCTATTGCATTGCCGACAATACACATAGAAGTTCATTGATAAAAACGGCATGGGAATTCCCCACAGGGAAACCCCGAACCAAAATTTTAAAAAAAAATGACGTGGGAGTCTCCCTAAATTCCATACAAGGCCCTTTAGGTCTGGTATGGATATTAAGGGGAACCCCGGCCAAAATTTTAAAAAAAAATGACGTGGGGTTCCCCCTAAATTTCATACCAGACCCTTCAGGTCTGGTATGGATTTTAAGGGGAATCCCGCGCCAAAAAAAAAAACAAAAAACGGCGTGGGGGTTCCCCCAAAAATCCATACCAGACCCTTATCCGAGCACGCAACCTGGCAGGCCGCAGGAAAAGAGGGGGGGCGAGAGTGCGGCCCCCCCTCCTGAACCATACCAGGCCACATGCCCTCAACATTGGGAGGGTGCTTTGGGGTAGCCCCCCAAAACACCTTGTCCCCATGTTGATGAGGACAAGGGCCTCATCCCCACAACCCTGGCCGGTGGTTGTGGGGGTCTGCGGGCAGGGGGCTTATCGGAATCTGGAAGCCCCCTTTAACAAGGGGACCCCCAGATCCTGGCCCCCCCCTGTGTGAAATGGTAAGGGGGTACTTACCCCTACCATTTCACTAAAAAACTGTCAAAAATGTTAAAAATGACAAGAGACAGTTTTTGACAATTCCTTTATTTAAATGCTTCTTCCTTCATCTTCTTCTTCTTCTGGTTCTTCTGGCTCTTCTGGTTCTTCCTCCGGCGTTCTCGTCCAGCATCTCCTCCGCGGCGTCTTCTATCTTCTTCTCCTCGGGCAGCTCCGCACCCATGGCATGAGGGGAGGCTCCCGCTCTTCTCTTCTTCTTCATCCTCTTCTCTTCTTCCTTCTTCTCTTCTTCTCTTCTTCGTTTTCTTCTTAGGGCCGCTCCGCATCCATGCTGTCATGGAGGGAGGCTCCCGCTGTGTGACGGCGTCTCTTCGTCTGACGGCTCTTAAATAACGGGGGGCGGGGCCACCCGGTGACCCCGCCCCCCTCTGACGCACGGTGACTTGACGGGACTTCCCTGTGACATCACGGGGAATGCCACAGGGAAGTCCCGTCATGTCCCATTTCTTTTCTCTTCTTCACAAGCCAGGAAATGACGACCAAACAATCTTCGCCAGTCTTATTGAAACTCTGTTCATATAACGTTAAGGCTGGGTTCACACTGGTCCGACAAACGCTCCGACATTGGGAGCTCATGTCTCATGACGTGTGAAATTTAATGTTTCCCTATGGGAGCCGTCTTAACTGGTCCGACACAAGTCGTTCTGACTTTAGAAATGCTCCCTGTACTACTTTGGTCCGACTTTGATCCTACTTCAGCCTATTGACTATCATTAAAGTCGGATCAAAGTCGGATTGCCGTCTTGCATGATCCGACTTAGGCACGCGACTTGTGCTCAGATGATCTTGAGGGGGAACTCCGCGCCAAATTTTAAATAAAAAAACGGCAGGGGTTCCCCCTCCAAGAGCATACCAGGCCCTTGGGTCTGGTATGGACCTTGAGGGGAACCCCCTACGCCGAAAAAACGGCGTGGGGGGTCACCCCAATCCATACCAGACCCTTATCCGAGCACGCAGCCCGGCCGGACAGGAATGGGGTAGGGACGAGCAAGCGCCCCCCCTCCTGAACCATACCAGGCCTCATGCCCTCAACATGGGGGGGTTGGTGCCTTGGGGGAGGGGGCGCGCTGCGGCCCCCCACCCCAAAGCACCTTGTCCCCATGTTGATGAGGACAAGGACCTCTTCCCGACAACCCTGGCCGTTGGTTGTCGGGGTCTGCGGGCGGGGGCTTATCGGAATCCGGGAGCCCCCTTTAATAAGGGGACTCCCTAGATCCCGGCCCCCCACCCTATGTGAATGAGTATGGGGTACATCGTACCCCTACCCATTCACCTAGGGAAAAAGTGTCAATTAAAAAAAAAACACTACACAGATTTAGTAATTTATTAGACAGCTCCGGGGGTCTTCTTCCGACTTCGGGGGTCTCTCCGGTTCTTCTCCACGCTCTCCGGGTCTTCTGCCGGGCTCCTCTGCTATCTTCTGCTCTTTTGCCGCTCTTTTGCTATAGCGGAGGAGCCCGGTCTGCTGCCTTCTTCTCTTCGGGGGTCTCTCCGGTTCTTCTCCGTGCTCTCCGGATCTTCTGCAGGGCTCCTCCGCTATTTTCTGCTCTTTTGCCGCTCTTTTGCTATAGCGGAGGAGCCCGGTCTTCAATCTTCTGCCTTCTGCCCTCTTCTCCTGATGTTGACACGACACTCTCTGGGGCTGGAATGCACTCTGGGCGCTCCGCTCTGACTTATATAGGCGGTGACCCTGCCCCCTTATGCCGTCACAGTGCCTGGGCATGCTGGGACTGTGACGTTTTAAGGGGCGTGGTCATCACCCGATGACCACGCCCCCTTATGCCGTCACAGTCCCAGCATGCCCAGAGACTGTGACGGCATAAGGGGGCGGGGTCACCGCCTATATAAGTCAGAGCAGAGCGCACAGAGAGCATTCCAGCCGGGGAGAGCGTCGTGTCAACATGGGAAGAAGAGATGAAGAGAAGAAGCGGCGACAAGACAGCGGCGACAAGACAGCGGCAGCAGACCGGGCCCCTCGCTGGCAATAGAGCTGGAAGAAGATAGCGGCGGGGCGGAACACCGGGAGAAGTCAGAAGAAGATATCGGAGCTGCCCAATAAATTAATTTTGAAACCTGTGTACTGTGGTTTTTTTTATTGACACTTTTCCCTAGGTGAATGGGTAGGGGTACCATGTACCCCATGCTCATTCACATAGGGTGGGGGGCCGGGATCTGGGGGCCCCCTTATTAAAGGGGGCTCCTGGATTCCGATAAGCCCTCCGCCCGCAGACCCTGACAACCAACGGCCAGGGTTGTCGGGAAGAGGCCCTTGTCCTCATCATCATGGGGACAAGGTGCTTTGGGGTGGGGGGGCCCGCAGCGCGCCCCTCTCCCCCAAGGTACCAACCCCCCATGTTGAGGGCATGCAGCCTGGTACGGTTCAGGAGGGGGGGGCGCTCGCTCGCCCCCACCCCAATTCCTGTCCGGCCGGGCTGCGTGCTCGGATAAGGGTCTGGTATGGATTGGGGGGGAACCCCACGCCGGTTTAGGGGGTTCCCCTTAAGGTCCATACCAGACCCAAGGGCCTGGTATGCTCCTGGAGGGGGAACCCATGCCGGTTTTTTATTTAAAATTTGGCGCAGAGTTCCCCCTAAAGATTCATACCAAACACAGTGCCGGGCATTGGCGGGGATCCAAGTCAGATCCCCGTTCATTAAAAGGACACATGCCGGCTTCATGTCGCAGGGCAAAGTCGGATCCAAAGTAGGACGGCTGTCGTGTCGCACCAGTGTGAACCCAGCCTTAGGGTATCAATAAACAATCAAAAAGAGGTCAAATTTGATATGCTCTACATAAAGCTAGGGTAGATATTATACTTTTCCAAGAGACCCATTTTAAAGCAAATTGTATCCCAGCATGCTCACGAAGATACTATTCAAGTTGGTTTCATAGTACCTTGTCCTCGTCCAGGAGTAGGGGAGTCTCCATCGCTATCCATAAACGTCTACCAGTATCGGTCTTGGAGCATGTGACTGACCCCAATGGCCGGTATCTTTTTCTCAAATTCAGGCTGTGGAATAGAGTGTATACACTCGCCAATTTCTATATTCCTAATTATGATCAAATAACGGCAATTACACAATATCTTCATCTCTTGACAGAATTTGCAGAAGGTACAATCCTTGTAGGAGGAGATTTTAATATGGTTCTAGAACCCCAACTGGACACTTCCTCTCAGCGATCAAATATCTCCTACAGTCAGTTGAGAGCCCTGAAAAAAGAGTTGTTTGGACACCGATTGTTGGACTTATGGCATATTTTAAATCCTAAATAGCGGGACTATACATACTATTCCCCAGTCCACCAATCCTATTGTAGGCTAGATTATTTTTTCACGGGAACACAACTATTGGAATGGAACCCAATAATGGACATTGGGTCTTTCATCTGGTCTGATCACTCACCTCTTTTTTTGACAGTACAACCTCCCCAGATCCCACGGTCTGATTGGTCATGGCGTTTAAACGAAACCCTTATGCAAGACCCATTATGTCATCAGGCAGTTTTGGCAGCGATTAAGAATTTTATCGCTGACCATGAACATGATGAGACCCCATTACCTATACAGTGGGAGGCCTTGAAAGCAGTAGTAAGAGGACTATTTATCCAACATGGAGCTCGCTTAAAAAAAGAAAGATCAGCAACTATACAGGACAACCTGTCAAAACTTCGGGTGTTGGAGATCTCACACAAAAAGACCCCAACTCCGGAGCTATTGGCTGATATATCTTTGGTACGATCATCTTTGCTGGAGTCTTTGGAGGTTTCCCACTGTAAAAGTCAATATAGATATGCCCTGGGAAAGTATCGGTATGGAGACAAGGCTGGGAGATCACTTTCAAGGTCTTTGCATCCCCGACTACCCAGTAATTTTTATACCTAGCATTGCGTTACCATCTGGAGAAATTACTTCAGATCCAATCCTTCTTCAAAAGGCATTCTGTGATTATTTCACAGCGTTGTACAATCTAACTCCCCCATCATCCTGAGACCCAGACTCTCTTGGTCGTCGTATACAGGAATATGTGTCCGAAACTGCTATGCCAATATTAGATGATAAATATCGGTCCCTACAGAGTTATAAAAAAACATGATAGATAAAAGGGGAAACACATACAGATCAAAAGGGTTGTCTTTAGTTGTTGAAAGTCAGTTCGTTTCAATCCCAAAAGCAATTACCTTAAGCACTAATTTCCTGTCAGGCTCTCCTCCTCTAACAGCACCGCACAAGTAGCAAGGGCAACTGTAAAAGATGCCCGCCCGAGGCGTCTACTTGTACATGCGTCCCGGTAGTGACGTCAGCCTGGCTCAGTCGGATATGACGATTGTCTGCCTGGCCGATTTGAAATGCGTATGTGCTCAGATTCCCGAGTACCGCAACCAATGAGAGCGGAAAGGAGTCAAGATGTCTGGCGCAGCCGCAGCAATAGCAGCAGGAGGGAGGACATAGGTATCTCCCTTCTATAGCCATAGAGCGCCGCTGACAGACTGGATGGCTGAGTCAGGCGGCGCTTGACGGCCACACAATCCACCATGGCTTGTATCTAAAATAGTTCCAACTGAAAGTTGGTAAAGTAAAAAAAAGAAGAGAGGAAAGGAGAAAAACATATTAGGTAGTTAGGAGGAAACGGGGGAGATAATTTGTTGTACTACGGCAGCTGAATCACAAAGGTGCAATGTCATAGAAAGCACATATCAATTACATGCCTAAAAACATATAAAATATATAAATAGAATTAAATAATATACCGTATATACTCGAGTATAAGTCGAATTTTTCAGCACATTTTTTTGTGCTGAAAGTGCCCCCCTCGACTTATACTCGAGTCAAGCATTTTTCTGCAGCAAAAAATTTCATTTTCCGAACCGACTTTGGGGCCCCGTATCTCAGGGCCACTTGGTGCTAGAAACCCCAAATTTGGTATGCAAACCCAGTGAACCTGGTACCACAACATATCCAAAGCTGAAGTTCCTAGCCCTAAGTGGCCCCGAGATACGGGGCCCCAAAATCGGTTCGGAAAATGTCATTCATGTCATTCTCTGCTGCAGAAAAGTGCTTGACATTTTCTGAACCGAATTTGGGGCCCCATATCTCAGGGCCACTTGGTGTTAGGAACCCCAAATTTGGTGTGCAAACCCATAACATATCCAAAGATGGGGTTCCTAGCACCAAGTGGCCCTGAGATACGGGGCCCCAAAACTGGTTCAGAAAATGTCATTCTCTGCTGCAGAAAAGTGCTTGACATTTTCTGAACTGATTTTTGGGGCCCTGTATCTCGGGGCCACTTGGTGCTAGAAACCCTAGCTTTGGAAATTGTATGGTGCTAGTTCCACTGGGTTTGCATACCAAATTTGGGGTTCTTAGCACTAAGTGGCCCCGAGATACGGGGCCCCAAATTTGGTCAACTGTGTCTATCTGCAGCAATGTCATTTCGGGACCCTTTGGGTTCAGAGACCCCAAATTTTGGCTGTAGCTAGGGGGCATCTAAGAACCCTTAACTACCGAGTTTGAAGTTCAGGGGACCTATGGCTGCAAATGGGCACAGTGAGGCATGCAAATGGGCACAGTGATGCTGCAAATGGGCATTGTTGACCCTCTTTTCCACTTAAAGTAGCTGTGCATTTCTCACCCTCGTCTTATACTCGGGTCAATAAGTTTTTCCTATTTTTTTTGTGGTAAATTAGGGCCTCGACTTATACTCGGAACGACTTATACTCGAGTATATACGGTAATTATCGATTCGCAACTTTAAATAAGGGAATAAAATGTTCCCAAGAACCAATTAAACAAGAAAAAAAAAAAAGATTAGGATTAACATGATGTAGAGCTAGTTATGGAGCCTATATATTTTTTATATTTGTATATTAATGTTTTGTTAATGTTATATATGCATGTAACCCAATAGAGAAATGACTTAAAAGACCAATGTATTTAATTCATATAAATGTACACAAAACTAAAGAGGATCTTGCGAGCCACAACGGTCCTGTGCCAAATGTATGCCAATATCCATTTGCAAGCGCAGATCATGTTTCATATACCTTACAAAATACTACTGATAGAAAATATGCGCTGCGCTAGAGTGAACTCAATAACTCTAGAATATGAGATGTGTAAATGGGCACTTATACTGTGAAGAATTGCCAATAAATTGCCAATAAATAATACAATTGCAAATCTTATATATAACGTGAAAATAAAATAAATTAAACAAGTAAGAGTGAATTCATATAGATCTAGCGTATAAAGTGCAATGTGCATATACAAAATATTAAATATTAAATAATGCAATTATAAAGCGCATAAACAAATGCAAAAAGTGCTTAATGCTTGCATGATAACCATCACAAATGTCCCATTATATAATTACAAAGTGATAGGTGAAAACAATATCAAATCTGTGCGTGTAGCTAGTGTCCATATGTGATGTTATCTGACATGCTCATAAATCCTTGGTGCTGCAAACCATGCTCCAGTGCACTCCAGTGGCCCCCTTAGGCTTATATGCTCACCTCAGAGCGTGTGACTCAGCTGCTATCTTGAGTCAAATCACGCTTTGGAGCCACCCCCGGGCTCAATGTCGATATCAGACGTTACTCTCCAGCTTGATTCAATGCAGCGCCCGTATCCTGTACACACAGCCATGTCATATTCTAGAATTATTGTGTTCACTCTAGCGCAGCGCATATTTTCTATCAATTCATATAAATGAATTGGTGATTAAGGTCAGTTACAAGAAAGACCTATAAGACTATGTTTCATTAATACCTGGAGCTTGAGTAGCATCCAGTCGTTCGATCCATAATGTTTCTTTTTGTAAAATCTTTTTATCCCAATTACCTCCACGTGGGTCTTTGGGAATAACTGCTAAAGCAATGAATGAGATACATGTTACATCAAATCTGTGGTAGAGAACCAAGTGTCTGCTGACCGGAGTCAGCATTTTGCCATTTTTAGAGTAATAGACATGGTCTTTAATGCGTTGCCAGAAACATTGTGCAGTCTTTCCAACATAAAAGACTCCACATATACACAACATAAATACACATTACGTACACGCCTCGGGCGGGCGTCTTTTACAGTTGCCCTTGCTACTTTCTATGGTGCTGTTTGAGGAGGAGAGCCTGACAGGAAATTAGTGCTTAACCACTTCCCGCCTGCCCTATAGCGGATTGACATCCGGGAAGTGGTTCCGTTATCCTGACTGGGCGTCATATGACGTCCAGCAGGATAACATGCCGCCGTGCGCCCTCTGGGGGCGCGCATCGTGGCGATCGGTGGAGCGGTCTGTCAGCGGAGGCTCTTTACCACGTGATCAGCCTTGTCCAATCATGGCTGATCGCGCTGTCAATGGGAAGAGCCGTTGATCGGCTTTTCCTCACTCGCGTCTGACAGGCGCGAGGAGAGGAGAGCCGATCAGCAGTTCTCCTGACAGGGGGGGTCTGCACTGATTGTTTATCAGCGCAGCCCCCCCTCAGATCACCACACTGGACCACCAGGGATCGCCACTAGGACCACCAGGGAAGGGGCAACATGTGGATGGCCAGGTATGTACCCCATGGCCATCCACATGTGCCCAATGTGCCCAATCTGTGCCAATCGATTGGCACTATTATGTTCCAGATCTGCCCAGCAATGCCCCCAATATGTTTTATCAGTGCCACTTGTCATTGCCCATCGATGCCACCTGTCATTGCCCATTGGTGCCACCTGTCAGTGCCCATCTGTGCCCATCAGTGCCCATCAGTGCCAACCTATCAGTGCCCATCAGTGCCACACATCAGTGCCACCCATAAGTACCCATCAGTGCCACCCATATGTACCAATCAATGCCACCTACGAGTGCCCATCAGTGCCGCCTATGAGTGCCCATCAGTGCCACCTATGAGTGCCCATCAGTGCCACCTATCAGTGCCCATCAGTGTCGCCTATCAGTACCCATCATCAGTGCCCGTCAGTGCCACCTCATCAGTGCCACCTCATTGGTGCCACCTCATCGGTGCCCATCAGTGCCGCCGTATCAGTGCCCGTCAGTGCAGCCATATCAGTGCCCGTCATTGAAGGAGAAAACGTACTTATTTACAAAAAATTTTAACAGAAACAAAGAAAAACTTGTTTTTTTTCGAAATTTTCGGCCTTTTTTTATTTGTTGCGCAAAAAATAAAAACCGCAGAGGTGATCAAATGCCACCAAAAGAAAGCTCTATTTGTGGGAACAAAATTTGTTGGGGTACAGTGTAGCATGACCGCGCAATTATCATTCAAATTGCGACAGCACTGAAAGCTGAAAGTTGGCCTGGGCGGGAAGGTGTCTAAGTGACTGGTATTGAAGTGGTTAAGGTAATTGCTTTTGGGATTGAAATGAACTGACTTTCAACAACTAAAGACAACCCTTTTGGTCTGTATGTGTTTCCCCTTTTATCTATCATGTTTTTTTATCACTCTGCTGGGACCAATATTTATGAGCTACTAGGCACGTATACAATGGGAGGATTCCCTACACTGAACAAACCAGCATCTCATTAGCGGCCCTCTGCAACATTTTCTATCTTAAGACTATCTTCTAATTGTTGATAGTGGCATAGAATTACCCTATAGGTAAGGAATCATAGGTGTAAGCTCTTTATGATGACTTTTCCTGACATTAAATATTAATACCAACATATATATATATATACAGACTAAATATATATAGGGTTCCTGAAGCAGCACCTTCCCAAGCTCCTTTGAATCATCGTGAACCTGTACCATCATTCAGAATACCATTTTCTGCCTCTTTTTCTTACCTATGATTGAATGTAAGTATGTATTTGTTTATAAATAATTATACTTTTATGATAAGTCCCCTTTAACCCACCCTTTTTTTAAATCTTTAAATTGCTATATGTTATGTCCCACAATCCTCATGTGCCGTATCTATATATAGATATCTTTTTTTCAAGGGGGCGTTTTGATTGTTTGTAGACACCACATGGCTATGCTGAAATTCACTGGGGCAATAAGAATATCATATGATAATGTTGAATAAATATATAGAATGTGATGTATCTAGTTGTAAAAGCCTCTCTTGTTCATAGAAATCGCCATAGCTCCTGAAGAAGCTTTTTCCTTACGCGCAACATGTAAAGCAGAATTGAGCACTTTATCACACGCTACCCCATCAAGCTCTATAACTTTCAAGAATGATCAGTTTGGTCCTTGGGGTTTTTGAGTATATTGTTATAGGCGGTGTGTTATTCGTGCTCATAGGCTAATTTTTGTGAATGAATTATATGAGGAACTTATGTAATTGTTTTGATTTTAAAGTTGTAATAAATATACATTTTTTAAAAGATTGTGTTATGCCTAAAAAGTCCATCATCTGAAAATCACAAAATTCTCTTATTCAAAATATTGGGACGTGGCAAATTTTAACTTAGTACCTTAGTAACTTAGTACCAACCTGGCTTTGGCCAATTACAGCTCTCTGTACACACGGCACTGTGATTGGCCAAGCATGCGGGTCATAGTGCATGCTTGGCCAATCATCAGCCAGCAATGCACTGCGATGCCGCAGTGAATTATGGGCCATGACGCGCCACTCTAATTTTGCGCGAATTGCCCATATCGTTCGCAATTCGATGAACGGTCAAAGAGGCGATGTTCGAGTCGAACATGGGTTCGACTCGAACTCGAAGCTCATCCCTACTTGAGGCCTTTGTCTCCAGAGTTCCACTAGACAACTGGAGCACTTTTCAGGAGCGTTTAAGCCTTTCAAGTTCCAGGACACAAATTTCAATGACATTGTGAGAGGGGTGGAGTCAGGCTGTCGAACCTCGCCAGAACCTGGAACAGTAGATAACATGGGGAGGTAGGTGGGGGAGAGGGAAGGTTAGACTAAGGACAGGTGATGTAGAAGAGAGGGCTGAAAAGGACTATAAGAAAGGATCTGAGTGGTATAGGGTGGAGAGGGTGGGGGAGGTGTAGAAAGGGTGGGGAAAAACTAAATCTCCAAATGGAGGACTACTGCCAATTAGGGCAGCTAAGGCCTAGTGGGGGATGGGGTAAGGCACTTTAGGGGTTGAACCCCCGATGCGTGAAGTCCCCCCAACATTTCCCCGCAGGAGGCGGTCCAGGTAGGAACCGCATTGAAATAGTAAACTTCTCAATAACTAAATAACCAAAACAGAAAAAAAAAACATATTTCAGTACACTGAGTGGTAATAACAGTGAAACATGTGCAGACAACATTGTAAAATCATTACAAAATTTGATGGTTGGAGAGACCGTTCTCTCCCTGAGAGTCAGTGCCCAGTGAGAGCGAGCCGTGGCTCCGCTGCCTAGTCTAGTATCTCTAAATAAATTTAGGCCTAGACAGAAACATCTTGTAGGCCCCTGTGAGGGGCGTACCTGACGGTAGATGACCCTAATGATACCTGAATCATGGTCACCCATAAGTGAACCAAATCCGGGGGAGAGTGCGCGGGGGGTGAAAAGGGGGGGTGAAATAAAAAATCCCCCCAGTAAAAATCTAAGGCCAAATGCAGCAGATCACTCTCCGCCAGATGGGCATACTCTACCAAATGCTATTATACAATAACTAACATATAGAAACCCCTGTTCAAAAAAAAATAAAATAAAATGAAAATAGAGAATAAAAATATTCAATTACCAGGAGGGAGAGTAGACTGCGGAGCCGGCATCAGAGCGGACGCCCATGGCACTTCAGTCCGACCCAAGCCTAATGGTTAGGCATGCGCTCCGGGCAGCCCCACAGAAGCCACCCCCAATCCCTAAAACCTGTCACGGGTATTACCAACAAAGTGCACAGTAAACTGAGTGAGTCATTATTTGCCTTCTTTTTTTTTTTGTTTTTTTTGTTTTTTTTTTTTTTATCCACTTCAGCGAAAATTTTTCTGAGAGACATTATTTCAACTTTATAAGTCAAACTTTATCTCTTCTCGTTTTTCACATCATTGTGGATTATTTCCGTCACATCTTTATTATTTTTCCCTTCAAGGGTATTATTTATTAATTTTAAAAGCCAACTACGAAACACCTCCTATATATATATATACCCGCTATTATCTTATTCTCTCCCAGTCCCTCTTATTTCCCCCCTCCCCCCCTCCCCCAATGCCCCTCCTGTGTCTGATCCATTCTTTTATGTTGTTCGTTTATCCACTTGGCTCTGCACCTATTCTTTCTTTCATCTTGTCTAAAAAAATGTCTGAGACTTTGTATTTTTTCCAACTTTCCCATCTGCTATTGTCTCTTTTCTCTCTTCCCTCCATTTTGAAGTAATAATCTATTTCCTCTAACCAATTTCTTATCTCTGGTTTTCCACATTTTAACCAATTCCTAGGAATCAAGGCCTTGGCCGCATTCAAGAGGTTAGGTACTATTGATTTCATACATTGTTTCTTAGGTTTGTTATAACTATGGAAGAGGCAGGTCCAGATATTTTGTTCTATTTCTTCTCCAGTTATTTCTTTTATGTTGTTTAACACTTCCTTCCAGTACTCCGTTATTATTGGACATTCCCACCAGATGTGTATTATCGTTGCTATTTGGCCACATTTTCTCCAACACAAAGATGTTTTGTCCTGTTGAAATTTATGTATTCTTACTGGAGTCATATACCATCTTGATACTAATTTGTAATTCATTTCGATAGTCTTCATATCCCAGGCCTTATTATATCCCGTTTCTATCATTTTTTCCACTTTTTGGTTATCTATTTTTAAGTTCATTTCCTTTTCCCATTGTTGTATATATTCTGGTCTTTCTTGTGCTTCCAAGTCTGACAGTATACTATATATTTTTGATGTTCCGTTTTTCAGTGATGATTCATTGTTACATAGTTTTTCCAGTGCAGTTAGTTTCTTTACATCTCTCGGTGGGTGTGGTATTGTGCTTACTAAGTGCCTTAATTGATTGTAGTTCCATTCATTCATCTTCCATCCATTCCTTTCCTCTAATTCTGCTCGTGTTCTTATTTTACCATTTCTGATAATATCTTTTAACTGTGGATTACATATACCTTGAGTTCCAAATATTTCCTTCCCAGGGATGAAGAAATTCGATCCTGTGAGTGCTATTAGTGGTGAGTTGTGTTTCCATTCATTCTTTTCGTGGATGGTGTCCCAGATTTTTAATACATTTTTTGTTATTTCGTGTGTGTCTGTGTCCAGTGTTCTATATTTCTGTGGAATCCAAATAATCTTGTGCAATGTGACTCCGCTTATTATGTTTTCCATTTCGACCCATTTTTTTTTCATTTTTCTCATTTGTCCACTCTAACATTCGTGATATTATTATGGCTTTATAGTACCTGCTTATATCTGGGGCAGCCAGACCTCCATGCTCCTTTTTCCTTGTAATCAGCGTGTATCTGATTCTTGGTTTTTTATTAAGCCATATATATTTTAACAGCGTTGTTTTAATTATTTAAAAAAAACTCTGGGGGATCTTAACTGGTAGCATCTGTATTCTGTAATTTATTTTGGGTAATATCATCATCTTAAACATGTTTATTCTTCCAATTAATGAAAGTGGCTGTATTCTCAACTTTTTCATTTCTTCTTTGACCTCGTTGATCAGTGGGATAAAGTTTGCCTGGTAGATCTTTTCAGCTCTAGGAGTTATTTTGATTCCAAGGTAGTTTAGTTCTTTTACCCAAGTAAATGGGAATTCTTTTTGTAAAAACTGAACTTCCTTTTTCTCTAATCCTATATTTAATATTTCTGTTTTTATTGGGTTGATTTTGAAGTTTGACAGTTCTCCATATTTTTTTATTTCTTTCAATATGTTTGGGAGTGACACTCTTGGGTTAGATACATACATCAAGATATCGTCCGCATAGGCTGCGATCTTATGCTCTTTTCCTCCTAGTCTCGCTCCTTCCACCTCTTTGTTATTGCGGAGTGTTGCTAGTAATGGTTCTAAAGCCAGTACGTATAATAGTGGAGACAATGGGCAGCCTTGCCGTGTTGCGTTCTGCATCTTAATTCTTGGAGAGAGTCTACCGTTTACTTTTACGACTGCCGTCGGGCCATTGTACAAGTTTGTTATCCACTTCATAATTTTTGTCCCAATACCCAAGTGCCGCAGTGTATCCATCATGAAACCCCAGTCTACCCTGTCAAATGCTTTTTCTGCATCCAATGACAGGAATAGAACTGGGGTCTCATTCTGCACCTTCTTGTGCAACAACAGTATTGATTTTAGGCTGTTGTCCCGCCCCTCTCTCCCCGGGACAAAACCTGTCTGGTCCGGGTTGATCCACTGTGGGATTAATTTTTTCATCCTGGTGGCAAGGATCTTGGAGTACAGCTTCATGTAGGCGTTCAGTAGGGCTATTGGCCTATAGCTTGAACAGTTAACTTTGTCTTTCCCGTCTTTTGGTAGTATTGTAATATGAGCTAGCAGTGATTTACTTCTTATTTCTTCTTCTTCCCCTATGGAATTCAATTAATCTGCTAACTTTGGGATCAGTTGTTCTTCAAATTTTTTATAATATTTGACCGTAAACCCGTCTGGTCCTGGGCTTTTTCCTACGGTTGTTTCCTTTAATGCCAGTTTTATCTCTTCTTGTGTGATATTTTTTTCCAGTTCTTCTAATTGGTCTGTTTTTAGCTTTGGTAAATTTGCTTTTATTAGGTATTCTTGTATCTTCTTTGTTCTTGTGTTCGCTTCTTTCAAACTTTCCTGTCCTTTTATTGCGTATTGGGAACTGAAGTATTTTTGAAATGTTAACGCTATTTCCGTAGTTTTATTTACCACTTCTCCTTTTTCATTTTTAATCTTCTCAATATAGTTCAGAGACTTCTTTTTTTTTACCAAGTTTGCTAGGTATTTTCCTGATTTGTTACCCCATTTGAATTTTTCTTGTAGTACTCTATTGTACTCCTTCCATTCTTCTTGTTCCATCCAGTCTTTTAATTGCTCTCTCTTTTGGGATAATAGGCCGTATATTTTATTGTTTATTTGATTTTTGTGTTTTCGTTCCAAATCATAGATTTCTTTAATCATTTGCTGCGTATTTTTCTTCCTTTCCTGTTTTTTTTTGCCCCTATGGCAATTAATTTGCCCCTAATAACGGATTTATGTGCCTCCCATATTGTTGCTTTCGAGACCCCAGGTGTATCGTTTTCCTCAAAGTATCTTTTAATTTCTTCTGTGATGTTTTTTTCGGTCTCGGGGTCTTCTAACAGGTTTTCATTAATTCTCCAAGGCCCCCTTTCATGGATTTCTCCTTTTATTTTCATCTTCAACCTTATTGGGCTATGATCCGAGGCAGTTATTATACCTATTTTTGTTTCTTCTATTTCTTGCAAATTTCTGTGTTCGACCATGATGTAGTCCAGTCTGGAGTAACTTTTGTGTACTGTTGAGTAGTATGTGTAGTCCTTTGTACTGGGGTGCTGGATTCTCCACGGGTCTATTAGTTGCTGTTCATATAGTATTCTTTTTAATCTCTTTAGTTGTTTTACTTCTTTGTCCCTTACTATTGAGGTACTGTCTATTTTATTGTCCATGCTGAAATTGAAGTCTCCGGCTAATATTAATTTTCCCTGTTTAAATTCCATTAGTATTTTTATTAAATCAATCAAATATTTTTTAGGGTTTTTGTTCGGGCAGTAGACATTGGCCAATGTGTATTTTACCCCCTGTATAGTTCCTGTGATAAAAAGATATCGACCCTCCGGGTCTATTTTTCTTTGATCTATTAGGAAACGTACATTTTTTCCTATGCCGATGGCTACTCCTTTGGCCCTTCTTGTTGGCGAGTCTCCTTGATACCATGTTGGTATATTTCTTGAGTATATTTTGGTATTTGAGTTTTGAAATATATGTGTCTCCTGTAGGAAAATTATTTCTGCTTTACTTTTTTCTAGTTCTCGGAGAATGATGTTTCTCTTCCCCGGGGAATTTAGACCTCGGACATTATAGGAAGATATTTTTATACTGTTTACGTTTTCCATTCTTATTCCTTTTTTTTTTTTATCTTCCCTTTTTTCTTTCCTTCCCCGCCCGTCCTCCGGCCCACCCCCCCCCGGTCCTCTTTGGAGATCGGGTGGAGGGGACACCCAGCCGACACTCGGGGCCTCCGATCTCTTATCCCTGAATAGGTGCGCCTATGTAACCACTCATATGGATCAGACCTTCCCCCCCCTCCCTCCTTCCCTCCCTTTTCCCTCCTCCCGCCCTCCCCTTCCCTTTTTTCTGATATGGGTTTTTTACTCCCATATACTCTAGAGCTGAGAGCATTTTCCTTTGTTTTGTGGGGCACACTCTGCCCCCTCTGCTCTATTTAATTTGAGGTGGAGCTCTGTGGGACACCCTATTCCCCCCTCTCCTAAGCACTAATAGGGCGACTCCCTGTCCACTTCATGAGTCCCTGTCTCCCTCTCCCTGCTTTTTTATTATGTTTTGCCAATCCTTTCGCTTTCTCCCTTTTTTTCTCTTCTTTCCTTCTCTCTCCTTTTCTTTTTCCTTTTTTCCTTCCTTCCCTTTTTTCCTTCTTCCTTTCCATCCCGCCAACCCCAGTTCCCCCCCCCCCTTTCAACTCTAAGGCCCCCTGTACAGTATTTTCTCAGTTATTAATTTCCTCGAGTTTCCACATCCTGATGTCTGTTCCTTGAGTTTAATTGCCATTGGATGTCATCTCCTGCCGTTCTTCGCTCCTGTCTATTTGCATATTATTCCAGTTCTGGGGGAGAGATTTCAAATTTTTTACAAAAGTCCAGAATCTCCTTATTTGCCTTCTTGCAGGCCAAACCCGCAGGTCCAGTGGGAAACCGGTGGGTGGGGGGCCCTCGGACAAGCATTCGAATAATACAGCATCCCCTGCTCATGGTGGTAGACCCAGCCGAGCGTAACACATCAGGCAGTAGAATAATCTGTGCCCCATCAAATTCTGTTTCCTCTGTGCCATGCCCGCTGGAGAATGTCTTCCTTGACAGCGTAATTGTGCAGGCAGCAAAAGACATCTCTGGGTCTGTCCTCTGCAGGACCTCTAGGTCCGAGAGTTCTTTGAACCCTGTCAATGGCGATAGGTGTACCCAGCGGGCGCCCCATACAGTCATTGAATATAGCCGTCACGGTCGTATTAAGATCAGCTTGTCGGGTTGCCTCTGGGAGACCGCGAAGTCTGCTGTTACGTCTGCGTTTATGTTTTTCCAAATCGTCAACCAGTAAGTGTAACTGCGCCATCTGGTCTGACACATCCTCATGTGTAACTTGCAGGCTGGAGACACCTTGGCGGAGGGCTGCAGTATCAGATTCTAATGAGGATACTCGAGTGGTCACCTCTGCTACCTCGTGTTTGATTCCAGTGAGTTCTTTGCGGAGTGTCGCCTCCATTCTGGAGGCTAAAGAGTCTAAATCTTCCCTGGTGGGCAATTTTTTCAATAGTGCCCATAGAGCCTGGTCATTAAAGAGTAACGGAGAGGGCTCTTGTGAGGGTATAACTAGCGGAGCAGCACACACTGCAGCTTGCCTGTGCTGTGTGAGGAGCAGTGGGGTTAGCGGGTACGGAGACCTGGTGCTGGGAGGGCTGAGTGCAGCGTGGATCCCACTGTGTGGAGCTGCCGGGCTCCCCCCAGGACTGCCGAGGGATGTGAGGGGCAGAGAGCGTGGAAGGTAGGGGGAGAGATCACTAGGAGGGGAGAACGGGGGCATGTCATTGCCTTGATCGTACCTTGCTCCCCCTCCTTCTGATGCAGACGATTCCAGCTCCATCCTCGTGGCCGATGCCAGCACCATCTTGGCTGGATCGGGTGTGGAGGTGGCCGGCTGTATCAGGACTAGGAAATGCACCATACGGCTGTGATTAGCACAGGATTGCGGTTCCACTTACCTGGTCATCTGGGTTGAGTGGAGAAGCTGTAATGTGCGGAAAATTTGTGCGGGCAATCTGCTGAGGAGCGGCGGACCGGGAGCTCAGAGAAGAAACGTCTTCATTCCTCCATGCCGTGACCACGCCACCTGTCTCATTTTTTTACATCACAGAAACCTGACATTTTAACAGGGATGTGTAGACTTTTTATATCCACTGGATGTCAGTCACAACCACATGCCTCATTCATTCACACCTATTGTTTTGGAATTGCGGGCAGAATTGCATGTGATTCTGCCCGTGATTCCAAACAGTGCTAAAAATTGCAGCTAAACGTGTGATGCGCATTTGAGCGCCATTCATTCTTAATGACACCCCAAATGCAGTGCGATGTTGCAGCTTTTGTCTTGTGACAAGAAGATGTGGAAATCATGACAAAATGGGCATGAAAAAATATGCCACAAAGCTCATTGCCCAAGGAGGTGCAGGAGCTTCTTTATTGCAACAAACATGCATGGGACACTAGCCAACCTGCCGCTGTCATTATACTGTGGCAGGTTGAATCTCCTGGGAAAATCGCCGTCGCTGTATATTGGCCCTTTAAATAGCAGGTGCTACATGACATAGGAGCTGATGCATGTGCCCGGGGCCGCAATGTCCACTGGGCACCCGCGATTGCTCCTGAGAGAGAGAGAGAGAGAGCAGGGGATCTGTCAATGTAAACAGACAGATCCCCCGTTCTGTCAGGGAGAGGAGAGACATCTGCTGTTTCTAGTGATTAGAAACAGCAATGTCTCTCTACTCCCATTCACTACACTGCCCCCACAGTTAGAAACACCTCCCTAGGACACACTTAACCTGTTGATTGCCCCCTAGTGTTAACCCCATTCCTGCCAGTGACATTTATACAGTAATCAGTGGCTATTTTTAGCTCTGATCGCTGTATAAGTGTCACTGGTCCCAAAAAAGTGTCAAAAGTGTGCGATCTGTCTGCTATTCCCTATTTTGTAGACACTATAACTTTTGTGTAAACTAATCAATATACGCTTATTGCCATTGTTTTTACTAAAAATATGTAGAAGAATACATATTGGCCTAAACTGATGAATTAAAGGGTTTTTTTTTTTTTTCAAAAATTGTCACTCTTTTTTTGTTTATATCGCAAAAAATTAAAACCGCAGAGGTGATCAAATACCACGAAAAGAAAGCTCTTATTGTGGGAAAAAAAGGATGTCAATTTTGTTTGGGTACAGTGAAGCACGACCGCAAAAGTGTCAGTTAAAAGGACGCAGTGGTAAATGTATAGAAAAACGTGTAAATCGTGCAAATATAAAGCAAACGGGAATGTGCATTCCCACAATGTGATGTGTGAGGCCCCATTCAGAGAAGCCTATAAAGACTGTGGCAAGGAGCTAAGATATAAAATATAATTTGCAAATCTCAAGGTAGCATGTTCATATGACTAAAATTGGTCAGTATGTAATAAATATTCATATAGTATATGTTCATATTTCCCCCATACATTTTTTCTACAAGGTACGACAACATGTTAAAACTTTATATGAATGAAAATATTTGGATGTTCCAAATATTTGATTGTCAAAGTTTTTTTATTTTTTGTACATCGGACTTTGTGCATAGTGATTGCTCATAACCTCAATTAGGCTTTGGCAATAAAACCTAGAAGCTGATTGGTTAGACAACGGTGAAGCATGGTGGGGGTTCCTTGCAAGTTTGGGAATGCATTTCTGCAAATGGAGTTTGAGATTTGGTCAGGATCAATGGTGTCCTCACTACAGAAACAAATACTCTTGCGCACAGGTGTGTAAGCTAGATGATCCCAAGGGTTCAGAGAGGACAGTGAATTTCGGCCTTGCTGCTCTCCAGAATGGGATTATCCTAGTAGTAAACGATAAGAAAAAAAGAGTGCACCGGCCTAGTGCATTATTCTTAAGATAAATTTATTAAAAACAAGATTACAATCTACTCATAAAGGTAGGAAGAAAAAAATCGCACTGTATACTGTACAGTCACAAGGCGATTGGTCCACTGGTAGCAGTTTCCAGGTCCTAGGAAGAGGACGTACGAACCGCTGCTGGTCAATGCATTTCAAAGGTGTCCCTTCTTCATCAGAGCCTTAGCTGTGCTAGTCTCTTGCAACTATTTATACATGTGTCTATCTGGGAATCTCATCTTAGATTGGTACTGGAACCCCTCCCCTAATTGGTGGGGGGTCCCAAAAGGGGGCGGACCCAGCCACATTGTTATATAGTGATAATTTATTACGTTATTGTATTTTATTAAATTTCAATTCATTTCATTTTATTTCATTCAATTCATTCAACTCAATTTCATTTTGCCTGTGCATGCACACTGGGAGTGCATGTATGCAGCAATGAGCTGACCTGGATCTGTTGGTAAGTACCGTACATCTAATAGCCCTGGGTATAGCAATTGGGGATTACCAAATATCATAAAGAATATATATATTGAATATTATGAATTGAATATTGTAAAAAGGAAAGCCATAGCTCTCACCTTCTTAAAGGACCCCTCTGTGATGACTGCAGCTGCTCCGGCGTCCATAGCCGACAGCTTGCATCTAATCTCTTGTCCCGATGCTCTGTCTCGGCGAGTGGAACGCACGCCGCGCCATCACTTCCTGGTTGCGATCCACTGGGTGGAAGTGCGGTCATGACGTCACTTCCCATGCGCCCATTGGCGCACGGGGTTGACGTCTAATAGTAAACAATAGTGGCCATGTTGTTGAGGAAAAAGATAGAGGGCAAAGCTAGACAAAAATGTCAAGACAATGCATTAGGGGGATAGTATAAGGAGCACTTAGCTCGCAGTGGAGCCTCTGAGGGGGGCAAAAACATTAACTAATGATAAACGTACATAATATTAAATAAATTTACATAATATTAAAAACAGGGGGGAGAGAGCATAAGCAAACTGGTATGTAAATGTTATGTATACATAGCGGAAGCATGTTTACTCATGCATGTACAACAATGTGCCATTAATTAATGGGGTTTATAGCAGTTGATTACGACTAGCACTATATCACTGGAGCTATATCCTGTGCTTTTAGGCACAAGGTGTATATGCACACAAAGTGTGCACGTGCATGTCGATGAATATGGACATACAACAAATCGAATGGACAAAAATCAGTGTTTGAATGGATATAGTTGATAATGTCTAGCAATAGAGATATATCTATAGTTAGAAAGACTAGTATACACATGTATACTAAGATGGGCAAGAGGTGCACTATAATTTTATAATAAAACATATTAGTAAAAGATGTATATATAATATGATTAATAATACAAACTTATAGGTAAAGATGTTCGTATATATGTGCAAAGGTGTGCAAACCGATACATAATATAGGTTATTAAAAACCACATATATTAATTATGTACATTATTTCAGATGTTGCTATAGCTGGAGTACCTCTATGTGAACATAAAGAGGCCAGTACATATACACACACATACAAGTACTCCAGGGAAAGAGATAAAAAGATTCAAATAGAAATAAAACTACAAATGCTGGTTCTGATATACAGTATTTATCGGCGTATAACACGCGCCGGCGTATAACACGCACCCCAAGTTTAGGAGGGAATTTTAAGGAGAAAAAACTTTTAGGAGGGAAGTTGAAGGGAAAAAAACTTACATTTAAATGCCCATCATTGCAGCCTTCTCAGTGCAGCCTTGCCCCAGTGCAGCCTTCTCAGTGCAGCCTTGTCAATGCAGCCTTGCCCCAGTGCAGCCATGTCAGTGCAGCCTTGTCAGTGCAGCCATGTCAGTGCAGCCTTGTCAGTGCAGCCTTCCCCAGTGCAGCCTTCCCCAGTGCATCCTTGTTAGTGCAGCCTTTTCAGTGCAGCCTTCCCCAGTGCAGCCTTGTCAGTGCAGCCTTCCCCAGTGCAGCCTTGCCCCAGTGCAGCCTTCGATCCCCTGCCATACTCGGCTTCAAAATCGCCGACCGCGATTTGAAAATGGCGCCGCCGGCGCCGAAATACACAGAGCCGGTCCTCGGCTCTTCTCGCCGGCTCTCGTTCACTTTCGGCTCCACTCGTAGTCCCGCCCGGGATGGGCGTGACTGTGAGCAGAGCTATCCGAACCTAGCCGAGTACACTCGGCTAGGTTCGGGCGGCGCTCGAGTGAAGCCGAAAGTGGCCGAGAAGAGCCGAGGACCGGCTCTGTGTATTTCTGCGCCGGCGGTTCCATTTTCAAATCGTGGTCGGCGATTTTTAGATCTGGCAGCTCAGGATCGCAGGGGATCAGGGTATAACACGCACCCGTGATTTTCCCCTGATTTTAAGGGGAAAAAGTGCATGTTATACGCCGATAAATACGGTACTTTCTATTTTTTTTCTTTTTTTTTCTTCAATGGTGTCCTCAATGCTGAAAAATACAGGCAAATACTTATCCATCATGCTTTACCATCAGGGAGGTGTGTGATTAGTAGGGATGGGCTTTATGTTTGGGTCGAACATGAGTTCGACTCGAACATTGACTGTTCGCCCGATCGCCGAACAGCAAACTATTTGGGGTGTTCGTCGCAAAGCCGCGGAACACCCTTTAAAAGTCTATGGGAGAGATCAAAAGTGCTAATTTTAAAGGCTTATATGCATGATATTGTCATAAAAAGTGTTTGGGGACCTGGGTCCTGCCCCAGGGGACATGTATCAATGCAAAAAAAGTTTTAAAAATGGACGTTTTTTCGGGAGCAGTGATTTTAATAATGCTTAAAGTGAAACAATAAAAGTGTAATATTCCTTTAAATTTCATACCTGGGGGGTGTCTATAGTATGCCTGTAAAGGGGTACATGTTTCCCGTGTTTAGAACACTCTAACAGCAAAATTACATTTCTAAAGGAAAAAAAGTCATGTAAAACTACTATCGCTACTATCACTACTAACTACTGTAAAACTACTATCGCTAGCTCCGGCTATAATGAATTGTCGGTCCATAAAAGTTCATTGATAAAAACGGCATAGGATTCCCCCACAGGGGAACCCTGAACCAAATTTTTTTTTTAAATGCGTGGGGGTCCCCCTAAATTTCATACCAGGCCCTTCAGGTCTGGTATGAATATTAAGGGGAACCCCGTGCCAATTTTTTTTTTTTAAATGGTGTGGGGGTCCCCCTCAAAATCCATACCAGACTCTTCAGATTTTGTATGAATTTTAAGGGGAACCCCACGCCAAAAATTTTTAAAAAAATGGCGTGGGGTCCCCCCAAAAAATCCATACCAGACCCTTATCTGAGCACGCAACCTGGCAGGCCGCAGGAAAAGAGGGGGGAACGAGAAAGCGCCCCCCCCTCCTGAACCATACCAGGCCACATGCCCTCAACATTGGGAGGGTGCTTTGGGGTAGCCCCCCAAAGCACCTTGTCCCCATGTTGATGGGGAGAAGGGCCTCATCCCCACAACTCTTGCCCAGTGGTTGTGGGGTCGGCAGGCGGGGGGCTTATTGGAATCTGAAAGCCCCCTTTAACCACTTGCCAACCGCCTCACGCAGATATACTGCGGCAGAATGGCACGGGCAGGCAAAGTAACGTATGGGTACGGTGCCCGAGGCGGTCGGCATCTTTCCCTGAGCGATCAGAGGTGAGGGGGAGGCCATCCATTCGTGGCCACCCCCTCGCGATCGCTCCCAGCCAATGACATTCTTCCTCTGCCTCTGAAATGTAAATAATAAGACGAAAATGAATGCTGGACAGCTGCACTCGTAGATTTGCCTTGTTTATTCAGAAAATTCACATCAAAAACAAACTAGAAGCAGACAGGAGAAGGGCTGACGTTTCGCACTAGCGTTAGTGCTTACTCATATCTATGAGTGCGGCTGTCCAGCATTCATTTTCGTCTTATTGCTACTAGCAATAGCCAGCACCAACAACCTCCTAACCAAGAAGGATTTACTTTTTGCCTGTCTAATCCTCCTGGAGTGGTGATTATTCTCCTCTACATTCAAATTTCTGGACTTTAAAATGTAAACAGCCGCAGAGGAAGTGATGTCATCTCTCCTTGAGTCTGTCTTTTCCGTTCCGGCGCCGAGGAGAGAACACATCAAGTAAGTGCACCACACTAACAGTAGAGCACTCTAGGCACACATTTCACCCCTCATCAGCCCCCGATCACCCCCCGATCACCCCCCTGTACCCCCTGTCACAGTGACACCAATAGCAGTTTTTTTTTCTGATTATTGCATTGGTGTCAGTTTGTGACAGTTATAAGTGGTAGGGCACTTAAGGTTAGCCCCCTTTAGGTCTAGGATACCCCCCTAACTCCCCCTAATAAAGGTTAACCCCTTGATCACCCCCATCGCCAGTGTCACTAAGCGATCGTTTTTCTGATCGCTGTATTAGTGTCACTGGTGACGCTTGTTAGGGAGGTAAGTATATAGGTTCACCGTCAGCATTTTATAGCGTCAGGGACCCCCATATACTACCTAATAATGGTTTTAACCCCCTGATTGCCCCCTAGTTAACCCTTTCACCAGTGATCACTGTATAAGTGTTACGGGTGACGCTGGTTAGTTAGTTTATTTTTTATAGTTTCAGGGCACCCACCGTTTATTACCTAATAAAGGTTTAACCCCCTGATTGCCCGGCGGTGATATAAGTTAGGTTTTAGGGTCAGATAGGGTCTGCGTCGCCCCAGGCCGCGTCAGGTTAGTGCCAGTACCGCTAACACCCAGGCACGCAGCATACACCTCCCTTAGTGGTATAGTATCTGAACGGATCAATATCTGATCCGATCAGATCTATACTAGTGTCCCCAGCAGTTTATGGTTCCCAAAAACGCAGTGTTAGTGGGATCAGCCCAGATACCTGCTAGCACCTGCGTTTTGCCCCTCAGCCCAGACCTGCCCAGCCCACCCAAGTGCAGTATCGATCGATCACTGTCACTTACTTAACTGCAGCAAAAAAGTAAAAATCTCTGCGCAAAGGACTAGGTACTGAATAAAGAGTTGGAGGGGTTTAATAGAACTGCTGCCTCTACCAATTACTACCACTAAGTGAAGCAATATCACATGATAGAAAACAAAGTAGATATGGCGCTGTTCTACTGCTAACAAATTGTGGTGTAAAAATACATAAGCTACTTCCTTTGGAAAGATCCTAGAGACTAAGGAGATATTGCACTGTGTAATTATAAGTGTTACCAATGTGTATCAATTGTATAATACCAAATAAAACTAAACCAAAAATACTAATGCGATCAATATTGGCGGGTGGAGGCGTGACCGGAAGCGGATGGCGGTGCTAGTCGGTATGGTGTGAGCGTGTGTGTGTCCACCCCCCTCTTCCCGCTTCATGAACGTGTCATTCCGGGGATAAGCGCTGTAGACATTACCCATGTGGCGAGGTGGGCTGCGGTGACTTGTCTGCCTCTTCGGTCCTTCTGTTCCCCAGCCCGGCGTGCCCGGAGACGAGTGTGTGGGCATTTTCTCCGGGGTCTCCTGGTCCGCAGCAGGTGACAGGTACAGGCGTGGTACAAGTGAAGTCCCGCGAGAACGGGAAGGAGAGGATGGAACTCAGCTGCGGGAACATTCTGATGACGGATACCCGCCGTGGAGACGCCAGCAAGTGTACTTGGAACCGGTGCACTGTATACACCGCCCAGAGGAACAAGAGGAGGTAGAGCTACCTGGAAACAGAAGTAAGTGCATACAGTGGTCCCTGCAGCGGAGAAGGAAAACAGTGTGACTTGTCAAGACCGGCGGGATGCGGTACTGCGCTCTTTCTCTTTTCGTTTGTTATTTGCCATAAAGTGGAGGAGGACAGTAATGACCCCAGGTGAACAGAACTTCTAGTGAACTGTAATCTCTGCTATTGTTTGCCATTGTATGGTGGGCAGGATAATATCTGAATTGCTGGTTAAACGGACTGAGGTCCCTAACACTAAAATTTATTGGAAGCAAGGTAAAAATGTCTAGAGCGGGCCTAATTTGAACACCACAACATGCAACTGCTGTAAATGAAAGTTGTCATCATTTTTTTTTTTTTTTTTCATTCCTTTACCTAAATGTTGCAACTCTCAGCGTTAACAAACAGAAAGGGCAGGAGGTTTAAATTTGGAGGTCATTTAACACTGCCTTTTTGACTCGCAGGGAATCCGTTCTGCTGACCTTACATTAATACCGCCACAGTAGGATAGACATGATGTCAACAAGGAGGAAAGGGGATGAGCAAGCTAGCCATGAAAACGTGGGAGTTCAGCCCCTTCGTTCGGCCAAAGACAAGGAAAAAGGAGTTCAGTCCACTGTGGCGGGCGCAACTGCAGCAGCAGTCACAGCAACTGCCAAGCTAGAGAGAATGATCCATGCCACGGATCATACACCAAGCAAAGGGGGGCAGCAAATTCAAGGTAAATCAACTGCGGACAGAAAGAGTCAGGGGCACCTGAGTTTGTCCACAGGGACCACTGGCACTAAAAACCTTTCAAGTAAAGGGTTAGGAGCGGTTGGGAAGGAAACAGAAATTTCTATCAATCCAATACCTCCAGCAGAAGGAGAGCCCTCCCTGAAAGATATCTTCATGGCAATTAATGCATGTAAACAATCTTTGAGTGACTTAAGTAACCAAATGGAAGATATTAAAGGGGAGTTAATCATGGTAAGGCAAGAACTTAAGGAAACGGCGGGAAGAGTAGCAGAAACGGAGAAGAGTATAAGTCTGATAGAAGATGATTTGTACCCTATGAAACAAGAATCCAAGACATGGAAAGAGAAAATAGATAAACTTACGGAAAAATTTGATGAAATGGAAAATAGACTAGGGACAATGTGAGGGTGGTGGGGCTCCCCGAAAAGTGTGAAGGCTCAGACCCAATAGCATTTTTAGAGAAATGGATGATTGAAACTTTTGGAGGAGACTTATTTTCACAGCAGTTTTTAATCGAAAGAGCACATAGGGTTCCCTTTAGGCCCCCCCCTCAGGGAAGGTCCCCGAGACCGTTGTTAGTGAAATTTTTGAATTATAAAGATAAAGTAAAACTCCTTAGGAAGGCCAGAGAGATGGGGAGTATTTCCTACAATGGGGCTAGGATATCAATATACCCTGATCTCTCTCCTGACCTTCAAAAACGTAGAGCTGAGTTCTTAGGAGTTAAACGTAGCCTTCAAAAATTTGACATACTTATGCTCTCCTTTACCCTGCCAGGCTTTCGGATAAACGCACTCAGAGGAAGTCAGCTTTTTGACACGCCTGCGGATGCGTTAGCATGGCTAGAAGATAAAAGAGATCAGCTACCAATGAAACTATAGGGAGTCTGGGTTGAAGATGTTATAGAGAATGGGGCACAATTTTTGTTTTCTAGGGGAAGGGTGGGGTGGAGAAATGAAATGATAAATGGATCTAGATTTAGGAAGGAAGGGGAATAAAACCGATGTGTGGGGAGTGGGGGGGAGGGATGGCGAGAGTGTGATGAATAAAGAGTGTGAGATGGTTATTTAAAAAGCTTCTAGGGGTAACCTAGAATGGTGTGGGGTGGGATGGGGGGGGTAGGGAGGGTGGGTTTTTTGGGAGGAGGGGGGACAGGGTGGGAGGGGGGGTAGGGATCATAGGAAAAGGAATACATTTAGAAGGAGAATTTATGGTACACGGAATCACAAGGAGTTTCATCGTACAGTGGAATATAGGATAACACATTGGGCACCGGTTAAACAAAATATAAACGGCACATTAGAATATTGGATAATACATTAACACAGATAGAACATGAATGTCTTACAGTATGAAAATATGGGTTTTATGTAATCACGGGGTAGATACATTATTTGACACAGAGGGGTATAATGATAAATATGAAAATATTGTTTCTCTTTTTTTTTTATTGCCTCTGGGAGTAGCACTAATAAGATTCCCTATGGATAACTGGGTACACCTCCTTGAAATTATTAGGATCTAGCTTTTTGCTACTACCTTTTGTTTTTTTTTTTCGATAGATGTTATATGAAAAATCAATGCTATTGAATATTGGATCATGGAATGTTCGTGGATTGGGTACCTCGGCCAAAAGAGCAGTTGTATTCGATATGTTGGGTATTTTCAAAATAGGAATTGCCTGTCTGCAGGAGACACACTTGACTCAAGACACTAAATCTCAGGTAAGAAACAAGAGATTCCAGTGCCAATTCCACTCTGTGCATACCACCTACTCTAGGGGGGTGTCAGTGTTAATTGGGAGAGGGGTGGCTTTCACCTGCAGACAGTGCAAAATAGATGGGGAGGGTCGGTACATTTTTTTGCACTGTATAATAGAAAACCAGGAATATGTGCTAGCAAATGTATATATCCCTCCACCTTTTAAACTAGATGTCTTGTATGATTTATTAGAGTTTATAGTAGACAAGAACAACATATCAATTATAGCAGTTGGGGATTTTAATGTGGTAATAAATAAAAAGATTGATAGGTTCCCCACAGGTAACCAGGGTCAGACGCCACAGGGAAACCGTATGAGCCATTTCCTTCAGGAAGCTGGTCTATTGGATCTATGGAGAATACGGAACCCTGGGACGTTACAATTTTCATGTTACTCGGGTTCCTATTTTACACTTTCAAGAATAGATCTTGCATTGGGTAATGAGCTAGGTTGTCAAACAATTAAAAATATAACTTACCAACCTAGGGGTGTATCAGATCATTCGCTCCTAACGATTTCGATAAGTATTAAAAATAAGAAGGTTGATAGGTTATGGAAAATGAACCCAATATGGTTTGGAATTATAGAGGATCAAAATGGGATAATAGCCAAGGTAAACGAGTTTATAAGGTTTAATACGGATACCACAACAAGAGGGATGATGTGGGATGCACTGAAGGCTTATTTGAGGGGTTTATTTATACAACAAGTTTCTAAAATTAAAAAATCTTCGCTAGATTGGGAGGACAAGGTCAGGAAAGAGGTAATAACAGCAGAAAGGGAGTATTATTAGATTGTAAGCTCTTCTGAGCAGGGCCCTCTTAATCCTATTGTATTGTATTGTATTGTATTATAACTGTATTGTCTCCCTTTTATATTGTAAAGCGCTGCGTAAACTGTTGGCGCTATATAAATCCCGAATAATAATAATAATAATAATAATGTGAAGGATCCAACCCCGGACAAACAAAGTAAATGGGAAAATAAACAACAAATATATAAGGATGTAATGAGTAGGAAGTCCGAACATAAAAGATTATTTCAAAACCAAATAGTATATGGGGAGGGGGAAAGGGTTGGGAAGATGTTGGCCCATTTAGTTAGATCTGGATCCTCACCCTCCATGATACCCGCCATTAGGACAATGAGTGGAGAGATCTCATCTCAGGTAAATGTGATTACAGATACATTTAAAAATTATTATGAAGAATTGTATACATCCAGGGGGGCCGTGGAGGGAGAGGAGTTAGATAAATTTTTGGGGGATATTGAGATGCCCTCCCTTACAGAGTCTGATAGTGAGGTACTAGAAGCCCCGATAACTCTGGAGGAAATCAAATTAGCCATAACAGAAATGAAAAATCAGAAATCCCCTGGCCCTGATGGACTCCCTGTTGAAACCTATAAAAATTATGGGACGGTGTTACTCCCGGAGCTTCTTAAAGTGTTTGAGTGGGTAAAGAAGGAGGGGAAGCTTCCCATATCAATGACTGAAGCCACGATAATAGTGCTGCACAAAGAAGGGAAAGATCCTTTAGATCCCGGGTCCTACAGACCTATCTCCCTATTATGTTCAGATGTGAAAATTCTATCAAAGATTTTGGCTACCAGACTAAAGAAAATAATCCATAAACTGGTCCATCCTGACCAGACAGGTTTTATACCCCAAAGATCAACCAGCAGGAATATCAGAAGGTTATTTCTGAACCTGCAGATACCAACTGAAAATACTGGCGCAAGGGCTGTGATGATGCTAGACGTGGTAAAGGCGTTTGACATGAATGGGGGTATATATGGCGAGTAATGAAGGAGTTTGGATTCGGGCCTTCCTATATTAGTTGGGTGAAAATTCTTTATAACAACCCCAGGGCAAAGATCAGAGTGAATAATGTTCTTTCAGATGGATTCCGACTTGAAAGGGGTTCTAGGCAGGGTTGTCCCCTGTCACCCCTGATCTTTGCTCTGGCAATGGAACCAGTTGCCATTGCAGTAAGACAGGACAGGATTATGGAAGGGTTCCGGAGAAGGGACAGAGAAGAACGGATTGCGTTATATGCGGATGATGTCCTCATTTTTCTGGGGGATACAGAGAGATCGCTTAGACAGGTGATGGACATCTTTTTGAGGTTTGGAACACTCTCAGGTCTTACCATAAACTGGGGAAAATCAGCATTGTTACCAATAGATCCCATTAGAAAGAGTTCCGGTTTGGAAAATATTCAAGTAGATATAGTAGAGAAAACTAAATATTTAGGCATATATATAACAAATGACCCAAATAATTATATAAATAATAATTTAGTTTCTCTACTATCTAAATTTAAGAACAAGAGCGATATATGGAAGGGACTACCTTTATCAGTAGTTGGTAGATGTAACCTGATCAAAATGCTGTGGTTGCCTCAGTTATTGTATCTGCTGCACAATTCACCAATTTGGATACAAAGAAAATGGTTTAAAAAAATAGATACTCTACTAAGAGCTCTTATATGGAAAGGAAGACAGCCTAGAATAGGCCTCCAGACCTTACAACTGCCAACTCAGGAGGGGGGTCTGGCAGTACCGCATCCGCGTAGTTATTTTTTAGCAGCCCAATTACAACATCTGGTATCGGATATTGATCCCAAAGAGAATAAAAGTGGGGGACTGATGACTGTAGATGCGCCACATAAGACATTAGTGGAGGTCTTGGAGGCAAATTCTTTTGCCTATAGACCCCCTACGGTTAAGCTAATGATAAAAGTGTGGAGATCTATAAAGGATTTGAGGGGTATGGGAGGTATGGTTAAAGGTGTGCCGCTCTGGGACAATAAGAACCTATAAGAGTTAAGATCAATGGGGAAAATAAAGATATGGGAAAGAAAGGGTATAGTTAGCCTGGATCAATTATATAATGGTAGCTCCCTAAAAACGTTTACTGCATTAAAAGAGGATTTTGATATACCAAACAATTCATACTATAGCTATTTGCAAATCAAACATGCTCTAAAAGCACAGTTTGGGGAACAAGGCCCGGTGTGGAGTACATCCCCCATACACGAAAAAATAAATAGGTCTGATGGACCTAATGGATCCATAGCGGAATTCTACCCACATATATGCAGAAACAGTATTATGAGTTCAGAAAACCTTAAGTGCAGAAGTAAGTGGGAAAGAGATTTAGGAAGAATTCCGGATGACCAATGGGAAAAGTGATTAGCTGGGGGGAACCAAGTTTCAGTTTCACCCGCCCAGAAGATGTCATACCTAATGCTCTTACATAGAACATACTATACTCCTAAAAAACTGTTTGAATGGGGGCGGAGGGGGGATGCTAAATGCCCTAGGTGCCAATCTAATCCACATGATCTGGAAATGCCCGAAACTATACCGTTATTGGACGGAAATATTAGATACCATAAACAAGATCTTTAAGCTGTCACTCAAAATGCACCCAAAACTGTGTATTATGGGAGTGGGGGAGAGGTTGGGGAATATTAAAAATAAAGTAGTGTTAAGGTGCCTGTTTCAGGCAAAGAAATTAATAGCGCAGAGATGGCAGGCAAAGAAACCCCCCTCCAAAGAAGACTGGTTTAAAACAGTAACAGAAACAATATGGAAGGAAAAGGTAGTATATGCAAGGAGAGGGAATTTAAAGGAATTTAAAAAAATTTGGTTGCCTTGGCTAGAGGAAATGGGTTATCCCATGTAAAATGGATGTAGGAAGAGATAAGGTAATGGATGTACGATATTAAGAAATAGGAAGGTGTCGTAGTAATGAGGGTAAGATAGGGGGGAGGATATGATGGGGATAAAGAGGGGGGTGGTTAGGGAGGGGGAGGGAGGGGGAAAATGGACAGTGATGGTTTTTGTTATTATATATATAAAAGGCTCTGTATAAGGTGTATTTAAGAATTGTTGTTAAAAAATAATAAGAAAAAACCTCTTTTTATACATTTTGGAAAATTGAATAAAGATTATTTAAATAAAATTAAAAAAATACTAATGCAGTGTGGTCTTACATTGAAACTAAAATCAAAGTGTGTGATCCTTGGTGTAAAAATCATTATATATAATACCCGTTAGGATAAAATAAAACACTAAATAAAATCGTTGTGCATACTGAGACAATCTAAGGTGCAATTACAATTAATATGCATGCTGAAACGTTCTGAAGTGCTATTATTACAAACAGCAAGTAGATCCCCTATGTCTACATTATTATAATGTCCATTTCAAATAAACTAATAGAAAAACATCGAAAAAACACCAAAAAATAAAATAAAATAAATGTGGATTATAAAGTGCTCTTGTGCCCATGAAGAAAATCATCTTTCTATTCTGATGGACTTTTCAGTGAGTGAACACACCGTGCATGTCTTAGTTCGTGCTCCTATTACGGCTGCACTTACCAGATCCTTCTCCCCCTCCTGGGGTTAAAAGCATCCACAGTATGTGCAACTGTGTAGCAATTTAGGAAAAAGACCGTCCTTAGTACTGGCTGCCAGTGGTGAGTAAGAAACACTTGAGTGTGCACATACACATAACACATAACTGCAGCGTTCGCAGAGTCAGGCCTGATCCCTGCGACCGCTAACAGTTTTTTTGGTAGCGTTTTGATACAGTCGCTAACAGTCAGGAGCTTTTTTACCTGTGAGTCTAACTAGTGTACCACTAAATTTTTTTTTTTTTAACATTCAGTTTATTAAAGATTTTCCAAAACAAAATAAGTCAAAACGTTACATTGCCAGGTTATGCCATCTAATAATCATACATCTAGATTCGTTTTACATATCCACACAATTCACAAAAGATTAAGCTTACAAACACATGTGTCTGCCAGAGTAACATTTTTTTTTCACTCCTACCCTGTTATACAGAAAAGGTGATGAGGATTCCCTGGAAAAAGGGGGGGGGGGAGAGGAAGAGGGGGAGATACTGAGTAAACCTACTACAAAGTTATATTTAGGTCACATTTAATCAATCGTTAGGTGTTTTGCCTTTACCCATTCATTCCATATTTTCCCAAATTTTTGGGGACAATTTCTTCCCATGTATGTCAGCTTGTAGAGCGGGAGAGCTGTGTTTATCAGTGATTGCCATAATTGTTTAGTAGGTGGTGAGGTCTGGTTCCACTGCAATAAGATTGCTTTCCTAGCAGAAAACGTGGTGTAAAAGAGGAACAACTTCCTGCCCCATGTCAAATCTAAAAAGTCGCTTATGCCCAGGAGGAGAGGGATCGGGCTATATGGAACTGACAGCTTCCCAATACTATTGATTTCAGCCAGTACCTCTGTCCAGAATTTCGACACTGCAGGGCAAGCCCAGGTTATGTGGAAAAAATCAGCTTGTTGAGAGTTGCACTTAGGGCATAGAGCTGTACGGTCAGTGTAAATTCTAGCCAGGCGAACCGGAGAATAATAGGCTCGGTGAAGGAATTTCAATTGAATAAATCTGTCTCTGGCCGATATTACCAGAGGCAGGTACTGTTGGAGACCCTCCTCCCAATCTTCGTCTGTCAGCTCCGGGATATCTCTCTGCCAGAGGGTAAACAACCGGGAGATCACAGAGGTATCCAATGTAACAAACATGTTATATAAGGTAGACATCGTTTTGGTCTGCTCGGGAGATCTGAGCATTCCCTCCACCGGTGACCTTTCTATCGTGATTGCAGAGGGGAATTGGGAGCGATAGGCATGCCGTAATTGGATAAACCTGAAGAACATGTGATTCGGGAGGTCTCGGTCTTGCTTCAGTGCATTGAATGTAATCAACTGCCCCTGAGACACTATGTCTCTTAATGTTGTAACTCCATACCTAGCCCACACAACAGGATCAGGGATGGTACGGAAATGTGGCAAGCGAGGATTCCCCCAAAGAGGGGTCCCAGGGGACCATATCCCAGGACCACCCATCTGTCTGCACATCGAGTCCCACACCCTCAGAGTCTTGGTCATAGGAAGAGTAATCCGTGGGTTAGACCTGGGGACTCTATAAATCAAGTTTCTGAGCTCCGCATATGAACCCAGCAACGCCGCCTCTAATGAAGAGGCAGGGTTAGCCGGCTCCTCCGACAACCACCACTTGACCGTCACCAGGACAGCCGCCCAGTAATATTTCACTAGGCACGGTAGTGCCAAGCCGCCAAGCGAGGTGGGCATCTGTAGTTTACCCTTAGCCTCCCTGGGAGCCCTCCCGTTCCAGACAAAGGATATTAAAATGCTGTCTAGCTTCTGGAAAAAACTGTTTGGTATAGGTACAGGAGTCTGGCGGAAAAGGTAGGTGAACTTAGGAAGGATCAACATTTTAATTAGATTGACTCTTCCAACCGGTGTCAGGGGGAGTGATCTCCAACTGGCACAGTTCTGAGATATCCGCTGAACCACCGGATTGAGATTCAGAGGGATAAATTGCCTTAGGTCCCTATGTATTTCTACTCCTAGATAGCGGAATTGGGGAACCCTCTGCAACTGTCCATCCATCTGTTGGCGTCCTGTCCCAGAATGTAGGGGAAATATCACAGACTTCCCCCAATTTACACGGATTCCCGAGAATCTTCCAAATCTATCTATAAGTGACAGAGCCGCCTGCAGTGAGCACCCGTCATCTCTCAGGTATAACAGGGTGTCATCTGCATATAAGGATACTTTTTCATGCAGTGGACCTCTCACTATTCCTGTAACTTGTGCTGAGGCTCGTAGGAGCGCCGCCATAGGCTTAATAGCTAGTGCGAAGAGACCCGGGGACAAGGGGCACCCTTGCCCCGTTCCCCTGCCCAAAACGAAGGGTGATGACAGGACTGTTCCGGTACGGACCCTAGCTGTCGGTTCCTTGTATATCAACCTAACCCAGGAAATGAAGGATGGACCGAAACCGAATTTTCGGAGGACCTCCTATAGATAGCCCCACTCTACGGAGTCGAAGGCCTTCTCCGCATCGAGAGAGGCCACCATTTCATCATCGCCCCCCTCACCTCCAGACGCCAGGATTGCATACAGCCTACGAATATTAATATCGGTTCCCTTGCCAGGCATAAATCCCGATTGATCCTCATGGATCAGGGTAAGTATAACTTCGTTTAATCGCCTGGCAAGAATTTTGGTGAGTACTTTGGCGTCGGAGTTAAGGAGGGAGATGGGTCGGTATGAAGAGCACAGCTGAGGGATTTTCCCAGGCTTGGGTATTACCACTATGATGGCCTGAGACATCGATGGTGGGAGGTCCCCGGCCTGCAAAGTTTTGGTAATCATGTCATGCATTTTGATAGTTAATTCCTCTAGGTACTGTTTATAAAATTCAGGGGGGAACCCATCCTCCCCCGGAGTCTTTCCTGTCTGCATAGAGGTCAAAGCAACCTGAACCTCCGGTTCTGTAATCGGGGCATCTAGAATTTCCCTTGCATCTTCTGAAAGAGTTGGGAGCGTCACCCCCTCCAAAAATCTATGTAGTTCGTCTGGGGAATAGTCTGCCCTGGTGGAGTACAAAGCCTCACAAAATTCTTTGAAACATCGATTGATGTTCACCGGGTCTGTCACCTTAGAACCATCCTCCCTGCGTAGGCCTGCAATAGTAGAGATTGGGGACTGTTCCTTGGATATCCAGGCCAGCAATCTACCTGGTTCATCACCTTGTTCGAAGATCTTCTGTGTTTGAATAAGCTGACGTTTATGAACCTTGGCCACCCTAAGCAACATCACCTCCCGGTATGCCACCCTCATATCCTGGGCCGTGACAGGGTTGGAGGTCATGGCGAACCTAGACTCCAATTCCTGCGCTTTTGCTTCCGCCTCCTCAAGTGTAATTTTATAATTTCTCCTTTCTCGTGCAATGGATGATAAATAACACCCTCGTATATATGTCCCAGACCATCGCCATCCCCGTGGTGTTGGCATTAGTCAACCAAAAGCCTCTTATCTCTTTGGCCACCTCTATCTCTATGGTTGGATGCTCAATCCAGAATCTAGAGAGTCGCCAAAGTCTGTCAGCCTGGGGAGTATGGGTTTGGATTGTGCACAGTAGGGGGGAGTGATCCGAGATGCCTCGTGGAAGCATCTCAATTGCCATAATCTTGGGGAGTATTGTGCTGCTAGCATAGATCATGTCGATACGGGAGAGGGTGTTGTATGAGGAAGAGTGGCAGGTGTACTCCCTTTTTGATGGATTCTTCCACCGCCATATATCTACCAACCCGTATACTTCAGCCCATCTAGACAGTGGCGAGTCTCCAGCAGGGTCAGGAGATAGTTTATCTAAGCAGGGATTTGGAGGAATATTAAAGTCCCCCGCTATGATCACATTGTCAGTCTGAAATTGAGCAATCAGCGCAGTCAGCTTCTGCATTACAGAGATACTAGCTGGGGGAGGCAAATACACTCCCACCACAACCATCTCCACCGTGTCTATGTTAGCGTGTATCAACACGTATCTCCCCTCCGGGTCCGTAACCACATCCAACAGGTCAAAACTAAGTGCCTTGTGTACCAAAACACTAACTCCCCTAGCGTAGCCGGAGTAAGTGGCATGGTAGTGGTGGTTCACCCAAGGTCTTTTTAAACCCATCACTCTTCCACCCACTAGATGCGTCTCTTGAAGGATGCATATCTGAGGGGAATATCTCTTAAGGTAATCAAAGACCAGGGAGCGTTTCACTTTGTGATTTAAACCCCTAACATTCCAAGACAAAATTCTAATCGGGGCCATTATTGATTATAATGTAAGGGATTATCGAACGGACCCGGAGGAGAAATCACCCCCCATATCCCAGGGCTCGGCCGTGACAACCAGATGTCGAACGTTACCGACCCACTGATCAGCAACCACTGAAGATACACATAGCAGACATAGTAAAACAGTATCGTGAGGCATAAGGCACAAAGGCAGGCAACAAAAGAAAAAAAAGAAAAAGAAATCAAATAAACCTGAAACATACCCAACTCCCCCCCGTCCCACCCCACACCTCCAAATGTAACTCATGGGGTGTTTGTATACCCAAACCAAACTTGTTAACCATTGTAGATAGGAGAAATCTCCTTTGGGGGGTGGTGCTTAGTATAAAGCGCACCAAGGACTCAGAGCCCCGTCCGGAGCTAGGGAGCCCCGCCCAGAACCGGTCATAGAGACCATAACCGCCAGGGAGGCCTGCACAGAATTAACTGCCCAGGATCCCCCCGCGGCATCGTTTCACCTAGAATTATCTAGGGGCACATTCTTAATAACCTATATACACACTACTTTCTCATTTACCCAAGGCTATGTGTAGGGCCATGGCCCGCCTCCCCGTCCTCGCACCAAAATCATCCTTCCATTTCACTTAGATAAACTAAGGGCACACACTTCAGTTACAATTTCAACTTTTCCCCTCGGTTACATGAAGAGAGAGAGGCGCCGATCACAGCCCAGGCTAAATACCCATGTTTTCTCACCGTTGCACCTGTAGCTAGCAGAGGGCGCAATCTAATTTATGAACAAATCATATCTAAGCGCCTATGGGGGTTGAAAGATCTCTCGTTTGCTATTCAATCTCACTCAGAAATATTAATCCCTTTACCGCTTCACTTAGAACAAGCTAAGGGCACATTCTTAGTTGCATTACCCCCTCTCGGCCAGAGTCTGCCATCGGTATTCTATTATACATGTGTAATGCTCAGAGTTCCCCGTGGAGGGAGAGAGGGCCAGAAGTACTGTGTCAGCCAGACCTGAAGGAGTGTCCTCCCATTGTTGCATCGAAGCCTGAGTCCCTCAGGATAGTATAATAAAAGTCACTGTAGTTCCAGCTACAACAGTCAGGAGGAGTAAGCCAATCAATTCAAAGTACGTACCTCAGGTAAGGAAGGGCGAATAAGCCGCTAGTAGTAATTGTCATGGGTATTCAGAGGCTATACGCCGATCAAACTAAAGAGGAAACATATCCGGCCGACACATGTATATAATCTCCGGTATCTCCAGGAGTAGAACATAAACCCCCCCTCGCCCTCCTGCCTCACCAGCAATCAACGTATCCTCCGGATTAGATCCCATAGGAAGTTAGCGTAGCAAGCGGTCAAGAGGACAGGGTTGTAAAGGACCAGGCATTCTATTTGCAACTGGGGATTTCCAGATTAGCAAAAGAGGGAAGAAAAAATATAAAATGAAAAGAGAACAAACAAAAAAACCCCCCGGTAGGTAGCCTAGCGTTGCCTCGGAAGGGATTCCACCCATCTGGATGCCTCATCTGGGGAAACAAAAAACTTGGTTGTCTCGCCGTCAATCACTCTGAGGCGCGCTGGAAACATCATGCTGTACTTGAGACCTTTGCTCCTAAGTTGGGCCTTGATCTGGTCAAACGATCTGCGCTGCCTTTGCGTTTCTATGGAGAAGTCCGGGAATAACATGATCTTCACGTTTTCATGTCGTAGTTCTCCTATTTTCCTGGCCTCTCTGAGAATGAGATCCCGGTCTCTAAAATTCAAAAGGCGAAAAATGAATGTTCGTGGCGGAGCGCCAGGCGGGCCTGGAACCGACGGCATCCTATGAGCCCGTTCAACTGCAAAGTGCTGGGAGAATGGCGCCTGCGGGAGGAGCGTACGCAGCAAGTGTTCTGTAAATGTCTCGGGCTCTCTCCCTTCAGCCCCCTCCGGGAGACCGACCATGCGTAAATTGTTCCGCCTGTTCCTATTCTCTTGATCTTCTGCCCGGGATTCAATTGCCTTCATTTTAAGCTGTAACGTGCGGAGGGAGGTAGAGTGTTCCCTGACCGTGTCTTCTGTCTCCCCCACTCTCCGCTCCGCCTCTGTTAATCTGTCCCGGTGTTTGTCCATGTCGCGCCGTATGAGGCCCATCTCAAGCTGCATCTGCTCTATCTTAGTGGTCAGTGTCGTTTGGCAGCCCGTAATGGCTTGCATGAGCGCCTGGAACTGATCAGCTCCCAGTTGGGACGACTCAGCCTGCTCCGTCTGGGACGCCATGTTAGTGTAGGCCGCCCCGCATGCACCTCTGGCCGTTGGCGGGGTCCTAGGAGCCTGCTGCCTCTTTCTCTGGGAACCGGAGCTTCCCCTTCTCATACCCGACCGTGTTCTCTACCTCCCGGCAGTGTCAGGGCGAGGATTAATCCCCTATAAGCGGATGAAGTGTCGGTCAAGGACGGAGCTCCCTTCACACACGTCCTATCTGGTCGCCATCTTGGCCACGCTCCCAGTGTACCACTAAATTTAGAGCCCAAAATGGCTAATCGAAGGTACACTAGTGACGAGGCCTACACGTTTCTGAGATAGTGAAGAGGAAGTCACTCATCTGTCAGATTCAGGCTCAGAATACGATCATGTAGAGGACAGTGGCTCCATGACAGATAGCTCTGATGAAGGAGTTGTGGTCCCTGCCAAGGTCAGGCGTACCAGACCCCGATCTTCTTCTGCTGTTGTTGAGGTGCAAGAATCGCAGGTCCCTTGTATGCAGCAGAGCAGTACTAGCGCCGCTATTCCTTCTGGTGAACTGGCAAGCACCAGCGGCCTAGTACACCCTGGTCGTACATCCAGCATTGCAGTAACACTTGGTGACGTGGCGAGTCCCATAAGTGCAGTTCAAGCTGGTGAGGTGGCAAGCACAAGTAGTGTCCCACTACCACCAAGAAGAAGACGAACACAGGCCCGTTGTGCCATAGTGCCCTTCCTGCTGCATTCGCAAATCCTAATTGGGAACCCACCACTTCTGCAGCTCCCGTACTTCCCCCATTCACTGGCCAACCCGGCATTCAGGTGGAAACAGTTGATTTTACGTCACTTGATTTTTATTCGCTGTTTTTCACCGAAGATCTCTATAGATCTATTGTGGACCAAAGCAATTTGTACGCTGGTCAACACATCGCCACTATTCCCCAGTCCTCCCTTGCCAGAGATTGGAAATCAATTACGGTTTCCGAATTTAAGAGTTGCGGTCATATTGAACCACTGACCCAAATCACCATATGCACTTCTCTGTCTCCGTTCTCTACCTCCATGACCAGGGCACGATACGAGCAGATTTTGCAGTTCACGCACTTCAACAACAATGAACTCTGTTGTCCTCGTGGAAACCCTGGATGCGATCCGCTCTACAAAATTCAGCCCCTCGTAAACCACTTTAACCAACGTTTTGCAGACATGTTTACTCCCCATTAAGTTGTCTGCATTGATGAGTCCCTGATTAAGTTTTCTGGCCGCTTGTCATTCAAACAGTACCTTCCCACCAAGCGTGCCAGATACGGGGTCAAGATGTATAAGCTCTGTGACAGGGCCACAGGCTATACATGTAGTTTTATGGTTTACGAGGGCAAACATAGTCACGTAGAGCCGACAAACTGCCCTGACTACATAGGAAGCGCTGGCAAGATTGTGTGGGACTTGGTGTCACCCTTATTCGAAAAGGGGTACCACTTGTACGTGGACAATTATTACACGAGTTTAGTCACCTTTTTGATCATCAGATTGGAGCATGTGGCACCGTGCGACCTAAACGCCGGGGCTTTCCCCAGCGGCTTGTAGATTCCCTTCTTAGGCTGGGGGAGAGAGTCTGCTTCAAGTGTAATAATTTGCTCGCTGTGAAGTGGAGGGATAATAAGAATGTTTTCGTTCCTACCTCCCTTCATGCAGGCACGACGGTCCAAATTCCTATGGCGACTGGTGTTGTGGAGAAACCTCTCTGTGTCCACGAATATAACCTTAACATGGGAGGGGTGGACCTCAACGACCAGTTGTTGGCGCCGTACCTAGTTGCGCGTAAGGCCAGGCACTGGTACAAAAAAGTGTCTGTTTATTTATTTCAATTGGCTTTGCTGAACGCTCATGTGCTATACAGAGCTTCAGGACGGACTGGATCCTTTCTTAAATTCCAGGAAGAGATCGTCAGAGCCCTTCTGTTTCCAGACGGTGCTCCACCTCACCTTCCCCAACCAAATGCAGTAAGCCGGCTGCATGAGAGGCATTTTCCATATGTCCTCCCGAGTACCACTACCAAACTAGCCCCCCAAAGAAGATGTTGTGTCTGCAGCAAGCGCGGATATAGGCGTGACACCTACTATTATTGTCCCTCCTGTCCTGACAATCCTGGTCTTTGCATTGGTGAATGTTTTGAACGCTACCATTCACTAGTTGAGTATTAGCATAGGGTACAGCACTGCACAGACTAGGCACACTAACACAGGGTCTCCCAAGATGCCATCGCATTTTGAGAGACCCGAACCTGGTACCAGTTACAAAAGTTATAGTTACAAAAAAAGTGTAAAAAAAAAAGTAAAAAAAATAAAAACACAAAAAATATATAAAATAAAAAAAACAAAAATAGTTGTTGTTTTATTGTTCTCTCTCTCTCTATTGTTCTGCTCCTTACTGTATTCTTTTCGGCAATGTTTTATTGTTATTATGTTTTACCATGTTTGCTTTTCAGATATGCATTTTTTTTATACTTTACTGTTTACTGTGTTTTATTGTTAACCATTTTTTTGTTTTCAGGTACGCAATTCAGCTGCAGCGCGGATTTATTTATCTTGACAGCAACAGCGTTTGCTCCCACGATACATAAAGCCGTGACTCCAGCGCTGTGGGAGGCGATTTCACCACCACAGTTACATGCTTCAGCATATATGCCGAAGCATGGGGGCAGCAGAGGGTGGAGGAGCGATTTGCTCCTACCTTATGCGGGAGGATGCCCCCATGCTTCGGCATATATATATATTAGGCACAGGTTGCGTTAAATGTTTTATTTTTTACTATGTTTTTTTGTATTTGCTTTGCAGGTATGGTAAGTCTTACTGTTATACTGTAATGTTACTTTGTTTTATTGTTAACCATCATTTGCTTAGCAGGTACGCCATTTAGTTGCAGCGCAGATTTATTTATCTTAACAGCAACAGCGTTTGCTCCCACGATACATAAAGTGGTGACTCCAGCGCTTTAGGAGGTGATTTCACCACCACAGTTAAAAAAAGAGCATATATGCAAAAGCATGGGGGCAGCAAGGGCGGAGGAGCGATTTGCTCCTACCTTTTGGGGTGGATGCCCCCATGCTTCGGCATATATAAACGGTGCATGTATGCCCATCATTAGAAGTGGGGGGATGAAGCGAGCTATTCTAATGGTGGGCATACCCACCGATCAATCTCTTTTTTTCGTTCAGCCCACGGGCTACATGAAAAAAAAGTTTACAATATATGCCCAACAAGGACCAGCAACATACTGGTATCTTGCTGGACTTTGAGTGGTTATACCAGAATGATGCCTGCAGGTTTAGGTATCATCTTGGTATCATTATTTTCAGCCAGCCGTCGTCTTTCATGTAAAAGCAATCCTAGTGGCTAATTAGCCTCTAGACTGCTTTTACAAGCAGTGGGAAGGAATGCCCCCCCACCGTCTTCCATGTTTTTCTCTGGCTCTCCTGTCTGGCTCTCCTGTCCCAACAGGGAACCAGAGAATGCAGCCGGTGATTCAGCCAGCTGACCATAGAGCTGATCAGAGACCAGAATGGCTCCAAACATCTCTATGGCCTAAGAAACTGGAAGCTACGAGCATTTCATGACTTAGATTTCACCGGATGTAAACAGCGCCATTGGGAAATTGGGAAAGCATTTTATCACACCAATCTTGGTGTGGTCAGATGCTTTGAGGGCAGAGGAGAGATCTAGGGTCTAATAGACCCCAATTTTTTCAAAAAAGAGTACCTGTCACTACCTATTGCTATCATAGGGGATATTTACATTCCCTGAGATAACAATAAAAATGATTTAAAAAAAAAATGAAAGGAACAGTTTAAAAATAAGATAAAAAGCAAAAAAATAATAAAGAAAAAAAAAAGCACCCCTGTCCCCCCCTGCTCTCGCGCGAAGGCGAACGCAAGCATCGGTCTGGCGTCAAATGTAAACAGCAATTGCACCATGCATGTGAGGTATCACCGTGAAGGTCAGATCGAGAGCAGTAATTTTAGCAGTAGACCTCCTCTGTAAATCTAAAGTGGTAACCTGTAAAGGCTTTTAAAGGCTTTTAAAAATGTATGTAGTTTGTCAACACTGCACGTTTGTACGCAATTTTAAAGCATGTCATGTTTGGTATCCATGTACTCGGCCTAAGATCATTTTTTTTATTTCATCAAACATTTGGGCAATATAGTGTGTTTTAGTGCATTCAAATTTAAAAAGTGTGTTTTTTCCCAAACAAATGCGTTTAAAAAATTGCTGCGCAAATACTGTGTGAAAAAAAATGAAACACCCACCATTTTAATCTGTAGGGCATTTGCTTTAAAAAAATATATAATATTTGGGGGTTCAAAGTAATTTTCTTGCAAAAAAAAAAAAATTTCATGTAAACAAAAAGTGTCAGAAAGGGCTTTGTCTTCAAGTGGTTAGAAGAGTGGGTGATGTGTGACATAAGCTTCTAAATGTTGTGCATAAAATGCTAGGACAGTTCAACCCCCCCCCAAATGACCCCATTTTGGAAAGTAGACACCCCAAGCTATTTGCTGAGAGGCATGTCGATTCCATGGAATATTTTATATTGTGACACTTTTTTTTTTGCACAAAGTTGTCACTTAATGATATATTGCTCAAACATGCCATGGGAATATGTGAAATTACACCCCAAAATACATTCTGATGCTTCTCCTGAGTACGGGGATACCACATGTGTGAGACTTTTTGGGAGCCTACCCATGTAAGGGACCCCAAAAACCAAGCACCGCCTTCAGGCTTTCTAAGGGCGTACATTTTTTATTTCACTCTTCACTGCCTATCACAGTTTCAGAGGCCATGGAATGCCCAGGTGGCACAAACCCCCCCAAATGACTCTATTTTGGAAAGTAGACACCCCAAGCTATTTGCTGAGAGGTATAGTGAGTATTTTGCAGACCTCACTTTTTGTCACAAAGTTTTGAAAATTGAAAAAAGAAAAAAAAACATTTTTTTTTTCTTGTCTTTCTTCATTTTCAAAAACAAATGATAGCTGCAAAATACTCACCATACCCCTCAGCAAATAGCTTGGGGTGTCTACTTTCCAAAATGGGGTCATTTGGGGGGGGGGGTTGTGCTATCTTGGCATTTTATGGCCTTCGAAACTGTGATAGGTTGTGAGGAGTGAATCAAAAATTTACGTCCTTAGAAATTCTGAAGGCGGTGATTGGTTTTCGGGGCCCCATATGCAGCTAGGCTCCCAAAAAGTCCCACACATGTGGTATCCTCGTACTCAGGAGAAGCAGCAGAATGTATTTTGGGGTGTAATTCCACATATGCCCATGGCATGTTTGAGCAATATATCATTTAGTGACAACTTTGTGCAAAAAAAAAAAAATTGTCACTTTCCTGCAACTTGTAGCAAATTATAAAATATTTCATGGACTCAACATGCCTCTCAGCAAATAGCTTGGGGCGTCTACTTTCCAAAATGGGGTCATTTGGGGGGGTTTTATGCCATCTTGGCATTTTATGGCCTTCAAAACTGTGATAGGTAGTGATGAGTGAAATCAAAAATTTACACCCTTAGAAATCCTGAAGGTGGTGCTTGGTTTCAGGCCCCGTACGCTGCTAGGCTCCCAAAAAGTCCCACATATGTGGTGTCCCCGTATTCAGGAGAAGCAGCAGAATGTATTTTGGGGTGTAATTCCACATATGCCTATGGCATGTTTGAGCAATATATCATTTAGTGACAACTTTTTGTAAATTTTTTTTTTGTCATTATTCAATCACTTGGGAAAAAAAAGTTTGTAATTTTCCCGCAACTTGTGTAAAAATATAAAATATTCCCCGTTGTCAGAGGGGGGTGGAGTCACCTGGGTTTTTAACTGGGTGACCCTGCCCCCTCTGACAACATGGGGAAAGCCACAAGGAAGTCCCCATGAAGTCCCTGTGCGTCAGAGGAGGGCAGAGTCAACGGGTGGCCCCACCCTCTGTTATATAAGAAGTGTCAAAAGAACTGAAGCATCACATGGTGGAAGACTCCCACTGAGGCGGATCGTGTGGACAGAGCGGAGAAGAAACCGGAGGAAGATGCAAGACGAGAAGAGCGGAGGAAGAAGAAGATGGAGAAGAAGAAGATGGAGAAGAAGAAGATGGAGGAAGAAGAAGAACACCGAAGCAAGACCAGAAGAAAGAAGATGGAAGAAGAAATTAATAACTTGTCAAAAACCATCTCTTGTGTTTTTTTTGTTTTTGTTTTTTTTTTACATGTGACTGTTTATTCATTTTTACATCAAAAAGGTTTTATTTTGTAATTAAACATATACAAACATATGTATCAGCAGATTGACAGTGAATCAAATTCAAAGAAAGACAGACAGGACTATTTAGACTTTGAGGTATAACTGATCCTAGCTGAAGTAAAACCGAGGAGGACTAAGTCGGTCGGGACCATGTCCCGTTTATGTACATAGTTGTATAAGGAACCTAGAACAGTTCTAACTTGAAAACAGAACAGTGGGTTGTGCAACCGAAGGGAAAGCCCTTATGACAGTGTAATGTTATGATAGTACAATGGTAGAGACGGGAAGGAGTCAGGGGAGTCCCATTTATACACCCAGCACCCCCAAGGGGATCAGACTGTGCTGTGTGGGGGTCTCGACCCTGGAGCCCCCCCCCCCACCATGTGTCTTAGGTTTGTCCCACAACTACTATCACCTGGAACTCCAGGCTGGCGATTCGTATGTGTTCCACTGTCATCTCATTTTGACAGAGGTAGAAGAGGAGGGAGAATAGGGTTGGAGAGTCAGGGAAAAGGGAGAGGAAGAAGAGAGAAGAGGGTGTTGCTTAGAGTTGTCTATCGTTAATAACCTTTTAGATTGGACTTGTAGTGTCCCAGTCTGGTCTACTGCCAGGGAGGAGGGAGATACCCATATACTGAGCCCACGGTTACCATGTGGCCTCGAATTTAGAGCGGGAGTCTGATAGTATACTAGATAATTTTTCTTGTGACATGATCCATGAGATCTTCCTTTGGGGCGGCCTTAATGGAGACGTTTGGTAGCTTCCACACTTTAGCTTTTGTAAGTTTAGCACCCACTAATATGAAGTGGATTAGCTTCCTAGTACATGGCGGGGTTTTTGGAATCTGTTCGTTGAGAAGGGCTATTGTAGGAGATCTGGGCAGCTGGCGACCAACCATCCTGTCTATAATGTTAAAGATTTTTCTCCAGAAGGGGCGTATCCTGGGACACTCCCACCAGATGTGGGACATTGTGCCTGTAAGTTGACATCCTCTGAAACACAGAGGATCTGCAGAGGCATACATGGACGCTAATCTGAAGGGGGTATAATACCATCTCGGGATAACTTTTATACTGGCCTCTGTGAGTGAAGTGTTTAAAATCCCCTTAAAGGATTTAAAGCAGGCCGTTTGCCAGGTCTCCAGATCCCAACTAAATTGTAGCTCCTTTTCCCATCTCTTCATGAAAGGGTATTTAGAATCTGGGAGTACCAGTGATGAGTAAATGATCGATATTCCTCCCCTCTGCTCCGGACCCTGTTCACACCATAGTTCATATGCCGTACATCTAGGCGGGAGCAGTTTTTCCGACCATATGGTGTGCAGAAAATGTGAGATTTGATGGAATCTGAAGTATTCTGTTGTGGGTAGCTCCAACTTATTTATGTAATGCTTGAGGGGGAGAGGGCCCGCAGGAGAGAAGAAGTGCCCGATTCAGTACAGTCCCTTGTCCAGCCACCATTTGAATGCCACAATATTTTGTCCGGGGGAGGAAGTCAGGGTTGTTAAATAAATGGGATAGTGGTTTGCTGGTTGATGTTAGGGTTTTCGACTTTCGTAGCTTATCCCAGAGCGATAGGGAGTGGGAAAGGGTCAGTGCCTTTATCGGCGGACGGGATTTTGGGGGAGACCACATAAAAAAGTCTATAGTGTGACGGGGTATTGCTTGTCTTTCAATTCAGACCCAATCTGGTTTTTCGTATCTCGAGTATATGATTGTGATTTGAGCTAGTCTGGCTGCAAAGTAATATTGAAGTAAATTGGGGAGCCAAAGACCTCCCTTTTTTCTGTGGGTATACATGGAGCTTTGTAGAATCCTATAGCCTGCCTTGCCCCAAGTGAATTGTAGGATCTTACTCTGAAAGGATTTCATATGGCCCTTGTTGATTGGGATGGGGAGGGAGCGAAATAAGTATAGGAGTTTCGGAAGAAGAGTCATCTTTATAGAATTTATCTTTCCCATCCAGGAGAGGTTATGGTTAGCCCATATTATGAGATCCGTTTCCAGTTTCCGGAACATAGGGGGATAATTGTTATTATAGAGGGACTCTATCTTGGGTGTTAAGTTAATTCCAAGATATTAATATACTTGTCGATCCATTTGAAGGGGAAGGATTTTTGAAGTAGGGATACAGTTTGTGGATGGAGCGATATATTCACGGCTAGAGACTTGAAATAATTCACTTGGAGCCCTGAAATTCTTGAAAATTCCTCTAAGGTCTGGCGTAAATTTGGCAGAGACGTGATGGGTGAGGTGGGGAATAGGAGAATGTCATCTGCGTAAAGTCCGCACTTGTGAGTTTGTGAGCTGCATGTTACTCCTTTTATGTTTAGGTTCTCCCTAATCAAGATGGCGAGGGTTTCAATTGCCAAGGCAAAGATTAGTGGGGATAGTGGACAGCCTTGCCTGGTGCCTTTTGAAATGTGGATGGGGTTCGAGTAGTGTCCTTGAAGGCGTATTCTCGCTTGAGATTTGGAGTAGAGAGATCTGATTAGCCCCATGAATCTATCTCCAAACCCCCATCTTTCTAGCAGAGTGAAGATGTATGGCCAGGATACGGAATCAAAGGCTTTTTTTAAGTCTAAGGAGAGTAACATACCTTCTTGTGTGGGTCCCCTCTCCCAGTTAGATTGAAGTATGGATATTATATTGATCGCCCGCCTAATTTGGTCTGGGCCTTGTCTGCCCAGGATGAATCCTACTTGGTCTTTGTTTATATACTTAGTTATTAATGAGGCAAAACAATTGGCTAGAATTTTGTTTAAAATTTTGAGATCGCAGTTAATAAGAGAGATCGGTCGATAATTGCCCACTTCTTCCGGATTTTTATCCGGTTTAGGGATCACCGCAATGAATGCAGAATTAAGTTGCGAGTCTAGAGGCTCTCCTTGGGTCTTGGCGTTGAAAAATTTGACTAGATGCGGAGCTAAGGTGTTAGCAAAAGCTTTATAGTAAGGGTTAGACAAACCACCCGGACCTGGGGCTGATCCACTTTTTAGTTCCTTAATAACGCTAAGAACTTCCTCTTCTGTGAAGGGAGCTTCTGATGAGTTTTTATGTTCCTGAGACAGATGCGGGATGGTTAATTTATCTAGGAAGGTTTTAATGGTCTCAGTGTTATTTGGAGGGGAGGCTGTGTACAGTTTTGTGAAAAAGGTCTGAAAAGCTTCTAGAATTTTCAACGGATTTGCTGTGAGGCCATGTCCGGGTATTCTGATTTGGGGCATTGTGTTTAGTTGTATTCTGGGAGATAATTTGGCAGCCAGCATGGAGCCAATTTTATCCCTTTGTGTATAGTATTTGTTTTTGCTCCATCTTATGCTTTTTTCAGCTTGTGCTGTGAGGGCTAAATTAAGTTCCAATTTGATTTTATCTATTTGTGTGATGTTATTATGTAAGGGGTTTTTTTTGTGTTGGGATCTTAATGCGGCATACTCCCTTTCCAGTCTCTCCACTTCAGCAGTTCTTTCCCTTTTTATTTGGGTGGACATTTGTATGATTTCCCCTCGGATGAAGGCCTTGTGAGCCGCCCAAACAGTTTCCATTGAGGTGTCTCCTGTCGTGTTGAGTTTGAAGTATTCTATTAATGACTTTTCTAGCATGGTGACTCTGATTGGATCCGTTAGAAGGGATTCATTCAGTCTCCAGGGTTTTAGTACTGATTTTGGGGTTGTAAGTCGTATGGACATGCTTACTACTGCGTGATCTGAGAGGATCATGTCTCTGATTTGTGATTGGGTGACTGCAGGTATTGATTGTGTGTGTAGTAGGATATGGTCTATTCTGGCGAATGTGTTGTGGGGGACCGAATAGTGTGTGTAGTCTCTGGTGGCTCGATTCAGTTCTCTCCATACGTCCCTGAGTATGAATCAGTTTAGCTATTTTGTGGCTGGCCTTGAGGGGGCGTGTTAGTTGATGTCCCTGGGGCTTTGATCTGTCTAGGCCTTGATCAAAGGTGACGTTGGAGTCGCCTCCGAAGATGACTGTTCCCTCTAGCATGGGGTTAAGGATGCGGAAAAGGCGGGCAAAAAATGTTGCTTGCCCTTTGTTAGGAGCATAATACGACACTAATGAGTACAATTGTCCTTCAATCGTGCCTTTGACTAAAAGGAACCTGCCTTCTGTGTCCCTATAGTCAGAGGTCCAGTGAAATTTGCAGGATTTGGAGAAGAGAATGGCCACTCCTTTTGTTTTGTTTTCTGTGTTTGTTAGATAGAATTTAGGATACTGCCTGTGGATGAACTTAGGACTGTACCGAACCGGGAAGTGCGTCTCCTGTACCATAATAACATCTAGTTTGAGGGATTTATAGAAGTTGAAGATTTTCTTGCATTTTAGAGGGGAGTTCAAGCCTTGCACATTGTGAGAGGCAATCCTTAGGATGTTTGGCGTGGGGCTAGCCATGGGAGCAGAGGGGAGGACTGTGGATACATTCATCATCACTTACCGTGGGAAGTCTTCTTTTGTAATTGGAAATACTTGTGGAGACCTCCTTGGGCCTTTTTGAATGTGGTTTATTCATGTTCCAGGAAACGGGGGTATCTGATAAAGATATATTAGTTAGTGTTGTCACGATAGACAATAGAGGGGAGTAGACATGGAGTTGGAAAGAAGAAAGCAAAGGAGGTTTTCTCCCTGAGAGAATAGTAGGTCCCAAGGGTGAGAAAGAAACCCTCGGATGTCCCAACCCCTGGAAGCCAAGCGGATTTCAGAGGATGTCGCTCCCGTAGACTTCCAATGACGAAACACGTAGGGCGTGGCCTGACCAGCGTCTTGCGTCACCTCCAAACAAATGAGCACAGGATTTTCTGACGGTTCAAACTCAGATCTTTTATGCTTTACTTGAATTTTTACCATGTGAGTACCACTCTGTTTACATTTAAAATAAAGTCTTTTAAATGGTTTTACCCTATGGGCACCCCTTCTTTTTCATGTTGAACGATGTTAAAAAACACGATCCGGAATTGCCAGGAACTGCTACACAGTGGCAAAAACTGTGACCACGCAATACCCCTGTAGGAGTGATGGTATTTGGTGAGTGTTTGCACAGTAGGAGCACGAATAAGCAGCACTGTCACTAAAGAAGCACTGGAATAAGAAGATTGATTTGAACAATATTGTTTTATCAAGAGTAACAATTTTGTTTCAAGCACAACACCATCTGTGCACTAAATAAGACTATTTAAAACAATATTGTTTCTCTAAACAAACACTTGTTATTCAGAGCACAAGTCACTTTATTAAAAACATATTTTCTCTCCCCCTCTTTTCTCTTCCCCTCCCCTTCCCTCACCTCCCCCTTCCCCTTATTATTTCACTTTAGCACCTTTTTCTTATGCACTTTAGTGATGCATGATATGATTTAATGGGCATATTTGTCATGATTTTACACTTGTTCAATATTAATATCACGTGGTAGACGTGAGCTGTGTGGGGCAATCACTTTTTGAAGAATCTGTCCCCTGACATACTGTCACTATTTTGTGTGTAATACCACTTATGTGGGATAAATCTTTTAGGAATAATAGCCATTCTACATACTTTCACCACCTCTTACTCACCAGAAGTTGTAACACCATGTAGTTACATTGTTACAACTAGGGATGAGCCGAACACCCCCCGGTTCGGTTCGCACCAGAACCCGCGAACGGACCGAAAGTTCGCACGAACGTTAGAACCCCATTGACGTCTATGGGACTCGAACGTTCGAAATCAAAAGTGCTCATTTTAAAGGCTAATTTGCATGGTATTGTCCTAAAAAGGGTTTGGGGACCCGGGTCCTACCCCAGGGGACATGTATCAATGCAAAAAAAACTTTTAAAAACGGCCGTTTTTTCGGGAGCAGTGATTTTAATGATGCTTAAAGTAAAAAAAAAAAAAGTGAAATATTCCTTTAAATATCGCACCTTGGGGGTGTCTATAGTATGCCTGTAAAGTGACGCGTGTTTCCCATGTTTAGAACAGTCCCTGCACCAAATGTCATTTTTAAAGGAAAAAATCTCATTTAAAACTGCTTGCGGGTTTAATGTCATGTCGGGTCATGGCAATATGGATGAAAATCAGTGAGACAAACAGCATGGGTACCCCCCAGTCCATTACCAGGCCCTTTGGGTCTTGTATGGATATTAAGGGGAACCCCGCACCCAAATTAAAATAAGGAAAGGTGTGGGGCCACCAGGCCCTATATACTCTGAACAGCAGTATACAGGCGGTGCAAACAAGACAGGGACTGTAGGTTTGTTGTTAAGTAGAATCTGTTTGTAATTTTGAACATTTTTAACGTGTTTAGCTCCAGCCAAAAAATCTTTTCTAAACTTTTTGGAAAACATAGGGAAGGGTTATCACCCCTGTGACATTTGTTTTGCTGTCTTTCCTCCTCTTCAGAAGATTTCACCTCACTTTTTTGTCCCAATGAAAAATGTTTTTTGAAAATTTGGGTTTTTTTGTGGAACAAGGATTGGAAAGCATCAGTGGAAAGGAGAAATTGTTTTCCCATATTAACTCTTACAGGAGAGAATTTCCCTTCCTAGGGGTAGATTTCATCTCACTTCCTGTTGTCTCCTTCCGTTTGCAAGTAGGAGTCGTTTGTAAGTTAGATGTTTGAAAGTAGGGTCCTGCCCTATATACTCAGCAGAAATTTGGGCCTTAGGTGTTGCTGTGGCCACAACACTGTAAGCCCTCACAGGGCCCTGCTGTGAAATATTAGATCAAGAATTGTAATTACATGCCCCTGTTGAACAGGATCTGAAAAATTAGGCCTTAGGCACTGGTGCTGGTGCCACAACACTGCAACCCCTTACAGACACTCTAGTTGGAATGCAGGAACGAGCCCTGCTGCAAAGTATTGCTTCAAAAATTGTAATTACACGCCCCTGTTAGACAGGGGCAGAAAAATTGGGCCTTAGGCACTGGTGCTGGTGCCACAACACTGCAACCCCTCACAGACACTCTAGTTTGAATGCAGGAACGAGCCCTGCTGCAAAGTATTGCATCAAAAATTGTAATTACACGCCCCTGTTAGACAGGGGCAGAAAAATTGGGCCTTAGGCACTGGTGCTGGTGCCACAACACTGCAACCCCTCACAGACACTCTAGTTGGAATGCAGGAACGAGCCCTGCTGCAAAATATTACATCAAAAATTGTAATTACACGCCCCTGTTAAACAGGGGCTGAAAAATTGTGCCTTAGGCACTGGTGGTGGTGCCCAGAACCAAAAATGTTCTTACAAGCTATCAGCGTGATGATTGAGGAGGAAGAGGATAATTACTCAGGGATAGTCACTCAGCATCAGCATAGGCAGTCTTTGAAGGGATCTGAGATTTCAAAAAAAATTATTCGGTTACATCAGCATCAGGTGCTTGGTAGCTGGTGGTGATCCAAGACTGATTCATTTTTATGAAGGTCAGCCGATCGACCGAGTCGGTGGACAGACGCACCCTGTGATCGGTTACCACGCCTCCAGCAGCACTGAATGTGCGTTCCGAAAGAACGCTGGATGCAGGACAGGCCAGTAGCTCAATTGCATACTGTGCAAGCTCTGGCCAGTGATCCATCCTCAAGACCCAGTAACCCAGAGGATTTTCGGTGGGAAAGGTGTCCAAGTCTGATCTTGCCCCTAGGTATTCCTGCACCATGTAAAACAGACGCTGGCGATGGTTGCTGGAACCGATCATACCTTGGGGCTGCGGACCAAAAAATTGTCTGAACGCATCGGTCAGATGGCCACCTTCTCCACCGCTCCTTCTTTGACTGACCGAAGCCTCAGCAACACGTTGTCCATAAACAGGAGTTTGTAACCTCCCAGTCTCTGGGAACGCGTTGCACAGACCTTTCTGCAAGTCCTCCCGAAGATGTTTCATCCTCTGCTCCCTCTGCGATGGCAAGATAAGGTCCACAACCTTACCCTTGTAACGTGGATCAAGGAGGGTTGCCAGCCAGTATTGGTCCTTCTCCTTGATACCACGAATACGAGGATCCTTATGCAGGCTTTGCAGGATCAGGGAGGCCATGCAGCGTAGGTTTGCTGAGGCATTCGGTCCGGAGTCCTCTGGGTCACTAAGGACAACAACGTCCGCAGCCACCTCCTCCCAGCCACGTACAAGTCCATGTGTTCCTTGGGACTGATCCCTTAAAGACTGCTGCTGATGCTGAGTGCCAGGCTCCACCTCCATACTGACACAATCTTCCTCCTCCTCCTCCTCCTCCTCGTCCTCTTCCTGTGTAATCGGCGGGCACGCAGGAACACTGTCTGGATAAAGGGGGCCTTGAGAGCTAAGGAAGTCCTCCTCTTCCTGCCTCTGTTCTGCCTCAAGTGCCCTGTCCATTATTCCATGCAGCGTGTGCTCCAACAGGTGGACAAGGGGGACAGTGTCACTGATGCATGCACTGTCAGTGCTCACCATCCTCGTGGCCTCCTCGAATGGTGACAGGACAGTGCATGCATCCCTGATCATGGCCCACTGGCGTGGGGAAAAAAACCAAGCTCCCCTGACCCTGTCCTGGTGCCATAGTCGCACAGGTACTCATTGATGGCCCTCTGCTGCGTGTGCAGCCGCTGCAGCATGGCCAACGTTGAGTTCCACCTGGTGGGCATGTCACAGATTAGGTGGTTCTTGGGCAGGTTAAACTCCTTTTGGAGGTCAGCCACCCGAGCACTGGCATTATATGACCGGCGGAAATGCACACAGACTTTCCTGGCCTGCCTCAGGACATCCTGTAAGCCCGGGTACCTGCCCAAGAACCGCTGCACCACCAAGTTAAGGACGTGAGCCAAACAGGGCACATGGGTCATTTGTCCCTGTCGGAGGGCAGAGAGGAGGTTGGTGCCATTGTCGCAAACCACCATTCCTGCCCTAAGTTGGTGTGGCGTCAACCACCTCTGAACCTGCCCCTGCAGAGCTGACAGAACCTCTGCCCCAGTGTGGCTCCTGTCCCCCAAGCACACCAGCTCAAGCACCGCATGGCATCTTTTGGCCTGCGTACTTGCGTAGCCCCTTGAACGCCTACGGAGCACCGCTGGTTCCGAGGAAGAGGCCATGGAGGAAAAGAAGAGGAGGGGGTGGAGGAGAGAGGTGTGTCACAATCAGCATTTTGGAGGCGTGGTGGCGGAACAACCTCCAACACTACTGCACCTTGTCCTGCATCCTTCCCAGCTGCCAGCAGAGTCACCCAATGCGCCGTGAAACTTAGGTAACGTCCCTGTCCATGCCTGCTGGACCATGAGTCAGCGGTAATATGCACCTTACCGCTGACCGCCCTGTCCAGCGAGGCATGGACATTAGGTAGAGAGCCGGAATCGCCTTCCGTGAGAAAAAGTGGCGTTTGGGTACCTGCCAATGAGGAACCGCACATTCCACAAACTCATGGAAGGGGGCAGAGTCTACCAACTGAAAAGGCAGCAGTTGAAGTGCTAGCAATTTTGCCAAGCTAGCATTCAACCGCTGGGCATGTGGATGGCTGGGAGCAAACTTCTTTCGGCGGTGCAGCAGCTGGGGCAGGGAAATTTGCCTGGTACAATCTGATGTCGGTGTACCAAAAGCAGATTGCCCACAAGTACTTGGCTGTGACACACCTAATTCTACACCTTCATTCCTCTCAGTGCAGGTCTCAGAGAGGACTGAAGGTCTAGTGGGGTTGGAAATCTCAGCTGATGAGGAGCAAGGAGAGATCCTCTTTGTTCTTTGGTGTGGGTCTTTTAGATACGCTTGCCAACGAACTGCATGGCAGGTCAACATATGTCTGGTCAAGCATGTGGTACCCAAGCGGGAGATGTTTTGGCCACGCGAGATACGCTTGAGACATATGTTGCAAATAGCAGCGGTGCGATCTGATGCACTCGTCTCAAAAAAGGCCCACACCAAAGAACTTTTTGAATAACGCGCAGAGACTGCAGCGCCCTGCACATGTGGAGCTTTGGGGTGTGATGCAGTCAATGTGCTGCCCTTAGGCTGGCCCCTGGAGGGCATCCTGCCTCGTTGGTGATGTGCCGCCTCCTCCTCCTCCTCCTCCTCCTCCTCTCTCCTATCAGGCACCCACGTTGAGTCAGTGACCTCATCATCCCCTCCCTCCTCATCACTGGAGCAAACCTGGCAGTATGCTGCAGCAGGGGGAGCATGACTGCCAGATTGCTGTCCTTCTTGGGCACCCCCTCTGTCCGTGCTCATGCTACTGCCTTCATCGAGCTCAGTATCATCATCAGAGCCTTCCAAACGCTGGGCATCCTCCTGGAGCATGTACCCAACACTGTGGTCAAACAGTTCGAGGGAATCCTCATGAGGACATGGTGGAGCTAGGGAAGGAGTCACTGATGACATTGAGCTGAGGGAAGAGGCCGCTGCTTTGCCAGACAAAGCACCCTGGGCATGGGTGAGAGAGGATGAGGAGGATGAGGACGGCTTGGTCATCCACTCGACCAAGTCTTCCGCATGTTGCGGCTCAACACGGCCAGCTGCCGAAAAAAAGGCCAAGCGTGTCCCATGGCCACGTGCTGATGAGGATGCACCGTCTCCGCGACCAGCACTAGACACAGAGCCTGCTTGCCCTCTCTTATTGGCTTGTGACTGTCTGCCTCTCCTTCTTGGCCTTCCAGACATACTAATGGCCTGTAGCTGCACTAAGCTGGGATAGAACACCTGTAATTTTCTTCAGGTAGCTTTATATACTGTAACCAGACAAGCCTGCCTGTCAGTAGGAAGATAACAGGAACGGATCTAGCTGAACACTGTGAGCAGGACGCACTGTACTAAATGTAAATAGTCTAGCTGCCTGACCGTGGTACTAATAGGATCAAATAGAACACCTGTAATTTTCTTCAGGTAGCTTTATATACTGTAACCAGACAAGCCTGCCTGTCAGTAGGAAGATAACAGGAACGGATCTAGCTGAACACTGTGAGCAGGACGCACTGTACTAAATGTAAATAGTCTAGCTGCCTGACCGTGGTACTAATAGGATCAAATAGAACACCTGTAATTTTCTTCAGGTAGCTTTATATACTGTAACCAGACAAGCCTGCCTGTCAGTAGGAAGATAACAGAACGGATCTAGCTGAACACTGTGAGCAGGACGCACTGTACTAAATGTAAATAGTCTAGCTGCCTGACCGTGGTACTAATAGGATCAAATAGAACACCTGTAATTTTCTTCAGGTAGCTTTATATACTGTAACCAGACAAGCCTGCCTGTCAGTAGGAAGATAACAGGAACGGATCTAGCTGAACACTGTGAGCAGGACGCACTGTACTAAATGTAAATAGTCTAGCTGCCTGACCGTGGTACTAATAGGATCAAATAGAACACCTGTAATTTTCTTCAGGTAGCTTTATATACTGTAACCAGACAAGTCTGCCTGTCAGTAGGAAGATAACAGGAACGGATCTAGCTGAACACTGTGAACAGGACGCACTGCACTAAATGTAAATAGTCTAGAAGATAACAGGAACGGATCTAGCTGAACACTGTGAGCAGGACGCACTGCACTAAATGTAAATAGTCTAGAAGATAACAGGAACGGATCTAGCTGAACACTGTGAGCAGGACGCACTGCACTAAATGTAAATAGTCTAGAAGATAACAGGAACGGATCTAGCTGAACACTGTGAGCAGGACGCACTGCACTAAATGTAAATAGCAGGAACGGATCTAGCTGAACACTGTGAGCAGGACGCACTGCACTAAATGTAAATAGCAGGAACGGATCTAGCTGAACACTGTGAGCAGGACGCACTGCACTAAATGTAAATAGCAGGAACAGATCTAGCTGAACACTGTGAGCAGGACGCACTGCACTAAATGTAAATAGTCTAGAAGATAACAGGAACGGATCTAGCTGAACACTGTGAGCAGGACGCACTGCACTAAATGTAAATAGTCTAGAAGATAACAGGAACGGATCTAGCTGAACACTGTGAGCAGGACGCACTGCACTAAATGTAAATAGCAGGAACGGATCTAGCTGAACACTGTGAGCTGGACGCACTGCACTAAATGTAAATAGCAGGAACGGATCTAGCTGAACACTGTGAGCAGGACGCACTGCACTAAATGTAAATAACAGGAACGGATCTAGCTGAACACTGTGAGCAGGACGCACTGCACTAAATGTAAATAGTCTAGAAGATAACAGGAACGGATCTAGCTGAACACTGTGAGCAGGACGCACTGCACTAAATGTAAATAGCAGGAACGGATCTAGCTGAACACTGTGAGCAGGACGCACTGCACTAAATGTAAATAGCAGGAACGGATCTAGCTGAACACTGTGAGCAGGACGCACTGCACTAAATGTAAATAGCAGGAACGGATCTAGCTGAACACTGTGAGCAGGACGCACTGCACTAAATGTAAATAGCAGGAACGGATCTAGCTGAACACTGTGAGCAGGACGCACTGCACTAAATGTAAATAACAGGAACGGATCTAGCTGAACACTGTGAGCAGGACGCACTGCACTAAATGTAAATAGTCTAGAAGATAACAGGAACGGATCTAGCTGAACACTGTGAGCAGGACGCACTGCACTAAATGTAAATAGTCTAGATAGAAGATAACAGGAACGGATCTAGCTAAACTGAATACAGTGTATATATATATATGCAACACCTGGGATGCATATATATACACAATACACTGTAAGTGCAGCTAACTGACTGACTGTTCTGCCTAATCTATCTAACTCAAATCAAATGACACTGTCTCTCTCTATCTCTCTATCTCTCAGCACACCGGAACACACACTACACAGGGCCGCCGTGCAGGCGGCCTTATATAGTGTGGGGTGTGTACTAAATCCCCTGAGCCATAATTGGCCAAAGCCACCCTGGCTTTGGCCAATTACAGCTCTCTCTACTGACAGCGCTGTGATTGGCCAAGCATGCGGGTCATAGTGCATGCTTGGCCAATCATCAGCCAGCAATGCACTGCGATGCCGCAGTGAATTATGGGCCGTGACGCGCCACATGAATTTGGCGCGAACGGCCCATATCGTTCGCAATTCGACGGACAGTCGAACAGCCAATGTTCGAGTCGAACATGGGTTCGACTCGAACACGAAGCTCATCCCTAGTTACAACACATTGCCAAATTATCAGAACAGCGCTGCATTCACATCCAACCTTTTTTCTACAATATTTAGGCTACCTGTCCTTAACGTGCTGGGATACATTGACAGGGACCCACCCTGGCAAAGCACCATGTCCCCATATTGATGAGAAAAAGGGCCTCTTCCCCACAACCCTGAACTTGGTTGTGGGAGACTGCTGGGGGCTTATGGGAATCAGAAAGCCCCCTTTTAAATTAAGGGGCCTTCATTACCCGGCCCCACCCTAGTCATTCACAAAAAAATGTAAATAGTAAATAAACACAGCACACTTTCTGACACCTTTTGGACTGAATCATAAGCTCATTCGTATGCCGCGAACACGCGATCGCACATTCCGACAACAAAATCCAATCGGATGTTGGCTCAAACTTGTCTTGCATACACACGGTCACACAAATGTTTTCGGAAATTACGATTGGCAAGAACACGCTGACGTACAACGTGTATGATGGGACTAGAAAAAGGAAGTTCAATAGCCAGTGCACCACCCATTGGGCTCCTTCTGCTAATCTCACGTTAGTAGAAGTTTGGTGAGAGACAATTTGAGCTTTTCAACCTTGTGCTTTTCAGATTATTACTGCTCTTCAGTTTGTGCTTGTGGATTCGTATCTGGTTTTAAGTGCATGTAGTCAGTTCGCATTTGTTTGTCAGTGCGTATTTTATAGTACGTATTTGATTTTCAGTGCGTTCTTGTCCGCTCGTTTCTGATTTTCAGCTCGCTCTTCTCAGGCCTTTCTGATTTTCAGTGCGTTCTGTTAGTTTGTTCTGACCAGCCGACCGTTTTCTAGCCATGTCGCAGGTACATACTCGTCGTAGAGTTCGTGCTATGCAGGGGCTTGGTGTTGGGGTTCTTACTTTGACCCAAGCCCAGTCCATGAACAGGGTGGGGAGGAGTTCATGGACAAAGAATTGGTTGCTCCAGCGTGACCAATTCCAATTCTCTCATGTGCCTTTGTTGCGGGAGATCCGTGAGAATAATCCTGATGATTTCCGGAATTATCTCCGGGTGACGGGCCCCGTTTTCCACCGTTTGTTTTGCTTTGCTGCCCCTTATATTACGAAGCAGGACACCTGCATGCGGCAAGCCATCACTCCAGAGCAGAGGCTCGTTGCCACGTTGCAGTACTTGGCAATGGGGAAAAGTCTGCAGGACATCAAGTTCTCGACAGGCATCTCCCCCCAGGCTCTGGGGATCATTATTCCAGAGACCTGTTCTGCCATCATTAAGGTCCTGCAGAAGGACTATATTAAGGTAAGATTTCTCCTTTAACATCACATTCTATATATTTAATGTTTGCTAATGTATTGTATTTCTTTAACCACTTGCTTACAGGGCACTTAAACCCCCCTCCTATCCAGACCAATTTTCAGCACTGACGCACTTTGAATGACAATTGCGCGATCATTCAACACTGTACTCAAATGAATTTTTTATCATTTTTTCCCCACAAATAGAGCTTTCTTTTGGTTGTATTTGATCACCTCTGCGGTTTTTATTTTTTGTTAAAAAAATGTAAAAAGACCGAATTTTTAAAAAAAAAAATATATTTTTTTTATATTTTGTTATAAAATTTTAAAAAGGGTAATTTATCTCCTTCATTGATGTACGCTGATGAGGCGGCACTGGTGGGCACTGATAGGTGGCAGTGATGGGCACTGATGGGTGGCAGTGATGGGCACTGATCTGGTACATTGATAGGCAACACTGCTAGGTGGCACTGATTGGCACCACTGATGGGCATTGATAGGTGACACTTGTGGGCATTGATAGGTGGCACTTGTAGGCATTGATAGTTGGCACTCATGGGCATTGATACGTGGCACTGGTGGGCACTGTGGGCAGGTAGCAATGTGTCAGGTGGCATTGGCAGGGGGTACTTGTGGCACAATTGAGGCATTATTGCCTCCTCCTCTTCGGGATCGATGTCCCTTGCTAACGAGCCGGTGATCGGCTCTGTCAGCGCAAGGAGAAAAAAAAAGCGATCACAGAGCTTTTGTTTTGATCATGTGATCAGCTGTCATTGGCTGACAGCTGATCACATGGTAAGGGGCCGGGACCGGCCCCTTACTTGGATCGGTGATCAGCCAAGTCTCAGTGACTCGGTGATCACATCGCGCTCGGTGCGTGCCCTGCAGGGCGTGTGCAGGGCATGTGCACAGGGGAGGCCGTCATATGACGGCCTCCCGGGAATTAAGGTCCGCGCTGTAGCCATCATTTGGCTATAGCGCGGATATCAAGCAGTTAATCATTCCCTAATTACCATGATTGGAATATGCTGTGAATGTCCTCTTTATCCTATTGCATGCTGGAAGTTTTTAAACTTCCTTTTTTGTCCTTCATGCATATTTGCCTTCACTAACCTCCCCAGCATGCTATCCTGGGCCCATACATACCTAGCCTAGTCACTTAACAATGTATTTTGGCAGCTCCATAGTAGTGCTTTACCCTAAACACCCCCTAAAATATGTACAAATGTTATTTTTGATCTTAAATTCAGGCAGAGTGCAAGAGGCTTTTTTTTTGGATTCCCAAAATCTTTTTCCACCCCCCCCCAACCGCTAAGTCAACCGGTACCGATCCTCTATCTGCTGACTTTGCCAAACTCATACACACTATACCTACCTCTTTTGTGGTCATATTTCTGTATGAATTCACCAAAGCATGTAGTGAAAGGGCCTGCCTTAATGCTTTCAGATGGTACTGTTTAAAGTTGTGTTCTCCTATTATCTTGATAGGTAATTAAAGAATGTAAAAAAGTGCTTCAATTTGAACAGTGTGCATTTATATTTTTGTATTATGACACTTCTTACCTGTCCAGTGGGCTGCCAATAGTGTAAGTAAGGAGGGGCTGGCCAAAGTTAAACACATTATTTATGCATTCAGCTATCAATGAAGTGGAAAGGGTTACCTGTCCAAAACATCTCCCCCTCTAAAATGTTTACAATGGGCCATCAGAGAGGGTGAGGAATCTGATAAGTGTACTTTATATATTTGTCTTTAAATACTCCTTCAAATAAATGTTATTACTGATGTTGGCCAAGAATGTTTGTGTCTAATCTGCTTGCAATGTTTATATGCAAAATTACAAATTTTTATTTTCTGGTTTGACTCCACAGTTTCCACAGTTTCCTTCAACGCCACAGGAATGGCAGACTATGGCATCCCAATTTGCCCAGCTGTGGGACTTTCCCAACTGCGGAGGGGCAATTGATGGGAAACACATCCACATAGTCCCACCCCCCAACTCGGGGTCATACTATTACAACTATAAGGGGGTTAATAATATTGTGATGTTGGCGGTGCTGTCGGCGGCATATGAGTTTCTCTATGTGGACGTGGGGAAGAATGGCCAGTTGTGGGATGGTGGAGTCATCGCCCAGACCGAGTTCTACAGACGGCTCCAGAATGGTGGCTTGGGATTGCCACCTGCTGAAGATAACGTGGAAGGACTCCCATTTGTCTTCATTGCTGATGAAGCGTTTGGGCTGGGTGATCACCTGATGCGGCCGTTCCCAATGAGGACCCTCACCCCGGACCAGAGGGTTTTTAACTACCGGCTGGCCAGCCGGTTCCGCCTATTCCTTACGGCAATCAACATGGCGGAATACAAACTTAACCATATAATCCTTGCATGCTGCATTCTCCACAACTATTTAAGGAGAAATTCAATGAACTATGTGGCCTCAGTTGGACCTGAGGCCGGACTTCAAGAACCAACCCTGATGGCGGTTGAAGCTGGCTGTCTTGGCTTGCCCCCCCAAAGCGCCCACGAAGTAAGACAGAAGTATGTCAAGTACTTTGCGGGTAGGGGGGCCAATGATATGCCAGCAAATGTTTAAGAAACATTTTTTAGTTAAACTGAAAGAAGATTTTCTTTGATTTACTGCTTGTGTTTCTTTTAGCTGTCTCCTAGGTTCTCCAATGGGCTTTTCTTTTTGGCCATTTTCTTCCAATAGTGCAAACGTAATTTATTTGATACATGAGGTGACAATCTCTTCTTCTTCTTCTTCTTCTTCTTCTCTTCTTATGTTGTGGGTCTGCTACACACACACACACCTTGTTTTGGTTGTTAATGTATGTAATGCATTACTGATAAAAATATTCATCATTTTCAGCACCATGAATTCATTTTTGGGAGTCACGAAAATGGCCTGATTGTGGCAAATTATAAAGCACTGTAGGAATTATTTACTAAATGAAAATCCACTTTGCACTCCACGTGCACTGCAAAAGTGCACTTGAAACTGCACTTGAAACTGCACTGAAAGTGCACTAAAAGTGCCCTTGTAGTGCAAAGTGGATTTGCCTTTAGTAAATTACCCCATTGTTACTGTAAACACCAACTTAGTCCAAAAACTGCTATTGAGCATTAAAAGAAGAAGCCACACATTGTTGAGTAGAAAACTTTTTACTCTGTGCACATTCACATGTGCGTTAGAAAAGGGTTTTTGAACAAACCAACATATTTTTGTAATAACATTTTTGGTTTTGACAGTACAAATAGCCTTTTTTGTGTTAAACAGGCATGTTTAAAACCATAAAACAATACACAACTCAGGAACTTACAAAGTTCAACTTTGATAATTTGAAGGCAATATCAGACATTAGTATGTCCAAACTGTGTTGATCTTGCCTTCATCAGATGGGGTGATGTCACCCCTGTGAAAGCCAAATTTTGAAGATGCACACAAATTGAGAGTTCAAATGGGGATTTCCCTCCTGATTCCATGCCTAATGTCAACATGTGCTAGCTCCCATCATGGGGATCAATGGACATGTTTCGGGGGTGCAACCCTTCCTCTCACCTACTTGAGTTGCAAGGAAGGGGTTGCACCCACAAAATGCATACATTGATATCTCGTGATGGCATATACCACATGTTGACACACTGTGTGCATCTTCAAAATTTGGCTTTCAATATACTTCAAAAAAGATTACAAAATAATAAAAATATAAACAAATTGAAGAATTTAGGTGTGTTTTAGATTCTGCCTAAAACATCAATGATGTTCTTCATTTTTTGTTGAACATCATTGATGTTTTCCTTTATCTTTTCTAAATCACGATTGCACACCATGATCTCCCTGATGAGGATGTGTGCACTTGCACTGGTGAAATGAGATTCTTCTTCCACAACATCCACATCACCTAAAAAAAAAACACACCATGAATTATAAATATGCAGGCATACATCTATTACCTGAAGCAGTTGTCTCAGACACTCACCTGTTATGGTCACTATTTCGCCCACTTCATAAACCTCTCCTTCCTCCAATCCTGAGGTTGTGGTGTGGTGACTTCCCCTTCTTTAGGAGGTTGGGGGTCCCTGGTGTCCTCTGATGTCCCGAGTCTTTTCTCCTCTATGTGAATTAAAAAATAGGTATACTTAGCACACAGATATTTGAGGACAGAATTAGGAATATGAAACATTGTTTGGAAGTGACGTACAAGAGTTCCAAGCTGAAGACATTATTTTTTTCCTTTTCTAAAGGTAGAATATTTATCTGTTTTGTACAATGTTCACACATGGAAACACCCCTAGTATCCACTGGAGCACCTGTGTGGGACACCCTAAAAAGGGTATTCTGTGTCCCACACTAGTGCTCCTGCATCCAGATGTGTAAACAGCTGCTGAGTGTCCTGTCGTTACACTGAATAAAGTTTGCATTTCATTCTAGTTACAAACCCATTTAGACAACAAACTTAGTTTAAGACAAATAGGCATGACCAAATGTAGTTAACCTGCATCTGCCAAAATCATTGTATTAGTGAGCAAACGAACGATGTTTACTATGAACGATTACTGCATCCAGCGCCTTGAAGCGATTCAGTTCGCATTTGCAGCGCTCTATAAATCATTCATTCATTCATTCATTCATTCATTCATTCATTCATTCATTCATTCATTCATTCATTCATTTATTCATTCATTCATTCATTCATTCATTCATTCACTGTGCCCACGAACCTGAAAGTTGCCATTTTAAACTGTACAACAGTAAAGAAAATCACATGGAGCAGCATGCAAGTAATAATAATAGGAACACACGACAACTACTTACTTTTTTGAAGAACGCTCTCGATCCTTCTGTACTGATCCTGCTCCATTAATTTCAGGTCTAACCAGCATTTCCTCAATTTATGCTTGGATTGTCGTACCCCAAAATTCCTGTGCAGACTTTTCACAACTTTAGCCATGATCTTGGCCTTTCTCACATTTGGGTTTGGGTAAGGTCCATGCTTCCCATTATAGTCGGCTCTCTTCAAGATGTCCACCATCTCCACCATCTCTACAAAGGACATATTTGAGGCCTTAAATCTCCTCCGGGATCAGGACGTTCGTGGCTCTGAGATATCGTCATTGCTGCTGCTGTCTGCATGCACTTGCTCTTTCTCCGCCATGTGCTCTCCCACTGCGCCAAAAGAGAAGGGGCGGAGAATAAACTAGATAGAAGGTCAGGAGTGGGCGGAGTTTCACGCATGCGCAGTGTATATAAAGCGCAACACGCGTGCGTCGTACGTATGATCTGTGAGCTCAGGAAGGAGTAGCAGAAGCGCAGATCGTGATAACGAACGTACAATTTTAACTTGGGCCTATACTGCTTATAGATTGAGGCCTATATTGGGACAAGATTACTAGAATTTAGCCTGACATTAGGGTTTGTCTTGTGTTGTGTCTTGCAGAGAAAATGGATGGCTTCAATGATCACAACTTCTTCCCCCTTTTCATAGACAAGTACAGGGAGCTGCCCTGTCTGTGGCATGTGAAACACCCGCATTATAATCATAAACAAAAGAAGCAGGCAGTGCTGGAGAAACTGCTGGTCCCCATGGCAACCATCCCCTGTTTGAAGGCTGAAATTGGTGGCCTGAGGAGCATTTATAATAAGGAGCGCAATAAGGTCCAGGATTCCCAGAGATCAGGAGCAGCAGCAGATGACATTTATGTACCCAGGCTGTGGTACTATGAGAGACTTTGTTTTCTGTCAAACCAGACTGAAGTTAGGCAATCACTCTCAACCCTACCTTCCCCTCTTCCTTCCATGCTTCCTTCTACCCCAGCTGAGACTCTCGATGTCCAACCTGCCCTTCCAGCAGGGAAGAAGTGTAGGAGCCAAGCTTGAGCCAGGTATAGCATTGTTCTACATATTTCTTGTCGTAAAATTAATAATGTTAACTAGATGTTATTATTGATCACTAATTGCTGATTTAATAAAGTGTTTTACGTATCAATAGACAGTAGTGGCCAAAAATGTTTGGGACAAGAATGAAAAATGCTGGGCTCAGAATGATAGTCTTTTCTACTTGTTAACATTCAATTTGCAACAGTCATGAGCTGAAAATTGTCTGTGATTGATGAACAAAAAAATAAAACTATGTTCTTTTTTCATACACAGGAAAGCCTCAGCTAGGAGGAGGGCATAGAATGCGGCAGCCAGGAGGAGGCTGTGGAATGTGGCAGCCAGGAGGTGTCATGGGTAAGTGGCAGCCAGGAGGTGGCACAGCCCAGTAGCATGACCGAATCCCAGGTCCCTTCTCTCCGCCTTCCAAACAAAAGGCCCAGGAAGGGGAGGAATGTGGAGGAGACAGCACTTGGGCTGATTTGGGAGGCTAATGTTGCCCTCAGAACCACCCCCACTCTTCAAGAGGGCTTTGCCTCCATTGCTGCATGCAAAATGCAGGAAATGGAGGACGGCCAACGCCTCATCTGTGAGGAAATTATGTATCTGACCTTAAATAAGGGGTTGAGGGGCCAACTCACAACCAAAACCCCCCTGTGTGAGTTCGACCATCCTCCTCCTCCACCTCCAACTCCAACACTACAGCTACAGCCTGGAAGCAAGCATGAAAGCAAGAGTGGAAGGAAGACAAAAGTGTGATGGCCTGGGTTCAGTCTCATCTGAAAAAAGACGCAGGCTGTTGTATGACCACAGCCTTGGGACATGTATGTCATCTGCTGCTGTTCCTGATCTCTTGGAGTCCTGGACCGGATTGTGCTCACTATATGGACTCATCAGGCTACCAATTTTGCCTGTAAAATAGTTGATGTGTGCCCTGGGGTACAAAGGCTTCACCAATTTCACCAGTTTCTCCAGTGTTGCCTTCCTCTTTATTTTCTTATGACCCCCTAATAAATGGCTATTTTTGATTCTCAAATACTTGCTTATGTGTTTTACTTCAAAAATGACAGTTTGTTTGTGAGTAGGCAGGTACATTTCCTAAACACAATGTCAAATTAACAGGGGGCATCACTATAGAGATCACTAAAAAAAAAAAAAAACAGGAGATCTTGATAAAAAAAAAAACCACTATAAAATAAATACAAAACATTATTATGGAGACCTGACGAAAAAAATAACTAATATTATTCAGGAGATCATGAGAAATAATAAAGAAATCAGTTTGTCAGTTTGTGTGAATATCAGCAGCAAAACAACTTCATTATTCTAGCATTATAAAGAAGAAGAGAATGCACTGCATTAAAAGATTTCAAAATTTGCAGCGTGACAAATGTGCTATCTCCATTACGAATGCTAGTTTTATCAGAACGAGCGCTTCCGTCTCCTACTTGATTCAGAGCATGCGTGGAATTTTGTGCGTCGGAATTGTCTACACATGCTCAGAATTTTCAAGAACGGATTTTGTTGTCGGAAAATTTTGTTTGTCGGAAATTCCGACGGAAAATGTCCGATGGAGCCTACACACAGTCAGAATTTCTGACAACAAGCTCCCATCGAACATTTGTTGTCGGATATTCCGACCATGCGGCAGAACTCATAACTAACAGGGTGACCTCCTAATGGGTTCCCCAAAAACAAACAGCCAGTATATCTTTTGTGTTCTGTAAGCATTCAGTCTTTTCACCCAGCAGCAGGATGCCACAACAGAGAGAGCAAGGGAAGGAAAGAGAGAGACCTGCATCAATCAGCTTACATATATAAAGGCCTGTCCAACTGTTTTCACTTTTTCACTTTTTTATTTTTTTCACATATTTCTATTTTCACATGGAGGTTTTTGATTTTATTAGCAATCGAGATATAGAATTGCATGAATGTTTCCAAGAATATGCAGACCTGGATTTTGAAGGAAAAAAGGAAGTAAAAGAAGGGGGAATCTCAACTACTCCTTAATACCTATCCGGTATTCCCCTATGCGAAATAATGGCCATAAATTGGCCTAACCCCTTGGGGATTTAACCAGTTTCACTGTCCAGATCGGGGTATCCAAGGTGATGATTTAGATACCAGAGACACCCGGATTTGGCTATCCTCTGAGTTAAATATAAATGTAAGGAAAATTTGTGACAGCCACAGAGCAACTCTTCTTTGAGGACAAACCAGTGATAAAAGTATTAATCTTTATTTGAAACTATCCAAAAATGTTATTCTAAATACAACTAACAATGAAAAAATTGAATGTACATCCCTATTCCCAATACATACTAAAAAGACATATAGTCTAAACAGGACATAGGTGGCCACCGTCTTCCAATTTCACCATACAAATCTCTCACTCTCACACACACATACACATACAGATCTCAGTCAATCGTGAGATCGATAGAGATTGTAAATGTGAAAATCAAATGACCGGGGGAAATGTCAATGAGGATAATGACTGATATAGTCTAATGATGGTGTACACTCTTGGTCATGGGTTGTTTAGCCAGGATTAGAAATAAAAGTTGTATAAAGTGCAAGTGTGGTGAAAAAGAGCCTTGTAGTCTCACTAAATTAAAAGAATTATTCCCGCGCTAACAGGTATCAAATCCAATAAACAGTACTAGGAAAAGCTGCATGCACCGAACCGGGTGCAAACCAGACCTTAAATGAACATCAATATAATAATAGGTGGTGCTGCGCTAATCCTGGGCCTCCTTAATGAGTAACTGAGGGTGATAGTAACTACATAAAAAGTGATAAAAAATGAAAAAGTGTTGGCACCGGCCATAAACTAATCTCACTTGTGAAATAATAAATCGTCTGGGTGCTAAAACAAATACGGTATAGAGGTAAAAATAGATAACCCAGCATGGATAAATAAAAATAAAATTACAAAACAATTCGTATCTGTAACCATGTGCATATATGGATAAACATTAGTGTAAACACTCATCAAATAATAGTGTATCATAAAATCCAAGTGACTCAAACTGAAACAAGCAAATAAAGTGACATAAACAAAGATCCCATAGCGTAACATGTATGACCCTGAAAGACGTCAGTTGTGATGAAACTGCGTAGGGAGGAGCGGCGTGCTGACGTCACCACTATCCTCGCTGATCCCGGAAGCTACGGGCAGCAGTTTTTGAAGATGGCCGGCATTCGATTTATATGCGCATCTTTTACTACAACATTGTGAGTGTATTTCCTTTTTATGCTTTTAATAAATTGTCATACGTGTTACGCTATGGGAGCTTTCTTTATTTGTGTTTCCATGGGGAACGAGTGCCTATCCAGCAGTTAGAAGATTTATGTCAAGGAGGCTTACAGGGGATCCATTTACTACCTATACCTGAGGCTGGGGTAGACAGCCATATGCCTATATGATCTCCTGACAAGAGATCAAAGGAGTCGGTAAGGGGCAGTTTATTCATAGGTGGAGGAATCTTTCTGTCACCACTTTTCCCCGGGTGATAAGGACGCATGTCATACACCGTTTGGTTGTCTGTTACTCTCTCCTTGGTCAAGATCATCTCATCTCAATTAACTTTTTCACTATATGCAATTTTTTTTGGACTTTTTATGTTTATTGGTTTAGTTTCTTTTTTCCCAAGAGGACTACTCAACAGTCATTTCACTGCAAATTCACTTTGTATGGATGTTTCCATTCCTATCTTTATTTTTTGTGTTTAATTAAGGTGATCACATTATTTCATTGTTTGATTTCATTTTACTATTTTTAGCGCAGCTATTTTTTTGATCTTTGCGGCTGGAAAAGTCTGCTGAAAGTCCGGGGAAGCCCACACATGATTGGATTGTCCACCGGACTTGGTCCATCGGCGTCCATCGGACTTTTGTAGCCGAAAAGTCAGACCGTGTGTACGCAGCATTAGAGGTAACCATAGGGGCAGTTTTAGGGGGGAGGAGCAGAGGTAGAGGGAGATTGTCACATAATACATATTACAACCGGGGGGGGATGAAAGGAGTGGAGAGAACCATTCAAAATTGTACAGCAAAGTTATCAACAGAGGGGGAATCATCATCCCCACCCTATCCCGACCACCCACTGCCTGGCAGAAAACACAGGAGAGGATGTAGAGGGGGTAGAAAAGAAAAGGAAAAGAGAAGTCAAACAGCAGGAATTTTCAGCCTCACAGATATTTCCTTCACCAAGGAGGAACTTTTGATTCTTAGTGAAGGTTTGAAATTTGCCCCGGCCAAGTTTCTCTGCAATATTGAGGCATTCATAGACCTGGAAAACTTTGCCAGAAAATTGTCAAAAATTTTTTTGAAGAACATTCCAAACAAAATATAGAAGCCATTCCACAAACCTATACCCATACACAGCTACGCAACAAGTCAGCCTTCAACCCTATGGGTCCATCCCATAGGTTTATTGAGGTATTTAAACATTTGGTACAGGAGGATATAAAATCTATCCCCTATACCAAAAAGAGAAAAGTCAAACAAATCAGAGAAGCCATTCAACACTAGAAAAAAACAAAAATATAGTGATTAGACCAGCTGACAAGGGGGGAGGCTTGGTAATCCTGAAAAGGGAGGGTTACATTGCATAAATGCAAAAAATACTACAGGATTCAGCTACAGTACCTACAAAAAAAACTCCCTGGTGATCCAACTGGTAGACTAAAAACTTCCCTTTCAGAGTTGATTAACAAAGGTTCCAAACTGGGAACAAAAAATGCAAAAAATAAGCCAAATATCTACTACCTAAAGTCCCAAAAATTCCAGTTGTAGTCAGAGTCTTCAGTTGGAAATGCGACACCCTAACTACCAAGGCCTGAGGTGTGCCTTGGCCTAGCTGGTCAGTAAGCCTGAAAGAGGGCCTACCCTGAATGTATAAATATGAAAAATGAGCAATGTATGTGAGGATACATGAAGATTTGGGGGAAACAGGTGGGTGGAAACCCTGAAGATGAACTGACGCAGGCTCTGACAGTGAAGGAGGAGGGATATATACCCCTGCGGCCAGCCTCCTAACTTGTAGTCAGGGTCTTCACTTGGAAATGCGATACCCTATCTACCAAGGCCTGAGGTGTGCCTTGGCCTAGCTGGTCAGTAAGCCTGAAAGAGGGCCTACCCTGAATGTATAAATATGAAAAATGAGCAATGTATGTGAGGATACATGAAGATTTGGGGGAAACGGGTGGGTGGGAACCCTGAAGATGAACTGACGCAGGCTCTGACAGTGAAGGAGGAGGGATATATACCCCTGCGGCCAGCCTCCTAACTTGTAGTCAGGGTCTTCACTTGGAAATGCGATACCCTATCTACCAAGGCCTGAGGTGTGCCTTGGCCTAGCTGGTCAGTAAGCCTGAAAGAGGGCAAAAAGACAAGAAAGTATGTGTAATAAGAAACTTTGATGAAGGGTGGTAACAAACTGTCTAGCGGAGAAGCGCACGCCCGGATAGCTTCAGTATACGGATCTGGCATGCATCAACTATGACAGGAGGGAAAACAGCTTCACATGAATTGATAAGAATGGACCCCCTGTTTGGGTTCTGGGCAGTTGCGCGGGTTCCAATCAATGTCCTATACAATAATGATTGAGCCTAATATCCGGTAAATGCAGCCATGAAAACTAACTGTTGTATTGAGAGGATACGAAGGGAGAAAGGGAGTGAGAGCCCCTGCAAAACTTGCAGAGAAGATCGAATACTTCACATGGACATCAGTTAAGTAACCTATGAACCCCTGGCCTGACTGACTATCCACGGTGTGGGGAAGTCTGAGAGGGTAAGCTGCAAAAATGAACGAACTGAGAGGAGTTTGCAGGGGTCTGAAGTGCTGGATACCTGATGGATATGTATGATCGTGTTGGTGGATAGGCCAATGTGTTGTGGCAATACACATTGCTAAACAAGGAGAAACCATACCAGACACCCAGCACCGGTCCCACACTAAATAATCGGGTCGTGCTACTGCTTGTAACCTGATAACCGAGTCTGAGCCCTGAACAGAAGAAGGAGGGCCAGACTCCATCCCAGGGAACGAGTCTCATGCCATGATTCCACATACCCAAGTGACTGTGAGCCCCCCCGCAAGAGGCTGGGAATCGGGAAAAAAGATGACTGGTCTGACGTACCTGAGCAGATCTCCAGGCAACATCCTAAGCAAGAGAATGGACCTGAGAGTGGAACCCAGAATCATGATGATGTTTGGCCCAAACCTACCACTTGTGGACCGTGGCTCAGCCCACAACCCTGAGGGAGACTATAAATCCCTGGATGAATTGGACACTTGCCCCTGGGCACCGTTGTGGCCCAGCCCCCTACCTCCAGAACGAAGGTACAGAAACTAGACCAAGCACCCCTGGAACTTGCTGCCTCCGGTAACATGATTGGTACGGAAAGCATGACTGTCTGCTGAAGCCAAGAAACGTCAAACAAAGAACCTGACGAGCGTGTTGAGGCCCGCGTGTAGGCCTAGAAAATACTTACAGCAGGGCTGTCTGAGGACTGGGGATGGGAGATTCTAACACCGCCCCTGACAAGGAACGTACTTGGCTCAGACACATTGACCAGAAGGCCTGAAAGACCAGACCAAGGGGATGCTGACCTAAGAAGAGCCGGAGGTACGCCGACACCCTGCCTCTGACAGCAAAAGCAACAAACAGACAGAAACGTTGTGACTGAAACGTTATGACAGAGATGCTATGGCAGGAACGCTGTGGCAGAGATGCTGAGACTGAACGCTATGGTAGAAATGCTATGGGAGAAACGCTAAGGCAGAAACATTGTGACAGGAACGCTATGGCAGAAACCGCTCTGATAAACACGCAATGGCAGAGGCTAAGACAGAAACGCTACACAGAACATTGTGACAGAAACGCTGTGGCAGAAACGTTGATGACAGAAACTTTGGACAGAAACGTTGGCAGAGATGCTATGACAGAGACGCTGGGACAGAAACGCTATGACAGAAACGCTATGACAGAAACACTAATGGCAGAACGCTGGGACAGAAATGCTATGACAGACACGCTAATGCCAGAAATGCTATGACAGAAACATTTATGACAGAAATGCTGATGGCTTAAACGCTAGGACAGAAACGCTATGACAGAAACGCTAATGGCCGAAACGCTAATGGCAGAAATGTTGACAGAAATGTTAAAGGCAGAAACGCTGGGACAGAAACGCTATGACAGGTGGCAAAGGAGTGGGCCAGGTGGGATGACGTGAGACGTCAGTTAGGAAGGGAGGTGCTGGCGGTGTGTCGGTAAACTGGCATCCTGGCAGCCTCGTTTCAATGGCAGCTTAGGCGGACGAGGCAGACAGCGTGGCGAGGCGGGGAAACAGAGCGCGGTGTTTAACACCGCAAGCAAGTGCCTGGAGCCTGGAGCCCGGAGAGAACCGGGATTAGCGGCACGACTACGAATGTCGGAGTGAAGTTCTCGCATTACCAGGATACTTCCGCTTCTCTCTCCCCCCCTCCCCTCACTGGAGCCTGGCAGCGAGACGGCAAAAGGACGGAGTGGATCCGTCACAAAGCGACCTGCAGACAGGGATCTCCTAAACCCGCAGCGTTCTTTGAATGACCTCCCCAATGGAGAATACACGCAGTTGACATCGGACCGCCACCCTTGAAGTAAAGGCGCAGGCTCGGACGGGTGATGGTAAGAGGTGCTCTCTCCTGCCTATATCCTAAAGGTAAGAAGAGTACTGAAAATTGGTCTCTAATCTCAGAGGAGGGAAAAGCTAAGGTATAAAAATTGTTGAATAAGATCACAAGGGACTCTACATACAGCCAGATATTATTGGCAATTGGTTATTGGCAATGCAGTACGAGTTATACTTCTGGCTAGCAACAAATATTTTCTATATTGCTGATGAAACGTGGGAATTTAAATAATATAACTTTATATAAAACATCATAGCACCGTTAACATACCTGGAGATACATCCTTGTTCCAATTGAGTTTCTACAGCATCTGGCATGTTTTCCTGTATAGGTTTAAATAAGAGAGACGAGTAATGGGCCTATATGTTACCCTGTACAGGTTTAAACAAGAGAGACGAGTAACGGGTCTATTATCTGGACAATGCACCATCATATACCTGTGCTAACACTGCTATACTTGCTCTGGGTCATTGTACAGCTATAATTTCAATAAAATCTTGGAGTAGAGATGCTGGCGTACATAGAGGCGATAGGACACTAAGCAGTTAAGCACTTTTTGGTTTGCTTATTCCCCAACTATACAGGACACCCTTAAGGCGGGGCATACATGGTATCAAGGTATAAGGACCAACATAAATAGTATAAACCAGTACTTATGGACAGGGTTTCATAACCCCTGTATGAGAAACATAGGTCCCCGGAATATTAGTTCGGCAAGCGAGGACCCTGCTACACTGGTGGCACTAAGGGACGGAGAGGTATCAGAACGCTAACTGCGACCAAGTACACCTTTAAAAGAGATCGTCAACAGCCGCAATATTATTATAATAGGCTGGGGTACTAGACTTCTATCCTACGGATATAGTCAACAACCATTAGGAAAAAAGACGCTTGTTTTTTGGAACACTAGCTTTAAATAAATCAAATGATACTACAATAAATACCGAGAGTACCATAGTAGCCTATCACCTGAAATTCCCCCTGTTGACCATTAATATTTACATCATCACCTTACTGGCTTTTTGGTGAGAGATGGGACAGGAGATATAGGCTAACGAGTACAGGATTAAAACTCGTTGATGTAATCCAGTGTTAACCTGAGTAGTGCCGTCATATTTGCATTAAAGGGAAAGGTGCATATGTTATACTAGACACTAAGGTTTCTAGCTATGCCCCTAAAAGCATATTATTCTCTCTATTCCTGTTACCATACGTTGAACAACAGAAATATAGACACCACCTACAGTAAATTACCATACCAGTATCTATAGGAAAGGGATAACAAAAGCATTAAAAATTAGTAAATCCCTAAGAAAGAGGTAGTGAGGTGAAGACGGTAGAGATAATTATTTCCTCCACTATAGTGTTTATTCACAGAAAACAGATCAATCACTCTGTTCCTAATCAGGAAAAGAGCTTTGGAGAGAAGACAGGTGCAAGAATAGAAAACTGCCCTAGTGTTGGAATAACGAAGATCTATTTGCACTATCAAGATAAGGTGACTAAAACCCTTTTCATAAAATTCATTGGAATAAATAATGAGCAGAAATACATCCAAAGCAGGAAAAGGGGGCCCTCCGAAGACACCTAAGGACAACTTATCTGGAGGTGCTGCTGGGAGTTCAATCAAGCAGTACTTAGCCAGAGGGGGGAGTCCTGGGAGAGCCCATCAAGAAGCCCAAACATCAACCATGGTGGACAAGAGGAAAAAGGGCCAAAATGGGAAGGGAGATCAGACCCCCACTCAATCCAGAGAGTCATCATTAATTGAAAGTGCTCATGAATCGTCCAGAATGACGGAACATAGGCATGATCCAGATCTCCCCTCTAAAAATGAAATCGCAGAGATGTTCAAAGCACTGGAAACCTCAATTAAATCAGAGATAAATATGCTGAGGACAGACCTAGGTAACCTTTTGGCCAGAGTAGAGAGAGCTGAAGATATAATGGACCAACAGGAGCGAGAAATCTCTGACTTAAAAGAACAAATTAAAACAACTCAACAAAACCAGATAAAAATTTGTTATAGACTGGAGGACCAGGAGAACAGAAGTCGCAGACAGAACCTGAGAATCCGAGGCATTCCGGAAAAGAGGGGCGAGGACCTAAGGAAGACCATAGCGGATATCTTCTCCCCCTTTTGGAGTTGGGAGGGGAGGACTTCCCAAAGATTGAGCGGGTGCATTGTATAGGAAGGCTGGACATTAGCCGAACAGAAAGAAGTCGCAACATAATCGTGAGGTTCAGATATTACGTAGATAAGGAAAAAATATGGACAAAACTGAGGGGGCAAACTCCACTTCAATACACAAGCAAGGATTCAAGTATTCGCAGATTTAGCCAAAGACACACTAGCGAGAAGACGTCTCCTGAAGCCACTTTTGGAACAAATGACAAATCAAAATATAAAATATACATGGGGATTCCCCGCATGCCTATTGGGCAATAAAGATGGCAGAACAGCCAGGCTGAGATTCCCGGAGGAGCTAGAGGAATTTTGCAGGAAACTGGGCCTTCAGGTGCCCACAACGATGGACTGGTCCAATGAACGGTGGATAGAAATGGGAATAGGATCATTGTAAAAAGAAGGGGAGAAGGAGGGGGAATCGGGGAGGGGGAGGGAAGGGGGGAAATTAGTAAAGAAATTAGGGAAGGCAGGTGTTGTAAGGAGCTGATTAGTACATCTAGTCGCCAAGGTAATATCGACCGGTGATCCGGCACACCAACAGACCCACCTTTAGAGGTGGAGACCAATGGAGGGTTACGATTTATGTAATCCTCATTGGCCTGAGGGTCTAGTTAAGACCAAAGGGGGGTAAGTAGGGAAGGAGGAAGGGGGGAGGGAGGGAAGAGAGGGGGGGAGGAATAAGGGAGGGGGGTACACCTTAATCTCAATAATGAGAACATGGGACATCTCTCCAAGGTCTAAGGTTAGGGGGCTGGTCGGAAGGTAGAAAAATGATTTTAGATACAATAAAATGTATAACATACAACGTCAAAGGCCTAAACATGGCCAATAAAAGACAAAGTATCTTCAACGAGCTCAGGCTGCTCGGACCAGAGGTGGTATTCCTTCAGGAAACACACATATCACACCAATCAAGATTAAGATTATTTTCAGGGGAATACCCGGTCTGGTACCAAGGAGACACCATGTCAAATAGAACACGGGGGGTCGCCATTGGATTCGCAAAAAGAACTAGGTTCGTGCTGGAAGAGAGATTAGCAGACGCAGAGGGTAGATATTTATTTCTGAGAGGTAGATTGAACGAAAGAGACTACACATTAGTTAATATTTATGCATCAAACAAAAACCCGATTAAATTTGTGGCAAAAATTCTGGGAAAATTAACGGAGTTTAGGAAAGGGCATATGATTCTAATGGGGGACCTTAACTTTTGTATGGACCCCGGTCTGGACAGTACGGCCCGAGCGCGGGGGGAAGAATAGCGTACAATTAAGAAAGATCAAGCAAAAGCTCGTCAGCCTTCAGCTGGTTGATATATGGAGGGTGCAACATCCGCGAAAAAGGGACTATAAGTTTTATTCCCCTGTGCACGGGTCATACTCCCGGATTGATTACGGGCTGATGGATCATAAGGACATTGACAAGGTGGTTGACTCCTGGATAGGAAACATAACTTACTCGGATCACGCACCAATGTCCATGGAAATAATAATATGTGAAGAGGTGGGACATCTTGGGCAGTGGCACTTAAATGAAGAACTGATAAGAGGGGAGGAAGGGTTCAATAGAATTAGTAAAGAACTGGAGGATTACTTTGCAGTAAATTACTCTGGAGATGTATCTGGGTCTACCTTGTGGGAGGCCCATAAAGCTTACATAAGAGGAGTTTTAATCGAGCTAGGGGCAAGGAAGAAACAAGAGAGACGCGAAAAAATCCAACAATTAAAAGAGGAGTTAGATAGTCTAGAACAGAAACACAAGAGGCAAATAGGTCATCTCCCTTTAGAGACGTATAAACAAATAGTTACCAAAAGAGCCGAGTTGAAAACATCATTGGAACAAGAAGTTAGAGCAATACATAGTAAGACAGTAGGGGATAGATATCGCTGGGCCAACAAACCAAGTGAACATTTAGCAAAAGTAATACAAAAGTGTAAAGCTAGGAACTTTATAGAAAAAATCCAGACTAAGGAGGGCAATATAGTGCACTCTTCTAGAAAAGTAGCGGAGGTTTTTAAGAACTATTACCAGGAGTTATATTCAGTTTCCAAACAGGGTACCCAGCTAAGCAGCAAGAGAGAGAGAAATAACAAGTATCTAAAAAAGGCAGCACTGCCTAAGATTACAGATACGGAAAGAGAAGGTATGGAAACACCAATTTCTGTAGAAGAGGTCAGAAACGCAATAGCAGAAATGGCCCCGGGGAAAAATCCAGGCCCGGACGATGACGTGTTACCATACATATCCTAAGGGAATACGGGGAGGTATCCAACTTTCAAATAAATATGGCAAAATCAGAAATATTAAATATAAACTTAAATAAAATTGAAAAGGAAACATTGAAGAGAGAATATAGTTTCAGATGGACTAAAGAACTAAAGTACCTAGGAATTAAGCTGGCTAATTCAATCGAGAAGATATTTACAATAAATTACTTACCCCTGTTAGATACAGTCAGATGTGACAGTAAAAACTACGCCAGTAAGGCCCTCTCATGGATAGGCTGTATAGACGTCATCAAAATGGTCCTACTCCCTAAGATCACTTATTTATTCCAGATGGTACCGCTACCACTGCCTCTATATTATTTACGAAAGCTAAATAAGATAATAATGAGCTTCATATGGAAAAATAAAAAACAGAGAGTCTCCTTTAGGACTTGAAAATAAACGGCGGTCTAGCAGTACTGGATATTCAGATTTATTATAAGGCCGTAGTTCTGTCTAGAATGGTTGAATGGGCAAAGAGAGAGAATTAAAAAAGTTCGGTTAGAATAGAGGGAAACCTTAGTAAAGCACCATTCTGAAGAATGATTTGGAACCCTCCACACACTAGAAATTTAGATAAAAGCACACATGTAATAACACGTAATGTATTTAAAATTTGGGACTGTGTATATAAGAAAGTTAACGGGGAATATAACACACCATTGCTGGCATTAACGGATAGCAATTTTTTCTCACCAGGATTAGAAACTATAGGTGGAAAAGAAGCACTATGGGGTAAGACACAATTAAGACACATCATTAAGGAGGGTAAAATTATGACACTACAAGAACTTAGATTCGGGAGGGGGACACGGGGGTTAAATGAGTGGCGGTACCTCCAGCTGTGTCACTTTGTGAGTAAATTACCAAATCCTATTAGAACAGGAGACAAATTGACGGACTTTGAGAAGCTTTGTGATACAGAGGATCCAAGAAATATAGTTTCTAAGACCTACAAAATTCTTATGAAGACGGACCAGCTGGAGATACCCCCATTTATAAGTAAATGGGAGACTGAATTTAGCACTAAGAAAGACGAAAACACAATTAGGAGAATTTTGAAAATGATTGGCAACTCAGCAATAGACGCACGCACGGCAGAAATGAGTTATAAATGTATAAGCAGAAGCTACTTAACCCCAGAGATAACAAGCAAATACCAAAACAGGTCAGCATATTGCTGGCAGGGCTGCCAGGAAATAGGTACAATGGCACACCTATGGTGGTCATGCCCTAAAATAAAAAACTTCTGGAGGAAGATACTTGCCTTAGTCAAGAAAATAATAGGGAAAGAAGTGCCAGAAGACCCTTGGGAGGTTTTGTTTCATGGGGAGAAGGAGACATAAATAAATATAAGCGGTCACTGGTCCCCCACCTCCTGAATGCCACGAAGCGAATAATACCGAAGAGCTGGCAGAGGAGGGAGAGCCCAGAGACATGGGAGTGGATAGACGCAGTAGAGGAAACATATATTATGGAGATTAAGGCAAGCTCAGTGGAGGATATAGGAAGTGCGAACTTAGTGGAATGGGAACGCTGGAAAAAATTTTAAAAAACGTGGTGTTATGTTAAAGAACTGAAAGCCTTAGATTAGAAAGCTTTTGAGGAGAGTTTGTTAATTTAGACCTTGGAGAGATGGGGGTTGGGGTGAAAGGGGGGGGGGTAGGTAGGGAAAGGGGGGTGGTTGGGATATATAGAGAAGAAAGTAATATTGTCAATCGTTTGAGTACGACCCCTTGTGAGGATAAGTAATTCCATTAGATTGGGTGCACGTACGGTTTTAACCACCTTTTTTGATATGGCAAAGTGTCACGATGATGAGATAAAAGAGAGAGGGATGGAAGTTAAATGAACTGCAAAGTTGATTTAAGCCTCTCAAAATGGTCGACTGAAGTGAAAAAAAAAAAAAAAAGGAACGCTATGACAAATGCTGGGACAGAAACGCTGGGACAAAATGCTATGAAAGAAATGCTAATGGCAGGAACGCTTGTGACAGACACACTAATGGCAGAAACACTGGGCCAGAAACACTATGGCAGAAAACTCTAATAGCAGAAATGCTGGAACAGAAACGCTATGGCAGAAAATGCTGGGACAGAAACGCTAATGACAGAAACACTGAGACTGAAATGCAGAGCAGGATGCTATGGGAGAAACGCTAAGGAAGAAACGTTGTGACAGGAATGCTATGGCAGAAACCGCTCTGACAGACACGCTCTGACAGACATGCTAATGGCAGAAACGCTAATGACAGAAACAAGGAGACTGAAATGCAGAGCAGGATGCTATGACAAATTGCATGTAACGTAAGAAATGACTGACAATGGAGCTGAATCATCAACCAGACCCCCCCAGCTTGAACAACAGGCAATCATACCCCCAAACCTACCATGACCTGGACTACAAAGATGAATGCAAGCAAACCCTCCTGCATGTGAAACTGCTCAGCTCCCCTCAGAAAATCTCAGACACCCCCCCACTGCTGGTGGACCTGGTATCTTGGAGCTTCCCACCTGGTGCCTGAAGGTAATGACCCATGTAGCCAGGACAACTAGGAATGCTGACACCTGAACAATTATGGTGTCCCACTCCTCAGACCCTGCTGCCCCAGGAAAGGATGAGAGAGGCATCCGGCGTCCCCCCGGCTGATTCCCTCCGCCCGCTGAACCAGAAATATGGAACTGGAGAGGTGAACCACCATCAGACTCCTGCCGGACCGTGCTGCCGCTCTGAGCACAGGGAGAAGCGGGCAGCACCCCCGACCATGCGGGATTGAGCCCAGGAGAAGTGGTATGTGGACGGACGGATGGACAGCCCCCCCTCCCCCGGCGTGAGCACCGGGTGAATTGGGCGGTGGTCCCCTCGACCATGCAGGATGAGCCCAGGAAAAGTGGTATGTGGACAGACAGCCCACACCCCCTCCCCCGGTGTCAGCACCGGGAGAAGCGGGTGGCGGTCCCCTCAACCATGTGGGATGAACCCAGGAGAAGTGGTGTGTGGACAGACAGCCCACCCCCTCTCCCCCGGCTCCAGCACACCCCCCCTCCCCCGGCACCAGCACCGGGAGAAGCAGGTGGGTGGGCGGCCAGCCTTCTAACTTATCTACCAAGTTCTGAAGATACAAAAAAATAAAGACATCCCCCAGGAAGATCCATAGTCAGTGGCATTGATTCTTTATTCTTTATATTCTATACTTGGGGAGTACATTGATGTCTTTCTATAACCCATAGCAATGATGGGTAAAGGTTACCTTAACCACTTAAGCCCTGGACGATTTGGCTGGCCAAAGACCAGAGCACTTTTTGTGATTCGGCACTGCGTCGCTTTAACTGACAATTGAGCAGTCGTGCGACGTGGCTCATAACCAAATTGACGTCCTTTTTTCCCCACAAATAGAGCTTTCTTTTGGTGGTATTTGATCACCTCTGCGGTTTTTATTTTTTGCGCTATAAACTAAAAAAGAGCGACAATTTTGAAAAAAACGCATTCTTTTTTACTTTTTGCTATAATAAATATCCCCAAAAAATATATTAATTTTTTTTTTTTCCTCAGTTTAGGCTGATACATATTCTTCTACATATTTTTGGTAAAAAAAATCACAATAAGTGTTTATTGATTGGTTTGTGCAAAAGTTATAGCACCTACAAAATAGGGGATAGTTTTAAAAATGCATTGATTACTGTGTAAATGTGACTGGGAGTGAAGGGGTTAACTAGGAGGGCGCGCTGCAGGGGTTACGTGTGTCCTAGGGAGTGATTCTAACTGTGGGGGGAGGGGCTATGTGTGACATGACACTAATCACCGCTCCCGATTACAGGGAGCTGTGATCAGTGTCAGTGTCACTAGGCAGTTCTTCCTCTCCGTGAAACGATTGCGGGTATCCCCGCGGACATAAGAGTCTGCGGGACCCGCGATCACACTCACTGAGCTCGCGGCAGGGTCCCGCGCGTGCTGCCGGCGATGCGCACGTGACCACATCGCAGCAAATTTAAAGGAACGTACCTGTACGCCCATTTGCCTGTCCGTGCCATTCTGCCGACGTATATGTACATGCAGCGGTCGGCAAGTGGTTAAAGACAGTAGGGAGCTTATTAATAAAATCTAGGGGATGAAGATAGGAGAGAACACACTACTGGTTATAGTGGATGTGGAATCCCTATATACTAATATTGGTGAACAAGATGCCCATAGTGCCATGGGCATTAAATAAATATTGCAACCTTAACACCTCCCAAAAAAAATTCCTTGTTCAATTCCTTGTTGGCAATGACCAATAACTACTTTTGTCATGCCGGAAACTCCTGTAACCAAGAGAAAGGGGTGTTGTCAATATTTTTTTTAAACAAATGGGAGGAAGAAAGTGTCTTCACAAATCAGTGGCCCCAACTAGCCAATAAGATGTACTTATGATAAATAGACAATGTATTAATTGTGTGGGAGGGATCACAAAAACTACTAGAAGAGTTCCTACAACAGATGAATCACAATCAGTATTCCATCAAACTTACCAGTACGTGCCATCTGTATTTGGAGATATATAAAGAAGGACTTGGGTTGGAGACCCGTACCCATTTCAAGGATACTGATCGCAATGGATACATGTCCACCCGAAGCTGTCATCATCCAAATTGGGTGAGAGCAATTCCTAAGGGCCAATTTCTTAGAATTAAAAGAAATTGTGTGAAAGAGGAAGACTACATAGCTCAGACTAATATGCTCACAGGTATATTTGTGGAGAAAGGAGGGCCCCAGGGCTACGCAATATGATAGCAAAAAACGTCATCTGGCCTCCCAAAAGACCACCTACGTTTTTGGATAGAACAGGTTTTCACAAATGTAAAAGTATCAGAAACCATGAATCAGACCGAGACAGAAGTAAAGTTAAATCACACTTGTTTAACCACTTGCTGTCCGCGCTATAGCCGAATAACGGCCACAGTGGGGATTTCTGGGAGGCTGTCATATGACAGCCTGCCCTGTGCACGCTCCCTGCATGCGCCCTGCAGGGCGCACACGGAGCGCGCTGTGATCACCGAGTCACTGAGACTCGGGTGATCATCGATCCAAGTAAGGGGCCAGTCCTGGCCCCTTACCATGTAATCAGCTGTCAGCCAATGACAGCTGATCACATAATGTAAACAAAAGCTCGGTAATCGTTTTTTTTTCTCCTCACGCTGACAGCGTGAGGAGAAAAAAAAGCCAATCGCCGGGTCATCTGCAAGGGACATCGGTCCCAAAGAGGAAGAGGCAATTATGCCTCATCTGTGCACACCAGTATCCCCTGCCAGTGCCACCTGCCATTGCAACCTGCCAGTGGCCACAGTGCCCACCAGTGTCACCTATCAATGCCCATGAGTGCCACCTATCAATGCCCACAAGTGCCACCTATCAATGCCCACCAGTGGTGCCAATCAGTGCCACCTAGCAGTGCTGCCTATCAGTGTAACCGATCAGTGCCCATTATCGCCACCCATCAGTGCCCATCACTGCCGCCATCAGTGCCGCCTTTTCAGCATACAACAATGAAGAAGAAAAATTACCTGTTTTAAAATTTTATAACAAAATATATAAAAAAAAAATTTAAATTTGGTCTTTTTACATTTTTTTAACAAAAAATAAAAACCGCAGAGGTGATCAAATACAACCAAAAGAAAGCTCTATTTGTGGGAAAAAATGATAAAAATTTCATTTGGGTACAGTGTTGTATGACCGCGCAATTGTCATTCAAAGTGCAACAGCGCTGAAAGCTGAAAATTGGTCTGAACAGGAGGGGGGTTTAAATGCCCAGTAAGCAATTGGTTAATAATAAAAGTAAATAGAACAAACGTACTCAAAACATAGCAAAAGTTCGGTAACCAGAACGGATAGTCAGACAAACCAGAAATTCAGGAAGCCAGGGATCAGCTTAGTGGAACAGCATGCAGGATCTGGAGCCAGAAGGAATGTCAGCCAAGCAAGTCTTAAACAGGAAGGCAGGAGTCTCTGTGATGTTGACCAAAGCGAAGGCAGAGATCATCTGGGCTGGATGGCTTAAGTAGGCAAGACTGACGAGCAGGATATCATCAACAGGTGAGTCACTGTGGAGAGATAGGAGCTGGCAATTAGCCCACAGCTAAGCAGCCAGCTCAGAGGAAGGAAGGGCTGTGCCCAGCCCTGACAAAAAGATACAAGGCTTGCAAAATCACCCGGGATAAAACTAGAAAAACTTCTGTTTTTTCCTCACCGGTGACGGGGGATTAGACAGCTCATTACTTGCTACTCCAGATATGTCACTTATTTGCTTATGTGCCCATGCAATTCACAATATGTGGGAAAAACCACCAGAACCCTGGCTAAAAGGGTGGGGGAACACATGGACAACATAAAGAAAGGGTTTAGGCACCATAGTGTGTCTAACCATTTCAGGCTGATGCACAATAATGATCCCTCCCTACTTAGGTTTTGGGGTATTGACAAGGTTCGCCCCCATTGGAGAGGTACAGACATGACAAAAAAGGTGTCCCAAATGGAGACCCAGTGGATATACAGACTCCAGACACTTCAACCGATGGGACTTAATATTGACATTGATTTGAAATGTTTCTCAACTGATTATTGATCATATTGTGACCATTTATATATTTTTTTGCTTTTTTTACTAAGTGTTTGGCTTCACTACATATAGAGAATATCTTATTCCACTTTATGATTTATCTATCTGATATTCCTAATCATTTCTCTTTTTTCCCCAACACATTTCCAATATATTTATTGTTTTATTACAATATTTTAATATATTTTTAACCTAATTCAATTTTTTCTCTTATATTAAAGCGGTGTTCCACCCACAAAAATAAATTAAAAGCCAGCAGCTACACTTACTGCAGCTGCTGGCTTTTAACAATAGGACACTTACCTGTCCCAGAGTCCCGCAATGTCCTGCAATTTCGGCACCGCAGCTGATGTTTCCATCAGCTGTCGGGTGCTGCCGCCTCCACTACGGGTAAGGGAACCCGGCAGTGCAGCCTTACGGCTTCAAGCCGGGAACCCTACTGCGCATGTGTGAGTCCCTGCTCCTCTCTCCTACTGGTCCGGCGACAGGGAGAGGAAGAGCGAGGAGGAGGGTCATGCCACGGGCAGCGGCCTGGACTCCTGGAAGTTGGAACAGGATACCTGTCAAAGACAGGTATCCTGTCCCCCCTCCCCCCTGAAAGGTGCCTATTGTGGCACCGGAGGGGGAGAGGAGACAAATGAGCGGAAGTTCCACTTTTGGGTGGAACTCCGCTTTAAAACACTATATATTCAAAACAGATATTTTTAATAATATTAGCATCCACAAGATGGCGCTGAATAAAGATATTGCCCTCTGTGGTATGCCAACAATAGACGATTCACAACGATGTGATTGTTTTTTAATATATCAAATCTTTTTTAATTGCAATATCCATATATAATTGGCCATTTGTTAATAGTGTTTTTAAACTAGTGTCGACAGTGTGTGCAGATTGGCATCCCTAGAGGAAAAATTTGCGCTACAGATTTGCCTTCCCCCTCTACAGATTTGTCTTCCCCCATAGTTTTATGGCATTTTTATTAATAATTTTTTTTTACTAGTAATGGCGGTGATCAGCGATTTTTATCGTTACTGCAACATTATGGATCGGACACTTTTGGTGCTATTTTGTACAGCGATTATTTTATACAGCGATCAGTGCGATTAAAAATGCATTGATTACTGAGTAAATGTGACTGGCAGTGAAGGGGTTAACTAGGAGGGGGCGCTACAGGGGTTACGTGTGTCCTAGGGAGTGATTCTAACTGTGGGGGGAGGGGCTATGTGTGACATGACACTAATCACCGCTCCCGATTACAGGGAGCTGTGATCAGGCAGTTCTTCCTCTCCGTGAGACGATCGTGGGTATCCCCGCGGACATAAGAGTCCGCGGGACCCGCGATCACACTCACTGAGCTCGCGGCAGGGTCCCGCGTGTGCCGCCGGTGACGCGCACGTGACCACATGGCAGCAAATTTAAAGGAACGTACCTGTACGCCCATTTGCCTGTTCGTGCCATTCTGCCGACGTATATGTACATGCGGTGGTCGGCAAGTGGTTAAAGACAGTAGGGAGCTTATTAATAAAATCTAGGGGATGAAGATAGGAGAAAACACACTACTGGTTATAGTGGATGTGGAATCCCTATATACTAATATTGGTGAACAAAATGCCCTTAGTGCCATGGGCATTAAATAAATATTGCAACCTTAACACCTCCCAAAAAAAATTCCTTGTTCAATTCCTTGTTGGCAATGACCAATAACTACTTTTGTCATGCCGGAGACTCCTATAACCAAGTGAAAGGGGTGTTGTCAATATTTTTTTAAACAAATGGGAGGAAGAAAGTGTCTTCACAAATCAGTGGCCCCAACTAGCCAATAAGATGTACTTATGATAAATAGACAATGTATTAATTGTGTGGGAGGGATCACAAAAACAACTAGAAGAGTTCCTACAACAGATGAATCACAATCAGTATTCCATCCAAATTTACCAGTACGTGCCATCTGTATTTGGAGATATATAAAGAAGGACTTGGGTTGGAGACCCGTACCCATTTCAAGGATACTGATCACAATGGATACATGTCCACCCGAAGCTGTCATCATCCAAATTGGGTGAGAGCAATTCCTAAGGGCCAATTTCTTAGAATTAAAAGAAATTGTGTGAAAGAGGAAGACTACATAGCTCAGACTAATATGCTCACAGGTAGATTTGTGGAGAAAGGAGGGCCCCAGGGCTACGCAATATGATAGCAAAAAACGTCATCTGGCCTCCCAAAAGACCACCTACGTTTTTTGGATAGAACAGGTTTTCACAAATGTAAAAGTATCAGAAACCATGAATCAGATCGAGACAGAAGTAAAGTTAAATCACACTTGTTTAACCACTTGCTGTTCGCGCTATAGCCGAATGACGGCCACAGTGGGAACCTGAATTTCCGGGAGGCTGTCATATGACAGCCTCCCCTGTGCACACTCCCTGCACGCGCCCTGCAGGGCGCACACGGAGCGCGCTGTGATCACCGAGTTACTGAGACTCGGGTGATCATCGATCCAAGTAAGGGGCCAGTCCTGGCCCCTTACCATGTAATCAGCTGTCAGCCAATGACAGCTGATCACATAATGTAAACAAAAGCTCGGTAATCGTTTTTTTTTCTCCTCACGCTGACAGCGTGAGGAGAAAAAAAAGCCAATTGCCGGGTCATCTGCAAGGGACATCGGTCCCAAAGAGGAAGAGGCAATTATGCCTCATCTGTGCACGCCAGTATCCCCTGCCAGTGCCACCTGCCATTGCCACCTGCCAGTGCCCACAGTGCCCACCAGTGTCACCTATCAATGCCCATGAGTGCCACCTATCAATGCCCACAAGTGCCACCTATCAATGCCCACCGGTGGTGTCAATCAGTGCCACCTAGCAGTGCTGCCTATCAGTGTAACCGATCAGTGCCCATTATTGCCACCCATCAGTGCCCATCACTGCCGCCATCAGTGCCGCCTCATTAGCATACAACAATGAAGAAGAAAAATTACCTGTTTTAAAATTTTATAACAAAATATTAAAAAAAAATTTAAATTTGGTCTTTTTACATTTTTTAAACAAAAAATAAAAACCGCAGAGGTGATCAAATACAACCAAAAGAAAGCTCTATTTGTGGGAAAAAATGATAAAAATTTCATTTGGGTACAGTGTTGTATGACCGCGCAATTGTCATTGAAAGTGCAACAGCGCTGAAAGCTGAAAATTGGTCTGGACAGGAGGGGGGTTTAAATGCCCAGTAAGCAACTGGTTAATAATAAAAGTAAATAGAACAAACGTACTCAAAACATAGCAAAAGTTCAGTAACCAGAACGGATAGTCAGACAAACCAGAAATTCAGGAAGCCAGGGATCAGCTTAGTGGAACAGCAAGCAGGATCTGGAGCCAGAAGGAATGTCAGCCAAGCAAGTCTTAAACAGGAACGCAGGAGTCTCTGTGATGTTGACCAAAGCGAAGGCAGAGATCATCTAGGCTGGATGGCTTAAGTAGGCAAGACTGATGAGCAGGATATCATCAACAGGTGAGTCACTGTGGAGAGATAGGAGCTGGCAATTAGCCCACAGCTAAGCGGCCAGCTCAGAGGAAGGAAGGGCTGTGCCCAGCCCTGACAAAAAGATACAAGGCTTGCAAAATCACCTGGGATAAAACTAGAAAAAACTTCTGGTTTTTCCTCACCGGTGACAGGGGATTAGACAGCTCATTACTTGCCACTCCAGATATGTCACTTATTTGCTTATGTGCCCATGCAATTTACAATATGTGGGAAGAACCACCAGAACCCTGGCTAAAATGGTGGGGGGACATATGGACAACATAAAGAAAGGGTTTAGGCACCATAGTGTGTCTAACCATTTCAGGCTGATGCACAATAATGATCCCTCCCTACTTAGGTTTTGGGATATTGACAAGGTTCGCCCCCAGTGGAGAGGTACAGACATGACAAAAACGGTGTCCCAAATGGAGACCTAGTGGATATACAGACTCCAGACACTTCAACCGATGGGACTTAATATTGACTGATTATTGATCATATTGTGACCATATATATTTTTTTGCTTTTTTTCCTATGTGATTGGCTTCACTACATATGGAGAATATCTTATTCCACTTTATGATTTATCTATCTGATATTCCTAATCATTTCTCTTTTTTCCCCAACACATTTCCAATATATTTATTTTTTTTATTACAATATTTTAATACATTTTCTCAGGTTTCTCAGGTTTTCAAGGTTGTCATATACCTCAGCTAAAAATTGAAGCCCCGTGAAGAAAACTTTCATTGAGAAAGAATGTTTAGCAATAAAACTGGCCTGTTTAATGAGGGGTTAACAGGCCCCTGTAGCAGGTTGAGTACTCTGGGCTCTCTAAAACTCCCAGACTGTTTAGGGAGGATGCTCCACCCTGGAAGCCCTATCTTTAAAAAGGTTGGATACCCAGAAGCCATACTGAAAATGTGCTTAGCTACGATAGGGAAAGTATAGGTTGCGCTGCTGATAGTGCATAGACAGATTAGTGCAGGGCTTGTAGCCACTGGTGTCTAATAGTAGATATAAACCTTTAGGGCACTTTCACACTGAGGCGCGTAGGCGTCGGCAGTAAAGCGCCGCTAGATTTAGCGGCGCTTTAGCATCGTTGTAGAGGTGCTTATCGGCCGCTAGCAGGGCACTTTTAACCCCCACTAGCAGCCGAATAAAGGTGTTTTGGTGTCACTGCCAAATTAATTTAATGGGCAGGGGCACTTTAGGAGCGGTGTATACACCGCTCCTAAAGCGCCTCAAAGATGCAGCTTGCAGGACCAGCCCTCGGGCTTTCACACTGGAGTAACAGAAGAGCCGCTTTACAGGTGCTTTGCAGGCACTATTTTTAGCGTTAGCACCTGTAAGGTGCTTCAGTGTGAAAGTGGCCTTACTGAAAGTCCTGTAGGTAGGAAAATGTAGTGTAGTTTAGGGAATTTAGGATGCAGGGAGGAAAGTACTTTTTTTTTTATTACCATAGCTTGCCTGTGAAGTTGTGCATCTGTACAATGAAATGGAATTTTTTTACATCTTAATCCAGTAGTCTTTTAGCCTTGTTTATAGCCTACATGTACAATACAGCATGTGTTTTTTTTCCACAGAGCATATTTCCAAATTTTTTCTGCCTGCAATTGAATTTTGTCTTAGCCTGTCCCTATGCACTACAGTCATAACAGGCTGCAAGTGTTTTTTCACAGGTTATACTGTATTTCCTAATTGTTGCTGTCTGCAGTTTTTTAATGCCCCTTTTGTAAGTGATATTATCTTGTTAAAGCTTATATGCGATTTTCTCACTTAGGTATATCTACTTAAACAAACTATGCTTGAGTATTTTAAATTGCATTGCTGGGGTACATATTCTTATGTAGAGATATTATGTTAAGAGTCCGCGCTTAGGAGAAAAAACAGAAGGACTGCAGCCTCCCCCTAATTAATTCCCACTGGGAGTTAATTGAATTTATATAGAAAAGAGGTTGGGGAAATTGGCGTTGCCCTATTAGCAGTATTTAATGCTTACAGATTAAAAGTGATAATAAAAATAAAAATTAGAAAGTAAATAAACACACTGAAAGTGATCGTGGAATATCTATGCAAATATCAAACAACTATGCGATCAAGTGACAGAAGCATATGTGAGGGGGAATGTGCTTACAATTTGTCCCCTGAGTGAACAAACCCTTACGTAGTGCAAAGGTAGATTGAATTAGAAATAAAAGTAAAAATAAAATAAAAATATGAATATATACGTATAAACGTGTAGATCCTCTGTGTTAAATAAGTGTGTGATAAGCCTCATGTGTTCCAACAGGTGAAATAAATTTACACTTGCCCATCTTGCAGATTATACATTTACAACCCCCAACTTTCAACGTAAAATAATATATTAGTGTAACACCCCCTATTTTGGGGCTAACAGTATCCGTGAAAAGAAATAAATGTTAGTTGCATATCAACAGCATGTGTGAAAACAAATGTGCACTGTGTCTACTAGGTAAAAAATAAATTCCTAAGATTCTATGTTATCTTATGCTAAACCCCCTTAGGACTCATATGAGGTTTAAATAAAATCCATACAGGTAATTATATGTACAGTTAAATGATTAATTAAAAAGTTCACTTAAATTCCTTGAAAGATATATATATAAAGTCTCTATAAAGAAACCAGGCAAAAATAGAATGTCTATATGGAGGAACAAGAGTTCTTATAAAAGCCAGGGATCGGTCTGCATGCAGTTATAAATGCTAGGGGGTAAAGAATGGTGACTTCCGTGCTCGTACAGGCTGGTGACTCCAAGTGCTCCCCCCCGTGCTCCCCCACTCACCAGAGTCAATCACCCCCACAGGGGTACTGTGCAGAGGAGTGGGTATCTTGGGATGGCTGCCTCTTGTAGATGTCCCGCTTAAGCTCAGCTGCTCCGTGGGATCGCTCCGGTGATCCAATTCAGGGGTCCCCACCTAATGATCCAGGCTTAGGTTCCTTCACAACTCCCCACCTCTGCCCTGCTTTATCCTCCTCATATAAAGAAATAAACAGGGGGCTTCCGTAGTGAAGTATGTCCAATTTAATGACAAATAAATAGGTTCTTTAAAACAATTGACCCAATACAAAACACGGCTGTGAGCAAGGATGAGACCAGGAAACCAGTCCGAACGTGCGTCCCACCTTGCGTTCCAGCCAGATCTTCCGGGTATGACGTGTGAGCGTGACTCCGCCTTACGCGTTTCGTCATCAGACGTTCTCAAAGACGGTGTTGACGCTTCACGCTTCACACAAGGATATAGTCCTGCGGGCTCCATAGAACCTCCCCTAATTATGTAAATGCCGCTCGGGGGGTGTGAAGGTAACAGAGCCGCTGGTCTATATGTCAACCAAAGCAATCAGAAATGATTTCTATTACATTTTATACTTGTATGCTTTATTCAGTTTACATCTACCGTCATCATAGTTTATTCTTGGACATGAAAAACCATGTTGTCAATCGCAGATTGAAAAAAATGTTTAAATTAAACGTACAAGAGAAAATGGTAAAGATATTATTAAAAAATATAATTAAAAAAATAAAATAAAAATAATAATAAATATAAAAATAAATAAAAAATGAAAAATGAATGAAAAAATAATAAATAAAAAATGAAAAAATTACAAAATTAATTAATAAAAACTAGTAGTAATAGGGAAATAAATAAATGAAAAAAACAAAATTAAACAGTTAAAAAAAATGTTGTTAAAAAAATATTTATATAATTAATATACTGCAAGTAGGTCAAAGATAAATTAAGATAAAAATAGTTGTATCTAAAAATCTCTTATTATATACTATTACACCCATACCTATTGTGTTATAATTAAAAATGGGGGTTAGTGATATTGGAGATTGAAAATAGGGATAAACAAAAGGGGATAAGTTAAAAATTCCTGATCGTAGTGTAAGGGTGCCTGGCCCATAGGGTGGTAAGATCCTAAGTGAAATCTTTTATTATGTATATATAGGGTCATACTACCCTATCAGTAGCCACCTGTTTAATAGTCTTAACATAGAGCTATATATATGGTGTCAAAAAGTGCCATAATCCATCCTGGCCCATATACTCCCTACTTGTTATACTCAAAGGTTATAACTAAAAACATATATATACATGGTGCCGTGTATTACCATCGGTCACCTCACACATATCTTCTAACCAGGTCTGCCTAGTGCCCACATATCCCTGTATATATACACCTGAACTTCTCCATCCCCTCTATTTTGGGTTCACTATTTGTTATCAAAACTAATAGGGTACCTAAAGTTATGTATGTAGTAAAGATCCTAAGATTAATAGCTGATATGACCCTGCTTTAATTGATAAAGGAAAGTATGGTCACGTGAGGCCCTAAAACCAACCATCAAGAGACAGATTAGAAAACAGGAGCAAGATGTATTACCTTCTACTGATTGTATGTACAAAAGTGTATATAAGTATATTATAACATATTAGTTCTATCGTTTTAGTCTAGAACACTTTTGGTCTAAGGAACTTTTGATCTGGAAAAACTTTTTCCTTCTCACCATCCTCCATCTTGGTCTGTAGGTATTTATCAAGATTTAGGGATTAGCTATAAAACAGTTTAAGTCTATATCCAGGTTCAACCCCCTGGGGGCAAGGGATCCTAGCTGATATATCCAGCTAGTTTCCATCTCCAAGAATAAACTATGATGACGGTAGTAAACTGTATAAAGCATACAAGTATATAATGTAATAGAAATCATTTCTGATTGCTTTGGTTGACATATAGACCAGCGGCTCTGTTACCTTCACACCCCCCGAGCGGCATTTACATAATTAGGGGATGTTCTATGGAGCCCGCAGGACTAAATCCTTGTGTGAAGCGTGAAGCGCCGAGCTTAAGCGGGACATCTACAAGAGGCAGCCATCCCAAGATACCCACTCCTCTGCACAGTACCCCTGTGGGGGTGATTGACTCTGGTGAGTGGGGGAGCACGGGGGAGGCACTTGGAGTCACCAGCCTGTACGAGCACGGAAGTCAACATTCTTTACCCCCTAGCATTTATAACTGCATGCAGACCGATCCCTGGCTTTTATAAGAACTCTTGTTCCTCCATATAGACATTCTATTTTTGCCTGGTTTCTTTATAGAGACTTTATATATATATCTTTCAAGGAATTTAAGTGAACTTTTTCATTAATCATTTAACTGTACATATAATTACCTGTATGGATTTTATTTAAACCTCATATGAGTCCTAAGGGGGTTTAGTATAAGATAACATAGAATCTTAGGAATTTATTGTTTACCTAGTAGACACAGTAAACATTTTTTTTCACACATGCTGTTGATATGCAACTAACATTTATTTCTTTTCACGGATACTGTTAGCCCCAAAATAGGGGGTTTTACACTAATATATTATTTTACGTTGAAAGTTGGGGGTTGTAAATGTATAATCTGCAAGATGGGCAAGTGTAAATTTATTTCACCTGTTGGAACACATGAGACTTATCACACACTTATTTAACACAGAGCATCTACACGTTTATTCTCAAAGGGTTTATATGTATATATTCATATTTTTATTTTATTTTTACTTTTATTTCTAATTCAATCTACCTTTGCACTACGTAAGGGTTTGTTCACTCAGGGGACAAATTGTAAGCACATTCCCCCTCACATATGCTTCTGTCACTTGATCGCATAGTTGTTTGATATTTGCATAGATATTCCACGATCACTTTCAGTATGTTTATTTAATTTCTAATTTTTATTTTTATTATCACTTTTAATCTGTAAGCATTAAATACTGCTAATAGGGCAACGCCAATTTCCCCAACCTCTTTTCTATACATATTGTTATGTGCTTTGTCTCTGCACAGATTTGCATGTCTAAAAGGACCAATATTTGTCTGCAACAACTATATAATAGCTAGCTTTTCAATTGTCAACACCTTAGCTACGTTTGTCTTATTAATTAGGGCCTGTTTCATTTTATTTGCATAATTTTAAAGAATAAGGTTAGGTGCAAGAATGGTGTGCATATAAATCACCTCACATTATATCATTTACATTCGCTGCAACCCACTATATGCATCGATTAAAAAAAATTTAGGTATACATCGGTTGGGCCCACTATCCCCGATTAAAATTGTCCTGCCACACTGGCCATTGTTGTATCCTTTAAATTTAAAAATGTATTAAAAATTATTCAGCTGCTAGCCAGTTTTACACTGGCTAGCAGATCTGTAGTCTTTTAATTCTTGTATTAAAACACCTGCCTGTACATTTTGTCACTAGTAACTTTCAGACATTTATCTCTGAATAGATACACTCACCAGACACTTTATTATGTACACCTTGCTACTAACAGGTTGGATCCCCTTTTGCCTTCAGAACTGCCTTAAAGCGTTTGTTACCCAAACACTTCATATTCCTGATATATGCCTGCTGTACCATGTACTTGTATGAGAAAGTATCCTGTTCTCTTTGTATTGCTTCCTTTATGTGAAATTCCTGGTGTTCCTGCCAGTCCGCTGGTTTTTCTATTAAAAACTGACCCCACTAAGCAGGAAAATACACCAAGGTCAGTTTTCTAGCTATGCTGGGAACTCAGTGTACTCTTCTCCAATGATCAGACTTGTCCTGGCATGCCCCTGTTACACAGCCATTAACTGGGAAGCTCAGTGTCCTGCTACTTTTCCTCCACCCAGCTCTTAAGCAGCTGAGAACAGAGGAAATGGAAGCACATATAAAAAAGGGAAAAAAAAGGTATTTATAATGTTTTTTTTACATCTATACTAAAATGTTTTTCCTTTCATTTCTATTTTAAACTGAATGGGTTGTTTTACAAGGTGATCATTTACAGTCACTTTATCGGCTGTACATCCATGATGCGAATATCCCATTCCACCACATCCCAAAGATGTTCTATTGGATTGAGCTCTGGTAACTGTGGAGGCCATTGGAATACAGTGAACTCATAGTCATGTTCAAGAAATCAGTTTGAGAAGATTTGAGCTTGGTGACATGGTGCATTATCCTGCTGGAAGTAGCCATCAGGGGATGGGTACACTGTAGTGGAAAAGGGAGGGACATGGTCAGCAACAATATCGAGGTAGGCCAGGGCGTTTAAATGATGCTCAATTGGAACTAAGGCTCCCAAAGTGTGGCAATAAATATCCCACACACTATTACACCACCACCAGCCTGAACCATTGATACAAGGCAGGATGGATCCATGCTTTTATGTTGTTTATGCCAAATTCTGACCCTACCATTATATCAGAGCTGAAATCAAGACTCAGGCCAGACAACGTTTTTTCAATCTTCCATTGTCCAATTTTGGTGAGCCTGTGCGAATTGTTGCCTCAGTTTCCTGTTCTTAGCAGACTGGATTGGCACCTAGTGTGGTCTTCTGCTGCTGTAGCCCATCTGCTTCAAGGTTCGATGTTTTGTGCGTTCAGAGATAGTATTCTACGTACCCTGGTTGTAGCGAGTGGTTATTTGAGTTACTGTTGCCTTTTTATCATCTCAAACCAGTCTGCCCATTCTCCTCTGACCTCTTACATCAACAAGGGATTACCGTCAAAACAACTGCCAATCACTGGATATTTTCTATTTTTCTAACCATTCTCTGTAAACCCCAGAGATGGTTGTGCATAAAAATCCCAGTAGATCAGCAGTTTTTGAAATACTCAGAGCAGCCCTTCTGGCACCAACAGCCATGCTACGTTCATAGGCACTTAAATCCCCTTTCTTCCCCATTCTGATGCTCAGTTTGATCTTCAGCAATTTGTCTTCACCACGTCTAGATGCCTAAATGATTAGCAGTTTGTGTTACCAAGCAATTGTACAGGTGTACATAATAAAGTGGCCAGTGAGTGTATGTCCTGCTGCTGGACAATTTTACACTGTTGTATCCTCTGTGGTGACTTAATTCCTGTAATAAAGCCCCAGCCTGTGTTCTTTGTCTCTAGTAAATTGGGCCTAGTCTTGATGCTGGCCAATTTTCCACTGCTTTGTCATTGGCAGTCTCTTTTTATATGTTGTAAAACACTTGCCTGTACTGTTTGTCTTTCAGGAAATTCTCCCTGAATAAAAATGTCCTGGTCAAATTTCTTTTTTAAATTATACATTTTAGCTTGGTGTGATTAGATGCATCAGGTAGTTGTTACTGACAGTTCATTTGAAAGCTTGTGGGAGGTGTCTACTGCGCCCATGGACGTGGAATAACACCTAACCTGAAGGCATGCTAGCCAATGCCCAGGACCAGGCAGGGGCTTCGGTCATGTGAAGAATCAAACAGTAAAGCAGTCCCCCAACTCAGAGATGAGCCACTTGTGAGCAGTAATAATGTACCGAGTTCCTCCCTGAGATGTCTGGTCCCATGTCACTACACACTTATAACTAATGTACACATATGTATTTGGAGTGACATAGAGGGAAAAAAAAAGAAAAAACTGCGCTAAGGTAATGTGCTAAAACAAATATGTGGACAATCTAAATGATATAAGCAGTGATTCTTCTGCACAACAAAACAGTGTAAATAAAAAGAAAAAAATAGAATACAATATTAACTCAATAATATAATCAATCAATGATATTGCCGTGAGACTTAAATGTATGTGACATGAAACAGTTACCACAAATGGATGTGGTGCTAAAATTGAAAATGAAAATAATTATTAAACACAAAATTGAAAAATTTAAAAAAATGATATAGGACATAAAGAGTAGTGTCCAAACATATATAATTAAATCAAACACCAGTGATCAAATAATTGCTAAATATTAAGAAAAGTCCATCAAATTGTGATACATATGAAGTCTTCCATGACGTGAACGATGCTGTGTTAAAACCACCACCAGTGATAAAAATTAGCCGCTTACCAGAGCCCCATGACCCCCCACTACAGAGAATCTGGGGAAGCTTGTACAGAGATAGCCCTCCAGAGCTAAACAGATAAACTCAGATCCAAGATGCATAGGTGGTCATTGAACATCCAAAGATATCAAATGGAGCTATTGGAGCTCAGATCCCATCGTATCTCCCCAGCTCATACGTGGCATATATGGCATGAAAAATAAGAAAGGCTCCAATAGTGTAAAACCTTCAATTTATTATAAATAAAATAAGAATGTATTGCACTCACATGTAAATGATAAATATAACGCCTGTAATGTCTGGTGCTCCGGCCGTGAACACAGGGACAAACCCGTCCTACTGGAACATCCATGAGTGACATGCAGAGCTATTGCCAACTCAGCCAGTCCAGCATACCTTCATTACCTCTCTCCCAGTAATGGAAAGAAACTGGACACATAGCACGGGTTTCAGGCGTTTCCTAATTAACTCTTTCCTTCCTGTAAGGAAAATTAGACGAATGGCAGCATTCCCATATGATGCCAAAAGGCTTTGATTGTGTCTAAAACATATAAGACAATCCACATGGGCAGAGGGAACAAAGGCAGACGCGTTTCACATGGAATCGTGTTTTGTCGTTACCACATGGAAACGCGAGTGTTGTATCGATATATATATATATATATATATATATATATATATATACAAATAAATTTCAGAAATTTAATTCAGGTGTATCCAATTCCACACTCGCATTTCGTGTTTCAAGTTCCAGGTTTCATGCACAATCATATTTAAACAACATCTAATATAGTATGAGTGATGCAAGAACAATAATAAAACAACAGGAAAGAAAAAAAAAAAAAAAGAAAGAAAACTATGTAATAAGCATCGTTCTTAAAACAGAACATGAACAAACCAAAAACTAAAATTAAAAACATTTGTAAGTATAGCATACAAGAAACTCTGGAGGATTTATAAAGAGGACATCATGTGAATATCAGTGTACACGAAAAATACAAATATAGGTATGAATACCTGAAAATGTATACGACCATGCCACCACAAAGTTCATACCGAACGAAAGGAGGTGAATTTGTAAATTATGAATTGTAAATTATAAATTGTACATTAACCAACACCTGCGCTCACATGTCTAACACAAGTATGTGCAGGTGTGTACATGTATTACCAACAGACAACCGTGCCCAAATAAATCAGTAGCATTGTTCAATTGTCTATTGTATACAATGGTCAATCATAATAATGGGTTAAATCCCATTCAAAGTTTAAGCCCTGTGGAATTCTAGTTTGCAGACTAAAAATCCAGTAAACTTCATGTTTACATAATATTCTAAAACTGTCACCTCTCCATCTCCGTGTAGTGATTCTTTCAATACCCTGTAATTGTATCAAAGAAGTATTGCCATTGTGGATCTCATTAAAATGTCTGGCAACGTTAGTGGCATGTTCCTTTTCAGTATTGCGCACGTGGTCATTCAATCGATCTCTCAATCTTCTAGTGGTACGATCAACATATTGAATACTACATTCTTTACATGTAATTAAATAAATCACAAGTCTAGTGTTGCAATTAATATATCTCCCGATGCTGTAGGATCTGCCACTAACACTGGAAGAAAAACTATCACCCCTATTATACGTGGGCAACAAGGGCAGACAATGGCTCCAAATCTCTAGTTACCCACAAAATCAAGCCATGTCTTATTGGGAATGCTGGAACAAAAATCACTAAATGATAAAGGATTACCCAAGGATGGGGCCTGTCTGGATACCACTTTGATACCTTTAGATAGAATATTGGCATATGTATTGTCCTCATTAGGGATGAGCCGAACACCCCTCGGTTCGGTTCGCATCCAGAACATGCGAACAGACCGATAGTTCGCGTGAACTTTCGAACACCTTTAAAGTCTATGGGACTCGAACATGAGAAATCAAAAGTGCAAATTGTACAGGCTAATATGCAAGTTATTGTTCTAAAAGGGGTTTAGGGACCCGGGTCCTGCCCCAGGGGACATGTATCAATGCAAAAAAAAGTTTTAAAAACTACCGTTTTTTTCGGGAGCAGTGATTTTAATGATGCGTGAAAAAATAAAAGTGAAATATTCCTTTAAATATCGTACATGGGGGGGTGTCTATAGTATGCCTGTAAAGTGGCGTGTGTTTCCTGTGTTTAGAACAGTCCCTGCACAAAATTACATTTCTAAAGGAATAAAAGTCATTTAAAACTGCTTGCGGCTGTAATGTAATGTTGGGTCCCGGCAATATGGATGAAAATTATTGAGAAAAACGGCATGGGTGACCCCCCAGCCCATTACCAGGCCCTTTGGGTCTTGTATGGATATTAAGAGGAACTCCGCACCCAAATTTAAAAAAGAAAAGGCGTGGGACCCCCAGGCTATATATACTCTGAACAGCAGTATAAAGGCGGTCCCAAGAAAGACAGGGACTGTAGGTTTGTTCTTAAGTTGAATCTGTTTGTAATTTGGAACAGGTACATTTTGTAAGTGTTGCTCCAGCCTAAAAATATCTTTTTAAGCTTTTTGGAAAACATAGGGAAGGGTTATCATCACCCCTGTAACAATTGTTTTGCTGTCTGTGCCCCTATTCAGAAGATTTCACCTCAATTTCTGTCCCAATGACAATTGGATTTTGAAAATTTGGGTTTTTTAGGGAAACAAGGATTGGTGTTAAAGTATCAGTGGAGGAGACACCATTTTCCCATATTAACTCTTACAGGAGAGAATTTCCCTTCCTAGGGGTAGATTTCCTCTCACTTCCTGTTGTCTCCCTGTAGGAGTCGTTTGTAAGTCAGATGTTTGAAAGTAGGGGCCTGCCCTATATACTCTGCAGAAATTTGGGCCTTAGGTGTTGGTGGTACCAGAACACTGTAAGCCCTCACAGTTACTCTTGGTGGGCGCTGGAACGGGCCTTGCTGTAAAATATTATATCAAGAATTGTAAATACATGCCCCTGTTGAACAGGGTCAGAAAAATTGGGCTTTAGGCACTGGTGCTGGTGCCACAACACTGCAACCCCTCACAGATACTGTAGTTGAGCGCAGGAACAAGCCCTGCTGTAAAATATTACAGCAAAAATTGTAATTACACGCCCCTGTTGAACAGGGGCAGAAAAATTGGGCTTTAGGCACTGGTGCCACAACACTGCAACCCCTCACAGATACTCTAGTTGAGCGCAGGAACAAGCCCTGCTGCAAAATATTACAGCAAAAATTGTAATTACACGCCCCTGTTAAACAGGCACAAAAATTGGGCCTTAGCCACTGGTGGTTGTGCCCAGAACCAAAAATGTTCTTACAAGCTATCAACATGAACATTGAGGAGGAATAGGATAGTCACTCAGCATAACAGGATAGTCACTCAGCATCAGCATAGGCAGTCTTGAAGGGAAATCACATTCATAAAAAAAATATTTGGTTACATCAGCATCAGGTGCTTGGTAGTTGGTGATTGTTAGAAGATTTTAAGTTTATTATTATTTTAAGTGATAAAAGTTTCTGAGAACATGTATGAAACACATGAATGTTATATGTAATTAGTGATGGTTTCTGAAGGTTATAGGATGGAGGACAAAAGACAGAGAGGAGTGGTTTAGCTGGGTAGATATTTCTATTTTGAGTTGCTATGTCAGGACCATGGGTGGAGTAATGTTGCTTATCTTTAGACTATAACCATTTAAAGTATATACGCAAATATGGGTGTTACTAGGATATGCTGACATAACATTTTGAAACAGTATAAGAATGTATGAGATTTATGGTAGAATAGGAATGGAGTAGGGTTGAAGATAGAGAAGTAATCCTACGCTTTGGAGAATGTAACATCAAGATGTCTCCTCCTCCTCCTTCTGAGACCATCACCATGCCACATATTACAGAAGTCAGTCTTGTCTTTGTTTATCTTTCTGCATAATAAACAACCTTTCTGGAAGCATCGTATGAACGAAGGATTCTTCAATTTCTACTAAGAAACAAATTCCTAAAAGTAAGGTGGAAATGCGGCCTCGGACAAAGTACAGAAACATATCTCCTATACACCCTACCCTCTAGGAGAGAGGTCACTGATATATATAACATATAACACAAAGACATTGCTATACATCCAGAAACGCCCCTGAGAATAATAATATGTAGAATTATAGATATTATACTTTTTTTCAGTGATCCAAGACTGATTCATTTTTATGAAGGTGAGCCGATCAACCGAGTCGGTGGACAGGCACACTCTGATCGGTTACAAAGCCTCCAGCAGCACTGAATGTGCATTCCAGAAAGAACGCTGGATGCAGGACAGGCCAGTAGCTCAATTGCATACTGTGCAAGCTCTGGCCAGTGATCCATCCTCAAGACCCAGTAACCCAGAGGATTTTCGGTTGGAAAGGTCTCCAAGTCTGATCTTGCCCCTAGGTATTCCTGCACCAATCAGACGCTGGGGATGGTTGCTGGAACCGATCAGACCTTGGGGCTGCAGACTAAAAAATTGTCTGAATGCATCTGTTAGACGGCCACCTTCTCCACCGCTCTATCTGTGACTGACCGAAGCCTCAGCAACACATTGTACAGGAGGACTAGGAAATTGTAACCTCCCAGGCTCTGGAAACACATTGCAAAAACCTTTATGCAAGGCCTCACGAAGATGTTTCATCCTCTGCTCCCTTTGCAACGGCTGGATAAGTTCTGCAACCTTGCCCTTCTAACGTGGATCAAGAAGGGTTGCCAGCCAGTACTGATCCCTCTCCTTGATACCACGAATCCAAGGGTCCTTTCGCAGGCTTTGCAGGATCAGGGAGGCCATGCAGCGTAGGTTTGCTGAGGCATTCGGTCCAGAGTCCTCTGGGTCACTAAGGATGACCTGATCCGCAGCCACCTCCTTCCAGCCACGTACAAGTCCATGGGTTTCTGGGGACTGTAAACGATCCCTTGAAGATGCTGCTGATGCTGAGTGCTACGCTCCACCTCCATGCTGACACATTACTCCTCCTCCTCCTCTTCCTGTGTGATCGGTGGGCCAGCAGGAACACTGTATGGATAAAGGGGGCCTTGAGAGGTAAGGAAGTCCTCCTCTTCCTCCCTCTGTTCTGCCTCAAGTGCCCTGTCCATTATTCCACGCAGCGTGTGCTCCAACAGGTAGACAAGAGGGACAGTATCACTGGTGCATGTACTGTCACTGCTCACCATCCTCGTGGCCTCCTCAAATGGTGACAGGACAGTGCATGCATCCTTGATCATGAGACACTGGCGTGGCGAAAAAAAAGCCAAGCTCCCCTGACCCTGTCCTGGTTCCATAGTTGCACAGGTACTCACTGATGGCCGACTGCTGCGTGTGCAGCCGCTGTAGCATGGCCAACGTTGAGTTCCATCTGGTGGGCATGTCACAGATTAGGCGGTTCTTGGGCAGGTTGTATTCCTTTTGGAGGTCAGCCAGCCAAGCACTGGCATTATAGGACCGTTGGAAATGCACACAGACTTTCCTGGCCTGCCTCAGGAGATCCTGTAAGCCCGGGTACCTGCACAAGAACTGCTGCGCCACCAAATTAAGGATGTGAGCCAAACAGGGAACATGGGTGAAGTGTCCCTGTTGGAGGGCGGAGAGGAGGTTGGTGCCATTGTCACAAATCACTATTCCTGCCTGAAGCTGGCGTGGCATCAACCACCTCTGAGCGTGCTCCTTCGGACCTGACAAAATCTCTGCCCCAGTGTGGCTCCTGTCCTCTAAACACACCAGCTCAAGCACCGCATGGCATCTTTTTGCCTGAGTGCTTGCATAGCCCCTTGAATGCCTATGGAGCACTGCTGGTTCCCTGGACAAATCTATAGAGGAAAAGGTCATGGAGGAAGAAGAAGTGGAGGGGGTGGAGGAGAGAGCTGTGTCAGAATCACCACTAGTAGAATTTTGGAGGCAAGCTCCAACAATACTGCACCCTGTCCTGCATTCTTCCCAACTGCCAGCAGGGTCACCCAGTGTTTCCCGTGAAAGATAGGTAACGTCCCTGTCCATGCCTGCAGGACCATGAGTCAGCGGTTACCGCTGACCGCCCTGTCCAGCGAGGCCAAGACATTGCCTTCCATATGCCGGCAGAGAACCGGAATCGCCTTCTGTGAAAAAAAGTGGTGTTTGGGAACCTGCCACTGAGATACCGCACATTCCACAAATTCACGAAAGGGGGCAGAGTCTACCAGCTGAAGAGGCAGCAGAGAGTGCTAGCAATTTAGCCAAGCTAGCATTCAGCCACTGGGCATGTGGATGGCTGGGACCGAATTTCTTTCAATGGTTTAGCAACTGGAGTAGGGAAATTTGCCTGCTACAATCGGACGTTGGTGTAGCGATAGCAGATTGCCCACAAGTACTTGGCACACCTAATTCTACACCTTCATTCCTCTCAGTGCTGGTTTCTGAGAGAACTGAAGATATAGTGGGGTTGGAGATCCCAGCTGATGAGGAGCAAGGAGAGGTCTGCCTTGTTCTTTAGTGTGGGGCTTTTAAGTACGCTTGCCAATGGACTGCATGGGAGTTCAACATATGTCTGGTCAAACATGTGGTTCCTAAGCGGCTGCTGTTTTGGCGACGCTTGATACGCTTCCGACATATGTTGCAAACAGCAACGGTGCGATCTGCTGCACATGTCTCAAAAAAGGCCCACACCAAAGAACTTTTGGAAAAATGCACGGAGTCAGCAGTGCCCTGCACATGTGGAGCTCTGCGGTGTGATGCAGTCAGTTGGCTGCCCTTAAGCTGGCCCCTGGAGGGCATCCTGCCTCATTGGAGATGTGCCTCCTCCTCATCCTCCTCCTCCTCCTCTCTCCTATCAGGCAATTATGTAGAGTCAGTGACCTCATCATCCCCTCCCTTCTCGTCACTGGAGCAAACCTGGCAGTATGCTTTAGCTGGGGGAACATGACTGCCAGTTTGTTGTCCTTCTTGGGCACCCCCTCTCTCTGGGCTCACGTTACTGCCTTCCTCAATCTGGGTACCATCATTGGAGCCTTCAAAACGCTGCGCATCCTCCTGCACCTTGCAAATGTGAGTACCCTAATGTGGGGAGCTTTTATTCTAAAAAAACATTTATAAACGATATCACACTATCCAGTTTTTCTTTTCCTTTATTCCTAACTGTGGAGCTGCTGCTGAAAACTGTGTATCTGGATTCCATCACTGAGCCATGGGATGGCTCATAAGCATGTTTAGATTCAGTCTCACAGCTGAGTCGCACGCTCTGAGGTGAGGGGCTGTCCCCAGGGGGGGTCACTGGATGGCACTTGAGCATGTAATTCTGAGCACTAAGTACTAAGATTAATGCACGCACGTTGGATTTTTTATGAACTGTTTTTATGGACTTTATGTGCATTTCTTTCATAAATTGGACTTTAATAACCACGTATCACATCTTGGATTTGATATTCACACTCATTGTGTGGCACTTGGCACTTTGTTGTATTTTTTGCACTTATCACTGTGATATTATTGATATATTTCTTACACGGTAAATTTCAGATTATATAAATAATTTTTCATTCATTATATATACAGTTAGTAGTTTAATCATTGCTACTCTTATTCTAATGGTATACATCTAGTATATTATTTACACATTGCACCTTATAATCACTTTAAAAAAAAAATTTATTTTTTATACATATATCCTTTGTGCCTTGCTGTGGCTGGATAAGCCGCTTATGCGGTATTTTCAGTATACCTCATATGCATGAATGATCTCCAGATTGACATTTTCACCTTAGTGCAGTGTATTTTTGTATACAGTGAGATCTAGCTGCACAGGATACAATACTGAGTATACTGCAGCTAACTGAATGAACTGCCTGCCTGTAGTATATTAGGAACAGAACAACAGGAACAGTCTGCAGTGAGATCTAGCTGCACAGGATACAGTACTGCATATACTGCAGCTAACTGAATGAACTGCCTGCCTGTAGTATATTAGGAACAGAACAACAGGAACGGTCTGCAGTAAGATCTAGCTGCACAGGATACAGTACTCAATATATACTGCAGCTAACTGAATGAACTGTCTGCCTGTAGCATATTAGGAACCAAAAAACAGGAACGGTCTGCAGTGAGATCTAGCTGCACAGGATACAGTACTGAATATACTGCAGCTAACTGAATGAACTGCATGCCAGTAGTATATTAGGAACAGAACAACAGGAACGGTCTGCAGCAAGATCTAGCTGCACAGGATACAGTCCTGAATATACTGCAGCTAACTGAATGAACTGCCTGCCTGTAGTATATTAGGAACAGAACAACAGGAACGGCCTGCAGTGAGATCTAGCAACACAGGATACAGTACTCAATATATACTGCAGCTAACTGAATGAACTGCCTGCCTGTACTATATTAGGAGCAGAACGACAGGAACGGTCTGCAGCAAGATCTAGTTGCACAGGATCCAGTACTCAATATACTGCAGCTAACTGGATGAACTGCCTGCCTGTAGTATATTAGGAACAGAGCAACAGGAACGGTCTGCAGCGAGATGTAGCTGCACAGGATCCAGTACTCAATATACTGCAGCTAACTGGATGAACTGCCTGCCTGTAGTATATTAGGAACAGAGCAACAGGAACGGTCTGCAGCGAGATGTAGCTGCACAGGATACAGTACTGAATATACTGCAGCTAACTGAATGAACTGCCTGCCTGTAGTATATTAGGTACAGAACAACAGGGACAGTCTGCAGTGAGATCTAGCTGCACAGGATACAGTACTGAATATACTGCAGCTAACTGAATAAACTGCCTGTCTGTAGTATATTAGGAACAGAACAACAGGAACGGTCTGCAGCAAGATCTAGCAAAACTAGATACAGTATACTGAATATACTGCAGCTAACTGAATGAACTGCCTGCCTGTAGTATATTAGGAACAGAACAACAAGAACAGTCTGCAGCAAGATCTAGCTGCACAGGACACAGTACTGAATATACTACAGCTAACTGAATGAATTGCCTGCCTGTAGTATTTTAGGAACAGAACAACAGGAACGTTCTGCAGTGAGATCTAGCTGCACAGGATACAGTACTCAATATATACTGCAGCTAACTGAATGAACTGCCTGCCTGTAGTATATTAGGAACAGAACAACAGGAACGGTCTGCAGTGAGATCTAGCTGCACAGGATACAGTACTGAATATACTGCAGCCAACTGAATGAACTGCCTGCCTGTAGTATATTAGGAACAGAACAACAGGAACGGTCTGCAGCGAGATCTAGCTGCACAGGATACAGTACTGTATATACTGCAGCTAACTGAATAAACTGCCTGCCTGTAGTATATTAGGAACAGAACAACAGGAACAGTCTGCAGCAAGATCTAGCAAAACTAGATACAGTATACTGAATATACTGCAGCTAACTGAATGAACTGCCTGCCTGTAGTATATTAGGAACAGAACAACAGGAACGGTCTGCAGCAAGATCTAGCTGCACAGGACACAGTACTGAATATACTGCAGCTAACTGAATGAACTGCCTGCCAGTAGTATATTAGGAACAAAACAACAGGAACGGTCTGCAGCGAGATCTAGCTGCACAGGATACAGTCCTGAATATACTGCAGCTAACTGAATGAACTGCCTGCCTGTAGTATATTAGGAACAGAACAACAGGAACGGCCTGCAGTGAGATCTAGCTACACAGGTTACAGTACTCAATATATACTGCAGCTAACTGAATGAACTGCCTGCCTGTAGTATATTAGGAGCAGAACAACAGGAAGTCTGCAGCAAGATCTAGTTGCACAGGATCCAGTACTGAATATACTGCAGCTAACTGAATGAACTGCCTGTATGTAGTATATTAGGTACAGAGCAACAGGAACGGTCTGCTGTAAGATCTAGCTGCACAGGATACAGTCCTGAATATACTGCAGCTAACTGAATGAACTGCCTGCCTGTAGTATATTAGGAACAGAACAACATGAGCGGTCTGCAGCGAGATATAGCTAAACTGGATACAGTAAACTGAATATACTGCAGCTAACTGAATGAACTGCCTGTCTGTAGTATATTAGGAACAGAACAACAGGAAGGGTCTGCAGCGAGATCTAGCTGCACAGGATACAGTACTGAATATACTGCAGCTAACTGAATAAACTGCCTGCCTGTAATATATTAGGAACAGAACAACAGGAATGGTCTGTAGCAAGATCTAGCAAAACTAGATACAGTATACTGAATATACTCAAGCTAACTGAATGAACTGCCTGCCTGTAGTATATTAGGAACAGAACAACAGGAACGGTCTGCAGCAAGATCTAGCTGCACAGGACACAGTACTGAATATACTGCAGCTAACTGAATGAACTGCCTGCCTGTAGTATATTAGGAACAGAACAACAGGAATGGTCTGCAGCAAGATCTAGCAAAACTATATACAGTATACTGAATATACTGCAGCTAACTGAATGAACTGCCTGCCTGTAGTATATTAGGAACAGAACAACAGGAACGATCTGCAGCAAGATCTAGCTGCACAGGACACAGTACTGAATATACTGCAGCTAACTGAATGAACTGCCTGCCTGTAGTATATTAGGAACAGAACAACAGGAACAGTCTGCAGTGAGATCTAGCTGCACAGGATACAGTACTCAATATATACTGCAGCTAACTGAATGAACTGCCTGCCTGTTGTATATTAGGAACAGAACAACAGGAATGGTCTGCAGTGAGATCTAGCTGCACAGGATACAGTACTGATTATACTGCAGCTAACTGAATGAACTGCCTGCCTGTAGTATATTAGGAACAGAACAACAGGAACGGTCTGCAGCAAGATCTAGCTGCACAGGACACAGTACTGAATATACTGCAGCTAACTGAATGAACTGCCTGCCTGTAGTATATTAGGAACAGAACAACAGGAACGGTCTGCAGCAAGATCTAGCAAAACTAGATACAGTATACTGAATATACTGCAGCTAACTGAATGAACTGCCTGCCTGTAGTATATTAGGAACAGAACAACAGGAACGATCTGCAGCAAGATCTAGCTGCACAGGACACAGTACTGAATATACTGCAGCTAACTGAATGAACTGCCTGCCTGTAGTATATTAGGAACAGAACAACAGGAACGGTCTGCAGTGAGATCTAGCTGCACAGGATACAGTACTCAATATATACTGCAGCTAACTGAATGAACTGCCTGCCTGTTGTATATTAGGAACAGAACAACAGGAATGGTCTGCAGTGAGATCTAGCTGCACAGGATACAGTACTGAATATACTGCAGCCAACTGAAAGAACTGCCTGCCTGTAGTATATTAGTATATTAGGAACAGAACAACAGGAACGGTCTGCAGCGAGATCTAGCTGCAGAGGATACAGTCCCAAATATACTGCAGCTAACTGAATGAACTGCCTGCCTGTAGTATATTAGGAACAGAACAACAGGAATGGCCTGCAGTGAGATCTAGCTACACAGGATACAGTACTCAATATATACTGCAGCTAACTGAATGAACTGCCTGCCTGTAGTATATTAGGAGCAGAACAACAGGAACGGTCTGCAGCGAGATCTAGTTGCACAGGATCCAGTACTGAATATACTGCAGCTAACTGAATGAACTGCCTGCCTGTAGTATATTAGGAACAGAACAACAGGAACGGTCTGCAGCGAGATATAGCTAAACTGGATACAGTAAACTGAATATACTGCAGCTAACTGAATGAACTGCCTGTTTGTAGTATATTAGGAACAGAACAACAGGAACAGTCTGCAGCGAGATCTAGCTGCACAGGATACAGTACTGATTATACTGCAGTTAACTGAATGAACTGCCTGCCTGTAGTATATTAGGAACAGAACAACAGGAACGGTCTGCAGTGAGATCTAGCTAAACTGGATCAACTGCCAGCCTGAAATAGATTACAAATAGTACAGTAGGAACAGTCCGCAGTGAGATCTAGCTAAACTGGATCAACTGCCTGCCTGAAGTAGATTAGAAACAGTACAGCATGAACGGTCTGCAGTGAGATCTAGCTAAACTGGATCAAATGCCTGCCTGAAGTAGATTAGAAATAGTACAGCATGAACGGTCTGCAGTGAGATCTAGCTAAACTGGATCAAATGCCTGCCTGAAGTAGATTAGAAATAGTACAGCATGAACGCTCTGCAGTGAGATCTAGCTAAACTGGATCAAATGCCTGCCTGAAGTAGATTAGAAATAGTACAGCAGGAACGGTCTTCAGTGAGATCTACCTAACTGAATAAACTGCCTGCTCGAAGTAAATGAAATGACACACTCTCTCTCTCTATCTATCTCTCTATAATGCCAGCAACACACTACACAGGGCCGACGTGCAGGCGGCCTTATATAGTGTGGGGCGTTTACTTAACCCCCTGAGCCATAATTGGCCAAGGGCACCCTGCCTTACGGCGTTGTGATTGGCCAAAGCATGCAGGTCATAGTGCATACTTGGCCAATCAACAGCCAGCAAACCACTGCGATGACGCAGTGCATTATGGGCCGTGACGCGCCGCTCAAATTTGGCGCGAACGGCCCATAATGTTCGATCTTCGTTGATCGATCGAACAGCTGATGTTCGAATCGAACATACATAGTTACATAGTAGGTGAGGTTGAAAAAAGACACAAGTCCATCAAGTCCAACCTATGTGTGTGATTATGTGTCAGTATTACATTACATATCCCTGTATATTGCGGTCATTCAGGTGATTATCTAATAGTTTCTTGAAGCTATCAATGCTCCCCGCTGAGACCACCGCCTGTGGAAGGGAATTCCACATCCTTGCCGCTCTTACAGTAAAGAACCCTCTACGTAGTTTAAGGTTAAACCTCTTTTCTTCTAATTGTAATGAGTGGCCACGAGTCTTATTAAACTCTCTTCTGTGAAAAAGTTTTATCCCTATTGTGGGGTCACCAGTACAGTATTTGTAAATTGAAATCATATCCCCTCTCAAGCGTCTCTTCTCCAGAGAGAATAAGTTCAGTGCTCGCAACCTTTCCCCATAACTAAGATCCTCCAGACCCTTTATTAGCTTTGTTGCCCTTCTTTGTACTCGCTCCATTTCCAGTACGTCCCTCCTGAGGACTGGTGCCCAGAACTGGACAGCATACTCCAGGTGCGGGCGGACCAGAGTCTTGTAGAGCGGGAGAATTATCGTTTTATCTCTGCAGTTGATCCCCCTTTTAATGCATGCCAATATTCTGTTTGCTTTATTAGCAGCAGCTTGGCATTGCATGCCATTGCTGAGCCTATCATCCATTAGGACCCCCAAGTCCTTTTCCATCCTAGATTCCCCCAGAGGTTCTCCCCCCAGTGTATAGATTGCATTCATATTTTTGCCACCCAAATGCATTATTTTACATTTTTCTACATTGAACCTCATTTGCCATGTAGTCGCCCACCCCAGTAATTTGTTCAGGTCTTTTTGCAAGATTTCCACATCCTGCGGAGAAGTTATTGCCCTGCTTAGCTTAGTATCGTCTGCAAATACAGAGATTGAACTGTTTATCCCATCCTCCAGGTCGTTTATGAACAAATTAAATAGGATTGGTCCCAGCACAGAACCCTGGGGGACCCCACTACCCACCCCTGACCATTCTGAGTACTCCCCATTTATCACCACCCTCTGAACACGCCCTTGTAGCCAGTTTTCAATCCATGTACTCACCCTATGGTCCATGCCAACGCACCTTATTTTGTACAGTAAACGTTTATGGGGAACTGTGTCAAATGCTTTTGCAAAATCCAGATACACCACGTCTACGGGCCTTTCTTTATCTAGATGGCAACTCACCTCCTCATAGAAGGTTAATAGATTGGTTTGGCAAGAACGATTCTTCATGAATCCATGCTGATTACTGCTAATGATATCATTCTTATTACTAAAATCTTGTATATAGTCCCTTATCATCCCCTCCAAGAGTTTACATACTATTGATGTTAGGCTAACTGGTCTGTAATTCCCAGGGATGTTTTTTGGGCCCTTTTTAAATATTGGTGCTACATTGGCTTTTCTCCAATCAGCTGGTACCTTTCCAGTCAATAGACTGTCTGTAAAAATTAGGAACAACGGTCTGGCAATCACCTGACTGAGTTCCCTAAGTACCCTCGGATGCAAGCCATCTGGTCCCGGTGATTTATTAATGTTAAGTTTCTCAAGTCTAATTTTAATTCCATCCTCTGTTAACCATGTAGGTGCTTCCTGTGTTGTGTCATGAGGATAAACACTGCAGTTTTGGTTACTGAAGCCCCCCGATTCACTCGTGAAGACTGAGGAGAAAAATAAATTCAATACCTCTGCCATCTCCCCATCCTTTGTAACCAGATGTCCTCATTCTTTATGGGGCCAATATGGTCTGTCCTTCCTTTTTTACTGTTTACATACTTAAAGAATTTCTTGGGATTTTTTTTGCTCTCCTCCGCTATGTGTCTTTCATGTTCTATCTTAGCCATCCTAATTGCACCCTTACATTTCTTATTGCATTCTTTATAAATTCTGAATGCTGTGGATGATCCCTCAACCTTGTATTTTTTGAAGGCCTTCTCCTTTGCTTTTATATGCATTTTTACATTGGAGTTAAGCCATCCAGGATGTTTGTTCGCTCTTTTAAATTTATTACCCAATGGGATACATTGGCTAATGCCCTTATTTAATATGCTCTTAAAGCAAACCCATCTCTCCTCCGTATTCTTTGTTCCTAATATTTTATCCCAATTTATGCCTTTTAGCAAGGTTTATAGTTTAGGGAAGTTGGCTCTTTTGAAATTCAGTGTCTTTGTGTTCCCTTCATGTCTCCTATCTCCATACGTTCGACTCGAACTCGAAGCTCATCCCTAGTCCTCATATAATATAGGTGTACATCTCTCAACAATCTTCTTGATTTTGCCAAATTTCAAACTATAGGTAGTTGAGAACACTGGTACACTAACTGTATGTTTTTTATTTATCTGCTTTTTGTCTTGTAAAAGTGTATCTCTCTCAATGGTATTAGCGATATTAATCCCTCTCTGGATGGGGCCCGGCCCGTATCCCCCTGAAGAGAACCTGCCATCCAAAAGTCGCTTCTCCTCCTAGTATGTTTAAAGCTCACTACACACTCTCCATGATCTGATAAATTGTCCAACTGGTATCCACCATATGACATGTTTGGTGTGTCCAGAGTAGAGATGGAGTAGTGTGTTTCCAGAAAGGGATTTTCTGTATAAACTGGAAACAATACCACCCCCTATTGGAAAGCAACACATTCAAAAACTAAATGGACTCCGCATTCATCTGTCCAGTGAAACGTAGATTCAGACTGTTATCGTTCATCTAGCCCAAAAATTTGTCAAGATCATTAACGCTCTCTGAACAGATGAATAACAGGTCATCAATGTACCAACAGTACATGATGATTGATGAATGAAAAGGATTCCCATCTCCAAAGATGCGGACCCTCTCCCACCACCCCATATATAGGTTGGCGAGAGAGGGTGAAAACCGCTCTCCAATCGCGGCTCCACATCTCTGGGGATAAAAGTGATCATCAAAGGAAAAGAAATTATGAGACAGTAGGTAATTCAGGCATTCAAGAATAAACTTTTGGTGCACTGGTGAATACCCACTGTACAAATCCAGGAAAAACTCACTGTCCGTATACCTAACCCATGAGGAATTGATGAGTACAGGCTGGACACATCACATACAATCCATGTTTGCCCCATCTCCCATTGCATGCCATTGACAATGGTGAGAAGCTGTTAGGTGTCCCTGACATGGCTGGGAAGATTTTTAACTAATTTTTGTAGTTGGTAATCCACTCAACGACCTAATTTTCGTTAAGAGAACCAATCCCAGCCACAATTGACCGTCCAGTCAAGGGGGTAAGGCCCTTATGTGTTTTAGGGAGGTGATGAAAGACAGACATAATCGAGGTATCGAGAACCATAGCCTCACCCTAGATAGCACCCCTAAGCACACACCTCTTTCTACAAGTGTAAAATGCTTTTATATTTAATGGTGGGGTTGCTGGTTATTATCTGGTATGTGTTATGATCTAACAATTGTCTGTGAGCTTCCTCCCTATAAACGTTGGAATCCTGGACCACAACTAGACCTCCCATGTCCGACATATTTATAACAATATAGGTATCCATGTGTTTTTAACACATTGCGTTCTTCTGACGTAAGATTATCGTTATGGATATACCCTCAATTGTTAGAACATGTGGCTAGTCTGCTGAGCTCTTTCTCAATGTTCTTTTTGAAAAAGATCCATGCATTTACCCCTAGAATTGATCGGATAGAAATCCGATCACTTCTCAAGGGGGGCTTGTATTGGTGGAACATCATCTCCATCCTGATCATCAAAAGCAGATTCTCCTTGCAAAACCTCCAAACATTGTAGTGCACATACATCCTGAAAATCATTACATGTGGGCATATCAATGGAAGCAGTGTCAGAAACCTTGTCAGACACTGCCTCCTGTTGATCCTGAAAAAAATGTTTACGCAAAGTGAGGTTACCAGATAATTTATTGACATCCAAAACACTCTGAAACAAATTGAAATGTATCAATGGGCAAAAATTCAAACCTTTTGCAAGCAGGGTGACATCAGAGGATGCAAGTAGTCTCTGTGATAAATTCAACACATTTAGAGGTCCTTCTGCTGTTGACCTCTCAGGTTGTAAGTGTTTTTTCCCCCTGCCACCTCTCCTTGTTTTACTGTGGGATATTTCTTTCCCTTTTTCATTTCTTTTTGGGTAGAGGGCCATGCGATGCATTTAAATGAACATCATTAGATAGCTGTGTATCTCTCCTAGCAGTATTCGCAATGGACGAATCCAAACCTGATCCACCCAGCGAGTATTCCAACACCTCTGTGTCAGTATCGGAAAAACTGACATGTTTCCCTGCATTGCTAAATGTCTTGCGATGTCTGTGCTGGAACTGGGGCTTTTACGTGGTTTTAGCTTCAAATAGTCAAATTGATCTTGTAATAGCTTAGATTTCTTATTATTAATAATATCCCTTTCCATACGATCTAATTTGTCATTCAATTGTGAATCAAGATCTTTAAACAATGTGGATTCCTTGGATGGCAAGATCTCCTCTTTGATGTTGGAGATCTCCAGCTCTAATTTGTAAGGTATTTGTATGAAAATTTATCCTGTTCTATTTGTATTGTATCTCCAGTGTCCCTGCCAGTCCCTCTGCTTTCCTAATAAAAACTGACCACACTAAGCAGAAAAACACACCATGCTCAGTTCTCTAATGGTGCTCAGTCTACTCTCCCCCAATAATCAGAATTGTATTGGCACACTCCCACACTGCACAGCCTTTCACTGTAAAGTTCAGGGTACTGCTGCTTCTCCTCCCTCGGCTCTTATGCAGCTGAGAACATAGGATATGTGATCACATATAAAAAAGGAAAAACTGTATTCATAATGATATATATATATATATATATATATATATATATATATATATATATATATATATATATATATATATATATATATATATATATATATATATATATATATATATACACAGTATATATGCACAAATGTTTTGCCTTTCATTCTATTTTTAACTGAATGGGATGTTTTCCAAGGTGAGGGTTTACAATCACTTTAAAGCCCCCACCAGCAATAGATTATGTTTTTTTATAAATAACATTATTTTATGTCTCCTGTCAGTCACACAACTTAATTGTATCTTCTTATACTGTATCTCTTTAAATCTCTAGTGGCATGATTTCACAACCAAAACTCTTTTCCACCCTCACATAAGGCTATCTGCAGATGATGATTGTTGTCAGACACTGACGGTGTTTCTCAGTTTCTCGGCATAATTTCTGAAACACCTTCTCCCAGTGCCGTCTTCTCTTCACTCAATCATTATACTCTGAGCTTTGTGCGTTCCAAATTTCTGGTTGGACATGAATCTCAGTGGTAATGGCCTCATGGCTTACCTCTTTGGCTGCAATTGTAACAGACCAAAGCCTGTTGTGCCTGGAACAGCAGCACATATAAGAGATAAAATGGCACATTCACATTGCAGTTAACCACAGCTATTCACAGCTTTGCAATTACCTTCAGTTAACTGTAAAATCCATCCCTGGACCCAGCTCCCCTAAACACTCCTAATCTCAATTCACAAATATGTAGCTAATTGCAGCTATTCACATAATGAGAATAGAGCTATCCAGTGGCATCGCTAGGGGGTTGGCTATTGAGGCTATAGCCCCAAATCTGTGGCCCATAACTCAGAGTCTCTTGCCGCAGGGGTACCTACCTAACCAGTGGGCCGCAGTCTCTCTGCAGCCCGGCCATGGGTGTGGCAGGTGGGCTGCATGAGACAGCCAGGCAGGCGGATGAGAGAAGCAAGTAGGTGGGCGAGTAGAGATGACATAATCACTCTCCGCCCCCCCACATCACCACTCTTCTGTCCTCATAGCGCGGGCCTCTTCAATGTTGGAGGTGCGGCGGGCATGACATCATCTCTCACTGCCCGCTCCGAATCACTGCTCTCCTGTCCTCACTCAAAACTAAATGGACTAGTGCTGCCAGCCTGCCACCATGCAGCGACAATGCACATTTGGTGGCACTGGCTGGCATGGCAAGTGACAATCTTCAAATAGTGGCAGGCGATCATCCACATCTGGTGGCAGGTGACATGGCAAGTGACAATCCACATCAAGTGGCAGGTGATGGTGGCAGGTGACAATCCACATCTGGTGCCAGGCGACAGTAGCAAGTGACAATCCACATCTTGTGGCAGGTGACATGACAATCTGCAAATGGTGGCAGGTGACGGGGCAAGTGACAATCCACATCAGGTAGCAGGTGACAGTGACAAGTGACAATCCACATCTGGTGCAAGGTGACAGTAGCAAGTGACAATCCACATCTGGTGGCAGGTGACGTGACAATCTGCAAATGGTGGCAGGTGATGTGGCTAGTGACAATCCACATCTGGCGGCAGGTGACTTGACAATCTGAAAATGGTGGCAAGTGACGTGGCAAGTGACAATCCACATCAAGTGGTAGGTGACGGTGGCAAGTGACAATTCACATCTGGTGGCAGGTGACGTGGCAAGTGACAATCCACATCTGGTGGCAGGTGACGTGACAATCTTCAAATGGTGGCAGGTGACGGGGCAAGTGACAATCCACATCAGGTAGCAGGCGACAGTGACAAGTGACAATCCACATCTGGTGCGAGGCGACAGTGGCAAGTGACAATCCACATCTGGTGGCAGGTGACAGTGGCAAGTGACAATTCACATCAGGTGGCAGGCGACGGTGGCAAGTGACAAACCACATCTGGTGCCAGGTGACAGTGGAAAGTGGCAATCCACATCTGGTGGCAGGTGACGGTGGCAAGTAACAAGCTGCACCTGGTGACAAGTGACGGTGGCAAGTGACAAGCTACATCTGGTAGCAGGAGATGTGGCAAGTGACACACTCGGGGCTTCCACTGATTCTACATTATGGTGAGTTGAACCACTTCATTATATATTACAATGTAATAATAGAAATAATGCGCTTCAATCACCCTGACACCATATCAACCATGGTGCCGTGATGATTGAAGCGCCAACACCAGCTATTGCCCACAAAAAATTGCTTACCACCCGCGTGCAGCCCCCCCACCCAGCCTACAAAAAGGTTGTCAATCGCTTCTATGGGCTCTAGCCCCAGATCCTTTGCAGACCTGGCAACGCCCCTGGAGCTATCCCCTAAAGTTTTCTGTGTATAACTGCAATACGAAAATCACTCTAATGAGAGCTATTCTCATCTTTCTAATTATCCATGTGAATGTACCCCAAAACAACTGTAAAAAAACATAAACCTGAAATAAAATTCACCCAGATCATTATGGCTTCCCTTTACAAGACCAAGAGCTTTTATAAGAGTTTTCACTTTTCTAATGATTCTGTGACTTATACTTCAGATGAAATGATTCTTTTTTACCTTCAGAAATGAAATATTGCCTCCATCTGTGCAATATTGTGATGTCAAAAGGTTTTGTTTTTTTTGTTTTTTCAAATAAAAAACATCACATTTGCCTTCATTTCCTCTCAATCATTTTAAAAGCACTGTTATCCTTTATAGACTTTGGATTTAAATCACAATAGCATTGAGATGATAAATGACAGTAGCACTGAATATAGCTAAAATTGGATCTGTCAATACTTTTGAGTGATGAGAGAACTCTTCTTCATATATAAATATTATTTTTAAATATACGGGTAAAACCTGGAGGCTTAAGCAAGTCGTGCCAGTCAATATGCAATGATTTTACATTTTATTTGTATATTTCTTATACCCAAATAAAAGGGGTCAAATGTAATTCTAAACATTTCTTATCAGAACAGGATTTACCAAAACGGTTGTTATCTGTGTATACTGGAAACAGTTGTGTAATGGCAAATAACATGCATGAGTTATCAATATTTTAAAATATGTACTATATACTGCATAAGTGAACAAAAGTATGATAAACACATACACCTAATCAAATACTTTTTTTCTTAAATTTTTTCTTTAATCGCTTTAAATGCCAGCTGCCCACTCTGGTGATTTGAATTTTTTTTTAAAGTCTTTAAAGCTGCAAGTATGGGTAAATGCGAGCACGCTTCACCACATATTTATCATACTGATTGCCAGCAATGGGTGTACACCTGCACATTTCATACTAGTGCTGAGTGTGTTTAATATTTTTATTTTAGCAACATGAAGCTGAACTGTCGGCTAAACAAAGCTTGTCTAAATACAAGTAGCATGTTAATTCTTGCTTTAATCTTGGAGTACTTTGTGCATTTCTTATAGATCTTTGTAGCAATCCTGCATGAAACAGCTCCTGCAATTTGCCTGGTCTTTATTACAGGGAACTTTATTTAACTGTAATAGACTAATCACTGCTGCTCTGCCTCCTTGTGCAGGATGATTGGTCTTGTATCTAACCCCCTTCACCCCGACCCTCATAGTTTTCTGCAGGCTGCCTCTAGTAGGAAGAATTGTTGGGTCCCTAAAAGAGAGCTCTGTTGTCTGCACTAGCCTGTGCGGCACATTGACGGTGTCAAGGTACTATCTTCGTTAACAAATGCATTTATTAATCTGATCAGAATCCCAAAACTATACCTCTCACACGTGTACAGATAGAGATAGCAGCGCTAATATAAATTGTGTAAAATAATGGGTCAGAGCATCATAACGCCTATGACCCTCTACTTATACATAAAAATATTAATAATAATAGTGTCATGAAAAAAATAATTTATATAATGAAAAGAAATTTCTTTAACACCCAGTGAAAAGTGTTACTATAAATAATAAATTACAAGAAATGAATGATTAAGCTCAACAGTTGTTTTTCAATCTTCTTGTGTGAAAAATCTTCTACTCTTCCACCACACCACTGTATTAGTGACACCACTCCCTCTGAAGAGCGCACTCACCAGATTGTATAGCTTCCCACTCTCGTGTTCGGCAAAACAGCAATTAAACCACACCTGGGTTGCATGTGATGAACCGTGAATCCAATCAAGCCAGCTCCATATGTGAAAAAATGAATAAAGTGCTCAACATAGCGTGATACCATTTTGACAGATTTATTAAAATCACTTCAAACACACTTCAATGGTTACACTCACTTTTAAACTGAAATATAAAAGCCTTTAAAAAAATCCACAGCAAGCACAGCAAGCAACAGGATCAGTGATCCAACGGTGCACCACGGTCACAGCAGACCTGAAGTGTAAACTGTAAACTGAAACATAAAAGCCTTTAAAAAAATCCACAGCAAGCACAGCAAGCAACAGGACCAGTGATCCAACGGTGCACCGCGGTCACAGCGGACCTGAAGTGTAAACTGGTGTATCTCTCACCCAACCTTCTAAGGCCCAGCCATCCGATCGGTGTAGTCCTCCTCAGACAGCGGCATCTAATGTCAGTGCGATGGAATGCCGTGTAACCATGCCCAAGACATGTTTCCTCGAAAAGACTTCTTCAAATGGGATTGGCTACACGGACGGTTCATCAATCCTTATATACTATCTATGATCAGTCATGTGATCATCATCAGTCATGTGACCTCCTGCTGTGCACATGCTCACACTTCATGTCCCCCTGACCATGCAGCACAGGTACAAAGACTGAATAAATTAGTGGATCCCAAACATTTTTACGGTGTGTAGTTAGAATGCTGCATCCAGCATTACCATATATGACATATGACATATCCTAACTTATAATGGATTATAAGTTAGGATATGTCATATGTCATATATGGTATCACATGACTGATGATGATCACATGATGAACCGTCCATGTAGCCAATCCCATTTGAAGAAGTCTTTTCGACGAAACATGTCTTGGGCATGGTTACACGGCATTCCATCGCACTGACATTAGATGCCGCTGTCTGAGGAGGACTACACCGATCGGATGGCTGGGCCTTAGAAGGTTGGGTGAGAGATACACCAGTTTACACTTCAGGTCCGCTGGGACCGCGGTGCACCGTTGGATCACTGATCCTGTTGCTTGCTGTGCTTGCTGTGGATTTTTTTAAAGGCTTTTATGTTTCAGTTTAAAAGTGAGTGTAACCATCGAAGTGTGTTTGAAGTGATTTTAATAAATCTGTCAAAATGGTATCACGCTATGTGGAGCACTTTATTCATTTTTTCACATATGGAGCTGGCTTGATTGGATTCACGGTTCATCACATGCAACGCAGGTGTGGTTTAATTGCTGTTTTGCCGAACACGAGAGTGGGAGGCTATACAATCTGGTGAGTGCGCTCTTCAGAGGGAGTGGTGTCACTATCACAGTGGTGTGGTGGAAGAGTAGAAGATTTTTCACACAAGAAGATTGAAAAACAACTGTTGAGCTTGATCATTCATTTCCCGTAATTTATTATTTATAGTGACACTTTTCACTGGGTGTTAAAGAAATTTATTTTCATGAAAAAAATATTTTTTTTCATGACACTATTATTATTATTATTTTTATGTATAAGTAGAGGGTCATAGGCATTATGCTGCTCTGACCCATTATTTTACACAATTTATATTAGCGCCGCTATCTGTATCTGTACACGTGTGAGAGCTATAGCTTTGCACTTTTCTTTGGCGCAGTGGAGTAAGAGAGATTTAGGGGCAGTTTATTTGTATATCTCTTGCTACAAACCAAATGCATTTATTACACACAAAGTGGTTGTACATAGTTTGTGGCTATGTGGCTATGTGGCTACAATCTGGTGAGTGCGCTCTTCAGAGAGAGTGGTGTCACTATCACGGTGGTGTGGTGGAAGAGTAGAAGATTTTTCACACAAGAAGATTGAAAAACAACTGTTGAGCTTGATCAATCATTTCTTGTAATTTATTATTTATAGTGACACTTTTCACTGAGTGTTAAAGAAATTTATTTTCATGATAAAAATAATTTTTTTCATGACACTGTTATTATTAATATTTTTATGTATAAGTAGAGGGTCATAGGCATTATGCTGCTCTGACCCATTATTTTACACAATTTATATTAGCGCCGTTATCTGTATCTGTACACGTGTGAGAGCTATAGCTTTGCACTTTTCTTTGGTGCAGTGGCGTAAGAGAGATTCAGGGGCAGTTTATTTGTATATCTCTTGCTACAAACCAAATGCATTTATTACACACAAAGTGGTTGTACATAGTTTGTGGCTATTCATAAATATATTCAAAGAAACATTTTTGTGTCCAGAGTTCAACTTGAAGCTTTAATTGATGCTTCTCTGTGGTGAGCTTGGTATAGCCCAGGGGTAGACAACCTGGGGCCCTCCAGCTTTTGTGGAACTACATTCTCCATGAGGCATTGCAAGGCTGGCAGTTATAATTACTCCCAGGGGAATGATGGGACTTGGAGTTCTGCAACAGCTGGAGGGCCCCAGGTTGCCTACCCCTGGTATAGTCAGACACTCGATAGATTGTGACTAGGGATGAGCCGAACACCCCCCGGTTCGGTTCGCACCAGAACCTGCGAACGGACCGAAAGTTCGCGCAAACTTCAGAACCCCATTAAAGTCTATGGGACTCGAACGTTCAAAATCAAAAGTGCTAATTTTAAAGGTCAATATGCAAGTTATTGTCCTAAAAAGGGTTTGGGGACCCGGGTCCTGACCAGGGGACATGTATCAATGCAAAAAAAAGTTTTAAAAACGGACGTTTTTTCGGGAGCAGTGATTTTAATGATGCTTAAAGTGAAAAAAAAGTGAAATATTTCTTTAAATATCGTACCTGGAGGGTGTCTATAGTATGCCTGTAAAGTGGCGCGTGTTTCCCGGGCTTAGAACAGTGCCTGCACAAAATTACATTTTTAAAGGAATAAAGGTCATTTGAAACTGCTTGCGGCTTTAATGTAATGCTGGGTCCCGGCAATATGGATGAAAATCAGTGAGGCAAACGGCATGGGTACCCCCCCCCCCCCCAGTCCATTACCAGGCCCTTTGGGTCTTATATGGATATTAAGAGGAACCCCGCATTCAAATTAAAAAAAGGAAAGGCGTGGGGCCCTATATACTCTGAACAGCAGTAAACAGGCGGTGCAAACAAGACAGGGACTGTAGGTTTGTTGTTAAGTAGAATCTAATTTTGAACTGGTACATTTTTAAAGTGTAGCTCCAGACAAAAAATCTATTTTTAAGCTTTTTGGAAAGCATAGGGAAGGGTTATCACCCCTGTAACATTTGTTTTGCTGTCTGTGCACCTCTTCAGAAGATTTCACCTCACTTTCTGTCCCAATGACAAAAGTTTTTTGAAAATTTGGGGTTTTTAGTGAAACAAGGATTGGTGATAAAGCATCAGTGAAGAGGAGACACGTTTTTCCGATATTAACTCTTACAGGAGAGAGTTTCCCTTCCTAGGGGTAGATTTCATCTCACTTCCTGTTGCCTCCTTCCGTTTGCAAGTAGGAGTCGTTTGTAAGTTGGATGTTTGAAAGTAGGGGCCTGCCCTATATACTCTGCAGAAATTGGGGTCTTAGGTGTTGGTGTTGCCACAACACTGTAAGCCCTCACAGTTACTCTTGGTGGGTGCAGGAACGGGTTGTGCTGTGAAATATTAGATCAAGAATTGTAATTACATGCCATTGTTGAACAGTGGTAGAAATAATTGGCCTGTGGTGGTGGTGATGGTAGTGATGGTGGTGCTGGTGCCACAACACTGTAAGTCCTCACAGTTACTCTTGGTGGGCGCTGGAACGGGCCCTGCTGTGAACTATTATATCAAGAATTGTAATTACATGCACCTATTGAACAGGGGCAGAAAAATTGGGCCTTTGGTGGTGGTGGTGTTGCCACAACACTGTAAACCCTCACAGTTACTCTTGGTGGGCGGAGGAATGGGCCCTGCTGTGAAATATTAGATCAAGAATTGTAATTGCATGTCCCTGTTGAACAGGGGCAGAAAAATTGGGCCTTAGGCACTGGTGCCACAACACTACAACCCCTCACAGATGCTATAGTTGGAGCGCAGGAATGAGCCCTGCTGCAAAGTATTGCATCAAAAATTGTAATTATACGCCCCTGTTAAACAGGGGCTGAAAAATTGGGTCTTGGCTGCTGGTGGCGGTGCCCAGAACCAAAAATGTTCTTACAAGCTATCAGCATGAAAATTGAGGAGGAAGAGGATTGTGACACAACATAACAGGATAGTCACTCAGCATCAGCATAGGCAGTCTTGAAAGGATCTCACATTAAAAAAAAAAATCAATCGGTTACATCAGCATCAGGTGCTTGGTAGCTGGTGATCCAAAACTGATTCATTTTTGTGAAGGTCAGCCGATTGACTGATTCAGTGGACAGGCGCACCCTGTGATCGGTTACAAAGCCTCCAGCAGCACTGAATGTGCATTTCGAAAGAACGCTGGATGCAGAACAGGCCAGTAGCTCAATTGCATACTGTGCAAACTCTGGCCAGTGATCCATCCTCAAGACCTAGTAACCCAGAGGTTTTTGGTGGGAAAGGTGTTCAAGTCTGATCTGGACCCTAGGTAATCCTGCACCATGTGAATCAGACACTGGCGATAGTTGCTGGAACCGATCAGACCTTGGGGCTGCGGACTAAAAAATTGTCTGAATTCATCACTCAGACGGCCACCTTCTCCACCGCTCCTTCTGTGACTGATCGAAGCCTCAGCAACACGTTGTCCAGGAGGACCAGAAAATTTTAACCTCCCAGGCTCTGGAAAATGCACACAAACCTTTCTGCAAGGTCTCCTGAAGATGTTTCATCCTCTGCTCCCTCTGCGACGGCAATATCAGGTCCGCAACCTTACCCTTGTAACGTGGATCAAGGAGGGTTGCCAGCCAGTAATCATCCCTCCACTTGATACCACGAATACGAGGATCCTTCCGCAGGCTTTGCAGGATCAGGGAGGCCATGCAGCGTAGGTTTTCTGAGGCATTCGGTCCAGAGTCCTCTGGGTCACTAAGGACAACATGATCTGCAGCCACCTCCTCCCAGCCACGTACAAGTCCATGGGTTTCTTCAGACTGTAAATGATCCCTTGAAGACTGCTGCTGATGCTAAGTGCCAGCCTCCACCTCCATTCTGACACAATCCTCCTCCTTCTCCTCCTCGTCCTCTTCCTGTGTGATCGGCAGGCATACAGGAACACTGTCTGGATAAAGGGGCCTTGAGAGGTAAGGAAGTCCTCCTCTTCTTCCCTCTGTTCTGCCTCAAGTGCCCTGTCCATTATTCCATGCAGCGTGTGCTCCAATAGGTGGACAAGAGGGACAGTGTCACTGATGCATGCACTGTCACTGCTCACCATCCTCGTGGCCTCCTCAAATGGTGACAGGACAGTGCATGCATCCCTGATTATAGCCCACTGGGGAAAAAAAACAAGGTCCCCTGACCCTGTCCTGGTGCCATAGTCGCATAGGTACTCATTGATGGCCCTCTGCTGTGTGTGCAGCCACTGAAGCATGGCCAATGTTGAGTTCCACCTGGTGGGCATGTCACAGATTAAGTGGTTCTTGGGTAGGTTAAATTCCTTTTGGAGGTCAGCCAGCGGAGCACTGGCAATCTATTACTTGCGGAAATGCACACAGACTTTCCTGGCCTGCCTCGGGACATCCTGTAAGCCCGGGTACCTGCCCAAGAACCGCTGCACCACCAAGTTAAGGACGTGAGCCAAACAGGGCACATGGGTCAGTTGTCCCTTTCGGAAGGTGGAGAGGAGGTTGGTGCCATTGTCGCAAACCACCATACCTGTCTTAAGCTGGTGTGGCATCAACCACCTCTGAACCTGCCCCTGCAGAGCTGACAGAATCTCTGCCCCAGTGTGGCTCCTGTCCCCCAAGCACACCAGCTCAAGCACCGCATGGCATCTTTTTGCCTGCGTGCTTGCGTAGCCTCTTGAACGCCTACGCAGCACCGCTGGTTCCGAGGACAAATCAGCACAGGAAGAGGCCATGGAGGAAGAAGAAGAGGAGGGGGTGGAGGAGAGAGGTGTGGCAGAATCATCACTAGTAGAATTTTGGAGGCATGGTGGCGAAATAACCTCCATCACTACTGCACCCTGTCCTGCATCCTTCCCAGCTGCCAGAAGAGTCACCCAGTGCACGGTGAAAGATAGATAACGTCCCTGTCCATGCCTGCTGGACCATGAGTCAGCAGTAATATGCACCTTACCACTGACCGCCCTGTCCAGCGAGTCCAAGACATTGCCTTCCACATGCCGGTAGAGAGCCAGAAACACCTTCCATGAGAAAAAGTGGCGTTTGGGAACCTGCCACTTAGGAACCGCATATTCCACAAACTCACAGAAGGGGGCAAAGTCTACCAACTGAAAAGGCAGCAGTTGAAATGTTAGCAATTTAGCCATGCTAGCATTCAACCGCTGGGCATGTGGATGGCTGGGAGCGAACTTCCTTCAGCGGTGCAGCAGCTGGGGCAGGGAAATTTGCCTGGTACAATCTGACGTCGGTGTACCGATAGCAGGTTGCCTGCAAGTACTTGGCTGTGACACACCTAATTCTACACCTTCATTCCTCTCAGTGCAGGTTTCAGAGAGGACTGAAGGTATAGTGGGGTTGGAGATCCCAGCTGAAGAGGAGCAAGGAGAGGTCCACTTTGTTTATTGGTGTGGGTCTTTTAGGTACGCTTGCCAACGAACTGCATGGCAGATCGACATATGTCTGGTCAAGCATGTGGTGCCCAAGCGGGTGATGTTTTGGCCGGCCCACACCAAAGAACTTTTAGAATAACGTGCAGAGACAGCAGCACCCTGCACATGCAGAGCTCTGCGGTGTGATGCAGTCGGTGTGCCCTGGAAGATGTCAGTTGTGATGAAACAGCGTAGGGAGGAGCGGCGTGCTGACGTCACCACTATCCTCGCTGATCCCGGAAGCAACGGGCAGCAGTCTGAAGCCGGCCGGGATTTGGTTTTACACGATTCCTTTACTACAACATTGTAAGTGCATTTTATTTCTTTTAAATAAATCTGTTTAAACGTGTTACGCTATGGAAGCCTCTTTTACTTATACTTTTATGGGGAACGAGTGCCCATCCATCACTTAGAAGATTCCTATCAAGGAGGCGTGGGATCCGTTCACAGATAAGACCCGAGGCTGGGGAAGACAGCCACACGCCTTCACGATCTCCTAATAAGAGAGCAAAGGAGCTGGTAAGGGGCAGTTTATTTAAAGGTGGAGGAACCTTTCTGTCACCACATTCTTCCGAGTGATAAGGTTGCATGTTACACACCATTTGGATGACTGTTAATCCCTCCTTGGAAAGATTACTCTGCCAGTGAACTTTTCACTTCACCTACTTTGGAGTTGGACTGTACAATTTCATTGATTCTATGGGTCAATTTTTATATTTTTGATTCATGATCACAACTAAATTGTTTTATCACTGTTAGCTCACTATATATGGGTGTATAATGTGTATATATTAATGTGATCACATTATCCTATTTTTGATTACATTTCACATATTGCAGCGCAGCTATTTTTTCTTTTTTTGTTTATTAAGTGGATGTGTCTCACATTTGTAGTTGCAGCTATTTCTTATATCATTTATTGTATTATTTCACATATCCTGCCTCGTTGGAGATGTGCCTCTTCCTCCTCCTCCTCTCTCCTTTCAGGCACCCAGGTGGAGTCAGTGACCTCATCACCCCTCCCTCCTCATCACTGGAGCAAAGCTGGCAGTATGCTTCAGCTGGGGGAACATGACTGCCAGATTGCTGTTCTTCTTGGGCACCCCCTCTCTCTGGGCTCACGTTACTGCCTTGCTCTAGCTGTGTACCATCATCGGAGCCTTCAAAATGCTGGGCATCCTCCTGGAGCATGTACCCAACACTGTGGTCAAACAGTTCGGGGGACTCCCCAGGAGGACATGGTGGGGCTAGGGAAGGAGTGATTGATGCCATTGAGCCGAGGGAAGAGGCCGGGTTGGCAGCCAGACAAAGTACCCTGAGCCTGGGTGAGAGAGGATGCAGAGGATGAGGACGGCTTGGTCATCCACTCTATCAAGTCTTCCGCATGTTGCAGCTCAACAAGGACGAGCATGTCCCACAGCCACGTGTTGATGAGGATGCACCATCTCCATGACCAGCACTGTTGCCTCTAGACACAGAGCCTGCTTGCCCTCTTTTATTGGCTTGTGACTGTCTGCCTCTCCTTGTTGGCCTTTCAGACATACTGATGGCCTGCAGTGAGATGTAGCTGCACAAAGCTGGGATGTATATATATATATATACTGATACTGCAGCTAGCAGAATCAACTGCTTGCCTGTAGTATTATTAGTATGAGAACATCACCAATTTTCTTCAGGTAGCTTTAGGTGCACACTGTGCAGAGGACATAGTACACTAACTGTAAATACTGTAGCTGCCTGTCTGTGGTACTAATTGGATCAGAAGAACACCACCAATTTTCTTCAGGTAGCTTTAGGTGCACACTGTGCAGAGGACACAGTACACTAACTGTAAATACTGTAGCTGCCTGCCTGTGGTATTAATAGGATCAGAACAACAGCAATTGTCTTCAAGTAGCTTTAGGTGCACACTGTGCAGAGGACGCAGTACACTAATTATAAATACTGCAGCTGCCTGCCTGTGGTACTAATAGGATCAGAAAAACACTACCAATTTTCTTCAGGTAGCTTTAGGTGCACACTGTGCAGAGGGCACAGTACACTAACTGTAAATACTGTAGCTGCCTGCCTGTGGTATTAAAAGGATCAGAACAACAGCAATTGTCTTCAGGTAGCTTTAGATGCACACTGTGCAGAGGACGCACTACACTAACTGTAAATACTGCAGCTGCCTGCCATACTAATAGGATCAGAAGAACACCACCAATTTTCTTCAGGTAGCTTTAGGTGCACACTGTGCAGAGGACGCACTACAATAACTGTAAATAAAGCAGCTGCCTGCAGTACTAATAGGATCAGAAGAACACCACCAATTTTCTTCAGTTAGCTTTAGGTGCACACTGTGCAGAGGACGCACCACACTAACTGTAAATACTGCAGCTGCCTGCGGTACTAATAGGATCAGAAGAAATCACCAATTTTCTTCAGGTAGCTTTAGGTGCACACTGTGCAGAGGACGCACTACACTAACTTTAAATTCTGTAGCTGCCTGCGGTACTAATAGGATCAGAAGAACACCACCAATTTTCTTCAGGTAGCTTTAGGCGCGGCATAAATTTACTAATGACACTGACAGGGAAGAGGTTACCATCAGGGACAATCAAAGGGTTAAATGCATTCCCTGGATGTGCTTACTAACTGTGGGGGATGTGCTTTGACTGGGGAATGTAATATCTGTGTCCCTGCTTACCAGGAACACAGGACCAGCACATACCCCTCTTACCTAACGGTGGTGTCATGAACTGGTGCGACCAGAACTGTGTGGACTGCAACAGAGTGAACCAAACACGTGTAAAGTGAAAAGTAATATAATTTATTATAAGAAAAGTAAATAAACAAAAGTAAACGCACCTCCAATATGACAAACAGTGATTAACCAACAACCAACCCCAGTGACACACAACAAGTAACTGCCTAAACCAAAAGTATATACAGGAGTAAAATGTAATAATAATCGTAAACAAGCTAGGGTCATACACGGGAGATCAAGCAGATTGGACTGGAAACAAAACAGGACAGGGAGAGGATAACAGGAGACAGGGGGAGTAGGCGGAAGGGATCAGGCTGCAGGGCAGAGGTCCAGGAATGGATACAGGGTCACAGTATAACAGGGTCACAGCATAACAGGATCACAGGATACAGAATCAGGATATAGGATAACAGGTTAGCAAACACAGGTCAGGGTACAAGGAACAATACCAAGGCAAGTGTGTGCAGCATCTGCCGGATATAAGTACACCTCCTGCAATCAGTCTCAGGTGACGCCTGATTGCAGGAGATGGTGTCGGCTCCAGACTCCACTGGTGGACACCAGTACTGCGGCTCATAGATCTGACAGTGTCACAAGCAAGTGAAACCTTTCCTGACAGGTGCTCTGCCTTTTACATAGGCAGACCGCCGTTCTAACGTGCTCCTGAATGACTGGAGCATCCCGGTGAACATCGCGTCCGCCGGACCCGCTGATTGGCTCCCGATGTGTCCAAACACAGCGGGAGTGGGTTGCTGGACCCCGGAAGTGTCAGATCACGCAGTAAATGTACGCAGGGCGACCTCACCAAAAAGTATATTTTTTTTTCTCATCTCAATCATATCTACAGAGCACGATGGCCTGATCTACTAAGAATTGATTTTTCAGAAACCTAAAAGGGTTGTCACAATTTGGATACACATAGTCACCATCACGTTAGAGATGAAATTCCATGAGAAAGCACTGTGCCTAGCATGAAACATGTCAGAAAAGAATTTGCTGGCTATTTTCATAAAGGAAGATTATTTTGCATCTTGGTGTGCGACATTCCTGTTGGTTATACCAGTGATTGCTTCAGTGGAGATGAGCTAAGCTAGCACCTGAGATGTGTTTGATCTTGACTGGATCTCACATGTGAACTATTTGCACAATCACCATGTATAATTTTTTAAACATCGAATTCTTCCTCCAATAGTAATTATTATGAGGACAAGTCAAAAGATGGTGAACTAAATATATGCAAATTAAAGCGGTAATAAACCCAAAACTAAAAATGTAATATATTGCAACTTAACGATAGGGATGAGCTTCGAGTTTGAGTTAAACTCATGTTCAACTCGAACATCGGCTGTTCGAATGTTCCCTGAAAAGCGAACAATTTGGGGTGTTCGCGGCAAATTCCAAAGCCACGGAACACCCTTTAAAAGTCTATGGGAGAAATCAATCAAATCAAGTGCTAATTTTCAAGGCTTATATGCATGGTATTGTCATAAGAAAGTGTTTGGGGACCTGGGTCCTGCCCCAGGGGACATGTATCAATGCAAAAAGAATTTTTAAAAACGGTAATTTTTTCGGGAGCAGTGATTTTAATAAAGCTTAAAGTGAAAAAAAAAAAGTGTAATATTCCTTTAAATTTCATACCTGGGAGGTGTCTATAGTATGCCTGTAAAGGGGCGCATGTTTCCCATGTTTAGAACAGTCTGACAGCAAAATGACATTTCAAAGGAAAAAAAGTAATTTAAAACTATGCGCGACTATAATGAATTGTCGGTCCGACAATACACATAAAAGTCCATTGATAAAAACAGCATGGAATTTCCCCACAGGGGAACCCCGAACCAAAATTTTAAAAAAAATGGCGTGGGGATCCCCCTAAATTCCATACCAGGCTCTTCAGGTGATTTTGCGCCAACAGCACACTAGTACACATAGGCACATAAATCACCCCCCAATCACCCCTGATCACCCCCCGATCACCCCCCCTGCACCCCCTGTCACAGTGACACCAATAGCAGTTTTCATTTTTTTACTGATCACTGCATTGGTGCCATTTTGTGACTGTTATAAGTGTTAGAGCAATTAGTGGTAGGCGCCTTTAGGTCTAGGGTACCCCCCTAACCCCCCCTTATAAAGGTTTAACCCCTTGATCACCCCCCAGTTAACCCTTTCACCCCCTGTCACCAGTGTCACTAATCAATCCTTTTTCCGATCGCCGTATTGGTGTCACGGGTGACGCTAGTTAGCCTCTTAGTTATTTAGGTTCACCATCAGCTTTTTATAGCGTCAGGTACCCCCTTATACTACCTTATAAAGGTTTTAACCCCCTGATTGCCTCCTAGTTAACCCTTTCACCCCCTGTCACCAGTGATCACTGTATAAGTGTCACATAGTTACATAGTTACATAGTTAGTCAGGTTGAAAAAAGACACAAGTCCATCCAGTTCAACCATAAAAAAACAAAACAAAAACAAAAACAAAAAAAAATCGTACAATCCAATATACCCAATTCTATACCCACAGTTGATCCAGAGGAAGGCAAAAAACCCCAGCAGAGCATGCTCCAATTTGCTACAGCAGGGGAAAAAATTCCTTCCTGATCCCCCAAGAGACAATCGGATTTTCCCTGGATCAACTTTACCTATAAATGCTAGTACCCAGTTATATTATGTACATTTAGGAAAGTATCCAGGCCTTTCTTAGAGCAATCTACTGAGCTGGCCAGAACCACCTCTGGCGGGAGTCTATTCCATATTTTTACAGCTCTTACTGTGAAGAAACCTTTCCGTATTTGGAGATGAAATCTCTTTTCCTCCAGTCACGGGTGACGCTAGGTAGCCAGTTAGTTATTTAGGTTCACCGTCAGCTTTTCATAGCATCAGGTACCCCCATATACTACCTAATAGAGGTTTTAACCCCCTGATAGCCCCTTAGGTAACCCTTTCACCAGTGATCACCGTATAAGTGTTACGGGTGACGCTGGTTAGTTTGTTTTTTTATACCCGCCGTTTATTACCCAATAAAGGTTTAACACCCTGATCGCCCGGCGGGTGATATCAGTTAGGTTTTAGTGTCAGTCAGGGTCTGCGTCACCCCAGGCAGTGTCAGATTAGTGCCAGTACCGCTAACACCCACGCACGCAGCATACACCTCCATTAGTGGTATAGTGTCTGAACGGATCAATATCTGATCAGATCTATACTAGCGTCCCCAGCAGTTTAGGGTTCCCAAAAACACAGTGTTAGTGGGATAAGCCCAGATACCTGCTAGCACCTGCGTTTTGCCCCTCCGCCCAGCCTCGCCAAGTGCAGTATCGATCGATCACTGTCACTTACAAAACACTAAACACATAACTGCAGTGTTCGCAGAGTCAGGCCTGATCCCTGCGATTGCTAACAGTTTTTTTGGTAGCATTTGATACAGTTGCTGACAGCCTAGGAGCTTTTTTACCTGTGAGTCTCACTACTGAACCAGTAAATTTAGAGCCCAAAATGGCAAATCGAAGGTACAGTAGTGAAGAGGCCTACACGTTACTGAGTATGACAGATAGTGAAGAGGAAGTCACTCACCTGTCAGATTCAGGCTCAGAATACAATCCTGTAGACCACAGCGGCTCCATGACAGATAGCTCTGACGACGGAGTTGTGGTCCCTGCCAAGGTTTAGGCGTGCCAGACCCTGATCTTCGCCTGCTGTTATTGAGGTGCAAGAACCGCAGGGCTCTTGTATGGAGCAGAGAAGTACTAGTGCCGCTCATCCTTCTGGTGAACTGGCAAGCACCAGCGGCCTAGTACACCCTGGTCGTACATCCAGCACTGCAGTATCACGTGGTGACGTGGCGAGTCCCATAAGTGCAGCTCAAACTGGCGAGGTGGCAAGCACAAGTAGTAACCTGCTGCCACCAAGAAGACAAAGACAGGCCCATCGTGCCCATAGTGTCCTTCCTGCAGAATTTGCCAATCCTAATTGGGAGCCCACCACTACTGCAGCATCCGTACTTCTCCCATTCATTGGCCAACCCGAAATTCAGGTGGAAACAGTTGATTTTACGTCACTTGATTTTTATTCACTGTTTTTCACGGAAGATCTATATAGATCTATTGTGGAGCAAAGTAATTTGTATGTTGGTCAATTCATTGGCGCTAATCCCCAGTCCTCCCTTGCCAGAGATTGAAAACCAATTACGGTTTCCGAATTTAAGACCTTTCTGGGCCTATCCCTTGACATGGGCATAGTTAAAATGAGTGCTTTGCGGTCATATTGGTCCACTGACCCAATTTACCATATACCCATGTTCTCTGCCTCCACGACCAGGGCATGATAGGAGCAGATCTTGCGGTTCATGCACTTTAACAATAATGAACTCTGTTGTCCTCGTGGAGACCCTGGATACGATCGGCTGTTCAAAATTCGGCCCCTCATAAACCACTTCAATGAACGTTTTGCAGCATTGTTTACTCCCAATCAAGTTGTCTGCATTGATGAGTCCCTGATTCCATTTTCTGGCCGCTTGCCTTTCAAACAGTATCTCCCCAACAAGCGTGCCAGATATGGGGTCAAGATGTATAAGCTCTGTGACAGGGCCACAGGCTATACATATAGTTTTATGGTTTACGAGGGAAGAGATAGTCACGTAGAGCCGCCAAACTGCCCAGATTACATAGATAGCCCTGGCAAGATTGTGTGGGACTTGGTGTCACCCTTATTTGAAAGGGGTACCAATTGTATGTGGACAGTTTTTACACAAGTGTGCCACTTTTTAGTCACTTGTTTGATCATCAGATTGGTGCATGTGGCACCGTGCAATCTAATCACCAGAGGCTTGTAGATTCCCATCTTAGGCTGGGAGAGAGAGCCCGCTTGAAGTGTAATAACTTGCTCACTGTGAAGTGGTGAGATAATTAGGAATGTTTTTGTCCTGTCCTCCCTTCATGCAGACACAACGGTCCAAATTCCTATGGCGACTGGTGTTGTGGAGAAATCCCTCTGTGTCCACGAATATAACCAAAATATGGGAGGGGTGGACCTCAAAGACCAGTTGTTGGCGCTGTACCTAGTTGCCCATAAGGCCAGACGCTGGTATAAAAAAGTGTATGTATACTTATTTCAATTGGCTTTGCTGAACGCTCATGTGCTATACAGAGCTTCAAGACGGACTGGATCCTTCCTTAAATTCCAGGAAGAGATCATCAGAGCCCTTCTGTTTCCAAACGGTGCTCCACCTCACCTTCCCAATCCAAATGCAGTAAGCCGGCTGCATTAGAGGCATTTTACGTATGTCCTCCCGAGTACCCCTACCCAACGAGCCCCCCAAAGAAGATGCGGTGTCTGTAGCAAGTGCAGATATAGGCGTGATACCCGCTATTATTGTCCCTCCTGTCATGACAATCCTGGTCTTTGCATTGGTGAATATTTTGAACGCTACCATACACTAGTGGAGTTTTAGTGTAGGGTACAGCACTGAACAGACTTGGACACACTTTCACAGGGTCTCCCAAGATGCCATCGCATTTTGAGAGACCCGAACCTGGAACAGAACTGTTACAGCTACAGTTACAAATAAAAGTGTAAAAAAAAACACAAAAAAATATAAAATAAAAAAACAAAAATTGTTGTCATTTTATTGTTCTCTCTCTCTCTCTCTCTCTATTCTCTCTCTATTGTTCTGCTCTTTTTTACTGTATTATATTCTGCAATGTTTTATTGTCATTATGTTTTATTAAGTTTGCTTTTCAGGTATGTAATTTTAGGTACGCCATTCAGCTGCAGCGCGGATTTATTTATCTTGACAGCAACAGCCTTTGCTCCCACGATACATAAAGCCATGACTCCAGCACTGTAGGGGGTGATTTCCCCACCGCAGTTAAAAAAAAGAGCATATATGCCGAAGCATGGGGGCAGCAGGGGTGGAGGAGCAATTTGCTCCTAACTTTTGGGGCGGATGCCCCCATGCTTCGGCATATATATATATATTTTAGGCACAGATTGCATTAAATAATGTTTTATTTTTTTATATTTTTTTGTATTTGTTTTGCAGGTATGGTAAGTCTTACTGTTATACTGTAATGTTACTTTGTTTTATTGTTAACCATCATTTGCTTAGCAGGTACGCCATTCAGTTGCAGCACGGATTTCTTTATCTTGACAGCAACAGCCTTTGCTCCCACGATACATAAAGCCATGACTCCAGCACTGTAGGGGGTGATTTCACCACCACAGTTAAAAAAAGAGCATATATGCCAAAGCATGGGGGCAGCAGGGGTAGAGGAGCGATTTGCTCCTAACTTTTGGGGCGGATGCCCCCATGCTTCGGCATATATTTTTTAGGCCATTCAGCTGCAGCACGGATTTATTTATCTTGACAGCAACAGCGTTTGCTCCCACGATACATAAAGCCATTACTCCAGCGCTGTAGGAGGTGATTTCACCACCACAATTAAAAACAAAATGGTGCTAATAGACCCCAATTTTTTCAAAAAAGAGTACCTGTCACTACCTATTGCTATCATAGGGGATATTTACATTCCCTGAGATAACAATAAAAATGATTAAAAAAAAAAAAAAAAACGAAAGGAACAGTTTAAAAATAAAATAAAAAAGCAAAATAAATAATTTAAAAAAAAGCACCCCTGCCCCCTCCCCCCGCTCTCGAGCAAAGGCGAACGCAAGCGTCGGTCTGGCGTCATATGTAAACAGCAATTGCACCATGCATGTGAGGTATCACTGCGAAGGTCAGATTGAGGGCAGTAATTTTAGCAGTAGACCTCCTCTGTAAATCTAAAGTGGTAACCTGTAAAGGCTTTTAAAGGCCTTTAAAAATGTATGTAGTTTGTCGCCAATGCACGTTTGTGCGTAATTTTAAAGCATGTCGTGTTTGGAATCCATGTACTCGGTCTAAGAACATCTTTTTTATTTCATCAAACATTTGGGCAATATAAAAAATAATTTCTATAAACCTTGCACCACTAAATTAAATTGTTAGTGAATATACAAATATAAGGCTGCTATCCCCCAAGCTAGATGAAAAATTCTAGTGCAAGTGAGAAAAATGTGTGGTGGGGGGTGCTAGGTCTATGTTACCAGTGAACAAAATTGCATAAATGGTGTTACAATTTAACCAAATATTTAAATAAACAACTAAGTGCTATACAGGAATCCTAAATTAGTATATAAATTCCAAAAAGACGTGATTTACAATCATGCAATCCCTGCATTTATGAAAGGGTGTAAAGTTGTAATGTCCTTGTGAAAAAACCTTAATTTTTTTTTTTTATGCAAAAACCATACAAATACATAAAAAAGTCCACGTGCAATAAAAATAAAAATAAAAATAATTGTAACACCATTTATGCAATTTTGTTCACTGGTAACATAGACTTAGCGCCCCCCACCACACATTTTTCTTACTTGCACTAGAATTTTTCATCTAGCTTGGGGGATAGCAGCTTTATATTTGTATATTCACTAACAATTTAATTTAGTGGCGCGAGGTTTATAGAAATTATTTTTTACTTGGGTTTCAAAACACATTTTTGAACTAGCACCTACGCAGCCATGGACGTCTTCAACTTTATGAAAGGACGCCAGATTGATATTGAAGAAAGTTTTCAACAGGACCCTAGTCCCAATATTGATCTAGAAAGGGTTTTAAACAACTCCAATTTGATATGGAAAAGCAAATTAGATCATGGTGGGATATAGCCTCTTTTGAGATGTATATGATGAAAAACCTCACCCCCAGGAGACTACGCTGGGATATTATTCCTAATGATGGTGTAGAGGACCCCACTCTCATAGATGAATGGTTCCAATTTTTCAATGCATGCGAACAAAAACTCATGCAGATAATGATTAGGAGACGCCAAACTAAAAACAAAATCCTGGATAACAAAATAGCGGAACTCAAAGAAAAAATGGAACCATTCAAGGGAACTAAAGACTATGAGGATAAAGCACAGTATTTACAAACCCATTTATCTAAATATGACGGAGAAATCAAAAACAAAGAACTGAAGAAATATCAGAGGGATGTTAAAGACTATGAAGAAAATAAGGTATACAAATGGCAGGAGGGGCCCAACCCAGATAGCTCCAAAGAGTCATCAGTAGAGAAAGAAGTAGAAATCCACAATGTAGTGGCCCAATTAGCTAAGGGGTTTAACAACACACAGACCCCCAATAAAAAGCAATCAGTTAAACCTACCAATACCAACATGGATTATCCATCACAGAATGGACACACTCGCCCCACTCCTAACAATTATAAGCACTCCTATCCCCATTCAGCACCATACACTGTAACTACTCATAATAGGTTTGCACCTTTGGACAACCGATCACCGGACCCAAACTATCATTATCAAAGACAAGGTCCTAACTCTTATCCACCCAGACCCCCAAGGGGACATTACAGGGGTAACTATAGAGGCAGATCATCATCCTATCAGAATCACTACCAACAGGGGGGAAGCAAGGGGGTGGAAGGAACCCTACAGGATTCCACCCATGGTACCTACATACCCCAGAGAATATTGAGAAAAAGAGGCTCAAGAGGCAGGGGCAGAAAGAAAAAGAAAGCGAGATCAATAACCACAAGCATCTTTAATTTAACTAATATAGTTTTTCAGATGAGGAGCTGGAAGTATTGACCCAAGGTTTAAAATTTGCACCTGACAAAAATATAAATAAATTCAAACTTTTTATTGACATTGAAAAATACATTCGCAAATTAAATATCAAAAAGCATTTTGCATCTCAGTTACTAAGACCACCAAAACCAGCCACTGTCTATCAACACAGTGGCCTGAAAAACAATTCAGTCTTTAATCCAAGTAAGGGTACCCATCACTATATTGAGGTGGTCAAAAACATGGTACAGGATGAAATTAAAACAATACAGATAAATAGAAGTAAAAGCAACCATACAATATGGCAGGGAATTAAGAAATTGGAATCAAATAAGCAAATAGTAGTCCGGCCAGCAGATAAGGGGGGGGGGGGTGATACTCACCAAAGACTATTATAATAAAGAGATCCATAGATTGTTGGAGGACACTGCCACTTATAAGCCCTTGAGGGCAGATCCCACAGCTAAACTTAAACTAGAACTGATAGCTTGGGTGGAAAAGGGTAGTGCCAACAACATTCTAGATAGTAAAGAAGCGAAATATCTCATCCCACAGGCTCCCCGCATCCCAGTACTATATATAGTGCCCAAAATTCACAAAAACAAAGAAAAACCGCCGGGTCGGCCCATTATTAGCGGGATAGGGTCCCTGTATTCCCGTCTGGGTGGGTACCTTGATATATACCTTCAGCCCCTTGTCATTAAGGGCAGATCATACTTGAAAGATAGTCGTGAACTAATCAAATCGCTTCAAAATGTTGAGATAAATGAGCATACTATATTGGTCACAGTAGACATCGAATCACTTTATACCAACATTAACCAGTCAGATGCCCTTCTAGCAGTTAAAGTGGCCCTTATGGAAGAATCTGGATTAAACATACTACAAATTAACTTTTTGGTAGAGGGTCTACAAATAGCTATGGGTAATAATTACTTTGGGCCCAAGACTCTTATTTCAATCAAATTAAGGGAGTGGCGATGGGGGCTAGATATGCCCCCAGTGTGGCAAACATAGTGCTCAATAAGTGGGAAAAAGAAACTATTTACCAAACAACTAACCAATCATTATTGTACTATAAAAGGTACATTGATGATATTATTTTACTATGGGGAGGCCCTTATGCAGAATTGGAAATCTTCCTAGCATGCATGAATATTAATAAGTATGGCCTCAAATTCACAGCAGAAACCAGTTTGGACACTATTAACTTTTTGGATCTCACCCTTACCAAAGATAAAGACAGAATTGGCACCATTTTAAAGTGACAGACAGAAATGGGTTCCTACCAACCCATATCTGTCATCACCCACAGTGGTTGGGAGGGATACATAAAAGTCAACTAATGCGGGTCTGGCGAAATTGTGATAATCTGAGAGATTATCATATACAAGCAGATATGCTTATACACAGATTTCAGGAAAAAGGTTATTCTCGCAAATCACTCATCACCACCAAAAAGCAGGTGCTCCAAATGAATAGAGATGAACTATTGACCAACAAAAAGAAGTCACCTTCTGTTGAAGGAGGCTTAGCATTCATCTCTAATTTTCATAGACAATACAGGCACATAGAAAAAATATTTAAGAAATATTGGCCAATAGTATTAAAAGACAAACATTTGCAAAACATACTACCAATTGTTTCCATATTCATCTATAGGAGGGCTCCGAGCCTAAGAAATTTAATAGCGCCCAACGTACCAGACCCCCCAAGAAAGCCTTCAACCTTCCATGATGGGTCAGGTTTCTATTACTGTACCCAATGTAAAGCCTGCCGTACCACTAAACGACAGACAAAAAAATGTATGAAATTTCAATCTAATGTCACACAGGAGGAGTTTAACATTAAACCCTTGATAACATGCAATTCCAAACATGTAACATACGTGTTGGAGTGCCCATGCTCCCTGCAATATGTGGGGAGGACCACACGAGAACTTAGGGTATGAATCAATGAACATGTAACCAATATTACCAAGGGTTTTTTAAACCATAGTGTCTCTAGACATTTTCGACTTTTCCACAATAGGGATCCCAGTCATCTTACTTTTTACGGTATAGATAGGGTTACCCCAAACTGGAGAGGCACAGACCTCAAGAAGGCCATTTCCCAAAATGAGACCCAATGGCTGTATCGCCTTTGTTCGATGCAGCCGTTGGGACTCAATATTGAATTAGATCTCAATTGCTTTCTGACCAATGAGTGAAGAGAGGGTGACCACCACCTAGAGGAGACTTTTCACTTTATTCACTAATAGAGCTATCTCTTTTTTGTTATCTCCCATTAGTATTTAATAACATTTCACTTACAAAGCTTTTTAGTGGGATATCTCAGTTGTTACACTGACTATCCCACATTCATATTTATAAAAAGTGTTATTTTCCATTCTACTGCCAATTTTAACTCTTAATTTTTATATTTTATTTTTATGTTTCTATTTTTATTGTTTTTAACAACGTAAATTTCAGGTTTTAATATTATACAAATCAGCATTTATAATATGTATGGCCAATTTATTGGAAGAGCGACCTTTTTACATATTTTTTGTATAATGAATGCTTTGTAGTTTTCGTCTCTGTGATTGTACATATAAATCTGTTGTCCAATCATGCCTAATACTGACACCGAGGCCATTGAACTACCTAGTTACTATTTAGATATTTCCCATTGGCTATATCTCCTAATTACCTAAACTACCTAGCAACCATTCTATCTATTTCCCCATTGGTCAATCATTTGACTATTTCAATATGCGTGTTCAGTAACCAGGCACGCCTCCTAAAGACGGATATCGAAACGTACGTCGAGGCGTGCCTGGTCACGCATTGCCTGATTCATATTCCAGTCACTGTGGTTGTCGGCGGCGGATGGTGAAGCGCGCACCAGCCGCTACGTGCAGAGCGGAACAACAAGATCTATTACGAGCAATCAAGCCTCAGTGCTGGGTGAGGGCACTTTTCATGTAAGCAGCCAATTGGCTTTTTGTTTTTAATAATTTTATATTAAACGGGGTTACACTATTCCAGTCCTTTTTATCCCCTCTTTTTATACTTTCTGACGTTCTACTGGGGGAGAGGAAAAGATATCTATAAGGCTTATCCATACCATGGCGGCAAGCCATATCTTGGTAAAGGCTTATACTGACCTCTTTTGAATTAAAAAGGTTAACTGCATCTGGTAACCGGACATCCATTTACTGAGCACATTGGGTGTTTAATACAGCTGGTGAAGGTGGTCTATCTATCAACACAGCAAGATATCTCACATATATTGATTTGTGGAATTTAATTTTTTATCGTGGAGGATTTACATATATTGACTTGCATCAGAATTTTTATTTTTTATTTTTATTTTTATTGCTCGTGGACTTTTTTATGTATTTGTATGGTTTTTGCAGTAAAAAAAAAAAAATTTAAGTTTTTTTCATAATTTAGGATTCCTGTATGGCACTTAGTTGTTTATTTAAATATTTAGTTAAATTGTAACACCATTTATGCAATTTTGTTCACTGGTAACATAGACCTAGCGCCCCCCACCACACATTTTTCTTATTTGGGCAATATAGTGTGTTTTAGTGCATTAAAATTAAAAAAAGTGTGTTTTTTCCCCAAAAAATGCGTTTGAAAAATCGCTGCGCAAATACTGTGTGAAAAAAATGAAACAACCACCATTTTAATCTGTAGGGGCTTGGCTTTAAAAAATATATAATGTTTGGGGGTTCAAAGTAATTTTCTTGCACAAAAATATTATTTTTTCATGTAAACAAAAAGTGTCAGAGAGTGGGTGTTGTGTGACATAATCTTCTTAATGTTGTGCATAAATTGCCAGGACAGTTCAAAACCCCCCAAATGACCCCATTTTGGAAAGTAGACACCCCAAGCTATTTGCTGAGAGGCATGTCGAGTACATGGAATATTTTATATTTTGACACAAGTTGCGGGAAAAAGACAATTTTTTTTTTTTTTTTGCACAAAAAAACTCACCATGCCTCTCAGCAAATAGCTTGAGGTGTCTGCTTTCCAAAATGTGGTAATTTGGGGGGGGGGGGGGTTTGTGCCATCTTGGCATTTTATGGCCTTCAAAACTGTGATAGGTAATGGGTAGTGAAATCAAAAATTTCCGCCCTTAGAAATTCTGAAGTAATGGGGAGGAGTAAGAGGCTTGTCTACATATAAATACAGTTGATAATATTTTAACACATGATACAATTATTATATTTTATTTATTTATTTATTTTTACAAAATGGCCATTAGTGGCATTTTATATCACACAGGGTTTGGTGGAGAGGGAATCAACACCCCTTTTTTTTTTCCTTTGGTGGAGTTATGGAGTTGTCACTTAAAGTTGGAGGTAGGAGCAGGTCAAGAGGGTTGTTTACATGTAAATACAGTTGATATCATATTTACACACGATACAATTTTTTTTTCTCTCTTATTTTGACATAATGGCCATTAGCAGCCTTTTATATCACACAAGGTTTTGGTAATGAGGGAAACAACACCTTTTTTTTTCTCCTTTGATGGAATTATGGGGGTGTCACTTAAGTTGGTGGAGGAGCAGGTCAAAAGGGTTGTTTACAAGTAAATACAGTTGATAACGTTTTAACACATGATACAATTTTTTTTCTGTTTTTTTTGGGGGGGGGGGATTTCTTGGTGTTTCTTGGTGGGTTTTTTTTTTCTCTTTTTTTGATATAATAGCCATTAGTGGCCTCTTATATTACATGAGGTTTTGATAAAGAGGGAAACAACACTTTTTTTTTCTTTCTTTCTCCGTGTGACACAGAAGGGCATGATAGGACTGTAGAGGACTCAAAGTAGATGGAATGGAGTGGGAAGGGGGAAGGGATGGATTAGATCTAACCCAGGGATGGTTAAGAGGAGGGAAGAGGAGGAGGAGGGAACTGAAGAGTACTTTACTCTTTTTCTTTTTTTTTTCTTTTCTTTGTTTTTTTTTGTCTCTTTAGGGAGGGGGGAAGGTAGTATGATTGGTAATTTTTTGACAAGATAATTTAGTATTCAGTCTTTTCTTGCAAGGTGTTTATTTGGGTGTTCTTAATGTAAAATATGGAACACAATAATGTATAATATTGAATGGAAATGTTGAAGTCTATAATAAAAATTAAAATTTGATTATAAAAAATATATAATTTAGTGACAACTATGTGCAAAAAAAAAAAGTTAGTCATTTATCCCGCAACTTGTGGCAAATTATAAAATATTCCATGTACTCAAAATGCAAATAGCTTGGGGTGTCTACTTTCCAAAATTGGGTCATTTGGGGGGGTTGTGCCATCTTGGCATTTTATGGCCTTCAAAACTGTGATAGGCAGTGAGGAGTGAAATCAAAAATTTACGCCCTTTAGAAATCCTGAAGGTGGTGCTTGGTTTTTGGGGCCCTGTACGCGGCTAGGCTCCCAAAAAGTCCCACACATGTGGTATCCCCGTACTCAGGAGAAGCAGCTAAATGTATTTTGGGGTGCAATTCCACATATAAGCATGGCATGTGTGAGCAATATATCATTTAGTCACAGCTTTTTGTAATTTTTTTTTTTTTGTCATTATTCAATCACTTGGGACAAAAAAATGTAATATTCAATGGGCTCAACATGCCTCTCAGCAATTTCCTTGTGTCTACTTTCCAAAATGGGGTCATTTGGGGGGGATTGTACTGCCCTGCCATTTTAGCACCTCAAGAAATGAGATAGGCAGTCATAAACTAAAAGCTGTGTAAATTCCAGAAAATGTACCCTAGTTTGTAGACGCTATAACTTTTGCGCAAACCAATAAATATTTTTTTTTTTTACCAAAGACATGTGGCCGAATACATTTTGGCCTTAATGTATGACTAAAATTGAGTTCATTGGATTTTTCTTATAACAAAAATTAGAAAATATCATTTTTTTTCAAAATGTTTGGTCCTTTTCAATTTATATCGCAAAAAATAAAAATCTCGGAGGCAATCAAATACCATCAAAAGAAAGCTCTATTTGTGGGAAAAAAAGGACGCAAATTTAGTTTGGGTACAACATTGCATGACTGCACAATTACCAGTTAAAGCAGAGCAGTGCCAAATTGTAAAAAGTCCTCTGGTCTTTAGGCAGCCAAATGGTCCGGGCCTTAAGTGGTTAATGTGCCTGTCTGGGCACTCAGTAAGACTAGCCAACTTCAGCGCTTCCTGAGGATGTCTGATGTATGGCAAAAAGTGTAGGAGTGGGACTTCTTGACAGATGTCACATCTGCTGTATGGAGAGCACACTGGCTCCAGGAAGCAGAGAGTGGAGCAGTAGCACTTTACTGTGAGATTCAGCTGGCTGGTCACATCTGGTCACATTAGTCAGCAGTTACATATCACTTGTTTTCAGCAGGAGAAATAATAGTCTCACATTTATGAGTTAAAAACCCACTTTAAACACAGCAATTTCTCATCACATATTTTTGTACATGATTCACACACAAAAAACATTCACCTATGATGTCATCAGAGTGGTAAAATGTTAGTGAATCACGTTTAATTAAAAGAACATATCATATTTAAAAAATGCCAAAATAAGAAAAAAAGTCTGATTTCACTTTTTTTTTTTTGTAAACTGAGCTAATAGTGTTTTTAAATAAAAAGGTTAATTTGTGCACCTGGGGTTTGTACCCGCTTTGAAGGAATAGACTCTTGAAAGCTTGTTCCGAAAAATGTAACTCTTAGGGCAAATAAAAAGGGTATCAAAGTATTCTACTTGTTGTTGTTGAAATGTATGCAGTATTTATTTTGCTGTTGTTTTGAAGCCTAAGCATGAGTCATGAATCATGACAATTCTACTTTTTCCTTACTCAGTGGGTATAAATATCCCAATATATAAAATACCTTTCCAGTTACTGTATTTCAAGTTGTGGGAGTGTACCTGCTTCTACCTGCCCACATCCAAACATTCAGCTATGTAAATAAAGCAATGGGCAGTCCAATTTGCTCCTTGCAAAAAGAGCAATGTGGGATCCAGAGAAAGTTAGGCTAATGCTCTCACGATGATTTGGATTTTAATAGTTGAGCTAATGTCCATTTTTGATGACTATTTGGTATTGGAAATGCTCAGTTGCATTTCAAGATAATGGGGTTGATTTACTAAAACTGGAGAGTACAAAATCTGGTGCAGCTGTGTATGGTAGCCAATCAGTTTCCAACTTCAGCTTGTTCAATTATGCTTTGCCAAAAAACCTGGAACTCTGATTGGTTTCTATTCAGAGCTGAGCCAGATTTTACACTCTCCAGTTTTAGTAAATAAACCCCAATGTCATTCGGCCTCACATAAAGTACTCTTTCTGATAGACATGGCATTGGTCTCTTAAAATCCTTTACCTTTAGTCTACTCAGTACGCATCTCATGCAAGGGACAGTACCAAAATGTCACCAGAGTACTGAATGAACAGGCAAGAGTTATGTTTGAAAGCTCCCAAGTTCTAGGAAACTGTTAACCCATAAAGCCTGAAAGACTGGTGTGCATTGTCTTTCAAGACCTGTACCAGTGGTACTGGGATACTATATTGTACTAAAGAAAAGTAATTTTTGTTAAATAATTTATAAACACTATTATTAGAATCTCATATAATTTTACATGTTCATGTACTTGTGGTTAAAGTTAGAGTTTACATCTACTTTAAAGTTTGTCTTTGATGAAGAAAAGCCATGTTGATGTTTATTTGTGTGTTTGATGTTGATTTGTGTTAAACCACCTTTTTGATTTAATTATTTGTGTTGGTATCTCTTTACTTGAACCTGTTGCTTAGCAAAAGAGTCATAATCAAGGGATACTGTTCCAGACTGGTAAAAAAAAAAATTCTATCCATCTGCAACTTGTAATATATAATATTTTATTCCTTTCAATTACATAACTTATCTTTGCAAGTATGTACAGTATTTTGGAACTGGATTTGTTCCAAAATGTGGGAAAAATTATTATGAAGTGCTTGCTGGACTCATGCAGAGGCTGACCAATATGAGGGTCCTTTGCCAATGTCTTGGGTGTAGGTGGGTAAAAAAAAACATGATAAAGTAGATTCATGAAACAATTATACATGCAAAATCTATCCCTACTTACCCTAAAATCTTCCAAATCACGCTCTTCTTCCTCTCATCCCCCAGCACATGCCCCCTTCCTCCTCCCTTTTCTTCCACTTTTCATTCCCCCTACTCCTCCTGCCCACCCCCCACCCCCCCCCCCTCGAGGGCTGCCCTAGAATACATGGATGTGAGACCCTGCAGTTCTGTTCTCACCCTTTATTTTAAAACAATACTTAACCTAGTATTCCTAAACAGATAGGACATTAGTTTATCAAACAAAAGTCCATTCATGCATAATATTTGCCCCCAGGAGACTAATTTGTGCACCTTGTCCTCCCCCAGATTTTTGAGCTCCCAGTTTTCTCAAACATGCCTGGCCAATGCAACTACAGAAAAAAGATATTTGACCCTTTAGACCGGTACCTTCTGGTACAAGGGACCTACAGGATGAAGATGTTAGATCTGTATGCCAGAAATGGGCAATCTTCAATTTTCCTCTGTTGGGATTCCAATTTTATTTTTACCTTTCACAGGTCACCCACAGACTCTCCATATGAGCATCTCTTTTTCCTCTTAGGTTTACTCCATCATTACAATTTAGCTAAAGCTTGGCAGGACTAACATCCAATATAAAAAATATTCTTTATTACAATCTCATAAAATTAATCTAAATTAAAACGGATGCCTAGTGGTACTTCCAGAACTAGTTTTCACTGAAATCCATGAAGTCCTTGATTGACAGCTTATTTCATGGACTAGGACACCCAATGCATTTTGAATCTTTTTGTATCTTTATCAGAGATAAAGTACCACTGCAATATAAAATTTTACATAGAACATGTCATTGATATAATACCAATTAATCAATTTTACATTTTTCACAATGATAGAATAACTCATAGCAGGATAACATTCACTGCACATGCTCACCTAGCCTGTAGTTTTAGATGATTTTTGGATGACTGTGGCATCTCATTGTGCAAGGATCAGCCGTCATAGGAGTACCGCCCGCAGCAACTTCCTGGTGGAGGCCAGATCCACCAGGGTTGGTCAGTGAAGATATTGGATCGTGTTTATTGCCAGGGATTGTATAACAATGACAATGGTCTATGGATTTAAAATATACTGACATTAAATGCTTTTTAATTAGCTAGTAAATAAATTCTATCAGGGAGTGGGGAACCTAAGTATAACTCGATATACAGTGGGGACAGAAAGTATTCAGACCCCTTAAATTTTGCTAAAATCATTTAAGTTCATTTTTTTTCCTCATTAATGTGCACACAGCACCTCATATTGACAGAAAAACACAGAATTGTTGACATTTTTGCAGATTTATTAAAAAAAAAAACTGAAATATCACATGGTCCTAAGTATTCAGACCCTTTGCTCAGTATTTAGTAGAAGCACCCTTTTGATCTAATACAGCCATGAGTCTTTTTGGGAAAGATGCAAAAAGTTTTTCACACCTGGATTTGGGGATCCTCTGCCATTCCTCCTTGCAGATCCTCTCCAGTTCTGTTAGGTTGGATGGTAAACCTTGGTGGACAGCCATTTTTAGGTCCCTCCAGAGATGCTCAATTGGGTTTAAGTCAGGGCTTTGGCTGGGCCATTCAAGAACAGTCACTGAGTTGTTGTGAAGCCACTCCTTCATTATTTTAGCTGTGTTCTTAGGGTCATTGTCTTGTTGGAAGGTAAACCTTCGGCCTAGTCTGAGGTCCTGAGCACTCTGGAGAAGGTTTTCGACCAGGATATCCCTGTACTTGGCCGCATTCATCTTTCCCTCAATTGCAAGCAGTCGTCCCGTCCCTGCAGCTGAAAAACACCCCCTGGTTGTCCCAAACATCTTCCATTTAAGGATTATGGTGGCCACTGTGCTCTTAGGAACCTTAATAATTTTTTTTGTAACCTTGGCCAGATCTGTGCCTTGCCACAATTCTGTCTCTGAGCTCTTCAGGCAGTTCCTTTGACCTCATGATTCTCATTTGCTCTGACATGCACTGTGAGCTGTAAGGTCTTATATAGACAGGTGTGTGGCTTTCCTAATCAAATCCAATCAATATAATCAAACACAGCTGGACTCAAATGAAGGTGTAGAACCATCTCAAGGATGATCAGAAGAAATGGACAGCACCTGAGTAAAATATATGAGTGTCACAGCAAAGGGTCTGAATACTTAGGACCATGTGATATTTCAGTTCTTTTTTAATAAATCTGCAAAAATGTCAACAATTCTGTGTTTTTCTGTCAATATGGGGTGCTGTATGTTCATTAATGAGGAAAAAAATGAACTTAAATGATTTTAGCAAATGGCTGCAATATAAAAAAGAGTGAAAAATGTAAGGGGGTCTGAATACTTTCCTTCCCCACAGTATATATGTGCCCTACATAAATACTGATAAACTGGGATATTAATGGCTCTTTACTTTGTAAACGTGGCCATCCAAGTGCCGATAATAGATTCAATTATGCCGCAATACCATGGTTACATAAAATCCCATATGTGCACTATACATTATGGTGTATATAAAGGGAGAAGTGAGGCTTAGCTTTTTATATATATATATATATATATATATATATATATATATATATATATATATATATATGTATATATATATATATGTATATATATATATATATATATATATATATATATATATATATACATATTTACGTTGGTGGACAGGTTTATCTTATTTTATGTTCTATTATTATAGAGTTGTACGCCTAATGCTACCGTTCGTTACTGATGTAAATAAATTGAGTAATCATCAATATATGTATTAAACACCGGATATAAATTAATTAAGCCAGTCATTGCCTGCGGCTATTGGCATAATAAGTATATGTAAACCCAGAGTCACACATAAATTATTAGCATGGCTCTTAAGTAGTTCTATTAAGGAGGGGCCCATATTATATAGTATAATTGGAATGTAATTTAGTAATTAACAGATAGTACTATTATTACCATAAACACCCTCATTGCTTTTGCAACTAAGATCCCACCAAGATTAGTGATCGTTACCTGTTTCAAATACAAAGCTTGAATCCGTAGCGCCTCAGAGTCCCGGTCAAAACATAGGTGCCTTGCAATGCACCGTATTAGATGACAGTAAGATGTGTGTGTTGGCATAACAGCCACACTGCCATCTTAAATGTCCACGATCCCATCGGAAGTAATGGGTCAGACTTGACCCCTGACATCACTTCCGGTGCGGGCACCCCTGAAGGCGTGTGTGCGCACCAGGACCGATTAAACGGCCATCAGTGCACAAGTGCGCTATCTTGCACACTAAGAATGGTGTGCGAGGGGAGTGAGGAGGGGAAATAAGTCCCTCCCCTCTTTCAGGGGCACCTGAATAGCTTCACTCATAAACCAATAGCCGTAGGGGGTTTAAACAGCCAATCAGAAAGCATTCAAAGCCGCCATGATCCAATCGTTGCATACACATGCTTAAACATAGAGAAATCTCATATGTACAGAGTTGCTAAAATATACATATACAAATACAAACATAAAACAGCTTATAACATAAAGAAGACACACATATACAAGTGTGTCCTTCTTATTGTCTAGTATACAAAGAGTCACTTAAAAATAATAATTCAAAATAAAAGAAAAAGAAAAAAGAAAACATTACTAGCAACTAGGAAAGGAAAAGGAAAGAGATGAGAAGGAAAACAAAAAGAGCCAAAAATAAATAATAATAATGATGAAGTAAATGGGGCAGTATAGATGTATTGCCCTGTACACACGGTCACGATCGATGCTTGTTGTCGGAAATTCTGACCGTGTGTGGGCTCCATCGGACTTTTTCTATCGGATTTTCCGACACACAAAGTTTGAGAGCAGGCTATAAAATTTTCCGACAACAAAATCCGATCGAGTCAATTCCGATCGTGTGTGGACAATTCCGACGCACAAAGTGCCATGCATGCTCAGAATAAATTCCGAGACGGAACTGCTCGGTCTGGTAAAATTAGCATTCAGAATGGATATAGCACTTTCGTCATGCTGCAATGTTTGAAATTGTTTAATGCAGCGCACTCTCTTCTTCTTTATAATGCTAGAAGAATGAAGTTGTTTTGCTGCTCATATTCACACAGACTTCTCACAAACTTCTTTCTTTATTTTTTTTTCGTGATTTCATGTATATAATATTTGTATTTGTCACATCTACCGCAAAAATATTTTTTTGGGAGGTTTTTAGATCTTTTTTTTTTTTTTTTGATTTTTTTAAAGCCTGATCTTGTGTTTTATTTTTTATTTTTTTTTATTTAACTCCAGAATAGTTTTGGGTGTGTTTTGTGTGTCAAGTTACCACCACACCATTATTATCTAGTGTTATTTAATCTTAAGGAGATTGGTTGGGTTTGGTGTCTCTTGTTAATTTCACATTGTACCTGCCTCCTCACAAACAAACTGTCCTTTTTGAAGGAAAACACACATAGGCGAGTATAATAAAACAAAACAAAAATGTATTAAGGGCTCATAACCAAACAAAGAGGGAGGCAACGCTGGATAAACTGCAGAAATTGGCGAAGCCTTTGGCCCCCAGGGCACACATCAATTATTTTACTGCAAAATTGGTGGCCTCAGGAGTCCATATATAAGGGAGTACAATCTGGTCTAGAAGTCCAAGAGATCATGAACAGCTGCAGATGACATCTATGTCCCCAGGCTGTGGTCATACAAAAGCCTGCATCTTTTGCCAGACCAGACTGAACCCAGGTCATCACTCTCTGGTCTTCCTTAGAAGCTTCATTCCAGGCTGTGGCTCTGGTGTTGGAGGTGTGGCAGGAGGAGGAGGAGGAGGACCTGGAGGAGGAGAAGGAGGACCATGGTTGAGCTCACAAATGTGGCTTTGGCCTTTGAGTTGGCCCCTCAACCCCTTATTTAGTGCTTGTAAAATGATAAACTCACATAAGAGGCATTTGCTCTCCTCCATTTCCATCAGAAGAATGCTATACCTGGCTCAAGCTGGGCTCCTCCACATGTTGCTGCCTGGAAGGCCCAGGTTGGGGGGGGGGGAGCTTGGAAAGGAAGACTGGTGGAGAGTGCTGGCCTGGGTTCAGTCTGACCTGCCAGAAAATGCAGTTTGTCATAGTACCACAGCCTGGGGACATAAATGTCATCTGCAGCTCCTGATCTCAGGGAATCCTGGACCTTCTTGCGCTCCCTTAGATAAGTCCTCCTCATGTCACCAATTAGGATCTTCAAATAGGTGATGTTAGCCATGGGGATCACCGGCTTCACAAATTCCAGTAATTGATCCAGCACTGCCTTCCTCTTTGTTTGATTCTTATAATGTGGGTGGTTTACCTGCCACAGACAGGGCAGCAGATCAATGAATATGGGGATAAAGTCCTATTCATTCAATATATCCATTTTCTCTGCAAGACACAACACAAGACAAACCCTAATGTCAGGCTAAACTCTCCTAATCTTGTCCCAATATAGGCCTCAATCTCTAAGACGTATAGGGCCAAGTTTAAATGTTACCTTTGTTATCACGATCGGCGCTTCCTATACTCCTTCCTCTGCTCACAGATCATACGTACTATGCACGCGTGTTACGCTTTATATACACTGCGCATTTGTGAAAATCCACCCACCCCCGACATTCTTTATAGTCTATTCCCCGCCCCTTCTCGTTTGGCGCAGTGGGGAAGAGCACATGGTGGAGACAGAGCAGGTGTGTGCTAATTAGAGGAACAAGGAGGAGGAAAACCCAGAGCCAGAAACGTCACGATCCTGGAGGAGACGATTTAAGACCTCAAATATGGCCTTTGTAGAGATGGTGGAGATGGTCGACATACTGAAGAGGGCCGACTATGACGAGAAGTATGGACCTTACCCCAACCCCAAAGTCAAAAAGGCCAAGATCATGGCAAAAGTTGTGAAGAGTCTGCACAGGAATTTTGGGGTACGGCGATCCAAGGATCAACTGGGGAAGCGGTGGTCGGAACTCAAATTAAGGTAGCACGATCAGTATAGAAGGATCAGAAGAGTGCTTCAAAAAAGTAAGTAGTTGTCCTGTGTTCCTATTCGTTATTTGTATAACGTTCGTGCTGCTCCATGTGCATTTTCTTTACTGTTGTACAGTTTAAAATGGTAACTTTCATGTTCATGGACACATTATTCATTCGTAGCAAACATTGTTCATTTGGCCAATAAAATACCACGTTTAGTCCAGATGCATTTCAATAAATTTTTTCTGGCCTACTTCTCTTAAAATAATTTTGGTGTCTAGATGGGTTTGTAACTAGAATGAAATGCAAACTAGATTCTGTGTAAGGAGAGGACACTCAGCAGCTGTTTACACATCTGGACGCTGGAGCACTAGTGTGGGACACCAGAACATCCTTTTTATTAGGGGGTCCCACACAGGTGCTCCAGTGTATACTATAGGGGTGTCTCCATCTGTGAAGCTTGTACAAAACAGGTAAGTATTCAAGCTTGACAAAGGTAAATAATATTTCTTCAGCTTGGAACTCGGCCAAAATAGACAATTGTACACCACTTCCAAGCAATGTTTAATATTCCTATTTCTGCCATCAAATATCTGTGTGCTAAGTATACTTATTTTTTTTTTACATAGGGGAGAAAAGATTTGAAGGACACCACTCATCAGAGGAGACAACAAACCCCCCACCTCAGGAAGAAGGTGAAATCCCACAAACACAACAGGAGGAGGAGGAGGGAGACGTGGTGGAAATTGTCAACACAACAGGTGAGTGTCTGCAACCACAGGCTCAGGTAAGAGATGGATGCCGGCATATTTATAATACATGGTGTGGTTTTTTTCTATATTTTTAGGTGATCGTGATGTTGTGGATGAAGGTCATTTCACTAGTGAAAGTGCCCAGATCCTGATCGGGGAGATCATCGGGTGTAATAGGGACTTGGAAAACATCTATCAAAACATCAATGATGTTCAAAACAAAATGAAGAACATCATTGATGTTTTAGGGAGAGTTTAAAACCCCCTCAAAATCCCAAACTTATTTCTGCTTTATTTTTCTGAAATTTTTTTTCACATTTTTTGACATATTCTAGAAAAGCCAAATTTTGAAGATGCACACAGTGTTTTAACATGTGCTATCTGCTATCACGGGAGATCAATGTATGCGTTTTGAGGGTGCAACCCCTTCCTGAATAATAAAGTAGCTGAGAGGTAGGGGTTGCACCCACAAAACACGTCCATTGATCCCCCATGAGGGCAGCTAGCACATGTTGACATTCGGCAATTTGTGTGCATCTTCAAAATTTGTTTTTTCCAGGGGTGACTTCACCCCATCTAAACGCAATATCAAACACAATTTACAAATACTCATGTCTGGTATTGCCTTCAATTTCTACAAAAGTTGAACTTTGTAAGTTCCAGAGTTGTGTATTTCTTGTTGGTTTTAAACATGCCTGTTTTACCTTAATAAGACATTGCTACTTTTAATGTCACCTAAACAATTGTTAAACAACAAACATGTTGGTTTGTTTTAAAAACCTTTTATAAATGCACATATGATTGTGCTTTTATTAAAAAGATTGAGATTCAACAATGTGTGGCTTCTTCTTTCAATGCTCAAAAGCATTTTTTAGTTGTAAAGTTGGTGTTTTCAGTGACAATGGGGGTTATTTACTAAAGGCAAATCCACTTTGCACTACAAGTGCAGTTTCAGTGCAGTCTCAAGTGCACTTATAGTGCAATGTGTATTTTCCTTTATTAAATAACACCCAACAGTGCTTTCTAATTTTACACAATCACGCCATTTTCAGGACCAAAATTTCAGTCAGGGTCAGCTAAAAGAAAGACAAGTAGTAAATCAAAGCAAATATTTGTTCAGTTTAAAATATTTTTTTATTTAAAAAATGTCTCAGACATTGTCAGGCATATTGATGGCCCCCCTACCTGCAAAGTATTCCATGTATCTTAGACGGACCTCACGGGCACTCTGGGAGGGCAAGCCAGGACAACCAGCTTCAAGTGTCGTCAGGGTTGGTTCATTGAGATTAATTCCGGCTTCAGACCCAACTGAGCCAGTTCACAGAATTTCTCCTTAAAAAGTTGTGGAGAAGACAGCAAGCCAGGATGATGTGATTGAGTTTATATTCCGCCATGTGTATCAGTGTAAGAAATAGGCGGAACTGGCTGGCCATTATTCCAATCGTGTACTCCACCACTCTTCTGGCTCTGGCCAGCCGGTAATTAAAAACCCTCTGGTTCGGGGTGAGGGTCCTCATAGGGAATGGCCGCATAAGATGGTCCCCCAGCGCAAACGCTTCATCCGCAACAAAGATGAATGGGAGTCCTTTCGCATTGTCTTCTGGAGGTGGCAAGTCCAAGCTGCCATTCTGGAGATGCCTGTAGAACTCCGTGTGAGCGATGACTCCACCATCTGACATCCGGCCATTCTTCCCCATGTTCACATAGAGGAACTTGTAAGTAGCCGACACCACGGTCAACATCACAATACTATTGAACCCCTTGTAGTTGTAATAGTATGACCCCGAGTTGGGTGGTGCGACGATGTGGACATGTTTCCCATCAATTGCCCCTCCGCAGTTAGGAAAGTCCCACCGCTGGGCAAAGTGGGAGGCCACAGTCTGTCATTCCTGTGGGTTGGAAGGAAACTGGAGTCAAACAAGAAAAAAAAATTATTCATTTTGCACATAAACATGGAAAGCAGATTAGACACAAACATTCTTGGCCAACATCAGTAGAACATGTATTTTAGGGAGTATTTAAAGACAAAGGTATAAGGTCCAACTATCAGATTCACCCCCCCACCTTCTCATGGGCCATTTAAAACATTTTAGGGGGGAGATGTTTTGGACAAGTAACCCTCTCCACTTCATTGAGAGATGAATGCCTAAATAATGTGTATTACTTTGGCCAGCCCCTCCTTACTTACACTATTGGCAGCCCACTGGACAGGTAAGAAGTGTCATAATACAAAGATATAAATACACACTGTACACATTTTAGCACATTTTTACATTCTGATATTACCTATCAAGATAATAATAGGATACAAAAACTTTAAACAGTACCATTTGAAAGTATACAGGCAGGCCCTTGTACTACATGCTTTGGGGAATTCATCCATAATTATGACCACAAAAGAGGTGGGTATATAGTGTGTATGGGTTTGGCAAAGTCAGCAGATAGAGGATTGGTATCAGCTGAGTTAGCAGTTGGGGGGAGGGAGGGTTCCAAATGATTTTGGGACCCAAAAAAAAGCCTCTGGCACTCTGCCTGAATTTAAAGCACAAATAACATTTATACACATTTTAGGGGTTGTTTAGGGTAAAGCACTACTTTGGAGCTAACAAAATACTTTGTTAAGTGACTACACAAGGTGAATATAGGCCCAGGAGAGCATGCTGGGGAGGTAAGTGAAGGCAAATATGTATGAAGGACAAAAAAACATTACATAAAAATCCAGCATGCATGAGGACAAAGGGGACATTCACAGCGTATTACAATCATGGTAATTAGGGAATGAGGAAAGAAATACAATATATTAACAAACATTAAATACAATAAAATGTGACTTACCTTAGATATTACATCCTAGTACAAACCACTGAGCTTACACACTCACCAACATGCCTCATGCAAATTCCTGCTTCTATCCTCTTATTTATTCTGTACTAATTGGGATGGAGGCATGTTGGTGCATCCTTTTAAAATTGTGGGGACAGGTCACAACCCCATTTTTAGCTATACCAATACCAGGGTGGAAGACACCCGCTTTCTGTGACCTGACCATCCACCCACACAGCTCATACTACCAACTTCATTCTACCCTTTTTTTACTACTTTATTCTACTTATTTTATTTTGTTGTTCCCCTTTAGTCAGAGATTTACTGATTCAATTCAGGGCTAAAGAATCTTTATATAATTCTTTTTGCTTTTTTATTGTGTCCCTTTAGTCAGACAAATACTGATTCAATTCAGGGCTAAAGTTTCTTTGTCTTTTTTATTTTATTTTTATATTTTTTTACTTTTATTATTGTATTTACACTTTTTTGCATACTGAACAAACTCAGTGCAAAGTGTGAGTGTTCATTTTATTACTTTTCTTGCTATACATTGATTCAATTCAAGGCAATGATTGTTTGTTTTTGTTTTTCTCATTTCGTTGTCTCTCTTTCATGCATACTAATCGTATATAACATATTTATATTTTTTTTATATTTTTTTTATATTTTCTTGTTTTTTTGTTGCTCCCCTTTAGTCAAACAATTTACTGATTCAATTCAGGGCTAAAGTTATTAGACTTCACACTTTTATGCATATTGATTAAATTCAATGCAATGAGTGAGGGTTTACTTTGTTATTTTGTTACTTTCTTTGCTATATATTGATTTAATTCAAGGCAAATGAATATGTATTTTGTTTTCCCTTTTCGTTTTTCTTTTTTTCTCTCTTTCATCTTTCTCTCCCTTAGCAACCCAATGATTCTCATTACTGTTTACACATCCCATAATAACTCCTGATATGCTAGTTGGTACTGGTGTCGATCGGGTCATACCTCTGGGGTTGTGATGCGCTCAGTTTTTGACCCGTCACCCGTCCCTTCAGCTGACGGGGGCGGGCCCTGACCTCAGCGCATCGGCATCATGTTCACTACGCCCCGCATGCTGCGCCTTCGTCTGCCGCACGGCGGGAGGCATTAGTGGGTCACCATCCTTGGGCCTGGACACTGCGGGGCTGGGAGGCTGCCGCAATTGGACATCGTGCCTTTGCGGCCCTCCCTCCCTGTGGCGTCATCACGCCTTCACATGACGTTGGCGTGAGCATGCCCCCGGTCCCGCGGCATTTAGCGGCGGCCTCCGGCCGGGTACTCCGATGTCTTGCTATGGTCTTGGGGCTTTTGGCCTGGCCTGGCACTCACACGACACAGGTAATTATCCTTCACACACATACTAACATCTATGGATACGAGCACTGGTCTTTGAACTGTACACACACTCTCTTTCACTCATACCTCCAACACTCCTCATCCTCTTTTCTGGCTTCCTTCAACACACACATACTTAGTTACTTTCTGGTGCTCAGTTTGTGGTAGTACTTTTCCCATTCACACACCCTCATTCACACCCTGGCTCAATATCACTTACCATTTTTCACCTCTCTCCACAGCTTTCTCAGTGTCATTTAGCCTCGCTGTTTGCCCCCGCCTGGCGGTCCTTTGGGAAACTTTGGTCAACCTGGTGGCTGTGGCCGACGAGTTTCCAGGGCCAGCTCTCTGCCTCAACCCCGGGGGAGACTTTGCAGACCAATGCTGCATTCCAGTACATTGGTCGCTATCGACCAATGCACTTTCTGTGAGTATCATGGAAACTTAGATTCCCATAGTACCCCTTCTCTACATATCTGCCCGCAAACTAATAGATGTTTCATTGTTTTAATGCAGCCAAATAGCATCGGACTCCTGATGATTGGTTATAAGCCAAGAAAAGCATTGGGTTAATAACTATGGATGCACATATCAACCTACTGTACAATGTATTCCCTTTTGCAACTGTACAATCTGTGTTTGAATTATGCTTGTTAATACACTGTTTATATATGCTCAATTGTGCCCTAAGATGTTTCCATTCATGATTGTACCAGTTTTACGATCTATGCTATTAAACCGTTTTACCATCATTATCTTGTAAATCCTCTATAGATACAACTATGTATATGACTTACCTTAGATATTACATCCTAGCACAAACCACTGAGCTTACACACTCACCAACATGCCTCATGCAAATTCCCGCTTCTATCCTCTTATTTATTCTGTACTAGTTGGGATGGAGGCATGTTGGTGCATCCTTTTAAAATTGTGGAGACAGGTCACAACCCCATTTTTAGCTATAATAAAATGTGATGTTAAAGGATAAAAATCTTACCTTAATATACTCCTTCGGGAGGAGCTGGATGATGGCAGAACAGGTCTCCAGGATAATGATCCCCAGAGCCTGGGGGGAGATGCCTGTCGAGAACCTGCAGGCTTCTCCCCTTTGCCAAGTACCACAGGGTGGCGACTAGCCTCTGCTCCGAGTGATGGCTTGCCTCATGCAGGTATCCTGCCTGCTGATATAAGGGGTCAGCAAAGCCAACAAACGGTGAAATACAGGGTCCGTCACCTGGAGAAAGTTCCTGAAATTGTCAGGATTATTCTCACAGGTCTCACGGAGCAAAGGCATGTGACAGAACTGGTCACGCTGGAGCAACCAATTCTTGGTCCATGAACTCCTCCTCGCCCTGTTCATGGTCTGGGCTTGTGTCAAAGTAAGGACCCCAACACCAAGCCCCGTACAGCACGAACTCTACGATGAGTAAGTACACGCAACATGTAAGTAACGAACGAACAAGAACACAATGACAAAGTCAATGGTAACTTGCTGCACGCACTGAAGACCGGATACAAACCCACAAGCACAAACTGAACAGCAGAAATATGATCTGAAAACCACGAGTCTGAAAAAGCGCAAATCGTCTCTCACCAAACTTTTACTAACACGAGATTAGCAAAAGGAGCCCAAAGGGTGCCGCGCTTGGTACAGAACTGCCCTTTTATAGTCTCGTCGTACATGGTGTACGTCACTGCGTTCTTGGCGTTCGGAAATTCCGACAACTTTGTGCGACCGTGTGTATGCAAAACAAACTTGAGCCAACATCCGTCTGAAAAAATCCATGGATTTTGTTGTCGGAATGTCCGATCAATGTCCGACCGTGTGTATGGGGCATAAGAAGAATTACTGAGACAATGAAATGTAAAAAAAAAATAAAAAAATGAAAAAATAGCCAGTCCCACATCCTAAAATAATGATCCAAATGAATAATACCCAATGTCAAATAAGTTTAGTAAACATCACATTTAAATTAGATAGGTGAGTACATGATTGTACAAGGTCATTTTACGTTATTATGTGAATATTAGGTATTGTATAATATTGAGAATATTATATAGAGATATCATTCAAGGAAGAGTGTGGGGATGTTAATTACAAAAAGGGTTTGAACGATAATGCTGTATTCAACCCCGGTGGGTAGGTGGCTCTTTGATTAAAGATCCACCTGGCTTCATGCTGGAGAATCTTCTTATCAAAGTATCCTCCCATTTAAAGTTCAGGGATAACCTCTAAAGCAAAGAAAGAAAGAAATGCTGGATCGTAGCTATGATTTAATCCCACATGTTTACATATGGGGGTATATAAAAGCCCAGCATCTAAATAATAGAGATGGTCCTGTATTCACTTGGCAAATGGGCGTTTCGTCTTTCCGATATAGAATGCGCCGCACAAGCAGGTCGCTAAGTAGACTATACCAATAGTACGGCAGTTCGCATACATTTTGGATTTATAATATCCTCCTCTTGGTAAAGGGCATCCCACACCCTCTTTAAACAATGGGCATTGGTCGCAGTTGCCACATTTGTATGTCCCCTTTCCACCCGTCGCTCCAAGAAGGGGAGCAGCAGGTGGAAGGTGATTGTTTACCAGGTTGTCCCTGATTGACCGAGATCTACTATATATAATTTCTGGTCTATCTGCTACATATCTTGAAATGACTGGATCTTCAGATAGAAAATGCCAATTATTGGCTACCAGTTTACGGAACAAGTCCTAATGCGCACTGAAAGTGGTGATGAGTTTTGTCGTGGGGGTGGTCTCTCGGATCTTAGATTTGAAGATCAATGACACACGTGTGTTTAGTTTGGCCCTTTGATAGGCTTTTTTAGGAAATTTTTTGCTATATCCCCTAATAGTTAATAGTTCAAATAGGGCCTTAGCCTCAAGGTCAAAATCCTCCTCCCTGGCACAGTTTTGGTGCAGTCTGAGGTACTGGGTTTACATATACTTATTATGCCAATAGCCGCAGGCATTGACCAGCTTAATTAATTTATATCTGGTGTTTAATACCTATATTGAGGATTACTCAATTTATTAACATCAGTAAAGAGCAATCTAAGAATATATTATAACCCTTAAACTGTAACATTAGGTGTACAACTCTAAAATAATAGAAAAGAAAATAAGATAAACCTGTCCACCAACGTAAATATACAGATATATAAAAAGATTTAAAGCTAAGCCTCACTTCTCCCTATATATACACCATAATGTATATTGCACATATGGGATTTTATGTAACCACGGTTTTACAGCATCATTTAATCTATTATGGGCACTTGGATGGCCATGCTTACAAAGTAAAGAGCCATTAATATCCCAGTTTATCAGTATCTATGTAGGACACATATATATATCAAGTTATATTTAGGTTCCCCACTCCCTGATAGAATTTATTTACTAGCTAATTAAAAAGCATTTAATGTCAGTATATTTTTAAATCCATAGACCACTGTCATTGTTATACAATCCCTGGCAATAAACATGATCCAATATCTTCACTGACCAACCCTGGTGGATCTGGCCTCCACCAGGAAGTTGCTGCGGGCGGTACTCCTATGACAGCTGATCCTTGCACAATGAGATGCCACAGTCATCCAAAAATCATCTAAAACTACAGGCTAGGTGAGCACGTGCAATGAATGTTATTCTGCTATGAATTATTCTATCATTGTGAAAACTTTAAAATTGATTAATAGGTATTATATCAATGACATGTTCTATGTAACCTAGATAAAACTACAGATGCATGCTGCATATCCAAGCATCTTGTTTCTTATATTAAGTATCAACTCATGGTCTAAATGTTTTCATGACTATGTGATTCGTTATCTGATATCATGTAATAAATAGATCTAATACTTTCTTAAACCATACTCTGGTGTATATGTGCTCACCTTGGTAACAGACAAGGAAAATCCCATTGTCCTTGAGGGAGCAGTGTCTCTCTCTTACTTTCTCTTTTTATGGGATAATGGTGTTGTGGTAACGTACCCCCAAAAAAAGAAAAAAATAATATTATTCTTGATATCACTAGAAAAAAAAAGCCTTTGAAAATTTGTTTGCAATAACTCCACCAGTATCACCAGCAAAGCAGCGTCATTATTATCCCATTAAAAAAGAAGAGAATATGTGCTGCATTTCGAGATTTCATAATTTGCCACGCCACGAATGTTAATTTTCCATCATGGATGCTGGTTTACAAGGCCGACTGCTTCTGTCTTGTCTTTGCTTCCGAGCACGCGTCTTTGTACTTTGGACTTTTGTCCGATGGACTTGTGTATACACGCTCAGAAAATCCAACAACAGGCATTTTTCAGCGGAAAATTTTAAAACCTGCTATCCAACATTTGTCAGCTAAAAATCTGACAATAATTGTCCGATGGAGCATACACACGGTCGGATTTTCCGCCAACAGCCTGTCATCACACATTTCCCTTCGGAAAATCCGATCATGTGTAGGAGGCTTAAGTACTCTTGTAGAACAAACAAAAAGGTGACTGCAAGAGTCTCCTCCGGTAAGCTCCTAAACTTTATCAGGTAGGCACAATGAACAACTAAGCACAGCCAGCCATGTTTGTATAGCTTGGGTAGGTGGGTACTGGTGCCCTTACGCCCCTTAGGGGGAAGTAGGGATGTTTTTCCCACCTTCTGCATCAGGAGAAAGCAATATGGCCAAAATACAAATATTGTAGGTAAACACTACGCAAAACACTGCGCAAAAAATGCAGAAAAATGTGCAGAAAAAAGGAGCAGCTACATACAGTGTGACAACAACAAGGAAAATACCATATAAAAAAATGTAGCGCATAAACACCAACTGTGAAGGTCTACAAAGGGTGTTCATAAATGGTATCACCATCTATACAATAAATAACTCGTGAGTCTCTCATCATAAAATGGATAAGTAAAGTCCATCAAATAAACAATATATAGTTGGAAAGTGTCCCACTGGTTTAAGATGGGTATCTGCATAGGCAGATAGTTACATCCCCAAGGAGAACACATCCATCGGCTGTATTAATCTTGATAAAAGTAGTGTGTAAAAAACTCTTACCAGATATACTGGACTCTCGTGTCAGCGACAGGGAATCACTTAGGCAGGGTGCCCCTCAGGGCGTTGGAAAGGATATCCCGACTCTCAGAACCCTCCAGGTCAGACTCAGCGTGGATCTCTAGAGGCCACCCAGTAGGTCCTTGCGATGTATAACCAAGGCATGAATCAGAGGAAACGGAACATCTCCCATGGGACTGTAGTGGAAGCTGGATTCTCATTCATATAGTATGTGGAAAAAGAAAACAATGCCTCCACATAGTGTAGATGATAAAATGTTGTTTTTTTTATTGCTAAAAAGCCTGATTACAATTAAAAAATGTGATCACAAGTATAAAAACAAAATGGGCAACAAGGAGGATGCTAAAAGCACCCAAAATGTCATCACAAGTATAAAAACAAAATGGGCAACAAGGAGAATGCTAAAAGCGCCCGATGCGTTTCGACCCATAGGTCTTCTACTGGGGCATGAAGCATCCTCTGTGAGTTGCCTTATATTTATAACTAAAAGATTGGTACCAACCAATTACAACAAATGACAATCCGACTTTCTCATTGGTTCAATGAGGTCACCTGATCACACCCGGCTAAACCTGTTTCAGAAGTACTCATCCCATTTCCATTGGCTGTGCACCGTCAGAAGGCTCAGTATTGCCTGACAAACATATAACTGAACCAATCCTCACAATAGGTGCAATGCACTGACAGGACACAGCCATACATGGTAAATGGATTGGGGCCGAGAAAACCGCACTGAGATCTTCATTGCTGACACTTCCAAAGTGGCCTCAGACCGCAGAAAAGCCCAAAGCCAATCAAAACTGACGCCTTCCCACCGTAACCCTATAGAGATAATCTTGATGAAAGCAAGAATTTTCCTTGCTGTAAAAAATTGCAATGATATGCACCTGTCAAACAGGTGCATAAAAATTGGTCTTTGGGTGTCGGTGGTGACTTCCCACCTTAACCCTATAGAGGTGTTCTTGATGTAAGCAAGAGTTTGCCTTGCTGTAAAAAATTGCAATGATATGCACCTGTCAGACAGGTGCAGAAAAATTGGTCTCTGGGTGTTGGTGGCGCCTTCCCACCGTAACCCTATAGAGGTACTCTTGATGTAAGCAAGAATTTGCCTTGCTGTAAAAAATTGCAATGATATGCACCTGTCAGACAGATGCAGAAAAATTCTTCCAGATGAAATGATTGAACACCCTCAAAGCTAGGCAGCCTTGAAGTCCTGCAGAGATTCCACATCCAAAAAGACTTAATCAGTGACATCGGCATCAGGGGCTTCATAGCTGGTGATCCAGGACTGATTCATTTTTATAGAAGTCAAACGGTCCACAGTGTCTGTGGACAGACGCGTTCTATGATCAGTAATGAAATCTCCTACAGCACTGAATGCCCGTTCTGAAAGCACACTGGATGCAGGGCAGCCCAACTACTCAATAGCATGCTGGGCAAGTTCTGGCCAGTGGTCTATTCTCATGACCCAGTAAGCCAGTGGATCGTCAGCTGGAAAGCTCTCCGTCTCTGTCTTGGCCCCGAGGTAATCGTCCACCATGTGATGCAGATGCTGCCAATGGGATGTGGAAGCTGACATCCCTGGGCGGTGAAAAAATTCTGAAATGCCTCACTTAGGCGGATGCCTTCCCCAGCGCTCCTTTCTTGACCAACTGAAGACTCAAAACAACGTTTTCCACCACACTGTAACCTACTAGAGTCAGAAAAAACATTCAATAAAATCTTCTTTAATGTGTCCTCAAGAGATTTTATCCTCTGCACCCTCTGTGGGGACGGGATGAGTTCAGAGATCTTCCCCGTGGTTAAGGAGGGTTGCCAAACAGTAATCATCCTTCTCCTTTATGCCATGTATTCTTGGGGCCTTTCGCAGTCTTTGAAGCATGAGGTTGCCCATGCGCCTCAAATTTGCAGAGGCTTGAGAAGCAGACTCCTCTGGGTCACTCAGGATGACAGCATCTGGGACTTCCTCCTCCTAGCTACTCCCAAGGGACCTGGGGTTGGAAAGCCATTGCTTACAGCTTGGCGCAAGTCTTCCTCTTCTTCTAAGCCTATGAAAGTGCCAGAATCCTCCTCCTCATCCTCCTCCCCTCTCTCCTCCTGTGTGTTCTGTGACATAGGAATGATGGTGTCTGCATACAGTGGGCCTTGAGAGGAAAGGAAGTCCTCCTCTTTCTCCTGCTCCTCTGCCTCCAGTGCCCTGTCCATAAAGCCACGCAGAGTCTGCTCAAGCAGGAACACAACAGGGATTGCGTCACTGATGCATGCACTGTCACTGCTCACCATCCTTGTGGCCTCCTCAAATGGTGGCAATACAGTGCATGCATCCTTAATGATCAGCCATTGGCGTGGGGAAAAAAAGCAGAGGCGACCTGAGCCTGCCGTTGTGCCGTACTGACACAAGTACTCGTTGACGGCCCTCTGTTGCATGTATAGCTGCTGCAGCATTCCCAAAGTTGAGTTCCACCTAATGGACATGTCACAAATCAGGCGGTTTATGGGCAGGTGGAATTCCCACTGAATTTCAGCTAACCGAGCACTGGCTGTGGATGACCGCCTGAAATGGCTACAGACTCTTCTGGCCTGCTTTAGTACATCTTGCAACCCTGGGTACATACTTAGGAAATGCTGCACCACCAAATTGAGGACATGTGCCAGTCCTCAATTTGGTTCTTTTATGAACTCCTGGATGAGTCGTCGTCATGTTCTTAGAGTAATTTTTGTAGGCCGGCCACTCTTGGGAATGTTTACCACTGTTCCAAGTTATCTCCATTTGTGGAAAATGGCTCTCCCCATGGCTCTCTGGAGTTCCAAAGTGGCTTTGAAACCCTTTCTAGACCGATAAATGTTTGTTTCTAATCTGTTCTTGAATTTTTTTAGATTGTGGCATGATGTGTGGCTTTTTGTGATCTGTTAGCAAGCTTAACTTTGTCAGACAGCTTCTATTTATGTAATTTCTTGATTTAACAGGTCTGGCAGTAATGAAATGAAATTGAAATGTAATGTAATATAATGAAATTTAAGCTTTCCAAAAAAGTGTGGTTAAACACAGTTCATTCATGATTCAGCATGGGAGGGGGCAATTACTTTTTCACATAGGGCCCGGCAGGTTTGAACAACTTTTTTCCCTTAATAAATGAAATAATAATTTAAAAACTGCACCTTGGGTTTACTAGGGTTATCTTTGTGTAATATTAAAATTTGTTTACTAAACAAGTAACAAGGCGCAATATGCAGATACCTTACAATATAGTACCTAATAGTCCAGGAATGTGGGTGTACAGATGTGTACACTGGTAATATAAAACCGCAGTCTCAGTCAGGGCAGCCACCAAGAAACCAAAAGCGAGTTCCAATAGCTAAAAAAAGACAAGGAATAGGGGCGCCTCTGAGAAATTATCATAAACACTTTATTTTAAATAAAATATCCACTCACATGAAAGTAGGAGAAGGCATGTACAGGAGCGTGGTGAAGGCTGGAAGGCTGAAAAACACAGGGCTGCAGGTAGAAGCTGTATCAGTGTAGCTGGAGCACAATCCAATCCAGGCAAGCAGGGGTGCAGATGACTGAGCACATATACACAAGGAATCAGTCCAATAATAGCATGAATATCTGTGGAAAGGAGGAGAGAGACGTCTGGCTGGATGGCGTGCCCCTGATGATGTCATTTCTGACGAAACGGCCGTAGGGTTGACACGCTCGTACCGACGGCGCATGCGCGGAGTTTCGTTTTAAAGCTGTATTGGTTCCTTGCAAGGAAAAGCGTTTTATGGATGCCAGTGAGGCATTTTTTAATAAACAGGAGTTAAAACGTTCTACACCATTGGAGTTCTTTCTTTTCTTTTGAATACCTTCATATCGGTGAGAGCTCTTATCCCTGATTGTACCACTGTCTGGATGCCTGTGGTGATCGTTTTGCTGATCTACATCCATCATCCCAGATAAAGTTCCAGCCGCTGTGGAGTGAAAACCCCAAGCTGTTAGCTCTATGCCTCTGATCAGAGGCTGTCTGGTAAGCCTTCAATCTATACCAGGTGACGGGAGTTCAACACGGTGACAGTCACGGATTTATATTTTTAGAAAGTCACATTTAATCGCTCTTTTGGACACTTTTTTTGTATTTTTTGTATTCCTGTTCTTTTTCAAAATATGTGGATAAAAAATTGATATTAATCACGCACATATATCACTACAGTGAAGCATTCACTTATGTTATTGTCATAATTTTTTCTTTTATCATTTATGAATCACATATGAAAGTTGTAGGTTCTCTAATAGTAATATCAATCCTTGTTTCTTATGTATATATATCCAGCGCTGCACTTTTTGTTATATCTATTTAGTAGTGCCCTTATCAAGGTATAGTGAGTGGATATTTTATTTAAAATAAAGTGTTTATGATAATTTCTCAGAGGCGCCCCTATTCCTTGTCTATTAAAATTTGTTTGATGATCTGAATCATTTAATGCCCCGCACACATGGTCGGACATTGATCGGACATTCCGACAACAAAATCCTAGGATTTTTTCCGACGGATGTTGGCTCAAACTTGTCCTGCATACACACGGTCACACAAAGTTATCGGAAAATCCGATCATTCTGAACGCGGTGACGTATAACACGTACGTCGGGACTATAAACGGGGCAGTAGCCAATAGCTTTCATCTCTTTATTTATTCTGAGCATGCGTGGCACTTTGTGCGTCGGATTTGTGTACACACGATCGGAAATTCCGACAACGGACTTTGTTGTCGTAAAATTTTATAGCCTGCTCTCAAACTTTGTGTTTCGGAAAATCCGATGGAAAATGTGTGATGGAGCCTACACACAGTCAGAATTTCCGACAACAAGGTCCTATCACACATTTTCCGTCGGAAAATCCGACCGTGTGTATGGGGCATAAGTGTGAGAAATATGCAAAGAAATAAAAAAAAAAAACAGGAAGGGGGCAAATACTTTTTCACAGCACTGTATGTGTGTGTGTATATATATATACACACACACACACACACACACACACACACACACACACACACACACAAACACACACATGTATAGTCATATATATACAATCCTACTGTATACCCACAGTTGATCCAGAGCAAGGCAAAAAAAACAATAAAGCATGATTCAATTTGCTCCAGCAAAGGAAAAAGTTCCTTCCCCAAGAGGCAATCAGATTTTCCCTGGATCAATATAAATGTTAGTATCCAGTTATGTTATGTACATTTAGAAAAGAATCCAGGCCTTTCTTAAAACAATCTACTGAGCTGGCTAGAACCAGCTCACATCTAAAGTTAAAAAGCTCCACATTTTCACAGCTCTTACTGTGAAGCTTTTCCATATTTGGAAATCTCTTATCCTCCAGACATAAAGAGTGCCCCCTTGTCCTCTGTGATGACCTTAAAGTGAATAACTCACCATCAAGTTCACTATATGTACCACTTAAAGTATGTATTTATGCATGTTGATCATACCCGTCCCCTAATCTCCTCTTCTCAAGAGAGAATAAATTCAGTTCCTCTCATCTATCCTCATAGCTGAGCTCCTCCATGCCTCTTATCAGTTTGGTTGCCCTTCTTTGCACTTTCTCCAGTTCCCCGATATCCTTTTTATGAACTGGTGCCCAAAACTGAACAGCATATTCCAGATGAGGTCTTACTAATGATTTGTACAGGGGCAAAATGATAACTCTCTCTCTGCAGTCCATACCTCCCTCAATACAAGAGATGTTGCTTGCTTTGGAAACCGCAGCTTGGTGTTGCATGCTATTATTAAGCTTATGATCTACCAAAACCCCCAGATCCTTCTCCACCATTGACTCCCCAGCTGTCCCCCCTCATTTGCCACATAGTGAATTGAGGTCGGCTTGTAAGTTGAAGACATCCTGTAAGGACGTGATTCCACTGCATAGCTTGTTGTCATCAGCAAACACTGAAATTGTACTTTTATTCCCAGACCCTATATCATTTTTAAAGGTATTATAAAGATAGGGTCCCAACACTAAACCCTAGGGTACACCACTGATAACCTTTATAGTAATGATTCTTACTCTGAAAGACCATTCAGTAAGAATCATTAACCACTACTCTCTGAATTCTGTCTTTTAGCCAGTTTTCTATTCATTTACAAACTGATCTTCCCATGCCTGTAGACTTTACCTTGCACATTGGCAAGAACTCATCTATGTGGTCTTTTATTAAACTCTTCCCAACTACAGATGTTAAACTAACAGGTCTACAGTTACTTGGTAAAGATTTTGAGCCCTTTTTAAATATTGGCCCTACGCAAATTCAGTGATACTATTCCAGTCATTAAAGAGTCCCTAAAATTGGAAACAATGGATTTGAAATGACAGAGCTCAATTCTTTTAGGATCCAAGGAGGTATGCCATCCTTTCCAGGTGCTTTATTCACCTTTTTTTCTGTCTAAATATTTCTGCACCATATCAATTTTGAGTCATGGTGGTTCATTTGGGGCTGTGTCAAAATCATCCTTGTTATGGACATGAGTTGCCCCATGTTCCTTTGTATACACAGAGCTGAAGAATGTATTTATAAATATGCCTTCTTTTTGTCCCCAGTCACCCTCTCCAGATTGTTTTGTAAATGGCCTACATGCTCAGACTTGACTTTTTTGCTATTAATATATTAGAAAAATTTTTGGGGGTTTGTCCTACTATCTTTTGCAATCTGTCGTTCGTTTTGAATTTTTTGTGTCCTTTATTTCCTTTTTACATATTCTGTTTATATTCTTTGTAACATTAAGGCTGACACACTATTGCGAATTGGATGCAGCATGATTTGCAGAACGTTTGAAAACATGTTATTTTCAATGGATATGGTTCACATATGTGCACTGCATCCACACTCTGCATTGCACAAAGATCGTGTGCATTTTCTAGGCAGTTTGGTGCAAATTGCAGGCATATAATCTTCAATGGGAACGCATCTAATTCGCAGATATGTTCCATTCTGAACAGGAATGCTCTCCCCCTCCACTTACACCTTCTCCCTCCTCCTACACCTCCCCCCTCAACCAGGTCAGCTGATCTGCAGCTACAATGGAGAGGATGGAATGAATCATTTTTATCTTCACACAAAAATTGGAGCTGCCATTCGCACCAGACTAGTGTGAGCCCATCCTTAAAGTGGTTGTAAACTCTGCAAAAAAAAAAACCTGCAAGACAAAGGCATAATGAGCTAGTATGCATCGCATGCTAGCTCATTATGAAATACTTACCTTAGAACAATGCTGTTGCAGCGGTCCCGTACATCACTGTGATGAGCGACATGTCTCCAGAATGTTACTTCCGGGTTCGCAGGCTCTGGCGTTGTGATTGGCAGGAGCCGCAATGACGTCACTCCCGCGCATGCACGTGGGAGCTACTGATCACGGCACACCGATGACGTCGGCACATGCGTATACAGTGGATATCTCCTAAACTGTGTATCTTATTATAGGCTTACCTGTAGGCAAAAGTGGTTGTAAAGGGTTTACAACCACTTTAAACAATGATAGTGTTCCCTAATTTTTATATTTTTTTAAAAGCTCTTTTTTTATTTATAGCTTTTTTAATTTTGGATGTGAGCCACATAGGTTTTATTTTTAGCCTTTTAAATATATTGCCCATGGAAATATACTTTGCATTGAGTTCACATACAGTTGATTTGATGCAAATATTCCCTTCCAGTCTAAGTGCCCTTTCACACTGGGGCGGGGGCGGCGTTGGCGGTAAAACCGTCGGTATTCGGCCGCTAGCGGGGCGGTTTTACCCCCCACTAGCGGCCGAGAAAGGGTTAAATACCACCGCAAAGCGACTTTGCAGAGGCGCTTTGCCAGCGGTATAGCTGCGCCGTCCCATTGATTTCAATGGGCAGGAGCGGTAAAGGAGCGGTATACACACCGCTCCTTCACCGCTCCGAAGATGCTGCTAGCAGGACTTTTTTTACCGTCCTGCCAACGCATCGCTCCAGTGTGAAAGCTCTCGGGGCTTTCACACTGGATACACAGCAGCGGCACTTTCGGATCGGTTTGCAGGCGCTATTATTAGCACAATAGCGCCTGCAAACCGCCCCAGTGTGAAAGGGCTCTTAAGACTGGGACACACATAAAGCCATAAACACACGATCTGACTTTTTGACAACAAACATGCAAATTAGCTGTTTCGGAGCAACATTCGACCGTGTGTGCGCTCCATTGGACAAACTTTTTCTGTTTCCATCAGACTTTTGTTGGCTGTGCGAACTGTGCTTTCTGGCAACAAAAGTCAGATGGAGCAAAGTCCAGTCGTGTGTACACAAAAGCATTGGACTTTTGTACAAACTACAGTACGCGGCCGCGAGAATGTTTCCAGCGCGAACCCATCGCGCTGGTTCTCGGTGACAGGTTACTGTACATCTCCCGCTAGCTGCAATAGGAAAAACACATTTTCCTATTGCGGCGAGCGCGAGAGGGAATTCCCCTCTCGGGGCATACCAGGCCCTCAGGTCTGGTATGGACTGTAAGGGGAACCCCCTATGCTGAAAAAACGGTGTGGGGTCCCCCCAAAATCCATACCAGACCCTTATCCGAGCACGCAGCATGGCTGGTCAGGAAAGGGGGTGGGGATGAGCGAGCGACCCTCCCTCCTGGGCCGTACCAGGCTGCATGCCTTCAACATGGGGGTGAATAGTTTGGGGGAGGGGGGCGCCCTGCAGCCCCGCCACCCCAAAGCACCTTGTCTCCATGTTGATGAGGACAAGGGCCTCTTCCCGACAACCCTGGCCATTGGTTGTCGGGGTCTGCGGGCGGGGGGCTTATCGGAATCCAGGAGCCCACTTTAATAAGGTGGCCCCCAGATCCCGGCCCCCCTCCCAATGTGAATGAGTATGGGGTACATGGTACCCCTATCCATTCACCTAGGGAAAAAAGTGTCAAGAAAAAAAACACACTACACAGGTTGTAAAAGTAATTTATTAGGCAGCTCCAGGGGTCTCCTTCGGGGGACTTCTTCCGACTTTGGGGGTCTTCTGCCGACTTCAGGGGTCTCTCAGGCCTCTTCTCCCTCTCTCCGGTGTTGTCTCTGCACTCTCTGGTTCTTCTCCGGTGCCTTCTTCCTTCTGCCGGGTTCCTCCGCTATCTTCTGCTCTTTTGACGCTCTTTTGCTAGCGGAGGAGCCCGGACATCTGGATTGTCTTCTTCCCTCTTCTCTTCCAGAGATGTTGACACAAGGCTCTCTCCGGCTGTAATGCTGTCTGTGCGCACTGCTATGATTTATATAGGCGGTAAACCCGCCCCCCATGACATCACAGTCCCGGGGCATGCTGGGACTGTGAGGTCATAAGGGGGCGTGGTCATGTCATCCTATGACCACGCCCCTTATGACCTCACAGTCCCAGCATGCCACGGGACTGTGATGTCATAGGGGGGTGGGGTCACCACCTATATAAGTCATACCAGAGTGCACAGACAGCATTACAGCCGGAGAGAGCGTTGTGTCAACATTTCTGGAAGAGAAGAGGGAAGAAGACAATCCAGATGTCCGGGTTCCTCAGCTAGCAAAAGAGCGGCAGAAGATAGCGGAGGAGCCGGCAGAAGATCCAGACACTGGGAGAGGACGCCGGAGAGACCCCCGGAGTCAGAAGAAGACCCCGAAGTCGGAAGTAGACCCCCGGAGTCGGAAGAAGACCCCCGGAGTTGGAAGACCCCCGGAGCTGCCTAATAAATTACTTTAAAAACCTGTGTACTGTGTTTTTTTCTTGACACATTTTCCCCCAAGGTGAATGGGTAGGGGTACGATATACCCTATACTCATTCACATAGGGTGGGGGGCGGGATCTGGGGGCCCGCTTATTAAAGGGGGCTCCCGGGTTCCGATAAGCCCCTCGCCCGCAGACCCCGACAACCAACGGCCAGGGTTGTCGGGAAGAGGCCCTTGTCCTCATCAACATGGGGACAAGGTGCTTTTGGGTGGGGGGCCGCAGGGCGCCCCTCCCCCAAAGTACCCACCCCCCATGTTGAGGGCATGCGGCCTGGTACGGCTCAGGAGGGGGTGCGCTTGCTCGTCCCCACCCCCTTTCCTGACTGGCCGGGCTGCATGCTCGGATAAGGGTCTGGTATGGTGAACTTTTAGGAAAGTTGGCTGGAAAAGTCCTGTGGTCTGTATGCAAGACAAACTTCTGACCAACGCCCTTTGTACAAAAATCCAAGGGAAAGTTTGTACAAAGTCCTATCGTGTGTATGGGGCTTAAGTCTTCTAGAGAAGCCCTCATCCTTGGAAAATGTGCTCTCCTAAAGTTAAGTGTCTTTATATTTACAGTATGAGCTTGTTGCTTCGGGAGGAGGAGCCAGTGACATCAGTGCAGCTACTCGGACGGGCTGTGAGGAGGAGTTTAGCCTGACTGCCTTACATGTTGTTATACCAGTGAACGCATGTGAGTGTATCAGCTCTAGACAGCTGACACCAGTCTCTGCAATATCACACTATTGTTTTCTCTTTTGTTATATGTTTGAGCTCTGGAAGATATGGAGATTATTACTAGAAAGGGGTGATCGCAACAGTTGTTTAAATTTTGTTTTTAAGCCATCGTATGTGGTAGCTATCCTCTGGAAGATCTGATATTTTATCTTTTACTATTGATTTTTTATGCTTTCTCACCTGGCTGCAGTTTCATCAGCAGAAACAAAAATGGATGGGACTTCCTAAATACAACTCTCTGCTGATAATTTGGCCAATATTATTGATATCAGGTTCATTGCTATTTTACAATATATATACCTGGTTCTATGTTACTAGCAGGATCTATTTTTGGATGTGATTGGTCTACACGTACTTTTTATATATATTTTTTACAATTTTATTCTATTTACCAATAGAGTGGGAATAAGTTCATTGTGCACATTCAACATTTAGCACATTTTGTTTACATTTGTTAATCACTAGCTATTCTGAGGCACTTGGCACTTTATATAGTGGTTTAGCAACTTATAAGAATCACCACAGATCAAATCACTTATCAATATCAGCAATTAGGATATTAGCGCACCATATATTTCATTATTCATATTTCATGAGTGAGAGATCACCGTTTTGGTTGCAACTTTTATCATATTTAAATTTATTGTTTATTATTATACCAATGCTTGAGTATTAATAGTATCAGCTTACAGTCCTGTTTACACCTTGCTTTTGCTTTGCTTCGGCTTCGCTTCAAAAAATTATACCCCATGTAGCTTTAGTGGTGCTTCAAAGCCTCTTCAAAGCCTCCATAGAAGTCTATGGCAAAGCTTGCTAGAAGCCCCACGAAGCCTCAGCAAAGCCCCATCAAAGCCTCATCAAAGCTCCACCAAAGCCTCATTGAAGCCCCACCAAAGCCTCATCAAAGCCTCACCAAAGCCTCATCAAAGCCTCATCGAAGCACCAAGCAAAAGCAAGGTGTAAACAGGACTGTAACCTAACCATTTTATTTAGTGACGTTCGGAGAGCTTTAACAAAGCGTGTCCGAAGCCATGTTTTGAAGCAAGTGTAAACTATCACTTAAAGTGCTATAAAGTGCAGTAAAGGGGCTGCTTAAAAGATTGAGGTAAAATCTAATTAGAAATGTAACCTGGGCAGTTTTGACTGTATTTTAAGTATATGTTGATCTCTAACACCCTTCAATCCATATTGGTTTACATTGTGGTGGTTATTTAACTTTACAGTTTCTATTCTGACAACTATGTTCCCATGTCTGCCTTGGAAAGTGTTGAGACCCCTTGTCTTTGTCTCCCTGGCCTGGTCTGGCTGTCCGGCACCGTTGGCTAATGGCAAGGCTGGTTGGCAAGTTACCTTACGTCGCTTCACCTTTTGGCCACTCTGCCCGACCCAGATGTGAGTGCCCGGCGGGCGCAATGACCTCCGGGCTCCCGCAATCGCTTGTGACAGCAATAAGAAAACTAGTAAACAAACTGGCGTCATGTCCAGTTCCTCTCTCCCCTCCCCGTACCTATTGGTACAGTGCGAGCGGAGAGATCAGTGGCAGCAGCACTGTGGGCTGGATGTGCAGTGCCCACAGCGCTGATATGTGCCCATTGCAGCCTCATCCAGCCATCCATCCATCCATACCCAGCCATCCATTCTTAGCATACCCATCCATACTCAGCACACTCATCCATCCATACTCAGCGTACTCATCCATCCATCCATACTCAGCATACTCATCCATCCATCCATACTCACCCATCCATACTCAGCACCCTCATCCATCCATCCATACTCAGCCATGCATGCTCAGCATACCCATCCATCCATCCTCATCCATATGCAGCATAGTCATCCATCCATCCATGCTCAACCATCCATACTCATCCATACTCAGCATACTCATCCACCCATCCATGCTCACCCATCCATACTCATCCATACTCAGCATACTCATCCATCCATCCATGCTCAGCCATCCATACTGAGCATACTCATCCATACTCAGCATACTCATCCATCCATCCATGCTCAGCCATCCATAATCAGCATACTCAGCCATCCATACTCGGCATACCCATCCATGCTCAGCATACCCATCCATCCATCCTCATCCATACTCATCCATCCATCCATGCTCCCCTATCCATACTCATCCTTACTCAGCATACTCATCCATCCATCCATGCTCAGCCATCCATACTGAGCATACTCTTTCAAACTCAGCATTAGGGATGAGCCGAACACCCCCCGGTTCGGTTCGCACCAGAACCCGCGAACGGACCGCAAGTTCGCACGAACGTTAGAACCCCATTGACGTCTATGGGACTCGAACGTTCGAAATCAAAAGTGCTCATTTTAAAGGCTAATTTGCATGGTATTGTCCTAAAAAGGGTTTGGGGACCCGGGTCCTACCCCAGGGGACATGTATCAATGCAAAAAAAACTTTTAAAAACGGCCGTTTTTTCGGGAGCAGTGATTTTAATGATGCTTAAAGTAAAAAAAAAAAAGTGAAATATTCCTTTAAATATCGTACCTGGGGGGTGTCTATAGTATGCCTGTAAAGTGACGCGTGTTTCCCATGTTTAGAACAGTCCCTGCACCAAATGTCATTTTTTTTTTTTTTTTTTATTGCTTTTATTTACCTTTTGTGGCAGTGAATTATAACAACAAGGTTGCATATTTTACATAATAAGGTGCGTTTAGAGAGCATGAGTTACCAGTAAAAAAAAACCAAATACAGACAGTATAAAAATATATTTAAAACCCCTGTTTCGCGTGTTTTTTATGCTCTAAAGTGTTTTTAAGTGCACCCTTGTAGATGCATAACAGTATATTGTGTGGTGCCACTTTTATCCCCTTTTTTTTCCCTTCCCCTCTAACCCCTGACTAACCCACCCTCCATTGTGTGCTGGCCCCCCTGCCATCCCCCTCCCCCCCCATCCCGAAAACGCCACCCCTATCAAGGTCGCGGCGAGAGGGGGATGAGAGAGAGGGAGAGGAGGGGGGGGGGAAGAAAAAACAGAAAAAGAGTAGGAAAAAAAAAAAAAAAAAAAAAAGAAGAGAAAGGAGAAGTACCTCCAAAAGTCGCAACATGTTATATCTATCTAGCCCCCAATGGGGTCCATCCCACCGCTTAGGCTTTTACGGCACTAGCTATGCATTTGCCCCGCTAAGCAGTCAAAGTTCAAGGGTGTTTGGTTCAAAGTAATTGGCGTGTATTTAGTTCCTGCAGCCAGGGTTTCCATAGAGCAATGAATTTTCTATAGTTCCCTTTTCTAATATAAACTGTCCTCTCTGTCCAGACCAGGGAGTCCATCGTTTTAGTCCAGTCCTCTATAGTTGGAGATTTTCTCGAGAGCCAGGACTGTGCTATCAGCTTTCTAGCCTGATATAAGCATCTAACCGCTGCTGTAACTGAGTTAGGGTGACCCGCTGTATCTCCCACCAGCCCCAGCACACATACCTTAGGGTCTAACGCTAGTTTAATTTTAAATTTACGATTGATTGTTCTGACCACTTCCGTCCAATATCTTACCAATTTTGGACATCTCCAGACCATATGTATAAGATCCCCTGTATTGTTACACCTAGGGCATTTGTCATCCGGCCTGCCCCCAAATCTATATAATCTTCTAGGGGTGTAGTACGCTCTGTGTACTAGGAGTAGGTGTGAGGCCTTTTGCGAGGGGGAGACGGATACCGACTGACCCAGCTTCAGTGTTTTTCGCCATTGGGCATCTGACAGCTTTCCCACATCCGCCTCCCATCCTGCTCTAGGCCCGGCTGCCGCACTTTGAGGTAGTATTTTGTCTACTAGCTGTGTGTACACAGCTCCAATCAATCCCTTAGCATTTGTTGCTTTGACAACTTTATTAAGAAGAGGCGTTTTACTTTGCTCCATAGGGGAAGACCTAAATTGAGTACTCAACGCGTGCCTTATCTGGAGATATTTATAGAATGTGTTACTTGGGATACCAAATTCCATTCTGAGGTCCATAAAGGATTTCAGGTTGCTACCAGTATATAGCTGCATCAATCTATAGATTCCGTGGTTTTCCCAAACGGGGTGCTTTTCTATGGCCCTCAATTCCCCCAGGAGTTCATTAGACCATATAGGCGAATATTCCGTGATGCCCCTATACTCCATAATCCGCTTGACTGTCTGCCAGACTTTACTTACTAATTTAGGTGTTGGTAATTTTCTCTGGAGAGAGCCTGCCTCGAGTGCATCTGCCAGACATCTATGTGGGCTGCCTTCCAGCATTATTTTATTGCTAGCGCTTAATTCACTGCTGGATTCACAGCCCCCCAAGTGCTGCAATTGAGCAGCCAAAAAGTATCCATACGGGTGGGGAATTGCTAACCCTCCCTCCCAGGTAGGGCGCTGCAGCGCCTGCAGTTTGATCCTGGCCTGGCCTTTCTTCCAGAGAAGATCCCTAAATAAGGAGTCTATTTTTATAAACCACTTTCTCCCGATCCACACCGGAGAGTTATGAAGAATATAAAGGATTTGTGGTAACCAGATCATTCTGATCAAGTTTGCGCGCCCTGCCAACGACAGGGGGAGCCGGCACCAGATGTCACATTTTTTTTTAAGCTTCGCGAGTAAAGCGACCAGATTATCCCGAATGTAAACACTGGGATCGCTGGTCAGCTCTATTCCCAGGTACTTAATTTTATCAGCTATTTTTAGCCCGGAAATGCCGTCGGGAGGAGGGCTATTAATTGAGTCCATCTGTAACAGTGCAGATTTATCCCAATTAACTACTAGGCCCGACACTTTCCCGAATCTTTCCACCAATCTCATCATTCCTTTCAGAGAGGGGCCCGTGTCCCCAAGGAATACCAGAACGTCGTCCGCGTAAAGTGCGATTTTTTCTTCCCCACCCCCTCTCCTGAACCCCTGTATATCCGATGCCCTCCTCATGCCCTCCGCCAACGGTTCCATCGCCAGGGCAAACAGGAGGGGGGACAGCGGGCACCCCTGCCTTGTGCCCCTCTCCAATGTCAGACTGTCTGTATACTCATTATTGATCTTTAACTTAGCTGATGGGTGGCTGTATAGAATTTTTACCCATTTAACAAAGACCGGGCCAAACCCAAATTTATCCATTATTTCCCAGAGGTAGCCCCATTCCAGGCTGTCGAAGGCTTTAGCAATATCCAGTGAGACAACTGCTCTAGAGTCCCCATCTACTACTGGGGTCTGCAGGTTCAAGTATGCTCTTCTGATATTTACACTGGTAGACCTATGGGGGATAAATCCCGTCTGGTCTGGGTGGATCAGTTTGTCAATGCATTTGCTTAGCCTGGTTGCCAAGACCTTTGCAAGGATTTTAATATCCGAACAAAGCAGGGAGATTGGCCTATATGAGGCCACCTCTAGTTGGTCTTTCCCTTCCTTTTGAATAAGTATAATATTAGACTCTGACATTGAAGAGGGGAGGCCGCCGTTCGCCAACGCCTCCTCCAATGTCCTCAGAAGGGTGGGGAGCAAGGTCTCCCCGTAGTATTTGTAGATCTCCAAGGGGAGTCCGTCTGGGCCTGGAGTTTTACGATTAGGCATAGCCGCCACCGCGCTCCTAAGTTCCTCCAGGGGCCTCTAAGTTCATCTTATCTGTTGTGGTTAGAGTTGGTAAAGTAATTCCCTCCATTAATTTATCTAGCGCGCCATAACCTGCAAGCTGTTTCGTTTTATACAGGGAACTATAGAAGTCAAAAAATATCTCCCTTATCTTCCCAGGATCCGTAACTATTTCCCCCCTTGGGGATCTAATCGCAGAGATTGTTGAGGACGGGGAGTTGGTGCTAGCCACCACGGCGAGCGTGCGCCCCACTCTTTCCCCCTCCTCAAAAAATCTCCGCCTCTGAAAAAGCCTTTTATTTTCTGCCTTTCTCATTGTTACCGCTTTATATTCCTGCTGCTTCTTAACCCATGCCTCCCTTAGTTCTATATTGGGACACAGCACGTACTGCCCTTCCAGGTCTATAACCTCCCTTCTGATGCGGTCCTCCTGCGTTTTTGTTTTTCGCTTTGCCCTTACTATTTGCTGAATTAGGAGCCCTCTAAGAAAGGCCTTTAGTGCGTCCCACACCACCCCTCCTGCCGCCGTGCCCAGGTTACTCAAGATGAACTCCTTTAAGCTGGTAGAAATTTTTTCCTGGTTCCCAATTACCTCCAACCATACTGGGTTTACTGACCAAGGCCTATATATCTGTCTGTCCCCGGTGTACAACAGCAATTTTAAGGGTGAGTGGTCTGATAGTCCCCTTGGGCCGTAATCTATTTTATGTACTATAGGGAGCGCTTCCTTATTACCTATCGCTAGATCTATTCGGGATAGTGTACAGTGCGTCCCTGAGTAGCAAGAGAACTGTCTGGCGTTTGGATTGCGGATTCTCCATAAATCGCACCACCCCACTTCCTCTAGGAACTGTTTAAGCCTCCCCTCCGTTACTCTCCCTATCCGGGTACCCAGTGAGAACCTATCCTGTCGGCTATCAAGAACAGTGTTAAAATCGCCAATCAGAATCAGTGGGATCCCTGCCTTGTTCTCCATGTATTCTAATAAATGGTATAGAATTTCCAGCTTACTAGGGGGGGGAATATATATATTTGCTATGACCAGTTCTCTCCCATCTATTAAGCAGTGTAGGAAAATATAGCAGCCCAGTGTGTCGATCCGCGCACTCCTGCAGGTAAACATCACCCCTTTTTTAATCAATATACTTACACCTCTCGAATAGGAGGAGTAAACCGCATGAAATTGCTCTTGAAATTTCCTACCCCCCAGTTTTATCTTAGATTCATTTGTTAGATGCGTCTCCTGCAGGCAAAACAGAGCGACACCCTGGGCCTCCAACTCTGATAGGACAGCAGACCTTTTATCGGAATCGCCCAGGCCCCTGACGTTCCATGAGCATATACCAATCGTACTAAGCATCGGTAAAAGGAAAAATAAAGAAAAGGTTTTTAGCAGGAATACAGGTAGCAACCATATTATTCAATGTACAACGCGTACCACCTTTTAGCTCCCGTCCCAGGGCATCCAACTTCTTAATATTTATCCTAGCTCCACTCTGAATCCTAAGCCTACTATTAGTGTTGCAACAGTGTTTTGGGGGGGTGTGGAGGGAGGGGAGAGGGGAAAAACCCCTCACCCTCCAATCCCCACAAGCCCCCTCTACTCCTACTCTTTCCATGTGCGTGAGGTTATAACCCAAGCCCTTATTTAAATTACTACCCTCCCTCCCCCCCTGATTCATTTTATTAATGTGTTTGAGTCCCACATGGGGACTACGTGACTCTTTATCCAGTGACTTTCCCTTTAACCCCCCATGCCTATTTCGGCTCGCCCTGAGGGCTTTTAATGTGACCCAATCTTCCCAGTGCCTCCCTATCACACCTACTACCAACCATACCCTCCCTGTACCCTCCTCCCGCCCCCCAACTCCCCTCCCCCCACCCCCAACAGAATCCCCAGGGAAAACCCCGAGGTACTGAGACAGATATACCAACAAAAAAAAGAAAAAAAAAAAAACAAAACAATACACTCCACAACCCAGATCGTGCACCATCCCACATTTAGGACTTACACAATCTCTACCTCCCACTCTCCCCCCTGTCACCGGCTCTCCCTAAATAATAAAAGAATAACAGTAAGCCCTCCCCCCGCCCCTCAGTCCCCTCCCACCAACCATTTTCTTTCTTTTTCCTTTCCCCCCCCCCCCCCCCCCCTTTATCAATACTACGACATTTTGATTTGTCCTCTTTATACTTTCTTTTGCAGCCCTCTTATCTTCTCAGGGTTGTGTAGCCCCTTGATGGTCCTCCAACCATGCTGTGGCCTTATCGGCTGCATCAAAAAAGTAAACTGACCCCGAAGCTTCCACCCTCAATCGTGCTGGATATAGTAAGGCATATGGAATTTTGTGGGACCGCAGGGCTCGTTTCACCTCCAGAAAGCCTGCCCTTTTTTTTTGCAGATCCGGGGAGAAATCGGGGTACAGTGAGATCCTGCTGCCATTATGGGAGATATCCCCTATCTCTCTTGATTTTTGCATTAACACCACTTTGTCCTTATAGCAGAATAGCTTCAGAATCATTGGTCTAGGGCGTCCCCCCGATGCGGTTGGTCTAGTAGGGATTCGATGCGCCCTCTCGATGGCAAAGAAGGGTGAGAATGAATCGGACCCGAAGAAGCCTTTAAACAGCTTTTCCATAAAGATTTCGGGACAGGGGCCTTCGCTTCCCTCAGGGAGCCCCAGGACCCGAACATTGCATCTGCGCATCCTATTCTCCATTTCATCCAATTTATTTCTATACATTTCAAACTGCGCTTGTATATTCTTAAATTCCCGCTGCATCGGGAACACTGTGTCCTCAAGTTGGCTCAATCTCTCTTCTATAAGAGCAGTCCTCTCCAGTACCTTCTGGAGCTCCTGGCTCATAGAGCGAAGTTCTACCTTGAGGCCCCCCAGTTGGTCACACAGGTCACCCAGGGACCCTTTGCAGGAATTCACCGCGGCTAGTACCTCTTTTAATGTGGGTTCTGGTTCATTTATTTTTATAGGAGCAGCTGAAGCACCACTGTTTTGAGAAGTTGCTTTCTCCAGGGAGGCTGTCTCTGGGCTTTTTTTGTTTGATGCATTTTTGGTTCCGGCCGATGTTGCAGCTGGAGCTGTTAACATTCCGCCCACGCTTTTTCGCTCGCCAGGTGGCCCTGTCTGTGCTTTCTCGTGGGGGAGCTGGTTACCTTTAACGGGGGTATGTGCAAACTTTTCCAACTTTGCGGCAGCTGTTGCCGCAAGGGGTGTCAGCGCCGAGGCCCCCCTGTCCCTGGCAGGGCGAGTTGCCTGTGCCGCTAAATTTTCATTAGGGTGTTGGGGGTCCTCTCCCTTTTTTCTGGTCATCATTGGGAGTATTTGGTGAGGAGAAAGAAGAGGAAAACGTAGTTCCAATGGCGACTTGTCCCTTAGCTACAGTGTAGTATACCCAAAGTTTACCACAGGTCCCCCACTGCAGCACGCCCTATGTGGGGGCCGTGACAGTCCCAGGACCTCAGAAAAAAGCTTGATTTGACTTTCCTTCTTTCCTTCCTTTCCCTTCCCATTCACCCTCTTCGTCCTCTGCTTTTCCCACAAGCTTCTTTACACTCCTTGCTGCACTCTGCACTTCTCTTTCCCCGCTCCCCCTGCCTCTTACTTCTTCTACAATGTCCAAGGCTTGGATACCAGGCACTGTAAGAGGTATAAGGTATGGAATATTGCAGGGTATAAGCTGACAGTCTTACAAACTACAAAGTACTGAAAAAGTGTCCTTTATGAACTAGGCCCACAGGGCGCTCATACCTGACCTTTCGGTGCTTCAGGACAGCTCTCTCCCAAGTGCATCTGGTGAGCGTTTATCCTTAGCTGAGGTCTGCTTCTGTTGCCATAGCTGTGGCTGCGGCTGAGACAGGAGAGGGGAGGTTGGATTCGATACTAGGGCTGAAGCAGGGCACTCTGGCTGAGGTTCCCAAGTCTCTGGCGCCGAACTCCAGCGGCTCCCGCAAGTCTCGCGAGATTCCCGGAGGTTGCTAGGCATCCAACCCACGCCGCCACGGAGGAAGGGGAACCCGTATGGAGTGCAGGCTAGGCAGGGACCGAGCCAGTGTCTTTTCAGCGCAGTACTGCAGGAGCGGCGAGGATGAGGAGCAGCTATCCTGATCGCGGCATTCAGCCAAGGCGGGTAGCAGGCATCAAGGGCTGGGAGGTGGATCAAGCCAGCAGCAGTCTAGATGGTATGGAGGGGAGGGTCAGCGGAGACAGGGCTGAGCGGCATTCAGGCCTGGAGCCAGGAGGGAGCTCTCACACACACCCTCTCACAGCGGCATCCGGTCACGCCCCCCCCCCCAAATGTCATTTTTAAAGGAAAAAATCTCATTTAAAACTGCTTGCGGGTTTAATGTCATGTCGGGTCATGGCAATATGGATGAAAATCAGTGAGACAAACGGCATGGGTACCCCCCAGTCCATTACCAGGCCCTTTGGGTCTTGTATGGATATTAAGGGGAACCCCGCACCCAAATTAAAATAAGGAAAGGTCCCTATATACTCTGAACAGCAGTATTCAGGCGGTGCAAACAAGACAGGGACTGTAGGTTTGTTGTTAAGTAGAATCTGTTTGTAATTTTGAACATTTTTAATGTGTTTAGCTCCAGCCAAAAAATCTTTTCTAAGCTTTTTGGAAAACATAGGGAAGGGTTATCACCCCTGTGACATTTGTTTTGCGTCTTTCCTCCTCTTCAGAAGATTTCACCTCACTTTTTTGTCCCAATGAAAAATGTTTTTGGAAAATTTGGGTTTTTTTGTGGAACAAGGATTGGAAAGCATCAGTGGAAAGGAGAAATTGTTTTCCCATATTAACTCTTACAGGAGAGAATTTCCCTTCCTTAGGGGTAGATTTCATCTCACTTCCTGTTGTCTCCTTCCGTTTGCAAGTAGGAGTCGTTTGTAAGTTAGATGTTTGAAAGTAGGGTCCTGCCCTATATACTCAGCAGAAATTTGGGCCTTAGGTGTTGCTGTGGCCAAAACACTGTAAGCCCTCACAGGGCCCTGCTGTGAAATATTAGATCAAGAATTGTAATTACATGCCCCTGTTGAACAGGAGCTGAAAAATTAGGCCTTAGGCACTGGTGCTGGTGCCACAACACTGCAACCCCTCACAGACACTCTAGTTGGAACGCAGGAACGAGCCCTGCTGCAAAGTATTGCATCAAAAATTGTAATTACACGCCCCTGTTAGACAGGGGCAGAAAAATTGGGTCTTAGGCACTGGTGCTGGTGCCACAACACTGCAACCCCTCACAGACACTCTAGTTGAAACGCAGGAACAAGCCCTGCTGCAAAGTATTGCATCAAAAATTGTAATTACACGCCCCTGTTAGACAGGGGCTGAAAAATTGGGTCTTAGGCACTGGTGCTGGTGCCACAACACTGCAACCCCTCACAGACACTCTAGTTGGAATGCAGGAACGAGCCCTGCTGCAAAGTATTACATCAAAAATTGTAATTACACGCCCCTGTTAAACAGGGGCTGAAAAATTGTGCCTTAGGCACTGGTGGTGGCGCCCAGAACCAAAAATGTTCTTACAAGCTATCAGCGTGATGATTGAGGAGGAAGAGGATAATTACTCAGGGATAGTCACTCAGCATCAGCATAGGCAGTCTTTGAAGGGATCTGAGATTTCAAAAAAAATTATTCGGTTACATCTGCATCAGGTGCTTGGTAGCTGGTGGTGATCCAAGACTGATTCATTTTTATGAAGGTCAGCCGATCGACCGAGTCGGTGGACAGACGCACCCTGTGATCGGTTACCACGCCTCCAGCAGCACTGAATGTGCGTTCCGAAAGAACGCTGGATGCAGGACAGGCCAGTAGCTCAATTGCATACTGTGCAAGCTCTGGCCAGTGATCCATCCTCAAGACCCAGTAACCCAGAGGATTTTCGGTGGGAAAGGTGTCCAAGTCTGATCTTGCCCCTAGGTATTCCTGCACCATGTAAAACAGACGCTGGCGATGGTTGCTGGAACCGATCATACCTTGGGGCTGCGGACCAAAAAATTGTCTGAACGCATCGGTCAGACGGCCACCTTCTCCACCGCTCCTTCTTTGACTGACCGAAGCCTCAGCAACACGTTGTCCAGAAACAGGAGTTTGTAACCTCCCAGTCTCTGGGAACGCGTTGCACAGACCTTTCTGCAAGGCCTCCCGAAGATGTTTCATCCTCTGCTCCCTCTGCGATGGCAAGATAAGGTCCGCAACCTTACCCTTGTAACGTGGATCAAGGAGGGTTGCCAGCCAGTATTGGTCCTTCTCCTTGATACCACGAATACGAGGATCCTTACGCAGGCTTTGCAGGATCAGGGAGGCCATGCAGCGTAGGTTTGCTGAGGCATTCGGTCCGGAGTCCTCTGGGTCACTAAGGACAACAACGTCCGCAGCCACCTCCTCCCAGCCACGTACAAGTCCATGTGTTCCTTGGGACTGATCCCTTAAAGACTGCTGATGCTGAGTGCCAGGCTCCACCTCCATACTGACACAATCTTCCTCCTCCTCCTCCTCCTCCTCCTCGTCCTCTTCCTGTGTGATCGGCGGGCACGCAGGAACACTGTCTGGATAAAGGGGGCCTTGAGAGCTAAGGAAGTCCTCCTCTTCCTGCCTCTGTTCTGCCTCAAGTGCCCTGTCCATTATTCCACGCAGCGTGTGCTCCAACAGGTGGACAAGGGGGACAGTGTCACTGATGCATGCACTGTCAGTGCTCACCATCCTCGTGGCCTCCTCGAATGGTGACAGGACAGTGCATGCATCCCTGATCATGGCCCACTGGCGTGGGGAAAAAAAACCAAGGTCCCCTGACCCTGTCCTGGTGCCATAGTCGCACAGGTACTCATTGATGGCCCTCTGCTGCGTGTGCAGCCGCTGCAGCATGGCCAACGTCGAGTTCCACCTGGTGGGCATGTCACAGATTAGGCGGTTCTTGGGCAGGTTAAACTCCTTTTGGAGGTCCGTCAGCCGAGCACTGGCATTATATGACCGGCGGAAATGCACAGAGACTTTCCTGGCCTGCCTCAGGACATCCTGTAAGCCCGGGTACCTGCCCAAGAACCGCTGCACCACCAAGTTAAGGACGTGAGCCAAACAGGGCACATGGGTCAGTTGTCCCTGTCGGAGGGCAGAGAGGAGGTTGGTGCCATTGTCGCAAACCACCATTCCTGCCTTAAGTTGGCGTGGCGTCAACCACCTCTGAACCTGCCCCTGCAGAGCTGACAGAACCTCTGCCCCAGTGTGGCTCCTGTCCCCCAAGCACACCAGCTCAAGCACCGCATGGCATCTTTTGGCCTGCGTACTTGCGTAGCCCCTTGAACGCCTACGGAGCACCGCTGGTTCCGAGGAAGAGGCCATGGAGGAAGAAGAAGAGGAGGGGGTGGAGGAGAGAGGTGTGTCACAATCAGCATTTTGGAGGCGTGGTGGCGGAACAACCTCCAACACTACTGCACCTTGTCCTGCATCCTTCCCAGCTGCCAGCAGAGTCACCCAATGCGCCGTGAAACTTAAGTAACGTCCCTGTCCATGCCTGCTGGACCATGAGTCAGCGGTAATATGCACCTTACCGCTGACCGCCCTGTCCAGCGAGGCATGGACATTGCCTTCCACATGCCGGTAGAGAGCCGGAATCGCCTTCCGTGAGAAAAAGTGGCGTTTGGGTACCTGCCACTGAGGAACCGCACATTCCACAAACTCACGGAAGGGGGCAGAGTCTACCAACTGAAAAGGCAGCAGTTGAAGTGCTAGCAATTTTGCCAAGCTAGCATTCAACCGCTGGGCATGTGGATGGCTGGGAGCAAACTTCTTTCGGCGGTGCAGCAGCTGGGGCAGGGAAATTTGCCTGGTACAATCTGACGTCGGTGTACCAAAAGCAGATTGCCCACAAGTACTTGGCTGTGACACACCTAATTCTACACCTTCATTCCTCTCACTGCAGGTCGCAGAGAGGACTGAAGGTCTAGTGGGGTTGGAAATCTCAGCTGATGAGGAGCAAGGAGAGATCGTCTTTGTTCTTTGGTGTGGGTCTTTTAGATACGCTTGCCAACGAACTGCATGGCAGGTCAACATATGTCTGGTCAAGCATGTGGTACCCAAGCGGGAGATGTTTTGGCCACGCGAGATACGCTTGAGACATATGTTGCAAATAGCAGCGGTGCGATCTGATGCACTCGTCTCAAAAAAGGCCCACACCAAAGAACTTTTTGAATAACGCGCAGAGACTGCAGCGCCCTGCACATGTGGAGCTTTGGGGTGTGATGCAGTCAATGTGCTGCCCTTAGGCTGGCCCCTGGAGGGCATCCTGCCTAGTTGGTGATGTGCCACCTCCTCCTCCTCCTCCTCCTCCTCCTCCTCCTCCTCTCTCCTATCAGGCACCCACGTTGAGTCAGTGACCTCATCATCCCCTCCCTCCTCATCACTGGAGCAAACCTGGCAGTATGCTGCAGCAGGGGGAGCATGACTGCCAGATTGCTGTCCTTCTTGGGCACCCCCTCTGTCCGTGCTCATGTTACTGCCTTCATTGAGCTCAGTATCATCATCAGAGCCTTCCAAACGCTGGGCATCCTCCTGGAGCATGTACCCAACACTGTGGTCAAACAGTTCGAGGGAATCCTCATGAGGACATGGTGGAGCTAGGGAAGGAGTCACTGATGACATTGAGCTGAGGGAAGAGGCCGCTGCTTTGCCAGACAAAGCACCCTGGGCATGGGTGAGAGAGGATGAGGAGGATGAGGACGGCTTGGTCATCCACTCGACCAAGTCTTCCGCATGTTGCGGCTCAACACGGCCAGCTGCCGAAAAAAAGGCCAAGCGTGTCCCATGGCCACGTGCTGATGAGGATGCACCGTCTCCACGACCAGCACTAGACACAGAGCCTGCTTGCCCTCTCTTATTGGCTTGTGACTGTCTGCCTCTCCTTCTTGGCCTTCCAGACATACTAATGGCCTGTAGCTGCACTAAGCTGGGATAGAACACCTGTAATTTTCTTCAGGTAGCTTTATATACTGTAACCAGACAAGCCTGCCTGTCAGTAGGAAGATAACAGGAACGGATCTAGCTGAACACTGTGAGCAGGACGTACTGCACTAAATGTATATAGCAGGAACGGATCTAGCTGAACACTGTGAGCAGGACGCACTGCACTGAATGTAAATACCAGGAACGGATCTAGCTGAACACTGTGAGCAGGACGCACTGCACTGAATGTAAATAGCAAGAACGGATCTAGCTGAACACTGTGAGCAGGACGCACTGCACTGAATGTAAATAGTCTAGCTGCCTGACCGTGGTACTAATAGGATCAAAAAGAACACCTGTAATTTTCTTCAGGTAGCTTTATATACTGTAACCAGACAAGCCTGCCTGTCAGTAGGAAGATAACAGGAACGGATCTAGCTGAACACTGTGAGCAGGACGTACTGCACTAAATGTATATAGCAGGAACGGATCTAGCTGAACACTGTGAGCAGGACGCACTGCACTGAATGTAAATACCAGGAACGGATCTAGCTGAACACTGTGAGCAGGACGCACTGCACTGAATGTAAATAGCAAGAACGGATCTAGCTGAACACTGTGAGCAGGACGCACTGCACTGAATGTAAATAGTCTAGCTGCCTGACCGTGGTACTAATAGGATCAAAAAGAACACCTGTAATTTTCTTCAGGTAGCTTTATATACTGTAACCAGACAAGCCTGCCTGTCAGTAGGAAGATAACAGGAACGGATCTAGCTGAACACTGTGAGCAGGACGTACTGCACTAAATGTATATAGCAGGAACGGATCTAGCTGAACACTGTGAGCAGGACGCACTGCACTAAATGTAAATACCAGGAACGGATCTAGCTGAACACTGTGAGCAGGACGCACTGCACTGAATGTAAATAGCAGGAACGGATCTAGCTGAACACTGTGAGCAGGACGCACTGCACTAAATGTAAATACCAGGAACGGATCTAGCTGAACACTGTGAGCAGGACGCACTGCACTGAATGTAAATACCAGGAACGGATCTAGCTGAACACTGTGAGCAGGACGCACTGCACTGAATGTAAATAGCAGGAAAGGATCTAGCTGAACACTGTGAGCAGGACGCACTGCACTAAATGTAAATACCAGGAACGGATCTAGCTGAACACTGTGAGCAGGACGCACTGCACTGAATGTAAATAGCAGGAACGGATCTAGCTGAACACTGTGAGCAGGACGCACTGCACTAAATGTAAATACCAGGAACGGATCTAGCTGAACACTGTGAGCAGGACGCACTGCACTGAATGTAAATACCAGGAACGGATCTAGCTGAACACTGTGAGCAGGACGCACTGCACTGAATGTAAATAGTCTAGCTGCCTGACCGTGGTACTAATAGGATCAAAAAGAACACCTGTAATTTTCTTAAGGTAGCTTTATATACTGTAACCAGACAAGCCTGCCTGTCAGTAGGAAGATAACAGGAACGGATCTAGCTGAACACTGTGAGCAGGACACACTGTACTAAATGTAAATAGTCTAGCTGCCTGACCGTGGTACTAATAGGATCAAAAAGAACACCTGTAATTTTCTTAAGATAGCTTTATATACTGTAACCAGACAAGCCTGCCTGTCAGTAGGAAGATAACAGGAACGGATCTAGCTGAACACTGTGAGCAGGACACACTGTACTAAATGTAAATAGTCTAGCTGCCTGACCGTGGTACTAATAGGATCAAAAAGAACACCTGTAATTTTCTTAAGGTAGCTTTATATACTGTAACCAGACAAGCCTGCCTGTCAGTAGGAAGATAACAGGAACGGATCTAGCTGAACACTGTGAGCAGGACACACTGTACTAAATGTAAATAGTCTAGCTGCCTGACCGTGGTACTAATAGGATCAAAAAGAACACCTGTAATTTTCTTAAGGTAGCTTTATATACTGTAACCAGACAAGCCTGCCTGTCAGTAGGAAGATAACAGGAACGGATCTAGCTGAACACTGTGAGCAGGACACACTGTACTAAATGTAAATAGTCTAGCTGCCTGACCGTGGTACTAATAGGATCAAAAAGAACACCTGTAATTTTCTTCAGGTAGCTTTATATACTGTAACCAGACAAGCCTGCCTGTCAGTAGGAAGATAACAGGAACGGATCTAGCTGAACACTGTGAGCAGGACGTACTGCACTAAATGTATATAGCAGGAACGGATCTAGCTGAACACTGTGAGCAGGACGCACTGCACTGAATGTAAATAGCAGGAACGGATCTAGCTGAACACTGTGAGCAGGACGCACTGCACTGAATGTAAATAGCAGGAACGGATCTAGCTGAACACTGTGAGCAGGACGCACTGCACTGAATGTAAATAGCAGGAACGGATCTAGCTGAACACTGTGAGCAGGACGCACTGCACTGAATGTAAATAGCAGGAACGGATCTAGCTGAACACTGTGAGCAGGACGCACTGCACTGAATGTAAACAGCAGGAACGGATGTAGCTGAACACTGTGAGCAGGACGCACTGCACTGAATGTAAATAGCAGGAACGGATCTAGCTGAACACTGTGAGCAGGACGCACTGCACTGAATGTAAATAGCAGGAACGGATGTAGCTGAACACTGTGAGCAGGACGCACTGCACTAAATGTAAATACCAGGAACGGATCTAGCTGAACACTGTGAGCAGGACGCACTGCACTGAATGTAAATAGCAGGAACGGATCTAGCTGAACACTGTGAGCAGGACGCACTGCACTAAATGTAAATACCAGGAACGGATCTAGCTGAACACTGTGAGCAGGACGCACTGCACTGAATGTAAATAGCAGGAACGGATCTAGCTGAACACTGTGAGCAGGACGCACTGCACTGAATGTAAATAGCAGGAACGGATCTAGCTGAACACTGTGAGCAGGACGCACTGCACTGAATGTAAATAGCAGGAACGGATCTAGCTGAACACTGTGAGCAGGACGCACTGCACTGAATGTAAATAGCAGGAACGGATCTAGCTGAACACTGTGAGCAGGACGCACTGCACTGAATGTAAATAGCAGGAACGGATCTAGCTGAACACTGTGAGCAGGACACACTGCACTAAATGTAAATAGTCTAGATAGAAGATAACAGGAACGGATCTAGCTAAACTGAATACAGTGTATATATATATATGCAACACCTGGGATGCATATATATACACAATACACTGTAAGTGCAGCTAACTGACTGACTGTTCTGCCTAATCTATCTAACTCAAATCAAATGACACTGTCTCTCTCTCTCTCTATCTCTCAGCACACCGGAACACACACTACACAGGGCCGCCGTGCAGGCGGCCTTATATAGTGTGGGGTGTGTACTAAATCCCCTGAGCCATAATTGGCCAAAGCCACCCTGGCTTTGGCCAATTACAGCTCTCTCTACTGACGGCGCTGTGATTGGCCAAGCATGCGGGTCATAGTGCATGCTTGGCCAATCATCAGCCAGCAATGCACTGCGATGCCGCAGTGAATTATGGTCCGTGACGCGCCACACGAATTTGGCGCGAACGGCCCATATCGTTCGCAATTCGACGGACGGTCGAACAGCCGATGTTCGAGTCGAACATGGGTTCGACTCGAACACGAAGCTCATCCCTACTCAGCATACTCATCCATCCATCCATGCTCATCCATCCATACTCAGCATACTCATCCATCCATGCTCAGCCATCCATACTCAGCCTACTCAGCCATCCACACTCGGCATACCCATCTATACTCAGCATACTCATCCATCCATCCATGCTCAGCCATCCATACTCAGCATGCTCATCCATGCTCAGCCATCCACCCTCAGCAATACTCATCCATCCATCCATACTCAGCCATCCCATCCACCCCATCCATAATTAGCCATACCCATCCATACTCAGCCATACCCAGCAATACCCAGCAATACTCAGCCGTACCCAGCCGTACTCAGCCGTACCCAGCCATACTCAGCTGTACCCAGCCATACTCAGCCATACCCAGCCATACTCAGCCGTACCCAGCCATACTCAGCCATACTCAGCCGTACCCAGCCATTCTCAGTCGTACTCAGTCATACCCATCCATACTCAGCCATCCCATCTATACCCAGCCATACTCAACCATACCCATCCGTACTCAGCCGTACCCATCCGTACTCAGCCATACTCATTCATGCTCAGTCATCCCCATCCATGGCTCATCCATCCCCATTTATGCTCATCCATGCCACATCAGTTATCATCCATGCCACATCTATGCCACTACAGTGCCTCACAAAAGTGTAATGCCGCGTACACACGATCGCACATTCCGACAACAAAATCCATGTTTTTTTTCAGATGGATGTTGGCTCAAACTTGTCTTGCATACACACGGTTGCACAAATGTTGTAAGAAATTCCAAACGTCAAGAACGTGGTGAAGTACAACAAGTACGACGGCACTATAAAAGGGAAGTTAAACACCAAGTGCGGCACCATTTGGGCTCCTTCTGCTAATCTCATGTTTATCTCGTGTTAGTAGAAGTTTGGTGAGAGACGATTCATGCTTTCAGGCTCTTGCTTTTCAGATCGTTACTGCTCTTCAGTTTGTGCTTGTGGGTTCGTATCTGGTTTTCAGTGCGTGTAGTCAGTTCGCATTTGTTTTTCAGTGCGTATTTTATAGTACGTATATGATTCACAGTGCTGTCTTGTCCACTCGATTCTGATTTTCAGGTCGCTCTTCTCAGGCCTTTCTGTTTTCAGGCCTTTCTGTTAGTTCGCTCTGTCCAGCCGACCATTTTGAAGCCATGAGGACCTTCACCCCGGACCAGAGGGTTTTTAACTTCCGGCTGGCCAGAGCCAAAAGAGTGGTGGAGAACGCTTTCGGGATAATGGCCAGCCGGTTCCCCGCGAAGTAAGACAGAAGTATGTTAAGTAATTTGCGGGTGGGGGGGCATTGATATGCCAGAAAATGTTTAAGAAACATTTTAAAATTACATTTTTACTTAAACTGAAATAAGATTTCCTTTGATTTACTGCTTGTGTTTCTTAGTTGTCTCCTAGGTTACCCAATGGGCTTTTCTTTTTGGCCATTTTCTTCAATAATGCAAATGTAATTTATTTGATACATGAGGTGACAATCTCTTCTTCAGCGAACTATTATGTTTTGAGTCTGCTACACACAGACCTTGTTTTTGTTGTTAATGTATGTAATGCATTACTGATAAAAAAATTCATCATTTTCAGCACCATGAATTAATTTTTGGGAGTCATGAAAATGGCCTGATTGTTGCAAATTATAAAGCACTGTAGGAGTTATTTACTAAAGGAAATCCACTTTTCACTCCAAGTGCACTGCAAAAGTGCTCTTGAAACTGCACTTGAAACTGCACTTGAAACTGCACTGAAAGTGCACTTGAAGTGCAAAATGGATTTGCCTTTAGTAATTGTAAACAACCCCCATTGGCACTGTAAACACCAACTTAGTCCAAAAACTGCTATTGAGCATTGAAAGAAGAAGCCACACATTGTTGAGTAGAAAACTTTTTACTCTGTGCACATTCACATGTGCGTTAGAAAAGGGTTTTTGAACAAACCAACATATTTTTGTAATAACATTTTTGGTTTTGACAGTACAAATAGCCTTTTTTGTGTTAAACAGGCATGTTTAAAACCATGATATAATACACAACTCAGGAACTTACAAAGTTCAACTTTGATAATTTGAAGGCAATATCAGACATTAGTATGTCCAAACTGTGTTGATCTTGCCTTCATCAGATGGGGTGATGTCACCCCTGTGAAAGCCAAATTTTGAAGATACACACAAATTGAGAGTCAAAATGGGGATTTCCCTCCTGATCCCATGCCTAATGTCAACATGTTCTAGCTCCCATCATGGGGGATCAATGGACGTGTTTTGGGGGTAAAACCCCTTCCTCTCAGCTACTTGAGTTGCGAGAAAGGGGTTGCACCCACTAAACGCGTACATTGATATCCCGTGATGACAGATAGCACATGTTGACACACTGTGCATCTTCAAAATTTGGCTTTCAATATACTTAAAAAAAGATTCAAAAATTTAAAAATATCAACAAATGGAATAATTTAGGTGTGTTTTAGATTCTGCCTAAAACATCAATGATGTTTTTGAGTCTTTTTTCAACATCATTGATGTCTTCCTTGATCTTCTGTAAATCCTGATTGCACACCATGATCTCCCCGATGAGAATGTGTGCACTTGCACTTGTGAAATTAGTTTCTTCTTCCACAACATCAACATCACCTAAAATAAAACAAACACACCATGTATTATAAATATGCAGGCATACATCTATCACCTGAAGCTGTGGTCTCAGACACTCACCTGTTGTGGTCACTATTTCACCCACTTCATAAACCACTCCTTCCTCCACATCCTCTGGTTGTGGTGCTGGTATGTCCCCTTCTTTATGAGGTTGGGGGTCCCTGGTGTCCTCTCATTTTTTTTCCCTTTCTAAAGCTGGAATACTTCCTTTTTTTGTACAATTTTCACACATGGAGACACCCCAAGTATCCACTGGAGCACCTGTGTGGGACACCCTAAAAAGTTTGTTCTGGTGTCCCAGACTAGTGCTCCTGCGTCCAGATGTGTAAACAGTTGCTGAGTGTCCTCTCCTTACACTGAATTAAGTTTAAATTTCATTCTAGTTACAAACCCATCTAGACAACAATATACTAAACTTCTTTTAATACAAATAGGCCTGAACAAATGTAGTTAACCTGGATCTGCCAAAAACATCTTATTAGTGGGCTAACAAACGATGTTTATTACGAACGATTACTGTGCCCACCAACCTGAAAGTTGCCATTTTAAACTGTACAACAGTAAAGAAAAACACATGGAGCAGTACTAGTGCTCCTGCGTCCAGATGTGTAAACAGTTGCTGAGTGTCCTCTCCTTACACTGAATTAAGTTTAAATTTCATTCTAGTTACAAACCCATCTAGACAACAATATACTAAACTTCTTTTAATACAAATAGGCCTGAACAAATGTAGTTAACCTGGATCTGCCAAAAACATCTTATTAGTGGGCTAACAAACGATGTTTATTACGAACGATTACTGTGCCCACCAACCTGAAAGTTGCCATTTTAAACTGTACAACAGTAAAGAAAAACACATGGAGCAGTACGAACGTAATAATAATAATAGAAACACAGGCTCTCTTCAAGATGTCCACCATCTCTACAAAGGATATATTTGAGGCCTTAAATCTCCTCCGGGATCGGGAAGTTTGTGGCTCCGGGCTTTCGTTGTTGCTGCTGCTGTCTGCAAGCACTTGCATTTTCTCTGCCATGTGCTCTCCCACTGCGCTGAAAGTGAAGGGGAGGGGAATATACTAGATAGAAGATCAGGGACGGGCAGAGTTTCACGCATGCACAGTGTATATAAAGCGCAACACGTGTGCGTCGTACGTACGATCTGTGAGCGGAGGAAGGAGTAGCGGAATCGCCGATCATGATAACAAAGGTACAATTTTAACTTGATGCATCAGTGGCCTATACTGCTTATAGATTGAGGCCTATATTGGGACAAGATTAGGAGAGTTTAGCCTGACATTAGGGTTTGTCTTGTGTTTTGTCTTGCAGAGAAAATTGATGGCTTCAATGATCACAACTTCCTCCCCTATTCATAGACAAGTACAGGGAGACGCCCTGTCTGTGGCAGGTGAAACACCCGCATTATAATCATAAACAAAAGTGGCATGCAGCGCTGGAGAAACTGCTGGAGTTGGTGAAGCCGCAGATCTTCACGGCACCCATCCCCTATTTGAAGGCCAAAATTGGTGGCCTGAGGAGCACTTATAATAGGGAGTGCAATAAGGTCCAGGATTCCCAGAGATCAGGAGCAGCAGCAGATGACATTTATGTACCCAGGCTCTGGTACTATGAGAGACTTTGTTTTCTGTCAGACCGGACTGAAGTCAGGCAATCACTCTCAACCCTACCTTCCACTCTTCCTTCCACCCCAGCTGAGGCTTCCGATGTCCAACCTGGACCTTCCAGTCAGGAAGAAGTGGAGGAGCCCAGCTTGAGCCGCCAAGTATAGCATTGTTCTACATATTTCTTGTCGTAAAATTAATGATGTTAACTAGATGTTATTATTGATCACTAATTGCTGATTTAATAAAGTGTTTTACATAACAATAGACAGTAGTGGCCAAAAATGTTTGGGACAAGAATGAAAAATGCTGTGCTCAGAATGATAGTCCTTTCTATTTGTTAACATTGAATTTGCAACAGTCATGAGCTGAAAATTGTGTGTGATTGATGAACAAAAAACTAAAACTATGTCCCTTTTCATACTCAGGAAAGCCTCGCCAGGAGGAGGGCGTGGAATGTGGCAGCCAGGAGGAGGCTGTGGAATGTGGCAGCCAGGAGGAGGCTGTGGAATATGGCAGCCAGGAGGTGGCACAGCCCAGCAGCCTGATCGAAACCCAGGTCCCTCCGATCCGTTCCGCCTTCCAATGAAAAGGCCCAGGAAGGGGAGGAATGTGGAGGAAGCAGTGATTGGGCCAATTTGGGAGGCTAATGCTGCCCTCAGAACCACCCCCACTCTTCAAGAGGCCTTTGCCTCCATGGCTGCATGCAAAATGCAGAAAATGGAGTAGGGCCAACGCCTCATCTGTGAGGAAATTATGTATCTGACCCTAAATAAGGGGTTGAGGGGCCAACTCACAACCAAAACCCACCTGTGTGAGTTTGACCATCATCCTCCTCCTCCACCCCCTGCCACAGCCTGGAAGGAAGGGTGGAAGGAAGAAAAGAATGTGATCGCCTGGGTTTAGTCTGGTCTGACAAAAGACGCAGGCTGTTGTATGACCACAGCCTGGGGACATATATGTCATCCTGCTGCTGTTCCTGATCTCTTTGAGTCCTGGACCAGATTGTGCTCACTATTATATGGACTCCTCAGGCTCCCAATTTTGCCTGTAAAATAGTTGATGTGTGCCTTGGGGTACAAAGGCTTTGCCAATTTCACCAGTTTCTCCAGCGTTGCCTTCCTCTTTATTTTCTTATGACCCATAATGAATGCCTATTTTTGATTCACAAATACTTGCCTATGTGTTTTACTTCAAAAAGGACAGTTTGTTTGTGATTAGGCAGGTACATTTCCTAAATACAATGTCAAATTAACAAGGGACACCAACCAACATCCTGGAGGTTAAAAAATACAAGATAATAATGGTGTTGTGGTAACTTGACACACAAAATTTAAAAAAAATATTATGGAGATAACTAGAAGAAAAAAAAAAAAACAGGAGATCTTGATAAAAAAAACAACAAAAAATAAAACCACTATAAAAATGAATAAAAAAACAATATAATGGAGATCTGATGAAAAAAAAAACTAATAATCTTCAGGAGATCACGAGAAATAATAAAGAAATCAGTTTGTCAGAACTCTGTGAATATCAGCAGCAAAACAACTTCATTATTCTAGCCTTATAATGAAGAAGAGAATGTGCTGCATTAAAAGATTTTAAAATTTGCAGCGTGACGAATGTGCTATCTCCATTACAAACGCTAGTTTTACCAGAATGAGCGCTTCCGTCTCATACTTGATTCATAGCATGCGTGGAATTTTGGCCGTCAGAATTGTCTACACACGCTCGGAATTTACGACAACGGATCTTGTTGTCGGAAAATTTGAGATCCAGGTCTCAAATTTTGTTCGTTGGAAATTCCGACAGAAAATGTCCGATGGAGCCTACACACGGTCAGAATTTCCGACAAGCTCCCATCGAACATTTGTTGTCGGAAATTCCGAGCCTGTGTACGCGACATTATAGGTAGTCAAATTAGATTTGAAACTTATGCCCCTAGGACGCCTAATGGTGCTCTCTGCATGTTGGTCCTCTGCATGTGGCCATGCTGTGAAAAAGTCTCACACATGTGGTATCGCTGTACTCAGGAGGAGTAGGAGAGTCTATTTTGGGGTGTGATTTTTGGTATGTACATGCTATGTGTTAGAAACATTGTGTAAATGGACAATGTTGTGTAAAAAAAAATGCGTTTTTATTTTCTTTAAACTTTTTCCAAAAACTTGTAGAAAAAAAATGACATGTTCAAAAGACTTGATGTGCCTCATAGATTATACATTGGGTTGTTTCCTTTCCAAAATTGGGTCATTTTTGGGGCGTTTCCATTGTCCTGGTGCTCCAGGGCCTTCAAAAATGTAAGAGGTAGTCAAGAAATTATATGTGTAATTTATGCTCCAAGAATGCCTGATGGCGCTCCCTGCATATTGGGCCTCTGAATGTGGACACGCTGTGTAAAAGTCTCACACACAAAAAAAAAGACAAAAAAATCTTGATTTTGCAAAGAATTGTGGGAAAAAATTAGAACTTCAAAAAACTCACCATGCCTCTAATTAAATACCTTGGAATGTCTACTTTCAAAAAAGGGGTCATTTGGGGGGTATTTGTACTTTCCTGGCTTGTTAAGGCCTCAAGAATTGAGATAGGCCCTCAGTACATCAGGTGTGATCAATTTTCGGAGATTGGCTACATAGCTTGTGAACTCTATAACTTTCACAAAGACCAAATAATATACACTGATTTGGGTTATTTTTACCAAAGATATGTAGCAGTATAAATTTTGCCCACAATATATGAAGAAAAATTACTAATTTGCAAAATTTTATAACAGAAACAAAGAAAAATGCATTTTTTTTACAGAATTTTCTTTTTTTTTTATAGCGCAAAAAATAAAAACCCCAGCGGTGATTAAATACCACCAAAAGAAAGCTCTATTTGTGTGAAAAAAAGGACAAAAATTTCATATAGGTACAGTGTTTCATGACTGATTAATTGTCATTCAAAATGTGAGAGCACCGAAAGCTGAAAATTGGTCTGGTTAGGAAGGGGGTTTAAGTACCCAGTGGGTAAGTGGTTAAAGTAAACAGATCATTAAAGTAAACAGACTAAAAAAATGTTAAATTTTATTTCATAAAAAAAAAAAAATATATATATATATATATATATATATATATATATATATATATATATATATATATATATATATATATTGTACATACCATATACATGCAGTGCCTTGCAAAAGTATTCACCTCCTTGACATTTTTCGTGTTTTCCGTGTTTTGTTACCTCACAACCTGGAATTAACATGGATTGTTTGAGGATTTGCATCATTTGATTTACAGAAGACGCCCACAACTTTGAAGATCTTTTTTTTTTTTTATTGCTAAGCAAACAACAAATAGGACAAAATAACAGAAAAAGTCAGTGTGCAAAACTATTCACCCCCCTAAAGTCAATACTTTGTAGAGCCACCTTTTGCGGCTATCACAGCTCCAAGTCACTTTGGATAAGTCTCTTTGAGCTTGGCACATCATACTACTAGGATTTTTGCCCATTCCTCCTTGCAAAACTGCTCCAGCTCCTTCAAGTTGGATGGTTTGCGCTTGTGAACAGCAATTTTTAAGTCTGACCACAGATTTTCTATTGGATTGAGGTCTGGGCTTTGACTAGGCCATTCCAATACATTTACATGTTTCCCCTTAAACCACTCAAGTGTTGCTTTAGCAGTGTGTTTGGGGTCATTGTCCTTCTGGAAGGTAGACATGTGCACACTGAAATATTTCGTTTCAGAATTTCATTTTCGTCCGAAAAATAAATATATTTAGTTACTCCCTAAATTCGTTTTTATTTATTTTGTTTTTCGTTAAAAATTGCATTCGTCCGAAAATCCAAAGTAAGGTCGAATCTGTCATTGAAGGCTTATGGTGTCTGTTGAATGTTCAAAGAAGATTTGACGGAGCAGCTAAACTGTACGACGCCGTATAGTTTACCTGCTCCGTCGAATCTTCTTAGAACTTTCAACAGACACCATAAGCCAAAGTACGTGTGTACTTAGTTCTAGCTATTTTACTGCTCCTCCTCTTTGGTTACAGTCAGCCAATAACATTCATCATCATCATTATTTTTATTTATCTTTTCTCCCCTACGTCGAATCTTTTCTCTCTACGTCAAATCTTTTCTCTCTATGTAGAATAATCTTGGACTAATAGAGTTAAGGTTAGGCACATTCGACCACAGGTTTGATGGACACAGATTGTTATTGTCATCATCATGTCGAATCTCCTATCTATATCGAACTGTTGTAGCAACGAAAATGAAAATAAAGCATTCGTTTATGTCGGATCTTTCGTTTTTCAGATTCTGCACTTTTGTTATCGTTTGTGTTTGTTAAAACGATAACGAAAATAGCTGAAATTCGGACAAAAATGCATTCGGACGAAAATGAATTCACATGTCTACTGGGAGGTGAACCTCTGTCCTAGCCTCAAATCACACACAGAATAGTACAAGTTTTGCTCAAGAATATCCCTGTATTTAGTACCATCCATCTTTCTCTCAACTCTGACCAGTTTCCCAGTCCCGACTTCTGAAAAACATCCCCACAGCATGATGCTGCCACCACCATGTTTCACTCTTCACATTCTTTGGATGATGTGCTGTGTTGGGTTTTCGCCAGACATAGCGTTTTCTTTGATGGCCAAAAAGTTCAATTTAAGTCTCATCAGACCAGAGCACCTTCCTACATACATTTTGGGAGTCTCCCACATGCCTTTTCGCAAACTCAAAACGTGCCATTTTGTTTTTTGCTGAAAGTAATGCTGCCTCTCTGATTATTAGTTACATAGTTACATAGTTAGTCAGGTTGAAAAAAGACACAAGTCCATCCAGTTCAACCTTAAAAACAATAAATAAATAAAATAAAAAATAACATACAATCTAATATACCCAATTTTATACCCTCAGTTGATCCAGAGGAAGGCAAAAACCCCCAGCAGTGCATGCTCCAATTTGCTACAGCAGGGGAAAAAATTCCTTCCTGATCCCCCAAGAGGCTTTTTTCCCTGGATCAACTTTACCTATAAATGTTAGTACCCAGTTATATTATGTACATTTAGGAAAGTATCCAGGCCTTTCTTAAAGCAATCTACTGAGTTGGCCAGAACCACCTCTGGCGGGAGTCTATTCCACATTTTCACAGCTCTTACTGTGAAGAAACCTTTGCGTATTTGGAGATGAAATCTCTTTTGCTCTAGACATAAAGAGTGCCCCCGTGTCCTCTGGGTTGACCGTAAAGAGAATAACTCAACACCAAGATCACTATATGGACCCCTTATATCTGAACATGTTGATCATATCCCCCCTTATTCTCCTCTTTTCAAGAGTGAATAAATTCAGTTCCTCTAATCTTTCCTCATAGCTGAGCTCCTCCATGCCTCTTATCAGTTTGGTCGCCCTTCTCTGCACTTTCTCCAGTTCCCCGATATCCTTTTTGAGAACTGGTGCCCAAAACTGAACTGCATATTCCAGATGAGGTCTTATTAATGATTTGTAGAGGGGCAAAATTATATCTCTCTCTCTAGAGTCCATACCTCTCTTAATACAAGGAAGGACTTTGCTCGCTTTGGAAACCGCAGCTTGGCATTGCATGCGATTATTGAGCTTATGATCTACCAAAACTCCCAGATCCTTCTCCACCATGGATTTCCCCAGTTGTACTCCCCCTAGCATGTATGATGCATGCATATTCTTAGCCCCCAAGTGCATAACTTTACATTTATCAACATTAAACCTCATCTGCCACATAGTCGCCCAATTAGACAGTGCATTGAGGTCAGCTTGTAAATTGGAGACATCCTGTAAGGACGTTATTTCACTGCAAAGCTTGGTATCATCTGCAAAGACAGAAATGTTACTTTTGATCCCAGACCCCACATCATTTATAAAGATATTAAAAAGTAAGGGTCCCAGCACTGAACCTGGGGGTACACCACTGATAACCTTAGACCATTCAGAGTAAGAATCATTAACCACTACTCTCTGAATTCTGTCTTTTAGCCAGTTTTCTATCCATTTACAAACTGATATTTCCAAGCCTGTAAACTTTACCTTACACATGAGCCGTGTGTGGGGAACTGTGTCGAACGCTTTTGCAAAATCCAAGTATACCGCATCCACAGCCACCCCTCTTTCCAAGGTTTTACTTACCTCTTCATAAAAAGAAATCAGGTTTGTCTGACAACTTCTGTCTTTCATGAATCCATGCTGTCTGTTGCTTAAAAAGTTTTTTTCCAGCAAGAACTCGTCTATGTGGTCTTTTATTAAACGCTCCAGTATCCTCCCGACTATAGAAGTTAAACTAACAAGTCTATAGTTACTTAGTAACGACTTTGATCCCTTTTTAAATATAGGCACTAGGGATGAGCTGAACACCCCCCTGTTCAGTTTGCACCAGAACATGCGAACAGGAAAAAAGTTCGTTCGAACACGCAAACACCGTTAAAGTCTATGGGACACGAACATGAATAATCAAAAGTGCTAATTTTAAAGGCTTATATGCAAGTTATTGTCATAAAAAGTGTTTGGGGACCTGGGTCCTGCCCCAGGGGACATGGATCAATGCAAAAAAAAAGTTTTAAAAACGGCTGTTTTTTCGGGAGCAGGGATTTTAAAAATGCTTAAAGTGAAACAATAAAAGTGTAATATCCCTTTAAATTTCGTACCTGGGGGGTGTCTATAGTATGCCTGTAAAGGGGCGCATGTTTCCCGTGTTTAGAACAGTCTGACAGCAAAATTACATTTCAAAGGAAAAAAAGTCATTTAAAACTACTTACGGCTATTAATGCATTGCCGGTCCGACAATACACATTCACGTTCATTGATAAAAACGGCATGGGAATTCCCCACAGGGGAACCCCGAACCAAAATTTAAAAAAAAAATGATGTGGGGGTCCCCTTAAATTCCATACCAGGCCTTTCAGGTCTGGTATGGATATTAAGGGGAACCCTGGCCAAAATTTAAAAAAAAAATGACATGGGGGTCCCCCTAAATTCATACCAGACCCTTCAGGTATGAAGAAGCATTTAAATAAAGGAATTGTCAAAAACTGTCTCTTGTCATTTTAAAATTTTTGACACTTTTTTAGTGAAATGGTAGTCATTTTGCTATCTCATCCCTAATAGGCACCACGTTCACCCTGCGCCAATCCAGTGGCACTGTTCATGTCATTAATGAGTCCCTAAAAATTAGATACAATGGCCTTGAAACTACAGAGCTCAATTCTTTTAGGATCCGTGGGTGGATGCCATCAGGTCCAGGTGCTTTATCCACTTTATTCTGTCTAAATAATTCTGAACTATATCACTTTTGAGCCATTATGGATCATTCGGGGCTGTGTCACTACCAGCCCCATTATTTGTATACACAGAGCTGAAAAAAGTATTTAATACATTTGCCTCCTCTTTGACCCCAGTCATCCACTCTAGATTATTTTGTAAAGGGCCTACATGTTCAGACCTGGCCTTTTTTCTATAATGCCCCGTACACACGGTCGGATTTTCCAATGGAAAATGTCTGATCGGAGCGTGTTGTCGGAAATTCCGACCATGTGTGGGCTCCATCGGACATTTTCCATCGGATTTTCCGACACACAAAGTTGGACAGCAGGAGATAAACTTTTCCGACAACAAAATCCGATCGCGTCAATTCCGACCGTGTGTGGCCTGTTCCGACGCACAAAGTGCCACGCATGCTCAGAAGAAATTCCGACACGGGACAGCTCGTTCTGGTAAACTTAGCGTTCGTAATGGATACAGCACTTTCGTCACGCTGCAGTGTTCAAAATGGTTTAATACAGCGCAATCTCTTCTTCTTTATAATGTGACAAGAATTAAGTCGTTTTGCTGCTCATATTCACACACACTTCTCACAAACGTATTTGGTTACTATTTCTTGGGATTCCCTCAATATATTTTGATTTCTCACATCTGACAACATATTTTTTTTTTTTGGTGATTTTGATTTGTACTCCCGAAAATGTTTGTGTGTTTTTTGTGACAAGTTCCCACAACACCATTGATATGTTGTTCTATTTAATGTGTAGGAGATTGTTTGGTGTTGTTGTCCCTTGTTAATTTTACATTTTATGTTAGAAATGTACCTGAATCGTCACCAACAAACTGTCCTTTTTGGATGAAAACACACACAGGAGAGTATAATTTACCTAAAAAATTTTATTAAGGGGTCACAACTATAAACAAAGAGGGAGGCAACGCTGGAGAAACTGCAGAAGTGGGTGAAGCCTTGGACCCCCAGGGCAGACATCAATTATTTAAAAGCTAAATTGGTGGCCTGAGGAGTCCATATCTAAGGGAGGGCAGTCTGGTCCAGAAGTCCCAGAGATCCGGAAAGCAGCAGATGACATCTGTGTCCCCAGGCTGTGGTCATACGAGAGACTGCATCTTCTGTCAGACCAGACTGAACCCAGGGTCATCACTCTTTGGTCTTCTTTCCACGCTTCCTTCCAGCCTTTGGCTGTGGTGGTGGAGTTGTGGCAGCAGGAGGAGGAGGAGGAGGAGGATCGTCCCTCTCCATGACATCCGTCTTGTGTGTCAGTTCCCCACTCTCCCCCTTACGAAGGACTTTATAAATCAGGTCCTCAGAGATCTTGCGTTGGCCCTCCTGCATGCCCTGCAATTTGGTGGCAGCCATGCAGGCAAAGGCCTCTTCAGGACTGGGGAAGGCTCTGAGGGACGCCGAAGCCTCCTGGATCAGCCTGTATGCTGAATCCTGCACAGGACTGGGAGTGGCCTTCCTGGCCCTTTTGTATGGAAGGCGGAGGGGAGGAACCTGAGACTCAGTCAGGCTGTGACTTGTCCCAGGCTTCTCTTGGCTGCCACTTAGCCCCGCCTCCTCCTGGCTGACACTAATCCCCGCCTCCTCCTGGCTGCCACATTCCACAACCTCCTCCTGGCTGAGGTCTTCCTGTGTATGAAAAAGGGACATAGTTTTAGTATTTTTTCTATCAATCACACACAATTTTCACCTCCTGACTGCTGCAAATTGAATGTTAACAAATATAACAGACTATCATTCTGAGCCCAGCATTTTGCATTCTTGTCCCAATTTTGGGTGCCCACTACTGTCTATTGATATGTAAAACACTTTTTTTAATCAGCAATTAGTGATCAATAATAACATCTAGTAAAGATCATTTATTTATTGCCCAGAAATCAGTACAATAATGCTATACCTGGCTCCAGCTGGGCTCCTCCACTTCTTCCTGGCTGGAAGGCCCAGGTTGGACATCAGAAGCTTCAGCTGGGGTGGAAGGAAGCGTGGAAGGAAGAGTGGAGAGGGATTCCCTGACTTCAGTGTGGTCTGACAGAAATCGCAGTCTCTCATAGTACCACAGCCTGGGGACATAAACGTCATCTGCTGCAGCTCCGGACCTCTGGGAATCTGTGACCTTCTTGCACTCCCTAAGATATGTGCTCCTCAGGCCACCAATTTTAGCTTTTAAATAAGGGATGGTTGCTGTGGGGACCACCGGCTTCACCAACTCCAGCAGTTTCTCCAGCGCTGCCTGCCTCTTCTGTTTGTGATTATAGTGGGGGTATCTCACTTGCCACAGACAGGGCAGCTCCCTGTACTTGTCAATAAACAGGGGCAGGAAATTGTGGTCGTTGATCCCATCCATTTTCTCTGCAAGACACAACACAAGACAAACCCTAATGTCAGGCCAAACTCCCCTAATCTTGTTACAATATAGGCTTCAATTTCGAAGCAGTATAGGCCCAAGTTTAGATCCTACCTTCGTTAGCACGATCGGCGTCTCCGATGCTCCTTCCTCCGCACACATCCTGAAGAAGGCCGACTATGATGGAAAGTATGGACCTTACCCCAACCCCAATGTCAGAAAGGCCAAGATCATGGCGAAAGTGGTCAGGAGTCTGCACCGGAAATTCGGGGTACGACGATCGAAAGATCAGCTCAGGAAGCGGTGGTCGGACCTGAAATTACGAGAACATGAGAAGTACAGAAAGATCCGGAGAGTGCTGCAAAAAAGTAAGTAGTTGTGCTGTGTTCCTATTCTTTATGTTTATTACGTTCGTGCTGCTCCATGTGCTTTTAGGAACTGTTGTACAGTTTAAAATGGCAACTTTCATGTTCATGGGCCCATTATTCGTTCGGATCACACATTTTTATTTCGGACGATAAAATACTATTGTTTAGCCCATATGCATTTGGCCACCATTTTGACGCCCTATACTTGGCTTCAAAGAATTGGGTTGTGTAGATGGGTTTGTTACTAGAATGAAATGCCAACTAGATTGTGTGTAAGGAGAGGACACTCAGCAGCTGTTTTCACATCTGGACACTGGAGCACTAGTGTGGGACCCCAGAACACCATTTTTATTAGGGGGGGGCACACAGGTGCTACAGTGTATACTATAGGGGGGATACATCTGTGAAGCTTGTACTAAACAGGTAAAGTATCGCAGATTGACAAAGGACACTAAAAAAGCTACATCTTGGAACTCGGCTAAAATAGATAATTGTACCCCACTTCCAAGCAATGTTTCCTATTTATAGTTCTGCCATCAAATATCTGTGTGCTAATTATACCATTTTTGTTTTACATAGGGGAGAAAAGACTCGGAGGACACCCCTCATCCGAGGAGGCCAGAGCCCCCCCCCTCTGGAAGAAGGGGAAATCCCCCCAACACAAGATGAGCAGGAGGATGAGGACGTGGTGGAACTAGTCACCACAACAGGTGAGTGTCTGCGACCACAGGCTCAAATAAGAGATGGATGGCGGCATTTTTTTTCGACCTAATTTATTTTGGGGTTCCTCTTTTTTTAGGTGATCGTGAGGTTGTGGATCCAGATCCTTTCACATCCGAAAGTGCCCAGATCCTGATCGGGGAGATCATGGGGTGTAATTTACAATTGGAAATCATCAAGCAAAACATCAATGATGTTATTCCAAAATATAAAAACATCATTGATGTTTTGGGGCGAGTTTAAAACCCCTCCAAATCACTTTCTTCTTTTGTGGGCTACAATGTGCGAAATGCTTTTGTGATTTTTCCCAAAGCCAAATTTGGTGGATGCACTCAGTGTGCCAACATGTGCTATCTGCCATCACGGGAGATCAATGGACGCGTTTTGGGGGTGCAACCCCTTCCTCAATAATAAAGTAGCGGTGAGGAAGGGCTTTCTCCCCCAAAACACGTCCCTTGATCCCCCGTGATGGCAGGTAGCACATGTTGACATTGGGAAATTTGTGTGCATCTTCCAAATTTGGCTTTTCCTGGGGTGACTTCACCCCATCTGAACGCAATATCAAACACAGTTCCTAAATACTCATGTCTGATATTGCCTTCAAGTTCTACCAAATGTGAACTTTGTAAGATCAAGATTTGTGTCTTTCTTGTGGGTTTTACACAGGCCTGTTTTATATAAAATGCACATTTTGATTTTGGATAATGACACCACAAAAATTGTTATACAACAAACATGTTGGTTTGTCAGAAAAACCTTTGGTAAGTGCACATGTGATTGTGCAGGTATTAAAAAGATTGTTCATCAAGAATGTGTGGATTATTGTCTCAACGCTACAACACTTTTGGGGTGATGTAATTGTTGTTTTATGAGAAAATGGGGGTCATTTCCCAAGGGCAAATCCTCTTTGTACTACAAGTGCAGTTTCAGTGCAGTTGCAAGTGCACTTGTAGTGAAAAGTGTCTTTGCATTTAGTAAATAACAGCCAACAGTGCTTTGTATAAAGTTACACAGTCACGACATTTTCTGCGCTCCACACATTTCTGTCAGGGTCAGCTCAAACAAACACAAGCAGTAAATGTCCACAAAGAAGAGCCTGGGGGGAGATGCCTGTCGAGAACTTGAGGTCCAGCAGACTTCTCCCTGTGGCCAAATACTGCAGGGTAGCGACCAACCTCTGCTCCGGAGTGAGGCTTGCCTCATGCAGGTATCCTGCCTGCTCATATAGGGGGTCAGCGAAGCCAACAAACGGTGAAATACGAGGTCCGTCATCCTGAGAAAGTTCCTGAAATCATCAGGATTATTCTCACGGATCTCACGGAGCAAAGGCATATGAGAGAACTGGTCACGCTGAAGCAACCAATTCTTGGTCCATGAACTCCTCCCCACCCTGTTTATGGACTGGACTTGTGTCAAGGTAAGGACCCCAACACCAAGCCCCCGCACAGCACAAACTGTACGAGGAGTACGCATACGAAACATGGCTAGAAAACGGTCGGCTGCTCAGAACGAAGTAACAGAACGCACTGAAGAACAGCAAGGCCTGTGAAGAGCGACCTGAAAACCAGTAACGAACGAACAAGAATACAATGACTCCTTAAAGTCACACAGAACTTGCTTGCACGCACTGAAGAGCAGATACAAACCCACAAGCACAAACTGAACGGCAGAAAACGATCTGAAAGCCACGAGTCTGAAAAATCGCGAATCGTCTCTCACCAAACTTTTACTAACACGAGATTAGCAAAAGGAGCCCAAAGGGTGCCGCGCTTGGTTCTGAACCGGCCTTTTCTAGTCTCGTCGTACGTGGTGTACGTGACCGCGTGGTTGTCGATCGGAAATTCCGACAACTTTGTGCGACCGTGTGTAGGCAAAACAAGTTTGAGCCAACATCCGTCGGAAAAAATCCTAGGATTTTGTTGTCGGAATGTCCGATCAATGTCCGACCGTGTGTACGGGGCATAAATATATGAAGAATTTTTTGGGGTTTGTCCTACTATCTTTTGCAATCTGTCGTTTGTTTTGAATTTTTGCATCCTTGATTTCCTTTTTACATGTTCTGTTAAATTCTTTGTAACATTTAAACAACACTAGTGTTCCTTCATTTTTATATTTTTTAATAGCTCTTTTCTTATTGTTTATAGCTTCTTTAACTTTGGCCGTGAGCCACATTGGTTTTGTTTTTAGCCTTTTAAACTTATTGCCCATGGGAATATACTTTGCAGTGAGGTCTTAAAACAGTCTTTTTAAAGAATTCACATTTCTGTTCTGTGTTTATCAAAGCAAATATTCCCTCCCAGTCTAAATCCTGGAGAGCAGCCCTCATCCTTGGAAAATTTGCTCTCTTAAAGTTAAGTGTTTTTATCTTTCCCGTATGTATTTCTTGTTTACAGCTAACATCAAATAAAATCATGTTATGATCACTGCTACCCAGGTGTTCCTTAATCTGGACATTAGTAATAAGCTCTGCATGGTTTAAGATTACCAGGTCCAACAGAGCTTCATTCCTAGTTGGGGCCTCAATAAACTGGACCATAAAATTGTGCTGTAATAGGTTTATAAATTTTTGCCCTTTAACTGTCCCAGTAGTGCCATTACTCCAGTCAATTTCTGGGTAGTTGAAATACCCCATTATTATCACTGTCCCACCCCTTGCAGCACTTTCTATCTGTGCAAGGAGCTGAGTCTCAACCTCCTCATTAACATTGGGTGATCTATAACAAACTCCAATGATTATCTTTGAACTACGCTCATCTATATGCAGTTCCACCCATAATGCTTCAGACTCATCACCCTCTCCTTCAACCAGGTCCTCTTTCACACTTGCTTTGAGATCACTTCTCACATAGAGACATACCCCGCCACCTTTGCTTTTTACCCTGTCTCTCCGAAAGAGTGCATAGCCAGGAATATTAATAGCCCAGTCATGTGAGGATTGATTCTTCTAATTTTAGTGACTGGCTGCATGTCTTATTAAATTACCTTACCCTAAAGTTTTATCCCTATTGTGGGGTCACCAGTACAGTATTTGTACATTGAAATCATATACCCTCTCAAGCATCTCTTCTCCAGAGACAACAAGTTCAGTTCTCATAAACTTTCCTCATAACTAATGTCCTCCAGACCCTTTATTAGTTTTGTTGCCCTTCTCTGGAATCTCTCCAGTTCCTGAGGACTGGGGCCCAGAACTGGACAGCATACTCCAGGTGCGGCCTGACCACAGTCTTATAGAGTGAAAGAATTATTGTTTTATCTCTGGAGTGCATTCCAATATTCTGTTTGCATTGCTTGCAGCAGCTTGGCATAGCATGCTATTGCTGAGCCTCTCATCTACTAGGACCCCCAGGTCCTTTTCCATCCTAGATTCCCCCAGAGGCCCCCCCCCCCCAGTGAGTAGATTGCATTCATATAATTAAGAATTTGTTCATTCATATAATTAAGAATTCGTATCGCCACAGAGTGGTACTGTGGATACAACATGCTTGTAAATAATGCCACGTCCCGATAATTTTAAATATTAAAGGATGAAATTTTGGATGATAGACTTTGTAGGCATACCACAAGTATATTAAAAATATATTTATTACAAAAATAGAATAAAAAACAATTACATAAAATTTTATATATTCACAAAATGTGTCTAAGAATGTAAATAACACACCATTTACATACATAAAGAGTATTATTGAGAGATTTGGAAAACCAAGCAATTCACTCTAATGCCCCGTACACACGGTCAGACTTTGTTCGGACATTCCGACAACAAAATCCTAGGATTTTTTCCGATGGATGTTGGCTCAAACTTGTCTTGCATACACACGGTCACACAAAGTTGTCGGAAAATACGATCATTCTAAACGCAATGACGTAAAACACGTACGTCGGGACTATAAACGGGGCAGTGGCCAATAGCTTTCATCCCTTTATTTATTCTGAGCATGCGTGGCACTTTGTCCGTCGGATTTGTGTACACACGATCGGAATTTCCGACAATGGATTTTGTTGTCGGAAAATTTTATATCCTGCTCTCAAACTTTGTGGGTCGGAAAATCCGATGGAAAATGTGTGATGGAGCCTACACACGGTCGGAATTTCCGACAACAAGGTCCTATCACACATTTTCCATAGGAAAATCCGACCGTGTGTACGGGGCATATCAGTAATGAGAAATTTTGAAGAGGTAGTGTGTCATATAAAGACTCAGCTCAGCTCTACATGTTGTGCGTAATCAATAACACTTCTTCAGGAGCTTTTGGCGTATTGCTTATCAAAAGAGAGAAAGGGTAAGCTGAGCGGAGAGTAATATCCTCAACCCTGATGAACATTCAGGAAAACAGATCTTCAAATCACTTCTTGAAGTAGTCTAATAAATCCACCTCATGCCAGATACCCTAGAGTAATTAATGATATCTGTTACAGGCGATAGATTGCATCCAGGGCAACCAAACAGGTACAGGCTAATTCAATTTGGGGAAGCCTCCCAATACATGAAAGCCCAGTAGTCCTAAGGATAAATGGTCCCTGATGGATATCTTGAGGAGTATCATTTCCTGGAATAGAGTGTGGTGCTGCGCTAATCCCAATGAGATAGGCGTGTATTGGCTCTGTACTCGTGAGTGTCTTATAGTGCACCCATATTTAGTCTTTGCAACTGTAACAGAGCAGTGGAAAGATGACCTAATGTGACAGTTGTATCATTATGTGCTGATGGTGTGTATAATTAAAAAATCATAGTATAGATACACAGTAAATACTAATAAATATAACGTGCAAAGTGATTAGTGCTTGAACATCATAGTAGCAAACATAAATATATGGGTGAATAAATAAAGCATAGATAAAAATAGCAGCTGGCTCAAACTATCACCAGTCGCCAACTAGCTTGATTAAATATAAATCAACGCATACATAAGTGCATATAACCAAAGTGCATCCAGTGCAAGTTAAATGTGGCTAAGTGCTTAAAAGTTCATTAATATGCATGCAACTCTAGCGTGCAAGATATTATCAGGTGCAGTGCTCCTTGCGGCGAAAAGCAATTCATCAAAGTGCATAAAACGTGTAATGACTTCCGTGCTAAACATGGGTGACAATAGTGGTCAGTCTTCATGCAACAGCGTGCACATTGGTGGGCAGTGGCCCCTTACCTGAGGGTAATGGGGTAATCGCGTTTAGCCACTCAGAGGCATGGCGGCCTTTGTAGAGACCATGAGTATACTCTGCTATGGAGGATGGTGGAAATATGGTCCTATCCTGATCACTTCTCTTGTAGGGGCGTCTGGTCCTTTCAAGTAGTGTCCCGGGGTCACCCAGATAGATTAAGAAAGGAAGCCCACAATAGTGTAGTATTGTATGGAAGCATATCACTTTTATTACAGTAAAAAATTCAGTACTCACATAAAACATATAAAAACCGGGTGGAGATCCGACGAGCGGCGAGCTCGTAATGCAATAACTGTCAGAGAGTGCCTGTCCATCTGTACGTTTGAGACCTATTTGAAAGAAAAAATAGTCCCGAGGAGACTTAGATGGGATGTCCCCCCGAACGATGGCTTGACGGATGCAGAATCGAATGAGGAATGGTTTAAATTCTTCAATGATAAAGGGCTAGAGCTGTTATCCTTCCTTCTAGAAAGAAAGCACAAGAAAAATAAAAAGATAGACCAAAACATTCTAGAAATAAAAGAAGAACTAGAACCATATAAAGACTCGACCGAGTTTAAGAACCTAACGTCACAGTTAAATAAAGATCTCATGAAAAAAGATAAAGAAGTCCAACAAAGGAAGAGCAAAAAACATATTAGAGACACAAATGACTTTCGGAACAACCAGGTGTTTAAATGGCAGAGCCTGATAGGGAAAAGCGAGACGCACTCAACATACTCCACACCAGAAAGGATAGTGAGGGTATATTCGCAACAAGCAAACGCCACACCCGGGCCCAATACTCCATACCCGGATTACCAGACCCAAAGGGATAATGGTGAAGGCCTGATACCAAGAAATTTGGAATATGGAGAGAGAAATATGGAATACCACCAACATACTCCGTATAAGGTTGATAGAAGACCCCAATACTACAACCGAACCCCACAATATGGAGGTAGGAGACCGTACAACAAGAAGAACAGCAGGAAACCCCCATATAGGAACAATCGGCAGAGACCCCCATACGAGCAGAGGGACCAACATGGACCATACTATGATTATAGAGATCAGAGGAGAATGACTTATGATCAGAGGGACAATAGGGCCCCACCCTATGATCACTCGAGACCAAGGGATAGAAGCCCCCCTCGGACCTATGATCATGACCATAGGACGGGCCCTCAGCAAGATTATTAGCGATACTATGAGCGAAGCCCGATACCTATGTATAATCACTACGCTCCTCTAATGAACAGAGAAGACGATGAAAGACAAGACAGGCAAGACACACTATGGACAGTCCGACCCGAATAAGCCATTTTTAGACAGGGACAGGCCAAACCATCCACCGAGAAATCCAGACGAGAGAAGATACCCCAGAAGAAGTCCGGAAAGAAGAGGGGACGAAGAGCCGGAAAGAGAGAGCAAGCGAAAAAGACAGTAAAGGGAGAAGGCATTTTTAACTCGAGTGGCCAGGCACTCACCCCAGAAGAGATCAGGGTGCTAGACAAAGGTTTGAAATACGCACCAACTAAGAATCTGGACAAATTTGAAACGTATATTGGAATACAGGAATTTGTAAGAAAAATTAATATCCAGAAATACACTGCAGGAAACCCTATGAGATATACAGGAACGGAGAATGGGAATATAGTACACAGTACATTAAGGAACAGTTTAGTCTTCAACCCACAAATCAAAGATAACAAATACATTGAGGTGTTTAAAAAAGTTGTGTTGGATGAGATCAAAGACTTGAAAGTCAAGAAGAGAGAAGACCCCAAGCACATCAAGAATGGGATACGGAAACTGATGAAGAGGAAAGATATTGTGATCCGGCCAGCGGACAAAGGGGGAGGCATCGTCATCCTATCCAAAGAGCAATACCATAAAACAATGATGGATATGCTAAATGACGTAAACACCTACACGAAACTATTAAGCAATCCGATGTTTAGATGTAGGAAAGCGCTCGAACAAATAGTTCATCTTGGAGTTAAAAAGAACATCTTAAGTAAAAAAGAGGCAAGGTTCCTCGTACCCGACTCATGTCGCACCCCTATCATATACTTATTACCCAAAGTCCATAAGGACGGGATCAATCCACCCCCAAGGCCCATAGTAAATGGGATCGATTCATTGACATCCAGGATAGGGGAATACATCGACTTCTTTCTGCAACCAGCGGTTCAGAACACAAAGGCATACCTACGTGATACTAAACATATCCTGCAAATTCTAGATGAGATCCCCCAGAACCAGAAGAAATGCATCATGGCCACGGCAGACGTCGCATCCCTATATACGGTTATACCCCACCATCTGGCATGTGAGGCCGCCAAATGGGGCCTGAGGAGATATTCCGAGTTACCATGTTTACAAAGAAGGTTCCTGGTGAAATGCCTAGATTTTAGCTTAAAAAACAATTACTTCTGGTACAACAATACATATTACCACCAGCAAACGGGAATAGCTATGGGAGCAAAATTTGCTCCCAGCATAGCTGGGCTTTTTATGGCGAAGTGGGAAGAAGAAGCTGTTTTTAATAATCAACCAGAAGAACTTTTAATCTATAAACGATACATAGACGATATTTTTATAGCATGGGAAGGCGATGCACACCAGTTACACAACTTTTTAGATAAACTTAATTCAAACAATGTAAACGTTCGATTAACATGGGATATAAGCGAGGAAAAGGTTACGTTCTTGGATCTGGATATCTTACAGGAAGATTCAAGATTCTACACACAAACGCACTTTAAAAATGTTGACCGTAACAGCTACCTCCCACTAGAAAGCTGCCACCATAGGAATTGGCTTTACAATATCCCAAAAGGCCAGTTGATGCAGCTGAGAAGAAATTGCACGAAACTCCAAGTCTTCTATGAACAGGCAGAGAAGATCGAAGCAAGGTTCACTGCAAAAGGATATGACCAAAGACATCTAAAGAAGAAAAATGCAGAAGTTGCAGTAATGGATCGCAATACATTGATCAAAGACAAAACCCTACAGAAACATTCGATGGAGGGACCAGCGCTTATCCTCAACTATAACGCACAATACAAGAAAATAGAAAGAATAGTCAGACGTCACTGGCATATTCTAATGACAGATCCACAGCTGAAAGAAAGACTGCCAAAAAACCCTAGATTTATCTATAAAAGGGCATCATCAATTCGTGATAAACTGGTGAAAAGTGTGATAGAGCCTCCAAGGAAACCTTTCACGTTTTTTTCTGGGAAAGGATTTTTCCCATGTAAAAAATGCTACGCATGTCTAAGAACCAGACGCCCCAATGAGAAAGTGTTCCACTTTTCATCCACATCGACAGGGGACATCTATGAAGTTCGCAACTTTGTCTGTTGTAACACAGAGGGGGGGAAAAAAGGGGGGGAGGGAAAAGGGGAGGGGGGGGGGAGAAGGGAGAAAGAGGGGAGGAAAGGGAGGTGGGGGGGGAAGGGGTGGGGGGGAAGGAAGGGGAGGGAGTGAGGGCAAGGGAGGGAGAGGCCGCTGGTATAGAGTGTAACAAGAAAAGACTAGATTAAGAGGAGTTGCACACAGGGATAAGGAGCTAGCACTCACCCCTGGAGTACTAATTATTGTAATTATTCCTTCCTCCTCCCCCCCCTTTTCCTTTTTTTCCCCCTTCCCTTTCCCCCCTCTTTCCCCCCCCTCCCTCCCCCTTCCCCTCCCCCCCCTCTTATTATTGGGTCTTAATACTTCTATTATACCTTTCTGCCCTTAGTGAATTTCCTCTATGCCGTTGGTATTGACTTCTTGTTGCTTAGATACAATACTATATACAGATCTTTTTTGCTCATTTTTATTATATTGTAATATGTTTTACGTGGTTTGCTGTGCAAGGATGACCTCCCCCAAGTTCAAGTCCCTGTGGTTCTGTCCCGCCTCGAGTTCCTTCTCTCTGTGGCGGACACATGTTCGCCCTGGCAGCTTCACAGCTGCTTGTGTCTCCTTGTTCGGGAACTTGATTCCCCTTGACAGGAGCGCGCGCTTGCGCAGTAGCACCCTACACTGCACCTGCGCAGTGCAGACGAACAGATCCGGTGACGTCAGGGACCGCCTCCTGCGCCGTCCCTGACTTCCGGGTTGGGGTGCTCTTATAGCGGCCGGACATGGCCACTATGTGAGCTTACAGCCTCTTGACGCTGCACTAATTGAGGAACACCACTGTGGGCAAGTGCTGCCGCCCTCTCTCTCCCTCTATCTCCCCAGCTCTGAGCAATATCTTTCTCCCTACCTGTACCCCTGTCGAATCTGGAATTCCCTCATGTGTCTTACTTGTGCGGCGCTCCCTGTGTGATCGCCTGCTGTGATGCTGGAGTGCCTTTCTGATACTCCTGCTTTTTCATACCACTTTCAACCTGTTACCTCAACCCTTTCTAGATGGTTGTTCTTGACTGTTGGGCTACTTTTTTATATGACTCTGTTGTTATGGTAATCCATTACTATTTTTGTTTGCAGCCTTGGCTGTGACCCTCTTTTGTATACATCCCTAGCCCACCTGTGTGTGGAGGGGAGGAGGGGCTTGCAGTGCCATCCCTACAGCGTTTGATGACTCCTTTATATCCGCTACAGGACCCTTTACTATATGGTCCGCAATCACTCCAGCCTATGTGTCTACAATAATTAGTACTCCAGGGGTGAGTGCTAGCTCCTTATCCCTGTGTGCAACTCCTCTTAATCTAGTCTTTTCTTGTTACACTCTATACCAGCGGCCTCTCCCTCCCTTGCCCTCACTCCCTCCCCTTCCTTTCCCCCCCCACCTCCCTTTCCTCCCCTCTTTCTCCCTTCTCCCCCTCCCCTCCCCTTTTCCCTCCCCCCCTTTTTTCCCCCCTCCCCCCCCCCTCCCAACTACCCCTCCCCCCCCTGTTCTTTCCCTCCCCCCCTTTTTTCACCCTCCCCTTCTTCCCCTCCTCTCTCCCCACTGCCACTCACCTTCACTGTTTGCTCGGTTCTTCCTTTGCACACTGGTTTTTATTGTAGAGGCACACTTCCGGCACCTCCCCTACTCCATTTTTCTTTTTGATATACTCCTTAGTTTATATTCAGTATATAATTTTATAAAATTCACTTATTTAGAGGCTGTCTGTTATCCCCTGTGTCCGCCAAAGGGGGAACCACTTGGGGCCTTGTACACCCACAGAGAATTACTGAACGGGTGAGCTCATCCTTTTTCTACTTAAATTGTATGTAAATGTTTAAAGTAGTGTTTAATACATCTTGCTGCATCGATAACATATATTTCTTTGTTATGTATTGGTTATAATTATTGTATATTGTACCACAGATTCTGCTCTCCTGAGGAAGCGGTTAAAACCGCGAAACCGGTCGAGAATCCAAGCTCTATCTGTGTCCACTATCACTATGGGTTGTAATCCAATTGGTTGTATTTACTGCTTCCGTTTTTAATTACAACTGTATGTGACACTGTCATAATCTTTTAACCATGTTTTCTATTAAAATGAAATTTTTTTATATTTTCTCCTTTACTTTTTTGTACTGAATACTTGACCTTATCTAGTACCGCAATAGTCCCCCTCGCCCTCCCAGGGCGTATTTTCCCTTGCATGGGGTATTAAGACAATGACCGACAGATGCAGCTAACTGCGGCCACTCTCTGCCTCCTGCTTTGTGCTTTTGTAATAGACATTTGGGGTGATGGTACTTTTATTGGGTATTGTATCTGTTTGACCTAGACGCTGTTTCTTTAATGTATGGATTATCTCTCTTTGCCACATACGTCCACATAATATCAGTAGTCGTATATCTTTATCTGGTATTAGCACTTTTGTATGATTAGACTATGCATATGTTAGTTCGGATCCATTTTTATATTGTTCTAGTGTGTCTAGATGCCTGTCCCAGACCCTTTGTATATATTTTATATACAATCATTTCAAATTCCTGATTCCATCTTTTTAATTTTGCTTATTTTAAATAATTTTTCAATAAAATATACGTTTTTTATATATATATATTTTTTATGGACATATTATACAGCCATTTAATGTATTTACATATCTTTATTTTTTACCTTAACCTGTTTTTTACATGTCTTAATTGTAAAACATGTTTGTAGTTCTATGTCCCCTGCCCGATTATCGATCTGTGTAGGCTGATGAGATATCCACCGCCATACACAGACGATCGGTCACTTGGCTGGCCGGTACTTTATGCCTATTTCCCCCTCTGCTGACAGTCACAAAGGATGTGTATGTGGGCTGGCCAGATGAGGCGGGGCTGCTACTGTGAGGCGCCCGCCCCTGTTACTGTGACTGGCCGACTAACATCCCAGCTGCGCCCACTAGTCCCAGGCAAAATGGCCACCGGAATACTTCCTGGCGGCTCATTATAGTCTATGGGGAGCTATTTAAAGACATCTACAGTGCCTCCCTGTATCCCCTGAAGAAGTCACGTGACCGTGACGTCACGCGGAGGGACGGGACAGGCACTCTCTGACAGTTATTGCATTACGAGCTCGCCGCTCGTCGGATCTCCACCCGGTTTTTATATGTTTTATGTGAGTACTGAATTTTTTACTGTAATAAAAGTGATATGCTTCCATACAATAAAGAAAAAAAAAAGGGACGGGACAGGCACTCTCTGACAGTTATTGCATTACGAGCTCGCCGCTCGTCGGATCTCCGCCCGGTTTTTATATGTTTTATGTAAGTACTGAATTTTTTACTGTAATAAAAGTGATATGCTTCCATACAATACTACACTATTGTGGGCTTCCTTTCTTAATCTATCTGGGTGACCCCGGGGCACTACTTGAAAGGACAAGATGCCCCTACAAGAGAAGTGATCAGGATAGGACCATATTTCCACCATCCTCCATAGCAGAGTATACTCATGGTCTCTACAAAGGCCGCCATGCCTCTGAGTGGCTAAACGCGATTACCCCATTACCCTCAGGTAAGGGGCCACTGCCCACCAATGTGCACACTGTTGCATGAAGACTGTCCACTATTGTCACCCATGTTTAGCACGGAAGTCATTACACGTTTTATGGACTTTGATTAATTGCTTTTTGCCGCAAGGAGCACTGCAGCTGATAATATCTTGCACGCAAGAGTTGCATGCATATTAATGAACTTTTAAGCACTTAGCCACATTTAACTTGCACTGGATGCACTTTGGTTATATGCACTTTGGTTATATGCACTTATGTATGCGTTGATTTATATTTAATTAAGCTAGTTGGCGACTGGTGATAGTTTGAGCCAGCTGCTATTTTTATCTATGCTTTATTTATTCACCCATATATTTATGTTTGCTACTATGATGTTCAAGCACTAATTACTTTGCACGTTATATTTATTAGTATTTACTGTGTATCTATACTATGATTTTTTAATTATACACACCATCAGCACATAATAATACAACTGTCACATTAGGTCATCTTTCCACTGCTCTGTTACAGTTGCAAAGACTAAATTTGGGTGTACTATAAGACACTCACGAGTACAGAGCCAATACATGCCTATCTCATTGGGATTAGCGCAGCACCACACTCTATTCCATTTCTGTTATACTGGGGACAGGCTGTACCCCATTCGGTGCAGGCTGCTTTTCCTTGTTTGATTGAGATTGGGTTTCCCTCCTCCTTTCTCCCTAACCCCGTTCACGATAGCGCAGGAATACCCCATAACTATTTTATATCATTTCCTGGAGCTCACTGCTCAGATGACAACGCCACACAGGGTAGGAGTAGCTGTGTAGATTGCATTCATATTTTTGCCACCCAAATGCATTATTTTACATTTTTCCACATTAAACCTCATTTGCCATGTAGTTGCCCACCCCATTAATTTGTTCAGATCTTCTTGCAAGGTTTCCACAAGAAGTTATTGCCCCGCTTAGCTTAGTATCATCTGCAAATTCAGAGATGTATCTATTTATCCCATCCTCCAGGTTGTTTATGAATAAATTAAGTAGGATTGGTCCCAGGACAGAACCCTGCCCAGAACACTTTCCACCCCTGCCCATTCTGAGTACTCCCCATTTATCACTACCCTCTGAACTTGCCCCTGTAGCCAGTTTTCAATCCATGTACTCACCCTATGGTCCATGCCAACTGACCTTATTTTGCACAGTGAAGTTTTAAGGGAAACTGAATCAAATGCTTTTGCAAAATCCAGATACACTACGTCTATGGGCCTTCCTTTATCTAGATGGCAGCTCACCTCCTCATAGAAGGATAATAGATTGGTTTGGCAAGAACTATTCTTGATGAATCTATGCTGATTACTGCTAATGATACCGTTTTCCTTAGCATAATCTTGTGTATAGTCCCTTATCATCCCCTCCAAGAGCTTGCATACAATTGATGTTAGGCTAACTGGTCTGGAATTCCCAGGGATGTATCTCGGCCCTTTTTAAAATATTGGTGCTCCAATGAGCTGGTACCATTCTAGCTAGTAGACTGTTAGTAAAAATTAGGAACAATGGTCTGGCATTTACTTGACTGAGTTCCTTAAGGACCCTTGGGTGCAAGCCATCTGGTCCAGGTGACTTATTAATGTTAAGTTTTTAAGTCTATTTCTAATTCTGTTCTCTGTTAGCCATGAGGGTGCTTCCTGTGACGTGTCATTAGGATAAACATTGCAGGTTTGGTTACTGAAGCCCCCCGATTCACTTGTGAAGACTGAGGAGAAGAATAAATTCAATACCTTTGCCATCTCTCCATCCTTAGTAACCAGGTTCCCTTCATCATTCTTTATGGGACTAATATGATCTGACCTGCCTTTCTTACTATTTATGTACTTAAATCATTGGGATTTTTCTTACTCTCCTCCTCTATGTGCCTTTTGTGTTCTATCTTAGCTGCCCTGATTGCTCCCTCACATTTCTTGTTACATTCTTTGTAAAGTTGGAATGCTGATAATGATCCCTCAGCCTTGTATTTTTTGATGGCTTTCTTCTTTGCTTTTATATGCATTTTTACATTGAAGTTAAGCCATCCAGGACTTTTATTAGCTCTTTTAATTTAATTTCCCATTGGGATGCACTGGCTAAAGCCCTTATTTAATATCCTCTTAAAGCTTACCCATTTCTCCTCCATATAACTTTGCTCCTAAGATTTTATCCCATTTTGTATCTTCTAGCAAAGCTCGTAGTTTAGTGAAGTTGGCTCTTTTGAAATTCAGTGTCTTTGTTTTCCCCTTATGTTTCCTACTTAACTAATACTGATTAATACTGAAACAAATTGACCTGTGATCGCTGTTTCCTAAATTGCCCCATATTTCAACATACGTGATCAGGTCTTTATTGTTGGTAATCAGTAGGTCTAGTAACGCTTTGTTTCTAGTTGGTATATTTACCATCTGACCCATGAAAATGTCCTGCAAGACATTCCGACGCTTGCTTCCAGAAGCAGACGAGGAGGGTCTCAATTGTCCAGAGCACTTGTGGGACATAATCTAAGTCTGACTAGTGAGGCTATCAGGAGCTCGGTTGCCCCAAAATCAGTCGCCTGGCGAAGGTGGATGAACTTTGCTTATGCAGAGAGTTTTGAATAACCCTTCAGAGCAGGCCAATTTAGCTTTTGTTGTGTCTCTCATGCAGCAGCGTTTTTTGTTCACTTATTTATTGAATACATTGGCTGGCATGTTGTTTTTCTTGTTTTATGGGAATCCCTGCTTGTATGGCTTATTTTTCAATAAAACAAACATTTAAAGGGTACAGGAAGATGACATTTAGCTCAGATAGCAGACGGTCTATTTCCTTAGAATTTCTGGGCCTCCTGAGTGAGGTAGCACCCTCAGTTTGCTTTTCAAATTATGAAGCTTTTCTTTTTTCAAGCAGCAATTGGGGTTGCGTTTTTCGGGGCATTTCGCATTTCAGAATTATTGCCTGGAACAAAAAAGGGCAAGTCGAGCATTTTCTATGAGCAGGTAATAGTGAAGCAGTTGCAGGTTTGCCTTTTCCTGCAATGATCTAAAACTGATGGTCACTTGGGACAGGGTGTGTGGATTACCTTGCAGGCCTAGAGTGAAAGTTCAGTATGCACGGTGGTGATGGTGCATTATTTCTTACTTTTCTCAGGCTAGGGGTCATTTTCTCATTCATGTTAATTTATCACCACTTACCAAGTACCAGTTTGATTTTGTTTTTCTCAAATGCCTGGAACACATGGGTTTGCATAATTTCCAGTTCTCTTCTCACTCCTTTAAAATAGATGCCGCTTCAGAAGCTGCCAAGAGGGGTTTAGCGGAGTCTGCCATTAAGGAAATGGGGAGGTGGAAATCAGAGTACTTTAACGTTGATGTCAGGCAAAATGTTTTTCTTTAATTCTCTCAGGTTTAAGGCTCCATTTTTTATTTCTGGGACATTCGTTCTTATACTGGGCATGTAAAAAAGTGGCTCTGCACAGGTACTCGGTGAACCTGTCTTTACAACCGGAATCCTTTACATTATATTGGAAAAGAATAAGAGGCCTTCAACTGTTTTTTTTATTTATCTAGGTTGTATCAGGTTTGGCCACTGCCTTCTATTCTAGTCATTCAGTTAGGTGGCAATGATTTAGGAAATATCAGAACGTTAGATTTATTGAGGATGAAACGAGATCTGCACCATTTTACTTTGACTTCCCCAAGTACAGCAATTTTGTTCTCAGAAATTATCCCACATCTTTCATGGGTATCCTCTTCGCAGAGGAGAGTGATGGAAAAGATGAGGAAAAGGATCAATAGGGCAATGGAGAAGTACATGCCCTAATAGGAGGTCAATCATATCGACACATAGATCTAGAGGGTGGTATCCCGAGTCTATACAGACACAACGGGGTCCATCTTTCAGTGTGGGCCTCAATATTTTTAATCTTGGCTTGCAGTGTAATATCGAGTTGGCCGCAGTTATGGGGTGGGCCAGTCCTGATTCTCAAGTCCAGCTGGTGGGGACATTATTTTCAATGTGAATCTGTGTTTATGCTGTTCGAGTTCTGATAACTGATCAAATGTTCATTGGAAATCATGCTGTATTTATATTGCTAATGAAAGTTTTTTTTTTTTTATTGTTAATTCATATATTTTATAAACCAATGAAAGTGCCATAGCCATTCTTATGCCAAGCTTTCTTGTCTATGTTTCATTTCAATATGGTTGTATTTGGGGAATGTTGTTTAATGGGTGGATGTGGCCTACAGTCTCATGAAAAAAGGGGGCACTCATCTGGGCCCACTTTCTTGAGTGTGGCCATCACAGCCCAATTGATTTCTTTTCTGTCTTGTTTTATATATAAGTATTATGTATTGAACAATTATAGTACTATCACTTTAAGTATGCAAATAAGGTATCCAATGGGAACCAGATTCTGTAATTCCTGGAATCTGCTATAAAAGGGGGCGGAAGGAGTGGGGAATTTCCTGCTTGTGGCCCTAAGCAGCAGAAGAGCTCCCTCCCGCCCTAGTCAATAGCACTGTTATGTGGTTGATTCCGGGGGGGACGTTATATTCAATGTGAATCTGTGTTTATGTGGTCGAGTTCTGATAACTGAGCAAATGTTCATTGGAAGTTATGCTGTATTTATACTGCTAATAAAATTTTTGGTTATTGTTAATTCATATACCGGTATATTATAAATCAATAAAAGTGCCCATTCTTATGCCAAGCTTTTTGGTCTGTTTCATTTCAATATGGTTGTATTTGGGGAATGCTGTTTAATGGGTGGGTGTTATTTACAGTCTCAAAAGAAAAATTGCCTTTTTAATCACTTATTCAACAAAAATATCAATTTGATTTTTATTGTTTGCATAACTGCCCACCACACATCAACTTGATGAAAGAGGAGGAAGTTGCTGCTGAAGTAATGTTAATACCACAGTCTTTCAGCCCGCATGGCAAGGAAGTGGAGCTGGAAGAGGTTTTGCCTGGGTCCAGCCAAGCCACAATGGAGAATTTAGAAGGTAAGTCAAAATTAAATATGTTTTTTTAAGTGTTTCTCTAGGCCAAATGTTTAGTGTTCGTTTGGATAGAGAAGTGAAAGGTTAAACCCACCAGTCAGTTTTATCTGTTGTCCACAACACAGTTACAGAGATTTTCCCCTAATTACTCTTTTGTGCACAGCCAAAGCAAAATTAACTGAGCTTGTCAAGTTTAACAGGCTGCTGCACCACCTGTCAAACTTGCACATTGTAGTCAATGGTACTGTGCCACAACCACAAGTCAAATGCTTGGTTTGTAGTTGTGGTGCGTTAATTCCATCATGTGACAAATACTAAAACAGTACATGCAAGGTGGGGTTCAAGAAGGATGATATCTGAACTTTAGAAGTTGTTCTCTTCAAAGATAAAGCTGCCAAATTTACTTTCATAACTAAGTGGATCCAGCGGTTCAGGTACCAGCAATTCCACAATACCCAAACCATTGGATCTGCCAGATATAACAGACTGGGAGTGAAATTGTGCTATAATTTTAAAAGAGCTGGACTACTAACTGACAGGTCACATTAAGGTGCTTTCCTCTCGCCCTTTTTGCCATTAGTTTATTTCCCTTTACCAGTATTTAGCTTTAAGTTATACTAGCACCATGCTTTTCGCTTCACTATTTACCTTAGCTTAACGAATGGGGTAAAGCTGTGCTGACTTAAATAATCCAATCATATTTTCAAACAATTTGGTGCACTTGCTTGAGGCTTCTAAACTTATACAGTCAGTATCACTACATTCACAAAGCTAAGTGAAAAATCAACTTAACAAGCAGACATGTCCTACTACAGTAGTATCATCCCTGCCAAGCCTCTAATCTTTAAAATAAAATATTTGTTTGCCCATTTCACCCCAGTGGCATAACTACAGCAATAGCAGATGACAAATATTTTGCATTTAGACATTATTTGTTTTCCCTGGAGTTCATCTTTAACTGCTTGCCGACCAGCCGCCGCAGTTTTACTGTGGCAGAATGGCACGGCAGGGCGAAACAACATTACCTTACCTCGCTACACCTTTTGGCCATTAGGGGCGAGCGCGCCCACAGTGTGTGCCCAGAGCCAGTGCGAGTGCTCGGCGGGCGAAATGACCGCCGGGCACCTGCGATCGCTCGTGACAGAGAGAGATCTGTGTGTGTAAACACACAAATCCCGGTTCTTTCAGGGGAGTAGAGGCAGATCATGCGTTCATACTAAGTACTGACCACCGATCTCTCTCTCTCTCCTCCTAGACAGTCCCATCCCCCCTGCAGTTAGAACACACCTAGGGAACACAGTTAACCCCTTGATCGCCCACTAGTGTTAACCCCTTCCCTGCCAGTGACATTTATACAGCAATTATTGCATTTTTATAGCACTGATCGCTGTATAATTGTCAATGGTCCCAAAAATGTGTCAAAAGTGTCCAATTTGTCCTCCGCAATATTGCAGTTCCGATAAAAATCGCAGATCGCCGCCATTACTAGTAAAAAAATAATAATAAAAATGCCATAAATCTATCGTTAGTCTATAGTCTATCGCTATAACTTTTGCTCAAACCAATAAATATTGGAGAGAGAGAGGCAGTGGTCACGTGAGCGCCAATCAGCGCTCTGTAAACAGGTGTATAGATGAATTTTTTTTTGTAAAACGCAGACATTGCAGCACTTTACATTAATAAACAGAGAGGATGGTGTAAAAAAATCAACAGTAATTTCAGCAGCGGGAGGGGAAAAGGTGGGCACGGACAGGGAGCTGACAGACAAGGAGGGAGGGGGGGGAGAGAGGATAGAGGAGGATATTAGAGACAGCAGCTGAGGGAGGCATGTAACCTGACCACGGTGTCAGGACATGGTATACTGTGGCCAGTTTATGGGGGAGGGCATAGCCAGGCCAGATCAGCCAGATTTTTTGGCTAATAGAAGGGGCCAAATTACACAGCATAAACACTGTGCTGTATAACATGCTTTAAAGGAACAGAATCCATTTTTTTTCTGGGTAACAAACACTTAAACATTTACAACTTATTATTACCCCTGGAGCAACTGAAGAGATGTGTCCTCCTGCCCCTCCCATCGATGACCTGCCCTGAATCTGTTCCAAATTATCACAGACACACATTTAATAGTTGAATGAACTTACAATACTGAAAAGAACATTTGTATTAGAGAAGTCAATAGAGACAGTGTTAGAACAATCTTAACAACAAGCATAGGTAATGTCAGACAACAGCACAAAAGACTCTACTAGAGTATTACCTAAGTCTCCCTGACTAAGCGACTGGCCATTGGGCCATTGGCATTGGGGCCCTTTTGGTGTACATCTTCACAAGTTTACAGTAACATATAATAACAAACAAAGGCAAGTTAAACACACAGCGATGGCCAATAGACCTCTGACCACTATGAAGATGTCCTCCTAGGGGCAATCTGCTCCTCACTGGCCCGTTCTACAGACAGGATGAATGCAGAATAAAGAAGAGGTGACAGTACCTCTGACTAGTTGAAAGCCTCTGCGATGCTGGGCCACACAGCAGCTCTGTCCTCTCTTGTTGTAGCTCTTCCCTATGTTGCCTTGTCACAGTAACTCCCTGCAGCCTGCTTCTCTACACAGCATCCCAGCTCACCATCTAGAGACTATCCAACAGCTCATTCAAGTCATGGTACACAGCAGCCACATGGTTGGTTCTCTCTACAGTTCAATCCAATCTGCCTAGGCTCCTGACCAGTCTAGTCCTTCCGGCAGCTCAGTTCCTACCTGGACACTCCTGGACACCAGTCACTCTTTCCTGGCACCGTTAACACCCCTAGGTGTCCCGTTGGGCAGGACTCCTCTATGACTGCAGCAGCAACCAATTGCAATCCTTCTGTCCTGCTGCTAAGGGTGAATTTGCTCCTAGACTGCAGCTTCAGCCAATTCTTAGCTCCTCCCTCCCTGTGCAGTCAATCTCAAGCTAGAAGGGAACAATAATCTGTAGAAGAATGCAGAGTTCTTCTGAGCAGCTTAAATGGGATTACCAGCAGGAGCTAGCCGTGACTAGGTATTATTTTCATGGTTAGTTTTCATTTTGTTTCACCAAATTAAGTAAACTAACTGACAAATCACCGTGAAACTGAACATGCTCTAATTCTTTAGTTCACAAACCAAATTAACCCTTTTCAAATAAGCACACATGAAATTAATGGAAGCCGAATCTGTCAAACAAATTCCTATTTTTTGGACAATGCAAGGGGTTGTCAAAAAATAGCAAGAGGGGTGGACACTGCCCTGGGGGACATGCACCAATGCAAAATTAAAAAAAATATATTTAGCCAGGAGAAGAAATTTTTAAATGCTTAAAGTAAACTAAAATGCATAGTTCCTTGAAATAACATATCTGGAAGTGTCCTAATCCAGCCTGTGAAGGGGAGCATTTCTGAAGTGCTTTTACTGTATATGCTGGCAAATTACATTTCATTGGTGGTATTTTTTTAACTGCACACAGACCCCTCAAAGGGTGTGCTATTTATTTTGAGGGACATTTGGAGTGGTCTGTGTTTTTGTTTTGTTTTTTAAATAAGCCAGCAATGACATTTAAAGGATAAGTTCACCATTTTGGAAAACATTTTGAAAGCACATATTTTTGAGGAAAAAAATGTGCATTTATTATTTTTTCCCTAAGGAGCCTGAAAAGCATTGCACCTGCAATCAGTGGATTCCAGTGCAATGCCAGACTTCTGAAGACAAGCCCTTCAGCTTTCAGCTCATACCTTCATATGGGCAGAGGCTGTAGCTGCTGGAACATGTTACATGTTCCACCCTAAATATGGGTGTAACATGTAACATGCTCCAAAAGGTAAACCTATCCTTTAAATTATATCATTCTTCTTTTTTTCCTCTGTAAATGTCCCTTTTGCTGAAGCACACTATACAACAAAATGAATTTTTTTTTTACAAAGAGCCCCCTGGCTGCAATCAGGAACACTGTTGCTGGCATGCACTGGTCTGGTGATACTGCAAGTGGTGTGGCAGTAATAGGGAACACTGCTGCTGGCATTCCAAATAGGAATAGTAGCTAATGGAGTACCAACAACCCTGGATTACATATGTAAAGAGAAAACCCTCAAAATGTGACTTTAGCGGTACTAAGTCATTGGTATATCAAGTAAATGAGAATTATTTCTTAGTAGTATAAAAGTTAACAAATCTTTATTAATACAAATTGTGTAAAACATTACAATACATCTTAAAATGATGGAAAAAAGGTTCTTGATACTGTACTCAAGATTGAATCAACAAAGAACAGAGGATGGAAATTGCTGAACACCCCACCTGTTTCGAATTAGATTTTCTTCTTCAGGGATGCATACACATTATAAAAAGGAAATTACTTTCTACAACAGAGAAATCATATTAGGACATCATATAGAATGCATATAACATATAAATTATATTGTAGAGGTCCATATTAATGATTTGGTGTTATGTGTATCACAATACCTTAATAAGCTATGAGTACATCTTGATTGAAGAACTAAAATTAAAATATTGGTTGCAATTGTCCTCCAATGTCGACAGGGGGCGTTTAGACCAGTGTCAAAACAGTGGGTCGAAAGAATTGTTCCCGGTCATTCACCACATACAAGTGGAGATACGTGCTGGGAAAACAGAGCAGATGTCAGAGCAGATTTCTAAACCTGATGTGTAGAAAGATATCTGCAAGTTTGTAGCAGAAAAATGAAAGTGGAGAATGCAATAGATACCTAAAATAAGGAAGTCCATGCATTACCAATAGCTCTTAGATGCATAGTTGCCAGGGATCATGAAATGACGTTTTTTTGTGGTATATATATATATATATATATATATATATATATATATATATATATATATAATATTACACCACCTATAGATTCATTCTTGAGGCTATTAGTAAGTATCCCAATCTATCTCCACCTTGTTGGGACATAATGAATGGCTGTAATGCCAGGAAACGCGTAGAGTGCCACTAGAAGCCAACAGTTACTTGTCTTTATTACATTTGTCTTTCAATCGATTTACTATACCATGTATATTTGCCATGTATACTTTTTATTTGTATTGCATGCTATGTAGCAGCATATTTAGTGTAAGTCTAGTGTCTATCTATCTATTTGATACAAAATATCTGATATGTATTCGAGACTGTAATAAATAAATCATGTACTGTAATTTCATTTTTATGTTGTAATTTTCTCCTATACATGGCGTACCCTCATTTAAAGTCCCACAAAATTCCCCCTTTCTATCTACCTAATCAGGGATGGAGGCTGCCATGTGTTTCATATAGTGTGTGTCAGGTCACGTCCATTCATTGTAGAGTTCCATATTCATGATTGGTTGTTATATGTATCACAATACCTTAATAAGCTATGAGTACATCTTGATTGAACAACCAAAATTAAAATATTGTTTGCAATTGCCCTCCAATGTCGACAGGGGGCGTTTAGACCAGTGTCAAAACAGTGGGTCGAAATAATTTTTCCCGGTCATTCACCACATACAAGTGGAGATATGTGCTGGGAAAACAGAGCAGATGTAAGAAATAATGAACCTGATGTGTAGAAAGATATTTGCACGTTTGTAGCAGAAAAATGAAAGTGGAAAAGGCAATAGATACCTAAAATAAAGAAGTCCACATAGGTTGGATTTGATGGACTTGTGTCTTTTTTCAACCTCACCTACTATGTAACTATGTAACTATGTAAGTCCATGCATTACCAACAGCTCTTAGATGCATAGTTGCCAGGGATCATGAAATGACGTTCATTGTGGTATATATACCGTATAATTACACCACCTATAGATTCAAAAGAAAATCTTTGAATAGAGAGATCTAATACAAATCAATATACGGTATATATAATCAATAAGGGTATGAGAGAGAGAGAGAGAGAGAGAGGGAAAGGGAGAGGGAGAGGGAGAGGGAGAGGGAGAGGGAGAGGGAGAGGGAGAAAGACTTGTATTCAAAGGAAGGGAAGTTCTTAATACCTAAGCATGTGAAAATTACTCATGACACTCTGTTCAATATCCGTTTTGTTCAATATACAAGGATAGGAAGGTCACTAGAGAGGGAAGGGGGTCTATCTCAAAGAGTGCATTGAGCTGTAACATAGTAAGTCAGGAGATATAGTCAAAGATAATGAGCGATCACATAGGGCTGTTAGTATGAATGGGAGACAAGTTGTATATAAAGTTCTCACTTGTAGTATTTGGATTAAGCTATGTGGATGGTCATCAGGTCAGAGGACAAATGGACAGCATAATAGCACCATTTGTCTATATATAACACAGCTAATGAGTAGGTGATTTAGCAAGTGATGAACAATCAGAGAAGGGGCAGGGACGCTGCCTTGCTGCTGTGTGATCCGCCCATCAAGTGATTCTAGCCAAAATCATGGCTGTAAAACTGGTGTTCTGTCGATTTGTGCCCTCCGTCAAAACGTGCCCGCGTATGCGCAGAACGGAAGGGCACTCCAGCTGATTTCCTGATCAACTGGCATGATGTCACCATAGCGCATGCGCACATCGTTGGAGGCTTTTTTTGACGGGAGATGCCACTTGACGGGCACAATTTAATGCTATCTAAACAGTGGAGGGACACCGTATTTGTCAGATTGTGCCTCACTGTTGCAGCGTAGGTTTACAGTGTGCTCAAGGTCCAGTTTTGTCTGTGTTGCAGGGCGGGTTTGGTGTATTGAACGGCAGGCTTTGCCTGTGTCTAAGGGCAGGTTGCAACAAAGACAAAACCCACCCTTCAAGACACCCACAACCCACCTGCAATAGCGAGGCTCAAACCTCTGTTTGCATAGCATTCAATTGTGCCCATAAAATGGTATCTTCTGTCAAAAAAAGCCTTGTACGATGTGAGCATGCACTATGGTAATGTCACGCCAGCTGAGAAATCAGCTGGAGTTCCCTTCCATTCTGCGCATGCGAGGGCATTTTTCGACAGAGGGCACCAGCCCCTCATGTCGAGCAGCGCACCGTGAAACCCCACCCATCGGGGGAGATGACGTCACACCTCGTGTGGCCGCCGACATGTATGGGACGGCCGAATGGGGTGTGCGAGGAGACACAGAGGAAATGCCTGTGTCATTGCCTCGCTGAAATCTTTCAATAGGAAGGCCGTCCCCCCCCCTCAATCAGAAGTAAGCAGGAAAAGGTCTCAACATGCAGAATGGAGACACAGGCGGACACATAAGAACCAGGTAGCCTCCCGGTGGACAGAGGAGAAATTGCAACCACAATAAATACATTGACATGTAATCGCAATCAATCACAGTATGCATATTTAAATATTAGAATTGCACAACACACTAAAAAAGGCAGAACTTCACAAAGTACAGAGAAAAAGGGATGAGAAATAAAAAATGGAAAATAGCGAAAAGAAAGGGGTAAAAAAAGGAGGAGTAAAAAAGAAAAGAGAAATTAATGACAATTGTTATGGATGGAAGTGGAAAAACAAAAAAGTGTTAATCAAGGAACTCAGAGTTAGGTTTCCATGCCACCTGATTGGAAGCCCTCTAAAAATGATCTATATTTGATGGCTTCATTTAAGCCAGGATATACTGTGGCATTTAAGACGTAGATCCATGTTAATTCCAATTGGAGGAGGCATTTATTCCAGTCTCCTCCACGTAAACCTGGATGAATACGGTCCAAAATTTGAAATTATATTTTGGGAAGTTTTTTTATTGTGCATGGATTTGACGTGGCGGCCTAAGGAGATCTGGTTTAGCAGTTTCTCATGGACAAAATATGTCTATAGGCCCTCTTCCAAAATTTGTTTTTCATTTTTCCTTCATAGAAAGAGTGGCATTCGCATAGGAGTAAGTATACAACCTCATTGGTTTTGCAATTAGCATAATGGTTTGTACATCTGTCAATTTGGTAGCCTCATTCTGGGATTTGTGTTTAAACATTTGCAATACTTGCAGCCACCACAATGTGAATGTTCCTGGTCGCTTGCAAGGATCATGTCTGTTTTAACCTTTATATTCACTTTGAACTAATTGCTCTCTGACTGAGGTTGCTCGTCTAAAGGTAAATTCCAGATTTTGTGTGACAAAGGGTCCAGAATTAGGATCCATTGTCAACAAATGCCAGTATTTTGATACAATTTTTGAAATTTTAGGGTGTGGATAAGAAAAATTTGGTAATGATTCGTAAAGGGGTAGTTAGTTTAGATTTGTTATGGCCGTATAGTAGATCTTGCTGGGTCCTTTGCCTTGTGCGTTTATACACTTAATTTAATGATGTAATAGAATAGCCTCTTAAAAGTAATCTGTTTGAATTTTTCGGCTTCATTTTTTAAAGTAATTTCATCAGAGCAGTTTTGGCGGACTCTTAAGATACTGACTATATGTAATTGTCGACACCAAAATCCATACCAAACCCTTATCAGAGCATGCAACCTGGCAGGCCGCAGGAAAAGAGACCAGAGAACACCCCCCCGAACTATACCAGGCCACTTGCCCTCAACATGGGGAGACCACATGCCCTCAACATGGGGAGGGTGCTGAAGATGGTGTCCATCCATCTTCAATCACGGTGCCGAAAAAAACTGAAAAACTCTGCGTCCATTTGACGTTAATGGGTGACCCCGCCCCTTCTGATGTCATGTGACATCAGAGGGGGCAGGGTCAAACATTTACATTACCGGGTGGCCCCACCCTTGGCTATATAACAGCTGTCACCGCAAAAAGGCTGCAGTCGGACGGACACCTCCCATGGTGTTTTTCAATTTTTTCTTTTTCTCGGGACTGTCGGTGCCGTGATTGAAGATGGATGGACATCGCGGGACACTTTTTTTTATTTTTTAATAAAGGAATTGTCAAAAACTGCTGTCATTTTAACTTTTTGGGCACTTTTTTGGTTGAATGGGTACCCCATACCCATTCACATAGGGGAGGCCAGGATACGGGCGCCCTCTTCCAGATTTTGTTAAGCCCCGCACCCGCACACCCCCACAACCACTGAGCAAGGGTTGTGAGGATAAGGCCCTTGTCCCCATCAACATGGGGACAAGGTGCTTTGGGGGGACCCAAAGCACCCTCTCATGTTGAGGACAAGTATGCAAAGTGGCGTGCTTGGATAAGGGTCTGGTATGGATTTTGGGGGAACCCCATGCCTTTTTTTTTTTAATTGGCACAGGGTTCCCCTTAAAATCCATACCTAAGTTGAAGGGCCTGGTATGGATTTTGGGGACATCCCCACGCCATTTTTTTATTTTTCTGTAGGGTTCCCCTTAATATCCATACCAGATCCGAAGGGCCTGTTAATGGACGCCATTTTTTTAATGATTTTTTATGTGTATTGCTGGAATCCGGTAATTCATTACAGCCGCAAGCAATTTTAAATGACTTTTAGAAATGTCATTTTGTTGTGGTACTGTTATAAACATGGGAAAGAGGCGCTACTTTACAGGAAGACTAAGGGGACCCCCCCAGGCACAGTATTTAAAGGAATATTTCATTTTTATTGTTTCACTTTAAGCATTATTAAAATCACTGCTTCTAAAAAAAGAGCTGTTTTAAAAACTTTTACATTGATACTTGTCCCCTGGAGCAGTACCTGGGTCCCCAAACACTTTTTATGGCAATAACTTGCATATAAAACTTTAAAATGAACACTTTTGATTTATCATGTTAATGTCCCATGGATTTAACAGTGTTCGCATGTTCACATGGATTTTTTGTCTGGGGGTGTTCGGCTCAGCCCTAACGAAGAAGATGGATAGTATCTTGGATGTAACTGGGTAAACTGATGGTGTGTGGTCTTAAATGGTCATCGATGTATTTACTGAGGTTTTCGGTTAGGGAGCCATTGCCTGATATTATAGGGCATCCTGGTGGAGGGTCGATTTCTTAATGCAGTTTGGTAAGAGCATAAAAAGTAGGTTTCAAGGATGTTCTGTTCTAACACTCAGCTTTTGTAATGGCGCCACTCAAATTGGCAGAATCCACTAGAGAGTCAAATTCTTTGTTGAATCTTTCAATTGCTACATTGGAAATGGGGCGATACCATGATTCATTTTTTCGAATCTTGGTACACGAAGTGACGTATTGTTCGTTACTCATTATTACAATATTGCCTCCCTTGTCTAAGGACTTAATTGTAATACTTGAGTTTGTGGATAAATTGGAAAGTGCAGATCTTTATTGCTCTGTTAAATTTCCTTCTGTGTTAGTTACTTTTATTTTGTTGATATAGTCACAAGTTAATTTGACAAATGCTGCAACATTTGGGTTAGAGGTGTGGGGGAAATGTATCTGATTTCTTTTTACGTGTAAAGAAAATCGTGGAGTTTTCGGTATTTGATTGTTGAACCTGATGTAGCAATTGAGATTAATCGAGATGATCAATTAGATCCAACGCCTCATCATCTTCCAATGAGGAGATGAGATCTTTCAGTGGTTTACTGTTGTGGGGGTTGGAAATAGTTGGATCATTTGTAGTTTGGTGACTATATAAGTCTTAAAAATTAACTTTCTAGCGAAAAATTGAAGGTCTTTGATGACCTTGAATTGATCTATATTTTGAGTGGAACAAAAACTGAGACCCTTGGATAATACTGATAATTCATCATTGGTAAGTGGATAGTCAGATAAATTCACTTTTCAGTGCATTGGGTAGAGCCCCACTTGGGCCATTGGGCTTGGTGTGTGTCATTGTGCAGAAACTTTTAAGAAGAACTAGAAGGAGTGACACCCATAGGAGTGACTGAAACCAGTTCACCATCGTGCATATTACCTACTACCGAGTTTACATCACCACGTTTGGATACAGATGGGGGTTGTTTAGTTGTGCATTTTTTGTGAGTTTGATCTTGTTGATTGTCACCATAAGAATGCTTTTTGTTTTTCCGTGAATGAGTGAATTTAGAAGGTCCTTGAAAAGAAGTGGAAGGGTGAGAAGAAGTTTGTGACACAATAGAATGCGTATCATCAAAAACAGTATTATTTCTATTCCTTTTTATTCTACGTTGGCTATATTCATTGTGCCATTTGAAGGCTTTGTTTTCTTGGAATGCTAACTTATCACAGCTAAATTTCTTTTCTTTTTTAATTAGAATCTCTCTGTTGAATTTTTCAACATGCCCTTTTAGTAGAGTTTCTTGTGATGAGTAGGTAGAATGTGATTTTAAGGATCCTAATTGAGAATACATTTTGTCAATCTCCTTATCTAATTCAACAGTGCGTTTGTGCGTTTGTTGTATTCATCAATAAGGAGATTCATCATGCCTTTAGAGCCCTTTTGTAAAATCTCTTCCCATATCCTGTTTAAAAGTGGGATCTAAATGATCTAAAGTAGGAAACATTTGTACTCTCAAACAAAATGGATTGATTTTTTCTTTCATATAATTGTCTATAGTTTTAGTATGCCAAAAAAATAGGATGACTTTTTTCTAGTGTTTTCTTTAATTGTGTGAATAAAAATATCAATTGGGTTTCTTTTTGCTCTTTTTGTTCAAAGTTTTTATAAAATTGGGACATGACTTTGTCCCATTCTTTTCTGTGATAGTCAGCCATAGTGGGGAACAAAGGAGAAGCTAAGTAATGGTGAAGTCTCCTAGAATCCTCCTCACCTCTCCGGTCAGCAGAGACTTCCTGTCTGGGTATAATTGAGATCACCACCTTATGGAGCTCAGAAGAACTGCACCCCCTAAAAAAAATGTCTTATAGTGTGAATTCTTCTGGCCAATGCAAGCACGCTGTGAACCGCGGACCTATTCCTTTTTGTGATGATTTACTGTTATTCCTGTAAGTAGACTACAATAAATGTACATTTTTTTATCCATACGGGCTTCACTATTATTGCTCTTTTCTTACTGGGATATCCTGCTGGGGACTGTACAATCCATTCGCCTTCCCATGTGCACCTTGATGTCCTGATGATATGTGACCATTTGGATTTTTCCCATCTTTTGGCTGTTTATGATGGAGTGTCATTTCGAGTTACCGTTGAACCCTGGCATCATTTGATTACATCGCGTGTTTTTCACATTGTTCTGGCAACACGTGGGTGTGGTGTGCTTTCTTTGTGCACGCTGAAGTTTGGTGGAGGCTTCACGTCATCTCCACTTTTCAAAAATTTTTACGGACTAATATTCACATTATCACTTTGTTTATTTAGCGCTGCATTTGGATTTTTATTTTGTCATGAAAAGTGTTTGGGGACCTGGGTCCTGCCCCAGGGGACATGGATCAATGCAAAAAAAAAGTTTTAAAAATGGACGTTTTTTTGGGAGCAGTGATTTTAATAATGCTTAAAGTGAAACAATAAAAGTGTAATATCCCTTTAAATTTCATACCTGGGGGGTGTCTATAGTATGCCTGTAAAGGGGCACATGTTTCCCGTGTTTTAGAACAGTCTGACAGCAAAATGACATTTCAAAGGAAAAAAAGTCATTTAAAACTACTTGCAGCTATTAATGAATTGCTGGTCCAACAATACACATAAAAGTTCATTGATAAAAACGGCATGGGAATTCCCCACAGGGGAACCCCAAACCAAAATTTAAAAAAAAAATTACGTGGGGGTCCCCCTAAATTCCATACCAAGCCCTTCAGGTCTGGTATGGATATTAAGGGGAACCCAGCCAAAATTTTCTTTAAAAATGGCGTGGGGTCCCCTTCGAAATCTATACCAGACCCTTCAGGTCTGGTATGGATTTTAAGGGGAACCCCGCGCCAAAATTAAAAAAAAAACGGCGTGGGGTCCCTCCAAAAATCCATACCAGACCCTTATCCGAGCACGCAATCTGGCAGGCCGCAGGAAAAGAGGGGGGACGAGAGAGCGCCCCCCTTCCTGAACCGTACCAGGCCACATGCCCTCAAAATTGGGAGGGTGCTTTGGGGTAGCCCCCAAAACACCCTGTCCGCATGTTGATGGGGACAAGGGCCTCATCCCCACAACCCTTGCCCGGTGGTTGTGGGGGTCTGCGGGTGGGGGGCTTATCAGAATCTGGAAGCCCCCTTTAACAAGGGGACCCCCAGATCCCGGCCCTCCTCCCTGTGTGAAATGGTAAGGGGGACCCCTAGCCTTTCACAAAAAAACTGTCAAAAATGTTAACAATGACAAGAGACAGGTTTTGACAATTCCTTTATTTAAATGCTTCTTCTTTCTTCTATCTTCTATCTTCTTTCTTCTATCTTCTATCAGCCTTCGGTTTCTTCCTCCATCTTCTTCTTCTGGTTCTTCTGGTTCTTCCTCCGGTGTTCTCGTCTGGCATCGTCCTCCACGGCGTCTTCTTATCTTCTTCTCCTCGGGCCGCTTCGCATCCATGATGGCATGGAGGGAGGCTCCCGCTGTGTGACGCTTCTCTCTTCATCTTCTTCTCTTCATCTATTTCTCTTCATCTTCTTCTGTTCATCTTCTTGTCTTCTTCTTCTTTTCGGGCCGCTCTGCATCCATGATGGCATGGAGGGAGGCTCCCACTGTGTGACGCTTCTCCTCTTCTGACGGTTAATTAACGGGGAGTGGGGCCACGCGGTGACCCCTGCCCCCTCTGGCGCACGGGGACTTGACGGGGACTTCCCTGTGGCATTCCCTGTGATGTTAGAGGGGGGCGGGGTCACCCGTTACGTAACCCCACCCCCTTCATCAGAGTTTTTTTGTGAAATGGTAGGGGTATTTTTGTACCCCCTTACCATTTCACACAGGGGGGCAGGATCTGGGGGTCCCCTTGTTAAAGGGGGCTTCCAGATTCCGATAAGCCCCCCGCCCACAGACCCCCACAACCACCGGGCAAGGGTTGTGGGGATGAGGCCCTTGTCCCCATCAACATGGGGACAAGGTGTTTTGGGGGGCTACCCCAAAGCACCCTCCCAATGTTGAGGGCATGTGGCCTGGTACGGTTCAGGAGGGGGGCGCTCTCTCGCCCCCCCTCTTTTCCTGCGGCCTGCCAGGTTGCATGCTCGGATAAGGGTCTGTTTTTTTTTTTTTTTGCATGGGGTTCCCCTTAAAACCCATACCAGACCTGAAGGGTCTGGTATAGATTTTGAGGGGAACCCCACGCCATTTTTTTTTTTTTTTGGCCGGGGTTCCCCTTAATATCCATACCAGACCTAAAGGGCCTGGTATGGAATTTAGGGGGACCCCCACGTCATTTTTTTTTTACATTTTGGTTCGGGATTCCCCTGTGGGGAATTCCCATGCCGTTTTTATCAATGAACTTTTAAGTGTATTGTCAGACTGGCAATTCATTAATAGCCGCAAGTAGTTTTAAATGACTTTTTTTCCTTTGAAATGTCATTTTGCTGTCAGACTGTTCTAAACACGGGAAACATGCGCCCCTTTACAGGCATACTATAGACACCCCCCAGGTATGAAATTTAAAGGGATATTACACTTTTATTGTTTCACTTTAAGCATTATTAAAATCACTGCTCCCGAAAAAATGGCCGTTTTTGAAACTTTTTTTGCATTGATCCATGTCCCCTGGGGCAGGACCCAGGTCCCCAAAATTTTTATGACAATAACTTGCATATAAGCCTTTAAAATTAGCACTTTTGATTATTCATGTTCGTGTCCCATAGACTTTAACGGTGTTCGCGTGTTCGAACAAATTTTTTGTCTGTTCGCATGTTCTGATGCGAACCGAACAGGGGGGTGTTCGGCTCATCCCTAATCTTCATTTGTCTATGGTGCTGACGTCACCACCATCCACCGCTGATCCCGGAAGCGACGGGCAGCAGCTGTGAGCCGGCCGGCATTGTTCTGTGTATACACGCGATTTTAAATCTACAACACTGTAAGTGCATTTCTTTTGATTTTTTACCAATAAATGTCAGAATTACGCTATGGAGCTCTTTTTTTCATTCTTGGGATGTGAGTGCCAGCTTAACATCTAGCGGACCCCCTGAGAGGTGACCCTTGGAGCCATATTTTCGATAAAAGACCCAGTGGCTGGGGGACACAGTCACCTGCATATATGATCTCCTTAAACAAGAGATCATAATATCTGGTAAGGGGCAGATCATTTTGTTTGGTGGAGGAATTTCCCTGTCTTCACGTTCTTCAGGGTGACAACAGTGCATGCTTCACATCAGCGGAAGAGTGGTGTTTTATTTTTCACCAACATATTGATGCCTTTTAATTTTAGTGGTGAAGGACATTTTTTTACAAAGGAACGTTTTATATAAGGACCTTGTTCAACTCACCTAGTGTTTGATTGCATATATATACAAAGATTAACCCTATATGTCACACATTTGTGGTTATTTATGTATGTTCCAGGTATCATCATCTCTTTTCCATATTATTTTTTATTTATTGTTTTCACATTTAGGTGCATATGTTATGGTCTCATAAAGGGTTCATGACCACACTCACTTATTTATAGCAGCGCAGCCTATTTTTGTATAGTAACTCGCACCTTGGTGCGTGTGGCAATTACATGGGGCCGCTGCTGCCCAATATTGTCTCCACTGTGGGGCAAGGTGATATTGAAATAGGGTGTGGACAGAATGCTGATATTTTCTATGGCTTTACTCATATACTGTATAAATCCTGTTAATATCTATAACCTTGAATAGGGATGAGCCGAACACCCCCCTGTTCGGTTCGCACCAGAACATGCGAACAGGAAAAAAATTCGTTCGAACACGCGAACACCGTTAAAGTCTATGGGACACGAACATGAATAATCAAAAGTGCTAATTTTAAAGGCTAATATGCAAGTTATTGTCAATAAAAGTGTTTGGGGACCTGGGTCCTGCCCCAGGGGACATGAATCAATGCAAAAAAAAGTTTTAAAAACGGCCGTTTTTTCAGGAGCAGTGATTTTAATAATGCTTAAAGTCAAACAATAAAAGTGTAATATCCCTTTAAATTTCGTACCTGGGGGGTGTCTATAGTATGCCTGTAAAGGGGCGCATGTTTCCCGTGTTTAGAACAGTCTGACAGCAAAATGACATTTTGAAGGAAAAAACACATTTAAAACTACCGCGGCTATTGCATTGCCGACAATACACATAGAAGTTCATTGATAAAAACGGCATGGGAATTCCCCACAGGGGAACCCCGAACCAAAATAAAAAAAAAAAAAAAATGATGTGGGGGTCCCCCTAAATTCCATACAAGGCCCTTCAGGTCTGGTATGGATATTAAGGGGAACCCCAGCCAAAATTTTAAAAAAAAATTGACGTGGGGTTCCCCCTAAATTCCATACCAGACCCTTCAGGTCTGGTATGGATTTTAAGGGGAACCCCGCGCCAAAAAAAAAAAAAAAACGGCGTGGGGTCCCCCTAAAAATCCATACCAGACCCTTATCCGAGCACGCAACCTGGCAGGCCGCAGGAAAAGAGGGGGGGACGAGAGTGCGGCCCCCCCCCCTCCTGAACCGTACCAGGCCACATGCCCTCAACATTGGGAGGGTGCTTTGGGGTAGCCCCCCAAAACACCTTGTCCCCATGTTGATGAAGACAAGGGCCTCATCCTCACAACCGTGGCCGGTGGTTGTGGGGGTCTGCGGGCGGGGGGCTTATCGGAATCTGGAAGCCCCCTTTAACAAGGGGACCCCCAGATCCCGGCCCCCCCCCCTGTGTGAAATGGTAAGGGGGTACTTACCCCTACCATTTCACTAAAAAACTGTCAAAAATTTTAAAAATGACAAGAGACAGTTTTTGACAATTCCTTTATTTAAATGCTTCTTCTTTCTTCCTTCATCTTCTTCTGGTTCTTCTGGCTCTTCTGGTTCTTCCTCCGGCGTTCTCGTCCAGCATCTTCTCCGCGGCGTCTTCTATCTTCTTCTCCTCGGGCCGCTCCGCACCCATGGCATGAGGGGGGAGGCTCCCGCTCTTCTCTTCATCTTCTTCTCTTCTTCATCTTCTTCTTCATCTTCTTCTTCATCTCTTCTTCCTTCTTCTCTTCTTCATGTCTTCTGCGGGCCGCTCCGCAGCCATGCTGTGGCATGGAGGGAGGCTCCCGCTGTGTGACGGCGTCTCTTCGTCTGACGGTTCTTAAATAACGGGGGGCGGGGCCACCCGGTGACCCCGCCCCCCTCTGACGCACGGTGACATGATGGGACTTCCCTGTGGCATTCCTCGTGACGTCACAGGGAAGTCCCGTCATGTCACCGTGCGTCAGAGGGGGGCGGGGTCACCGGGTGGCCCCGCCCCCCGTTATTTAAGAACCGTCAGACGAAGAGACGCCGTCACACAGCGGGAGCCTCCCACCATGCCAGCATGGCTGCGGAGCGGCCCGCAGAAGACATGAAGAAGAGAAGAAGGAAGAAGAGATGAAGAAGAAGATGAAGAAGAAGATGAAGAAGAGAAGAAGATGAAGAGAAGAGCGGGAGCCTCCCCCCTCATGCCATGGGTGCGGAGCGGCCCGAGGAGAAGAAGATAGAAGACGCCGCGGAGGAGATGCTGGACGAGAACGCCGGAGGAAGAACCAGAAGAGCCAGAAGAACCAGAAGAAGAAGAAGATGAAGGAAGAAAGAAGAAGCATTTAAATAAAGGAATTGTCAAAAACTGTCTCTTGTCATTTTTAACATTTTTGACAGTTTTTTAGTGAAATGGTAGGGGTAAGTACCCCCTTACCATTTCACACAGGGGGGGGCCGGGATCTGGGGGTCCCCTTGTTAAAGGGGGCTTCCAGATTCCGATAAGCCCCCCGCCCGCAGACCCCCACAACCACCGGCCACGGTTGTGAGGATGAGGCCCTTGTCCTCATCAACATGGGGACAAGGTGTTTTGGGGGGCTACCCCAAAGCACCCTCCCAATGTTGAGGGCATGTGGCCTGGTACGGTTCAGGAGGGGGGGGGGCGCACTCTCGTCCCCCCCTCTTTTCCTGCGGCCTGCCAGGTTGCGTGCTCGGATAAGGGTCTGGTATGGATTTTTAGGGGGACCCCACGCCGTTTTTTTTGTTTTTTTTGGCGCGGGGTTCCCCTTAAAATCCATACCAGACCTGAAGGGTCTGGTATGGAATTTAGGGGGAACCCCACGTCAATTTTTTTTTTAAATTTTGGCTGGGGTTCCCCTTAATATCCATACCAGACCTGAAGGGCCTTGTATGGAATTTAGGGGGACCCCCACATCATTTTTTTTTTTTTTTTTTGGTTCGGGGTTCCCCTGTGGGGAATTCCCATGCCGTTTTTATCAATGAACTTCTATGTGTATTGTCGGCAATGCAATAGCCGCGCGTAGTTTTAAATGAGTTTTTTCCTTCCAAATGTCATTTTGCTGTCAGACTGTTCTAAACACAGGAAACATGCGCCCCTTTACAGGCATACTATAGACACCCCCCAGGTACGAAATTTAAAGGGATATTACACTTTTATTGGTTGACTTTAAGCATTAATAAAATCACTGCTCCTGAAAAAACGTCCGTTTTTAAAACTTTTTTTTGCATTGATCCATGTCCCCTGGGGCAGGACCCGGGTCCCCAAACACTTTTTATGACAATAACTTGCATATAAGCCTTTAAAATTAGCACTTTTGATTTCTCCCATAGACTTTTAAAGGGTGTTCCGCGGCATTCGAATTTGCCGCGAACACCCCAAATTGTTCGCTGTTCGGCGAACTTGCGAACAGCCAATGTTCGAGTAGAACATGAGTTCGACTCGAACTCGAAGCTCATCCCTAACCTTGAACAATTAATGTGACATGTGACTACAGTATCTCACAAAGGTGAGTACACCCCTCACATTTTTGTAAATATTTTAATATATCTTTTCATGTGACAACACCAAAGAAATTACACTTTGCTACAATGTAAAGTAGTGAGTGTACAGCTTGTATAACAGTGTAAATTTGCTGTTCCCTCAAAATAACCAAACACACAGCCATTACTAAACTGCTGGCAACAAAAGTGAATACCCCCTTAAGTGAAAATGTCCAAATTGGGCCCAATTAGCCATTTTCCCTCCCCAGTGTCATGTGACTAGTTAGTTTTACAAGGTCTCAGGTGTGAATGAGGAGCAGGTGTGTTAAATGTGTTGTTATTGCTCTCACTCTCACATACTAATCACTGGAAGTTCAACATGGCACCTTATAGCAAAGAACTCTCTGAGGATCTGAAAAAAGAATTGTTGCTCTAAATAAAGATGGCCTAGGCTTTAAGAAGATTGCCAAGACCCTGAAACTGAGGTGCAGCACAGTGGCCAAAATCATACAGTGGTTTAACAGGATAGGTTCCACTCAGAACACGGTCGACCAATGAAGTTGAGTGCACGTTTTCGGCGTCATATTCAGAGGCTGTCTTTGGGAAATAGACGTATGAGTGCTGCCAGTATTGCTGCAGATTGAAGGGGTGGGGGGGTCAGCCTGTCAGTGCTTAGACTATACGCCGCACACTGCATCAAATTGGTTTGCATGGCTGTTGTCTGAGAAGGAAGCCTCTTCTAAAGATAATGCACAAGAAAGCCCGCAAACAGTTTGTTGAAGACAAGCAGACTAAGACATGGATTACTGGAACCATGTCCTGTCTTCTGATGAAACCAAGATAAACTTTTTTGGTTGAGATGGTGTCAAGCGTGTATGGCAGCTATCAGGTGAGGAGTACAAAGACAAGTGTGTCTTGCCTACAGTCAAGCATGGTGGTGGGAGTATCATGGTCTGCGGCTGCATGAGCGCTTCCATCACTGAGGAGCTACAGTTCATTGAGGAAGCCGTGATTGCCAACATGTACTGTGACATACCGAAGCGGAGATTGGGCCGCAGGGCAGTATTCCAACATGATAACGACCCCAAACACACCTCCAAAACGACCACTGCCTTGCTAAAGAAGCTGAGGGTAAAGGTGATTGACTGGTCAAGCATGTTTCCAGATCTAAAGCCTATTGAGCATCTGTGGGGCGTCCTCAAACCGAAGGTGGAGGAGCGCAAGGTTTCTAACATCCACCAGCTCAGTGATGTTGTCATGGAGGAGTGGAAGACGACTTCAGTGGCAACCTGTGAAGCTCTGGTGAACTCCATGCCCACGAGGGTTAAGGCAGTGCTGGAAAATAATGGTGGCCACACAAAATATTGATAATTTGGGCCCTGTTTGGACATTTTCACTTAGGGGTGTACACAGTTTTGTTGCCAGCGGTTTAGACATTAATGGCTGTGTGTTGAGTTATTTTGAGGGGACAGAAATTTAAACTGTTATACAAGCTGTACACTCACTACTTTACATTGTAGCAAAGCCTAATTTCTTCAGTGTTGTCGCATGAAAAGATATAACAAGATATTTACAAAAATGTGAGGGGTGTACTCACTTTTGTGAGGTACTGATTATAACAATATCAATAGTACATTACATGCATTTAGTGAGTAAACCAAATACAAATGTGAATTAAATTAATGATACATCAATATAATAAAGTGACAGTAGTTTGAAGTGCATATAGTGATAACTTGTGCAAAAGATTATATTATTTAAAAACAGCTTACAAAATAATTAAAAACTGTCAGGATGACAGAACTGTCTTCACTGTAAGACCATCAACCCAGCTTATGTGGAGACGTTACTGTTCAGCACATGCGTGCATTCCACTTTCCTAGCTGGAAGTGACATCCAAGAGTCACATCGTTTCATCATAAAAATGTGATGTTAACAAAAGTAGCGAGCCCTGCTTTTAATAACGTCACATTTTTTGACACACCCCTGAAGGAGAAAATCTAATTTGAAACGCATTGGGTGTTCAGCAATTTCCATCCTCAGTTCTTTGTTGATTCCATCTTGAGTACAGTATCAAAAACCTTACATATACAGTGCCACTTAATAAGCTCCAGTGAGTTAAATGTCACTGCCCCCACCTATAACTGGTCTTCACAGCAAGGAGCATTGGAAGGGCAAACGCATGTAAAATAAAACCAAAGAATTTCCAAGCTCAACTTACCAACCATCCTGCGACCAACCAAATTAACCTGCCTAACAGTATGTGTTAAAAACAGGGGTTTAGTTGCACACATTTGCTAGTACATGCATAAGCTGCAGGCCACGGCAAGGCACCCTGTATCCTGCAGACCCTAACTCTAACTTTGAAGAGTCTCCACAGTGGGAGCACATGTATTCTAATGGATAGATGAAAGGCAGATGACTGGAGGGAGCCCAACCCTCCTTAAAGGTGTCAGTGCGTTGCCTGACCAATACGTGCACAATACAAAAAGCTTATGCATGTATTTGCAAATGTGTGCAACTAAACCCCTGTTTTTAACGCATACTGTTAGGCAGGTTAATTCGGTTGGTTGCAGGCTGGTTGGAAAGTTGAGCTTGGAAATTCTTTGGTTTTCTTTTCCAGTGAGTTAAATACTGGTAATGGTAATGAATTTCAAATGCACTATACAATAGATTCATATTTTATATTTGGTACAATTTATGTACAGTAGATCTGTTCCACTGCATTTAAAGGCAGCTCACTTTCTCGTCATCAAGTAATGTAATTTATGAAAATAAAGGTTGCAGTTTTATTAGGTAAGTTAGTGCAAGAGCTAAGATGAGCATACAAAGTGCAGCAATAGCAATCCTAATCCATGCCAAATCACTACATTTATTTTTCAGTAGAGGTAGATTAGTAGAAGGTTATTTCAAGTTGATTAATATGAATAAGAATAACTTTAATTTGTATATCACTGGTTCTTGCCATATGCAGATACACTATATTACCAAAAGTATTGGGACGCTTGCCTTTACATGCACATGAACTTTAAGGGCATCCCACACCATAAAACCTCCACCAAATGATTTGGACCAGTGCACAAAGCAAGGTCCTTAAAGACATGGATGAGCAAGTTTGGGGTGGAGGAACTTGACTGGCCTGCACAGAGTCCTGACCTCAACCTGATAGAACACCTTTGGGATCAGTGCCTGACCTCACAAATGTGCTTCTGGTAGAATGGTCAAACATTCCTATAGACACACTCCTAAATCTTGTGGACAGTCTTCCCAGAAAAGTTGAAGCTGTTATAGCTGCAAAGGATGGGCCAACTCAATATTGAACCCTACGGACTAAGACTGGGATGCCATTATATTTCAAGTGCATGTAAAGGCAGGCATCCCAATACTTTTGGTAATATAGTGCATATTCCTAAAAACAGAATGTTTTTTGGTGATTATACAAAAGCCGAGGAGGCCCTGTCCGTTAACATTGTCCCCTCCCCTGTGGCCAAAAGGGAACAACATTTTTTGATGGAGTTGGAAATGTCACATTTGGCCCAAATTTGCAAAATTTGGCCCTAACTATGTATGACCATATCTATGGAATGGTAAGTCTACCCTGTAACAGATTTTGCAATCACTCATGGTGCCTACATATTATATGATAACTGGAGGGAAAAGTCTGTAAACTGAACTATCATAAGATTTTCATATAGTGTGCACACAAGATTCAAGAAACAATTCAGACCTTCCAAAAGAAAATGACTGAAAGAGCAAACTGCACAATTTTTTTGTTACTGAACAATATCATATATTGTGTACTGGTTTCATACAATATAACATCACATAAGAAATATTGCTCGTGAACGCAAAAACCCAGAAGAACATGCAGCCATTCGTAACCATAAAGTAAATATCATGGTATTATAAAAATAATGTATAAAAATATGTATTTAACATTATGTATGACACAATGACCTTTTATTAATTGTGATGAGATTCGTGCAGCAACATGTTAGTCTTCTTGTGTCTGTTGTTCTACTGAGCAGTATAGAGCAGAAAATAGGTTCTACCCGATTTGATCAGCACTCAATTAGCGCACCCAGTATTATTATGCCTGGTTGGTTTTGATGGTCTAGTTTGATCCTTAACAGTTTGCTGTACCTACTATGTACGTACGCCAATGTTGTTTGTTCTCAAACTGTCTCTCACCTGCGTTGCTTGCAAGTTCTACCTACATCTGCCATAAAAGTTCTATGGCTGTACTTTTCTCTAATTGTACTTACACTAAAGGCAGACATAGAGGGTTTGAATCTCATTTCAGCAGGGACGGGCCAAGAATAAAACCATCTATGGGCAGGATGATTATACCCAAGTCGATCCATCGATCGACTTGGGTACAACCAGCATGTCGGTTCTTTCAGGCGATTATGGGCAGCAGTAACTGCTAACAATCACTGTGGGTAGGGATGGCCCCCTCACGCCCCCACCCCTGCCCTCCACCAGGAGAACACAATAGCTTCGCGGGACGATTTCCCTATCAACACTGACTGTGACTGACTGTGTTGATGGGGGAATTGAGTGATTTTATTTCCTGCAACCCGTGGTTTCAGAAAAGAAAATTGCACCATCTATGGCCAGCTGAAACCTTTAACAAAAGGACTGACACAGAAAAAAATTGTACAGTCCTAGGTTCTAAAAGGCATAGATGTTGATCTGGATACAAATAATGCTAAAATTATTCATTCACCAAAATATTGGCAGTTTGAGTTTTGACACATTAATTCTCTTTGTACTAATAAGGTTTATTCAGAATATGTGAAGTGATCTAAGTTATAAAGGAAATATCTGACTTCAACATTTTTTGGACTCTGTGTATAGCAGTGTTTCTCAACTCCAGTCCTCAAGGCGCCCCAACAGGTCACGTTTTCAGGATTTCCCTTGGATGAAACACCTGTGGTAATTACTAAGGCAGTGAAACTGATCAAATCACCTGTGCAAAATAATGGGTAGCCTGAAAACATGACCTGTTGGGGCGCCTTGAGGACTGGAGTTGAGAAACATTGGTGTATAGTACAGTGCAAATGTTTTTTAGGCAAATGTGAAGAAATAATGTAGAGTAAGAATGCTTTCAAAAATATATATTTACAGCAGGTAAAATAAGTATTGAACATATCACCATTTTTCTAGGTAAATATATTTCTAAAGTTGCTATTGACATTAAATTTTCACCACATGTCAGTAACAACCCATGTGTAATAAAATGGAATGACACAGTGAAAAAGTATTGAAACGTATTTAATACTTCGTACAAAATCCTTTGTTGGTAACTGCTTCAAGACGCCTGCTGTATGGAGAAACTAGTCACATGCATTGCCCATTCTTCCACACAAACAGTCTTTAACTCTGATCTTTAGTTCTTTCGGTAGATTTTCTATTGGATTCAAATCAGGTTATTGGCTGGGCCATTCTAGCAGCTTTATTTTCTTTCTCTGAAACCAGTTGAGAGTTTCCTTGGCCTTCTGCTTGGGATCATTGTCTTGCTGAAATGTCCACCCTCGTTTTATCTTCATCATCCTGGTAGATGGCAGCAGATTTTTATCAAGAATGTCTTGATGCATTTTTCCATTCATCCTTCCTTCAATGACATGAAGTTTGCCAGTACCATGTGCTGGGAACAGCCGCACACCATGATGTTCCCTTCAAACTTCACTGTTGGTATGGTGTTTTTGGGGTGATGTGCAGTGCCATTTGACTTCCAAACATGGGGTGTATTATGGCATCCAAAGAGTAACATTTTGGCCTCATCTGACCAGACTATATTCCCCCAGTATTTTCCAGGCTTGTCTAAATGTTGTGCAGTAAACTTTAAAGGAGCTTCAATGTGCTTTTTCTTCAGAAATGGAGTCTTGCATGCTGAACGTGCAGGCCATTATTGTTTTCTTTGAAACAATTGTGCCTGCTAATTCCAAGTCTTTCTGAAGCTCTCCACAAGTAGTCCTTGGCTCTTGGACAACTCTTCTGATAATTAATTTCTTTTCACTCCTGCTTGTGGCCAGTTTAGGGGTGAATTATGTTCTTTCCACTCCTGAATCATGGAACCAATAGTACTCACTGGAGTATTCAGACATTTAGAAATCCTTCTGTAACCAATGCCATCAGTATGTTTTGCAACAATAAGTTTGCAAAGGTCTTGAGAGAGTTTTTTGCTTTTACCCATCATGAGATGCTCCTTGTCTGACACCTTGATAATGAGACACCTTTTTAAGGCCATTAGTTAAAATTGAACCAGCTGATAATAATTTGCACTGGCAAGGGGCAGGATTGCTTTCTAAATACTGATAGATTTCAGCTGGTGTCTTGGCTTTCCATGCCTTTTTGCACCTCGCATTTCTTCATGTGTTCAATACTTTTTCCACGTCATTCCATTTTTTACCCATAACTTAATTTCTGAACTCATTTGATTTGGTTTCTATGTATGTCTGAATCGTATGGGTTGTTACTAACATGTGGTGAAAATTCCATGTCAATAACACCTTTAAAAATATATATTTGCCTAGAAAAATGGTGACGTATTCAATAATTATTTTACCCACTGTAGATTATATAGAAGGAAATCAGCAATAGTCAGCAATATGTTTACATTTCAAATTTGTTTTGAATTCGACCGAAATGTAATTTTGTTATAATTTATTTCTGATTAGTTTAAATTAACTCGGAAATTCGGATACATCCCAAATTTCCGAATATCAAAAAATTTGATTCGGAATTAAACAAACTGCACATGTCTAGTATGGCATGGGCAAAGTACAACTTTGTAATTTAAAATTAATTTACATACCCCAACACTGGATGCAGAGGCAGGCATGGCTCCAGCAGCAGGATTCACTGGAAGTTTATTTTCTGTGCATTAAAAATGGAATACATTACCCAAAATTACTATGTTGCAAACATTCCGAAGAATCAAACATTGTTAATATACCTATATTATCCTCCAGGCTTCTCTGCAATGGACTGACACTCCCCTCCTGCTGATGTGCTGTGAATCAAGTACATTTTATTGTGGGGATCTTGTGTGCAGTAACATCAGCTTGTCTCACAAATGGTTTAAAAAAAAAGAATAATGCCCTTATAAGGAATGCATCCAGGATCTTCATGAGCTTGCATCAATGCCACATCCACAAGAGTGAGCTCTTTAGGTTAGAGACTGCCAGGAGACAGGGACCGCCCAGAGCAGACTAAGTAAAAAATAAAATAGAAATTATATTGCTTCCAAAATGTTCTGAGTGACATTGATGTTGCAAATAGCTTATGGTGCCAGACAGAAAACAATGAGCATGTGTTCATGATTTCCCAAAATCATGTCAGGATGCCTACATCCTTCACAAAACAGCTCTTTTTCAGATTGAAGGAAAGCAAACACCCTACAGCTGGCTTATTTGTAAAATTAATCTTTGAGGTTTGTGTTAAAAATTATTAAGGGGGTCATCACAGAACATAAATGAGTGTGTACACCTGCAGAAGCAGGAACTTTGTGCACAGCATGCTTGTTGCGAGGGGTTAGCTGGTCAGTGAGCACCATGAACAGCTCCATGTGTCTGCGACTTCCTGTTCTACAATCTGCAGCTACTTCTGTGCACCGATCAGTCAGTGTCATTAAGCATGATTTTCAAGTTAAGCCTAGCAATCTGCAGAAAATACGCCAGACTGCGCAAATATTGTGTGCCATCAAGGCGGTTTCAACAGGCAGACGGGAGCTCAGAGGCAGAGTGTGAAAAGGCCTTGCATCTACCAGTAATGGTTAATGAAGTCATCAGCTGCTTGTGCCCAAAAGAAGGACAGACTATATTGGATATGACTTTTGGTGCAGGAGGTCACACTACATCAATTCTGAAACAGGCTTCTAATATTAAAGTATTAGCACTAGACAGAGATCCTACTGTGTACTCCATAGCACAGCGTTTGTCCTACTGTGATGGGTATAATATACAGCCACTTTTAGGAAGATTTAGTGAATGTGAAAACCTACTGTGAAAACCTACTCCTTTCTGAGGGAGTCCAACCTGGGACGTTGGATGGAGTTCTTATTGATCCTGGATGTTCCTCTATGCAATTCGACACAGCAGAACGAGGATTCTCTCTCAGTAAAGATGGACCCTTAGATATGAGAATGGATGACAGGACAGGAGTGGGTTTGTATAGTCGCAAAGATCTACAGCGCCCGGCACATACGGCAACAAAGACATTTCAAGCCCTTCGTATCTTTGTTAACAATGAACTTAATGAACTTTACGGTGGGCTCCAGACAGCTCAGAAGTTTCTGAAATCTGGTGGAAGACTTGTTGTTATTTCCTTTCATTCCTTAGAAGACCGAATAGTGAAGAGATTCCTGCATGGAATACGCATGGATGAAAAACCTAATATGAGTGCTAGACAATGGATTAGACAAGGGCAGAGGAAAATCACAGAGATAGATGAAGATGAAGAATTTCCAAGTCCAGGGCCTAACTCTACATGGAATGTTTTACAACGTAAAGTTCTCTTACCAAATTATTAAGATGTTATTGAAAATCCACGGGGAAGGTCTGCCAAACTGAGAGCTGCCATTAAGCTATATTAGCTTGAATATTCATTAACTAGAAAAAGTCATTTGGGCCCCTTTTGCACTGGGGCGGTGGGGGGCGTCGGCGGTAAAGCAGCGCTGTTTTTGGCGCTGTTTTGCCACGGTGTTCGGCCGCTGGCAGTGCGCTGGTGGCCGGGGGGTTGGGGCCCCTCGTGCGGCGCGGCTGTGGCCGCGGTGTTGCCGCGGTGTAGCCGCGCTGTCCCGTTGGTTTCGGTGGGCGGGAGCGGTTTGGGGGCGGTGGGTTCGCCGCTCCTTCGCCGCTCCGGGGATGCGGCTCGCGGAACTTTTTTTACCGTCCTGCCAGCGCACCGCTTCGGTGTGGGGGCCCTCGGGCTTTCGAGCTGGGCGGGCAGCGGAGGCTGTTTGGGGGCGGTTTGCGGGTGCTGTTTTTGGCGCGGTGGCGCCTGCGGGCCGCCCCAGTGTGAAAGGGGCCTTATTGATTAGATTTGATACAAAACACTGCACTGTACAGTATATACTGTATGTATTAAATGTGGTTGTATTAAAATAGCTATTTAAAAAAAAAAAAATTATTAAGGGAAGATTTTTGTAAAATTAGTGAAGATGTCAAAATCTTTTCATTGAAATTACAAGAAACAGAGAGCAATTACTTGAGGCCGTTATCACAATGACTAAATCTATCCACACATTAAAAACATGTTTGGTTACTGTCTTAATCTAAAGCAACATTTTTGGTGGGTATGATTTTATCCTAATATATTTAAATGAATTGTCTGTTTTTGTTATGAAAAACGGAAGACACATAAGGAAGAGATAAGAAAGGCTGCACACCCCGAAATTGAATTGAAGAAGAATTGTATTCCCCATGGGGCTTTAAAACAGCAATGTGCAAGATAAAAAGGAAGTTCTTGATAGATGTATAAAATATTTGTCCAATATCATAGTTTATTGAAGTACAGTATATAGAACATCATCTGGTACAGTCACACAAATCATATTCCCCAGTGCAGTAACAAACACATATTAATACACATTGTTGAATTACATAATGTTACATAGATAGCAAGCCCCGACGCGTTTCGACCTGTATGCGGTCTCTTCAGGGGGACAATTGGATCTAAAGAATAATTACATAAATAGAATTAAAATACATAAATATATATATTATTGTGCATCACTTGGATTGTACCAAGACAATATGTTTTTACCACTCAACGGTGGAATGGGTGTTCTATAATCCAGGATAGGTACTGAGGGCAAATAAGGACACCGGAGGGCTCAGGGGGCCACCCTCAATTTCCCAGGAGAGCCAGCCCCAGGGAGCTTACAAGTAGTCACACTTTGCGCGCCCCCGGTGGGAGGGGGAAGGGGAAAAAAGGGGAGAAGCTCACACCTGCAACAGAAACCCAAGAATAGCCGTGTGTTAGTTAGAGGAAGTTTGATAGTTAGCTTAGTAGTGTACTAAATATTTCTATTTATCTATGTAGAGACTGACGTTGGATTGGATTTGTTACTGTGTAAATATATTAAAATATTATTTACGTCCCATAAATATAGTCAACAAGATTTAATGATCATATGATCCAACAATGCAGTAGTGTAGTATGTCATTGTAATTCATAATGAATGGGTAAATAAAATGGGTGAAATGGGTGATGAAATCTAAAAATGGGTACAAGCCAATCTGTGTTTGTTACTGCACTGGGGAATATGATTTGTGTTACTGTACCAGATGATGTTCTATATATTGTACTTCAATAAACTATGATATTGGACAAATATTTTATACATCTATCAAGAACTTCCTTTTTATCTTGCACATTGCTGTTTTAAAGCCCCATGGGGAATACAATTCTTCTTCAATTCAATTTTGGGGTGTGCAGCCTTTCTTATCTCTTCCTTATGTGTCTTCCGTTTTTCATAATTCAATTTTGGGTGGTTAAACACCCCTTCCCCACCTTGACACATTAGAGATAAGACATGAGCTGTGTATTTCCTTTTCTTCACGATTCCTGCATTTTGCTAATCAATTTTTACCCACTTGTTTAATTTTTAATGGTCCCATGCATTAGGAGGAATCTAAATTAGACTCCTATATTGCATGATGCTCAATTGCCTTATATGGCATTTGTTGACAAACTCGATTTATATTTACTTATTGACATTTGATGCAGGAGTATGAAGACTTGGAATCAGCACACAGCCCATATATAAAACACTAGACTATCAACATCTTTTTTGTGCTATGTTGGTGATCCAATGAAGTCAGTTACTCAATGTCCTATTGACACTATCCTTAGTATCTTGTTTTTGTTTTGAGGGCCATTTTGAACTGGCAGGTTTGGCTGTGCCTCCTCTTCCTCCTCGGGGTGAGTTTGGCTCCTCGCGGCTTCCTGGCAGGATGGGGGGCATGCAAACACCTTTTGCATGCCCCCTTTTTTGCTCATCTTTGTGGCCAAGGTGAGCTTCACCCTGCCGGCGGCGTCCCGCGTTCATCTCCGGACTATTTGGCGGAGTGCGCATGCCTGGGTCCAGCGTGCGCGCGACGTCATGACGTCACGCTTATTGCGGCGGAGATGACGACAGCGGTCGGGGCCCAACGGCCTTCCGGGACGCAGAGGGAGCCACACATGGGCCGCTCCATTAGCGGTCCTCGCGCTATGCCTTCCGGAGGTGGGGTGGTGTGTGTGTGTGTGTGGGGGGGGGGTTTGCACCTGCATATGATTATCCCATTTGCCCAAATTGGATATATTGGGAGACTGGAGGCCTGAGAATCAGATCATGATCTCATACAGGCCAGGATGGATGCCACTGCAGCCACGTTCTTTTACTACTAGAGTCCCCACTTCTGCACGATCGCTATCAAGTCTATTACATCGGACCTACCTTACAAGTCTAATACAACTTCCAGCCTACACGATCTAAAACATTGATAAGGTAAACTACTTGTTAGTTCACATCACTTCACACAGCACTTCACATCATCCTACACACACACTTTCACACTTCGATTGGCTTGTACCCATTTTTAGATTTCATCACCTCTTAGTTTACACTTGTTTTTTGTTTTTGTTTTTCACACAGTTGGCACCAAGCAGGCACTATGTCATGTCATCACTTCATGCACCATCCCAATCACATCATCCTCTTGCACACAAAGCACTTTTCTTGACTAAGGCAATTGTCGTTTTTTACACATATATCTCTTCCCCCTTCTTACCCATTTCACCCATTTTATTTACCCATTCATTATGAATTACAAAGACATACTACACTACTGCATTGTTGGATCATATGATCATTAAATCTTGTTGACTATATTTATGGGACGTAAATAATATTTTAATATATTTACACAGTAATGCCCCGTACACACGGTCGGATTTTCCGATGGACAATGTCCGATCGGAGCGTGTTGTCGGAAATTCCGACCGTGTGGGGGCGCCATCGGACATTTTCCATCGGATTTTCCGACACACAAAGTTGGACAGCAGGAGATAAAATTTTCCGACAACAAAATCAGATCGCGTCAATTCCGACCGTGTGTGGCCTGTTCCGACGCACAAAGTGCCACGCATGCTCAGAAGAAATTCCGACACGGGACAGCTCGTTCTGGTAAACTTAGCGTTCGTAATGGATAAAGCACTTTCGTCACGCTGCAATGTAAAAAATGGTTTAATACAGCGCACTCTCTTCTTCTTTATAATGTGACAAGAATTAAGTCGTTTTGCTGCTCATATTCACACACACTTCTCACAAAGTTTGATTTGTGTTTTTTTAGTGGGATTCCCTCAATATATTGTTATTAGTTGTCACATCTGACAGTTTTATATTTTTTTTATATTTTTTTTTTGGTTTTTAAGCCTTTTTTTTTCTTTAATGTTTGGATTTTTTCCAAGGCTGATCTTTGTTCAATGTTATTTTTATTTTTACTCCAGAATATTTTTGTGTGTGTTTTGTGTGGCAAGTTACCACAACACCATTGATATCTTTTATTATTTAATCTCCAGGAGATTTTTTGGTGTTGGTGTCCCTTGTTCATTTCACATTGTATATTAGAAATGTCCCTGAATCCTCACAAACAAACCATCATTTTTGAAGTAAAACACATAGGAGAGTATAATTCAAAACAAAAATCCTTTATTGAGGTATCAGAACCAAACAAAGAGGAAGGCAACACTGGATCAACAGGAGAAATTAGTGAAGCCTGGGACCCCCACGGCAGACATTAATTCTTAAACCTCAAAATTGGTGGCCTGAGGAGTCCATATATAAGGGAGGGCAGTCTGGTCCGGGATTCACAGAGACTTGGATAGCAGCAGATGACATCAGTGTCCCCAGGCTGTGGTACCACAAGAGGCTGCATCTTTTGGCCGACCAGACTGGATCCAGGGCAATCACTCTCTGGTCTTCCTTTCACACTTCCTTCCCGGCTGTGGCTGTGCAGTAGGAGATGTGGCAGGAGGAGGAGTAGGACCTGGAGGAGGACTGGGAGGACCTGGAGGAGGACTGGGAGGACCTGGAGGAGGACTGGGAGGACCTGGAGGAGAGGGAGGAGGAGGAGGAGGACCATCCCAAAGCTGTGTGTGAGGTGTAAGTTGGCCCCTCCCACCTTTCTCCAGAGCCTCTGATATGAGGGCCTGACACATGGCTTGTTGGCCCTCCTCCATCCTCTGCATTTTATAGGCAATGAATGCCGCAAGGTTCTCCTGCCTGGTGTGGGGTGCTCCCAGGACCTCTGTAGCCCTCCCAAAAAATCTTATAGCCGCCTCCTCTAGGCTACTCCTCCTGCTGCCACTTTCTGTTTTCAGGGTGGGTGGAGGGACCTGCAGATCAGCCACCTCCTGGCTGAGACTTCCCTGTGTATGAAAAAGGGACATGGTTTTAGTTTTTGCATCATCAATCACAATCATAAATTAGTACTCCCAACTAACATCTAGGTAACATCATTGATTGTACAAGCAGAAATATTTAGAGGAATGCTATACCTGGCTCAATCTGGGCTCCTCCACATATGGCCTGGAAGGCCCAGGTTGGGCATCAGAAGCCTCAGCCGGGGGGGAAGGAAGCGTGGAAGGAAGACTTGAGAGGGATGGCCTGGGTTCAGTCTGGCCTGCCAGAAAGTGCAGCCTGTCGTAGTACAACATCCTGGGGACATAGATGTCATCTGCTGCTCCGGATCTCTGTGAATCCAGGACTTTCTTGCGCTCCCTCAGATATGTGCTCCTCAGGCAACCAATTAAGATCTTTAAATAAGTGATGTCTGCCGTGGGGATCACCTGCTTTCACACAATTGCTCCAGCGCTGCCTTCCTCTTTGCTTGGTTTTTGAAATGGGGGTGGGTAATCTCCCACAGACAGGGCAGCTCCCTTAGCATATCAATGAATAGTGACATGAAGTCAGTATCTCTCATTAAAATATCCATGTTCACTGCAAGACACAACACAAGACAAAGCCTAATGTCAGACCAAACTCTCCTAATCTTGTTACAATATAGGCCTCAATCTAGAAGCAGTATAGGCCCAAGTTTGTCTCTTACCTTCGTTCTTACGATCGGCGCGTCCAATGCTCCTTCCTCCGCTCACAGATCGTACGTAATACGCACGCGTGTTACGCTTTATACACACTGCGCATGTGTGTAACTCCGCCCGCCCCTGACGTTCTTTCTATTCTATTCCCCGCCCCTTTTCGTTCGGCGCAGTGGGGGAAGAGCATGATGGCGGAGTCACACCAGGTGCGTGCTAATTGTAGCAACGAGGAGGAGGAGGAAAGCCCGGATCCAGGCACGTCCCGATCCAGAAGGAGACGTTTTAAGGCCAGAAATATGTCGTTTGGGGAGATGTTGGAGATGGTCGACATCATGAAGAAGTCCGACTATGATGGAAAATATGGGCCTTACCCCAACCCGAACATCCGAAAGGCCAAGATCATGGCGAAAGTGGTCAGGAGTCTCGAGCGGAATTTCGGGGTCCGAAGATCAAAAGATCAGCTCAGGAAGCGGTGGTCGGACCTGAAGTTGAGAGAGCCGGAGCAGTACCGAAAGATCCGGAGAGTGCTGCAAAAAAGTAAGTAGTTGTGCTGTGTTTCTATTCTTTCTGGCTTTATTCCGTTCGTTCTGCTCCATATGCTTTTATTAATTGTAACGTTTAAAAAGGTCAAATTTACTGTTCATGGGCCCATTATTCGTTCGTATCAAACATTTTTAGTTCGGCCTCTAGAACACCATTGTTTAGGCCATATGCATTTTCCCACATTTTTTTGGGGCCTACTTGGATGCCAAATATTTGTTTGTGTAGATGGGTTTGTTACTAGAATGAAATGCAAACTAGATTGTGTGTAAGGAGAGGACACTGAGCAGCTGTTTTCACATCTGGACACTGGAGCACTAGTGTGGGACACAAGAACACCATTTTTATTAGGGGGGGCACACAGGTGCTCCAGTGTATACTATAGGGGGGGCTACATCTGTGAAGCTTGTACCAAACAGGTAAAGTATTGCAGCTTGACAAAGGACAATAAAAAAAAGACATCTTTGAACTCGGCTAAAATAGACAATTGTACCCCACTTCCAAGCAATGTTTCCTATTTCTATAGTTCTGCCATCAAATATCTGTTTGCTAAGTATACCATTTTTGTTTTACATAGGGGAGAAAAGACTCGGACACTCCTCATCCCAGGAGAACACAGACCCCCCCCCCCTCTGGAAGAAGGGGAACTACCCCAAACCCAAGATGCTGAGCAGGAGGAAGAAGAAGATGTGGTGGAGATTGGCACCACAAGAGGTGAGTGTCTGCGACCACAGGCTCAGGTAAAAGAGATGGATGGTGGCAGATTTTTGAGACCTTTTTTTTTGTTCTTTATCTCTTTTTAGGTGATCGTGATGTGAGGGAGAGAGAACGCTTTACTTCTGAAAGTGCCCAGATACTGATAGGGGAGATCATGGGATGTAATCTCCAATTGCAAAACATCCAGCAACAAATACGTGATGTTATTACAAAAAATAATAACATCATTGATGTTTTGGGGGCGAATTTAAACCCCACAAAATGACCGGTTTTCTGTAATTGCAATTTTTTCAATGTTTAGAAAAGCCAAATTTGGAGGATGCACACAGTGTGCCAACATGTGCTATCTGCCATCACGGGAGATCAATGGACGCGTTTTGGGGGTGCAACCCCTTCCTCAATTATAAAGTAGCGTTGAGGAAGGGCTTGCTCCCCCAAAACACGTCCCTTGATCCCCCCTGATGGCAGATAGCACATGTTGACATTCGTAAATTGGTGTGCATCTTCCAAATTTGGCTTTTCCAGGGGTGAGTTCCCCCCATCTGAACGCTATATCAAACCCAGTTCCTAAATACTGATGTCTGATATAGCCTTCAGGTTTTACCATATGTGAACTTTGTAAGTTCTATTTTTTTGGCTTTCTTGTTGGTTTTACACAGGCCTGTTTTATCTGAAGTGGATATTTTGATTTTTCATAATGCTACTGCAAACATTTTAGACAACAAACATGTTGGTTTGTTTTAAAAACCTTTGGTAAATGCACATGTGATTGTGCAGGTATAAAAAAGTGCCTTACTCAAGAATGTGTGGATTATTGTCTCAACACTACAACACTTTTGGGGTGATGTAATTGTTGTTTTATGCACAAATGGGGGTTATTTCCTAAGGGCAAATACACTTTGCACTACAAGTGCAGGTTCAGTGCAGTTGCAAGTGCACTTGTAGTGAAATGTGTTTTTGCATTTAGGAAGTACCAGCCAACACTGTTTTTTATAAGGTTACCCAATCACGACATTTTCTGCACTCAACACATTTCTGTCAGGGTCAGCTAAAACAAACACAAGCAGTAAATGTCCACCAAGAATTGCTTTTGGTTGTTTTTTATTTGAAAAAGGTGTCACAGATTGTCTGGCATATTGATAGCCCCCCTACCCGCAAAGAACTCCAGGTATTGTAACCGGACATCACGGGCATTCAGGGAGGGCAAGCCAGGACGGCCGCTTTCAAGTGCCGTCATTGTGGAAGTATTTGGGATTCCGGCCTCAGGCCCAACTGAGCCAGCATAGTTGGCTGAATGTTTTCTTAAAAAATTATGGAGAACACAGCACGCCAGTATAATATGGTTCAGTTTATACTCCGCCATATGGATGGGTGTCAGAAATAGTCGGAACCGGCTGGCCAGGATTCCAAATGTGTTCTCCACCACTCTTCGGGCTCTGGCCAGCCGGTAATTAAAAACCCTCTGTTCCGGGGTGAGGGTCCTCATCGGGAATGGCCGCATCAGGTGGTCCCCCAGCGCAAATGCTTCATCAGCAACGAACACAAATGGGAGACCTTCAACATTGTCCTCTGGAGGTGGCAAGTCCAAACTGCCATTCTGGAGACGCCTGTAGAACTCCGTCTGGGCGATGACTCCACCATCGGACATCCGGCCATTCTTCCCCACGTCCACATACAAGAACTCGTAATTAGCCGACACCACCGCCAACATCACTATACTATTAAACCCCTTGTAGTTATAATAGTACGACCCCGAGTTGGGTGGTGGGACGATGTGGACGTGTTTCCCATCAATTGCCCCTCCGCAGTTAGGAAAGTCCCACCGCTGGGCAAAGTGGGAGGCCACAGTCTGCCATTCCTGTGGCGTGGAAGGAAACTGTTGAGGAAAAAAAAAAAAACATTACTATTTTTTCACAGAAACCTGGCAAGCAGATTATACACAAATTATGGGGCAACCTCCAGATAGCATTTACTAAGGGGAATTCAACAACAACAAAGTATAAGGTACACCTATCATATTCCCCCTCCCCCCTCTCATGGGCCATTTCTAACATTATAGGGGGGGGGGACTCTTGGACAGGTAACCCTCTTCACTTCATTGAGAGATGAATGCCTAAATACAGGGTATTACTTGGAACAGCCCCTCCTTAGTTACACTATTGGCAGCCCACTGGACAGGTAAGAAGTGTCATAATACAAAGATATAAATACACATTGTACACATTTGAGCACATTTGGACATTCTGCTATTACCTATCAAGATCATAATAGGATACAAGAACTTTAAACAGTACCATTGGAAAGTATTCAGGCAGGCCCTTGCACTACATGCTTTGGGGAATTCATCCATAAATCTGAGCACTAAAGAGATGGGTATAGTGTGTATGGGTTTGGCAAAGTCAGCAGATAGATGATTGAGGATAGAGAATTGGGATCAGCTGACTTAGCAGTTGGGGGGAGGGAGGGTTACCAAAAATTTGGGGACACCACAAAAAAAAGCCTCTGGCCCTCTGCCTGAATTTAAATCCAAAATAACATTTCCAAACATTTTAGGGGGTGTTTGGGGTAAAGCACTACTATGGAGCTGATAAAATACATTGTTAAGTGACTACATGAGGTGAATATAGGGCAGGGGACACCATGCTGGGGAGGTTATTGAAGGGCAAATATGTATGAAGGACCTAAAATAATAATTACATAAAAATCCAGCATGCATGAGGACAAAGGGGACATTCACAGCATATTACAATCATGGTAATTAGGGAATGAGGGAAGAAATACAATATATTAGCAAACATTCAATACAATAAAATGTGATATTAAAGGATAAAAATCTTACCTTTATATACTCCTTCTGCAGGACCTGTATGATGGCAGAACAGGTCTCTGGGATAATGATCCCCAGAGCCTGGGGGGAGATGCCTGTCGAGAACTTGAGGTCCTGCAGACTTCTCCCTGTGGCCAAATACCGCAAGGTAGCGACCAACCTCTGCTCCGGAGTGATGGCTTGCCTCATGCAGGTATCCTGCCTGCTGATATAGGGGGTCAGCGAAGCCAACAAACGGTGAAACACGGGGTCCGTCATCCTGAGAAAGTTCCTGAAATCATCAGGATTATTCTCACGGATCTCACGGAGCAAAGGCATATGACAGAACTGGTCACGTTGAAGCAACCAATTCTTGGTCCATGAACTCCTCCCCACCCTGTTCATGGACTGGACTTGTGTCAAGGTCAGGACCCCAACACCAAGCCCCCGCACAGCACGAACTCTACGAGGAGTACGCATACGAAACATGGATTTAAAACGGTCGGCTGCTCAGAACGAAGTAACAGAACGCACTGAAGAACAGCAAGGCCTGTGAAGAGCGACCTGAAAACCAGTAATGAACGAACAAGAATACAGTGACTAAAGTCACGCGGAACTTGCTTGCACGCACTGAAGAGCAGATACAAACCCACAAGCACAAACTGAACGGCAGAAAACGATCTGAAAGCCACGAGTCTGAAAAAGCGCGAATCGTCTCTCACCAAACTTTTACTAACACGAGATTAGCAAAAGGAGCCCAAAGGGTGCTGCGCTTGGTTCTGAACCGGCCTTTTCTAGTCTCGTCGTACGTGCTTGACGTCACCGCGTTCTTGGCGATCGGAAATTCCGACAACTTTGTGCGACCGTGTGTAGGCAAAACAAGTTTGAGCCAACATCCGTAGGAAAAAATCTGAGGATTTTGTTGTCGGAATGTCCGATCAATGTCCGACCGTGTGTACGGGGCATAACAAATCCAATCCAACGTCAGTCTCTACATAGATAAATAGAAATATTTAGTACACTACTAAGCTAACTATCAAACTTCCTCTAACTAACACACGGCTATTCTTGGGTTTCTGTTGCAGGTGTGAGCTCTTCCCCTTTTTTCCCCTTCCCCCTCCCACCGGGGGAGCGCAAAGTGTAACATTATGTAATTCAACAATGTGTATTAATATGTGTTTGTTACTGCACTGGGGAATATGATTTGTGTTACTGTACCAGATGATGTTCTATATACTGTACTTCAATAAACTATGATATTGGGCAAATATTTTATACATCTATCAAGAACTTCCTTTTTATCTTGCACATTGCTGTTTTAAAGCCCCATGGGGAATACAATTCTTCTTCAATGTCTGTTTTTGTTTTCTGTTCTAGGGAATGTTGACTATGAGCAGCTGACCTTACTCTTGGCTTTGACCAGGCATTCCCAAGCTGCAGCTGAACATCACTGCAATAAGGCCTTGCAGAACCCAGGCAGTTGTGGAGACCACAACCAAGCTCTACAAATACTGGTTTCTCTTGTTAGTCTGGGGTAAGCTGTTCTAACTTCCTGAGAAGGCTGCCATGATTATTGTTGCCTGTTGTGTACTTCATAACTTTTGCATGGCATGGCAACAGTCCTGGGAGATGTAGCTGCACCAGCTACCTGCCCCAACAAGCCAGGGAACAGAGTCTGGACGCATGGTGAGGGAAGAGCTGATTGGCAGCTTCTTCACCTGTATGTGTTGATTGTAAGCATTTAAGGTTACATTTTGACCTAAGCCTCTTACCTTTTTTCAGGCAATGTTGCCGCCATTTTAAGTATTTGTTTTGTATCACCCCCATTTTTTCTCTCTGGCTCTCTCTATATGGCTCATGCACTCTTTTGTTCTTTCTCTCTATCTCTCTACCTCTCTATATCTCTCTTTATCCCTCTTTATCCCTCTTCATCTTTCTTTATCTCTCTTTATCGCTCCTTATCTCCCCTTATCTCTCTATCTCTCTCCTTATCGCTCTATCTCTCCTTATCTCTATATATCTCTATCTCTCCTTATCTCTCTATCTCTCCCTATCTCTATATCTCTATTTCTCCTTATTTCTTTTTTTTTTTTTTTAAGGTTTATAAAAATTTTATTCAAAATTAAATGCATGACATAAAATGACATCCACAATACAATAGGTATGGTAATATTATCGTCTGTAAAATGTCAGTTGTCAAACTATACCAAAAGCCTACTTTAGATCAACTGCTCAGAGATATTACAGGCTAGTAAATATGAACATACTGAGATAGCATTGAGAGGAAACCCGGTTGTTAACAAGGCGGTATGGTGGACTTCCATTCATGACACCCCAAACGGGTACACACTGTGTCATGAGATGGTTTCCAATGGGAGAGGGGGTTGGAGCTATCTGCGAAGTTGCATATCTAAGCAGTTTGGACAGGACAGTGGTGTCCAGGATTTCAAGAAGATCAAATAGTTTAAGGTAAAGCAGTAGAGGTAACAAAATCATGACAACAGTATTATTCTAGATGCACAACCTACGGTACTCTTTCACCACCAGCTATTCAGAGGCTAGTGATAGTTAAGAAACAAATAAATTCAAATTTAGTGATTGTCATCAAACAGGTTATATTGAAGAGAGGAAAGAGAAAAAGGAAGGGGCCAAAGGAGAAAGGAAGAGGAAGTGTCGGGGGGTGAAGCCAGAGTCCAGTGCTATCTTTTGTTTCATGTAATTTAGGTGCCGGGGATGAGAGGGATTCCTACATATCTGGCCCAAGGTTCCCATGTTGCTTGGAATGATTTGGTGGTGTCCAAAATGGAGCTAACCATTTTTTTCTTGGGTCATGATCCAAGATATTTTATTTTTCGCTGCACGGTAGGAGACCTTGGGTTTTTTCCATGCTTTTGCAATTGTTATTTTTGCCCCCAAAAGGATGTAGAGAATTAATTTCTGGGTAAATTTAGGGGTACGCAGAACAGGGAAATTCAGGAGGGCCACTTGTGCTGATTTTGGAACCGAGATTCCCGTGACTTTCCTGATGAGGTTGAACACTCTGTTCCAGAATCCTCTGATATTTGGACATTCCCACCATACATGGATCATAGACCCAAGCGCGTGACATTCCCTAAAGCATAGTGGAGAGGTAGAGGTAAACATAGTGGCTAATCTGGTGGGGACCAGGTACCATCTGGTAATTACTTTTAAATTTGCTTCGACGAGGGAGACATTCAATATACCTTTGGAAGCTCTTGCTATTGCTCGGTTCCATTCCTCCAGGTCCCATACCTCCTGTAAGTCATTCTCCCATGCATCCATATATGGAAACCTTGAAGAGGGTTTGGAAAGTGCTGCATATATTATTGCGATCCCCCCTCTCTGTTCCGCCGCCTGTCCACACCATTGTTCATAGTTTGTGAATTCAAGGGGTAGGGATTTGTTCTTCCAGATGGAAGCTAGGAAGTGAGAGATTTGAAGAAACCAAAATCTCTCCGACACTGGTAGATCAAGTTTATTTACTCAGTGTTTCAGGGTCAGCGGGCCCGTCCTCGAGAAAAAGTGTCCTATATGGTACATCCCTTTGTCCAGTAACTATTGGAAGGATTTGATATTCATGCCTGGGGGAAAGTTTGGGTTGTGAAATATGTGCGCTAAGGGGAGAATATCAGAGGTTAGGGAGGGTATTTGGCGTAATTCATCCCACAACACTAGTGAATGAGAGAGAGTGGGAGACATTATGGGAGGTCTAGCTTTTTGGGGGCACCACAGTAGATAGTCTAGGGTATTCTCTGGGACTGCTTGTCTTTCCATTTGTATCCAATCTGGTTTCTCATATTTGGAGTACACCATGGATAGCTGTGCTAATCTAGCTGCTTTATAGTACCAAAGGAGGTTGGGTAGTCCCAAGCCCCCCTGTGTTTTGGGGCTGAATAGGACTCGCTTTGCAATCCTATGACCCTTATTCCCCCAAATGAATTTGATGATTTTCTTTTGGAATGTTTTGAGGTGATCTCTTTTAATCGCTATGGGAAGTGATCTGAATAGGTAAAGGAGCCTGGAAAGTAGGGTCATCTTGACGGAATTGATCCTACCAAGCCACGATAATGGAATGAGGACAGGGTTTTGAGGTCAGTTTCAAGTTTGTGAAACATAGGGGGGAAATTCGCTTGATATAATAGTTGGATCTTGGGGGTGAGATTTATCCCTAGATAGCGGATAGTGGAATCACTCCATTTAAATTTGAAAGCAGGTTTTAGACGTTCCACAACTGATTGGGGTATGGAAATTTTCAGAGCTTGGGATTTGGCCAGGTTCACCCACAGACCTGGGATAGCTTCAAATGTATCTAATAATTTACATAAGTTAGGCAATGAGGTGATTGGTGAGGTGATAAATAATAAGATATCATCTGCGAATAGTGCACATTTGTGGTGGGTTTGGCCACATTGGACACCCCTGATATTCGGATTAGTTCTGACTGCTATTGCTAGAGTCTCTATCGCCAAGGCGAATATCAGGGGCGAGAGAGGGCAACCTTGTCTGGTACCTTTGGAAATTTTGAACGTGGCAGAGTAATAGCCCTGCAATCTAATCCTTGCCTCGGGGTTGTGGTAAAGGGATCTAAGAATTCCCAGAAAGCTCTCTCCGAAGCCCCAACGCCTGAGGACTGCAAACAAGTACGGCCAAGAGATCGAATCGAAGGCCTTCTGAAGGTCCAACGAAAGTAAAAGCCCTTCCTGAGGGAGATCCCTGTCCCACCCCGATTGAAGGATTGAGATTATGTATATTGCCCGTCTCACTTGGTCTGGGCCTTGTCAGCCTGGTATAAAGCCGACTTGGTCTTTGTTTACATAGCAGTTAATAAAAGATCCTATTCTATTCGCTAAAATTTTGGTCAATATTTTTAGGTCATTGTTGATCAATGAAATGGACCTATAGTTCTCCACCAGATATGAATCTCTATCGGGTTTGGGGATAACTGAGATAAAGGCCGCATTGAGGTCTACAGGGTCTCCTTTCCTTTTAGAATTGAAGAATTTGGCTAGACGAGGGGCTAGGGTTTCCGCAAAGGCTTTATAGTATGGAACAGAAAGGCCATCAGGACCAGGGGCTGAACCTCTTTTCAGTTTCTTGATTACCTCTAGCACCTCGTCTGCCGAGATAGGAGCATCCATGATTTCCACATGATCATCTTTCAGTGTGGGGATGGGTAGATCTTCTAAAAAGGAGTGTATTTTGGACTCGTCAGTGTCGGTCTCTCCCTGGTACAGTTTGGAGTAGAACGATTCAAATGTTTGTTAAATACGTTGGGGGTTTTGAGTTATTGAGCCGTCTTTTAATCTAATTTTCGGGGATGTGTGGGATCGAAACCTGGGGGTCAATCTCTCTCCTTATTACTATATCTCTATCTCTCCTTAACTCTATATCTATATCTCTATGTCTCCTTATCTCTATCTCTCCTTATCTCTATATCCCTATCTCTCCTCATCTCTATATCCCTATCTCTCCTCATCTCTATATCCCTATCTCGCCTTATTTTAAAATCATTTTAGCTTTTCCAAAGCAACTGAGGAGTTATTACAGACTTGATTGGGGTGATGGTGTTAGGAAGAACTAGGTTTGAGCTTTGTTTAAATGTATATATTGTAATGTTTAGGGTTCATTTAGCTTAAGTGTAAAGCTCACTAGTGACTAAAGTCCACACCAGTTTTGCCATTTGAGGGCTTGTTGGCCCACTTTTATTAAAGAGAAAGAAAAAAGTCCATACAGTCTAGGTTTCCCACACAGGGGGGTTTCACCATCAACACAATATAACGTGCGATTTATCTCCTGGCTCTCTTTAGCAGCAGCACCACCGCTTAGGCTTTGTGCCCAGGGCCATCTGGGGCAAAAGGGGCAGCTGCTCAGGGCCCAATTATTGTTAGGCGGGCCCAATCGTGCAGTGTATGGAGGAGCATAGCTGGTAGTGGGGTAGTGCAGTGGATGGAGTTGTGGGTCGGGAATGGTGTATCCCAGTGATCGGTGCTGTGCCCAACTCTCGGTGAGTGACATGAAACAGCAGGAGCAGATAGGAAGTGAACGGGGGTGGGGAACAAGTGCTGGCTGTGTCCTTGGATCCCTCCCTCACAGTGCCGACTCACCCCCCAGCCAAGCGGATGTGCTACATAAAGAGACCTGGTTCCGGTCCCAGAGTACCAGCTGTCAGGAAAGCCAGACTTGTCTTTTGCTGCATTACCAGACTTGATTTTTTCTGCATTACCTTGTCGCTGTAAGTCCCAGTCCCTTGGTCCCTTCCTCGCAAGCGCAAACTCACCCCCTAGCCAAGCAGATGTGCTACAGGAAGAGACCGGGCTCCGGTCCCAGAGTACCAGCAGCCCTCTTGTCTGTCCGGTTTCTCCTGCCTCTGATTATTACAGAGGGCAGAGCCCACCGTCCCTGTGACCATGCCAGGCTCTCTGGGGTCCCCTCTGACACTGTCCTCTGCCCTCTACACCTATGCAGGAGCCCCCTCTTCTTCCTGCACCACCCATCTACCCTGCACCCCACACCCCATACTGATCTACTCTACAGAACCCAGGACCCCTCACAAAACACCCTGCCCCCACCCCATAGAACACTGTACCCCTCACTGTACACCCTGCCCCCACCCCAGAGAACACTGTACCCCTCACTGTACACCTCACCCCCACCTCATATAACCCAGCATCCCTCACTATAGACCCTGCCCCCACCACATAGAACCCTGCATGCCTCACTTTAGACCCTCCCCAGCTCATATAACCCTGCACCCTTCACTAAAGACCCTGTCCCTACCACATATAACCCTGCACTCCTCACTATATACCCCATCCCCACCCCATAGAACACTGCACCCCTCACTATACACCATGCCCCCACCACATAGAACACTATACCCCTCACTATACACCCCACCCCCACCCCAAAGAACACTACACCCCTCACTATTCACCCTGCCCCCACCCTTCACTATTCACCCTGACCTACTGTACTCTATAAAACGCTGCTCCACTCACTATTCACCCAGCCCCGACAATGTATAACACTGTACCATTCACTATTCACCTGCTCGCACCACATACTTCCCCAGATTGTATAACACTGCATCCAAACTATTTACCCTTCTCCAATCCCATACTGATTAATTTCATTTAACACTGCACTCTGATTGTACAAGAGAGCACCCATTATTCCCCTCATCACTCTTCCTCCCACCGTATGCAGCCACTTTGTAGTACTGGGAAGGCCCGACACTGCACTTCTTTAGTATAGTATGTACCCTACTCCCTTTTTTTTACTGGGGAACCACACTCTTTTAAATACTGCATCCCTTTACTGTGTACACTGCCCCATCATACTACTAGGTAGCCCCATTATGCGTAATCCTGCAACCCCTTACTGTGTACCCAGCCATATGCCCCCATTAGTACTGGGAGCCCTACTCAACTGTACCCCCTTACATACTCACCCCATCTCATGCTCACTATTAGTACTAAGAAGCCCCACTCTCTAGAACCCTGCCCCACCTCATACTACCATTTTTGGTACTGCAGAGTCTGATCTCTATAACACTGCACCCCGCTGTAGTATACCTAGTCCTTACCACAATACTATTTCCTGATCAGTTCCATGTATGGTGGCCCCATGCTTAAAAATATTGTAATATTTCTATATCTCCACTTCTCTAATACTTTTTTTGTGTGGGGACAGAATTGCATTTGTAGGAGGGCCCAAGAAAATGCTTGCCCAGGGTCCAATTGATATTAAAGTGGAGTTCCACCCAAAAATGGAACTGCCACTTTTTGGATTCCTCCCCCCCTCCGGTGTCACATTTGGCACCTTTCAGGGGGGAGGAGGGAGCAGATACCTGTATAATACAGGTATTTGCTCCCACTTTCTGGCATAGATCACCGCGGTGATTGCGGTGACCTACGCCACTTCCGCCGCCTACCCTGTCCTCCCCCACTGTATTCTGTGAGACACAGAATACAGCAGGGACCTGAGAGGACGTGCAGGGCGACTCGCACATGTGCAGTAGGGAACCAGGAAGTGAAGCCGCACGGCTTCACTTCCTTGTTCCCTTACCGAGGATGGCAGCGGCAGCAGCCGAGAGCCGAAGGACGGATCGGCTTCGGCTGCCGACACCGCGGGCTCCCTGGACAGGTAAGTGTCCATATATTAAAAGTCAGCAGCTGCAGTATTTGTAGCTGCTGGCTTTTAATTTTTTTTCAGCAAACCTCCGCTTTAAAGGCGGTCCTGTTTGTGCCTCGGTCCTTCTGACCCTGTAACACAGTGCTCCTGCGTTTACTTACAAATGCTGTACCTCTTTTAGCTGTTTTCCTTGCAGCTTCCCTGCTGCTCCACCCCACCCTCTGTCCTTTCTATTAGACTGTTCTAGCAGACATGCACACTTGTGGCTGCTTCCTTGCACCCACATAAACTCCTTGGGAGGGTGGAGCCCAGAACCCTGGTCCTGTCTCCACAAAAAGCCCAGAACCCACCTGCACAATCAGTGTCTTGGCTATTCCTAAAACCCGGTCCCAGGATTGGAGATTTCCTCCCTCCCAGATCACTGCGAAATCTCCGGCCTCCAGATCCCAAACAACATTTTAACAGCCTCCAAATTAGATAAGCACATTGAAGCCCCTCAACTTGCCTTGCTGTGAACCCTGGGTGACATACATCATGACAGGGAACTGTACTGTCACAATATCTATATCTAAGAAAAAGAAAAAAAACTGCGCTAAGGTGTAATAAGTGTGTACTGAGGACACAATAAATGTGAAAACGTGAACAGGCTGGATGATAAAGCAGCGATTCTTCTGCACAACAAAAACAGTGACAAATTGGAAAAGAAAATATTAGAACCGCGCTACCACATTGACTCAATGATGTGTGTAAAAGCAATATTAATAATCATATGAAATTAATATATGTGGCATAATCAAATGTCACAAAATATTGAATAAAACAAATTACAATAAATAAATGCAAAATGAAAAAATGTAGTGTAACCAAACGTAAACTAAAACAAACACCCGTGAAAAAATAAATGACTTCAAAAAAAGTCCATGAACAAATGAAAACATGTGTAGTCCTCTGTAATGTAGCAAGTGCTGAGTTCAATCCACCACCAGTGAAAATGATTGGCTGCTTACCAGAGCCCCATGACCCCCCACTACAGAGGATCAGGGGAAGCCTGTATGAAGATAGCCCTCCGGAGCTTTACCAAGTGGACTGGAATCCAAGATTCATGGGTGGTAATTGGACATCAAAATAATCCGATTTGGATTACTGGGATGCAGATCCCATCACGTCTCCCCAGCTCAAAATCACAGATGTAGCATGGAAGATAAAGGAGACTCCAATAGTGTAAAATCCTTCTATTTATTAAACATTAAAACAGACATGTATTGCACTCACATGTAAGCAGTAGAAAAAATGCCTATAGTGTCTGGTGTGCTCACCGGCCGGAGCACCAGACACTATAGGCATTTTTTCTACTGGTTACATGTGAGTGCAATACATGTCTGTTTTAATGTTTAATAAATAGAAGGGTTTTACACTATTTCAGCCTCCTTTATCTTCCATGCTACATCTGTGATTTTGAGCTGGGGAGACGTGATGGGATCTGTATCCCAGTAATCCAAATCAGTTTATTTTGATGTCCAATTACCACCTTGAATTTATGAATCTTGGATTCCAGTCCACTTGGTAAAGCTCCGGAGGGCTATCTTCATACAGGTTTCCCCCGATCCTCTGTAGTGGGGGGTCATGGGGCTCTGGTAAGCGGCTAATCATTTTCACTGGTGGTGGATTGAACTCAGCACTTGCTATATTACAGAGGACACATGTCTTCATTTGTTCATGGACTTTTTTTAAAGTCATTTATTTTTTCACGGGTGTTTGTTTTAGTTTACGTTTGTATTCACTATCTATCTATATCTACCAGATTATGAAATCACATTCATATGTTCTGGTTAAAAACGTGGTTATGTTATTTTTAGGCTCATAACATCATAATGTGTTTAAGTCATTACATGTACCCTGGGAAGCCTGTTAGCACATTCTGAAACTGATGTCACAAATATGATACTGCTTGTGGTTCTTGGATGAAGCCATTCATATCCTCTGCATGATCTGTTTACACAAAGTAGGATTATTGTGGGCTTAAGGCACTATTGGCATCAAAAACTTGTACAAGCACCCTGTTGTGCTCCAGGTAATTTGGCCAGAGAATAAAAACTTAACTATCCATTTCCTTTTATGTGGGTGGGGAATATTAGTTTCTCTACTTGGCCAGAGTCTGCTATGGATACCAAAATTTCAAGAATAATCAAACCAATGTGGGGGCAAAACTGTTCAAGGGCCAGTTAATCTTTTTTGTTCTTATTTTTCTTCTTTTTTATTCACTTTACTAAAGTTTACTTTGTATGCTTGCTTGTTTACTGTCAATATAGGTGCTCTTACACATTATGTAGTACACTGTCTTGAAAAAATATTCATACCCCCTGAAATTTGAAACAACTATTAGTCGTGCACTCCACAAATCTGGCCTTTATGGAAGAGTGGCAAGAAGAAAGCCATTGTTGAAAGAAAGCCATAAGAAGCCCCATTTGCAGTTTATGAGAAGCCATGTGGGGGACACAGCAAACATGTGGAAGAAGGTGCTCTGGTCAGATGAGACCAAAATTGAACTTTTTGGCCTAAAAGCAAAATGCTATGTGTGGCAAAAAACTAACATTGCACATCACCCTGAACACACCATCCCCACCGTGAAACATTGTGGTGGCAGCATCATGTTGTGGGGATGCGTTTCTTCAGCAGGGACTGGGAAGTTGGTCATAGTTACATAGTAGGCGAGGTTGAAAAAAGACACAAGTCCATCAAGTCCAACCTATGTGGTCAGAGTTGATGGAAGATGGATGGAGCCAAACACAGGGCAATCTTAGAAGAAAACCTGTTAGAGTCTGCAAAAGACTTGAGACTGGGGCTGAGGTTCACCTTCCAACAGGATAACAACCCTAAACATACAGCCAAAGCTACAATGGAATGGTTTAGATCAAAGCATATTCATGTGTTAGAATGGCCCAATCAAAGGTCAGACCTAAATTCAATTAAGAATCTGTGGCAAGACTTGAAAATTGCTCTTTACAGATCTCCATCCAATCTGACAGAGCCAGAGCTATTTTGCAAAGAAGAATAGGCAAAAATTTCACTCTCTAGATGTGCAAAACTGGTAGAGACATCCCCAAAAAGACTTGTAGCTGTACGGACAGTGATAATAATGGGGGATTTTAACTACCCAGAAATTGACTGGAGTAATGGCACTGCTGGGACAGTTAAAGGGCAAAAATGTATAAACCTATTACAGGACAATTTTATGGTCCAGTTTATTGAGGCCCCAACTAGGAATGAAGCTCTGTTGGACCTGGTAATCTCAAACCATGCAGAGCTTATTACTAATGTCCAGTTAAAGGAACACCTGGGTAGCAGTGATCATAACATGATTTCATTTGATGTTAGCTTTAAACAAGAAATACATACGGGAAAGATAAAAACACTTAACTTCAAGAGAGCAAATTTTGCAAGGATGAGGGCTGCTCACCAGGATTTAGACTGGGAGGGAATATTTGCTTTGATAAACACAGAACAGAAATGGGAATTCTTCAAAAAGACTGTTTGGGACCTCACTGCAAAGTATATTCCCATGGGTAATAAGTTTAAAAGGCTAAAAACAAAACCTACGTGGCTCACGGCCAAAGTTAAAAAAGCTATAAACAATAGGAAAAGAGCTTTTAAAAAGAATAAAAATGAAGGAACACTAGTGTCATTTAAATGTTACAAAGAATTTAACAGAATATGTAAAAAGGAAATCAAGTATGCAAAAATTCAAAACAAACAACAGATTGCAAAAGATAGTAGGACAAACCCCAAAAAATTCTTCAAATATATTAATAGTAAAAAGGTCAGGTCTGAGCATGTAGGCCTTTAACAAAATAATCTAGAGTGGGTGACTGGGGACAATGAGAAGGCAAATTTATTAAATACTTTCTTCAGCTCTGTGTATGCAAAAGAGCATAGGGGAGCTCATGTCCATAATGGGGGTGACACAGCCCAGAATGATCAACAATGGCTCAAAAGTGATATGGTCCAGAAATATTTAGACAGAATAAAGATGGATAAAGCACCTGGACCTGATGGCATCCACCCATGGATCCTAAAAGAATTGAGCTCTGTAATTTCAAAGCCATTGTATCTAATTTTTAGGGACTCATTAATGACGGGAATAGTACCACTGGATTGGCGCAGGGCGAACATGGTGCCTATATTTAAAAAGGGATCAATGTCTTTACCAAGTAACTATAGACCCGTTAGTTTAACCTCTATAGTCGGGAGCGTTTAATAAAAGACCACATAGATGAGTTCTTGCTGGAAAAAACATTTTAATCAATGGACAGCATGAATTCATGAAAGACAGAAGTTGTCAGACAAACCTGATTTCTTTTTATTAAGAGGTAAGTAAAACCTTGGACAGACTTGGACAACTTGGATTTTGCAAAAGCATTCGACACAGTTCCCCACACGCGGCTCATGTGTAAGGTAAAGTCTACAGGCTTGGAAATATCAGTTTGTAAATGAATAGAAAACTGGCTAAAAGACAGAATTCAGAGAGTAGTAGTTAATGATTCTTACTCTGAATGGTCTAAAGTTATCAGTGGTGTACCCCAAGGTTCAGTGCTGGGACCCTTACTTTTTATAAATGATATGGGGCCTGGGATCAAAAGTAACATTTCTGTATTTGCAGATGACACCAAGCTATGCAGTGGAATAACGTCCTTACAGGATGTCTCCAATTTACAAGCTGACCTCAATGCACTGTCTAATTGGGCGACTATGTGGCAGATAAGGTTTAATGTTAGAGAAATCTAAAGTTATGCACTTGGGGGCTAAGAATATGCATGCATCATACATGCTAGGGGGAGTACAACTGGGGGAATCCGTGGTGGAGAAGGATCTGGGGGTTTTGGTAGATCATAAGCTCAATAATAGCATGCAATGTCAAGCTGCGGTTTCCAAAGCAAGCAAAGTCCTTTTTTGTATTAAGAGATAGAGGTATGGACTCCAGAGAGAGAGATATAATTTTGACCCTGTTCAAATCATTAGTAAGACCTCATCTGGAATATGCAGTTCAGTTTTGGGCACCAGTTCTCAAAAAGGATATCGGGGAACTGGAGAAAGTGCAGAGAAGGGCAACCAAACTGATAAGAGGCATGGAGGAGCTCAGCTATGAGGAAAGATTAGAGGAAGTGAATTTATTCACTCTTGAGAAGAGGAGAATAAGGGGGGATATGATCAACATGTTCAAATATATAAGGGGTCCATATAGTGAACTTGGTGTTGAGTTACTCTCTTTACGGTCAACCCAGAGGACAAGGGGGCACTCTTTACGTCCAGAGGAAAAGAGATTTCATCTCCAAATATGGAAAGGTTTCTTCACAGTAAGAGCCGTGAAAATGTGGAATAGACTCCCGCCAGAGGTGGTTCTGGCCAGCTCAGTAGATTGCTTTAAGAAAGGCCTGAATACTTTCCTAAATGTGCATAATAACTGGGTACTAACATTTATAGGTAAAGTTGATCCAGGGAAAATCTGATTGCCTCTTTGGGAATAAGGAAGGAATTTTTTCCCCTGCTGTAGCAAATTGGAGCATGCTCTGCTGGGGTTTTTTGCCTTCCTCTGGATCAACTGTGGGTATACAGTTGAGTATATTGGATAGTACGATATTTTTTATCTTATTTATTTATTGTTTTTAAGGTTGAACTGCATGGACTTGTGTCTTTTTTTAACCTGACTAACTATGTAATTGCAGTGAAAGGTGGTTCTACAAAGTATTGACTCAGGAATACAAATGAATACAAATGCACGCCACACTTTTCACATATTTATTTGTAGAAAATGTTGAAAACCATTTATCAATTTCCTTCTACTTCACAATTATGTGCCACTTTGTGTTGGTCTATCACATAATATCCCAATAAGGTACATTTACATTTTTAGTTGTAACATGACAAAATGTGGAAAATTTAAAGGGGTATGAATACTTTTTCAAGGCACTGTATGTTCACATTCCTTGAACCCAAGCCTAGTGCCCTAAGCTTAATCTGCTATGCCTGGGGCACCTATTCACAAAATCCTAGCTTAGTGTGAAACACATTCAGGTCTTTTGGTACACGACTCCTAAGCTGGCCATATATTTTACAATTTTCTTATTCAATTTCCTTTAGATGTACCTTCCACTATGTAGTGCAAGGGCCTGCCTAATTGCATAGAAATTGAAAGTGTTTAGGTATGACCTCATATTATATGGTTTTGGTAAATCTAAAGGAAAATTGTACAAGAGAATTGTATAATATATGCAGGGGCACCTTTAACGTGGGGCAGAAGGGGAAGCCCTAGGCCTGTCATTGCTGTAGGGCCCAAAGCAGCTGCCCCTCAAGCCCGTGCTGCCCACAAATTGGGAGCCCCACTGGCACTGCGAAGCAACTGGGTATAAGACCAGAGGCAGGCAACGGTGCTCTGTATTTTTCCCCAGCCAGCAGGGAGCGGGCAGGGCCAGGAAGTCCACTGATGCTCTCAACCCACCCCAGAACTCAGAAGGCTGCAGGGTAGGAGCTGAAATTACAGTGGGAGGAAGTGGCAGCCAACAGTGGTGAGACTCCGCGGCTTTGGAGCTGGGATCGGAGTGGGAGGGAGCAGCAGACCGCAGTGCTGAGAACCCATGGATGGTGATCCTGGCTGGCCAGGACCAGGTAGGTCTTTCTCCCAAAATAGTCTGCCTGTGAATGTGGTTTAAATCCTGATCTGGCTGTGGCTGTTCTGTTCACCAATTGGAGCATTAGAGCATGGGCCACGAGAGGCACTGGCACATCTTCCACACAACACTGCCTGATGGCCTTCCTTTAGGCCTGGTTGCCATCTATGCAGGTTTGTGGCTGCATTTGGGCGGAGATGGCAGACTATTCATTTGAGTGGTACCTGCACCCACAAACACGCTACATTTTTAGATGCGTGGGGGTGCTATTAAGAATGGATAGCAGTCCTGTGTGTTTTTACCACTTGCTGACCGCCTCACGACATTATACATCGGCAGAATGGCACGGGCAGGCAGAATCACATACCTGTACGTGATCTGCCTCCCGCGGGCGGGGGGTCCGATAGGACCCCCCCCGTGCCCGAGGCGGTCGGCGTTTGTCCCCCGGCGATCGGAGGTGTGGGGGAGGCCATCCATTCGTGGCCCCCCCCTCGCGATCGCTCCCAGCCAATGGGATCATTCCTCTGCTGCTGTATGCTAAACAGCAGCAGAGGAAATGATGTCATCTCTCCTCGGCTCGGTATTTTCCGTTCCGGCGCCGAGGAGAGAAGACTGCAATGTGAGTGCACAACACACACACATACAGTAGAACATGCCAGGCACACAATACACCCCCCTTTACCCTCGATCACCCCCCAATCACCCCCCCCCCGTCATACTGACACCTAGCAGTTTTTGTTTTTTTTCTGATTACTGCATTGGTGTCAGTTTGTGACAGTTAGTGTGGTAGGGCAGTTAGTGTTAGCCCCCTTTAGGTCTAGTGTACCCCCCTACCCCCCTCTAATAAAGTTTTAACCCTTTGATCGCCCCCCATCGCCAGTGTCACTAAGCGATCACTAACGGTAGTTAGGGAGGTAAATATTTAGGTTCGCCGTTAGGGTTTTATAGCGTCAGGGACCCCCATATACTATCGAATAAAGGTTTTAACCCCTTGATTGCTCCCTAGTTAACCCTTTCACCAGTGATTACCGTATAAGTGTTACGGGTGACGCTGGTTAGTTTGTTTATTTTTTATAGTGTCAGGGCACCCGCCGTTTATTACCGAATAAAGGTTTAGCCCCCTGATCGCCCGGCGGTGATATGCGTCGCCCCAGGCAGCGTCAGGTTAGTGCCAGTACCGCTAACACCCACGCACGCAGCATACGCCTCCCTTAGTGGTATAGTATCTGAACGGATCAATATCTGATCCGATCAGATCTATACTAGCGTCCCCAGCAGTTTAGCGTTCACAAAAACGCAGTGTTAGCGGGATCAGCCCAGATACCTGCTAGCACCTGCGTTTTACCCCTCCGCCCGGCCCAGCCCAGCCCACCCAAGTGCAGTATCGATCGATCACTGTCACTTACAAAACACTAAACGCATAACTGCAGCGTTCGCAGAGTCAGGCGTGATCCCTGCGATCGCTAACAGTTTTTTTGGTAGCATTTTGGTGAACTGGTAAGCACCAGCCCCAAGCAGCGTCAGGTTAGCGCCAGTACCGCTAACACCCACGCACGCACCATACACCTCCCTTAGTGGTAAAGTATCTGAACGGATCAATATCTGATCCAATCAGATCTATACTAGCATCTCCAGCAGTTTAGGGTTCCCAAAAACGCAGTGTTAGCGGGATCAGCCTAGATACCTGCTAGTACCTGCGTTTTGCCCCTCTGCCCGGCCCAGCCCAGCCCATCCAAGTGCAGTATCGATCGATCACTGACACTTACAAAACACTAAACGCATAACTGCAGCGTGCGCAGAGTCAGGCCTGATCCCTGCGATCGCTAACAGTTTTTTTGGTAGCGTTTTGGTGAACTGGCAAGCACCAGCGGCCTAGTACACCCCGGTAGTAGTCAAACCAGCACTGCAGTAACACTTGGTGACGTGGCTAGTCCCATAAGTGCAGTTCAAGCTGGTGAGGTGGCAAGCACAAGTAGTGTCCCGCTGCCACCAAGTAGAAGACAAACATGCCCGTCGTGTCCATAGTGCCCTTCCTGCTGCATTCGCCAATCCTAATTGGGAACCCACCACTTCTGCAGCACCCGCACTTCCCCCATTCACATCCCCAACCAAATGCAGTCGGCTGCATGAGAGGCATTTTGTTTATGTCCTCCCGAGTACCCCTACCCAACGAACCCCCCCAAAAAAGATGTTGTATCTGCAGCAAGCGCGGATATTGGCTTGACACCCGCTATTATTTTCTCTCCTGTCCTGACAATCCTGGTCTTTGCATTGGTGAATGTTTTGAACGCTACCATTCACTAGTTGAGTATTAGCGTAGGGTACAGCATTGCACAGACTAGGCACACTTTTACAGGGTCTCCCAAGATGCCATCGCATTTTGAGAGACCCGAACCTGGAACCGGTTACAGTTATAAAAGTTACAGTTACAAAAAAAATTGTAAAAAAAAAAAAACACAAAAAAATAATATAAAATGTAAAAAAATAGTTTTATTGTTCTCTCTCTATCTATTCTCTCTCTATTGTTCTGCTCTTTTTTTTTCCACAAAAAAGATTTTATTGAGAAAATAGCACAATTACATGTACAAACAGTTGAACAGATTTTGAGAAATGCTCCATGACATTTTATATAATAGTGTTACAGTAAATGTTAATGCCATTAAAGTCATGGGGAACACAAGCATATGGTAGGTTAATTAGAATGTATAAAGGAAGAACTAGCTGAACATGTTACTACGAGACATTTTTCTGTATACAAGTACTTTAGGAATCAGGAGTACTTCGTGTGGGCCATTTTCACCAGGATCAGTCACGAAGTAAGTAGGAGCATGAAACTTGTGTGGAACTAAAACGGAAAGGTCTGTCTCCATTAGGTTTTAAACTGTGTTGAGTTATCACAATCTGATATTGCAAGGGGGTTATGTATAGGTATGGGTAAGAGGGATATAGACCTTGGGAGGGATGGGGGTGATGGAAAGATTTGGAATGGGAAGGTGTAGGGGTAGGGAGAAACAGTAGGGGGAAAGGGAAAAAGAGGAAAAACAGAGAAGAAGGATATACGTAGAGCATTAGGGTAAAGAAGGGGGGATAGGGGGCCGCCCCTTCTCCCCAACGGATCCACTCTGCCATAAGGAGCTTCCGAAATTTTTCTCGTCTCTCAAGAGAGAGAAAAAATTATATTGGGAAGTATGACTTATAGCAGTTAGTGCTTTTGAAATGTGTCCAGCAAGCCCATAGATTGGTGAATTTTTGTATGCGGTCTTGTGAGGTATAGATCAATTCCTCCATCTCCTCTATCTTAGCAATCTTTGTCAACCATTCCCTGATTGTCCGGGGGTTGGTTGATCGCCATTTTACAGGAATGCATAATCTGGCTGCATTTACCATATGCATGGCCAGCGATCTGTGGTAAGATCTTTTAGGTAAGGTTGTATGATGGAGGAGATATTGTGCTGGTTCGAAATCCAGGGTGTAAGTTGTGACTCGTTGTATTATGTCGTGAACCTCCCTCCAGAAAACCTGAAGGATCGGGCATTCCCACCATATGTGGATCATAGAGCCCTCTCCTTTATTGCACCTCCAGCACGTATTTGGGATTGAGGGCGGGAATTTATGTAAGCGGGACGGTGTTCTGTACCCCTTGGTAAGTATTTTATATCCATTCTCTTGGATAGCAACATTTAATGAGCCTTTGTGGGTGTGAACATGAATGGTTTCCCAATCTTCCTCAGTGAGGTCTATGTGTAGGTCTTTATTCCAGGAAGAGCGAAGGGTTTCAGTTTGTGAGTGGTGTGGCGTTTCTTGGAGGAGAGAGTAGATGGTGGATATTAGGTGTCTTTGGGGTGTGTTCTGGGTACATAGGATTTCAAATGGAGTTAGTTTTCTCGACCATGTATTATTGGGAGTTGTAGAGGAAAGAAAGTGTGTCAGCTGTCTATATGTCCAAAAAGGAAAGTCTTTTGTGAGGGATATGGATCTGAGATTATCATACGATCGTAGCCGGCCTGCATGGAAGAAGTGGTGTGCTTGGACTTCTTCATGTGGCCATTCTTGTTTTAAGAATGTGTTTGATGCCCCCGGGGAGAAGTCTGGATTTCCCCTCAGGGAGGTCAAAGGTCCTGGTCATGAAGATAGTTGCGAGGCTGTCATAGCAGAAGTAAAAGCGAGTAGTGACGGGTAAATAAGTGGATGTTTCTTGATTGATTGTGTCCAATGTTTGGATGAGAGCCAGGGGAGGTTGTGTAGATGGCTGGGTATAAAAGAGTTTTCTAGAATCACCCAGGGTTTCCCTGTTCTGTTGGTACACCAGTCAACTACTCTAGTTAAATGGCAGGCCAGGTAATACTTGTGGAGATCTGGAAGTGCAATCCCACCCTTGACCTTGCTGCAGGTCAGACGTGAGTATTTAATTCTTGGAGGACTGCTCTTCCAAATAAAGGTCGTACAAGCCTTTTTATACGAACAAAAGAATGCAGGGGATAAATGTATTGGAATGGTCTGCATTAAGTACAGGAGGCGAGAGAGGACAATCATTTTGATCAGGGCTGAGCGTCCAAACCATGATACGTTAAGGGTGGCCCACTCCTTTAGTTCCATCTGAATTTTTGAGAGGGCATGAAGGAAATTCTGGTCATATAGGTCTGTGAGACGCTTAGTAATTTGGATGCCTAAGTAAGTAATGGCAGCGCCTTTCCACTGAAAGGGAAAGGAGTCTTGGCAGTGAGTGACCACCTGCGGGGAGAGGGATATGTTCAGAGCCTGTGATTTAGGATAGTTTATCCTAAAATTTGATAAGACCCCAAAATGGTTGATGTCTTTCAGCAGGCTAGGTAGAGTTATGTGAGGTGCTTGGAGTGTTAGCAGGATATCGTCTGCGAAAGCTGCTACCTTAAATTCCCTCCGAGTTTCCCCCTAATGACACATTTGTGGGCTTCCCAAAGTGTGACCGGGGTTATATCTGGGGAGGAGTTTTCTTGAAAGTACTGTTGGAGTCGGGTGTTTATTTGTCTCACTACGTCAGGGTCTTTAAGGAGGGAAGGGTTCAGTCTCCAGGTCTTGGTTCTGTTATTGTAGTCTGGGAATGTTAAAGTGATCGTGATGGGATGGTGGTCTGCTAGGAACATAGGTTCTATCGTGGCATGGGAGAGAAGTGTTAAGTCTGTTTGGGATAGAAATATGTATTCAATTCTCGAGAATTTTTGGTGAGGGGAGGAGAAGAATGTATAATCTTTGTCAGTCGGGTATATGGTGCGCCATGAGTCGTGGAGTGTCAAGTTCTGTAATTGGAGTTTAATTTGACGTAATGCCCGATAGGGGAGTGCAGAGGTCCCCGTGGAAGAATCTAAGGTTGGGTTTAGTGGGACATTGAAATCACCACCAAGAAGTATTATGCCCTCTTGAAATGTGGAAAGAAGGTCACAAATTCGTCTGAAGAAAGTTACTTGATGCTCATTTGGGCAGTACACATTTGCAATTGTGATTGGTTTTGATGCGTAAGTGCCTTTGATAAAAATGTATCTACCCTCTTGATCAATCAGGGAGTCTTTCAGTTGAAAGTCAGCATGTTTGGAGATAAGGATAGATACTCCTTTTGTTTTCGACGTTGGGTTCGTAGAGTGGAGTGTGTGTTTGTATATATGATTCGATAGTTTGGGGACATGTTTTGCACAGAAGTGTGTTTCCTGTAACAGGAGGAAATGGGCTTTGTGTTTAGTCAGTGCTGATAATACTTGTGACCTTTTTTCTGGAATATTTAAGCCTTTTACATTTAGTAATAGGCATTTGAGTGAACGCTGTTGTGTAGAGATTGCAGCTCCCCTCGACATTGTGAGTATCCAAGAGATCAAAGGATGTTAAGTTGAGCTAGCTGGTGTTGTGTCCTGTACGCGTGCTGCAGAATGGATCCATGGGTATTTGGAGGCTGGAGAGGAGGAAGGAGGAGCGGCCCCCGCCTTATAGAGTAGATGTGATATAAAGAGGGTGTAGAGTAGGCAAGAAAGGTTAGACAAAGTAGAGATAGTAGGGTAAAAGGGGAATGAGAGGACAGAAAAAGGAGGGAGCAGGAGGGGGGAAGGAAGGGGGGTAAAAGATGGGGGGAAGGAGAGGTGAAGTAGGTACACTTAAAGTCTGGGGAATTAGGGAACGTACCTCAAAAATACAATGGGTACGTAAATAGGATGTACCGGAGGTGGGCGAAGGCTTGCCTATCCACCTAAGGGAGAGATGTCCGGTAGAGTAGCTCTAGTCCGTATGGACAGCTGTGTGGGGTATGCGAGCTGTGGTAGGAATGAGTGCTGCAGCACTATGGAGGACGAATCATGCTAAATAATAGTGATTAGGGGCATGGAAATGTGTGCAATAAACTGCATTATGGAAAGCAATGTGTGGGTGGTAAGGAACCATATGCATGTCAGCACAATCCTGTGTATAGTAAAAAAAAATTCGGTACCTTATATGATAGTTCTGGTGTTAATAATGGTATCCTAGGATCCCTGTCAATGATATATGTTTCTGCACATTAAGTCATTATACAAAAAAAAGAAAGGAAAAAAAGGAGAAAAAGAAAAAAACACTCCCCTTATAAAACATAATAAACATGTATAAGGCATGCGAAAACAACAACCGATGGTAGCCTGATCCCTTGGGGGTTTATCCGTTAGGGAAGGCAAGAAAAACTTCTACACATAGTCCTCTATGTCTTACTGTAACTGAGTTTTCCTAATATTTCTCTACATTTTTGTATTTTCTGCCCCCCCTTTTGGACACAGGCCTGTTAGTGTGGGAGTCTGGATCTCTGCTCCGGGTTCAAGAGTATGCGTGGGCAATGGAGAGTTGAAGGGGAAATGGTATTGGTAAGGATTTACTGTTAATGGGATGGGATGGCATCACTTCCTTACTTGCTAATGGTAAAGTGCGATTGCAAAGAGCTTGATACAAGTGTATAAGTCATGGGTGGGGTATGAGATACCGTTGGAAGGGAAAATTAACTGCATATCTGGCGAACATAGGCTGCACAGACATTAGATTGAATAGGAACTAAGAGTTTAAGGATCCAGACTCCCACCTTTTTGTCTTTCAAGTAAAGTCTTAACCATTTAAAACAGGCAAAACAAGCATAACATAACCAAGAATAAAATTAAAGCTCTTTGCTGTGGGCAAGAGAGATCGGTCCATTTGGAAAGCTATTGTTACAACCAAGGTAAGTGTAAAACTGGTATTGGTGTTATGGATGTGAGTGAGTAGGATAACAGATCGGCCACCTCTGGCCAAAGCGCTACTCACAAGTCCAGATGAGGTGTTGGAACTTCTGCAAGGGTCATGTATATGCGTCTCTTATCTGGGCGAAGAGATTCCAATACTAGTCCTTGAGAAGACTGGTGTTGCTCCTTTGGCTAAACAAAAAGGGGGAGAAAAACATAGGGAGAAAGAAAACAAAAAGAGAACCAGGGGAGGGGGATAAGCAATATGCTAGAAGGGAGGAAAAGTTAGAGTTACTGTGTAAAAACAGTATGGTCAGTGTAAGCGATGTCCTCTAGTAGTTCCGACGAGGAGTATCTGCCAGGCCTGGGCTGCGGGCTGGGAGGTCTCGGCGGGATTGGCGCTCTCCCGGAGATGTAGGGTCCAGTCTGCGGCGTCTGGAGCGTTGTCTTTGGGCCTTGGGTGATGAGTTGTATGAGACTGGCTTCCATGGATCCGTAGGGAAGTAGAAAGCGTACCACTCAGGTATGTCCATCTGAGGGATGTCCATTTGTTCGCAGAAGGTGGGTAAATCTTCCGGGGTTCTAAGAAAAGCTGTGCGACCCCTAGTGGATGCCGACAGGCAGAACGAAAACTTCCATCTATATTGGATATTGTGCGTGCGAAGAACTTCCAGCAGGGGGCGCAAGGTGCGCCTGTTCTGTAGAGTGATTTGAGATAAGTCCTGAAACAATTTCACTTCAGTACCATTGAGTAATATGCGGCCTCTGTCTCTTGCTTTTTTAAGAATCTCCTCTTTCAATTGGAAGTTGACAATGCAACAGACAATGTCCCTGGGTGGTTCATTATCGCGGGGAGGGGGTCTTAATGCACAATGTATGCGTTCCATTTCTATGGGGGAGTCTGCTGGTCGGCCTAGTAAGTCATTAAAGATAGAACAGACTGTGTGTTGCAGTGCAGCCTGGTCGACTCCTTCCGGGACCCCCCTCACCCTCACGTTATGCCTGCGTCCCCTATTGTCCAGGTCTTCTACTTTTCTATGGAGCTCAAATAAATGTGGCAGATGTGAATCATACGTTTTCTGTACTTGCCTGATAGCGGTGGCTTGTGTGCGAGCGTTTTCTTCCACCTCTGCGATTCGATCGTTCATGGAGTGAATGTCCGCCTTGAGATCTGAGATCGCCGACATCATGGTGTGTTTGATGTCAAGGGCGACTCTTTGGAGGTCTCTTTGCAGGTCAAGGAAGCTTGGGAGAGGAACTCCGGAGCCGTCTTCATCCATAAGCGGGTCCGTGCTGCTCCTAATTGAGTCCGGGGATGAGGCCTGTAGAGTGTGTGAGGCCTGCGTGGCCTGAGAAGCCTCGAGTTGCGCCGCTTGTCTAGTCCAAAATATCTCCGGAATATTACCGCTAATCTGCGTGCCTGGGTCTTTTTGTGTGCGGGGTGTCGAGGTGCTTCTGTTGGGCTTTCCCATCATGGGTAAGTGATTTTTAAGCCCCAAATAAGGCGTTTGTCGTCCTCCGAGTGCGGGAGCCTCCTGTTTAAGCAGCCATCTCGGTTCCCATCCAGGCCACGCCCCCCGTTCTGCTCTTTTTTACTGTATTCTATTCTGCAATGTTTTATTATTATTATGTTTTATCATGTTTGCTTTTCAGGTATGCAATTTTTTATACTTTACCATTTACTGTGTTTTATTGTTAACCATTTTTTTGTCTTCAGGTACGTCATTCACGACTTTGAGTGGTTATACCAGAATGATGCCTGCAGGTTTAGGTATCATCTTGGTATTATTCTTTTCAGCCAGCAGTCGGCTTTCATGTAAAAGCAATCCTAGCGGCTAATTAGCCTCTAGACTGCTTTTACAAGCAGTGGGAGGGAATGCCCCCCCACTGTCTTCCGTGTCTTTTTCTGGCTCTCCTGTCTCAACAGGGAACCTGAGAATGCAGCCGGTGATTCAGCCAGCTGACCATAGAGCTGATCAGAGACCAGAGTGGCTCCAAACATCTCTATGGCCTAAGAAACCGGAAGCTACGAGCATTTTATGACTTAGATTTCGCTGGATGTTAACAGCGCCATTGGGAAATTGGGAAAGCATTTTATCACACAGATCTTGGTGTGGTCAGATGCTTTGAGGCCAGAGGAGAGATCTAGGGTCTATTAGACCCCAATTTTTTCTCAAAGAGTACCTGTCACTACCTATTGCTATCAATGGGGATATTTACATTCCCTGAGATAACAATAAAAATGATTTTTAAAAAAATGAAAGGAACAGTTTAAAAATAAGATAAAAAAGCAAAAAATAATAAAGAAAAAAAAAAAAAGCACCCCTGTCCCCCCCTGCTTTCACGCTAAGGCGAACGCAAGCGTCGGTCTGGCGTCAAATGTAAACAGCAATTGCACCATGCATGTGAGGTATCACCGCGAAGGTCAGATCGAGGGCAGTAATTTTAGCAGTAGACCTCCTCTGTAAATCTAAAATGGTAACCTGTAAAGGTTTTAAAGGCTTTTTAAAATGTATTTATTTTGTTGCCACTGCACATTTGTGTGCAATTTTAAAGCATGTCATGTTTGGTATCCATGTACTCGGCCTAAGATCATCTTTTTTATTTCATCAAACATTTGGGCAATATAGTGTGTTTTAGTGCATTAAAATTTTAAAAAGTGTGTTTTTTTTCCAAAAAATGTGTTTGAAAAATCGCTGCGCGAATACTGTGTGAAAAAAAATGAAACACACACCATTTTAATCTGTAGGGCATTTGCTTTAAAAAAATATATAATGTTTGGGGGTTCAAAGTAATTTTCTTGCAAAAAAAAATAATTTTTTCATGTAAACAAAAAGTGTCAGAAAGGGCTTTGTCTGCAAGTGGTTAGAAGAGTGGGTGATGTGTGACATAAGCTTCTAAATGTTGTGCATAAAATGCCAGGACAGTTCAAACCCCCCCCAAATGACCCCATTTTGAAAAGTAGACACCCCAAGCTATTTGCTGAGAGGCATCTCGAGTCCATGGAATATTTTATATTGTGACACAAGTTGCGGGAAAGAGACAATTTTTTTTTTTTTTTGCACAAAGTTGTCACTAAATGATATATTGCTCAAACATGCCATGGGAATATGTGAAATTACACCCCAAAATACATTCTGTTGCTTCTCCTGAGTACGGGGATACCACATGTGTGAGACTTTTTGGGAGCCTAGCCGCGTACAGAACACTGAAAACCAAGCACCGCCTTCAGGCTTTTTAAGGGTGTAAATTTTTGATTTCACTCTTCACTGCCTATCACAGTTTCGGAGGCCATGGAATGCCCAGATGGCACAACCCCCCCCCCCAAATGACCCTATTTTGGAAAGTAGACACCCCAAGCTATTTGCTGAGAGGTATAGTGAGTATTTTGCAGACCTCACTTTTTGTCACAAAGTTTTGAAAATTGAAAAAAGAAAAAAAAATTTTTCTTGTCTTTCTTCATTTTTAAAAACAAATGAGAGCTGCAAAATACTCACCATGCCTCTCAGCAAATAGCTTGTGGTGTCTACTTTCCAAAATGGGGTCATTTGGGGGGGGGGTTGTTCCACCTCGGCATTCCATGGCCTCCGAAACTGTGATAGGCAGTGAAGAGTGAAATCAAAAATTTACACCCTTAGAAATCCTGAAGGCGGTGATTGGTTTTCGGGGCCTCGTACGCGGCTAGGCTCCCAAAAAGTCCCACATGTGGTATCCCCATACTCAGGAGAAGCAGTTAAATGTATTTTGGGGTGCAATTTCACATATGCCCATGGCCTGTGTGAGCAATATATCATTTAGTGACAACTTTGTGCAAAAAAAAAAAGAAAAAAATTTGTCACTTTCCTGCAACTTGTGTCAATATATAAAATATTCCATGGACTCAAAATGCCCCTCAGCAAATAGCTTGGGGTGTCTACTTTCCAAAATGGGGTTATTTGGGGGGGGGGGGTTGTGCCATCTGGGCATTTTATGGCCTTCAAAACTGTGATAGGTAGTGAGGAGTAAAATCAAAAATTTACGCCCTTAGAAATCCTGAAGGCGGTGATTGGTTTTCGGGGCCATGTACGCGGCTAGGCTCCCAAAAAGTCCCACACATGTGGTATCCCCGTACTCAGGAGAAGCAGCTGAATGTATTTTGGCGTGCAATTCCACATACCCTGTTTCCCTGAAAATAAGACCTAGCGTGGTTGTCGGTGAGGTCTGCAATATAAGCCCTACCCCCCAAATAAACCCTACCCTGTTTTCCCGAAAATAAGCCCTACCCTGAAAAAAAGACCTTCAAGGACTTTAACTAGGGCTTATTTGGGGAGTAGGGCTTATATTGCAGCCATCACTGACAATCATGCTAGGTCTTATTTTAGGGGAAACAGGGTATGCCCATGGCCTGTGTGAGCAATATATCATTTAGTGACAACTTTTTGTAAATTTTTTTTTTTTTTGTCATTATTCAATCACTTGGGACAAAAAAAATTAATATTCAATTGGCTCAACATGCCTCTCAGCAATTTCCTTTGGGTGTCTACTTTCCAAAATGGGGTCATTTGGGGTGCTTTGTACTGCCCTGCCATTTTAGCACCTCAAGAAATGACATAGGCAGTCATAAACTAAAAGCTGTGTAAATTCCAGAAAATGTACCCTAGTTTGTAGACGCTATAACTTTTGCACAAACTAATAAATATACGCTTATTGACATTTTTTTTACCAAAGACATGTGGCCGAATACATTTTGGCCTAAATGTATGACTAAAATTGAGTTTATTTGATTTTTTTTATAACAAAAAGTAGAAAATATCATTTTTTTTCAAAATTTTCAGTCTTTTTCTGTTTATAGCGCAAAAAATAAAAACCGCAGAGGTGATCAAATACCATCAAAAGAAAGCTCTATTTGTCTATAAGTGGTTAAATAATTATGTAGTAGTATGCACCGCATACTAGCACATTATGACAGACTTACCTGCAAACTGAGCCTTTTAGCGCTGTGCTGTCATTGGCCATTTATCCCTCTTCTCCCGTTCTTCCTTCCTTCTCTATCTTCAATTGCTTGAATGGCCAGGCTGCATTGACGTCACTGACGTGCAATCACACGGGAGTCACATCACAGCAACGCACAGAGCAGAACGTAATTGTAATGTAAGTTGAGCATGCTCAGCTCATATCACATTATCACTGACAGGCAGGGGGGACATTTATAAGAAGAGACCACTAAGGTTATAACTACCTCAATATCGTACACTTTTTACTCCTTTCCTGCCCAGGCCAATTTTCAACTTTCAGAGCTGTCACACTTTTGGTGCCATTTAATCACCACTGGATTTTTTATTCCATGCTAAATAAACAAAAAAGACTGCAAAGTTTTTAAAAAAAAGTCTTCTGTTATAAAATCTTGCAAATAAATAATTTTTCTTCCTAAATTTAGGCCATTATATATACTGCTACCTTTCTTTGGTAAAAAAAAAAAACCCTAAATCATTGTATGTTATTTATAGGGCGTACACACGGTCGGACTTTGTTCGGACATTCCGACAAAAAAATCCTAGGATTTTTTTCGACGGATGTTGGCTCAAACTTGTTTTGCCTACACACGGTCGCACAAAGTTGTCGGAATTTCCAATCGACAACCACGCGGTCACGTACACCACGTACGACGAGACTAGAAAAGGCCGGTTCAGAACCAACGCAGCACCCTTTGGGCTCCTTTTGCTAATCTCGTGTTAGTAAAAGTTTGGTGAGAGACGATTCGTGCTTTTTCAGACTCGTGGCTTTCAAAATCGTTTTCTGCCGTTCAGTTTGTGCTTGTGGGTTTGTATCTGCTCTTCAGTGCGTGCAAGCAAGTTCCGCGTGACTTAGTCATTGTATTCTTGTTCCTTCGTTACTGGTTTTCAGGTCGCTCTTCACAGGCCTTGCTGTTCTTTAGTGCGTTCTGTTACTTCGTTCTGAGCAGCCGACCGTTTTTTAGCCATGTTTCGCATGCGTACTCCTCGTAGAGTTCGTGCTGTGCGTGGGCTTGGTGTTGGGGTCCTGACCTTAACACAAGTCCAGTCCATGAACAGGGTGAGGAGGAGTTCATGGACCAAGAATTGGTTGCTTCAGCGTGACCAGTTCTGTCATATGCCTTTGCTCCATGAGATCCGTGAGAATAATCCTGATGATTTCAGGAACTTTCTCAGGATGATGGACCCCGTGTTTCACCGTTTGTTGGCTTCGCTGACCCCCTATATTAGCAGGCAGAATACCTGCATGAGGCAAGCCATCACTGCGGAGCAGAGGTTGGTCGCTACCCTGCGGTATTTGGCGACAGGGAGAAGCCTGCAGGACCTCAAGTTCTCGACAGGCATCTCCCCCCAGGCTCTGGGGATCATTATCCCAGAGACCTGTTCTGCCATCATACAGGTCCTGCAGAAGGAGTATATGAAGGTAAGATTTTTATCCTTTAATATCACATTTTATTGTATTGAATGTTTGCTAATATATTGTATTTCTTTCCTCATTCCCTAATTACCATGATTGTAATATGCTGTGAATGTCCCCTTTGTTCTCATGCATGCTGGATTTTTATGTAATTATTATTTTATGTCCTTCATACATATTTGCCCTTCAATAACCTCTCCAGCATGGTGTCTCCTGCCCCTATATTCACCTCATGTAGTCACTTAACAATGTATTTTATCAGCTCTATAGTAGTGCTTTACCCCAAACACCCCCTAAAATGTTTGGAAATGTTATTTTTTATTTAAATTCAGGCAGAGTGCCAGAGGCTTTTTTTTGTGGTGTCCCCAAATTTTTTGTAACCCTCCCTCCCCCCAACTGCTAAGTCAGCTGATCCCAATTCTCTATCCTCAATCATCTATCTGCTGACTTTGCCAAACCCATACACACTATACCCATCTCTTTAGTGCTCAGATTTATGGATGAATTCCCCAAAGCATGTAGTGCAACGGCCTGCCTGTATACTTTCCAATGGTACTGTTTAAAGTTTTTGTATCCTATTATTATCTTGATAGGTAATAGCAGAATGTTCAAATGTGCTCAAATGTGTACAGTGTGTATTTATATCTTTGTATTATGACACTTCTTACTTGTCCAGTGGGCTGCCAATAGTGTAACTAAGGAGGGGCTGTTCCAAGTAATACCCTGTATTTAGGTATTCATCTCTCAATGAAGTGAAGAGGGTTACCTGTCCAAGAGTTCCCCCCCCTATAATGTTAGAAATGGCCCATTAGGGGGGGAGGAGGAATATGATAGGTGTACCTTATACTTTGTTGTTGTTCAATTCCCCTTAATAAATGCTATCTGGAGGTTGCCCCATAATGTTTGTGTATAATCTGCTTGCCATGTTTCTGTGAAAAAATAGTAATGTTTATTGTTTTTTCCTCAACAGTTTCCTTCCACGCCACAGGAATGGCAGACTGTGGCCTCCCACTTTGCCCAGCGGTAGGACTTTCCTAACTGCGGAGGGACAATTGATGGGAAACACGTCCACATCATCCCACCACCCAACTCGGGGTCGTACTATTATAATTACAAGGGGTTTAATAGTATAGTGATGTTGGCGGTGGTGTCGGCTAATTACGAGTTCTTGTATGTGGACGTGGGGAAGAATGGCCGGATGTCCGATGGTGGAGTCATCGCCCAGATGGAGTTCTACAGGCATCTCCAGAATGGCAGCTTGGACTTGCCACCTCCAGAGGACAATGTTGAAGGTCTCCCATTTGTGTTCGTTGCTAATGAAGCATTTGCGCTGGGGGACCACCTGATGCGGCCATTCCCGATGAGGACCCTCACCCCGGAACAGAGGGTTTTTAATTACCGGCTGGCCAGAGCCCGAAGAGTGGTGGAGAACACATTTGGAATCCTGGCCAGCCGGTTCCGATTATTTCTGACACCCATCCATATGGCGGAGTATAAACTGAACCATATAATACTTGCCTGCTGTGTTCTCCATAATTTTTTAAGAAAACATTCAGCCAACTATGCTGGCTCAGTTGGGCCCGAGGCCGGAATCCCAAATCCATCAACACTGACGGCACTTAAAAGTGGCCGTCCTGGCTTGCCCTCCCTGAGTGCCCGTGATGTCCGGTTACGATACCTGGAGTTCTTTGCGGGTAGGGGGGCTATCAATATGCCAGACAATCTGTGAAACCTTTTTCAAATAAAAAACAACCAAAAGAAATTCTTTGTGGACATTTACTGCTTGTGTTTGTTTTAGCTGACCCTGACAGAAATGTGTTGAGTGCAGAAAATGTCGTGATTCGGTAACCTTATAAAAAACACTGTTGGCTGGTACTTCCTAAATGCAAAAACACATTTCACTACAAGTGCACTTGCAACTGCACTGAACCTGCACTTGTAGTGCAACGTGGATTTGCCCTTAGGAAATAACCCCCATTTTTGCATAAAACAGCAATTACATCACCCCAAAAGTGTTGTAGTGTTGAGACAATAATCCACACATTCTTGAGTAAGCCACTTTTTTATACCTGCACAATCACATGTGCATTTACCAAAGGTTTTTAAAACAAACCAACATGTTTGTTGTATAACAATTCTTGCAGTAGCATTATCAAAAATCGAAATATCCATTTCAGATAAAACAGGCCTGTGTAAAACCAACAAGAAAGCCAAAAAACTTGAACTTACAAAGTTCACATATGGTAAAAGCTGAAGGCTATATCAGACATCAGTATTTAGGAACTGGGTTTGATATAGCGTTCAGATGGGTGGAAATCAACCCTGGAAAAGCCAAATTTGGAAGATGCACACCAATTTACGAATGTCAACATGTGCTATCTGCCATCAGGGGGGATCAAGGGACGTGTTTTGGGGGAGCAAGCCCTTCCTCAACGCGACTTTATAATTGAGGAAGGGGTTGCACCCCCAAAACGCGTCCATTGATCTCCCGTGATGGCAGATAGCACATGTTGGCACACTGTGTGCATCCTCCAAATTTGGTTTTTCTAAACATTGAAAACATTTTTGGAAGATTGAACCACAATAAAACAGGTGATTTTGTGGGGTTTAAATTCGCCCCAAAACATCAATGATGTTATTATTTTTTTTAATAACATCACTGATTTGTTGCTGTATGTTGTGCAATTCTAGATTACACCCCATGATCTCCCCGATCAGTATCTGGGCACTTTCAGATGTAAAACGTTCTCTCTCCCTCACATCACGATCACCTAAAAAGAGTTAAAGAACAAAAAAAAAGGTCTCAAAAATCTGCCAACATCCATCTCTTTTACCTGAGCCTGTGGTCGCAGACACTCACCTGTTGTGGTGCCAATCTCCACCACATCTTCTTCTTCCTCCTGCTCAGCTTCTTGGGTTGGGGGTATTTCCCCTTCTTCCATAGGTGGGGGGTCTGTGTTCTCCTGGGATGAGGGGTGTCCTCCGAGTCTTTTCTCCCCTATGTAAAACAAAAATGGTATACTTAGCACACAGATATTTGATGGCAGAACTAGAAATAGGAAACATTGCTTGGAAGTGGGGTACAATTGTCTATTTTAGCCGAGTTCCAAGATGTATATTTTTTATTGCCCTTTGCAATACTTTACCTGTTGAGTACAAGCTTCACAGATGTAGCCCCCCCCTATAGTATACACTGGAGCACCTGTGTGCCCCCCCTAATAAAAATGGTGTTCTGGGGTCCCACACTAGTGCTCCAGTGTCCAGATGTGAAAACAGCTGCTCAGTGTCCTCTCCTTACACACAATTTAGTTGGCATTTCATTCTAGTAACAAACCCATCTACACAAACAAATATTTTGCATCCAAGTAGGCCCCAAAAAATGTGTGAAAATGCATATGGCCTAAACAATGGTGTTCTAGAGGCCGAAAGAAAAATGTTTGATACGAACGAATAATGGGCCCATGAACATTAAAGTTGCACTTTTAAACGTTACAATTAATAAAAGCATATGGAGCAGAACGAACGGAATAAAGACAGAAAGAACAGGAACACAGCACAACTACTTACTTTTTTGCAGCACTCTCCGGATCTTTCGGTACTGCTCTGGCTCTCTCAACTTCAGGTCCGACCACTACTTCCTGAGCTGATCTTTAGATCTTCATACCCCGAAATTCCTGTGAAGGCTTTTGATCACTTTAGCAATGATTTTTGCCTTTCGGATGTTGGGGTGTGGGTAAGGCCCATATTTTCTGTCATAGTCGGACTTCCTCATGATGTCGACTATCTCCAACATCTCCCCAAACGACATATTTGTGGCCTTAAAACGTCTCCTTCTGGATCGGGACATGCCTGGATCCGGGCTTTCCTCCTCCTCCTCCTCGTTGCTAGAATTAGCATGCACCTGCTGTAACTCCGCCATCATGCTCTTTACCCACTGCGCCGAACGAAAAGGGGCGGGGAATAGGCTAGAAAGAATGTCAGGGGCGGGCGGAGTTACACGCATGTACAGTGTGTATAAAGCGTAACACGCGTGCGTATTACGTACGATCTGTGAGCGGAGGAAGGAGCATTGGACGCGCCGATCGTAAGAACGAAGGTAAGAGACAAATTTGTGCCTATACTGCTTCTAGATTGAGGCCTATATTGTAACAAGATTAGGAGAGTTTTGTGTGACATTAGGCTTTGTCTTGTGTTGTGTCTTGCAGTGAACATGGATATCTTAATGAAAGACAATGACTTCATGTCAGTATTCGTAGAGATGCTAAGTGAGCTGCCCTGTCTGTGGAAGATTACCCACCCCCATTTCAAGAACCAAGCAAAGAGGAAGGCAGCACTGGAGCAATTGTGTGAAATTGTGAAGCAGGTGATCCCCACGGTAGACATCACCTATTTAAAGATCTTCATTGGTGGCCTGAGGAGCACATATCTGAGGGAGCGCAAGAAAGTCCTGGATTCACAGAGATCCGGAGCAGCAGATGACATCCCCAGGATGTTGTACTACGACAGGCTGCACTTTCTGGCAGGCCAGACTGAACCCAGGTCATCCCTCTCCAGTCTTCCTTCCACGCTTCCTTCCCCCCGGCTGAGGCTTCTGACGCCCAACCTGGGCCTTCCAGGCGATATGTGGAGGAGCCCAGATTGAGCCAGGTATAGCATTCCTCTAAATATTTCTGCTTGTCCAATCAATGATGTTAACTAGATGTTAGTTGGGAGTACAAATTTAGGATTGTGATTGATGAAGCAAAACATTACAACCATGTCCCTTTTTCATACACAGGGAAGTCTCAGCCAGGAGGTGGCCGGGCCGAGCCGGCTGGCTGACCTGCAGGTCCCTCCACCCCCCTGAAAATAGAAAGTAGCAGTAGGAGGAGTACCCTAGAGGAGGCTGCTATAGCATTCTTTTGGAGGGCTACAGAGGTCCTGGGAGTACCCCACACCATGGAGGAGAACATTGCTGCCTTCATAGCCTATAAAATGCAGAGGATGGAGGAGGGCCAAAAAGTCTTGTGTGAGGCCCTCATATCGGAGACTCTGGAGAAAGGTATGAGGGGCCAAATTACACCTCAGACACATCTTTGGGATGGTCCTCCTCCTCGTCCTCCCTCTCCTCCAGGTCCCCCCAGTCCTCCTCCAGGTCCCCCCAGTCCTCCTCCTCCTCCAGGTCCTACTCCTCCTCCTGCCACATCTCCAACTGCACAGCCACAGCCCGGAAGGAAGCGTGGAAGGAAGACCAGACAGTGATTGCCCTGGGTTCAGTCTGGTCGGCCAAAAGATGCAGCCTCTTGTGGTACCACAGCCTGGGGACACAGATGTCATCTGCTGCTTTCCAGGTCTCTGCGAATTCTGGACCAGACTGCCCTCCCTTACATATGGACTCCTCAGGCCACCAATTTTGATGTTGAAGAATTGATGTCTGCCGTGGGGGTCCCAGGCTTCGCTAATTTCTCCTGTTGATCCAGTGTTGCCTCCCTCTTTGTTTGGTTCTGATCCCTTAATAAAGGATTTTTGTTTTGAATTATACTCTCCTATGTGTTTTACTTCAAAAAGGACAGTTTGTTTGTGAGGATTCAGGTACATTTCAAATATACAATGTGAAATTAACAAGGGACACCAACACCAAACAATCTCCTTGAGATTAAATAATAAAAGATATCAATGGTGTTGGGGTAACTTGACACACAAAACACACACAAAAATATTCGGGAGTAAAAATAAAATAACATTGAACAAAGATCAGCCTTGGAAAAAATCCAAACAGTAAAGAAAAAAAAGGCTTAAAATCCAAAAAAAATAAAAAATATAAAACTGTCAGATGTGACAACTAATAACAATATATTCAGGGAATCCGACTAAAAAAACACAAATAAAAGTTTGTGAGAAGTGTGTGTGAATATGAGCAGCAAAACTACTTAATTCTTGTCACATTATAAAGAAGAAGAGACTGCGCTGTATTAAACCATTTTTAACATTGCAGCGTGACGAAAGTGCTGTATCCATTGCGAACGCTAAGTTTACCAGAATGAGCTGTCCCGTGTCGGAATTTCTTCAGAGCATGCGTGGCACTTTGTGCGTCGGAACAGGCCACACACGGTCGGAATTGACGCGATCGGATTTTGTTGTCGGAAAATTTTATCTCCTGCTCTCCAACTTTGTGTGTCGGAAAATCCGATGGAAAATGTCCGATGGTGCCCACACACGGTCGGAATTTCCGATAACACGCTCCGATCGGACATTGTCCATCGGAAAATCCAACCGTGTGTACGGGGCATTAGTCTGTAGAGTCCTCAAACTATGGTATGCAGTATATCTGAAAATCTATCAATCCTGATGTACTGACGGCCTATCTAATCTCTTGAGGCCTGAAAATGCCAGGACTGTACACATACCCCCCAAATGACCACTTTTTGGAAAGTAGGCAGTCCAAGGTATTTAGTAAAAGCCATGGCGGGTTTTTTGAAGTTGTAATTTTTGTCACAATTTTTGGAAAATGAAGAAATAAAAAAAAAACATTTAAAACGTAAAAAAATAACTTTAATATAGTATACTAAGTGCAGTAGTGTCATCATATAACTGGTGTGGAAAAAACAAATGAACGTCGCCCACGGGACTTTAAATGAGGTGTAAATGGTGATCAAAGGGTAAACAAGTATAAAAGTACAAATATTTTATTGAAAATAACAGCATAATCCATAATAGAGCATGAGCATGGGTGAACAGGTTCACAAAACAGCAACATTGCAATGTAGTCTTAAAACATAGCCATCATATAATAGTAAAATATATAATACAGGTATGCATAGTACATCTCTAACCCCTCAAAACATAGCCATCATATAATAGTAAAATATATAATACAGGTATGCATAGTACATCTCTAACCCGACGCGTTTCACGAGCTTTCCTCGCTTCATCAGGGGCTGATGTGCATAACTGCTGTTTGTAAGACCAAAGCTACAGACACATAACCCAGGCACGGGCCGGCGGAGGGCATCTCCCCCGGGAGCTGAAGGGGCCGAGGACCCAACCAGAGGACCGAGGCCAGGCGTGGGGGGCAGCATGGCAGAATGAGAAAGAAAGGAGAGCGTGAACCCAACTTGATCCCAAATGCAATGTAGGGCGACTCACTGTGTTTGATCTTCTTCTTATGCCAAAATCCCAGCTAGACGTAATATCAACGGACTGAGAATAAATGTAGCCTTGAGTTTCTCCATTTCCTTGTGGCTGCGAGACGTTCTCCCCAGAGACAGATGATGGGTAGAGTTTTTCTATGTCTACATCATGGTCAATGAGCACCATCTCACACATGCCAGTGTCATCGCTGGTCACATGGGACTGCCGGATATGTGCCAAGATAATCAAAGGATTGTCCAGAAAAGCCATTCTCTTCTGTGCTACATGGGTTTATCACCAGAAAATCCAACCCTTCATAGAGAACCGTTTCCTCCACCAGTCACCGGAAACGCCCCCGGTCCTCAATGAACGACGATATAACTGGTGTGGAGGTGATCAGGGGCACTGACTGGTGACAGTATGTAAAAAAAATGTATAAATAATTTTTAAATGTTTTAATTTTTTTTCTTTTTTATTACATTTTACATACTGTGACCAGGGCACTACAGTGTAACACTGTACTACTCTAGAGAGGTGATCATAATTTTTTTTTACACACTAGTAATCACTCTTATAAGCAACTATTTGTTATGAATTAATCCATTCATATCATTTTGTATTGTTATGATTAGCTGTGACTGTCCACAGCGAATCACATGGTACAGATGGGCTGTGATTGGCCCTGTCTGTATCATGTAATCACGGTGACCAATCACAGCGAGCAACACAATAGTGCACAAGGAATGGCTATTTATTTGAGCTATCCATTGTGTACAATTGCTATGTGATCTGCTGTGTGGTCACAGCAATCACATGGCACTGTGATACTGTCAGTGTCAGCTGTCTGCTCGCACCTCATATGAATGGTGGGCAGGGCTGAACTGCTCTCTGTGTGTCTTATGGACACACAGCCAGCTCGGGAGCAAGTATGCATGAGTGCCCCCATAGCAAACAGCTTGCTATGGTGGGCACTCGGTGGGGGGTGGGTGGGGGGCAGGTGAGGGACCCCAGAAGAGGAGGATTTGGGCTGCTCTGTGCAAAACCATTGCACAAACCAAATAATTTGTTGTCAATTGTTCAGATAAAGCTAAGGACTTGTATGTGGACCATATATTTACATTATTACAGTTTTTTTAAAATAAGTCTGTGTCTGTGTTTGTTTGCTTTTTGTGATAGTGGGGTGGAGAGTGAAATTGCCTTGGGGGGAGGCCAAGAAAATGTTTGCCCAGGGTCCATTCAATATTAAAGTCAGCCCTGATTGTTTGGCCAGTCTTATGCCCTGTACACACGGTCGGACATTGATTGGACATTCTGACAACAAAATCCATGGATTTTTTTTGACGGATGTTGGCTCAAACTTGTTTTGCATACACACGGTCACACAAAGTTGTCGGAAAATCCGATCGTTCTGAACGCGGTGGCGTAAAACACGTACGTCGGGACTATAAATGGGGCAGTAACCAAAAGATTTCGTCTCTTAATTTATTCTGAGCATGCGTGGCACTTTGTTTGTCGGATTTGTGTACACACGATCGGAATTTCCGACAACGGATTTTGTTGTTGGAAAATTTTATAGCAAGCTCTCAAACTTTGTGTGTCGGAAATTCCGATGGAAAATGTGTGATGGAGCCCACACACGGTCGGAATTTCTGACAACAAGGTCCTATCACACATTTTCCATCAGAAAATCCGACCGTGTGTACAGGGCCTAACAGTGTTACAGTCTTATGATGGACAAATCTAATTTCTGGCCTTTTTAAGAAGAAAAAAAAAAGGTTAGCTATTGTCAAAAAGGTAAAAAGGTGTTTGAACCTGTTATAATTTAACAAAAAGGAAAACGTTTACACTAGAGAAACGTCTGTTTTTTTGCTGTGTAATGCATTAATGTGGATTGCAGACCATTAAATGCCCCTGAGAGGGACAGAATGGCTAAACGAGGTGTATATTTTCTTATGAGGAAGCATTATACTGTAACACCTTTTATTATTTAAAGGTCATCTGTATTGGCGACCCAATTCAAACTAAGAAGGTGTGGAAGGGTTAAAAAAGCATCTGGAATATTATTTGCAGAATAAATAGCTTCTATTACATACAGCACCAAGATTTACATTTACCTGCACTGCATTTTTTGTACTTTATATTAGTGGTAGTTATTGGATACCACATGAAAAGTTTACATGAGTTTGGATTTCACTTATTGGACCTTTCATTTTTGTTTATGTATTTTTACATATTTATGGTTCACATATGTGTGATATACAGTTTATTCTAAATGTATTTAAATTAATTGGAGGAACAAGGGTTGAACCATTAATGATCTAATAGTCTAAGATCTTCCATTCATATTTAAAGTGAAAACTCCACATTTTAAGGGGCATTGTGTACACCAATAGTGTAGAGAATGCTTTTAGATTGTTATATTGTATTGAATTTTTTAAACTTTAGAAATTACAGTGTCTTTAAGTTGAAATGGAAAAGTAATTTTCAACAATAAATAATTGCAAAATGGCTTGTGTTTTTATATTTTAACCTCTTGATCTTCAGAAGCTTTTACCCCCTTCTGCATTGTAATACTTTAACTGCAATTGCGTGGACATACAACACTGTACAATGAGATGTATATCTTTTTTTTCACAATAAGAGCTTTCTTTTGGTTGTATTTGATCACCACTGTTTTTTGTTTTTTTTTGTTGCCATAAATGAAAAAGACTGAACATTTAAAAAAAATAATATTTTTTACTTTCTGTTATTAAATATATCCAATAAAATCAAATTTGTTCATAAATTTAGACCAAAATGTATTCTGCTACATGTCTTTGGTTAAAAAAATCTCAATAAGTGTATATTAATTGGTTTGTGTAAACGTTATAGTGTCTACAAACTATGGTGTGTGTGTATATATATCTATATATCTATATATAGATATATATATTTGAAAAATGTTCAATCCTGATGTAATGACAACCTCATTTCTTGAGACCCTTAAAATGCTAGGACATTATAAATACCCCCCCAAATGACCCCTTTTTAGAAAGAAGACAGTTTGAGGTATTTACACCCTGTTCCAAATTATTATGCCAACGATATTTTTCTCATTTACCTAAATAATTGATGTACACAACAGTCAGCATAATTCTCATGTTATCAACTATTAGGAGTACAATTCAAATTTTATTGAACAAACCTCCTAATGATAACAGTTTTTATTTTTCAAAATAAAAAACGTACAATTCACTGTTTTAAATTATTACGCACAGTAAATTTCAAAACACTTTATAGGTTGTAAAGAACTTAAAATTGTCATTTGTTGTGTTTGCAGCATATTTACTGGAATCAAAGGCTATTTCAATCAAACTTTGAACAACATTTTAACTTTTTAAACATTTTAACAGGTCACGTTACATTTTAACATAGGACCCCTTATTTGATAGCAGCTTCACAAGTCTTGCATCCATTGAACTTGTGAGATTTTGGACAGTTTCTGCTTGAATTTGTTTGCAAGATGTCAGAATAGCCTTCCAGAGCTGCTGTTTGGATGTAAACTGCCTCCCACCCTCACTCAAGGAAGTGGTCAGTCAGGTAGAACACATACTTTGCAGAGGTCATCTTTACACCTTCTGGGACCCTAAAGGGGCTGACCAGCTCTCTTCCCATGATTCCGGCCCAAAACATGACTCCACCACTGCCTTGCTGACGTCTCAGCCCTGTTTGGAACAGGGTGGCTGTCCACCAACCATCCACTACTCCATCCATCTGGACCATCCAGGCTTACACGGCACTCATCAGTAAACAGGACTGTTTGAAAATTAGTCTTCATGTATTTTTCTGCCAATGCAGCCGTTTCTGCTTGTGAGCATTGGTTAGTGGTGGCCGAATGGAAAGTTTATGCACAGTTGCAAGACTCTCGAGGACTCTACACCTTGATGTCCGTGGGACTCCAAAGGTACCAGCAGCTTCAAATATCTGTTTGCTGCTATGTAATGGTGTTTTAGCAGCTGCTCTCTTGATCTGATGCATGGATCTGGCAGAAATCTTCCTCAATGTGCCTTTATCTGCATGAAACCTGTCTGCGCTCTGAATCAGCCACAAATCTCTTAATAGTGCGATGATCACGCTTAAGTTTTCGTGAAATATCTAATGTTTTCATACCTCCTCCAAGGCATTGAACTATTTCACTCTTTTCAGCAGCAGAGAGATCCTTTTTCTTCCCCATATTGCTTGAAAATGGTGCTCTGCTTAATAATGTGGAACACCCTCCTTTAGTAATTTTTCCTTTAATTGGGCTCACCTGGTAATTTAATTATCACAGGTGTCCGAGATTTCAGTGATCAAAATAGCCCTGAGACACAATGCCATCCATGAGTTAAACTGAAAAACTAAATATATTATCTTTGTGACACTGAAATAGAATTTGCATAATAATTTGGAACAGGGTGAGGTAAGAGTTTTTGGAAGTTGTAATTTTTTGTCACAATTTTTGGGAATGTATTTAATATTGATCACTTATCAATTGAGATACAAAACAGCAGCTTAATACATACTAGGGCTAGTTCAGTCTTTAGTACCGAGTAAGTTTGTTTACATCCAGGATGATGTGACATAAGTGACCATATTTGGCCCCATACCTCAATGGTGATCATTTTCATTGTAATTTGGATGCGCAAGATAGATTCTATGATGACTAATTAAAGGAAAGCCCAGTCATATGACCTGAAAAAGTAATTTGATGAACTGTTCACTGATCATAGCATTTTCTTTATTCTGCCAATGAGAGAGAGGTCCTAAAAGTGCATATGTTCAAACTAGACATAGGCCGAACACCCACCTATTCAGTTTCCAGCAGAACTCCCCAACAGGGGAAAGTTCTAACCCGAACAGGGAACCCCACTGAAGTCTATGGGAGGGTAACAGGAAAAATCAAAAGTGCCAATTTTGAAGGCTTATTTTCAAGTAATTGGCATAAAAAGGGGTATGAGGGCCTGGGTACTGCCCTGGGGGACATGTATGAATCCCAAAAAGTGTTTTGAAAACTATAGTTTTTTTCAGGAGAGGTGATTTTAATTATGCTTAAAGTGCAACAATAAAAATGAAAAATTCCTTTAAATACAGTGCCTGGGGGTCCCCTTAATGTGCCTGTAAAGTGGTGCATCTGTAGCATACCGTATATAGAAAATACTGCAGCAAAAATGACATTTCTAAAGAAAAAAAAAGAGTCAAATCCCATTTAAAAATGACTTGCGGTAACAATTGCAGGCTATTGAAAAAATAAAGAGAAAAATGGCGTGGGGGTCCCCCCTAATTCATACCTGTAACGAGCCCCTTGCTCGCTCGGTTCCGCTCTCCCGACACTCCTCTGCAGCTAAAGCATCAGATTGCAGATCGCAACATCCGATTGTTCGGTCATCCAAGGTTCCGGGATTAGAACTACAGCTCTGTGCCATTCTAACCCAGTTGTGATAGCTCAGAACAAACACCAGGCAGGCTGTATGTAAGTTCAACCAGGAATCTATCTTTATTGACAAAATACAGGCTTTTATACACTCAAAGTGTAGGTGCAGACCTCCTGCTCATATTACTCTAACAATACAGCTGTAACCTAATTAACCTAATTAACATGAGCTAATTAACTAATCCCTTTAGACAGACTAGATGACTCAGACATGACCGTTAGGCCAGACTGGCCGTCTTGTAGTTCAGAAAATCCAATCAACATTATCACAATCAACATAGACTCTTCTTCACACAATAGCAGAGTTAATTAACACAAATAACAAAGGGGATCTAATGACTCTTAGATCCCATAGTAGACTTATTTACAATACACATTTTAGCAGACAATAGACCGACAGGTGTTGGAATTTACATCAGCATCTCCTAACAGTATCTGTCCCAGCATTATGAATCAGCCACTATTCCAATATGGCAAATCCAGGGTCCCCAGACATACAGCTCACAAAGAGCACCGTTCCCCCAAATGCAAGGGCCCACGATCGATCAGCAAGAGGCTAGCATACAGTCCCCTCCAAAAGTCTCTTTCCCGGCTAGGTCTGTCACAATACCCATGCCAAAATGTAAAAAAAACAGCATGGGGTCCCCCCGAAATTCATACCAGACCTTTATCTGGGCATACAGCCTTGCAGATCAGAAGAAAGGGGGGCGAGCGAGCGCCCCCCCCCCCCTCCTGAACCATACCAGGCCACATGCCCTCAACATGGGGGGGATAGGTGCTTTGCCCCCCCACCCCAAAGCACCTTGTTCCCATGTTGATGGGGACAAGGGCCATCATCTCCACAACCGTGGCCGGTGGATGTGGGGGTCTGAAAGCAGGGGGCTTATCAGAATCTGGAAGCCCCTTTAGCAAGGGGGCCCCTAGATCCTGCCCCCTCTTCCTATGTGAATGAGTATTGGGTACCCATTCACCAAAAAAGTGTAGAAAAAGTAATAAAAACAAGAGACAAATTTTCAACAAATTCTTTATTAAGAAATAAAAAAATTGTGTCCCACAATGTAAATCCATTATCAATAATGCCGTCCATTGACCCGAAAAATCATTTTCTTTAAAAGGCTCCACCTTCTGGGATGGCCTCCCACCGAATGCCTCCTCTACACTTTGACATTTCTTATGTGGGTAAAGGGGGGGGCCATCTGGCTACGTCACGCAGTGGCACCACCCCTTCTGACATCACACACTGGTGCATGCCTGGCCTGTGATGTCACAGGGGGAGGGGCCACCAGGTGACATTGCCAGGTGACCCCACCCCTTACCTATATAAGAACTGTCAAAGCGCAGAGGAGGCATTTGGCGGGAGGCCATCCCAGAAGGTGGATCGGCAGCGGACGGCGTGATTGACGATGGATTTACAATGAGGGACACTATTTTTATTTCCTTTTTAATAAAGGATTTGTCAAAAGCTTGTCTCTGTGTTTTTATTACATTATGTACACTTTTTTGTGCATGGGTAGGGGTATATACCCCTACCCATTCATTTGGGAGGGCCAGTAGCTTGTTAAAGGGGGCTTCCAGATTCCGATAAGCACCCCCCGCCCACAGACCCCCACAACCACCTGCCACAGTTGTGGGGATGAGGCCCTTGTCCCCATCAACATGGGGACAAGGTGCTTTGGGGTGGGGTGAGAGAACCCGAAGGGCCTGGTATGGACTGTGGGACCCCACATCATTTATTATTCAGCTATCAACAGGTTAACCCATTGACAGTTGATGACTAATCGGTTGTTAAGGGTGCCGAGGCTGCCTTCCGGGCTCCACTCCTTAACAACCAACTTACACTGTGCCCTGATTTAGCAAAGCTTTGCCCAATCAAAGTGCAGAATGCACTGTGCAGCACAAGGCGAACACCCTGTAAATTTGGGTGTTTAGCGAATGACCGAATAGGCCGTTTGACCATCCCTAGTCAAAACATACACAAAACTGGAAACTGGAAGGTACGCTTATACTTATAATCAATTCAAGGATGTTCACTGGTAAGGCATTTGCAAATATTTGGAGCATATTATCGCAGCTAATGTGAAAATTTGTGAAATACTTCAGTTATATTTGCCAACATGAATGAAAATGTGTAGGCTTTCATATTCAGACCAGGTTTATTTAGAGCCTTCCCAAATGGTATTTTGTATCACTTTAAGTTGAGTTACCTGGACAAAAATTACAAACCCATACACAATAAAATCTACCTGTTAAGAAGTGTTTCTTATCAGTTATTTTGCTTAAATAGAATGCTCACAATGAATGAATATATGTGTATTTAAGATAAGTATGTTTCATTAAATTCCTAACTTTTTGCTCTGGCATATGTATAAGCAATTTATATAATTGAAATAAATACCCAATATACTCAATATATACAGTCAGAAGTCAATGATTCCACATTCTTATGCTGTACCTTCCTATTGTGATTGTTGATTTCAATTAATAAGCATATTTATACAGTGTAAAAGTGTGAAATCATCAAATTTTAAGGTGTATATTTTTTTTATTTAATGGTTAAAAATTATCCTTTCATTTCAAACTGCAGCATGTAATATTTTCAAAAATGTCCTAAATTTGAAATGTCATTTTTTTTCAGCTAAGCAACTTGGAGCTATTCTAAACTCTGTGAACAAAATTCCCCCAGAAATCTTTTTCCTGCTGGTAGAATTTGTTCATTGTTTTTTTGCCTAAAGTCTAAACAAACTTTGAAAACAAATTTTGGGCATACACTGCAAAAGAAGTTTATTTCCTAATTTGTAAGACTTCTCTACTGCTATATAAATGGAAAGTAAAAATGCTATAAATGCCGAGGCTGATCAGGTGATAATAATGAACACAGGTCCCCCAAATCCATTTAGTTAATAAAATTCTACATTTTTAAAATGTTTGCATCCTTATACAATTAAGATTATTGTAATTTTAGTCAACAAAAACTGGTATTTCTCCATAAAATCCTTGCTTGACTGCCCCTGCAGGCCATAGAATCTATGTTCAGAAATATTGCAAATTGTGCAAAAATTATGATTTACCTGTGCATATAGCACCAAACCAGGAATGTAAATTTCAAATTTTGCATGCCAGCCCCAGGATCTATAAGCATATTAGTGTACTTGTGCCAAAAAAAAGTAAATAATTGTAGCTTTACAATTGTTGCAGAATATTTTTTATTAATAAGTCAAACTAAAATGTATGCAAGTTTTCCTCTAACAGCAGAATTGTCATGGCAAAGTTTACGCTAAATGGAGAAAGAGGAGTTTAATTTAAAAGGCAGAGATGTAAACACATAGAGCTAGAGAAAAAACAAGGGTATGTTTGCAGAGCATGTTATCCAATTATTCCAATCCACGGCTCAGGACTAATTATGAAACAGAGTCAGAGGACTAGAAAGGAGTTTCATCAAAGAAGTACCCATTGATAAACCAATTCTAGAAACTGCCCATAGTAGTTTGGGGCTGAAGCTTCAAAATCAAGACCTGATGGGAAATGTACTTATAGTTTAATTTCTTACCAAGAAATTATACAATGCACTGGCAATAATAAGAAGAAACAGTAAATAGGAGGAGGCTAAGTGTAGAAGACCTGCTTTTTTTTGGGGGGGGATTTAATTAAGATTTTATTGGGTACAAAGAACAAGTTACAACTAACAATCAACATACCGTATTTATCGGCGTATAACACGCGCCGGCGTATAACACGCACCCAAGTTAAGGAGGGAATTTTAAGGAAAAAAACTTTTAGGAGTAAAGTTTAAGGAAGAAAAACTTACATTAAAATGCCCATCAATGCAGCGTTATCGGTGTCCATCTGCAGCCTTGTCAGTGTCAGTGCAGCCTTGCCCCAGTGTCCATTGCAGCCTTGTCAGTGCAGCTTTGCCCCAGTGTAGCCTTGTCAGTGCAGCAATGTCAGTGCAGCCATGTCAGTGCAGCTTTTCTCCAGTGCAGCCTTGCCCCAGTGCAGCCTTGTCAGTGCAGCAAAGTCAGTGCAGCCATGTCAGTGCAGCTTTTCTCCAGTGCAGCCTTGCCCCAGTGCAGCCTTGTTAGTGCAGCAATGTCAGTGCAGCCATGTCAGTGCAGCTTTTCTCCAGTGCAGACTTGCCCCAGTGCAGCTTTGCCCCCATGCAGCCTTGCCCCAGTGCAGCCTTGTCCCCAGTGCAGCTTTGCCCCCGTGCAGCCTTGCCCCCGTGCAGCCTTGCCCCCCCCCGTGCAGCTTTGTGGGATCGCCGCGATCCCTGCCGTCATACACAGCCCTGTGTAAATTTAAATATGGCGCCGAGACTGCAGTGACTCGGCGGAGCGCTGATACACATAGCCGAGAGTCCTCGGGTTTCCTCGGCGCCTCTTACAGTCCCGCCCAGTTCCGCCCTATGGGCGGGACTGTAAGCGGCGCCGAGAAAACCCGAGGACTCTCGGCTATGTGTAGCTCCGCTCCGCCGAGACCCTGCAGTCTCGGCGCCGTATTTCATTTTCCACACGGCTGTGTATGTCGGCGGCGATCGCGGCAATTGCCGCGATCGCTCCGATCACACACAATTGGGGGGGGATTGGCCTATAACACGCACCCACGATTTTCCCCTGATTTTCAGGGGAAAAAAGTGCGTGTTATATGCCGATAAATACGGTATCTTATAATGAAGTGTATAAAACATGCATGCCCTACTATTTCAGTGCTGCCACAACATCTGTATTTGAGTTTACAAATCCCTTTGAACATTTTATTTTTGGAAACAAACTTAATGGAAAAAACCTTAAGAAGGCTAGTATAACAACTGGGTTAAGGGGATTGAGAGGGGAAGGGAAAGGGGAGAATGGGGAGTGGGTGTGAAGAATAAAAAAGACAGAAGGAAGAGTAGTGTCATGGGTTATGAAAGCATTGAAATAGATAGTAGCAGATACACGAATCCATATGGTCTACAAGGGCCTCTTAAGGAATAAGAAAAAGCTTTACCGGCATTTTAACTGATTTTTTATTATATTTAACTTTTATAGTTGTAGAAAGCATCTGGAGATAATTTTGGACAGGTATCTATCTAGTTTATACACCAGTCAATATAGCCAGTCAACATGGCCAAATCTTATAAAATTTAGAGTAAGTATTCCACTTATGTGTAATTTAGCACCATTGTAGTATTAATAATTTGAAATCAAATTGTTTTGTTATAGTACTGATTGAAATGACAAATGGTTAGCCTAATCACTGTTAATTTTTGTTTCATTTTTTGTTCATCATTGGGACAAGAGTTTAGTTCATGTTCCTATTTAATGTATCCCAAGAAGAAAGAAAAGATAAAAAAATATTGGTTGTGTGAGTTGACACACATTTCCGTGGTGCATAATTTGTAGTGAAAATGTTTCTCAAGTAGGTACATGGTAGACTTGGTTTTTGAATGAATATGTATTTTGGAACAGAATATGGATAGTGATCAGAAGAAGGAAGCTTCAATGTTGGGCTGACTGTGGTTAGGTAAGCTACCAAAATATTGCGTGCAGCCAAAATTTTCCTAGACAGTAAAGTATTTTGCAACTGTTTAAAGAGAACCTACAAGCTTTATAATGTTTTTTAGGGATACATAAAAAAGATCAGCTGGTAAGATGTAATCGGTATAAATTATGTTATTAAAGTGTGTTAATGTTATTAATGTTGTTTTTAAAGTTTGTAATTATAAATGTAAGTTTGGGAAGTTATTTTGCTCATTATATAATCAGGCTTTGCTTCCTTCTCATCCTCCTAACTCATTAATAAGATCTCTTTTATTGAAAACAATAGACTCTAGTCATGTGAAACCAGACACCATGTCATCCTAACCTAGTCTGTTAGTAACATGACGGCACTTAAAGCAGCAAAAAAAGTATTCTTTTACTAAAAAATATTATGTAATCTGATAATGCTGACATGTACCTAATTGATTAATGTGAAGTGTGATTTTTAATGATAGGTGTAATGTGTGAAATTGTTTTAAATAAATGAATATTGCATTTGGGGTGCTTTTTACAAATTCAAATTCTTAGCAAATGAACAGAATAAAACATTATCCAGAATTTCCCTTAAATTATTTACATTCATCCTACAATTACATATATTTTTACATTTTTCCTACAACCCCCCCCCCCTTTCCCTTATGTCTTTGTCTGTGCAGATTTCCTACCATATCAGTTATCAGTACCAACACTGCAGTGGGTCTTGCTATTCCTCTGTAGGAAGGGGTGAGTACTGCCTTGCAAATAAAGGATGGACTGCACTGACTTTGCAAAGGATTTCCCAGTCATGACCAAAATTAGCTGCAGGCTTGAATAGTTCTTTATGAGTTTTTACCAAATTTAGAACTTTTTAAAATTGTGAAGTGACACATCAAAAATGATTTGCTGGTTTTATCCATTTAAAACACAAAAGGTCTGTTTAGTACAACTGTCTTTTAATGTACACAAACTGCAACACCATTAACAGTATAAATAAGGTTTAAGAATTGTGTTGCAACATACAAAAATTAGTTGCATTTTATTCAGTTTTAACCCGGCCATAGACAGAGCGATTTTCTTTCTTGCAACCTCGGATTGCAGGAAAGAAAATCACTTTATTATCCCATCAACACAGTCATCAACACAGTCAGTATTGATGGGGGAATCCCTCCCGCGGATCTATTGTGTTCGCCAGATGGGGGGGACTGTCCCCGCCAGGAGAACACCAGTGATTATTGCTAGCAGCTATAATAGCAATTAGCAATAATTACATGTAAAATATGACAGGCTGGCTGTACTCAAGTTGATTGATTCAGCCTGCCCATACATGGCTCGAATCTCGACTGGTCCCAGCTGAACTGGCTGAGATTCCAAACGTCTATGGCCGGCTGTAAAATCACAATAGTGTTTTATGTCAACAATTGTCTTGAATTACATCTGTTTTAGTATTGTTTAGAAACACGCAATTGTTTAGTAATTAGAAATGAGTGATTTCGGCAAAATAATTTTACTGAAAAATCACCAAGCCATCCCTAGCAACCAATCAGTTAATAATGTTAACCCTTTTGCTGCTGGACAATTTTTTTTTGTTTTTTTGCACAAATGTTAAAATGCACATTTTGGCCTGAGTATTACACATACGCCCTTAAAAATGCTATATTTTGCAAAAAGCAAAGGTCAATTCGAATAAAATGGTAGGAGTTGCAATTTTGTTATGCCACACGATAATTGCACTACTGTTTATCAAATCTATATTTTCAGTAAAGAATACACTAAAGCCTCGTACACACGATCAGATTGTTGGCAGGGGATTGTCTGTTGACAGGCTGTTGTCCTAAAATCTGACCGTTAGTACGCTCCTTCTGACAATTGTTGTCCAACTTTCGGCCAACAAATGTTGGATGGCAGGCTAGTAAATTTTCGGCGGACAACGGTCTGTTGTCTAATTTTCATATCTTCAGTACACGAGTCCGTCACACAAAAGTCAAAAGTACAAACACGCATGCTCGAAATCAATGCTCACCAAACACAAAATTAGCAGGAGGGGCCCAAAAGGTGGCGCTCAAGAGCTGAAATTCCTCGTAGTACGTCACTACATTCGTGTTTGTTGGCCGACAATTGTGTACTGTTATGCTGCGTATACACGTTCGGATTTTCCGACGGGAAATGTTCAATGGGAGCTTGTTGTCGGAAATTCCGACTGTGTGTAGGCTCCATCGGACATTTTCCCTCAGAATTTCTGACAAACAAAATTTGAGATCAGGATCTCAAATTTTCCGATAACAAAATCTGTTGTCGTAAATTCCGATCGTGTGTACAAAATTTTGACGCACAAAGTTCCACGCATGCTCGGAATCAAGCAGAAGAGCTGCACTGGCTATTGAACTTAATTTTTTCTCGGCTCGTCGTACATGTTGTACGTCACTGCGTTCTTGGCGATCGGAATTTCCTACAAGATTTGTGTAAACGTGTGTATGCAAGACAAGTTTGAGCCAACATCCGTTGAAAAAAAAACATGGATTTTGTTGTTGGAATATGTGATCGTCTGTTCATTGGTATGCAAGACAAGTGCCTGGTACACGCCCTTTGGACAAAAATCAGACACTCGGCTGGCCAACAATCGGATTGTGTGTACGAGGCTTTAGACTAATTGTAGTGCACACAAATACAATATAATTGCCATAGTTTTGGTAATGTAAATCTTGGGGTTGTATGTTTCGTATGCGTACTCCTCGTAGAGTTTGTGCTGTGCGGGGGCTTGGTGTTGGGGTCCTGACCTTGACACAAGTCCAGTCCATGAACAGGGTGGGGAGGAGTTCATGGACCAAGAATTGGTTGCTTCAGCGTGACCAGTTCTCTCATATGCCTTTGCTCCGTGAGATCCGTGAGAATAATCCTGATGATTTCAAGAACTTTCTCAGGATGACGGACCCCGTGTTTCACCGTTTGTTGGCTTCGCTGACCCCCTATATTAGCAGGCAGGATACCTGCATGAGGCAAGCCATCACTCCGGAGCAGAGGTTGGTCGCTACCTTGCGGTATTTGGCCACAGGGAGAAGTCTGCAGGACTTGAAGTTCTCGACAGGCATCTCCCCCCAGGCTCTGGGGATCATTATCCCAGAGACCTGTTCTGCCATCATACAGGTCCTGCAGAAGGAGTATATGAAGGTAAGATTTTTATGCTTTAATATCACATTTTATTGTATTGAATGTTTGATAATATATTGGATTTCTTTCCTCATTCCCTAATTACCATGATTGTAATATGCTGTGAATGTCCCCTTTGTCCTCATGCATGCTGGATTTTTATGTAATTATTATTTTATGTCCTTCATACATATTTGCCCTTCACTAACCTCCCCAGCATGGTGTCTCCTGCCCTATATTCACCTCATGTAGTCACTTAACAATGTATTTTATCAGCTCCATAGTAGTGCTTTACCCCAAACACCCCCTAAAATGTTTGGAAATGTAATTTTTGATTTAAATTCAGGCAGAGTGCCAGAGGCTTTTTTTTGTGGTGTCCCCAAATAATTTTTACTAACCCTCCCTCCCCCCAACTGCTAAGTCGGCTGATCCCAATTCTCTATCTATACTCAATCATCTATCTGCTGACTTTGCCAAACCCATACACACTATACCCATCTCTTTTGTGGTCAGATTTATGGATGAATTCCCCAAAGCATGTAGTGCAAGGGCCTGCCTGTATACTTTCAAATGGTACTGTTTAAAGTTTTTGTATCCTATTATTATCTTGATAGGTAATAGCAGAATGTCCAAATGTGCTCAAATGTGTACAATGTGTATTTATATCTTTGTATTATGACACTTCTTACCTGTCCAGTGGTCTGCCAATAGTTTAACTAAGGAGGGGCTGTTCCAAGTAATACCCATTATTTAGGCATTCATCTCTCAATGAAGTGAAGAGGGTTACCTGTCCAAGATTTTCACACACCCCCTATAATGTTAGAAATGGCCCATGAGAGGGGGGGGGAGGGGGAATATGATAGGTGTACCTTATACTTTGGCGTTGTTAAATTCCCCTTAATAAATGCTATCTGGAGGTTTCCCCATAATGTTTGTGTCTAATCTGCTTGTCATGTTTCTGTGAAAAAATAGTAATGTTTATTGTTTTTCTTCAACAGTTTCCTTCCACGCCACAGGAATGGCAGACTGTGGCCTCCCACTTTGCCCAGTGGTGAGACTTTCCTAACTGCGGAGGGTGCAATTGATGGGAAACACGTCCACATCGTCCCACCACCCAACTCGGGGTCGTACTATTATAATTACAAGGGGTTCAATAGTATAGTGATGTTGGCGGTGGTGTCGGCTAATTACGACTTCTTGTATGTGGACGTGGGGAAGAATGGCCGGATGTCCGATGGTGGAGTCATCGCCCAGACGGAGTTCTACAGGCATCTCCAGAATGGCAGCTTGGACTTGCCAGCTCCAAAAGGACAATGTGGAAGGACTCCCATTCGTGTTCGTTGCTGATGAAGCGTTTGCGCTGGGGGACCACCTGATGCGGCCATTCCCAATGAGGACCCTCACCCCGGAACAGAGGGTTTTTAATTACCGGCTGGCCAGAGCCCGAAGAGTGGTGGAGAACACATTTAGAATCCTGGCCAGCCGGTTCCGCCTATTTATGACACCCATCCATATGGCGGAGTATAAACTGAACCATATAATACTTGCGTGCTGTGTTCTACATAACTTTTTAAGGAAACATTCGGCCAACTATGCTGGCTCAGTTGGGCCTGAGGCCGGAATGATACATCAAACCACACTGACGGCGCTTGAAAGTGGCCGTCCTGGCTTGCCCTCCCTGAGTGCCCGTGATGTCCTATTACGATACCAGGAGTTCTTTGCGGGTAGGGGGGCCATCAATATGCCAGACAATCTGTGAAGCCTTTTTATAATAATAAAAAAAAAAATCTTTGTGGACATTTACTGCTTGTGTTTGTTTTAGCTGACCCTGACAGAAATGTTTGGAGTGCAGAAAATGGCGTGATTGGGTAACCTTATACAAAGCACTGTTGGCTGTTATTTACTAAATGCAAAAACACATTTCACTACAAGTGCACTTGCAACTGCACTGAAACTGCACTTGTAGTGCAAAGTGGATTTGCCCTTAGGAAATAACCCCCATTTTCTCATAAAACAACAATTACATCACCCCAAAAGTGTTGTAGCGTTGAGACAATAATCCACACATTCTTGATTAACAATCTTTTTAATACCTGCACAATCACATGTGCATTTACCAAAGGTTTTTCACACAAACCAACATGTTTGTTGTATACCAATTTTTGTGGTGGCATTATCCAAAATCAAAATATCCATTTTATAGAAAACAGGCCTGTGTAAAACCAACAAGAAAGACACAAATCTTGATCTTACAAAGTTCACATTTGGTAGAACTTGAAGGCAATATCAGACATGAGTATTTAGGAACTGTGTTTGATATTGCGTTCAGATGGGGGGAAATCACCCCTGGAAAAGCCAAATTTGGAAGATGCACACAAATTTCCCAATGTCAACATGTGCTACCTGCCATCACGGGGGATCAAGGGATGTGTTTTGGGGGAGCAAGCCCTTCCTCACCGCTACTTTATTATTGAGGAAGGGGTTGCACCCCCAAAACGCGTCCATTGATCTCCCGTGATGGCAGATAGCACATGTTGACACAATGTGTGCATCCTCCAAATTTGGCTTTGGGAAAAATCACCAAAACATTTAGCACATTGTAGCACACAAAAGAAGAAAGTGATTTGGAGGGGTTTTAAACTCGCCCCAAAACATCAATGATGTTTTTATATTTTGGAATAACATCATTGATGTTTTGCTTGATGATTTCCAATTGTAAATTACACCCCATGATCTCCCTGATCACGATCTGGGCACTTTCGGATGTGAAAGGATCTTGATCCACAACCTCACGATCACCTAAAAAGAGAGGAACCCCAAAATAAATTTGGTTTAAAAAAAATGCCGCCATCCATCTCTTATCTGAGCCTGTGGTTGCAGACACTCACCTGTTGTGGTGACTAGTTCCACCACGTCTTCTTCCTCCTGCTCAGCTTGTGTTGGGGGGATTTCCCCTTCTTCCAGAGGGGGGGGCTCTGGTCTCCTCAGATGAGGGGTGTTCTCTGAGTCTTTTCTCCCCTATGTCAAACAAAATGGTATAATTAGCACACAGATATTTAATGTCAGAACTATAAATAGGAAACATTGCTTGGAAGTGGGGTACAATTGTGTATTTTAGCAGAGTTCCAAGTTGTAATTTTTTTAATGCCCTTTGTCAACCTGCAATACTTTACCTGTTTGGTACAAGCTTCACAGATGGAGACCCCCCTATAGTATACACTGGAGCACCTAATAAAAATGGTGTTCTTGTGTCCCACACTAGTGCTCCAGTGTCCAGATGTGAAAACAGCTGCTCAGTGTCCTCTCCTTACACACAATCTAGTTTGCATTTCATTCTAGTAACAAAGCCATCTACACAACCCAATTCTTTGAAGACAAGTATAGGGCGTCAAAATGGTGGCCAAATGCATATGGGCTAAACAATGGTATTTTATATTTGGAATGAAAAATGTTTGATCAGAACGAATAATGTGCCCATGAACATGAAAGTTGCCATTTTAAACTGTACAACAGTTCCTAAAAGCACATGGAGCAGCACGAACGTAATAAACACAAAAAGAATAGGAACACAGCACATCTTTCTGTACTGCTCATGTTCTCGTAATTTCAGGTCCGACCACCGCTTCCTGAGCTGATCTTTCGATCGGCGTACCCCGAATTTCCGGTGCAAACTCCTGACCACTTTTGCCATGATCTTGGCCTTTCGGACATTGGGGTTGGGGTAAGGCCCATACTTTCCATCATAGTCGGACTTCTTCAGGATGTCCACCATTTCCAACATCTTCCCAAAGGACATATTTGAGTCCTTATATCTCCTTCTGGATCGTGACGTTTTAGGCTCCGGCCTTTCCTCCTCCTCCTCCTCCTCCTCCTCCTCCTCCTCCTCGTTGCTACAATTAGCACGCACCTGCTGTCTATCCGCCATGTGCTCTTCCCCCACTGCACCGAATGAAAAGGGACGAGGAATAGACTAGAAAGAACGTCAGGGGCGGGCGGAGTTATACGCATGCGCAGTGTGTATAAAGCGTAACACACGTGCGTCTTACGTACAATCTGTGAGCGGAGGAAGGAGCATCGAAGACGCCGATCGTGATAACGAAGGTAAGATCTAAACTTTGGCCTATACTGCTTCGAAATGGAAGCCTATATTGTAACAAGATTAGGGGAGTTTGGCCTGACATTAGGGTTTGTCTTGTGTTGTGTCTTGCAGAGAAAATGGATGGGTTCAACGACCACAATTTCCTGCCCCTGTTCAAAGATAAGTACAGGGAGCTGCCCTGTCTGTGGCAAGTGAGACACCCCCACTATAATCACAAACAGAAGAGGCAGGCAGCGCTGGAGAAACTGCTGGAGTTGGTGAAGCCGGTGGTCCCCACAGCAACCATCCCTTATTTAAAAGCTAAAATTGGTGGCCTGAGGAGCACTTATCTTAGGGAGCGCAAGAAGGTCACAGATTCCCTGAGGTCCGGTGCTGCAGCAGATGACGTTTATGTCCCCAGGCTGTGGTACTACGAGAGACTGCGATTTCTGTCAGACCACACTGAAGTCAGTGAATCCCTCTCTACTCTTCCTTCCACGCTTCCTTCCACCCCAGCTGAGGCTTCCGATGTCCAACCTGGGCCTTCCAGCCAGGAAGAAGTGGAGGAGCCCAGCTGGAGTCAGGTATAGCATTCTTCTACACATTTCTGGTCAATAAATAAATGATGTTTACTAGATGTTATTATTGATCACTAATTGCTGATTGAAAAAAGTGTTTTACATATCAATAGACAGTAGTGGGCACCCAAAATTGGGACAAAAATGAAAAATGCTGGGCTCAGAATGCTAGTCTGTTATATTTGTTAACATTCAATTTGCAGCAGTCAGGAGGTGAAAATTGTGTGTGATTGATGACTAAAAATCTCAAACTATGTCCCTTTTTCATACACAGGAAGACCTCAGCCAGGAGGAGGTTGTGGAATGTGGCAGTCAGGAGGAGGCGGGGATTAGTGGCAGCCAGGAGGAGGCGGGGCTAAGTGGCAGCCAAGAGAAGCCTGGGACCAGTCGCAGCCTGACTGAGTCTCAGGTCCCTCCCCTCCGCCTTCCATACAAAAGGGCCAGGAAGACGACTCCGAGTCCCGTGCAGGATTCAGCGTACAGGCTGATCCAGGAGGCTTCTGCGTCCCTCAGAGCCTTACCAACTCCTGAAGAGGCCTTTGCCTGCATGGCTGCCACCAAATTGCAGGGCATGCAGGAGGGCCACTAACACCCAAGACGGATGTCATTGAGATGGACGATCCTCCTCCTCCTCCTCCTCCTCCACCTGCTGCCACAACTCCACCACCACAGCCACCGCGTGGAAGGAGGAGTGGAAAGAAGACCAAAGAGGGATGGCCCTGGGTTCAGTCTGGTCTGACAAAAGATGCAGTCTCTCGTATGACCACAGCCTGGGGACACAGATGTCATCTGCTGCTTTCCAGATCTCTGGGACTTCTGGACCACACTGCCCTCCCTTAGATATGGACTCCTCAGGTCACCAATTTTGCTTTTAAATAGTTGATGTCTGCACTGGGGGTCCAAGGCTTCACCCACTTCTGCAGTTTCTCCAGCGTTGCCTCCCTCTTTGTTTATAGTTTGAGCCCTTAATAAATTTTTTGGGGAAATTCTACTCTCCTGTGTGTGTTTTCATCCAAAAAGGACAGTTTGTTGGTGACGATTCAGGTACATTTCTAACATAAAATGTAAAATTAACAAGAGACAACAACACCAAACAATCTCCTACAGATTAAATAGAACAACATATCAATGGTGTTGTGGGAACTTGTCACAAAAAACACACTCAAACATTTTCGGGAGTACAAATCAAAATCGCAAAAATAAAAAAAATAAAATAGAAACACAAAAAAAGAATCTAAATTAAATCCAAAAAATATATAAAAAATATACAAAAATATGTTGTCAGATGTGAGAAATCAAAATATATTGAGGGAATCCTGATAAATAGTAACGAAAGAAGTTTGTGAGAAGTCTGTGTAATTATGAGCAGCAAAACTACTTAATTCTTGTCACATTATAAAGAAGAGTGCGCTGTATTAAACCATATTGAACATTGCAGCGTGACGAAAGTGCTGTATCCATTGCGAACGCTAAGTTTACCAGAATGAGCTGTCCCGTCTCGGAATTTCTTCTGAGCATGCGTGGCACTTTGTGCGTCGGAACAGGCCACACATGGTCGGAATTGACGCGATCGGATTTTATCTCCTGCTGTCCAACTTTGTGTGTCGGAAAATCCAATGGAAAATGTCCGATGGAGCCCACACACGGTCGGAATTTTCGACAACACGCTCCGATTGGACATTTTCCATCGGAAAATCCGACCGTGTGTACGGGGCATTAGGGTGTTTATTCTATTTTATGTTAATAAACTTTAGCTTTTAAAACTTTTTTTTAATGAGTAATGTCACCCACAGGGTTAATTTTGATTTTTACCTCCTATTATCTTAGTTAACATATACACCCTTAAAATACAGCTGTCATCTTCTTTCCTTCCATTATCAGAAGCAAGAGGTCTCTTCCAGGTTTTTGCAGCCAGACGCATGAAAATGCTCCGTCAGATTTGCCCTCCTCCAGCTGTTGGGTGGACATAGAAATCCCAGGAGGCTGCTGGATCAGGGCTGATGTCATTCTGGCATAGTTGAGAATGGAGACAAGAGATTGGGTTGAAAGATACTCCCCCCCCCCAAAAAAAAGGGGAATAGGGGGTCAGCTTTTCAAGTATGCAGAGGGGAGCCGTGGAAGAAGATCCTTTCACCATCAGGAAATGCAGCAAAGAGGCTGTTAAGCAACACCACCTTAAAGTGCCACATTTTGGGCTCCTCCTGAGATGGTGACATTTAACCCTTGTAACAGAGTTTTTAATAGGTTGGCCACCAAACAGTGGTCCTCTCTTTGATCACCTAAATGCAAGGATCCTTATGCAGGCATCGTAGCATAAAGGAACCCAAATACAACAAGCTGCCAGAAGCATCTTCCTTTCCTCCTGCTGCTGGACCTGGAGGGCTGAATGCAACTTTGGTCTGGTGTGACTCTAGCCCCCCCAGCATACTAGCTGCAACACTACATGGCAGTAGTTCACCTAGAATGTTGATTATGCTCTGTGGCAGTGGGGGAACATATTGGATCTGATGAGGATGAGGACAAAGAGGAATTAGCCAATTAGGAGGAGGAGAAACAGGTGAGTGTTTGCTTGGTGGTGCAACTAGTTCTCATGGTGTGCCTTGCCTGAGATTCTTATCAGCCATCAAAAGATTAGCCACCCTTCTTTCTTTATCAGAAGATATAGCCTTCTTTACTCAATGACATGTTTGTAGTCATGTACCCTTCTGCTAACAACATGGTCCAGCAACACAGACACATTTATGCAACATGTTGGGGGAAGCAGAGATGACATTCTAAGCAAAATAATGTTGGCATGCTACTGTAAGGTAGAGCAGATTGAAGGGGGCTGATTCCACCAGTAGGGATGAGCCGAACACCCCCCGGTTCGGTTTGCACCAGAACCTGCGAACGGACCGAAAATTTGCACGACCGTTAGAACCCCATTGAAGTCTATGGGACTCGAATGTTCAAAATCAAAAGTGCTAATTTTAAAAGCTAATTTGCATGGTATTGTCCTAAAAAGGGTTTGGGGACCTGGGTACTGCCCCAGGGGACATGTATCAATGCAAAAAAAAGTTTTAAAAACGGCAGTTTTTTCGGGAGCAGTGATTTTAATGATGCTTAAAGTGGAAAAAAAAGTGAAATATTTCTTTATATATCATACCTTTAATGTAATGTCCGGTCCCGGTAATATGGATGAAAATCAGTGAGACAAACAGCATGGGTACCCCCCAGTCCATTACCAGGCCCTTTGGGTCTTGTATGGATATTAAAGGGAACCCCGCACCCAAATTAAAAAAAGGAAAGGCATGGGGCCCCAGGCCCTCGGAACAGCAGTATACAGGCGGTAAAAACAAGACAGGCACTGTAGGTTTGTTGTTAAGTAGAACCTGTTTGTAATTTTGAACTGGTACATTTTTAAAGTGTAGCTCCAGACAAAAAATCTATTTTTAAGCTTTTTGGAAAACATAGGGAAGGATTATCACCCCTGTGACATTTGTTTTGCTGTCTGTGCACCTCTTCAGAAGATTTTACCTCACTTTCTGTCCCAATGACAAATGTTTTTTGACAATTTGGGGTTTTTAGTGAAACAAGGATTGGTGATAAAGCATCAGTGGAAAGGAGAAACGTTTTTCCCATATTAACTCTTACAGGAGAGAATTTTCCTTCCTAGGGGTAGATTTCATCTCACTTCCTGTTGTCTCCTTCCGTTTGCAAGTAGGAATCATTTGTAAGTTGGATGTTTGAAAGTAGGGGCCTGCCCTATATACTCTGCAGAAATTGGGGCCTTAGGTGTTGGTGTTGCCACAACACTGTAAGCCCTCACAGTTACTCTTGGTGGGTGCAGGAACGGGCTCTGCTGTGAAATATTAGATCAAGAATTGTACATACATGCCTCTGTTGAACAGGGTCAGAAAAATTGGGCCTTTGGTGTTGATGGTGCTGGTGCCACAACACTGTAAGTCCTCACAATTACTCTTGGTAGGTGCAGAAATGGGCCCTGCTGTGAAATATTAGATCAAGAATTGTAATTGCATGCACCTGTTGAACAGGGGCATAAAAATTGGGCCTTTGGTGGTGGTGCTGGTGCCACAACACTGTAAGTCCTCACAGTTACTATTGGTGGGCGCAGAAACGGGCCCTGCTATGACATATTAGATCAAGAATTGTAATTACATGCCCCTGTTGAACAGGGGCAGAAAAATTGGGCCTTAGGCACTGGTGCCACAACACTGCAACCGCTCACAGATACTCTAGTTGGAGCGCAGGAATGAGCCCTCCTGTAAAATATTGCATCAAAAATTGTAATTACATGCCCCTGTTAAACAGGGGCTGAAAATTGAGCCTTAGGCACTGGTGCTGGTGCCACAACACTGCAACCCCTCACAGATACTCTAGTTGGAGTGCAGGAACGAGCCCTGCTGCAAAGTATTGCATCAAAAATAGTAATTACACGCCCCTGTTAAACAGGGGCTGAAAAATTGGGCCTTAGGCACTGGTGCTGGTGCCACAACACTGCAACCCCTCACAAATACTCTAGTTGAGTGCAGCAACGAACCCTCCTTGCAAAATATTGCATCAAAAATTGTAATTACACGCCCCTGTTAAACAGGGGCTGAAAAATTGGGCCTTAGCCACTGGTGACGGCGCCCAGAACCAAAAATATTCTTACAAGCTATCAGCATGATCATTGAGGAGGAAGAGGATAGCCACTCAGCATAACAAGATAGTCATTCAGCATCAGCATAGGCAGTCTTGAAGGGATCTGACATTTAAAAAAAAATTATTCGGTTACATCAGCATCAGGTGCTTGGTAGCTGGTGATGATCCAAGACTGATTCGTTTTTATGAAGGTCAGTCGATCGACCGAGTCGGTGGACAGGTGCACCCTGTGATCGGTTATAAAACCTCCAGCAACACTGAATGTGCGTTCCAAAAGAACGCTGGATGCAGGACAGGCCAGTAGCTCAACTGCATACTGTGCAAGCTCTGGCCAGTGATCCATCCTCAAGACCCAGTAACCCAGAGGATTTTCGGTGGGAAAGGTGTCTAAGTCAGATTTTGCCCCTAGGTATTCCTGCACCATGTAAAACAGACGCTGGCAATAGTTGCTGGAACCGATCATACCTTGGGGCTGCAGACTAAAAAATTGTCTGAACGCATCGGTCAGACGGCCACCTTCTTCACCACTCCTTTTTTGACTGACCGAAGTCTCAGCAACACGTTCTCCGGGAACAGGAGTTTGTAACCTCCCAGTCTCTGGGAACGCATTGCACAGACCTTTCTGCAAGGCCTCCTGAAGATGTTTCATCCTCTGCTCCCTCTGCGACAGCAAGATAAGGTCCGCAACCTTACCCTTGTAACATGGATCAAGGAGGGTTGCCAGCCAGTATTGATCCCTCTCCTTGATACCACAAATACGAGGATCCTTCCGCAGGCTTTGCAGGATCAGGGAGGCCATGCAGCGTAAGTTTGCTGAGGCATTTGGTCCTGAGTCCTCTGGGTCACTAAGGACGACATGATCCGCAGCCACCTCCTCCCAGCCATGTACAAGTCCATGGGTTTCTTGGGACTGTAAATGATCCCTTAAAGACTGCTGCTGATGCTGAGTGCCAGGCTCCACCTCCATGCTGACACAATCCTCCTCTTCCTCCTGTTCCTCGTCCTCTTCCTGTGTGATCGGCGGGCACGCAGGGACACTGTCTGGATAAAGGGGGCCTTGAGAGCTAAGGAAGTCCTCCTCTTCCTGCCTCTGTTCTGCCTCAAGTGCCCTGTCCATTATTCCACGCAGCGTGTGCTCCAACAGGTGGACAAGGGGGACAGTGTCACTGATGCATGCACTGTCACTTTTCACCATCCTCATGGCCTCCTCAAATGGTGACAGGATAGTGCATGCATCCCTGATCATGGCCCACTGGCATGGGGAAAAAAAAACAAGCCCCCCTGACCCTGTCCTGGTGCCATAGTCGCACAGGTACTGATTGCCACCCTGGCTTTGGCCAATTATGGCCAATCATCAGCCAGCAATGCACTGCGATGCCGCAGTGAATTATGGGCCGTGACACGCCACTCTAATTTGCAGCGAACGGCCCAAATTGTTCGGAATTCGGCGAACAGCCGAACAGGCAATGTTCGAGTCGAACATGCGTTCGATTCAAACACGAAGCTCATCTTATCCACCAGTTAGCATGGAAGCAGCTGCAATGCCATAAGTTTTTCCAAGATAACATTAAGATGCTGGGCTTTGGGGGTGGTCTAGGTATTTTTTCATACACTCAATCAGGGAAACCTGTCCAGGGAAGGATGCCGTTGAAGATGGTGGGGTTGGTGTTGACGAGTACTACTGAGATAAGCGGCTTTGGTTTATCATCCTTAGCCTAGCCCCTTACCCTGGCCCCATGACCGTCTTCACTGCTGGATGTGAAGCTAGGTAGATCTCTGAGCTCCCTTGTTAGACTTTTCTCCCTTGCAATAGACAAGTGATCTTGTGGCAGATGCACCAGGAGAGGAAGGAGAAGCAGAAATGATGAGGAAGAGGAGTGCTAGCCTTTTGCTGCCAACTTGTTTTGGTTAGGTTCTGTTTCCTCTGCTCCATGGTAGAACATCAAGTGGTTCCACGTGCATGCATTTCCCATGTGACTGGTTATTTGTTCTGTGGCTCAGCAAGAATAGACTGAGGACACAACAGTGCTGTCAACTAAAGGAATATTAAAAGAGACCCACATCGATGAGCTCTGTTGACCAGCTCTAGGAAAAGCAGCAGCCTATACCTATAGGTCGGTACCACCTAGGTTAAACTATCACCTAGACGGATTTGGATGGCTGCTGCCTACTGCTCTCTGAAAGGTGCTCCTACCCCTCAACAACATTCCCTCTCACTGGTTTTTATCCTCTTCCTAAGAATTTTCTTCCATTCCCCTTTGTAGCATGCACAGGTGGTCTACCACCTTACCATTCACCTCATCGGTATACTTTGAAAAAACATCAATTGTAAATTATAAGTGATTTACTATCCCTTTGACTGCCAAAGGAATTATAGATATATACCGTGTACCCTCTCCTAGGTAAACAATGATATATATAAAAAAGTGAGAAAAAACGCGCTAGAAATTTCTAAAAGAGGTATAAGCAGCAAACCTTCTGTGAGACCCGTGCACAGTAATTAAACATAAAAAATAAATAGATTGCACTAATCAATCATATAAGTTGAATCAAACAGTCCACAAATAATGTGATATCAATGTGAAAAATAAGTTAATAAAAAATCAGTCCGCAAGTGAAGTGAAAATGACTCCTGGTAGTGACCTCCACCATCCACCACCAAAGTGATACAAATATCAGTGCCTCCACCAACAGCTAAAGGGCTCATTACAAGGGAGCATTAGCGCTTGTGGCTTTAGCCCAGCCAAGGCCTTTCTCCAGATCCAGAAGGTCTGCCAACACATTCACCCCTTGGTACCATATAGGATATGGTGATATGTGTGTCTGAATCCTGTAAGACAGTCACGCATTGAGGAGCTGTGTAACATGACAGATCCACTGACTGTCTTACAGGAATTAGACACAGATATCACTATATCCTATATGGCACCTAGGGGTGAATGTGTTGGGAGACCTTCTGGACCTGGAGAAAGGCCTTTGCTGGGCTAAAGCCACAAGTGCTAACGATCCCTTAAGATCGCTACCAGGAGTAATTCTCACTTCACTTTATGGACTGATTTTTTATTAACATATTTTTCACATTGATATCACATTATTTGTGGATTGTTTGATTCAACTAATATGATTTATTAGCGTGACCTATTTATTTTAAGTTTGGGATGAATGTCATATATGGTAGTAGTAGATATGAAGCTACTATATATGACATTGAGCTCCCACGGAAAGAGAGAAAGTTACAGCATTTGGACGAACACAAGAACAATTAAACTCAACTTCATCCCTAATGAAGATCTGACTTCTCAAGCATCTGCCACCACATTGTGCTCTCCCAGTCAAAACAAACTGTGGCACTTGCCTAGTGTATCTACACTCCTGAATGCTGTGGCATTGTTTTAGGATTTTGCATTGCAAGGTTTTGTTCATCAGAGTCACCACTATTGCTTTGCAACCCTCTGCTAGCATTCCTATGACAGTCCCCACCATTATTTTCTCAATAACCTCATTAACCAATGTCACTCCTGGCGTGCATCTTGCTTTTCCATCCACCACTGAAGATACTGGCCCCTATTGGCAGACTTGCTGTATATCACAGTAGCACCTAACGTAGCTTTTGAGTAACATGATACATAGTTACATATATAGTTACATAGTAGGTGAGGTTGAAAAAAGACACATGTCCATCAAGTCCAACCTATGTGATACTTCCAAAAAGTGTCCAGTTTCTGGAAGCATTATTGAAAAATACACTTGATATCAGGTGTATAATCTGCACCAGTAAAGGCGCTTTCACATGACCGATCAGATCCACCTGTCAGTTGAAGTCTGATCAGAAGATCAATGTCAGTATATGGGAAGGTGAATGTAAACAGACATGCAGCCATTTACATACTATTACCTCTGAGCCTTAAAGCGACCTTACAAAATGTATTTGCCCATGCTTTGTCCCAGTAATATCATTTTGGTGTCATTTTAAAGTATAACTAAGACAAAACTTTTTTTTTGTTTTAGAATGGAGAGGGATTAGAACACCCATCAGGTTTTTATTGCTGTCTGTGCCCCTGTTAGGGAAATTTACCCTCTCTGTTAGTCCTGTTTACCATTGTCAACAAAAATTAAAGCAAAAGACAATTCCTGGGTTGTCCCTAGAACAGGAATATTGGGATATCTTGCAATAGGGACACTAGTTCTGGTGGCCCTGGTGACAAACAGGTATTCCCTCACTTTAGAGGGATTTTTCTCTCACTTTCTGTTTTAGTTATGGGGCAGGAAGTGAAGGAAAATCTCCACAATGGGCCACAGATGGAAAAATAAACCTTTCAGGGGTAAAACTCCTTACTCTATCCAAAATAAAAGAAAAAATGTTTGCATTTAGTTCTTCTTTAAGATAATAAAATATTCATTATATACATTTTTTCAGAACAAAAAAACCTTTTGTGACAATATTTTGCCAAAATAATCTTGCAAAAATAATTTTATTTCCTACACAATCTGTAAACAAAGACCTAAAAAGGTAAAAAAGTGTTGACTGTGTTGATTTTGAACATAAGAGTGTGTGTCCCAGAAGACAAACTGGCCATTCACAAAGCACCGCAGGACTCACGCATGCGCAGTCGGAAACTGGCAGTAAAGCTGCAAGGCTACGCTGCCAGTTTCCCGGCGCCTGCACCCAATCCGATGGACGGATCGGCCTGGGGGGGGCTGATATCGCGGGCTCCCAGGACAGGTGAGTGTCCTTATTAAAAGTCAGCAGCTACAGTATCTTATGATACTGTATATTTCACACATGAGTTTGCAACAATTACAGTATTTATCGGTGTACAGTATAACGCACAGGCGTATAACACGTCCCCCAATTTTAGGAGGGAAGTTTAAGGAAAAAAACTTACATTTTAAATAAAGAACTTTAAAGCAAAATTAGGGTCGTTTAAGTTCATCAATGCACCCTGCTCAGCGCTCATCTGCAGCCTCTAAATTGCCCATCAATGCACTCTGCTCAGTGCCCATCTGCAGCCTCTGAATTGCCCATCAAAGCACCCTGCTCAGTGCCCATCTGCAGCCTCTAAATTTCCCATCAATGCACCTTGCTCTGTGCCCATCTGAAGCCTATAAATTGACCAACAATGCAGCCTGTTCAGTGCCCATCTGCAGCTTCACCTTTCTCATCATTGCAGCCTCGCCAGTGTTGGATTATCCCTGCTGTCTCTGAGGGAAGAGAAGGAGCGATCGCCGCTGAATTGCACAGAGCCGCGATCTCCTGTGTACCCGCCGCTCCGTCACTCATAGCCACACCTCCTGGCGCTGCTCATATGATAGACAGAACAGTGGCCCAATGCAGGGCCAGGAGGCATGGCTGTGAGTGACGGAGCGCCGGGTACACACAGGAGATCACAGCTCTATGTACGGTAATTCAGCGGCGCTCGCTCCTCTTCCCTCAGAGACAGCAGGGATTGGTGTATAACACGCACCCACGATTTTCCTCTGATTTTAAGGGGGAAAAGGTGTGTGTTATACGCCGATAAATACGGTACTTGGTGATTTTGTAGAGTTTTAAATAATTAAACCATTAGGTGTTTAAATAAAATCTCAGATTTGTGGAAAGACATGGCAAAACTGAATCCACTGGTTCCAACTGTTTAAAAGTGTAGTATTTGGTTTGCAACAACTGTCTGGTAATATAGTATTCAGAAACAATGGATTAGTGTGCTGTTAAAACAAATATTATACTGAGAGCACTGACTGTTTGCAATGACTGTGCTGAAATGATTATACTGAAAGACAATTTCTTTATTAAACAGTGTTAGGTAGGGATGAGGCGAACACCCCCTCCGGTTCGGTTCGCGGCAGAACATGCGAACAGGCAAAAAATTTGTGCGAATACTGTTAAAGTCTATGGGATTCGAACTTGAAAAATCTAAAGTGCTAATTTTAAAGGCTAGTAAGCAGGTTATTGTCATAAAATGTGTTTGGGGACCCAGGTCCTGCCCCAGGGGACATGTATCAATGCAAAAAAAGTTTTAAAAATGGATGTTTTTTCGGGAGCAGTGATTTTAATAATGCTTAAAGTGAAACAATAAAAGTAAAATATTCCTTTAAATATCGTGCCTGGGGGGTGACTATAGTATGCCAGTAAAGTGGCGCATTTTTCCCGTGTTTAGAACAGTCCCTGCACAATATGACATTTCTATTTATTTATTTATTTATTTATTTATTTATTTTTTTTTTTGTCACGTTCAGTCGACCATACAGAGAGGCGTTAAATCAACTTTGCAGTTCATTTATAAACCAGCCCGCTCTCCTTTGTCTCATCATTGTGACTCTTGCCATAACAAAAAGGAGCAAACTTTCTTTAGCACCCAATATGTGACATACATAAGTCTAAAGCCTATTTCATGTGTGCCCCTTTATCATTAACTGAAGGACAACAGTTACTTCCTTATCTATTTAACCCCCAACCCCTCCCCCCGGCCCCATCCCCCCCTCCCATCTCTCCAAGGTCTAATTTCTTTCTATCTTGATTCTACTCCTATCGCTAATTCTTCAGTGCGACACCACATTTTTTTGAATTTCACCCAGCGTTCCCACTCCGTTGGGCTCTGGTTTCTTGTTTCTGCTTCCGAGCTTGTCTTAGTCTCTAAAAAGAAAGTTTCTTCTACTGCATCTACCCATTCCCATACCTCGGGGCTCTCCTTCTTCTGCCAATTTTTCGGGATTGTACGCTTTGCTGCGTTCAGGAGATGAGGGACCAATGATTGCTTGTACTTTTTAATATCTCCTGTACCCCCATGGAACAGGACCTCCCATGGGTCATCTGGCACTTCTATTCCTGTGATTTCCTTTATTAGGTCGAGTATCTTACGCCAGAAATGTTTTATTTTGGGGCATGTCTCAATATGACATTTCTAAAGGAATAAAAGTAATTTAAAACTGCTTGCGGCTGTAATCTAATGTTGCCCCCCCCCCCCAGACCATTACTAGGCCCTTTGGGTCTGGTATGGATATTAAGGAGAACCCCGCACTCAAATTGAAAAAAAAAAAAGTGTGGGGGCCCCAGACCCTATATACTCTGAACAGCAGCATCAGTATACAGGGGGTCCCCGGGTTACAAACAAGATAGGGACTGTAGGTTTGTTCTTAAGTTGAATCTGTTTGTAATTTTGAACAGGTACATTTTGTAAGTGTAGCTGCAGCCAAAAAATCTATTTTTAAGCTTTTTGGATAACATAGGGAAGGGTTATCACCCCTGTAACTTTTGTTTTGCTGTCTGTGCCCCTGTTCAGAAGATTTCACCTCACTTTCTGTCCCAATGACAATTGGATTTAGAAATTTTTGGGTTATAAGGGAAACAAGGATTGGTGATAAAGCATCAGTGGAGACACTTTCTTTCCCATATTAACTCTTACAGGATAGAATTTCCCTTCCTAGGGGTAGATTTCCTCTCACTTCCTGTTGTCTCCCTCCGTTTCTAAGTAGGAGTCATTTGTAAGTCAGATGTTTGAAAATAGGGGACCGCCTGTATATACTATATGGCCTGCCCTATACACTCTGCGGAAAATTGGGCCTTAGGTGTTGGTGGTACCAGAACACTATAAGCCCTCACAGTTACTCTTGGTGGGCACTGGAACGGGCCCTGCTGTGAAATATATATCAAGAATTGTAATTACGTGCCCCTGTTAAACAGGGGCATAAAAATTGGGCCTTAGGTGGTGGTGGTGGCACAACACTGTAAAGCCTCACAGATACTTTTGTTGAGCGCAGGAACAGTCCCTGCTGTGAAATATTTGATCAAAAATTGTAATTACGTGCCCCTGTTAAACAGGGGCATAAAAATTGGGCCTTAGGCAGTGGTGGAGGTGGTGGCACAACACTGTAAAGCCTCACAGATACTTTTGTTGAGCGCAGGAACAGGCCCTGCTGTGAAATATTAGATCAAAAATTGTAATTACACGCCTTTGTTAAACAGAGGCAGAAAAATTGGGCCTTAGGCAGTGGTGGTGGTGCCCCGAATTGAAAATATTCCTAGAAGCTATCATCATGAAGATTGAAGAGGAATAGGATAGTCACTTAGCATAATAGGATAGTCACTCAGCATAATAGGATAATCACTCAGCATATGCAGTCTTCAAGGGATCCCACATCCATAGAAAAATCAATTGGTTACATCAGCATCAGGTGCTTGGTAGCTGGTGATCCAAAACTGATTCAATTTTATGAATGTGAGCCGATCAACAGAGTCTGTGGACAGGCACACTCTGTGATAGGTTACAAAGCCTCCAGCAGCACTGAATGTGCGTTCAAAAAGAACGCTGGGTGCAGAACAGGCCAGTAGCTCAATTTCATTTTGAGCAAGCTCTGGCCAGTGGTCCATCCTCAAGACTAGGGATGAGCCGAACACCCCCCTGTTCGGTTCGCACCAGAACATGCGAACAGGAAAAAAATTCGTTCGAACACGCGAACGCCGTTAAAGTCTATGGGACACGAACATGAATAATCAAAAGTGCTAATTTTAAAGGCTAATATGCAAGTTATTGTCATAAAAAGTGTTTGGGGACCCGGGTCCTCCCCCAGGGGACATGAATCAATGCAAAAAAAAGTTTTAAAAACGGCCGTTTTTTCAGGAGCAGTGATTTTAATAATGCTTAAAGTCAAACAATAAAAGTGTAATATCCCTTTAAATTTCATACCTGGGGGGTGTCTATAGTATGCCTGTAAAAGGGCGCATGTTTCCCGTGTTTAGAACAGTCTAACAGCAAAGTGACATTTTGAAGGAAAAAACACATTTAAAACTACCGCGGCTATTGCATTGCCGACAATACACATAGAAGTTCATTGATAAAAACGGCATGGGAATTCCCCACAGGGGAACCCCGAACCAAAAAAAAAAAAAAAAAAATGATGTGGGAGTCCCCCTAAATTCCATACAAGGCCCTTCAGGTCTGGTATGGATATTAAGGGGAACCCCAGCCAAAATTAAAAAAAAAATTGACGTGGGGTTCCCCCTAAATTCCATACCAGACCCTTCAGGTCTGGTATGGATTTTAAGGGGAACCCCGCGCCAAAAAAAAAAAAAAAAACGGCGTGGGGTCCCCCTAAAAATCCATACCAGACCCTTATCCGAGCACGCAACCTGGCAGGCCGCAGGAAAAGAGGGGGGGACGAGAGTGCGGCCCCCCCCCCTCCTGAACCGTACCAGGCCACATGCCCTCAACATTGGGAGGGTGCTTTGGGGTAGCCCCCCAAAACACCTTGTCCCCATGTTGATGAGGACAAGGGCCTCATCCTCACAACCGTGGCCGGTGGTTGTGAGGGTCTGCGGGCGGGGGGCTTATCGGAATCTGGAAGCCCCCTTTAACAAGGGGACCCCCAGATCCCGGCCCCCCCCCTGTGTGAAATGGTAAGGGGGTACTTACCCCTACCATTTCACTAAAAAACTGTCAAAAATGTTAAAAATGACAAGAGACAGTTTTTGACAATTCCTTTATTTAAATGCTTCTTCTTTCTTCCTTCATCTTCTTCTTCTTCTGGTTCTTCTGGCTCTTCTGGTTCTTCCTCCGGCGTTCTCGTCCAGCATCTTCTCCGCGGCGTCTTCTATCTTCTTCTCCTCGGGCCGCTCCGCACCCATGGCATGAGGGGGGAGGCTCCCGCTCTTCTCTTCATCTTCTTCTCTTCTTCATCTTCTTCTTCATCTTCTTCTTCTTCTTCTTCTTCTTCCTTCTTCTCTTCTTCCTGTCTTCTCCGGGCCGCTCCGCAATCCATGCTGTGGCATGGAGGGAGGCTCCCGCTGTGTGACGGCGTCTCTTCGTCTGACGGTTCTTAAATAACGGGGGGCGGGGCCACCCGGTGACCCCGCCCCCCTCTGACGCACGGTGACATGACGGGACTTCCCTGTGGCATTCCCCGTGACGTCACAGGGAAGTCCCTCAAGTCACCGTGCGTCAGAGGGGGGCGGGGTCACCGGATGGCCCCGCCCCCCGTTATTTAAGAACCGTCAGACGAAGAGCGCCGTCACACAGCGGGAGCCTCCCTCCATGCCACAGCATGGATTGCGGAGCGGCCCGGAGAAGACAGGAAGAAGAGAAGAAGGAAGAAGAAGAAGAAGAAGAAGAAGATGAAGAAGAAGATGAAGAAGAAGATGAAGAAGAGAAGAAGATGAAGAGAAGAGCGGGAGCCTCCCCCCTCATGCCATGGGTGCGGAGCGGCCCGAGGAGAAGAAGATAGAAGACGCCGCGGAGAAGATGCTGGACGAGAACGCCGGAGGAAGAACCAGAAGAGCCAGAAGAACCAGAAGAAGATGAAGGAAGAAAGAAGAAAGAAGAAGCATTTAAATAAAGGAATTGTCAAAAACTGTCTCTTGTCATTTTTAACATTTTTGACAGTTTTTTAGTGAAATGGTAGGGGTAAGTACCCCCTTACCATTTCACACAGGGGGGGGGCCGGGATCTGGGGGTCCCCTTGTTAAAGGGGGCTTCCAGATTCCGATAAGCCCCCCGCCCGCAGACCCTCACAACCACCGGCCACGGTTGTGAGGATGAGGCCCTTGTCCTCATCAACATGGGGACAAGGTGTTTTGGGGGGCTACCCCAAAGCACCCTCCCAATGTTGAGGGCATGTGGCCTGGTACGGTTCAGGAGGGGGGGGGGCCGCACTCTCGTCCCCCCCTCTTTTCCTGCGGCCTGCCAGGTTGCGTGCTCGGATAAGGGTCTGGTATGGATTTTTAGGGGGACCCCACGCCGTTTTTTTTTTTTTTTTTGGCGCGGGGTTCCCCTTAAAATCCATACCAGACCTGAAGGGTCTGGTATGGAATTTAGGGGGAACCCCACGTCAATTTTTTTTTTAAATTTTGGCTGGGGTTCCCCTTAATATCCATACCAGACCTGAAGGGCCTTGTATGGAATTTAGGAGGACCCCCACATCATTTTTTTTTTTTTTTTTTTGGTTCGGGGTTCCCCTGTGGGGAATTCCCATGCCGTTTTTATCAATGAACTTCTATGTGTATTGTCGGCAATGCAATAGCCGCGGGTAGTTTTAAATGAGTTTTTTCCTTCCAAATGTCATTTTGCTGTCAGACTGTTCTAAACACGGGAAACATGCGCCCCTTTACAGGCATACTATAGACACCCCCCAGGTACGAAATTTAAAGGGATATTACACTTTTATTGTTTGACTTTAAGCATTAATAAAATCACTGCTCCTGAAAAAACGTCCGTTTTTAAAACTTTTTTTTGCATTGATCCATGTCCCCTGGGGCAGGACCCGGGTCCCCAAACACTTTTTATGACAATAACTTGCATATAAGCCTTTAAAATTAGCACTTTTGATTTCTCCCATAGACTTTTAAAGGGTGTTCCGCGGCATTCGAATTTGCCGCGAACACCCCAAATTGTTCGCTGTTCGGCGAACTTGCGAACAGCCAATGTTCGAGTAGAACATGAGTTCGACTCGAACTCGAAGCTCATCCCTACTCAAGACCCAGTAACCCATGTTCTGGTGGAAAGGTCTCCAAGTCTTGCCCCTAGATATTCCTGCACCATGTAATTCAGACGCTGGTGATCGTTGCCGGAACCGATCAGACCTGAGCGCTGAGGACTGAAGGATTGTCTGAAGGCATCGGTCAGTCAGCCACCTTCTCCACCGCTCTTTCTGTGACTGAACGAAGCCTCAGCAACATGTTGTCCAGCACCAGTGGCAGAAAAAAGCCAAGGTCCCCTGACCCTGTCCTGGTGCCATACTCACACAGGTACTCATTGATGGCCCTCTGCTGCATGTGGAGCCGCTGCAGCATTGCCAACGTTGAGTTCCACCTGGTGGACATATTACAAATGAGGCGGTTCTTGGGAAGGTTGCATTCTCTTCGAATGTCAACCAGCCGAACACTGGCATTATATGATCGGCTGAAATGACAACAGACTTTCCTGGCCTGCCTCAAGAGATCCTGTAGGCCCGATACCTGCTCAAGAACTGCTGCACCACCAAATTCAGGACGTGAGCCAAACAGGGAACATGGGTCAAGTGTCCCTGTCAGAGGGCGGAGAGGAGGTTGGTGCCATTGTCGCGTACAACCATTCCTGGCTGAAGCTGGTGTGGCGTCAACCACCTCTGAGCCCGCCCCTGCAGAGCTGACAGAATCTCTGCCCCAGTGTGACTCCTGTCCCCTAAGCAGACCAACTTAAGCACCGCACTGCATCTTTTTGCCTGAGTGCTTGCGTAGCCCCTTGAATGCCTACAGAGCACTGCTGGTTCAGAGGAGAAATCTGCAGAGGAAGAGGCCATAGAGGAAGAAGAAGAGGAGGGGTGGAGGAGAGAGCTGTGGCAGAATCGCCACTAGCATTTTGGAGGCATGGTGGCGGAACAAGCTCCAACAATACTGAACCATGTCCTGCATCCTTCTCAGCTGCCAGCAGAGTTACCCAGTGCACTGTGAAAGAAAGGTAACATCCCTGTCCATGCCTGCTGGACCATGAGTCAGCAGTAATATACACCTTACTGCTGACCGCCCTGTCCAACAAGGCCAAGACATTGCCTTCCACATGCTGGTAGAGAGCCGAAATGGCCTTCCGTGAAAAGAAATGGCGTTTGGGAACCTGCCACTGAGGTACTGCACATTCCACAAATTCATGAAAGGGGGCAGAGTCTACCAGCTGAAAAGGCAGCACTTGCAGTACTATCAATTTGGCCAAGCTAGCATTCAGACGCTGAACACGTGGATGGCTGGGACCAAATTTCTTTTGACGGTTTAGCAACTGGGGTGGAAATTTGCCTGCTAAAATCCGATGTTGGTGTATTGCTAGCAGATTGGCCGCAAGTATTTGGGACACCTTTTTCTATACCTTCATTCCTCTCAGTGCAGGTTTCTGAGAGGACTGGAGGTATAGTGGGGTTGGAGATCCTAGTTGATGAGGAGCAAGGAGAGGTCTGCCTTGTTCTTTGATGTGGGTCTTTTAAGTGCTGTGATCAACGGACTGCATGGGAGGTCGTCATATGTCTGGTCAAGCATGTGGTGCCCAAGCGGCTACTGTTTTGGCCACGCTTGATACGCTTCAGACATATGTTGCAAACAGCAACGGTGCGATCTGCTGCACATGTGTCAAAAAAGGCCCACACCAAAGAAATTTTCAAAATATGCGGGGAGTCAGCAGCACCCTGCACCTGCTTAGCTCTGCAGTGTGATGCAATAGGGTGGCTGCCCTTAAGCTGCCACCTGAAGGGCATCCTGCCTCGTTGGAGATGTGCCTCCTCCTCCTCCTCTCTTCTATCAGGCACCCAAGTAGAGTCAGTGACCTCATCATCCCCTCCCTCATCGTCACTGGAGCAAACTTGGCAGTATGCTGCAGCTCGGGGAACATGACTGCCAGTTTCTTGACCTTCTTGGGCACCACCTCTCTCTAGGCTCACTTTATTCCCTTACTCAACCTGGGTACCATCATTGGAGCGTTCAAATCGCTGTAAATCCTTTTGTAGCATGTACCCGACACTGTGGTCGAATAGTTCGGGGGAACTCCTCTGTGCATGATGGTGGGGCTAGGGAAGGAGTGACTGTTGACATGGAGCCGATGGAATAGGCCGTTTGGCAGGCAAACTACTCTGAGCCTGGGTGACAGAGGTTGAGGAAGATGAGGAAGATTAGGAGGATGAGGAGGATGAGGAGGGCTTTGTTATCCATTCCAACAACTCTTCTGCATGTTGTGGCTCAATAACATGGCCAGCTGCAGAAAAAAAGGACAAGCATGCCCCACGGCCACGTGCTGAGGATGCACCATGTCCACGACCAGCACTGTCAACTGTAGACACAGAGCCTGCTTGCCCTCTTTTAGTGGACTGTGAGTGCCTGCCTCTCCTTGGTGGCCTTCCGGACATGCTATAAATTTTGTTTAGCAAAACCACACTACACTGTATTGTGTACTGTGTACACCACCAGAAAAGTAGTGGCAAGTGCACTAGGGGTGCATGGTACTGTGTACACCAACAAAAGTGTAATAACAACTATGGGTGTACTGTATGTATTGTGTACTGTGTACACCACCAGTAAAGTATTAACACTATGGGTACACGGTATTGTGTACACCAACAGAAGTGTAATAACAACTATGGGTGCACTGTATGTATTGTGTACACCACCAGGAAAGTATTAGCAACTGCACTAGGGGTGCACGGTACTGTGTACACCAACAGAAGTTTAATAACAACTATGGGTGTACTGTATGTATTGTGTACTGTGTAAACCACCAGAAAAGTATTAGCACTATGGGTACACGGTATTGTGTACACCAACAGAAGTGTAATAACAACTATGGGTGGACTGTATGTATTGTGTACACCACCAGGAAAGTAGTAGCAACGGCACTAGGGGTGCACTGTACTGTGTACACCAAAAGAAGTGTAATAACAACCATGAGTGTACTGTATGTATTGTGTACTGTGTACACCACCAGAAAAGTAGTAGCAACTGCACTAGGGATGCACGGTACTGTGTACGCCAAAAGAAGTGTAATAACAACTATGGGTGCAATGTATGTATTGTGTACCCCACCCGGAAACTATTAGCAACTGCACTAGGGGTGCACGGTACTGTGTACACCAACAGAAGTTTCATAACAACTATGGGTGTACTGTATGTATTGTGTACTGTGCACACCACCAGAAAAGTATTAGCACTATGGGTACACGGTACTGTGTACACCAACAGCAGTGTAATAACAACTATCGGTGCACTGTATGTATTGTGTACACCACCAGGAAAGTAGTAGCAACTGCACTAGGGGTGCACTGTACTCTGTACACCAACAGAAGTGTAATAACAACCATGAGTTTATTGTATGTATTGTGTACTGTGTACACCACCAGGAAAGTAGTAGCAACTGCACTAGGGGTGCACGGTACTGTGTACGCCAAAAGAAGTGTAATAACAACTATGGGTGCACTGTATGTATTGTGTACACCACCAGGAAAGTATAAGCAACTGCACTAGGGGTGCACGGTACTGTGTACACCAAAAGAAGTGTAATAACAACCATGAGTGTACTGTATGTATTGTGTAATGTGTAAACTACCAGAAAAGTATTAGCACTATGGGTACACGGTACTGTGTACACCAACTTAAGTGTAATAACAACTATGGGTGCACTGTATGTATTGTGTACACCACCAGGAAAGTAGTAGCAACGGCACTAGGGGTGCACTGTACTGTGTACACCAAAAGAAGTGTAATAACAACCATGAGTGTACTGCATGTATTGTGTACTGTGTACACCACCAGAAAAGTAGTAGCAACTGCACTAGGGGTGCACGGCACTGTGTACGCCAAAAGAAGTGTAATAACAACTATGGGTGCACTGTATGCATTGTGTACACCACCCGGAAACTATTAGCAACTGCACTAGGGGTGCATGGTACTCTGTACACCAACAGAAGTTTAATAATAACTATGGGTGTACTGTATGTATTGTGTACTGTGTAAACCACCAGAAAAGTAGTAGCAACTGCTCTAGGGGTGCACGGTACTGTGTACACCAACAGAAGTGTAATAACAACTATGGGTGCACTGTATGTATTGTGTACACCACCAGGAAAGTAGTAGCAACTGCACTAGGGGTGCACTGTACTGTGTACACCAACAGAAGTGTAATAACAACCATGAGTGTACTGTATGTATTGTGCACTGTGTACACCACCAGAAAAGTAATAGAAACTGCACTAGGGGTGCACGGTACTGTGTACGCCAAAAGAAGTGTAATAACAACTATGGGTGCACTGTATGTATTGTGTACACCACCAGGAAAGTAGTAGCAACTGCAGCAGGGGTGCACGGTACTGTGTACACCAACAGAAGTTTAATAACTATGGGTGCACTGTATGTATTGTGTACTGTGTACACCACCAGAAAAGTAGTAGCAACTGCATTAGGGGTGCACAGTACTGTGTACACAAACAGAAGTTTAATAACAACTATGGGTGCACTGTATGTATTGTGTACACCACCAGGAAAGTAGTAGCAACTGCACTAGGGGTGCACGGTACTGTGTACACCAACAGAAGTTTAATAACAACTATGGATGCACTGTATGTATTGTGTACTGTGTACACCACCAGAAAAGTAGTAGCACTAGCAACTGCAATATGGGTGCACTGTACTGTGTACACTAACAGAAGTGTAATAACAACTATGGGTGTACTGTATGTATTGTGTACACCACCAGGAAAGTAGTAGCAACTGCACTAGGGGTGCACGGTACTGTGTACACCAACAGAAGTTTAATAACAACTATGGGTGCACTGTATGTATTGTGTATTGTGTACACCACCAGAAAAGTAGTAGCACTAGCAACTGCACTATGGGTGCACAGCACTGTGTACACCAACAGAAGTGTGATAACAACTATGGGTGTACTGTATGTATTGTATACTGTGCACACCACCAGAAAAGTAGAAGCAACTGCACTATGGCTCAACGGTACTGTGTACACCAACAGAAGTGTAATAACAACTATGGGTGCACTGTATGTATTGTGTACACCACCAGGAAAGTAGTAGCAACTGCACTAGGGGTGCACTGTACTGTGTACACCAACAGAAGTGTAATAACAACTATGGGTGTACTGTATTGTGTACACTACCAGAAAAGTAGTAGCAACTGCACTATGGGTGCACTGTACTGTGTACACCAACAGAAGTGTAATAACAACTATGGGTGTACTGTGTTCACCACCAGAAAAGTAGTAGCAACTGCACTGTGGGTGCACAGTACTGTGTACTGTGTATACCGCCTGAAGTATATTAGAAAAAGTACACCAGGAACGGCCTGCAGTCAGATATACCCTGTTTCCCCGAAAATAAGACCTAGCGTGATTGTCAGTGATGGCTGCAATATAAGCCCTACCCCCCAAATAAGCCCTAGTAAAAGTCCTTGTAGGTCTTATTTTCAGGGTAGGGCTTATTTTGGGGGTAGGGCTTATATTGTAGCCATCACCGACAATCACGCTAGGTCTTATGCCGCGTACACACGGTCGGACTTTGCAGCTACAAAAGTCGGACAGTCTGTCCGACATACTTCCGGCGTACCTTCGGCGGACTTGGGGCAGACTTTCTTACGAACGGACTTGCCCACACACGACCACACAAAAGTACGCCAGTTTAGTACGCTGTGACGTACACCAAGTCCGACGAGACTATAAAACGGAAGTTCAATAGCCCGTACGACACCCTTTGGGCTCCTTCTGCTAATCTCGTGTTTATCTCGTGTTAGTAGAAGTTTGGTGAGAGACGATTCGCGCTTGTGAGACTCGTATTTTTCAGTTCGTTTTAACTGTTGTTCAGTCTGTGCTTGTGAGGTTTGTATCTGCTTTTCAGTGCGTTTGGTCAGTTGGCATTGAGAAATCTTTGTTTTATTGGCCGCTCGTTCCTGATTTTCAGGTCGTTCTTCACAGGCCTTGCTGTTCTTCAGTGCGTTCTGTTTAGTGCGTTCTGACCAGCCGACCGTTTTGAAGCCATGTTACCTGTACGTACTCGTCGTAGAGCTCGTGCATTGTATGTGCTTGGTGCTGTAGTTTATTCTTCAGCCCAAGACCAGTCCATGAACAGGGCGAGGAGGAGTTCATGGACCAAGAATTGGTTGCTTCAGCGTGACCAGTTCTGTCACATGCCTTTGCTCCGTGAGATCCGTGAGAATAATCCTGAGGATTTCAGGAACTTTCTCCGGATGACGGACCCCGTTTTTGATCGTTTGGTGGCTTTGCTGACCCCCTATATCAGCAGGCAGGATACCTGCATGAGGCAAGCCATCACTCCGGAGCAGAGGCTGGTCGCTACCTTGCGGTATTTGGCCACAGGGAGAAGCCTGCAGGACCTTAAGTTCTCGACAGGCATCTCCCCCCAGGCTCTGGGGATCATTATCCCAGAGACCTGTTCTGCCATCATACAGGTCCTGCAGAAGGACTATATTAAGGTAAGCTATTTTTATTTTATTAGCATCACATGTTCTTTTATGTAATCTTTGATAATGTAATGTATTTCTTGCTTCAAACACTACTTCCCATCATTGCAATATAGTGTGAATGTCCCCTTTTTATCCTCACACATGCTGGGATTTTTTCCTGTTATTTTTTGTCATGCATGTATAGTTTCCTTCAATAACCTTCCCAGCATGAAGTGATGGGAACATATCCACCTAGTCTACTCATTTTGAATGTATTTTGTTGGAGTGTATTTAGTGTGCTTATAATTAGCAATTAGCTAGATTTCACAACCCCCCCCCCCACCTGAACTCACTCCAAATAGTGTGCTGCTAATTAGCAATTAGCTAGATTTCACAACCCCCCCCCCCACCTGAACTCACTCCAAATAGTGTGCTGCTAATTAGCAATTAGCTAGATTTCACAACCCCCCCCCCCACCTGAACTCACTCCAAATAGTGTGCTGCTAATTAGCAATTAGCTAGATTTCACAACCCCCCCCCCCCACCTGAACTCACTCCAAATAGTGTGCTGCTAATTAGCAATTAGCTAGATTTCACAACCCCCCCCCCCCCACCTGAACTCACTCCAAATAGTGTGCTGCTAATTAGCAATTAGCTAGATTTCACAACCCCCCCCCCCACCTTAACTCACTCCAAATAGTGTGCTGCTAATTAGCAATTAGCTAGATTTCACAACCCCCCCACCCCACCTGAACTCACTCCAAATAGTGTGCTGCTAATTAGCAATTAGCTAGATTTCACAACCCCCCCCCCCCCCACCTGAACTCACTCCAAATAGTGTGCTGCTAATTAGCAATTAGCTAGATTTCACAACCCCCCCCCCCCACCTGAACTCACTCCAAATAGTGTGCTGCTAATTAGCAATTAGCTAGATTTCACAACCCCCCCCCCCCACCTGAACTCACTCCAAATAGTGTGCTGCTAATTAGCAATTAGCTAGATTTCACAACCCCCCCCCCCCCCACCTGAACTCACTCCAAATAGTGTGCTGCTAATTAGCAATTAGCTAGATTTCACAACCCCCCCACCCCCACCCTCGTTAAAATTTGCTTGAATGTTCTGTGGTGTTGATTTGTCTAAAGCAAATCTATGTTGCACTTTGCAAAATGCATGTGCACTCTACAAGTGCATTTGTTCCAGTGCTTTAGTAAATGAGCAGAAGCTCTGCTGATTTCCATCATCAAATCATATGCAAGCCTCAAAGTGTTTTCATTAATTGCCCTTGCATGTGATTGTGTACTGTTTGCAACATGAATGCCTTTTGACATTACCTCATTTACTGTAAGCTGGTTAGCAACTGCACCTGCAGAGTGCGACAACTGCAGTCTTGTAGCCTTTGTTATCCCTAAATTCCTGCGTGTTGTTAAAGTAATTTTTTTTGGGGATTTCACAACCCCCTAAAATGTAATCAATGTTCTATCAGAGGGGGTGAGCAATCTGATAAGTGTGCCTTTTTCCATATTAGTTATTCCAGAAGAATTAAATTATTGAATGTTATACTGATGCTGGGGAATAATGTTTTTAATTGTCTAATTTTCTTGCAATGTTAGCTTCCAAATTAATTGATTTTGGTTTTCTTGTTTGATTCCCCAGTTTCCTTCAACGCCACAGGAATGGCAGACTGTGGCATCCCATTTTGCCAGCCGTTGGGACTTTCCCAATTGTGGAGGGGCTATAGATGGGAAACATGTCCACATTGTGCCACCACCCCATTCGGGGTCATATTATTTTAATTATAAGGGGTTCCACAGTATTGTTTTAATGGCGGTGGTGTCGGCACACTATGATTTTTTATATGTGGACGTGGGGAAGAATGGCCGGATGTCGGATGGAGGAGTATTTGCCCAGACGGAGTTCTGCCAGCGTCTCCAGAGTGGTGGCCTGGGATTGCCACCTGATGAGGATAACGTGGAAGGACTCCCCTTTGTCTTCATTGCCGATGAAGCCTTCGCTCTGAGCAAGCACCTCATGAGGCCATTCCCCCAAAGAACCCTCACCCCGGAGAGGAGGGTTTTTAATTACCGGCTGGCCAGAGCTAGAAGAGTGGTTGAGAATGCGTTTGGAATTCTGGCCAGCCGGTTCCGCCTGTTTCAAACAGCCATTAATTTGGCGGAATACAAACTTAATTTTATAATTTTATCATGCTGCATTCTGCACAACTTTTTAAATAAGCATTCTGCCAATTATATAGGCACAGTTGGGCCTGAGGCCGGACAAATAGAAGCCAACCTTACAGGCCTGGATACTGTCCGTACTGGCTTGGCCCCCCAAAGTTCCCGTCAGGTTAGACAGCAATATGTTGATTATTTTATGGGTAGGGGGGCCATTGCAATGGGCCAGGATATATAATTTTTTGACAATAAAAAAAATATTGCTGAAATCTGGCATTATATTTATTGCTTGCCTTTCTTTTGGGCTGTCTCCTAGGTTATGGTCGAGCAGTTGTAGTGCCAACTGTATTAGAATTTTAAAAATGTCTAAATAAGCTCCATTGCCACTGTAAACAACTTTTTGACAATTATAACCAAACTGATACTGAGCCTTGAAATAACAAACCACACATTTGTTAAAATCCTATAAAAGGAGATGTTTTTATTAATGGTTGGTATGCATTCAGTTCTGCATTTAGTATAAAATGTTCATAGACAAAAATATAATGGTATCTTAATGATGTAGCAAAATATAATTATATTTAAATATTTCTACCTAATCCACAAAAAAATATTTTGGGCTTTTGGATTTTCAAAAACAGGCTTTGTTTTTGGAAAATCAAGTTTTGTTTTTTTTTAAAAGCAAGTTTTTTATTTTTTATTTTTTGTTTTTTAAAATCAATTTTTTAATTTTTTTGGGTTTTTTAACATTAATTTTTTTAATTTTTTTGGTGTTTTAAAATCAATTTTTTTTACTTTTTTTGGTTTTTTAACATTAATTATTTATTCGATTTTTTTGTGTTTTAAAATCAATTTTTTAATTTTTTTTTGTTTTTTAACATTAATTATTTATTCGATTTTTTTGTGTTTTAAAATCAATTTTTTAATTTTTTTGGGTTTTTTAACATTAATTTTTTTAATTTTTTTGGTGTTTTAAAATCAATTTTTTTTACTTTTTTTGGTTTTTTAACATTAATTATTTATTCGATTTTTTTGTGTTTTAAAATCAATTTTTTAATTTTTTTTGGTTTTTTAACATTAATTTTTTTAATTTTTTTTGGGTTTTTTAAAATCACTTTTTTTTTTTTTTTGGGGTTTTTTAAAATCACTTTTTTTTTTTTTTTTTGGGTTATTTAAAATCACTTTTTTTTTTTTTTGGGGTTTTTTAAAATCACTTTTTTTTTTTTTTTTGGGTTTTTTAAAATCACTTTTTTTTTTTTGGGGGGGGTTTTTTAAAATCACTTTTTTTTTTTTTTTGGGTTATTTAAAATCACTTTTTTTTTTTTTTGGGTTATTTAAAATCACTTTTTTTTTTTTTTTTTGGGTTTTTTAAAATCACTTTTTTTTTTTTGGGGGGGTTTTTTAAAATCACTTTTTTTTTTTTTTTGGGTTATTTAAAATCACTTTTTTTTTTTTTTGGGGTTTTTTAAAATCACTTTTTTTTTTTTTTGGGGGTTTTTTAAAATCACTTTTTTTTTTTTTTTTTGGTGTTTTTTAGAAAATCAATTTTTATTTTTTTGTGGATTTTTGACAGCCCTCCTTTTTGACATTAGGTTAAACAGCCATTTATGTTATGCCAAAAAAACAAAGAGAAGGCCCAGAATGGGGTCAGCAAAACAGGAAATGAAGGACATGATTGATGTTTTGGGGTTTAAAAAAGGGCATTTAGATTCGACCCAAAACATCAATCATGTCCTTCATTTCCTGCTGCATACGATCCAGCCTATTACGCATTTGATCCATGTCTTGATTCCAGGCCATTATTTGACCAATTAGACGTTGGGCACTTTCCGAGGTGAAATAGTCACTTCTTGTTGTTCCTAAAGTGGAATGAAACCAAAAAATGTCTTTAGAAATATGCACACATACATAGTTTACCTTACCAGAAATAAAGCTGTTGTCTCAGACACTGACCTGGTGGGGTGGCCATGTAGCCTAATTCCTCCACATCCTCGGGGGTGTCACTGTTGCTTGAATGAAGCACAACCAGATCCCCTAAAATAGAGTAGACAAATTCAATTAAACAAAAGGCAGCCATGCATAGATTAACGTAAGCTGGTGTGTCAGACACTCACCTGGTGGGGTGCCCATGTCGCCCACCTCTCCTTCCTCCACATCGTCAATGGGACTTGGACTGATTGCCCAATCCTGTTTTGCTTGGGGTGGACTGTGTTCTTGTGGTTGGCTGAGTGATTTTTCCCCTATGTGAAACAAAAAATTAGTAATCTAATTAGCACACAGATATTTTAGGACATAATAATTTTCCAACATTTGTAGTGAAGTGGTTTGTGTAGAGTTCCTATTTTAGTTCAATATTTAAAATTATAAAGACATACCGGATAGATAGATATCAATATCTCAAAATATAGTTAATAATCTTTTGATCTCTCTCTATATCTGTAACAAAATCTCTAAATATCTAACTAAATGTAAATCCAAAAAATTAAGAGAATTTCAAATAGATATATATATATATATATATATATATATATATATATATATATATATATATATATATATATTTATATTTATATTTATATTTATATTTATATTTATATTTTTATATTTATATATTTATATATAGATAGATAGATATATAGATATATATAGATATATATATAGATATATATATAGATATATATATATATAGATATATATAGATATATATATATATATATATATAGATATATATAGATATATATATAGATATATATAGATATATATATAGATATATATATAGATATATATATAGATATATATATAGATATATATATATATATATATAGATATATATAGATATATATATAGATATATATATATATATATATAGATATATATATATATAGATATATACATATATATATATATATATATACATATATATATAGATATATACATATATATATATATATACATATATACATATATATATATATATATACATATATATATATATATATATACATATATATATAGATATATACATATATATATATAGATATATACATATATATATATATATACATATATACATATATATATATATATATACATATATACATATATATATATACATATATATATATATATATATATATATATATATATATATATATATATATATATATATATATATATATATATATATATATATATACATATATATATATATAGATAGATAGATAGATAGATAGATATATAGATAGATATAGATATGGATATGTAACGAGGTTTCTTCAAAGATCGTTTAGAACGATGAACAAAAATCGTATAGGAAGGAAAAGCACATGGAGCAGTATACAAGGTAATAAACACAAGAGAAAAACACGACAAGTACTTACTTTTTTTAAGAACTTTCCGGATACGTCGGTATTGATCCGGCTCCCTGAGTTTCAGGTCAGACCATCTTTTGCGCAATTGATCTTTGGAGCGCTGGACCCCAAATGATGCCTGCAAAGTCTCCACGACCTTCGCCATTATTTTGGCCTTGCGCAAATTTGGCCGTGCGTACGGCCCATAATTGCCATCATAGTCGTCTTTGCGAAGAATGGCCACCATCTCCACCATCTCTTTGAAACTCATATTAGAGGCCTTAAATCTAGGCCTCACAGATTTGGTTGACGTTCCAGACGTTCCAGCCTGCGGGCTGTCTCCACTACCTGAGGTCGTCAACATTTCAGGTGTCTCCGCCATTCTTTAACTCCACTACGCGCCGTAACAAAAAAGGGGCGGAGAACATGAGTTCATTTCGAACGTCAGGGGCGGGCGACGCAGGCGGAGTTTCACACATGCGTAGTGTATAAAGGAGGGCCTTTCGCGCGTGTCGTACGTACGTTCTGTGCGTAGGTGATAGTGGACCAGGACGTTCCAAAACGAAGGTAATTTGAGATATATATTTTTTTTGGGGGGGGTTTATGGTCATGACTTTGTAGCAAGCGGCCTATATGGCTTGATAGATTGATGAGGCCTACATAGGGAGAAGATGATGAGGGGTTAGCAGAAACATATAATAAGTTTTTTTGGTCTTGTGACTTTCTCTTTTCCAGATATAATGAATCCCCTATTGAAGGATCCAGAGTTCCTTACTTCTTTTATTTCAAAGTATCGAGAGATGAGGAATTTGTGGGAGGTGAAACACCCTCAGTATTATAACAAGCATGTGAGGAAGTCAACGCTGGAGAGACTTCTGTCCTTTGTCCAGGAGACCATCCCGGGAGCAACAATGGAGACAGTGCACAAGAAAATTGGGGTCTTGAGGAACATGTATAAAAGGGAGCATAGGAAGATCCAGGAATCAAGGAGATCAGGAGCATCAGCAGATGATGTTTATGTACCCAGGCTGTGGTACTACAATCAACTCCGTTTTCTTGATGACCAGAATGAAGCCAGGGCATCACTTTCAACCCTTCCCTCCACCCTTCCCTCCACCCTTCCCTCCACCCCAGCAGAGGCTGATGAGGAGCAAGCTGGGTCTTCCATCCTGGATGAACCGGATATGACCATCTGGAGTCAGGTAAATTATTTTAACAAATATTTACTGTACTAATATTAATGATGTTAACTGGATGTTATAATTGTCTCAAATAATTTAGCACTCCAAATTGTGTATACATATCAAATGATAGTAGTGACTAAATATGTTTGGCACCTGCTTGAAATAATTAGGGTGTCTGATTAGACTCTTTTATTAAAGAGATGTATTCACATTGAATTTGCTAGTCATGAGAAGCAAACTGTGTGTCATTGATGAACCCAAAAAAAGAAACTAAAACTATTGTCCTTTTTTTATACACAGGATGAGTCCATCCAGGAGGAATGTGGGGAAAGTGGCAGGCAGGAGGAGACCGGGCCCATGGACAGCCTGGAGGAGGCCGGATTCACCATCATCCTGGAGGAGGCTGGGCCCAGTGTCAGGCAGGAGGTGGCTGCTCCCAGTGAGGTGGCTGGGCCAAGTGAGGTGGCTGGGCCAAGTGAGGTGGCTGGGCCAAGTGAGGTGGCTGGGCCCAGTAGGAGCCTCACCCAATCCCAAGTGCCTCCCCTCCACCTTCCCAAAAAAAGGGCCAAGAAGGGGATGGTCACACAGGACGCGTCCCTGCGCCTCATGCAACAGGCCACCCGTTTTTTAACAAGCCCCCCCGAAGCGGAAGAAGCCTATGGCTGCTACTTAGCCAGCAGGCTTCTTCAGATGGATTGGGAGCAGCGCCTCATTTGTGAGCGCCTATTTGGGGAAACAATCCATAAGGGGCTGCAGGGCACGCTAACCAAAAACACCCAACTACATGAGGCAGCCCCCCCCCCTCCTCCTCCTCCTCCTCCTCCTCCTCCTCCTCCTCCTGCCACAACTGAAACACCAGAGCCACAGCCTCAAAAGAAGGCTACAGGGAAGGCTACAGGGAAGGCTGCAGGGAAGGCTGCAGGGAAGGCTGCAGGGCAGCGTGGAGGAAAGGCTGCAGGGAAGAGAAGAAAGTGATGACCTGGGTTCAGTCTGGTCTGACAGAAGACGCAGGCTGTTGTAGGACCACAGTCTGGGGACATCTAGATCATCTGCTGGTGCTGTTGATCTCTGGGATTCTTGGACCAGATTGTGCTCCCTCTTATATGGACTCCTCAAGATCCCAATTTTCTTGTACACCGACTTTTTCCAGCGTTGACTTCCTCTTTATTTTATTTTGACCATGAATAAATGGATCTTTTTTGAGTTTAGCAAAAGACTTTTATGTGTTTTCTTTTAAATCATTGATTTTACACACAATGTTAAATTAACAAGGGACAACAATCTCATTGAGTTTTAAAAAAACACACCAAAAATACATTACTAATGTTAAGAATGTTCAAGTGGTAAGTCTTGAAAAAAAAATATATACATAAACAAAAACGGTGCTTTGGGTTAACTTTATCTAAAAATTAAAAAATAATCACTAGAAAAAAAATAAAAAAGAATAATGGGTTCTTTGTGGTAACTTTACAAACATAAAAAAAAAAAAAAAAAAAGGGAAAAAGTATTATTAGTATGGAAACATTGTTTATAAAAAGCATACTATATCATTCATGAGATCAAAGAGAAAAAGAATTCAGAAATCAGTTTGGGAGAACTCTGATTATGAACAGCAAAACACCTTCGTTCTTTAGAGCATTCGTAAAGAAGAAATAAAATGCGCTGCATTCAACGATCACAGATTTTGCAGCGTGATGAATGTGCTACCTACAATACAAACACTAGTTTTACTAGACCGAGTGCTTCCGTTTAGTTTTTGCTTATGAGCATGCGTCGTTTTTTTGTCCGTAGGACTAGCATACAGACGAGCGGACTTCGGGGTCCGTCGTAGTTACGACGTAAAGATTTGAAGCATGTTTCAAATCTAAAGTACGTCGGATTTGAGGCTAAAAAAGTACGTTGAAAGTCCGAAGCAGCCCACACACGATCGGATTACCAGCCAGCTTTAGTCCGTCAGCGTCCGTTGGACTTTTGTAGACGAAAAGTCCGACCGTGTGTACGCGGCATTATTTTCAGAGAAACAGGGTAGCTAAACTGGATAGTTGATAAATATATATAGACTGTCTGTATATATATATTAAATACACTGAAGAGAACTGAATAACCTGCCTGCCTGAAGTATATTAGAAAAAGTACACCAGGAATGGCCTGCAGTCAGATATAGCTAAACTGGATACAGTAGATATATATACAAGACTGTCTGTATATATATATTAAATACACTGCAGCTAAATGAATAACCTGCCTGCCTGCTCAATCTAAATGACACTCTCTCTCCGTCCACGCCAACAACACACTACACAGGGCCGACGTGAAGGCAGCCTTATATAGTGTGGGGCATGGACTTAGTCCCCCTGAGCCATGATTGGCAAAAGGCACCCTACCTTTGGCCAATTATGGTTCTCTTAGCTGAGGGCGCTGGAATTGGCCACAGCATGCAGGTCATGGTGCATACTTTGGCCAATCATCATACAGCAATGCACTGTGCTCCTGCAGTGCATTATGGGCCGTTACGCGCCGCTCAAATTTGGCGCAAGCAGCCCATAATGTTTGGTTTTCGACGAATGGGCGAACAGCTAATGTTCGAGTCAAACTCATGTTCGACCTGAAGAGAAAGCCCATCCCTAGTGTTAGGTGGCATTTCATTATTTTTGCAGGCAGCAAGTGTTTTTAAGACTTTTTTAACATATCAGTGGTTGCCATTAGGAGCAGGTCCAGGTTCACCGCACATCCAGGGGATTTAAGGTTTGCAGTACTTGCGGATTTATGGTGAAATTGACTGGACCATGTCTGGACTTTTAACTGTGGTGTGCAGGGTTAGAATGCAAAAAAAAACAAAAATGGCACTTTGATGAGTGCCAGTCCCCTTATTATTAAAGGGTGAAAAGATGGATTTTTCAGCAACCATATGTCAGTGTGTGTTGGAGCAGTTTTAAGAGAGTTGACAGTTTGTATAGAGAGGTAATTGCTATGCTGTACTATACAGTACTATATTGCACACATGTACTATAAATTGCGGTGTGGTGGGCTACATATTTCCACTCACCAATACTTTATGTGTATGTCAGTTGTTGTTGAGATGTTGCCATGCCCCCCGCATTCTTTTTCTGTTATTTTTTTGGAATTTTGTTTTTCCTTTTTTTTTAGTTTTATAGTTATTGTGTTAAAAAATGTTTAGATTTTGTGATTTATTTTTTGGGGCGAGGTATATTTTTTTTCTGTTGCTAGGACCTTTTTTATTTTTGGGTGCATTGCATACACTTGCTGTATGCAGCATGTCACTGCAAAATTGGTGGTAAAGAAGTGTGCTCCAAAGAAAAACATATTTATTCCCCCTATTGCCATAGGGTGGTTGGGCTTGGTCTGCACCTTCTGCCTGCAGCGTTTCAGCCATGGTAAACGTATCAACTTTTTGGGTACCACATGCTTGAGGAAGCACATTACATGACATGAAGGAACCAGTACCTTAAGGAGACAAGTCATCAGCAAAAGGTCTACACTCCACTTTATTCTCATTGGTAATTTTTTGCACCCCCCCCCCCCCAACAAAACACGCTTCCCCTGCATCTGCCACAAATTCTGCAGTCTCTGGTGACAGGAATAGATGTCTCACAAGGGGTTCAGAGGCTTAAGATGAAGCTCAGCTCACTCAAGAAAGAGGGTTATGGGGAAATGCTGAGGATGGTGAAGTGAAGGTATAGCATTTACCTACACCTACCCCACCATCTCCATCAACATCCTTCCCCAGCCATGTGTTTCTTGTATAGAAATGTCCCCAAATCTCGCCAATGCACAGCATCTTAAAGCCAGCTTAACTAAACTGATTATTTTGAAACTGCTCTCATTCCATCTTGTGGGATCAGCCCCTGCTGCAAGTTTTTGGCATGTGCTCTGCCACAGTGGCAGGTACCCAGCTGCTGTTGTCCTGCTCAGGAAGTGAACCCTGCCCTCCATTGACATGTGGAGCCTAGAGTGTTGGAATTGCTAAATCACACAGTCAGTAGCTGGGTACACACAACCACAGACACATTGGGGGTTATTTACTAAAGGAAAATCCACTTTGCACTGCAAGTGCACTTGAAAGTGCATTATTAATGTCTCCCATTAATATACCAACGATGGCTCACTGAAAGTGCATTATTAATGTCTCCCATTAATATACCAACGATGGCTCACTGAAAGTGCACTTGGAAGTAAAGTCGCTGTAGATCCGAGGGGGACATGCAAGGAAAATAAAAAACAGCATTTTAGCTTGCACATGATTGGATGATAAAATCAGCAGAGCTTCCACTAATTTCAGATCTACCCCTTAGATTTAGAGCGACTGCACTTCCAAGTGCACTGCAAGTGCAAAGTAGATTTGCCTTTTGTAAATAGCCCCCATTGTCCAATAACCATGGACAGGGCTGCTACATATCTTTACTGCACACCAGGAGAATCTTCTGGTGGCTGGGAAGGATGCAGGATTGGGCTTGAAGGGGTGTAGGGATGTTCTTACAGCAAGTGAACCCTCGCATGATATCCTGCCTAGAGTGTTCCTTCAAACCCATTCAGATCTGGAGACCATTCTGATAAAAGTTATGACACACATACAAGACATTTCAGTTGTTAGAATGATCCGAGGATTTTACTTAGGCTTCGAAAAAAAATGGCGTGGGGTCCCCCTCAAAATCTATACTAGACCCCTCAGGTCTGGTATGGAATTTAAGGGGAACCCCGTGCCAAAATAAAAAAAACGGCATGGGGTACCCCTAAAAATCCATACCAGACCCTTATCCGAGAATGCAACCTGGCAGGCTGCAGGAAAAGAGGGGGGGACGAGAAAGCACCTCCCCTCCTGAACCGTACCAGGCCACATGCCCTCAACATTGGGAGGGTGCTTTGGGGTAGCCCCCCAAAACACCTTGTCCCCATGTTGATGAGGACAAGGGCCTCATCCCCACAACCCTGGCCGGTGGTTGTGGGGGTCTGCGGGCAGGGGGGCTTATCGGAATCTGGAAGCCCCCTTTAACAAGGGGACCCCCAGATCCCGGCCCTCCCCATTGTGAGAAATGGTAAGGGGGTACAAAAGTACCCCTACCATTTCACTAAAAAAACTGTCAAAAATGTTAAAAATGACAAGAGACAGTTTTTGACAATTCCTTTATTTAAATGCTTCTTCTTTCTTCTTTCTTCTATCTTCTATCTTCTATCTTCCTTCGGTTTCTTCCTCCATCTTCTTCTTCTTCTGGTTCTTCCTCCAGTGTTCTCGTCTGGCATCTTCCTCCGCGGCATAGGCGTCTTCTTCCTTTCTTCTCCTCGGGCCGCTCCGCATCCATGATGGCATGGAGGGAGGCTCCTGCTCTTCTCTTCATCTTCTTCTCTTCATCTTCTTTTCTTCATCTTCTTCTCTTCATCTTCTTTTCGGGCTGCTCCGTATCCATGATGACATGGAGGGAGGCTCCCGCTGTGTGACGCTTCTCCTCTTCTGACGGTTCTTAAATAACGGGGGGAATGCCACAGGGAAGTCCCGTCAAGTCACCGTACGTCAGAGGGGGCGGGGTCACTGGGTGGCCCCACCCCCCGTTATTTAAGAACCGTCAGGAGAGGAGAAGCGTCACACAGCGGGAGCCTCCCTCCATGCCATTATGGATACAGAGCGGCCCGAAAAGAAGATGAAGAGAAGAAGATGAAGAGAAGAAGATGAAGAGAAGAGTGGGAGCCTCCCTCCATGCCATCATGGATGCGGAGCGGCCCGAGGAGAAGAAGGGAAGAAGACGCCAAGGCCGCGGAGGAAGATGCCGGACGAGAACACCGGAGGAAGAACCAGAAGAACCAGAAGAACCAGGAGAAGAAGAAGATGGAGGAAGAAACCGAAGGAAGATAGAAGATAGAAGAAAGAAGAAAGAAGAAGCATTTAAATAAAGGAATTTTCAAAAACTGTCTCTTGTCATTTTTAACATTTTTGACAGTTTTTTAGTGAAATGGTAGGGGTACTTTTGTACCCCCTTACCTTTTCACACAGGGGGGAGGGCCGGGATCTGGGGGTCCCCTTGTTAAAGGGGGCTTCCAGATTCCGATAAGCCCCCCGCCCGCAGACCCCCACAACCACCGGCCAGGGTTGTGGGGATGAGGCCCTTGTCCTCAGCAACATGGGGACAAGGTGTTTTGGGTGGCTACCCCAAAGCACCCTCCCAATGTTGAGGGCACGTGGCCTGGTACGGTTCAGGAGGGGGGCCACTCTCTCATCCCCCCCTCTTTTCCTGCAGCCTGCCAGGTTGCGTGCTCGGATAAGGGTCTGGTATGGATTTTTGGGGGGACCCCACACAGTTTTTTTTTTAATTTTGGCGCGGGGTTCCCATTAAAATCCATACCAGACCTGAAGAGCCTGGTATAGATTTTGAGGGGGACCCCACGCCATTTTTTTTTATTTTGGCCGGGGTTCCCCTTAATATCCATACCAGACCTGAAGGGCCTGGTATGGAATTTAGGGGGACCCCCACGTCATTTTTTTTTTAAACTTTGGTTCGGGGTTCCCCTGTGGGGAATTCCCATGCCGTTTTTATCAATGAACTTTTATGTGTATTGTCGGACCGGCAATTCATTAATAGCCGCGAGTAGTTTAAATGACTTTTTTTCCTTTGAAATGTCATTTTGCTGTCAGACTGTTCTAAACACGGGAAACATGCGCCCCTTTACAGGCATACTATAGACAGGTACTAAACACATGCAGCGCTAAAATAAATGATAAAGATGTGCATTTACATCTAAGACGTGTATAGCATCATCATATCTCATGAATAAGTGACAACATACTAAATACATAGCTTAAATCCTGTGTCAATGTAAGCAGTGTGTGTGGTCAGAGGGCATTTCACAAATAACTAAAATTTAAGAAAAAAAGTCCATTAATGTGTGAAAAATCATATAGCAGTCCACAGAAACTGGAGGTTCATGGGCATATGGGGTGGCCCATCTACACATAAAGCAGAGGCTGGGACAAACTGTGTATAAAAAGGCACTTTGCACACAGATCTTCTACAATTCCAACACAAAACTGCAAATGACAGGAGTGAATATCCTTACCAGAGGGGATGGACACAGTCACCGTACGGTGGAGTGTCATACGAGCTTGAGGGATCACACGGTCCCAGGGGTGTCAGGCTGGAGAAGTCCTGGCGGGGAATCTCATCCGGGGCGACCGTAGCTGTTAAGGTAGTGTGTGAGTCCACGACCAATCAGGATGTCTCTCTCAGATGGGATGAGTATGCAGAGGAAATTGGCTAGAACTCAAAGGGGTCCCGTTCATTGAAGAAGGAAGGAATAAAAAATCTCCACATAGGGCATGAATCCGATAAAAAATGCTTTTATTGAAAAGCTAGAAAGTGCTAAACAGAGCACTTAAATAGCTAAAACGTGATCACAGAAGAAATAAAATAGTGTGGTAACAGAGCATCCGGAGGCTTTAGCAACCCGACATGTTTTCAACCATCGTCCTTCTACTGGGGCATACTATAGACACCCCCAGGTACGAAATTTAAAGGGATATTACACTTTTATTGTTTCACTTAAAGCATTATTAAAATCACTGCTCCCAAAAAAACGGCCGTTTTAAAAACTTTTTTTTGCATTGATCCATGTCCCCTGGGGCAGGACCCAGGTCCCCAAATACTTTTTATGACAATACCATGAATATAAAACCTTTGAAATTAGGACTTTTGATTTTTCCCATAGACTTTTAAAGGGTGTTCCTCGGCATTCGAATTTGCCGCGAACACCCCAAATTGTTCGCTGTTCAGCGAACCTGCGAACAGCCGATGTTCGAGTCCAACATGAGTTCGACTCGAACTCGAAGCTCATCCTCACTCACAAACATTAAAAAATGGATACAGTCTTTTAAAATGGTCGACAGCAAGCTAAAATATCCTTTCAATCCCCTCTTTGATCATATTTGTATGATCTCACTTCCTTGTCATGATGGTGCAATCAGTCTTTTTCTGATAATACATACTACAAGTGTGAGCATTTTTAGTGGAATTTCCTAAGTTAAAACACCAAGTAGGATTATGGCTTCTACTAATAATGTGAAAGGTAATGGTATTCTTTGTTCTTCTACTGATATTTATGAGATCAAGGGGAGTCCTTCCTTTAAAAAGGGGGGTGATATTCAAAGGCATGGCCATTAATGGTATCCTAACAGTGCTAGGGTGCAATTTGCTACAAATCGAACATGTCTGAAATCCTGATTTCTAAGCATAAGCATATTTAAATTTTAGCAAAAGCATTTTATCAGCAAAATTATCCTCAATGTCTCTCTTGTTTCTAACTTGTATCACTGTAATGTTCTCCTGTGTGTGTGTGTTCCCACAAATACTTTTAATGGCACCCAAATCTTCAGGGTGGTAAATGCAGTTAGTGATGATCCAAGTGGGCGGGAACACTATCAGGGTGATCAGGAACAGGAGGCAAAATGCTTTGCCAGAAGTCTGTGGTGAAATAAGCGAGGTCATCTTCTCTGGCTGGACCTGCTTTTCCAGAAACTCCTCCTTCATCTGCTTGGACTTCTGCTTGAGGGCCCCCTGTGTTTAGGATCTCCTTCCTGCTCTTGGGGCTTTGGGCAACCTTTTTCAGTCCCCTATTAATTGAATATGTGAACCAAAATACAACACAATATAAATAAAATAACTTAATATGTCAAAAAAATATATATAAAGCACTTATTCCAAATATAAAAAGTGACAGAAATCATAGAGTCTGTGACTTTAAAAATGGCTTAAAAATCAACAGTCCTTATTGTGAAAAAATTCCACCGATAGTGATTGAAGACCTTTAGTGAAAAAACATCTTGTGAACAAAATCCACCACCTGTAAAAATATGTGTTTACCAGAGGTAAGCTTTAATGGAGCTTATGCTCGAAATCCACTCCGTGGGGACACCAACATCGATCTCGGCATGGAAGGAGGATCACCCGGAACCCACCGACAGAAGGGTCAGATATTCAGCAATAGAAACCCAGGGAAATAAAAAGTATATCCTCCATAGTGTCCATTTATCCTGGTTCTCCTCCTACCTATCTCAGCGCACTTTCAGCGTCACTTACAACTCCATCTCCTCCGCTCCCCTTCCTCTTTCTGTTGGGGTACCCCAAGGCTCTGTCCTTGGGCCTCTCCTTTTCTCACTCTATACCTCTTCCCTGGGCCAGTTGATCACCTCCCATGGCTTCCAATACCATCTCTATGCCGATGACACACAGATCTATCTCTCCACTCCCCAACTCACCCCCACTATCTCCTCACGGATCTCAAACTTGCTGAATGACATATCGGTATGGATGTCACACCACTTCCTCAAACTTAATCTTTCTAAAACTGAGCTTGTTATATTTCCTCCTTCACGGTCCCCCTCCTGTGACTTCACCATTAATATCAACAACACAACCATTGGTCCCTCCACACATGCCAGAGTCCTGGGTGTAATCCTTGACTCTGACCTCTCCTTCAGCCCCCATATCCAATCACTGGCTAAATCCTGCCGCCTTAACCTCCGCAACATCTCCAAAATTCGACCCTTCCTGACTAATGACACTACAAAACAACTTATTCACTCCTTGATTATTTCCCGCCTCGACTATTGCAACTCTCTCCTTAATGGCCTACCCTTAAGCAGGCTATCCCCCCTTCAGTCTATTATGAATGCTGCTGCTAGACTAATACACCTCACTAATCGATCCATGACTGCTGCTCCTCTCTGCCAATCCCTTCACTGGCTTCCCCTACCCCACCGTGTAAAATTCAAAATGCTAACCATAACATACAAGGCCATTCACAACATCGCCCCCACCTACATCACCAACCTCATCTGCAGATATCGCCCAAATCGCCCCCTCCGCTCCTCCCAGGACCTCCTGCTCTCTAGCTCCCTTGTTACCTCCTCCCATGCTCGCCTTCAGGACTTCTCCAGAGCCTCTCCCATCCTCTGGAATTCCCTGCCCCAGTATGTCCGATCAGCCCCTACCCTGTCCACCTTTAGGAGATCCTTGAAAACTCATTTATTCAGGGAAGCCTATCCCACACCCACATAACTGTCCCTGAGCCACCCCCATCAAATCATTCTTTGCAGCTATTACCTTTTGTACCACCACCCCCTCCCTTTAGAATGTAAGCTCTACAAGCAGGGCCCTCCTGTACCTTTTGTATTGAACTGTACTGTAATTGTGTTGTCCCCCTTATACATTGTAAAGCGCTGAGTAAACTGTTTGGCGCTATATAAATCTCGTATAATAATAATAATAATAATAATAGTGTGAATCCGTTTAAAGCAATTTATTGAATAAGGTAAAAGTAGCGCACTTACTAAAAATAGCGAGTAAAACAGCGTATAGTAACAATCAGCCGGCCGGCCTGCATACACCCGTTCACTGTGGGATGGAAACGATGACGTCAGCGCGTCTGCCTTCCGACGTACGTTTCGTCCTATTGGACGTTGTCATAGGAACGGGCGACGCACTGACTCATCGCTCCTTAAATACATTCATAGAACCACCCCTCGTTCTGACGCTCTGGTGGCCACATCCTGGTTTCAAAACAGGAAGTACTCAGAGTGAAACCAAGCCTCACTTTGAAGACAAACAAGTAACATTAGTCAGCCCTATCTTACAGCGAACAGGAAGCTAATGTACATAGAACAAATAATCACTTCCACATTTAAAAAGTGAGATTTCTTCATCGCTAGAGGGGCTAAGGCAGCATGTATACGTATTCCTTAAAAGATGTAAGACATGAAAGCACTACCTGGGCTTCATGAAATAATGCAATTTAGAAGATAACCACCTATTAGGATTCTACCCATAAACAGTTTAAAGAGACGCCATCTAGTGGAGAATGTTGGATTATACATGCCAATAAATGGCATATATGTTTCACTTGAGAATTAATAAAGGAATTTATTATTGTGACATCCCCAGAGTCATATAACACTCTGCGGTGAAGTCAAAACTATGTTATTCCCCTGTTAACATATTTAAAATTGTAAAAAATATTGATCATAAAAACCGTGAAATAACCATATAAATCATATAGGCCTCCACATATCTAGCCAATAACCATATATGGAATTATGGTACTAGATAAGGGAAACAAGAATGCCCCAAACATAAATAGAGCAAATCAACTAGCTAATAAACCTACACATGTATCCTAACAGGTAGTAGTTGGCAAATAGGCCGAAAAAAACTTCAAGGTACATTAATAAAAATATTTGAGGATTAATAAAAAGACCTTAGGTGGTCCAAACCTCACAACATATGTATCTCCATCATAGGGGTATACAACCCCTAAGGCTATAATGACTAGAATTGGCCCCGGATATTAGAACCAATGGAGGTGTATAATAAGAGAGGAAACACACCATTAGTGGCCATATAACATTAATTAATTACTTATTACAGTGAGGCCACCAAAGGGTCAAACCGGGTTCACACCCAGACAGTAAAAAACGAAAAACAATCATAAATCACAAATCAAAAAATCACAAACAATATTTTCTTAAAATTCATATTTGCAGATATATAGCCCCCACATCCCGTTAACCATATTAGGAGAATATACAGAAATTCATGAATTGTCCAAGAAGGCATTAAGGTCTACCTCAACGTTGAGCCCAAATGGGGTGTAACACCTAAGTTTGTATATCCAGGCCATCTCGAGTCTTGAAATCCCCCTTAGAAGGGAACCCCCTCTCCAGGGCGTGGTGTATCTATCAATCCCTAAGAAGATAGTCTTTCTAGGGTCTCGATTGTGTGTCTCGAGATAGTGTCTAGAGACCGGATGTTTAGGGAAGCCTGTCAGAATATTAGTTACATGCTCGTTGAGCCTTACGGAGAGGGGGCGTTTGGTCCTCCCCACGTATTGCAATCCGCAAGGACATTGCAATAGATAGACAACGCGCTCAGTAGAACATGTAATAAAAGGATTTGATTCCGAATTCAGCCGAAGTGCTAGTAGAAGTAAACTTATGTGTTCTCCTATGCAGACATCCACTCAGGGAACATATCCTACATTTCTTACATTGATAGAAACCCGTCATGTACTCAAAAAACCCCTCTTAATTGGGGGAGGATCTAGGATGTTAGGGGCCACTCTCCCCCTGAGGGAAGGGGCACCTTTGTATATCATTTGTGGTTTGGCCGGAAGGATGGTACCCAATATATGGTCATTTTGGAGAACATGCCAATGTTTCTTAACCAGCCTCGCCACATTCCTATGTTGTAAGGAATAAGTGGTAATAAATGGAACAGATGGTACTCTATTCGTATTGGGGACCTTATCCCCTAGTAATGTGTGCCTATCAAGAGTAGCAACCTCATCCAGTGTAGTTTTGAGGGACGCCTCAGGATAACCTTTCTCAAGAAAACGTCCTATCAGGACATCAGCCTGGGCCAAAAATTCCTCTTGGTCTGAACAATTACGTTTCAGGCGTATGAGCTGGCTTTTGGGCACTGACTTAAGCCAGGCTTCATGATGGCAACTGTCAGTGGATATATAGGAATTACGATCAGTAGTCTTGAAGTAAGTTGCCGTAGTAAGTTGTCCATCTCTAATACTGATCTTGAGATCCAAGAAATTAATCTCGGTTTGACTAGCCTCATATGAGAGTCGTATACCACGATTGTTGTCATTTAGCATACTCATAAAGGCGTCCAAATCATGGCGATCACCATCCCACAGGAGGAGGACGTCATCTATATATCTAGCCCACAGGACCACTTGGGGTCTCTGGTGGGCATAGATGACGTCCTCCTCCCATAGGGCCATGAAGAGGTTAGCCAAACTTGGGGCGTATTTAGCCCCCATGGCAACCCCTCTATCTTGTCTGTAGAACTGCCCCCCAAACCAAAAATAGTTCCGAGTGGCCACAAAATGAAGTAATTGCATGATGAAACAAATCTGTTCATCAAATAATGCGGAATCACGCCTCAAATAATATTCCACTGCAAATAACCCCAAATTATGCGGTATCACTGTATATAATGAGGCGACGTCAGCCGTCACTAGCCAACACCCTGATTTGGGGGTGATGTTGGAAAGTAAATTGATCACATGACGGGAGTCCTTCAAGTGTGACGGCATCTTCAAGACCAATGGTTGCAAGAAAAAATCAATATACCTGCCCACCCGGGGTGAGATGGAATCAATGCCACTAACTATAGGGCGTCCCGGGGGGCAGGTAGGGTGTTTATCTGCAAATATCACTGTAATAAGTAATTAATTAATGTATATGGCCACTAATGGTGTGTTTCCTCTCTTATTATACACCTCCATTGGTTCTAATATCCGGGGCCAATTCTAGTCATTATAGCCTTAGGGGTTGTATACCCCTATGATGGAGATACATATGTTGTGAGGTTTGGACCACCTAAGGTCTTTTTATTAATCCTCAAATATTTTTATTAATGTACCTTGAAGTTTTTTTCGGCCTATTTGCCAACTACTACCTGTTAGGATACATGTGTAGGTTTATTAGCTAGTTGATTTGCTCTATTTATGTTTGGGGCATTCTTGTTTCCCTTATCTAGTACCATAATTCCATATATGGTTATTGGCTAGATATGTGGAGGCCTATATGATTTATATGGTTATTTCACGGTTTTTATGATCAATATTTTTTACAATTTTAAATATGTTAACAGGGGAATAACATAGTTTTGACTTCACCGCCGAGTGTTATATGACTCTGGGGATGTCACAATAATAAATTCCTTTATTAATTCTCAAGTGAAACATATATGCCATTTATTGGCATGTATAATCCAACATTCTCCACTAGATGGCGTCTCTTTAAACTGTTTATGGGTAGAATCTAGATTAGTACCCTAATAGGTGGTTATCTTCTAAATTGCATTATTTCATGAAGCCCAGGTAGTGCTTTCATGTCTTACATCTTTTAAGGAATACGTATACATGCTGCCTTAGCCCCTCTAGCGATGAAGAAATCTCACTTTTTAAATGTGGAAGTGATTATTTGTTCTATGTACATTAGCTTCCTGTTCGCTGTAAGATAGGGCTGACTAATGTTACTTGTTTGTCTTCAAAGTGAGGCTTGGTTTCACTCTGAGTACTTCCTGTTTTGAAACCAGGATGTGGCCACCAGAGCGTCAGAACGAGGGGTGGTTCTATGAATGTATTTAAGGAGCGATGAGTCAGTGCGTCGCCCGTTCCTATGACAACGTCCAATAGGACGAAACGTACGTCGGAAGGCAGACACGCTGACGTCATCGTTTCCATCCCACAGTGAACGGGTGTATGCAGGTCGGCCGGCTGATTGTTACTATACGCTGTTTTACTCGCTATTTTTAGTAAGTGCGCTACTTTTACCTTATTCAATAAATTGCTTTAAACGGATTCACACTATGGAGGATATACTTTTTATTTCCCTGGGTTTCTATTGCTGAATATCTGACCCTTCTGTCGGTGGGTTCCGGTTGATCCTCCTTCCATGCCGAGATCGATGTTGGTGTCCCCACGGAGTGGATTTCGAGCATAAGCTCCATTAAAGCTTACCTCTGGTAAACACATATTTTTACAGGTGGTGGATTTTGTTCACAAGATGTTTTTTCACTAAAGGTCTTCAATCACTATCGGTGGAATTTTTTCACAATAAGGACTGTTGATTTTTAAGCCATTTTTAAAGTCACAGACTCTATGATTTCTGTCACTTTTTATATTTGGAATAAGTGCTTTATATATATTTTTTTGACATATTAAGTTATTTTATTTATATTGTGTTGTATTTTGGTTCACATATTCAATTAATAGGGGAATGCATCACAATTTTTGAGGTATTTTGTGTATCCATTAATTTTATAATTTTTTAGCGCGGTTCTTTTAATTGCTTTACTTACTTGATTCTTTTACCTGAGGATTAGGACTGCAGCCTGGGGGGTGTAGGGAAGCGCGGTAATTTTATATATATCTCTTGGTACTTGTTTATTTGGTTTATTACTGCTGCTACCCAATATAGATCATAATTGGTCCTTAGGTGTGTACCTAATTGGGAGAACACCTACGTCTATGGATGTGTTTGAATACAGAGCCACTAGGGTGGTTAACACCGAAGGTGTGTTCGAAATATACAAAGATGATGAGGGTGACCTTAGTGGTTTGTTTATTAGGCTTAAAAACCTCACAATCTCCGAGATACATACACAGTGGGATATAGTCTACTTAGATACTTATGTGAAAGGAGGTATGGTTCCAAGGAGTCTCAGGTGGGAGGTCAGCCCCCAAAAGGGTGATGTCCAACTGGAAGATTGGTTTAGCTATTTCAATAAAGCAGGGATCGATTTTTTGAAATTTCTTATCGATCGCAAGAAAGCTAAACTGACTAGATTAGATGAGGAGATAAAGAATATTAAGGATAAACTGAGCCCTCCCAGGGAGAGTAATGAGTATAAGGAGAGATCTCTTTCCCTCCTTACCCTCTTGGAGAAAGAGGAGAGAGACCAAAGGGTCAAGAAGAAAAAGAAATACAACAGAGATCTGTTGGACTATCAAGGGGCAGTTGTATTTGAATGGCAGAAGAAACTGTTGGCCGAACAGGCCTCCACTAATTCTGACGATATGGAGACGGGTCCGGCGAGTGTAGGGGGATTGCCTCCCTTTGTGCCATATGCCCCCCCTCCACCACAACCTAACAATGTTGGACGCTTCCCTAGTGGCCCTAATGGCCCCTCGGGGAGATTTAGACAAGGGTCCCAACAATCCCCTGCTAGACGTGGGGGTGGAAGTAAAAGGGCTACATTCGGTTACCCGCCCACTTTTCCACGACGTTCTCGTGGGATGAGTGGTTCTTATCAGGGGGGGCGAGGCAGAGGTGGTGGTCATGGCAATGGTGGTCCTTGGTTGGCCCCGCAGCCTAATGACAGGCCATACGACCAGTATAACACCTATGCAGAATATCCACCTTCCCCTCGTACCCTCGATTTCGGACCATATCCTGATCGCAACCACGAGCCCAGTCAAGCATTTAGGCATGATTATTATGAGAGGCAGGGACGGGGTTTTCAAATCCCTAGGCCTTTAAATAACGGAAGAGGATATCCTGATTACAATATTAGCACCTCAAACTGTTTCTATCCCCTGAGTGACTTAGATGGACCTGTACCGCTTCCCAATCCGAAGGATGACCGAGAAGGGGGCGCCTTATTGCCCGCCCCTATGGTGAGGGGATCTACCAACGACGGGGGTAATCCGGGCTCCTCTGGTTCTGGTTATCAATGTTGGGGTTTTCACAGGCCAGGTCAGGGCATCAAAAGGCCGGCAGACCAAAGAGAGGATCTAGAGGGGGGCGGCGACTGCGAACAAAAAAATAAAAAATCGTAACTTCTGATGGGATATTTAACCTAAGTTCAGTCACGTTGAGTGACTCTGAGAAAACTCTACTCAGTAAGGGCCTTAAATTCGCACCTCCTCGTGGTTTGGATAAATTCCAGACCTATATAGACATTCATAAGTTTGTACGTAAGGTCAATATTAAAAGATATATGGCCTCTAACCCCATCTCGAACACTGTGTCCAATTCTACTGGTTACCGCCATTCAGGATTGGCGAACGCGTCTCTATTCAACCCCCCGGGCACTATGACTCCCTCCTTAAGGGTATTCAGAGACCTATTGCTCAGGGACCTAGAGCAATTACCCCTGAGAAAAATACATTTTGATAGAGAGTTGAAGTCTGGTTTGAATTCCCTTTGTGAGAATAAAAACCTAGTAATTAGACCTGCTGACAAAGGGGGTGGTATTATTGTCTTGGACAAGAAAGACTATCTTGCCGAGATGTCTAAGATATTAGGGGACCGAGACACATATACCCCCCTTAGATCAGATCCTAAGGCCCAATATAAGAGGGAATTGGAAGTAATTGTTCAATATGGGTTTGATCAGGGTATTCTGAATGGCAAGGAGAAATCTTATCTGGTACCTAAGGCTCCTCGTACCCCGGTTATCTATTATTTGCCTAAAGTGCATAAACACCCTACCTGCCCCCCGGGACGCCCTATAGTTAGTGGCATTGATTCCATCTCATCCCGGGTGGGCAGGTATATTGATTTTTTCTTGCAACCATTGGTCTTGAAGATGCCGTCACACTTGAAGGACTCCCGTCATGTGATCAATTTACTTTCCAACATCACCCCCAAATCAGGGTGTTGGCTAGTGACGGCTGACGTCGCCTCATTATATACAGTGATACCGCATAATTTGGGGTTATTTGCAGTGGAATATTATTTGAGGCGTGATTCCACATTATTTGATGAACAGATTTGTTTCATCATGCAATTACTTCATTTTGTGGCCACTCGGAACTATTTTTGGTTTGGGGGGCAGTTCTACAGACAAGATAGAGGGGTTGCCATGGGGGCTAAATACGCCCCAAGTTTGGCTAACCTCTTCATGGCCCTATGGGAGGAGGACGTCATCTATGCCCACCAGAGACCCCAAGTGGTCCTGTGGGCTAGATATATAGATGACGTCCTCCTCCTGTGGGATGGTGATCGCCATGATTTGGACGCCTTTATGAGTATGCTAAATGACAACAATCGTGGTATACGACTCTCATATGAGGCTAGTCAAACCGAGATTAATTTCTTGAACCTCAAGATCAGTATTAGAGATGGACAACTTACTACGGCAACTTACTTCAAGACTACTGATCGTAATTCCTATATATCCACTGACAGTTGCCATCATGAAGCCTGGCTAAGTCAGTGCCCAAAAGCCAGCTCATACGCCTGAAACGTAATTGTTCAGACCAAGAGGAATTTTTGGCCCAGGCTGATGTCCTGATAGGACGTTTTCTTGAGAAAGGTTATCCTGAGGCGTCCCTCAAAACTACACTGGATGAGGTTGCTACTCTTGATAGGCGCACATTACTAGGGGATAAGGTCCCCAATACGAATAGAGTACCATCTGTTCCATTTATTACCACTTATTCCTTACAACATAGGAATGTGGCGAGGCTGGTTAAGAAACATTGGCATGTTCTCCAAAATGACCATATATTGGGTACCATCCTTCCGGCCAAACCACAAATGATATACAAAGGTGCCCCTTCCCTCAGGGGGAGAGTGGCCCCTAACATCCTAGATCCTCCCCCAATTAAGAGGGGTTTTTTTGAGTACATGACGGGTTTCTATCAATGTAAGAAATGTAGGATATGTTCCCTGAGTGGATGTCTGCATAAGAGAACACATAAGTTTACTTCTACTAGCACTTCGGCTGAATTCGGAATCAAATCCTTTATTACATGTTCTACTGAGCGCGTTGTCTATCTATTGCAATGTCCTTGCGGATTGCAATACGTGGGGAGGACCAAACGCCCCCTCTCCGTAAGGCTCAACGAGCATGTAACTAATATTCTGACGGGCTTCCCTAAACATCCGGTCTCTAGACACTATATCGAGACACACAATCGAGACCCTAGAAAGACTATCTTCTTAGGGATTGATAGATACACCACGCCCTGGAGAGGGGGTTCCCTTCTAAGGGGGATTTCAAGACTCGAGATGGCCTGGATATACAAACTTAGGTGTTACACCCCATTTGGGCTCAACGTTGAGGTAGACCTTAATGCCTTCTTGGACAATTCATGAATTTCTGTATATTCTCCTAATATGGTTAACGGGATGTGGGGGCTATATATCTGCAAATATGAATTTTAAGAAAATATTGTTCGTGATTTTTTGATTTGTGATTTATGATTGTTTTTCGTTTTTTACTGTCTGGGTGTGAACCCGGTCTGACCCTTTGGTGGCCTCACTGTAATAAGTAATTCATTAATGTTATATGGCCACTAATGGTGTGTTTCCTCTCTTATTATACACCTCCATTGGTTCTAATATCCGGGGCCAATTCTAGTCATTATAGCCTTAGGGGTTGTATACCCCTATGATGGAGATACATATGTTGTGAGGTTTGGACCACCTAAGGTCTTTTTATTAATCCTCAAATATTTTTATTAATGTACCTTGAAGTTTTTTTCGGCCTATTTGCCAACTACTACCTGTTAGGATACATGTGTAGGTTTATTAGCTAGTTGATTTGCTCTATTTATGTTTGGGGCATTCTTGTTTCCCTTATCTAGTACCATAATTCCATATATGGTTATTGGCTAGATATGTGGAGGCCTATATGATTTATATGGTTATTTCACGGTTTTTATGATCAATATTTTTTACAATTTTAAATATGTTAACAGGGGAATAACATAGTTTTGACTTCACCGCAGAGTGTTATATGACTCTGGGGATGTCACAATAATAAATTCCTTTATTAATTCTCAAGTGAAACATATATGCCATTTATTGGCATGTATAATCCAACATTCTCCACTAGATGGCGTCTCTTTAAACTGTTTATGGGTAGAATCTAGATTAGTACCCTAATAGGGGGTTATCTTCTAAATTGCATTATTTCATGAAGCCCAGGTAGTGCTTTCATGTCTTACATCTTTTAACCACTTGAGCCCCGGACCATTATGCTGCCTAAGGACCAGAGGTCTTTTTCCAATTTGGCACTGCGTCGCTTTAACTGCTAATTGCGCAGTCATGCAATGCTGTACCCAAACGAAATTTGCGTCCTTTTCTTCCCACAAATAGAGCTTTCTTTTGATGGTATTTGATCACCTCTGCCGTTTTTATTTTTTGCGCTATAAACGGAAAAAGACCGAAAATTTTGAAAAAAAATGATATTTTCTACTTTTTGTTATAAAAAAATCCAATAAACTCAATTTTAGTCATACATTTAGGCCAAAATTTATTCGGCCACATGTCTTTGGTAAAAAAAAAGTTAATAAGCGTATATTTATTGGTTTGCGCAAAAGTTATAGCGTCTACAAACTAGGGTACATTTTCTGGAATTTACACAGCTTTTAGTTTATGACTGCCTATGTCATTTCATGAGGTGCTAAAATGGCAGGGCAGTACAAAACCCCCCCAAATGACCCCATTTTGGAAAGTAGACACCCCAAGGAAATTGCTGAGAGGCATGTAGAACCCATTGAATATTTATTTTTTTTGTCCCAAGTGATTGAATAATGACAAAAAAAAAAAAAAAAAAAATATTTACAAAAAGTTGTCACTAAATGATATATTGCTCACACAGGCCATGGGCCTATGTGGAATTGCACCCCAAAATACATTCAGCTGCTTCTCCTGAGTATGGGGATACCACATGTGTGGGACTTTTTGGGAGCCTAGCCACGTACGGGGCCCCGAAAACCAATCACCGCCTTCAGGATTTCTAAGGGCATAAATTTTTGATTTCATTCCTCACTACCTATCACAGTTGTGAAGGCCATAAAATGCCCAGATGGCACAAAACCCCCCCAAATGACCCCATTTTGGAAAGTAGACACTCCAAGCTATTTGCTGAGAGGCATGTTGAGTCCATGGAATACTTTCTTTTTTGACACAAGTTGCGGGAAAGTGACGATTTTTTTTTTTTTTGCACAAAGTTGTCACTAAATGATATATTTCTCACACAGGCCATGGGCATATGTGGAATTGCACCCCAAAATACATTTAGCTGCTTCTCCTGAGTATGGGGATACCACATGTGTGGGACTTTTTGGGAGCCTAGCCGCATACGGGGCCCCGAAAACCAAGCACCGCCTTCAGGATTTCTAAGGGCATAATGTTGTGATTTGACTCCTCACTACCTATCACAGTTTTGAAGGCCATAAAATGCCAAGATGGCACAAAACCCCCCCAAATGACCCCATTTTGGAAAGTAGACACCCCAAACTATTTGCTGAGAGGCATGTTGAGTCCATGGAATATTTTATATTTTGACACAAGTTGCGGGAAAGTAACACTTTTTTTTTTTTTTTTTTTTTTTTTGCACAAAGTTGTCACTAAATGATATATTGCTCAAACATGCCATGGGCATATGTGGAATTACACCCCAAAATACATTCTGCTGCTTCTCCTGAGTATGGGGATACCACATGTTTAGGACTTTTTGGGAGCCTAGCCGCGTACGGGGCCCCGAAAACCAATCACCGCCTTCAGGATTTCTAAGGGCATAAATTTTTGATTTCATTCCTCACTACCTATCACAGTTTTGAAGGCCATAAAATGCCCAGATGGCACAAAACCCCCCCAAATGACCCCATTTTGGAAAGTAGACACTCCAAGCTATTTGCTGAGAGGCATGTTGAGTCCATGGAATACTTTCTTTTTTGACACAAGTTGCGGGAAAGTGACAATTTTTTTTTTTTTTGCACAAAGTTGTCACTAAATGATATATTTCTCACACAGGCCATGGGCATATGTGGAATTGCACCCCAAAATACATTTAGCTGCTTCTCCTGAGTATGGGGATACCACATGTGTGGGACTTTTTGGGAGCCTAGCCGCATACGGGGCCCCGAAAACCAAGCACCGCCTTCAGGATTTCCAAGGGCATAATGTTGTGATTTGACTCCTCACTACCTATCACAGTTTTGAAGGCCATAAAATGCCAAGATGGCACAAAACCCCCCCAAATGACCCCATTTTGGAAAGTAGACACCCCAAGCTATTTGCTGAGAGGCATGTTGAGTCCATGGAATATTTTATTTTTTGACACAAGTTGCGGGAAAGTGACAATTATTTTTTTTTTTTTTTTGCACAAAGTTGTCACTAAATGATATATTGCTCAAACATGCCATGGGCATATGTGGAATTACACCCCAAAATATATTCTGCTGCTTCTCCTGAGTATGGGGATACCACATGTGTGGGACTTTTTGGGAGCCTAGCCGCATACGGGGCCCCGAAAACCAAGCACCGGCTTCAGGATTTCTAAGGGCGTTAAGTTGTGATTCCACTCCTCACTACCTATCACAGTTTTGAAGGCCATAAAATGCCAAGATGGCAAAAACCCCCCCCAAATGACCCCATTTTGGAAAGTAGACACCCCAAGCTATTTGCTGAGAGGCATGGTGAGTATTTTGCAGCTCTCATTTGTTTTTGAAAATGAAGAAAGACAAGAAAAATGTATTTTTTTTTTCTTTTTTCAATTTTCGAAAGTTTGTGACAAAAAGTGAGGTCTGCAAAATACTCACTATACCTCTCAGCAAATAGCTTGGGGTGTCTATTTTCCAAAATGGGGTCATTTGGGGGGGGGGTTGTGCCATCTGGGCATTCCATGGCCTCCGAAACTGTGCTAGGCAGTGAAGAGTGAAATCAAAAATTTACGCCCTTAGAAAGCCTGAAGGCGGGGCTTGGTTTTCGGGGTCCCGTGCGCGGCTAGGCTCCCAAAAAGTCCCACACATGTGGTATCCCCATACTCAGGAGAAGCAACAGAATGTATTTTGGGGTATAATTTCACATATTCCCATGGCATGTTTGAGCAATATATCATTTAGTGACATCTTTGTGCAAAAAAAAAAAAAAAAAAAAAAAAAGATTTGTCTCTTTCCCGCAACTTGTGTCACAATATAAAATATTCCATGGACTCGACATGCCTCTCAGCAAATAGCTTGGGGTGTCTACTTTCCAAAATGGGGTCATTTGGGGGGGGTTTGAACTGTCCTGGCATTTTATGCACAACATTTAGAAGCTTATGTCACACATCACCCACTCTTCTAACCACTTGAAGACAAAGCCCTTTCTGACACTTTTTGATTACATGAAAAAAATAATTTTTTTTTGCAAGAAAATTACTTTGAACCCCCAAACATTATATATTTTTTTTAAAGCAAATGCCCTACAGATTAAAATGGTGGGTGTTTCATATTTTTTTTTCACACAGTATTTGCGCAGCGATTTTTCAAACGCATTTTTGGGGGAAAAAACACACTTTTTAAAATTTTAATGCACTAAAACACACTATATTGCCCAAATGTTTGATGAAATAAAAAAGATGATCTTAGGCCGAGTACATGGATACCAAACATGACATGCTTTAAAATTGCGCACAAACGCGCAGCGGCGACAAAATAAATACATTTTTAAAAGCCTTTAAAAGCCTTTACAGGTTACCACTTTAGATTTACAGAGGAGGTCTACTGCTAAAATTACTGCCCTCGTTCTGTCCTTCGCGGTGATACCTCACATGCATGGTGCAATTGCTGTTTACATTTGACGCCAGACCGACGCTTGCGTTCGCCTTAGCGCGAGAGCAGGGGGGGACAGGGGTGCTTTTTTTTTTTTTTTTTTTTTTCTTTATTATTTTTTTGCTTTTTTATCTTATTTTTAAACTGTTCCTTTCATTTTTATTTTTTTTTAATTAATTTTATTGTTATCTCAGGGAATGTAAATATCCCCTATGATAGCAATAGGTAGTGACAGGTACTCTTTTTTTAAAAAATTGGGCTCTATTAGACCCTAGATCTCTCCTCTGCCCTCAAAGCATCTGACCACACCAAGATCGGTGTGATAAAATGCTTTCCCAATTTCCCAATGGCGCTGTTTACATTCGGCGAAATCTAAGTCATGAAATGCTCGTAGCTTCCGGTTTCTTAGGCCATAGAGATGTTTGGAGCCATTCTGGTCTCTGATCAGCTCTATGGTCAGCTGGCTGAATCACCGGCTGCATTCTCAGGTTCCCTGTTGGGACAGGAAAGCCAGAGAAAAACATGGAAGACGGTGGGGGAGGGGGGGCATTCCCTCCCACTGCTTGCAAAAGCAGTCTAGAGGCTAATTAGCCGCTAGGATTGCTTTTACATGAAAGCCGACCGCTGGCTGAAAAGAATGATACCAAGATGATACCTAAACCTGCAGGCATCATTCTGGTATAACCACTCAAAGTCCAGCAACATACCAGTACGTTGCTGGTCCTTGTTAGGCATATATTGTAAACTTTTTTTTCATGCAGCCTGTGGGCTGAACGAAAAAAAGATATTGATCGGTGGGTATGCCCACCATTAGAATACCTCCCTTCATCCACCCACTTCTAATGATGGGCATACATGCACCATTTATATATGCCGAAGCATGGGGGCATCCTCCCGCAAAAGGCAGGAGCAAATCGCTCCTCCACCCACTACTGTCCCCACGCTTCGGCATATATGCTGAAGTATGTACCTGTGGTGGTGAAATCACCTCCGACAGCGTTGGAGTCACGGCTTTATATATCGTGGGAGCAAACGCTGTTGCTGTCAAGATAAATAAATCCGCGCTGCAACTGAATGGCGTACCTGCTAAGCAAATGATGGTTAACAATAAAACAAAGCAACATTACAGTATAACAGTAAGACTTACCATACCTGCAAAGCAAATACAAAAAAAAAAATAGTAAAAAATAAAACATTTAACGCAACCTGTGCCTAAAATATATATATGCCGAAGCATGGGGGCATCCTCCCGCAAAAGGCAGGAGCAAATCGCTCCTCCACCCACTTCTGCCCCCACGCTTCGGCATATATGCTGAAGTATGTAACTGTGGTGGTGAAATCACCTCCGACAGCGTTGGAGTCACGGCTTTATATATCGTGGGAGCAAACGCTGTTGCTGTCAAGATAAATAAATCCGCGCTGCAACTGAATGGCGTACCTGCTAAGCAAATGATGGTTAACAATAAAACAAAGCAACATTACAGTATAACAGTAAGACTTACCATACCTGCAAAGCAAATACAAAAAAAAAAATAGTAAAAAATAAAACATTTAACGCAACCTGTGCCTAAAATATATATATGCCGAAGCATGGGGGCATCCTCCCGCAAAAGGCAGGAGCAAATCGCTCCTCCACCCACTTCTGCCCCCACGCTTCGGCATATATGCTGAAGTATGTAACTGTGGTGGTGAAATCACCTCCGACAGCGTTGGAGTCACGGCTTTATATATCGTGGGAGCAAACGCTGTTGCTGTCAAGATAAATAAATCCGCGCTGCAACTGAATGGCGCACCTGAAAACAATAAAATGGTTACCAACAAAACACAGTAAACGGTAAAGTATGAAAAATCTGAAAAGGAAACATGGTAAAACATAATAACAATAAAACATTGCAGAATAGAATAGAGTAAAAAAGAGAAGAACAATAGAGAGAGAATAGAGAGAGAGAGAACAATAAAACAACAACTATTTTTGGTTTTTTTATTTTATTTTTTTTTTGTGTTTTTATTTTTTTTAATATTTTTTTTATTTTTATTTTTTTACACTTTTTTTTAGTAACTTTTAACTTTTGTAACTTTTGTTCCAGGTTTGGGTCTCTCAAAATGCAATGGCATCTTGGGAGACCCTGTGTTAGTGTGCCTAGTCTGTGCAGTGCTGAACCCTACGCTAATACTCAACTAATGTATGGTAGCGTTCAAAGCATTCACCCATGCAAAGACCAGGATTGCCAGGACAGGAGGGACAATAAGACCGGGTGTCACGCCTAAATCCGCGCTTGCTGCAGACACGACATCTTTTTTGGGGGGCTCGTTGGGTAGGGGTACTCGGGATGGCATAAGGAAAATGCCGCTCATGCAGCCGGCTTACTGCATTTGGTTGGGGAAGGTGAGGTAGAGCACCGTCTGGAAACAGAAGGGCTCTGACGATCTCTTCCTGGAATTTAAGGAAGGATCCAGTCTGTCCTGAAGCTCTGTATAGCACATGAGCATTCAGCAAAGCCAATTGAAATAAGTATACAGACACTTTTTTGTACCAGCGTCTGGCCTTACGGGCAACTAAGTACGGCGCCAACAACTGGTCGTTGAGGTCCACCCCTCCCATATTAAGGTTGTATTCGTGGACACAGAGGGGTTTCTCCACAACACCAGTCGCCGTAGAAATTTGGGTCGTCGTGTCTGCATGAAGGGAGGTGAGAACGAAAACATTCTTCTTATCCCTCCACTTCATAGCGAGCAAATTATTATACTTCAAGCAGGCTCTCTCCCCCAGCCTAAGACGGGAATCTACAAGCCGCTGGGGAAAGCCCCGGCGATTAGGTCGCACGGTGCCACATGCTCCAATCTGCTGATCAAACAAGTGACTAAAAAGTGGCACGCTCGTATAATAATTGTCCACGTACAAGTGGTACCCCTTTCCGAATAAGGGTGACACCAAGTCCCACACTATCTTGCCAGCGCTTCCTATGTAGTCAGGGCAGTTTGTCGGCTCTACGTGACTATCTTTTCCCTCGTAAACCATAAATCTACATGTATAGCCTGTGGCCCTGTCACAGAGCTTATACATCTTGACCCCGTATCTGGCACGCTTGCTGGGAAGGTACTGTTTGAAGGACAAGCGGCCAGAAAACTTAATCAGGGACTCATCAACGCAGACAACTTGATGGGGGGTAAACAAGTCTGCAAAACGTTGGTTGAAGTGGTTTACGAGGGGCCGAATTTTGTAGAGCCGATCGTATGCAGGGTCTCCACGAGGACGACAGAGTTCATTGTCGTTGAAGTGCATGAACCGCAAAATCTGCTCGTATCGTGCCCTGGCCATGGAAGCAGAGAACAAGGGTGAATGGTAAATTGGGTCAGTGGACCAATATGACCGCAACTTACTCTTTTTATTCAACCCCATGAGGAGGGAAAGGCCCAGAAAGGTGTTAAATTCGGAGACCGTAATTGGTCTCCAATCTCTGGCAAGGGTGGACTGGGGCATAGTGGCGATGTATTGACCAGCGTATAAATTGCTTTGGTCCACAATAGATCTATAGAGATCTTCGGTGAAAAACAGTGAATAAAAATCCAGTGGCATAAAGTCAACTGTTTCCACCTGAATTCCGGGTTGGTCAGTGAAAGGGGGAAGTACGGGTGCTGCAGAAGTGGAAGGTTCCCAATTCGGATTGGCCAATGCAGCAGGAAGGGCACTATGGGCACGACGGGCCTGTCTTTGTCTTCTTGGTGGCAGCGGGACACTACTAGTGCTTGCCACCTCGCCAGCTTGAACTGCACTTATGGGACTCGCCACGTCACCACGTGATACTGCAGTGCTGGATGTACGACCAGGGTGTACTAGGCCGCTGGTGCTTGCCAGTTCACCAGAAGGAGTAGCGGCGCTAGTACTGCTCTGCTCCATACGAGAGCCCTGCGGTTCTTGCACTTCAAGGACAGAAGAAGATTGGGGTCTGGTACGCCTGACCCTAGCAGGGACCACAACTCTGTCGTCAGAGCTATCTGTCATGGAGCCGCTGTCCTCTACAGGATCGTATTCTGAGCCTGAACTTGACAGATGAGTGACTTCCTCTTCACTATCTGTCATACTCAGAAACGTGTAGGCCTCTTCACTAGTGTACCTTCTATTTGCCATTTTGGGCTCTAAATTTAGGGGTACACTAGTGAGACTCACAGGCAAAAAAGCTCCTGACTGTTGGCGACTGTATCAAAACGCTACCAAAAAACTGTTAGCGATCGCAGGGATCAGGCCTGACTCTGCGAACGCTGCAGTTATGTGTGCTTAGTGTTTTGTAAGTGTCAGTTATCGATCGATACTGCACTTGGGTGGGCTGGGCAGGGCTGGGCCGAGGAGCAAAACGCAGGTGCTAGCAGGTATCTGGGCTGATCCCGCTAACACTGCGTTTCAGGGAACCCTAAACTGCTGGGGAGTATAGATCTGATCGGATCAGATATCGATCCGTTCAGATACTATAGCACTAAGGGAGGTGTATGCTGCGTGCGTGGGTTTTAGCAGTACTAGCGCTAACCTGACGCTGCCTGGGGCGACGCAGACCTTATCAGATCCTAAAAACTTAACTTCTATCACCGCCGGGCAATTAGGGGGTTAAACCTTTATAGGGTAATAAACGGCGGGTGCCCTAAAACTATAATAAACTATAATAAACTGTAATAAACTGTAATAAACTACAGAAAACAAACTAGCTAACCAGCGTCACCCGTAACACTTATACGGTGATCGCTGGTGAAAGGGTTAACTAGGGGGCAATCAGGGGGTTAAAACATTTAGCAGGTAGTATATGGGGGTCCCTGTCGCTATAAAACACTGACAGCGAACCTATATACTTACCTCCCTAACTAGCGTCACCTGTGTCACTAATACAGCGATCAGAAAAACGATCGCTTAGCGACACTGGTGACGGGGGGTAATCAAGGGGTTAACTTTTATTAGGGGGGGTTAGGGGGGTACCCTGGACCTAAGGGGGGGTACCCTAGACCTAAAGGGGGCTAACCTAACTGCCCTAAAACTTTTAACTGACACAAACTGACACCAATGCAAAAAAAAAAAAAAATGCTATTGGTGTCAGAGTGACAGTGGGTACAGGGGGGTGATCAGGGGGTGATCGGGGGGTGATGGGGGGTGACAAGTGTGCCTGGCGTGTTCTACTGAATGTGTAGTGTTGTGCAGACTTTCTTGGATGTCTTCTCTCCTCGGCGCGGCGACGAAAAGACCGGCTCAAGGAGAGATGACATCACTTCCTTTCCCTCTGTTTACATTACAGAGGGAAGGAAGCATTTTCATTCGCCGGGAGCGATCGGGAGGGGGTGGCCAACAATGGATGGCCGCCCCCTCACCTCTCATTGCCCGGGAAGAAATGGCGACCGCCTCGGGCACTGGGGGGGGGACCGATCGGACCCCCCACCCGCGGAAGGCAAATCACGTACATGTACGTGATTTTGCCTGTCCGTGCCACCTTGCCGACGTACATCGGCGTGAGGCGGTCGTCAAGTGGTTAAGGAATACGTATACATGCTGCCTTAGCCCCTCTAGCGATGAAGAAATCTCACTTTTTAAATGTGGAAGTGATTATTTGTTCTATGTACATTAGCTTCCTGTTCGCTGTAAGATAGGGCTGACTAATATTACTTGTTTGTCTTCAAAGTGAGGCTTGGTTTCACTCTGAGTACTTCCTGTTTTGAAACCAGGATGTGGCCACCAGAGCGTCAGAACGAGGGGTGGTTCTATGAATGTATTTAAGGAGCGATGAGTCAGTGCGTCGCCCGTTCCTATGACAACGTCCAATAGGACGAAACGTACGTCGGAAGGCAGACGCGCTGACGTCATCGTTTCCATCCCACAGTGAACGGGTGTATGCAGGCCGGCCGGCTGATTGTTACTATACGCTGTTTTACTCGCTATTTTTAGTAAGTGCGCTACTTTTACCTTATTCAATAAATTGCTTTAAACGGATTCACACTATGGAGGATATACTTTTTATTTCCCTGGGTTTCTATTGCTGAATATCTGACCCTTCTGTCGGTGGGTTCCGGGTGATCCTCCTTCCATGCCGAGATCGATGTTGGTGTCCCCACGGAGTGGATTTCGAGCATAAGCTCCATTAAAGCTTACCTCTGGTAAACACATATTTTTACAGGTGGTGGATTTTGTTCACAAGATGTTTTTTCACTAAAGGTCTTCAATCACTATCGGTGGAATTTTTTCACAATAAGGACTGTTGATTTTTAAGCCATTTTTAAAGTCACAGACTCTATGATTTCTGTCACTTTTTATATTTGGAATAAGTGCTTTATATATATTTTTTGACATATTAAGTTATTTTATTTATATTGTGTTGTATTTTGGTTCACATATTCAATTAATAGGGGAATGCATCACAATTTTTGAGGTATTTTGTGTATCCATTAATTTTATAATTTTTTAGCGCGGTTCTTTTAATTGCTTTACTTACTTGATTCTTTTACCTGAGGATTAGGACTGCAGCCTGGGGGGTGTAGGGAAGCGCGGTAATTTTATATATAAACCTTTTTCAGTCGGCTGACATGAATCTAGGACTGGCAGTTTTCCACCAGGAGAGCTGTTCTGGTCACTGCAACCGCTGTGGTAGGAGATCCAAAGGGATACTTTTGCTTCTTATTTCTGTTCAGCTGTTGGACCACCATGGTGTCTCCCTCCTTCAAGAGGTGAGTAGCTTCCTGTGAAGAAAAAGGAGAGGTGCAAGCAACATTTCTTTGACTGTATCCAATGTTTCAACCAGTTTTCTTACATATTCTTCCTGTATTAAGTCTAAATCTCCCTTTTCTGCCATTAAAGGTGCTCTGGCCTATGGGGTGGGGAAAGGTCTACCCATCAAAACTTCAAAAGGTGAATAGCCTGTCTTGGAAGGGGTTATTCCCCTTTCTTATTTCAGCCAGGACTGCTGGGAGGAGCTTTCTCCAGTTGGCAAAGGTTCCTCCTGTGACCTTTCTTATCTTGTCTTTTATTGTTCTAATCATTCTTTCTACTGTTCCTGAACTTGGTGGGTGGTAGGGAATGTGAAACTTCCATTCTATCTTGAGAGTTTTTACCAAGTCCTGGCAGACCCTGGCTATAAAAGCTGGACCATTTGAGAACATGTCCACAATTATCAAAAGATATTCCTGTCTTTTGCCTAGTTTGGGCATGTGTGTGAGATCAGCCGTGACTTGTATACCTGTGTGGCCTATTCCATGGTACTGTGAATGCACTTGCCATTGGTATACATGGTTTCCCCTCTTTGCAGAGAAGTCCAGCCCTTGGATCTCTCTGCACACCCTTTCCATTCCAGTCCCTTAACTCATAATTTGATGCATAATCCTAGAGATCTGCAAGTGAGTGTTCAAATGGGGATAGGTCAGGTATCAGCATAGCAATTTGGATGTCTGCTGTCTGTGAGATAGCAGCTTGTTTAACAGCAAGGTCAGCCAGACCTGCTCATTTCCCCAGGCTATATCTGTCCGTTGACCTGTGTGTGCTCTGCAGTGTACTATAGCCTAGAGCAAGAACCATCCACAAAAACATTCTGTGTGATTGGTAGTGCTGTGGAAGATAAATCAGATCTGGGTAATGTGTCTTGGTGAATGAGGTTTATGCAGTCATGTTGTGGCACAACCTCATCCTGTTCTCCTTTTAATCCTAAAAGGGCGTTAAAAATTGGAGCTGGGCCTGCATTAGGGGAAGCATATTTGATGTGCAATTTTGGATTGGACAGCAAAATCACCTCATATCCGCTCAACCTCTGAGCAGACATGTACTGTGTATGTACATTTTTTAACAAGATTGACACATTGTGGGTGGTGTGAAGTGTGGTGTCATGTCCCAGAGTGAAAGAAGTGGCCACCAACCACCATCGCACAGGACGCTAGAGCTCTGAGTCACGCGGGCATGCCCTGAACCTGCACCGGGACCATCTTTGAGAAAAAAACTACAGGGCGCAGTCTCCCACCATGTTCCTGGTCCAGTACTCCCGCCATGGTTCTGCAATTCTCCCTGGCAAACAAGTGAAACATTTTCAAGGAGGCCGAGGCATTTAACATTTCATCAGACCGTTTTACAGTATCAGACATTTCAGAGAGGGTTGCTTGTCTCAATATCTTGTCATTGAAAGAGCAGTCAGGTGTCCATTGGCGGCAGTAACCAATCACACCTAGGAAGGTGAGCATGTCCTTCCTGTTAAGTGGACGGGGCAGACCCATCAGAGCCGCAGCTCTTTTGTGACTGACTCTTCTTTCTCCTTTTGTGAGCACAAATATTCAACTGTTTTTTTTTTTTACACCATTGTAACTTTTTCTTAGACACTTTGTGACCATATACATGTAACCATTTCAATAAAGATAGGCTATCAGCTCGGCTGCCCTCCTCTGAAGAACTACAAATCAAAAGATCATCAACATACTGCAACAGTACAGAACCATGAGGGGCAATCCAGGGCCCAAGGGTGGCTTGGAGTACAGTGGCCGTGTCTCCTCTTCTACAGGGACGGGAAAAAAAACATTCCTTAAATCAATCACAGTAAAATACTCTGCATCATATGGTATGGCGGTAAGTATTGATGGCACATCAGGCACTATTGGGGCAATCGGTACCACTAGGCTATTGATGGCCCTTAGGTCTTGTACAAACCTATAGTCACCATTTGCCCTCTTTACCGGGTTAATGGGAGTATTGTAGGGCGAAACAATTTCCCTTAAGATTCCTTTCTTTAAGAAATCCTCTTTTTCTCTGTATGTAACTCCCTTTTTGTCCTTGCCCCTCCCTCTTTTTTATAAAAGTTTCCCCTTTGATTTCCTGAGAAATCATTTTGATAATGTGTTGGTAATGGTGTTTGTTTTGGGATGTCAAAACATCCCACTGCGTCTTTTTCAGTCAACAATTTTTTTTTAAAGGCAGTCATACTCTTTGTAGCCCAGTTTGATATCTGCTGTCTCACAGTGAGTGCATATTTAGGGATAAGGTTACTGAGATAATTCTGTATTAAAAGACTGTGCATTTCATCTTGTGTTACATCCGGCGTCTTGTGTCCAGACTTCTTGGAATCTCTTCCAAAATTCCAACACTGACTCTGATGATTTTTGTTTGCAAGCTACTGCAGTGGGAGTGATGATTTGTTAGTGAAAGCTCTTTTCATTTCCTTCTCTAACTCTTCTCACATAGTATTCCTTCCATCAACAGTGTTTAGTGATTAAGCCTCTGCCTTGGTGGTGGGTGCCTCCAAGACATTTATGGCAGGCACTTTAGTCCAATCCCAAGGGGAGGTAGTTCCCACCAAACTATCTGTAATGAGCCTTATGTCTTCTTGCGTGTAATTTCTACCCTTACAAGCTTTCTTTATATAAGCTATAGCTCCCAAAGCTGATGTTGTGGGTTTGGGACAGAGTTTAGTAATACGATTTATGTCTTCAATATCAATAGGTTTCATTACTATGACGTCACCCACAATCATGAAAGGAAAACTTTGCATAACTAACTGCGTAGTTACTTCCTCTTTTTCCTCTGTATCTGCTGCCTGTTTAAAAACTGTGTGTTTTGTATTCTGACCCTCTATGATATGTAAGATGGCGGTGGCGGGGCACAGAGAATTAGGGCAGGAGGTAGGGCACATGGTACAGACATAGAGAAGGTTGGTTTAACCCTTAATTTACCATCCCATGACTTGGCTAAACCCATCGTGAACAATAAATGGGCTAGGATACTATAGGGAGCCTCGGTCCAGCCAGGGATCTCCACAACATACATATTTATTTTTCTTTCTAAACATTCTAATTAGATACTGAGTCTCTTTTTTTTCTTTTTTTTCTTTCTTGCCAAAATGCCAATAAACACTCCTTATGGCCAGAGGTTCCCCTGATCATAAGCAAGCTTTGTACATTATTACTTTTCATATATTTATAACCAAACAATTTTTATTTACATTTCAACATTTTTTTTTATCTGTAGTGTGCCAACAGGTTCAAACAGTGCCTTCAATTGTGGTAGTACTAATGCCGCAAACAATTCCCCACTATCTCTTATGGTCAGTGAGATATTAGTACTTGAACCCTGTTGGCAAAAAGCCAAATATCCAAATTTTGCACCTGACTTCCCCTTCGCAAGAGATGTCAGTAGCAAAAAGAATTATTCAAATAGAATGTTTTAATCAAAAATTAGCCTCACCAATTTATGTATTACCTTAAAAAAGTGTTATTAACACTCTACCCATATTTTAATTGGTAAAAACGTCCCTAATGTCACAATACTTCAAAGACCTGGGACAGACTTGATAAGTCTCCCCTGCTCTTCGAATAAGTGATATTACTCCCTGCACTGTCGATCCTTCTTGAAACACAAATTTGTTATGTAAATTAAACCTTAAAACTTAAACCCGTGGTTTGTCTTCTCTAAATAAGGGTCCCTTTCCTAGTTTAAAATAATAACCTCCCGGGACACTGGCTACAAGATATGTCTGAGGACCAGTATAACAGAATAACAAACCAGTAATACAATCAGGACACTTTTGAGACATTTTTTTTTTTTAGTACTTTCCCTAAGACTGCAGCGGGTGGTGTTGCTACTTGTCTTGTCAGACGGTGACATTGCAAACACCTGTACCCGCTCCTCCTCACTGGATTTTTCCTCCAACTCCTCTGAACAAGTCGCCCCCCCCCTTCCAAAGCATATGCAACATGACAGTCTAAACATCGCCATGCTGTGTTGCAGCTCATATGCTTAAAGGAAAGGAACACCCTGGGCCATAGCTGCTGGCAGGTCTGCAAACTCAGGCTGAGAGGTGTCTAACACTGTTATCGTCAGCCAGGCAAAGTTGTGTGTGACAAATGCAAGAACATTCTGGCCACCCTTCACAAATAAAAATTCTCATGCACTTTGACTGGCACATGCCCTACATTTTGGGTTCTGTAGTTTATTATGAAATACACTGACTTCAGGAGGTCCTCCATAAGGTCAGGAGGGCAGTTTTGAGCAGACCATCATAATGGTGAACTATGACGAGGTAGGGATTATCTACACAATCCCTTTCATATTCTTCCTGAAACACACAATGCATGGGGTTATAAACAGGGCACTGGAGGCATAGCAACAAAAGGAAAAAGGGAACTTTCTACTGTCCCATGGCCAACAGGAACATTTGAGCTCTACCTCTATCACTAAGCAGGGGTAACAGGAGGCTGAGGGAATAGGGCAAGCTTCGAGGCAGATGTTTCACCATTCCCATACCCTGGGAGTTGTGAGGTGGGGTGAAATTAAGGACAGCGTTGTCCTATATGACACCAAGGATTTGGGTTCCTCTGCTGTAGGCAATTGGTGGGGGAAAAGATCTTTTATGCCTAAATGCTTGTGCAAGGTCCTCAAGATTCTGTTAATCAAAGAGAGGGACCACTATTAGGCGGTAACTCTATTAGATCCCTTATGTTAAGATAAAATTGGAGTGCGCATGCACGGAGCTCCAAGGATGGCCACCTGAGCCAAGAGCTCTGCTCCAGCCTGGCACAACAGCGCCCGTAACAGCCTTCACGGCGAATGCACTGACATAAAAATTCACAGGCAGACTCCCAATTAACCCGGAAGCAACCCCCAATAATCAAAATTCAATCAAGAAGGACCCCAGACCCTAATTTGAGTCCTTGGATTTAGAAGAAAAATCCAAGATGGCCGCCGCTATACAGAATACAGCGCGCTCTGCCTCACAGAGCAAACGCAAGTATTCTCCTCAGAGACATTAACCTTTACCTCAGGGCTTCAGACAGGCCACCCACAGGTACTCATACCTCCACCGGCATACACTGAGCCCCTCACTGGCCACATAATATCTGACCATACCCTTATACCCTCAGGGCTTAATTTTACCTCTCAGACTGGCTCAGTCCCTTCAGAGGCTCTCTCCAGGGAACAGGCATTTCTAATGACGGAAGTTTTCAGAACTCCTTGACAGGGGACTAGCACATACAGCGGCTAAAATTACTGGGGACCTAAAAGCCGACTTTCAAAATCTGGGAACGAGAATTGACACCATAGAACACAAATTGGAAGAAACAGTGGCTGCATCGAACCAAAATGCAAAACACTTATACACTGTCCAGGAACAACTAGACTTCGCTATTTCCAGAATTGATGACCTAGAGAACAGGTCCCGCAGGTATAACATTAGAATCAGGGGGCTACCTGAATCTGTTCTGGACATACCATCAGCAGTCCAGGAAATGATCAGAACCATGATTCCTAATATCCCCCTGCACCATCTAGAACTGGATAGAGCCCACAGAGCTCTAGGGCCTCCTAGAAAAGATGGAAAACCCAGGAGATATTATCGCCAAGCCCCATTTTTATGCTGTGAAAGAAGAGGTCATGAAACAGGCCAGATCTGCTTCCCAAATGATCTGCCATGGCCACCCAATTCAGCTTTTCGCAGATCTATCCCCCTCCACGATTTTTTTTTCCCACTTCAGTGTTTACCTTTGAGAGACTTATTTCAACTTAGCGTTCAAAACCTGTCCCTTCTCAAGTTCACATCATTGTGGTAACATTAAACATAGAGGGGAGAAAGAGCACAGATCGAACAACGAAAAAATAAAAACAAAAGAGAAATCCCTTTCTTTTATTTATACTGACTGCTTTAAAAGAATCTCACTCTACCCCACCCCCCCAACACCCCTCCCTCTCTAATATCCCCCCAGCTCCCCCCAACACCCCTGTCTCACCACTATATTTCCTTTCCTTTCTTCCACCGATATTTTATCCTCTTATGATCTTATGCCTTCTGCCATTTTCTGCCTATAACTATCCGATGTTTTGTATTTTACCCAATTGCTCCAGACAACAGTTTTTTTTTCTAATTGTCCTTGCTCTTTGTACCAAAATAGTTCCATTTTGTGATAGTGCTCCACTTGGTTGTACCATTCTCTTATGTCTGGACTTTCGCTCTTTAACCATTTTTTGGGACCAATCCCTTCGCAGCGTTTAGTAATTTTGACATTACTTTTTTCATGTATTGCTTTTTGGGAGAGTTGGTGTCATGAAACAAGCAAGCCAGTTTATTATTTTCTATCTTCTCTTCCGTTATCTCCTTTACACATGTGAATACTTCTTGCCAAAATACATTGATTTTTGGACAGTCCCACCATATGTGTATCATTGTGGCTTTTTTTCCACAATTTCTCCAACATAATAGTGATCTTTCCTGGTTAATTCTATGAAGCCTCTCTGGAGTCATATACCACCTGACTAGAAATTTATAATTCATCTCGATGGTGTTGATGTCCCATGCTTGATTATACCCTCCTGCAATCATTTTCTCCACTTGTTGCTCATCCAAATTTGTTTCTAATTCTTTTTCCCATTTTTCTATGAAGGAAGGCCTTTTTTGTCCTTCAAGGTCCGACAGGAACTCATAGACTTTTGAAATGCCTCTCTTTACTGGCATTGGTGTCGCAAACAATTTAATTCTTCACCATCTCTAAACTTGTACGGTGATGTAGTGACAAAATGCTTTAATTGAAAGTATTCCCAATCACGTAATTTCCCACCAAATTTTAGTTCTAATTCTTGTGCGGATTCCATCTTCCCCTTCCTGATGATTTTTTTATTATATATTTATTTCAGGTACTTATATAGCGCCGTCAATTTACGCAGCGCTTTACATATACATTGTACATTCACATCAGTCCCTACCCTCAAGGAGCTTACAATCTAATATCTTTGATTTGTGGGTTCTTTATTTTAAGTCTTCGAAATATATCTTCACCCGGTGTAAAAAACTTTGTTCCAGTGAGGGCTAATAACGGTGAATTGTGTACCCACTTTTGTTTCCGGTGTAGTGTGTCCCAAGTTCTGAAAACGTTTTTTGTCAATTCATGTGTATTTAGATCTAATGTTCTATATCTATTTGGTATCCAAATATTCTTGTGCAACGTGGTTTTACTTAAAGTGTTTTCTATCTCTATCCATTTTTTTCTCTATTTTCCTTTTTCCATTCTAGCATACATGCTAAAATTACTGCTTTGTGTTTATCTCGCCAAATAAATTTTGTCAATATTTTTTGTATAATTTCGAAAAAACTCTGTGGGACCCCTATTGGCAACATTTGGAATTTGTACAATATTTTTGGTAGGATTACCATTTTGAGCGTATTAACTCTTCCAATCCAGGTTATTGATTGAATATTTGTCTTCTTGACTTCTGCCTTGATCTCATTTAATAGTGGGATATAGTTTGCAGGGTATATTTTTTCGAGGGATGATGTTAACTTGATCCCCAGGTAGGGTAGCTCACCTTTTACCCACATAAATGGGAATTCTTCTTGAAGGGCCAAGATATCTTTTTTTCCTACTCCGAGATTCAGTATTTCTGTTTTATAGGATTTATTTTGAAGTTTGAAAGTTCGCCGTACTTATAAGCCACAACTTTATGTTCTTTTCCCTCTATTCCACGATTGTTTCGTAGAGTCGCTAGGAAAGGCTCCAATGACAGTACGTATAGTAGAGGCGAGAGCGGGCATCCTTGCCGCGTTCCATTGTACATTTCAAACACTGGTGACATCCTACCGTTAACTCTTAGTCTTGCCGTGGGTCCTTTATATAGGTTGTTTATCCACTTCATTATTTTAGGCCCCAATCCAAGATGTTGTAGTGTAGTCATCATGAATCCCCAGTCTACCCTGTCAAATGCTTTTTCTGCATTGATTGACAGGAGTAGATCTGGGGAAGTATTGGCGCTCTTTCTTTTCAGCATCAAGAGTGTTTTTATGCTGTTGTCCCTTCTTTCTCTGCCCGGAACAAACCCGGTCTGGTCCGGGTTTATCCATAGTGGCATCAAGCTTTTTATTCTAGTGGCTAAGATTTTGGCATAGAGTTTCGTGTCTGTGTTCAATAGAGCAATAGGCCTATAGCTTGAACAGTTGACTTTGTCCTTTCCTTCTTTGGGTATTACAGTGATATGTGCTAGGAGTGACTCTTTTCTGATATCTTCAGATTATAATATTATAATATCTGGTTGTAAGTCCATCTGGCCCCGGACTTTTACCATTGGGGGTTTCTTTTAGTGCCGCCTTGATCTCTTCTTGTGTTATCTCCTTTTCTAGGTCCAATAGTAGCTCAGGTTTAATTTTTGGTAGATTGGCTTTTTCCAGATAGGTTTGGGTCATCTTCTTCTTTATTTCTGCTTGTTGTCTTGTTTCTTGCTTTTTTATTGCATATAAAGAACTGTAATATTGTGCAAAGGCTTGTGCTATATCCGTCGTTTTATTTTTTACTTCTCCTCTTTAATTTTTTATCTTCTCTATATAATTTAAAGACTTCTTCTTTCTTAGTACGTTTGCGAGGTACTTTCCTACTTTATTCCCCGTCATAAATCTCTGACTTATTATCCTGTTGATTTCCTTTCTATCATCTTCCTCCTTCAATACCTTTAGTTGTTCTCTTTTTAGGATCAGGGACCGATATATATCCTTTTTGCCTTCCTTTTTATGCCTTTTTTCCAGATTATATATTTCATTTTGGAGTTTCAGTATTTTCCTTCCCATTTCCTTCTTCTTTGCCGTTCCAATAGATATTAATTTTCTCCTGATTACAACTTTATGTGCTTCCCACAGGGTTGCTCTTGAGAGGTCAGGGGTGTCATTTTCTCGAAAATATTTTTCAATCTCGTCTTTTATGGTTTTTTCAATACCTTCATCTTCCAATAGTTCTTCATTGATTCGCCATGTTCCTCTACCCATAGGTTCTCCCCGAAGGTTTAACTGCATAGAGACTGGAGAGTGATCTGAAAAAACTGATGTTTCAATTTCTGTCTCTAATACATCTTCCAATAATCTGTGTTCCGGCATAATATAGTCCAATCTGGTATACGTTTTATGTATTGTTGAAAAATATGTGTAATCTTTTATCCCTGGGTGCTGAATTCGCCAAACATCCACCAATTGCAATTCATGTAATTTCTTTTTAATTCTCCTTAGTTGTTTTCTTTCTCTATCTAGAGCAGTGGATGTAGAGTCTAGATTGTGATCCATGACAAAGTTAAGATCTCCCGCTATTATCAATTTGCCCTGTTTAAATTCGAGTAGGTCTGCCATTTTATCCACTAGAAATTTTTTAGGGTTTTTATTAGGGCAGTAAAAATTTGCAAATGTATACTTTGTGCCTTGTATTGTCCCTGTAAGAAAGAGAAAACGTCCCTCCGGATCTGCCTTTATCTTTTCAATCTCAAAGCCACTATTTTTCCCGAATCCGATTGCGACACCTTTTGATCTTCTTGTAGGTGAGTCTCCATAGTACCAAAATGGGATTTTTTTTTAGTATATTTTAACATTTGAGTCCTGCATTATATGCGTCTCCTGCAGGAAAACTATATCAGCTTTGAGTCCTTCCATTTCCCGCAGAATTAAACGCCTTTTTTGAGGCGAATTCAGCCCTCGGACATAGTACGTCAGGATTTTTACTTTATTTATTTCTTCCATTTACGGCTCTAGTTTCTTGTCCTGTCTCCCCCATTGGAGGGGCCTCCCCCCCGCGCCTCGGAGAGGGACACGGGGGGAAGAACCTCCTCCCAGGGGCGTACAGGCAAGCCCCTCCGTCCGAACGGCCAGCTAGGAGACATAAAACTTTCTTTTTTTTTTTCAATTCCTCTTTTCCTTTCCCTTTTCTTTTTTGGTGAGATAGTCCTAAACCCTCCCCTGTCTTCCCTCCCCTTCCAATCCCTCCCTCCCCTACCCCCATCTACCCCTCCCATTTCCCACCCTCCCCCCCATACCAAGCCCCCAAACCCTTGTGTGCTTGAGACAAAAGGTCATGAGTAGGTACCATGTGATTTTAAAGGTTACTTATCCCTACTCCCTCACCTGAGGTGGAAATCTGTTTGGTCCCTTGAACCACCCTCTTCCCAAAGGCTAGGGTGATATCAGCAGAAGGCGCCCCTTCCTCCAGGTCCCCTCCCCTCCTCCCCCCCCCGATGCCTGCTTCCTTTATTCCCCCATTTTATTCCTTTACTTATTTCCCTCCAACCCCTCACCTCCTCTTCCTTTATCTCCATGTCTATTTCCTAAGGACTAGCTGCCATTGTGCTTCTTCCCCAATCTGCCTATCCAGTTTTTTTACTGATCCTAAGGTCTTACAGAAATCTGGGATTTCTTCCGGGAATCTCAATTTTATGGTTCTTCCATTTCTCTTAACCAATAGGCACGCTGGGAAACCCCAGTTGTATTGGAGTCCATTCTCTTGCAATGTTTTTAGTAATGGTTTTAACGTCCTCCTTGATTTAACGCAGGAGGGCACTGAAGCCACTATTGGTGCTCACACAGAAAGATATAAAATACAGATGGGCCTTCCCATTTGCAGTCAAGTTTACTGACAAGGGGAGATCCTATTCCTTTTCCAGCCTTTAGGAAGGGGAGAGATTGCTGCTACAACTCAAATTCATCTCACTAGAAGCTAAAATGGACACCACTACTGCCAGCTCCAGCTCGGCCAAAAGTCCCAACCCGACAAGCCCACAAACCTCCCTTTGGAACAAAGGAAAGGCAAAGAAAATTAAGGACAAAGGACCCACCTGATCGAGGATTCTTGCCCCACTCTTATTCCTTGTCTCTTAATTGGACTTAGAGTCTGTTCACAGATCTATCTGTGACACTTCTTAGGGGTTTCTCCCCTCATATGTTCTTTTATTCCCCTTGCCTGTTCTTCAATTGTTCACAATCCCATGGACTTCCTATTTTTTAGTTTATACGTTCCAATTATATGCTTATGTGCATTAACAGTATATATATGTGGTAGATGTCCAGGATCTCATGGAAAAACGTAACTCTCAGAGGGTTGTGACACTGCATAATTGCATATCTTGTCGTGCTATTTTTGTTAATAATTATTTCTGTTGCGGGCACCCTGTGCAAGGGTGGTCCACATGCACATCCACCTATTCCTTGGAAACCCACGGGTCTCTAGGGACTAGGTTGTCTGAACCCCACAGGTCAGACTTCTATTCTATCTATCCACTTATCCCTAGATTACCTATTGGGGTGTCCACCTAAAAAAAGACCTTCCATAATGGCCCCAACTATGTCCCAATCCTGTGCACTCTGGGATAGCCTCAGAAATCACCCGGCCCTCATTTCCACAGGACGTCCCCTAACACACCTATTCAACAATCCGTACTTCCCTCCAGGCTTAGCTAGAAAAACATTCCAATGGTGGGTGGACAAGGGACTATACCGTATAGGACATTTCTTTAGATCTGGGAAGCCCATAACCCTTAACTGTTGCGTCAATACGCTGAAACTCCCAGACTCTGAAAGACTCCGCTTCAATCTCATTTCTAAATTCTTACACCAAGTTTGGAAGGATAAACCGCTTCCACTTCAATTCACAAAATTTGAGATTTGGTGCGAACAAGCCATGGAACAAAAGGGAGGAATTTCCGTGATTTACTCGTGTTTCACTCACCCTACAGCAAAATCTTCCTATATGGAGGCCTGGGAAAATGATCTTCAATGCAGCTGGGACTTGGAAACCGGGCATACTGCCTGCTCAAAATCCTTCAGCGGAATTCTTAATGTTTCCCTGATGGAAGCTAATATTAAGGTTCTAACCAGGTGGGATTTAACCACCCCTAAACTTGTAACCATGTATCCAACTGTGGATCCAACTTGTTTCAGAGGTTGTCAACTATTGGGGACGATGGTTCATATTTGGTGGGGATGTCCTAGGATTTGTCCATTATGGAACAAAGTCTTTAACATGATATTTAAGGTGACTGGTTTTCAGATTCCTAGGTCCATTCCTGTAGCTCCGCTAAATGCCCATATAACTCTCATTTCCAAGTACACACAAAAATTAATCCACTTCATACTCACAGGAGCCAAGTTCACAATAGCTAAAGCTTGGAAGAAATCTTGGCCCTTCATGTCGGAGGTTAGAAGAAAAGTATTTTGGATAATGACCCAAGAAAAATTGGCCAGCATCTTAGCCGACAAGACCCTACAGTTTGAAAGAAACTGGGATCCTTGGGCTAAATATGTAGGGATTTCTATTTCTCAAGGTGTCCCACCCTTTCACAGCATTAGGATAGACCCAAATCCCCATTCTTACCCCTCTTTTCCTTATCTTCTCTTTTTCTCTCCTTTTATTTACCTGTTTTGGGGATACCTGGAAATAACATTGGAAGATACTTATCCCCCATTTTATTTTATTATAATAAAAGTTATAGATAAGTTTATCTTATATTCTTACCTATTGGGCTGGATATTCCTGACAAAATATCCTGGGGTGTCATTGGGGAGGTGGGGGGTTTTCTCCTCCGGCACAGTATGATCCCTTTAGGGGTCCGGGTGGTCGGTAATATCTCTAAACCCCAGGCCAGTTTATCTATTAATTTGGCCTAGTAGGAATAGAATATGCCTTATCATTATTTTTCTAGTTGTTAATAGCTTATTTTTAATGAACTCGTCATTATTCAGGATTTAGTGTTAATGAAACTTTAAAACAATAATTAAATGTATCAAATTGTATTCTATATACTTTGAAAATAAAATATTTTGAAAGTAAAGATAAAATGCCTGATCTTTATGTCACCATCACAAAGGAAGCCCAAAATGCAGAACTTTTCTGCATAAGCACCTCTTTTCTGCATATCCCAAGGATGGTAGAATCCCCTCTCATAACCAACCTGTCTTTGCTTCTTGGGGAATCAAATCCACCGGTTCACTGACAGTGTAGCCTGCACCACTTTCATTAAAATGAACAAGCCATGGAGTACCAAAAAAATAAAAACAACTCCTGCTGCTAATGCTACAGACTAAATTGTCATGTGGCTCAAAAAATTATACCTTCCATCTCTCCTGACCTATTTGGCTGTTCAGGCACTGTGAAGATGCCACACAATATATCTGTGGTTTGACCTCATCTGCACAATTTCTAATGTTTGTTGCAGGGTAAACCCTGCTCTGTGCCCCGAAGTTTGCAGCCTATTATGGTGTTCTGGTTCTTTCCTGCTATTGTCTCTTAAATAATATGCTCAAATATCTATTAGATGAAATAAAAAAATAAATTTCTATAAAACCTGCCTTGTTTCTTCTTCTTTATATGCAGTCTAACCAACCTGCTTACTTACTGTTCAGCCACAAAAAAATATTTGTGGCTCTTGACTCTTAAATAATATATACTAATGTTTTTTTCAAAATTAAATCCTCCCTCTTCTCCCCCTCTTAAATTGTGACCTAGCTACCTAAACTCTGTCCACCCACTGTAAAATATGTGTGGCTTTTGTCTCTTAGACAGTACACTTTAATTTGTATTACAAGATAAAACCTGCCTCATCTATCTTTTTTTATTTGCTACCTAACAAAAATGCATACATAGTGTCCAATCACTATGATACTAAACTATATTTGTGGCCATTGCTTCTCAGATAATGCACTCCAAACAAACGATTGCTAAGGCATGGAAGTCTCAAAATCTAATTCTTGCTGAAGCCAAACACAGAATAAACAGAGCACTTTTATATGCTAAGATGACAGCTATTGAAGAAAATAAAGTCAACAAATTTCGTAAGATTTGGCAACCAACTGTTAAAAACTACCTCCCCACTGATTTTGACCAATCTCTGTTGTTACCACACTAAGTTGTATATCATATTTACTACTTAATTATGTATTATATTTGTATGCCTAATGAGGGCCGGAACACCATCCCGGGAAATTCTTTCTTTCTTTTTTCCTTCTTTCCATCTTTATCTTTCCTTTTTTCTCCTTCTCTTTTATTGTTTCCTAAAATATTATGGATACTTAGTCTAATTATTTGATTAATCTCTCTACTCTTACATCTTTTATTCCAATTAGCATAAAGTAAATGTAGTTGTAAGATAACGCCATATTTTTTTATTTCTTTATTTTTACTATATTGCAAAGCGCTTTTGATGTTTTTGATGATTATTTTCTCTTTTGTGAAAACTCAATAAATATATTTAACAAGATAATGCACTCCAATTTGTATTGCAAGATAAAACCTGCATTGTCTCTCTATTTACCGACTATTCTAGTGCTTGTGTACTGTCTTGATGCTAAACAATTTCTACCAAAATATACCAGAGGTATATATATACCAGAGGTACACTCTGTTTTGACATGTTATTAAACAGGGTGTCTTATAGAGAATGAAAGAACTAGTACATCACCTCTGAAAATAGGCAAAAGAAAATATATAGTGAGACTTTTATGGAGTTTCCTTTCAACAAATCACACAACAGAACAGATTAAAATATTTTTTAATTAATATCAGTGATCCAATATCCATGTAAAATCTTAAAAACCACAAATGATATGTAGCATCAAATGTGAATTTTTTACAGCCTATAAAAAGCTAAAAATGTTCCAAATACTGATTCCAAAATATCATAACAATGAATATACAATTAATCATACATGACAAGTACCGTAATTGCTGAAGTGAGATGAAAGTGTGCATGCCCAGTGGTACATCTTTACCGCACCATCACTTAAATGGCGTGGGGTTGAAGTAATCTGCACCATTTTTAACCGGACAGAGTGGCTGTAGTCATCCTCTTCCTGGCCTCTCTGAAGTACACTGAATTACCTATACACTCCATCTTAGGTTTTGCCTCAATATGTTCATTTATTATAATTGAGTGTAAGGGACTTATGTGATTTTTTGATCTATGGTCCTCTGTTTATAGATTACAAGTCCAGTAAAATACATGGCTACCTTTTTCACCTAATATGCCCAAGATTCCTAAGGCACTGGGGGGTCCCTTGAGTAACCCCACTCGTGTATGGAGTTCTTTTTTTTTTTTTTTTTTTTTTTAAAGTTTAAAATAAAGTTTATTTAAGCATTAAAGTAATACATCAAACAGAAAAGAGAGCAAAATGCTTAACGAATACATGGTGTGATATTAGTACAGCGATTCTAATGAATGACTACATCAATATATCAATATGTCAAAATCCTTTTTCTTATTAAGTATACTGACACTATGGTCTCAGGTATTCCCGCCACCAGAGCCCCATCCGGGAACTAACTGCTCTGGTGAACTGGGAATCCTCAAGCCCGTATCACTAAACAATGTGATAATATACTAAGGAGGGAGGAAAAAAAAAAAGGGGGGAAAAAGGAGCTTGAATCTATAAGGTAGTTAAATAACACCATGAAACCATATTGAAACAATCAATAATTTGTCAAAGAAACATCCTAGTGGGTTGAGCTCTCAGTGCAGATTGGACTGAAGTCGGTGAACCAGAGCTGGTAAATACTGTGCTTGAGTATCATGAAAAAACAATGCCCTGGGGTCCACCTCGAGAGCAACCTTTAGGTTAATAAAAAAAAATTTCTTGGCGAATACCGAGAGCCAGAGAAGGCAGTACTGATAAGAATAAGATGTTGAAGAGTGAAAGGAGGAGGGATAGAAGGGGAAAGAAACAGAAGAGGTGGGGTGAGTTAAGGTAGGGAGCTGACCATAGAGGATAAAGGGAAGGAGGTGCACAGGAGACCACCATGAGAGGGAAACTGGAGACCATCCCAAAAGGAGGCTGCACACTTGAACTACCGATCATGCGTATAGGGGATACCCTATAAAAGTAGCCCAAGGTTCCCAGGTGATTTTGAATTTGTCTAGGGTGTCCAGGATAGTATTGGAGATCTTTTCTTGCAGCATAATCCAAGAAATTTTTTGTTTAGCTAGCCGGAAGGATACTTTCGGTGACTTCCAGGATCGGGTGATAGTCATTTTGGCTCCCAAGAGGATAAACCGAATCAATTTCTGAGTATGTTTGGACATTTTAGGGATGGGGCCGTTAAGTAAAGCAATAGTCGGATCTTGTTTCAGCGCACATTCACAAGTTCTACGGATAAGAGAGAAAATCCTGTTCCAGAACAATCTAATTTTAGGGCACTCCCATAGAATGTGTAAAAGCGTACCTGTATGATTGCATCCTCTAAAACAAAGAGGTGACGTTTGTGGGTAAAATTTGGCTACAGTAGGCGTGAGGGTACCAGGTACCAGCGTGTAAGAGTCTTAAGACTAGCTTCGTTTAGAGACGTGTTCACAATACCTTTGAAGGATCGGGCAAAGTTAGAATGCCAAACATCCAGATCCCAGCTGAAACCAAGATCCCGCTCCCAGCTCACCATGTAGGCCGCTTTCTCAGAGGGCTCCGCTAGGGATGAATATATGAGGGAGATACCTCCCCTTGTGTCTAAGGCTGAAGCGCACCATTGTTCATAGGGAGTTACTGAGAGATGGTTGTCACCGCTCTTCCATAACTGCTTCAAGAAATGTGATAATTGATAAAACCTAAATTTTTCGGCTGGGGGCATTTCGAGTTTAGAAGTGCAGTATGCCAAAGTAAGGGGACCATTAGAGTTAAAGAATTGTCCAATTCTGTAGAGGCCTTTGTCTAGCCACCATTTGAAGGCTCGAATGTCTAAGCCAGGGGGGAAGTTGGGGTTCCTGAAAATATGTGTAAGTGGGTGCCAAGTGGATATTAGAGGTCTTAGCTTATGGAGGGAGTCACATAACTGCATTGAATGAGATAAAGTAGGAGCTAGTATAGGGGGGCGTTTTTTAGGGATTATGGTGGATTGTAAGCGTTAAATGTGCGATTTGGGGACTGGGATAGGAAGGGAGCGAAAAAGGTACAAAATCCTAGGTAGAAGCGTCATTTTGACCGCGTTCACTTTGCCTAACCAAGATAGATTATAAAGAGACCATTGGGTCAGGTCTTCATTGAGTTTTTTGAACATGGGAAGAAAGTTATGTTTAAACATTAAGTCGATACTGGATGTAAGATTAATGCCAAGATAGGGGATGGAGGTGGGGTTCCACGAAAATGGAAATGTATTTTTTAGATTGTTTTCAATGTCCTGGGGGGTGGATACATTAAGAGCGACTGACTTGGAGACATTAACCTTAAGTCCGGAAGCGAGTTCAAAGTCGTGTAACAGTTGAATTATGTTGGGGATAGAAATTAAGGGGGATGTGATGAACAGGAGGACATCATCCGCAAATAAAGCGCATTTGTGGATAGATTGTCCACAACGGACTCCATGAATATCCGGATGTTGCCTTATCGCAATGGCTAAAGATTCGATAGCCATTGCGAAAAGAAGAGGGGAGAGAGGGCATCCTTGCCTCGTTCCCTTCTGTATAGTAAATCTGTCCGAGAGGTGTCCCTGTATTCTAACTTGTGCTTTAGGTTGGTGATATAGGGCTACCAAGATATTAATAAAGTTTGGACCGAAGCCCCATTTACGTAGGATAGTGAAGAGGTAGGGCCAAGCCACCGTGTCGAATGCTTTTTGGAGATCAATGGATAGGAGGAGGCCCTCCTGAGGGGGACCCCCATCCCATCCAGACTTCATCAGAGAAACTGCATTAATTGCTCTCCGTATCTGGCCTGGACCCTGTCTCCCCGGAATGAACCCCACCTGATCCTTATGTATGTAAGATCCTATAAAAGAAGCAAGTCTGTTTGATAAAATTTTCGTCATAATTTTTAGATCGTTGTTGATCAATGAAATAGGTCTGTAGTTGCTCACTTCGCTGGGATCTTTACCCGGTTTAGGAATAACCGAGATGAAAGCTAGGTTAGCATTAGGGTCTAGAGGGGAGGACTTGCTTAGGAAGTTGAAGAGACGAACCAGATACGGAGAGAGAGCATCTGTGAAGGTTTTGTAATAATAGTTTGAGAATCCATCCGGGCCTGGGGCAGAATCTTTTCTAAGGTCTTTTATGACTGCTCGGATCTCGGTTTCAAGAAATGGGGACTCTAATATGGAGCGATGGGATTCAGAGATTTTTGGTAGGGGGATTTTCTCGAGAAATGAGTCTAAATTTTGTTGGAAAATCGGGCAATTATCAGAATAAAGGTTGGCGTAAAATGATTGGAATGTTTTTAGGATTGTTTCGGGATTTTGGGTAAATGAGCCTGACTGAGATTTTATTTTGGGTAGGGCGAACGACCTATGTTTCGGAGTAAGTTTGGCCGCTAACTGGGGGCCAAATTTATTCGCACGCACATAGTGACTACCACTAAGCCAGTGAAGATGTTTGTCTGCGTTGGAAGTCAAGGCTGAGTTGAGGGACAGTCTAACAGTGTCAAGTTTAGAGAGGGTGATGGGATTGGGATTTCGTTTATGAGAAATACTGAGGTCTTTAAACTCTTTCTCTAGCTTCAAAATATCTGCTTGCCGTTCTCGTTTTAATTTGGCTGAGAATTGGATCAGTTTCCCTCTAATGACCGCCTTGTGAGCGTTCCAAAGGGTACTGGGAGAGATGTCCTCAGAGTCATTAATCAAAAAATACTCTTTAATGTCTTTCTCCAATATAGTACGGTGGACAGGGTTAGATAAGATTTTTTCATTTAGTCGCCAAAGTCGGGAGCCAAGGGGGGATAATGAGTTAGATAATTTTAAAAGTACTAGGGAATGATCAGACCACGGAACATCTTGAATAGAGGCTTGGGTGGCGGTGTGTATATCAGAGTTTGACATGAAGACATGGTCGATTCTAGCATAGGTTTTGTGGGGGGCTGAATAGTGTGTATAATCCCTTGTTGAGGGATTGATTTCCCTCCATGTATCAATAAGGCCTACTGAGTGAAGAAGTCTGGCAATCTGGAGACTCTGTTTGGGGGGTTTTTTCAGGTGGGGGATCCCCTGGTCCGATTTATCGAGAATCTGGTCAAACGTGATGTTGGAGTCCCCGCCCATGATCACCCTACCTTCAAAGTGGGGTGAGAGATCGGCAAGTAAGGAGGAGAAGAATTTAGCTTGGCCCTTGTTAGGTGCATAGTAGGAGATGATGGTGTAGAGGTTACCCTCAATTGAGCCTTTGACTAATATATATCTCCCATCATCATCTTTAATTGTCAAAACGTGTGAGAATGGTGTCTGTTTAGAGATTAGGATGGCAACCCCCCGTTTCTTCTCGCAAGCGTTTGCGAGAAAAAAAGTGGGGTATTTATTGTGTAGGAAGGAAGGAGAGTAATTTGAGGGAAAATGGGTTTCCTGGAGAAGAACAATATCTAGACCCCTAGAGTTATAGCTTTGAAAGGCTTTACGCCGTTTGACGGGGGAATTGAGCCCTTGGGTGTTATGAGAGGCAATCTTAAGCGCCCTCTGTAAAGGAGGAGAATCAGCCATAGTCACAAGAGGAGTGAAACTGGTGTATTTTGTGAGGACCTACCCGGGTCCTTGCTGATGGAAATCTGAGACTGGGAGGGAGAGCTCGAAGTCGCAGCGGAAGATTCTGGAGCATGATGGTCTCCTGCGCACGTCCCTGAAATAAATGGAGGGTGAAAGGAAAAGAAGAGAGGGGAATAAGAAGAAAATAAGGAAAGAGAGGGAGAATAATTAATGAAAGCAAACTACTAACTTCAAAAAAGACCAGGCTCAAGTGCCTAGTAAAAATAGGAACTGGACTGTTAAGTTCAGTTCAAACCCAAGACCCGAGAAAAAAAAAGGGGGTCTCGGAAAAACAGGAACAACCTCAGCCGAGGTTGTATATCTGGTGCAACCAGAGGGAGGTTCCCTCTCGATTACAACAGAGGGAGTGGCAATGCTAGCCCGGCCGGGCCGCCGGGTCCCCAATCTTAGGGGTGATATGGAACCTCTAAAATGTAAAAGTTAACTTATTTTGTATATATACCTGGACAACAAAAAAAAAAAAAAAAAAAAAAAAAAAAAGGAAAAAAAATTTTGGCAAACGTAAATAAAAACAGTAACAAACCCTCTAAGGGAAACAGGAGCAAACAACTACTATGCATAAGAGTGTTAGAACAAGACATACATTAGGCATCGTCCCTCAAATAATGGATGGAGCAGGGAGACAGGGAAAGGGAGATGGAAGGGAAGGGAGGGAGGGGATAGAGGATTGGAGTATGATGCTAAGCCTAGGGGCCATCCGGGCCCAGGGGAACAACTAGGACGGTCCATCATGAAGACATGGGAGTATATGCAAAAAAAGAGAAAAAAAAAAAAAAAAAGTGTCAGACCATTCAGGTCCATCTCCATTCATCATCACAGAGATGAGCTAAGCGGAGAGGGTCGAAGAAACACTGCTGATCTCTTGGATGGAGAGAGTGAACTCGGTTACCCCTCAGTTAAATGGGAAATCCTGGAAGAGGAGAGGTGTCATCACAGGCCTTGAAGGGCCCAGCTGAGAGGGAGTCATCTGGGTGGAAAAGAGTCACGGTGGCGCTTCGTTTGTTGTTTGTTCCAAATAGGAGTGATGGGGCTGCCTGGAGGGGGTCTCTTAGAAGAACTTGGCTTGGATGGAGGTTCCTGGGTAGAAACTTCCTGGGAAATGAATCCTAGTCGCAGGAGTAAGTGTTCCCCCTCTTGGAATGAAGAGAAGCCGTATGATTTTTCTTTGTGTTGAAACAGGAGGCGAAAAGGAAAGGACCAACGGTACTTGATTGATCTCTGTGAGAGGATTTCAAGAAGAGGTTTTAATGCTCTCCTCTTTAGAATTGTGGTCTTGGAAATGTCCGCAAAGACTTGAATCTTGTTTCCTTGGAAGGACAGGTTGTCCAAATTCCGGGATCTTTTCATAATTTCTTCCTTGGTCTCGTAATAGTGGGGTTTAACCACTATATCCCTCGGGAGACCATCCTGCCGGGGTGGTTGCAGGGTTCTGTGGGCTCTGTCAATCTCTAGTTTATGGCTTGAAATATCCGGGATAATTTCTTGCATGAAAAGCTTCACTGTCTCATGGATATTAGTTACAGATTCAGGGATACCTCTTATGCGGAAGTTGCATCTCCGATTACGATTTTCTAAATCGTCGATCTTCCCTAGCGCAATATCAAGTTGGTCTTGCAGCAATTGAATGCAGTCTGTATTCTGATTAGTGCGAGCTACTGTGTGGTCTACTGCTTGTTCGATCACATCTATGCGTGCCCCCAAGCTCTGTAAGTCAGCCTTTATAGATGTGGTTATTTGTGTGGCATTCTGGGCCAGGCCTGCAGCGAGCATATCTGAGAAACAGTTCAGGAGCTGGGCCATGTCTGTCTGGTGGGGAGAGTTAGGGAGGGCAGCCTGCTGTGTGGCTGAGGAGTGGGTAGAAGAAAGCATTGTGGGGATATGAAGCATATCAGACAGGGCTCTGTTAAAGAGGGAGTCTGTGCTGGTGGAGTATACAGTCTTAGGTGATTTAGTACTCACGGGGGATTCCATCCTGAGGGTGGTATGATGATCCTCAGCGGGGATGTCCGCAATGGAGTCTCCTTCTCCTGTGTCTCTGTGAGAGGAGGCCGCGGCCGCCATCTTGGAGGTAGTGGAGGCGAGCAGGCCGAAGGTAAGTTGCCGGCTAACTGTTGTTTTCTGGATGCGGCTCTGCATATAGGAACGTGCCCACGACACTCCTCTATCAGGGGGTATTGAGATTTAGGGGTTCCGCTTGTGATAGCTGCGTCTGGGGACCGCGGAAGGCTCGGCCGGGACGGAGCTCCCGTTCAGCACGTCTTCCCGGAAGTCCCGCGCATGCGCACTCTCGTGTATGGAGTTCTTTAGTCTTTAATAAGCATCAATGTGAGGCGACTATTTCTTGTAAGTTGTTGTGGCTTTTGTGCACTTTCACCCCACTTCAGCAATTACATGTTATGCATGATTAAATGTATATTCATTGTTATTATTTATAAATTCAGCACCCTATTCCTGATAAAGCAATATGCAAAGCATGTTAAAAGAGGGCCATACCGATTACCTTCTAATCAACAGAAATCTTCCATCGGTCCTGGATATCTGGATTTAAGATGTGACTTGTAATACTATTAAATGTATCAGTATTTGGAACAGTTTGGCCTCTTTAAGGATATTATGCCACATATCTTTTTATTGGATAGATATTAGATCACTGATAAAGAAACTATTTTAATCTATTCTGCTGTGTGATTTGTTAAAAGGATGCAAAAGTCCCGCTATGTATTTTATTTTGCCTGACTTGGAGTGTGGTACTGTGAAAAAAGCTCACAAACTATACTATCAAATTATTTGCTACTGGTTAACCACTTCAGCCCCGGAAGAATTTACCCCCTTCCTGACAAGAGCACTTTTTGCGATTCGGCATTGCGTCGTTTTAACTGAAAATTGCACGGTCGTGCGATGCTGTACCCAAAAATTTGCAATAAGCGTATATTGATTGGTTTGCGCAAAAGTTATAGCATCTACAAAATAGGGGATAGATTTATAGCATTTTTATTATTTATTTTTTTTACTAGTAATGGCAGGGATCTGTGATTTTTAACGTGACTGCGACATTATGGCGGACACATCGGACAATTTTGACACATTTTTGGAACCATTGGCATTAATACAGCGATCAGTGCAATTAAAAATGCATTGATTTCTGTAAAAATGTCACTGGCAGTGAAGTGGTTAACACTAGGGGGCTTTGAAGGGGTTAACTGAGTTCCCTGGGAGGTGATTCTAACTGAAGGGGGAGGGACTAACTACAGTAAGTGACAGATCGTGGTTCCTAGCTAATAGGAACACACGATCTGTCAATCCTGTCAGAATAGAACAGGGAAGTGTGTGTTTACACACACTTGTTCCTGTTCTGTCTCTCCTGCCCATGATCACTCGTGGGAGGCGGTCATCGCGACCGTCGGCCACGAGCATCGGCATCTTCGCTGTGCAGCGGGCGCGTGCGCACGCCTGCTATCCGGGCCCCGCAAGCCCACGTACAGTTACGTGGTTTTGCGCAGGGGAGCGAACCTGCCGCAGTAAAATGGCGGCGGCTGGTCCTGAATCAGTAAATGTGTACAAGTTGAGAGCTTTGGCTTTATTTTTAAGAGAGGAAATCTTCCCACAGCTTTTAGATCTGTTGAAGTCCCTACTTCCAAAGGTTAATTCAGGCACATTACTGTTTGATGAAAAAGCAGGTGTTAAAGCCAAAATGATCTAAGAAAGCCTTTTTTAAGTTAAATTAATTAACAACTGCTCCTGTATTTATGCAAAGCTAAATGTAAAACTTGAAAAATCAATCACAAGTTCAAAATATGTGAGGCCAGAGTACTGTAGTGCTGATGCTGTCCGTGAAGATTATACGGTTCCACAACACCACATACAGCTTAAAGGCACACCCACAAGTAATTTAAAATATAGTTTTCTTTTCGTGTCACTCTCGAAGTCGCAGAAAGTCCTCCCTGGAAGAGGTGTCCCTGTGGAAGATTTATATTCATCTTTTGTTCTAGGGACAACACTAAAATTGTGCATTCCCCTTCACTTTCTTTCTCAGGGACAATGATTGCCAGTACAAATAGAGGGGTGAATCTCTCTAAATGGGAAATCTTTACATTTACATTATACATCTCTACATCAACTGACACATGCCCATTTTAGGCACTTTTGGCCATAAACATGGGTCAGGATGGGCACCCTGACCAGTCTGCAGCTAATAAGCTACATACACATCAAACTGTGATGCACTAATTGTTATGACACCTTTCCATTGGAACCAGCATTAACTTTCTCAGCGATTTGAACTACAGCTGCTCTTCTATTGGATCGGATTACACAGTCCAACCTTCTCTTCCCACATGAATTATTGAACCTTGGTTGTCCATTACCCTGTCACCGGTTCTCTGTTTTTCCTTCCTTGCATCACTTTTGGTAGGTTCTGACTACTGCAGACTGGGAACATCCCACAAAAGCTGTGTACAATTTGGCTCCTTGTCAGAGTCGCTCAAATTCTTATGCTTGCCAATGTTTTCTAATTTCAACACAACTTTAAGGACAACATGTTTACTTGCTGCCTAATATGTCCCACCCACTTTCAGGTGCCACTGTAATAAGATAATCATGTTATTCACCTTACCTGTCAGTGGTGATAATGTTACAGCTGATCTATGACTGTGGGATAATGTAACAGCTTGGTCTATTACTGTGGGAAATCAAATGTTGGTCGTTAAACTCTCTATCTCTAAATTCATAAAAATAAATTGTTAAATCAAAGTGCATTGGTCCTCATAGCCCCCTTTCACTGACCTAAGCCACCTTTCTCATTCACAGATGCATTTACCTAGATCTGACAGCCTCAACTCCACTGTTTATTTACATCCAGCGGTGCATTTGATCACGGTCCTGGCCACACCTGCACTTCAGTGCCCCATAGACTTCTAAGGAGCTGTATCTATAGGCCAGAGACTATAGGAGACAGTTTCATAAAAGTCAATGGGGCTGTAATACGTAGATTAATCCAAGACAGTGAAGACTTATTGCAAAGGACATAAACAAACAGAAGTACCATGGCCATAGGGGCATCATCTGTGGAAGGGGAAGATAAGTTAAGTCTGGTCAGAAGGAGAGGTAAAAAAGAAAAGGGTGACTATAAAGTACACTCAGTGTTGCATAGCCATCTAAGACATGTTTATAACACCATGAGAGTAACCCTGAAAATATAGTATTTGGTTTTAGAGCCCATGGCATGCTATTTAGATGTAGGTACTCCCTTTAGGATACTTTCTAAGTAAAAAAAAAAAACTAGATTTATGTTGTTAATATTCTAGATGATGACTTGCACTTACTGTATGTTATGTATTGTAAAGGTTATTAACCACCTCCCAATAAACTAATCATGAAAAGGAAAGTGCTGTCCTATTTACCCAAACAAAAATATATGAAATAGCACCCACTAAAATTATAACATGTATAAAATAAAAAGTCCATAGTAATGATGACTTGTAAATATAAAATCAAAAGCCCATATATAGTAACAGATAACCAATCACTGTGCTCTTCAAAAAAATATTATTGTGCCCAACTCTTCAATATACAGTACAGTGCTCCACCGAGTGTGTGAAAAAAATATGCGCTCACCAGAACCATCTGGCCAGCAAAGTGACCATCGAGCAGGTAAAAAAACAAATCCACCTCTCAGGGGACCAGGACAAATTCTTACAGCAGTCTCCTCTCTCCCACTCTATATCACTGTAATATAAATGCTCCGGGATGGACCCCAAGAAGAGAATATATAGTGTAGTATGTGTTAAAAAAAATGTAAAACTGAACAGAATAAAACGTATGCACTCACATATTTGTGAAGAAAAACAAGCATACAACATGTGCAGTTTCCCAGCTGTAAGAATACATCTTGCATTGCCGCTCGCTGTCCTAGAGCATAACATAAACTTGAAAACATGATAAAAAGACCAGGAATAAAAGATGGGGAACCACACCTGATGTCCTAAGACTAATGCCGCGTACACACGGTCGGACTTTCTAGAAAGCTAGGTCCGACGTACTTGCCGCCAGACTTCCGGCGGACTACCGCCGGACTTTCTGAACGGCCGGACTTGCCTACACACGGCCGGACTTTCCGGAATCCGGTCTTCCCGACGGACTTCCGCCGGACTTTCAGAACGAACGGACTTTCCCACACACGGACAAGTCCGTTCATTTTGAACGTGACTTTGGTACGACGGGACTAGAAAAGGAATTCAATCTCGCCGCTTTTTTTGGCGAGATTGAAACCTTGCGAGCCCCGTCGCAGGCCCTTAGGTCTGGTATGGATTATAAAGGGGAACCCCTACGCCGAAAAAACGGCGTGGGGTCCCCCCCAAAATCCATACCAGACCCCGATCCGAGCACGCAGCCTGGCCGGTCAGGAAAGGGGGTGGGGACGAGCGAGCGCCCCCCCCCCCTCCTGAACCGTACCAGGCCGCATGCCCTCAACATGGGGGGTGGGTGCTTTGGGGGAGGGGGCGCCCTGCGCCCCCCCCCCAAAGCACCTTGTCCCCATGTTGATGAGGACAAGGGCCTCTTCCCGACAACCCTGGCCGTTGGTTGTCGGGGTCTGCGGGCGGGGGCTTATCGGAATCTGGGAGCCCCCTTTAATAAGGGGGCCCCCAGATCCCGGCCCCCCACCCTATGTAAATGAGTATGGGGTACATGGTACCCCTACCCATTTACCTAGGTAAAAAGTGTCAGTAATAAAACACAACACAGGTTTTTAAAATAATTTATTAAGCAGCTCCGGGGGGGGGGGTCTTCTTCCGTCTTCGGGGGTCCCTCCGGTTCATCTTCTCCCGGCGTCCGGTTAGTTCTTCTCCGCTCTCCGGCCTCTTCTCCCGGTGTCGCAGGTCTTCGGCCGGCCCCTCCGCTGTCTTCATGTAGCTCTATTGCGAGCGGAGGTCCGGACTTCTGGGCTTCTTGGCTTCTTGGCTTCTCTTCTCTTCTCTTCCCCCAGATGTTGACACGACGCTCTCTCCGGCTGGACTGGTCTCTGAGGGCTGCGTTGTGACTTATATAGGCGGAGACCCCGCCCCCATATGATGTCACAGTCCCTGGGCATGCTGGGACTGTGACGTTTTAGGGGGCGTGGTCGACCACGCCCCCTAAAACGTCACAGTCCCAGCATGCCCAGGGACTGTGACATCATATGGGGGCGGGGTCTCCGCCTATATAAGTCACAACGCAGCCCTCAGAGACCAGTCCAGCCGGAGAGAGCGTCGTGTCAACATCTGGGGGAAGAGAAGAGAAGAGAAGAGAAGACAAGAAGCCAAGAAGCCAAGAAGCCCAGAAGTCCGGATTAAAGGGGGCTCCCAGATTCCGATAAGCCCCCGCCCGCAGACCCCGACAACCAACGGCCAGGGTTGTCGGGAAGAGGCCCTTGTCCTCATCAACATGGGGACAAGGTGCTTTGGGGGGGGGGGCGCAGGGCGCCCCCTCCCCCAAAGCACCCACCCCCCATGTTGAGGGCATGCGGCCTGGTACGGTTCAGGAGGGGGGGGGCGCTCGCTCGTCCCCACCCCCTTTCCTGACCGGCCAGGCTGCGTGCTCGGATCGGGGTCTGGTATGGATTTTGGGGGGGACCCCACGCCGTTTTTTCGGCGTAGGGGTTCCCCTTTATAATCCATACCAGACCTAAGGGCCTGGTATGCCCCGCGCTCGCCGCAATAGGAAGATTTGTTTTTCCTATTGCAGCGAGCGCGAGATGCAGTAACCTGCTCCTCCGTCGTATCTGGTCCTTCGGACTAGCATACAGACGAACGGGCTTTCCGTCAGGAACTGAGTCCGGCGGAGGTACGACGTAAAGATTTGAAGCAGGCTTCAAATCTAAAGTACGTCGGATTTCCGCAAAAATCCGACCGAAACGGTCCGTCGGAAGTCCGATGGAGACCACACACGGTCGGACTTTCCGCCGTACTTTGTCCGGCGGCGTCCGTCGGACTTTTGTAGGTGAAAAGTCCGACCGTGTGTACGCGGCATAAGAAGAATGGTTACATAAGAGCTATTAAGACAGCAATGAACATTCACCCGAGTTTAACCACAGCAAGGAAGATCACCAGACAGGGATAGTGATCTGATAGGTATCATGCAATATTGCTGGATATACATGCCCAAAAGAGAAAAATATCTACCCTCTGAGAGAGAAATTGGGACAAGTTAATTCTCAGTCTGTAAATCTGAGAAGACACCCTCTGTACCTTAATGCCTGAAGGCAAGTAACACAAAGCTTAACAATTGCAGCCCAAGGTATGAAAGTAGGGACACACCTTCATGCTAACGTAAGCTTCCATGAAGGCTTTTACTCCTGACCTTGTGGGTGGCCAGAGAACCAGGTTTAGAAGACCTAGGTGTTCCTTTTTCAGGAGTAGTTGAAGACTCTAGACTTCATATAAAGCAAGTGGCCTCCAATAATATCTTCAATATTATTTTTAGGGGTAGTACTGAACAGATGTTGTTCCTTAAAGACCAAGCAGGTTAGATGCTTTGTCCTCATTCCAGCACTTTATCCAAAGTACTCTGTGCATTTAAGGGATCTCGGCTTCTATCCCATACAGGAGACAAACAGAAATGGTTTCAGCAGGCTATCACAGCTGCAGCATAATGCTCCAGACATCTGCCACAGACACTTAATCAGGAAGTGAGCCAATGCCCCAGTTGAGAGATCTCCTTCACGGAATTTAGATCATTCTATTACAGCTTGACAGAGTCAGGTTACAGTCGAAATGGGGTGACGGGTAGGGCCTGCCAACAAGAACTACTTTTTAAAGAGGGGTTGGTTTGTAGAATCCTTGAATGTGATGATGGCCTTAATGACCTAGTGGTTTCCCTGTAAACTCCTGGCAGATCCAGTGTGTTTATAGACCACTGTATATCAAAATCCTTCCCAAACAGGAACACATCCAGTAAGCACTTAGGGGTGTCCAAGATCCATCAAAGTGCTTCCAATTCGCATACATAGTTAGTAAGGTTGAATAAAGACACCAGTTCAACCTGAGTGAGTGTCTACAATTGTCCCTATCCCTGTACATTGTGTCTCATTAAAGCTCATCTATTATATCATTATTTTATCTAAGGTACCCATATAGCGCCGTCAATTTATGCAGCGTTCCACACATACATCGCACACTCACATCGGTCCCTACCCTCAAGGAACCCACAATCCAAGGTCCCCAACTCACATTCATATACTAGGGCCATTTTTGGACAGAAGCCAATTAACCTACCAGCATGTCTTTGGAGTGTGGGAGAAAACCGGAGTACCCGGAGAAAACCCATGCAGGCACAGGGAGAACATCTCCAACTCCAGGCAGGTAGTGTTGTGGTTGGGATTTGAACCAGCGACCCTTTTTACTGCTAGGTGAGAGTGCTACCCACTACATCATTGTGCCGCCCCCGACAGGAATACAGGAATACCCTGAAGAGTGAATGGAAAGGTCTTTGCCTCTGTACTGTAGGAGCAACTGGAGAGACTGAAGACAACCAGCTGTTTCTCTAAATTCAGGGTAATACATACTGCATTAATACGAGTGAAAACAATCACTTTTAAATGTAAGGCAATAGCAGAAGACTGTGATTCCTCAACCATACTCTCATCCAGGAAAGACTGAGATGAACCACAAATCAGAGTCATAACTGACATAAAATTACTGCAACCGCAGCCTTGGCTGTCTCTAGGGCTGCGGGCATTTCAACAATAGACTTGTTAGCATGAGCCTATGCAATCAGGACCAACAAGGAACTGAATGAACGTGGTCACAAAATCTGGTGTGACTCTAGTAGAGATCCCAATCAATACACTGGGGACTCGGACTCACATGGCAGAGCTAAGGAGGACTCACATAGGTTGATCCTTTCATTATAGGTTAAAAGCATTCCAGGTTATAGATGTCAGTGCCCTCAAGGAAACAGAACAAATGCCCTGAAACTATTATGAGAGTGTGAGCTGGGTTCCCTCATTTTATTGGGATTTTCTTCTCTGTGTCTAGATAGACTTGTTGCAACAGCATGGCAGTATGGCAACTAAGATCGGAGTTGAAAAAAAAATTTTTTCATCTGTATTGAACATGCATTATAAAAATTTAAAAAAAAAGATTTGAAAAAAAAAAAAAAGATCAGAGTAGGAAACAAGGGAGTGTGGGAGTTACATACATTACCTAATCCAATGACTGACATCAATTCTCAGTAACTCCGAATTAACCCCTTTTGCGGGTAGAACTTGTCAGAGAGCAGGAATTTTAAATGCACTCAGCAATCCAAATCGAAAGGTAGCTCCTGATGCTCAGCCTGAACAGCCTATTTATAGAATGAATCTTCATAGACAAGGCAAGCACTGAGGCAATGCCATCTGTTCTGGATCTGGAAAATGCTCCACAGCAACTTGTTACTAGAACAGGATCTGGGACCGGAGCGAGATGGACGCCTAGAGAGAGAGCTCCGCCATCCGAGATCGAGAGTGAGCCCGCAACATCAGCTACACCTCATCCCATAAGCAGCAAGATGATGGGTAGGAGCCAGTCCACCTCCCGCTCTCAGCTGGATCCGACAACCCAGCTGAGTAGGAACATCACAGCGATGTTCCGGACTCAACAAACAGAGTCACAGGCCACATCTCCAGCCTTGGACTATAGTTACATGGGCCATGCAGCCGCGGCTAACACCCCTGCAATATCCCAGGCAGATGCATCCTCCTCACGTTCCTCCCCTTTCCTATGCCTGGCGGACCTTCATAATCTGGCCCTAGACATAAAAAGTGCTCTAACAGCGGCAGTTGTGGACCTGAAAACAGAACAAAACAGTGGCCCCACGTGTGAAATATGTGGAGGCGGCCGCCATGACACACAGCCATACACCAGGTACAGCAAGCAGTCACTGTGCAGGGCCAACATCTCATTGACATTCACAGACATATGGAAGATCTCGACAATAGGGGTCGCAGGTGCACCCTTCGTGTCAGGGGGATCCCTGAGTCTGTCGAGGGCCCCCAATTGCAAGCTGTGGTTTGGGCCATATTCAATACCCTTCAGGGCAGACCACCGGATGCGCCAGTCAAGATGGAGAGGTGCCACAGAGCGCTGAGGCCAAGGGGCAGGGACACCGACCCTCCCAGAGACGCTGTCTGCTGCCTAATTAGCTTTACCCAGAGATCCTACGCTTGGCCCGCAATCACATACAGCAGGAACACGAAGGGGTATGTATACAGCTATTTCAGGACTTATCCGCCATCACCCTGCAGCACAGGAGGGGTCTCCGCCCCCTCTTACAAGCCCTATGAGAGAGACGCATTCCATATCGCTGGAAGTTCCCATTCTGCTTTCAAGTGATGAATGGCAATCGCACGGCCCAACTGAATACACCAGCTGACCTTCGTCCTTTCTGCGATACCCTAGGAATCCCGATGGTCCCGGTTCCAGATTGGTACTGAGTTTTTCTGCAGCCTGAGCCCTGGATTCCCACCTAGCCTGGAGACACCCCGAGATCACAGAGAAGCAGACAACAAGTCGCCACGAGAAGCCGGGGAGACATGGAAACAGATGAAAGCCCACGCCTTTCCCCATCATCTGCAAGGCGCAAAACCGACAACTGGAATTAAGATGATGAGCTGTGCAGCGGTTTGTTTCTGTCCCTAGGTATGCTCCTCAATTTATCCTGCAAGGTAAGCTGGACTCCATCTGTACGCTTATGGCTTAAGCCTTGCGAATGACTGACGCAGTATGCCCTGGCACCTGCTCAGGTTTTGTCCTGACCCCTAGCTCAAGCCCCCACTGAGAGATGTGACCGCTCTGATATATCTCAGGAATTAATGCAAACTTGCCCATGCAGCACGGCCACTGGAGACTGAGATGGGTGTTCTGACCAAGGGCCCTTGAACCGGCTCTATGCAGAGGTAGGCGATTACCTTCCATGTACTTCTATAATACTTGTGCCATTCCTGATCGGGTCCAAGCATGAGGAGAACTCTTCCACACAAGGTAGCAGCTGAGCCGTGGGAAGATGCGAGCTCTTCCTCCTCCTTGCCACAATGACCCTGTAGGCTGAATGTGGGCAGTTGCTGCATGGCAAGATAGACAATCCTCTGCCTTCTAGCTAATGGTTGCAGTCAGTGGTGGTAGTAAGGGATACTGTGTCCTTGGTGTCATGCCAGTGCCAACCAACTCTTCCACCTTCCCCCTTATGTTCTGTTTTGGGTTTTTATTTTTTTATTTTTCTTTCTATGGGGGAGGACGAAGATCTAGACCTACCTGTCTGTTTTCGCAGGCCACATGAGGACAGCTTAGACACTTTTGCAGGATACCACTTCCATAAGCTCTGGGGACATAGGTCAAGCATAGCTCATCAAACGTGTATTATGTATGTTTGTTCCTTGTTCAATGTTTAACGTAAAGTATTATTTCATACCCATGTATGATGATGTGATGGCTTAAGGGTAGCCCCGAGGATGGTGAACTCTAACCCATACGTTCATGACGGATTCTGACTGTGGGGCTAGATGGCTCAGAGGTCCCGGGGTCTCAGGGTAAGGGGAGACCCTTGCCCTGTGCACACAAGCCGTTACAGGCAATAGGAGTTTTCACATGGAGTGGAGATATAGGGTTATGTATCCCTCTCTATGCAGGACATTACAGTAATTCAAATATCTTCTAGCTCCTTGAGGGACGTGGGGGTGCCTGACCCCTGGTTTCACCGAGGAGCTTGGTGGTCCAGGGCTCAGGGGCCCTGGCGGTCCGAGTGGGTCAACATGGAGACAGTTGCATTGCCAAAATGCTAAAAGGTTAAAACTGTTAAATGGTATTAGTTTGCAATGTTATCTTTCTGTTTTAATCAGTTTACCTGCAAGTGGTCATGTCCTACAAGACAACATGTTAATATAAGGTGCTACTAATTGACCGATCAGGGTTCTCTGGTTCGCTGGGGGGGAGTGGGGTCAGGGGAGATGCCCCCCATTTAGAGTGGGGGAACCCGCAAGGTCTCACTCCACTCAGCGAGGCCGAGGTTTTTCATTAAACTTTAACCTCGCTCTCTTAGATCATATTCCTGTTTAGGTGTTAGGTTTCTCCCCCACCTCAAGGAGGCAGGTATCCCCCTTGAAACTTGTCGGAATAGCCTCACGTGACCTTTGCTTATCACCTTTGACAGTATTAGGTAACTCAGCCTGACTGGTATTACCTCCGGTTCTTCTTGGTGAGCCCCACTTTGGGGAGAGCTAGCTAGTATAAAGGTTAGGCCTCTCTTGGGTTACTGACAAACCCTGAGTGATTCTCCAGAGTGGGCTTAACCTTTACCCCTGTTTTCTCTCTTTCTCTTTAATCCCTCTTTTCCTCTTTTTCTCTCTTTCTACCTTCTCTATTTCTTTCCTTACCTCGGCTCTTTATTCCCTACCCCTCTTTCCCCTTTTATAGACCCCTTCCCCAGGGAAACCGGGGGGTGGCACTGACAAACACTTTTGACTACTGAACATGCCTTCCGCGGTTCTCTGGCTCCTCTAATGCCGCGTACACACGGTCGGACTTTTCGGCTACAAAAGTCCGACGGACCAAGTCCGGCGGACAATCCGATCGTGTGTGGGCTTCCCCCGGACTTTCAGCGGACTTTTCCAGCCACAAATCTGACGGACTTTAGATTTGGTACATGCTTCAAATCTTTACGTCGTAACTCCGCCGGACCCAGAAATCCGCTCATCTGTATGCTAGTTTGTCGGACAAAAAAACGACGCATGCTCAGAAGCAAAAACTAAACGGAAGCACTCAGTCTAGTAAAACTAGTGTTCGTATTGTAGGTAGCACATTCCTCACGCTGCAAATTCTGTGATCGTTGAATGCAGCGCATTTATTGTCTTCTTTAATAATGCTATAAGAACGAAGATGTTTTGCTGTTCCTATTCACACAGAGTTCTCCCAAACTGATTTCTAGATTCTTTTTCTCTTTGATCTTATGAATTATATACCGTATATACTCGAGTATAAGTCGAGTTTTTCAGCACATTTTTTTGTGCTGAAAGTGCCCCCTCGACTTATACTCGAGTCAAGCACTTTTCTGCAGCAAAAAATTTAATTTTCCGAACCGATTTTGGAGCCCCGTATCTCAGGACTACTTTGTGCTAGGAATCCCATATTTAGTGTGCAAACCCAGTGGAACTGGTACCATAACATATCCAAATCTGGGGTTCTTAGCACTAAGTGGTCCCGAGATACGGGGCCCCAAAATCGGTTCGGAAAATGTAATTCTCTGCTGCAGAAAAGTGCTTGACATTTTCTGAACCGAATTTGGGGCCACATATCTCAGGGCCACTTGGTGCTAGGAACCCCAAAGTTAGTGTGCAAACCCAGTGGAACTGGTACAATAACATATCCAAAGCTGGGGTTCCTAGAGTCAAGTGGCCCTGAGATACGGGGCCCCAAAGCCAGTTCGAAAATGTCATTCTCTGCTGCAAAAAAGTGCTTGACATTTTCTGAACCGATATTTGGGGCCCTGTATCTCAGGTACACTTGGTGCTAGAAACCCCAGCTTTCGCTATTTAATGGTGCTAGTTCCACTGGGTTAGCACACCAAATTTGGGGTTCCTAGCACTAAGTGGCCCCAGAGATACGGGGCACCAAAGTCGGTCAACTGTGTCCATCTGCAGCAATGTAATTTCTGGACCATTTGGGTTCAGAGACCCCAAATTTTGGCTGCAGCTAGGGGGCATCTAGGAACCCTTAACTACCGAGTTTGAAGGGACCTATGGCTGCAAATGGGCACAGTGAGGCATGCAAATGGGCATTGTTGACCCTCTTTTCCACTTACAGTAGCTGTGCATTTCTCACCCTCGTCTTATACTTGGGTCACTAAGTTTTTCCCATTTTTTTGTGGTAAATTAGGGCCTGGACTTATACTCGGAACTACTTATACTCGAGTATATACGGTAGTATTTTTTTTAAAAGCGATATCTCCATACTAATACAAATTTTTAAACTTTTTTTTGGGGGGGGGGGGTCATCTTTTATTTTAGATTTTGTCCAGATTTTTTTTATGATAATTGTCGAAATTATTTTATCTTTATCTAAATTTTTTTTGTTTTTGGGTTTTTAAAATTAACAAAAAGAACATTTTTTTTTTTTGTAGTTCTTAAATTGAACACAAATACATTTTTCTTTTCTTTTTTTTTTTGTTTTTATTTTGTTTGGTTTAAGTTACCACAAAGAACAATTTTTTTTGTATTTGGATTTTTTCTTTGTATATAAAGTTAACACAAAGAACCTTTTTTGGTTATGTATATTTTTTTTTTTTCTTTTTAAGTTACCACTAGAACATTTTTTTTTGGTGTTTTTGCAACCTCAAGGAGATTGTTGTCCCTTGTTAATTTGACATTGTCTCTAAATCAATGATGTTAATTAAAACACATAAAGTCTTTTCATAAACTAAAATATCCATTTATTTATGGTAAAAATGAAGAGGATTTAAAAAATAAAGAGGAAGTCAACGCTGGCAAAAGTCCGTGGACAAGAAAATTGGGATCTTGAGGAGTCCATATAAGAGGGAGCACAATCTGGTCCAGGAATCCCAGAGATCAACAGCAGCAGCAGATTATATAGATGTCCCCAGACTGTGGTACTACAGGTGCGTCTTCTGTCAGACCAGACTAAACCCAGGTCATCATTTTCTTCTCTTCCCTGCAGCCTTCCCTCCACGCTGCCCTGCACCTTTCCCTGCAGCCTTCCCTGCAGCCTTCCTTGGAGGCTGTGGCTCTGGTGGTTGAGTTGTGGCAGGAGGAGAAGGAGGGGGGCTGCCTCATTTATTTGTGTGTTGGCAGTTAGCTCGCCATTCAGCCCCTTGTGTATCATTTCAGCAAACAGTTTTTCACAAATGAGGCATTGGCCCCACTCCATTTGAAGCAGCCTGCTGGCTAAATAGCACCCATAGGCCTCTTCAGCTTCGGGGCGCTCTTCAAAAAATTGGTGGCCTCTCGCATGAGGCGCAGGGATGCCTCCTGTGTCACCGTCCCCTTCCTGGCCCTTTTTGTAGGAAGGCGAAGGGGGGCCACTTGGGATTGGGTCAGGCGCCTACTGGGCCCAGCCACCTCCTGCCTGACACTGGGTCCAGCCTCCTCCAGAATGACACTGGGTCCTGCCTCCTCCTGGATAGCACTGGGTCCGGCCTCCTCCTGGCTGTCTCTGGGCCCAGCCTCCTCCTGCCTGCAACTTTCCCCACTTTCCTCCTGGCTGACCTCATCCTGTATATAAAAAAGGGACATAGTTTTAGTTGTTTGTTTTTGGTTCATCAATGACACACAATTTGCTTCTCATGACTTGCAAATTCAATGTTACAACATCTATTAATAAAAGAGTCTAGAAATCAGACACCATAATTTTTTAAAGCAGGTGACAAACATATTTGGCCACTACTGTCAATTGATATGTATACATCATTTTTAGGAGAAAATTATTTTAATCAATTATAACATCTAGTTAACATCATTAATATTAGGACAGTAAATATTTTTGAAATTAATTTACCTGACTCTAGATGGTCACATCCGGTTCTTCCAGGATGGAAGACCCAGCTTTGGTCCTCATCAGCCTCTGCTGGGGTGGAGGGCACGATGCATGGAAGAGTGCATGGAAGGGTGGAGGGAAGGGTTGAAAGTGATGCCCTGGCTTCAGTCTGGTCATCAAGAAAACGTAGTTTATTGTAGTACCACAGCCTGGGTACATATACATCATCTGCTGATGCTCCTGATCTCAGGGAATTCTGGATCTTGTTAAATCTTAAATTTTGCATTCATAATTTCTGTATAAGATAAAGACACAAGACAAAAAACACTTATATTTGTGCTAAACCCTCATCATCTTATCCCAACATAGGCCTCCTCAATCTGTCAAGCCATATAGGCTGCTTGCTAAAAAGTTTTTACCAAATTTCAAAATTGAAAATTACCTTCGTTTTCTAGCGTCCTGGTCCACTATCATCTATGCACAGAACGTACGTACGACACAATACGTAATAACGTTTTATACACTGCGCATGCGTAAAACTCCGCCTGCTTTGCCCGCCCATGACGTTCTATTTTAACGAATATTCTCCGCCCCTTGTCTTTACGCACAGAATGTACGTACGACACATGCGTAATACCTCTCTTTATACACTGCGCATGTGTGAAACTCTGCCTGCGTCGCCTGCCCCTGACGTTCTATTTTAACGAATATTCTCCGCCCATTCTTTCTACGGTGCGTAGTGGGTTGAACAATGGCGAAGACACATCAGGTGTGTACTACCTCAGGTAGCGACGAAAGCCCGGAGGTCGGAATGTCCCGATCTGGGAAGCATAGATTAAAGGCCTCCAATATGTCCTTTAAAGAGATGGTGGAAATGGTGGCAATTCTGAGATAAAATGACTATGATGGGAAGTATGGACCATACGTCCGGCCTAATTTTAGAAAAGTCAAAATAATGGCGAAGGTGGTGAAGATATTTCATCTTTCTTTTGGGGTACAGCGCTCAAAAAATCAGATTAGGAAAAGATGGTCCGACCTCAAACCCTGGGAGCCGGATCAGTACAGACGGATCCCTAAAGTGCTGAAAAAAAAGTAAGTACTTGTCGTGTCTTCATATTCTGTTTATTACCTTGCTCCATGTGCTTTTCTTTAATGTACGAGTTTATATCATTTGAAACGATCTTAATAAACCTTGTTACATATATACAGACCTATATCTTTTATTAATGTATCTATCTATATTTTCTCTCTCTCTCTCTCTCTCTCTCTCTCTCTCTCTCTCTCTCTCTCTTTCTCTCTCTCTCTAGATATATAGAGAGAGAGAGAGAGAGAGATAAATAGATATATAAATATATATACACATCTATATATTTTTTATATATATATATTGTGGCAGAGCAAGGCTCTGTCCCTATGAAAATGGGGTTAAAGTGGACACAGAGTCTGCATATTGGCTGAGTGCAGAGCTACAGAGTGTAAATTTGAAATGGAGAAAACTGCTCTGGCAGTTTTCTCCAGGTTTTGCTAGTTCCTTATGGGGCTCTGTAATTTGGAGATCCTTCAGAGTCTTGGGTGGGATGGGATCTCCAACCCTGTGTCCGGGTCTTGTGGACAGCCAGCAGGGTGTGTGCCCAGGTGCACACAGCCCATATAACGAGGGGCTAGTGAGAGCAGAGGGTGGAGGAAGGTGAAGTTGGAGCAGTGGCTGCTAATAACTGTCTCTGTGTGAGAATAGATGCTGTGTGCGTTGAAGGGCTTCAAAGCTATGTGCGTCCAAGGAGCCAGATGCTGTGTGCGTTGAAGGGCTTCAAAGCTATGTGCGTCCAAGGAGCCAGATGCTGTGTGCGTTGAAGGGCTTCAAAGCTGAGTGCGTCCAGGGAGCCAGAAGCTGTATGCATTGAAGGGCTGTAAAGCTGTGTGCGTCAAAGGAGCCAGAAGCTGTGTGCATTGAAGCTCTTGAAACTGTGCTATATTAGTAACATGGGATGTAGCCAATTTATATACTGCTATCCCACACACCCTAGGATTAGAAGCCTGCAAGCGATTACTATACTCATCGAAATTATATGATGATAGACAAATTACATTCCTCTTGGAGTTGCTTACTATAGTACTGGAAGATAACTTCTTCCTTTTTAAAGATGTGTATTACTTGCAACGCACGGGCACAGCGATGGGTTCGAATGTCGCCCCCCCATATGCCAATGCTTTTATGAGTATGCTTGAAGAAGCGTTTATTTACCATTGTAAATTATATACAGACAACTGTATCACATGGTTTAGATTCATAGACGATGTGATTGGCATATGGGTGGGCGACCATGATTCATTGTATCTTTTCGATTTTTATTTGAATAATCTAATTCCTGGTTTGAAATTTAATATGTTTACTTCGGATACAGCGGTTCCCTTTTTAGACACTTTACTGAGTATACAGGACGACCATATAATGGTTGACCTGTATAGAAAGTCCACGGACCGCAACCAGTTATTACATTATTCCAGCTTTCACCCTCTGGGGGTGTTTATATCCATACCGAGAAGCCAACTGAAACGTATAGCTAGGATTGTAAATCAGACAGATACAAGAGAGAAGTGAGATGGAAGACAGACTGTGCCAAAGAGGATATCCAGATGATAAAGTTCAGCAGGAACGTATCAACTTGGATCAAAACAGAGAGAAAAATGTAACTCATAGACTGCCTTTCATCTCACAGTTCCATCCATTCTCTAATAAAATCAATAATATAATTAGAAAACATTGGTCAATATTAAATAAAAATTACCGACCATTCCTGAATTTTACCACCCTCCCTTACCCTCATATCGTAGGGGTAGAACATTACGTGATAGACTGGTCAAATCAGACCAATACAGCACACCTATTGCTCGTACTACATTCTTGGGTCCCCCTAACCATGGATCTTACCCTTGTCTATCATGTACCCAATGTACCAGTATAATAAAGGGGAAGAGTTTTTGTCACCCACATAAAGGTTATAATATCAACATTAAAGATTATTTTACATGTCAGTCATCTTATGTTATATATATTATCAAATGCCCATGTGGTTTAATTTATGTGGGAGAAACAACCCAGAAGGTAAAAGATAGAATTGCAAGGCATAAGTACTCGATTCGGGACAAACTGGATAAATTTCCATTATCCAGACATTTTACAGAACAAAAACATACAGTATCCCAATTAAGATATATGGTCATCGATGGCATACCCACAAATAGACAAGGAGGAGATAGAGAGCTTATTTTGAAAAGACGTGAAGTTTATTGGATTAACCGTTTGGACACGGTACAGCCTAAAGGGTTAAATACCGATTTTGATTTGTACTTATGCCTTTAAATATTATTGTAAAAAGATGATACTCCGTGCTCATTGTTACATTTCATTATTATTATTTTGTTGTTTTTATAGATACTGTGAAGAGAAAGCTTTTTCCGGGAGGAATGTCTTCTTTATGAAAAAGCTTTTGTGTCATTGTTCTTCCTTGACCTGTCTTTCTTTTTCTTTTACTTGATTTTTCTCTCTTTTCCTTTTTTCCTTTGTTTTCCTTTTTTTCCTTTTGTTTTCCTTTTTTTGGCAAAGAAACAATAGTACCTGTTGGCATTTGATTGTTCCAACCACGTAAAATGAGGAGAAATGATTAGTTGAAAAAAACTGTTACTAAATGTGGGTTAATTAATTCCAGCTTAATCAAATATAACTAATGAACTGGTGTGTATATATACCGTGTGATTTATGTAACCAGTTGCAGACATACGATTGTGAGAAAGGGCGTTATCTGTGAAAGCCCGAAACGTCGCAGACAGCTGCATCTGGTATCTGTTCGATGTCTTTGTAATTTTTTATAGAAATAATTTTCTTGTGCAGCAATCCTGGTTAATTGTTTCTACATATCGGTCCGTGGGAGGGACCAGATTGCTAGCACAGCCAAGATCGTTTAGTGCACCTCACCCTGCATATGGTAATATATATTTCCTGACAGACTCCAATGCAGCCTACGTGTGGGTTAACCCCGCCTCCTCTCCAATGCTATAGGACCCCATTCCCATAAATGAGTACTCACCACTAGCTACTGCGTTCCTTTTTTGTCCTCCTCTATGGACCTACACGTGCCGTTCGCATCAGGATTGAATGGATCCAGGATTTGGCATACCTGTGCGGTGCAGCTCAAAAGCCCAGCCATGGGCGGGCGAGTAGCTTAAAGAGGCTTGAATATTTCCCCTTGGTGGATGGGTGGTCGCCTCTGTATGCCCAGCGGACAGTTTCATCAACGGCTGGCAAGGTCTGTGGCTTCTGCATTTCATGCTCCATGGCAGTGTTTTGTATGTGGTCTGTTTTCTCCCTGGTGGTGCGGTATGTCCCGTTCTCCTCATGGCGGCTGGAACGTGTGCTTTCCAGCCTGCCACAGCACTTCCGGGTTGCGGCAGTCTCTGCCGCTGGCACCTGCGCTGTAGCCACCTTGAGAGCGAGGCTTGGCTCGCGCATGCGCAGTACGGCGGTTCGTTCGTCGCCGTACGGTGGTCTCCTATTGCGCATGCGCAGTAGGAGATAGTGACGTCACGAGCTGGGAATTTAAATTCCGCCCTCCTGTCCTGCTGTGTTGGGATCTCCCTTGGTAGGGAAAGGAGGAGCGGATCCCTGCTGGTCTCCAGGTGAGTGGCTTGAAACCTCTGCTTGCACTTAAAAAAAAAAAAAGGAAAATATATATACCGTAAGTGGACTAATGATTTATTTTTCAGAAACAATATTCTTTAAAAAAAATAAATAAATAAAGTATTCTTTTAAAAATATAATTATATATATATATATATATACGTATATGCGGCAAGAATTTGTTTCCTTTTTGCCTTGAATATGTGTTGATCCATGCTTTTTGTGCATCTTTAAAGCAGAGTTTTTTTTTCCTAAAAACCTTCTCATTTTGGTGCCTTGGTTTTCTTAGGCCATTGTCCCTGCAGACTATTTAAAGTGACATTCGCGTCCTAGGTTATGGACAATTCACTGCCTTTAAGTGGCCAGCCCTCATGCACAAGGTATGTGCTCGTGAGGGGAGGGGATGAGATTTATGCACAAATGTTGTGGTGCTGATACTATGTTCTGCTTTTTCCCTCTCTCCCCTTCCCCTCTTCTTTTTTCTCCAGCCCTTCTAGGTCGGACCCGCTAAACGCGGTCCAGAATGCCAGTGACCTTGCCAAGCCACAATACCACTCATCTTCATCCAGACGAGACTCCCAGTCCGGATCCCACCAGAGGAGACGCTCTCGTTCCTCCTCAAGACACCGCTCCCACCGCCATGACAGTCGCTCGGATCACAGAGCCTGCTGGGGATGTAGGACACGAGTCCCGGAGGGCAAGTCCTTATGTGACCGTTGCTTTGCCCGTGCGGTTGGGAAAAGGAGACGGAAAACCAGCGTTTAGAGTCTCTTGTAAAACGGGTGGTGCAGCAATCCCTAATGGAGAGGGAGGCACCTCGCACATTGAGCCAGTCTACCACCTTGTCTGGCCCGCCGGCTGAAGAGGCCCGTGATGATCCGGGCACTTCCCAGCCCTATGTTACCTCTCTTGACTCCTCAGAGGACGAGTCTGTTAATGAAGGGGACATTGGAGGGTTTGATTTCGCGATGGTTTCCCCTTTAATCAAAGCGATCAAGGAAGCCTTGAAGTGGGAAGACCCTTCCACTGCCCCAGCCAAGCAGAAAAAATTCTTCAAGCACCTGGGGAAAGAACGCGCAAACTTTCCGCTCCTTCCGGAGCTAAAGGAAATCATTGAGGAAGAATGAAGTAAAACAGAGAAAAAGTCTTCCATGTCTAATAAAACCTCAAGATTGTACCCCTTCAAGTCGGAAGAAGTGAAGAGTTTGGGGAATACTCCCCTTGTGGACTCTTATGCGTCTGGCCAAACATATGACTCTTCCTCTAGAAGACGCAGTATCTTTCAAAGATGGGCTCGAGAGGAAGATAGATCTAGTTCTAAAAAGAATCTATGGGCTCGCTGGTATGGCCTGTAAACCCAGGGCCGGTGCTACCACTAGGCGGACTAGGCAACCGCCTAGGGCGCCCTTCCGCCTAGGGCGCTTGGCCGCTGGCTATTTTACTCCCGCACTGTCCTCCACAGAGCTTACATCTACCGCCCTGCCATGTCAAGCAGCGCCGCCAGCCAAACCCCCCCCCCCCCGCACCTCGCTCTGTGTTTCCAGTGCAGACAGTAATCAGATTCCCCCCTCTCTGCTCTTCTATCATGCTTAGTGAGTGTCACATTTGTCCAGCAGGGCGCTCTCTGATGTGTGTCCGGCAGCAGCCCCCCCCTCCCTCCGCTCTGCGCTCTCTGCCTGACACTGTCTGTAAAATGTCATGTCCCACCGAGGCCGCTCTACACTCTACAGTAACAGTGTCCATGTCAGTGTGTGTCCAGCAGCGCAGCCCCGCCCCCCCACGCTCTCCTGGCCGTGTCACTACTGGAGCGGAGTACATGGATGGAGGATGCATCATGGGATAGATAACATGGCGTGCCGCCTGGCGGCAGCGCTCCGGACTTGGGGACAGGACAGGTGGAGCCTGGGCTTGCAGGAACTGGAAGAGGCACCGTGACCGCACAGACACAGAACAGAAGCAGCAGGCAGGTACACAGGCAGGACAGCAGAGTTGGTGCAAGTGAGGAACAGGTGTTACTGGTGTGGTAAGTAAAAACTGCTGCTTTCTCTCTGACTTAATGAAATTGTATATGTGATGACAATAAAATGTAGTTTTAAAATGTGTTTGTATTATTATGTATGTATATTGATGTGTGTGTAATATGTATTATATTGACTGATCTGCCAAATGGCCTCCCCTGAAGCTGTATTTGATGGGCGCTGTTGAGGCTGTATATAATGGGTGCTGGTGAGGCTATATATGATGGGCGTTGGTGAGGCTGTATATAATGGGTGCTGGTGAGGCTATATATGATGGGCGTTGGTGAGGCTGTATATAATGGGTGCTGGTGAGGCTGTATATAATGGGCGCTGGTGAGGCTATATATGATGGGCGTTGGTGAGGCTGTATATAATGGGCGATATAATGGGCGCTGGTGAGGCTGTATATAATGGGCGCTGGTGAGGCTGTATTTGATGGGTGTGGGGTGTACATGGGCAGGGAAAAGGGGGTGGAGTCAGAAATGAGGTTTCGCCTAGGGTGTCAAAAATCCTTGCACCAGCCCTGTGTAAACCAGCCCTGGCACTAGGGGCCATGTCCAAGGCCATGGAGGCCTGGACGGAGAACGTGGAGTCCTTCCTTAAGGGCGTATCAGAAGAGCTGGCCGGAAGTTCAGCAGCCACAGAGCTGAAGCTGGCAGCGGTCTTCCTGGGGGAGGCGTTCATTGATTTGATCCGCCTACTGGCTCGTATTATGCTGTCCTCAGTTACTGCCAAGAGAGCCCTCTGGTTGCGCCCCTGGCTTGCTGACCCAGGTTCTAAGCAAGCATGGTGTAAAATTCCGTTTGAGGGGTCCTCACTGTTTGGCAATAAGCTTGACGATGCCATTACGCGAGCCACAGGTGGTAAATCGGGCTTTCTTCCCCAGGACAGGCGCATGCTGGGTCGAAAGAAGCCCCAGTTCAGAAGACGAAGCCCGGAGCACTCCAGGGAAGCACGCTCCTACAAGCCTGGCCGGGACTTTAGGAAGACTTTTGGGGCTGATAAGGACGGTCTCGTCAGGCCACAGATGGGCCTTTTCCAGTACTCCTCACCCCAGGTTTGTCTCCACTCTTCTCCCTCGGGCAGAGGATCAGAAACTAATATTGCTGTCCTATGTGGACCTCCTGAAAACTCAAGGAGCAGTGGTACATGTCCCACAGGACGAATGGTTCCAGGGGATATACTCCTCTCTCTTCCTAGTGCAAAAAAAGGGGGGCTCTTGGCGCCCAGTCATAGACCTCACATATCTCAACGAATTCATACAGAACGGAAGGTTCAAGATGGAAACCTTGATGACCATTCAGAAAGCTATACAGCCAGGCGACTGGATGATATCGATCGACCTGAAGGACGCGTATTTCCACATCCCAGTGGAAAAAGAATTCCACAAATACCTCCATTTCCAAGTAGGGTCGGACCATCTACAATTTATCTGCCTCCCCTTTGGCCTGACGACGTCCCCCCGGGTTTTTTCGAAGGTCCTTCTGGGCTACGGTGGCACTCATAAGATCAAGAAGGGTACGTCTTTTTTTTTTTTAAAGTTATAATTTTTTAAGTTTCAAGGTAAATATAACAACAAAGCCTATTGGGCATACCCAGGCTCGGTCATAAAAACTACACACTAATACAAAAAACACACAAAAAAAAAAAAACCCACATATATAAAAATATATATATATTCTAACTAAACTACTGTACGCTCGACCACCTGCACAGAATATTCAAAGTAGTACCTCTAAATCCATGTATATCCTGTATTGCCCACTTTAGTCAATCATGAAATAAGATGTACATTACAGTAAACATATTCCTATTCCCCCCCTCCCCATAACCATCAATTGAGCAGCCTAGTGACGTTCATGAGATCAGGGATGTCACTTGTGCCATTCCCGGTGCTAATAGAGTGAACTAGTCATCAATTGAATCTGTATTAGTGGACAGGGCTTCCGTCCAAATATCCCATATTTTGTGGAATTTTTTGCCACAGCCACGTGACAGGTAAGTAGCTTTGTACAGGGGTAGAGCCGCATTCACTAACTTCTTCCAGAAATTTAATGAAGGTGGAGATGAGGCCTTCCATCTGAGTACTATAGATTTACGGGCGTAGTAAAGTAATAGTCATAGCAGGGTTCTGAGTGCCCGGCGTGGGGCCAGTGGTTCCACCAGTCCCAGCAGACATACCTCTATAGACAATGGCATGGGGACAGTGGTGACAGTCAAAATAAACTTGGTTACCTCAACCCAAAAAGATTCAATATGAGGACAGTTCCAAAAAATATGAGTGAAATCCGCTGATGCTGAGTTGCATCTCCAACAAGAGGCAGAGATAGATGGATAGATTCTATGTAAGCGCACAGGTGTGTAATATACCTTATGTACTATTTTAAATTGTACTAGTTTATCTCTAGCTGATACTAGTTGTGAAAAGGGGTATTCCCATATTTCTTCCCAATCTTCTGTGTCTAGTGTAGGGAAATCTACCTCCCACTGTGCCCTGAGGTTTTCTAGCCCCACGTGGACGATGGGGAGTAGTGCTTTATATATGGTAGATAAGGGCTTAGATAGAGCTTCATCTCTGAGCAGAGTCTCCAGATTCGAGGTGTAAAAAGCCACCTGGGCGTTTTCAAACTGGGTGTTGAAGGCATGCCTAAGCTGCAGGAATGTAAACAGGTGTGAGTTAGGTAAATCATACTGTTGCTTCAACCTGTCAAAAGTTTGTATTCTGCCCTCAAGACAAATTTGATTAATATATTTGATGCCCTTGCATGCCCATACCCCAGGGTCGGAATGGACCAGAATTCTGGCAATTTCGGGTTAAACCAAAGAGGGCTATAGGGGGAAATGTGCCCGGAAGGTATAGGGTGTATTGAATTTGCCAATGACCATGCCCGTATGACCGCCCTCATTGCCACTGTAAGAGGAAAGGGAGCTCTAGGGCCCCGGTAAAGTAGATTCCGTAGCGCCTCATAAGACCCCAAACATGCTGCTTCCAGGACCACCGCTGCGTTGGACTCTTCAGAGACCAGCCAGTTGTGGGCATGGGATAACATAGCCGCCACGAAGTAGGAGTGAAGGTCAGGGCAAGCCAAGCCTCCCTCTCCCCACGATCTCTGCAGCACTGTCAGCTTAAATCTCGGCTGACCGGATCCCCAGAGAAAAGATATTAAAATGGTGTTTATTAGGCGAAAAACCTTTTTTGGGATCCAGACAGGTGCATGTCTGAGAGCATAGAGAAAGGCAGGCAAAAGCTTCATCTTAAATAAATTGATCCTCCCGATTAAAGAGAGGGGGAGATATGCCCACGCCTTCAGTCTCATTCTCATCCTTTGTATCAGGGGTTCCAAGTTAAGGGTATGATAGTCAGAGGTAGATGTGGAGATGTGGATACCTAGATATTTAACTTTGTCTGTCCATAGTAAGGGTAAGTTGGGATCTGCTACCTCCTTTGCGGTCTTATCTATGGGCAAAATTTGGGATTTATCCCAATTGACTTTGAGTCCCGAACAGCTAGTGAAGTTAGAAAGAATGGACAACGTCTCTCGAAGAGACTGGGCAGGGTCACCCAAGAAAAGGATAAGATCATCCGCGTACAGAGCAACTTTTTCGTGTATGGATCCCACCTGTATGCCCCTAACCCCGTCTGCTTGTCTGAGGGCCGAGGCAAGTGGCTCCATCACCAAGGCAAAAAGAGCCGGTGACAGTGGACAACCTTGCCTTGTACCTCTTCCAACAGAGAAAGGCGCCGACAGGGCACCACCAAGCTTGATCCGCGCCGTCGGCTCCTTATATAAAATATCAATCCATCTGCGGAATACTTCTCCAAAACCCATAACCTCTAGGACCGAGGACATAAAAGGCCATGCCACCGAATCGAAAGCCTTTTCAATGTCTAGTGTCACCATTACCCTCGTGGAGGACTCAGTGGGAGGTAGCTGAAGATGCGTAAATTTATATCTGTTGATTTCCCTGGCATGAAACCAGTTTGGTCTATATTAATCAGAGATGGTAAAATCGTCCGCAGTCTGGTCGCTAATATTTTTGTCAAGATCTTGAGGTCATAATTTAGCAGGGAGATAGGCCTATAAGAAGCACACAGGAATATGTCTTTGCCGGGCTTAGGGATGAGGACTATGTGTGCTTGATACATTGAAAGGGGTAAGGACATTTGTTTTTTACTTTCAGAGAAGACTTTTAACACTTTTGGTGCAATTAATGATGCATACGTTCTATACCATTCACCAGGTAGGCCATCAGGTCCCGGTGTTTTACCACTAGGAAATGAGCAAATAGCCTCCTCTATCTCCTCAGTGGTAAAATCTTTGTCTAAGAATTCAAGATCCTCCTGTGAAAGAGTGGGTAGATGCAGGGAATACCGATTTGAAAACAGAGCAACAGGGTGGGACTTTGCATGAGACGCTGGGTGGGTAGAGCCAAGCCATCCCCGATAATTGGAATGAAAAAAGAAAAGAATAGATCTACTATTTAGGTTTTTTTAACTAATATATATGCCTTTTTTAATATCTATAGACATCTACTGCATATCTGCTCCTGAAGAGTGGCGGTAGCCACGAAACGCGTTGAGCCAATAGATGCCCCCTTATCCACATTACATTACCATTACTTTACTACCATATCTACACCAATTGGTCTGTACCAACTATTTTTAGCCACAATTTATTTACTATGGAGACACACTTCAGTGAATCTGGCTATCTACAGTACGTACCAGCATGAGCCAATCATGTTGCTCTATCATGGAAGCGTGAGCCAATGAGCCAATGGTCGCCCCCATATGCTTACAATTGCATTATCAATTTATCCTACAGATTAATTGGATTATATTTGTCTACCCAGCTTACAATGAATTATCACAGGGACATGTTTTCTATCTATTTGCTTTTTACAGTATGTATAATATGAACTAATCATGTCATTAACTGTATATATGCTATACCTTATGTAGAATGTAAAACCTGTCTCGTTATGAATAAGGATTTTTTAATAATACTATGAACTATGTTATTACTATTTCTATTTTTTGTTACAATCTATATATTAATAAACAAACTATGGCGCGCCAATTGAGGTTATGTGATACTTCCATGCAACATGTTCTGGTTCCGTTGCTTTTTGGATACTTGCCACATTCATGGTTTTTAAGTTGTCATCTCCTGGAGTGCGTGTTTCATTTAAAGTCCCGCTTTTTTGTTTTCTTTTTTCATTCCAATTATCGGGGATGGAGACGCTTGGCTCTACCCACCCAGCGTCTCATGCAAAGTCCCACCCTGTTGCTCTGTTTTCAAATAGGTATTCCTTGTCAAAATAAGTTTATTGAGTATACAATGTTATAAAGATACATAAAGTAAGTTTACAAGGATCTATAAAGTAAGCTCATTGTTTTACAGTAGGGTTTATATAGGTAAATATCATGAAATTTCAAATATTAAACATTGGGTTCACGTAAACCTAAATTAAAGATATATATCATTTCCTTAGTTACTTTTGTAGGTATTTAAATGATTTATACCTACTATACATATTGTTTACAAGTAGAGTGTATATAGGTCAAATACATTTTGATAATGAGCTTTAATCGTAAGGTGGAGAAAAGGAAAGAGAAAGAAGAAAAAGGGTTGAAAGGTAGAGGTATGGTCCACAAGGTTGTCCCGCTCGTCAGTTTATTATTCTTTTTAGTTCTCTTTGAAGCCTTAGAATGGGTGTCTCTGTAAGTCATTTAATCTGTTACCATGGCAACAGGACAGAGTCATTGAAATTTGACAGGAACTGTTGTTTTATCCAAGGGTGCCAAAGTTTTTCAAATTTTGGAATTTGATTTTGATCGATGGCTACCATCTTAGCATGGGACATTGTATTATTCATTCTGTGAATTGTTTCTGCTAGTACCAATGTAGGAGATTTCCATGCCTTGGCCACTGTTTGTTTTGCAGCCGTTATTAGTTGGATCATAAGTTTGAATTGAGAGAGTGTTAACCATTCCGGTTTTAGATTAAGTAAAGTTAAATATGGATCTGGTTGTATTATTTTTTTAAATATTTTAGATGCAATCACGAAGACTTCCTTCCAGAAGGTTTGGATTACTGGGCACGTCCACCATATGTGTAAATATGTGCCTGTTTCTGGGCATCCTCGAAAACAAAGAGCTGAAGTATTAGGTGAATATTTTGCCACTCTAGCGGGTACAAGGTACCAGCGAGTTAGAACTTTATAATTTGTCTCCAGTGCTAAGATGTTGGGTGAAGATGACTTAGATGTGAGCCATATGTTAGACCAGTCCGTGTCTTCTAAAGTTCGTCCCAGGTCCTCCTCCCACCTCTGAACGTAAGTGGGTCTATTAAGATTTGCTACTCCATATAATTGATTATAAAGTGATGAAATTGTACCTTTAGCAAATGGATCTTTTGTACAGATTGATTCAAAAATGGATAATTGGGATAATGGTGTATCCCCCTTTAGGAATGGTGTATAGAAATTTTTGATTTGGAGATATCTAAATATCTCAGAGTTTGGTAGATCATATTTTTCTCTAATGCCGCGTACACACGGTCGGACTTTCCGGCATACTTGGTCCGGCGGACCAGAGTTTGCCGGACAATCCGCCCGTGTGTGGGCGGCGGCGGACTTTTCCGGCGGACTTCTTCCCAAAAGCCCGCCGGACCTAGATTTAAAGAAAGTTTCAAATCTTTCCGTCGGACTCAGTTTCGGGCGGAAAGTCCGCCCGTGTGTGTGCTGGTCCGACGGAAAGCCCGCTCGTGTGTATGCTGGTCCGACAGACCAAATACGACACGAGGAAAGTATTGCATCTCGCGCTCGCTGCAATAGGAAAAACAAATCTTCCTATTGCGGCGAGCGCGGGGCATACCAGGCCCTTAGGTCTGGTATGGATTATAAAGGGGAACCCCGCTACGCCGAATAAACGGCGTGGGGTCCCCCTAAAATCCATACCAGACCCCGATCCGAGCACGCAGCCTGGCCGGTCAGGAAAGGGGGTGGGGACGAGCGAGCGCCCCCCCCCTCCTGAACCGTACCAGGCCGCATGCCCTCAACATGGGGGGTGGGTGCTTTGGGGAGGGGGGCGCCCTGCGCTTGGCTCTACCCACCCAGTGTCTCATGCAAAGTCCCACCCTGTTGCTCTGTTTTCAAATAGGTATTCATATCAGGGATGGAAACATGCACCCCTACCTTTTATATCATTTAAATGTTGGTACTCCCCCTTTTGCCACCAATAATCCAGGTGTCTATTTATATTAAAGCATTGTTTTTACCTTTTATGTTGCCAATTTTTGAGGAGATCCACTACATATTTTACCATATATTATCCTTATCTACAATGTGTGTTCTCTGTCACACCTCCTATGTATACTATACTGGGCTGGGAGGAGAGCTGGTTGGGCTATGTTGACCGTTCTGCTCAGCGCCCGGGAGCTGCGATGCGCTCCTGGGGCCCTCCCCTTCCTCCTCCTCTTCTGAGTGACGTCTGAGGATCGGGCGCACATCCAATTGCGCATCGACGTCACGTCTCCAGCGTCGGCGCGCTCTGCGTCACACACCATGACGCCGGCGCGCCGCCGCAGTTGATTCCATCCGGCTTCCTACAAGAGGTGACTACCGCCTGATGGTGGACAGCTAATGCTGCTCACCTATCTTGGCGCCGTCGCCTCCCATTGGCTGCCTACGTGGCGTTGGTGGACACCCACCATCACACAGGAGTATTTATACTCCTTCCAGTTCAACTCCAGTCCCCACATAATGGTCACCCCATGTTATCCAGGTACCTTCAGATCCATTTTGCCCACACACTTTGTATACAGGTAATTTTTATGGTATTCCCAATCTTTTTCTCTCCCCTTCTTCGTGATGTTTCCTTTCTACCACATATGCACTAATTTTCACTGCTAATTTTTCTGCTCTCCCATTGTCACCTGCACACCTTTGCACTACCACTCCCCTATCCCATATCCCCTTGGTCTCTACATACATTTATTTACCATACAACCCCCCCTTTTTTTATAGATAATCACCACGTGGACCATACACACTTTTGACACTCATGAGGATGCATCCTCGGGGACTGCCATTTGTTATTGAACGTTCATCGCTGTGTTCTGGGCCGGTTCACCTCAGCTCCCGGGAGCTGATGTCTCTTCGGTCAGCCCCCAGCTCCCCATGTCCATGCCCAAACTATAGGATTACCTGTAAGTAGCTTTGAGAATCTGGCAATACCCCCCTTTTTCTCGTTTTTTCTCCTCCCCTACATAGATCTACTATTTAGGTTTTTTTAACTAATATATATGCCTTTTTTAATATCTATAGACACCTACTGCATATCTGCTCCTGAAGAGTGGCGGTAGCCACGAAACGCGTTGAGCCAATAGATGCCCCCTTATCCACATTACATTACCATTACTTTACTACCATATCTACACCAATTGGTCTGTACCAACTATTTTTAGCCACAATTTATTTACTATGGAGACACACTTCAGTGAATCTGGCTATCTACAGTACGTACCAGTATGAGCCAATCATGTTGCTCTATCATGGAAGCGGGAGCCAATGGTCGCCCCCATATGTTTACAATTGCATTATCAATTTATCCTACAGATTAATTGGATTATATTTGTCTACCCAGCTTACAATGAATTATCACAGGGACATGTTTTCTATCTACCGTATTTATCGGCGTATAACACGCGCAGGCGTATAACACGCACCCCAAGTTTAGGAGAGAATTTTAAGGAAAAAACTTTTAGGAGGGAAGTTTAAGGAAAAGAAACTTACATTTAAATGCACATCAATGCAGCCTCATCAGTGTTCATCTGCAGCCTTGTTAGTGTCATTGCAGCCTTTTCAGTGTCATTGCAGCCTTTTCAGTGCAGCCTTGTCCCCAGTGCAGCCTTGTCCATGCAGCCTTGTCCCCAGTGCAGCCTTGTCCATGCAGCCTTGTCCCCAGTGCAGTCTTATTAATGCAGCCTTGTCCCCAGTGCAGTCTTATTAATGCAGCCTTGTCCCCAGTGCAGTCTTATTAATGCAGCCTTGTCCCTGCAGCCTTGTCCCCAGTGCAGTCTTATTAATGCAGCCTTGTCCCTGCAGCCTTGTCCCCAGTGCAGTCTTATTAATGCAGCCTTGTCCCCAGTGCAGTCTTATTAATGCAGCCTTGTCCCCAGTGCAGTCTTATTAATGCAGCCTTGTCCCTGCAGCCTTGTCCCCAGTGCAGTCTTATTAATGCAGCCTTGTCCCTGCAGCCTTGTCCCCAGTGCAGCCTAGTGTCCATGCCTCCTGCTCCTGCCGCCGCCGCCGCCGCCGCAGCCGCCATACACATGGTAGTAGTTTTAAATATGGCGCCGCGGAGTTCGGAGAGACTCGGCGCCGGCGGAAGTGAACGAACGCCGCCGAGATACACATAGCCGAGGGTTCTCGGCTCTTTCCGGCGCCGCTCACAGTCCCGCCCAGCGTGGGCGTGACAGTGAGCGGCGCCGGAAAGAGCCGAATACACCCGACTATGTGTATCTCGGCTCTGTGATTTCGGCGGCGCTCGTTCAGCACCGCCGAGTCTTTCCGAAGTCCGCGGCGCCATATTTGAAACTACTCGCTATGTAAATGTCGGCGGCGATCGCCGACATTCACATAGCGATAGCGGGGATCGGCGTATAACACGCACCCACGACTTTCCCCTGATTTTAAGGGGAAAAAAGTGCGTGTTATACGCCGATAAATACGGTATTTGCTTTTTACAGTATGTATAATATGAACTAATCATGTCATTAACTGTATATATGCTATACCTTATGTAGAATGTAAAACCTGTCTCGTTATGAATAAGGATTTTTTAATAATACTATGAACTATGTTATTACTATTTCTATTTTTTGTTACAATCTATATATTAATAAACAAACTATGGAGCGCCAATTGAGGTTATGTGATACTTCCATGCAACATGTTCTGGTTCCGTTGCTTTTTGGATACTTGCCACATTCATGGTTTTTAAGTTGTCATCTCCTGGAGTGCGTGTTTCATTTAAAGTCCCGCTTTTTTGTTTTCTTTTTTCATTCCAATTATCGGGGATGGAGACACTTGGCTCTACCCACCCAGCGTCTCATGCAAAGTCCCACCCTGTTGCTCTGTTTTCAAATAGGTATTCATATCAGGGATGGAAACATGCACCCCTACCTTTTATATCATTTAAATGTTGGTACTCCCCCTTTTGCCACCAATAATCCAGGTGTCTATTTATATTAAAGCATTGTTTTTACCTTTTATGTTGCCAATTTTTGAGGAGATCCACTACATATTTTACCATATATTATCCTTATCTACAATGTGTGTTCTCTTTCACACCTCCTATGTATACTATACTGGGCTGGGAGGAGAGCTGGTTGGGCTTTGTTGACCGGTCTGCTCAGCGCCCGGGAGCTGCGATGCGCTCCTGGGGCCCTCCCCTTCCTCCTCCTCTTCTGAGTGACGTCTGAGGATCGGGCGCACATCCAATTGCGCATCGACATCACGTCTCCAGCGTCGGCGCGCTCCTCGTCACATACCATGACGCCGGCGCGCCGCCGCTGTTGATTCCATCCGGCTTCCTACACGAGGTGACTACCGCCTGATGGTGGACAGCTGATGCTGCTCACCTATCTTGGCGCCGTCGCCTCCCATTGGCTACCTACGTGGCGTTGGTGGACACCCACCATCACACAGGAGTATTTATACTCCTTCCAGTTCAACTCCAGTCCCCACATAGTGGTCACCCCATGTTATCCAGGCACCTTCAGATCCATTTTGCCCACACACTTTGTATACAGGTAATTTTTATGGTATTCCCAATCTTTTTCTCTCCCCTTCTTCGTGATGTTTCCTTTCTACCACATATGCACTAATTTTCACTGCTAATTTTTCTGCTCTCCCATTGTCACCTGCACACCTTTGCACTACCACTCCCCTATCTCATATCCCCTTGGTCTCTACATACATTTATTTACCATACAACCCCCCCTTTTTTATAGATAATCACCACGTGGACCATACACACTTTTGACACTCATGAGGATGCATCCTCGGGGACTGCCATTTGTTATTGAACGTTCATCGCTGTGTTCTGGGCCGGTTCACCTCAGCTCCCGGGAGCTGATGTCTCTTCGGTCAGCCCCCAGCTCCCCATGTCCATGCCCAAACTATAGGATTACCTGTAAGTAGCTTTGAGAATCTGGCAATACCCCCCTTTTTCTTGTTTTTTCTCCTCCCCTACATAGATCTACTATTTAGGTTTTTTTAACTAATATATATGCCTTTTTTAATATCTATAGACACCTACTGCATATCTGCTCCTGAAGAGTGGCGGTAGCCACGAAACGCGTTGAGCCAATAGATGCCCCCTTATCCACATTACATTACCATTACTTTACTACCATATCTACACCAATTGGTCTATACCAACTATTTTTAGCCACAATTTATTTACTATGGAGACACACTTCAGTGAATCTGGCTATCTACAGTACGTACCAGTATGAGCCAATCATGTTGCTCTATCATGGAAGCGTGAGCCAATGGTCGCCCCCATATGTTTACAATTGCATTATCAATTTATCCTACAGATTAATTGGATTATATTTGTCTACCCAGCTTACAATGAATTATCACAGGGACATGTTTTCTATCTATTTGCTTTTTACAGTATGTATAATATGAACTAATCATGTCATTAACTGTATATATGCTATACCTTATGTAGAATGTAAAACCTGTCTCGTTATGAATAAGGATTTTTTAATAATACTATGAACTATGTTATTACTATTTCTATTTTTTGTTACAATCTATATATTAATAAACAAACTATGGAGCGTCAATTGAGGTTATGTGATACTTCCATGCAACATGTTCTGGTTCCGTTTCTTTTTGGATACTTGCCACATTCATGGTTTTTAAGTTGTCATCTCCTGGAGTGCGTGTTTCATTTAAAGTCCCGCTTTTTTGTTTTCTTTTTTCATTCAAATTATCGGGGATGGAGACGCTTGGCTCTACCCACCCAGTGTCTCATGCAAAGTCCCACCCTGTTGCTCTGTTTTCAAATAGGTATTCATATCAGGGATGGAAACATGCACCCCTACCTTTTATATCATTTAAATGTTGGTACTCCCCCTTTTGCCACCAATAATCCAGGTGTCTATTTATATTAAAGCATTGTTTTTACCTTTTATGTTGCCAATTTTTGAGGAGATCCACTACATATTTTACCATATATTATCCTTATCTACAATGTGTGTTCTCTGTCACACCTCCTATGTATACTATACTGGGCTGGGAGGAGAGCTGGTTGGGCTATGTTGACCGTTCTGCTCAGTGCCCGGGAGCTGCGATGCGCTCCTGGGGCCCTCCCCTTCCTCCTCCTCTTCTGAGTGACGTCTGAGGATCGGGCGCACATCCAATTGCGCATCGACGTCACGTCTCCAGCGTCGGCGCGCTCTGCGTCACACACCATGACGCCGGCGCGCCGCCGCAGTTGATTCCATCCGGCTTCCTACATGAGGTGACTACCACCTGATGGTGGACAGCTGATGCTGCTCACCTATCTTGGCGCCGTCGCCTCCCATTGGCTGCCTACGTGGCGTTGGTGGACACCCACCATCACACAGGAGTATTTATACTCCTTCCAGTTCAACTCCAGTCCCCACATAATGGTCACCCCATGTTATCCAGGCACCTTCAGATCCATTTTGCCCACACACTTTGTATACAGGTAATTTTTATGGTATTCCCAATCTTTTTCTCTCCCCTTCTTCGTGATGTTTCCTTTCTACCACATATGCACTAATTTTCACTGCTAATTTTTCTGCTCTCCCATTGTCACCTGCACACCTTTGCACTACCACTCCCCTATCCCATATCCCCTTGGTCTCTACATACATTTATTTACCATACAACCCCCCCTTTTTTTATAGATAATCACCACGTGGACCATACACACTTTTGACACTCATGAGGATGCATCTTCGGGGACTGCCATTTGTTATTGAACGTTCATCGCTGTGTTCTGGGCCGGTTCACCTCAGCTCCCGGGAGCTGATGTCTCTTCGGTCAGCCCCCAGCTCCCCATGTCCATGCCCAAACTATAGGATTACCTGTAAGTAGCTTTGAGAATCTGGCAATACCCCCCTTTTTCTCGTTTTTTCTCCTCCACTACATAGATCTAGTATTTAGGTTTTTTTAACTAATATATATGCCTTTTTTAATATCTATAGACAACTACTGCATATCTGCTCCTGAAGAGTGGCGGTAGCCACGAAACGCATTGAGCCAATAGATGCCCCCTTATCCACATTACATTACCATTACTTTACTACCATATCTACACCAATTGGTCTGTACCAACTATTTTTAGCCACAATTTATTTACTATGGAGACACACTTCAGTGAATCTGGCTATCTACAGTACGTACCAGTATGAGCCAATCATGTTGCTCTATCATGGAAGCGGGAGCCAATGGTCGCCCCCATATGTTTACAATTGCATTATCAATTTATCCTACAGATTAATTGGATTATATTTGTCTACCCAGCTTACAATGAATTATCACAGGGACATGTTTTCTATCTACCGTATTTATCGGCGTATAACACGCGCAGGCGTATAACACGCACCCCAAGTTTAGGAGAGAATTTTAAGGAAAAAACTTTTAGGAGGGAAGTTTAAGGAAAAGAAACTTACATTTAAATGCACATCAATGCAGCCTCATCAGTGTTCATCTGCAGCCTTGTTAGTGTCATTGCAGCCTTTTCAGTGTCATTGCAGCCTTTTCAGTGCAGCCTTGTCCCCAGTGCAGCCTTGTCCATGCAGCCTTGTCCCCAGTGCAGCCTTGTCCATGCAGCCTTGTCCCCAGTGCAGTCTTATTAATGCAGCCTTGTCCCCAGTGCAGTCTTATTAATGCAGCCTTGTCCCCAGTGCAGTCTTATTAATGCAGCCTTGTCCCTGCAGCCTTGTCCCCAGTGCAGTCTTATTAATGCAGCCTTGTCCCTGCAGCCTTGTCCCCAGTGCAGTCTTATTAATGCAGCCTTGTCCCCAGTGCAGTCTTATTAATGCAGCCTTGTCCCCAGTGCAGTCTTATTAATGCAGCCTTGTCCCTGCAGCCTTGTCCCCAGTGCAGTCTTATTAATGCAGCCTTGTCCCTGCAGCCTTGTCCCCAGTGCAGCCTAGTGTCCATGCCTCCTGCTCCTGCCGCCGCCGCCGCCGCCGCAGCCGCCATACACATGGTAGTAGTTTTAAATATGGCGCCGCGGAGTTCGGAGAGACTCGGCGCCGGCGGAAGTGAACGAACGCCGCCGAGATACACATAGCCGAGGGTTCTCGGCTCTTTCCGGCGCCGCTCACAGTCCCGCCCAGCGTGGGCGTGACAGTGAGCGGCGCCGGAAAGAGCCGAATACACCCGACTATGTGTATCTCGGCTCTGTGATTTCGGCGGCGCTCGTTCAGCACCGCCGAGTCTTTCCGAAGTCCGCGGCGCCATATTTGAAACTACTCGCTATGTAAATGTCGGCGGCGATCGCCGACATTCACATAGCGATAGCGGGGATCGGCGTATAACACGCACCCACGACTTTCCCCTGATTTTAAGGGGAAAAAAGTGCGTGTTATACGCCGATAAATACGGTATTTGCTTTTTACAGTATGTATAATATGAACTAATCATGTCATTAACTGTATATATGCTATACCTTATGTAGAATGTAAAACCTGTCTCGTTATGAATAAGGATTTTTTAATAATACTATGAACTATGTTATTACTATTTCTATTTTTTGTTACAATCTATATATTAATAAACAAACTATGGAGCGCCAATTGAGGTTATGTGATACTTCCATGCAACATGTTCTGGTTCCGTTGCTTTTTGGATACTTGCCACATTCATGGTTTTTAAGTTGTCATCTCCTGGAGTGCGTGTTTCATTTAAAGTCCCGCTTTTTTGTTTTCTTTTTTCATTCCAATTATCGGGGATGGAGACACTTGGCTCTACCCACCCAGCGTCTCATGCAAAGTCCCACCCTGTTGCTCTGTTTTCAAATAGGTATTCATATCAGGGATGGAAACATGCACCCCTACCTTTTATATCATTTAAATGTTGGTACTCCCCCTTTTGCCACCAATAATCCAGGTGTCTATTTATATTAAAGCATTGTTTTTACCTTTTATGTTGCCAATTTTTGAGGAGATCCACTACATATTTTACCATATATTATCCTTATCTACAATGTGTGTTCTCTTTCACACCTCCTATGTATACTATACTGGGCTGGGAGGAGAGCTGGTTGGGCTTTGTTGACCGGTCTGCTCAGCGCCCGGGAGCTGCGATGCGCTCCTGGGGCCCTCCCCTTCCTCCTCCTCTTCTGAGTGACGTCTGAGGATCGGGCGCACATCCAATTGCGCATCGACATCACGTCTCCAGCGTCGGCGCGCTCCTCGTCACATACCATGACGCCGGCGCGCCGCCGCTGTTGATTCCATCCGGCTTCCTACACGAGGTGACTACCGCCTGATGGTGGACAGCTGATGCTGCTCACCTATCTTGGCGCCGTCGCCTCCCATTGGCTACCTACGTGGCGTTGGTGGACACCCACCATCACACAGGAGTATTTATACTCCTTCCAGTTCAACTCCAGTCCCCACATAGTGGTCACCCCATGTTATCCAGGCACCTTCAGATCCATTTTGCCCACACACTTTGTATACAGGTAATTTTTATGGTATTCCCAATCTTTTTCTCTCCCCTTCTTCGTGATGTTTCCTTTCTACCACATATGCACTAATTTTCACTGCTAATTTTTCTGCTCTCCCATTGTCACCTGCACACCTTTGCACTACCACTCCCCTATCTCATATCCCCTTGGTCTCTACATACATTTATTTACCATACAACCCCCCCTTTTTTATAGATAATCACCACGTGGACCATACACACTTTTGACACTCATGAGGATGCATCCTCGGGGACTGCCATTTGTTATTGAACGTTCATCGCTGTGTTCTGGGCCGGTTCACCTCAGCTCCCGGGAGCTGATGTCTCTTCGGTCAGCCCCCAGCTCCCCATGTCCATGCCCAAACTATAGGATTACCTGTAAGTAGCTTTGAGAATCTGGCAATACCCCCCTTTTTCTTGTTTTTTCTCCTCCCCTACATAGATCTACTATTTAGGTTTTTTTAACTAATATATATGCCTTTTTTAATATCTATAGACACCTACTGCATATCTGCTCCTGAAGAGTGGCGGTAGCCACGAAACGCGTTGAGCCAATAGATGCCCCCTTATCCACATTACATTACCATTACTTTACTACCATATCTACACCAATTGGTCTATACCAACTATTTTTAGCCACAATTTATTTACTATGGAGACACACTTCAGTGAATCTGGCTATCTACAGTACGTACCAGTATGAGCCAATCATGTTGCTCTATCATGGAAGCGTGAGCCAATGGTCGCCCCCATATGTTTACAATTGCATTATCAATTTATCCTACAGATTAATTGGATTATATTTGTCTACCCAGCTTACAATGAATTATCACAGGGACATGTTTTCTATCTATTTGCTTTTTACAGTATGTATAATATGAACTAATCATGTCATTAACTGTATATATGCTATACCTTATGTAGAATGTAAAACCTGTCTCGTTATGAATAAGGATTTTTTAATAATACTATGAACTATGTTATTACTATTTCTATTTTTTGTTACAATCTATATATTAATAAACAAACTATGGAGCGTCAATTGAGGTTATGTGATACTTCCATGCAACATGTTCTGGTTCCGTTTCTTTTTGGATACTTGCCACATTCATGGTTTTTAAGTTGTCATCTCCTGGAGTGCGTGTTTCATTTAAAGTCCCGCTTTTTTGTTTTCTTTTTTCATTCAAATTATCGGGGATGGAGACGCTTGGCTCTACCCACCCAGTGTCTCATGCAAAGTCCCACCCTGTTGCTCTGTTTTCAAATAGGTATTCATATCAGGGATGGAAACATGCACCCCTACCTTTTATATCATTTAAATGTTGGTACTCCCCCTTTTGCCACCAATAATCCAGGTGTCTATTTATATTAAAGCATTGTTTTTACCTTTTATGTTGCCAATTTTTGAGGAGATCCACTACATATTTTACCATATATTATCCTTATCTACAATGTGTGTTCTCTGTCACACCTCCTATGTATACTATACTGGGCTGGGAGGAGAGCTGGTTGGGCTATGTTGACCGTTCTGCTCAGTGCCCGGGAGCTGCGATGCGCTCCTGGGGCCCTCCCCTTCCTCCTCCTCTTCTGAGTGACGTCTGAGGATCGGGCGCACATCCAATTGCGCATCGACGTCACGTCTCCAGCGTCGGCGCGCTCTGCGTCACACACCATGACGCCGGCGCGCCGCCGCAGTTGATTCCATCCGGCTTCCTACATGAGGTGACTACCACCTGATGGTGGACAGCTGATGCTGCTCACCTATCTTGGCGCCGTCGCCTCCCATTGGCTGCCTACGTGGCGTTGGTGGACACCCACCATCACACAGGAGTATTTATACTCCTTCCAGTTCAACTCCAGTCCCCACATAATGGTCACCCCATGTTATCCAGGCACCTTCAGATCCATTTTGCCCACACACTTTGTATACAGGTAATTTTTATGGTATTCCCAATCTTTTTCTCTCCCCTTCTTCGTGATGTTTCCTTTCTACCACATATGCACTAATTTTCACTGCTAATTTTTCTGCTCTCCCATTGTCACCTGCACACCTTTGCACTACCACTCCCCTATCCCATATCCCCTTGGTCTCTACATACATTTATTTACCATACAACCCCCCCTTTTTTTATAGATAATCACCACGTGGACCATACACACTTTTGACACTCATGAGGATGCATCTTCGGGGACTGCCATTTGTTATTGAACGTTCATCGCTGTGTTCTGGGCCGGTTCACCTCAGCTCCCGGGAGCTGATGTCTCTTCGGTCAGCCCCCAGCTCCCCATGTCCATGCCCAAACTATAGGATTACCTGTAAGTAGCTTTGAGAATCTGGCAATACCCCCCTTTTTCTCGTTTTTTCTCCTCCACTACATAGATCTAGTATTTAGGTTTTTTTAACTAATATATATGCCTTTTTTAATATCTATAGACAACTACTGCATATCTGCTCCTGAAGAGTGGCGGTAGCCACGAAACGCATTGAGCCAATAGATGCCCCCTTATCCACATTACATTACCATTACTTTACTACCATATCTACACCAATTGGTCTGTACCAACTATTTTTAGCCACAATTTATTTACTATGGAGACACACTTCAGTGAATCTGGCTATCTACAGTACGTACCAGTATGAGCCAATCATGTTGCTCTATCATGGAAGCGTGAGCCAATGGTCGCCCCCATATGTTTACAATTGCATTATCAATTTATCCTACAGATTAATTGGATTATATTTGTCTACCCAGCTTACAATGAATTATCACAGGGACATGTTTTCTATCTATTTGCTTTTTACAGTATGTATAATATGAACTAATCATGTCATTAACTGTATATATGCTATACCTTATGTAGAATGTAAAACCTGTCTCGTTATGAATAAGGATTTTTTAATAATACTATGAACTATGTTATTACTATTTCTATTTTTTGTTACAATCTATATATTAATAAACAAACTATGGAGCGCCAATTGAGGTTATGTGATACTTCCATGCAACATGTTCTGGTTCCGTTGCTTTTTGGATACTTACCACATTCATGGTTTTTAAGTTGTCATCTCCTGGAGTGCGTGTTTCATTTAAAGTCCCGCTTTTTTGTTTTCTTTTTTCATTCCAATTATTGGGGATGGAGACACTTGGCTCTACCCACCCAGCGTCTCATGCAAAGTCCCACCCTGTTGCTCTGTTTTCAAATGGGTATTCATATCAGGGATGGAAACATGCACCCCTACCTTTTATATCATTTAAATGTTGGTACTCCCCCTTTTGCCACCAATAATCCAGGTGTCTATTTATATTAAAGCATTGTTTTTACCTTTTATGTTGCCAATTTTTGAGGAGATCCACTACATATTTTACCATATATTATCCTTATCTACAATGTGTGTTCTCTGTCACACCTCCTATGTATACTATACTGGGCTGGGAGGAGAGCTGGTTGGGCTATGTTGACTGTTCTGCTCAGCGCCCGGGAGCTGCGATGCGCTCCTGGGGCCCTCCCCTTCCTCCTCCTCTTCTGAGTGACGTCTGAGGATCGGGCGCACATCCAATTGCGCATCGACGTCACGTCTCCAGCGTCGGCGCGCTCTGCGTCACATACCATGACGCCGGCGCGCCGCCGCTGTTGATTCCATCCGGCTTCCTACACGAGGTGACTACCGCCTGATGGTGGACAGCTGATGCTGCTCACCTATCTTGGCGCCGTCGCCTCCCATTGGCTGCCTACGTGACGTTGGTGGACACCCACCATCACACAGGAGTATTTATACTCCTTCCAGTTCAACTCCAGTCCCCACATAGTGGTCACCCCATGTTATCCAGGCACCTTCAGATCCATTTTGCCCACACACTTTGTATACAGGTAATTTTTATGGTATTCCCAATCTTTTTCTCTCCCCTTCTTCGTGATGTTTCCTTTCTACCACATATGCACTAATTTTCACTGCTAATTTTTCTGCTCTCCCATTGTCACCTGCACACCTTTGCACTACCACTCCCCTATCTCATATCCCCTTGGTTTCTACATACATTTATTTACCATACAACCCCCCCTTTTTTATAGATAATCACCACGTGGACCATACACACTTTTGACACTCATGAGGATGCATCCTCGGGGACTGCCATTTGTTATTGAACGTTCATCGCTGTGTTCTGGGCCGGTTCACCTCAGCTCCCGGGAGCTGATGTCTCTTCGGTCAGCCCCCAGCTCCCCATGTCCATGCCCAAACTATAGGATTACCTGTAAGTAGCTTTGAGAATCTGGCAATACCCCCCCTTTTTCTCGTTTTTTCTCCTCCCCTACATAGATCTACTATTTAGGTTTTTTTAACTAATATATATGCCTTTTTTAATATCTATAGACACCTACTGCATATCTGCTCCTGAAGAGTGGCGGTAGCCACGAAACGCGTTGAGCCAATAGATGCCCCCTTATCCACATTACATTACCATTACTTTACTACCATATCTACACCAATTGGTCTGTACCAACTATTTTTAGCCACAATTTATTTACTATGGAGACACACTTCAGTAAATCTGGCTATCTACAGTACGTACCAGTATGAGCCAATCATGTTGCTCTATCATGGAAGAGTGAGCCAATGGTTGCCCCCATATGTTTACAATTGCATTATCAATTTATCCTACAGATTAATTGGATTATATTTGTCTACCCAGCTTACAATGAATTATCACAGGGACATGTTTTCTATCTATTTGCTTTTTACAGTATGTATAATATGAACTAATCATGTCATTAACTGTATATATGCTATACCTTATGTAGAATGTAAAACCTGTCTCGTTATGAATAAGGATTTTTTAATAATACTATGAACTATGTTATTACTATTTCTATTTTTTGTTACAATCTATATATTAATAAACAAACTATGGAGCGCCAATTGAGGTTATGTGATACTTCCATGCAACATGTTCTGGTTCCGTTGCTTTTTGGATACTTGCCACATTCATGGTTTTTAAGTTGTCATCTCCTGGAGTGCGGGTTTCATTTAAAGTCCCGCTTTTTTGTTTTTGTTTTTCATTCCAATTATCGGGGATGGAGACGCTTGGCTCTACCCACCCAGCGTCTCATGCAAAGTCCCACCCTGTTGCTCTGTTTTCAAATAGGTATTCATATCAGGGATGGAAACATGCACCCCTACCTTTTATATCATTTAAATGTTGGTACTCCCCCTTTTGCCACCAATAATCCAGGTGTCTATTTATATTAAAGCATTGTTTTTACCTTTTATGTTGTCAATTTTTGAGGAGATCCACTACATATTTTACCATATATTATCCTTATCTACAATGTGTGTTCTCTGTCACACCTCCTATGTATACTATACTGGGCTGGGAGGAGAGCTGGTTGGGCTATGTTGACCGGTCTGCTCAGCGCCCGGGAGCTGCGATGCGCTCCTGGGGCCCTCCCCTTCCTCCTCCTCTTCTGAGTGACGTCTGAGGATCGGGCGCACATCCAATTGCGCATCGACGTCACGTCTCCAGCGTCGGCGCGCTCTGCGTCACATACCATGACGCCGGCGTGCCGCCGCTGTTGATTCCATCCGGCTTCCTACACGAGGTGACTACCGCCTGATGGTGGACAGCTGATGCTGCTCACCTATCTTGGCGCCGTCGCCTCCCATTGGCTGCCTACGTGGCGTTGGTGGACACCCACCATCACACAGGAGTATTTATACTCCTTCCAGTTCAACTCCAGTCCCCACATAGTGGTCACCCCATGTTATCCAGGCACCTTCAGATCCATTTTGCCCACACACTTTGTATACAGGTAATTTTTATGGTATTCCCAATCTTTTTCTCTCCCCTTCTTCGTGATGTTTCCTTTCTACCACATATGCACTAATTTTCACTGCTAATTTTTCTGCTCTCCCATTGTCACCTGCACACCTTTGCACTACCACTCCCCTATCTCATATCCCCTTGGTCTCTACATACATTTATTTACCATACAACCCCCCCTTTTTTATAGATAATCACCACGTGGACCATACACACTTTTGACACTCATGAGGATGCATCCTCGGGGACTGCCATTTGTTATTGAACGTTCATCGCTGTGTTCTGGGCCGGTTCACCTCAGCTCCCGGGAGCTGATGTCTCTTCGGTCAGCCCCCAGCTCCCCATGTCCATGCCCAAACTATAGGATTACCTGTAAGTAGCTTTGAGAATCTGGCAATACCCCTCCTTTTTCTCGTTTTTTCTCCTCCCCTACATAGATCTACTATTTAGGTTTTTTTAACTAATATATATGCCTTTTTTAATATCTATAGACACCTACTGCATATCTGCTCTTGAAGAGTGGTGGTAGCCACGAAACGCGTTGAGCCAATAGATGCCCCCTTATCCACATTACATTACCATTACTTTACTACCATATCTACACCAATTGGTCTGTACCAACTATTTTTAGCCACAATTTATTTACTATGGAGACACACTTCAGTGAATCTGGCTATCTACAGTACGTACCAGTATGAGCCAATCATGTTGCTCTATCATGGAAGCGTGAGCCAATGGTCGCCCCCATATGTTTACAATTGCATTATCAATTTATCCTACAGATTAATTGGATTATATTTGTCTACCCAGCTTACAATGAATTATCACAGGGACATGTTTGCTATCTATTTGCTTTTTACAGTATGTATAATATGAACTAATCATGTCATTAATCATGTCATCTAAACCACAGATTTCTGATACCACCTTCTGCAATTTAGAGTCCGCAACTAAATTCTCTAGAAGTTTGCTATTTTTGTCTCCGGATTCAAAGATCTTCCCCGCCAGGGAATTTAAATCTAAATGTGTGGCCGAGGTAAGATGTAGAGACAATGCTCTTTTCGCATCAGCTAGTTGGTTAAAGTGATCCAGAGTCGGAGAGCCAGAAGAAGCCTCCGCCGCCCTAGCCTCTTCTTCCCCAAGTACCTGGACCTGAATAGACATCTCAACACGGACTGCTTTAATAGCTGAAATGTATTCTCCTCTGGTGTTGGCCTTAAAGGCGTCCCAGACTACTTGCGTTGAGGTTGAATCCTCATTGATCTCCCAGTATTGTTGTAATCTGGGAGAAACCTCCTCCACCCTCGAGTCCTGCAACCACTTGGGTGCTAAACGCCAACAGTCTCGACTCCTGATGTTCGACAACTCCAAGAGTGGTACGTCTTTACCACTACCTCGACGACCTGCTGGTGTTGTCTCAGAACAGGGAGCAGTTGCTGGTCCACCGGGAACAAGTGATTTCCACGCTGTCCAACTTCGGGTGGCTCCTAAACTTAGAAAAGAGTCAACTGACCCCAACTCAGCGTCTAATATATCTGGGAGCTCAGTTCGATACAGTAGCAAACACTATCTTCCTTCCGTTACAGAAAATTCCTACGGTTCGAGACAGAGTTTCTCGGGCCCTACATGCCCGGCAAATGAAAGCCTCTCAGTGCCTGAAAGTCGTCGGCACAATGGTTTCCACGACTCCCATGGTAAAATGGGCCTTATGGAGACTGCGTCCCTTCCAGTCAGGTCTCCTTCGACAATGGAAGTCTGGGGACAAGAATCAGGTCATCCGCATAACTTCTACAATGAGGAGCCTCTTCTGGTGGCTTCAGCGCAAGAACCTCCTGACCTGCCATTCCATCGCTCCCATCTCTTGGGTGACGGTCACGACCGATGCCAGCGGTACCGGTTGGGGAGCCCTTTGCGGGTCGAACCTGGCTCAGAGCAAGTGGGATGCATGTCTTCCCAACCCAGGGTCGAACATCTTGGAACTTCGAGTGGCCAATGTGTGTGCCCTTCAGTCCTTCTCTCATCTCCTGATAGGGGAGTCAGTATTGTTAAGAATGGACAACACCACAGCGGTGTCGTATGTGAAGAGGCAAGGGGGCACTCGGAGTCCCACTCTCCTGCGGGAAGTCGAGCCCATCCTATCGTGGGCGCAGAAAAACCTTACCAACATTTCGGCAGTCTTTGTCCCAGGGGTCCAAAACACTCAAGCGGACTTCCTATCACGGACCGAGTTGGACAACAACGAGTGGTCTCTTCACATAGAGACGTTCAGGTGGATCTTGTCGCTCAAGACCAATCCAGAAGTGGATCTGTTTGCTTCCCCCTGCAATTACAAGCTGAAGAAGTTCTACACCAGGGGTCTCTGCAGTCAAGCCATCGGGACAGACGCCCTGACGGATCAATGGAGGTTCAAGCATGCATATGCCTTTCCGCCACTGCCAGTCATGCTGAGATGCCTGCAGAGGCTCCGAGCAGAGCCAGTGGAGGTGGTGACAATAGCTCCCTACTGGCCGAACAGGCCTTGGTTCCCTCTCCTGGTCCAGCTCAGCTGTCGGGACCCAGTGCCTCTCCCTCTCAGGCCGGACCTTCTTTCTCAAGGGTCAGTCCTGCACCCTTGTCCTGCAGTGCTGAGACTGATGGTCTGGTTCTTGAGAGGGAGAGGCTGGAATCCCTAGGTTGTGCCTCAGAAGTAATATCCACTCTCATGAGCTCGAGAAGATCTAGTACAAATAAAGTCTATGGAAGAATCTGGTCCAAATTCGTGGAGTTCTGCTCTCCCCAGGGCAGGTCTTTTAGACATCCAAAAGTCCAGGACGTTCTCAAATTCCTCCAAATGGGCCTAGATTTACATTTATCTGTCAGCTCTCTGAGGGTCCAAGTTTCGGCACTATCGGCCTTCTCCGGCACTTCGTGGGCAGTTCATCCTTTGGTTAGACAATTTTTTCGAGGTGCATCGAGGCTCAAGCCCCAAAGAAAGCCTAGGTTCCCCAAATGGGACCTTCCATTAGTCCTTGACTCGATCTCTGGACTCAGTACTATGGGGCCCTCCCCGCTCTCTATCAAGGACTTTTCAGCAAAGGTGGCCTTCTTAGTGGCCATTACCTCAGCCAAAAGGGTCTCTGAGATTGCATCACTTGGTCATGAAGAACCCTTCCTAACGTTTTTTCCGGACCGTGTAGTCCTCATCCCTATGCTGGGTTCCAACCCGAAAGTATCTTCGGTATTCTACGTCAATCAAGAGATCATTTTACCTACATTTAGGACCCCAGGGTCCACTAAAAATCACCCTCTAGATGTAGGCGAAGCTATTAAAGAATATCTCGAAGTTATTTCTCCCTTTAGACGTTCTAGTCATCTCTTCGTGCTTCACTGAGGCAGCAATATAGGGAAGAAAGCCTCAACCAGGACTATCGCGACCTGGATCGTACAGACCATACAACAAGCATACAGGGCTAAGGGCTTGGCTCCTCCAAAGGCGGTGACAGCCCATTCCACCAGGGGAATGGCAGCTTCATGGGCAGTGGCTCGAAACGTGGCTCCAGATACCATCTGCAAGGCAGCCTCATGGGCTTCTATTAGTACCTTCATGTCACATTATTGTATAGAGCCTGCCTATCCTCTGTAAACTTTGGGTTACAAATTCTATCGACCGATAGGACAAATTAAAATTTATGTTTTGTTCAGCATACCCACCTGTGTGGTTGGCTAGTTATTTCCCACACGTAGGCTGCCATGTAGTCTGTCAGGAAAAAGGAAAATTTATTATCAGATACTTACCGTAATTTTCCTTTCCTGATGGACTCCATGGCAGAGGGAGTTCCCACCCATTGGTCAAGGAGTAGGCTAGTTACGGAACGCAGTAGCTAGTGGTGAGTACTCATTTATGGGAATGGGGTCCTATAGCATTGGAGAGGAGGCGGGGTTAACCCACACGTAGGCTGCCATGGAGTCCATCAGGAAAGGAAAATTACGGTAAGTATCTGATAATAAATTTTCCCTTTTCCCTGTGAGGAAGCACCGATCCAGACTGGAATTTGAGGAACAATGGCAACAGGTGGCTCATTTGCCTAAACGGATGAAGATGTAACACGTATATATACAGCTACTACAGGATCACGGAATTTCCTGGTGGACAGCTCGTCCTTACAACTAACAAGGAAATTGGAAAAGATTCTACAAAAATCTTCATTGGAACTACATGAAGTGACTCTTGCGGAATATTACAGATCTCAGCTGATACCTCAAGGTTTGAGGGTTCGAATAACACCCACCCTGTTTTCCCAAGATGAGGAGTACAAAAAGCGATGCACACAAATAATCAATAAGTGCTCTTTTGACCTCATCACTTTGACAGTTGAATTTCTACAAAAGGAACGAATTTCCTTTGCAAAAGTAATCACACAATTGGAACAACAATTATCTGACATGGTGGGACAATCGGACTTTCAGAAAACTAAATCAGAATTGGATGAAAAACTAACCAATCATCGAAAATCCATAGAAATTCGGAAGCTTATCAAAATTGACCGGGATCAAGAGGACTATGCTAACAACCGAGTCTACAATTGGACAGATACTAATCGTTTTCATGGAAAATTCAGGAATGATAAACGTCAAACAGCAGCTTTCCACATCCAGTTCCTCAATGGCATCCACCGGCTCCTCCACAAATGCTACTGGATCTTTTTTAACTCGTGGTCCCCCAAATACAAAAGCAGGCAGAGAGGAGGCAAGAAACGCCGACGGGGTAACAACAAGATCTGCCAACAGAATGCGAAACAGACAGAGGACTTGAATGTGGTACATAACATTTCTTCTTTCCCTCTTAGTGAAATAGAGATGAAAGTTTTGAATAAGGGGCTTAATTTTTGCCCAAAAGAAAAAATGGACACATTTAGATTAAAAATTAAAAAAATAGAGGCCTGTTTTTATAAAATAAAAAACATAAAAAAATAGAGGCCTGTTTTAAAAAAATAAATAAAAAAATAGAGGCCTGTTTAACCACTTCCCTACCAGGCCAATTCTGACATTTCTCTCCTACATGTAAAAATCATCATTTTTTTGTTCGAAAATTACATAGAACCCCCAAACATTATATATGTTTTTTTTTAGAAAAGACCCTAGAGAATACAATGGCGGTTGTTGCAACTTTTTATCTCACACAATATTTGCGCAGGAATTTTTCGAACGCATTTTTTTTTTAAGAAAAAACAGTTTTGTGTTTAAAAAAAAACAAAACAGTAAAGTTAGCCCAATGTTTTTACATATTGTGAAAGATGAAGTTACGCCGAGTAAATAGATACCTAACATGTCACGCTTCAAAATTTCACACGCTTGCGAAATGGCGCCAATGTTCGGTACTTAAAAATCCCCATAGGCAACGCTTGAAATTTTTTTACTGGTTACATGTTTTGTTACAGAGGAGGTCTAGGGACAAAATTATTGCTCTCGCTCCAAGGTTCGCGGCGATACCTCACATGTATGGTTTGAACACCATTTTCATATGTGGGCGGAACTTACGTATGCGTTCGCTTCTGCGTGCGAGCACACGGGGACAGCGGCGCTTTAAAAAAACATTTTATTGTTAATTTTCTTTTCTTTTTTTTATTTTGACACTTTTTTGAAAAAAAAAAATTTGATCACTTTTATTCCTATTACAAGGAATGTAAACATCCCTTGTAATAGGAATATGACATGACAGGTCCTCTTAATAGTGAGATATGGGGTCAATAAGACCCCATATCTCACCACTAGGCTGGGAAGCCTGAAATAAAAAAAAAAATAAAACAATCACCGCTTCCCAGCCGAAGCAGCGCCGTTTTTTTGAATGGAGAGGCCGGGCGTGACATCATAACATTGCGCCCTGCCTCCGATGATCATAGAGACTCCGGTGACCATCTGGGTCAGAGGAAGTGATGTCATCTCTCCTCGAGCCGGTCTTTTCGTTCCGGCGCCGAGGAGAGAAGACATCAATGTGAGTTTGCACAACACTACACTTACAGTAGAACACGCAGGCACACTTTCCCCCCCCCCAGTACCCCCCGATCCCCCCCGATCACCCCCCTGTACCCCCTGTCACAGTGACACCAATAGCAGTTTATTTTTTGCATTGGTGTCAGCTTGTGACAGTTATAAGTGTTAGGGCAGTTAGGGTTAGCCCCCTTTAGGTCTGGGGTACCCCCCTTTAGGTCTAGGGTACCCCCCTAACCCCCCCTAATAAAGGTTAACCCCTTGATCACCCCCCGTCGCCAGTGTCACTAAGCGATCATTTTTCTGATCGCTGTATTAGTGACACAGGTGACGCTAGTTAGGGAGGTAAGTATATAGGTTCGCCGTCAGCGTTTTATAGCAACAGGGACCCCCATATACTACCTACTAAAGGTTTTAACCCCCTGATTGCCCCCTAGTTAACTCTTTCACCAGTAATCACCGTATAACTGTTACGGGTGACGCTGGTTAGTTAGTTTGTTTATTATAGTTTATTATAGTTTTAGGGCACCCGCCGTTTATTACCTAAAAAAGGTTTAACCCTCTAATTGCCTGGCGGTGATATAAGTTACGTTTTTAGGGTCAGATAAGGTCTGCGTCGCCCCAGGCAGCATCAGGTTAGCGCCAGTACCGCTAACACCCACGTACGCAGCATACACCTCCCTTAGTTCTATAGTATCTGAACGGATCAATATCTGATCCGATCAGATCTATACTAGCATCCCCAGCAGTTTAGGGTTCCCATAAACACAGTGTTAGTGGGATCAGCCCAGATACCTGCTAGCACCTGCGTTTTGCCCCTCGGTCCAGCCCTGCCCAGCCCACCCAAGTGCATTATCGATCGATCACTGACACTTACAAAACACTAAGCACACATAACTGCAGCGTTCGCAGAGTCAGGCCTGATCCCTGCGATCGCTAACAGTTTTTTGGTAGCGTTTTCAATCAGTCGCTAACAGTCAGGAGCTTTTTTGCCTGTGAGTCTCACTAGTGTACCCCTAAATTTAGAGCCCAAAATGGCAAATCGAAGGTACACTAGTAAAGAGGCCTACACGTTTCTGAGCATGACAGATAGTGAAGAGGAAGTCACTCATCTGTCAGATTCAAGCTCAGAATACGATCCTGTAGAAGACAGCGGCTCCATGACAGATAGCTCTGACAACGGAGTTGTGGTCCCTGACAAGGTCAGGCATACCAGACCCCAAACTTCTTCTTCTGTCCTTGATGTGCAAGAACCGCAGGTCCCTCGTATGGAGCAGAGCAGTACTAGCGCCGCAATTCCTTCTGGTGAACTGGCAAGCAGCCTAGTACACCCTGGTCGTACATCCAGCACTGCAGTATCACGTGGTGACGTGGCGAGTCCCATAAGTGCAGTTCAAGCTGGCGAGGTGGCAAGCACTAGTAGTGTCCCGCTGCCACCAAGAAGACAAACACAGGCACGTCGTGCCCATAGTGCCCTTCCTGCTGCATTCGCCAATCCAAATTTGGGAACCCACCACTTCTGCAGCACCCGTACTTCCCCAATCCCCTGGCCAACCCAGAATTCAGGTGGAAACAGTTGATTTTACCCCACTGGATTTTTATTCGCTGTTTTTCACCGAAGATCTCTATAGATCTATTGTGGACCAAAGCAATTTATACGCTGGTCAACACATTGCCACTATTCCCCAGTCCTCCCTTGCCAGAGATTGGAGACCAATTACGGTCTCCGAATTTAAGATCTTTCTGGGCCTTTCCCTCAACATGGGCATAACCAAAAAGAGTGAGTTGCGGTCATATTGGTCCACTGACCCAATTCACCATATGCCCTTGTTCTCTGCCTCCATGACCAGGGCACGATATGAGCAGATTTTGCGGTTCATGCACTTCAACAACAATGAACCCTGTCGTCCTCATGGAGACCCTGAATACGATCGGCTCTACAAAATTTGGCCCCTCATAAACCACTTCAACCAGCATTTTGCTTGTTTACTCCCCATCAAGTTGTCTGCGTTGATGAGTCCCTGATTAAATTTTCTGCCCGCTTGTCATTCAAACAGTACCTTCCCAGCAAGCGTGCCAGACACGGAGTCAATATGTATAAGCTCTGTGACAGGGCCACAGGCTATACATGTAGTTTTATGGTTTGCGAGGCAAATATAGTCACGTAGAGCCGACAAACTGCCTTGACTACATAGGAAGCGCTGGCAAGATTGTGTGGAACTTGGTGTCACCCTTTTTCCGCAAGGGGTACCACTTGTACGTGGACATTATTACATGAGCGTGCCACTTTTTAGTCACCTTTTTGATCAACAGATTGGAGCATGTGGCACCATGCGACCTAATCGCCGGGGCTTTTCCAAGAGGCTTGTAGATTCCCGTCTTAGGCTGGGGGAGAGAGCCTGCTTGCAGTGTAATAACTTGCTTGCTATGAAGTGGAGGGATAATAAGAATGTTTTCGTTCTTACCTCCCTTCATGCAGACACGACGGTCCAAATTACTACGGCGACTGGTGTTCTGGAGAAACCCCTCTGTGTCTACGAATATAACCAAAATATGGGAGGGGTGGACCTCAACGACCAGTTGTTGGCGGTGTACCTAGTTGCCCATAAGGCCAGATGCTGGTACAAAAAAGTATCTGTTTATTTATTTTAATTGGCTTTGCTGAACGCTCATGTGCTATACAGAGCTTCAGGATGGACTGGATCCTTCCTTAAATTCCAGGAAGAGATCGTCAGAGCCCTTCTGTTTCCAGACGGTGCTCCACCTCACCTTCCCCAACCAAATGCAGTAAGCCGGCTCCATGAGAGGCATTTTCCTTATGTCCTTCTGAGTACCCCTACCCAACGAGCCCCCCAAAGAAGATGTCGTGTCTGCAGCAAGTGCGGATATAGGCGTGACACCCGGTATTATTGTCCCTCCTGTCCTGACAATCCTGGTCTATGCATTGGTGAATGTTTTGAACGCTACCATTCACTAGTAGGGTACAGCACTGCACAGACTAGGACACACTTTCACAGGGTCTCCCAAGATGCCCACGCATTTTGAGAGACCGAAACCTGGTACCAGTTACAAAAGTTAAAGTTACTAAAAAAAGTGTAAAAAAAAAAAAAAAATTAAAAAATTAAAAAAATAAAAACACAAAAAAATATACAATAAAAAAAACAAAAATAGTTGTCGTTTTATTGTTCTCTCTCTCTCTAATCTCTCTCTATTGTTCTGCTCTTTTTTACTGTATTCTATTCTGCAATGTTTTATTGTTATTATGTTTTACAATGTTTGCTTTTCAGATATGCAATTTTTTTATACTTTACTGTTTACTGTGTTTTGTTGGTAACCATTTTTTTGTTTTCAGGTACACCATTCAGCTGCAGAGCGGATTTATTTATCTTGACAGCAACAGCGTTTGCTCCCACAATACATAAAGCCGTGACCCCAGCGCTGTCGGAGGTGATTTCACCACCACAGTTACATACTTCAGATTATATGCCGAAGCGTGGGGGCAGCTGTGGGTGGAGGAGCGCTTTGCTCCTGCCTTTTGTGGGAGGATGCTCCCATGCTTCGGCATATATATATTTTAGGCACAGGTTGCGTTAAATGTTTTATTTTTTACTATTTTTTTTTGTATTTGCTTTGCAGGTATGGTAAGTCTTACTGTTATACTGTAATGTTACTTTGTTTTATTGTTAACCATCATTTGCTTAGCAGGTACGCCATTCAGTTGCAGTGCGGATTTATTAATCTGGACAGAAACAGCGTTTGCTCCCACGATACATAAAGTCGTGACTCCAGCGCTGTCGGAGGTGATTTCACCACCACAGTTACATACTTCAGCATATATGCCGAAGAGTGGGGGCAGCAGAGGGCGGAGGAGCGATTTACTCCTAACTTTTGCGGGAGGATGCCCCCATGCTTCGGCATATATATACGGTGCATGTATGCCCATCATTAGAAGTGGGTGGATGAAGGGAGGTATTCTAATGGTGGGCATACCCACCGATCAATCTCTTTTTTTCGTTCAGCCCACAGGCTGCATGAAAAAAAAGTTTACAATATATGCCCAACAAGGACCAGCAACATACTGGTATGTTGCTGGACTTTGAGTGGTTATACCAGAATGATGCCTGCAGGTTTAAGTATCATCTTGGTATCATTCTTTTCAGCCAGCAGTTGGCTTTCATGTAAAAGCAATCCTAGCGGCTAATTAGCCTCTAGACTGCTTTTACAAGCAGTGGGAGGGAATCCCCCCCACCGTCTTCCATGTTTTTCTCTGGCTCTCCTGTCTCAACAGGGAACCTGAGAATGCAGCCGGTGATTCAGCCAGCTGACCAGATCAGAGACCAGAGTGGCTCCAAACATCTCTATTGCCTAAGAAACCGGAAGCTACGAGCATTTAATGACTTATATTTCGCCGGATGTAAACAGCGCCATTGGGAAATTGGGAAAGCATTTTATCACACCGATCTTGGTGTGATCAGATGCTTTGAGGGCAGAGGAGAGATCTAGGGTCTAATAGACCCCAGTTTTTTCAAAAAAGAGTACCTGTCACTACCTATTGCTATCATAGGGGATATTTACATTCCCTGAGATAACAATAAAAATGATAAAAAAAAAAATGAAAGGAACAGTTTAAAAATAAGATAAAAAAAGCAAAAAAATAATAAAGAAAAAAAAAAGCACCCCTGTCCCCCCCCCCCGCTCTCCCGCAAAGGCGAACGCAAGCGTCGGTCTGGCGTCAAATGTAAACAGCAATTGTACCATGTATGTGAGGTATCACCATGAAGGTCAGATCGAGGGCAGTAATTTTAGCAGTAGACTTCCTCTGTAAATCTAAAGTGGTAACCTGTAAAGGCTTTTAAAGGCTATTAAAAATGTATTTTGTTTGTCGCCACTGCACATTTGTGTGCAATTTTAAAGCATGTTATGTTTGGTATCCATGTACTTGGCCTAAGATCATTTTTTTTATTTCATCAAACATTTGGGCAATATAGTGTGTTTTAGTGCATTAAAATTTTAAAAAAGGGTGTTTTTTCCAAAAAAAATGCGTTTGAAAAATCGCTGCGCAAATACTGTGTGAAAAAAAAAAATTAAACACCCACCATTTTAATCTGTAGGGCATTTGCTTTAAAAAAAAATATATAATGTTTGGGGGTTCAAAGTAATTTTCTTGCAAAAAAATATTATTTTTTCATGTAAACAAAAAGTGTCAGAAAAGGCTTTGTATTCAAGTGGTTAGAAGAGTGGGTGATGTGTGACATAAGCTTCTAAATGTTGTGCATAAAATGCCAGGACAGTTCAACCCCCCCCACAAATGACCCCATTTTGGAAAGTAGACACCCCAAGCTATTTGCTGAGAGGCATATAGAGTCCATGGAATATTTTATATTGTGACACAAGTTGCGGGAAAAAGACAATTTTTTTTTTTTGCACTAAATTATATATTGCTCAAACATGCCATGGGAATATGTAAATTACACACAAAAATACATTCTGTTGCTTCTCCTGAGTACGGGAATACCACATGTGTGAGACTTTTTGGGGAGCCTAGCCGCGTACGGGACCCCGAAAACCAAGCACCGCCTTCAGGCTTTCTAAGGGCATACATTTTTGATTTCACTCTTCACTGCTTATCACAGTTTCGGAGGCCATTGAATGCCCAGGTGGCACAAACCCCCCCAAATGACCCTATTTTGGAAAGTAGACACCCCAAGCTATTTGCTGAGAGGTATAGTGAGTATTTTGCAGACCTCGCTTTTTGTCACAAAGTTTTGAAAATTGAAAAAAGAAAAAAAAATTTCTTTCTTGTCTTTCTTCATTTTCAAAAACAAATGAGAGCTGCAAAATACTCACCATGCCTCTCAGCAAATAGCTTGGGGTGTCTACTTTCCAAAATGGGGTCATTTGGGGGGGGGGGTTGTGCTATCTTGGCATTTTATGGCTTTGGAAACTGTGATAGGTAGTGAGGGGTGAATCAAAAATTTATGCCCTTAGAAATCCTGAAGGCGGTGATTGGTTTTCGGGGCCCCGTATGCAGCTAGGCTCCCAAAAAGTCCCACACATGTGGTATCCTCGTACTCAGGAGAAGCAGCAGAATGTATTTTGGGGTGTAATTCCACATATGCCCACGGCATGTTTGAGCAATATATCATTTAGTGACAACTTTGTGCAAAAAAAAAAATTGTCACTTTCCCGCAACTTGTGTCAAAATATAAAATATTCCATGGACTCAACATGCCTCTCAGCAAATAGCTTGGGATGTCTACTTTCCAAAATGGGGTCATTTGGGGGGGGGTGCCATCTGGGCATTTTATGGCCTTCAAAACTGTGATAAGTAGTGAGGAGTGAAATCAAAACTTTACGCCCTTAGAAATCCTGAAGGCGGTGCTTGGTTTTCGGGGCCCCGTACGCGGCTTGGCTCCCAAAAAGTCCCACACAAGTGGTATCCCTGTACTCAGGAGAATCAGCAGAATGTATTTTGGGGTGCAATTCCACATATGCCCATGGCCTGTGTGAGCAATATATCATTTAGTGACAACTTTGTGCAAAAAAAAAAAAGTTTGTCATTTTCCTGCAACTTGTGGCAAAATATAAAATATTCCATGGACTCAACATGCCTCTCAGCAAATAGCTTTGGGTGTCTACTTTTCAAAATGGGGTCATTTGGAATTTTTGGCATTTCAGCACCTCAAGAAATGACATAGGCAGTCATAAACTAAAAGCTGTGTAAATTCCAGAAAATGTACCCTAGTTTGTAGACACAATAACTTTTGCGCAAACAAATAAATATATCCTTTTTGACATTTTTTTTACCAAAGACATGTTGCCGAATACATTTTGGCCTAAATGTATGACTAAAATTGAGTTTATTTGATTTTTTTTATAACAAAAAGTAGAAAATATCATTTTTTTTTTCAAATTTTTCGGTCTCTTTCCGTTTATAGCGCAAAAAATAAAAACCCCAGGGGTGATCAAATATCATCAAAAGAAAGCTCTATTTGTGGGAAGAAAAGGACGCAAATTTCGTTTGGGTACAGCATTGCATGACCGCGCAATTAGCAGTTAAAGCGACGCAGTGCCAAATTGTAAAAAGTGCTCTGGTCAGGAAGGGGGTAAATCCTTCCGGGGGTGAAGTGGTTAAAAAGAAAAAAAAATAGAGGCCTGTTTAAAAAAAAAAAAATAGAGGCCTGTTTTAAAAAAATAAATAAATAAATAAATAGAGGCCTGTTTTAAAAAAAAGAAAAAATAGAGGCCTGTTTTAAAAAAAAAAAAAATAAATAGAGGCCTGTTTTAAAAAAAAAAATAAAATAAAAAAGAGGCCTGTTTGTTAAAACAAAAAGAAAAGAAAATATTGTAAAAAAAAGGACCTAATTCTATTGTTAAAAATTTCTAAATATAGATATATTTTGGACTATCAAAAATGTTAACAAACGCATAAGTGAATGTACACTGAATATTAAAAAATCTGTGTAGTAATTAACAAAATGTGTGGTTTCTTCTTTCAGTTTGTTTAAAGTTAAAATAGTTGCTTACAGTGACAATGGTGCTTATATAAATGAAAATACACATGGAACTACAAGTGCTCTACGATAACCTAGGAGAAAGCCAAAAAGAAAGGCAAGCAAGAAATATAATTCAAGATTTGATCCAGATTTTTTATTTTGACAAATTAAATATTCTGGGGCATTGCAATGCCCCCCTACCCATAAAATAATCTACATATTGATCACGAACTTTACGGGCACTTTGGGGGGCCAAGCCAGTGCGGACAATATCCAGGCCCGTCAGATTGTCACTAATAATAAGTCCGGCCTCAGGCCCAACTGGCAAAATATAATTTGGGGAATGTTTGTTCAAAAAGTTGTACAGGATGCAGCACGCTAAAATTATGTAATTAAGTTTGTATTCCGCAAGGTTTATCGATGTCTGAAACAGGCGGAACCGGCTGGCCAGAATCCCAAAAGCATTCTCAACAACTCTTCTCACTCTGGCCAGCCAGAAATTAAAAACCCTCCTCTCCGGGGTGAGGGTCCTTTGGGGGAATGGCCTCATGAGGTGCTTGCTCAGAGCGAAGGCTTCATCTGCTATGAAGACAAAGGGGAGTCCTTCCACGTTATCTGCATCAGGTGGCAATCCAGGCCACCACTCTGGAGACACTGGTAGAATTCCGTCTGGGCAAATACTCCTCCATCCGACATCCGGCCATTCTTCCCCACGTCCACATACAGAAAGTCATATTGTGCCGACACCACGGCCATTAAGACAATACTATGGAACCCCTTATAATTAAAATAGTATGATCCCGAATGGGGTGGTGGCACGATGTGGACATGTTTCCCATCTATAGCGCCTCCACAGTTGGGAAAGTCCCAACGGGTGGCAAAATGGGATGCCACAGTCTACCATTTCTGTGGCGTTGAAGGAAACTGGGGAATCAAACAAGAAACCAAAAATCAGTAATTTTGAAAAGAACATTGCAAGAACATTACACTTAAAACAATATTGCCCAGCATCAGTATAACATTAAATAATTGAAATCTTCTTTAATAAATAATATGGAAAGGCACACTTATCAGATTGCTCACCCCCTCTGATGGCACATTGTTACATTTTAGGGGGTGGTGAAATTAGAAATTAAGTTTAACCACTTCAGCACCGGCCTATTGTCAAATGACGTCCACAGATGGGATCTCCCATCCTGGGTGGACGTCATATGACGGCCTCGGGTTCCCGGCTGCCTAGGGGGCGCGCGCGCGCCCCCCGCGTTGCTCGGGACCCGTGCGTGTGCCCGGCGGCCGCCATGTCCACCAGGCACCTGCGATTGCCCGTTAACCGGGCTGGACCGTGGATCTGTGTGTGTAAACATGCATTGCCTGTCACAATTACACAGTAATCAATGCAATTTTATAGCATTGATCGCTGTATAAATGTGAATGGTCCCAAAAATGTGTCAAAAGTGTCCGATGTGTCCGCCATAATGTCGCAGTCATGAAAGAAAATCGCGATCGCTATTACTAGTAAAAAAAATAAATAAATATTTTTTTTTTTAAATGCCATAAATCTATCTCATATTTTATAGACGCTATAACTTTTGCGCAAACCAATCAATATACGCTTATTGCGATTTTTTTTACCAAAAATATGTAGAAGAATACGTATCGGCCGAAACTTGGGATATTTATTATAGCAAAAGTAAAAAATATTGTGTTTTTTTCAAAATTGTCGCTCTTCTTTTGTTTATAGCGTAAAAAATAAAAACCGCAGAGGTGATCAAATACCACCAAAAGAAAGCTCTATTTGTGGGGAAAAAAGGACGTCAATCTTGTTTGGGTACAACGTCGCACGACCGTGCAATTGTCGTTTAAAGTGCGACAGTGCTGAAAACTAAAAATTGGCCTGGGAAGGAAGGGGGTGAAAATGCCCGGTATTGAACCGGTTAAGGACACGCAGGGTTTGATTGACTAAAGGCTACAAGACTGTGCAGATGGAAAAGTGCAGTTGTTGCACTCTGCAAGTGCAGTTGCTCCACAGCTTAGTAAATGAGGTAAGGTAAAAAGGCTTCATGTTGCAAGGAGTACCCAATCACATGCAAGGGCAATTAATCCAAACACTTTGTGGCTTGCACATGATTGGATGATGGAAATCAGCAGAGCTCCTGCTCATTTACTAAAGCCCTGGAGCAAATGCACTTGCAGAGTGCAAATGCATTTTGCAAAGTGCAACATATATTTGCTTTTTTAAAATGAACACCACAGAACATTATAGCTAATTATTAGGGGGGGGGGGATTGGAAATCGAGTTAATGACACACACTATTTGGATGGAGTTTGGGGGGGGGGGGAATTGGAAATCGAGTTAATGACACACACACTATTTGGATGGAGTTTAGGGGGGTGGGAGAGGATTGGAAATCGAGTTAATGACACACACACTATTTGGATGGAGTTTAGGGGGGACGGGATTGGAAATTGAGTTAATGACACACACACTATTTGGATGGAGTATAGGGGGGTGGGAGGGGATTGGAAATCGAGTTAATGACACACACACTATTTGGATGGAGTTTGGGGGGGGGATTGGAAATTGAGTTAATGACACACACACTATCTGGATGGAGTTTAGGGGGGGTTGGAAATTGAGTTAATGACACACACTATTTGGATGGAGTTTGGGGGGGGGGGGAATTGGAAATCGAGTTAATGACACACACACTATTTGGATGGAGTTTAGGGGGGTGGGAGAGGATTGGAAATCGAGTTAATGACACACACACTATTTGGATGGAGTTTAGGGGGGACGGGATTGGAAATTGAGTTAATGACACACACACTATTTGGATGGAGTATAGGGGGGTGGGAGGGGATTGGAAATCGAGTTAATGACACACACACTATTTGGATGGAGTTTGGGGGGGGGATTGGAAATTGAGTTAATGACACACACACTATCTGGATGGAGTTTAGGGGGGGTTGGAAATTGAGTTAATGACACACACACTATTTGGATGGAGTTTAGGGGGGTGGGAGGGGATTGGAAATCGAGTTAATGACAAACACACTATTTGGATGGAGTTTGGGGGGGGGGTTGGAAATCGAGTTAATGACACACACACTATTTGGATGGAGTTTAGGGGGGGGATAGGAAATTGAGTTAATGACACACACACTATTTGGATGGAGTTTAGGGGGGGGATTGGAAATTGAGTTAATGACACACACACTATTTGGATGGAGTTTAGGGGGGTGGGAGGGGATTGGAAATCGAGTTAATGACACCCACGCTATTTAGATGGAGTTTAGGGGGGTTGATTGGAAATCGAGTTAATGACACACACACTATGACACACACACTATTTGGATGGAGTTTAGGGTGGGGGAGGGGATTGGAAATCAAGTTAATGACACACACACTATTTGGATGGAGTTTAGGGGAAAAAAACTACAATGCAGCTGACAAAATACATTCAAAGTGAGTAGACTAGGTGGATATGTGCCCAGCATTGCATGCTGGGGAGGTTAGTGAAGGCAAATATACATGCGAGACAAAAAAGAACATGAAAAAATTACAGCATGCATGAGGACAAAAAGGGGACATTCACACTATATTGCAATGATGGTAAGTAGTGTTTGAGTTAAGAAACACATTACATTATCAAACATTAAATAAAATAACATGTGATGCTAATAAAGGATAAAATTCTTACCCTAATATACTCCTTCTGCAGGACCTGAATGATGGCAGAACAGGTCTTTGGGATAATGATCCCCAGAGCCTGGGGGGAGATGCCTGTCGAGAACTTAAGGTCCTGCAGGCTTCTCCCTGTCGCCAAGTACCGCAACGTGGCGACTAGCCTCTGCTCCGGAGTGATGGCTTGCCTCATGCAGGTATCCTGCCTGCTGATATAAGGGATGAGCAAAGCCACCAAACGGTCAAAAACAGGGTCCGTTATCTGGAGAAAGTTCCTGAAATCCTCAGGATTATTCTCACGGATCTCATGGAGCAATGGCATGTGACAGAATTGGTCACACTGGAGCAACCAATTCTTCGTCCATGAACTCCTCCTCGCCCTGTTCATGGACTGGTCTTGGGCTGAAGAATGAACTACAGCACCAAGCACATACAATGCATGAGCTCTACGATGTGTACGTACAGGTAACATGCCTTCAAAACGGTCGGCTGGTCAGAACGCACTTAACAGAACGCACTGAAGAACAGCAAGGCCTGTGAAGAGCGACCTGAAAATCAGCAATGAGCGGACAATAAAACAAAGATTGCTCAATGCCAATTGACCAAACGCACTGAAAAGCAGATACAAACCTCACAAGCACAGACTGAACAACAGTTAAAACGAACTGAAAATTATGAGTCTCACAAGCGCGAATTGTCTCTCACCAAACTTCTACTAACACAAGAAAAACACGAGATTAGCAGAAGGAGCCCAAAGGGTTTAGTACGGGCTATTGAACTTCCGTTTTATAGTCTCGTCGGACTTGGTGTACGTCATCGCGTACTAGGCTATTGGACTTGTGTGATCGTATGTAGGCAGTCCGTTCGTTAAAAAGTCCACCGCAAGTCCGCCAAAAGTCCGTCGAAAGTCTGTCGGACGGGCCGTCGGACTTTTGTGGCCGAAAAGTCCGACCGTGTGTACGCGGCATAACTCTCAAGTTATATTCCTTGAACGCCAAGGGTCTTAACATCCTGGAGAAGCGTAGCAGCATTCTTGATGAGGCTTGCCACCACAGAGCTCAAGTGATATATCTGCAAGAAACCTACTTTAAATCAGGCTCTACTCCTCGCCTGTCTAATAGCCGATTCCCGGAGGTCTACCATGCGACTTGTCCTGATTATAAAACAAAAGGGGTGTCTATAGTGCTTGCTAAATCATTCCCACTCTACCTTACTGACAAAGTCATTGACCCAGAAGGCAGATTTCTCTTTCTAAAAGGCACTTGGAAAAAACGGTAACCTTGGCGAATATTTATTGCCCCAACTCTAGACAGGTAACCTTCCTTAAAGAGGTCCTCCTACAGCTCACCATGTTTCAGTTGGGCCTCTTGATACTGGGGGGGAGACTTCAATATGGCCTTAGACCCGGCTCCTTGATACTTCCACAGGTACCTCCTCACTCACATTTTCTGCGTTACACCACTTCAAACTTACCCTTGCCTCTCTTACGCTTCACGATACCTGACAAACGTTATATCCTCAGGGGAAAGACCACACGTTTTTCTCGCCTCCACACAACTGCTACTCGAGATTAGATTACCTGTTTATTTGCCAGACAGACTTGACTTTTCTACAGGACGCGACCATAGAGAATATGTTTCTGTCTGACCATCACCCAATCACACTGACCTTGCAGTTCCCTCAAAGGGTAATGACTACCAGGACTTGGAGAATGGATGCCTCTCTTCTCACTGATCCTGGAGACTTAGCTAAAATCACTCGGATCATTAAAGACATAATAACACTCCAGACGTGACCCAATGGGAAGTGCATAAATGCGTTGTACGGGGGCATTTGCTGGCCATCATAGCTAGGAAAAGAAGAGCACACCAAATTACGATTCGAGATCTGTTTACTAAAATAGCTTTACTGGAAGCACAGCATAAACGCTCATTAGCAGTGAAGGAGGCCAAGGAATTAGCTGAGACACGAGCGACTCTATTAGAAGAATTACTTAAGAGGGCGCGGAAGAGACAGGTACTTTCTCAGAAACTATTTTACGAACAGGGAAATAATATGTTGGCGAGGTTCACACAGAAGCGAACTCTCGCCTCCACTGTGCACCATATAATAGACACGGGGGGTAACTTACTCTAGAAACGAAGACATTGCTAATCAATTTCACCTCTTCTATAGCAAATTATATAACCTTCAATTACATGAACGCAGACCAATTTCGGAGGAAGCACGCTCTGACCTCATAAGGGACTTTTTGAGGAAATACAGCCCCCGAGCGCTTGATACAAATGACTGGCAGGCCTTGGAGGCTCCACTGTCATTGGAGGAGTGGGAGGGGGTTTTGAAGGCTACAAAACCCGGCAAAAACCCAGGGCCAGATGGCTTTCCGGCACAATACTATAATGCCCCGTACACACGGTAGGATTTTCCGATGGAAAATGTCCAATCAGAGCATGTTGTCGGACATTACGACCGTGTGTGGGCTCCATCGGACTTTTTCCATCGGATTTTCCAACACACAAAGTTTGAGAGCAGGCTATAAAATTTTCTGACAACAAAATCCGATCGCGTCAATTCCGACCGTGTGTGGCCAGTTCCGATGCACAAAGTGCCACGCATGCTCAGAAGAAATTCCGAGACGGAACAACTCGGTCTGGTAAAATTAGCGTTCAATATGGATACAGCACTTTCGTCACGCTGCAATGTTTTCAATAGTTTAATACAGCGCACTCTCTTCTTCTTTATAATGTGAGAAGAATGAAGAAGTTTTGCTGCTCATATTCACACAGACTTCTCACAAACTTCTTTCTTTATTATTTATTGTGATTCCCTCAATATATTTAGATTTGTCACATCTGACCAAATTTCTTTTTTTTTGTTTTGAAATTTTTTATTTTTTTTCAAGGCTGTTTTTGTATTTTTTTGGTGTTTGTATTTTTTTCAAGGCTGTTTTTTATTTGTGTTTTTTTATGTTTTACTCCATAATATTTTTGTGTGTGTTTTGTGTGTGAAGTTACCACAACACCATTGATATCTTGTATTATTTAATCTCAAGGAGGTTGCTTGGTGTTGGTGTCTCTTGTTAATTTCACATTGTATTTTTGAAATGTACCTGCCTCCTCACAAACTGTCCTTTTTGAAGGAAAACATACATAGACCAGTATAATTGAAACAAAAATTCCTTTATTAAGGGCTCCGAACCAAACAAAGAGGGAGGCAACGCTGGAGAAACAGCAGAAATTGGTGAAGCCTTTGGCCCCCAGGGCACACATCAACTATTTTCCAGCAAAATTGGTGGCCTGAGGAGTTCATATCTAAGGGAGTGCAGTCTGGTCCAGAAATCCCAGAGATCCGGAAAGCAGCAGATGACCCCTGTGTGCCCAGGCTGTGGTCATACAAGAGACTGCAGCTTTTGTCAGACCAGACTGAACCCAGGGTCATCACTCTCTGGTCTTCCTTCCACGCTTCCTTCCACGCTGTGGCTGTGGTGGTGAAGTTGTGGCAGCAGGAGGAGGAGGAGTGGGATGGGCCAACTCACTCAGGTGGGTATTGGGTGTGATTTCGCCACTTACCCCCTTACTTAGGACTTTATACAGAAGGTCTTCACACAGCTTGGGTTGACCCTCCTGCTTGCCCTTCAGTTTGGTGGCAGCCATGCAGGCAAAGGCCTCTTCAGGAGTGGGTAAGGCTCCCTTCCTTAGAGTCCCCTTCCTCTGTCTTTTGTATGGAAGGCGGAGGGGAGGAACCTGCAATTCTGTCAGGCTCCTACTGGGCCCGGCCTTCTCCTGGCTGTCACTTAGCCCAGCCTCCTCCTGGCTGCCACTAATCCCCGCCTCCTCCTGGCTGCCACATTTCACAGCCTCCTCCTGTGTACCACATTCCAGAGCCTCATCCTGGCTGAGGTCTTCCTGTGTATGAAAAAGGGACATAGTTTTAGTTTTTTATTCATCAATCACACACAATTTTAATAGCATGACTGTTGCAAATTGAATGTTAACAAATATAACAGACTATCATTCTGAGCCCAGCATTTTTCTTTCTTGTCCGAATTTTTGGTGCCCACTACTGTCTATTGATATGTAAAACACTTTATTAAATCAGCAATTAGTGATCAATAATAACATCTAGTAAACATCATTTATTTATTGACCAGAAATCTGTAGAACAATGCTATACCTGACTCCATCTGGGCTCCTCCACTTCTTCCTGGCTGGAAGTCCCAGGTTGGACATCGGAAGCCTCAGCTGGGGTGGAAGATAGGGTGGAAGGAAGAGTGGAAGGAAGAGGGGAGAGGGATTCCCTGACTCCAGTCTGGTCTGACAGAAATCGCAGTCTCTCATAGTACCACAGCCTGGGGACATAAACGTCATCTGCTGCAGCTCCGGATCTCTGGGAATCTGTGACCTTCTTGCGCTCCCTAAGATATGTACTCCTCAGGCCACCAATTTTGTTTTTTAAATAGGGGATGGTTGCTGTGGGGACCACCGGCTTCACCAACTCCAGCAGTTTCTCCAGCGCTGTCTGCCTCTTTTGTTTATTATTGTAATGTGAATGTCTCACCTGCCACAGACAGGGCAGCTCCCTGTATTTGTCTATGAACAGGGGGAGGAAATTGTGGTCATTGAAGCCATCCATTTTTTCTGCAAGTCACAACACAAGACAAACCCTAATGTCAGGCAAAACTCTCCTAATATAGTTACAATATAGGCCTCAATTTAGAAGCAGTATAGGCCCAAGTTTAGATCTTACCTTCGTTTTCACGATCGGCGCCTCCGATACTCCTTCCTCCGCTCACAGATCGTACGTACTACGCACGCGTGTTACGCTTAATTTACACTGCGCATGCGTGTAACTCCACCCGCCCCTGACATTCTTTCTATTCTAGTCCCCGCCCCTTCTCGTTCGGCGCAGTGGGGAAGAGCACATGGTGGAGACACAACAGGTGTGTGCTAATTACAGCAAGGAGGAGGAGAAAAGCCCGGAGCCAGAAACGTCCCGATCCAGAAGGAGAAGATTTAAGGCATCAAATATGTCCTTTGGGGAGATGTTGGAGATGGTTGACATCCTGAAGAAGGCCGACTATGACGGGAAGTATGGACCTTACCCCAACCCCAATGTCAGAAAGGCCAAGATAATGGTGAAAGGCGCTACACATGCCGGACGCTTGGTTGTGAGGCTGTCTCCATGTACATTTGTTTCCATCTAAGAGACGCCTTCCTGTGACCTCAGCACGCCGCTCTGGCTTGCGCGCGCCCGGGTTGGGCGGGACGGGAGTACTGTCACACTTCTCCATGGTGACTGCAACCTACCAACCTGCATCTCTCACCATCTAAGTATCAGCATCCACATTAGCTACACCACTACCGCTTACTCTCATATCCTGCCCTTTCTCCGTGGCTCTCTTTGCTTTTAGCAAAAATCTCCTTTTCAAAAGCTAACAATCATATACCTTCAGCTCAGATGAACCCTTCTCTCTCAACTATGCCCCTGAAGAAGGACCTTACAAATATTAAGTACCCCGAAACGCGTCGGGCTTGAGAAGAGCTTTTCATCACGACTCATTATGTGTTGCTCATCATGGTTACTATGTAGTTGTACTATGTTACCTTAGATATCTATTGCTTGTTTTTAACAATTGTATTTTTCAACACGAAAAAAATCATATGTTTTTTATTATATACAAACGCTTTCTATTTTTATTAACTTTCTTTGCCCATGCAAGTGCCGGAAAAGTCCACCTAGGGGAACCCTTTGTTTTGTGTCTAGATAATGGTGAAAGTGGTCAAGAGTCTGCACCGGAATTTCGGGATACGGCGATCGAAAGATCAGCTCAGGAAACGGCTGTCGGACCTCCAAAATATGAGAGCATGAGCAGTACAGAAAGATCCGGAGAGTGCTGCAAAAAAGTAAGTAGTTGTCCTGTGTTCCTATTCTTTTTATGTTTATTACGTTCGTGCTGCTTCATGTGTTTTCTTAACTGTTATCCAATTTAAAATGTCAACTTTCAAGTTCAGGGGCACATTATTCGTTCGTATCAAACATTGTTCGTTCGGCCTAGAAAACACCATTGTTTTTGCCATATGCATTTCCTCACATTTTTTACTGCCTATTTGTCTGAAACTAATTTGGTTGTGTAGATGGGTTTGTTACTAGAATTAAATGCCAACTAGATTCTGTGGAAGGAGAGGACACTCAGCAGCAGTTTTCACATCTGGACGCTGGAGCACTAGTGTGGGACACAAGAACACCCTTTTTATTAGGGGGCCACACAGGTGCTCCAGTGTATACTATAGGGGTGTCTCCATCTGTCAAGCTTGTACAAGACAGGTAAAGTAACCTTGACAAAGGACAAGACAAATGCAACATCTTTGAACTCTGCCAAAACAGACAGTTGTACCCCACTTCCAAGCAATGTTTCATATTCCTATTTCTGCCATCAAATATCTGTGTGCTAAGTATACCTATTTTTTTGTACATAGGGGATAAAAGACTCGAAGGACACCCCTCATCCGAGGAGACCACAGACACCACACCTCTGGAAGAAGGGGAAATCCACCGAAGACCAGCAGAGCAGGAGGAGGAAGACGTGGTGGAAATTGGCACCACAACAGGTGAGTGTCTGCGATCACAGGCTCAGGTAAGAGATGGATGCCGCCATATTTATAATACATGGTGTGTTTTTTTTTCTATCTTTTTAGGTGATCGTGATGTTGTGGATCCAGATCCATTCACCTCAGAAAGTGCCCAGATCCTGATTGGGGAGATCATGGGATGTAATAGGGACTTGGAAAACATCCTGAAAAACATCAATGATGTTCAGCAAAAAATTAAGAACATGATTGATGTTTTAGGGAGAGTTTAAAACCCCTCGAAATCCCTTGGGTTTTTGTTGTGGTCAAACTAATTTTCATTTTTGTGTAAATTTTTAGCAAAGCCAAATTTGGAAGAGGTACACAGTGTGTCAACATGTGCTATCTGCCATCACAGGAGATCAATGGACGTGTTTTGGGGGTGCAACCCCTTCCTCAATAATAAAGTAGCTGTGAGGAAGGGGTGGCACCCTCAAAACACGTCCCTTGATCCCTTGTGATGGCAGGTAGCACATGTTGACATTCGGAAATTTGTGTGCATCTTCCAAATTTGGCTTTTCCTGGGGTGACTTCACCCCATCTGAACGCAATATCAAACACAGTTTGTAAATACTCATGTCTGATATTGCCTTCAAGTTCTAACAAATGTGAACTTTGTAAGTTCAAAATTTGTGTCTCTTGTTGGTTTTAAACATGCCTGTTTTATCTTAAATGGACATTTCAACTTTTTCTAATGTGACCCCAAAAATTGTTATACAACAAACATGTTGGTTTGTTTTAAAAACCTTTTGTAACTGCACATGTGATTGTGCTGGTATTAAAAAGATTGTTAATCAAGAATGTGTGGATTATTGTCTCAACGCTACAACACTTTTGTGGTGCTTGAATTGGTGTTTGCTGTGACAATGGGGGTTATTTCCTAAGGGAAAATCCACTTTGCACTACAAGTGCAGTTTCAACTGCACTTGTAGTGCAAAGTGTCTTTGCCTTTAGTAAATAACACCCAAAAGTGCTTTGTAAGGTTACACAATCATGCCATTTTCAGGACTCACCACATTTCTGTCAAGGTCAGCTAAAACAAACACAAGCAGTAAATGTCACCAAAAATTTGAGTATTTTTTTTTTGTTTTTTATTTGAAAAAGGTTTTAGACATTGTCTGGCATATTGATAGCCCCACTACCCGCAAAGAATTCAAGGTATCTTAGCCGGACATCACGGGCACTCAGGGAGGGCAAGCCAGGACGGCCACTTTCAAGCGCCATCAGGGTTGGTTCATTTGTAATTGCAGCCTCAGGCCCAACTGAGCCAGCATAGTTGGCAGAATGTTTCTGTAAAAAGTTGTGTAGAACACAGCACGCCAGGATAATATGATTCAGTTTATACTCCGCCATATGTACGGGTGTAAGAAATAGGCGGAACCGGCTGGCCATGATTCCAAACGTGTTCTCCACCACTCTTCTGGCTCTGGCCAGCCGGTAATTAAAAACCCTCTGGTCCGGGGTAGGGTCCTCATCGGGAATGGCCGCATAAGATGGTCCCCCAGCTCAAAAGCTTTATCCGCAACGAAGACGAATGGGAGTCCTTCCACATTGTCTTCTGGAGGTGGCAAGTCCAAGCTGCCATTCTGGAGACACCTATAGAACTCCGTCTGGGCGATGACTCCATCATCGGACATCCGGGCATTCTTCCCCACGTCCACATACAGAAATTCATAAGTAGCGGACACCACCGCCAACATCACAATACTATTGAACCCCTTATAATTATAATACTACTACTAATTTCTAATACTATTATAATACCGAGTTGGGTGGTGGGATGATGTGGACGTGTTTCCTATCAATTGCCCCTCCGCAGTTAGGAAAGTCCCACCGCTGGGCAAAGTGGGAGGCCACAGTCTGCCATTCCTGTGGCGTGGAAGGAAACTGTGGAGTAAAATTAAAAAAAATAATTAGTCTTTGTGCACATAAACAGGGAAAGCAGATTAGACACAAACATTGTTGGCCAACATCAAGATACCATTTATTAGAGGTAATTTTTAAACACCAAAGTATAAGGTACACCTATCAGATTCCCCCTCCCCCCCCCCCTTTTATGGGCCATTTCTAACATTATAGGGGGGGGAACTCTTGGACAGGTAACCCTCTCCACTTCATTGAGAGATGAATGCCTAAATAATGGGTATTACTTTGAACAGCCCCTTCTTAGTTACACTATTGGCAGCCCATTGGACAGGTAAGAAGTTTCATAATACAAAGATATAAATACACATTGTACATATTTGAGCACATTTGGACATTCTGCTATTACCTATCAAGATAATAATAGAAAAAAAATTTTTAAACATTACCATTTGAAAGTATACAGGCATGCTTTGGGGAATTCATCCATAAATCTGGCCACAAAAGAGATGGGTATAGTGTGTATGGGTTTGGCAAAGTCAGCAGATAGATGATTGAGGATATATAGAGAATTGGTATCAGCTGACTTAGCAGTTGGGGGGAGGGTTCCAAATGATTTGGGGACCCCCCCAAAAAAGCCTCTGGCACTCTGCCTGAATTTAAAGCACAAATCACATTTCAAAACATTTTAGGGGTGTTTGGGGTAAAGCACTACTATGGAGCTGACAAAATACATTGTTAAGTGACTACATGAGGTGAATATAGGGCCAGGAGAGCATGCTGGTGAGGTAAGTGAAGGCAAATATGTATGAAGAAGCAAAAAAATAATTACAAAAATATCAAGCATGCATGAGGACAAAGGGGACATTCACAGCATATTACAATCATGGTAATTAGGAAATGAGGAAAGAAATACAATATATTAGCAAGCATTAAATACAATAAAATGTGATGTTAAAGGATTAATATCTTACTTTAATATACTCCTTCTGCAGGACCTGTATGATGGCAGAACAGGTCTCTGGGATAATGATCCCCAGAGCCTGGGGGGAGATGCCTGTTGAGAACTTCAAGTTCTGCAGGCTTCTCCCCGTCACCAAGTACCACAGGGTGGCGACTAGCCTCTGCTCCGGAGTGATGGCTTGCCTCATGCAGGTATCCTGCCTGCTGATATAGGGGGTCAGCAAAGCCAACAAACGGTGAAATAGGGGGTCCGTCATCCGGAGAAAGTTCCTGAAATCATCAGGATTTATCTCACGGATCTCACGTAGCAAAGGCATGTGACAGAACTGGTCACGCTGAAGCAACCAATTCTTGGTCCATGAACTCCTCCCCACCCTGTTCATGGACTGGACTTGTGTCAAGGTCAGGACCCCAACACCAAGCCCCCACACAGCATGAACTCTACAAGGAGTACGTATACGCAACATGGCTAGAAAACGGTCGGCTGCTCAGAACGAAGTAACAGAACGCACTGAAGAACAGCAAGGCCTGTGAAGAGCGACCTGAAAAACAGTAATGAACGAACAAGAACAGAATGACAAGTGTCAAGCGTCACTTGCTGCACACACTGAAGAGCAGATGCAAACCCACAAGCACAAACTGAACAGCAGAAAATGATCTGAAAACCACGAGTCTGAAAAAGCGCGAATCGTCTCTCACCAAACTTTTACTAACACGAGATTAGCAAAAGGAGCCCAAAGGGTGCCACGCTTGGTTCTGAACTGGCCTTTTCTAGTCTCGTTGTACGTGGTGTACGTCACCGCATTCTTGTCGATCGGAAATTCCGACAACTTTGTGCAACCGTGTGTACGCAAAACAAGTTTGAGCCAACATCCGTGGGAAAAAATCCATGGATTTTGTTGTCAGAATGTCCGATCAATGTCCGATCATGTGTACGGGGCATTACAGTTTTGCTGATCTCTTAGCGCCGACATTTCTGAAGGCCTTCAACGCCCTCTCCCGATCTCCTTGTGAGTCAGATAGCCTATTAGAAGCTTACATCTCAGTTATACCAAAAGAAAATAAAGACCCCGCTAATGTAGCTAATTATCGACTTATTTCCCTTTTGAATGTGGATGTTAAATTGTTTGCCAAGATCATGGCGACTTGCCTGTCCCACCATATACCTACCTGGGTGGGCCTGGATCAGGTTGTTTTGTCCCTGGGAGGGAAGCCAGGGACAACACCATGAAGACCCTCAATTTACATCATTGGCTTACTTCAACCAACAGAGAGGGCTGCTTTGTGGCCATGGATGCGGAGAAGGCGTTCGACAGGGTGGCTGTGGGACTACATGAGTGTGGTCCTGGATGCCCTGGGCCTGGGAAGTGGTATGCGGGCTTTTATTGGGGCACTCTACGCCAATCCCAGGGCGAGAGTCTGAATGACCACCTGTCGGACGCCTTCCCCTTCCATAAAGGGACCAGGCAGGGATGTCCCCTTTCTCCCTTGCTGTATATCCTTATCTTGGAACCCCTCCTCCGATGCATCCACGCAAATCCAGACATAAAAGGCATAGAGGTATGTCAGGGGGAATATAAGATTGCCGACTTCGCGGATGATATTTTGCTCTTTCTTACATCCCCGCTGACGTCCCTGCCCAATCTAATGCCAGTATTAGGACAGTTCAAAACTATCTCAAATCTGAAAATGAACCTTTCGAAATCTTATGCGCTAAACGTCTCCCTGTTCCTCCCTGCCCCTCATGACAGTACAGCTCTGTCAAGTGAACTTTACATATCGCTGGAAAACAGACACTATTACTTATTTTGGTTTTCAACTCCCTAGCAAGTTTAATGATCTGAAAAGAACTTCCTCTTGGAATTGAAGCTTATTCAACAGGACCTACATAGATGGGAAGCCCCCACCATCTCCTGGTTTGGTCGGGCCTCGATTTTTAAGATGATGGTACTCCCCCGCTTACTGTACAAATTACAGACTATCCCGATCCGTCTGCCGCCCTCCTTCTTCACGGCGTACAAGCGCATGTGCAGAACCTTCATTTGGGGAGCTAAGGTGGCACGAGTGGGGTGAGCAAAGTTAGTATTACCAAAGACGGGGGGTGGAATCGGACTCCCAGACCTCCAGAGGTACTACTGGGCAGTCCACTTAACCCGGGTAGTGGATTGGAGGCTCCATTCTAAATATAAGAGTTGGGTCCCACTGGAAAAACTGATTTCAGGTACTGAACTCCACAACATCCCCTGGCTCTCAAAGAAGCACACACCGGCTAGTGTCCATTCACACCCCCTTGTCGGAGCAACCCTACAGGCCTTTGATAGGGCGTGCAAAGTACACTCACTTTCAACTATGTATTGTTCGATCACCCCTGTCAAGGGAAATCCAGACTTCCCCCCCGGCATGGAGGGGGCCTTTCTATCAGCAGAATGGCCTTATGGAGAAATGCAGGCTAAACACTTCTTTTCCAGCGGAGGGTTTCTCCGAAAAGGTGAACTGGCATCATTATCCAACACAAAATCTTTCCCCTTCTGGGCTTATATCCAATTGAAACATTTCCTGGACAGTCCTACAAATAGAGATAACTTTACGAAAACTCCTACTCCCCTGGAATTGCTATGCTCCGGCTCCTCTCCCCAGAGTCATTTAATCTCAGGGCTTTATTCCACAATGTTTGGAGAGCCTTATGCCTCCCTGAGATCGGAACATGCCTCTTGGGAAACTGAGCTGGACATGGTGATCGATTAAACCTCTTGGGATCGAGTACATTTATACATTCACAAGGGCTCTTTGAACGTCCACACCCAGGAAAACGGTTATAAGATTAAAACTAGGTGGTATAGAACACCAGAACTAATTCATAAATTTATCCCGATAGTCTCAGATCAATGCTGGAGATGTGAACAGGGCCTAGGCTCGTCCTCCACATATAGTGGATGTGCCCATTGATTCAGCTGTATTGGCGGAAAGTGCAAGTGGCAACTGAGATATCCTTGCTTCCATTGGAATTCACACCAGCCCAATACCTTCTTCACACCTCCAAAATTCCCCGTAAAAAATACTATAGGTCAATAGCTATGCATTTGATTAACACAGCTAGGCTGTGTCTTCCAGTACACTGGAGGTCCAGGTCACCCCCATCCATGAAGGAATGGATAACATGGGTTAACCAGATAGCAGTTATGGAGGAGCTGATTTGCACCGCTCAGGACAGAATAACATACTTTACAGAGACATGGACACCCTGGCTCGATTATCAAAGTTATCAAACACTGCCAAGACTTAACCCGGGATAATCCTTGAAAGGAGCTTTGAAGGTTGCAACATGTTCTACAGCAATTGGGGCATATTGAGGAGGGTAGCTGGTGGTGAGCCCGCCCCCTCCCCAAGTGTGCCCCTCTCAGTGCCCCTCTCCCACCCCCTACCCCTTATTTCCCTGCCCCCCCCTCTCCGCTCATTTCTCTTCCCTTCTCCCTCCTTTCTCTCTTCTCCTCTCTTTTCTGTCCTTATTTCTTATTTTACTCAACAGAAAGCTTTATAAGTGAGGGCCATCTTAGTAGTCGGACGAATTCCCATTACTTGCTAGTGTTATAGTACTTACAGTAGAGATACTAAATACTTTTATGTGAAGTCTCCCAGCCCATTGGAAGCATACAGACAAGTAGGACAATGTAGGACATCCCCCTAAATGAGAGTAATCTCTAACACTTCATGTCTGTATGTGTGATGGTCTAGCTGATATACGAGGAGACAACATATGTTGGTTTCTGCTTGCCTGAACCTTGAACTTCATGTACCATGCTGATTGGAACTTTGTACTTTTACCTGGGTTATATATGATATGGTACTACCTGTATAATCTGTGAAAATTTTAATAAAAATTTTTGTAGAAAAAAAAAAAAAAGAACAGGATCTGGGAAATGCCTTACACGTTTATGCTACCTCTTATGCCTAATGCTAACCCCGCAACATTTAGACAGGCAGGGTTCAGTCATAATGCTTCAAAATCTAGCTGAGATAAACCTCTCTGGACATCTGCAATTGTACTGGCCAACTTTAACAGAGATGAATAGAGTAATCTTGATTGATAAGAAAACTGAAGGAAGGACCGCGAACACAAGATCGGACTTTGATGGCAAGTGTTCGATGTGAACTAGTTGTCGGAAAGTCCGACCGTGTGTATGCTCCATCGAACATTTGCTGCCGGAATTTCCGCATAAAAATGTTTGAGAGCAGGTTCTCAAACTTTCCAACAACAAAACTTTGTTGTCGCAAATTCCGATCGTGTGTACACAAGTCCGATGCACAAAAGTCCACGCATGCTCAGAATCAAGTACAAGACGCAAGCGCTCGGTCTTGTAAAGCTAGTGTTCGTAATGGAGATAGCACATTCTTCACACAGCAATTTTTTTAATCTTTCAATGCAGTGCATTCTCTTCTTCTTTATAATGCTAGAATAATTAAGTTGCTTTGCTGCTGATATTCACACAGAGTTCTGACAAATGGATTTTTTAGTATTTCTTGTGATCTCATGAATAATCTTTGTTTTTGTTGTTTTTTTAATCAAGATCTCCAGAAAACATTTTTTTTATTTTTTTATATTGATCTCAATAATATTTTTTCCTTGTTTTGTGTGTCAAGATACCACAACACCATTATTATCTTGTATTCTTTTACCCCAAATACGTTGATTGGTGTTGGTGTCCCTTGTTAGCGAGGAACCTGGGATTCAGTCAGGCTGCTGGGCACGGCCATCTCCTGGCTGCAACTTTCCATGGCCACCTACTGGCTGCCACTTTCCCCGGCCTCCTCCTGGCTGCCACTTTCCACGGCCTCCTCCTGGCTGAGACTTTCTTGTGTATGAAAACGGTACATAGTTTTAGTTTTTTGGTCATCAATCACACACAATTTTGAGCTCATGACTGTTGCAAATTGAATGTTAACAAATAGAAAAAAAACAGGAGTTTTGCCCGGATCAACCAGTAGGTATTAACGGTGGTGGCCAATTTCAGCGGGTAAGTATAGACCTCTCATACAGACAAAAGCCTGGATGCAGTTCAAGTTGCCCTTTTATACATATTGGGAAAACAGGAGAAACAGAGAATTTCTCTAAAGTGGGTCAACAGAGAACACTATTGTGAATACAAAACCAGCTTTATTAATTACCAAAAAGTTAAACCAATTAATAGTACAAAAGGTGAATAATTAGCAATATGGACAGACGGTTACCACAAACCAATTAAAAATTGGACAACGTTGTCACAGGGGATATTAAAAACAAATGGGAGCCGCAGCCACACACCCACTCATACACATCATACACACTGTGTAATGGGGTATAGTAAAAATAAGGATAGTCCTGCACAGTAGGAATGGCGATTTGATGGAGGGTATTCCCAATACAGAGTATCCAGTTGGGCAGGAACAGTCCTATACCATTAATTTGAGGTGATGTAAATGGGTGGGTGATCTGACAAACCAATAAATCATAAAGTATGGACCATAGATGGAGCGATCTCTCAAGGGATCATTGCACTCAGTGATTGTTTAAACCACAGCTGATAAGTAGATTGCAAGCGCTTCCCAGGTTGCAGCAAGGGAAATTGTAGAGTCATCTACATAGGCAGCAAGATGAATGTCCATGGAGACAACATTTAAGGAGACATAGAGAAAAACTGACATACGTTTTTTGAAGTGCTGAGTAGAGTGGAAGGATCTCACTGACCGCACTGTATCCGTCGTCAGACTGTAATGGTCCTTGATGTTGAAGTCTCACTGTGGGCAGATGCTTCTGTATGGCTCACTAGGAGTAGAGGTTGGTAAAGAGCCGTCCCTCACTGTGGAGCCGCTGAAGCGCCGTTGCTACTGTATGATGCGTAGCTGCAGGGGAAAGCTGACATCAGCTGTTGGATCAGCTGTTGGTCCGTATGAGGATAAGTCAGATCAAATTGCGCGCGGCTCCCAAGGACGTGCTGACGTCACACCGCTGACGCGTTTCACCAGCCAATGGATGCTGGTTTCCTCAGAGCTAGGAGGGGTCAAGTATGGTGAGCTTAAATAGATAGTAGCGAGTGCAGATACTGCTTGTATCCACTAGATGTCAACCATAGCCCCTCAGTGTAAGTCATTCAGCAAGCAAAGCATACACTCTAATTACATAATTGGAATAGTAATATTAACTATTTACGAGATAAAAATGGGGACAAGAAAGGGAGGAACATGGCAGGGAGACAGCAGGTGCGTGATAATAGCAGCAACGAGGAGGACGAAAAAAGCCTGGAGCAAGGTAGTTCCTGATCCAGGAGGAGATATAAGGCCTCAATGTCCTTTGTAGAGATGGTGGAGATGGTGGACATCTTGAAGAGGACCGACTATGATGGGAAGTATGGACTGTACAGCAACCCAAATTTGAAAAAGGCCAAGATCATGACTAAAGTTGTGAGAAGTCTGCACAGGAATTTTGGGGTACGTGTTCCTATTATTATTATTACTACTTTAGTGCTGCCCCATGTGCTTTTCTTTACTGTTGTACAGTTTAAAATGGAAAGTTTCAGGTTCTTGGGCACAGTAATCGTTCGTAGTAAGCATTGTTCGTTCTACCACTAATACAATGTTTTTGGCAGATGCAGGTTAACTACATTTGTTCATGCCTATTTGTATTAAAAGAAGTTTAGTACATTGTTGTTTAGATGGGTTTGTAACTAGAATGAAATGCAAACTAGATTCAGTGTAAGGAGAGGATACTCAGCAGCTGTTTACAAACCTGGACGCAGGAGCCTTTTTAGGGTGTCCCACACAGGTGCTCCAGTGGATAATAGGTGTCAGGAAGCTCATGCCAGCAATCAAAATGGTGGTGACAGAACTTCTGTTCCTGTTGAGAGATTGCCCAGGGTGTGCCTGTGCACACTCGTGTGCGCTGTGTGGTACGGCACACGAGCACTCATGGCGCCAAAATGGATATTTAAACAGGGTCAGTACATGGACTCAGTGCTGTCTGCTCTAAAGCATTTCCTGTGTGACTTGCATTATTTACCTGACTTCTGTTCCTGTTGTGACCCAGCTTGTTCCTGACGTTCCTGTTTTCTGCCTGCATCCAACCTCGGTTTGTGCTCCACTCTGCACCTGCCTGTTCCTCCTGCCACTCCACTGCCAGCCCATTGATGACCCAGCCTGTATCCTGACTCCACTTCTGCCTCCGCCTCTGTTCCTGACGTACCCGCTTGTGTATTACCCGGCCTGTCTGCACCTGCGTTCTCTTCAGTCTTGGAGGTGTCACCATCCCTCCTGCTGCTGCATCTGCACTTCTGCCTGTGGGATTCTGGTGCCAGCTAGTTCCTTACTGTTGTTCTTGGACTTTAACTACACCTCTACAGTCAAAAACAATAGTAAAAGCTGCGCTTAAGGTGAAACAGAAAATACAGTGTAGTGAAAACTAAGCAGCCTGCATCGAGATCTAGTCTCCAAATCCCACCATAAATAATAATACAAAAAAGATGCGGCGCTAATAATAATTAAAACCAGTGAAATAAATTGATATAATAATCAAGAATAATGGTGCAAGTTAAATAATATCATACTCCAATGTCCCAAGATTACAGACAAGTAAGATGAACGGATAGAATCCAAAAAACAAAAAAAAAACAAAAAAAGAAAAGAAAAGTCCGTGATAAATCAAGGAAGAGTGCCAGAAAGGGCCACAACAGAGATGAGGATGCAGTGGAGAGAATCTTCTGTGGTTCCTCACACCCGAGGTGGAATATCAAATATGCTTACCAGATCCCATTGACCGCCATTACAGCGGTCAAAAACAGCACAGGGAAATTTTGGGGCTCCCCACAACTTCAGCTCAATGGTACCGATGGGCGACAGATGGTATCTCAGGATTTTGTTGAAAAGGTGGTTATCCACTTTGATCTTGCTGTAGGCTTTAAAATCATCCGGCATCAGCATAACAGGAACTGGAACATTACTTAACTCATTGATCTCAGAGGTGTCCTAGTAGTGTTGTTGGCCTACAGCAAGATCAAAGTGGATAACCACCTTTTCAACAAAATCCTGAGATACCATCTGTCGCCCATCGGTACCATTGAGCTGAGGTTGTGGGGAGCCCCAAAATTTCCCTGTGCTGTTTTTGACCGCTGTAATGGCGGTCAATGGGATCTGGTAAGCATATTTGATATTCCACCTCGGGTGTGAGGAACCACAGAAGATTTTCTCCACTGCATCCTCATCTCTGTTGTGGCCCTTTCTGGCACTCTTCCTTGATTTATCACGGACTTTTCTTTTTTTTGTTTTTTGGATTCTATCCGTTCATCTTACTTGTCTGTAATCTTGGGACATTGGAGTATGATATTATTTAACTTGTACCATTATTCTTGATTATTATATCAATTTATTTCACTGGTTTTAATTATTATTAGCGCCGCATCTTTTTTGTATTATTACCTCTACAGTCAAGCCAGGAGTTCCAGTCCAGCTCCAGACTCTGCGATCCTGCCAGGCACTCGTGCGACTCTTCATCTTGGAGCTCCTTGTCAGCTCTATCAGGGGCTCCAAGTCAGAGCTGTAAGACAGGCCATCCTCTGCATATCAGGCTCTACCATCAGGTACATGACACTAGGGGTCTCTCCGTCTGTGAAACTTTAATAACAAAAAAGGTATGTATTCCAGCTTTAGAAAGGGAAAAAAATATGTGTTTCAGCTTGTGTACGACACTTCCAAGCAATGTTTCTCATTCCTATTTATTGCCTCAAATATCTGTGTGCCAAGTATACCTTTTTCTATTCACATAGGGGAGAAAAGAATCGGGACATCTGAGGACACCATGAACCCCACTATTCATGAAGAAGGGGAAATCCCCACACACCATGAAGAAGATGTGGAGGGAGAAGTTCATGAAGTAGGCGAAATAGTGACCACAACAGGTCAGTGTCTGAGACCACAGCTTCAGGTAATAGATGTATGGTTGCATATTTATAATACATGGTGTGTTTTTTATTTTAGGTGATGTGGATGTTGTGGAAGAAGAAACTAATTTCAACAGTGCAAGTGCACAGATCCTCATCGCTGAGATCATGGTGTGCAATCGGGATTTAGAGAAGGTCAAGGAAAACATCAATGATGTTCAAAAAAAAATGACCAACATCATTGATGTTTTAGGCAGAATCTAAAAACAACAAAAACTGTAAATTTGCTGGTTGTATTTTTTATTTTTTTTAAATATTTTCTGTAAATTAAAAGCCAAATTTTGAACATGCACACAGTGTGTCAACATGTGCTATCTACCATCACGGAATATCAATGTATGCGTTTTGTGGGTGCAACCCCTTCCTCACAATTAAAGATGAGAGGAAGGGGTTGCACCCCCGAAACACGTCCATTGATCCCCCATGATGGGAGCCAGCACGTTGACATTAGGCATGGGATCAGGAGGGAAATCCACATTTTGACACCCAATTTGTGTGCATCTTCAAAATTTGGCTTTTATAGGGGTGACATCACCCCATCTGATGAAGGCAAAATAAAAACACAGTTATAATATACTAATGTCTCATATTGCCCTCACTTTATCAAAGTTGAACTTTGTAAGTTCCTGAGTTGTGTATGTTATGGTTTTAAACATGCCTGTTTAGCCAAAAAAAGGCTATATCTACTGTCAAACATAAATGTTACAAAACCAATGTTGGTTTGTTAAAAAACCCTTTTATAATGCACAAGTGAATGTGCTTTGAGTAAAATGTTTTATACTCAACAATGTGTGGCTTCTTCTTTTAATGCTCAATACCAGTTTTTGGAGTAAGTTACAGTGACAATGGGGGTTAATTACTAAAGGAAAATCCACTTTGCACTACAAGTGCACTTTCAGTGCAGTTTCAGTGCACTTGTAGTGCAAAGTGGATTTGCCTTTAGTAAATAACACCCACAGTGCTCTAAAATTTGCCCCACTCAGGCCATTTTAGGGACTACAAGCAATTAATTCATGGAGTTAAAAAAGGATGATTTTTTTATCATTAATGCATTACATACATTAACAACAAAAACAAGGTTTGTGTGTAGCAGACCCATAACACAACATAATAGCTAAAGAAGAGATTGTCACCTCATGTATAAAATAAGTTACGTTTGCACTATTGAAGAAAATGGCCAAAAATAAAAGGCCATTGGAGAACCGAGGAGACAGATAAGAAACACAAGCAGTAAATCAAATGAAATATGAGTTCAGTTTATAAATTAAAAAAAAACAGGTTTATCGATTCTCTGGCATATCAATGGCCCCCTACCGGCAAAGTACTCTACATACTTTTGGCGAACTTCGTGGGTCCTTTGGAGGGGTAAGCTAGGACGGCCAGGTTCAAGAGCCATCAGATTTGTTGGATCCAGTAATAAGCCAGCCTCACTCCCAACTGAGGCCACATATTTGGATGCATTTTTTCTTAAAAAGTTATGTAGTATGCAGCATGCAAGAACGATGTAATTGATTTTATATTCCGCCATGATGATAGCTGTGAGAAATAGGCGGAACCGGTTGGCCATTATTCCAAAGGCATTTTCCACCACTCTTTGGACACATTTTAGGGGGTGTTTAGGATAAGCACTACAATGGAGCTGACAAAATACATTGTTAAGTGACTAGGTTACAGTGTTGCCAACCCCCTAAAATGAAATTTACTGGCAGGGTGCCAAAATTTACTAACGGCACACATTTTTTACTGGCAAAAATCCTGAAATTTGCTGGCAGAGCCATATTTTTTACTGGCACTGAAAAAAAGTACCTTAAATGACCGTTTTCACTGCAAATATCAATATTTAAACTATAAACATATAACTAGTGCTATTAGCAATGTGTTTAACCACTTGAGCCCCGGACCATTATGCTGCCTAAGGACCAGAGGTCTTTTTCCAATTTGGCACTGCGTCGCTTTAACTGCTAATTGCGCGGTCATGCAATGCTGTACCCAAACGAAATTTGCGTCCTTTTCTTCCCACAAATAGAGCTTTCTTTTGATGGTATTTGATCACCTCTGTGGTTTTTATTTTTTGCGCTATAAACGGAAAAAGACCGAAAATTTTGAAAAAAAATGATATTTTCTACTTTTTGTTATAAAAAAAATCCAATAAACTAAATTTTAGTCATACATTTAGGCCAAAATGTATTCGGCCACATGTCTTTGGTAAAAAAAATGTCAATAAGCGTATATTTATTGGTTTGCGCAAAAGTTATAGCGTCTACAAACTAGGGTACATTTTCTGGAATTTACACAGCTTTTAGTTTATGACTGCCTATGTCATTTCTTGAGGTGCTAAAATGGCAGGGCAGTACAAAACCCCCCCAAATGACCCCATTTTGGAAAGTAGACACCCCAAGGAAATTGCTGAGAGGCATGTTGAACCCATTGAATATTTATTTTTTTTGTCCCAAGTGATTGAAAAATGACAAAAAAAAAAAAAAATATTTACAAAAAGTTGTCACTAAATGATATATTGCTCACACAGGCCATGGGCCTATGTGGAATTGCACCCCAAAATACATTCAGCTGCTTCTCCTGAGTATGGGGATACCACATGTGTGGGACTTTTTGGGAGCCTAGCCGCGTACGGGGCCCCGAAAACCAATCACCGCCTTCAGGATTTCTAAGGGTGTAAATTTTTGCTTTCACTCTTCACTGCCTATCACAGTTTCGGAGGCCATGGAATGCCCAGGTGGCACAAAACCCCCCAAAATGACCCCATTTTGGAAAGTAGACACCCCAAGCTATTTGCTGAGAGGCATATTGAGTCCATGGAATATTTTATATTTTGACATAAGTTGCGGGAAAGTGACACTTTTTTTTTTATTTTTTTTTTCATAAAGTTGTCACCAAATGATATATTGCTCACACAGGCCATGGGCATATGTGGAATTGCACCCCAAAATACATTTAGCTGCTTCTCCTGAGTATGGGGATACCACATGTGTGGGACTTTTTGGGAGCCTAGCCGCGTACGGGACCCCGAAAACCAATCACTGCCTTCAGGATTTCTAAGGGTGAAAATTTTTGATTTCACTCTTTACTGCCTATCACAGTTTCGGAGGCCATGGAATGCCCAGGTGGCACAAAACCCCCCCAAATGACCCCATTTTGGAAAGTAGACACCCCAAGCTATTTGCTGAGAGGCATGGTGAGTATTTTGCAGCTCTCATTTGTTTTTGAAAATGAAGAAAGACAAGAAAAAACATTTTTTTTTTCTTTTTTCAATTTTCAAAACTTTGTGACAAAAAGTGAGGTCTGCAAAATACTCACTATACCTCTCAGCAAATAGCTTGGGGTGTCTACTTTCCAAAATGGGGTCATTTGGGGGGGTTTTGTGCCACCTGGGCATTCCATGGCCTCCGAAACTGTGCGCGGCTAGGCTCCCAAAAAGTCTCACACATGTGGTATCCCCGTACTCAGGAGAAGCAGCAGAATGTATTTTGGGGTGTAATTTCACATATTCCCATGGCATGTTTGAGCAATATATCATTTAGTGACAACTTTGTGCAAAAAAAAAAAAAAAAAAAAAAATTTGTCTCTTTCCCGCAACTTGTGTCGCAATATAAAATATTCCATGGACTCGACATGCCTCTCAGCAAATAGCTTGGGGTGTCTAATTTCCAAAATGGGGTCATTTGGGGGGGTTTTGAACTGTCCTGGCATTTTGTGCACAACATTTAGAAGCTTATGTCACACATCACCCACTCTTCTAACCACTTGAAGACAAAGCCCTTTCTGACACTTATTGTTTACATGAAAAAGTTGGTTTTTTTTGCAAAAAAATTACTTTGAACCCCCAAACATTATATATTTTTTTAAAGCAAATGCCCTACAGATTAAAATGGTGGGTGTTTCATTTTTTTTTTTCACACAGTAATTGCGCAGCAATTTTTCAAACGCATTTTTTGGGGAAAAAACACACTTTTTTAAATTTTAATGCACTAAAACACACTATATTGCCCAAATGTTTGATGAAATAAAAAAGATGATCTTAGGCCGAGTACATGGATACCAAACATGACATGCTTTAAAATTGCGCACAAACGTGCAGTGGCAACAAAATAAATACATGTTTAAAAGCCTTCAAAAGCCTTTACAGGTTACCACTTTAGATTTACAGAGGAGGTCTACTGGAAAAAATACGTTTGACGACAGACCGCCGCTTGCGTTCGCCTTAGCGCGAGAGCAGGGGGCGACAGGGGTGCTTTTTTTTTTTTTTTTTCTTTATTATTTTTTTGCTTTTTTAATCTTACTTTTAAACTGTTCCTTTCATATTTTTTTTTTTAATCATTTTTATTGTTATCTCGGGGAATGTAAATATCCCCTATGATAGCAATAGGTAGTGACAGGTACTCTTTTTTGAAAAAATTGTGGTCTATTAGACCCTAGATCTCTCCTCTGCCCTCAAAGCATCTGACCACACCAAGATCGGTGTGATAAAATACTTCCCCAATTTCCCAATGGCGCTATTTACATCCGGCGAAATCTAAGTCATGAAATACTCATAGCTTCCGGTTTCTTAGGCCATAGAGATGTTTGGAGCCACTCTGGTCTCTGATCAGCTCTATGGTCAGCTGGCTGAATCACCGGCTGCATTCTCAGGTTCCCTGTTGAGACAGGAGAGCCAGAGAAAAACACGGAAGACGGTGGGGGGGGGGCATTCCCTCCCACGGCTTGTAAAAGCAGTCTAGAGGCTAATTAGCCGCTAGGATTGCTTTTACATGAAAGCCGACCGCTGGCTGAAAAGAATGATACCAAGATGATACCTAAACCTGCAGGCATCATTCTGGTATAACCACTCAAAGTCGTGAATGGCGTCCCTGAAGACAAAAAAATGGTTAACAATGGTTAACAATAAAGCACAGTAAACAGTAAAGTATAAATAATTACACACCTGAAAAACAAACATGATAAAACATAATAACAATAACAATAACAATAAAACATTGCAGAACAGAATACAGTAAAAAAGAGCAGAACAATAGAGAGAGAGAATAGAGAGAGAGAGAACAATAAAACGACAACTATTTTTTTTTATTTCATATTTTTTTTTTTTTTTACACTTTTTTTGTAACTAACTTTTATAACTGTAACTGGTTCCAGGTTCGGGTCTCTCAAAATGCGATGGCATCTTGGGAGACCCTGTGAAAGTGTGCCTAGTATGTGCAATGCTGTACCCTACGCTAATACTCAACTAGTGAATGGTAGCGTTCAAAACATTCACCAATGCAAAGACCAGGATTGTCAGGACAGGAGGGACAATAATAGCGGGTGTCACGCCTATATCCGCACTTGCTGCAGACACAACATCTTTTTTGGGGGGGTTCGTTGGGTAGGGGTACTCGGGAGGACATAAAAATGCCTCTCATGCAGCCGACTGCATTTGGTTGGGGATGTGAATGGGGGAAGTACGGGCGCTGCAGAAGCGGTGGGTTCCCAATTAGGATTGGCGAATGCAGCAGGAAGGGCATTATGGGCACGACGGGCCTGTGTTTGTCTTTTTGGTGGCAGCGGGACACTACTTGTGCTTGCCACCTCACCAGCTTGAACTGCACTTATGGGACTCGCCACGTCACCAAGTGTTACTGCAGTGCTGGTTTGACTACGACCGGGGTGTACTAGGCCGCTGGCGCTTGCCAGTTCCCCAAAACGCTACCAAAAAACTGTTAGCGATCGCAGGGATCAGGCCTGACTCTGCGAACGCTGCAGTTATGCGTTTAGTGTTTTGTAAGTGACAGTGATCGATCGATACTGCACTTGGGTGGGCTGGGCCGGGCGGAGGGGCAAAACGCAGGTGCTAGCAGGTATCTGGGCTGATCCCGCTAACACTGCGTTTTTGGGAACCCTAAACTGCTGGTGACGCTAGTATAGATCTGATCGGATCAGATATTGATGCGATCAGATACTATGCCACTAAGGGAGGTGTACGGTGCGTGCGTGGGTGTTAGCGGTACTGGCGCTAACCTGACGCTGCCTGGGGCTGGTGCTTGCCAGTTCACCAAAACGCTACAAAAAAAACTGTTAGCGATCGCAGGGATCAGGCCTGACTCTGCGAACGCTGCAGTTATGCGTTTAGTGTTCTGTAAGTGACAGTGATCGATCGATACTGCACTTGGGTGGGCTGAGCTGGGCCGGGCGGAGGGGCAAAACGCAGGTGCTAGCAGGTATCTGGGCTGATCCCGCTAACACTGCGTTTTTGGGAACCCTAAACTGCTGGTGACGCTAGTATAGATCTGATCGGATCAGATATTGATCCGTTCAGATACTATACCACTAAGGGAGGTGTACGGTGCGTGCGTGGGTGTTAGCGGTACTGGCGCTAACCTGACGCCTGGGGCTGGTGCTTGCCAGTTCACCAAAATGCTACCAAAAAAACTGTTAGCAATCGCAGGGATCAGGCCTGACTCTGCGAACGCTGCAGTTATGCGTTTAGTGCCTTGTAAGTGACAGTGATCGATCGATACTGCACTTGGGTGGGCTGGGCGGAGGGGCAAAACGCAGGTGCTAGCAGGTATCTGGGCTGATCCCGCTAACACTGCGTTTTTGGGAACCCTAAACTGCTGGGGACGCTAGTATAGATCTGATCGGATCAGATATTGATCCGATCAGATACTATACCACTAAGGGAGGCGCATGCTGTGTGCGTGGGTGTTAGCGGTACTGGCGCTAATCTGACGCTGCCTGGGGCGACGCATATCACCGCCGGGCGATCGGGGGGCTAAACCTTTATTCGGTAATAAACGGCGGGTGCCCTGACACTATAAAAAATAAACGAACTAACCAGCATCAACCGTAACGGTTATACGGTGATCAGTGGTGAAAGGGTTAACTAGGGGGCAATCAAGGGGTTAAAACATTTATTAGGTAGTATATGGGGGTCCCTGACGCTATAAAACGCTGATGGCGAACCTAAATATTTACCTCACTAACTAGCGTCACCAGCGACACTAATACAGCGATCAGAAAAATGATCGCTTAGCGACACTGGTGACAGGGGGTGATCAAGGGGTTAAAACTTTATTAGGGGGGGTTAGGGGGGTACCCTAGACCTACAGGGGGTAACAATAACTGTGCTAACACAGTAACTGTCACAAACTGACACAGCAGTAATCAGAAAAAAAAAAAACTGCTGGTGTCAGTTTGTGACAGGGGGGGGTGATTGGGGGGGGATCGGGGGGCGATCGGGGGGGGGATCGGGGTGTAATGTGTGCCTGGCATGTTCTACTGTGTGTGTGTGTGTTGGTGCACTCACTCACATGTCGTCTCTCCTCGGGCCGGAACGGAAACTACCGACCCGAGGGGAGATGACATCACTTCCTTTGCTGCTGTTTAGCATACAGCAGCAAAGGAGTGTTCCCATTGGCCGGCGGCGATCGCGAGGGGGGGGCCACGAACGGATGGCCTCCCCCTCGTCTCTGATCGCCGGGGGACAGAACGGGACCGCCTCGGGCGGCGGGGGGGGGTCAGACCGGACCCCCCACCCGCGGGAGGCAAATCACGTACATGTACGTGATTTTGCCTGCCCGTGCCGCCTTGCCGACGCAAATCGGCGTGAGGCGGTCCTTAAGTGGTTAAGTTAAAAAAAGTCAAAAAACAACTTTCTCCATTTACATGAAGGTAAGGTTACTGTAACCCAGCCAACACAGTGTTCCCCCTTACATCAGAGTCTGCAGGATTCTCCCTTACAGTGAAACGGAACACTTATATGAAGGGGAATGCTGCAGATCATGATCTAAGGGGCAACTCTGATGTAAGGGCGGGGCTCTAGTGACCAGAGACCACCTTCCGCAGCATGAATACACTAGGGTAAAGGGGGTGTTACTAATATAGGGGGGAACCTTTGTATCAGTTCCCCCTTACAATATTGTATTTACTCCCCCCTTACATCAGCAAACCCCCTCAGACTGGCCTGGGGGTGCTGTCACTAACCTCCGCTCAGGTGCACTGTGTAGGGCTGAGTAAGATGGCTCCAGCTTGGCGGCTCTGGTTTTATCCTATAGTCTCCTCTCCACAGTGCACACGTCTGAGTTCTCTTGTGACCCCCATCCCGGCGGTGTTCCCACTCTTGACTCCTCTCCAAACTCCCCCTCAGAGACTGCAGACATGATACAAAAGATGGACAGAAGCTGCAGAGATGGTACAGGAGGTGGAGGACAGAAGCTGCGGACATGGTAGGATGAGGATGACGCCCCTTAGCTGATCTCTACATATCACAGATGGCACAGGACATCACAGGAAGTGAGGGGGATCCCCTATAAGGCAGGTGTCGCCAATGGGAGATTTGCCCTCACTTTGGGTTTCCATAAAAAAGGAAGGTGATCCCCGGCAACACAGAATTAGAAGGGGGAGGGGGGTGATCACAGAACACAGGTGTATACCATTCCCCCATATTACCTGTATATCACACAAAGGTGTATACCACCCCACCCCCCCATATATCACACTCACCCTGGCCTCTCTGGATGGAGATTTATCATGCACTCTCTATGGAAGTCTCTGTGTTGCACATTTGACTAGAGGACATGTCTCCTGGGTAACGGAAAGGGGGCGGTGCTAATTCACTGAAAGCAGTGCAGCCCCGTGTAGTGGGCAGAGCTTTAGTTCTCAGAAGCTGTTGCAGTCCCAGTGGTGCGTGGAGCTTTAACTCACAGAAGGCAAGACAGCAGTGTGGTGGGCGGAGCTTCAAGCAGCCACTGAAGCCTACGTGTAGGCGCCGGGGTTTGCTGTGGCTGTTCTCTGGTCCAGTAATAGTATCAGTGCCAGTGCGTCCACTCAAGAGACCAGAGTCCCCTGCACCACGTCACGTGTCTCCTCTCCCCGAGACCCGCCACTCAGATCTCTGCTCTCCAGTCCACGATGACTCCTCTCAGTCTGCCCACTTGGCTCCTGCCTGTTGATAGGCTGGCGGCGGTGTTGGTGGGAAAAAATGCGCTGATGTATTTGGCTGCGCTGGCCGCAGCAGTTGTGGGCTGGGCAAAGACTGTGCAGGAAACTCTCTCGGTAGTTCAAAAAGATAGGATCTTCTTGGGGATTTCCGGATTTGTGCATGCGCAGTTCTGACCCGAGCTGATCGCCGGGCACCGGAAAAACGGCTTGTTTTTATGGGCTGCCCGTAAATCTACGGGCGGTGGGCAACACTGCTTGGTTAGGTGTGTATGGGCCCCGGATAGCGTGCTAGGGAGGTAAGTGAAGGCAAATATGCAAGAAGGACAAAAAAGGAGCATTAAAAGCTTCCAGCATGCATGAGGACAAAGAGGACATTCACAGCATATTACAATCATGGTAATTAGGGAATAATGAAATAAATACAATACATTAGCAATCATAGAATGTGATGTTAAAGGAGAAAACTTACCTTAATCTAGTCCTTCGGCAGGACCTGAATTATGGCAGAACAGGTCTCTGGAATAATGATCCCCAGAGCCGGGGGGGAGATCCCAGTCGTAAATTTGATATCCTGGAAACTTCTCCCCGTCGCCAAGTACGGCAAGGTGGGGACAAGCCTCTGCTCGGGAGTGATGGCTTGCCGCATGCAGGTGTCCTGCTTCATAATATAAGAGGACAGTAAAGCCAACAGACGGTGAAAAACGGGGTCCGTCATCCAGAGATAATTGCTGAAATCATCAGGATTATTCTCCTGGATCTCCCACAACAAAGGCATGTGTGAGAATTGGTCACGCTGGAGCAACCTATTCTTTGTCTTTGAACTCCTCCTTGCCCTGTTCATGGACTGGACTTGGGTCAAAGCAAGAACTCCAACACCAAGCCCAAGCACAGCACGAACTCTACGACGAGAACGTACCCACAACATGGCTTGAAAACGGTCGGCTGGTCAGAACAAACTAACAGAACGCACTGAAAATCAGAAAGAACCTGAGAAGAACGATCGTAAAATCAGAAACGAGTGGACTTGGGTCAAAGCAAGGACTCCAACACCAAGCCCAAGCACAGCACGAACTCTACGACGAGAACGTACCCACAACATGGCTTGAAAACGGTCGGCTGGTCAGAACAAACTAACAGAACGCACTGAAAATCAGAAAGAACCTGAGAAGAACGATCGTAAAATCAGAACGAGTGGACAAGAAGGCACTGAAAAGCAGAAGCAAACTATTAAATAGAATGCACTGAGAGACAGGAACGGCTGAATGAAGACGTGCTAGATCAGAGCTCCCGACCCCCCCACCTAGCTACCTAGCTACACCAGCTGTTAATCATTATCCTCGCTAGCCACTGCGGTATGCCAGTTACCAGAAGGAAGAAGGCGCAAGGGAACAGTCAGAGAGTAAAGACAGCAACGAAAAAAACAAAAGTAGCAGCAAACTGCCAGAAGATAGATCGCTATCTTATGGACTCCCAGGCAGCTTCCCCCGCCTCTCCCACCTCTCCCACTCCCGCTCCGAGGATGATGGAGCTACGAGACTCACCGCTGACTCTTCCCCGGACCTTAGAGTTTCACTGACAGTCGCTGCTGACCATGCCGCTGCCGTCCATGCCTTCTCTGACTCATGCTCCGGCTCCATGACGGCTTCTGGGACACTCTCGGGACCTCCCTCTCAACCTCCCTCTCAACCTCTCTCCCAACCACTCACACTCCTGATTGACTCGGACCTGCGAGCATTGCTGCAAGCACTGCCGACTAAGGCAGATATTGAGGCTCTCATCGGTCGTCTGGAGGAGCAGCATCGAAGAGACTTTACTGAGGTGAGGCGGGACTTGCAAGCCTTGTCGTCCCGCCTGACTACCAGCGAGGCATCACTTGAAGGTCTGCAGCAACGACTTACCAACTTAGAGACGCTGCAGGACACTCATATACAGACATCGGTGTCCATGCAGCTCCGTTTGGAAGAAATGGAGGACAGGAGCTGACGTAATAACTTACGGCTCCGAGGACTACCAGAGGTCACGGGCTTGGAGGACCTGGCAGTGAAGGCGGTCGTGATCTTCCGACAGCTGACAGGTGAGGTTATCCCTGTAGACCTAGAGCTAGATCAGATACATAGAGCCCTGGGACCAAGGCAGTTAGACCCTAATCGGCCACGAGACGTCATATGTAGAGTCCATCGTTTTACTCAAAAGGAAATCATCGCCCGCAAGGCCTGGGAAGTGGGTGTTGTGGAATACGAAGGTGCATCTATTAAAATCATGCCTGATTTATCAAGAGCCACTCTCTACAGAAGAGGACTGCTACAACCAGCCCTGGATATAGCACGCCGTCAGGGAGCTACATATAGATGGGGCTTCCCCCTCTCAGTTACATTCAGGAGAGGAAAAAAATCTTTCATTCTCCATACACCAGGTGATCTGCAGGCTTTTTTTGTTTTTATGGACGCTGAGCCAATCCAAATACCTGACTGGCTGCAGCCCATTCCATAGCCGATGAACCGCTTGGGCCGTTTGGACCCAGCGGCACCGTGAGGGAGTGAGGGAGTTCCTAGTCACGGCAGAGGGAAACCGAGTAGCAGTCCAGTAACAGTACAGCATCGGAACAGATGATAGTATCTATTGGACCCATATGAGTTCTACAGCGCTAGCTGTTGAACACTATTAGTACTATCGCTCTGCTGGTATATTTTCTCTTTTTTTTTTTTTCTCCTCCTGTGGCCAGTGATCGCATTTCCCCCTTTTTTTTCTCTCACCCTGTGGGGAGCCCCCCTAAATATTCCTAGTAAATGCCCCTAGTGGTGCTCCCTGGAAGCACCCTGGACAAACAGACACATGAATATATGTTTGCTACATGTTTGATAACTACATTCGTTATCATGGTTGGTGCTTTCTAATTAGTAACCTCTTTCTGAGAATTTAACTACCGAGAACTTATTGCAAATGACCCTGAGTAGTATTTTTTTTTTTTTTTTTTTTTTAGGGGGTTTTTCTGAATTTTCTCTAGGACTGAAACTCAGGGTTGATTAAGGGATCGGTCCATATGACTCAGTGTTTCAATGCTGAAATAATTATTGTTTTATTATATGATTACTTTTTAAAGTGTTATATTTACTTAAAGGTATCTATACTAAATGCAACCATCATATATTGAGAATATGTTTATAACCTTTGCCAGGGAGTGTAGGGGTTGTATGATGGTCATTGTATGATGGATATACTGGTTGCCTCACTATTTCCCGCCTCTCTGCGCCCGGGCCTACCATGTCTATGATTGATGGATTTATGGGACGCTTAGAGGTTAATGGCTCTGTGTTCCTCTCTACTGAACAAGCTCTTCAGTGTAACAGGGGATATCAGCTCCAGTCGAGCAGAATTACCCTCTCCTACTATGGAGGTTGAGATGCTTGGAGACCTGGAATTGAAGATCTCAGAGAGGAGTTTCCACTATCCATTAGTCGAGATGGGGGGAGGCGGTTGAGGCGGGGAATACCGAGGTAGCGGCACTGGAATGATAAAATGTTCCTCATGATTAGGTGCCCCTGGATGAGTAGGTCCCTGGTAGTTAGCCATGGATTAAAGATCTGGCCCATGTCATGCCAGGGAAAGAACCACCAAACCACTTTCAACTTACCCCAATTCACTGGGAGATGTACTCATCAGGGGTACGGGGGTCCCCCCACGGGGCGGGGGCATTTCATGCATATGAAGATGGGAAGGACAGGTGGAGTCCGGGGGAGCCTGCTCCCCTCCTCCGGTCAGACAGGCCCCCCCTTATTTTTGGGGGGTGTCGGGCCGGGGGAGGGCTGCGGACGCCTCCGGTTAATATTATTTTGAGATTATTATTATTGAATATCATAGTCTGAACTGGTGGTGGTAAAATAATGATGTCCTTGGTTTAAGCTAAGCACACGGTTTGAATATATATTCTTATGAGCATAGGGGTGGGGTGGGAAGGATAGGGATGGGGGGGGATATGGGACGCTCTTATGGAGTTTGTTCTATCCACTTCCCCACATAGGCCATTACACAAGCCCCCCAATCTATTTTGGGGAGCAGATGTGACTTATTATTTGGTGTTTACCAATTTAGTTGTTTAAAGTTAAGTGGTGTGTGGAACGGATTGTTTCCATCCCCCGCTCCATTTTTCTTTGACTTTTGTTTTTTGTTTTTTTGTTTTTTTCTTCTAGCATTAAGGTGTTCTCACTCAATGCCAAGGGACTAAATACCCCTGAGAAACGGAAAATGTTGCTACACGACTTGAAGGCCTCTAAAACTGATATAGCATTCATACAAAAGACCCATTTTAGAGAGAATAAGGTGCCTGTACTAAAGAACAGATTTTTTCCCGAAATATACCATGCCACTAATAAATTTACTAAATCTAGAGGTGTATCTATCCTCCTATCTAGTAAATTTTCATGGGTTTGCAGTGAGTCTCTGTTAGACGAAGGGGGACGCTTTGTGTTTATAAAAGGGCTTCTCGGTGGAGTACGTGTGACTCTAGCAACGATCTATGCGCCTAATGATCACCAGGACATCTTTATCCGTCTAATTTTGGCCAAACTGATGGCCCACTGATCCTGGGAGGGAATTTTAATGTCCCCCTGACTCCCCAAGTAGACACATCATCAGGGAAATCATCAGTTCCTATAGGCTCCCATAAACGGATTAATCAAGCTATACACAATGCTCAATTTATTGACGTGTGGCGCCTTCAGCATTCAGGTGAAAGGGACTACTCATTCTATTCTCCACCTCATAAGGTGTATTCGAGAATTTATTTTTTTTTAATCCCCCATGCCCAGCTGCATGCTGTTTGCGAAACCTCCATTGGTTTGATCAGGTGGTCCGACCATGCCCCTATATCAATGACATATGCCCTATCACAGGTTGCTTCACATGCGACACGCATGTGGAAATTGAATGAAAGCCTCTTACAGATCCCAGAAGTAGTATCAGAAATTATCAAAGAACTGCCTCTATACTTCCAGACAAACCGAACTCCTGACAGTAACCCAGGCATAGTATGAGAGGCTCACAAGACAGTCATACGAGGCATTTTTATTAAACACGGCTCCAGAATTAAAAGAGACAAGGAACGACAATTAAATCTGCTTCTGACCAAACTTCAAGCCACAGAGTCTAAACACAAAGACGCACCCTCTCAGGTAATAGAACGAGAATTAGCTGAAATTCGGGCACAAATCAATGACCTTCTACAATACAGAGCTAAGGCGGCACTGCAGAAATGCAGGAAAACCAGCTACGCATATGGGGATAAGTGTGGGAAAATATTAGCTAGGTCAATTAAGGAACAAAAACTCCAATCATACATACCACATATTATGTCCTCAAAAGATCAGAAAATAGCTTTGCCATTGGAGATTTCGGAGGCTTTTCGAGATTTTTACGCATCCCTTTATAACATACCATCTGCTACAAACTCCCAATCATTGATGGATGAATATGTACAAGCAGCTCAGATACCCACTATTACACCTGAAATCAAAGCGGAACTAGACAAACTAATAAGCTTAGAGGAATTGACAATAGCAGTAAACTCTACAAAACCAGGAAAGGCCCCCGGTGGGGACGGCCTTACCCTGCAATACTATAGAACCCTGCTTCCTACACTAGGACCCTTTATGGTAGATCTGTTTAATGGCTTGGGCAATGACGAGGGCCTTCCTAGAGATACGTTAAAAGCATATATATCCGTTATCCTGAAGGAAGGCAAGGATCCGACCCTATGTGGCAGTTATAGGCCAATCTCTCTTCTAAACGCTGATCTTAAACTGTTCACTAAAATTTTGGCGACTCGTCTAGAAATTCACCTACCAGATTTGGTGCATCTAGATCAAGTAGGCTTTGTCCCTACTAGGGAAGCAAGGGACAATACGACCAAAGTCCTAAATTTGCTACATGTGGCTAAAACTTCCCACACACCATGCGTATTTCTCAGTATGGACACGGAAAAAGCGTTCGATCGGGTGAAATGGCAATATATGTTCACGGTTCTTCGACATCTGGGCCTAGGAGATACCATTATTCAATGGATTACTACAATTTACTCACAACCTACGGCTCAGGTTAAAGTAAATGGGGTCCTTTCGGATCCCTTTCCTATACTAAATGGCACCAGACAGGGATGTCCGCTTTCCCCCTTGCTATTTGTTCTGTCCTTAGAACCACTTCTAAATAGAGTTCGTCGGAACCCGGACATTCAGGGCATAAGTGTCGGAGGTGATCAGTACAAAATTTCGGCCTATGCGGATGATATGCTCTTTTCATTGACAAATCCCGCTATTTCGCTCCCTAATCTACTACGTGAGTTTGAGATTTATGGATGTCTTTCCAACCTGGAAATTAATTTCCACAAATCAGAAGCTATGGGGATAGGGATACCTCTCTCTATGCTGTCTACATTTAAGTCCAGTTTTAAATTCAAATGGACAGCGACAGTTTTGCAATATCTAGGCACCTATATCCCGACAGAGATGTCACGCATATTTGAACTGAATTTTCCATCACTGTTGTCAAAAACCCGCACGCTTTTAGAGACTTGGAATAGGGGCCTGCACTCGTGGTTTGGCAGAATTAGCTTATTAAAAATGAGTATTCTACCTAAATTTTTGTATTTACTCCAAGCCTTACCAATTAGGATCCCCATATCCTACTTTAAACAAGTTAATGCACTTTTTATCAAGTTTGTGTGGGCGTATAAGAAGCCACGATTTTCTTTTCATTTAATGACTTTACCTAAGCAACATGGTGGGTTAGCTTTCCCAGATATCCGAGCATACTATCAGGCAATCCACGTAGGTAGAATTGTAGATTGGTGCCGTCATGGCCGATCTAAACTATGGGCTTTGATAGAACAGGCCCAAACATGTATTCCACTCTCAAGGGCCCTGTGGTGCTATGACCATCTCCAACCACTATTGAAAAGCCACCCCCTAATGGGGACGACGCTTCGTATAGGATCGGTAGCTATTAAACAACATTCTCTTTCATCTTCGGACTCTCCGCTGTTTCCCATTTTAGGGAACCCACAATTCTCTCCTGGCCTCTGCCTCCATACGTTCGGCAAATTACGCCAGACCGGCATAACTCAAGCATCCCACTTCTTATTGAATGGCAGATGGCCTTCCATCAAGGAACTAATGTTGGAGGAGGGTCCCTTTAAACTGACCCTTTGGCCAGCACTTCAGCTACGACATTTTCTGGATACTATACCTAATTCCCGTAATTTCGCCTGCTCTTTGACGACATTTGAAGAATATTGCTCTGATGAAGGCAATATAACACAGGTCCTATCCAAAATATACACTATGCTGAACTATCCGGCAACTCTATCATATCCGCCGTTCTTGGATAAATGGGAACAGGACCTACAACGGAAATTCACACCGGCACAAATCCAGAATATATTTAGATTTTCATTGAAGACATCAATCTGTACAAAAACACAAGAATCTAACTACAAACTATTGACGAGATGGTATTTCACCCCCCACCTTTTGCATCAATACTACCCTGATACTACTGACCTGTTGGAGATGCCTGGGAGACAGAGGTACATTACTCCACATATTCTGGTCATGCCCCAAATTGACTAACTATTGAACGACAGTCCGGGAAGTGACTCAAAAGTTCACGGAATATAAGATACCTGGTGATCCGGCATTTTTTTTACTGCATGTTTCTAATATCCCTGCCAAATGCTAGCAAAAATCAATTTTGGGGCACCTTCTCAATGCAGCAAAGTCCTGCATTCCACTTTACTGGAAAAAACAATCACCACCAACGGTGGCCGATTGGCTGCGTAAGGTGATAGACATCAGTAGAATGGAGGACTTGCTGGCGGCTGAGCGAAACCAACAGGACAAGTACTCCATGACTTGGAGTGTCTGGAAACAGTTCATCCACTCTACGGAGGGAGTAGCCCTCCTTAGACAGGAGAGTCATGCATGAATATTATTCTTTATACGCCTTGGCTGTCCTTCTCGTTTGTTTTTTTTTTTTTGTTTTTTTTTTGTTTGTTTTTTGGTTTGTTTATTTGGTTTTGTTTTTGTTAATCGATTAGAAATAGGAAAAAAGAAACGAGCGCAGTCAGGTTTGTTACCTGAATCCCTTCTATATACTTTTACTAGTAAATAACAAGGGGCGGTGCCGGTCGGGGACTGGCCCTAAAAATAACTATACTGATCTGCACCGCCAGATATAGACGAATAGGTTTATATTGCAGTTGTAATCCATATGTTATATTGTTTTCTTTTTCTGTTGTATTGACCCGACTTTGCCCGTTGTGGGTGTTAATAAAAGTTATATTTGAAAAAAAAAAGAAAGACAGGAACGAACTGACAACACGCACTGAAGAACAGATACGAACCCACAAGCACCTTCCACGGCTCACTGGGGCTCTCCTGTCCCAACGGTAGACCGAAGCTGCACAATCCCCGGCTAGTTGGAGACTCGAAGAAAGCTAGGTTTGGCTTTGATGGGGTTTCCGCTATGGTAACTCGGAAGCGATAATATGACATTACTTCCAGTTTACCTGCATCTTAACGGCACCATTTTTTGAAAATCAAAAGTTTTTAAAGACACCGATCTTTGACAAGTCCTTTATAAATAGCTCTGAGCTGTCTTCTAACCCGGAAGCGATAATATGACATTACTTCCTGTTTACCGGCATCTTAACGGCACCATTTTTTGAAAATCAAAAGTTTTTAAAGACGCCGATCTTTGAGAAGTCCTTTATAAATAGCTCTGAGCTGTCTTCTCCTGATGCCATCTCTCCCGGTGCTGTCTCTCCCAGAGCCGTCTTTTCCCGGTGCCGTATCTCCCGGTGCCATCTCTGACACCACTGTCTCTCCTGGTGTTGTCTCTCCTGCTGCCGTCTTCTCCCTCTGCTGTCTTCTTCCTCACTGCCGGTTATCCCACAAAAAAAGCCGCTGTTGTTCTCTGGCTGTCTTCCTCCATTGTGTTCCTCTCCCGCTGTCTGGCAGCTGTGATGTCACAAGGGTAGGCTCTCCGGGTGATGCCATCGGATAGCCACACCCCATGGCTATATAAAAGATGCCAGACAGCGAGCGACAACACAACGGAGGAAGACAGCCAGAGAACAACAGCGGCTTTTTTTGCGTGTAACCAGTGGTGAGGAAGAAGACAGCAGAGTGAGAAGACGGCGGCCAGAGAGAAAACACCAGGAGAGATGGCACTGGCAGAGACGGCAGCAGAAGAAGACTGCACCAGAAGAGACGGCGGCGGAAGAAGATGGCTCGGGGAGAGATGGCACCAGGAAAGGCGGTGGTGGGAGAAGACCACCCAGAGCTATACAGTACCTGACCGCGAGATTGTGTTTCCAGCGCGATAGCATCGCGCTGGTTCTTGGCGACAGAGTACTGTGCATGTCGCGCTGGCTCACTCATCGGGAAAGGAAAACTTTGTTTTCCTTCCGCGATGAGTGACAGGCAGTGCTGACAGCTGTCTGGTATGAAGCCTGAGGCGGGAACACCGCGCCAAATTTTAAATAAAAAACCGGTGTGGGTTCCCCCCAGGGGCATACCAGGCCCTTAGGTCTGGCATGGATTGTAAGGGGAACCCCTTACGCCAAAAAATTGGCGTGGGGGTCCCCCCAAAATCCATACCAGACCCTTATCCGAGCACGCAGCCCGGCCGGCCAGGAAAGGGGGTGGGGACGAGCGAGCGCCCCCCCCTCCTGAGCCGTACCAGGCCGCATGCCCTCAACATGGGGGGGTGGGTGCCTTGGGGGAGGGGGGGCGCCCACCCGCAGACACAGACAACCACCGGCCAGGGTTGTCGGGAAGAGGCCTTTGTCCCCATCAACATGGGGGCAAGGTGCTTTGGGATGGGAGGTGCAGAGAACCCCCCCCCATGTTGAGGGCATGCAGACTGGTATGGTTCAGGAAGGGGGGCTTGCTCATCACCTCCTTTTCCTGACCTGCCGGGCATCATGCTCGGATAAAGGTCTGGTATGGATTTTGGGGCTTTTTTTTTACATTTTGGCATGGGGGACCCCTCCGAATCCATACTAGACCTGGACTTGGGGGGGAGGCCCACGCCGTTTTTTTCATGATTTTTTTTCTAATTTAGCTGTCAGCGGGGATCCCTCTGACAGCTGATAACTCATCAGTTGTTAAGGACGCAGTAGCCAGCTTCCCAGTCCCTTACATAGCAACCAGCTAAATACAGTGTTTGAAGTTCAGTTCAGTCACTTTTTTTTTTTTAAACGGATGTCAGCGGACATGAAAACGGATGTAAAAATGTACATCCGTGTCCATTTTTGATCCATTTACTATACTAAAATAGGCAAATTATTTTCTCTATTGTTTTTGGGTCTGAGTGCTGGTAGCAATTTTTTAATGTGCCTACCATGCATGAATTTGTGTGCATATGTCCACAAGTTCAAGTATTACTGAACAACTGAGATTCCATATGCTGGTGGGTGGAATATAGATTCTGATTAAAAAAAATGTTTCCATGTTTAACCTGCACAGCAAACTAGGAGTACATCATATGCATGAAACAACAATGCAGTCAGATACTGTTTATAGCTATATAAAACACAATCACGCACATGATTGAACAGCCTCATATGCATGTAAAAACATAAAAAGAAACAGCCTTTCTTGTCTCCATATTCAGGCTTTTTTTTGCTGCAAAGCTGTCCTGCCACTGCCACCGTACCTGAATATTGTACCTCTAATATTTTGAAAAAATATCTTTATACTTTTATAAAATTCCACAGTTGAAGTATGCAATGGCAATCATTTTACCCTTAAAGCCATATTGAAAAAGGCTCCTCCCACACTGCACTTATTTTTGTTTGTTTGAATTGACAGAGGTCCCCCGCAGTAGTGCTTGACTTCCAATGAAATGTTCTGTACTTGGCAATAGCTTGTCCAACAGCTCCCCAGGGGGCCACAATTTGCCTCCTCATGACTTAAAGTAGAGCTTCAACCAATAGGGGAAGCTCTGCTTGTTTGCACCCTCCACTGCCACATTTGGCACTTTTTTGGGGGGGTTACCTGGCTTTAACAGGTACGCACTCCCACTTCAGGTCAGATCTATGAGGAAGTTCGGCCCTCCTCCTTCCCCCCGCAGCCTTTTTGGGAAGCACGCAGGTCCCAGAAGACTGCAGGACCATTCACAAAGTGCAATGTGATTCACACATGCGTAAAAGGAAACCAGTTGTGAAGTTGGAAGGCTTCACTGCTGGTTTCCCTTACTTAAGATGCCCGGCACCTGCACCTGAAGCCGACTGAAGAATTGGCTCCAGTGCTGACATCGCTGGATCACTAGACAGGTAAGTGTCCTTATATTAAAAGTCGGCAGCTATAGTATTTGTAGCTGCTGACTTTTAATTTTTTGGGGGAGACTGGAGCTCTTCTTTAAATATAATTCACTTCAAAATCCATGCATTTAGAAAAGTATTGTGAACCAAACTCTCCAAACTTTAGGAGAACTGTATTACCAGTAGAGTTGGCCAAACATTGGCTGCTCTACAAACACCCGAATGATCAAAATGTTCGACCGTTTGTTCAGCCCGCCACAATGCACTGCTCCTCTGCACAGTGCATTGGAAGCCCTGATTGGCTGAAGCAATGAAAGCTTTGCCCAATCAGGGCACAGAGCATTGTCAGAGCCATGATTGGAGAAAGTAATGATGACTCTATCCAATCATGCTCATTGCTCTTAGTCCCGCCCCACACTATAAAAATATTCTCCCCATAACGGGCATTTGTAGTGTGATATTGGCATTTAGAGAGATAGAACAGGACACTTTTTAGTGCTACTAGCGAGTTAGTGTGCTATAATGTGCTATTGTGATTCTATTGTCAGTGTAGAATATCAGTTTAGTGTGAATCTAGCTATAGTGCAGCGTGAGTGTAGTTTGACAATTCATTTTTACTGTAGTGTCATTTTAGTGTAAATCTAGTGATAGTGCAGTGTGAGTGCAGATTGACTATTCATTTTTACTATAGTCTCTGTTTATTTTGTCAGGGCAGGTTTCCTGCAGTATATTTCAGTGTGTTACTTTATGTTTAACGCAGTATATTTCAGTGTGTTACTGCACGTTTAACCCAGTATATTTCAGTGCATTACTGCACGCTTAATGCAGTATATTTTAGTGCATTACTGCACGTTAAGCACTGTATATTTCTGTGCATTACTGCATGTTTAACGCAGTATATTTCAGTGCATTAGTGCACGTTTAACAAAGTATATTTCAATGCGTTACTGCGAGTTTAACGCAGTATATTTCAGTGCGTTACTGCACGTTTAACGCAGTATATTTCAGTGGGTTACTGCATGTTTAACGCTGTATATTTCAGTTAGTTCATGCACGTTTAACAAAGTATATTTCAGTGCATTACTGCATGTTTAGCGCAGTATATTTCAGTGCGTTACTGCACGTTTAATGCAGTATATTTCAGTGCGTTACTGCACGTTTAACGCTGTATATTTCAGTGTGTTACTGCAAGTTTAATGCTGTATATTTCAGTTCGTTAGTGCACGTTTAACGCAGTACTTTTCAGTGCATTACTGCACGTTTAACGCAGTATATTTCAGTGCGTTACTGCACGTTAAGTGCTTATTTCAGTGCGTTAATGCACGTTAAAAGTATATGTCAGTGTGTTCCTGCATGTTTAACACCGTATAGTTCAGTGTGTTACAGCCTATTTAACGCAGTATATTTCAGTGTGTTACTGCATGTTTAATGCTGTATATTTCAGTTTGTTCGTGCATGTTTAACAAAGTACATTTCAGTGTGTTACTGCACGTTTAACTCTGTATATTTCAGCGCATTACTGCGCGTTTAACGTTGTATATTTCAGCTCATTACTGCACGTTAAATGCTGCACATTTCAGTGTGTAGGTGCACGTTTAACGCAGTATATTTCAGTGCAGTATATTTTAGTGTGTTACTGCACATTTATCACATTATATTGCAGTGCGTCAGTGCAGTTTTACTGCAGTGTATTGCAGTGTGTCAGTGGGGTGTGTCTGTGTAGTGAGTACTCAAGTTAAAGTGCACCATAATCACTTTTAATTGATTTAAGTGCATCCACGTAAACATTTCCAGATCTTTGTTACATTTTGTTAATACGTGCCACCTTCCCCCCATCATGTCTGGAAGGCCAACCAGGAGAGACAGATGTTCCCATGGCACTGTGAGGGGCCAGCAGTGTATTTGTCCACAGGCAAAGGTGGACATGGTCTGTCCTCAGGCAGGGCATTATTTCCTCTGTTTAGTGATGTTGCCCGTACTATCCAGCCACAGCATGCAGAGGAGGTGGTGGACTGGCTTACTAAACCATCCTTATCCTCCTCATCCTCCTTTACCCAAGCAGAGATTAGTGCACAGTCCACTGCAGTCCACTGCAGCTGCCAGAGTGATTTATTCTGCCTTCTTGTCCACAGCTATTCCGGTCATAGCCCCAGCATCAGACATGGAGGAGTCAGCTGAGTTATTTGAGCACAGCGTCAGCCACTTAGTCCTTGACGATGCACAGCCATTCGTTTATTCAGATCTTGGTCCTGAGATTAAGGAAGGTAGGAACATGAGCCTACAGACAGAGGAGAACACTGGTACACAAATTGGCAGTCATGTTCCACCAGCCGCAGTGTATTGCCAAGTTGTCTCCAGTGGTAATGAGGAAGAGGGGATGAAGATGATGAGGGTACTGACACGACTTGGGTGCCGGATAGAGCAAAGGAGGAAAGTGAGGGTGAGGCACAAGCCCAAAATGGGAGCCATCATGGAAGATTAGAGAGCAGCCATCCTATTCCACCAGATTGTCGAGCTATTATCTCCCACCCCCCTTCCCACAGCTCAGCTGTTTGGCCCTTTTTTTAGCACATGTGCAGCCGATCACACTGTTGCAATTTCCAAGCTTTGCCTCAAGCAGATTAAGTGTTGCAAAAACACCAGCTATTTGGGTACCACATGCTTGACAAGGTATTTATAAACATAACAGGAAAGTAACGGGTCTTTTAAGGCATGTCCACGAAGATATATTAATAGTAAGCACCCTTAGATCACTCACCACACTCGGGTGCTGTCACCATATCTAAACTAAACATACAAGGAAAAACCTAGGTACAGAATACCCGGATAAGAAAGCTGCACAGTGTGAAAAGCCCAATTAAATCTCTTGATTCTGTATATGTGAAGCTGCAATGATATTGCTTTTCCAACTGTGCATCTTTTTAGCTGGCATTTTTTTTTAATCCAATAAATTTTGTATTTTTATGATTAGCCCTGATTATGACCCTCTGTTGCCTCAGTAGCCAATTTCTTACCTGGGTAGTCTGTACCTCAGTTTTTCCTTGTATTCTTAATTGACAAGGTATTTACCTCCCACCAATCAGCCCATTGGCAAGAGCACCTGAAAGCCACACAAAAGGAATGCAATTCTGCTCCTCCTCACACCTCACCTTTCTGGTCTACCCCTGCTATAGCTCATGACCTCTCAGCAGCCTCCACTGACAGGGATGATGGTATAGTGCAGGGTGTCCCAGATCCTTGCAGCAAATCTGCCAGTAGCACACCACCAGCTGTAGAGTATAGCCAGCAAATTTCTCTGCCCCATCTGCTGCAGCAAAAAAAAATACAGTCACTGCCACCCACATGCCCAGTGTCTAAATTCAAGCTTGTCAAAGCTGCTGGCTTTACAAGTCCTGCCTTTCCATCTGGTGAATTCTGCCCCCTTCCATGATTTTTCAGAATGTACTGTACCACAATGGCAGGTTCCCAGTCGCTATTACGTTTCACGTAAGGCCATACCAGCTCTCTACCATCACATGGAAGGCAACATTGTGGCATCGTTGGGCAGGGCAGTCAGCCACAAGGTCCACGTTAAGGCTGACACGTGGTCCAGCAAACATTTCAGGAACTATATATTTCATTCACAGCACAGGAGCCACACCGGAGCAGAAATTCTTGCAGCTCTGCATAGGCAGGCCCAGAGGTGGTTCACACCATGCCAGCTGAAGCCAGGAATGGTGGTGTGCGATAATAGCACAAACCTTCTGTTCACCCATGGACAGAGAAAGTTGCCATGCCTGGCACATGTCCTCAATTTGGTAGTGCAGAGTTTCTTAAATAGAAAGCAGGCCAGAAGAGTCTGTAGCCATTTCAGGCGGTCATACACAGCCAGTGCTCGGGAAAATTCAGCGGGAATTCCACCTGCCTGTAAACAGCCTATATTGTGACATGCCAACCAACTGGAACTCGAGTTTGGCAATGCTGCCAAGCTCGGCATATGCAGCAGAGGGCAGTCAATGAGTACCTGCGTGAGCATGGCACAATGACAGGCTCAGGCAGGCTCGGCTTTTTTTCCCCACTCCAATGGCTACTGATAAGGGATGCATGCACTGTACTGTCACCATTTGAGGAGGCCACAAGGATGGTGTATAGGGATAAGCTTCGAGTTCGAGTCAAACTCATGTTCGACTCGAACATCGGCTGTTTGCAAGTTCGCCGAACAGCGAACAATTTGGGATGTTTGCGGCAAATTCGATTGCCGCGGAACACCCTTTAAAAGTCTATGGGAGAAATCAAAAGTGCTAATTTTAAAGGCTTATATGCATGGTATTGTCATAAAAAGTGTTTGGGGACCTGGGTCCTGCCCCAGGGGACATGGATCAATGCAATTAAAGTTTTAAAAACGGACGTTTATTCAGGAGCAGTGATTTTAATAATTCTTAAAGTGAAACAATAAAAGTGTAATATCCCTTTAAATTTCGTAGCTGGGGGGTGTCTATAGTAGTGGAAACCCAGCCAAAATGTAAAAAAAAAAATGACATGGGGTCCCCCTAAATTCCATACCAGACCTTTCAGGTCTGGTATGGATATTAAGGGAAACCCCGCGCCAAAATTTAAAAAAAAAACGGCATGGGGTCCCCCCAAAAATCCATACCAGACCCTTATCCGAGCACGCAACCTGGCAGGCCGCAGGAAAAGATGGGGGACGAGAGAGCGCCCCCCCTCCTGAACCGTACCAGGCCACATGCCCTCAACATTGGGAGGGTGCTTTGGGGTAGCCCCCAAAACACCTTGTCCCCATGTTGATGAGGACAAGGGCCTCATCCCCACAACCCTGGCCGGTGGTTGTGGGGATCTGCGGTCGGGGGGCTTATCGGAATCTGGAAGCCCCCTTTAACAAGGGGACCCCCAGATCCCGGCCCTCCCCCTATGTGAAATGGTAAGGTGGTACAAAAGTACAAAAGAAAACCCCCACACATCCATACATAGACCCTCAAACTTACATGGGCGTATCCGCACATAGGGGGGGGCAGCCGCGAGAGTCAGACCGGCCAAACATGCCACATCACGAAGCTGAGGGGGCATGTCCGGGCAACACAAAACCAGCAGGCAACACCCCAAATTGGTCAAGAAGTGGAAAGGAAATTGGTGTGTAGTGGAGGGAAGGGAGGAATGACCCCAGGAGGGGGAACCCGCTGAAGGAAAAAAAAAACCTGTGAGTGAAGTGGAATGAGGAAATATGAGGGATAGGATAGAAAGGGAAGTGGTAAAGAGTGAGGAGGAGTGAGAAGCAGAGTGTAAGGAAAAACTAGAGTGGTAGAAGAAAACCAAAGTAACGAGGAAAGAGGGGAGAGAAAGGAGATGGGGGGGAAAGAAGGAAAGGTGAGCGTAAAACTGGTAAAAAATGTATACCTGCTGCAAAGTAAGTTGGACAAGCGGCTGCCCCCCCCTATATGTGGATACGCCCATGTAAGTTTGTGGGTCTATGTATGGATGTGTGGGGGTTTTCACATTTTCACATTTGCCCACCCGTTTCTTAGATTACCATTATGTCATTATCTCTATTCATAGATGATTATTACGGTCTTGCTCCTGACGAGTGAGTTTAAGGTCCCGAAACGCGTAGAGCTAACAACTACCGTTATAACAACATATTCATGAATTTCCTATGGCCGTCCCTCTCTATCAAGTTTATTTTCTCCTTTATCTTCAAATGATGCTTTAACGCATCAATTATCCGTTTTAGTATTATTTACACTGCAATTAATCACGTACTTATGTGACCTGTGCAAATGTATAATACTGCCTTACATTCCTTATTAGAGTCAAGATGTATGTTTTATATCTTACTTTTCCTACTTATCTTACCTTACCTTATCTTACCTTAACCAGTATTTCTATTGACGCTTTATTGCGTCAGCTATTTTTATGAGTATTTTCTACAATGCCATTAATCATGTTTTTATGTGACCGGTGTATTTGTAAAATACTGTTTTAAACTCTGGTTGGATTATGTATCTATGTGTGGCGATTGATTTTCAAGTACTTATATGTATTATGTAATGAATTGTATACCCCAACCTTTGTTCTATGAATTGACTCAATAAAAAAACAATTTCTAATGAATTCCTCAATTACATCCGTGTGCTTCACCCAAAGTCCCGCCCCTTATTTCTCTGTTTAAGTGTATTCGGCCAGCGGTGGAGTCCCCACTGTCAGGATATAGTAGCGCAGCGGGATGGATTACTCCACCCACCTTGCTTGTGTGGATGGGAGAATCAGCTCATTTTGTTTTCTTTTTAATCAGCTCACTGGCTGATCAACATAAAAAAGATCAATATATAGCCAGCTTTAGTCTATCACTCACATGATAATGCTAATTCCAACTAATCCAACTACAGATAATCAGATTCAAGAGATGATGGATTAACAGCAGCAGACTGTACCATCCTCATTATAGATATATAGATTTTTTAAATGGTTCTCCTCATTGCCAATTTTCTTTGAAGCTAAAAACTGTTGAACACAAGGTAAATTCAGCTGAGGATAGTTCTGGCAGGCTAACACAGGCTACACACTGTACCACAGATGTAATAACTATAAATATATCTAAACATCATAGTAATCAATGTCACTTACATTTACAAGTAATAATATGCTGTATCTATTGAATTTATAAATGTTAATATGGCAGTTAAAATAACCTAAGCTGAAAGTAGAGAAAAAAATACTTGTTCAATATTACAGAACAAGTCCTGTTGGTTGTAAATAATTACTACTACTAGGTATATTATAGATATACAATATACAAATGTATACCTAGATAAATGAGAACCTTTCCAGCAATACCACAAACATACTACTACTACTGATAGAAACCCTAAGGCTCGGTTTACACTGCTGCGCTGTGAATTTGTTCCATTTTTTGCCCTGTGTGAGGTGCAAATTTACCGCAAATTTACCGTGATTTTACCATGAATTTCAGGAGTTGGACATAGCTGCGATTAATGTTCCAACCAATGCAAATATGGAAATAAGTACAGCGCTGCGCCAAACAATAATTAAAAAAAAATATATACAACTAACAGCTAACACACCTCTAGACAAAGGCAAAAGTAAAAAAACAAAGAAATATAGTGTAGCGCTATGTGTATATACAAATTATGACATATATAAACAATGAATCAATATGTCCTTTGTGAAAAAAATATTGACAACACTAAGTGATACAAATAGGCATTTTGACAGTGACAACAATAAATGAATAATGTAAACCTGTGATAAAAAATAGGTAGTGGGTCTAGAGGACCGTACATGTGTCGACCCCAGATGAAGGCTGTGTAGCCGAAACATGTCGGGTGGACCCTTTACGATTACCGCAACTGATTTTATATGAGCTGTCTCTGATCTTCTATCAAGTGAGTGTTCTGATTTATTATTTTAATAAATTGATGTTTTAAACGTTATTATGCCATGTGAGCTTTTTTTCTCGCATGATATTTGAAACACCTATTGGGCCTGTTGGATTGTCCTGAGGACGTTTGAGGCTGTAGCAAGACCCCTCCCCCCAGTTTGGAAGCTGAGGATAATTTGACGATTCATTTCGCCAGACCTGGTGGTCAACAAGCTGTCTTTGATCTGTAAGACGTAGGTCTTTTCAGGTCATTTGATTCCGGTAAGCCTCCTCTGAAATTTTGGTGATGGTCCTGCCACCTATTTAGATCTTCCACCCTTCTGTGATCTATTCATCCATTTGTCAGAAGTGAACATATTCGCTCTTGAAGACACCCCGGGATTCGTTTATTTAATTTTTTTTCCAATTTTATTCCTATTTTATTTCATCAGTTTTTTCTAGCACTTAACCCTTATAGACTTTTTGGTGGTGGTCTTTTTTTCATTAGTCACCATCACTATTAATACGAATTTGCCATGGACTATATTATTTGATTTGTTACACATGTACGGTCCTCTAGACCCACTACCTATTTTTTATCACAGGTTTACATTATTCATTTATTGTTGTCACTGTCAAAATGCCTATTTGTATCACTTAGTGTTGTCGATATTTTTTTCACAAAGGACATATTGATTCATTGTTTATATATGTCATAATTTGTATATACACATAGCGCTACACTATATTTCTATGTTCCAACCAATGGAATCATAATGTAAAAAAAAAAAAAGGTGTTAACTTCCTGTGTACTTCCTGATTTTTGTGGATAGTAGTATGGTGGAATTCGCACATACGTGAACCATCAATGCGATTCAAGAACGATTTATATTGATGTCTATGGAGACTAAATTCACAATGCAATGCAGTAAACTCGCACAAGACCCTTTTTTTTATCGCATCGCATTTGTAGAGGAATCACAACGCATGTATGTGAATGACCATCATTGAAAACAATGACTTTAGGGATGACATGCGAATTTAAAGTGTTTTTGACGCATTGCATTCGTTATGAACTCGCATCAGTGTGAACCGGGCCTAAAGGTGGTTCTAATTATTACACAGCAGCTGAAGTAACTGTAGCAGAGCACACACCTATTCCTGGAATTTGTTTTAAAGAGGTACCTTAAGGGCGTGTGTATATTGCCAGGTTAAACAGTATGTAACCGACATTCAACTGCAGGACTGGAATTAAGGTTTCCTGACGTAAATCATGGTCATCTCAGATTTGGAGCAGACTGAAACGGATAAGTGGGGTCACAATATTAATGTATATTTCATAGCTAGCTTGGTAAAGCCCACCTGGAGTCACAACAAATGTCCCTGTTGGAACCTATTGTTTTGTTTTGTTTTATTTAAAGATATGTTTATTGCAGTTTTTTTAACTTACAAACATACAAAGACAAAACAAAAAGGACCTAGTAAGGTCCAGCATAAAGAACCAAAATACAGAATACTCATGTGTTAGGTTAGAACAATAATTGGTTAATACATCCATTAGGCATTATGCTAGAAAACAAGTTAGATCATTCACAGTGTCAAACTCTATAGACGGGCATTTTAGCCACAGTCAGTAAAATTGTAAAAGAGTGTAATTATATTACAGGGCAAGCTGCCTCAGGCTTGTTCTGATCACGGCAGTATAGGGGAGAGGGTCAGGGGGCTAACCAGCCTCCTGCCCCAGATTTTATGAAATGCTTTTGGTCTTTTACGAATGTCAAAAGTGAGTTTATAAAGCGGAAGAGCTTCATTAACCAGTTTTAACCACAGTCGCCTGGTTGGGGTTGCCGCTCCCCTCCAGGTCAATAAAATGGATTTCTTGGCATAGAAATATAGTATACAAAGTAGTTGTTTGACCCGGGAAGGGACAGGCAAATCACCAAAGACACCCAGAAGTCAGTTCTTGAGGTGGACTATGTTGGGAAGCCCCAACGCCGAGGAGAGAAAAGAGCCTATGCTCCGCCAGAAGTCCTGTATTATGGGGCAATTCCCAAAACAGTGAAGGAAATCCGCCATATGTCCACATCCCCTAAAGCACTCAGTAGAGGACAATATGCCCATTTTGTGCATTTTGGCCGGTGTGAGGTGCGATTGGTGAAAAATCTTTATTTGAATCACCCTATCTCTAGAGGATAAAGTAGAAGCCTTAAAAGTATTACTGAATTCCGACCAGTCACCTTCCATGATGGAGATATCTAAAGATTCCCACTTCCGTTATGCTATTTTAAATCTAGGGTTAGAGTCCGTCACCAGAGCTGCATAGTAAGTAGAAATAAGTTTCGTCTGGTCTGGGGATCTTAGAATTTTTTCCAGGTCAGGGGTTTTAAGCGGATTGTCCAGGGAACCAAATTGTGCTCGCACAGCATTCCTAAGTTGGTAATAAAAGAACAAGTAAGTACACGGTAAGTCAAAATCTAATCTCATCTGTGAGAAGGATTTAAATGCCTGAGGGGTGTATAGGTGACATAGATATTTAGTTCCCTTGAAAGTCCATCTTTGAGGGTCAGATAAGGAGTTTAGTTCCAGAAGCATCGGATTAAACCAAAGTGGACTATTGGGGGAAGTTAACCAGGAGTCAGAGGTATGTTTAAGCGTCACAGTTTTAAACAAGGATAGGAAAGTACGTAAGATAGTAATTTCAGGTCCTGGTGGTGTACATCCTCAATAAACGATGTTATGTAGGTAACTATGGCCCCTTCAGTGGTGGTACATGCATTATTTGAGTCAGGAAGCAGCCAGTCATGAATATTGACCAATTGAAATGCTTGATAATAAAGATAAAAGTCAGGGAAAGCTAACCCCGCCAGATGGAACGGGAAGCGAAGCGTCTCCAATGCCACCCTAGGGGGTTTACCGTTCCATAGGAACACGATTCATATAGAGTCAATGCTCTTAAAAATCGTTTTGGGGATTTTACAAGGGGATTTAGCCAGGAAATACAACAGCTTAGGCATATATATCATCTTGAGGACGTTGGCCCGTCCCATCAAGTCCAAAGGCAAGTCCCTTCATTGTTTGGTTTGGGTCTGTAATTGAAGCAGTGGTGGACCTAGGTTATTAGTTATATAGAGAGACAGTGGCATTTGTACCACAATTCCTAGGTACCTAAAGGAGGTGGTTATTTGTAGTCTAGAATCCGAGTAAGTCTGTGCAGTGCAGGCTTGGTCTAGGGGAAAAATAATGGACTTGTCCTAATTCACTCGGAATCCGGAAAAGTCTCCAAAAGTGGTTACAGTAGTTAACAGATTAGTGAGTGAGCCCTGGGAGTCTGCTAGGTAAACTAACGTATCATCCGCATAGAGAGAAATTCGTTCCTCTATGCCATTGATAGGTAGACCGCAAATTATTGAGGAGTTACAGATCCGGACAGCCAGGGGCTCCATAGCCAAGGTGAATAGGAGGGTCAATAAAGGGCAGCCCTGTCTGGTGCCACTGGTGATCCGGAAGGATTCAGTAATCTGCGAATTAATACGAATACGGGCGAGTGGAATAGTATAGAGAAGCTGTATCGAGGCTATCAGCCTAGGGCCAAGGCCATATAGCTGTAAGACCCAAAACAGATACGCCCATTCCACACTGTCAAAGGCCTTACAGGTGTCTAGGGATACAACAACTCGGGTGGGTGGATAGTCATGCGGATACGTCAGGTTGTGGAACAGTGTACGTATGTTCATCCTAGTCAATCGGCCTGGTATAAAGCCGCCTTTGTCGCTCCCCACCAACTCAGCAATCACCTTATTTAGACGGTTAGCCCAGACTTTAGCCAAAATTTTGACATCCACATTAATAAGAGATATCGGTCGATAGGATTCACATTTTAGTGGATCCTTTCGAGGTTTAAGTAATAAAACAATAAGTGCCTCCCTCATTGAGGGGGGAAGCACCCCTTCCTTCAGGGCCTCATTGTATGTTTTGAGTAGAATAGAGCTAAGGAGGTGTTGAAATTGTTTATACCATTCAACTGGAAAACCGTCTAAACCCGGCGTTTTATGAGCCGGCATCTGTGAAATCGCAAGTGAAAGTTCTTCTACAGAAAGTGGCTCATCTAATTCTTCTCGAACCTGGTCTGTCAAATGGGGGAGTGTAATTTGGCTTAAATAGTCTTCAAGTTGTGTCTCAGAGTAATCAGCTCTAGAAGTGTAAAGATCCTGATAAAAGGAGAGAAAGGCTTCTGCTATATCCTGAGGGACATCGCTAATTGTATTCACCGAGACCAATATTCTGGGGATAGAGACAGGGGGACAATCAGATATGGTTAGATATGCGAGTAGGCAAGCCGCCTTATTACCATGTTCGAATATCTTCTGGGTAACATAGAGCATACGTTTTTTGGTAAAATCTAAGAGTTCATATTCCCTGCGGCAGTGAAGCCAACGGGACAGTGCATTGGGGTTTTGGGAGTATTCCGCCTCTGCCTTCAATAGGGCACTTTTTAACTCCTCAGTACATTGCTGGGCGTTTTTGCGCAGGATACCGGTAATGGACATAAAGGTACCTCTCAACACAGCCTTGGAAGCATCCCAGGCCGTGGTGAGTCCAGTGGTACCCTGGTTCATACTCCAGTAGTCGGTCACGCCTCTCTGGCACTCAGCCTGCACAATTTCATCCTCAAGCCAGTGAGGGTTCAATCTCCAGACCCGGAGGCCCGATCTTGGCAGGAGGAGGAGACCAACCAACAAAGGGGCATGATCCGAGATCCCTCTGGGTAAGTAGGAAACTGAATGGACCAGTGGGAGTACATCCACCGGGGCGAACACCAGGTCTTTACGAGACATATAAACTGAAAGGTAACCAGGAGAGTCCGCCCAAACCTGCACTACCACCTCTGCACTAGATATAATTTTAAAACAAATAAAGCTGCCACTTAAATATCAAATCATATAAAAACTGAATCCACCCTCCAATGGAGCAGATGGATAGCGGTGCTGCCTTTAAAAATGGTGAAAACACAGATAATAACCCCACCGTTCTTATTACCATGGAGTGATTAGGAGGTGTGCTGTATCTCAAAAGTGATGAATGATAAATCAACAATCACTCAAGCTCATGAAATATACACACACTCCAGTGTGTACACAAAAATATAATGATAATGTATATCCCCCAATATTTCAATTATAGTGTGATGAGTGAATATACACCACGTGACTATAAAACTTAATAATAACTATAATATGTGATCATAAACATATGTGATAACTGAAATGGTGTACACAACAAAACTATATAAAATAAAATAAACTAAAGTCCCAAAAAGATGCCTAGAATTGGATAAAAAAAATGTAAAAATATAAATATATAAAAATAGTCCACAAAAACAGTGATGATGATGTGTGACAAAGTTGCACCACTCCAAGAAACAAAAGTGCAGGTGTCCTCAAAACCGTTCTGCTGTGATCCACCAATTTCACCACACCTCAGTGACGTGATTCCACTCCCTTCTGGAATTCAAACTCACCAGCTGTTTAGGCCTCCCACTCTCGTGTTTGGCCGAACAAAACCTCAACCCACTCTCATTTGGGTTATCATGTGGTCCAGATCTCCACTTCTACATCCTGGCTTTCCTCCTTTGTCATTTCTGATCCACAACTGCCCTAATTTGAGGTCCGACCACCATTTCCTCAGTTGATCCTTGGATCGCCGTACCCCAAAACTCCTGTGCAAACTCTTCACAACTTTAGCCATGATCTTGGCCTTTCTCACATTTGGGTTGGGGTAAGGTCCATACTTCCTGTCATAGTCGGCCCTCTTCAAGATGTCCACCATCTCCACCATCTTAACAAAGGCCATGATTGATGCCTTAAATCTTCTCCTCCGGGATTGTGACGTTTCTGGCTCCGGGCTTTCCTCCTCCTCCTCGCTGCTGCTATTATCACCCACCTGTTGTCTCTCCGCCATGTGCTCTCCCCCACTTCACTGAAAGAGAAGAGGCAGGGAATAGACTAGAAAAAATGTCAGGGGCGGGCGGAGTTTCACTCATGCGCAGTGTATATAAAGCGTAACACGCGTGCGTCGTATGTACAATCTGTGAGCAGAGGAAGGAGTATCGGAAGCACTGATCGTGATAACGAAGGTACCATTTGGGCCTATACTGCTTATAGATTGAGGCCTATATTGGGACAAGATTAGAAGAGTTTAGCCTGACATTAGGATTTGTCTTGTGTTGTGTCTTGCAGAGAAAATGGATCTAATCAATGATCATGACTTTATGCCAATATTCATTGATATGTTCAGGGAGATGCCCTGTCTGTGGCAGGTAAACCACCCACATAATAACAATACAACAAAGAGGAAGGCAGCATTGGATCAATTAGTGGAATTTGAAAGGCTGGTGATCCCCACGGGAGACATCCTTTATTTGAAGGCCCTAATTGGTGGCATGAAGAGCACTTAAGGGAGCGTAAGAAGGTCCAGGATTCCCAGAGATCAGGAGCTGCAGCAGATGACATTTATGTGCCCAGGCTGTGGTACTATGACAGACTGCATTTTCTGACAGGCCAGACTGAACCCAGGCCAGCACTCTCCAGTCTTCCTTCCACACTTCCTTCCCCCCCCCCCCCCAGCTGAGGCTTCAGATGCCCAACCTGGGCCTTCCAGGCAGCAACATGTGGAGGAGCCCAGCTTTAGCCAGTTATAGCATTCTTCAAAATATTTCTGGTTGTCAAATAAATGATGTTAAATCTATGTTAGTTTTGATAACTAATTTCTGATTTCACAAAGTGTTTTATATATCAATAGACAGTAGTAGCCACAAATGATTGTGACAAGAATGAAAAATGTTGGGGTTGAATGATAGTCTTTTCTATTTATTGACATTCAATTTGCAACAGTCATGAGCTGAAAATTGTGTGTGATTGATGAACCAAAAACTAAAACGATGTCCCTTTTTCATACACAGGAAAGTCTCAGCCAGGAGGTGGCGGGGGTAAGTGGCAGCCAGGAGGTGGCTGGGCCCAGTAGCCTGCCCAATACCCAGGTCCCTTCCCTCCGCCTTCCACAAAAAAGTGGCAGGAAGAGGAGTAAGCTGGAGGAGGCAGCAATTGGCCTATTTTGGAAGGCTACTGTGGCCCTCAGAACCCCCCCACAGTGTTCAAGAGGACTTTGCATACATTGCAGCCTGCAAAATGCTGGAAATGGAGGAGGGCTAACGCCTAATATGTGAGTATCTCATCTTCCCAGCCCTAAATAAGAAGTTGAGGGGCCAACTCACAAGCCAAAAGCCACGTTTGTGAGTTCAACCATGGTCCTCCTCCTCCAGATGCTCTTCCTCCTCCTCCTGCCACACCTCCAACACCAGAGCCACAGCCTGGAAGGAAGCATCTAAGGAAGACCAGAGAGTGATGGCCCTGGGTCAGTCTGGTCTGGCAAAAGATGCAGGCTGTGGTAGTACCACAGCCTGGGGACAGATATTATTATTATTCAGGATTTATATAGCGCCAACAGTTTACGCAGCGCTTTACAATATAAAAGGGAGACAATACAGTTATAATACAATACAATACAATAGGATTACGAGGGCACTGCTCAGAAGAGCTTACAATCTAATAGGGTGGGGCAGGTGGTACAAAAGGTTGTAACTGTGGGGAATGAGCTGGTGGAAGTGGAGATTAGTTGGAGACGTGATAGGCTTTCCTGAAGAGATGAGTTTTCAGGGATTGCCTGAAGGCAGCAAGAGTAGTGGATAGCCGGATAGATGGAGGTAGCGGGTTCCAGAGGATGGGTGAGGCTCTGGAGAAATCCTGGAGACGAGCATGGGAGGAGAAGATGAGAGAGCTTGAAAGCAGGAGGTCTTGAGAAGAGCGGAGAGGTCGATTTGGGTGATATTTGGAGACAAGATTAGTGATGTAGCTTGGGGCAGAGTTGTGAATGGCTTTGTATGTTGTGGTTAGAATTTTGAATTTAATTCGCTGGGTGATTGGGAGCCAGTGTAGGGATTGAAGTAGAGGGTTGGCAGACACTGAGCGGTTGGTAAGGTGGATAAGTCTGGCAGCAGCATTCATGATAGACTGAAGAGGGGATAGCCTATGGAGAGGTAAGCCAATGAGAAGATAGTTGCAATAGTCAAGGCGAGAGATAACAAGGGAGTGAATGAGGAGCTTGGTGGTTTCATTTGTTAAAAAGGGCGAATTTTAGAGATGTTACAGAGGTGAGTTCTACAAACTTTTGACAACGACTGGATTTGAGGCTGAAATGACAAGTCAGAGTCTAGGATTACACCTAGTACCCTGGCGTGAGGGGAGGGACTGATGGTTGCATTGTTGATTTTGATGGAAAAGTCATGGAGGGGGGCACGGGCGAGGGGGAATATTAATAGCTTAGTTTTAGAGAGATTTAGTTTAAGGAAGTGGTGCGGCATCCATGCTGATATGTCAGTTAGTAAGTTAGTAATGCGAGAGGAGACTGAAGGAGTGAGGTGAGGAGTAGACAGATAGATTTGGGTGTCATCAGCGTATAAGTGGTAATGGAAGCCGTGGACAGTTATTAAGTGACCAAGGGAGGAGGTGTAGATAGAGAAGAGAAGGGGTCCAAGAACCGAGCCTTGGGGGACCCCCACAGAAAGGGGCAATGGAGAGGAGGAGACAGAGTTGTAGGTGACACTGAAGGAGCGCTGTGATAAATAGTCAGAGAACCAGGATAGAGCAGAATCTCGGAGGCCAAGGGAATGTAGTTTATTGCGAAGGAGCGGGTGGTCAACAGTATCAAAGGCCGCAGAGAGGTCAAGTAGTAGGAGTATGGAGTACTGGCTGTTGGTTTTAGCCGTTAGTAAATCGTTAGTGAGTTTTAGTAAGGCAGTGTCCGTGGAGTGCTGCGAGCGAAAGCCAGACTGTAAGGGGTCAAGAAGGTTATTTTCATTGAGGTAGGAGCTAAGACGGTTGTAGACTAAGCGTTCTAGAAGTTTAGAGGTGAATGGGAGCAATGAGATGGGTCCTAAGTTGTTCAGGTCGGTAGGGTCCAGTGAGGGCTTTTTAAGAATGGGAGTGATCTGCGCATGTTTTAGAGGGGAGGGGAAAATGCCACTAGAGAGGGAGAGATTGAAGATGTGCGTGAGGGAGCATAGGATAGAAGAAGAGGGTGAAGAAGAGATTTCTAGTGTTGTCAGTTTGCCAGGGTTGTAACGGTCGAGGCCTGATTCTGCGTGTGGTTAGAGGAGCAAGTGCATCTAGTGATGATGAGAGTGAACTGTTGTAGACAGAGGTGGCCAGGTCAGGACAGTACAGGGGAGAGATTATGTCATATAGGTGGTCAGTAGCAGAATAGAGAAGAGAAGGGTTAAAGTGGCGAAGGCGAAGGCTAAGTAATTGTTTGCTGCTTGGAGGGATGGGTGGTTGGAGGCAAAGATACAGTGAAAGTAATGAGGTTGTGATCAGATAGAGGAAAGGGGGTGTTGGTGAGGTTGCCAGGGTTGCAGAGATGGGAGAATACAAGGTCAAGGGTATTACCATTGGAGTGAGTGGAAGTATGTGTCCATTAGGTTAGGTCAAAAGATGAGGTTAAGTTGAGAAGTTTAGCTGTAGTTGGGCTGTTAACATTGACAGGAATGTTAAAGTCACCAAGAATAATGGTGGGTATTTCAGAGGAGAGAAAGTAGGGTAGCCAGGCAGCAAAGTCATCCAGAAAGCGCAATACCGATCCTGGAGGCCTATAAATTGCTGCAATCCTCAGAGAAATGGGAGAAAACAGACAAATACAGTGCATCTCGAAAGAAGAGAGGGATAGAGAGGGAGGGACAGGAAGGACTTGGAAGGTGTTTTGTGGGGACAGAAGGAAGCCATCTCCACCTCCTTTCTGTCTTTTGGGTCTGGAGGAGTGAGTACAATGGAGACCACCATGGGAGAGGGCAGCACGAGAAGCTGAGTCAAAATTTTGAAGCCAGGTTTCTGTTATGGCGAGTATGTTCAAGCCATGAGAGATGAAGAGGTCATGTACAGATGTTAGCTTGTTACAGATGGAGCGGGCGTTCCAAAGGATGCATGAGATTGGTGGGCTGCTTTGAGGAAGCAGGGAGATAGAAATTAAACTGAGTGGATTGCGGGGGTTGCCAGAGGGGTATTGGATATGTGGCTTGCATTTGGAAAATGGGGGACCAGGATTAGGAGAAATGTCACCTGAGACTAGGAGAAGGAGGAGGGTGAGGAAGGCAAGGTGGGAGTGGGATGTGCATGAGCACACCTGTCTAGTGGCCCTGGTGTTTAAGTCAGCATGTGGGTGCAGCAACTGCAGGAGATGATGGGTGCCATAGTAGGGAGAGGGTAGGAGTGAGGGTGATATGTGCATGCTGCAGGGAAGAGAGGAGGGGTAGAGTAAAGATAATTTGAGGATAGAAGACACCAATGTGAGAAGGAAGAGAATAAGGAACATGTTAGTGGATAGAGAGTGGGAAACTAACCCAATATAAAATAAACGTCAAAGCTGGTTTGCTTGTCGTCTTGCAGAGTGGAGCAGAGTTCTTGTTGTTCATGCAGCTTTAGTTATCCTGCTTTCGTTAAACTGCATCGGTGAAACTGCGCATCACTCGTGACAGAGCCACTCAGGACAGAGCCATGTTGTCTGTGCCTTGCCCCTGTCTGCGCCACCCCATAAGCTGCCATAAATTTATAGTGAGACTAAGCTGGGATGCATTTCTCAGTTGGTCATTATTGGGTCTGATGTGAGACACCTGAATATGGGGAGGAGATGGCCAGTGTCAGACCAGACCAGATATGTCATCTGGTGCTGTGCTCACTATTATAAGGACTCCTCAGGCCACCAATTTTGACTGTAAAATTATTGATGTGTACCCTGGGGTACAAAGGCTTCGCTAATTTCACCAGTTTTTCCAGCGTTGCCTTCCTCCTTATTTTGTTATGAACCAGAATAAATGGCTATTTATTTTTCACAAATACTTGCCTATGTATTTTACTTCAAAAAGGACAGTTTGTTTGTGAGTAGGCAGGTACATTTCCAAAATACAATGTGAAATTAATAAGGGACACCAACACCAACGAATCTCCTTCTAAAATACAATATAATAATGGTGTTGTGGTAACTTGACACACAAAACCCACAAAAATAATTATGGAGATCACCAAAAATAAATAAAAAAAAAAAAAAACAGGAGATCTTGATTAAAAAAACAAACAACAAATTATCAAAAATATAAAAACATAAAACCCCAAAAAAGTTGTTAGATATGACGAATACAAATATTATAGTCATGAAATCATGAGAAATAATAAAGAAAGACGTTTGTGAGAAGTCTGTGTGACTATGAGCAGCAAAACAACTTCATTCTTCTAGCATTATAAAGAAGAAGAGAGTGCGCTGCATTAAACAATTTAAAACATTTAAATTGGAAAGTGCTATATCCATTACGAGCGCTAATTTTACCAGACCGAGCAGTTCCGTCTCTGAATTTATTCTGAGCATGCGTGACACTTTGTGCGTTGGAATTGTCCACACGCAGTCAGAATTTACTCAAACGGATTTTGTTGTTGGAAAATTTTATAGCCTGCTCTCAAACTTTGTGTGTCGGAAATTCCGATGGAAAAAGTTTGATGGAGCTCACACACGGTCGGAATTTCTGACAACAAGCTCCGATCGCACATATTCTATCGGAAAGTCTGACCGTGTGTACAGGGCATAAGTGCGAGAACACCAAATTTAACACACCTGCTCCCCATACACCCCTGAGACCTTGTAACACTAACGAGTCACATGATATCAGGGAGGGAAAATGGCTAATTGGGCCCAATTTGGACATTTTCACATAGGGGTGTACTCACTTTTGTTGCCAGCAGTTTAGACATTAGTGGCTGTGTGTTGAGTTATTTTTAGGGGACAGAAAATGTACACTGTTATACAATCTGTACACTCACTACTTTACATTGTAGCAAAATGTCATTTCTTCAGTGTTGTCACATGAAAGATATAATAACATATTTACAAGAATGTGAGGGGTGCACTCACGTTTGTAAAATACTGTAAGTTTCACCCTTGCTACTGCACCTTGCCTCAGTGTTTCAGCTGCTCCTGCTTGTTCACTGTTTGTCATGCTGCTGCTTGACTTTGTAGGGGTCCATTCCTCCTTCACACTGCTTGTTGATGGGGTCCATTCCTCCTCCATGCTGCCTAATGATGGGGTCCAACCTGTTTCCATGCTGGCCTCTGATGGGGTACAACCTGCTTCCATGCTGCCTGCTGATGCGGTTCAGCCTGGAGTTTAGCCTGCCTCTATGCTTGCGGATGAGGTTCACCCTGCCTGTATGCTTGCCGATGTGGTTTAGCCTGCCTTTATGCTTGTTGATGGGGTTCAGCTTGCCAATGGGGTTCAGCTTGCCAATGGGGTTCAGCCTGCCTCTATGCTTGCCAATGGGGTTCAACCTGCCACTGTTGACCTGCTGCCAAGCCTGCTGCTGGTACTCTGCTGTCTGCTGCCAAGCCTGCCACTGGTGCCCTGTTGTCAAGCCTGCCACTGGTGACCTGCTGTCCGCTGCCAAGCCTGCTGCTGGTGACCTGCTGTCCCCTGCCAAGCATGCCACTGGTGACCGTCTGTCTCCTGCCAAGCCTGCTTGTGATCTGCTGCCAGCCGCTTAATTGGACTATGCTGATTCCTGGGTTGCCACCCAGCCGGACTATGCTGGTTCCCAGGCTGCCACCCAGCTGGACTCTGTTGATGGAGAACTCAGCCAGCCTCCAGACCCCAGCAGTGGGGAACCCAGTTGGCTTCCAGAACCCGATGGTGGGGCATTATGGAGCATCTGGAGGCCGCTCCTTAAGGGGAGGAACTGTTAGGACCAAGTTCACCTGCTGGTGGCACTGTGATGCTCTAGGCAAAAAGCTGCAGTTTTAGTGTCCACCAGCAGGTATCTCCCGGCAGCCAGCAGGTTCCAGCGATCAGCTCCACCTGGCCACACCTGCTGGGAGGGTACTTAAGTCCCATACTTGCTCCTTGCCTCAGTGTTTTGGCTGCTCCTGCTTGTACGCTATGTTTGTCATGCTGCTGCCTGACTCTGTAGCCATTTTCTCTCGCTCTTGTCCTGCATCTAGTATCCTGGTGCATTTTTCCCAACCCAGATTTGTTTCCCTCCTTCCCATCTGCTCTCTGCTCTCCCCTACCTTGTGTGTTTTGTTTTCTCATATATATATATATATATATATATATATATATATATATATATAGTGATATTGGGGTGTTTAGCTCAAGTGGATAGATGCATTTTTGTGCAGTGAGTCCACATCAGACTGGCATTTATAGTAAAGGGCCTGGTAGCCCACATTTATTAAAGGGAAAAAACAAAAGTCCATCCAGAAATCCCACGCAGGGGTTTAACTTCATTAAGCACTCATGAATGAAAACATACCAAGCCACCTGGCTCTCTCTTGTCAGCAGTTCCTCTGCTTGCTCTCAACAGAGTTGATTCTTTCCAGCCCCCTGGACTCACTGGCTTCTGTAGTCTTCCTGACTCTCAAGGCTGGCCAGCCTTTCCCAGTCCCTGAGCAAAGAATCCCCCTTACATGGGCTACAGTCTCCCACAGGGCAGACCACTCTCCAAACACAGGTTTGTCTTCACACCACAGCAGCAAACTGCTCACACTCCACCATCCTTCAGACCCCATTCACACAGGGGCAAAACGACTGCCCGGACGACTTGCAAAACGACTTCTGTATAGAAGTCTATGCAAGTCGCCCCAAGTCGCCCCCGAAGTCGTACAGGAACCTTTTTCTAAGTCGGAGCGACTTGCGTCGCTCCCCTTAGAACGGTTCCATAGCACAGAACGGGAGGCGACTTGTCAGGCGACTAGGTCGCCTGACAAGTCGTCCCTGTGTGAATGGGCTCTTACTCTCTGCTCTCACCAGCCCCTCGTTATATGGGCTGTGTGCACCTGGGCACACAACCTGCTGGCTATCCATAAGACCTGGACACAGGGTTGGAGATTCCATCCCACCCAAGACTCTGAGGAATCTCCAAACTACAGATAGTAAAATCCGGAGAAAGCTGCCAGAGCAGATTTCTCCTCTCAAAATAATTGCTCTGTATATAATATATATATATATATATATATATATATATATATATATATATATATATATTTATATATATATATATATATATATATAATATTAAGTGTCAATGAACTGCTGGTGTTAGATATATGACCGCCCCTGATATCCTATACCACCACTGCGCCAATTAAACAAAATGTTAATAAAGCTGCCACTTAGGAAAAAATATGTAAAATAACAGAAATTAAACCTATATCCATGCACACTGAAAAATAGGAAAAATTAGTGGCGCTAGTGAAATATAATAACAATGACTGTGAATCGATGGTTATATAATGTGAATATGGCATATATAACCCAGTGACATGTGACAAAAAATAGTCCATAAATAAACAAATGTTAGATGTTAGATGAAAAAAAAAGTTGGATGAAAAAAAAAGGTTCAATCTTCTTAAAACTTTAAATCTTCCACCACACCAATGTGTTTGTGACACCTCTCCCTCTGAAAAACACACTCACCAGCTTATATTGCCTCCCACTCTCGTGTTTGGCTAAAGAGTAATTTAAACCACACCTGGGTTAAAAACGACCATCCACTGTATCGCCATAGTTCAAATCAAGATTTCTCCATATGTGAAAAATAAGAAAAGTGCTCCAAATAGCATGATAAAGTTTCAACCAGTTTATTAAAAATCACACCAACACTTCAATGTTTGCACTCACATTTCAAAGGATAAAAATCAGCATCAAATAAAGAACCACAGCAAGCAGAAAAATTAAAAACCATTACAAGCGCACACTTCAGGTCTGCCGCAGCCGCAGTGCACTGCTGAGCCATCTTTTTCTGCTTGCTGTTGTAATCCTTTCCTTTAGGGGTAAAGGTTTTATATAAATAAATAAAAGCTGGTCATTGTAATCACCCCTGTAACTGAAAGTTTGCTCTTTTGAAAAACAACAGACCTACTAGCTGAATCACCAGAAAATAAAAAAAGAAAGAATAAAAAAGTAAACAAATGCAGCCACCACATCTAAAAATTGGTAAGCTGCAATATAATACATTTTTGCTTTTGGGTTTAATACCGCTCAATGCCAGTAAGGGGAGGCCCCATGAAAATTTTGCTATGGGGTCCCATGATTTATAGTTATGCCCCTGACTATGCATCAGTAAATCCCAGTATTCATTGTACACACTCACTGTTTGAATTATCTTCCTTTTAAATTACACCTCTAAAGATGCATTGGGGATTATTTACTAAAGGCAACTCCACTTTGCACTACAAGTGCACTGCAAGTGCATTTTCAAGTGCAGTCGCTGTAGATCTGAGGGGGACATGCGAGGAAAATAAAAAACAGCATTTTAGCTTGCATATGATTGGATGATAAAATAAGCAGAGCTTCCCCTCAGATCTACAGTGTCTGCACTTCCAAGTGCACTTGCAGTGCACTTGTAGTGCAGAGTGGATTTACCTTAATAAATCAACCCCATTATTTTGCTTTATAGGTTATAGGTCAGAAAAAAAACTACTGTTTCCCTTCAGAAGACTTTGATTTCTCCCAAATCTGTCATTTTACCACCTGTAACTGCCACTTTTGCTTGGAATGTTAAAGCAAGCTGTAAAACAACTGATCTTCTGACAGAATTATCATGTAATAAAACTTACTTACAGCAGAAAAACTTAGAAAACTTGTGTTGAAATACATGTGTTAATGCTAGTGAGAGACTGCATCATAAGTGTTATTTTGTCATTTTTTTTATTTTACCTATAATAAAAATTAAACCTTTTTGGCAAATAAAATATTTTAATGAAATTATCAACCCCTGGGGAATAAAATGCAACTTTTCATAAGCATTAGAAAGACCACCCCAGAATTTAAAAAGATGTAGGAAGCAAATCTCCAAAAATGTACCAATAATATGATGTCGATACTCATCGGATATTGATGTTGATACATTGTGTTGTCTCTACGTAGAAAAAATGTTATATGAATGATTATCCTAATTACTGTTAAGAATCAAGGGTTTGCAGAGAATATTTGAAACAATATAAAAAAGACATTGGAGTTGATTTACTAAAAGTGGAGAGTGCAAAATCAGCTTCCAGGTTTTTTTGTCAAAGTTTAATTGAACAAGCTGAAGTTAGAAGTACTTAGAAGCTACCTTGCACAGTTGCACCAGATTTTGCACTATCCAATTTTAGTAAAACAACCCCATTATCTAAAAATACTTTAGATAAATAAAATACTGAAAATACTAAATATTAACTAAAAATACTGAGATATACTGGCTTTCAATGTGGGTAAAGCATACAGGTGAAACACAGAATCAAAGCAGTTCATATTTGGGTGCACAAAATAAGGTACAACACTGGATGAATTTGGAACTGATACATTATCTTTGTCTTCTCTATCATAACAAGTACCTCACGGAATTGCAGGTGGGCCTCAACGCATTTCACAGAAGCAGGTTAAATGAGGTGGTGGTTTTAATTTACACGGTGATGGTTATATTTGTACATTTTCTCCACCGCTCACACTGAGGTACCCATGCAGCGGAGAGTAGGGGTCATAGCCAATGGTTCAGGCACATGAGCAGGGGACATTTGAACCGACTTACAGGCACCCAAAGTCAAATTCTTGCACGTTACCCAACACATTAATGATTCACAATCAAGGAGTGGTATCATTCCCTCCAATGTCAATTCCACAGGACATTCAATCATTCAACCTTCACAACTAGGAGTGATTCCTAAAGCACCATTTTAAGCAATACACTACACAGTAATGTTAACAAAAAAAGTGGGCCATCTTGACTCATTTCTGATTCCTCACAGGAATGAAACATGTAGAAATGATTAACTTTTGATCCCACATTTTAACTTCCACTGAAATACCATAGAAGCATTACAGTGATCGATAATAAGCACTCTCATACCCCCTTAAAAAGGTTACTGGGGTCGACTGACCCATTGCATAGGGTTTAAAATGAATTAATATGTTAGGTTACTAAAAAACAAATTCAGTTGCATGTCAAAAATACTTTACACCTGAATATACTGCATACTGAAATCATGTGTTGACATGTCAGAGGATGCAGAATTACCTGTCCCCAATAAAATTAATCCATGCACAAGCTATCCATGTAGGAAGTGACCTGTCCTGTAAAATAAATTAATGCTGGGAGGAATATGTTTCAATTGCTGTATAATCTATTGTACTGGACTTTTTTAACGGTGTGATTGATGAACATCTAAAACTCCAAAAGTTTCACTCTTTACATCAAACTCTGAAGTAGGTAGTTATTCTGAGAAAGCAAGTAAGTTAGTTGACGATTATCTGAGGCCCTTATGTGGTGAGCCTCCCACCCTATGTAAAAAGAAAAAACTATTATTAAATTCAATTTTGAATTGAGTTTCAGTACCCCAGAATGTTTTATTGGTGGCAATAGATGTGGAAGCCTTCTTTTCTTACTATAAATATATATTTGGCAGCACACCAAGGATCGTCAATCTCGTCCAAACGTTTTTTGTTCAAGAAAGATCACATAGTTACATATAGTTGGTAAGGTGTAAAAAAGACACCAGTCCATCAAGTCCAACCTGTGTGTGTGCACTTTTACAACCCCTGGCAAAAAATATGGAATCACCAGTCCCTGAGGATGTTCTTTCAGTTGTTTATTGTTGTAGAAAAAAAGCAGATCACAGACATGGCCAAAAACTAAAGGCATTTCAAATGGCAACTTTCTGGCTTTAAGAAACACTAAAAGAAATCAAGAAAAATAATTGTGGTGGCCAGTAACAGTTAGATTTATAGAACAAGTACAGGGAATAAATTATGGAATCACTCAACTCTGAGGAAAAAAATATGGAATCATGAAAAACAAACAAACAAAATAACATTCCAACACATCACTAGTACTTTGTTGTACCACCTCTGGCTTTTATAACTGCTTGCAGTCTCTGAGGCATTGACTTAATGAGTGATAAACAGTACTCTTCATCAATCTGGCTCCAGCCTTCTCTGATTGCTGTTGCCAAATCATCTTTGCAGGTTGGAGCCTTGTCATGGACTATTTTCTTTAACTTCCACCACAGATTTTCAATTGGATTGAGATCCGGACTGTTTGCAGGCCATGACATTAACCTTATGTGTCTTTCTTCAAGGAATTTTTTCACAGTTTTTGCTCTATGGCAAGATGCATTATCATCTTGATAAATGATTTCATCATCTCCAAACATCCTTTCAATAGATGGGATAAGAAAAGTGTCCAAAATTAATTGTAAACCTGTGCATTTATTGAAGATTTAATAACAGCCATCTCCCCAGTGCCTTTACCTGACATGCAGCCCCATATCATAATTGACTGTGGAAATTTGCATGGTTTCTTCAGACAGCCGTCTGCATAAATCTCATTTGAACGGCACCAAAAAAAAGTTCCAGCATCATCACCTTGCCCAATGCAGATTCAAGATTCATCACTGAATATGACTTTCATCCAATCATCCACAGTCCACGATTGCCTTTCCTTAGCCCATTATAACCTTGTTTTTTTGTGTTTAGGTGTTAGAGATGGCTTTCTTTTAGCTTTTCTGTATGTAAATCCCATTTTCTTTAGGCGGTTTCTTACAGTTCGGTCACAGATGTTGACTTCAGTTTCCTCCCATTTGTTCCTCATTTGTTTTGTTGTACATTTTCTGTTTTCAAGGCATATTGCTTTAAGTTTTGTGTCTTGACGCTTTGATGTCTTCCTTGGTCTACCAGTATGCTTGCCTTTAACCACCTTCCCATGTTGTTTGTATTTGGTCCATGTTTTAGACACAGCCGACTGTGAACAACCAACATCTTGTGCAACACTGTGTGATGATTTACCCTCTTTACCTACATACTAACAAGCAGATTTAATCTGATGCAGGTGTTAGTGTTTGTAATGAAAATTTACAGGTTGAATCCATAATTTTTTCCTCAGAATTGAATGATTCCATAATTTATTCCCTGTGCTTGTTCTATAAATCTAACTGTTACTGGTCACCACAATTATTTTTCTTGATTTCTTTTAGTGTTTCTTAAAGCCAGAAAGTTGCAATTTGAAATGCCTTTAGTTTTTGGCCATGTCTGTGATCTGCTTTTTTTCTACGACAATAAACAACTGAAGGAACATCCTCAGGGACTGGTGATTCCATAATTTTTGCCAAGGGTTGTATATCATAAGTATATTGTATATCCCTATATGTTGTGGTAGTTTAGGTGCCTATATAATAGTTTTTTTAAATCATCTATGCTCCCTGCTGAAACCCCTTGCGTAAGAGAATTCCATATTCTTACCGCTCTTACCGTAAAGAACCCTTTACACAGTTTCCAGTTAGATTGCTTTTCTTCTACTTCTAGTGAATGGCTGCAAGTCTTTTGTAAATGCCCTTTCGCAGAAACATTTTATCCCTATTGTGGGGTCACCAGTACGGTATTTGTAAATTTAAATCATATCCCCTCTCAAGCATCTCTTCTCCAGAAAGAATAAGTTCAGTGCCTGTGATCTTTCCTCATAACTAAGGTCCTCCAGGCCCTTTATTAGCTTTGTTGCCCTTCTCTGTACTTGCTCCATTTCCAGCACATCCTTCCTGAGGACTGGAGCCCAGAACTGGACAGCATACTTCAGGTGCAGCCGGACCAGAGTCTTGTAGAATGAGAGCATTATCGTTTTATCACTGGAGTTAATTCCCTTTTTAATGCATGCCAATATTCTATTGACTTTGCTTGCAGCAACTTGGCATTGCATGCTGTTGCTGAGCCTGTCATCTACTAGGACCCCCAGGTCCTTTTTCATCCTAGATGCCCCCAGAGTTTCTCCCCTAGTGAGTAGATTACATTCATATTTTTGCCACCTAAATGCATTATTTTTCATTTTTCTACATTTACCCTCATTTGTCATGTAGTTGCCATTAATTTGCTCCTATCTTCTTGCAAGGTTTCTACATCCTGCGGAGAAGCTATTGGCCTGCTTAGCTTAGTATCGTCAGCAAATACTGAGAGCTGTTTATCCTATCCTCCAGATCATTTATGAATAAATTAAATAGGATTGGTCCCAGGGCAGAACCCTGAGGGGCCCCACTTTCCACATTTGACCATTCCGAGTACTCCCCATTTATCACTACCCTCTGAACTCGCCCTTGAAGCCAGTTTTAAATCCATGTACTCAACCTTTGGTGCATGCCGACAGACCTTAGCTTGTATAGTAAACGTTTGTGGGGAACTGTATCAAATGCCTTTGCAAAATCCAGCTACAATACGTCTACCGGCCTTCCTTCATCTAGATGGCAGCTCACCTCCTCATAGAAGGTTAATAGATTTGTTTGGCAAGAACGATTTTTCATGAATCCATGCTGATTACTGCTAATGATACTTTTTTCAATACTAAAATCTTGTATATAGTCCCTTGTCATCCCTTCCAAGAGCTTGCATACTATTGATGTTAGGCTAACTGATCTGTTGTTCCCAGGGATATATCTTGGTCCTTTTTTTAAAGATTGGTGCTACATTTGCTTTTCACCAATCAGCTAGTACCATACCAGTCAGTAGACTGTGCGTAAAAATTAGGAACAACAGTCTGGCAGGCAATTACTTGACTGAACTCATTAAGAACCCTCGGGTGCAAGCCATCTGATCCCGGTGACTTATTTATGTTACGTTTTTCAAGTCTGTTTATGATTTTATCCTCTGTTAACCATGGGGGTGTTTCCTGTGACATGTCATGAGGACAAACATTGCAGTTTTGGCTACTGAAGACCCCCCCGATTCCCTCATGAAGATTGAGGAAAAGAATAAATTCACTACCTTCGCCATCTCACATCCATTGTAACCAGAATCCCTTTATCATTCTTTATGGGGCCAATATGATCTAACCTCCCTTTCTTACTATTTATGTACCGTATATACTCGAGTATAAGTCGTTCCGAGTATAAGTCGAGGCCCTAATTTTCACAAAAAATGGGAAAAACTTATTGACCCGAGTATAAGACGAGGGTGAGAAATGCACAGCTACTGTAAGTGGAAAAGAGGGTCAACAATGCCCATTTGCAGCATCACTGTGCCCATTTGCATGCCTCACTGTGCCCATTTGCAGCCATAGGTCCCCTGAACTTCAAACTCGGTAGTTAAGGGTTCTTAGATGCCCCCTAGCTGCAGCCAAAATTTGGGGTCTCTGAACCAAAAGGCTCCCGAAATGACATTGTTGCAGATGGACACAGTTGACCGAATTTGGGGCCCCATATCTCGGGGCCACTTAGTGCTAAGAACCCCAAATTTGGTGTGCAAACCCAGTGGAACTAGCACCATAAAATTTCTAAAGCTGGGGTTTCTAGCACCAAGTGGCCTCGAGATAAAGGGCCCCAAAAATCAGTTCAGAAAATGTCAAGCACTTTTCTGCAGCAGAGAATGACATTTTCTGAACCGGGTTTGGGGCCCTGTATCTCAGGGCCACTTGGTGCTAGGAACCCCAGCTTTAGATATATTATGGTACCAGTTCCATTGGGTTTGCACACCACATTTGGGGTTCCTAGCACCAAGTGGCCCTGAGATATGGGGCCCCAAATTCGGTTCAGAAAATGTCAAGCACTTTTCTGCAGCAGAGAATGACATTTTCCGAACCAATTTTGGGACCCCGTATCTCGGGACCACTTAGTGCTAGGAACTTCAGCTTTGGATATGTTTTGGCAGCAGTTCCACTGGGTTTGCACACCAAATTTTGGGTTCCTAGAACTAAGTGGCCCTGAGATACTGGTCCCCAAAATCAGTTCGGAAAATGAAATGTTTTGCTGCAGAAAAGTGCTTGACTCAAGTATAAGTCGAGGGGGGCACTTTCAGCACAAAAAAATGTGCTGAAAAATTCGACTTATACTCGAGTATATACGGTACTTAAAGAATTTATTTGGATTTTTTTTGCTCTCCTCCGCTATGTTACACGTAGAACCCTCTACGTAGTTTAAGGTTAAACCTCTTTTCTTCTAATTTTGATGAGTGCCAACGAGTATTGTTAAACTCCCTTCCGCAAAAAAAAGTGTTATCCCTATTGTGGGGTCACCAGTACAGTATTTGTAAATTGAAATCATATCCCCTGTCAAGCGTCTCTTCTCCAGAGAGAAAAAGTTCAGTGCTCACAACCTTTCCTCATAACTTATATCCTCCAGACCCTTTATTAGCTTTGTTGCCCTTCTTTGTGTTAGCTCCAATTCCAGTACATCCTTCCTGAGGACTGGTGCCCAGAGCTGGACAGCATACAGCATACAAAATCCAGCTACACTACGTCTACCGGTCTTTCAACTTACCTCCTCGTAGAAGCTTAATAGATTTGTTTGGCAAGAACGATTTTTTATGAATCCATGCTGATTACTGCTAATGATACCGTTCTCATTACTAAAATCTTGTATACAGTCCCTTATCATCCCCTCCACGAGTTTACATACTATTGATGTTAGGCTAACTGGTCTGTAATTCCCAGGGATGTATTTTGGGCCCTTTTTAAATATTGGTGCTACATTGGCTTTACTCCAATCAGCTGGTACCATTCCAGTCAGTAGACTGTCAGTAAAAATTAGGAACAATGGTCTGGCAATTACTTGACTGAGCTCCCTAAGTACTCTCGTGTGCAAGCCATTTGGTCCCGGTGATTTATTAATGTTAAGTTTCCCAAGTCTAATTTTAATTCTGTCCTCTGTTAGCCATGGAGGTGCTTCCTGTGATGTGTCATGAGGATAAACACTGCAGTTTTGGTTACTGAAGCCCCTCAATTCCCGCGTAAAGACTGAGAAGAATAAATTCAGTACTTCGCCATCTCCCCATCCTTTGTAACCAGATGTCTTTGCTCATTCTTTATGGGGCCAATATGGTCTGTCCTCCCTTTTTTACTGTTTACATACTTAAAGTGGAGTTCCACCCACTTTTAAAACTCTTCAGCATCCCTCACTAAACTGCGCACTGTAAACTAATTTGATATTTTTTAATTTTTTTTATACCTACTGTATATCTGCCGTATTCATTTTTCACTTCCTCCTCCCTGGCCGCGGCCCATCGCATCATTTCCTGTTTGCAATGCCTCCTGAGAAGGGAAGGCAACTTCCTCTGACACTGCCGTTGCTATGGAAACCTGACCTGAAACCTATTACACTGCTTGTGCTGCACTGAGCATGTGCGAGATCTGCAAGGATGAGATTCAGGAAGAAATACAGTCTGGCTTCAGATGCCCACACTTAAGATGGCCATGGCCTGCTGTAAGTTTATAAAATAACAAACTACTGCTATAAACTAACAAAACAGACTTAGTTTACAGACTAACTTTACTAGAAGACATTAAACTTGTGTATTATAGGGGTATTTTTATTTAAAATGTATAATTTAGGCTGGAACACCACTTTAAAGAATTTCTTGGGATTTTTTTTGCTCTCCTCCGCTATGTGCCTTTCATGTTCTATCTTAGCCATCCTTATCACACCCTTACATTTCTTGTTGCATTCTTTATAAAGTCTGAATGCTGATGATGATCCCTCAACCCTGTATTTTTTGATGGCCTTCTCCTTTGCTTTTTTATGCATTTTTACATTGGAGTTAAGCCATCCAGGACTTTTGTTCACTCTTTTAAATTTATTACCTAATGGGATGCATTGGCTATTGCCCTTATTTAATAAGCTCTTAAAGCAAACCCATCTCTCCTCCGTGTTCTTTGTTCCTAAGATTTTATCCCAATTATTATCTTCTAGCAAGGATTGTAGTTTAGGGAAGTTAGCTCTTATGAAATCCAGTGTCTTTCTATTCCCCTGTCAGGATGCACATTCCAGCAGAGAAATCCGCCCTCCTACAAGAGCTTTGAGGCACAGAAATGCACGCATTCCTGTTGCCCATAGGAATCGGGCCGTGGCGCATATAAGTGCGCATGCGCGAACTGGCGCGCAAACAGAAGCCGTTGCGCACCCACTTGTGCGTCAACGCTCGCGCGCACATGTGAGTGACGCTGGCGCCAGTGAGTCTATTTTAACACAGCCAGTATCTAGCCCCAGTGCTGCTTCGTCTTCAGTTCTGTGCATCCTGTTTCCTGAAACCTGTATCTTGATCCCAGTTACCTACCCGGCTTGTCTTAACCATTCCTTGATCTCTGCCTGCACCGACCCCGGCTTCTCCTGTGACCATCCTCCTGTCTTTTCCTTGGCTCCTGTTTGCTGATCCGGCTTTTGACCTTGGCTTGCCTCCAGACCACGATCCTGTCTGCACCCGACATCCGTTTGTCCTAGCTGTGTATGACCCAGCCTGCCTGACCTTGCTTCTTCATTGCTGCCATCCGCACCAGTTGCCTGCCTGTCGGTCCTTCCTACTTAAGCCTGCCGCTGTCTTCTCAGCCTTTCCAGGATTGCTGTCCAGCTACCAGGTAAAGACTCTTGGCACTCGGCTGACTCTGTACCTTGGCGCCTTCTGTTCCCACTATCAGTGGCCTCAAGTCAGAGCTGTAAAGGAGGCCTTGCTCGTCAATTCAGGCTCTTCTACCAGGTACGTGATAGTACGAAGCAGCCATGTCCGAGCCTGAACGAGCAACCTCCCCGGTGGATCAGCACCTCTCAGCACTTAATCAAATTGTCAAGAATCTGCAGGAAGGTTATAGCCAGCTTGAAGAACAAATCTATGGACTCTCTTCTCCTATGCCAGCTCCCACTTCATCTGCTTCAATGGATCTTCCCAATACATCTGCTGTAATAATGCAGCCATCTGAACCCCGAGTACCCACTCCAGAAAGGTTCTCAGGTGATCGTACCAAGTTCAGGACTTTCCATAACGCCTGTGTACTTTACTTTTCGTTACTACCTCAGACTTTTTCTCTTGAAATAGTAGGGTATGTAATCTCCCTTCTGCAAGGAGAGCCGCAGTCCTGGGCTCATCGCCTGCTGGAATAGGGCAACCCCTGTCTGTCAAGTCTATCTTCGTTTTTTGCAACTATGGCTCGGCTTTATGAGGATCCCCTGCAAACCGCCATGGCCGAGTCTGCCCTACATGCGCTCCAGCAGGGCCACAGGGACGCTGAGGACTATGTAACAGACTTTAGATGCTGGATCGTAGATGTTGAATGGAATAATGCTGCTCTCTGTTTTCAATTTCGGCTAGGTTTGTCTGAACCCCTAAAGGATGAGCTTGCCCGTGTGGGAGTACCTGATTCCTTAGAGACTTTGATCAATTTAACCATACAGATTGAAAGACGTCTGAGAGAACGCCGGGCCGAAAGGTCAGCAGGACAACTCCAGTCTCCAGAGATGTTGCCACAAGCACCCAACCCACGGAATTCAGCACAGCTCGGCATGCCTCGCCCTTCTCTGTCTCCAGAGGAACGCCAGCACCGCCAAGTAAATCACTGTACTGTGGGAAGGGTGGCCACTATGTAAGGTCCTGTCCAGCCAAAGTTCGCAGATGCCTGACCTTCTCTGCTGACAGTTTGTCTTTGCTGCCCCGCAAGTCTGCTCACCTGGCTATCCAGCTTTCCCTGCAACTTCCGGAGAGAGTACTCCATGTACCCGCTATTGTGGATTCAGGGGCCTGCAGTTGCTTTATTGACTTGACTTTTGCTCTTCAACATAAGGTCCCTTTGCAATCCAAATCTCATGGACCTATGCCCCGTACACACGGTAGGATTTTCCGACGGAAAATGTGTGATAGGACCTTGTTGTCGGAAATTCCGACCGTGTGTAGGCTCCATAACACATTTTCCATCGGATTTTCCGACACACAAAGTTTAAGAGCAGGCTATAAAATTTTCCGACAACAAAATCTGTTGTCGGAATTTCCAATCGTGTGTACACAAATCCGACGCACAAAGTGCCATGCATGCTCAGAATAAATTAAGAGATGAAAGCTATTGGCTACGGCCCCGTTTATAGTCCCGACGTACGTGTTTTACGTCACCGCGTTCAGAATGATCGGATTTTCCGACAACTTTGTGTGACCGTATGTATGCAAGACAAGTTTGAGACAACATCCGTCTGAAAAAATCCTAGGATTTTGTTGTCGGATGTCCGATCAATGTCCGACCGTGTGTACGGGGCATTACAGTTCACCTGGCGGATGGCTCATGCATTAAATCTGGTCCTGTTACCCAAGAGACTGTGCCGTTACTTGCTACCATTTCCGGTACTCACAGAGAACTGCTGCGTCTGGATGCCATAGCCTCACCTTTGTTCTTTGTTCCCTATAATTTTGGGCATGCCTTGGCTCCAGGCGCACAATCCCTGCATTCATTGGGATTCAGGGAAGATTGAGTTTTTCTCCTGCTACTGTCTGCAACACTGCTTTGCCAAACCATCTTCTCCTCTACTGTGTGTGGACTCAGATGCTGAAATTTGTTCTGCTATCCCTGCACCTTACCGGGACTTTGCTGACGTTTTTAGTAAGAAAGGTACAGAAACTCTCTCGCCACACAGGCCTTATGATTGTCCCATCGAGCTCCTCCCTGGGGCTGAAATTCCATTCGGGCGAATCTTCCCTTTAACAGAACAGATGACAGCTTAAGAAAGGGGTTTATCCGTCCTTCCACATCCCCAGCCGGGGCTGGAATTTTCTTTGTTGAGAAAAAAGACCATTCCCTTCGCCCGTGTGTGAATTACAGGGATCTCAACAAAATAACGATTAAGAATCGCTACCCTTTACCTCTGGTGCCAGAGTTGTTTCAGAGACTCCGTTCTGCCATCATTTTCACAAAGCTGGACTTACGTGGGGCATATAACTTGGTACGCATTCGTGAAGGTGACGAATGGAAGGCAGCTTTTCGTACCCGATTTGGACATTTTGAATGTTTAGTGATGCCTTTCGGACTTTGCAACGCCCCAGCAACGTTCCAGCATTTTATCAACGATGTTTTCTGGGACTATTTCGATTTATTAGTTATATCTAGATTATATTTTGATTTTTTCTTCTTCCTTAGAAGCTCATCGGGGACATGTCAGAAATGTCCTGTCCCGACTCAGGCAGCACGGCCTATACGCGAAACTCAAAAAGTGTGAGTTCGAGTGCCAAGATATCCAGTTCCTGGGCCTCATTCTATCCCCAGACGGCATCAAAATGGACCCCCAGAAGGTCTCTGCCATTCTGGAATGGCCAGCTCCCACAGACAAAAGAGGGGTGCAACGCTTTATCGGATTTGCGAATTTCTATAGAAAATTTATCAAGGGATTCTCCGCAATAATTTCCCCTATCATCCAATTGACAAGACAAGCCCAACGATTCCAGTGGTCTTCTGAAGCGCAAACTGCATTCGAGACTTTGAAGGGACTTTTTACAGCCACATCTATACTCCGGCATCCAGACCCTGCCCTACCATTTGTCTTCGAGGTGGCCCCTCGGAGACGGCAGTAGGGGCAATTCTGTCCCAACATCAAGGGGCTAAGGCCTTACTACATCCTGTGGCATTCTTCTCCCGCAAGTGCTCCCCGGCTGAGACAAATTACGACGTGGGAGACCGTGAGCTTCTTGCGATTAAGGCTGCTCTTGAAGAGTGGAGATATCTGCTGGAAGGGGCAGCCCACCCAATCTTAATATACACTGACCATCGGAACTTGGAGTACCTACGAGCCGCAAGACGTCTGAAACCACGGCAGGCCCGGTGGGCGCTATTTTTCATGAGATTTGTTTTTCACATTACCTACAGACCAGGATCAAAGAATGTAAAGTCGGATGCTCTTTCTCGCATGTTTGGGGTGTCGGAAGATCCTGCTCCCCCTGACACCAACCTTTCCTCTGGGAATTTTCTCTTATTGCAAGAAGATTTCATGTCTCAGATTAAGCAAGCCTCCGTGGGTATCTCGTCTTCTTCTGGGAGGAGATTACAAGCTAAGGATGGCCTATTATGGTACAACAACATGATCTTTGTGCCAGAAAATTTGCGAGTTACTGCCTTGGGTTTCTGCCATGACCATGCCCTTGCAGGCCACTTTGGGTTCCATAAAACGGCTGAACTTTTAAAACGAACCTTTTGGTGGCCCTGCTTAAGAGAGGACTGTAAAAAGTACATTGAGACTTGCACTACCTGTATCAGAAATAAGACCAGCAGGACTAAAGCCTGGGGTCTGCTGCGACCCTTGCCAATCCCGGATAGGCCTTGGCAAATGATTTCAATGGATTTTATCGTTGAACTTCCTCCTTCCGAAGGTTACTCTACCATCTTTGTGGTCGTAGACCGTTTGCCAAAGATGGCACACTTTCTGCCCATGAAGGGTACCCCCTAAGCTTCAGAGACAGCGCAGATCTTTATTAAAGAAATCGTAAGACTGCATGGAATGCCTGTCAATATCGTGTCAGACCGCGGGGTCCAGTTCAGTTCCAGATTTTGGAGAGCCTTGTGTGAGTCCTTGAAAATTGAATTGTCCTTCTCCTCAGCATATCATCCACAGACCAAAGGTCAAACTGAGAGGACTAATCAAACGCTGGAACAGTATTTACGCTGTTTTACTTCCTTCTCACAGGATGATTGGGTGGCGCAATTACCATTAGCGGAGTTTGCATGTAACAATTTGGAACATTCCGCTATCAAAGAATCCCCGTTCCAGGCCAACTACGGCTTCCACCCTTCATTCCAGGTGAAGAAGAGGATCAACAATGTGGCCTATGAGTTGGCACTTCCAGACTCTTTTAGAATCCACCCAGTCTTCCATATCTCTCTTCTGAAACCTGTATGTCCGGATCCATTTCCCGAACGGAATAGTGGTCCTCCTGAACCTGTAATGGTGAATGGCGAAGAAGAATATGAAGTAGAAGCGATCATGGACTGTAGGAAGAGACGGAATCAGGTCCAGTACCTGGTCAAATGGAGGGGGTACGGACCCGAGGAGAATTTATGGGAGCCAGAGGGCAATATTCATGCTGAAAGACTTGTCTTGTGTGATTTATGCTGAAACTAATTGACCTGTGATCGCTGTTTTCTAAATTGCCCCGTATTTCCAGGTCCGTAAACAGGTCTGTATTGTTGGTAATCAGTAGGTCTAGTAACGCTTTGTTTCTAGTTGGTGCATTTACCATCTTACCCATGAAATTGTCCTGCAAGACATTTAGAAACTGGTGAGCCTTAGATGAATGCGTGTTTCCTTCCACCCAGTCTATGTCTGGATAATTAAAATCCCCCATTATAATGACACTTTGCATTCTTGTTGCTAATCCAAATTGTGACAAGAGGTCTGCCTCCTCCGTCTGGTTAGGGGCCAATAGCATACTCCCAGTATTACTTACTAGTGGATGCACCCGCTCCTGTTGAAGTGTCTTAGTAACAAGAAACACATTGAGCAGGATGCACCATGTTTTTTATTCAATTCAACAATCATTGCACATGTACTCTATAATCTCTGCTACTTTCTAATCCCTGTATGGAGTATTACTCCATACATTACTCCATACATGGGTTACTGGAATGTGCTGCTATTTCGCTTTTATAATGTATGTATATGTATAGGAACTGTTTGGAATATGTAATTGGATCCTTATTTATATGTATTCATAAACTGTACTTTATCCAATTGTGTGTATATATTCAATGGCTTTGCTATATATTTCATACTGAGTGAGGTTTTATACCATCTTTATGACAAATAAACAAGTTTTTAAGCCATCTGTACGTGTATTACCCTATTTGGTTGCTACCTGCCTCCCACAAAGTCCCATCTCCCTCTCTATGTTCCATTATACCTAACCCCCTTAGCTTCATCCTTAGAGGATAACTAAACTCACAAGCAAAAAATGTAATATATTGCAGCTTACCAGTCCTTGGATGTGGTGGTTGCATTAGTCTTCTCTTTTCAAGCTAAAAGTACAGAAAATACCTGTTTGTTTCCAGAAATGCAGCATCCTTGTCACTCCTGTGAGCTGAAAGGACAGAAACATCTTTGTTCTACTAATCCCATCATCCTCTATGTACTGAAAGCGGAGGTTCACACAAAAATTGAACCTCTGCTTTTCTGAACCCTCCCCCCTCCAGTGTCACATTTGGCACCTTTCAGGGGGGAGGGGGGTGCAGATATCTGTCTAAGACAGGTATTTGCACCCACTTCCGGCTTAGACTCCCACGGGAGTCTAAGCCCCCCCCCCCCCGTCCCCACCGTGCTGTCTGCTGGGACACACACGGGTCCCAGACACAGCGGGGACCAGTTAGGAAGTGCAGCACGACTCGCGCATGCGCAGTGGGGAACCGGGAAGTGAAGCCGCAGCGCTTCACTTCCTAATTCCCTTACAGAGAATTGCAGTGGCAGCACCCGAGGACCGAGGGACGATTCGGTCTCGGGTGCCGACATCGCTGGACCCCGGGACAGGTGAGTGTCCTTATTTTAAAAGTCAGCAGCTGCAGTATTTGTAGCTGCTGACTTTTAAATTTTTTTTTTTTCATGGGACTCCCTCTTGAAGATTAACGAACACAGACATGTTTAAAGTTCTGCCAGGGTTTTAACCATGGTGCCCTCTACTGAAACAGCACAGGAGAGAAAGTAGCATAGCCACACAGATTTAGCAAGTGTGTTATTACCAGGCTTACCAGGTGAAGTATAAAAAAAAAGGAAAAATAAGGCAGCCGCCCACCACACTGCTGCAGCTAAGAATGAGGCCCTTCTCTGCACCTGAATGTGTGGTCACTGCAACCTCTATGAGGCACTGAGTGCTGTGGCTCTTGACGAGGCAACGCATCAGCGGTACATATTGTATCAGACTGCGCTACTTTTGGAGATATGCATCTGTGGGTCACCTCAGGCTTTCTTTTGGATCCTTTTAATCACTGAACTGTGTCTGTAATATGGACTATTGGTGTACATATACTTACCATCCCATGCCGTTTGATATTGGGGATCTAAACCTTTTTATCCTCTGAAGTTATCTTATGCATCCTATGTTGCCTTCATCTGTGTACACACAGCACCATTTTGAGGAAAGAACAGATTGATGGTGGTGAGGCACGGAGGAGTCCATTTCTGGAACGTCGGCCGGGAACCCCGAACCGGATTGCCGGTGCATACCTACGGAGGAGCGGAGTTTAAGCGGGACATCCAAGGGGACATCCATCCTAAGACATCCACTCTATGCCCAATGCCCCTGTAGGGGTGACTGCTTCTGGTGAGTGGGGACACATCTGGGGAGCACTTGGAGTCACCACTCTTTATGAGCACAGAAGTCACCGCTGTTATATTTTTTATTATTGTTTATCATTTTTGGATCGTACATGGTTGGAAGATAGCCTTTGCTATCGTGGCTCTGGTTTTTTACATAGAGACTTTGTTTTCTCACAGAGACTTTGCTTTTTTCATATAGACTTTGCCACATACACGAGTTTATTTATTATATATCTATATACACATCTGGTCTGGATTTATCTATACAGATCTTGGTTTACATTTTTCACATGAATTAATGTATGGTTTAATTTTTAATTTTCTGATTACATATATACATGCATGTGCTACTGGATTGTATGTGCATATTGAGTCCACACTTTAGTATTTATTAATGCTGCTGTTTGCCTTAGGGGCGCACTGCCCCCTGGAATGAATGTACACATTGAGTATACACTTTAGTATTTAATATTACTGCTGCTTGCCCTAAGGGGCACACTGTCACGGTTTAGGTTTTTTATTCAGTGTTGCTGTAATGACAATTAGTGCATGGTTATAATTATCTTCACACACGTATATGGTACTTACCTTATCATTTGATAATTGCAATGAGATTTGCTCTATTTATGTTTACCATTTTTTATTTTTATCTTTATTGGAATTGGGTTTTTAATACTAAGTCCCAATAGGGTAGCGCCATTTCCCCATTTCTTCTATATATACTAAATAGGTCCCATTGGGAACCAATTAGGGGCAGGCTGCAACCCTTTAACTCCTAAGCGCGGACTCATAATTTATTATTATCTGCCTGGAGTTTGCACAGAAAGCCCTATGCTTTTGTGGGTTTCCTCCCACACTTCGAAGATATGATAATGTTTTAAGTGCCTCTTTTTTAAATTGGCCCCTGTATGTGTATGTAAGCATGTGAGACTTTAAACTGTAAGCTCCTTGAGAGCATAGACTGATGTAAATGTACAGCATGTAGAGTGCTGCCTAAATTGAAGGTACTATATAAATACCTGTAATTTGTGTAATTCCAATGCTGATTCAGTATGGCCCTGCCCCTGTCTGCTGCACCACATCCTGGGGTGGCGACCTGAACTCATAGTGTCAGTCAATGCTATGGAGCTGGTGGCCAGCTGGGAAGCGCTATGGAAGCACATGACATTGATCCAGGTCAGGCTGGTCCACCCCCTGCCCTCTGCAATGTTGCTGCAGCCACAGCAAATATTTTAAAGTAAAACTCTATTTGTGAAGGGGGTGCTGAGGACTGTGTTTTGAAGGGGGGCTCTAAAGAGATGGGGGCTGACTCTGATGTGAAGGAGGGAACTGCGATACAATGGGGACTGAGTCTGATGTGAAGGGGGAACTCTAATGTGAAGGTGGCTGACTCTGATGCGAAAGTGGGAACTTTGATGTGAAGGGGAGATTCTAATTTGATGGGGGCTGACTCTGATGTGAAAGAGGGAACTGCAATACAATGGGGGCTGAGTCTGATGTGAAGGAGGAACTCTAATGTGAAGGGGGCTGGCTCTGATGTGAAGGTGGGAACTCTGATGTAATGGGGGCTGACTTTGATGTGAAGGGTGGACTCTAATTTGATGGGGGCTGACTCTGATGTGAAGGGGGAACTCTAATGTGAGGAGGGCTGACTTTGATGTAATGGTGGGGACTCTGATGCAATGGAGGCTGAATCTAATGCGAAGGGGTAAACTGTAATGTGATAGGGGCTGATTTTGATGTGAATTTGGGAACTCTGACGTAAGGAGGGGAGTTTGATGTGAAGTGGAGGACTCTAGTGTGAAGGGAGGAGCTCTAATCTGAAGGGGGGGTATAATGTGAATGAGGGAACTTTGATGTCATGGGTGGTCACTCTGATGTGAATAGTGATTCTAATGTGAAAGGGGAAATCTGATGGAATGGGGGGACTCTAATGTGATGGAGGAAGTCTGATGGGAAGGGGGGGACTCTAACATGAATGGGAGATTCCTAAGTGAAGGGGGGGCTTAAATGTGACGGGGAGACTCTGATGTGATGGGACACTCTGATGTAAAAGGGGGGCTCTGATGTGATCAGGGACTTGAATGCACACTGTCTGCTTTTGGGGCCACGCACTCACCCCTGTACACTTGTCAAACTAAGCTGTGTCTGTACAGCTGCCTCATGTCCTTTCAGCAACATTGGAACCCTGCACACAGCTCCAGGAAGATCCAAACATGGAAACAAATGGCCTATTCACATTGTATGGGCCTCAGCACCCATGTGAATGAAGCCTAAAACTAACATTTTTGAGCCTTTTGCTGACTGTTTCCCGGTATTGAGATTTGGGGCAGTCTCTCCAAAGCAAGGTAGATCCTCTCTCTGAAGAAGTGTCCTCATTGAAAGACTCTCTCTTTTTCTATTCCAGTGGCAACTCAAGATTTTGGCTTTTCTCTCACTTTCTGTACTGGTGAAAATGGTCATCAGGGCAAATAATGTGGGTGGATATACCCAGCAGGGACACAGGAAGCAATATGAATGTCATAATGATTCTAACACTTCACTGGACTTTAGATACACTTCAAGAAATCATTTTAGATTTTATGCATTTTGTTCTTTATTAAGGTACCAGTTTGTACCATTATTGTATCTAATTATTTATATGAAATATAAGCTATATATGCTATATAAGCTATATATGGGCAATTAAATTACATATTTTAAATCTCTACAAGTTAACATGTTTAAATAATATTGTGCAAATTATTTCAATGTATGCCCAAAAAAAGCTATGTTCTATAAATTATTCAGAATAAACTATTCTTCATTTATTTTTGTTAGTTCAATGCCCATGGTAGGATGTATTGCAGATACTGACCAATGAACATAGCCGTGATCATCTGTAACAATACATAGGCCTTTAGTAAATCCAAAACATTATGTGTTTATTTTTATTTCTGCACATTTACTGCATAGCTTGTTAGCTTTTTGTAGTGCTCATGATAAAATATCTGCTATATTCCATGATGATTAGGGATTGGCAGAGTGAGTTTGAAGAATTTTATTTTGTTGCAAAATTGCCTATTTTGCCATCAGCAGAACTTCACCAAAAAGGAAACATTCAATTTTGCTCATTGAGCGTCTTAGTAGAAATTATAGGTCTATTACGCTATGCAGCTCTGGGAAGCACAAAAAGCCCTAATTTGATTTTGATTTTTGGACGTGAAATTTACTTGATAAAACAAAACAAGAAGATTTATTTAGGTGCATTTAGGGTAGCTTAGTTTATTTTGTTTTTTTTTTAATTATTTTTGTGTTTATATTTGTGTTTTTTACGTCTGTGCTTGATCTTTATTTGTGTACTGACAGTTTCAATTTTTATTTTATTTCTTTCACAGTTGTTTTTTTCTGTGAAAAATAATAAAATATTGACACTATTGGGTGGCCATTTTGCTTGGTGCAAAATGGCTACATGCACATAGGCGCCTTTGCCCATGTACGGTAAATGCCCATGTATTTTTGTTTTACCAGATATCCTAGAGCTGCATACAGCCGCCCATCAATATGAATGGGTGAAGGCGACTAAGGTGCATTTGGTGCCTTAAGTATGTGCTCATGCAATACTGTAAGCAAGTAGTTGTATACAGCTGCATTTAGCCATTCATAGCTATGGGCAACTGTATGCAGCTTTAGGACATCCAGGAAAACAAAAATAAATAGTGTTGTTATGCTGCACAGACAAATGTACCCATGTACATGTAGCTGAATAGGTCCATGATATATTAATGTAGCTTCCATAAGCCTCAGGAGCCATCTAAATCCTACTCTTTTCTTAAAGACTACAAAACCGCTTTAATTTTACCTTCTCTGTAAATTCGAATGCTTTTACCCAATATGGGTAATCTTTCAATTTTGCCCATTCCTACCCCTGCACCCCACTAATAGGGCTTAAAATCCCCTATTTATAATGCATGTCACATGTGTACACCCCTTCAAAAATGTTATTATGTATAATGGCCTTAAACAACATATATGCTTTTGCTTTATTACATTAATCGGTTAAGAACACTAAACTCAGGAATACCAGCACAGTGGACCTTTGCATTGTTCTATATAATGCTGAAAAAATAGTAAATGTGTTAAACTGCTGGAAAGTAAATATGCAATGAATAAATAAGTAGACAAAAAACAGTCATTAAGCAAATGTTCCAGATTTTTTTTTTCCATCTGAATATGAAGGAAAAAATACTTAACAACACACAACAGTGTTTTAATGAAGCAGAAGCTCTATAATCATGAGTAACACAATCTTGTTCTTAAATATTCCAAAACAAATAATTTTCAAACACTAGTTTAATTAGTCTTTCTTATTAATAATACTCCAACACAATTATTTTACATAGCTCAATGTGTACGAAGTGATGATCTCCATTATGTTGCATCAGTGGGGAAAATCAATTTCTTAACAGCATGTGATCAACAAATGAAAATGTAGGGATATAAAATATCCTCAGGGCCTGCAAATATAAATTGCTATGATAGCAAAGAAAATTAATTCCTGAGTTTCTCATAATTCAAAATATGAACATTTTAAGCTGCTATTACAACTGCCAATATTACGGAAGAAAAGATAGAGCTGATTTTCTAAAGGAGACGATTTTACACAAACCTGTGTGCATTCTCCTTGATTTTTTTTAATCCTATACATCTAATTGGGTATTTGGAGTTAACATATTGTACTGTACACATTACAGTAAGAACATCTACAGGCTTTTTGTACTGTTAGACAATATATAGGAGATGACAGACAAACAGATGGATGGATAGATAGAAAGGCAGACATTAAGAAAAGCTAGTAGTATGACAGAGAAAAAATACAATATATACATATACATATATATATATATATATATATATATATATATATATATATAACATTAAATTATATATAAAATTAAATGCTGTTGGATTATATGTGTATGTATTTTTTTTTCTCGAAAACTGCTTTCTACTTCCCATTTAGTCTGGTATCTGATGAAAATTAAAAGCTGCTGGAACTTAGAATGTTTAACTATTTAACTAAAATTCAGAAAATAGGATAAATAGGCTGAAGGTAGAAAAAATAAAGTGCTATTTCTCTAAATCAGCCAAGTATTACTTGATTCGTACATTCCAAATGATGTTTAACTTGGCATTTCCAGCTCAAGCTGTCAGTAACAAAATAAAGTGCAGCAATTATCCAGTGTGTGTATTTATTTGCCATGGCCACAAGCTCCATTGCTGGTAGTGATTAGTCATGGAAGTCCTAATGTCTGGTGACACTACAAGGGCCACTTTCACACCTCTCTGCACATTAAACCAGAGAGAAAAATATCTGTAGGACAAACGACAATTTGGTGCCTTCAAACATCAAGCAGTTTAGGATCTGATTAAATCCTCTCGCTAATTGCAGGGAAAACTCTACAATGTCAACATATCAAATTCAAAAGCCTATATTAAAACACTGTTAATATTTAATAAGGCAGCTAACTGTTTTAAAGGATGCTACAACCTATAGATAAGAATAATTACACATTTTATTCACTAAGAAAAAAAAAGGTTCAGGATCGTTGGAAGAACTTTGTGATACATTTGGAAAAAAATAATAAAGATATCTTCTAAATATTGTAATAAAAACATACCAGCGCCTTTTAAATACACTATTACTTACCAGCCCTTTTTATATTGTACTATCACAGACACTTTGGAATTGGTTTAAAAGCACATCATTCATTATTCAAAGCTCATCTTTGCATATTATTCCAGTTCAAGTCTGCCAGGCTCCCTGTGAAATTGTTCACGAAATTGATAACAGCAGACACACATGCAATAAAGAGATAGCCTTGGGCATCCAGAGCCCCCATTATGCAGATCAAGCTGTAATTTTCTCTAACAAAGCCTTCCCTGATCCAGAACAGAGCATAATTTTATTTTTCGGTACAATTCACTGAGTATCAAGTTGTAGACGGGACTGGAGGCTTTTTTTTTTTTTTTTAGAAATGGTGCCTTCGGGCCAGGCCAGGAGTAGTGTATCCTCCACCCCCTCCCACCCATCCTGCTGTCCCTTCTGTGTCTCTGCTGACACTAGGCTGCTGCGGCTATCTCCAGAGCTGGGATGCTTCTTACTAAAAGCTGGCAACACCAGCTTGCTGGTATCTTGGAAATCCAATTATCTCCACTCTATAGAAACTCAAACTAATGACCAGTCAGCTTAGACACGCAAGTGCAAGTGGAAAAAATCAAATTAGGGCTTTTTGAGCCTCCCAGGCTGCTCTGAGAGCTCCCTGGAATAATAGACCCATAATTTCACATGGACTTTGTCATAGGAGAACCTGGAAGTGAGCGGCCCCCAACACATCTATCACTCCTTCAGATTGTTTCCAGAAAGGAAACATTATTCGAGCTTTTCGTCAACTTCAACTGACTGTCTATTTATATAAGCCATCCAGGCTCCTTTGTTCTAACCTTCTATAACCAGGAACGAAGATGTCCTCATGGTCGGGGCCCATTTTGGGTCTGAATGATTTGCCTGTATAAATATACACACACATACTTTTTTATGAACATAGATTGTCAGTACTACTTACCTTGAAATGAGGACTAAACTGTTTGTAAAGTTCTAATTAAAGCCATTTATGAATGTGATGGTCCCCTTACCTCCCTTCTGAATATAGTTATTGGAATCTTGGCTAAATTGGCCAGCCTTTGAACCCTAATGTTCCCTAAGCTGTCCAATAAGATTATACAGTCTTATTGTACAGTCGCCTTAAAAAGGAACTCCACCCTTACAATCAAAAACACCATCCTAAAACTTGTCTCTGTTTAAACCTAAGAAAAAACATACTTACTAGTTCATGGAGTCCTGCGTTTTCTTGCTTGCAGTGAAAGTTCTCCCTACGCTGCTCATCTCCTGCACAGCCATCTTGAATTCATACCTGGACCATGTGAAGACACACTACAGGGATCTCTGCCAGGTCTATGGGACCCTGCAGATCCCTGCTGCGTGTCTGCACATGTGTTGGACATGTTGCAAAGGATTCTGGAGTGACTTGTGGTGTTCCTGTGCATGCGCTGGGTCTGGGTACGTCACCCTTGCCTAGGCAAGAATGAGGGACCTGAACTTATTTATTTTTTATTTGCAATTGTGTTATGGGGAGGAGAGGAGGCAAGGGATAGGTGAAGGTTTGCTATAAGGCTGACCGTGCACATTACAATCTGACAATCTCTCTCTCCAATCAAGCAGACCCTCAGACTACATACTTTTTGGTATTTCTAAGCAGACCACACAATATACCATCTGATTGTACAATCTCCTTTAGATTTACCAAAAACATATAATATGAGGACAAACCTAACAATACTTTAAATTTGTATCGAATTAGACAGACCCTTGTACTATATAGTTGATGGTAGATCTCAAAGAGATTGTTTAACAGGATTGTACATTAAATGAGTACATTAAAAAGGAAGTAAATCCTGGTGGGTTTTACTTCCTCTTTGTTCCCTGCAAAGTAAATGCATAATGGGCTACTATGCATCGCATACTATTCTATTATGTGCCACTTACCTACAAACGAAGCCCGCGATGTCACCACTGTTCTTGCTGCAGGCCGCGCCCATCTTCACCCCTCTTCCTTCCGGGGTTGTGGACTCCAACTCTGTTACTGGCCGTAGTAGCATGACGTCACTCCTGCGCATGCGGTCACGGCACCGGAACAATAGAATCGTGCCCATTCTTCAGTGCGCATGCGCCGATGACGACGGCGTAAGCGTATATCGATAATGTCTCCTAAACCATACAGGTTTAGGAGATATTTCCAGTACCTACAAGTAAGCCTTAGTATAGGCTTACCTGTAGGTAAAAGTGGTCTGTAAGGGTTTACAACCACTTTAAATGAGACTGAATAATTTAAAGGTGTGTGGTAAGATTTAGGCCTGTTATATACGGTTCAGGCTGTTAATGGGCAGGCTGAATGTACCAAGTTTGATCGATCAACTTATGTACAACCAGTCTGCCGGATTCTCTTGCGATAATCGCTAGCGACTGCTATAGCCGCTAGCGATAATCACTGTCTTCCCCCAGCGTGGACAGCTTCCCCCATCCCCCCCCCCCCCCGCTCACCGGGAGAAGACAATTGCACTGCCTGTGTTGATGGGGGTATCGTGCAAATTTCTTTCCCGGAACTCGTGGTTGCAGGAAAGATATTTGCACTGTGTATGGCCGGCCTTAAATATACCACCACTGCGGAGTTGATTTACTAAAACTGGGGAGTGCAAAATCTAGTGCTGCTGTGCATGGTAGCCAATCAGTGTATGGTCACCTATGGTGGTCAAACATGCTACTGTTTTATTATCTGATCACTATGCAATACAATCAAAACATTTTGATCAGAAACCGATGGAATAACCATAACTTCCCCTCTGATAGATTTAGACTTGGTTTCGATTTGAGTCAATCAAACTGAGTCGACTAAGATGATTTGGTTATTAATTTGATTGAATTTCGATTGCATTATGATGTTGCCTAGTAGAAACAGAGGTATGATGAATATAACTTACGATATCTTCCAAATATCTATTGAATCCTACTTTCCCGTGTGTGGCATATCGATCAAATGTGTTGTTGACTATTGAACAATTAGTCCTATAATGAGAAAGATTGATCAGAAAAGAAAAAGATCATTTATGGAAGCATATATGGCCATTGTAACACACCTAATTCAGGTTGAGTCATTTTCCCTGAACCTGCAGATTAGTGGATATTAGTTGGCAGCATAGAAAATGAATGAATAATATTAATATAAAAAATGTAATTTGAATTTTATCATTCTATGGTGAATATAATCCAGCAAGCCTTATTTACTTCGCATGGAGGTCTTAGATACACCCAAAATGTATGTACACAGTATGTGTTGTTATTGTCCTCTTCCCTCTGATGTGTAGGATTAGATATATGGATGGATGGCTGGATGGATGGATGATACATCGCAATCCGCCCCTCACATGTTTCCAACTGACAACTACTTTAGATGATGCAAACCACTGACTTCTTCTAACAATGATAATCCATCCTTTATCTTCGCTTCATAATTGAGCTTTTAGCGTCCTGGCTAATTGCTTTTAAAATATTAATTTTTTTTAGCGAAGCTACTTTAAGAAATTTATCTGATGATTAAATGTGACAAGAGGAAATGCATTTACGGCCGTGATTATGTATGCAGCCTAAATGCAGATATCATATCACTCTACAAGGATAAGTTTACTTATGTGGGACCTGGGTACCTGCAAGTATTGAAGCAATCCGATTTCCTCTACTAATCCAATAGAGCTAATAGTGCCTTCCTCTTCTTAATGAGCTGTTATATTTATTAATTAAATCCATGTCACCTCCCTTATTAACCAGAGAAGCATATCTGCCCTTCAGACCTTTTGGGTTTCTCTATACCTAATAGGATATGTTGCATTCTATTTGACTTGCTATAAATGCGCATTAATAGAATATGATACCGGAGAATAATGGATTTATTACAGGTATTTGATTTATATAGTGCCGGCAATGTATGCAGCGCATCAGTCCCTGCCCCCAAGGAGCTTACAATTTAAGATTCCTTTTTCACCTGCATGCTTATAGAGCCAATTTAGACAGGAGCCAATTATTCTACCTATATGTCTTTAGAGTGTAGGAGGAAACCAGCGCAAGAACAGGGAAAGCATGCAAACTCCATGCTGCTCATGTCCTGAATGGGATTTGAACCAAGGACCCTAGAGTGCTAACCACTAAGCTAATGAATTAGTGTGTGCTTGTATGTATTGGTATACTCTGTCTTAGCACTGTTCACTTAGTTAATCATATGATAAATATAATAATAAAATAAGTATTTTTATAGATATACATTATATTACAATTATAATAATAATAATTATTATTATTATGTGTGTGTGTGTGTGTGTAATATATATATATATATATATATATATATATATATATATGTAGGATTATAATTATTATTATTATGTTTGTGTGTGTGTATATTATAATATTAATAATAATAATAATAATTATTATTATTATTATTATGTGTGTGTGTGTATATATATATATATATATATATATATATATATGCGCACACATAATAATATTTATCATAATTATAAATGTGTGTGTGTGTGTATATATATATATATATATATATATATATATATATATATATATTACATACACACATAATGATAATAATTAGTACTATTTTTTAATATATATATAGATATATATATATATATATATATATATATATATATATATATATATATATATATATATATATATATATACACACAGTTGTGTCATACCTATTTTTCCATTGCTGTATGTTTAATGCCTATGGAAGGCATTTGGCTGTAGTTCTATGGCTTCTCCGATGTCATCACCCCCCTTTGTTGACCATAACTGTCAAGTGTATTAAATGTTCTTCCTTGTGTTATTTAATTTGATTATTTGTCACGTTTGTAGCAGTTTGTATGCCAAGTCCCTCTCTTGTATAGAGATGGGGGGCATTGCCAGCAGGCATATCAGGGGCTCTACTTAGCGATGGTTGTACAATTGGGTGACACTGAAGTGGCCCTTCCTTAACCGATTTATGTAAATATCTGCGATAAATGGCATCTTAAGCCGATTAATAGTATTATACCAAAAGGCAGCTCATTTGTCACAGGATATAGCCATTAAGTGGGCTTTTCTTTGTGTGCTGATGAATGAAAGTTGTGTATGGTGGTGTAGATGGAAGGATGGGATGTTTGGTCCTGTCGGCGGTGTAACTCCAATATATATATCAGTAGATGTTAGTGAGCAGAGCTCGGGTGGTGTCTGACTGTCTATGGGGAGCACGATTGATAAAAGCCTGCCTCTTCTGAGCGCTTTAATTTGATAGTTTTATTGAGTGTTCGGTGTTGTAGATCACATCAGACACTGAAATCATAGACTTCAATTAGACTTGTCCGGTACGCTTGCATCCTCCTTGTTATTGCTGCAATATATGTACAAAAGGCTGCCCACCGAGGAGGAATAGTATAGGGAGCCTAGGGGAAGCACATCCTGGGAATCAAGGAACTACAAGCCCCAGCATGTCCTTCTAGGGGGTGCTTCTTGGACTTTAGCACCTCACATCCTCTACTATAATGCCAATAGTAAACTACATGCACACGGACATAATAAAATGCTCTTATCGACTCCCCAATGGCTAAGCCAATGTTCATAGAGCTGTCTCCTTACACACTGGCTTAGAAATCACTCCTTCTAGAGCTCATGTACACTGCTGCTCAAAGAAGCTCAAAGAACGGCTCCTACAGGCTTTTGAGATTTTTTGAGCCCTTATTTTTTTCTGCCTGAAAACGCCCCTCCGTGTTAGCCAATGGGGATTATTTACGAAAGGCAAATCCACTTTGCACTACAATTGCAAACTACAAGTGCAAAGTGCTCTTGAAATTGCACTGAAAGTGCACTTGGAATTGCAGTCGCTGCAGATCTGAGGGGGACATGCAAGGAAACTTTTAAAAAAACAGCATTTTAGCTTGCACATGATAATAAAATCAGCAGAACTTCCCCTCATTTCAGATCTTCCCCTCAGATCTACAGCGACTGCACTTCCAAGTGCACTTTCAGTGCAATTTCAAGTGCACTTTGCACTTGTAGTTTGCACTTGTAGTGCAAAGTGGATTTGCCTTTCGTAAATAACCCCCATTGTGTCCATGCACACTATGGGGTTGATTTACTAAAACTGGAGAGTTCAAAATCTGGTGCAGTTCTGCATAAAAAGCAATCAGCTTCCAGGTTTTTTTTTTTTTTTTGTCAAAGCTTAAGTGAACAAGCTCAAGTTGGAAGCTGATTGGCTATCATGCACTGCTGCACCAGATTTTGCACTCTCCAGTTTTAGTAAATCAATCCCAATGGCTTTTTCAGGAGTTGACAGGCACAAAACAAAAACCCACCAAACTTGCATTTTTGAGAGGAGCTTTCGAGCAGAAAGGACACCTAAGTGCCCAAAAACGCACGAAAGAGCATGAAAAAGCATGAAAAAGCTCAAAGAAGCTTGAAAAGACACAAAAATAAAAATAGGAAAAATGAGCTGAGAGGAGGGTTTGTGAAAAAAAACGCTTACGCTCAAAAAAAGCTCAATAAAAACGTGCAAACGAGCCAAAAAAAGTACAAGCATCTTCAAGCTGAAATAAAAGCTGAAATGACTGTAAAAAAGCAGCTTTTTTTAACAGCAGTGTGCATGAGCCCTATGAGCTTTTTTTTCTGCCAAGAGAGCTGGCTTTTTTTTTTTTAACCCAGTGTGCATGGCGCTGCAAAAGACTGTAAAAAAAAAAAAAAAACCTCTATTCAAATAATTTTTCTTTTATACATCCAAATGCAGATGAAGTGTTTTCTGTGCTGTGTTCAGATCTATAACCAAAAATCTAAAAACAGCATTTGAGAATGTACACTTAGCCCTGGTTCACACCTATGCAGGGTGCAGTTTGCATATTCCAGGTGTATTTTGCGCTCTTCAATACACATTTTTGATCCATTGAAGTCTATGGACCCAAAAAAACAGAAAAAAGTCCCTGGCTCTTTCCATAAAATGCATAGATGTGAATGTGACCCATAGGAAACCATGTTAAATGGACTGTAGACTGTAGTGTGTTTCTGCAAAACTGAAAACATGCTAGAAAATGCCTAGGTGTAAACCTAGGGTTAGGTCTGGTTCACACCTCTGCATTTTTAGTGCATTTTCAGTTTTGCAGAAACACACTATAGTCCATTTAACATGGTTTCTTGTGGGTCATGTTCACATCTATGCATTTTATGGAAAGGGCCAAGGACCTTTTTCTGGTTTTTGTGTCCATAGACTTCAATGGATCAAAAACATGTATTGAAAAACGCAAAATGCACATGGAATATGCAAACTACAACCTGCATAGGTGTGAACCAGGGCTAAGTGTGTAAACACATGTCTAGGTAAATCCATAGATGTAAAAGGTGCATTCTGGAGTTGAAAACAGAGCAGGAGAATATAGAACTAGAATTGTATGCGTTTAAATACTTGGGGGGGGAGGGGGAGTATGCATTTTTATCTAAATTCAAGCATTTTACTGATCATTTATGCAGGAACTTGTGTGCCAGAAAAAAAGCATATATGATCAGAAAAATTCTTATGGCCATGTGCATGCACATAAAATCATTGTATTGGCTAGAATATTCATGTAAGTGCTTTATAATTAGTGTATGTGCCAGTTAACTCCTCTCTGATCGCAGGTTTGGAGCTTTTTTTTTCAAAACAAGTGCATTGTAAGTCTATAGGACAATGCACATAGCTGCTTAAAGACCCATAATGCAGCAGTGCATTCAGAACCGTAAAATAAAATTGAAAACATGCACATGATCGTAAAATTCTCCTGATCATATAGGCATGGTTTTTCTTGTGCCTGTGTAAAGGATCAGTAAAGTGTTTGTGTTTAGATGCCTTCAAACGTGTAAAGGCGCATATGCATTTAAATGCATAAAATTCTAATTCTATATCCTTCTGCTCTATTTTCAAACCCAGAATGCTCTTTTATATCTATGCATACATGTTTTCATGCGCATACACCCATATGCACATAAAATGTATGTCCTGAAATGCAGATTTTTCCATTTTTGGTTGTGGATCTGATCGTAGCACATGTTTATGCACCTGCGTGCATGTCCCCATTCAAAATAATGCACCTGCCTTTGGATCCATATACATAGAATGCTTTTAATTGCATTTTCTTAAAGCCGCATGCACCCCTAATGTTTGAGTTGGGCAATTTACTATATGGGTGTATACAAAAGTACCTACATGCATATACACATAAATTGAAACATTGCAGCTAGGAGAAGATGAAGGAGAATTTTACATATGTATGTGCAAGGTCTTCTTAGAACATAACTTGCATCTTATACTCAGGATCTTTCTGTCAGCCTCTACCAGCAAGGTCCAGTTTCAGCAAGTTATTGTTTCCATGCAAGAGGCCTTTAAAGTGGTTGTAAACCATTACAGTCCACTTTTTTCTACAGGTAAGCCTATAATAAGGATTACCTGTAGCTACCTCGGATATCTCCTTAACCTGCATGGTTTAGGAGATATGCCCTGTATCTGCATGTGCCGATGTCATTGGCACATGCGCACTAAAGCAATGGCATGTACGTATGTATACTAGCTCATTACGCCTTTGTCTTGCAGGTCTTTTTTTTTTTTCATGTGGGTTTACAACCACTTTAAAGAGGTTGTAAACCTCCCTTTGCAAGTTGTACCTATAGGTAAGCCTAGAATAAGGCTTACCTATAGGTACTGTAAAAATCGCAGCCACTCTACACCCAGGGCCCATCACTCTGTGTAGCAAGTGGCTGAAATTGAGAGCTTCTATTGCTTTTAATAGGGCTGTCTACTGAAGCTAATCATTGGGAATCCCCACTGGGGTTCTCATATGTAATCGCAGTTGGGTGCATTCACATTTGTGAATGCACCCTTAAGTGGGGTTATTTCTGCCTGTGTGCATGAGGCCTAAAACTGTAGGAACAATTGCCAGTTCCAGGCATCAGATTTTTTTTTTTTACAAAAAGACGCAAATATACAACATTTGTATACAATCACATGAACATATTTTTATTCCCCCAATTTTTTGTAAATGAGGCCCACATGCATAACATGTATTTCACACTGCACTTTGGAAAGCATAAGAACATATTAACTACAGGAAACCCTAGAAGAACTCTCCTTATTGCTTCTGTCAACTATGATGTATGGCTCATATTTACACCTGGAAAAGGCAGCCTTAGCAGTGAACGAACACGTGAAGGAAACATGGGTAATATATAATTTGATTGAAATGACTGCAATATTACGTTGCATCAATTACTCCAATTCCTCTTTATTGTTATTAGCGATTGGTACCTATAAACCTGAAAGAGAGGTTGCAGCACTGACTCCTATTTTCTTTACAGATATTATTATTATCATTATTATTATTATTCTCTGTGTACACAAGTAAAACTCATATATTGTGCTTTATTAAACATACATCATACATTACATTTATAGTGCACTGTGTTTATATAAACTAATGCTCAACATTAAGAAATGTGATTTTTTTTTTTTGGTGAAAGCATTGTTACTTTTAATCAATTAATTTAAAAAATATAGCCAAGACATAACTCATGGTGCTAATGGCCATTATTACTTGAGATGACTGCAGAGCCCCATTTTTAGCAGCCACTTCTCCAGTTTCCTAATGGTCAACTCTCTTAGCTCATACTTAAGTAATAAGTACTTGAGTAATTATGTTTAAATGATAATTGGTCATCACTAAAACCATTGTAATTGTATTAGCACAGCTAAAATATGTTATTATTGTAAATGAAAACAAGCAAAGTGTCTTTTTTTTGGGGGGGGGGCGGGGTTGAAAGGTACTGGCATTCCAAAAGTTAATACTAGGTTTCAAAAATGGACAATATGAAGCAGCTTTCACATGAAACACATAATCGTATTGTTGTTTTGTGATCTGAAGTCTATTGTGTCACATTGCCATGGAACACAAAGTGTATGTACCTCTAACAATACATTTCCTCTTTTTGCTCACTTTTGGTCTGTTTAATATATATACTGTTGGAAGTGTTTTATTAGTTGTATTATATTCATTCCAGAACAGCAAAAAAAAAAAGCAGTTGTTCATCCAACCAGAAATTTTGTGAGCTGATAGTTTAGACCAATGTATGCTCCACCGCTGCAAACAGGTGTAGTGGTGCAGTTACTTTCCTTCAATCCTCAGCTCAACCCAGTGCTCAGACTGTAAGGCTGATGATATCTCTGTGTACTGTGAACCATTGGAAGGACAGTCGAAACTCAGGTAAACATCTAATGGCAATATCCTTTATTGAAATGACATGAAGCAGCTGCAAAATATCCAACGCGTTTTGGCCACTAAGCCTTAATCGTGGCTCTACCTCTGGAGTTAGTATTATTACCTACTAGCTCAATGGACTGCAAAACACCTCCCCCTGTTGTGGAGAAGAGAGGGTGGTGTTATGTAGTCCTACCGTAGTGTTATGTAATCCTCACACATTCCCTGTCCTGAGGTAACAACGATGATCAGTATGGTTGTCACCCTAGAACAGGAAATGTGTTAAAAGCAGGTTTAATAGGTTAAAATAAAGGGAAACAAAGTGTGAAAAAATAAAACACATGCTGCCACTACATCCAAAAACAGGTAAGCTGCAATACTATCAATTTTTGTTCTTGGGTTTAGGTACACATTAGGATTTCTGTTACAAAGGTGTCTTCAACTGTCTTCTAAGAAGAGGGCTTGTTCTATATTTGTAAAGTTCATCTCTGAGAAATAAAGAACGCCTGTGCAAACCCCCACCCACCCATGTCATGAAGACAAGTAGGGAAAGAAGTGTTCTGTAGTCTAAATTAGAAGAAAGCAGCCTAAGGTGCCAGCGATGCACCTCAATAGATACAGTATAATGAGCCTTGTCACCAAGGGACAGTGTGTTGCTGGTAGGATCACCATGTGAATATAGGCAAAAAACCTGGTAAGCTGTATTATATTAAGCTTTGTTTGGGTTTAGGCACACTTTAAATAATACATACCAAATACCAGTATAATCTGCAACAGTAAAGCACTACTCCAGGATGCAGGGTTTGGTAGAAGTATTTCAAAGAAAAGACCATATTTAAAACTAGCACATAAAAAAGGTTATAATGGGCAAAAGAGCACAGAAAGTCACTAGAGATGGGTGGAAAGAGTAATATGAATGAAGAAGTCTCATGAAGCTTTCGGTTTAAAGAACAAGTAGAAGAGCATACTGTATGTAAAACCTGGATCAAACTAATGGATGCTGGAGAAGGGAGAAGTGTTTAAAAACTTTTGTCAAGCATGGAGGAGAAAATGTAATCATATGGAAATATTTGGTGTTGAAAAGAAGGAAGATTTCCACAAAATAGAAGGAATAAAGGAACAGAAGTTACATCTTACAACATCTTTCTGTCCTTTCTGGTTAATCTTGGCTGGTGCAAATTTAACATTAAAGTGGATAAAAACCCTAAATATAAAATTCTTAAACATGCCCCCCCCCCCATCGCCCCATACTACCTATCCTGCCTAACCTGTATAAAAAAGATCTGTGTACCTATTTATTTGCAGTCCACTCTGGTCTGGTTATGTCATCCTGCAGCTCTGTGTAAGGCAAAAACCAGGGGTGTATGTACAGGGGTCATTGGGGTTGCAATTGCGACCCGGCCCTATGCTCCAGCAGGGGGCCCATGCGGCCCTCTGTACACCAGGATGGGAGGGGCAGTGGGGCAGCATATAGAGGAACCAATACTCTCCATTTTCCTCCTGCAGCCTGTCCATGACTGCAGGAGGAAAATGGAGAGGACCGGTTCCTCTACATGCTGCCCCTCTGCCCCTCCTATCCATCTCCTGCTGCCCCGGGCACCTGTGTTCTTCCCTGCCCCCCCTTATCCTTCACTGCACTGCCGGGTTCCCCCATCCCATCTCCTGCCAGCTGCTGCAGGGGATGTGTCAGGATAGAGAGTGGAGAAGGGGTCAGTAAATGTGTCATTTACTAGCCCCTTCCTTGGATTATTGAATGGAGTCAGTGATCCGTACCAATCACTGACCCTGTTCATTTATAACTGAGGCATAGTAAACTGTGTTTACTATGCTTGAGTTTGTAAAAGACCTGTAAGCTCTGTACAGAGCTATTCTTGTCCATTCTGTATGTACAGCTGAGGCTGCAGAGAAGGAAATTGAGGGTTGTGTCTCAATCTCCTTTCTCTGTCTCAAAGGTGAAACATCAGAGGTCTGTTTAGACCCCTGATATCTCACCAAAGCCCCCCAACGAGGCTCCTAAAAAAACTGTAAAAAATAAAAATAAAAAAAATGTAAAATAAATAAAATACTGTAGTAAAAAATAACATAAAAAAACAAAACAAAAATAGAACAATACTGACACCAGTGGTGGAGCTATCACGGTCGCAAAGGTTGCGTTCGCATTTGTCTTTGCTGCTGGGGGTTAGGGGGCCTTATGGTTTCTTGCACCATGGCCCTGAAGGTTCTAGTTATGCCTGGCAAGCACTTAACAACTGCTGTGAATTCTGGGAGCCATGATGTCACCCATAGGCCCCAATGGCCCAGCCATGCAGCTCTCCCTCCTCCCCCCTGCACCAGCTGCACATTGACACAGGGGAGCTGCTTGCAACTACAGGATCAAGTTCTACTCAAAACATATTCAATGATGGAGACAACTAAAGTATTGTCTTTGATGGACTAGCCATCACAGTTGTCAGATATCAACACAATTGTCAGATCTCAAAACAATCACATCTACAGGAAGAGCTACAAAAGACTAGCTTGTCATTTCCCATGGTGCACATAAACAGAGAAATGTCTGTGATAAACCATTACAACACCTTTCACAGCTTATCACAGTGATAAGTCCCCTGTGAGGTGTTTAATAAACTTTGATTATGCAGGTAGGGACTGGGAACATCTCATCCCCTTTCTTCACTGTGCATTCTCGGTGATAAGTACACAGAAAGTTGTAGGAATGTAGGCACAAAGGGGTCAATTTACTTAAACTAGAGAGTACAATTACTGGTGCAGCTGTGCATGGTAGCCAATCAGCTTCTAACTTCAACTTGTTCAATTAAGCTTTGACAATAAAACCTGGAAGCTGATTGGCTACCATGCACAGCTGCACCAGATTTTGCACGCTCCAATTTTAGTAACTCAACCCCAAAAGTGCCTTTTCACTGTGATAGATATGGAGAAATCCCCCTACATTTATTACAAAGTCAGATTTCACGATAGATGCCTTTTTTGATAAAACACTGAGAAAAGAGACAAGAAGTTAGCATTTTACAGATGATTAGGCATAAATCCATGATTGCTCATGTTGTGTAGCAGGGGTAGGCAACCTGGGGCCCTCCAGCTGTTGTGGAACTACATTTCCCATGAGGCATTGAAAGGCTGGCAGTTACAATTACTCCCAGAGGCATGATGGGACTTGTAGTTCTGCAACAGCTGGAGGGCCCCATGTTTGCTACCCCAGTTGTAAAGCGTCCAGTGGGGCACTTTGCAGCACGTATTGCACTTCTTGCTTCTTCCTCCCTTAATGAATCAAGAAAGATGCAGACAAACATTCAGTTTCGCAAGCGACAAATTTGTTTTGCTGCTTGCAACTGCTGCACCAATTTCACTTTATTTTAAGCCCCCTTCACATTGGTGTCAAGAGGCAGATGAAAAACAGACCACAATCCTTCTCTATGGGCAAAACTATGGGGAAACAGATGTAGACAGATGTACATTAGAACATTTGTTTGCCTCTAATGTGTCACCCTAACAGACGCAGAGATTAGGCGCAGTTCACACCTTCTTATTGCGGAAACAATACCAAAATGCACAGCAATGCACATCACTTACGTTGGTTTGATGCAGTGCCAATCATTCTGAAGTAATAGTTTGGGGATACATTCTGAATTGCGCTTTAAGGTACCTTCCCAGAGGACATGCATGCATTGCAGTGTGATGTGCTGTCAGAAAAGGAGCATGTCCATTCTCTGGGATATTAGGATGCATTCAAAGCCTATTTTATTTGAGCTACCTAACATAGCACACATTAATTCAACACACCCCAGCACAAAAGTGTGAACCTATACATCCAAAAGTGTTTGTAATGTAAAAAGATAAAATATTTTTTATTGTGGGAAAAAAAAACAGCATTTTGCCTCTCAGAAGCTTTATTATAAGAATGTTGCTGTAGGGGCTTTCTATAACAATAGTAATAACAATATGGGCGCTTTCCTTTTTTTTATTTTTTTATTCTTAATTCCCATATATGAGAGGAATAACCTATGACCTCTGTTCTGAGGATCCTAGATTTCCTCCCAGGAAAAAAGCCTCCCCTGCTCTTCTGTCCAGCCTTGACTCCTCACATCCTGGTGAGATTTCATTGCTGCATATCACTGGTCATCACCATGATAAATTAGCCTCTTATGAAACTTTTCACCAGCAGTGGTGAGATATGGAGAAAAGATAATGATCACCCAGGCATGATCACTGTTTATTAAACGGACAATGATCATTACACACTGACAGCTATAGCCTGCCAAGGCTCTGCAAAGCTGCCATTGCTGCAAATAGAGGAGTATTGGGTGACTGTAAAGTGGCAGAAATACAACTATTACATTGAATAAAAATAATGTCATGACGACACCTATGTATTGCCTATAATTTCTGATCAATCTAATGTTACCTTTGGTAAATAAAAGTATTGATTGCTATTACTAACACTTTCAATTCAGTATGGCTTCACAAAACCTTGACTACAAGTTATCTTCCTATCTTGTAAATCATTTGCCAGTTACAAAGTCAACAATATCAAGCGCCGATCCAACACTATTACAGGTTATTAAATGATACCAGTATCCTCCTTTAATTAACTAAAACTGAGCGGCAAACTGATTTATTTTAATGTTTGTTTTAATCAGAGCAAATCAGGGTTGTGGAAATATTCCTGCATGTTTCCTGGCTGCCATAAACACATGCCTTAGAAAAAGCCTCTGCATTTAATTCAAAGGCTGATAATAAAATACCAAGGTGTACAATTCAACTGGGACTGCCTATAGTAATATATTGTTATATAATAATGAGTCCAGCATTACATGCCAATCACATTATGTTGCCAAAGCTATAGAATAAATCTAATCCACATAAACACTTAGCTATTTATCCACAGAAATTACACCTACCTTACCCTTTAAATACATAAAACACATCCTATTTAAATCCATTGTTACAAGAAGTAAGGAAAAGGGAATTATCTGATCTAAAAACTCCTAAAAATACTAAAGATCCAAATATTTCATCTTGTCAACACATGCACAAACCAGTAATATAAATATTACATTTAAACAATTGCAATGCCTAGGAAAGCATAATTCTAGATTTAAATCGAATTACTACACCAAGCACATCTCTGTTATGTTTCCTTATGGATATGACATGAATGTATTCGAATACTTGTGGACAGATCTGAGGTGATTGTCTATGAATACGGACATTTCATGGATTAGAATAGTTGTGGACAGATCTGAGATGATTCGGATATGTTTATATATCAATAGGAATTTTCATAGATTGGAATAGTTGTGGACGGATCTGAGATGATTCTGATATGTTTATATATTGATATGAATTCTGATATGTTTATATATTGATATGAATTTTCATAGATTGGAAAACTTGTCCACAGATCCGATGTGATTTTATATGAATATCACATTTCATGAATTAGAATACGTTGGACAGATCTGAGATGATTCTAAAATTTCTTATATATTAATATGAATTTTCATAGATTGGAATACTTGTGGACAGATCTGAGATGATGCTGATGTTATTATTATATGATTGATCAGCGTACTTGTGAACAGATCTAAGATTAGTCTGATATTTGTTTTATATGAAAATGATATATAAGGGATTCGAATATTTGTGGACAGATCTGGGATGACTGTGGCATGTATGTAGATGAATATGATAGATTTGAATACCTGTGGACAGATGTAAGATGATTCTAATATTGTTACATATGAATATGACATTCCATGGATCAGAATACTTGTGGACAGATCTAAGATGATTCTAATATTATTACATATGAATATGACATTCCATGGATCAGAATACTTGTGGACAGATCTAAGATGATTCTAATATTAATAATATGACATTTCAGGGTTCAGAATACTTGTGAACAGATCTAAGATTATTCTAATATTAATACTATGACATTTCATGGATCAGAATACTTGTGGACAGATCTAAGATGATTCTAATATTAATAATATGACATTTCAGGGTTCAGAATACTTGGGAACAGATCTAAGATGATTCTAATATTATTAATATGACATTTCAGGGTTCAGAATACTTGTGAACAGATCTAAGATGATTCTAATATTAATACTATGACATTTCATGGATCAGAATACTTGGGAACAGATCTAAGATGATTCTAATATTAATACTATGACATTTCAGGGTTCAGAATACTTGGGAACAGATCTAAGATGATTCTAATATTAATACTATGACATTTCAGGGTTCAGAATACTTGGGAACAGATCTAAGATGATTCTAATATTAATAATATGACATTTCAGGGTTCAGAATACTTGGGAACAGATCTAAGATGATTCTAATATTAATAATATGACATTTCAGGGTTCAGAATACTTGGGAACAGATCTAAGATGATTCTAATATTAATACTATGACATTTCATGGATCAGAATACTTGTGGACAGATCTGAGATAAGTCTGATGTGTGTTTTTTTTTAATATGAAAATGACACTTAATGAATCAGAATATCTGTGAACAAATCTGAGATGACTGTAATATGTTCATAGATGAATATGATATTTCGTAGATTGGAACGCTTGTGAACAGATCTTAAAGATTCTAATAGTATTTATTACCTATGAATATGACATTTCATGGATCAGAATATTTGCTGAGAGTTAGATGATTGTGATATTTGAATGGGATTTTTTAATGGATCGGATTAGTTGAGGCCAGTTGTGAGATGGTTGTCATCGCAGTCTGACTTTGCATTTATGTCCTGTCAATGGTGAGATCATACAGCAGACTACACGATCGTTTCATTTGGATCCTCTTTGCATAAATGCTTCCAACTTATTTGTCGGTCTCGCTAACTGATCCGGCGTGGTATTGTATTCTATACATACTATTGCAATCTCCAGCACCTATTATCCCAGCTAATAAATTTGACCTATTGTTCGTTTGTTAAAATGATGTCACCTTCGAACAGTCCCTAAGCTACCGTTTCAATGAATTGCCAGCTGATGAGAGGTGGGAGCCAATCGTGGCTCAGAGGCTTGCTCCTCTCCGCCAATCCCCGTAGCAGGAAATACATCCGACGCTGAAAGTCGAGCTTTGGTTCAAAAGGATGACACAGAGCCTATCGGGTTTGACCAAGCTTGGCAAAGTTTCAGTCTCTATCCAGCAGGACATACATGGAGCCGGTGTAAAGAAGGACGGGGATTGTTGTAAAGGAATAGCCAATTTTTCTATTGACACAGGATGGATCAGCCCACAAACACACAGACCCAACACCAACATGAACCCATCAGCTTTGGGATTGACCAGATCCTGAACAACTCGGACCAGGAAAACTCTGTCGCTCCCCGAGTTTCCGACACCGCCAGCTACCTGAGCAGTCCGATCAGCCGCTCCTGTGCCCCCTACTCGTCCCTGCCAGCCTCCTTCCCTGGCATCGGGGCCGCCTTTGACGACTCGGGATCTTACAGTGTAAACCTAAGTCTGGCTCCAGCTGGAGTCATCAGAGTGCCAGCTCATCGACCTATCCCTGGTGCCGTCCCACCTCCCATCTCCAGTGCCATCCCAACCATGCCAGCTGTGCCCGGCCTTGGCAGCCTTAACTTCCCCTGGATGGAAAGCAGCAGAAGATTTGTCAAAGAAAGATTCTCAGGTAAGGACCATTCACCCCTTCATCTCATAGAACTGCTGATTGACAGAAATAGATAGCTATATATATGTCCCAAGTCATTTTTGAATAATGTAGAAAGTCCCTTGTTCATGGACAGAATGGTTTAATAGTACCGTTTACAATGGATATATATTATAATAATTTATCATAAATATTCTTTGGAAAAGTGCCATTGTTACCTTGTTCATTTGGGGCACACTAATTTAACTGACAGATAGATAGATAGATAGATAGATAGATAGATAGATAGATAGATAGATAGATAGATAGATAGATAGATAGATAGATAGACCCGATTATTTACCTTAAATAATTTTAAATCATGTTTGTAAATAATAGATTGTTTCATTGCTTATTGGCACAAATATTTCATAAACTAGACAGATAGAAAGCCTGGCATAATACAGTAGATGTAATTAGATAAATAAAAATACTGGTAACAGACGGATAGATTAAAAGGTTGATAACAGAGAGAGAGAGATACACATGCGATTTTTCAGTAAATACCTTTAGATAAAGTTAAATAATCTTTGGAAATTTTAAATTGTGTCCTTGCTTATTGGCACACCGATCTTATATGATAGATAGATAGATAGATAGATAGATAGATAGATAGATAGATAGATAGATAGATAGATAGATAGATAGATAGATAGATAGATAGATAGATAGATAGATAGATAGATAGATAGATAGATAGATAGATAGATAGATAGGAAAAATGGATAATATACAGCAAATGTAGTTAGAAAAAGACTGATAACAGATATAATGATAGATAAAAAGACTGATGATAGATAGATAGATAGATAGATAGATAGATAGATAGATAGATAGATAGATAGATAGATAGATAGATAGATAGAGATATGCTTTTCCAGTGAATATTCTTTTAGATAACCTTAAAATAATATTTGGAAATATTCAATTGTTTACTTGCTTATTGGCACACGTATTTCATAAAATAGATAGATAGATAGATAGATAGATAGATAGATAGATAGATAGATAGATAGATAGATAGATAGATAGATAGATAGATAGATAGATAGATAGGCACAGATGTGATTTGCCTGTGAATACCTAATTTCTTTTAGTTTATTGTAAATGTTTCAATAATTCCATTGCTAGCTGGCATGGTGATTTAACTGACTGCTTACTTTATATATACATAAATAGAAATACACAGATACTGCGCCCTCCCCCCCCTTCATTAAATTGAATAATAGTTGCTCCATTGCTCATTGACACGTTGATTTCATGTAACCATTGACTACTTCAGAAAAGAAAAAAAATATATATATATATATATATATATATATATATATATATATATATATATATATATATATATATTCCCGTCCCAAGTAATTTTTGAATAATGTAGAAAGTCCCTTGTTCATGGACAGAATGGTTTAATAGTACCGTTTACAATGGATATATATAATAATAATTTATTATAAATATTCTTTGGAAAAGTGAAATTGTTACCTTGTTCATTTGGGGCACAGTAATTTAACTGACTGCTTACTAGATAGATAGATAGATAGATAGATAGATAGATAGATAGATAGATAGATAGATAGATAGATAGATAGATAGATAGATAGATAGATAGATAGATAGACGTGATTTCACTCCACCTTTGCAATATTAAATAATCTGTGTTTTGTTGCTGTTTGACACCCATATTATATATATCACATGTATATATTTATCCAGTGTGTGTGTAAACCAATTTTGAGGAAGTTCCAATGCGCACACTGATTTAGTTTCTAGTGCGAATATACTTAATACTTGCATAATGCATAGAAACATAAAAATATGATTTTCCCTGGGAATCCTTATTATCTTAAGTCATTTCGAGGAAGGTTCCATCGTTCATTCACACTGATTTCATTTCACTGGGATTCATTTAACTTAGGATCAAACTTTCAATATTCGAAAAACACATAGAAATAAAAAGTAATGATTTCTCTGCGAATGTCCCTTGGTAATCTTGAATCATTTTGAGAAAAGTCCTATTTTTTATTACATTGGGTGAAATCATTTGTGTTGCTCATTCTATATTTATTCCCCCCAGACAATACTAGAACACACAGTACATGGAAACATTGTAAGTCTCTATTCAGTGTACAGCATGTACTAATTGTATGTACTAAGCAGATGGCCTGTGTTTTTTCACCTCGGGGCATAATGAACTTAAGTGCAAGTAGCCCGAAAAGGCAATACAAACAGGTGACATGTGATAGCATCAATGGAAAGGGTGTGGGGGTGTAATATAATACTTTGTCACTTTCCTTGTCTGTCCATTATGTCTTTATTGTTCATCTCTCTCCATCATGTTTAATACATAGGTGACTATATGTCTGTTCTTTCTTCACATATATAAACTGACCCTTTCCTAAACTTTGTGTCCCCCTATGTTAGCTGCTGCAGCCCTGACCCCATTCACAGTGACCCGCAGGATTGGACACCCTTATCAGAATCGGACGCCTCCCAAGCGTAAAAAACCGCGAACCTCTTTCTCCAGAGTCCAGATCTGTGAATTGGAGAAGCGATTTCATCGCCAGAAATACCTCGCTTCTGCAGAGAGAGCCGCCCTCGCCAAATCCCTGAAAATGACCGACGCTCAAGTCAAGACATGGTTCCAAAACAGGAGGACAAAATGGAGGTGAGTGCTCATGGGTGGGTGGGAGGTCATTGATGAGCTAGACCCCATCCAAGTGTGACCATACATGCTTCTATAAATGATCGATTTTTTTTCTGATCAATCTCTCCAAATAATCAATGGATGGACAACAAAATCCATTGATATTCCATACATGAGGAAAAGGAATTTGATCCATAATGTCTATCAAGTACCTTGTGACCATACATGCTTCCATAAATGATCGATTTATTTTCCGATTAAATTCTCCCAATAATCGAGGGATATTTGACAACAAAATTGATCGATATTCCATACATGAGGAAATGGAATTTGATCGACAATTGGAAGATATGATCGTTCGTTATCCATCATAGCTCTTTTTCCACCAGGCAACCACATAAGCTGATCGATCAAAATACAATCAAATTTATGACCAAATCATCTCAGTGGATCTCATTGATGTATAAGGATGAATAACTTTCCACCAAATCCCAACTAAAGTCTAAATCGATGGAAAAGGAAGGTATGGCTATTCCATTTGTTTTCTGATTCCATCACTTTCATGAAAGTGCACTTTGATTGAATAATAACATGGAAGCATGTATGGCCAGCACTAGTATTTTATTTATCTCACTTTCACAATACTTTCTGCTATGTTTATACCTGGGGGGAAAAAAGCTTTGATTAAGCAACGTATACCAGGAGGTACAAAAAATAAGAGCAAAAAAAATGTAATGTGACATATTAAATAATATGTAATACAATATTGTACTGACTGGTTAGTGCACTGTATATTTATATGTATTTCCACCATTTTGAAAAAATAATCTACCTGAGTGTAAATAAACAATGGAACTTTCCTCAAAATGATTTACATAAAATCAGTGTCATCATCACATGCCTGTCTGATAATTAAAGATTTTTTTTATATTTATATAGCACAGAAACATAAAAAGTGACAGCAGTAAACAAAAACAACAACAAACAAAAAAAACATGTCCATTCAGTCTGCTCCATGTTTTTTTTTTGTCTAAGTATAGATCTATGTTTGTCCCCATCATGTTTTTACCTCTGCTGTAAAATAATGCCTTATATTAGGGTAGTTTAGACCTTTCTTCCTTGCTTAGCACATGGGATCTTTAGGAGGGTCTTTTTCCAAATTCATAACATGTATGGAATTGTTTTTCCAAAGGCACTCCAGGTAGTGGAGAACACAACCTGAGCCCCCAAGAACTATTAACAAAGTAATAAACTGTTACAATTGATGTCTTCCTGAGTTCCACATGGCATGGCCAGTGTTAATGAATCCTTGGCACCTATATCTATTATGGGGTGATCTCTATTGCTTCCACAGTACTGCCATTCTAAGGTTGCTGAATGGTTTCTCTGATATGTTCACTAAGAACTTGTATTTCATTTAAGCTAGCAATAAAAAAAATGATACTCGATCGGGATTTATTAGAGACTGTTTGTGCCTTGGCACACCTTCTACAAGCTTCATGTTGGTCCTGGAAAGGAGTCATCATGCTCCAGATTGCCTGGGTTCATTTATTAAGTCTGACTTCATTTAACTGCACTAAGGTCTAACTGCCATTTGACTAGCACTGGAAGGCAGCTCAATTTTCTACTCATTGTAGATTATTATAATAGTGAGATACTACTACTACTAATAATAATAATAATAATAATAATGTATTATTATTGTTCTTATTATTATGTGCTTATTGAATTAATTGTTGTTGTTGCTGCTGTTGTTAATAAAAATAATTTCATTCAACAAATAAAAGCAGTACTAATAACAAAATAATATTATTTCTCGGAAGGATTTATAAAAAAAAAAAACTTGCTAAATTCATAAAGCCAACACACCAGGATAAGGTTTTGCATTTTCAAAACCGTGACATTTTTTTACCCGAATCCAATGAGATTTGAAAAATTACTTGAATAAAAATAAAGCTCCTTATCCTTGAAATAAAGTTTGGCGAATCGATCCTTTACCATTACAAAGCAGGACTCTCTGAACCATTCTTGTATTGTCATATTTCGCATTCACTAGATATAGTCAGTGTTTGTGTTGGGTATATATGACTGTTATAGTTGCATTTGTATATACCGAGTTTTGGTATTGGGAAGTCTATGCCGTTTAGATGCTCCTTTGTCCTTTATTAGTCTGTAAGCGATCAAATATTCATATTTTTTTATACGATGGACTATGAGCAATTTTACATTTTATTGTTTTATTTATATTTTAAAAATATTTTTCTTGGATGTGTTTAAACATTTATTTCTTTACACATCTATGTGTATTATTTGCTAGAATTAAGCTGATAGCATTATATTCTTTGGATGCTTCGGGGAAAATAGCAGCAGCGGGATTTGTGCCGGGAATTATAAGCGATATATATCTATATATATCTATATATATATATATATATAGAGAGAGAGAGATATATATATATATCTATATAGATATATAGATATATATATATAGATATATAGATATATATATCTATACATATATCTATATATATATATATATATATATATATATATATATATATATATATATAGATATATGTATATATATATATATATATATATATATATATATATATAGATAGATAGATAGATATATAGATATATATATATATATATAAAGGAAGGTTTCTATTTATTCATTCTTTTTTTCCTACTGAATTAGTGGAGCTTTTCAATATAATGCAGCTCAGACAGGAATCCTTGCATTATTCTGAATAGTTTGGGGTGTAAATATGAATTAGTCCAGGATGGATGTAGGCAGTGCTATGATTGTCGGTCACCGATCAGTCCCCATACACAGGAGCTCCATTTATTTCTCCATCTCATCTACTAAACCATCAAAGACAGAGCTTTCAATTCTGATGGTGCTGATGATGAAGACGCCTACTTGGAAATATCCTTGTGATCAATTCTAGAGGACGTTTGGCCTGCCAATCCCGTCCTGTTTTTTTTTGTTGTTTTTTTTTTCGTGTTGATCTGAAATTGAATTTGTTTCCTTGCAGGAGACAGACAGCCGAGGAGAGGGAAGCGGAGAGACAACAGGCGAACAGACTGATGCTGCAGCTGCAGCACGATGCGTTCCAAAAATCGCTCAGCGACTCCATCCAGCCGGACCCGCTGTGTTTGCACAACTCTTCTTTATTTGCACTTCAGAATCTGCAGCCCTGGGAGGAAGAGGCCAGTAAGATCCCTCCTGGCACCACCCTGGTGTGAGGGCAACAACAACAACAAAAACGTTCATTACAAACGTTTATGATAAACTAGATTGTTACATAATAACGTGTCTCCGACGGATTGAAGGGTCTGCACTGGCCTCGGTCCGGGCAGGGTTTGGGCTGACCGCTTGGCAAGGCTGGAGTCTTCTACCAGTGCTGGGAGGACTGCCAATGGAAGGCAGCAAAGGACCAGGACAGTCTTCTGGATGGCCAACATAGGGATCGCTTAGTTTACATCCACCTCAACTGTATTCATCATTTGATTTTTATTATGCCCACTTAACGATATCTCTATATGCAGATACATTAACAAGCACAGCATAAAAAGGTGTATATATATATATATATATATATATATATATATATATATATATATATATATATATATATATTTCAAAACCCAAAAGGCTTTCAGAAACCATAATTCCTTCACTAAACAATATGTACATTTGATACAAAACATTTTAAGCTATTTATTTACAAATTATTCAAACACGCAAACAATATGCCTTGTATACCTGCTAAAACATTAGGCTGCTTTTTACTAAAAGGCTTCGTTCACACAGCCATAAAAAGGTTACTGATGTTATTACACACTTGTTTTCTATGAGAAAAGTTCTTGCGTAATGATCAGTAAACATGATTGAGTATAGAGATTTGTTTATTTTATTTATTTATTACAAGTGCTTCTATAGCGCCATCAATTTACACAGTGCTTTACACCTCTATTGTACATTCACATAAGTCCCTGCATTCAAGGAGCTTGCAATCTACATGTCTTGTAAGACACCTATGCATACATCATTTGACTTGGGCTCCATGCACACTGGAGTAGGGAGTTTGACATTTTTTTTCTCCTGCCTCTAGAAGCACTTCTGTTATGTTCTATGTGTCTTTTGCACATTATGACTATTACAGGCAGAAAAAAAACCCTTCTCTATTATTTTCTGGAGAAGTTTAGGAGCTATAAAAACGTCAGTCTCTTAAACTCCTCTTATCTCTTCTGAAGGTCAGGTTTCAAGGTTTTTTAGTAAAAATGCAATGCAGTGTGAAATGCATTCTGGTTATTTAGGGAGTAAAACTTTTGCAGAGGGGAGTGTAGTGCAAACAAAGCCTATAAACTAAAATGCTTAAACTCTCATAGACTCACCTAAACTTTGTACAATATGCTTTCTATTTGTGTCTTTTATGCCACGTTTTTTTAAGCTAAAAACGTTGACGTTTTTTCTGCTCCTAGCGTGCATGGAGCCTCAGAGGCAGGAAAAAAAAACCCTTCTCTATCACGTTTTCTGGAGAAGTTTAGGAGCTATAAAAACGTCAGTCTCTCCTAAACTCCTCTTATCTCTTCTGAACATCAAGTTTCAAAGTTTTTTTAGCAAAAAAAAAGGTGTGTTGTCACTGTACATCATTTCCTGGCTTTGTCAGAGGGGCGTGTAGTGCAAAAAAAGCCTATAAACAAAATGTTCTTAAAGACTTGCCTAAACTTTGTACAATATGCTTTCAATTTGCGTCTTTTATGCCACGTTTTTAAGCTAAAAATGTTGAAGTTTTTCCGGCACCTAGTGTGCATGGAGCCTTAGTTTACACTTGTGTCCACACACATTAGGATGATTACAGGCATATTTTGAGCTCAACGTTTAGAAGCAGGAAAAAAAAGCCTGGTTTGTGTTTTTGATTGGAGCTTACTGGAATAAAAAAGCATAAAACTCTCCTAAACTAGTCTAGACTTTGTACAAAAAAGGCTCTATGAGCGTTTTTTACTCCCAAGAAAACAGACGTTTTTTTCAAGCCCAGTGTGCATGGAGCCTTACAAACACAAATACATGCGTTTACACATGTAGGCATGTAAAGCGTATGTTCTCAAATGCAGATTTTTGGATTCTGTGTTACAGATCTAAATTCAGTGCATGTTTACGCACCTGTGCGAATGGGTCCATTGAAAACAATGCCGCTGCATTCAGATCCGTAAATAAAAAACACTTGTATATGCGTTTGTTTATGGCCATGTGAATAAGGCCTAAAAGTGTTAACAAGCAATACATTCACTTCAGTTTTCACTCAGGTTAAAAAGCAAATCCCTGTTCACTAGGCTCCATGCACACTGGCTTAAAAAAACGTTGCTTCTACAGGAGTTTTGTGTTCTGCCTGTAGAAGCAGCTCAATGTTATCCTATGTGTCCATGCACATTAGGACATTAAGAGGCATATTTTGAGTTTAAAGTTTAGAGGCAGAAAAAAAAACAGGCTCCATGCACACTGAGCTTAAAAAAGTCTGTTCTCTTGGGAGTAAAAAATGGCTCATATAGAGCATTTTTTGTACAATGTCTAGACGAGTTTAGGAGAATTTTAAGTTTTTTCTGCCAGTAAACTCCAATCAGAAACGCAATCCAGAAGGGTTTTTTTTTCTGCCTCTAAACATTACACAGGTGCGTAAAACTCCTGTAGAAGCAAAATTTTTTAAGCCAGTGTGCATGGAATTCTGGATCGTGTTTCTGATTGGAGCTTACTGGCAGAAAAATAGTAAAACTCTCCTAAACTCCTCTAGATTTTTGTACAGAAAATGCTGTATATGAGCATTTTTTACTCCCAAGAGAACAGATTTTTTTTAAGCCCAGTGTGCATGGAGCTGCGTTTCTTGTACCATGTTTAGACCAGCAAGGGTTTTTTTCCTGCCTCTAATTACCTTGAGCTCAAAATATGCCTGTAATCGCTCTAATGTATAGGATAACATTGAGCTGCTTCTACAGGCAAAACACAAAACTCTTAGCCTCATTCATAGGGCTGTAACAGCCCTAAAAAAATTACTGATCATTGACGTTACTGCATACTGATCAGTAAATATATCCATTACATTGTCCTGTTCTTTTTTTTTAAACAATATACATTACAGTATATGCATGCCCACAGATGCTTCATTCACCAGACCATGCAAAAAAAAAAAAACATCTTTACAAACGATTTTTATTTATGGATATGGATGCAGCTGCATTATTTTCAGTGGAGACATTCACACAGGTGGGAAAATATGCACTGAAAAAAAAGGACAATTATATGCCAATATTTAGTGCTCATTACGCAGGAAATTTTGTGCTAGAAAAAAAAACAGGCATAATAAGATCAGTAATATTTTTGTGTCCATGCAAATGTAGCCTAAATATCTAATTATGTGCAAAAATAAGTAAACAGGCATTTGCTTTTCACATGATTGGATAATTTAAGTGAATATTCACATAATTGAAAGAAAGAGGATTCTCATCTCCTTTAGTAAATCAGCCCTACTGCAACTAAATTCTATTATGGCTCTAGGTTTATTTCTGCAGCTAAAATTCTCTCACTTATCCTACCTTTGGGTCAAATTTTTATATTTTGATAGGTCATATCATTGGTATTCCCTACAGCAAAACACTTTTCACTATTGGCCTGATTTAATAAAGTTTATGCTGCCTGTGAGGGTGACCTGTGTTCGCTTTTCTTCACAAGCAGATTTGTGCTCAGTTGCTTGTGCACCCCTGATCACTTGTATGGCAATCACAGCCATGCACAATGATTGCTTTCTGGGATGTACCTTACTATTTTGATCAGTTGAATCAATAAAGAATATTTATTCTGAATATTTTAGAACACAATGCTTTTATTCTTAATAAAGAAATATGAAGGAGACATATGTACAATATAATTTTAAAATTTTAAAAATTACATTTCATGATCTAAAAAAAAAAAAAGCTCAATATCTATATTTAGCAATTAATATTTTGCTTAAATAACTGGATATGATAATAGCGTGAACTGGTGCACTTACAAAATACATTTAAAATCTTTTCAATTATTAATTAGTTTTAATCTTCCCACTCCTTTGATCTATGAGACAAGGCTTTCCAGACTACCCGCTGTTTTAGATCCACTGGGGCAAGATGACAATGTTTTCCATAGATTTAAAATGCCTACCACCAATAACTTGCAAGCAAAGTTAAGTAAGCACTACTTTAGTTTCCTGGCTAAAAGCTCTGGGAGTATTTTGATGTGCATGGGTGTGGACAAAGCATGGCATCATTAATATTTATTATTGCTCCTTTTAATATGTTTTTATGCTTTTATATCTTTACAAAATGTATCCTGCCAGCTGATTTATTGGAGCCTAAGGCATAGATATATTTTTAGGTGTAAGTGTGAAAGATTCTGCAAAAATCAGGGTTTGAGCATTAAAAGTGCTGTAATTTTTATTATAAATAAAATTATTTTATAGGTAGAATAACAGCAAAATTAAATATGACATACTAATATTTATTTCTTTATAAATTCATAATCATGATACATTAATACCACCCAAATTTGAAACAGTTAATAAAAACATTATCCAAAACTCAAATTGCATTTCTGCTTTTTAAAAAAAGATTTTTATTTATTCAGTTCCTACTTATTAAATCCCTACTTGCCCGTGTCCCTACTTGCCCGTGTCCATAAAACTGTGAGCTTATCCTTACTGAATTTGTTTTCATATATAGTCCCAAGCTTTGTAAAAAAACATGATTTTTTTCATGGTTTTTTTTTTCTTTAGTAAGTCAGGGTAAGGCATGCCTATTGTATTGTCCAAGACCAATAGCCCCCTTATAGAGTGTATGACCTCAGGATCTTCATATATAATCACCATTACATTCCTTATTTCCTTTAATAAATGACTACAGTTCAAAGCTTTTATAAACCATTTGATGATGAACAGTTGAATTTAAGGACAGATAAACTTTGAATCATGTTTTTTTTTTTTTTTTCTGGAGTATTATGACATTTTTGGTGCATTAAAATCTAATTTAAAAAGGTTTACTTGTTATGATGGCAAGCAATCTGTTTTTAGAGTGAATCTGTCACTAGAGAGGCAAGGTGAAAATTTTAAAGTGCAGAAACACTGCAGAAATCACTTTCACTTTTTTTATTATTATTGCCCATTGTTGAGTAATTCACTATAGAAAGTCAGAACTTTTGTGACATTTATTTAAATCTCACACTTTTGCAGAAATATGAGCAAAGTTGACATTTCCTCACAGTGCTCTACTTTGCTTGGACATGATTATGCAACATGGCAATCTCCACGATTAATTTATTATTACAGTGTAACAATAATCCTAATAATTAGTGAATTATATTATGTCCTAGTATTATTTTCTTGGTGAAAAATACCTTTCAGACACAAAGACAATTCAGTATAAAACAAACATTAAATATCATTGAACTGACTGGATGTTTGAAGTTCCCTGAGCAAGGGTAAAAATACTCCTTTGGTGAATCAGCCCCTTCCACAATAGTAGCTTAAAAAACAGCAATATTTTTAATATATGTAGCATAGCTGGAGTCATAAAATTATTAGACTGACATCACTAATGCAACATGAGGGGTTTACCCTGCAATTGATCATTCTGTGGGGAAAAAATAAATAAATACACACATAGCCATATTTTTTTTCATATTTTTATATACACATATACTTTATGATTATTATTTTTTATATATATATATATATATATATATATATATATATATATATATATATATATATATGTGTGTGTGTGTGTGTGTGTGTGTTTTCGCTTTAACAAAACCTCCCTTCAAACAGTTTTTTTTCTCATTTTGACATGCATTACAAACCCATACAATGTATTTCTATATGTATTTTAATTAAGCTACACCTATGTTGGTTGCAAAGAAGTAATAGCGTTGTTGAAAAAAAAAAAAAAAACATTTTTTATGTGCATGTACATATGTTTACACAAGTTGTTTACTAAACTTTTTTTTCCTTTTGCTATTTAAATGCTCTATTAAAATAAATATTTAAGAAAAGATTTTTAGTAAACCAATTTAATGGACAAAAATATAGCAGAATATTTTATAAATAAATAGGTTTGCAAAATTTTGTCTATATAAAACTTGATATTGAATGTACCAGAAATCATATAGTGGATGATTTAGTAAAATCTGTACAGTTTATAAACCAACCTCTGTTCCCTTCTGTGCCCCATCCCTTTGATGTTAAACTCATGCATTTTAGTAATAGGCCAGCCATAGACTTCATTTTGATAAGCATTATTCAGACATATCTGTATTCACAATAAGGGGGTGATTTACAATGGGACACTTTCAACACTCTGCATATTGAAGAAATGTTTTTTCTCAATCTCAATTTCTCAGTCCTGGAAATGAAAATATGGAGATCAATAACAGATGGCATAGAAACTACAGCTTTACTTGGTTAGGTCAAGGCAGCAATTGGTTGTATAGCAATATACTGATTAGGAATACTAACACTTTGGGCCTGATTTAACAAAGTAAATGAACAAGTGCAGGACAAATCACTATGGTATGCCATAATGGTATGCCATAGTGGTACGCATGAGTGAATGTACGCATGCATAGTAAATACAATCCCTGCAACTATCTAGCAAATTGTACACTGTCATGTATTGCATATGGTGCAGTCCTAGCTTGTCGTCCCAAGTGAACATCTAAATATGTTGCTGCTTTTCTATATTTTGTTAGTAAGGGATATGGGTATCATCAATATTTTACCTGAAAATATATTACATTTAAAAAATGGGATTGGCTTGCTATGAATTAAAATGTACATGCACCAAACAAAGTGGCAGTTTATAAAGACTAGTGATGCCTGAACACAGCAAAGTTTGATTCACTGTGAGTTCAAAGAACAAATGCAAAAATCAGCAAACCATGAACATAGCGCCAAACCCCAATGAAGGACATGGACAGCTGGATACTGGAATGGAGAACATATTCCAATGCAAAAAATTGAAATATACAATTTGGTGGGAAGTGGGACTTTAAAAGTCTTAAAGGGCAACATTAAAAATATGCAATTTCTTTAAATAGTATGCTTGGGGATGTCCTAAATCTGCCTGTGCTATGACACATCTGTGGGATGCACTACAGTAAAAATGAAACTTAGAAACGATAAACTATTTCTGTTAAATGACATCTTCTGTTTTTAAGCAAAGCAGTTGGGGGGTCCCAACCCTGGACTCTGGATTAAGGAAGGTCTGGTATAGATTTTAAGAGCTTAGAGTGGAACTAAACCCTCTTATCGTTTTCAGCCAAGGAAGCTGCCATCTTGGCCTCTGTTTGGGTCTTAAACTGCCACGATGCTGCACGTGTGATCAGTTATGACACCAGCCATTTAAAGGTTTGACAGTTTGGTTGAGAGCACAAGCGATGTGACAGTTACATTTCAGGTACATGTAACTGTTTTCTAAAACTGTTAAATAGATGGGTTTAGTTCCACTTTAAAGATGAGCCCATGCAAAAGACAAACAAAAAAAAAACAGCATGCCCCTCCCCCCCAAAAAAAAATCAAAACCAGACCAAAACATTTTATCTGAACAGGCAGCCAGCCAGGACAGGGAGGGGCAGCAAACATGTACCCCCTCCTCACCTCCTGAACCATACCAGGTCACATGCCCTCAACATGGGGAGGGTATCCTCTTTGCCCTGAGCTAACTGATTACCTGACCACCCCCTCCACAGATATATACTTACTAGGATCCAAAATAAAAAAAATGCTAAATGCTTATTTACATTCCGCACCACAAGTGCTCTATCTACTGGCCAAGCAGACGTATTACAGTCTCATAGACTTCTATAGGGCTTATTTATTTTTATATCCTGGCTCTAAATGATAAAATCTACAAAAAAACTTTTTTAAATTTTAAACAAATAATTTACAGGGCTTTAAGTTTAAATTTTGACATCAAGGTGGGATTTTTTTTTAATGAAAGGGATTTGAGTATTTTTTCATTTTTGTTAACAGCAAAGAATACATTTGTAAACAAAATGAAGAATTGCTAACTCAGAGTGAAAACAAATATGCAGTAAAAAAAATTATTTTTTTATATAATTGTGATTTACTTCATCTTTTTTAAAAAGGCCTGGGCCAGTTGCTTGATTTTGGTTCATGCCTAATCTTTTAAGTAAACAATGAAAAGATATCTTTCCTGGAGCTGACCTTGCAGAAAACTGAAGTTTATAATTTTTATACATTTTCTAACTTTTTTTTACTTTCAGCACTTATCGAGCCTTGGTGTCATGTCAGTTAAGCAGTGGAAGGGCATAGGGGGTCGCCATTGTTGGGTTGTACCTATGGCATCAGTTGCCTTTATCTAGCCCCACTAGTGGTAAATTAAACCAACTATCACTGTATCACTGGAAACATTATACTGTAGTTAAAAAAGAGCAGTGTGCTATGCTTCACCCTAAAATGTATTTTTTTTAAATTGAAGATTATTTTACCTTGTAGTGATAGCTACTTACAATTAAACGTAAGTTATTTAAGTACATACACAAATATTTAAGTTGCATCGCATATAGCTGTTTGATATTGATTAACTAAAGAATATAGGGAATTCATATGGACCTAGTACTATATACATTATATACATTTATTTATGTTCTGAACAAGCATGCTATGTAGTGTGTAGGTGTAAAACATATAGCTATTTACTGATTCTCCCAGAGTTCACAGCACTATCATACTAGCACATTATGGCATGACACTGTAGTGGCACTTTTTTTTTTTAGTTTAATTTTGGAGTTTAATTCCACTTTAGGAGGAATTGCAATTTTTAAACAACATTTTACAATATCCCTGTATATAATGTGTCACAAGCACAAGTCCTTATAATATTCTTATTTTAATTCAACTAAACATTACATTCTAAACTAAATCCTGTTTCAGTAGTCATGGCTTACAAATGGCTTACAAATCCCAATAGCTTACAAATCCACTAACTGCTATGTTCACATTAAAATATCCTAAATTTCAAAAAATGCCTTTAATCCACCCTGTTCGATGCTGCTTTAAAATACTCAAACAAATTGTGAGTTGAATCTTGTAAACTCTTTTAACTATGTAGCACTGTCCCTGTAGGGCTTGCTGAGTGTTGACTTCATAGGCCTCTCTCTGGCTACCTGCAGCTGGTTGCCAATGGTTCCCACTTAGTTGCTGAGGATCCCAACTTAGTTGCTGAGGGTTCCTTCTTGGTTGGTGAGGGTTTCCCACTGTGTTGCTAAGGGTTCCCGCTTGGTTGCTAAGGGTTTCCCACTTGGTTGCTAAGGGTTCCTGCTTGTCCCACCCTTACTCCCGCTTGCTTGTTACTCAATGACCAGTCTAGGGTATTTGGGTTTTTTGTATTTTATTTTGTTACTTGGATGGGAAAAGGGGTGAGTGGGATACTCCAACTGGAACTATTCACAAATGATGAGGACAACTCTCACTTGGCCTCACCGGATTATTATAAACTGCTTTGACCATACAGCCACATGTATGGAAGGGTTAAGTCTTCGTGCTATCACTAGCAGCAGACTTGATGCACTGCATTATCTTCAGGACACTCTCTAGCATCCTCTTTCCTGACACCCGTCCACTGACTCATCTAGCTGAAGGGGGCGGCCCCCAATTCGACAGGCCCCAAAGACACAGATCTGTACTCACAGTAGGCAGAATCAGATCCTTCCTGGTGTCTCCCTTCCAGTCAGCTCTGCAGGACCTCTGGGTTCAGCTTTTCTCTCTCTAGGCCCCTGGGTCAACCTGGGCTACATCCACCCCCCACCAAAACAAGCCATGTCCTCACTGGCTTCGGGCATCCACCCCCACAAAAATATCTGTACAAAAATATACAAGGAGTATCCAACAAACTTGGAAAGGGGGTAAAAGTAAATAACATATGTACAGGGCCATGGGGCATACCCCATATGTGGCCAGTTAGTATAATAAATTAGGTAGAAAAATACAGACATCTCTGCTGTACAAATATTTACATATTTTTAAAGAGCATTTTTGCCAGGTGCACTAGGTTAGTGCACCCCCCACCAAACAAAACTGAATGACGAGGAAATGGCTGAACATCCCTAACTAACTATACTACCCACCAGTGATGGGAGTAAGTCACACATGTGCAAGTCACAAGCAAGTCTCAAGTCTTAACCTTCAAGTCACAAGCAAGTCCCAAGTTACTGTGGCGAAAAGCAAGCAAGTCGAGTCCCTGCTAGAAGTCAAGTAAGTCAAGTCAAGTCATTTATTTTGGTCAAGTCACAAATTAAGTCAAAATACTGATCTACCCCGAAGCCGGGACTTGGGGGGAGCTTTTTTTTGTGGGGGGGCGGCTTTTGCCTAGGCCAAGACACAGCACTGGTGGTGCCAAGTCATTGCAAGTCAAATAGCCCAAGTCAAAGTCAAGTCGCAAGTCATTAGGGACAAGTCAAAGTCAAGTCGAGTCATTTATTTAATTTTGTCAAGCAAGTCGCAAGTCCTCAAACAGGTGACTCGAGTCTGACTCGAGTCAAGTTATGTGACTCGAGTCCCCCACCTCTGCTACCCACAACATTTTTACATATGTACAAAATATATTATACATACAAATGGACTGAGGACAACCTTCGCAGAGGCATGAAGATTTGTTGCAGGCCTGCAAAGAAAAGAAACACAGGTATATAGTATCACTTACCCTATATACTTACTATATACTTACAGTGAGACTGCCCTCTCCTCAGAGGTGACCTTCTCACTTTACCAATCCCTATCACTAATCATCCCATAGAGATTGTAGATGCATCCAGCCCCCTAAGGGCAACTCTTGACTGGTCATACTGTAGTGTTCCTGTAATAGACAAACAGAACAACATCCTAGTCTGACTAACTGGACACATTTCACATTTGAACCATATGACTAGCAATAGACTCGGTCCAACTCAATCACCAGGGTACTGACTCTTGTCCACCCTAGTCAGACTCACAAGTTAGAATGAAGAGGTGCGGAGTCCACCTGACTGATGCCGCAGTATGCCTTTCTCTGCGGCACCAAGGCAGACGGTCTGCTGTGATTGCTGGAGCCTTAGCAATAGCTCGCCTACTTGTGAGTGTTTGTAGAAATTTTTTTAAGGGAGCCCTTTCTCTCTGGCACTCTCCTTCTCTGAAGAAACAATGAGACAATACCTCCTTTTTTCCCCTTACATTTTTCACTCTTTGTTATATTGCAGCCATTTGCTAAAATCACTTAAGCTCATTTTTTTTAGTCGTGGCATGGACATCGGTGCATAGATATCTGGCGTCTGGACGATTGTTTATATGTTTGAATTGTTGTTTTTTGTCCTGTGCTGTGTGTTGCCATATCCGGTTTGATGCAGTGGCCTTCGGATATACAGTGGGGGCGGAAAGTATTCAGACCCCCCTACATTTTTCACTCTTTGTTATATTGCAGCCATTTGCTAAAATCATTTAAGTTCATTTTTTGTCCTCATTAATGTACACACAGCACCCCATATTGACAGAGAAACCCAGAATTGTTGACATTTTTGAAGATTTATTAAAAAAGAAAAACTGAAATATTACATGGTCCTAAGTATTCAGACCCTTTGTTCAGTATTTAGTAGAAGCACCCTTTTCATCTAATACATCCATGAGTCTTTTTGGGAAAGATGCAACAAGTTTTTCACACCTGGATTTGGGGATCCCCTGCCATTCCTCCTTGCAGATCCTCTCCAGTTCTGCCAGGTTGGATGGTAAACATTGGTGGACAGCCATTTTTAGGTCTCTCCAGAGATGCTCAAATGGGTTAAAGTCAGGACTCTGGCTGGGCCATTCAAGAACAGTCACGGAGTTGTTGTGAAGCCACTCCTTCGTTATTTTAGCTGTGTGCATAGGGTCATTGTCTTGTTGGAAGGTAAACCTTCGGCCCAGTCTGAGGTCCTGAGCACTCTGGAGAAGGTTTTTGTCGAGGATATCCCTGTACTTGGCCACATTCATCTTTCCCTCGATTGCAACCAGTCGTCCTGTCCCTGCAGCTGAAAAACACCCCCACTGCATGATGCTGCCACCACCATGCTTCACTGTTGGGACTGTATTAGACAGGTGATGAGCAGTGCCTGGTTTTCTCCACACATACCGCTTAGAATTAAGACCAAAAAGTTCTATCTTGGTCTCATCAGACCAGAGAATCTTATTTCTCACCATCTTGGAGTCCTGCAGTGATGGTTAACTTTCTACAACTTTCTCCCATCTCCCGACTGCATCTCTGGAGCTCAGCCACAGTGATCTTTGGGTTCTTCTTTACCTCTCTCACCAAGGCTCTTCTCCCCCGATAGTTCAGTTTGGCCGGATGGCCAGCTCTAGGAAGGGTTCTGGTCATCCCAAACGTCTTCCATTTAAGGATTATGAAGGCCACTGTGCTCTTAGGAACCTTAAGTGCAGCAGAATATTTTTTGTAACCTTGGCCAGATCTGTGCCTTGCCACAATTCTGTCTGAGCTCTTCAGGCAGTTCCTTTGACCTCATGGTTCTCATTTGCTCTGACATGCACTGTGAGCTATAAGGTCTTATATAGACAGGTGTGTGGCTTTCCTAATCAAGTCCAATCAGTATAATCAAACACAGCTGGACTCAAATGAAGGTGTAGAACCATCTCAAGGATGGTCACAGCAAAGGGTCTGAATAGGACCATGTGACATTTCATTTTTTTATTTATTTTTTTAATAAATCTGCAAAAATGTCAACAATTCTGTGTTTTTCTGTCAATATGGGGTGCTGTGTGTACATTAATGAGGAAAAAAATGAACTTAAATGATTTTAGCAAATGGCTGCAATATAACAAAGAGTGGAAAATTTTGGGGGGTCTGAATACTTTCCGTCCCCACTGTATATCCGAAGGCCACTGCATCAAATAGCCACCGGATATGGCAACACACAGCACAGGACAAAAAACAACAATTCAAACATATAAACAATCGTCTTGACGCTAGATATCTATGTGCTAATGTCCATGCCACGACTGATACATCGTTTGCAAAAATATTTTATAAAGAAGATAAATATATGGCATGAACATCTGTGCAGAGGTTCCTGGGGGGCTCGAGCCTACAAGGTACAGATGGAAAAAGGGGAGGGGATGGACAGATGGATAGCATGTAGTAATAGCTGGCTGTAGATGGAAAAAAATTTGAGATGAATGATGAATTTTTCCAATAGGAAACAGTTGCTAGTATGCTGGTGGTGTAGACATGCAGTCTGGAGCCATGCCTAATAATGACTGTGTGGTATCCTACACATGTGTAATTAGGGCTTTGCCACTAATGCAACAGGAGGAGTGAAACCAAGAGGACAGTGAATCACACTGCAATTAAAGTCCTAAAGCAGTCTTTCAGAGATCAGGGTAATTAGTCCCATTGCTTCACAATACCCAGCATGATATATCAAGCAGTGTTAAGTATAGGAGCCGGCCATACGATACCCTCCTGAAGTAATAATCTCCACAGTGAGACGGCTTCGGATAGTGACCTCATGTACTTTGTCCAAAAATGCTCCAACTGTCCCTCGGTATGTGCGCTAAACAGTGCATATGTCTCCTCCAGCATTCAAACCTCAAATCACTCTTCACGGTGTGCAGCAGCCATCCATCCACCCTGGCTCGCCATAGGCTCACTTCTGGGACATGATGGAGTGGAAAGGCATCACGTGACACTGGTGACGTCAACGCGTTTCACAAAGTGAATCACGTAGCTTCGTCTGGACCTGGTCCAATCCTCACAATCGGGTGGTTGTGAGGATTTCAGTGCCACTCTGTGCTCCCCTTCTGGGTCCCCACTCACCAGCAATATGATTTAAAACCACAAGGTCTTTATCCTGCATCAGTGGATGGAATATATCCTTCCTGCTCCTCTGGTTACCAGGTTCCCATTGTGGTGGTATAGAGTATACCAATGAAGAGAGAGTGGTACAATATCTCACAAAAGTGAGTACACCCCTCACATTTTTGTAAATATTTTATTATATCTTTTCATGTGACAACACTAAAGAAATCCTAAGATGTAAAGTAGTGAGTGTACAGCTTGAATAACAGTGTAAATTTGTTTTCTCCTCAAAATAACTCAACACCCAGTCATTATTGTCTAAATCGCTAGCAACAAAAGTGAGTACACCCCTAAGTGAAAATGTCCAAACTTGCCCCAAAGTGTCAATATTTTGTGTGGCCACCATTATTTTCCAGCACTGCCTTAGCCCTCTTGGGCATGTAGTTCACCAGAGCTTCACATTCTTTCCAGGTGAATATCTGAAAATGTTAACAAGGTTAAAACCTCATTGCACAATGAAAGTAAAAGCACTAAATTACATTGTGATCCTGCCATTTACATACTTCTGCCATCAGTTCTGTCTCAGAGTCAATAGCACTATAGAGGCACAATACAAATTGCCTAGCCCCCCAATGTTGTTGGGAACATCAGAATGATTCTTTCATTGCACAAGAAGCGGTTAGATGTGCCAGAAATAACCAGGGAAAGTACAGTAAGTGGACATCACTTTAAAGTCTGGTATACACAATCGGATTTTCTGCAGACGAAACCTCGGACTTTTGTCCAAAGGGCGTTGGCCAGGAACTTGTCTTGCATACAAACGGCAAGGAATTGTCAGCCAACAAACAATAACAAACAATAACAAACAATATCCAACGAGACCACAAATAGAGGCGAGCTCACATATTGTCCATTCAGGACTTTCAAACCCCTCACTTTTTAACCCACCAGGTTCTACTGCCCCCTCTATAAAGGTTTTCCGTGACCTGGTGTTGAAAGATCTAGACAAATTATCTGTTAAAAAAATCTCCAATAATCCTAACATTAGAATTGGACTCAAACAATTATGTGAGCGCAAGGATTTAATCATCCGACCCGCCGATAAGGGTGGTGGGATTGTCATCTTGGACAAAGATGATTACCACCTTGAGATGACTAGAATTCTTAGTGACACGGAAACTTATACTAGACTGTATGCTAATCCTACGGCCTCCTATAAAAAGTCACTCACCGATTTAGTCGATACAGGCTTCCAATTAGGAATCCTAAACAAAAAAGAAAAGAGTTTTTTAGTTCCAGTTGCCCCCAGGATCCCTGTCATATATTATCTACCCAAAGTACATAAGAGTGTGACCCAGCCTCCAGGCCGCCCCATCATTAGCGGTATTGATTCCGTTACTTCGCGCATAGGGAAATACATAGATCATTTCCTCCAACCCATCGTACAAACTGTACCTTCCTATTTGAAGGATACTAAAGACACCATTACCAGGTTGAAGGATGTCAACTATAGTAGTGATCTACTTTTAGTCACTGCTGACGTGACGTCGCTATATACGTGTATACCCCACAGTTTGGGGTTAGCGGCAGTTGAACTCTTCCTATCTAGGCAAGAATCTATCCCAGAAATACAGCAGAGGTTTATTATGGACCTGCTCAGGTTCGCTACTAAACATAACTACTTTTGGTACAATGGTGACTTTTTCATCCAACGGAAAGGAGTTGCCATGGGCGCGAAGTTCGCCCCCAGTCTGGCCAATATTTATATGGCCCGGTGGGAGGAGGATGTCGTCTATGCCCTGGACCCCCCGGAGTTAGTCCTTTGGGCCAGGTACATAGACGACATCCTCCTCCTATGGAGAGGTAGCGTCGAGTCTTTACATAGTTTCTTGACCATACTGAATGCTAATGACATTGGTATTGAGTTGAAGTACGAGATCAGTGCTTCGACCATCCACTTTCTCGATTTGGAGATAGTGGTGGTTGATGACCATCTTGAAACAAAAACGTTTTTCAAACCTACCGACCGGAGTGGTTACATTCCGGTCGATAGTTGCCATCATGCGACTTGGCTGAAATCAATACCACGCAGCCAACTTACCAGGATCAGGCGGAATTGTAGCAACCTCTCGGATTACCACTACCAAGCACAGATCTTAAGATCTAGATTCATCAACAAAGGTTATGACCCAACATTGGTTGATGATGAAATTAGAAAGGTTTCTGCAATTAATAGGGAGACATTGCTAGTAGAGAAATCTAAACCAACTCAAGAAAATAAACATAAATGGTCCTTTATAACAGGTTTTTCTATACAACATAAACAGATAAAACAGATTATTTCCCAACATTGGAAGGTCCTTCGAAATGACCCCGTATTGGGTCCGGTGCTCCCCGAGCGCAGTGGGATCAATCAATACCACGCAGCCAACTTACCAGGATCAGGCGGAATTGTAGCAACCTCTCGGATTACCACTACCAAGCACAGATCTTAAGATCTAGATTCATCAACAAAGGTTATGACCCAACATTGGTTGATGATGAAATTAGAAAGGTTTCTGCAATTAATAGGGAGACATTGCTAGTAGAGAAATCTAAACCAACTCAAGAAAATAAACATAAATGGTCCTTTATAACAGGTTTTTCTATACAACATAAACAGATAAAACAGATTATTTCCCAACATTGGAAGGTCCTTCGAAATGACCCCGTATTGGGTCCGGTGCTCCCCGAGCGCAGTGGGATCATCTTTAAGGGAGCCCCATCAATTAAGAATCAGATTGCTCCCAACACTGTTGACCCCCCGGCAGTACGTCCCCCCTTCTTTCAAAACATGAAAGGGTTTTTTCCCTGCCGACGCTGCAATGTTTGTCTACATAGTGTCTGTGGAAGGAGGAAAAGCGAGACGTTCATTTCCACCTCTACTGGAAAAGAATATCAAATCAAACATTTTCTGACATGTGAAACACGTTATGTGGTTTACTTGATCACATGTCCATGTAACAAACAATATGTTGGTAGAACCATACGCACTTTTTCAGTACGAGGCAATGAACATATTGCTAACATCAAAAAAGGCCTGACAAACCATAGTGTCCCGAAGCACTTTTTAAGGTGTCACGATAAGAATCCAACTGGAACTCGGTTCCAGGTGATAGATAAATTTGTTCCGCACTGGAGGGGGGAATCCCTCAAAAAGGGTGTGTCCAGGTTGGAAACTTTTTGGATCCACCAACTAAGGTGTTATTCGCCATTCGGCCTTAACATCGACTGGGACATAAACGCATTTATTAATCGAGCCTAAACAGTTGCTTTCCTACTCATCTCAGCTCTGTGTCCCTAGGCTATAACAAAAGGGTTAATACTTATGCGCTAATTATTATGTGACTTGTATCTGTATATTGTATGATTTTTATTTCTGATCAGTACCAGGTGTTGAACCATTATGATTTATAACAACTGTTCACTATTAGCACTGGAGGTGAGCACTGCTTGCGCCCTGTGAGACGCCCCATTTTTTATAGTTGGGATTTGCCTACCGCTGAGCTGTCAAACCCCACTACGGACATTTGTGTAACTTTTATACCATCATCTACCAATTAGCTTGTAGCATTAGAGATGGCTATATTTGGAATATAGTCTATAGATTTTTCCAAATTTACAGTTACAGTAATTATTTTTTATTTTTTATTTCATTTTATTTTAATATTTTTTATTTTTTATTTGGTTCAATTTATTCTTAATCCCTGTGTAATTGAGCTGTTCTATAGTGGTTAAATTGCTATTTCAATTGAATTATAGTTTCATTATGCAGCGCTCTTTTTTTGGAGATTGTGGAGCCCCACTGAGTGGGGTACTGCTTTTGAGGCTGTGGAGCCCTTCTGAATTATAGTTTTTCCCCACGAAGCCTGCTGCAGCTGAATGACAGATCGATGGAGCGCACTTGCGGTCCATACACTTCTCGCGGTGTTAGAGGTGCCCAATACTCATTCGAGATAGAGGGTTGCACCGCACTTGCGCTCCATCTCACCAGGATATTAGTGTTCACTTTCGATATAGTCGTCACGCGCTGTACGCGTGAGCCCTGATTGGCCGCCGGCTTCACGTGACATCAGCCAACCCGTGACCCTCCGTCTGCGACTGTCAGGTGACCTTCAATGCGTCACGTTGAGTGGATCCGGACGTTGAGGGCGCGCCATCAGTGATGGCATTGGCCTAGTTCGCTGTCAATCATGTTGGCGATGGTGAGCGGCCAATTGGTATTGTGTTTACCGAGTCTCACACTTCTACTGCCGCCCATTATGATAGGGCAATACTGCATTGACGTCATCTTCCGGCACCCGGTAGCGGCGTCTCACATGGTGGAAGCAGGTGCGGCTTCTTTTTACAATTATGTTTTAATATATATAGAGGCATAAATGTGGCATGCAGGCATACACCCCAGTTGAAGTCCTAGCGGACGAAACGCGTCGGGTCCGATATGCCTGCTATGCCACGATTGAACAAGCGCTTTTTTAACTGATTTTGTATGTTTTGGCACTTCGACTTTTGCTGTGGTCTATGGGCCAATATACTTTTACCTTGTCCTTGAGCCAGTGTACATTCTTTCACTGCAAAGCTTTTTTATTAAAATTCACCTCAAAGCAGTTTTACGCTATGTGGAGTTCTTCTCTTGATTTTTCCATCGGGGGAGCTGTATGGTGAACGGAGCATCTTAATGAGGGGGATCATCCTGTGGAGACCCTCATCTTCCTGCATTTTTTATGACGGACGAAGCTACATTCTACTCATTGCCGTTCGTTCCATCTCAAGCCTACTCTGACTCCCAAGCCGCTGGCTGGGGAGTCCATCACTCTTGGTAAGAGTATTTTTTACATATCTATATCCCCAACATCACGCCTACCATCTGAATATATGGGAACCATCTAGGCGGTCCAAAGGAAGCCCAAGTGATCAAGTATTTGGGTGCACCTTCATCGGTCCAGCATTTGGAACTCACTTTCTATTTTACTCAGTTTTGTGTATGAACACTGTTGATCTATGAGTACATGTATATGGAGTTTTACCCTTTCATAGGTTTTACATTTATTATTTATATATGTACCTAACACATCACTTGTTATGATTTAACATATTGGTCGTCGGTTCACGACATCATAATATCAGTATCACGTTTATTATTTTACGTTTTTCCCTATACTTTTGGTATTTATATACCTATTCTCATTAGATAAATTATAGGGAACACTTGGTCTTTTTTACTGATTTACATTAGAGGATTTGTCAAAAAATCCCAATTTCAATTAAATACCTCACTGGGTACGTTTGGTCCCCCGACTATTCTTCAGTGGGCCTGACCTGAATGAGGAACAAATCTATATTAGCGCCACACCCACTCTTTATTCAACAAACAATATTGTAGTGACGTACTATGTGGTTTTTCAGCTCTTTAGCGCCACCCTTTGGGCTCCTTCTGCTATTTTCGTGTTAGTAGAAGTTTGGTGAGTGTTGATTTGTGCCTTTCATTTCGTACTCTTCAGTTCGTTACTGAACAGCCATTCTCCAACCAGCCATGTTGCGAAATTGGAGGAGATAACATGTTATTTATTATTGGCCTTGGAGTTATTGCTTTGACCCAAGTCCAGTCCAGGAACAGGAGGAGGATTGGTTGCTTTATTAATCGTGACCAATTATGTCATATGCCTTAAGCTTCAGGAGAATAATCCAGATGATTTTGGGAATTATCTCCGGATGACGGACCCCTGCTTTTACCAACTCTTGGCACTGTTAACCCCCTATATTAAGAAGCAGGACACATGCATGAGGCTTTTATTTAATTTTTTGGTTGAATAATGATTTGATTTGGTATATTTTCTATATTTTTGGATGCATAGAATGCACTTTTTGGTTAAGTTTTATTGGCAGATAGCATGTCTAATTTTATTTGTTTTCATTTTTCTAATGCACAATAAAAAAATTGTGGAGAATAATACTTTGCTATGTGTTTTACTTCAAATGACAGTTTGGGAGTAGGCAGTTACATTTTAAAAAATACAATGTAAAATTAACAAGGGACACCAACATAGTTGTATCTTTCATCTTAAAAACTACGGGATAATGGTCTTGTGCTAATTTGCACCAAAAAAAAAAAAACAAGCATAATAATATTATTCTTGATATCACTAGGAAAAAAAAGCCTTTGAAAATTTGTTTTCAAAAACTCCATCAGTATCACCTGCAAAGCAGCTTCATTGTTATCCCATTAAAGAAGAAGAGAATGTGCGGCTGCATTACAAGATTTCATAATTTTTAGCTTCACGAATGTTAATTCTCCATTATGAACGCTAGTTTACAAGACCAACCGCTTCTTGCTCGTCCTTGCTTTCGAGCATGCGTGTTTTTAGCACTTTGGACTTTTGTCCGACGGACTTGTGTACACACGCTCGGAAAATCCGACAACACACATTTGTCCGCGGAAAATTTTAAAGCCTGCCATCCAACAGTTGTCCGTGGAAAATCCGACAACAATTGTCCAATGGAGTGTACAAACGGTCGGATTTTCCACCAACAGCCTTTCATCACACAATTCCCGTCTGAAAATCCGATCGTGTGTACGAGGCTTAAGTGTCAATCTCAATGCTGAAACAATATCCATCCACTTCATTAGTAGACAGCTGAGATAGGTAGCTGTCACATGACTGGTAAAAACATAATCAAAGTGTTAGTTCACCTCTACTAAAAAAAACTGCCTATGCAGATAAGGGGCTTCTGTAGATAAAAACAAGCTGTGCAACTTTAACCAAATATAGGTGTAGGCCATTTACTGTACATACCTTACGATAGCCTGACTGGCAAATGTCTAGGAAGTTGCTAAGGACCGTTATTAAGAGATGCCTAGTGTTACTGCTCACCTTCATCATAACAGGAACAAGCTCTCAAATGCTGAACTCAAAGCTACTGCATCAGGCGAGCATCTGAGAGGCTTTGAATCAGAGAAAGGGCTCCTGTGATGGTGAACGTGAGCAGTAACACCATACCTCTCTTAGCAATGATCCTCCTCTGGAACCCACAGGACCACCTCTTCCTAGCTAAATAAAAGACAGCCTCTCCCCAACTGAAGTGTTCTTATTTTTTGGTAATGCTCCAGGCCACTTGTTGATTGCAGCTGGTAAGTACTTTGGTTGCTACAAGTATATCCCCCCTGCCGCACTTACCGCTCCAGTTCAGCCTCTCCTGGAGTTGGAAGACCCAGAATGTTGGATGTAAACTTTCCTGAAACTGGGTGCCCCATGTGCCGGGCCACAGGCAATGTTGCTTAAACAGCACGGATATTGTACAGGTGTGGTATTGGTAAGCTCTGAAACGTCACCATTGGCCTCTCCCTTGGGGTTTTTCCTTTCTTGTAAAGGCAGTGTTCTGCATTGCTCTCCTGGCTTTGTTTTCAGTCTGAGAGTGGCTGTGGATGATGTCACAGAAGGCAGAGAGACAGGGCTCCCACTTCTGCTCCAGCTGTCTAGGAGGCCGGAGCGGACGTTTTTCTCTCCCCCTCCCTCCTTGCAATCTTCTGGGACATGTCACAGGTTCCAGAAGATTGCTCGGCCATTCAGCACACGCAGCTCGACTCACACATGCACAGTGCGCACCTGGCTGTGAGGCAGCAAGCTGTTGTAGCCGGGTGCCACACTAGTGATGCCGGTGTCGGGAGTGGCAGGGGAGAGAACCAAGTTTACCGGCGGCCACATCTCTAGATTATGGGACAGGTGAGTGTGTGTTTATTAAAAGTCAGCAGCTACACTTCTTGTATGTATAAACAGTGTTTACCATGGATTCCAATGGCCTAATTCACACCAGTGCGGTGCGTTCCAATACAGTCAACTAAAGTAGAACATGCAAAGTAAGAAAAAAGTTGTGAATTTAGATGAGGTATGTGTACCAAGGCTAAAGAAACTGAGTCAATGTGAAAAGCCATATATTTTTTATTATTTGTTATCCTGGACAATGGAGAGCATAACATAATAAAATGCTTACATACATGCTAAATAAACATGACAACAGGTTACAGACCATACAGTTTTATAACATCACAGCAGCAAAATGATGTCATATGGTAAAGGACAAAAATCCTCCATATCATGGGTCAATTAAGAAACAAGATAATGAAGTAAAATCTGGATGAAGCTGATTATATTGAAATATCTATAAAAACATGATGCAAACAGATGAGCTCAGCATGTTTTGTGGAATCACTCCACTTCCTCAGGGGTGAATGCATTAGTATCTGTAAAACAATGAATAAACCAATATAATCTACTATAATATTGTACTCAACCATAGGAGAGGTTGAGCTAGATAAAGGAAGGAAAACATCCATCTTGTAGGAATACTTACATAAGGGTTGGGTCTGACATATGTGAGCTGGAAAATGCGCGCTGGCTGCCTAAGATGTCTGTCACGGGAGCTGTGGGAAAACACCCGCAGGAAAACCCGGGTGCACATACTGGTCCCCAAAGGAAAAGAAAAACCATATCTCAAATCCAAAAGGTGATTGGTAGGGGCTCCAATTCTGTAGAATAGTATTAAATATAAAATTAAATATATAAAACAGTAATATGAGGTGAATGGGGCCCAACACCGGGGGGTGAATGAAGGTGAGATAATTGTGGGAGGGCATTGTAGATCCAAACAACCATACCCTAGTAGTGAAGGAGAGGTGAGGCAGAAGCTTGGAGACTTCTAGAGAAACCGATATTCATAACACCAAGATAAGAAGCCATATACCATGGTGCTGTGAAGCTTGAAAAGAAAGAATGACCAGGGTGAGTTACCTTTAAGTGCTGGAAAAAGCCATATTCTAAAGTTAGAACGAGAGAACATGCAACTGGTGCAATAGGAGCCACCCCCTTGGACTTTTAAGGCAGAAATGGGAGTAATTAAGTATGTAAAAGGCAACCAAGTGCCACTTTTATTAAGTACAAAAGATGAATTTTATAGTAAAAAAAACAGTCACTTTAAAATATACAAAGTACACCAATGAATTAGTTATACATACATATATATATATATATATATATATATATATATATATATATATATATATATATATATATATATATATATATATATATATATATATATATATATATATATATATATCAAACCCAAAAGCTAATAATCTAGGCACTGCCTAGCTGAGGTCAGTCCATGAAGATTTGTAGCGTACATTCCGACATGTTTCGGAAATTTTTATTGGTACATATTTTCCTTCATCGGGGGAATTTATTTTTGGGTGACTTTATTTTTATCTGCAACATAGATATACTACATAGCATTTGTACAATGGTACTCGAGTATAAGCCGAGTTATTCAGCACATTTTTTATACATACATTTTTATCGGCTTATACTAGAGTGAGGGCAGGGATACAGGACATTAGGCTGCTTGCCCTGGGACCACTTTTAACTGTAGCTGCAGTGCTCCTTTTTCTCCCTCCCTTACACAGCAGGGGATCGCTGTGTCTCAGAGCTGACTCCGAAAATTTTGGCCGCGCTGTGACAAAAGTCCTGTCCTCCTCCTAGACCAGCTCGTGTGATAGACAGAACACTGCGTCTATCACACAAGCTGGTCTAGGAGGAGGGCAGGACTTTTGTCACAGCGCAGCCAAACGTTTCACACTGATCTCCGAGATACAGTGGGAGATGCCCGCTGTGCAATCCAGGTACTGACTACATGAATGCACACAGTCACTACTAGTGAGGCTGCAATGACAGGCACAATGAGGGGGCAATGATGGGCATGAGCCTACAATGATGGGCACTCTAAGGCTGCAATGATGGGCATGGTGAGGCTGTGGTGATGGACACAGTGAGGCTACAATGATGGGCACAGTAAGGCTGCAATGATGGGCATGGTGAGGCTGCACTGATGGGCACAGTGAGGCTACAATGATGGGCATTGTGAGGCTGCAGTGATGGGCACAGTGAGGCTACAATGATGGGCACGGTAAGGCTGCAATGATGGGCATGGTGAGGCTGCGCTGATGGGCACAGTGAGGCTACAATGATGGGCACGGTAAGGCCACAATATTGAGCTGTGAGGCTGCATTGATGGGCACAGTGACGCCGGCAGCCTCTGTGTTGTCTATGTCGCACTGCATCCTGAAAATTTACCAGTAGCTGCTGCATTTTCCACCCTAGGCTTATACTCGAGTCAATAAGTTTTCCCAGTTTTTTGTGGTAAAATTAGGTGCCTCGGCTTATATTCGGGTCGTCTTATACTCGAGTATATACAGTAATTTTATATAATGAATGTGCGATATTTTTAGGTTAAAGGGTACTTACATACAGGGTTCATTGGAATAGCATAGGAAAATAATAAAAACAATAGCAGGTGATCCACGTTGGCTGGGAGAGTTCAAAAGGACAGATAGGTGGGCAACCGTGCAGTCCAGAGCCGGCCAATGCTTCACACACACAAGAGACACCCTGATGTTTAAACCAGCAGGAGAGTTACACTATCTCAAAGGCCATAAATAAACAGGAAGGTTTTATGCAGTTTTATGCAGTATTTTTTAGAGAATCAGCTATTGTGCTGAAACAGCAAACCAAGGGCATACATTGCCCTGCATTGCAAGAAAAATAGTATAAATTACCTTTCACTGTGCTGATAAGGGTGCAAACATCAGGGCGGCAGTCCTCCAACTGAGAGAACGCCAGCTGTGAGTGAGCACTTTATATAATAATTCAGCTTGTGAGGAAGCCAATCCTCACTGGTTAATTGCATAGTGCTGGTTGTTCAGCCCCATTAGCTGTAAGAAGAGACAGCTGGGGCCAGAACTCAGAGCGTCTCTCTGACACAGAGGCATGCAGCGTAGCCCCGCCCCTAGGGGCATGATACAGTCACGCGCTGGAGTGTCACCGGCTAAAAGTTTTTAATACCGTGTATTGCCCCCTTTAACATCAATGACAGCTTGAAGCCTTTTGTGGTATTTGTGTATGAGGCTCTTTATCTTCTCAGGTGGTAAAGCTGCCCATTCCTCTTGGCAAAAAGCCTCCAGTTCCTGTAAATTCTTGGGCTGTCTTGCACGTTTGAAATCTCCCCAGAGTGGCTCAATGATATTGAGGTCAGGAGACTAAGATGGTCACTCCAGAACCTTCACTTTATTCTGCTGTAGCCAATGACAGGTCGACTTGGCCTTGTGTTTTGGATCATTGTCATGTTGGAATGTCCAAGTACGTCCCATGCGCAGCCCAAGTACATCCCATGCGTCACCGCCCCATCATGCCCCAGGCGGTGACGTCATAGGGGGCGGGGTCACCGGGTGACATCTCCCAGTGACCCCGCCCCATGCCTATATAAGTCGTTGCGCACCGCGCACATGGCATTACAGCAGGAGAGAGCGTCGTGTCAACATCGGAAGAAGGGAAGAGGGAAGAAGACAACGGAGAAGACCGGGGCACCGCTAGCAACAGAGCGGGCAAAAGAGCAGAAGATAGCGGAGGAGCCCAGCGGAAGATACCGGGGAGCGGGAGAAGAGGCCAGAGAGAGCGGAGAAGTCGGAAGAGACCCCCAAAGTCAGAAGAGACCCCCGAAGTTGGAAGAAACCCCCAGAGCTGCCTAATAAATTACTTTAAAAACCTGTCCAGTGTGGTTTTTTTTATTGACCCCATCTTTCCCAACGAAAAAAAAGGGATTGTCCCCCGTGAGGGGTTTTCTAGGCAGCAAAAAAGGGTTAAAAAAATGCTATAAAAGAATATTTATCTTCCGGAACGCCGGGGGAGCCACATATGGAGTGCCGCCATGTGACACTATCCCTACCAGTGAGGACAATAGGATAGGCGGATCCTCAGCACCTGCACACTATTGGGATGATGCATTATGATACTTTCTATATAAAGGGATGGAACACTTTGAGGATCTTATCTTGATCCCCAATGCTCCACCCAGGCGGCCACACAGGCAAAGCGCTGACTAAAGATTGGTAAGAATATTCTCATACTACCAGTTGTTTTTTAAGGGGCGTGATATGTATGCCCCCCTATCTTTATACCATGGATGTTTCTATCATCCCATTGGCATATTCTTTGATATTAGATTTTTTTACACCACCCACATACCCAGTCGGAAGATCCACAGGGCGATTTCTCCCCCTTGTTGGAAGTTCTTCCCTCATTACACACCAGGTAATCACTTCATCACTGTTTACATTTTCTTGCAGTCACACATTCTCCTATCCCCCACATCACTTCCTTTTTAGTTTTGTTTGATTTTAGTGTGTTTATTTTTGACTTGTTTGTTTCCCCTTTTTCTTTCACATTCCCTCACATTCAGCACATCACATGGCACTATCACATTCACTTTTTAGCATTTTTTTATCCCATTGTCTCTCTACCATCCCCCATTTCCCTTCCCCCCTCGTTCCATTCCCCTTCATTCCCAACCCACTCTCCTTCCCCCCTCCCCTTTCTTCCCCTCACTTTCCCATCCCACCCCAGTTTTTCCTTCCCCCTCCTTGCCTTGATCTCCCTCCCTCCCCCCCCTTTTTTTTATCTACCCACTTTTTCAATAATGACCATTATTAGAGACAATGTATCACAGATATTCAAACCAAATATTTATATACATACTTACACCTTTCAGCCGCCTTCCCTTTTTATCCCTTTTTTTACACTCTTTATTGTTTTTTTTCATTCAATATTGAATATTCAAAGTACAATATCCTTACTGCAGGCACGGCTCATCCGCCCCTGTTGGCACCTCCCTGGGTTTCTGGGATTGCCTGTAGTGTGACTCCTCGTAAGACACGCATGGATAGTTGGCTTCATTCTGCGACTGCACGGGCCACCCAGGGATTCTCGGTTCAAGCTAAGGGGCTCTCCTTTATAGGTTCTAAAAAACATTGCCTAACATAATGTGATCAGTAACTACATATGTCATGGAAATTTGGTTGTACGCAGAGCACACAGCCAAATCTCCTGTTTCTAATCATAATAACAATTTCGTATAATGATATAAATGCATCTCACCTTTTGATCATATGTCTTTCCTTCTGCCATAGCTCATCCTCTGATGTGTGCCCCATGCTTACAAATAGACACAACATATGCTTCTTACATTCTCATCTCAGCAAGACTGCCTGTATCCTGTGCTGACTCTTTATTAGCATAACAGGAAGTCCCAAAACTCGAGGGTATGGCTTCCAACAGCCAAACACCTCTTACAAAGCTTGTGACCTCACAGGATATGACCTCACAGGATGTGAATGACCATATAAGAATTTAACAACAGAACACAAAACAACCACCAATTACTACAGGACATGATACAATATACAATAACTAAATACGATGACTAGAGTTCCTTGTGCATGAGAGATTATCTGCAGGTGTACGTCATGGCACCCCAAACATGTTGATCAGGCATACCAGGGGTGACAAGAGCAAACCACCGCTAAACCGATAATGTCTTTGCAGAGCGAATGCATCCCCACCAGACGATCGTTCTGTGCATTGCACAGGGGTCCTTTGCTGGCGGACATGTCCTCTCTCCACAAACACCTCTCTCCAAACACCAGGAAGTTTTCCACTACCTAACAGGTCTCAACCAGCGTCAGTCTGCCCCAGTCAGCTCTTTAGAGCGGGCTGCAAGAGAACAGACACTGGGAGACTCTTATGACAATACATTAATCATAACATTTTCCACAACACATATGATAATGTTTATTATTGTTCTTTCTTTTTTCTCTTTGTATCTTCTGATTGCAATTATGAACTTCAATATATGTTAACATTTCTGCAGCTCAAAAAATCCTCTGAAGAAGACATGGTGGGGTCAAAAAGCGTCAAAACGCGTCAGATTTGGTATACAGGAATCACACGCCATCTTATCCTTATACTTGTGCATACATTATACATTGTGCATTATTGTGTATTGTTAAGTTGGCGATGTTATTACTGTTTTTATTCTAGATCACAGCTCATGCTCTGACCCTATATGTCCAACATTTATTTACTTATTTATTTTTTGATACCTTTTCATAATAATAAAAACAATTTCCACTATTTACATTCTTTTATAGCATTTTTTTAACCCTTTTTTGCTGTCTAGAAAACCCCTCATGGGGGACAATCCCTTTTTTTTTCTCTAGCATCACCCGGGGTGTGCAGCTACCTCTTTTCTCATATGAGTGTCTCTTTACTTTGAAATTTTCCATCTTTCCCAACAACCTCATGCAAAGGCAAATAGAAGGACCCTTCTTCGCCCTGACCACCTGAACCAGCTCCTTTATGGTGCTGGTCTTTGCCTGGGCTGTATCTATAACCAGACCCAAGTACTCTAGCCTTCTTAACGATTCTAAATTTCTCTAGGTTGAGGACCCAAGCTAGGTAATCCAGGTATTTGACTTTGGTGACCATGCTTTGGTCTAAGAGGGCTACCGACCGGTCTATCAAGAGCAGGTTGTCTAAGTATGCTATAATTGTTATACCTTGAGTCCTTAATCTGGCCAGAGGAAGGGCCAGAAGTTTTGTAAACACCTGAGGTGCAGTAGCTAGATCGAATGGCAAGGCTACAAACTGAAAATTATGTTTTTCTATTTCAAATCGCAGATATATCTGGTGAGCGGGGAAAATGGGCACATGCAGGTATGCATCCTTGATGTCGATTGACGCCAGAAGTCCTCCTCCTTGTAGGATGGAGACTACTGATCGGATTGACTCCATGTGAAATTATCAGATATTCAGGAACTGTTTAGGTCTTTGAATTCTAGAATGAGTCTGACATCTCCATTTGGTTTTGGCACCGTGAAAAGGTTTGAATAAAACCCCAACCCCTACTCTTCCATGAGGACCACCATGATCACCTTTCGCGACAAATGTCAGTCTAACGCTTGAAAGAGAGACTTCTTTTTCTCTGGATCTTTGGGGACATTTGACCTGAGGAAACGAGGAGACTGACTTCTCAGAACTCCAGTTTGTAACCTAGAGCTATTGTGGAGACCACCCATATGTCTTGAAACTCCTCCTGCCAGACCCTTGAGAACTGCAGAAGTCTTCTCCCCACTCGAGCGAGCGGGGGCGGCCTTCATAAAGTGGCTTTAGTGTTCTGTCTTGTAGGTTTCCTCCCCCAGGACTTCTTTTGTCCCTGGGGTTGACCCTGAGGTTTACCTCTTGAACCTGACGGTGGAGGCCGTCACGACTGCCTGGATGCTGATGTCCCTGGCACTGGAGAAAGAGCCTGTTTAAATGAGGGACTTTTACTCCTTTTCTTAACTGGCAAAAGGGTACTTTTCCACTTGATATCTTTTGGATATATTTGTCCAATCATCCCCAAACAGCCGTTCACTGCGGAAAGGAAAACCAGCCATGAGCTTTTTGCATGGCGCTTCAGCTGACCAACTTTTCAGCCATAAGATTCTACGCATATGCACCAACCCAAGCGCAAGGCGAGAGGTCTGAAGAATAGAATCTCTGATTGTGTCAATAGCAAAACACAAAGCCCCCGGCAGTTCGGCTAAATCCGGAGCCTGCTGTTCAGGGAAAACCTTGAGCACCTGTTTCAAGTGGTCTCTCAAGGATTGAAATACCCCAATTGCCGCTACTGCAGGTTGAGCTACAGAACCTGCCAAAGAAAAAATGTTTTTTAATAGGAATTCCATTGGTTGGATCCCTAAGCATTTGAGCATTGTCAACTGGACAAGCCAAACTTTTATTCACGGAGGATATAGCAGCGTCAATTGCCGGCATACCCCACATCTTTGTAAATTTTTCCTCCATAGGATAAAGTGTTGAGAACTTTTTACGAGGGAAAAAATGCTTATCTGGGTGATCCCACTCAGAATACATAAGCTTTTCCAGCAATGAATGGACAGGAAAGGCACACAAAGCTTCAGGAGGTTTTAGTGAACCCAAACAAGAAGTGGGATTTTCAACCGACTCAGTTAAGGGTAGCTTAAATGTGGAGCGGACCATTTAAATAAGAGATTACACCAGCAATTTCTCAGCTTGTGAAGCTGCAGAAGGTCCTTCCCCACTTGATTCCTTGATCCACGGTCCCCTGAGGGAGATTCATCTTCCCCCTCCCACTGTTCCTCTGTTTGAGGGTCCCGGGTGGCAGAAGGGGACCTAATATGTTTTCTTTCACTTTGTGATGATGCGATTAAAGCTGCTAATCTTTCATCCAATCCAATCATGGCTGAGGAGAAAACTTCCTCAGTAATATAGACAGGGGCTGAAATGTAGGAAGCAGTTGCAACCCCTGAACCCGATGGCTCACTCTGACCAGCTTCCCTAGGCCTTTCAGGGGGGGATGGTGTTGCAGAGGCAGGGTCCTCAGAGCCTGAGGGCGATCCCTTTGAGCCCTTGTTTTTTGGGGTATTTGTACCTTCCTTTCTGACCATAGTGCCAAGCACAAATGCAGAGGTTGTCATAACCATTCAATTCGGCCTAAAAAGACACTTTGAATAGATCTGCATGGCTTGCCCCGGAAAGGATTACACCAGCGGAGCTCAGCACAGCACCTCTTCACTCATGACCAACACCTAAGACACTGGCGAAAAAATGGAGGCACTCCCGGTAAGGGGAGGGGTTATATAGGGGGTTAAACTTCCTGTCTAGGGTGTGCCAGTGTCCATCCCCTAAAGGTGCCTATATAACCCATACAGTAATTACTGTGGCTCTGTGTCCCATGATGTACGATAAAGAAATGCATTTAGTTAAATTCATCACTGCACTTAGTACAGAAAAAAAAATTATATATATATATATATATATATATATATATATATATATATATATATATATATATAATTCACTTATACGTGTAAATAATTTCATAAAATATATAAAATATTTAAAAAAGAATAAAGAATAATTATGAAACTATATATATATATAAATGATTAAATTGTGTACACTCTATTACTCTTATGGATACACAACTGATTAATAATTAATAATCAGTTATAAAACAGTTCACATCTAAATCCACGTTCAACCCTGAGGGTGTTATCGTATGTAATTGATATATCCATTTTGTCTCATTTTGCGAAATGTCTTTTTTCATATTTGTACCCCTCCAATGTCTTTCTACTCTGTCTATTCAGCAAAATGATAATTTTGTTGGGTCCCTATTATAATATCTCCTAAAATGTTTAGAGAGACTATGTTTACGGAAGCCTTTTTTAATGTTGTTGACATGTTCTCTTAGTCTTACTTTTAGTTCCCTAGTGGTTCTACCCACATATTGTAGTCCACACTCAAAAAAGGTATGTGATGTGTGTGCTCCCACACGTGATAAACCTAGATATTTCATATATTTGTCCTGTGGCCCTAGATTGAAAATGTGTGGTTTTTCGTTTTCCTTTCTTACAGGTTCTGCACATTAGGCATTTGTCACATCTAAAAAACCCAATCTGGTCCAAAAAGTGACCTTTTTTTGGGTAGGTCAGGGATACTTTCGACAATTTTGTCCCTTAATATAGGTGGGCATCTGTTAATAAATTTGGGTCATTTTGGTAATGTTTTTGCAAGTGTAGGATCCCTAAGCAATATGGGCCAGTGTGTTCTTACGACTTTCTTAATTTGTTTATGTTGTCTATTATAATCTGTACAGAATTCTATCAAACTCTTCTTTCTTTTTTTGTTTAAGGATAAGTAATTTTTCTCTATACATTGTATTAACTTCCTCCTGGACTTTTCGTAAGTGTGGGCATTTATATCTCTTCTCTGCAAACCTATCAGCATATTTGATTGTGCCTCATAATCATCGGTGATCTTCGGTCACCATTTCTTTTTATTCTCATAATTTGTCCTTTTGATATGCCTGCTATCCATTTTGGATGATGGCCACTCGATGTAGGGATGTAGCTATTTCTATCAGTGTTTTTAAAGTGAGTACATGTTTACATTTTACTTCCTTGTTTGAAGATTTCTAAATCAAAATAATTTACTTTGTCTCTTCTGTAGCCTGTTGTAAAAGAGATGTTGTATTTGTTTATGATAATCCGTTGTAAGAATTATTTTAATGTTTCGTCTGTTCCCTCCCATACTAGGAATATATCATCAATATATCTCCTGTATGTTTTTAGTCCTGGGATATATTTACCAAAAATCTCTTTATGGTTGCACTAGCACTTTATATATATTAGTTTGTTTAATATTTGTTTAGATAGGAGCAGCGCTAAGTTTAGCATTGTTTATTGTCATCTCATGGGGTCTTTGAACCTTACACAATAGCAGCAGCTTCCCGGTACATATGATATAATATCATATGATAGTAGAGATAGTATAATCACAGATAGTATAACACATAACCATAGCGTGGGTATTTACACTATTTCACTACATTTTGGCCTTAATTTATGAGGAAAGATTAATTATTTTCTGCAAAATTTTATAACAAAAACTAAGAAAAACATGTTTTGTTTTCAAAATATTTGATATTTTTATGTTTATATAGCAAAACATTAAAAACTCAGTGGTGACTAAATACCACCAAAATTGTATTTGGGTATAGTGTTCCATGACTAAGTAATTGGCATTTGAAGTGTAACAGCCTGGGCGGGAAGGGGTGAAAGTGTTTTAGAAGTGGTTAAAGTACTGTTAAAAATAATCCACGTTTTATTTAGTACACAATCATTAAAATAGACTTATTAAAATCAATATACATATAGAACAGAATAATTCAACTTGGGAACCTCCATAGGTTTTATCGTGTATTAGTCAATGCAGTGTATTATTACATCTCCACACTGGTGAATTCACAAAAATGTATAAAGCTGTACTGGGCACAGAGCACCTCAGTGAGTTTCATGAAGCCCCATCCATTTCATCAAGAGGAATTTAAGAAGGTACCTGTTATGTGTGTAGTAGGATGTTAAGTTGATAATACCAATAAAAAGCTGTTAAGCCTTGAATATGCACACCAGTCACCTGCCACTGGATATGAGGATTGGAGGGATCACAGGAGCTTTAAAAGTAAGCATGTAAAACCACTTAACCACTTAACCACCCAAGGAGGAGCTGGTACCTGTTGATTATAGGTTCAGTTATTCAACTTGTGTCAAAGTTGGATTGTAAATAGGGTAACTGCAAGTGAGGAGTGATCAGATTCTGCTTAAGAGAAGTGAAAATCTACCCCAGGAGACAACCCCCTACTAGATCTTCTGTACCTACTTCTGGTGGCTAGGGATGAGCTTCGTGTTCGAGTCGAACCCATGTTCGACTCGAACATCGGCTGTTCGGTCGTTCGCCGAATTGCGAACGATATGGGCCGTTCGCGCCAAATTCGTGTGGCGCGTCACGGCCCACAATTCACTGCGGCATCGCAGTGCATTGCTTGCTGATGATTGGCCAAGCATGCACTATGACCCGCATGCTTGGCCAATCACAGCGCCGCCTGAACAGAGAGCCGTAATTGGCCAAAGCCAAGGAGGCTTTGGCCAATTATGGCTCAGGGGATTTAGTACACGCCCCACACTATATAAGGCCGCCTGCACGGCGGCCCTGTGTAGTGTGTGTTCCGGCGTTGAAAGAGATAGACAGAGAGACAGTGTTTGATTTGAGTTAGATAGATTAGGCAGAACAGTCAGTCAGTTAGCTGCACTTACAGTGTATTGTGTATATATATGCATCCCAGGTGTTGCATATATATATATATATACACTGTACTCAGTTTAGCTAGATCCGTTCCTGTTATCTTCTAGACTATTTACATTTAGTGCAGTGCGTCCTGCTCACAGTGTTCAGCTAGATCCGTTCCTGTTAAATTCTAGACTATTTACATTTAGTGCAGTGCGTCCTGCTCACAGTGTTCAGCTAGATCCGTTCCTGTTATCTTCTAGACTATTTACATTTAGTGCAGTGCGTCCTGCTCACAGTGTTCAGCTAGATCCGTTCCTGTTATCTTCTAGACTATTTACATTTAGTGCAGTGCATCCTGCTCACAGTGTTCAGCTAGATCCGTTCCTGTTATCTTCCTACTGACAGGCAGGATTGTCTTGTTACAGTATTAACAGCTACCTAAAGAAAATTACTGGTGTTCTTTTGATCCTATTAGTACCACGGTCAGGCAGCTAGACTATTTACATTTAGTAAAGTGCGTCCTGCTCACAGTGTTCAGCTAGATCCGTTCCTGTTATCTTCTAGACTATTTACATTTAGTGCAGTGCGTCCTGCTCACAGTGTTCATCTAGATCCGTTCCTGTTATCTTCTAGACTATTTACATTTAGTGCAGTGCGTCCTGCTCACAGTGTTCAGCTAGATCCGTTCCTGTTATCTTCCTACTGACAGGCAGGCTTGTCTTGTTACAGTATTAACAGCTACCTAAAGAAAATTACTGGTGTTATTTTGATCCTATTAGTACCACGGTCAGGCAGCTAGACTATTTACATTTATCTTAAACCAGTCCTACCGCCCCATCCCAAAATAACTTATAGAAAAGCCCCTAACATAAAAAACAAAGTAGCACCCAGCAAACTAAAGCCCATTAAAGAAATCGTACCAGCACAGGCTCACATGATTCCCCTCAAGGGCATGTTCCAATGTAAGAAAGCCATGTGCAAAACTTGCATTTTTGTCAAGCATGGTAAAAAACAGTTTACTACTAAAGGAAAAACTTACGTGCTCGACAATTTCTATAATTGTGGCTCGGAGTTTGTAGTTTATGGCTTGAGTTGCCCGTGCAACCTCATCTATGTGGGGGCACGATACGCCCACTAAGGCAAAGGTTCGGGGAACACAGAAGAAAAATAGAAGGTGGGAGGGACAAACACAGTGTCCCCCGCCATTTCTGTGAATACCATGCCAAATCAACCGAAGGCCTCGAGGTATGGGTTATCGAACAAATACCAAAAAATCTACCCTTAGCTGAAAGATTTCACAGATTATGTGAAAGAGAAACATACTGGATTTATTCCTTGGATGCTCTAAATCCTGGTGGAATTAACGAAGAATTAGAAATATCCACCATTTTATAATAATGTTTGTAATAATATTTTTGGCTCAGAGTGTACCATCTGCTTAATATTCATTTGTTTATGAGAATTCTGCCATATTCTGGTTATATACTACCGATTAACATACTTTGATAATGATAGTTGAGTTCCATTTTAACACATATATGTATAGATTTTTAATACATATGTATGGTATATATATATATATATGTTTTAATTATTTTTCAATCATATTTTATTTTTAGTCCCACATTTTAAATGTATTTTTATCTGATATCATTATTATATAGTGTCATCTTGCACAATGTACAAATGCATATGTCCATTAGTACATTGTTTATCCCCACATACCATATTTAGACTAGTACATATGGTACATTAGTGCACGTAGACAACTATATAACTATACAGTTCACAAGTTGACCAACTATTCTAGTTCTAATTATTTTAGTCCATTTAAATCCATCTATGCATTTATCCAAGCTGTAATGATATACATAACAACATGTAAAATACACTGTTTTAATTATCACACACACATTAATATAAGTACACTACAGCAGCATCCCACTTCTTTAGTCTACAAACAAAATATTCCATTTGTCCGTTTCTGCCTGTAACTACAATGCAATTATTACTATGTCCATTAGGTGGCAGTGCCATCAGAGCACTTAAATAGGCTGCAGTTCTTTGTATTCTCCTTAGCTTGAGAAAGGAGCGCGCCCGAGTGCGCATGCTCCGAAACGCGTCGCCTTACGGCAGTACAGCACATACTTTGGATGTGCGTTCCAGTGTCCCTGCCTCCCAATCGGCTGCTCGGCGGGAGCCAAGCCTCGTTCTGGACAATCACTGTTCCCGGAAGTTCATGCCACACAGAACAGCCGTCAGAAAGAGAGGAAATAGACTGTGGGACAGAGGAGGACGCCATCTCGTATGCCTATACTGAGTTCTCCATGCCGGACTATCTAAGTTTTAAATGTGAGTGTTTTTAATACTAATACGCTATTAAATGTACAGTTTACTAAGAGGCGCCTTTCCTGTTGTTTTTCCCTTTGCATATTTGGAGCGGCTTCACCTCCCATCCAAAGGCTGCCCTGCTCATAGACTGTTTTCTTCTCACGGAGAGCGCATTGCTCTAAAGGACATATCTTCAGCAACATTTAATATACTGCAAACCGAGTAACTTGCGCTATTTTGCCTTTTCTTGTGTGCATAAAGAAAATTACTGGTGTTCTTTTGATCCTATTAGTACCACGGTCAGGCAGCTAGACTATTTACATTTAGTAAAGTGCGTCCTGCTCACAGTGTTCAGCTAGATTCGTTTCTGTTATCTTCTAGACTATTTACATTTAGTGCAGTGCGTCCTGCTCACAGTGTTCAGCTAGATCCGTTCCTGTTATCTTCCTACTGACAGGCAGGCTTGTCTTGTTACAGTATTAACAGCTACCTAAAGAAAATTACTGGTGTTATTTTGATCCTATTAGTACCACGGTCAGGCAGCTAGACTATTTACATTTAGTACAGTGCGTCCTGCTCACAGTGTTCAGCTAGATCCGTTCCTGTTATCTTCCTACTGACAGGCAGGCTTGTCTTGTTACAGTATATAAAGCTACCTGAAGAAAATTACTGGTGTTCTTTTGATCCTATTAGTACCACGGTCAGGCAGCTAGACTATTTACATTTAGTACAGTGCGTCCTGCTCACAGTGTTCAGCTAGATCCGTTCCTGTTATCTTCCTACTGACAGGCAGGCTTGTCTTGTTACAGTATATAAAGCTACCTGAAGAAAATTACTGGTGTTCTTTTGATCCTATTAGTACCACGGTCAGGCAGCTAGACTATTTACATTTAGTACAGTGCGTCCTGCTCACAGTGTTCAGCTAGATCCGTTCCTGTTATCTTCCTACTGACAGGCAGGCTTGTCTTGTTACAGTATTTACAGCTACCTGAAGAAAATTACTGGTGTTCTTTTGATCCTATTAGTACCACGGTCAGGCAGCTAGACTATTTACATTTAGTACAGTGCGTCCTGCTCACAGTGTTCAGCTAGATCCGTTCCTGTTATCTTCCTACTGACAGGCAGGCTTGTCTTGTTACAGTATATAAAGCTACCTGAAGAAAATTACTGGTGTTATTTTGATCCTATTAGTACCACGGTCAGGCAGCTAGACTATTTACATTTAGTACAGTGCGTCCTGCTCACAGTGTTCAGCTAGATCCGTTCCTGTTATCTTCCTACTGACAGGCAGGCTTGTCTTGTTACAGTATATAAAGCTACCTGAAGAAAATTACTGGTGTTCTTTTGATCCTATTAGTACCACGGTCAGGCAGCTAGACTATTTACATTTAGTACAGTGCGTCCTGCTCACAGTGTTCAGCTAGATCCGTTCCTGTTATCTTCCTACTGACAGGCAGGCTTGTCTTGTTACAGTATTTACAGCTACCTGAAGAAAATTACTGGTGTTCTTTTGATCCTATTAGTACCACGGTCAGGCAGCTAGACTATTTACATTTAGTACAGTGCGTCCTGCTCACAGTGTTCAGCTAGATCTGTTCCTGTTATCTTCCTACTGACAGGCAGGCTTGTCTTGTTACAGTATATAAAGCTACCTGAAGAAAATTACTGGTGTTATTTTGATCCTATTAGTACCACGGTCAGGCAGCTAGACTATTTACATTTAGTACAGTGCGTCCTGCTCACAGTGTTCAGCTAGATCCGTTCCTGTTATCTTCCTACTGACAGGCAGGCTTGTCTTGTTACAGTATATAAAGCTACCTGAAGAAAATTACTGGTGTTCTTTTGATCCTATTAGTACCACGGTCAGGCAGCTAGACTATTTTCTTTTAGTACAGTGCGTCCTGCTCACAGTGTTCAGCTAGATCCGTTCCTGTTATCTTCCTACTGACAGGCAGGCTTGTCTTGTTACAGTATTTACAGCTACCTGAAGAAAATTACTGGTGTTCTTTTGATCCTATTAGTACCACGGTCAGGCAGCTAGACTATTTACATTTAGTGCAGTGCGTCCTGCTCACAGTGTTCAGCTAGATCCGTTCCTGTTATCTTCCTACTGACAGGCAGGCTTGTCTTGTTACAGTATATAAAGCTACCTGAAGAAAATTACTGGTGTTATTTTGATCCTATTAGTACCACGGTCAGGCAGCTAGACTATTTACATTTAGTACAGTGCGTCCTGCTCACAGTGTTCAGCTAGATCCGTTCCTGTTATCTTCCTACTGACAGGCAGGCTTGTCTTGTTACAGTATATAAAGCTACCTGAAGAAAATTACTGGTGTTCTTTTGATCCTATTAGTACCACGGTCAGGCAGCTAGACTATTTACATTTAGTACAGTGCGTCCTGCTCACAGTGTTCAGCTAGATCCGTTCCTGTTATCTTCCTACTGACAGGCAGGCTTGTCTTGTTACAGTATATAAAGCTACCTGAAGAAAATTACTGGTGTTATTTTGATCCTATTAGTACCACGGTCAGGCAGCTAGACTATTTACATTTAGTACAGTGCGTCCTGCTCACAGTGTTCAGCTAGATCCGTTCCTGTTATCTTCCTACTGACAGGCAGGCTTGTCTTGTTACAGTATATAAAGCTACCTGAAGAAAATTACTGGTGTTCTTTTGATCCTATTAGTACCATGGTCAGGCAGCTAGACTATTTACAGTTAGTGCAGTGCGTCCTGCTCACAGTGTTCAGCTAAACCTACAAGTTAGTGGGGTGCGTCCACCTCAGTGTTCAGCTAAAGCTACCTGTAGAAGGTTGGTGGTGTTCTCATACTACAGGCAGGTAGTTGATTTTGCTAGCTGCAGTATATATATATATATATATATCCCAGCTTAGTGCAGCTACAGTATGTCTGGAAGGCCAAGAAGGAGAGGCAGACAGTCACAAGCCAATAAGAGAGGGCAAGCAGGCTCTGTGTCTAGTGCTGGTCATGGAGACGGTGCATCCTCATCAGCACGTGGCCATGGGACACGCTTGGCCTTTTTTTCGGCAGCTGGCCGTGTTGAGCCGCAACATGCGGAAGACTTGGTCGAGTGGATGACCAAGCCGTCCTCATCCTCCTCATCCTTTTTTGAGACGAGTGCATCAGATCGCACCGCTGCTATTTGCAACATATGTCTCAAGCGTATCTCACGTGGCCAAAACATCTCCCGCTTGGGTACCACATGCTTGACCAGACATATGTTGACCTGCCATGCAGTTCGTTGGCAAGCGCATCTAAAAGACCCACACCAAAGAACAAAGAGGACCTCTCCTTGCTCCTCATCAGCTGAGATTTCCAACCCCACTAGACCTTCAGTCCTCTCTGAGACCTGCACTGAGAGGAATGAAGGTGTAGAATTAGGTGTGTCACAGCCAAGTACTTGTGGGCAATCTGCTTTTGGTACACCGACGTCAGATTGTACCAGGCAAATTTCCCTGCCCCAGCTGCTGCACCGCCGAAAGAAGTTTGCTCCCAGCCATCCACATGCCCAGCGGTTGAATGCTAGCTTGGCAAAATTGCTGGCACTTCAACTGCTGCCTTTTCAGTTGGTAGACTCTGCCCCCTTCCGTGAGTTTGTGGAATGTGCGGTTCCTCAGTGGCAGGTACCCAAACGCCACTTTTTCTCACGGAAGGCGATTCCGGCTCTCTACCGGCATGTGGAAGGCAATGTCCATGCCTCGCTGGACAGGGCGGTCAGCGGTAAGGTGCATATTACCGCTGACTCATGGTCCAGCAGGCATGGACAGGGACGTTACCTAAGTTTCACGGCGCATTGGGTGACTCTGCTGGCAGCTGGGAAGGATGCAGGACAAGGTGCAGTAGTGTTGGAGGTTGTTCCGCCACCACGCCTCCAAAATGCTAATGATTGTGACACACCTCTCTCCTCCACCCCCTCCTCTTCTTCTTCCTCCATGGCCTCTTCCTCGGAACCAGCGGTGCTCCGTAGTCGTTCAAGGGGCTACGCAAGTACGCAGGCCAAAAGATGCCATGCGGTGCTTGAGCTGGTGTGCTTGGGGGACAGGAGCCACACTGGGGCAGAGGTTCTGTCAGCTCTGCAGGGGCAGGTTCAGAGGTGGTTGACGCCACGCCAACTTAAGGCAGGAATGGTGGTTTGCGACAATGGCACCAACCTCCTCTCTGCCCTCCGACAGGGACAAATGACCCATGTGCCCTGTTTGGCTCACGTCCTTAACTTGGTGGTGCAGCGGTTCTTGGGCAGGTACCCGGGCTTACAGGATGTCCTGAGGCAGGCCAGGAAAGTCTGTGTGCATTTCCGCCGGTCATATAATGCCAGTGCACGGCTGACGGACCTCCAAAAGGAGTTTAACCTGCCCAAGAACCGCCTAATCTGTGACATGCCCACCAGGTGGAACTCAACGTTGGCCATGCTGCAGCGGCTGCACACGCAGCAGAGGGCCATCAATGAGTACCTGTGCGACTATGGCACCAGGACAGGATCAGGGGAGCTTGTTTTTTTTCCCCACGCCAGTGGGCCATGATCAGGGATGCATGCACTGTCCTGTCACCATTTGAGGAGGCCACGAGGATGGTGAGCAGTGACAGTGCATGCATCAGTGACACTGTCCCCCTTGTCCACCTGTTGGAGCACACGCTGCGTGGAATAATGGACAGGGCACTTGAGGCAGAACAGAGGCAGGAAGAGGAGGACTTCCTTAGCTCTCAAGGCCCCCTTTATCCAGACAGTGTTCCTGCGTGCCCGCCGATCACACAGGAAGAGGACGAGGAGGAGGAGGAGGAGGAGGAGGAGGAAGATTGTGTCAGTATGGAGGTGGAGCCTGGCACTCAGCATCAGCAGCAGTCTTTAAGGGATCAGTCCCAAGAAACACATGGACTTGTACGTGGCTGGGAGGAGGTGGCTGCGGACCATGTCGTCCTTAGTGACCCAGAGGACTCCGGACCGAATGCATCAGCAAACCTACGCTGCATGGCCTCCCTGATCCTGCAAAGCCTGCGTAAGGATCCTCGTATTCGTGGTATCAAGGAGAAGGACCAATACTGGCTGGCAACCCTCCTTGATCCACGTTACAAGGGTAAGGTTGCGGACCTTATCTTGCCATCGCAGAGGGAGCAGAGGATGAAACATCTTCGGGAGGCCTTGCAGAAAGGTCTGTGCAACGCGTTCCCAGAGACTGGGAGGTTACAAACTCCTGTTTCTGGACAACGTGTTGCTGAGGCTTCGGTCAGTCAAAGAAGGAGCAGTGGAGAAGGTGGCCGTCTGACCGATGCGTTCAGACAATTTTTTGGTCCGCAACCCCAAGGTATGATCGGTTCCAGCAACCATTGCCAGCGTCTGTTTTACATGGTGCAGGAATACCTAGGGGCAAGATCAGACTTGGACACCTTTCCCACCGAAAATCCTCTGGGTTACTGGGTCTTGAGGATGGATCACTGGCCAGAGCTTGCACAGTATGCAATTGAGCTACTGGCCTGTCCTGCATCCAGCGTTCTTTCGGAACGCACATTCAGTGCTGCTGGAGGCGTGGTAACCGATCACAGGGTGCGTCTGTCCACCGACTCGGTCGATCGACTGACCTTCATAAAAATGAATCAGTCTTGGATCACCACCAGCTACCAAGCACCTGATGCTGATGTAACCGAATAATTTTTTTTGAAATCTCAGATCCCTTCAAAGACTGCCTATGCTGAGTCTGATTGACTATCCCTGAGTAATTATCCTCTTCCTCCTCAATCATCACGCTGATAGCTTGTAAGAACATTTTTGGTTCTGGGCGCCACCACCAGTGCCTAAGGCACAATTTTTCAGCCCCTGTTTAACAGGGGCATGTAATTACAATTTTTGATGTAATACTTTGCAGCAGGGCTCGTTCCTGCATTCCAACTAGAGTGTCTGTGAGGGGTTGCAGTGTTGTGGCACCAGCACCAGTGCCCAAGGCCCAATTTTTCTGCTCCTGTCTAACAGGGGCGTGTAATTACAATTTTTGATGCAATACTTTGCAGCAGGGCTCGTTCCTGCATTCCAACTAGAGTGTCTGTGAGGGGTTGAAGTGTTGTGGCACCAGCACCAGTGCCGAAGGCCCAATTTTTCTGCTCCTGTCTAACAGGGGCATGTAATTACAATTTTTGATGCAATACTTTGCAGCAGGGCTCGTTCCTGCGTTCCAACTAGAGTGTCTGGGAGGGGTTGCAGTGTTGTGGCACCAGCACCAGTGCCTAAGGCCCAATTTTTCTGCCCCTGTCTAACAGGGGCGTGTAATTACAATTTTTGATGCAATACTTTGCAGCAGGGCTCGTTCCTGCATTCCAACTAGAGTGTCTGTGAGGGGTTGCAGTGTTGTGGCACCAGCACCAGTGCCCAAGGCCCAATTTTTCTGCTCCTGTCTAACAGGGGCGTGTAATTACAATTTTTGATGCAATACTTTGCAGCAGGGCTCGTTCCTGCGTTCCAACTAGAGTGTCTGTAAGGGGTTGCAGTGTTGTGGCACCAGCACCAGTGCCTAAGGCCTAATTTTTCAGCTCCTGTTCAACAGGGGCATGTAATTACAATTCTTGATCTAATATTTCACAGCAGGGCCCTGCGAGGGCTTACAGTGTTGTGGCCACAGCAACACCTAAGGCCCAAATTTCTGCTGAGTATATAGGGCAGGACCCTACTTTCAAACATCTAACTTACAAACGACTCCTACTTGCAAACGGAAGGAGACAACAGGAAGTGAGATGAAATCTACCCCTAGGAAGGGAAATTCTCTCCTGTAAGAGTTAATATGGGGAAAAAAATTCTCCTTTCCACTGATGCTTTCCAATCCTTGTTCCACAAAAAAAACAAAATTTTCAAAAAACATTTTTCATTGGGACAAAAAGTGAGGTGAAATCTTCTGAAGAGGAGGAAAGACAGCAAAAAAAATGTCACAGGGGTGATAACCCTTCCCTATGTTTTCCAAAAAGCTTAAAAAAGATTTTTTGGCTGGAGCTAAACACGTTAAAAATGTACCCGTTCAAAATTACAAAGAGATTCTACTTAACAACAAACCTACAGTCCCTGTCTTGTTTGCACCGCCTGTATACTGCTGTTCAGAGTATATAGGGCCTGGTGGCCCCACACCTTTCCTTATTTTAATTTGGGTGCGGGGTTCCCCTTAATATCCATATAAGACCCAAAGGGCCTGGTAATGGACTGGGGGGTACCCATGCCGTTTGTCTCACTGATTTTCATCCATATTGCCATGACCCGACATTACATTAAACCCGCAAGCAGTTTTAAATGAGATTTTTTCCTTTAAAAATGACATTTGGTGCAGGGACTGTTCTAAACACGGGAAACACGCGTCACTTTACAGGCATACTATAGACACCCCCCAGGTACGATATTTAAAGGAATATTTCACTTTTTTTTTTTTACTTTAAGCATCATTAAAATCACTGCTCCCGAAAAAACGGCCGTTTTTAAAAGTTTTTTTTGCATTGATACATGTCCCCTGGGGTAGGACCCGGGTCCCCAAACCCTTTTTAGGACAATACCGTGCAAATTAGCCTTTAAAATGAGCACTTTTGATTTCGAACGTTTGAGTCCCATAGACGTCAATGGGGTTCTAACGTTTGTGCGAACTTTCGGTCCGTTCGCAGGTTCTGGTGCGAACCGAACCGGGGGGTGTTCGGCTCATCCCTACTGGTGGCCAATCCCACATAGCAGTGCAAGAAATGATGAGTACCAGTGATGAATAAATAGATGTATCCAGATCCCCTTTCCTTCAATATGAACAGTATCAGAGTGGACAATTCCTAAATAACCCACTTCAGTATGGGTTCTCCAGTCTATGCCCCTCCTCTACAAATTGGGTACATTACCACTGGGTGTAGGTAGGGTAGCCCAATATGTGCTTAAAGCGGTTGTATACCCTCAGAAAAAAATAAATGTTTTAAAAAAAAAATGTTAAAAAAAAAACCCTGTAAGGCAAAAGCATAATGAGCAAGTATGCATTGCATACTAGCTCATAATGAAATACTTACCTTAGAACGAGGTCCCCGTATCGTAAGCTGGCCCACGTCGAGGGAGCTGACATTTTGCCCTCGGCCTGTCTTCCGGGTTTGCGGCTCCGGCACTTTGAGTGGCCGGAGCTGTGATAACGTCACTTACCAGCAAGGTTCGACCCTCAGCCGGGCATTCACAGCGCATACCCACTGACATCAGCGGCTGCATGCAAAGTGAATATCTCCTAAACTGTTCAGGTTTAGGAGATATTCATTTTACCTACAGTTAAGCCTTATTATAGGCTTACCTGTAGGTAAAAATAAAAAACGTGGGTATACAACCACTTTAGGGTACTGGACTGGCCTGCTGTATGTCCTGCACTTAATATATATACATTTTAAAGACTAGACCAAACACTTTTCGCTGTTATTCTCTGTTGGAGTTCAACATGAATTAATATCATATTTCTGGGTTTTCTACATATGTATTTATTCAAAAAATCAGCCAGGCTTCATGGTTTTCAAAATGATGAAATGTTCTCACTCCCTGGAGGACAGGATGCCCCCCCCTCCAAGTTGAGCTGTATCCGATTAGGCTTCTAATTGTGCATGACAATACCGACTCCGATCTGTCTATGAGAATTCCTGATTAACGGCTCTGCAAGCGAGCTTCAAAGAGAGGACTGGCAGAGATAATTGATTAGTTGAGATACAGAAGATCAAGGACTCAGATATCTGTGAAGAATTTGACTCAGGTCGGACAGTGGCAATTCATGGACAAGCGCTGCCCCCTAGTGGACAATACAGCATGCTTCCTGGAGAATGAATAGATATTAGGAATCCTCTTGGCAATATCTATGGGGAGGAGGCAAGTGGGGGTGGCTACGAGTGGGCGTGTATGTTTGGATGAGGTGTGATTGTAAAAAGAGCACACACAGGCAAAGAGCTCCCTCTCTCTGCTCCTTCTCTCTGTCGCTGCAGGTCTTTGCCTGAAGCCTGGTGGCTCTGCCATCTTGAGACCTTGCTCTAGGTGCTTGCTCTGGCCTAAACCATGCGGCCCAGAGCACTTTCAATATTGTGAGATCAGCCGACGAGTCTAGCTAGAGGATATGAGGAGTATATCCTTGTATTGTATTCTGATTATAAGCTTTGTAACATTGTAATACCTTTTAATACTTTTATGTTAGTTTCCTAATTCTGCTGTTTTGGTACATTCCTATTTTCTTGGGAAATAAATATAACTTGTTTACTAAGCAGATGTGTTTGTTATATCATTGTATTTATCACACTCTTATAGACTAGCTAACTGTAGGGATTAGGCAATTTAATACATGTATGCAATAGTTATATAGGATATAATAGATTGTATAATTTTGCACAGGTTATATCATTCTCGCAGTTGCTGCCAACAGTTCCACTTCTTAGGACCTCTCCTTATTTTTCTTATGACAGCCTTAAATCCAGAAACAGCTTCTACTTTTTTAAATAAAACCCTCTGTGCCATTTGTCCCAACATTTGGCCCTGTACCCACTGCCTTGTGTCTTTACATTAAGACCGTTCTTGGTTCTTGTTGTCTTGGAACTGTTGTGCTAGTGGCCTATTTGTCCAAGACCCAAGGTGCAGAGTTCTAAGAACCACCTAATATTCAGTAGTGCACAAAGCAAAGAGTAATTAATTTTGCTGCAGAACAGCTCAGATGATTGCAGCCCTTTGGTACTTTTAGATTTTGTGGGGGCACTGAACAGGAGGGAGGGGCCAGGATCACAGAAGAGGGACCCAAGAAAAGGAGGATGCAGGCTGCTCTGTGCAAATCCACTGCAACAGAGCAGGTAAGTATAACATGTTTGTTATTTTTATAGGAAAAAAAAAATGAGACTTTACAATCACTTTAACAACCAATGACTCATCAGCTGTGAGTGGGCTTCCCCACTGACAGCTGAAATGTAAACAATACAATGATCACAATAGAAAATTACAGAAAGAAACAGCGTGCCAAAATCCATACTGGACCCTTATTCAAGCATGCAGCCCGGAAGGCCAGAAAAAGGGAGGAGGATGAGCGAGCGCCCCCCCCCCCCCCCGAACCATACCAGGCCACATGCCCTCAACATGGGGGGGCTTTAGGGCAGGGAAGGCACTGCCCCCCCACCCTAAAGCATCTTGTTCCCATGTTAATGGGGACAAGGGCCACTTCCCCACGACCATAGGCTGTGGTTGTGGAGGTCTGCGGGTGGGGGGCTTAGAGGAATCTGCAAGCCCCTTTTAGCAAGGGGGCTCCCAGATCCCAGGCCCCCCCCCATGTGAATAAGTATGGGGTATATAGTACCCCTACCTATTCACCAAAAATGTGTAAAAAGTGAATAAAGCCAGTACACAAGCTTTGGAGAATTCCTTTATTAAAAAATAAAAACAATGTCCCTCGATGTAGATCCATTGTCAATCACGCCGCTTGCCGCCACTGCCGGACCCGAAAAAAGAAAAAACCTCCGGCCTTGTCGAATGCTATCCACGGGCTGCCTGCTCCTCCGTCTCACTTTCCTTAAAGGAGAAGTCCAGCCTAAGCTCGTTGGCTGGGCTTCTCCTATGGGTCACAGGAGTGCAATTCAATTTGCACTCCTGTGACCCGTTTTCAGCAGAGAGCGGATTGAAGTTCATTCTCTGCTGATGTCACAGGAATCAGTCCAGGCACCGCGTCATTGTGACAATGTAAGTCGGGATCCAACAGTTGCCTGGACTGACACCCGTCTCAGCCTCTCAGCGAGCTCCTGAGAGCCTGAGATGGCCACTCCCTGCCCCTCCACAGCTCAGCGCTCCAGTGAGCGAGGAGGAGCAGAGCAGAGAGCTGCTGATTGACAGTCAGCAGCTCTCTGTTCGGAGAGCTGTGAGAACCAAGCCATCGGCGATGTTCGATCTCTCTGTTCTCAGTGTAGAGGCGGCGAGGGACAGATGCAACATCGGGCTGAGCGTTCGACGAGGTCTGAGGTTTTTTCTTTTTTCAGGTCCAACAGTGGCAGCAGGCAGCGTGATTGACAATGGATCTACATGGGGGGACATTGGTTTTTATTTTTTAATAAAGGAATTGTCAAAAACTTGTGTACTGTCTTTGTTCACTTTTTATACTTTTTTGGTGATTGGTTAGGCTACTATGTACCCTATAATCATTCACATAAGAGCGGGGCCCGAATCTGGGGGCCCCCTTGTTGAAGGGGGCTTCCAGATTCCGATAAGCCCACTGCCCACAGACCCCCACAGCCCAGGGCTGTGAGGAAGAGGCCTTTGTCCGCATCAACATGGGGACAAGGTGCTTTGGAGTGGGGGGGGACAAGGTGCTTTGGAGTGGGGGGGGGGGCACAGGTGGGGGGGATGTGTCATCGGTTGTGAAGGACGTGGTGGCCAACTTCCCGGCCCGCTGCTTAACAACCAGCTATTCTTCACACAGAATTCAATTTGGCATATCATTTTTCGACCAATCCGAATTAGAATCATTCTGAAAATTTGGAATTTGTTAGAAAATTAATAAACTAAACTAGATTTAAGGAAAGTGAAACTAAACTAAATAAATTCTGAAACAAAACAAAATTGGTAACATAACGATTCTATCCGAAACAAATTTTCTGTTCTGTACATGTCTAGCGATAGGCTCCTGTTGTCATCGGTCAAATTGCTGGGAGAAGGGAGGAGGAGGGAGCAGTAGCTTGGCTTGTTGTATGTGTCTATGGATCTGCTCACACATGGGTGTCTCCTTAGCAGCAGCCTGGGTACCAGACAAAGGAGAAGAAAAGGAAAAAGAACAAAAAGAAGAAGAACCACCATATAATGGAAGCACGGACCTCCTCATCTAAAAATAAATATATCACTTTCAACTACCACGTTATTGCTGGTCATTTTTTTGCTGAAACATCTCTAGGACAGTACACTTATTTGAATGTGGTTGTAAACCTCAGACATGAAATCTGAACAAAGCACATCTTTCTATACTGTGTACTTGTTGCTATCCAAAGCCAAAGAGTGTGATTTTTCTCTGCTGCCTCATTCCTATGCTTTCTACATGAGTCACTTCTCCCAACATCAAGAGAAAAAAAAGGTGGCAAAGGAGGGGAGCTCCAGCACACAACCTGCGATTGACAGCCACAGCTTTTCATATTCTCTGTGTAGTGTGAGGAAGGGGGTGTGTCCCTATCCCTCCAATAAGACTCAGAGCTCTGTTCCCTTAACCGTGAAGTGTGTAAATTCAGATCTATGCCTCCTGCTTTGTGCTATTGAGAGATCCTGACAGATTCTGTGTAAATTCTGTGCATTGTAGAAGGCTGTACAGGACAGATGACTGTAGATCAACAGGTACAATTTATGTAGAAGAATTAGTTTCATCTCTGCCTATCACCTGATGCTAATCACTTTATAGTGATTATATGTAAGGGTTTTCAACCATTTTAAGTGTAACAAAACATCTGACTTGTGTCTAAGTCATTTCACTCTTGTCTGCTCACAAAACTGTCAGTTTTTTGTTAAAGGGTATGTTCACCTTTGTACACTTTTTTTTTTCTAAGTTCCAGCTCCCCTATGCACCAATATAGCATTCATGTATTTTTTTTGCAAAAATATCAAAGCTTTCCAATAAATCTACAGTCACTTACTTGTCCTAATCCATGTTTCCAGATGTTTCCATTAGTAATGTCTTTCTTCCTGATCAGACTTTAGGTCATGACACAGGAATGAGTTAACCAGCTGACCTCATCTTAGTAATTTTATGTGTATAAACATGGCCATACACTATGCAATCTGATTGTATATTGTGTATTTAGTGAGAAGGGTGATCACTGACAGATTGCATTTCATTTAAAAAAACGTTCACCTGGGAATGGGTGGGTGGATGATGCAGAGTGTGTGCTAATGAGGTCAGCTGGTCAACTCCTTCCTGTGTCATGACCTAAAGTCTGATCAGGAAAAAAGACATTACTAGTGGAAACGTCTGGAAATGGGGAATAGGACAAGAAAAGTAAGTGACTATAGAATTAATGGAAAGCTTTGATATTTTTTGCAAAAAAAAATTACATTGGTGCATAGGGGAGCTTGAATTTTGAAAAAAAAAGTGTACAAAGGTGAACTTACCCTTTAAATGTCATTGAGATAATACACTTACATTTCTAGCATAGTAAACTACCTGAATTGTTTCCACATTTAGGCCTATTCTACCAGGTCACATATACATATTGTCTTGGTACTGGCCAATATTTATCAAACGTACCTAAGAGCTAAAGCTCTAAAATGTTTAACCAATTCATGCCCGCTCACAGTGCATTTATTGCGGACAGGTGGTAGCTACAGGCTAGGGGACATACCCGTATGTCGAATAGCACATGCGCACTAGCACACCCCCTGGGGTGCATAGGCCAGATCTCATGACCAGCGGATCATGGTTCTCAGTACCTGGCCACTGTGAGTGGTGGGGGTATCATGGGATGACTATGACAATTTATAGCCATCAAAAGATATTATGTAAGCAAACTGTCATAAATGGCTTTCATTCATGAATAGCTTGCTTACTGTTATGATGCTGTGATTGGCCCGGGATTTTTGCATGGTACCTGGACCAATCACAACACTGCATACCATGTGATTAGCTGTGGCCAATCACAGCATCACAACAGTAAGCAAGCTGTCATAAATGGAAAGTTATTCATGACAGTTAAAACTATTGCCTATAACAGTGTAAAAAAATCCCTGATCACGATTTCTTAATTTTCCAAACTGACACAAAAATAACAACTTTAAGAAACTGTCTACTTTCCACAAAGGGGTCATTTGGGGGGGGGGGGTATTTGTACTGTCTTGGCATTTTAGGTCCTCAAGAAATGAGATGGCCAGTCATTACATCTTGATTGATTACTTTTCAAATATATTTACCATAGTTTACAGCCAGTAGGCTCTATAACTTTCGCACAAACTAAATAATATACACCGATTTGGGTTATTTTTAGCAAAGAAATGTAGCAGACTACATTTTAGCCTGAGTTTATAAAAAAAGATTATTTGTTTGCAAAATTTTAAAACAGAAACTAAGAAAAGTGCTTTTTTTCAAAATTTTCATGCTTTTTTTTTCATTTATATAGCAAAAAAAAACCCAGTGTTTATTACCACCAAAAGAAAGCTCCATTTGTGAAAAAAAAACCCCATAAATTTAATTTGCGTACAGTGTTGAATGGCCAAGCAATTGCTAGTTAAAGTAGCACAGTGCTGAGTAGCAAAAAAAGCCCTGGTCATGAAGGCGGTAAAACCTTCCAGAGGTCGAGTGGTTAAAAAAATGGGTTTACTGGAATACAGTATGACAGGGGATTGTGGTGCACCTGGGGTTCAGGTTGCAATGTTTTGCGTTTGCAGGGTTTTTTTTCAAAGGTGCTACGGAAAAAAGGTGACTCTTGGATAGACTGTGAGCAAGAACTGCTTGATGCGCTCTAATCACCCCAAGCAATAAGTTATATTCTTAAAAAAGAGAAAATACCCAAATTAATAGAAAAAAGAAGCTAAGGTGTTGACAATTAAAAAGCTAGCTATTAACCACTTAAGCCCCGGACCATTTGGCTGTCCAAAGACCAGAGCACTTTTTGCGATTCGGCACTGTGTCGCTTTAACTGAACATCAAACAAAATTGATGTCCTTTTTTCCCCACAAATAGAGCTTTCTTTTGGTGGTATTTGATCACCCCTGCGGTTTTTCTTTTTTGCGCTATAAACAATATAATAGCGACAATTTTGAAAAAGACGCATTATTTTTTACTTGTTGCTATAATAAATATCCCCCAAAAATATATAAAAAAACATATTTTTTCCTCAGTTTAGGCCGATACGTATTCTTCTACGTATTTTTGGTAAAAAAAAAAAAAATTCACAATAAGCGTTTATTGATTGGTTTGCGCAAAAGTTATAGCATCTACAAAATAGGGGATAGTTTTATGGCATTTTTATTAATTTTTTTTTTTTACTAGTAATGGCGGAGAGCAGCGATTTTTATCATGACTGCGACATTATGGCAGACAGATCGGACACTTTTGGTGCGATTTTGGGACCATTAACATTTATACAGCGATCAGTGCAATTAAAAATGCATTGATTACTGTGTAAATGTGACTGGTAGTGAAGGGGTTAACCACTAGGGGGCAGTAAAGGGGTTAAGTGTGTCCTATGGAGTGATTCTAACTGTAGGGGGGCATGGCTATGTGTGACACAACACTGATCACCGCTCCCGATTACAGGGAGCGGTGATCAGTGTCCTGTCACTAGGCAGAACGGGGAAATGCTTGTTTACAAGCATTTCCCTGTTCTTCCTCTCCGCGAGAAGATCGCGGGTATCCCCGAAGACATTGGGTCCGCGGGACCCGCGATCACACTCACGGAGGTGCGCCCGCAAACCGCTTCTTAAAGGGCAACGTACAGGTACGTTAATCTGCCTGTACGTGCCCTTCTGCCGTATATCGGCGTGAGCCGGTCGGCAATCAGTTAATCAGTTGTTGCGGACAGATATTCGTTGTTATTAGGATTTTTGGTTGTATAGATCTGTGCACATAAGAAAATGTACCCCAGCACTGCAATTCAAAGAACTCAAGCACAGTTTGTTAATGACATTTACACCCAACCACTAAATCTCATATAAGCTTTAATTAGATAATATTCATGCTCCCTCACTGTCATCTTCCTTGGACACACTGGACCTACTCATTACCAGTGGCGGCTGGTGAAGTTTTAGGATGGGGGGCGCCTTCCTTTTTAACCACTCCCACTTGGTGAAAATGGGCGTGGTTTCAGCAAAATAGTGTGCGTGGCTCTAAGGTGGTGTGGTTAGCGTCTGAGATGAACGAGGGATGGAGGGAGAGGGAGAGAGAGATAGAGGGACAGCAGGCCCAGATCCTACACAACAATAGAAATATGTGTATTCTAGAAAGTTTAACAATCAGCAGATAAAGATACTCCAAACACCTGGTGTTACCACTTCAATCATCCCGGCACCATGGTTGTTATGGTGTCAGGATAATTGAAGCGCATAATTTCTATTATTACATTTTAATATAAAATTAAATCATTCAACTCACCATAATGCAGAATCAGTGGGAGCCCTGAGCGTGTCACTAGCCACGTCGCCTGTCCCCAGTGGAGTCCATCCTTACATCAAGTGCTCCCAGAGGAGTCCCTCCTTACATGCAGCCTGTGTCCCATCAAATGCAGCCTGTGTCCCATCAAATGCAGCCTGTGTCACATAAAATGCAGCTTGTGTCCCATAAAATGCAGCCTGTGTCCCATAAAATGCAGCCTGTGTCACATCAAACGCAGCCTGTGTCACATAAAATGCAGCTTGTGTCCCATCAAATGCAGCCTGTGTCACATCAAATGCAGCCTGTGTCACATAAAATACAGCCTGTGTCTCATTAAATGCAGCCTGTGTCCAAATGCAGCCTGTGTTTCAATAAATGCAGTCTGTGTCCCATTAAATGCAGCCTGTGTCCCATTAAATGCAGCCTGTGTCCAAATGCAGCCTGTGTCCAAATGCATCCTGTGTTACATGAAATGCTGCCTGTGTCACATCAAATGCAGCCTGTGTCACATCAAATGCAGCTTGTGTACCATCAAATGCAGCCTGTGTCACATCAAACGCAGCCTGTGTCACATCAAACGCAGCCTGTGTCCAAATGCATCCTGTGTCCCATTAAATGCAGCCTGTATCCAAATGCATCCTGTGTCCCATTAAATGCAGCCTGTGTCCAAATGCATCCTGTCTCCCATCAAATGCAGCCTAGGTCCAAATGCATCCCGTATCCCATTAAATGGAGCCTGTGTCCAAATGCAGCCTGTGTCCAAATGCATCCTGTGTCTCATTAAATGCAGCCTGTGTCCAAATGCATCCTGTCTCCCATCAAATGCAGCCTAGGTCCAAATGCATCCCGTATCCCATTAAATGGAGCCTGTGTCCAAATGCAGACTGTGTCCCATTAAATGCATCCTGTGACACATTAAACCCCCCCTTCTCGTATTTACCTTGCTGTGTTGTCCTCTCCTGCAGTGTCTCCTTCCACTGGCAGTGGCGATGGAGGAGTCCGCTCCTCATACTTCCGGTTTTCTCTCTCTCGGGCGCAATGGGATAGAGAAAACAGGAAGTGACATCTAACTCAGATGTCAATCAAACAGGAAGTGACATCTAACTCAGTTGTCAATCAAACTGTGTCCCATCAAATGCAGCCTGTGTCCCATCAAATGCAGCCTGTGTTACATAAAATGCAGCTTGTGTCCCATCAAATGCAGCTTGTGTCCCATCAAATGCAGCCTGTGTCACATCAAACGCAGCCTGTGTCACATAAAATGCAGACTGTGTCCCATCAAATGCAGCCTGTGTCACATAAAATGCAGCCTGTGTCACATGAAATGCAGCCTGTGTCACATAAAATGCAGCCTGTGTCCCATTAAATGCAGCCTGTGTCCCATTAAATGCAGCCTGTGTCCAATTAAATGCATCCTGTGTCCCAATAAATGCAGCCTGTGTCCATTAAATGCAGCCTGTGTCCCATTAAATGCAGCCTGTGTCCAAATGTAGCTTGTGTCCAAATGCATCCTGTGTCCCATTAAATGCAGCCTGTGTCCAAATGCATCCTGTGACCCATTAAATGCAGCCTGTGTCCAAATGCATCCTGTGTCTCATTAAATGCAGCCTGTGTCCAAATGGAGCCTGTGTCCCATTAAATGCATCCTGTGTCTCATTAAATGCAGCCTGTGTCCAAATGGAGCCTGTGTCCCATTAAATGCATCCTGTGTCACATTAAACCCCCCCCCCTTCTCCTACTTACCTTGCTGTGTTGTCCTCTCCTGCAGTGTCTCCTTCCACTGGCAATGTCGATGGAGGAGACCGCCCCTCATACTTCCAGTTTTCTCTCTCTCGGGCGCAATGGGAGAGAGAAAACAGGAAGTGACATCTATATATATTAATATTCTGCGCTCAGGACAGGCTCCTATACGAACTGCAGCCCCCCAAAAAGGAAAACACCTAGATGAAATCCAAATGCTGTAAACTCTGCGAAAATAGGGGATTGGCGCTGTTCACTGTTAAAATAATATACTATTAACAAACTCTCACCACAAGGGAAGAAATACGCTACAGATCTGAGTGAAAAAATTAAAAGCGGTGAAACAAAGTATGCTTCAATATGTATAAATAAATATCCACGACTAAATCTAAGGATACCAATAAATGTACAAATCACTTGAAGTGAAAAAAATATAAAAATAAAAATAAAAATATCTCCAAACCAATAAATAAAATTAATAATCGATCAAGTATATAAAGATAACACAAAATACAAAAAAAATTAATATTAAAAAGTGTATGTAAATTGTGCCCTGAGAAAAAACGGTGCTAACCAATCCAAAGAGGTGTTCTACCAATTATGTGTAATGGCAATCTGGATGGTGATCAGATGAAAGTGAAACAAACAAAAAATATGTTATATTTCATGTGCATTTAAAATGTAGTGATCACATACCAAGTAAAGCAAAAATAAAAAATTTTTTTTTTGAAAAATAAAAATACAAAAACCCAGCATGATAGTCCATAATTGCAAAAAAGTGTCCGTGCATACAAAAATTTACGAAAGTGCCAAAAAAGTGCTATATATATTAAAAAGTGTCCATTGTGTAAAAAAATCCTTGTGCAGAAATCTAGTATATCTCCAAATGGTTCCGGATGTATCCGTTCAGATAGATATGAACCGTCCTGTATGGAGCCCCCTCTAGTGTCCCCACTCACCGGAACGCCTAACCCCTGCAGGGGTAATAGGCATGTAGACGTAAGTCCGATGGTCCAAGCGGTCGATGTCCCCTTCACCAACTTTTCTCCACTTGTGTCACCAGAGTGATCTCAATGGCATCAGATATGTCATCACTGAAGTCGATCTCATCTAAATTGAGGTATTCTGGAGCTTCCATCATTCGTCAATGCTCATTTTCAGCTACAGACAGCAGTTACTTATATGTGGTTGATTGTTGAGCACCAGACAGAACCTTGGTGATGTCTCCTGCCGGGGAATAATGCGGAGTCCGGGCTGCGGCTCCCACTGAGGATGGACGGCCTCCCAGCACTACACCGCGTCCTTCTCATACACATCGCCGGACCTTTTTTTGTATTTTTCAAAAATTTTTTAAATTTTTTTTTAAAAAGTTTTAAAAAATTTAATTAAAAAAAAAAAATTTTTGTGACTGCCTGGAGGGGGGGCGGCGCCCGTGCGCCCCCTATGGACGGGCCGTCACTGCTCACTACTAGGGATGAGCCTGATGTTCGAGTTGAACGTAAGTTCAACTCGAACATCGGGTGTTCGCCTGTTCACCGAATAGCGAATAATTTGGGGTGTTCGCGGCAAATTCGAAAGCCGCGAAACACCCTTTAAAAGTCTATGGGAGAAATCAAAAGTGCTAATTTTAAAGGCTTATACTCTTGGTATTGTCATAACAAGTGTTTGGGGACCTGGGTCCTGCCCCAGGGGACATGTATTAATGCAAAAAAAGTTTTAAAAACGGACGTTTTTTCGGGAGCAGTGATTTTAATAATGCTTAAAGTGAAACAATAAAAGGGAAATGTAAAAAGGTGTTTTCAAGGGCCCAAAAGTACACCACTCAGCGCCAGGGACCCAAGCACCTCCGAAACAGTGATAAAACAAAGAAAAAAATATATTAAGATAACACCAATTTGCTGTCACAAAGAAGTGAAAACTCAAAATAATGATAGAGCAGCAGCCATTTAAAAATGTAGATAAATCATCATAAATAGTGGCATACCATAATCAGCAAATAAGACTATAATAACACACTAAAAACAGCGCTAATGTTGAGCTATAACGGATATATGTGGCCAACTTCACAAACAAAAGTCCTTTGAGAGAGAAGGGCAGTAGACACAGTGGTTCAGAAAGTGTTCATAGGTGATCAGAGTATAGAAATTCAGTGAGCACCTTCCACCGATCCATCCACTTCCACCCTGTGAGAACACACTCCCCTCAGGGGGTTAAACTCACCAGAGCCTAATAATCATAAGCTTCCAAGGAAAGAAAAATCCAAGCCACAGGCCACTGTCAGCACCCCTCCGGAGGAATCCCAGACGATCAGGGCTCACAAATCACCAAACAACAAAAGAAAAGCGCACATAGCGTAATCCTGTTTATTAATTAAAAGCCCATCACATCACACAAAGACCCCCCTTCAATGATTATACGTACATTAATGTTGCAATCAAAAGAGCACATCAGAAGGAAGTATTAAACCCAGCACTTCACCGTGGTAAACATCAGCCGGTTCAGCTTCCCAAGTAGCGATCTCTTACTTCCTGGTTGTGAATCAGGCTGTGGTGGAGCGCAAGCGTCACTTCCGGCGTTGTGTAGGCCACGCCCTCAGGGCCTTTCTGGGCTGTGAGCGCCACACCGACTAAGGTGCCCCCTGTCTGGTCCTATAGGTGCCATGCCACCTCTATAATATCAATGATATTGATGATCATTAACCCTGGATGTACAGGACAATCACAGACCCATTGCTCTATCTGTGGGTGAAATCACCTATAGCCCTTTCTATGCCCTATAAATCACATATATAATGTCCTTTGGTTCTGGATTGGTTCTCCTGTAAAGTGCTCATTTCCCATTTTGATAACCCCCCCCCCCCCCCCAGTTATCATAAAGCTAACTTTCCCTGATCTGATAAAATTGGCATATATTACCCCACACACACACACACACACACACACACAATTCTGATAAAGACCCCAGGGGTATCTGGGTAGTGTGAATGGAGGGGGCAGTATGACAGGTGGGGGACAGTATGATGGGAGAGGGCAGTGTGACAGGTGGGGCACAGTGTCATGGAAGAGGGCAGTGTGACAGGTGGGGGACAGTGTGATGGGAGAGGGCAGTGTGACAGGTGGGGGACAGTGTGATGAGAGAGGGCAGTGTGACAGGTGGGGGACAGTTTGATGGGAGAGGGCAGTGTGACAGGTGGGGGACAGTGTGATGGGAGAGGGCAGTGTGACAGGTGGGGGACAGTGTGATGAGAGAGGGTAGTGTGACAGGTGGGGGACAGTTTGATGGGAGAGGGCAGTGTGACAGGTGAGGGACAGTGTGAAATGTGGGGGGTGACAAGTGGGGGGCAGTGTGACGGGAGGGGGGCAGTGTGAGATGGGAGGGGGATAGTGTGACAGGTGGGGGACAGTGTGACCGGTGGGGGAAAGTGTGACAGGCGGGGGACAGTGTGACCTGTGGGGGGGGGCAGTGTGACAGGTGGGGGGCCAGTGTGACAGGTTCGGGACATTACGACATGTGGGGGGGCAGTGTGACATGTGGGGGGACAGTGTGACAGGTGGGGGACAGTGTGACAGGTTCGGGACATTATGACATGTGGGGGGGCAGTGTGACATGTGGGGGGACAGTGTGACAGGTGGGGGCAGTGTGACCTGTGGGGGGGCAGTGTGACAGGTGGGGGGCCAGTGTGACAGGTGGGGGGCAGTGTGACAGGTAGGGGACAGTGTGACGTGGGGGGCAGTGTGACAGGTAGGGGACAGTGTGACGTGGGGGGGCAGTGTGACAGGTGGGGGACAGTGTGACAGGTGGGGGGAAGTGTGACTTATGGGGGGACAGTGTGCCTTTCGGGGCTGTGAGTGCTACACCAACTAAGTTGTCCCCTCTCTGGTCCTATGGGTGCCATGCCACCTCTATAATATCAATGATTTTGATGATCATTACCGCTGGATGTACAGGACAATCACAGACCCATTGTTCTATCTGTGGGTGAAATCACCTATAGCCCTTTCTACGCCCTATAAATCACATATACCTGTATAATGTCCTTTGGTTCTGGATTGGTTCTCCAGTAAATTGCTCATTTCCCATTTTGATACCCCCCCCCCCCCCGAGTTATCATAAAGCCCACTTTCCCTGATCTGATAAAATTGGCATATATATCACCCCCCCACACACACACAATTCTAATAAAGACCCCCGGGGAATCTGTGCAGTGTGAATGGAGGGGACAGTGTGACAGGTGGGGGACAGTGTGATGGGAGAGGGCAGTGTGACAGGTGGGGGACAGTATGATGGGAGAGGGCAGTGTGACAGGTGGGGGACAGTGTGATGAGAGAGGGCAGTATGACAGGTGGGGGACAGTTTGATGGGAGAGGGCAGTGTGACAGGTGGGGGATAGTGTGAAATGTGGGGGGTGACAAGTGGGGGACAGTGTGACGGGACGGGGGCAGTGTGAGATGGGAGGGGGATAGTGTGACAGGTGGGGGACAGTGTGACAGGTGGGGGGAAGTGTGACAGGTGGGGGACAGTGTGACCTGTGGGGGGGGTAGTGTGACAGGTGGGGGGCCAGTGTGACAGGTTCGGGACATTACGACATGTGGGGGGGCAGTGTGACATGTGGGGGGACAGTGTGACAGGTGGGGGACAGTGTGACAGGTTCGGGACATTACGACATGTGGGGGGGCAGTGTGACATGTGGGGGGACAGTGTGACAGGTAGGGGACAGTGTGACCTGTGTGGGGGCAGTGTGACAGGTGGGGGGCCAGTGTGACAGGTAGGGGGCAGTGTGACAGGTAAGGGACAGTGTGACGTGGGGGGCAGTGTGACAGGTAGGGGACAGTGTGACGTGGGGGGGCAGTGTGACAGGTGGGGGACAGTGTGACAGGTGGGGGGAAGTGTGACTTATGGGGGGACAGTGTGCCTTTCGGGGCTGTGAGTGCTACACCAACTAAGTTGTCCCCTGTCTGGTCCTATAGGTGCCATGCCACCTCTATAATATAAATGATTTTGATGATCATTAACCCTGGATGTACAGGACAATCACAGACCCATTCTGTGGGTGAAATCACCTATAGCCCTTTCTATGCCCTATAAATCACATATACCTGTATAATGTCCTTTGGTTCTGGATTGGTTCTCCAGTAAATTGCTCATTTTCCATTTTGATGACCCCCCCCCAGAGTTATCATAAAGCCCACTTTCCCTGATCTGATAAAATTGGCATATATATCACCCCCCCCCCCCCCCCCCCCACACACACACACACACACACACACACACACACACACACACACACACACACACAATTCTAATAAAGACCCCGGGGTATCTGTGCAGTGTGAATGGAGGGGACAGTGTGACAGGTGGGGGACAGTGTGATGGGAGAGGGCAATGTGACAGGTGGGGGACAGTGTGATGGAAGAGGGCAGTGTGACAGGTGGGGGACAGTGTGATGGAAGAGGGCAGTGTGACAGGTGGAGGACAGTGTGATGTAAGAGGGCAGTGTGACAGGTGGGGGACAGTTTGATAGGAGAAGGCAGTGTGACAGACAGGTGGGGGACAGTGTGAAATGTGGGGGGGGGGTGACAGGTGGAGGGCAGTGTGACAGGAGGGGGGCAGTGTGAGATGGGAGGGGGGCAGTGTGACAGGTGGGGGACAGTGTGACAGGTGGGGGACAGTGTGACAGGTGCAGGACATTACGACATGTGGCAGGGCAGTGTGACAGGTGGGGGGACAGTGTGACAGGTGGGGGACAGTGTGACAGGTGGGGGGACAGTGTAACAGGTGGGTGACATTGCGACATGTGGGGGGGCAGTGTGACAGGTGGGGGGACAGTGTGACAGGTGGTGGGACAGTGTGACAGGTGGGGAGCAGTTTGACAGGTGGGGGCAGTGACAGGTGGGGGACAGTGTAACGGAAGTGGAGCAGTGTGACGGGGGTGGGACAGTGTGATGTGAGGAGGGGAGTGTGACGTGAGTTGGCAGTGTGACAGGTGGGGGGAAGTGTGACAGGTGGGGGGCAGTGTGACATGTGGGGGAGCAGTGTGACAGGCGGGGGGACAGTGTGACAGGTGGGAGGCAGTGTGACAAGTGGGGGAGGAGGTGTGACAGGTGGTGGGCAGTGTGACAGGTGGGGGAAAGTGTGACAATTGGGGGAAAGTGTGACAGGTAGGGGACAGTGTGACATGGGGGGCAGTGTGACAGGTGGGGGACAGTGTGACAGGTGGGGTGGAAGTGTGAATTATGGAGGGGCAGTGTGTCCTGTGGGGCGGGCAGTGAGACAGGTGGGGGCAGTGTGACGTGGGGGGCAGTGTGACAGGTGGGGGGACAGTGTGACAGGTGGGGACAGTGTGACAGGTGGGGGACAGTGTGACAGGTGGGGGACAGTGTGACAGGTGGGTAGCAGTGTGACAGGTGGGGGAAAGTGTAACAATTGGGGGAAAGTGTGACAGGTAGGGGACAGTGTTGACGAGGGGGGGCAGTGTGACAGGTGGGGAGCAGTTTGACAGGTGGTGGGCAGTGTGACAGGTGGGGGAAAGTGTGACAGGTGGGGGACAGTGTGACCTGTGGGGGGGCAGTATGACACGTGGGGGGACAGTGTGACAGGTAGGCAACAGTGTGACAGGTAGGGGGACAGTGTGACGTGGGGGGCAGTGTGACAGGTAGGGGACAGTGTGACGTGGGGGGACAGTGTGACAGTTGGGGGGGAAGGGTGACTTGTGGGGGGGGCATTGTGACCTGTGGGGGGGCAGTGTGACAGGTGGGGGGACAGTGTGACAGGTGGGGACAGTGTGACGTGGGGGGCAGTGTGACGTGGGGGGCAGTGTGACAAGTGGGAGGACAGTGTTGCAAGTGGGGGGACAGTGTCACAGGTGGTGGGCAGTGTGACAGGTGGGGGATAGTGTGACAGGTGGGAGGTGGGGGACAGTGTGACAGGTGGGGGGGCAGTGTGACAGGTGGGGGACAGTGTGACAGGTGGGGGACAATGTAACAGGTGGGGGGCAGTAACAGGAGGACACCTGGACACCCACTAAAGTCGCTCAGGCTTTGAGCACTGTGTATTCGACAAGAGACAGCAATATGCTGTGGTTATTTGTATGCTACAGGGAGGGAGCAGGAAGTCTTGTGTCAGAAAGATTCTCTTACCTTACACGGCAGGTTGGTATTAGCAGTCTGAAGTAAAGAAGCCGAAGGCAGAGCCAGAGCGGGGGGGCGGCAGAGCTGGAAAGCCACGCTGATAGAGCAGTTCTGCACAGAGGAAGTAAGGGGTTACCGGGGTCAGGATCCCGGCTCCCCCTGCCCTGCGATCAACGGCAGTGCGGTGGTGCAGGCTTGTTGTCACACTGAGCAGCTGCCTGGGGATGTGAATTTGGCAGCTCTCTAAATGCAGGTGCAGGTAGCAGCTCAGCTCAGGTCAGTGACTCTGACACACACAAGCAGTAATGCCGCGTACACTCGATTGGATTTTCCGACAGGAAATGTTGCATGTGAGCTTGTTGGCGGTAAGTCTGACCGTGTGTATGCTCCATCGGACATTTGATGTCGGACTTTCCGCCAACAAATGTTGGCTAGCATGCTCTCAAATTTTCCGCCAACAAATGTGTGTTGTCGAACTTTCCGATCGTGTGTACACAAGTCAGTCGGACAAAAGTCCAAAGTACAAGCACGCATGCTTGGAATCAAGGACGAGCCGGAAGCACTCGGTCATGTAAAACTAGCGTTCGTAATGGAGATACAACGTACGTCTTGTATGTCACTACGTTCGTAATTGTTGGCCAACAATTGTGTGACCGTGTGTATGGAAGACAAGTTGGAGCCAACACCCTTCGAACAAAATTCCATGGTTTTGTTGTTGGAAAGTCCAATTGTGTGTACGAGCCTTTAGAGAATCAGTCCAGGCTGATCCAATCGCCATAGCCATATCCCAGTTGGCAGCTGCCGACAGTCATCATTCAACTTGGCTCCGAGAGTGGGCGGCGCCCCTCTCAAGTTAGCGCCCAGGGCACATGTCCTTCTGCCCCCCCTAGTTTCTGCCCTGCATGAAGGGAATCACCGCAGCATTGCTGTAATCAGCAGGACCAGACGACTCACTGTTCCAGCAGCCAGACCGTCATCTCAGCCCGTTCTGCAGAAGGAAGAATCACTTGGATCACTCTTCAGGAAGTTTCTACACTGTTCTTCAGATTGGTGAGCAGGCACCTGCCCACAAATCCAGTACCAGTCACTAGCATACTCCAGAGGACACTGTATACAGACACCTTACACCTGGAATTACCTTAAGGATTACTACTGGTCAGTCACAGCTGCTTTGCCTTGAATGCATATCACTGGTCCACACTTAGAATCTTTGTTTCTTTGAGCTCTTTGCCGGTGAAGACAATCACAAGGCTTTGCATCTTGAATACTGCTATTCTATCGCTATTTAAAGGGACAAACTACTAAAACCTATATTGCATCATCTCTCATTAGGAATAAAGGTATAATAGGCCGGCCTGGGGTTCCCCTTTAGCAGTGGTATTATATACAGCAACCAGTAGCCCTTCTGAGATTCATTCATTTGTTGCCTGTTTCTGTATGCTTTGATATTATTTATCTGTCATTTCCTAATGTCATTCAATTGCTTTGGGGAACCTTTTCAACGGAGTCTTGGCTGTTTATCCAGGATTTGGCTGAATAGTATGCTGCTACAAGACTTTCCTATTGATTAAGTAAAACCCTGAGAGGGCTATCAATCTGCATTGTGTCAGTGTGTTATTTAAAAGGGAAACACAACATGTCTAAACCTAGAGTGTCAGAAGGGCTGGGAAGTTCATAGGGTCAAGGTGGCGAAGACGAACATGCAATTCTCAGCAACCCCCTAGGGGGCAGTGCTATATACACTGGGGATGCTTCTGGGCGTGTGAAGTTACCAGGGTGTAGGGGAACCACAACGCATTTCAGAGCATGCGCAAAGCTCATACGGAGCATGCACACGAGTAACGTCACACGCCCAGAAGCGTCACTCCCTGAGCCGATTACATCTACCTCTTCCAGCCACCCATAGGATTAGCCGGTTTCCTTCCGGGGTCACCGCAGTTCCCGCAGCTGGATTCTCTGCGTACACAGGACACGCTAGAGACGCTGGAGATAAACCCAGGAGAACTGATTCCCTATGAGCACATCATTCCTTACTTCTATATAAGCGTTGGATATTTTATACTACTGTACATTAAACACTGCACTCAGAGGCGCTTTTCTGTTTTGTCTTATGTTGATATCCAGATTTGGCTTCACTCCTGGGAAAAGCTGTGCCCTTAGTGCGTGTCCCACTCCCAATATTTAACATCATCATCAATTTAAAGAAACATCATCTCATCATCCTTGGACATTTTAACCCTTATCCCTGGACTTTTCTTATATTTACATTTACCATTTGGGCCTGTTTTTGGTTGTCTTCAAAACCTGTATCCTGAGAGCTAGCATTTGTCTGTTGTTACTGCTCACTGACTGCCCTAACCTAACATATCGCACACTGACTACCCTGACATAACACTCACTGACTGCTCTGACATGCTACTGACTGACTGCTCTTCCCTGACATACTGCTCACTGACTGCCCCGCACTGACATACTGGTCACTTACTGCCCCACCCTGACATATTACTTACTGAGTGTCCTGCTGCTAGATACCATATCCTCTATAGCTCTGCTGTCACGAGGGCCATGTACCTGATGTGAGACCGAAGTAGTGGAGAGGCCTCCCTTGCACCTCGGGTCCTTAAAGTGACTGGAGATGGAGATAGAGACTTGGTGGGGAACCCGAGTGGCAGGGGTGCCAAGGGTGCGGAGCACTGTGCAAGCCTTAGTCCGGGATCCGAGCCAAAGTCAAGTCCAGTTGGGCAAAAAAGCATAAAAGGGTAATCAGAAGAGGAATGGTCAAGATCCAAGCCAGGGTCGGTTCCAATCTGGCAGCTGAGTACAAAAGGGGCAAAGAAATAGAATGGTTAAGGTACAAATCCGAGGTCAAAAGGCAAGCAGCAATTAAGAGTAGTCAAACAGGTTTCCAGGTCACAACAGGTTCAGACAGATCACACACAGGAACAAGGGGGGACTGAAGATAATCCAGCATTTTGGCAGTGTCTGGACTGGGCTCATATAGGGAAGTTTGATGTCACTTCCTGTGCGTGTCCTGGGCATTTTCCTGCCCTTTTCCATAAAGTCTTCTGCGCAGGTGCGGGTTGGCACCCTGAGGCGTCTTTGGCGCATGCTCGTTGGCGCGGATTTCCTCTTGCGGCAACGTGCCATTGGTGCATGCGTAGTAAGCCGTGGACTCTTACATCTGCACTGCTACTTCTCGCTGCACTGCATACTTTTTTATTTACTTTAGTATTTCTTTAGCCCCATAACTACAGCTCTGTTATATTTGCTTATTTAAAGCATGGAACTAGATCAGCGATGGCGAACCTTTTTGAAGCCGAGTGCCCAAACTGCAACACAAAGCCAACGTATTTATTTCAAAGTGCCAGCATTGCAAATAACCTGAATACTGAGGTTTTAGTTTAGAAGAACAACTCATACAGTTATCAAAACTAATTAACCTCTTTTGTCTTAAAAGAAAAACACAATAAGAGAGCTTACAATCATACAGTATTTAAGTGAAAAAATACATCAGGCATGGAACAAGGGATAGTCAGAGACTGCAGACATGATACTGAAGATGGTCAGAGACTGCAGACATGATACAGGAGATGGTCAGAGACTACAGACATGATACAGGAGATGGTCAGAGACGGCAGACATGATACATGAGATGGTCAGAGACTGCAAGAATGATGATACAGGAGATAGTCAGAGACAACAGACACGATACAAGAGATGGTCAGAGACTGCAGACATGATACAGGAGATGGTCAGAGACAACAGACATTATACAGGAGATGGACAGAGACGGCAGACATGATACAGGAGATGGTCAGAGACTGCAGCAATGATACAGGAGATGATCAGAGACTGCAGACATTATACAACAGATGGTCAGAGACTGCAGACATGATACAGGAGATGGTCAGAAACTGCAGACATGATACAGGAGATGGTAAGAGACTGCAGACATAATACAGGAAATGGTCAGAGACTGCATAAATGGTACAAGATATGGTCAGAGACTGCATAAATGGCAGAAGAGATGGTCAGAGACTGCAAACATGGCAGAAAAGATGGTCAGAGACTGCAGACATGGCAGAAAAGATGGTCAGAGACTGCGGACATGGAAAAAAAGACAGTCAGAGACTGTGGACATGGAAAAAAAGACAGTCAGAGACTGTCCAGAGGCCTAAGGCTATAGCCTGGACAGAAGATTGCAACCCTGGATCCCCAGCACAGATCACAATAGCAAGGCTTCTATTGATCTAGCTCTCCCAGCCTTGCATCATATGGGGCGCAGGCATTATTTTTATTTTAATGTTATTATTATGTCCTGGACAGGTGATGACAGCACCATGGCCATCCCAGGCTCTCATTCATAATGATCCCATTGCTGTGGTCTGAATAAAGGATGCCAGGCCTGGATCGTCAGCACAGATCGCAATGCCAGGCTACTACTCATAGTGATGTCTTAGTCCTTGAAGGGTATTGCTGTGTTGCTGAGTCCTGGCCATCAGAAGACAGTCCTATGTGCTGATCACAGATCATGCCTGGCTCCCATTGACAGTGATGATTCATCCACAGCAACCCATGCTGTGCCCCCCCCTTACCGTTGTGTAAAGCTCCGATGCTGCTCCGTGTACATATACATCCCCCCCGGTGTCTTCCCGCCCCACAGGTGTCGTGCTCCGCTTACTCTCCCGGTCAGGTGATGCGCTCAGTCCCGATCAGATTGCCATGTTACCTGAGCAGAGGTCTATTTTGTTGCGAGTCTCGGTATACATGCGGCCTGGTGGCCTCGGCTCGTTTCGTCCACACCAACCCTGAACACATCACCCCTGGCCCCAGAGAGGGGGATATAGTTCTATGAGGGGGGGGCGCACTGGCGATGGTCAGTCAGTGTGGGCTCTTCTTCCAAGTATTGTTCACGTGCCAACAGAGAGGGCTCACGCATGCCATAGGTTCGCCATCACTGCACTAGATTAACGATATGCCTCTTATAAAACCATACCACTTTAAAATGTATGCCCTTCCTCTAATTAAAGACATTTTCTGCCTACAATGGCTTACTGAACACAAAGAGAAAAAAGGTGTGCCTGAAATTTTTTTTTTAAATGTTGGCAACTATGCTGGAAGGGGGCCCGCTGCAGGACCATAATAAAAGGGCCACACAATGGGAGTAAAGGGCCCTGCGATTGATGGAAAGGGCCCAGGGACGGAGGGCCCTTCATGCACTCTTGCACTCAGGCCCTAAAGGTTCTAGTTACTCCAGTGCTGTTTCTTGGCCTAGGCCAACAAGGCCCAGGCCTAGGGCGGCACTTTGAGGGGGGTGGCAAAACCCCCCCCAGACCCGTCTTTCCGAGCCTCGGCTCACGCGGCCGCGGCCCGCACAAATACAGCGGCCGGCTTGCTATAGCGGGGCACGTGTAACTATTATGGGCAGTAAGTATATGCCGTGCTTGGCCGAGAGGGGGTGGGGGGCGCAACCTGACTGGCGGAGGCGGAGCCGGAGCCTTATGCTCCGCCCACCCTCCTCCGTGCAGCGTTCTACTCTGCATCGTCTCCCAGGTCCGAGGCGGGGTCTATCGAAGAGGAGGCGGAGAATATCCTCACCTCCCTAATTATCACTGGAAGGGTCGGGATGGCCCAGAATCGAGGAAGAGATCCACAGATGGCTCATCCCACTGCAGGTAGGACAATGCTGAGCTCTCAGGATACTCCTCTGATCAGGTAAATGTATATCCATCCTCCCCCATACATAGAATGCTCTCCAAGTAGTCAGTGTTCCCCTAAACATTAACCACCTCCCCCCCCACACACACACATATATATATATTTGAAGCTCTCATATACCACCCCCCTCCATGCAGTCATACATTACCCCCACCCCCCTCCATGCAGTTATACATTACCCCACCCCCCTCCATGCAGTCATACATTACCACCCCCTCCATGCAGTCATACATTACCCCCACCCCCCTCCATGCAGTCATACATTACCACCCCCCTGCATGCAGTCATACACTATCCCCACCCCCCTCCATGCAGTCATACATTACCCCCACCCCCCTCCATGCAGTCATACATTACCCCCACCCCCCTACATGCAGTTATACACTACCCCCACCCCCCTCCATGCAGTCATACACTACCCCCACCCCCCTCCATGCAGTCATACATTACCCCTACCCCCTCCATGCAGTCATACATTACCAACCCCCTCCATGCAGTTATACATTACCACCCCCCTCCATGCAGTCATACATTACCCCACCCCCTCCATGCAGTCATACATTACCCCCACCCCCCTCCATGCAGTCATACATTACCACCCCGCTGCATGCAGTCATACACTACCCCCACCCCCCTCCATGCAGTCATACATTACCCCCACCCCCCTCCATGCAGTCATACATTGCTCTCTGATTCCTCTCACTCCTTGTGGTCACAAATCCCCCACACGGCTCCTGACTGCAAAACTTTTGTAATGTGTGCCAAGCAGCCAATCACATATAAGTGCTTAATATGGAAATTAATATACAAATCTTGTTGCAATAAAGTGATCGGTGCTGAAAACTCATTAAACAGTCCTCATTCAGTGAAAGTTCATGTACTGCAAAGTTTGCACTGATGATAGCATGCATGGAGCACTTTGCACATGCTGAAATCAATGCAAACTTTGCAATAAATGAACTTTCACTGAATGAGGACTGTTTACTGAGTTTGCATTCATTTCAGCATTTGCAAAGTTCTCAATGCTGAAATCAATGCATACTCATTAAAGAGTAGGTCCAACCCCATGAAAAAATTTTAAGTCAGCAGCTACAAATACTGTAGTTGCTGACTTTTAATATTAGGACACTTATTGGTCCAGGGAGACTGTGATGTCAGCACCCCAGCTGATTTTTGGATCAGCTCTCGGGTGCTGCCGCCACCGTACATGTTAAGGGAAACCGGCAGTGAAACTACATAGCTGATTCCATACTGCACATGTGCAAAGAAAGCTGCGCTTTCTGAATGGCCTGGCGGCAGAGGAAGGAGGAGGAGGGCCGAACTTCCAAGGGATGGCACGGTCTCCTGGAAGTGGGAAAGGGTACCTGTCAAAAACAGGTACCCGGTGTCCCCCCCCCCCCCTGAAAGGTGCCAAATGTGGCACCGGAGGGGGGAGGAAGCAGATAAGTAGAGCTTCCATGTTTGGGTGGAACTCCGCTTTATGATATATGCTACACTGATGGGCACTGATAGGCTGCACTGGTGGCCCCGATGAGGCTGCACTGATGGCCACTGAGAAGCTGCACCATTGGGCTGGGCACTGATGAGGCAGTGCTGCACTGATGGGCACTGACAGCCACTAATGATGCGACATTCTTAAGCTGCACTGATAAAAGGCACTGAAGGGGTATAGTTTACAGATGACAGGGCGGGTCTTAAACAGTAAGGGGTGTGGCCTTGACAGGAAGGGGTGTGTCTGATTTAAATTAGGGGGCGCCCGCATTTAGTCAGGCCTAGGGCAGCACAAAACCTAAATACACCACTGAGTTACTCCCCTGTTACATAACATACACGCTTTTCAAATCAGCTACCTGTCCCAGCAAATCTGTCAATTGTTGATGTTGTTCTTTTTTTTTTTCCTAGCTCCCAGTTCACTTAGCTTACCCCTCATATGTGCCTTGTGTGCCTCCGACAAGATGGACCCAGACATTTCAGGAGATTTATTATCTGCAAAATAACAGACCAAAGCAGTTGAAAGATCTATATAGTCTGATGTTTCAGAAAGAAGAAAATTGTTCAACTTCCAATTACGTTGTTGTTTAGGCAATGAACATATGAAACTAATTGACACAGGGGCGTGGTCTGAAACAGTACTACTCCCTATGGCAACAGACTTTATAAGAGGAAGATGATAATGGTCTACAAAAATACTATCCATTCTGGAGTAAGAATCATGAGGTTTAGAGTAGTAAAAATAATCACACTTTTTAGGATTTTAAATCGTCCAGACATCTACTAATTGGGTTTTAGGTAAATTATTCTTCAAATGAGAAAGTCTTCTACAGGAAACCCACGCAAAGTATGCAGAAAAGGGTCTAGGAGCAGATTGATATCTCCCGGTAAAATAATAACCCTTTTAGCAAAAATCTTTCAATTTAGACAATATACAGATGAAAAAAATGTTTGGACAATATATATTTACTAAGGTACACTGCATACCATACAACAAACCCCAAAGAAACAAAAATCTCCCATACCAAAATACCATCATCTGAACTAGTATAAAGGATGTGCTCTTATGAGAACCAGTGGCAACACCTTTTGCCTTATTAGTATCTGATAAACTATAACACCACATAGGATAATGCGTAGTCCAAAGCCTCATACACATGATCAGATTTTCCGACGGGAATTGTGTGTTGACAGACTGTTGGCCTAAAATCCGACCGTTTGTACACTCCATTAGATAGTTGTTGTTGAATTTTCAGTGAAGAAAATGTTGGATGGCAGGCTTATAAATTTTCTGCAGACAACGATCTGTTGTCAGATTTTCCAATCGTGTGTACACAAGTCTGTCAGACAAAAGTCCAAAGTACAAACACATTGAAGCCTAGCTACACCATGCAAAAAACTGCAGTGGACCCCATAGGGGTTCGAATGACCCATCCGCACTCATGCATCCAGGCCTGAATATACAGGGCATCTGAACACCAAAGCTCCATTAGGGATAGGGGATGGTCACCAGAAAAAAGTGCACACTGAAATGGGGATAGTGGTTCCCCGTCCGAGAGCGGACCCCAAATTTAGAAGAATTTACCAAAAAAAAGAGAACTATACAGCGTCACCATGTACTCATTATCTTTTCATTCTTTTGTCTAACAAAAAAAAATTTCCTTTTTTCTTTCTTTTTTCCCTAAGTATTCGCTATTATTCAAGTTCTCAAAATATATATATATATTTTTTTTATATTTCATCAATAGGGTACAGGAGAACTTCCCTTTTCCCTTAGTTTCTTTTCCATGATGATTTTTTTCTTCCTCCAAGCAGAATTTTCTGTTGCAATAAAGTTTTTTTTGGTACCAGAAAAAGATGCCCTGATGCTGGTGGTGTCACTGGAAGGAGAAATATCCCTGCATTTTTAATGTCATTGGAAGGAAATATACCCCTGTGCCACCACTGAAAGGAAATTGTTCCTGCATCTGTGGTGTCACTGAAAGGATAAATTCTCCTGCGTCTCGGGTTTCCCTGGAAGGAAAAATGTCCCTGCATTGGTGGTACAACAAAAACACTAACAATCACAGTAGTATAAAAATGATTTCAGCTTAGTCCCCATCAGTGGGAGAACCCCCCCCCCCCCCTTTACCCAATTTTGGGCTTAATCATAGAGACAAACATTACTGTAACAGCACAATTAAAAGCATTGTAAGCCATAGAGAAAAGGGATGTGCAAAAGGACCCGGTTTAAGGTCAGTCATCTCTGTGAAAGCACCACCTGTTTGCATTGGTGGCTGTGTGCATTACAAGAAAGAACTACTAGTAGTATATGCAAATCAAGACATAACAATGAGATATGCTGCTGATTCAAGTGCACCTGCATGTCACCAGCCCATGTTCCCATAGAAAATAACATTTATTAAGAGGCTACATACAATTAAAAAATGACAAATGTAGAAGTAGAACAATTGGAAGAATGATAAAAGAAGCTCCACTTGGACTCATTATAAATAATTATTTGCTTCTAAAATCTGATGCTCTGTTGAGGATTTTAGGGCTATTGGAGTCCAGTGTTCATGAGTCTGGTTTGATTATTTTACCATTCTTTATTATTTTTTTGACAATTTTTAATTAAAGAAAGGAACCAAGATCACTTATGCGGTACCCACAATTCAATATATACAAAGGTAATGTAATAGTAAATATTGCTGCCAACACCTGTAGTGTCCCCACACACACAATGCAATGTTAAAACAAATAAAGTAGTGTGGCACTACATTCCAATATGATAAAATGTCATAATAATAATCAAAATGTGTAAATAAATATAATCAAAGTAACATCAAAGTCAATACTGTGCTCAGATTAATAATTGAAAAGTGATCCCATTGTGTATTACAAAAAATAAAAAAAAGTATTATTATAAAACCAAATGTTCACATGCCCTACTGGGTGGTGAACCTAATCCCAGTGCTGTAAAGTCTGACTCAGTGAATCGAAAGTCCCATTGAGATATATCAGTATAATAGGTGCAGTAAATTTCTTCCACATGAATCTCTCCATTCCATAAAATCCCGTGCTCCACCACTGTGCAGAGAAGCGGCTGCAAATTCGATACATATAAATATATATCTATATATCTATATCTATATCGATATATAGATACATTTGTGTAATCTTCTTCCCGGATATGTAGATATGCGGCTCCCTGGTGTTCTCTCAGCTGATCATTACATGCAATGATAATAAAAACCCATCTGGTATAGTATGCTTTGTAAAAGATTTAACAAAAATACTAATGCTCACGTTTAAAATTCCATAAAACGGTATGTAACTGAGTGATGCAGCATCTAGCTGCTCAGTATTTCCAAACTGCCAGTCTCGGTCGTGACTGTAAATGACGTCAACCGACTCCTCACAATGCGTTGGGAGGATCATACAAAGGGCAATACAAAGAAAAAAGTAGAGCTGTGGTTGCAGGTGTCTGCAGGCAGGGGGCTTATTCGAATCTGGAAGCCCCCTTTAAGAAAGGGGGCCCCAGATCCCGCCCCCCATGTGAATGAGTATGGGGCATGACTATGTGGTGACGTCACCCAGAGACCCCACCCCTTGTGACATCACTGACCCACCATGCCCCGGGTGGTGATGTCAAAAAAGGGGCGGGTTTTTGGGTGACATCATGGCCACACCCCATAGTTATATAAAAACTGTCAGACACTGAAGTTGCCAGAACGTCGGGAGAAGAGCATTTTTTTATCGGGTTGGTGAAAGCCATCGTTATACCCTATACTCATTCACATGGGGGGGTGGGATCTGGGCGCCCCCCTCTGGGTATGGTTCAGGAGGGGGGGCACTTCCTTGTCACCCCCCCTTTTCTGGCCTGCCAGGCTGCATGCTCAGATAAAGGGCCTTGTATGGATTTTGGTGGGGACCCCACACTGTTTTTTTTTTTCCAATAAATTTTGCATTGCTGAGATTACCTCTGAGCACGGATCAGATGCTGATCAAACTTGGATGTGACTTCCATTAAATTCAATAGGCTGAAATCGGACAGAAGTCGGACCAAAGCAGTGCAGGAACCTTTTCAAAAGTCGGACCGCCACAAGTCAGACCAATTAAGACGGCTCTCATAGGGAAACATTGATTTTTACATGTCATGCAACATGTGCTCTCAAAGTTGGAGCGCATGTCGCACCAGTGTAAACCGGGCCTCCATAAGTATTAGGAAGATTGTTATCTGTTGCATAAATAAGTACTTGTAAGATTGCTATGTTTATATAAGTTATAATTCAACATTTTGGGTTGTGCGTTCTCATTATTGGTTACCATGGTAAACATAGTTGTTTGCATATAAACTGTTGAGAAGATGACGTAATTGTGGTGCAACGCATAGGAAGCCGTGGTGGCTGGTGCTCAAAATTTTTGGGGGGGGCGCAAAGCGAAAAATTTTGGAAAAAAAACCCAACAATTGCAGCCTCACTGTACCATCAAACACAGCCACTGTACCATCAAACACAGCCACTGTGCCATCAAACGCAGCCACTGTGCCCATCAAACACAGCCACTGTGCCCATCAATTGCAGCCACACTACCATGAATCGCAGCCACTGTGCCCATCAAACGCAGCCACTGTGCCATCAAACACAGCCACTGTGTCAAACGCAGCCACTGTGCCATCAAACGCAGCCACTGTGCCCAACGCAGCCACTGTGCCATCAAACGCAGCCACTGTGCCCAACGCAGCCACTGTGCCCATCAATTGCCGCCACTGTGCCATCAAACGCAGCCACTGTGCCATATCAAATGCTGCCGCTGTGCCATCAAATGCTGCCACTTTGCCCCATCAAATACAGGCACTGTGCCCATCATATGCAGCCACTGTGTCCATCTTATGCAGTCACTGTGCCCATCTTATGCAGCCTCACTGTGCCCGGTCTAATGCAGCCTCACTGTGCCCCATCTAATGCAGCCTCACTGTGCTTGGTCTAATGAAGCCTCACTGTGCCCCATCTAATGCAGCCTCACTGTGCCTGGTCTAATGCAGCCTCACTGTGTACTAGGTCGTTCATTATTATTTTCATCCTCCCTGTGAGTACCTTCGCGAACAACTTGGTGTCGTTTATTTAGAAGTGAGATAGGTCTATAACTGGAGCAGAGTGTACTGACTTTACCCTCTTTCGGAATGATAGTAATAGTGGCCTCCAAAGCCTCCTTCCGCATCTTCCATTTAGCCCCGGTCCCATTCATATAGGAGCACATTTTAGGAATGAATATGTCATTAACTTTTTCATAGTATAGTATCGTCAGGCCGTCTGGTCCGGGACTTTTTTCACCCGGGGAATCTTTTAAAACTTTTGTTATCTCCTCTTCTGTTATGGGGGGCCTCTAGGTAACTAAGTTTATCCTCTGGTATTTTATTTAAACAGATATCCTTTAGAAAGGCTTTTGTTTTCTTATGTTTCTGTTTTACCTCTTCTGTTGTGTCGTTCTTATTAATTGAGTAGAGTCTCCCGTAGTAGTTTTAAAAGGTCTTAGCTATTTCTACTGTTTTATATACCAGTTCCCCGAAACTTGTTTGTATTTTCTCAATACAGTTAGCTGTTTTTTCCTTTTTTAGTAACCTCGCCAAATATTTCCCAGACTTATTGCCCCATTGATACCTTTCTTAATTTGATTAAAGGCCGTTCGGGTTTCCTGCTCTATTAGGTCTCTCATCACCTCCCTTTTTAGACTGAGTTTTAATAACAGTTCCCTGTCTCTAGTTTTCTTATGTTGCTTTTCTAACTCATAGATTTCTTTGGTTAAGGCTATTTTATTCTCCTTAGTTCTTTTTTTCCTTTCTGATCCAGCCATAATCAGAATACCCCTAATATAAGCCTTATGGGTTTCCCAGACTGTGGCTTCTGATATGCCTTCCATTTCCTTGACCCTTTATTCTCTCTTCTATTGCTTTATCCTGTAATAGTTCTTCATTTAGCCTCCAGATGTTACTCCTTATTAGGGCCTATCCTAACTTAAGTTGCAACATCACCGGTACGTGATCCAAGAAGGTCATTATTCCAATATTTGTGCTAACCACTGCTTCCAGCAACCTATGCTCGATCAAAAAGAAATCTATTCTAGAATACGTCCCATGTACAGGGGAGTGGAATGTATAATCCAGTGCCTTAATATGTTGTGTTCTCCACACATCTACTAGTCGGTATTGGTGCAATTTCTTTTTTAATTTGTTCCTCGGTGCTATTCCAGTCCCCTGTACATGCAACGTACTATCCATCCCTGGCTCTAAGCAAAGGTTAAAGTCCCCCGCCATAATAGCCCCCCTTCTTAAATTCCATGAACTCTGCTATAGCCCCCGTTAGATATCTAATGGAATTTTTATAAGGGCCAAATATGTTTGCCAGGGAGTACTCAAAACCATTCAATTTTCCTCTCAGAAATAAGTAGCGCCCTTCTGGGTCCGCCTTTCTCCCCTCTAAGTCGAACCTTACTCCCCTGGCAAACTCAATGGCCACTCCCTTTGCTTGACTAATAGGGGAGTCCCCATAGAACCATATAGTGTGATCCTTTGAGATTATTCTACGTTTCGAGCCGAAAAAGAAATGTGTCTCCTGTACACACAATCGCACATTCCGACAACAAAATCCATCGATTTTTTTCCACCGGATGTTGGCTCAAACTTGTCTTGCATACACACGGTCACACAAAGTTGGTCGGAAATTCCAAACGTCAAGAACGCAGTGACGTACAACACGTACGACGAGCCCAGAAAAATGAAGTTCAATAGCCAGTGCGGCTCTTCTGCTTGATTTCGAGCATGCATGGAACTTTGTGTGTCGGAATTGTGTACACACAATCAGAATTTCCGACAACGGATTTTGTTGTCGGAAAATTTGAGATCCAGATCACGGTCAGAATTTCCCATCTAACATTTTCCATCGGAAAATCCAACCGTGTGTACGGGGCATAACAGTACCACGTCGGCTTTAAGATGGTTTCATTCGCTTATTATGTTAACACTTTTTATAGGAGCATTTAGTCCGCGTATGTTTTATGATATTTCGTTTAAATTAGACATCTTTGCTTATTGCGTTCCCTGCCATCTCCCATTTTCTGACTTCCCATTCCCGTATGAAGGAGTCTTCTATGGAGCACAGCAAGCAGAAGAGAGTCGGTGCTTCTTATTCTTCTTTCATTCCTTTTCATGGAGGTACCCCATCCTGCCCTATTACTTTCCTCCCCCTTACCCCTGATCCTCCCCCCTTAACCAACCTATTCCTCTCCAACCCCCCCTTCCCAAGTGAGGGAAATTGGCCTCCCTGAGGCCCGATGAACTATGGCCCTCCCGACTTCTCCCGGCCCAACGGTTCCTCCCCCTAGAGGTTGAGCTCTGAATGTGATCCTCAGGCAGGACCAATACTCCCCCTAAATTTGGGGCCTCCTGTGCCCGCCCCACTCCCCCCATCCCTCCCTCCCCTCTCGCCCCCCGCGTCCAGACCCGATCACCCAAATGCCGCGTACACACGGTCGGACTTTCTGGCATACTTGGTCCGGCACACTTTCTGATGGACTTTGTCCGCCAGGTGCGCCGGACTTTAAAATGGACGGACTTGCCCACACACGACCGGACTTTCCGGCGGGCTAAGTCCGCCCGTCTTTCCGACGAACTTTCGCCGGAGTTACGGCGGACTTTCAGAATGAACGGACTTGCCCTCACACGGACAAGTCCGTTCATTTTGAACGTGACTCAGGTGCGACGGAACTAGAAAAGGAAGTCAATCTTGCCGCTTTTATCGGCGAGATTGACACCTTGTGAGCCCCGTCGTGGTGCATACCAGGCCCTTAGGTCTGGTATGGATTATAAAGGAAAGGCCCTATGCCGAAAAAACGGCGTGGGGTCCCCCCTAAAATCCATACCAGACCCGATCCAAGCACGCAGCCCGGCCGGTCAGGAAAGGGGGTGGGGACGAGCGAGCGCCCCCCCCCTTCCGGAACCGTACCAGGCCACATGCCCTCAACATGTGGGGTGGGTGCTTTGCAGGCCCCCCCACCCCAAAGCACCTTGTCCCCATGTTGATGAGGACAAGGGCCTCTTCCCGACAACCCTGACCGTTGGTTGTCGGGGTCTGCGGGCAGGGGGCTTATCGGAATCCAGGAGCCCCCTATAATAAGGGGGCCCCCAGATCCCGGCCCCCTCACCCTATGTGAATGAGTATGGCGTACATGGTACCCCTACCCATTCACCTAGGGAAAAAGTGTCAATAATAAAACACACTACACAGGTTTTTTAAATTATTTATTTAACAGCTCCGGGAGGGGTCTTTCTCCGGCTTCGGGGGTCTTCTTCCGGCTTCGGGGGTCCCTCCGGTTCATCTTCTCCCGGCGTCCGGTTGGTTCTTCTCCGCTCTCTCCGGCCTCTTCTCCCGGTGTTCCAGTTCTTCGGCCAGCTCCTCCGCTGTCTTCAGGTAGCTCTCTTGCCAGCGGAGGTCCGGACTTCTGGGCTTTCCTGACCGGCCGGGCTGCGTGCTCGGATCGGGGTCTGGTATGGATCCTAGGGGGGACCCCACACCGTTTTTTCGGCGTAGGGGGTTTCCCTTTATAATCCATATCAGACCTAAGGGCCTGGTATGCCCCACGCTTGCCACAATAGGAAAATTTGTTTTTCCTATTGCAGCAAGCGCGAAATGCAATACCCTGCCCTCGCGTCCTATCCGGTCCGTTGGACCAGCATACACACGAGCGGGCTCTCCGTCGGACCAGCACACAGACGAGCGGACTTTCCGCCAGAAACTGAGTCCGATGGAAAGATTTAAAACTTGGTTCAAATCTAGGTCCGCCGGAGCCTACACACGGGCGGATTGTCCAGCAGACTCTGGTCCGCCGGACCAAGTATGCCGGAAAGTCCGCTCATGTGTACGCGGCAAAAGTCTTTACATATTCCCTGGTTTATTTCTTCTTTACGCCTGACACTTTCTTTTACGAGGCTGGGTGCCAAGACTGTTGTTCTATGTTGACTGCATTCTCCTGTATTTCCCACCAACCCGGGATTTCCACTAATGGGATATCCAGTCTCTTACAGAATTTGGCCGTGTCTTCTGGGAATCTTAGGAGTTTCTGACCAGCCCTCTTTACGTCCAATTAAGCAGGCTGGGAATCCCCAGAAATATTGGATATTATGCGTCTTAAGTTGTTCAAGGTTCAAGTAGCGGTTTGAGGGTTCTTCTCCTGGCCAAGGTCTCTGCTGTCAGGTCTGGAAATATCTGCAGAGTGATCTCCCCATATTTAGCGGGTTGGTTGGTTTTCAGGTATGCCCTTATCTGTTCTTTATTGTGGAAATTATGGACTCTTGTGATAACGTCTCTTGGTACATCTACTGCCATTTCTGCGGGCTTTCTAGTCCTATGGATTCTTTCAAACTTTATTTTATTATTTATTTTATTATTTGCTCCAGATGCACCCAGCAAATCACTGAATATTTTATCTTGCAGATCTTCACCTTTCCCTTGTGTCTCCGGTAAACATCTGATCCTAAGATTTTTCTTGCGATTCCAGTTTTCTTGGTCTTCTATTTTATACATTATATACCTCTGATCTCTCTGCATCCCTTCCATCGGTTCCTTAAGACCTTTTATCTCATCCCCTTGAGTGTCCAGCCTTTCTTCTGTGTCCTCAACCCTTTTTAATATGTGGTTCATATCTTCATGCAAAGTTGCTATTTCCCCCTTTATGGATATTTCCAGCCTCGCAAACATTTCCGCCATTTCTCCACCTTAGTTGGTAATTGCTTTTTTTGTCTGGGTTTCATTACAGCTCCCTCCTCTGTCTCCTCACTTCTTGATGCTGGGGGTTCTATATCCTCTAACTGTTTGCTCAGTCCATTCTTTTGTTTCCCCGGGCTTTCTTTACCTTCCTCCTGTAATTTTTTAATGGTTCCCCCCGGGCTGGCGCTCACTTTAGGTTTGGTTTGCTCCTGCGCCCTTCACCGGCTTACCCCTCATTTTTTTTTCTACTTGGTAAATGTACTGGATAGTAAATACTAGTGTATCAGAGTTCTTCTTACACCAGTCTTTATCCATCCAGCCTTACACTTTTCCGGGGGCTTGATTTTTTTTATTTGGGTGTGTGCTCCCCTCCGATCTACTCTCAGGATTACGGCTCCAGGGTGGTTATGTACCTTCCCAAGGGCCTATGCCCAGTTGTAACCCCCTAGGTATAGGTTATATACACAGTCCAGGTACCTTCCTGATCAGGAGGGAGTTTAGATTTTTTGTTTTAACAACTGATGCGACTTTTGCTCCTCTGTCTGTTATTTTTTTACATAGTGCCATTTATCAGTTTAGTTATTGGCTATTTAACAACTTGACAGAATGGGGATTTCTTGTGCAACCCATTGGGTATCCCCCACCTCGGCGTCGTATGAGCCTCGTGAAACCTCCTAGGTCTCTCTGCTTCCTCCGGTGGTGTCTCGCTGCAAACGCGGGCACCGTGCCCCAGGAGTCCAAGCCACTCTCCGCCACTGCAATCATCTTCTCACCACCCGTAGTGCGGGGTAAGTGAGCGCAGGACTCGTGCTCAATATGGGGAGGCAATATTTCGACCGTCTGCACTCTCGACCGTCTGCACTATTGTGGTTCCTCCTATCGGCACCAGCCATCCGGGGGACGGACGTGGGGTTGGGGGGGTTTGTGGAGGGTAAAAAGGCAGTCTCTCCTTAGGCAATCATCGTACTGGAGGGAGCTACGCGGGCTCAGCATCTGCACCTGTCCGACGCCCACATCAGGCCCCTCCCTCCCCGAGTGATGGTCTCGTTTTACCGAGTTAGACTTTACAACACCAGTGGGGCATTTGGAAATTTTTTTCACTATAGTTATACTTTTTATAATATGTAATACACAATGTGATCACTTTTCAGTTAATAATCTGAGCACAGTATTGACTTTGATGTTACTTTGATTATATTTATTTACACATTTCATTATTATTATGACACTTTATCATATTGGAATGTAGCGCCACACTACAGGTACTCCTCAATTAATGACCAGGTTCCATTCCAACGACCAGGTCGTTAAACAAATTGGTTGTTAAATGAGGAGCCACAAGTAATCAATATTTTAAGCATTAACTAGTGTACTGTATTGTGAAAAAAAGGTCTAAACACAAAACTCCAGCTCAATAACATTGTTTTAATGTGCAAAATTACAGAAAACAAATGAAAATTCTGTACTGTACAATACAATGATGTATAACGTGTCGTTCAGGTGGGGAGAGCTGGTCCTAAGTCCCAGTGATCGTTAAACAGGTAAGTCATTAAACGAGGAGTATCTCTTTTTGTTTTAACATTGCATTGTGTATGTGGGGATACTACAGGTGGTGGCAGCAATATTTGCTATTACATTATCTTATTGTGGGTAGTGCATAAGTGATCTTACTTCCTTTCTCTAATTAAAAATTGTGTAATAAAAAATATCAACGAATGGTAAAATAATCAAACCAAACTCATGAACACTGGACTCAAATGGCCCTAAAATCCTCAAAGGAGCATCCGATTTTTAGAAGGAAATAATTAATAATGAGTCCAAGTGGAATTTCTTTTATCATTTCTCCAATTGTTCTACTTCTACATTTGTCATTTTTTAATTGTATGTAGCCTCTTAATAAAGGTTATTTTCTATGGGGACATGGGCTAGTGACATGCAGGTGCACTTGAATCAGCAGGATATCTCATTGTTATGTCTTGATTTGCATTGACCGTATTGTCTACCTGATATCGCCTTATTACTAGCAGTTTTTTCTTAGTACATAGTAAGTGAGGTTGAAAAAAGACACACATCCATCAAGTCCAACCTAAGTGTGTGATTATATCTTGTAATGCACACAGCCACCAATGCAAACAGGTGGTGCTGTTACACAGATGACTGACCTTTAACCTGGGTCCTTTTGAACATCACTTTTCTCTATGGTTTACAATGCTTTTTAATTGTGCTGTTACAGTAATGTTTGCCTCTATGATCAAGCCCAAAATTGGGTAAAGGGGGGTTCTCCCACTGATAGGGACCAAGCTGAAATTGTTTTTATACTACTGACATTGTTAGTGTGCCTGGATAAAGTGTGGACAGGCACCATTTTGTTGCACCACCAATGCAGGGACATTTTTCCCTCCAGGGAAACCCCAAACGCAGGGACATTTTTCCTTCCAGTGACACCACAGATGCGGAAAACAATTACCTCCCAGTGGCACCACAGGCACAGGGGTATGTTTCCTTCCAATGAAGCCACCAATGCAAGAATATTTCTCCTTCCAGTGACACCACCAACATAATGGCATCTTTTTCTGGTACCAAAACAAACTTTTTTGCAACAGAAAGTTACAGATATTATACGTGCAGAAGGGTTCTTTTTTTTAGTGGCACCACCGATGCAGGAACATTTCTTCCTTCCAGTGACATCACCAAAGCATAATTTTTTTCTTCACACTGATGATGGGGCATTTCTTTCTACGAAATTCAATTGATTTAAACTCCCTGAGATGGCAATCTAACACCTTTATGCCCCGTACACACGGTCGGATTTTCCGATGGAAAATGTCCGATTTGAGCGTGTTGTCGGAAATTCCGACCGTGTGTGGGCTCCATCGGACATTTTCCATCGGATTTTCCGACACACAAAGTTGGAGAGCAGGAGATAAAATTTTCCGACAACAAAATCCGTTGTCGGAAATTCCGTTCGTGTGTACACAAATCCGACGGACAAAGTGCCACGCATGCTCAGAATAAATAAAGAGATGAAAGCTATTGGCCACTGCCCCGTTTATAGTCCCGACGTACGTGTTTTACGTCACCGCGTTTAGAACGGTCGGATTTTCCGACAACTTTGTGTGACCGTGTGTATGCAAGACAAGTTTGAGCCAACATCCGTCTGAAAAAATCCTAGGATTTTGTTGTCGGAATGTCTGAACAAAGTCCGACCGTGTGTACGCCCTATAAGTATAAATGTGCCACATCCTACATAATCTGTAAATACTGAAATTGGGAATAATGGACTTTGTAGGCACGTATAAAAATAATAACAAATTTTAATAGTTCACATAAAATTCATACATATACAACACAGTGATTTATAAAAAAGATATGGGACACAGTGTTTTTTCCTGGAGGATATACTGAATCATATACTTGGGGCAATACTAGGAGTAACAAGAAAATGCCCACACTGAGGTGTATGTATTCCTCTTGGTTGTTCCCACAATCCTCATAGCTTAAAAAGAATTATTCACAGTGAACCAACTCCTTACATTCATTTTTTTTAAATTATTTTTTATTAATTTTTAACAGTTCGGGAGTTTTACGGTTATATAAGGGGTCTATTACCTTTAAGAGAATGATACTTAGCACAATTTCTTTCTCCTCTGCAACCCTGCACTCACTGATACAGAACACAGAAGTGTTGAGTACTTCTGTGTTTGTTCAGAAACAAAAAAAAAGGTAAACATTTAATTCATGTTTACTATCTCCTCAGTTATGAATGAACACTGGAGTGAATATTCCTGTGCTCATTCAGCATCATGTGGCTACAGTCAAACGCAGGTTAGTTCGTTTAAATCCCCTATTTATAATCTGTTGCTGATGATAATTTAATATAGTGTCCCTATGTGAGTTGCTATGATCAAATACCAAAATCTGTAATGTTAGGCTAAAAGCACCTACCACACTCCCAATTAAGCATGTTAATCAAATCACATAAAAAGTAAAAAGCATCCACATATAAACTAAATAATAATATAAGGTGAAATAAAATTTTCTTATATGAATCCAGTAATCTTGCTTTCTTTTGCTTTCCACCCGGGAAACTTTCAATATATAGCTCTTGTCACCAACATGCTCACACCTTCACCAGATCTGCTCTCACCTGGGATCATTGACCTTACACATTATGTAGGTTAAAAATAAGCTCACGAGCCCTTTAAATGGACATAGAGTACACTGCGGAGTTGCTTTGGTGATCCTCATTAGATATTACACCTCCTTCCACACTCAGCCACAAATAGGGGTCTTTCCGACAATCTTAGACACTTTTCCTTTAAGATGACCTGTCCAGCTCTCTCTCTTGCTTTATCTTTAAGTTTTTCTTTATTGACACACTCCCACATAAAAACAGCACTCACATTTTTAGGTGCTCACAAGCACCAAGATACAATTGCCTGTATGCTTAAGATAACTCTCATGTGCATGTAACAGTGGTCACAAAGTTCAGATATCAGTATTTCCTGTATTCCTGAACATGATGACATCATCCAGTAAGCCTCGCCCCTAAGCATTTCATCACAGGGTCACATGACTTCCTCAAGGAGATTTGATAGGATGACTCATCTACCAGATTTATATAGTGTACATCCAGTGCCATTTTGTTGAAGCCAGTGCCATTTTCCTGTTTGTGTCCATACACATTGCAATTAAATCCTACAGATCAATGTGTATACCAATATATACAGTGTTCATTCAAAACCTTAAAATCTCAATATAATCCCCTATATTACACATATATAAAATCCATTATATATGAATGAACCCACTTTTTTTAATTAAAATTAAAAAAAAAATACATTTATTGTGTTTCTACAATGCCCCTAGCTGTTAAAAACCTACTTGGTGTACTGTGGGCTGACAGCAACTAGTTAAAGTGGATTTTCCCCACTTTAATGAAAGCTCACATGGGCATGCAGCTCTGAAAGTTGATATGAAAACAGAAATTTGTATACTCACCTTTCTGTAATTTTCTTGGTGCATATTCATGGCAGCATACACTGGGTTGTGGCTCCGCCCCCCCCCCCCCACCCCCCCGCACCCGATAGGACTGGCTAACTATAAGTTCTTAGCCAGGCCCACCACAGCATTCTCTGTAACTATCATCTCAAGTGTGGGTATCTGTATACTGCCATGAAAATGCACCAGGAAAGGAAAATTATGGAAATAATTATTTTTGCTATAATAATTATCCCAAATGTAAAGAAAAACAAAAACAAATTTCTTCTTCAGTTTAGATATATATTCTTCTACATATTTTTGGTTAAAAAAAACTGCAATAAGCGTATATTGATTGGTTTTTGCAAAAGATATAGCGTCTACAAAAATCCCCATTTACACACACAAATCCCCGTTCTTGCTCTGTCAGGAGCAATCGCGGGTGCCCGCCAGACATCGCAGCCGCCGGGCACACGCATCGACTCCTTAGGGATGCGGCGGCACATGCGCGCCCCCTATACTCCTTAAAGCGCCCGCTGTACAGCTACAGCAATTTGCGCAGAAGTGCCATTCTGTCGCGGGCGGAACAGATTGGCAGCGGGCAGTCGGCAAGCAGTTAAATATCTTCATTACTATAGAAGCTAAACTAACCGGTCTGAAGTTACTTAGTAAAGGCTTTGATCCCTTTTCATATATAGGCACCATATTAGCCTTGTGTCAATCAAGTGGTACCAAGCCAGTCATTAAAGAGTCTCTAAAAAATTGGAAACAATGGCTCCAAAATAACAGATCTCAACTCTTTGAGGACACATGGGTGCAAGCCATCTGTTCCAGGTGCTTTATACTCCTTTATTTTGTTTAAATGTTTCTGGACCATACCAATTTTAGCTCTGTTGGGGCAATACTATCCCTATTATGAGCTCACCATTTTCCTTTGTTTACACAGAACTGAAAATGGTGTTTAAAGTGGTTGTAAAGTCACAATGCCTAATTATTAGAATCCCCTCTGTTATAGGAAACTATATTGAACAGTGTCTTTGTTTTTTTATAAATTATGCAGCTCAATATTTTATTTCAGAGGGCTGCTGTGCGGTCATGTGACCTCCCACAGCTCTCCTTTCCTGATCTGAGAACTACAACGGAAGGGGCTGAGATTTCCCTCTGACGTCAGCCAGGAGGAAAGCGGCAGGAGGTCATGTTACCATGGAGCTGTTGTGATTGACGATGGAGCTACACTGGGGGACATTTATTTTTATTTTTTAACCACTTGCTTACTGGGCACTTAAACCCCCCTCCTGCCCAGACCAATTTTCACTTTCAGCGCTGACGCACTTTGAATGACAATTGCGCGGTCATACAACACTGTACCCAAATGAAATTTTTATCATTTTTTTCCACAAATAGAGCTTTCTTTTGGTGGTATTTAATCGCAACTAGGGTTTTTATTTTTTGCTAAACAAACAAAAAAAGAAGGAAATTTTTGAAAAAAAAAATCATGTTTAATAGTTTGTTATAAAATTTTGCAAACAAGTAATTTTTCTCCTTCATTGATATGCGCTGATGAGGCGGCACTGGTGGGCACTGATAGGCTGCACTGATGGGCACGGATAGGCACAGATAAGGCGGCACTGATAGGCACAGTTAAGGCGGCACTGATAGGCACAGTTAAGGCAGCACGGATGGGGACAGATAAGGCGATACTGATGGGCACAGATAAGGTGGCACTGATGGCCACTGATGGGCGCTGATGGGTGGCACTGGGTGGCACTGATGGGTGGCACAGATAGGTGGGACTGATGGGCACTGATTGGCGGCACTGATGGGGGGCACTGATGGGTGGCACTGAAGGGCAGTGATGGGCGGCACTGATGGGCACCTATGGGCACTGGTAGGTGACACTGATGGGTACTGATAGGTGGCACTGATGTGTAGCACTGTTGCACTAATGTGGCCACTGATGGATGGCACTGTGGGCACTGATGGGTGATGCTGGCGGGCACTGGTAGGCAGCACTGCTTCCTATTGTTTTGTGACAGATGATCGCCGTGATCGGGACTGATGTCCCGATCACGGCCGCTGGTGATCGGGTTTTTTTTCCTCCTCACGCTGTCAGCGCGAGAAGGAAAAATAGCCGATTACCGGCTCTGTTTACATCACATGATCAGCTGTCATTGGCTGTCATATGGTAAGGGGTCGGGACTGACCCCTTACTCTGATCTGTTTATTAGGCGAGTCTCATAGACTCACTGATCACCGAGCACGCCACGTACGCGATGCAGGGGGCGCGCAGGCCGCTCGTGCACGGGACGGTCCCGGAAATTTAGATCCGCGCTGTTGCCATCATTTGGCAATGGCCCGGATCTGAAGGGGTTAAATAAAGGACTTGTCAAAAACTGTCTTTTTTTACACTGCACATTTTGTTAGGGTGAATGAGTAGGGGTACCATGGGGAGCCATGGGGGCTTCCAGATTCTGATAAGCCCCCCGCCAACAGACCCCCACAACCACCAACCAGAGTTATGGAAAATAGGCCTTTGTCCCTATCAACATGGGGACAAGGTGCTTTGGGGGTGGGCAAAGCCCCCCCTGCCCCAAAGCACCCACCCCATGTTGAGGGCATGTTTCCTGGTATTGTTTAGAGGGGGTTCGCTCGTCCCCTCCCTTTCCTGACCTGCCAGGCTGCATGCTTGGATAAGCCTCCTCCACTCTCTGTAGAATGTATGCCAGCATGTGTTTGGGACAGCTCAGTACTAACATCTTCTAAAAGACACTCTGTCGCTTAGAACGTGCCCTTTTGCTTTATTGAAGTGTTATATCAACTTACACTCAACCACGCAAAAATGCTTGGTTAGATACAACTAACCAGTCATCTTTATCCCATACTGCCCCATGGCACCTGCTGTATTACTACGCCCATACGACATCAACTGGCACTCCGTTTTGAGGTGTATGCAGTATCAAGTCTACACAATCGAACATGCTATAATAGTTTTCACCCTGTCTTGAATGCCCCTGATGAAAGGACCCCTCAAGTGTCCTGAAACGCGTTGGGATGAATACCCACAAAACTACCACGCACTTGTTTTTACTCCATATATTTTTTGGTGATATTTTCACCTGAATAATTTTATATTTTCTCTTAAATAAAATAAAATAATTTCTACATTTATTTTTATATATATATATATATATATATATATATATATATATATATATATATATATATATATATATATATATATTTATTTATTTTTTTTTTTTTGATTAATTTCTTTTCTTGTTGCCTACAAAGTCCCATAATACTCATCTCAGGGGTATTTATCCATATATACCTAATTCGGGATTGGCAACAACCAGCCCCCTATTGGTGGATACACACAATCATTCTCATGCTTGGATAAAGGTCTGGTATGGATTTTGGGGGGGACCCCACGACATTTTTTTTTTTTAATGTTGGCATTCTCCTCAAAAACCAGACCAGACCACACAGTTTTTTTATTGCCGGCAATTCTTTTTTTAAGATTCAGCTGTCAGCGGGGAACTCTGCTGAGAGCTGATGACTCATCGGTTGTTAAGGGCGCAGTGGCCACCCACTCTTTAACAACCATGTTGTTTAGTGGTTGTTAAGGATGTGGGCAGCTTTTCTACATACATTTATTCCCCTGGCAGGGAGAGAAAGATACACTGTATATCTTTCTTTGTTCATAGGAGAACAACATCCAGAGCAGGCTACACAGTGACAGATCACTGTGACAGCCAATCAGAAGCTATCACAGTGATCAGGTAATCAGGAACCATTAACCCCGCTTCCCGTTTGTTAGTAAGAGACCCAGGGCTCTTGATAAGAGACTAGTCCCTGTACAGGGAGAGCGCTGTGCAGCAAGCTCCTAGCACAAATTTAGGAACACATATACAGTATGCAGCTCCCAGGTTTAAAGCCCACCTCCTGGATGCCGCATATATGTGCTACCGTGTTGTGAAGGGATTAATCATTACTTTACAGACCCCTGTGAAACATTACAAAGCAGGGAGAGCATGTAAGGGTTTTTAAGTAAAAAGCACAAAATATTTGAAAAGTGCTGATTACCTTTTGAAGTTATGCTATGATAATGCTATGATAATAGGAACGCAGCTAAACAACAAACAATTCCTAAGTCTGTTATTGTTCAGCTTCCTTTAACAAACCAAGCAGTGCAGCAAAAGTGGCAGTTAGAGGGTTGAGTAAAAACAGTTTAACACTGAAAGGGGTGCTTACAATCATCAGCTTTTGTTCATTTGTGTAAAACCTTTAACCCAAAAGGAAAAAACTGTTGGTGTAACTGCTTAAAAAGTGTTAGCTGGGGTTCAGCTATAATTTAAAGTGGAGTTCCACCCAAAAATGGAACTTCCACTTTTTGGAATCCTCCCCCCCCCCTCTGGTGTCACATTTGGCACCTTTCAGGGGGGAGGAGGGAGCAGATACCTGTCTAATACAGATATTTGCTCCCACTTCTTGGCATAGATCACCACGGAGCTTGAGGTGACCTACGCCACTTCCGGCGCCTACACTCTCCTCCACCGCTGTGTTCTGTGAGACACAGAACACAGCAGGGACCCGAGAGGACACGCATCGCGACTCGCGCATGCGCAGTAGGGAACCAGGAAGTGAAGCCGCACGTCTTCACTTCCTTATTCCCTTACCGAGGATGGCGGCGGCAGCAGCCGAGAGCCGAAGGACGGATCGGCTTCGGCTGCCGACATCGCGGGCTCCCTGGACAGGTAAGTGTCCATATATTAAAAGTCAGCAGCTGCAGTATTTGTAGCTGCTGGCTTTTAATATTTTTTTTCAGCAAACCTCCGCTTTAATGTTAAATCCATCTAAATCTGCAAGTGCATGTAAAACTACCCCCTCCCCAAATTGACAATGCTGCTGTCCAAAGGGGTTTCACCCTCAGACAGGAAGTGTGTTACTGACCCAATTACCAGGTGAAAATAAAGGGTAAAACAAGCCAAACTTTGTCTTCCGCAGTGGTTCTTTTAGACTGATTTTGCCTATAAGACTCACTCTCTCTATTTCTCTTACTTTATCTTTTGAGTCCTTACAATAAGAAATAATATATACACAAAACCCCTACTAACATTAAACTGCCAGTGAAATGTGACATCTGCAGGGTACAATTAGGTACTGCACTATTATGAAAACCATCATACCAATTAGGGGTTTAGGCTTTGTATGCAGAGACTGGATGCAGATGCTCTCCCAGGAAAGCAATACAAAAGAAACATCCTGAAATGTCATGTATGATACATTCTGCATTTGCTGAGAAATGCTTTGTGAGCTTCAGATATGCATGTCACATTAAAACACTTCTGTGTACCTGGCCTTACATAGTGCTATAAAAAATACTTACTAGAATCTCCAGAAAGTTAATTTCTATTAATATGCATTTTATACATGATTAAAAGAAGAAATTCATCAGTAGAAAAGTCAGTTGTTTAATTAAAAAGGTATAAATTGCTAACCTGTCTGGTCACCAAATAATATATATAGTTTTCTGCTGATTGGCATGTTAAATTTGTATTGTCCCTGGCGAGCTTAATTACCCAATTTGTTGCAGATTTAAATTAATAAGGTTTTGACAGACTATATTGTGTGACAGGTATTTTAAAGATTAGGTCAATGATGCCATCTAGTGGACAAATGTAAAACTACTATCAAACACCAATAGGATAAAAAGTAATAGACAGTGGAGTTAATTCACTAAAGGTTTGCGTTACAGATTAAGGCACACCATGGGTGCATAAGCACACAAATGTGAATTTCAGACATTTATCATAGCGCTTGACCACATATAGGCACAAATTTAGGATTTAGTAATGAAGACCAAATTCTTTGTCCACGCAAACAACTTTGCCTAGCAGGACCAGGAGAACAACAAAAAAGAAACACCGCAGACAATGTTTTAAATTTATTTTACAAGTCAAAATAAAAGATTTTTTCATAGAAATACTAAAAAGATTCAAAGTATAAAAAATAGATGGTGAAAATAGTTATTTCATCAAAAAATCAAAGAGACACTCACTTCACCTTCACCAACTGCAAGTGTGCTGTCAGAACTGCACATGCCCAAAGCACAAAAAGTCATTTTCAGTTCGCCCTGTCAATATTCAACATGTTTAAAAATAAAACACAGTACACAAGGCAAATTCAAGTAAATGTATTTAAGGGGTAACCTTAATGAAATAGTCTAAATAACAGATTCATTATAGATATAGCCATCTTGTCTAAACTATCAACAAAAAACAACAATCCTGTCACAATGTCCATCCAGTTTAAACTGGATGACTAAACCTCACTAAATAGGCAACCATGACAGTGTCTTTAAGGCCTCGTTCACACCATGGTGCCAAGACGTGAGTTTTTCTGCACGTGTTCTGCAAGGGCTAAAAAAAAAGAAGAAAAAAATGGTTCTCTATGTGCCCTGTTTGCACCACACCATGCAGATGTTTTCTGCATGGGAAAAAACTGACATGACATCATTTATTGGTGTGAATAGGGCACATAACTGACACGCCTGAAAACTGATGTGAAACTAATGTCGGTTTTCCCATCAGTTCACATCAGTTTTCATGCACGTACGGTGTGAACAAGCCCAAAAGAAAGACAAGAGCCACTGTCCAGTCCCTCAGAAGCTGTGGCAGAGCAGGAGGAGCAGCTTATAAAGAGGCAGAAAGCACTGGCTGCGAGTGCCCACCAGAACTAGCCAATCAGTCCCTGTTCTCACACAGAATTGCTGCTGAAATTGACAATGGTAGCCTGCAATGAGAGCGGAAAGGGAACAAGAGATACCTAGCCCTTTGTGCCATCCCACACGGGTCCCGAATGCTGGGGACCCTAGAATTCTAATATATTATAGGATCCACACTTGTATAACAGTACTCATCAATGGGAACTACTGCAGCATAATGAAGACTACTGTAGCACTCTGAATACACACACAAACATCTATATAGATCTCATAATACCTTTTTATTTCCCACGCTAATCTATTTTATAGATGTGATCCTTTTCTTATTGTTTTATATTTTATTCTGTAATTTTTTTTAATGGCTACTACAACAAGGAAATATTCATATTTAATAACATTTTAGTCATTTTTAACATTTATTCTCTGCAGTGTATTTACTCACACATACAGAATATACTGCTTTGTGTGTTGCGCATGCCCATACTAGTTTTTATTCGTACAAACCCCGTGGGTTGAATGAAAAAAATTGACAGCTCTGGTTGGAGCTGCTTTAGTAACCATGCAAGGTTAGTTCAGCGATCTCCGTTGCTGAGCTGTTGTGTTCTGACAGGGGGCTCTCTCTGCCATTTGACAGACTGACATACACACGGGCTGAATGTCAGACGTTTTTTTTTTTTTTTAACCGGTTGTTGTCCACCAACATTGTACCCGGCTTAAGACCCCATTTCAGTTTTACTGCTTTGTGCACTGAGCATGCCAGTGGACTTAGTCTCTATTTAAGTTATTTATTGTAGGGACAATGTGAGGGTGGTGGGGCTACCTGAGGGGAGCGAAGGTTCAGATCCGATGGTTTTTTTGGAAAGATGGCTGATTGAAACCTTTGGTAGGGAGACGTTTTCACAGCAGTTCTCAATCGAAAGAGCCCATAGAGTCCCGTTTAGGCCCCCCCCCCAAGGAAGTCCCCCAAGATCGTTGCTATTAAAATTCTTGAATTATAAAGATAAAGTAAGGCTCCTTCAGAGGGCCAGAGACTTGGGGAATATCTCCTATAATGGCGCTAGGATATCATTGTATCCCGATTACTCTCCAGACTTACAGAAGCGTAGAGCTGAGTTTGTAGGAGTTAAACGCAGCCTTCAGAAATTTAATATTAAGTATGCACTCCTTTATCCTGCCAGGCTTCGGATAAACGCACTCGGGGGGAGTCAGTTTTTTGACTCTCCTGCCTGTGCGTTAGCATGGATGGAGGAGAAGAAAGATCAACTGCCATTGAAATAATGGGGAATCTGTTGAAGATGATACGCAGAGGTGGGGCACAAATATAGAATAACAATACTGATATTGATTTCATGGAGTGGGATGGGGAGTTACACGGGTAAATGAAATCAGGTGTAGAATGGGGAAGGTTAAAACTAAGTTTATACCTGGATGTAGGGAGGGAGGGGTGGGGAGGGGGGAGGGGAAATAGGGGGAAGGGAGGAGTGTGTTTGGTTAAGGTATGGAGGTGTAAGACGGTCATTAAAAAAGCCCTTAGGGGTAACCTAGAGTGGTGCGGGGTGGGGGGAGGGAGGTCATTGAGGGAGGGTTTTTGGGTGGATGGGGGTTGGGGTGGGAGGGGGGGGGTAATGGGTATAAGAGTAGGAATATACCCAATAAGGGAATTTATAGCACACAGATTCACAAGAAGATATATTGTACACTGGAATATACATTGGGCACTGGTAAAATTAAATACACATAGTACACTGGAAGATAGGATAATATATAGGATAACACTCTGGGCACTAAAAAGAAATACAGATAGAATATGAATGTTTACAGCGTGAAAATATGGGTTTGTTTTGCAATCATGGGGAAGGTAATTTTTGACACAAAGGGTAAGAGTAAGAAATGTACTACTGGGTTAATATTTATAGAATCCCTATGGCTAATTGGGTATCTCTCCTTGATATTATTAGGTTTGAACTCTTGTTGCTACTTTCTGTTTCTTTTTGATGGATGTTACCTAAAAAACCAATGGTATTGAATATTGGTTCATGGAATGTCCGCGGGTTGGGTACCCCTGCCAAAAGAGCAGCTGTATTTGATATGTTGGATATTTTTAAAATAAGAATTGCCTGTCTGCAGGAGACACACCTGAATCAAGACACTAAATCCCAAATAAGGAACAAGAGATTTCAGTGCCAATTTCATTCTGTGCACACTACCTATTCTAGGGGGGTGTCAGTGTTAATTGAGAGAGGGGTGGCTTTCACCTGCAGACAGTGCACAATAGATGTTGAGGGCCGGTATATCTTCTTGCACTGTGTAATAGAAAATCAGGAATATGTATTAGCAAACGTTTATATCCCACCTCCCTTCAAATTAGATGTTTTGTACTGCCTATTGGAGTTTATCATGGACAAGACTAGCATACCAATTATTGTGGTCGGGGACTTCAATGTGGTTATAAATAAAAAAATAGATAGGCTCCCTCCAGGTAATCAGGGACAGGGGTTACAGGGAAACCGTATGAGTCATTTCCTTTGTGAAGCTGGATTGTTGGATCTTTGGAGAATACGGAACCCGGTGACATTACAATTCTCATGCTACTCGGGCTCTTATTCTACACTTTCAAGAATAGATCTGGTACTGGCAAATGAGCTAGGGTCTCAAATAATTAAAGATATAATTTATCAACCCAGGGGAGTCTCCGACCACTCGTTACTGATGGTCTCAATAAGTATAAATAATAATATGTTTCGTAGAGTGTGGAAGATGAACCCAATATGGTTTGGAATAATAGAGGATCAGAATGGGATAATAGCTAAACTAAATGAGTTCATAAGCTTTAATGCAGATACCACAACAAGAGGGATAATGTGGGATGCATTGAAGGCTTATTTGCGGGGTTTATTAATCCAACAAATCTCTAGAATTAAAAAATCTTCTTTGAACTGGGAGGATAAGACTAGGAAAGAGTTAATAACAGCAGAAAAGGAGTATGTGAAGGAGCCAACACCAGGAAATCAAAGTATATGGGAAAATAAGCAACAAATCTACAAGGACGTAATGATTAGGAAATCTGAAAATAAGAGATTATTTCAGAACCAAATTGTGTATGGGGAGGGGGAAAGAGTCGGGAAGATGCTGGCCCATTTGGTCAGGTCTGGCTCCTCCCCTTCCATGATACCTGCTATTAGGACTAGGAGGGGTGAGATCTCTTCTCAGGTGGGGGAGATTACAGACACATTCAAGAACTTTTATGAAGAACTGTATACATCTCGGGGAACCATGGGAGGAGGGGAGCTAGATAAATTTTTTGGGAATATTGGAATGCCCTCCCTTACAGAGCTTGACAACGAGGAATTGGAGGCCCCGTTAACTCTGGAGGAAATTAAACTAGCGGTAACAGAATTGAAAAATCAGAAATCCCCTGGTCCTGATGGTCTCCCCGCTGAGACATATAAAAACTATGGGACGGTATTACTGCCGGAACTACTTAGAGTGTTTGAGTGGGCAAAGAAAGAGGGGAAGCTTCCCGTATCAATGACCGAAGCCACGATCATAGTGTTACATAAGGAAGGGAAAGACCCTCTAGAGCCGGGGTCTTACAGGCCTATCTCTCTGCTATGCTCGGATGTAAAGATCCTAGCAAAGATTCTGGCTGCCAGATTAAAGAAAGTAATCCATAAATTGGTTCACTCTGACCAAACGGGATTTATACCCCATAGATCAACTAGCAAGAATATTAGAAGGCTGTTTTTGAACCTGCAGATTCCAACTGAAAATGTAGGCTCAAGGGCGGTGATGATGCTAGATGTTGTTAAAGCATTTGACAGTCTTGAATGGGGGTATATTTGGCGTGTATTGAAGGAGTTTGGATTTGGTCCCTCCTATATTAATTGGGTTAAAATTCTCTATAATAACCCCAGTGCAAAGGTCAGAGTTAATAATGTCTCTTCGGAGGGGTTCAGACTTGGAAGAGGCTCAAGGCAGGGGTGCCCCCTGTCACCTTTGATCTTTGCGCTGGCAATGGAACCAGTAGCCATTGCAATAAGGCAGGATAGAACTATGGAAGGGTTTAGGAGAAGGGACAGAGAAGAGCGGATTGCGCTGTATGCGGATGATGTTCTTATTTTTTTAGGAGATACGGAGAGATCACTTAGACAGGTGATAGACATCTTCTCAAGATTCGGAGCACTCTCTGGTCTCACCATAAACTGGGAGAAATCAGCATTGTTGCCATTAGACCCAATTAGGATAAGCTCCTGTTTGGAAAAGATCCAAATAGAAATAGTAGAGATAACAAAATACTTAGGCATATATATAACTAAAGACCCCAATGACTTTATTAAAAACAATTTAACCCCTCTGTTATCCAAATTTAAAAATAAGATCGATATATGGAGAGGACTTCCTCTTTCAGTTGCTGGAAGATGTAACTTGATTAAAATGCTGTGGTTACCTCAGCTATTATATATAATGCATAATTCGCCAATATGGATTCATAGGAAATGGTTTAAAAAAATAGATACATTGTTAAGAGCTCTAATATGGAAAGGTAGACAATCCAGGATAAGCTTACAAACCCTACAATTATCAACTTTAGAGGGGGGCCTGGCAGTACCACACCCGCGGGGTTACTTCTTAGCAGCCCAATTACAACATCTGATATCAGTAACTGACCCTGAAGGAGAAAATAATGGGGGACTGATGACTATAGGGGCACCACATAAGACACTAGTGAAGGTTTTGGAGGCAAACTCATTTGTCTACAGACCCCCTACAGTTAAGTTAATAATAAAAGTTTGGAAAACCATAAAGGATCTGAGGGGAATGGGGGGTATGGTTAAAGGTGTCCCGTTATGGGACAATAAGAACTTACAAGAGTTAAGGCCAATAGGGAAAATTAAGATATGGGAAACAAAGGGCATAGTTAGCTTGGACCAACTGTATAATAGCAGTTCCCTTAAAACGTTTGCCTCATTAAAAGAAGAGTTTGAGATACCTAACTACTCACATTATAATTATTTACAAATTAGACATGCTTTAAAAGCTCAGTTTGGGGAACAAGGCCCGCGGTGGAATAGCTCTCCCATTTTTGAAAGAATGAATAGTTCTGGTGGATCCAGTGGATCCATAGCGGAACTTTATCCATATATATGTAGCAACATCATTATGGGTTCAGGGAAGCTCAAGTGTAGGAGTAAGTGGGAAAGGGACCTGGGTAGAATTTCGGATGGACAATGGAAAAAGATACTGGCAGGAGGGAACCAAGCTACAGTATCGCCGGCCCAGAAGATGTCATATTTAATGCTCTTACATAGAACCTATTATACCCCTAAAAAACTGTTTAAATGGGGGCGGAGGGGGGACTCCAAATGCCCTAGGTGCCAGAATGTGGGGGACCTGATGCATATGATCTGGAAATGTCCAAAATTATTCCGCTATTGGACGGAAATATTAGATACCATAAATAAGATCTTTAAGCTGACTCTCAGAATGGACCCCAAACTATGTATCTTGGGAGTAGGGGAGAGTCTGGGGAATATTAAAACTAAAACGGTGCTAAGGTGCCTTTTCCAGGCGAGAAAACTAATAGCACAGAGATGGCAGGCAGAGAAACCCCCTTCAAAAGATGACTGGTTTAAAACAGTAACAGAAACAGTATGGAAAGAAAGGGTAGTATATGCAAGGAGAGGAAACCTAAAGGAATTTAAAAAAATCTGGAAGCCTTGGTTAGAGGAACTGGGTTATCCTACGTAAGATGTGTGTAGGAAATAGATAAGGTAATGAAGGTATGGTATTGAGTGCATTTATAAAGGTATATTGTAAATTGCGATTAAGATAGGGGGGAGGGTGAATATGGGATATAGGGGTGGGTGGGAAGGGTTAAAGGGAGGAAATCAGATAGTAACATTTTTCTTCTTTGCTAATATATATATATATAAAATGTTTAGTATATGATGTATGTAAGAATTTTTGTAATGAGAATCTATTTTATATGTTTTGAAGATTTGAATAAAGATTATTTAATTAAAAAAAAAAAAAAAAAAAGTTATTTATTGTACATCACGGGACCCAGTAGTTACTATATGGGTTATAGGCCACCTTCAGGTGTTGGACACTGGCACACCCTAAGACAGGAAGTCCACTCGCTATATAACCTCTCCCAATACTGGGAGTACCTTAGTTTTTTCGCCAGTGTCTAAGGTGTTGGTCAGGAGTAAAGATGTGCTGTGCTGAGCTCCACTGGAGCAATCCTTGCTGGGGCTAGCTATGCAGCCAGATCCATTCAAAGTGTCTTTTCAGGCCAATTTGAATGGTACCTGGGCCTCATGGCAGAAGAAGTGAGGTTTAGCCCGTAACGCTTCTCTTTTTAGAGAGCTGGACCCCTGGATCCAGAGATTTGGTTTTTTCAGCCATAAAGTTTTTACTGGCGGGGTGCTTTAAGGGTCCAGGAGTGTGGGTTCCCCGAGGGTCCCCGGTTCCTGAAGGTTTTGTAATGGAGCCCATCGTGAGAGGTGAAGATTGGGTCTGTTGGTTTTTACCACAGAAAACCCTGGAGTGGAGGTTTCTAAGAATTTTTAAATTTTCTTATGAAATGTCTCCTTTAAAAAAGTAAATGTTGTCATGCCTAATGCCCCGTACACATGGTCGGATTTTCCGATGGAAAATGTCCGATCAGAGCGTGTTGTCGGAAATTCCGACCGTTTGTGGGCTCCATCGGACATTTTCCATGGGATTTTCCGACACACAAAGTTTCAGAGCAGGAGATAAAATTTTCCGACAACAAAATCCGATCGCGTCAATTCCGACCGTGTGTGGCCTGTTCCGACGCACAAAGTGCCACGCATGCTCAGAAGAAATTTCGACAGCTCAGTCTGGTAAAATGAGTGTTCGCAATGGATACAGCACTTTCATCACGGTACAAAAAAAAGGTTTAATACAGCGCACTCTCTTCTTCTTTATAATGTGACAAGAATTAAGTAGTTTTGCTGCTCATATTCACACACACTTCTCACAAACTTATTTTGTTGTTTTTTTCTTGGGATTCCCTGAATATATTGTTATTTGTCACATCTGACATAATGTTGTTCGTTGCTGAGCTGTTGTGTTCTGACAGGGGGCTCTCTCTGCCATTTGACAGACTGACATACACACGGGCTGAATGTCAGACGTTTTTTTTTTTTTTTAACCGGTTGTTGTCCACCAACATTGTACCCGGCTTAAGACCCCATTTCAGTTTTACTGCTTTGTGCACTGAGCATGCCAGTGGACTTAGTCTCTATTTAAGTTATTTATTGTACATCACGGGACCCAGTAGTTACTATATGGGTTATAGGCCACCTTCAGGTGTTGGACACTGGCACACCCTAAGACAGGAAGTCCACTCGCTATATAACCTCTCCCAATACTGGGAGTACCTTAGTTTTTTCGCCAGTGTCTAAGGTGTTGGTCAGGAGTAAAGATGTGCTGTGCTGAGCTCCACTGGAGCAATCCTTGCTGGGGCTAGCTATGCAGCCAGATCCATTCAAAGTGTCTTTTCAGGCCAATTTGAATGGTACCTGGGCCTCATGGCAGAAGAAGTGAGGTTTAGCCCGTAACGCTTCTCTTTTTAGAGAGCTGGACCCCTGGATCCAGAGATTTGGTTTTTTCAGCCATAAAGTTTTTACTGGCGGGGTGCTTTAAGGGTCCAGGAGTGTGGGTTCCCCGAGGGTCCCCGGTTCCTGAAGGTTTTGTAATGGAGCCCATCGTGAGAGGTGAAGATTGGGTCTGTTGGTTTTTACCACAGAAAACCCTGGAGTGGAGGTTTCTAAGAATTTTTAAATTTTCTTATGAAATGTCTCCTTTAAAAAAGTAAATGTTGTCATGCCTAATGCCCCGTACACATGGTCGGATTTTCCGATGGAAAATGTCCGATCAGAGCGTGTTGTCGGAAATTCCGACCGTTTGTGGGCTCCATCGGACATTTTCCATGGGATTTTCCGACACACAAAGTTTCAGAGCAGGAGATAAAATTTTCCGACAACAAAATCCGATCGCGTCAATTCCGACCGTGTGTGGCCTGTTCCGACGCACAAAGTGCCACGCATGCTCAGAAGAAATTTCGACAGCTCAGTCTGGTAAAATGAGTGTTCGCAATGGATACAGCACTTTCATCACGGTACAAAAAAAAGGTTTAATACAGCGCACTCTCTTCTTCTTTATAATGTGACAAGAATTAAGTAGTTTTGCTGCTCATATTCACACACACTTCTCACAAACTTATTTTGTTGTTTTTTTCTTGGGATTCCCTGAATATATTGTTATTTGTCACATCTGACATAATGTTGTTTTTTTTTCTTTTAGTTTTTTTTGTGCTTTAAAGCCATTTTTCGTTTAGATTTTATGTTTGTATTTTTTCCAAGGCTGATCTTTGTTTAATCTTATTTTTATTTTTACTCCAGACTATTTTTGTGTGTGTTTTGTGTGTCAAGTTACCACAACACCATTGATATCTTTTATTATTTAATCTCAAGGAGATTGTTTGTTGTTGGTGTCCCTTGTTAATTTCACATTGTATTTTTGAAATGTACCTGAATCCTCACAAACCAACTGTCCTTTTTGAAGTAAAACACACATAGGCAAGTATAATTCAAACCAAAAATCCTTTATTAAGGGCTCAGAACCAAACAAAGAGGGAGGCAACGCTGGATCAACAGGAGAAATTAGCGAAGCCTGGGACCCCCAGGGCAGACAACAATTCTTGAACATCAAAATTGGTGGCCTGAGGAGTCCATATGTAAGGGAGGGCAGTCTGGTCCAGAATTCGCAGAGATCCAGATAGCAGCAGATGACATCTGTGTCCCCAGGCTGTGGTACCACAAGAGACTGCATCTTTTGGCCCACTGGATCCAGGGTCCTCACTTTCTGGTCTTCCTTCCACACTTCCTTCCTGGCTTTGGCTCTTCTGTTGGAGATGTGGCAGGAGGAGGAGTAGGACCTGGAGGAGGACTGGGAGGACCTGGAGGAGAAGGAGGAGGAGGACCTGCAGGAGGAGGAGGAGGACCATCTGTGAGTTCGCAAAAAGTTGTGTCTCAGATGTAATTTGGGCCCTCATACCTTTATTAAGAGCCTCCAATATGAGCGACTCACACATGAGTTGTTGTCCCTCCTCCATCCTCTGCCTTTTTGAGGCAATGATGGCAGCGAAGTCATCCTTCACGGTGTGTGGTGCTCCCAGGGCCTCTGTAGCCCTCCAAAAGAGGCCTATGGCAGCCTCCTCTAGGGCACTCCTCCTCCTGCCACTTTCTCTTTCCAGGGGGAGTGGAGAGACCTGCAGATCAGGCAGCCGGCTCGGCCCGGCCACCTCCTGGCTGAGACCTCCCTGTGTATGAAAAAGGGACATGGTTTTAGTTTTTGCTTCATCAATCACAATCCTAAATTAGTACTCCCAACTAACATCTAGTTAACATCATTGATTGGACAAGCAGAAATATTTAGAGGAATGCTATACCTGGCTCAATCTGGGCTCCTCCACATGTTGCTGCCTGGAAGGCCCAGGTTGGGCCTCAGAAGCCTCAGCTGGGGGGGAAGGAAGCGTGGAAGGAAGACTGGAGAGGGATGACCTGGGTTCAGTCTGGCCTGCCAGAAAATGCAGCCTGTCATAGTACCACATCCTGGGGACATAGATGTCATCTGCTGCTCCGGATCTCTGCGAATCCTGGACTTTCTGGCGCTCCCTTACATATGTGCTCCTCAGGCCACCAATTAGGATCTTCAAATATGTGATGTCTGCCGTGGGGATCACCTGCTTCACAATTTCCAACAATTAATCCAGCGCTGCCTTCCTCTTTGTTTGGTTCCTGTAATGTAGGTGGTTGATCTCCCACAGACATGGCAGCTCCCTTAACATATCAATGAATATTGACATGAAGTCATTATCTTTTAATAAGATATCCATGTTCACTGCAAGACACAACACAAGACAAAGCCTAATGTCAGACCAAACTGTACTAATCTTATTACAATATAGGCCTCAATCTAGAAGCAGTATAGGCACAAGTATGTCTCTTACCTTTGTTCTTACGATCGGCGCGTCCAATGCTCCTTCGTCCGCTCACAGATCGTACGTAATACGCACGTTTGTTATGCTTTATACACACTGCGCATGCGTGTAACTCCGCCCGCCCCTGACGTTCTTTCTAGTCTATTTCCTGCCCCTTTTCGTTCTGCACAGTGGGGGAAGAGCACATGGCGGAGACACAGCAGGTGCGTGCTAATTACAGGAACGAGGAGGAGGAGGAAAGCCCGGATCCGGACACGTCCCGATCCAGAAGGAGCAGATTTAAGGCCACAAATATGTCCTTTGGGGAGATGTTGGAGATGGTGGACATCCTGAAGAAGGCCGACTATGATGGAAAGTATGGCCCTTACCCCAACCATAATATCAGAAAGGCCAAGATCATTGCGAAAGTGGTCAAAAGTCTGCACCGGAATTTCGGGGTACGACGATCGAAAGATCAGCTCAGGAAGCGGTGGTCGGACCTGAAATTAAGAGCGCCCGAGCAGTACAGAAAGATCCGGAGAGTGCGGCAAAAAAGTAAGTAGTTGTGCTGTGTTCCTATTCTTTTTGTCTTTATTACATTCGTGCTGCTCCATATGGTTTTCTTAATTGTTGTACAGTTTAAAATGGAAATTTTAATGTTCACGGGACCATTTGAATTGTTCGTATCAAACAATTTTATTTCGGCCTCTAAAACACCATTGTTTAGGCCCTATGCATTTTCCAACATTTTTTAGGGCCTACTTGTCTGAAAAAAATTTGCTTGTGTAGATGGCTTTGTTACTAGAATGAAATGAAAACTAGATTCTGTGTAAGGAGAGGACACTGAGCAGCTGTTTTCACATCTGGACACTGGAGCACTATAGTGTGGGACACAAGAACACAATTTTTTTTAGGGTGGGCACACAGGTGCTCTAGTGTATACTATAGGGGGGTCTCCATCTGTGAATCTTGTACAAAACAGGTAAAGGATTGCAGGTTGACAAAGGACACTAAAAAAGCTACATCTTGGAACTCTGCTAAAATTGACAATTGTACCCCAATTCCAAGCAATGTTTCCTATTTATAGTTCTGCCATCAAATATCTGTGTGCTAATTATACCATTTTTGTTTAACATAGGGGAGACCAGAGACCCCCCACCTCTGGAAGAAGGGGAAATACCCCAAAAACAAGCTGAGCAGGAGGAGGAAGAAGATGTGGTGGAAATTGGCACCACAACAGGTGAGTGTCTGCGACCACAGGCTCAGGTAAGAGATGGATGCTGGCAGATTTTTGATACCTGTTTTTGTTTGGTTACTCTCTTTTTAGGTGATCGTGATGTTATGGATCGAGATCCTTTCACATCAGAAAGTGCACAGATCCTGATCGGGGAGATCATGGGGTGTAATTTTGAATTGGAAAACCTCAAGAAAAAAATCAATGATGTTATTCAAAAAAATAATAACATCATTGATATTTTGGGGCGAATTTAAAACCTCACAAAATCACTTTATTTTTTGTGTGCTACAATAGGAAAAAATTTAGACCAATGTTTTGAAATTACAAATTTGGAGGATGCACACAGTGTGCCAACATGTGCTATCTGCCATCCCGGGAGATCAATGGACGCGTTTTGGGGGTGCAACCCCTTCCTCAATAATAAAGTAGTGGTGAGGAAGGGCTTGCTCCCACAAAACACGTCCCTTGATCCCCCGTGATGGCAGCTAGCACATCTTGACATTCGTAAATTGGTGTGCATCTTCCAAATTTGGCTTTTGCGTTCAGATGGGGTGACTTCACAGTTGGGGGGAGGGAGGGTTACTAAAAATTATTTGGGGACACCACAAAAAAAAGCCTCTGGCACTCTGCCAGAATTTAAAGCACAAATCACATTTAAAAACATTTTAGGGGTGTTTGGGGTAAAGCAGTACTATGGAGCTGACAAAATACATTGTTAAGTGACTACATGAGGTGAATATAGGGCAGGAGAGCATGCTGGGGAGGTTATTGAAGGCCAATCTGTATGAAGGACTAAAAAAAAAATTACATAAAAATCCAGCATGCATGAGGACAAAGGGGACATTCACAGCATATTACAATCATGGTAATTAGGGAATGAGGAAATAAATACAATATATTATCAAACATTCAATGCAATAAAATGTGATATTAAAGGATAAAAATCTTACCTTCATATACTCCTTCTGCAGGACCTGTATGATGGCAGAACAGGTCTCTGGGATAATGATCCCCAGAGCCTGGGGGGAGATGCCTGTCGAGAACTTGAGGTCCTGCAGGCTTCTCCCTGTTGCCAAGTACCGCAGGGTAGCGACCAGCCTCTGCTCCGGAGTGATGGCTTGCCTCATGCAGGTATCCTGCCTGCTGATATAGGGGGTCAGCGAAGCCAGCAGACGGTGAAATACGGGGTCCGTCATCCTGAGAAAGTTCCTGAAATCATCAGGATTATTCTCACGGATCTCACGGAGCAAAGGCATATGAGAGAACTGGTCACGCTGAAGCAACCAATTCTTGGTCCATGAACTCCTCCCCACCCTGTTCATGGACTGGACTTGTGTCAAGGTCAGGACCCCAACACCAAGCCCCCGCACAGCACGAACTCTACAAGGAGTACGTATACGCAACATGGCTAGAAAACGGTCGGCTGCTCAGAACAAAGTAACAGAACGCACTGAAAAACAGCAAGGCCTGTGAAGAGCGACCTGAAAAACAGTAACGAACGAACAAGAACACAATGACTACTTAAAGTCACGCGGAACTTGCTTGCACGCACTGAAGAGCAGATACAAACCCACAAGCACAAACTGAACGGCAGAAAACGATCTGAAAACCACGAGTCTGAAAAAGTGCGAATCGTCTCTCACCAAACTTTTACTAACACGAGATTAGCAAAAGGAGCCCAAAGGGTGCCGTGCTTGGTTCTGAAATGGCCTTTTCTAGTCTCGTCGTACGTGTTTGACGTCACCGCGATCTTGGCGATCGGAAATTCCGACAACTTTGTGCGACCGTGTGTACACAAAACAAGTTTGAGCCAACATCCGTCGGAAAAACTCCTAGGATTTTGTTGTCGGAATGTCCGAACAAAGTCCGACCATGTGTACGGGGCATAAGAGTCACCACTGGGGGCTGTATAGAGCACGTACCTTGTCATGGTTTCCTCAAACACCATGCTGTGTCACAGAAGCAGCAGGCTTCCCTCTGGGGAACAGCTAAGACCTCTGGTAAGATTGGGGGGATCTTCTTCCACGAAACACCCCCCACCTGGACAAAAGTCACCCCCCTCTTCCTGCATAGGGGGAAGCCAAAAACGATCGGCGATGCCGCTCCGATTTTTCACCGCTTCTGCACGGCGGCTTGTTACAGGTCTCCTCCTCACCATCCCCCCCACACACACGCCGATCCCATCGGATCGGAGGCCCACGCTCATGCGGGAAAACCCTCTTTTGAAAAGAGAGGGGGGGCCGCAATGTGATGGAAGGGGCGAGGCTTAGGCATTGGCGTCCTCCAACGTCCAGCGCGGGAGTATGTTTAAAAGCTCCATTTTTGCTGGCTGCAGATGTCGGAGGGACACAATAGCATGTAAGAGAGGTTAGTGGCACAGGCCTTCCCTGACACATTTACGAATAGCATCAGGCTGAGCGTTAATATCAGCGGCAGTGGCTGTACTATTGCTCAAGCAGTAGATGCGATTTCTTCTGGTAGTACCTAAGGTCAGAATCGGTATTGGGCTAAGGTCAGAAGGGGGGGTTGTGACACCCTAAAAAAGGGGCTAAAAGTCTCCCTCAAGCTCTGGAAAGCCTTACTCATCTCTACAATGGCATCCTCCCCTGAGAGGGGGTGGCTGGTCAGAGTGAGCATTGGGGCCATGAAATGTTTGCAACTGTTTTCAACACTGCAGCCCCTGTCTATATTACTAAAAAGGTCTTTTTTCCTCCATGATAGGATTATAAAAAAAGGTTAGTGGCTTTAATCACATCCCAGTGTGGGATAAAATGCGACAGGTTTTCTTCCATTACCCAGGACCCTCAAACTGAGGAACTGGGGGTGGTAGAAGATGAATTCCCTCAGGGGACCGTAAAGAGGCTGATGACTCCTCTTCTGAGGGGTCAAATGTAGGGGGATCAGCTTAACAATTTCTTACCGAATGGTCCGCTCCACATTTATGTACCCTTAACTGAGTGTTTGGGTTCGCTAAAGCCTCCTCAAGCTGTGCATGCTTTTCCTGTCCATTCATTGCTGGAAAAGTTTTTTGTATCTGAGTGGGATCACACACTTTATCCTATGGAGGAAAAAATTCACTAAAAGTTCAGTATACCAGCAATTGATGCTGCTATATCCTCTGTGAATAAAAGTTTGACTTGTCCGGCGGACAATATTCAAATGCTTAGGGATCCAACGGATAAAAAGTTGGAATTCCTATTAAAAAACACTTTTTTTTCTCTGGCAGGTTGAGTGTCTCAGCCTGCGCTGACAGTAATTGGTTAATCGTTGAGAGACCAGTTAAAACAGGTGCTCAAGGTTATCCTGTTCAGCAGGCTCAGGATCTGGCAAGCTACTAGCAGCTTTATGTTTGCAATAGTTGCTATGAGAGATTCTATCCTTCAGGCCTCGCACCCTTCGCTAAGCGCCATGCAAGAAGCTCCTGGCTAGTCTTCCTTTTTGCGGTGAAATGGCTGTTTGGGGATGATAAGAGTAATACATCCAAAGAAATTCTAGTGGAATAAATACCCCTTTGTCATTTAAGAAAAGGAGTAAATGTATTTCATTTTAACAAGCTCCTTCTCCTGTGCCAGGGGCATCTGCCTCCAGGCAGTCAAGTTCAAGAGGTAATCCTCAGGGTCAACCCCAGGGACAAAAGAAGTCTTGGGGGAGGAAACCTACAAAACGCTAAAGCCTCCTTATGAGGAGGTGCCTCTGTTAGCTCGAATAGGAGGAATACTTCTGCAGTTCAAGGGTCTGGCAGGAAGAGTATTGAGATGGATGGGGGACTTCCTCAATAGCTCCAGGGTACAAACTGGAGTACCAAGAGTTCCCGTCTCCTCGTTTTCTCAGATCAAACGTTCCTAAGGATCCAGAGAAAGAGAAGTCCTTCTTTCAAGCATTGGACCATCTCTTGGCAAAAAGTGATCATGGTGGTCCTCATGTAAGAGCAGGGGTTGGGGTTTTGTTCAAACCTTTTTTCGCGGTGCCAAAACCGAATGGACATTCTGGATCTCAAAAATCTAAATCGATTCCTGAATATCCTCTCTTTTTTCACATGGAGTCAATCCAATCAGTTGTCTCCATCCTACAAGGAGGAGAACTTCTGGTTTCAATCGACATCAAAGATGCATACCTCCATGTGCCTATTTCCCCGCTCACCAGTAATATCTACTTTTCAAGGTAGAAAATTTTCATTTTCAGTATGTAGCTCTGCTTTTCAGCCTAGCTACTGCACCTTGAATGTTTACAAAGGTTATGGCCCCTCCTCTAGCCAGATTAAGGGCCCAAGGTATAACGATTATAGTTTACCTAGATGATCTGCTCTTGACAGACCAGTCGGTAGCCCGCTTAGCCCAAAGTATGGTCACCACATTCAACTACCTGGAATACATAGGTTGGATTCTCAACCTAGAGAAACCTTCCTTACAACCATGAAGAAGGCTAAAATACTTGGATCTGATCCTAGATACACCCAGAAAAGGGTATTCTTGCCCCAGGCAAAGATCAGCGCCATAAAGGAACTGATTCAGGTGGTCGAAGCAAGATGAATTCTTCTATTCAGCTTTGCATGAGGTTGTTGGGAAAGATGGTGGCTTCATTCAAGGCCGTTCCTTATGCTCAGTTTCATTCGACACTGCTGCAAAACAGTATCCTATCAGCTTGGAACAAAAGGGTTCAAGCTCTAGATTTCCCAATGTGTCTGACTCCAAAGGTGCGCCGGAGCCTCAGTTTATGGATAATAATCAAAAATCTGCAAAGGGGAAAATCCTTCCTTCAGTTACCTGGGAAGGGGTAACAACATATGCCATCCTTTTTTGGGTTGGGGAGCAGTCCTGGAAGAGGCAACTGTCCAAGAGAAGTGGCCCAGATCAGAAATGGCCTTGCCCTTTAACATTCTAGAGATTCAGGCAGAGCACTTGGTCCTGAGGGCCTGAACGTTCAGTTTACAGAATTGTCCTGCCAGGATCCAATCTGACAATGCCATAGCAATGGCCTATATCAATTACTAAGGGGGCACAAGAAGGTGTGCGGTCCAGAGAGAGGTGAATCATAGCCTATCTTGGGCAGAAAACAATGTACTTTGCCTATCGGCAGTCTTCATTCTAAGAATAGAAAATTGGCAGGTTGCCAGCAGTTGTTCCTGGGAGAATGGTTCCTTCACCATGATATCTTCCTGTCAACATGTCAAAGATGGGGGATCCCAGACGTAGATCTGTTCACATCCAGGTTCAACAAAGAAATCGACAACTTTGTGTCAAGAACAAAGGATCCGCTAGTATGTGGAACAGATGCCTTGCTATTCCCGTGGAATCAGTTCTCACTGATTTATGCATTCCCTCCTATTCTGCCTGCATCCACGACTTCTTTGCAGGATCAAGCAGGAAGGGAAGTCGGTGATTCTTGTGGCCCCCAGCGTGGCCCAGGAGATCTTGGTATGCAGAGATCCTACCTTACAAACACTAAATTTAACGGTTTGGCTATTGAGTCCCACATTCTGAAGAAACGTGGGCTGTCAAGTTCAGTGGTATCTACCTTGGTTAATGCAAGGAAGCCGGCCTCCAGAATCACATATTATAGAGTCTGGAAGGCATATGTCTCCTGGGTTGAATCCAGGGGTTGGCACCCCAGGAGGTATGTCATAGGTAGAATCCTTGACTTTTTGCAGATGGGGTCAGAAATGAAGCTGGCCTTGAGTACTTTCAAAGGCCAGGTCTCGGCCTCATCAGTATTGTGTCAACGACCACTTGCTTTCGCATTCTTCGGTTCGTAGTTTTTTTCAGGGGGTAACGTGGCCTAATCCCCCGGTTAGGTCACCCCTGAACCTTTGGGACTCGAATTTAGTTCTGTTGGCATTACAAAAACAGCCTTTTTGAGCCGATACGGCATATTCCCTTGGTCCTTCTGACAAGGAAACTAGTTTTTCTGGTAACTGTATCCTCTGCAAGAAGGGTATCAGAGTTGGCTGCTCTTTCTTGTAAAGAGCCATATTATTCTTCACAAGGTAGTGTCAGGTTTTTATCTAAAGCAGGATGTTGTTCTACTTTCATTTTTTTCCAGAACCCTGTTCTATGAAAGAAAAATCACTACATTCTCTTGATGTGGTAAGAGCAGTCAAGGTCTACTTAAAGGCGACTGCTCAGATTAAAAAAAAATTGATCACCACCACCGACAATGTCACCGATCCGGGACCCAGCGAGGCGACCAGGACCGGGAGAGGGTGATCCGGGGACCCGACAGCAGCATCCTGACCACCATACCACCCCGACCAACCCGCCTACGCATCACCCCACCCGCTGATCGGCCGACCATGGGCCCCACCGACCCTCCAACACCACCGGAGGTATTTTTTAGAAATGTCGACGCCTCTAGTATTCGAGAGAACTCTCTTTTTTAATCCTCCTATCATCGCTCGTTTCATAAGGATTCACCCGGTGCACACTGGAAGTAGGGCGGGCCTGAGGATGGAACTTTTTGGCTGTAACCTTACTAGTTGCTCCATGCCTCTTGGTATGCAGTCCGGAGTTATCATTCCATACCAGCTGTCTGCCTCCACTTCTCTTCACTCTGTCTTCTCTTCCTGGGTTCCGAATTTGGCAAGGTTGAAGCAGCAAGGTCGAATTAATGCCTGAAGGCCACAGATTATCCCATGGTTTTTGGACTTCTTACCAGCTTCCAGAGGGCCTCTGTCCTGGAAGGGTAACCGATAGTAGTGACCTTCTGTGCGGCATTTGTGTATTACTAATTGCAACTATATGAACCAGTGGTCTCACAAACTGTGGCCCAGGGGCCAGATGTGGCCCTTTGCTTGCCCCTATCCTGCCCTTGGGGCAGTATTTCATCCACAACTGACACCCAGGAGGGGACACCATTCCTCCCACTGACACCGATGGTGGGGTACCGTTCCTCCCACTGACACCAGGTGGGCCACTATTCCTTCAACAGATGCCATTGAGATGCTATTCCTCACACTGATAGGGAGGGCCCTAATATTCCCAGTGATACCAGCGATGGGGCGTTTTTTTTCCACTGATGCCAACAATGGGGCACTATTACTTCCACTAAAACCAATGATGGGGAACTGTTTACTTTCACTGAGACTGGGACATTTTCTACTTCCACTGGCCAAAGTCTGGCCCCCCAAAAGTCTGAAGCCCCCCCCCCCCAGTAAATTGGCCCTCTGGAAAGTTTGGAGACCCCTGGTAGACAAAGCAAGCAGGGGTAAACACCCTTCACATTCTACATGTATTGTAGCCTGTTCCTCAAAGGACTTCCTACGAGGGTCCACGGAAGTGACTTTCAGTTGGTTCGCATTTCTGTATTATTCTAAATACTGTATGTAAGATTTGATGGAATAATGTATGGAGCACTGCTTGTTGATTTGATTCTATCTGATATTTCTTCTCTTGTTGCTTTTAAGATTGTTCTGACATAAATGCGCACCATGTTGAAAATGGGCGTGACTAAGTTATGCCCTAATATTGGGCGTGCCTTAAAGGAGCATAATGGTCAACTAAAGTCTAAACCTGCATATGGTATACACTGTACATAGTCTGCAGTGCAAAAAATACTCCATATTTACTGTGCTATAAATGAGAGCCTACCTTGCCCTGTTTCCCCGAGGGTGGGGCCTGGCGTGGTTGTCGGTGATGGCTGCAGTGTGGGCCCTGCCCCCCAGATGGGCCCTAGTTAGAGTCCTTTTGTAGGTCTTATTTTCAGGGTAGGGCTTATTTTTGGGGAAACGGGGTAGGGCTTGTTTGGGGGGGTGGAGCTTGTGTTGCGGCCATCGCCGACAATCACGCTGGGTCTTGTTTTAGGGGAAACAGGGTACATAAACCTAAAGGATCAATTTAAAAAAAAAAAAACACTACTTATTACATATTTAACTTTATTTCACTTATGCTCCTTCTTTCCTCAAGGTTGTATAAGTAGTTCCCACTGTCTCTCTTGATAAAACAATGTTATTGTCCCGATAAAACAATGTTATCCTTCTTGTGTAAACCAATAATCCATCATGAAAGTTTTAGTTTACCCAAGTCATGGTAGATCTAGTAATAGTTATTCTTATGTAACTGGATTTGTTCTGTAATTGCTGGCTGTTTAACCACTTGACCATTTGGGAACTTAAAACCCCTTCCTAACCAGACCAATTTTCAGCTTTCGGTGCTCTCACATTTTGAATGACAACTAGTCATGTAACACGTACCCATATGACATTTTTGTCCTTTTTTTCATACAAATAGAGCTTTCTTTTGGTGGTATTTAATCACCGCTGGGTTTTTTTATTATTTTTTTTTTGCACGTTTACAAACTTTTTTTATTTGGTACAAAGAAATAGTACAAAAAGCTTATTGACATATGCCATAAAATGTACAAAGTAATTTCTACAAAAAGGAATAACAATATATATTAAGCGGTTCTTGAATAGAGTATAAATATAGCAATTCCTATTATACATTAAACTGTATATTCATATAATACTCTTCAGTGTACTTCAGTATTTGGTAGAATTATTCAGGGTTAAAGAAGAGATTAGCATGATTAAACCATGGGTCTCATTTCTTTGTGTAGAATTGGTTAGTGTTTTGTATTGTGTGGAATATTTTTTCCATTAAATTAATATTGTTAATTCTGGTTTTCAAATGTGAAAGAGGAACTGTGGGGGATTTCCAATGGTATGCTATCAACCAGTGTACAGCAACACATATTGTGTGGATCAATCTCATATTATGTATGGAAAGACCGATGATAGGGGAAAATAGGAGACAGTTATATATAGTGAGGTTTATGTTGTTATTTGAGATTTTGGAGGCAAATTTTTCCAGTTGTTTCCATATCTGAGTAACTATCACAATCCCAGAAGATATGAGAAAAGGATCCTGCTGAATTGCAACCTCTGAAACATGTATAAGGGGTGTCAGGGAAAATAGCATGAATTTTAACTAGGGGTATAATACCACCTTGTGAAAAGTTTGATTGCAGTTTCTTTGATCGTGATTGATCTTGTGCATTTGTGTAAGTTAGAGATACATTTGTCCCAGTTTTCCATTGTAAATGAGAAATCACATTCTTGTTCCCACTTGAGCATATAGGGAAGTTTGGATTGTTCTGCATTATTGACTAGATTAGAGTAGATTTCAGATATCAGGCCTGCTCTCCTAGGTGTTTTTAGACAAATGTTTTCAAAAAATGATGGTGGGAGTGAGTTTACTGTTTGGAAATGTGTACTAAAAAAAATGTCTAATTTGGAGAAATTTATTAAATTCGGTAAAAAAAAAAAATAAAAAAAAAAAAAAAAAAAAAAATTGATGTTTTGTTTGTGTTGCCTGAAGATCCTAAAAGAGGACAGTCCGCATCGAAATCTACTATTTCCAACTGGATTGGACAAGTGATTGTTCAAGCTTATGGTTTAAAGAGGAAAGTTCCACCTTTTCATATTAAAGCGCACTCCACCAGGGCTGTTAGTACTTCATGGGCAGTGCATCACCAAGCCTCCATGGCTCAAATCTACAAGGCCGCAACTTGGTCTTCAGTCCATATATTTACCAGATTCTATGTAAAAGGTCATGAGGATATCGCCTTTGGGCTTAGTGTGCTGCAGGCAGCAGTATCCTCTGTAAGTCCTCTAATCTCACTTTTTTTGTGTCTACCTCCCTTCAGCTAGCATTGCTATGGGACATCCCACATAGTAACAACTATGGCTCTGTGTCCTGTGATGTACAATAATAAAATAGGATTTTTATAACAGCATACCTGTAAAATCCTTTTCTTTGAAGTACATCATGGGACACAGAGGTCCCTCCCTTCTTTCTAGTATACATGTGTATTGCTTTGCTACAAAAAATGAGGTACTCCCAGTAGTGGGAGGGGTATATAGGGAGTGGACTTCCTGTCTTAGGGTGTGCCAGTGTCCATCACCTGAAGGTGGCCTATAACCCACATAGTAACTACTATGGCTCGGTGTCCCGTGATGTACTTCAAAGAAAGAATTTTACAGGTAAGCTGTTATAAAAATCCTATTTTTACTACTTTGTGCACTGAGCATACCCAAGGTTTTACTGCTGTGTGTGCTAAGCATGCCCAAGGACTTAGACACTTCAGTTTACTGCTTTGAGCACAAGGCATAGTATTTTGTGCTCTGAGTATGCCCAGGACCTTGGCCATTTCAGTTTTACTGCTTTTTGCACTGAGCATACCCATAGAGTTAGTCTCTATTTTAGTTTTCCTGACAGACTCCATGGCAGCCTACGTATGGGTTAATCCCGCCTCTCATACCTCATAGGGCCCCACTCCCATAAATCTTTGCATCTAGACAGAGACAGTGTTCCTTTTTTGTCCTCCTCCTAGGACCAAGGTAGTCTTACCTTAGGATGTTGTCTGTCCAGTCCTGGTGATTTGCACGTGAAGATGGCGTCCTGGCGGTGTTTTTTTCCACGAGTCCATTTACCTTGGCTATTAGCAGGGTGGATATGGACAGTTATTGCGATGCCTTGAAGATCTTACTAGCCAGCCATTGGCAGGCAAGCGGCAACATGGCCAATCGTCCCAGCTATTAGCAGGAGGCCCTTTATTGAAATGCCCTGGTCGTGCAGCATGAGCAACATGGCTCCAGTCCCAGGCCGGATCGAAGTAATGCCGTGGTGGTAATGTATAATGCTCCTTTATCATGTACATGGCAGCTGTTTTTGTATGTGTATTGTTGCGTCTCCTAGTTTTGTGTTTGTTTGTCCGGCCATGGCGGCTGGAACGCATCTGCGTCCCAGTTCGCCGCCTTTCAACCCGTCTGCGCATGCGCGAACCGCGATTCAGGTCGAGGCTTGGTTGCGCGTGCGCAGTCCGGGCAAGATGGTGGCAGTCGTGCATGCGCGCGAGGTCTATGGGGTGGCGTCGGGCACGGCATAGGCACACTGATGCGCAATGACATCACCTGGGGGGGCGGCAGATTTAAATAGCTGTCAGATTCAGCTATTCTCTGGCTTGCCTTACAAGCTGCAGCAGCTGCTTCCCCGAGCGCATATCTCTGCAAACATGCTGTACTGATTGCTTGCAGTGGTTTTGAAACCTTTTTTGCCATGGATGTGTCACCGCCCCCCAGTGGCCAATCCTTACTCTGCAGGTAGGATGGAATTGATTTTCCTCTGCCTGTTTGTTTTGGGTTAGTGGTTAGGTGCATGTTAACTCTTTCTTTCCCTCAGCCCTTCTAGGTCTGAACACCGTTCCTCGGCACGTGAAGCTAATGACAAAAATCGTCATGCAACGTCAAGTCCCAGACGCCCTAGATCATCTTCCAGACGGTCCACGTCTAGTCGTCATTCTCACCACCATTCCAGCCGCTCTAATAAGAGAACATACTGGGGATATAAAGCTCAGGTCCCAGAGGATAAATCTCTCTGTGAGTCATGCAATTCTCGAGCTGTAAAGGAACGTGGAGCTGGAGACCAACAGGTGGAAGCTCTGGTTAGAAGAGTGGTTCAAGAATCTCTGAACAGGACAGATCGCGTCCGTACATCCAGCCCTTCTGCTGCTCACCACCAGTTCCTGACAGGGTCGACCCTGGGGTTCCAGGTCCCTCTCATCGAAGTTTCTCTTTAAGTGGTTCCTCCAACGGCGAAGCGGAGGTGGAAAACTCCAGTACAGGATTTGATTTTTCCTTGGTTCCTCAGTTAGTTAAAGCGGTTAAAAACGCATTGAGATGGGAGGAGCCGGGAGGAGCCGGTAGAAGCACCCTCTAAACAGAGGAAGTACTTCATGCAGCTCAAGAAAGAACGCCCAAACTTCCCCTTCCTGGGTGAACTTGGAGTAAAGTTGAGAGGAAGAACTCGCTGATTTCCAAGATAGCGAAAATGTACCCATTCAAAGGTGAGGAGGTAAAGCATCTGGAAGCGGCACCCCTCATTGATGCAGCTTTAATGAAGTTAGTGAAACATGTCACGCTTCCTCTGGCAGACACCAGAGGAAGATCGACACTGACCTCAAATGCATTTATATTATGGCAGGCATGGCTTGTAAACCAGCCCTGGCTCTTGCAGCTTTGTCTAAAGCTATGGAAGCATGGACGGATGACATGGATGCAGTGTTGGGAAAGATCTCTGAGGAGTTGCTCAAGAACTCACCAGTACACGAGCTGAAGCTGGCATCAGCCTTTCTGGGGGAAGCATCCCTTGATATTATCCGCCTTGTGGCACGTGTCTTGTGGTTGCGCCCGTGGGTTGCGGATCCTGCCTCTAAACAGGCATGGTGTAAAATTCCCTTTGAGGGCTGCTCCCTCTTTGGGAATAAACTTGACTCTGCCATTACCCGTGCTACAGGGGGTAAATCAGGGTTCTTACCCCAGGATCACCGTCTTTTTGGTCAGAGAAAAACTCATCCTAGACAAGATCAAGAGCGTGCGAGGGATGCACGTCGCTACAGACCTGGCCGTGATTTCAGAAAAAACTGGAGGAGAAATCAACCTTCAGGGCAGAAGTCCTCAAAGTCAGCCTCTTCTGGGGGACGAGAGGCTGCAAAGTCCTTTTGATATAGAGCCTGTTCAGATGGAGCGAGTCGGGGCTCGTTTACTCCGTTTCCAGCACATCTGGGCAGCCTCGATTCGGGATTTCTGGACCGTCAAAACGGTCTCTTCGGGTCATACTTGGGTGTTCAGCAGTCCACCCACACACCGGTTTGTTCCTACAGCTCTTCCACACTTAGAAGAGAAGAAACAGGTTCTTCTGTCATATACAGATTCACTAGTAGCCCAGGGGGCAGCCATTCAAGTACCAACAGAAGAAAGGTTTCTAGGGGTGTACTCCCCCTTTTCATGGTCCTCAAAAAGAATGGGTCCTGGAGGCCTGTAATCGATTTGACATATCTGAACTCCTTCATCAAGAAGGAAAAAATCAAGATGGAGACTCTGCTAACAATACGCCAGACGATACAACCGGGAGATTGGCTTGTCTCCATAGACCTGAAAGATGCCTACTTTCATGTGCCGATTGCAAGGGAATTCCAGGTGTATCTCCGATTCGCAGTAGATCAGAGGCATCTCCAATTCACATGTCTCCCATTCGGGCTTACAACATCGCCTCGAGTGTTTTAGAAGCTCTTTTGGCTGTGGTAGCGTTAATCAGGGTCAAAGGTAACCGGTTACACCATTATCTGGACGACCTACTTCTGCTTTCACATAACAGGGATCAGCTGTTGGCACATCAAGATCAGGTCATCTCTACCCTAACAGAGTTCGGTTGGCTGTTGAACAAGGAGAAAAGCCATCTAGATCCAATGCAGTCTCTAATATTCCTTGGAGCCCAACTCAACATGGTGGAGAGCACCATCTCTCTGCCTCTGGAGAAAGTTCCGGTGATTCGGGAAAGAATTTGTCTAGCAATGTCATCATCTCTTCTCAGAGCCTCACAATGTCTAAAGATAATCGGCACCATGGTAGCCACAGCCCCCATGGTGAGGTGGGCGCAATGGAAGATACGGCCCTTTCAGAAGGGGTTTCTCCAACAGTGGGATCCAGGGTCTCGAGACCATCTTGTACGGGTAACCACCTCCATGCGGGAGAGCCTCCCCTGGTGGCTGCAACGGAAGAATCTTCTCAATTGCCATTCCATAGCACCTGTCTCCTGGATCACGGTGACAACGGATGCAAGCAACAGAGATTGGGCACTCTCTGTCTGACGGAGGTAGCCCAAGGCAAATGGGACTTCCCATCCCAAGGGATAGTCTCAAATATTCTGGAGCTTCGAGCTGCCTTCCGTGCACTTCAAGCCTTTTCCCACCTGACATCAGGGGCCTCAGTCCTCCTGAGACTGGACAATACGACTGCAGTGTCTTACATCAAGAGGCAGGGGGGCACCCGCAGTCTCTCTTTACTGAAAGAAGTAAGTCCGATCATGTCCTGGGCCCAGGCGAATTTGACAAATTTATCGGTTGTTTATCTCCCCGGAATTCAGAATGTCCAGGCGGACTTCCTTTCATGGGTCACCCTGGACAACAACGAATGGTCTCTCCACACCGAAGTGTTCAACTGGGTCTTGTCTCTGGGAGCGATGCCGGAAGTAGATCTGTTTGCATCCCCTTGCAACTTCAAACTGCAGAAATATTACACGAGGTGTCGTTGTCCCCAGGCCTTCGGAGTGGATGCCCTGACGGACCAGTGGAGATTCCACAAGGCCTATGCCTTTCCCCCCGTGCCAGTCATTCTCCGATTTCTATCGAGGCTCAGGTGGGAAGAAGTCGAAGTAGTGGCAATTGTTCCTTTCTGGCCCAACAGGCCATGGTTTCCTCTCCTGGTTCAGCTCAGTTACCGGGATCCGGTCCCTCTCCCGTCCAGACCAGATCTCCTGTCGCAAGGAATGTCTCTTCACCCATGCCCATCTCATCTCCATCTGATGGCTTGGAGGTTGAGAGGGGAAGGCTGGAAGCGCTAGGATGTCCAAGTTCAGCGATTGCTACATTGTTGAATGCCAGAAGAGCGGGCACCAACAGAGTCTATCAAAGAATTTGGTCAAAGTTTGCGGACTATGTGGCCTCCACTAATGGTTCCTGTATTGACCCAAGGATACAGGATATTCTGGGTTTTCTGCAAACAGGCCTGGATCTGTCTTTATCGGTTAGCTCCTTACGAGTCCAAGTTTCTGCAATCTCCGCCTTCACAGGTGTATCATGGGCCAGACACCCCCTTACTAGGCAGTTCTTCAGGGGAGCAATAAGACTTAGACCTCAAAGAAAACCAAGATTTTCAAAATGGGATCTTCCTCTTGTCTTGGACTTCTTCGCAGGAAGAGAAATACGACATGTGGACCAGTCATCTATTAAGGAACTTTCCCTCAAAGTAGTCTTTTTAGTAGCCATAACATCGGCTAAGAGGGTTCCGAAATTGGTTCCTTAGGATTCAAAGAACCATTCCTTACTTTCTTCCCTGATCGAGTGGTCCTGATTCCTATGTTAGGTTCAAATCCCAAAGTAACAACTGTCTTCCATGAAAATCAGGAAATTGTTTTTCCTACGTTCAGGTCTTCTGAGGACTCTAATATTCATCCTCTAGATGTCGGAGAGGTTCTAAAGCAATACTTAGAAGCCACAGCTTCTTTTCGCCAATCTGATCACCTGTTTGTTCTCTTCCACGGTAAAAGTAGGGGAAAGCGTGCTTCCTCTAGAACCATCGCAGCATGGATTGTTCAGGCCATTCAGTGGGCTTATAAGTCTAAGGGTTTGGCTCCTCCAGAGGCAGTGACCGCCCATTCTACCAGGAGCGTTTCTACATCGTGGGCAGCATCCCGGCATGTATCTCCGGAAGTAATCTGTAAAGCGGCCTCATGGTCATCTATTAACACTTTTATGACGCACTATTGTGTAGAACCGGCTTCCTTGTCATCGGTTAATTTTGGTTTGCACGTATTATCTGTTGATGGTGCCAATTAAACCTTTTTTTTCTTTAACCAGCAATTGCCCACCCAGGTGTGTATGGCTAGTTATTTCCCATACGTAGGCTGCCATGGAGTCTGTCAGGAAAACTGAAAATTTATATCAAATACTTACCGTAATTTTCCTTTCCTGATGGACTTCATGGCAGCAGGAGTTCCCTCCTATTTGCTGGAGTAGGCTAAGTTACGGAACACGGTCTCTGTCTAGATGCAAAGATTTATGGGAGTGGGGTCCTATGAGGTATGAGAGGCGGGATTAACCCATACGTAGGCTGCCATGGAGTCCATCAGGAAAGGAAAATTACGGTAAATATTTTATATAAATTTTCCGTTTTACTGTTTTGTGCACGGAGCATGTCCAGGGACTTAGACTCTATTTCAGATTGATGGCTTTGTTCACTGAGCCAGGGCTGGATTAACATAGGGGCTATTGGAGCTGTGGGCTCCAGGCCCCTACCTTAAGATAGGCCAAGCCCAGTGAGTGATTAATGCTATTTTCTCTGTGTGTACACGATTAATATGTAAATTGCGGGTTGTATTGTTATGTAAATCACGGGCAGCAGGCGGTATTGTTATGTAAATAGCGGGTGGCAGGCTGTATTGTTATGTAAATCGCAGGCGGTATTGTTATGTAAATATGAGAAAAACATTTTGAGCCAAGCAAAAGTTCCGCCCAAACATCGCCTGTTTGCCTGTTCGGCGAACACCCAAATTTGCGGGTAGCTTGGCGGGATGTTTCTCAGCCCTAATACTTCATATTCCCAACGCACACATTCCTGGATGGGCTCACGAATATGGGTGCTGCAGCAACAACCAGCTGGATACTGGTACAAGTCACAATGAACATATTTGCCAGCACACCATGGAACAGCGTAGATAGCGTCCAAACGTGTAATTTATTGCATGATCACAACACAAGGAGAGTGCAAGGTTTTGGAGTCACATCACATGCCTGACGAAGGGGTCCTGCGTGACTCCGAAACGTTGGACTCTCCTTGTGTTGTGATCATGCAATAAATTACACGTTTGGACGCTATCTACGCCGTTCCATGGTGTGCTGGCAAATATCTTCATTATGTTTGTCAGCCGAGCCCCCCACAATGCACTGCACGCTTCAAGTGCATTCTAGGGCCCTAATTGGATGAAGCCTTATACCTGAATGCTTGTCAGGTGCAAGGCTTTGCCAATTAGCACTGTCAGAGCCCTGATTGGACAAAGTGATGATGACTTTCTCCAATCACGGCTCAGTGCTCATAGTCCCACCCCACACTATAAAAGGTAACTGCCCCAAAATTTTGCAGTGTCTTGGAGTGGAGATAGCTAGAGCAGGGCTTAGTTTGCTACCAGCGAGTTAGTGTTTACTTATTGTGACATTGAGTGTAGAGTGTTAGTGTAGAGTTAGTATAGTGTGTGAGTATAGTGGTGGATGTGAAAGCAGGAAGAGACTGCCTGATCTGCACTTATGTGTGAAGGGACTGCTGGAGAGTGCAGCTCACGATGAAAGTGGTAACAGACTGTCAAAGTGCCTTGATTCTTTACAGGGTCAGACTGGCCTGCCACCCTAACCTGTGCCGATGGATGGACATTATTATTGCTGGACGCTGAGTGAGGTCTGATCACTGATTCAAACTTTTTTTTTTGAGGAACCTGATAGTTCGGGGAGAGGCCCCTCCCACTAGGAATTCAAAAAAGAACTGTCCTTTATTTTGATTTTCTTTGTTCTGTCAGCAGGATGCTAACCCCTCCCGACAGATCAAAATGTAGGAAGTAACAAATGTATATACTGGATGCTGAATTTTCTTTTCTGTCAGCAGGATGCTAATCCCCTCCTGATAGAAAATTTTGTAAAGTGTGAAGATAGTTCTTAGAATAGGATGTTGCTGTCCATTTCCCACAGGGACTCTTCGGATTGAACAGCTGTTCATCCATCTCTGGCTGGAGTCTAGAATCCTGCGGGCAGAGGATCTCCCTTGGGGGGGGGGTGCTCTGGCTCAGTATGTGGTGTAAAGTTGTTGTTAGCTACAGGGACTTGTAGATGTATGTAGTGTATATTCTGTAATTACTAACAAAAAGCCATTTTATTTTTGTATGCATTTATTTATGGATAGCCCTGTCCCAGTTTTACCCCTGTCCCCATCCTAAACTGTATTTGTGTAAGATGTCCTTGCTCCTGGGCCTAGTAGCTGATTTTTAAAATTCCCCCAGCCATGGGACTGGCTGAATATTAAGGGGGGTGAGTGTAGCACCTTCTAGTGGTACTAGGATGTGTACAGTTAGGTTTTTTGTAGTGTAGGAAAATTTAAGCAGGCTTGGCAGGCAGCCAAGCCTGTATTTTGATTCTGGGTTTGCAGGTAGCCAGGTAGGGCCCGGTGACGCAAAGGCAGCATCACTGAGACCTCCCCTCTCCTTCCAGAATGTGCTAGAATTTTCTGGAAAAGAAGGAGGAGAGGAGGGGTGGAGCTGCCTGGAGTATTCTGAGGGCCCTGTTCAATCCCCAACTAGGATGCTAACCCCCTCCCGACAGATCAAAATGTAGGAAGTATTTGTGCATAGCCCCGTCCCAGTTTTACCCCTGTCCCCATCCTAAACTGTATTTGTGTAAGATGTCCTTGCTCCTGGGCCCAGTAGCTGATTTTTTAAATTCCCCCAGTCATGGGACTGGCTGGATATTAAGGGGTGTGAGTGTAGCACCTTCTAGTGGTACTAGGATGTGTACAGCTAGGTTTTTTTGTAGTGTAGGAAAATTTAAGCAGGCTTGGCAGGCAGCCATGCCTGTATTTTGATTCTGGGTTTGCAGGTAGCCAGGTAGGGCCCGGTGACGCAAAGGCAGCATCACTGAGACCTCCCCTCTCCTTCCAGAATGTGCTAGAATTTTCTGGAAAGGAAAGAGGAGAGGAGGGGTGAAGCTGCCTGGAGTATTCTGAGGGCCCTGTCCAATCCCCAACTAGGATTGGCAGGGGGCAGGCCCCTTCAAATACTCAGGGTCAGCCCAGCTGGGGAGGAGTTGTGATCGGGTAGAATATGGATGTAGCACTGGTAGATTTTCAATCTACCGCTGATAGGTAAATCTTGTGGGTTACTTGTTAGGTGAAGTTAGATTTGCCTCCGTTCCAGCTTGGCTGAGTTGTGTGTAGTTCCACACTGTGCCGGTGGGTGTCGTCACCATGGGGCTGGTGTTGGAAAGGCAACGTGTTGAAGCGTATGAGTGCTCCTCTGTCCCGGAGACAACTCGGTGGAGGTGGTCCTCCGAGTTGCATTCTGGGAGAGGGTATTTATGGGACAGACGCCATGTTTAGGGGTTCGTTTACAGCCACCTACTGGCCCTCCTGGCCGACAGATATGCGTTAAGAGTACCACCTTGTGGTCCTCCGTGCCGGAGGCCCACGTCGCTGTGGCGTGTGGGTGGGCCCAGAAGCCCGTCTGGGGCCTACCACAGCAGCAGAGGAATGGTCCTGAGCTGTCTATCCTGAGTGAAGAAGCTGGACAACCGAGGAGATCCCAGGGGAGGACCCGTCATGGAAGGATCATGCAGAGTGCTGGTCTGGAGAGGGGCCTGGTGACTCGGTTGGAGGACGTATCCTGAAGTAATCTTACTGCATAGTACTGCCGGGTTGGCTTAAAGGTTCAAGTACTGTGTCTGACATTCATCCTGTGGCAGAGGACCCTACGGGTTTTATTCCAAACAAGTCTGTGGCAGAGACTTTTGTTCGTGCTGCGTACTGGCTGCTAGGTTAGTGAGAGAAACCTATCCAGGCGGGCAAAGATTGAATACCACAAGGGGAGTGCATTCAACTACAAGTGTTCAATTCCAAAGAATGTTCTAAAGAATACTAAGGAAAGGTTATTTGAGCTTCCCTGCAACTTTCCTTCTGCCTCTTTCCTGCTACTTCCTTTATTATTTGTTCATTAAAGCATTGGAAAATATATTCAAGTGTTTGGTGTCTACATCGTCCAGAGGTAAACTCAACGGGACCCTAGACTCGGTGCGGGTAAACAGAGGTAACGAGAGTGAAGGTAACAGCCCGCTTTAAACCAGCAGCTCCACCGAGAGTTAGTGCTACATGGAGATGAAGTGTTAGGCTGCCACGGCCTTTGAGGGAGCTCCCCAGTCTGGAGGGTGACCTTGCGCTGGGGTCGGGTGCGGACGGGACCCTCTTATAACCCAAAGAGGTGTCCTATCCAAGAGGCACAGGAGGAGCAAGAGTGGAAAGCAGGAGAACACTCCCTGGTAGGTCTCCAGGATTTCCACAGAGGCAGCCAAGAAGGGTGGTGAGTGTTCACACAGTCAGGAGGAATGGGAGGCATGCCGGCTGAAAGGACTGTAAGAGTGCAGTTTGGGATTAGTGCAGAGCCAGTGGAGTGGACTGTGGTGGCACGGGCAGTGGAGAGAGGCAGCTGCAGCCAGGAGGGCTGGCAGGGCCTGAAGATGTGGTGCTGGGATCAGTAGCCACATGGACAGCTAGCACTAGGACTACCAACATTTTTGCTACACCAAAGGGGCCCGCGGTCCCTGCCTGCAAAGGGAATTTGCTAAGGTCTGGCGGAACCAATGTGAGGCCTAAACTTTAGTGCTAGCTGGTCCTGGAAGTGAGGAATCAAGTGATATGCTGGAGAGCACAAAAAAGTCATTTTCAGTTCACCCTGTCAATATTCAACATGTGCTATGGTACCAGTGGATCGCATGCGTGCAGAGAGCATGCACAGAGGCTCATGGGATAGCACAAAGGAGTTTATAAACAATAAAAATAAAACACAGTACACAATGCAAATTCAAGTAAATGTATTTAAGGGGTAACCTTAATTAAATAATTTAAATAACAGATTCATTATAGATATAGCCATCTTGGCTAAACTATCAACAAAAAAACAACAATCCTGTCACAATGTCCATCCAGTTTAAACTGGATGACTAAACTCCCACTAAATAGGCAACCGTGACAGCGTCTTTAAGGCCTCGTTCACACCATGGTGCCAAGACGTCAGTTTTTCTGCACGTGTTCTGCAAGGGCTAAAAAAAAAAAAAAGAAAAAAATGGTTCTCTATGTACCCTGTTTGCACCACACCATGCAGATGTTTTCTGCATGGGAAAAAAACTGACATGACATCATTATTGGTGTGAATAAGGCACATAACTGACACGCCTGAAAACTGATGTGAAACTAATGTCGGTTTTCCCATTAGTTCACATCAGTTTTCATGCACGTACGGTGTGAACAAGCCCAAAAGAAAGACAAGAGCCATTGTCCAGTCCCTCAAAAGCTGTGGCAGAGCAGGAGGAGCAGCTTATAAAGAGGCAGAAAGCACTGGCTGCGAGTGCCCACCAGAACTAGCCAATCAGTCCCTGTTCTCACACAGAATTGCTGCTGAAATTGACAATGGTAGCCTACTGCAGCATAATGAAGACTACTGTAACACTCTGAATACACACACAAACATCTATATAGATCTCATAATACCTTTTTATTTCCCACGCTAATCTTTTTTATAGATGTGATCCTTTTCTTATTGTTTTATGTTTTTTTTTTTAAATGGCTACTACAACAAGGGAATATTCATATTTAATAACATTTTAGTCATTTTTAACATTCATTCTCTGCAGTGTATTTACTCACACATACAGAATATACTGCTTTGTGTATTGCGCATGCCCATACTAGTTTTTATTCGTACAAACCCCGTGGGTTGAATGAAAAAAAACTGACAGCTCCGGTCGGAGATGCTTTAGTAACCGTGCAGCAATCTCCGTTGCTGAGCTGTTGTGTTCTGACGGGGGGCACTCTCTGCCATTCGACAGACCGACATACACATGGGCTGAATGTCAGACAATTTTTTTTTAACTAGTTGTTGTCCACCGACATTGTACCTGGCTTAAGACCCCATTTCAGTTTTACTGCTTTGTGCACTGAGCATGCCAGTGGACTTAGTCTCTATTTAAGTTTCTTATTGTACATCACAGGACACAGAGCCATAGTAGTTACTATGTGGGTTATAGGCCACCTTCAGGTGATGGACACTGGCACACCCTAAGACAGGAAGTCCACTCCCTATATAACCTCTCCCAATACTGGGAGTACCTCAGTTTTTTCGCTACACCAAAGGGGCCCGCGGTCCCTGCCTGCAAAGGGAATTTGTTAAGGTCTGTCGGAACCAATGTCAGGCCTAAACTTTAGTGCTAGCTGGTCCTGGAAGTGAGGAATCAAGTGATATGCTGGAGAGTGAGATCAGTAATCAAGTGATGTTCTGGAGCTGGAAGTGAGGAGGTGAATTTACAGGGAGTGTATATAGTTGGAGTCCCAATTCTTTATTTCTTCAATTAGGTGGACATTCCATACCTACCCTTACCCCATCCACGTTATTGACTCTTGAGTGTCTGAAGATTGTGTGCCTGACTGTGCAGGGTGAGAGACGGACCACAACAGCTAGCAGCCCTTATGGGAATACCGCTACATTAGCATCGTTGGGCAAGACAGTCAACCGCAATATCCACCTTATAGCTGACACTTGGTCCATAAAGCATGGTCAGGGACAATATATTTCGCCCCCAGCATACTGGGTAACTCTGCTTGCAACTAGGAAGGATGAAAGACAGGGCTCAGTGCTGGAGCTGGTTTTGCCGCCACGTCCCATACAGCTGGTGGTGATAATGATGCAAGATCTGTCAGCTCCACCTCTTCCTCCTCCTCCATGCCCTCCTCTGCTGGATTTTCCTATGAACCACCAACACCCCCTAAACGTTCAAGGGGCCATTCAACAAGTCAGGATAAAAGATGCCATGCAGTGCTTTAGCTGGTCTGTCCAGGGGACAGGAGCCACACCGGAGCAGAGATTCTTTCAGCTCAGCAGGGGCAGGCCCAAAGGTGGTTCATGCCATGGAAGCTTCAGCCAGGAATGGTAGTGTGTGATAATGGCACTAACCTTCCGTCCACCCTTCAACAGGCAAAGTTGACACATGTGCCATCCCTTGCACATGTCCTCAAGTTGGTGGTGCAGCTTCTGTCAAACAGATACCCAGGTTTGCAAGATCTTCTAAAGCAGGCCAGAAACGTCTGTAGGCATTTCAGGCGGTCATACACAGCCAGTGTTTGGATTGGCTACAAATCAGCTGGAATTCTACCTGCCCATAAACCGCCTGATTTGTGACATGCTAACCAGGTGAAACTTAACTTTGGCACTGCTGCAGTGGCTGCACATGCAGCAGAGGGATGTCAACGAGTACCTGTGTGAGTATGGTACAAGAACAGACTCGGGGCACCTCAGCTTTTTTTTTCCTCTACGCCAATGGCTGCTGATAAAGCTGTCACCATTTTAGGAGGTGACAAGGATGGTGAGATGTAATAATACAATCCCCCTTGTGTTCCTGCTGGAGCATACTCTGCATGGCATTTTGGACAGGGCACTCTAGGCAGAGCAGTGGGAGGAAGAGGACTTTCTTTCCTCTCAAGGCCGTTTTATGCAGACACCATTCTTGCAACACCACAGAACACACAAAAGGAGAGGGAGGAGGAGGATTCTGGCGGTTTTGGAGGCATTGAAGCAAAGGAAGACATACACCAAACTCTAAGATCTGGTTTTCAGTCCCAAGAACTCTTGGGAGTAGTACGTGGCTGGGAGGAGACAGTTCCTGTAATCCTCAGTTACCACGAGGACTCTCAAACTTGCAGTGCATGGGCTCCCATATGCATCTGCATCATATGGTGGAAGTCTATCTAGGGGTGAAAACAGACATGTAGACAATCCACTGGGTTTCTGGGTCATGAGAATAGACCGCTGGCCAGACCTTACCCAGTATGCAATTAAGCTGCTGGGCTATCCTGCATCCAGCATGCTTTCCGAATGGGAATTCAGCGCTGCCAGAGGTTTTGTGACAGATAAAAGAGCTCGTCTGTCCACAGACTTTGTTGACCAGCTGACATTTGTCAAAATGAATTCGTCCTGGATTAGCAGCAGCTATTAAACACCTGATGCTGATGTCGCTGATTAAGTGTTATTGGGATCTCAATCTCAGCATGACTGTCTAGGCTGCCTAGCTTTGTGAGTGTTGATTTTATCTTGAAGTAATTTTTTGGTATAGGTTTCATGGGCACAATTAACACCCAAGGACCAGGAGGTGCATCAAATTTCAATTTTTCACAATAAGGCCAATTCTTGCTTTCATCAAGAGTACCTCTAGAAGGTTACGGGGTGAAAGCACCACCAACAACCAAAGACCATTTTTTCCGCAACTGTAGAAAAGGGGCATCACATTTCAATTTTTTTACAGCAAGGCCAATTCTTGCTTGCATCAAGAGTACCTCTAGATGGTTATAGGATAAAGACACCACCAACAACCGCAGAGCAATTTTTCTGCCACAGTGTGACAGGGGAATTAAATTTCATTTATTTACTGCAAGGCCAATTCTTGCTTTCATCAAGAGTACCTCTAGAAGGTCACAGGGTGAAGGCACCACCAACACCCAAAGACCAATTTTTCTCCAACTGGGTGACAGGGGCGTCAAAATTAAATTTTTTACAGCAAGGCCAATGCTTTCATCTAGAGCAGGGATCTCCAAACTACCGCCCTCCAGATGTTGCAGAACTACATGTCCCAGCAGGAATTGTAAAACTCTGACATTCACAGACATGACTAGGCATGATGGGAATTGTAGTTCCCGAACAACTGGAGGGCCAGAGTTTGGAGACCCCAGATCTAGAGTACCTCTAGAAGTTTACCAGGTGAAGGCACTACCAAACACCCAAAGACCAATTTTTCTGCAACTGTGTGACAGGGGCAACAAATTAACATATTTTTACAGCAAGGCAAATTCTTGCTTTCATAAGAGTACCTCTAGAAGGTTAAGAAGTGAAGGCACCATCAACACCCAGAAACCAATTTTTCTGCAACTGGGTGACAGGGGCAACAAATTTTTTTTTTACAGCAAGACCAATTCTTGCTTTCATCTAGAGTACCTCTGGAAGGTTGCGGGGTGAAGGAACCACCAACACCAAAGACCATTTTTTTGCAACTGTGTAACAGGGGCATCAAATTTCAATGTTTTAGAGCAAGGCTAAGTCTTGCTTTTTTCAAAAATACCTTTAGATGATTACAGTGTGAAGGCACCACCAACACCCAAAGACCAATTTTTCTGCAACTGTGTGAAAGGGTTATCAAATTTCAATTTTTAACAGCAAAAAATCTCCAATCTTGTTTCAAGTGTACTAAATTATGGCCTCATCATACAGACTGGCTCTCCAAGCCGTTTACAAAATAAAGACAGCTTGCAGGGAAAATCAATTTTAAATGTTTTTTTTTTCTTTATAAGTGTCAGTTTTTCTGCAGCAGGTTCTATACATGGCAAAGATGCGCCACTTTACAGGCAGACTAAAAGGGCCCCCCAGGCACTATATTTAAAGGATTTTTCCTTTTTATTGTTTCACTTTAAGCATCATTAAAATCACTGCTCCTTTAAAAATTATCTTTTTTACTTTTTTTTTTTTTTGCATTGGTACATGTCCCCATACCATTTTTATGGCCAATACCTTGCATATAAGCCTTCATAATGGGGACTTTTGATTTTTTCTGTTCGGGTCCCATAGACTTTAATGGGGTTCTTCGTTCGGGTCCAAACTTTTGCAATGTTCGAGGGTTCTGGCGCGACCTGAACCGGGAAGGGGGTTCGGCCCATCTCTACCAACAACAGGCAGCCCAGGGGTGCTGGGCATTCAACCCCCAGGGGATAGTTTTGAATACATTGGAATTCAGGGCAGTTATGCAAGCCCTGCTAACTTTCGGTCCTGCGTTGGAGGGCAAGAGGGTACTCCTACGTCTAGACCATAAGGTCACGGTAGCCTATAGTCAGAGAGAAGGGGGTACCAGAATCCCCACTTTACTGAAAGAAGTCCGTCCCATCCTGGACTGCCCCCAGACACACCTAATCTAATTGCAGTATACGTTCCAACAGCGGAAAACCAGCCAATTCACTGAATCTGAGTCTGAATTCTCTATCCAACAATGAGTGGTCTTTGAGCTCCCAGGCCTTTTCCTTTCTAACCCAGAGATGAGGCATCCCAGAAATACACTTGTTGGCAACTCCAGCGAATACCAAATGCTCAAGGTTTCTGTTGAGAGCTCTGTGTCTCTCGACAGAGGGCATAGAATGCCTTCGCCACCATTTGAGATAAAGCCTGCGTAACATATTCCCTCCAATTCCTCTAATTGAAAGGTTTTTGGTGAGTCTCAGAAGGTCCTTGAACACAGTCATAGCAGTAATTCCATTTTAGCCACGGAAGGCATGGTTAATGATGCTACTACAACTCAGTGTGGAAGATCTGATACCTTTTGTAGTAACCCTGGACCTTCTGTCTCAGGGGCAGTTTCTGCACCCAGCTCTGGCCTGTAAACTGAGAGGCAAAGGTTTATAGAGTCCGGCTGTTCTAACCAGGTGTTAGCAACCCTTCTTCAGGCCAGGAAAAGCTCTACAAACAGCATGTATCAAAAAAAAAATATGGCAGAGCTTGCTCTTAGTCGCCCAGCGGCAGTCCTGGAATCCAGCATTCCCAGAAGTGGCCCAAGTTCTGGAATTCTTGCAAATGGGGCCTAATAAGGGCCTGAATTCAAGTACCTTAAAAGTCCAGGTGTCTGCCCTATCAGCCAGTATTGGAATTAAATAGGCCGCGAATCCCCTGGTTATTCAATTCATGAGAGCATGTCAAAAAACAGGCCACCCAGAAAAACTATAATCTCTGCTTGGGATCTGTCAGTAGTCCTGGAAGCATTATCACACTCTCCTTTTCATCCGCCACAGTCGATCTCAATATGGGACTTAACGCTAAAGGTGTGCTTCCTCCACGCCATAACCTCAGTGAAGCGAGTATCTGAAATTCAAGCTCTTGTTACCAAAGAGCCTCACCTTATATTCTATCCGGACAGAGTAATCCTAAAACCGTCAGAACAGTTTATTCCGAAGGTAGCTACTGTCTTACACTTCAATCAGAAGATCATTCTGCCATCCTTTCTCAAGGATCAAGGAACACGGCATCCACTAGATGTTGGATTAAACATAAAGGCATACCTGACAGTCACTAAATCATTCATCTAAGAAAATCTTCTAGTAATTCCCCACATAGCCAGAAGGATTACATCCAAGAATCTCATGGATTATTGTCTGACACTGACACTTACCAAAAATTACCTTGTGATCCCTTACCTGAGTTCTCTGTCAAGGCCTCTTATCTCACTGAGAGGGCCTTGGAGAAAGGCATTATTTCCCGAGGAGGTTTTCCTCTGGAGAGACTTTTATAAAGTCCCCTATTTTAATCATTTACCAAAAGTACATAAAGATCTCAATAATCCACCGGGTCGTCCTATCTTGGCAGCCATGGAAAGTGTCACGAGTGGCTTCTCGATCTACATAGATCAATTCCTCCAGCCCCTTGCCCAAACCTTACCCTCTTATATTAGAGATGGCAATCATTTATTAGATACACTCCGATCATATCCATGGGAACCAACCTATATGTGGGTGTCTATCTATGTCACATCACTTTATACTTCCATCCCCCATGAAGTAGGTCTAAGACCCCTTTCACACTGAGGTGCTTTTCAGGCACTTTCACGTTAAAAAAAAAAACCCTCTCCATTGAAATGAATGGAAAGCGCTTCAAAAGCGCCTGAAAAGCTCTTCAAAAGTGCTTAGTGTTTTACTGGCAGTTTACAAACGCCTCAGTGTGAAAGTGGCCTAAGAGTGGTGGAGTATTTTCTGTCTGAAGATCCCCTTCCTAATCCCAAATAGGTGGACTTTATAATAGAAGCCAATAATTAAAACATAATTATTTTCAGTTTGATGGGAACTATTATTTACAAATCAATGGGACTGCAATAGGTTCCAATTTTGCACCCAGTTATGCCAATCTCGCCATGGGCTACTGAGAGTCCTTGTAGATCACCCAAAATAATCCCTTCGCATCATATGTGGTTTTCTATGGTAGGTACATAGATGATATAGTCATCATATGGGATGGTTCATCTGACACTGTTGACAGATTTGCTGATCATTGTAATCATAACTCTCTAGGTCAGTGGTTCTCAACTCCAGTCCTCGGGACCCACCAACAGGCCAGATTTTAAGTATTACCTTGGGGAGTTGCAGACTAGAATGCTGCAATCTCTGAACAGCAAGTGATATCACCTGTGATGTATTTCAGCTATCTTGCAAACCTGGCCTGTTGGTGGGTCCTGAGGACTGGAGTTGAGAACCACTGCTCTAGGTCTTTCGTTCACCTATGTTAAAGATTCCAACTTACTAGCTTTTCTTGATATTTTGCTCTGTCACGGTGACAAAAATCTATGCCCAGAACTACGTTAAACCCACAGCTGGTAATTCTTTCCTCCATTTTACCAGCTGTCAACATCCTAGGTGGGTCACATTCCTCATAGCCAATTCTATCAGCTATGAAACAACTGTGCGAGAGATACAAATTACACTTCTCATGGACAACAGCTTGCCAAAAAATTCACTGATAAGGGGTTCTCAATGGTACTAGTAGATGAGGCCTTCCAGCACTACTCTTAATTCTCAGCGCAAGGTTAAGAGCACTTTCACCGAGTCACAACCCACCCATTTCACAACTCAGTTTTATGCACGTTTTAAAAAAAAGGAGAATGTTTTTATTGACCCATTATTTTGGAGAACCCTTTCCTACAACCCACGCTTGCTCCCAAACCCAACATATCCTATTGTAGGGCCAGAAATATAAAAAGTAAGGTGGCTCCCAGCAATGTCACCAAGATCCCAGCTGACAACAATAAATTGTGCCTCACATGTCAATTCATTAACCATGGTTAGAAAATGTTCACATTAAAGGGCAAAACATATAAAATCATAGAATTTTTCAACTGTTACACTGAGTTTGTGGTCTATTGAATAAATAATGAATATTCCGCGCCACAAAAATAAGTAATTAATAAAGCAGCTGCACCCTGAACAAAAAAATGAATAAAATTCATTGATGCATATATGTAAAGGGGGGGTTGGGGAGCGCTAAATAATTAATTAAAGAAACGAATATACAAAATCCCGTTCCGTGTGAACTACAGATAATACATTCAAGTAGTAAAAACCAGCCTGCCTGTGTAAATAAAAATTGAATAACAAAATCATATACCTAAAGCCAATACAGGATAATTGTGGTCAATAATAATTGTGCAACCATAACATATGATATCAAAAAAATTATGTAAATCCAATATGCAATATAATAAAAAAAGTCCATCAAAGGTGAAAATTTATTATAATGAAATCCTAGTGTGAATCTTGATAACAAGGCGTGAGCAGCAAAATCCCTTCACCATCACTGAAAAAACACCAATGTGCTCATGGAAATGGATGTCAGCTTACCAGATGAAGTTGACCAATTTAATGGTCTATTGCCTCATCTGCCCTTGTGGTATTTTTTATGTAGGGCGCACTATCAGGACCCTCAGGAAACAGTTTGGCAAGCACAGGAGATTCATTGAAAAGGGTAATGACAAACATAGTGTTCCCTGACATTTTTTGGATTTCCACCAGAAATCCATCAGTGGGCTCCAGGTTTGGATAATAGAGACAATACCCAGTACATTCCCTGTTGCAGAACATTTTAAACGTCTGTGCCAGCAGAAAATGTATTGGATCTATACCTTAAATACTCTCGTGCCCGGTGGGTTAAATGAAGACAGAAACACACACCTTGCTTTAATACATCTCCACATTTTGGCCCAGTACATGCCTGCAGTGTCATCATTTGTGTATGTGATGTAGTCTTGTCATATTCACCATGCTTACCATTTTTTCATTTATATTTTTTTTCTCACAGTGGACCCTTATGGTCTTCTCCCTGGACACTCAGACCTATAGGGCCAGTGTCTTTGTCCCCTGGGGGTGGTTTTTGTAAGTAACCTTAGTGACAAGTTTAGCATAACAACTTTAGTTCCCTTGTAGAAACCCTCTATCATTTGCCGTTTTTGTCATTTTCATTTCCATTCATTATATATTTTTATTTTTTATTTTCTTTATTATTATTATATATTTTTTATTTCTTTCTCATCATGATTTGTTTATTTCATTTATGTCATTATTCATACTGTTTACCTCCCATTTTCATGTGTTTAATATTATTTATACTCTTCCTATTTTCTCATGTTTAATACCATTCGGGTCATTTATATATTATTACATATCCACATTGTCTTAACCGCTTCCCGACCGCGGCACTAACATTTACGTCGGCAGAATGGCATGGACCAGCAAGTGCACCCCAAGTTTAGGAGGGAATTTTAAGGAAAAAAACTTTTAGGAGGGAAGTTTAAGGAAAAAAAAACTTACATTTAAATGCCCATCAATGCAGCCTCATCAGTGTTCATCTGCAGCCTTTCCCCAGTGTCCAGTGCAGCCTTGTCAGTGCAGCTTTGCCCCAGTGCAGCCTTGTCCCCAGTGCAGCTTTGCCCCAGTGCAGCTTTGCCCCAGTGCAGCCTTGTCCCCAGTGCAGCTTTGCCCCAGTGCAGCCTTGTCCCCAGTGCAGCTTTGCCCCAGTGCAGCTTTGCCCCAGTGCAGCCTTGTCCCCAGTGCAGCCTTGTCAGTGCAGCTTTGCCCCAGGGCAGCCTTGTCCCCAGTGCAGCCTTGTCAGTGCAGCTTTGCCCCAGTGCAGTGCAAGTGCACTTGGAAGTGCAGTCGCAGTAAATCTGAGGGGTAGATCTGAAATGAAGGGAAGCTCTGCTGATTTTATCATCCAATCATGTGCAAGCTAAAATTATGTTTATTTTCCTTGCATGTCCCCCTCGGATTTACAGTGACTGCACTTCCAAGTGCACTTGCATTGCACTTGTAGTGCAAAGTGGATTTACCTTTCATAAATAACCCCCAATGTTTGTTATTGTACATCTAGCCCAAAGATTTTTAACATGGTTATTTTATTGATATTAATAAATATCATATTATATATTTTTTGTACATCATTTTTGTCTGGCTGCAACAAAGTCCCATGGGAGATACTTTTCTTGTTTTTTCTTACAATGCTAGTGTAGCCATGGTGTTAGCACTACTGACAAACAATCCGCCAAATCACCCCACTGCCAGACTTCATGCAGCCTTTCCAGAGACAATGAACAGTCATTTGCAAGCTTTGTTTTTGTTGTTTTATTGGGGGGTACAACTTGGACAGGGATATGGGATGCCCATAGAATTAATCTTTGCCATCATATTTACAGATTTCAATATACTTTGATCTTATTTAGAGCCTGAAGATTGGATGTGCACACTTGACTAAGTAGAAATCTTCTCCTGCAGCTCCCTGTAGACTGTTACTCCCTCTGCATCTCCATGCAGACTATTGCTCCCTCTGCAATCTCCATGCAGACTGCTGTTACTAAGAGTTCTCCATCCATCACCATGTAAGGAACAGAAACATCATTTTTGACCGTGTAAAAGGAATGGTCTTAGTTCTCTTCACCACATGCCCAAACTTGCTTCTCCTTGCACACTTGGTTTCCTCCTGCACAACTTGTAATTACATTAGGGTATAACACATCCTCTTCTAATGGGTATGAAGAACTCACTCTGAATAAGCCCCTCTAGTGGCTCTGGTGACTCTGCTACTAGGCCCGAGACCTGCAGAACCTCTCTCGGAGGCCTAGTAGGTTGAAGTCTATCTTCTAGGAAATGGACTACTGCTCCCAGCCAGTCCAACTTGCAAATCATGTGTTCCTCGGCCACACTGATTTGACACACACATCCCCACAGTCTTTTCTCTGATCCAGGACACTTCACCATCCACCATGTGTATGATAATGACTCTGCTAGTGACCGTGTAGAAGCAGAGTTCCCTTACAGAATCCCTGGCACATCCTTCAGCCATCCACTGTGGTAACTAGGGTTGCCACCTCATCCCTTTAAAACCGAACACATATTAATTACACAGGTTGTGTGGCTGATTAAGGTCGTAATTAAACTCACTTGGTGTCTTATCTGAATTAAATTAGCCTCAGAACCTGTGTAATTCATATGTGTTCGGGTTTAAAGGGATGAGGTGGCAACTCTAGTGGTAACACTCACCGACTTTCCAACCTTCCAGCCCTGAGACCTTGATGAGGATCTTTCCCGGACCATGCATTCCAACAGCTTCTCCTGCCCCTCTGCTCCAGGAGTTCCCTGCCACTGACCGTGTGGTGACAGAGACATTGCCAGTGACCGTGTAAAGGTAATGTTCCCTCACAGTTCTCCCTGGGCCTCCTCCTGCAATCCCACCCCCCCCCCCAGATGGGGGTGTGCTCCTGCGGCTGTCTAGCACTTCATTCCTCATGTCACCCATTCGACTACTCCTCCCCAGCAGCATGTGACCTCAGCATATATAGGAGGCCCGCCCCCTGCCAATGCCAGTTAGGGATTGGTCAGAGCTCCCATATGTGCTGCCTGCCACTCAAGCTCTAGGCCCAGCCTCCTCTTCCAGAAAATTCTCCCTGGAAGCAGGGGAGGCGACTCAGACTGAAGCACAGGTGGTGTCAGAAATAATGAATCAGACCGAGACAGAAGTACAGTTAATCACACTTTAATAATAATAAAAAGGTAAACAGAGTAAGTGTAGTCAATACATAGCCAGAGTTCAGTAACCAGATCGGGTAGTCAGCCAATGCCAATGTCAGAGATCAACGTAGTAGTACAGTAAGCTAGATCAGGAGCCAGAAGGGATGTTAGCCGAGCAAGTCTTCAACAGGAACGCAGGAGAAAGTCTCTGAGATATGACCAAAGGCGAAGGCAGAGATGAAGTTAGCTGGACAGCTTTAAGTAGCCAGGACTGATGAGCAGATCATCAACAGCTGAGTCACTGTGGAGAGAAAAGAGCTGATAATTAGCCAACAGCTGAGCGGCCAGCTCAGAGAAGGAAGGGCTGAGTCCAGCCCTGACAGGTGGTCACACCCACTGCTACTCTAACCACTCCTCCCCTGAATCAAAACAGACAGGCCTAGCTTGCAGCATAAGCCTGCCTAAATTTGCCTGTGCTAAACACACCTAGTAAACAACCCTTACTAGCACCTACCTTCTGGTAGAGGGTGCTACACTAGTCATATAAAAATGTAGGTAAATGTGAACTTCAAGCAGCTGAAGTTGGAACAATAAATCGGAGCTGCAAAAAATTTGTTTTTGTCCATTTAGTCTCTAAACTATGGTGACCAGAATTTTCTCTTTCACAGTTATGCAATTTGATTATCCTTCTGCCCTCAACCTGTATTGAGACATTGAAGAAACAGTAGCAGACTGATCCCTCACCCCTCTGTCCACCTGTTAAAAGATAGCTGGCTTCCTATGATATAATGAGTAAAGGTGGCAGCCTGGGACCTGGTCTATAGCAACGGAGCAGTGAATTGCAGTAATTTAGGGGGAGCAAGAGAGTAAGCAAACTTTGTGGGAAATTTGTGTTACCCTTTAGAGAATAACGGCAAATAAATGCTGTGGCCATCTCAATGATGAACGGCCTCTCATTAGGAATGAATGGATATTCACCCATGCATGTGGGAAACAGCTCAGCTAGGGGGCTTCTGCCAGAGCAAAGATCTGAGAAGCAAGAACTGGTATATGTGGTATACAATTATTAGTGCATTTTACTCAATATCTTATTGATGTTATTTACCTTTAAGAGCCTCCCTTGTGTAGATATATAACAGCTCTAAAACTTCTCCTGGATACCACCATCTTGGCTATAATGGCAGCCCCCCCAGAGCTTTCAATGAAGTGAATCTCTGTATTAATCTCCTTTGCTCCTGCAAAAGGATTTGTAGGAGCTGGGCCAGTACAGAGAGTAATTAAACACTCCCGCAAAAAAAAAAAAAAAAAGAGGGAGGAGGCTGGGCTAGGAAATGGACTTCCTGCAGTAGTCAATTTTTTTTTTTTAGCATGCTCAATCAAGTGAATAAGAAGTCATGTAAAAAGAAATGGATTGTGGAACAGAAGAGTGTCTGTTTATTAAAAGTCAGCAGGTATGGTTTTTGTAGCTGCTGACTTTTAATAAATACAAATATGTGTGGAACTCCTCTTTAAATTGATGACTGGGTCTTTTCAAAGGATAATATCAAAAATTACGATTTACATTTTTTGTATACTTTATTTGTCACACCAATGAAACCAATCAAAATGTTAAAGTTATACCAGAGTGGAGAAAACCATGGATGCTAGTTGCCTGGTTGTAATCCTGGCACCCTAGCTTCTACTGCACAACAACTATGCAGATATGAACTCGTCAATTTATTCGAACTTTCCAGATATACAGAACACATTAGCGCACTGCGGTGTGAACCTGGGCTTAGTTTCAGGTTTCCCGCCAGAAGTGTAGATAACATTGTTAATAAAGCGGTAAATTAAAAAAAAAAGTCATACAAATAGATACTACCTGAGGCCATATAAGATGCTTTGGTAAATGTTGGGTTCAATAGATTACCAAAAAACTAGGAGATAAAATAAGCACAGTTAGCCTGGGTTCACATATATGCGAACACAGACATCACATGTGATTCACACCCGCATTGCTGTGCCCATCACATGCGATGTCTTTGCAATGCGAATTCAGCCACACGGTTGTATGGCTGAACTCACATTTGATTCGCACAAAAAAGGTGTAGGAGCCTTTTTTTCCACATCAGAATCAGATCGCATGGGTGTTCACACCCATGGGTCCTGATCCCTGTCCGAATTCACAGTTCGCACTGCGATCAGTAAACTGATCTGGGGGTGTCATTAACTTTGTATTGACACCTGCAGTGGTTCACAAAGGGCAGTGTGAACTGCCTGTGGGGGAAATGCGATGCGGGAACTGACACTGGAATCGTGCTGGTTCCCGCAGCGCATACAGTGAGGACGGAAAGTATTCAGACCCCCTTAAATTTTTCACTCTTTATATTGCAGCCATTCACTAAAATTATTTAAGTTCATTTTTTCCTCATTAATGTACACACAGTGCCCCATATTGACAGAAAAACACAGAATTGTTGACATTTTTGCAGATTTATTAAAAAAGAAAAACTGAAATATCACATGGTCCTAAGTATTCAGACCCTTCGCTCAGTATTTAGTAGAAGCACCCTTTTGATCTAATACAGCCATGAGTCTTTTTGGGAAAGATGCAACAAGTTTTTCACACCTGGATTTGGGGATCCTCTGCCATTCCTCCTTGCAGATCCTCTCCAGTTCTGTCAGGTTGGATGGTAAACGTTGGTGGACAGCCATTTTTTAGGTCTCTCCAGAGATGCTCAATTGGGTTTAAGTCAGGACTCTGGCTGGGCCATTCAAGAACAGTCACAGAGTTGTTGTGAAGCCACTCCTTCGTTATTTTAGCTGTGTGCTTAGGGTCATTGTCTTGTTGGAAGGTAAACCTTTGGCCCAGTCTGAGGTCCTGAGCACTCTGGAGAAGGTTTTCATCCAGGATATCCCTGTACTTGGCCACATTCATCTTTCCCTCGATTGCAACCAGTCGTCCTGTCCCTGCAGCTGAAAAACACCCCCACAGCATGACGCTGCCACCACCATGCTTCACTGTTGGGACTGTATTGGACAGGTGATGAGCAGTGTTTGGTTTTCTCCACACATACCGCTTAGAATTAAGACCAAAACGTTCTATCATAGTCTCATCAGACCAAAGAATCTTATTTCTCACCATCTTGGAGTCCTTCAGTTGTTTTTTTAGAAAACTCCGTGCGGGCTTTCATGTGTCTTGCACTGAGGAGAGGCTTCTGTCGGGCCACTCTGCCATAAAGCCCCGACTGGTGGAGGACTGCAGTGATAGTTGACTTTATACAACTTTCTCCCATCTCCTGACTGCATCTCTGGTGCTCAGCTACAGTGATCTTTGAGTTCTTCTTTACCTCTCTCACCAAGGCTCTTCTCCCCTGATAGCTCAGTTTGGCTGGACGGCCAGCTCTAGGAAGGGTTCTGGTCATCCAAATCGTCTTCCATTTAAGGATTATGGAGGCCACTGTGCTCTTAGAAACCTTAAGTGCAGCATAAATTTTTTTTTGTAACCTTGGTCAGATCTGTGCCTTGCCACAATTCTGTCTCTGAGCTCTTCAGGCAGTTCCTTTGACCTCATGATTCTCATTTGCTCTGACATGCACTGTGAGCTGAAAGGTCTTACATAGACAGGTGTGTGGCTTTCCTAATCAAGTCCAATCAGTATAATCAAACACAGCTGGACTCAAATGAAGGTGTATAACCATCTCAAGGATGATCAGAAGAAATAAACAGCACCTGAGTTAAATATATGAGAGTCACAGCAAAGGGTCTGAATACTTAGGACCGTGTGATATTTCAGTTTTTCTTTTTTAATAAATCTGCAAAAATGTCAACAATTCTGTGTTTTTCTGTCAACATGGGGTGCTGTGTGTACATTAATGAGGAAAAAAATGAACTTAAATGATTTTAGCAAATTGCTGCAATATAACAAAGAGTGAAAAATTGAAGGGGGCCTGAATACTTTCCGTCCCCACTGTATGTGTGAACCCAGGGTAAGGCCCAGTTTACATTTGCGGTCGGTGCAGAAAATCTAGGCGATGAGCTATAGTTTTACTGCTCCCCTTAAAGTGAATGTAAAGTAAAAAATATTTTCCACAACAAACGTCATACTTATCTGCTCTGTGCAATAGTTTCCTCCTCTTCTGGGGTCCCCTGCCAGTGCAGAGAATGCATTACAGTATAAAACCTTCGGCCTTTACAACTACTTTAAGCCTCAGAGATAGCACAGCAAGGTTGTACACATGCCGCACGACAAAATATATACCCAGTAACAGAGGTGCACCAAAATTTACATGTTCCTAACATGCAGCTGATAGAAAAAAAGGTGGCGAGAATGGAGCCGAAAAAGAGGTGGTCTCCCTGGGTACCACACATGTGTCATTCTGGCACGGCTAGCTCCCGCTGTGTCATGGAGCTGGGTTTGAATCGCCGGGAGGCCGCTGTAACAACGACCTGCCTCCTAGACTGGCTCTTGTGATAGACGGCACAGTATCCAATGCCGGGAAATGTAATCAGTGTGTCATAGGAGCCGGTCTAGGAGGCAGGGCTTTGTTACAGCGGCTGCCCGGTGATTGAAATCCAGCTCTGTGACACAGTGGGAGATCGTACTACCAGGCACTGTTATGCCCTGTACACACGATCGCACATTCCGACAACAAAATCCATGTTTTTTTTCCGACGGATGTTGGCTGAAACTTGTCTTGCATACACACGGTCACACAAACCTTGACGGAAATTCTGAACGTCAAGAACACAGTGACGTACAACACGTACAACGAGCCAACAAAAAGGAAGTTCAATAGTCAGTGCGGCTCTTCTGCTTGATTCCGAGCATGCGTGGAACTTTGTGCGTTGGAATTGTGTACACACGATCGGAATTTACAACAATGGATTTTGTTGTCGGAAAATTGGAGATCAAGATCACAAATTTTGTGTGATGGAAAATGTCCGATGGAGCCTACACATGGTCGGAATTTCCAACAACAAGCTCCCATCAAACATTTTCCGCCGGAAAATCTGACCGTGTGTACGGGGCATAACAGATTTTCTTCTAAGATTGCCCTGTATTTGGCTCCATCCATCTTCCCATCAACTCTGATCAGCTCACACATAGGGTTTTGCTTTTAGGCCAAAAAGTAACATTTTGGTCTCATCTGACCAGAGCACCTTCTTCCAAATGTTTGCTGTGTCCCCCACATGGCATTTTAACAATGGCATTCTTTTTGCCACTCTTCCATAAAGGCCAGATATGTGGAGTGCACAACTAATAGTTGTCCTGTGGACAGATTCTCCCACCTGAGCTGTGGTTCTCTACAGCTCCTCCAGAGTTACCATGGGCTTCTTTGATGCTTCTCTGATTAATGTTTCCCTTGCCTGGCCTGTCAGTTTAGGTGGACAGTCATGTCTTGGTAGGTTTTCAGTTGTGCCAGACTCTTTTCATTTTCAGATGATGGATTGAACAGTGCTCTGTGAGATGTTCAAAGCTTGGGATATTTTTATTTTTTTTTATTTTATTTTTTTTGCCACTTCAGCGAGGTGTTTTTCCGGGGGATGTTACTTCAACTTTACAGTTCAGTATCTTCTCTTATGTCATCACATCATTGTGGCTTGATCATCATCTCAAAGAAGAAAAAAAAAAACAAACAATTACATTGTTTTCAACAATGATTTACCTCCCCTTGTTTATCAATCCCCGGTTGTTACCCGCCCCTACTCCCTACTCTGTACTTTCTCTCCTGCTCCCCTACGTTTCCTTGACTCTTATAAGGTCTTCAACTGCATATTTTCTATTATCTTACCTGTCTAGTTTCTTTAATTATTATGGGGCCTCTATCTAAATACCGCACACCTCTGCTGCTCTTATTGAGTATCTATATTTTACCCACTTTCTCCATGTCATTTCAAAGGCTTCCGATCCCAGCCCATCGCTAAACCTCAAGTACTCTAAATAATATATTTCATTGACTTTGTTGAGCCACTCCCGTATTGAGGGTCTTCTTTTATCCTGCCAGTGTCTAGGGATAAGATTTTCAGCCACGTTTATAAGGTGTGGTAATAACGACTTCAAGTATGCATTTCACTGCGTGGAATAAGCATATTCGAGGATCATCTGGAATGGCGATATCAGTAATCTCCGCTATAGTACCCCTTATCTCATCCCAGTACTTCTTAATTTCCGGGCACAACCACCAAATGTGTGCCATTGTCCCAATATCGTTACATCCCCTCCAGCATAGTTGTGAGTTTTCCCGCCGAATCCTATGTGCTCTGTCAGGTGTAATATACATTCTCGCCAGTAGTTTGCAATTCATCTCCGCTATCCTACAATCCACCGAAGTGATGTTAACCCTTTTCAATACCTGCCCTGACTCCCGTTCATTAAACTTGAGATCCAGTTCATTCTCCCACTTCACCATAAATGGAGGGATTTCTGCACTCCCCGAATCTGTTAAGGCTCTATATATCTTCGAGACCCCCCCTTTCCCTTTTTTCTCCATGCATATTTTCTCCAGGGGTAACAGGTTCCTTGTGGACCTAATAGGCTGCGGGAGTGAATCAACAAAGTGTTTCAGTTGTTTGTAACGCCAGGGGTTTATAATAAACCATGCGTCTTTATCTTTTAGTTCTTGGTATGTGCAAATATTGCCCTGTCTCATAACATCTTTTAATTGGGCGTCTTCCTTCAGTATCCACCTCCCAAACATATCCTCCTTCCCTTGAGTGAAAAATTCTGTGTCTTTAACCACTTCAGCCCCGGACCATTATGCTGCCTAAGGACCAGAGGACTTTTTCCAATTTGGCACTGCGTCGCTTTAACTGCTAATTGCGCGGTCATGCAATGCTGTACCCAAACGAAATTTGCGTCCTTTTCTTCCCACAAATAGAGCTTTCTTTTGATGGTATTTGATCACCTCTGCCGTTTTTATTCACTTTCCCGCAACTTGTGTCACAATATAAAATATTCCATGGACTCGACATGCCTCTCAGCAAATAGCTTGGGGTGTCTACTTGAAGACAAATCCCTTTCTGACACTTTTTCTTTACATGAAAAAATTATTTTTTTTTTGCAAGAAAATTACTTTGAACCCCCAAACATTATATATTTTTTAAAGCAAATGCCCTACAGATTAAAATGGTGGGTGTTTCATTTTTTTTTCACACAGTAATTGCGCAGCGATTTTTCAAACGCATTTTTTGGGGAAAAAACACACTTTTTTAAATTTTAATGCACTAAAACACACTATATTGCCCAAATGTTTGATGTAATAAAAAAGATGATCTTAGGCCGAGTACATGGATACCAAACATGACATGCTTTAAAATTGCGCACAAACGTGCAGTGGCGACAAACTAAATACATTTTTAAAAGCCTTTAAAAGCCTTTACAGGTTACCACTTTAGATTTACAGAGAAGGTCTACTGCTAAAATTACTGCCCTCGATCTGACCTTCCCGGTGATACCTCACATGCATGGTGCAATTGCTGTTTACCTTTGATGCCAGACCGACACTTGCGTTCGCCTTTGCGCGAGAGCAGGGGGGGACAGGGGTGCTTTTCTTTTTTTTTTTCTTTTTTTTTTTTCTTTATTATTTTTTTGATTTTTTTATCTTATTTTTAAACTGTTCCTTTCATTTTTATGTTTTTTAATAATTTTTATTGTTATCTCAGGGAATGTAAATATCCCCTATGATAGCAATAGGTAGTGACAGGTACTCTTTTTTTAAAAAATTGGGGTCTATTAGACCCTAGATCTCTCCTCTGCCCTCAAAGCATCTGACCACACCAAGATCGGTGTGATAAAATGCTTTCCCAATTTCCCAATGGCACAGTTTACATCCGGCGAAATCTAAGTCATGAAATGCTTGTAGCTTCTGGTTTCTTAGGCCATAGAGATGTTTGGAGCCATTCTGGTCTTTGATCAGCTCTATGGTCAGCTGGCTGAATCACCGGCTGCATTTTCAGGTTCCCTGTTGGGACAGGAGAGCCAGAGAAAAACATGGAAGATGGTGGGGAGGGGGGGGCATTCTCTCCCATTGCTTGTAAAAGCAGTCTAGAGGCTAATTAGCCGCTAGGATTGCTTTTACATGAAAGCCGACCGCTGGCTGAAAAGAATGATACCAAGATGATACCTAAACCTGCAGGCATCATTCTGGTATAACCACTCAAAGTCCAGCAACATACCAGTACGTTGCTGGTCCTTGTTGGGCATATATTGTAAACTTTTTTTCATGCAGCCTGTGGGCTGAACGAAAAAAAGATATTGATCGGTGGGTATGCCCACCATTAGAATACCTCCCTTCATCCACCCACTTCTAATGATGGGCATACATGCACCGTTTATATATGCCATAGCATGGGGGCATCCTCCCGCAAAAGGCAGGAGCAAATCGCTCCTCCACCCACTGCTGCCCGCACGCTTCGGCATATATGCTGAAGTATGTAACTGTGGTGGTGAAATCACCTCCTACAGTGCTGGAATCACGGCTTTATGTAACGTGGGAGCAAACGCTGTTGCTGTCAAGATAAATAAATCCGCGCTGCAACTGAATGGCGTACCTGCTAAGCAAATGATGGTTAACAAAAAACAAAGTAACATTACAGTATAACAGTAAGACTTACCATACCTGCAAAGCAAATACAAAAAAAAACATAGTAAAAAATAAAACATTTAACGCAACCTGTGCCTACCTGAAATATATATATGCCGAAGCATGGGGGCATCCTCCCACAAAAGGCAGGAGCAAATCACTCCTCCACCCACTGCTGCCCCCACGCTTCGGCATATATGCTGAAGTATGTAACTGTGGTGGTGAAATCACCTCCGACAGCGCTGGAGTCACGGCTTTATGTATCGTGGGAGCAAACGCTGTTGCTGTCAAGATAAATAAATCCGCGCTGCAGCTGAATGGCGTACCTGAAAACAAAAAAATGGTTAAAACACAGTAAACTATAAAAAAATTACATACCTGAAAAGCAAACATGATAAAACATAACAATAAAACATTGCAGAATAGAATACAGTAAAAAAGAGCAGAACAATAGAGAGAAGATAGAGATAGAGAGAATAATAAAACGACTATTTTGGGGTTTTTTATTTTATATTTTTTTGTGTATTTTTTTTTTTTACATTTTTTTTTTATAACTGTAACTTTTAAAACTGTAACGGTTCCAGGTTTGGGTCTCTCAAAATGTAATGGCATCTTGGGAGACCCTGTGAAAGTGTGTCCTAGTCTGTGCAATGCTGTACCCTACGCTAAAACTCAACTAGTGTATGGTAGCGCTCAAAACATTCACCAATGCAAAGACCAGGATTGCCAGGACAGGAGGGACAATAATACCGGGTGTCACGCCTAAATCCGCGCTTTCTGCAGACACGACATTTTCTTTGGGGGGCTCGTTGGGTAGGGGTACTCGGGAGGACATAAGAAAAATGCCTCTCATGCAGCCGGCTTACTGCATTTGGTTGGGGATGGTGAGGTGGAGCACCGTCTGGATACAGAAGGGCTCTGACGATCTCTTCCTGGAATGCAAGGAAGGATCCAGTCCGTCCTGAAGCTCTGTATAGCACATGAGCGTTCAGCAAAGCCAATTGAAATAAATAAACAGACTTTTTTTGTACCAGCGTCTGGCCTTACGGGCAACTAGGTACGGCGCTAACAACTGGTCGTTGAGGTCCACCCCTCCCATATTTTGGTTATATTGGTGGACACAGAGGGGTTTCTCCACAACACCAGTCGCCGTAGTAATTTGGGCCGTCGTGTCTGCATGAAGGGAGGTGAGAACCAAAACATTCTTCTTATCCCTCCAGTTCATAGCGAGCAAATTATTAAACTTCAAGCAGGCTCTCTCCCCCAGCCTAAGACGGGAATCTACAAGCCACTGGGGAAAGCCCCAGCGATTAGGTCGCACGGTGCCACATGCTCCAATCTGCTGATCAAACAAGTGACTAAAAAGTGTAATAATTGTCCACATATAAATGGTACCCCTTTCCGAATAAGGGTGACACCAAGTCCCACACTATCTTGCCAGCACTTCCTATGTGGTCAGGGCAGTTTGTCGGCTCTACGTGACTATCTTTGCCCTCGTAAACCATAAATCTACATGTATAGCCTGTGGCCCTGTCACAGAGCTTATACATCTTGACCCCGTATCTGGCACGCTTGCTGGGAAGGTACTGTTTGAATGACAAGCGGCCAGAAAATTTAATCAGGGACTCATCAACGCAGACAACTTGATGGGGAGTAAACAAGTCTGCAAAACGTTGGTTGAAGTGGTTTACGAGGGGCCGAATTTTATAGAGCCGATCGTATTCAGGGTCTCCACGAGGACGACAGAGTTCATTGTCGTTGAAGTGCATGAACCGCAAAATCTGCTCGTATCGTGCCCTGGCCATGGAGGCAGAGAACATGGGCACATGGTAAATTGGGTCAGTGGACCAATATGACCGCAACTTACTCTTTTTATTCAAGCCCATGTTGAGGGAAAGGCCCAGAAAGAGCTTAAATTCGGAGACCGTTATTGGTTTCCAATCTCTGGCAAGGGAGGACTGGGGATTAGCGGCGATGTGTTGACCAGCGTATAAATTGCTTTGGTCCACAATAGATCTATAGAGATCTTCGGTGAAAAACAGCGAATAAAAATCCAGTGGCGTAAAGTCAACTGTTTCCACCTGAATTCCGGGTTGGCCAGTGAATGGGGGAAGTACGGGTGCTGCAGAAGTGGTGGGTTCCCAATTCGGATTGGCCAATGCAGCAGGAAGGGCACTATGTGCACGATGGGCCTGTCTTTGTCTTCTTGGTGGCAGCGGGACACTACTTGTGCTTGCCACCTCGCCAGCTTGAACTGCACTTATGGGACTCGCCACGTCACCAAGTGTTACTGCAGTGCTGGATGTACGACCAGGGTGTACTAGGCCGCTGGTGCTTGTCAGTTCACCAGAAGGAATAGCGACACTAGTACTTCTCTGCTCCATACGAGAGCCCTGCGGTTCTTGCACTTCAAAGACAGAAGAAGAAGATTGGGGTGTGGTACGCCTGACCTTAGCAGGGACCACAACTCCGCCGTCAGAGCTATCTGTCATGGAGCCGCTGTCCTCTACAGGATCGTATTCTGAGCCTGAATCTGACAGATGAGTGACTTCCTCTTCACTATCTGTCATGCTCAGAAACGTGTAGGCCTCTTCACTAGTGTACCTTCGATTTGCCATTTTGGACTCTAAATTTAGGGGTACACTAGTGAGACTCACAGGCAAAAAAACTCCTGACTGTCAGCAACTGTATCAAAACGCTACCAAAAAACTGTTAGCGATCGCAGGGATCAGGCCTGACTCTGCAAACGCTGCAGTTATGTGTTTAGTGTTTTGTAAGTGTCAGTGATCGATCGATACTGCACTTGGGTGGGCTGGGCTGGGCCGAGGGGCAAAACGCAGGTGCTAGCAGGTATCTGGGCTGATCCCACTACCACTGCGTTTTTGAGGACCCTAAACTGCTGGGGATGCTAGTATAGATCTGATCGGATCAGATATCGATCCGTTCAGATACTATACCACTAAGGGAAGTGTATGCTGCGTGCGTGGGTTTTAGCGGTACTGGCGCTAACCTGACGCTGCCTGGGGCGACGCAGACCTTATCTGACCCTAAAAACGTAACTTATATAACCGCCGGGCAATTAGGGGGTTAAACCTTTAAAAGATAATAAACGGCGGGTGCCCTAAAACTATAATAAACAAACTAACTAACCAGCGTCACCCGTAACACTTATACGGTGATCACTGGTGAAAGGGTTAACTAGGGGGCAATCAGGGGGTTAAAACCTTTAGTAGGTAGTATATGGAGGTCCCTGTCGCTATAAAACACTGACGGAGAACCTATATACTTACCTCCCTAACTAGCGTCACCTGTGTCACTAATACAGCATTAGAAAAACGATCGCTTAGCGACACTGGCGACGGGGGGTGATCCCGGGGTTAAAACTTTATTAGGGGGGGTTAGGGGGGTACCCTGGACCTAAAGGGGGGTACCCTAGAGCTAAAGGGGGCTAACTCACAAACTGACACCAATGCAATAATCAGAAAAAAAAAAACTGCTTTTGGTGTCAGTGTGACAGGGGGTACAGGGGGGTGATCAGGGGGTGACTGGGGGGTGACAGGGGGGTGACAAGTGTTCTACTGTTAGTGTAGTGTTGGTGCAAACTTACTTGGATGTCTTCTCTCCTCGGCGCCGGAACGAAAAGACAGGCTCGAGGAGGGATGACATCACTTCCTCTCCCTCTGTTTACATTACAGAGATTACAGAGGGAGAGGAAGTCTATCATTGGCCAGGAGCGATCGAGAGGGGGGAGCCATGAATGAGTGGCCTCCCCCTCACCTTTGATCGACCCTGACCTGAATGCAACCGCCGCAGGCACCGGGGGGGGTCCGATCGGACCCCTCACCCACGGGCAGGCAAGGACGTACAGGTAAGCCCTTTTGCCTGCCCGTGCCGCTCTGCCGACGTACATCATCGTGCGGCGGTCGTCAAGTGGTTAAGTGGGATCAATGGTGAGTTAAATTCCCATTTTTCCCTTTTATGTAAATTGTCCCATATTTTTAATATGTGTCTAGTGCTCTCCGTTGTTCCTGTGCTCAGTTTTCTGCAATGTGATGGAATCCAAACTATCTTGCCCAAATCCACTTCACTCTTATGCCCCGTACACACGGTCGGATTTTCCGACGGAAAATGTGTGATAGGACCTTGTTGTCGGAAATTCCGACCGCGTGTAGGCTCCATCACACGTTTTCAATCGGATTTTCCGACACACAAAGTTGGAGAGCAGGATATAAAATTTTCCGACAACAAAATCCGTTGTCGGAAATTCCGATCGTGTGTACACAAATCCGACGGACAAAGTGCCACACATGCTCAGCATAAATAAAGAGATGAAAGCTATTGGCCACTGCCCCGTTTATAGTCCCGACCTACGTGTTTTACGTCACCGCATTCAGAACGATCGGATTTTCCGACAACTTTGTTTGACCGTGTGTATGCAAGACAAGTTTGAGCCAACATCTGTCGGAAAAAATCCTAGGATTTTGTTGTTGGAATGTCCGAACAAAGTCCGACCGTGTGTACGGGGCATTACTGTTCTCTATTTTCAACCAATGTTTTTCTCTATTATTTTTTACCCATTCTAAAACACATGATAAGGCAATTGCCTCATAATATTTCCTAATATCAGGTGCTCCCCACCCCCCTTTCGTCTTATCTTTAATTAATTGTGTAAAATTTATACAAGGTTTTTTCCCTCTCCAAACAAACCTCCCCAACATAGTGCGCAAACTTTTAAAAAAACTCTGTGGCAGTGCAATTGGAAGCATTTGCATTTTGTAAATGATCTTTGGTAAGATTATCATCTTGTATAGATTTATTCCCCCTCCCCCCCCCATGAAAGCTGTCCTCTTGAGATTTTGTTTAGTTCTTTCTTGAGCTCATTCAGGAGTGGACTAAAATTAGCCTGAAATATTGACTCTATTGTTGGGGTAATTTTAACTCCCAAATAATTATGTTCTTCTAATCCCCACCTAAAGGGGAAATATTTTTGATATGTAGTATCCCCATGTCTATTTTTATTGATCTCCAGCGTTTCCGATTTGTCTGGGTTGACTCGAAAGTTGGAGAGCTTCCCAAATTCTTTTAAGGCCGATAACAGGTTTGGGAGGGTGATCCTTGGGCGGGTGACATAAAACAATATGTCATCCACGTAAGCGGCTAATTTGTACTCCTCATTGCCCACTTTAACCCCACCAATGTCCGGACACCTCCTTAACTTATTTAACAGGGGTTCCAGGGCTAACACAAACAATAGCGGGGAAAGTGGGCATCCCTGCCTAATTCTGTTATTCATTTCAAATGTATCTGAGAAGGTGCCGTTTACTTTTATTTTCGCAGTGGGGTGGGTATAAAAAAGCCTTGATCCAGTTAGGCATTTTCTCTCCCAACCCGATCTCCTCAAGAGTACTCCACATGAAGCCCCAGTCTACCCTGTCAAAAGCTTTTTCAGCATCAATTGACAGGAGTAGACCTGCGGCTCCACTCCTCTTAATCTCCTGGACCACTAATGACGTTTTAATACCGTTGTCCCGCCCCTCTCTACCTGGTACAAAACCTACCTGGTCTGGGTGAATAGTCTCATTGATTATCGATTTCATTCTTTCAGCTAGTATTTTGGCAAATAGTTTTATATCAACGTTTAGGAGTGATATGGACCTATAACTGGAGCATAACATATTATCTTTACCTTCTTTCAGGATGATGGCTATGTTGGCTTCTAATGCTTGCCTTCTTATCTTCCACTTGTCCCCAATCCCATTCATATATGGACACATTCTGGGGACAAGTAGATCCTGGAATTTTTTGTAGTATAAAACGGTCAGCCCATCGGGCCCTGGGCTTTTACCTACTGGGGTTTCCTGCAGTGCTTTCCTAAGCTCCTCTTCAGTAATAGGGGCCTCTAACAAGTTCTTTTCCTTATCCGTGATTTTATGTAATCGAGCCTCTTTTAAATATTTTTTTATTCTCTCTCTTTTTATTTCTTTGGCCTCTTGCGATTCGTTCTTTTCTATTGCATATAGCCCACCATAGTACTTTTGAAAGACTTTCGCGGTGTCACTGGTTTTATACCAAAGTTCTCCTGAGTTTGTCTTTATTTTTTCAATAAAGTTAATAGATTTCTTTTTTCTCATGACCCTTGCCAGGGATTTGCCTGGTTTGTTACCATTTATATATCTTTCTTTCTTCGTTAGATTGAAGACCTTTTGCGTTTCTTGCTCTACCAGTTTCCTCATAACCTCTCTCTTCCTATGAAGGCTTGCCAACACCGCCCCAACCCCTAATTTTTTATGTTGTTGTTCTAACATATAGATTTCTTTGTCAAAGCTATCTTATCTTTCATCATTCTTCTCTTTTTCACTGCACCCACCATCATAATAATACCCCTTATATAGGCTTTGTGAGCCTCCCAGACCGTTGACTCGTCCACCTCCCCTGACCCATTTATTTTAAAATACAAATCTAGCTCTTCTCTTATTCTCTTGTCTATATCTTTGTCTAGAAGTAGGTCTTCGTTTAATTTCCAGCTATTGCCCCGTTTCTGTTGCTCCCCTATTTTTATCTGTAGGCTCACCGGCGCATGGTCTGATAGGGTCGCAGTACCAATACATGTACAAGTGACTGCATCCAGTAACCTATGGTCCATTAAAAAAAAAATCTAACCTTGAGTATGTCGAATGTACGGGGGAATAATATGTGTAATCACGTACTTTCTCGTGTTGCATCCTCCAGACATCAACCAATTGATATTGGTGCAGCTTCTTTTTTAATTTTTTCACCCAACCTTCTCCTGTCCCCCGTGCCTGGGACTTACTGTCTCTCGCCGGGTCCATACAGAAATTAAAATCCCCTGCGATTATGGCCCCCCTCTCTTAAATTCTTAAAACTTCGCCAAAACACCTATTACAAATTTCTTTTTCTTTCTATTTGGTCCATAGATGTTTGCCAAAGAGCATTCAAAGCCGTTTAATTTCCCTCTCAAAAAGAGGTATCGCCCCTCAGGATCAGTCAATCTAGTCTCAAGCCTGAACTTTACTTCCTTGGCAAACCCTATGGCGACCCCTTTTGCACCCCTAGTCGGGGAGTCACCAAAAAACCAGACTGGGAAATCTTTAGAGTAAATTTTTTGGCAGCTGCCCATCCACTGGTGTGTCTCCTGTAGCAGTGCCACATCAGCCTTCAGGAACTTCAAATCTCGCAGTCGATTAGCCCGCTTAATGGGGGCGTTCAACCCCCTAACATTATATGTTATTATATTTACACTAGACATTGTTTTTTTTTTCGTTTTTTTTTCTCCTTTCTTTTTTAAAGTGCAATCATGGGAGAAGGAGTCGTTATTCTGAACCCCCGTCCTACCCTGTATCCCCTTCTCGCCCTCCCTCCCCTGCCCCTCCCTCGCCCCCTCCCACCCCTCAACCCCCCACCCCCTTGGGGTAGTTAGATCTCCTCATGATCCAGCAAACCGAGGCCCCACCTACTTCTCCTGAGCCCCCAGTATGTCCCCTGGAGGTTGAACTCGGCTAGGCCTTGGTCTGAGCTGTCGTTCCCCCCACGATGTTTTTTGGGGGGTACCCAGCCCGTTCCCCTCCCCCCAATCCCACTTTCCCCCCACCACCAACCCACACCCGCCCGCGCCCCTCCCGCCGCAAGCACTATTTATTATTCCCTAGTGGGAAGAGAGAGAGAGGGAGGGAGAAAAAAAAGAAGGTTATCTCCACTCTCTTTCTACTTTTATGGTCGAAGATGTTATTTCTTTCTCTCTGTTGATCTTTTTGGATTAATAACTGGTTGCCAAGATTGTAATACTTTAGGACCCTCTGTGATCTTAGTCAGCTCCCACCATCCTGGGATCTCTATTATAGGTATATTTAGATGTTCGCAAAAGTTTGATGTATCCTCTGGGAATCTTAACACAGCATAGCGTCCATCTTTGCGTCCTGTCAAACCCTTGGGGAATCCCCAGGAATATTGGACATTACATTCTTTGAGTTGAACCAACAAGGGTTGTAGAATTCTTCTTCTGGCTAGAGTTTCAGCTGCCAAATCTGGGAAGATCTGCAAGGTGGTTTCTCCATACTTCGCCGGTTGGTTGTTTTTCAGGCATGCTCTGATCTGCTCTTTATCTTGGAAGTTATGGAATCTGGCGATGACATCTCTTGGTACATCCCCAGCAATCTCGGGGGGTTTCCTAATCCAATGTATGCTTTCAAATTTAATTTTATTGGTTTTACTCCCTCTCCTTACCATATGCCCAAAGATGCCCTCCATTTTTTCTTGCAGGTCCTCCTTTTCTCCTTGTATCTCCGGCAAGCCTCTTATCCTGAGGTTCTTCCTTCTGTTCCAGTTTTCTTGGTCTTCAATTTTGTATAATATGTGTCTTTGATCCAATTGGATCCTATTTACGTGAGCCTTGAGGTTTCTTATCTCCTCCCTTTGCGTGTCCAACCTGCCCTCAGTGTTCTCTACTCTTGTTATTATATGGTGCATATCTTCATGCAGAGTTGCGATCTCTCCTTTTATAGATGTTTCCAGCCTCGCAAACATCTTTGCCATTTCGCTCTTGGTTGGAAGCAGTTTTTTTTGTTTAGAATCCATTTTAACTTCCTTTTCTGCTGCCGCTTGCATCTCACTGCCCACCATGCTGGTTTCGGTAGCTTCCAGCTGTTTTCTTACCACCGATTTTTGAGTGCCGTCTGTGTTTCTGCTTTTACTCGTCCCCTGTTTATTTGGGCTTTCTCTGCTCCCTTCTTGCACCATGTACTTTTTGATGGTTCCTGGACTTGCACTTATCCTGGGCTGGCTAGTAGAGTAGGGTGGGTTCACTGCAGACCCTCTCCCAGTTTTACCTCTCATTTCTCAATCATACATGTGTGCTTACTGAAATATTTCGTTTAGATGACTCCTGCGTTCTCTCCTATCCAGAAGAAAAAGCTCTAAGTCCTCCTGGGATTTTATTCAGAGCTAATTAGCCCTCCTTCCTTCCCCCTGGCAGAACAAAACCGTTGTTACTCTCCCCAACCTCCGTTCACCAATAACCACCACAGGGAGCCTTGTTTATTGGGAGTCACACAAATTCTTAAGTAAGTACTGTGTTCTGGGTGTTCTGATATAAACAAACCCCTCTTTTATTTTTACTGTCTCGTTAAAACATATATTTTTCCCATCCCCCACTCTTTTCTGAATTTCAACAGATCCTGGCTGCCGTATCCGCTCAAAGTCCCTATAAAGACACTTAACTTAGCAGCAATCTATATATCCACACGTATATGAGCGGAGGTCACAATCTTCATTAGTTCATCTGCAAGAAAACCAATAATATACCAGGATCACCTCTTGTCACTCGTTATTATCTATGCTTCTTGTAATTGCATCCTTTTAACCACTCTTAACAGCTTCTAGGTTTACACAATCTGGTCCCACAGTCTGTGGGTGATACCCCTAGTACTTGCGGTTTGTGGGGAGTACGATTTCCAACCCGCTCCAGCCTCTCTCACTCTCCTTTGCTTCCGGAGGCACCTTGCTGCAGGCACAACGTCTTGTCAGCTGTATCCCGGCTGGCTCTCTCACTCTTCTTGCTGTTAGAGTTGGCGTTAAGGGCCGATGTCTTTGGAGAGAGGGGATCCTCCTCCCGTCCTGGTAGCGATTTCCGTTACACCAGGGGCGGCAGAGTGGTCTGAGCTAGCAGCGGGGGGTGGTGAGAGTACCTGCCATATGCAGTGGGGAGGATCCCGATCGGGGAGTGGAGTAATCGCTGTCCCTACCCTACTCGGGCATCTCGTGGGGGGAGGTTCACGGGCTTCACAGGCTCAGCCACAGCTCTTACACAGCCTCACATCCGGTCCTTCCCTCCTCCTCCGGACAGCCTTATGTGACTTGTTACTCTGATCATGCAAGATGATGTAAAGCTTCGGGATATTTTTTTTATACAGTAACCTAACCCTGCTTTAAACTTCTCCACAACTTATCCCTGACCTGTCTGGTGTGTTCCTTGGCCTTCGTGATGCTGTTTGTTCAGTAAGGTTCTCTAACAAACCTCAGAGGGCTTCAAAGAACAGCTGTATTTATACTGAGACTAAATTACTTACAGGTGGACTCTATTTACTAATAAGGTGACTTCTGAAGGCAATTGGTTCCACTAGATTTTAGTTAGGGGTATCAGAGTAAAGGGGCTGAATACAAATGCAAGGCACACTTTTCAGATATTTATTTGTAAACATTTTTGAAAACCATTTATCATTTCCACTTCACAATTATGTGCCACTTTGTGCTGGTCTATCACATAAAATCCCAATAAAATACATTTACATTTTTTGTTGTAACATGACAAAATTTGGAAAATTTCAAGGGGTGTAAATAATTTTTCAAGGCTGCAAGGCTGTAGGCTGCATCTGATGGGCACTGGGGAGGCTGCATCTGATGGGCACTGGGGAGGCTGCATTGGAAGGGCACTGGAGAGGCTGCATCTGAAGGGCACTGGGGAGGCTGCATCTGAAGGGCACTGGGGAGGCTGCATCTGAAGGGCACTGGGGAGGCTGCATCTGAAGGGCACAGGGGAGGCTGCATCTGAAGGGGACTGGGGAGGCTGCATCTGATGGGAACTGGGGAGGCTGCATTAAACTCTTGTAGTATGTCTGCAGTCTCTGACTATCTCCTGTACTATGTCTGCAGTCCCTGACCATCTCTTTTATCATGTTTGCAGTCTCTGACCATCTACATATTTTTGATAATTAAAATCCCAATAACCGTATAATGATTGGTTTGCGCAAAAGTTATAACATCTACAAAATAGGGGATACATTTATAGCATTTTTATTATTATTTTTTTTTACTAGTAATGACAAAGATCTGCGATTTTTAACATGACTGCGACATTATGGCGGACACATCAGACAATTTTGACACATTTTTGGGACCATTGGCATTTATACAGCGATCAGTGCTATAAAAATGCATTGATAACTGTAAAAATGTCACTGGCAGTGAAGGGGTTAACACTAGGGGGCGATCAAGGGGTTAACTGTGTTCCCTTCATACTTTGTGTGAACACACGATCAGTCTCTTCTCCCCTCAGAGAACCGGGATCTCTGTGTTTACAGTATATATACAGTCCAGACACAGCGCAATCTTGTGGTTCTTGGAGAAATTACAATCAACCATATATATGGTATATTGTACACATAAAGCAGGTATAAACATAAAAATAGATACAAAACAAAATTAAAAGTAAAAAAGTATAATAATAGAAATAAAAATCAAAAATGCTCCTACCCCAGCAAACTATTCAATGTTAATGAGATATTTTACCACTAGATATTTAACCACTTCCCGCCTAGCCATTAGCAGATTGATGGCCGGGCGGTGGTTTTGCTATCCTGACTGGGCGTCATATGACGTCCAGCAGGATAATCCCTAGCGCGCGCCCACGGGGCGCGCAGTACGGCGATCGGGGACGATGTGTGTCCCTCGGACACATCGCTTCCCCGATCACGGTAAACAGCCAATAAAATTGGCTGTTCACCACGTGATCAGTTGTGTCAAAATCACAGCCGATCACGTCACAGGAGACTCATAGGCGTGCACAGAGCGTGCCGCCAGAGGCGCGCAGAGTGGGGATCGGGAAAGGCGCGTGTCCCTTGGACACAGCGCTTCCCTGATCAGGATAAACAGCCAATGAAATTGGCTGTTTATCACGTGAACGGCTGTGTCCAATCACAGTCGGTCACAAATGTAAACATTGAGGAGCAGTCATTATCTGATCCCTACTCTCTCCTCACACACCGATCGTGTGAGGAGAGAGCAGGGATCAGTGAGATCAGTGTAGTGTATTGTCTTTATTGTACTGTTCACAACACGTCCCCCCCAATAAAGAGGACATGTCACAACACCAGTACCGCCACACAGGCCCACCACTAATACTGCCATCAGTCCCGCCACACAGGCCCACCTGTACTGCCATCAAGCCCGCCACCAGTACCGCCATCGGTACCGTCATCAGTCCCACCACCTGTAGGGCCACCAGTACCGCCACCCGTCCCGCCACACAGGCCTGCCACTAATACTGTCATCGGTGCCATCACACAGGCCCGCCACCACTACCACCAGCAGTACCATTACACAGGCCGGCCAATAAGTACTGCCGTAATGTCTCAAAGGGTTTACACACCTGAGGAGGCATATGCCATTCTTGCCATGTCGGATGATGAGAGCAGTGGGGAGCTCCCATCATCCAATTCTGGTTCGGAATACGAGCCAGTGGAGGATAGTGGATCAGAGTCCGATTCAGCGGAGGAAACCGTCCCTCCCAAAAAAATAAGGAGATCAGGACCAAGATCAGAAGACCTGCCCACCACCAGCAGCGCCAGACCCCAGGAAGAGGAGCCCAGTACAAGTACTGGAATTACACGCCCAACCCGAAGAATCCAGCCCCAGTCCTACCTTCCTGATGCCCTGGAAAACCCCTTATGGTGGCCTGCCAACTCAGGATCCGCTATCATCCCTCCTTTCACCACACAGCCAGGTGTGCAGCCCAACACTACAAATTTTTTCCAATTAGATTATTTTTATTTATTTTTCCCACAAGATTTGCTGTAGAATATGTTGGACCAAACCAACCTGTATGCATCCCAATTTATTGCTGCCAACCCCAATTCATCCTACGCCCACATGTTCCAGCGACATCTAACACTGGACGAATTTAAATTATTTTTGGGCCTTATGTTCAATATGGGGCTTACAAAAAAGAACAAACTCCATGCCTATTGGTCAACCATTTGTGAGTGCAATCCTCTATTATTTGAGCTATACAGGCCAGGAAAGGAGGCATACATCCTACTGGACATATGATTCAAGTTCCATGTTTGTGAGTGCAATGCTCTATTATTTGAATCTGTATTTATATTATTAAAACAGTATTACACTAGGGCAGCCGTGCGCTTTCTTTTTCTTGTATACTATTGGTCCACCAACCCCATGCCGATATATTCTGCTGTCATGTCCAGGACACGATATGACATAATTATGCGTTTTCTACACTTTAATGATAATTCGCAGTGCCCTCCCCGCGATCATCCCAACCACTGCACATTGTACAAGATACGCCTCTTAATCAATTCCTTTTCCCAGCAATTTACAGAACTTTTTATCCCGGACCAAAAAATTTGTGTGGACGAGTCCCTTATATATTTTCCTGGTCGACTGCACTTCAAGCATTATATCCCAAGTAAGAGAGCCAGGTATGCAGACTCTATATGTCCTCTGGAAAGTTGGGAATTAGAACTAAACCATTTATTGCCAGAAACAATGAGAAGTAAAGTTTATGACTGTGACGGGAGGGCCCGTGGAACCAAGAATTCCTTGGAAAGGTTGGGTTTCAGCTCCCCATGCACCTCTTATGTCTAAGTCACCCTGTGCCATCCTGGCACAGGGTGACTGAGAAAATATATCTTGGATTACTTAAAATGGGACAGTAATATGTATCCACAATATCTCCCAGGATATATGTAAAGACTATTCTTGGTTTGATTGATTCTGAACTCAACATGTTAGCTGAGAGAGCTGATCACATTGGCCTCTGTACAATGTAGGAGACAGGCCGACTCCTGCTGGAGCTCCTGCTATTGTGAGAAGGTGTCCTGTGTTTATACTTATGATAATGTATAACCTACTATGTGAAGCTCGGTGACAACAAGTCTGACCTGTAGTGAAACCCTGATTAATCATAACAGTGCTCAGGAGGGCACGAAGTCACATCGGCTGCTTTAGGGGATTAGTTAATTAGCTCATGTTAATTAGGTTTCTGGTTACAGGTGTATTGTTAATATGTAATATGAGTAATATGAGCAGGAGGTAGGAACTTCCTCTTTAACTGTATGCAAGACTTGTATTTTGGTTCTAATAAAACAGTCCATGTTCAGCAACTAAACAAGTATTGTCTTGTTTTGTGCTTGTGAGCGGTTGGAATATCTGATATCTATATTCAGACTGGGAGAAAGTGGTATATGACGAAAGCACGCAAGCGGAGTGTGGGACGTTGCGTTACTTTGGAGATGTGATGGGAGGGCCCATGGAACCAAGAGTAGTCTTTACATATATCCTGGGAGATATTGTGGATAAATATTACTGTCCCATTTTAAGTAATCCAAGATATATTTTCTCAGTCACCCTGTGCCAGGATAGCACAGGGTGACTTAGACATAAGAGATGCATGGGAGCTGGAACATGGGTTTCCCAACCTTTCCAATGGATTCTTGGTTCCACGGTCCCTCCCGTCACAATGACTATGTTCACTCGTCTTCAATGGACACAAGAATGAAAAAAAAGAACTATAAATTATTAATGAAGTGGTACTATGTTCCTTTAAAACTGCATAAAATCAACCCTGACCTATCTTCTCTCTGTTGGAGAGAATGTGGGGAGGAAGGAACTCATGCACATATATGGTGGCATTGTCCCCTAATTCAACCATACTGGAGGGAAGTAGTAGGGTGGATAAAGAAGATTAGTGGGTCTGAACCTGAATTCGATCCTTGGCAGTGCCTGTTTCATGTAACGGCATTGCCCAGGAAGAAATATAGAGAAACAATTACTCCATTCCTGCTAAATGCAGCAAAGGCATTAATTCCAAAATATTGGAGGTTAAAAAATATCCAGACGATAAAGGATTGGTTTAGGGAGATAGATAAAATTAGGTGCATGGAAGAGGTGATCCATATGCAAAAAAAATCTGAAATAAAATACGCCAACATTTCGAAGTGTTGGCTGCAATTTAGACAAACTCAGGTATACGTGAAATATATAGGTGATAATTAGGGGTTTCACTGTTCCCCCCCCTTTTTTTTTGTTACTCCCCCTTTTAATGGACACACATAAAAGGTAATCACTTGAGAATCAAATAAATAGATGACAGTTTTCACACACAAAGTAAAGTAGTGGGGTGTTTTTTTTTTTTTTTTTATCACTTATGCCGCGTACACACAAGCGGACTTTACGGCAGACTTTGCCCGGCGGACTTTTTGACGTACTTTACGACAGACTTTCTGAATGAACGGACTTGCCTACACACAATCCACCAAACTCCGTTAAATTCGTACGTGATGACGTATGACCGGACTAAAACAAGGAAGTTCATAGCCAGTAGCCAATAGCTGCCCTAGCGTGGCTTTATGTCCGTCGAACTAGCATACAGACAGCGGACTTTTCTACCAGACTCGATTTCGACGGATTAATTTAAAACATGTTTCAAATCGAAGTCCGTCCAACTTTTGAGAAAACAAAGTCCGCTGGAGCCCACACACGATCGAATTGTCCGACCAAATTCCGTCCGCCGGGCAAAGTCTGCCGTAAAGTCCGCTCGTGTGTACGCGGCATAAGGAGGAATATAGGGATGGCAGAGAGTTGCGATTCTCTCCTCTTCAAAAATAGGTTTAAATAGAGCTGGGAAAGCTGTAAACATCACATATGTATGAGAGACACATTAAGGGATAAAGTATAAATATGATTGAGTACAAGTAATAAGGAGGAGGGGGTCACGAAAATAAAGGGGGAAGAGGAATTGGATACACTACACTATAAAGTCTGGAGGGTTGTGGGAGTTGTTATTAAAGGGAAAAAAAAGGGAAGGGGAAATTTTTTTTTTCTTCACACACATAAAAGGGTAATCACTTAGAGAATTCAACTAAATAGATGATGGTTTTCACACATAAGTAAAGTAGTGGGGAAAGAGGCATGGGGTACACTAAATTATAAAGACTGGAAGGTCACGGGGGGGGGGGTCTTTTTTTTTCTCCAGGGATGGGTGGGGGGGGAGACGGTGGAGCATCCATAATAACTCTAGAAGGTATTATGAGATAGATCCAAGTGCTGAGCCAAATGTTGAGTGTTGAGTTTAATGTGGTTAGTATATGTTTTGTTTTATATATACAGTGGGAAGCATGGTGGTAGCATCATCATGCTGTGGGGGTGTTTTTCAGCTGCAGGGACAGGACGACTGGTTGCAATTGAAGAAAAGATGAATGCGGCCAAGTACAGGGATATCCTGGACGAAAACCTTCTCCAGAGTGCTCAGGACTAGGGATGAGCTTCGTGTTCGTGTCGAACCCATTTTTGACTTGAACATCGGCTGTTCGCGCGTTCGCCGAATTACGAACGATATGGGCCGTTCACGCCAAATTCGTGTGGCGCGTCAGGGCTCATAATTCACTGCGGCATCGCAGTGCATTGCTGGCTGATGATTGGCCAAGCATGCACTATGACCCGCATGCTTGGCCAATCACAGCGCCGTCGGTAGAGAGAGCTGTAATTGGCCAAAGCCAAGATGGCTTTGGCCAATTATGGCTCAGAGGGTTTAGAACACGCCCCACACTATATAAGGCCGCCTACAAGGCGGCCCTGTGTAGTGTGTTCCGGCGAGAGAGAGAGACAGTATCATTTCATTTGAGTTAGCTAGATTAGGCAGGACAGTCAGTGAGTTAGCTGCACTTATAGTGTATTGTGTATATATATGCATCCCAGGTGTTGCATATATATATATATATACACTGTATTCAGTTTAGCTAGATCCGTTCCTGTTATCTTCCTACTGACAGGCAGGCTTGTCTTGTTACAGTATTTACAGCTATCTGAAGAAAATTGCTGCTGTCCTTTTGATCCTATTAGTACCACAGTCAGGCAGCTAGACTATTTACAGGTAGTGCAGTGCGTCCTCCTCACAGTGTTCAGTTAAAGCTACAAGTTAGTGTAGTGAGATCTCTGCACAGTGTTCAGCTAAAACTACAAGTTAGTGTAGTGAGACCTCTGCACAGTGTTCAGCTAAAGCTACAAGTTAGTGTAGTGCGTCCTGCTCACAGTGTTCAGCTAAAACAACAAGTTAGTGTAGTGAGACCTCTGCACAGTGTTCAGCTAAAGCTACAAGTTAGTGTAGTGCGTCCTGCTCACAGTGTTCAGCTAAAACTACAAGTTAGTGTAGTGAGACCTCCGCACAGTGTTCAGCTAAAGCTACAAGTTAGTGTAGTGTGTCCTGCTCACAGTGTTCAGCTAAAGCTACAAGTTAGTGTAGTGCGTCCTGCTCACAGTGTTCAGCTAAAATTACAAGTTAGTGTAGTGAGACCTCTGCACAGTGTTCAGCTAAAGCTACAAGTTAGTGTAGTGCGTCCTGCTCACAGTGTTCAGCTAAAACTACAAGTTAGTGTAGTGAGACCTCTGCACAGTGTTCAGCTAAAGCTACAAGTTAGTGTAGTGCATCCTGCTCAGTGTTCAGCTAAAACTACAAGTTAGTGTAGTGCGTCCTGCTCACAGTGTTCAGCTAAAACTACAAGTTAGTGTAGTGAGACCTCTGCAGTGTTCAGCTAAAGCTACAAGTTAGTGTAGTGCATCCTGCTCACAGTGTTCAGCTAAAGCTACAAGTTAGTGTAGTGCTTCCTGCTCACAGTGTTCAGCTAAAACTACAAGTTAGTGTAGTGAGACCTCTGCACAGTGTTCAGCTAAAGCTACAAGTTAGTGTAGTGCGTCCTGCTCACAGTGTTCAGCTAAAGCTACAAGTTAGTGTAGTGCGTCCTGCTCACAGTGTTCAGCTAAAACTACAAGTGAGTGTAGTGAGACCTCTGCACAGTGTTCAGCTAAAGCTACAAGTTAGTGTAGTGCGTCCTGCTCACAGTGCTCTGCTAAAGCTACAAGTTGGTGTAGTGCGTCCTGCTCACAGTGTTCAGCTAAAACTACAAGTTAGTGTAGTGAGACCTCTGCACAGTGTTCAGCTAAAGCTACAAGTTAGTGTAGTGCGTCCTGCTCACAGTGTTCAGCTAAAACTACAAGTTAGTGTAGTGAGACCTCTGCAGTGTTCAGCTAAAGCTACAAGTTAGTGTAGTGCATCCTGCTCAGTGTTCAGCTGAAACTACAAGTTAGTGTAGTGCTTCCTGCTCACAGTGTTCAGCTAAAACTACAAGTTAGTGTAGTGAGACCTCTGCACAGTGTTCAGCTAAAGCTACAAGTTAGTGTAGTGCGTCCTGCTCACAGTGTTCAGCTAAAGCTACAAGTTAGTGTAGTGCGTCCTGCTCACAGTGTTCAGCTAAAACTACAAGTGAGTGTAGTGAGACCTCTGCACAGTGTTCAGCTAAAGCTACAAGTTAGTGTAGTGCGTCCTGCTCACAGTGTTCAGCTAAAACTACAAGTTAGTGTAGTGAGACCTCTGCACAGTGTTCAGCTAAAGCTACAAGTTAGTGTAGTGAGTCCTGCTCACAGTGTTCAGCTAAAGCTACAAGTTAGTGTAGTGCGTCCTGCTCACAGTGTTCAGCTAAAACTACAAGTTATTGTAGTGAGACCTCTGCACAGTGTTCAGCTAAAGCTACAAGGTAGTGTAGTGTGTCCTGCTCACAGTGTTCAGCTAAAACTACAAGTTAGTGTAGCGAGACCTCTGCACAGTGTTCAGCTAAAACTACAAGTTAGTGTAGTGAGTCCTGCTCACAGTGTTCAGCTAAAACTATAAGTTAGTGTAGGGAGACCTCTGCACAGTGTTCAGCTAAAGTTACAAGTTAGTGTAGTGCGTCCTGCTCACAGTGTTCAGCTAAAGCTACAAGTTAGTGTAGTGCATCCTGCTCACAGTGTTCAGCTAAAACTACAAGTTAGTGTAGTGAGACCTCTGCACAATGTTCAGCTAAAGCTACAAGTTAATGTAGTGCGTCCTGCTCACAGTGTTCAGCTAAAACTACAAGTTAGTGTACTGAGACCTCTGCACAGTGTTCAGCTAAAGCTACAAGTTAGTGTAGTGCGTCCTGCTCACAGTGTTCAGCTAAAGCTACAAGTTAGTGTAGTGCGTCCTGCTCACAGTGTTCAGCTAAAACGACAAGTTAGTGTAGTGAGACCTCTGCACAGTGTTCAGCTAAAGCTACAAGTTAGTGTAGTGCGTCCTGCTCACAGTGTTCAGCTAAAACTACAAGTTAGTGTAGTGAGACCTCTGCACAGTGTTCAGCTAAAGCTACAAGTTAGTGTAGTGAGACCTCTGCACAGTGTTCAGCTAAAGCTACAAGTTAGTGTAGTGCATCCTGCTCACAGTGTTCAGCTAAAACTACAAGTTAGTGTAGTGCGTCCTGCTCACAGTGTTCAGCTAAATCTACAAGTTAGTGTAGTGAGACCTCTGCACAGTGTTCAGCTAAAGCTACAAGTTAGTGTAGTGCGTCCTGCTCACAGTGTTCAGCTAAAGCTACAAGTTAGTGTAGTGCATCCTGCTCACAGTGTTCAGCTAAAACTACAAGTTAGTGTAGTGAGACCTCTGCACAGTGTTCAGCTAAAGCTACAAGGTAGTGTAGTGTGTCCTGCTCACAGTGTTCAGCTAAAACTACAAGTTAGTGTAGCGAGACCTCTGCACAGTGTTCAGCTAAAACTACAAGTTAGTGTAGTGAGTCCTGCTCACAGTGTTCAGCTAAAACTATAAGTTAGTGTAGGGAGACCTCTGCACAGTGTTCAGCTAAAGTTACAAGTTAGTGTAGTGCGTCCTGCTCACAGTGTTCAGCTAAAGCTACAAGTTAGTGTAGTGCATCCTGCTCACAGTGTTCAGCTAAAACTACAGGTTAGTGTAGTGAGACCTCTGCACAATGTTCAGCTAAAGCTACAAGTTAATGTAGTGCGTCCTGCTCACAGTGTTCAGCTAAAGCTACAAGTTAGTGTAGTGCGTCCTGCTCACAGTGTTCAGCTAAAACTACAAGTTAGTGTAGTGAGACCTCTGCACAGTGTTCAGCTAAAGCTACAAGGTAGTGTAGTGTGTCCTGCTCACAGTGTTCAGCTAAAACTACAAGTTAGTGTAGCGAGACCTCTGCACAGTGTTCAGCTAAAACTACAAGTTAGTGTAGTGAGTCCTGCTCACAGTGTTCAGCTAAAACTATAAGTTAGTGTAGGGAGACCTCTGCACAGTGTTCAGCTAAAGTTACAAGTTAGTGTAGTGCGTCCTGCTCACAGTGTTCAGCTAAAGCTACAAGTTAGTGTAGTGCATCCTGCTCACAGTGTTCAGCTAAAACTACAGGTTAGTGTAGTGAGACCTCTGCACAATGTTCAGCTAAAGCTACAAGTTAATGTAGTGCGTCCTGCTCACAGTGTTCAGCTAAAACTACAAGTTAGTGTACTGAGACCTCTGCACAGTGTTCAGCTAAAGCTACAAGTTAGTGTAGTGCGTCCTGCTCACAGTGTTAAGCTAAAGCTACAAGTTAGTGTAGTGCGTCCTGCTCACAGTGTTCAGCTAAAACGACAAGTTAGTGTAGTGAGACCTCTGCACAGTGTTCAGCTAAAGCTACAAGTTAGTGTAGTGCGTCCTGCTCACAGTGTTCAGCTAAAACTACAAGTTAGTGTAGTGAGACCTCTGCACAGTGTTCAGCTAAAGCTACAAGTTAGTGTAGTGAGACCTCTGCACAGTGTTCAGCTAAAGCTACAAGTTAGTGTAGTGCGTCCTGATCACAGTGTTCAGCTAAAGCTACAAGTTAGTGTAGTGCATCCTGCTCACAGTGTTCAGCTAAAACTACAAGTTAGTGTAGTGCGTCCTGCTCACAGTGTTCAGCTAAAACTACAAGTTAGTGTAGTGAGACCTCTGCACAGTGTTCAGCTAAAGCTACAAGTTAGTGTAGAGCGTCCTGCTCACAGTGTTCAGCTAAAGCTACAAGTTAGTGTAGTGCATCCTGCTCACAGTGTTCAGCTAAAACTGCAAGTTAGTGTAGTGAGACCTCTGCACAGTGTTCAGCTAAAGCTACAAGTTAGTGTAGTGCATCCTGCTCACAGTGTTCAGCTAAAACTACAAGTTAGAGTAGTGAGACCTCTGCACAGTGTTCAGCTAAAGCTACAAGTTAGTGTAGTGTGCCCTGCTCACAGTGTTCAGCTAAAGCTACAAGTTAGTGTAGTGCGTCCTGCTCACAGTGTTCAGCTAAAACTACAAGTTAGTGTAGTGAGACCTCTGCACAGTGTTCAGCTAAAGCTACAAGTTAGTGTAGTGCGTCCTGCTCACAGTGTTCAGCTAAAACTATAAGTTAGTGTAGTGAGACCTCTGCACAGTGTTCAGCTAAAGCTACAAGTTAGTGTAGTGCGTCCTGATCACAGTGTTCAGCTAAAGCTACAAGTTAGTGTAGTGCATCCTGCTCACAGTGTTCAGCTAAAACTACAAGTTAGTGTAGTGAGACCTCTGCACAGCGTTCAGCTAAAGCTACAAGTTAAAGTAGTGCGTCCTGCTCACAGTGTTCAGCTAAAACTACAAGTTAGTGTAGTGAGACCTCTGCACAGTGTTCAGCTAAAGCTACAAGTTAGTGTAGAGCGTCCTGCTCACAGTGTTCAGCTAAAGCTACAAGTTAGTGTAGTGCATCCTGCTCACAGTGTTCAGCTAAAACTGCAAGTTAGTGTAGTGAGACCTCTGCACAGTGTTCAGCTAAAGCTACAAGTTAGTGTAGTGCATCCTGCTCACAGTGTTCAGCTAAAACTACAAGTTAGAGTAGTGAGACCTCTGCACAGTGTTCAGCTAAAGCTACAAGTTAGTGTAGTGTGCCCTGCTCACAGTGTTCAGCTAAAGCTACAAGTTAGTGTAGTGCGTCCTGCTCACAGTGTTCAGCTAAAACTACAAGTTAGTGTAGTGAGACCTCTGCACAGTGTTCAGCTAAAGCTACAAGTTAGTGTAGTGCGTCCTACTCACAGTGTTCAGCTAAAATTACAAGTTAGTGTAGTGAGACCTCTGCACAGTGTTTAGCTAAAGCTACAAGTTAGTGTAGTGTGTCCTGCTCACAGTGTTCAGCTAAAATTACAAGTTAGTGTAGTGAGACCTCTGCACAGTGTTCAGCTAAAGCTACAAGTTAGTGTAGTGCGTCCTGCTCACAGTGTTCAGCTAAAGCTACAAGTTAGTGTAGTGCATCCTGCTCACAGTGTTCAGCTAAAACTACAAGTTAGTGTGGTGAGACCTCTGCACAATGTTCAGCTAAAGCTACAAGTTAATGTAGTGCGTCCTGCTCACAGTGTTCAGCTAAAACTACAAGTTAGTGTAGTGAGACCTCTGCACAGTGTTCAGCTAAAGCTACAAGTTAGTGTAGTGCGTCCTGCTCACAGTGTTCAGCTAAAGCTACAAGTTAGTGTAGTGCGTCCTGCTCACAGTGTTCAGCTAAAACTACAAGTTAGTGTAGTGAGACCTCTGCACAGTGTTCAGCTAAAGCTACAAGTTAGTGTAGTGCGTCCTGCTCACAGTGTTCAGCTAAAACTACACGTTAGTGTAGTGAGACCTCTGCACAGTGTTCAGCTAAAGCTACAAGTTAGTGTAGTGTGTCCTGCTCACAGTGTTCAGCTAAAGCTACAAGTTAGTGTAGTGCGTCCTGCTCACAGTGTTCAGCTAAAACTACAAGTTAGTGTAGTGAGACCTCTGCACAGTGTTCAGCTAAAGCTACAAGTTAGTGTAGTGCGTCCTACTCACAGTGTTCAGCTAAAACTACAAGTTAGTGTAGTGAGACCTCTGCACAGTGTTCAGCTAAAGCTAAAAGTTAGTGTAGTGCGTCCTGCTCACAGTGTTCAGCTAAAACTACAAGTTAGTGTAGTGAGACCTCTGCACAGTGTTCAGCTAAAGCTACAAGTTAGTGTAGTGCATCCTGCTCACATTGTTCAGCTAAAACTACAAGTTAGTGTAGTGAGACCTCTGCACAGTGTTCAGCTAAAGCTACAAGTTAGTGTAGTGTGCCCTGCTCACAGTGTTTAGCTAAAGCTACAAGTTAGTGTAGTGCGTCCTGCTCACAGTGTTCAGCTAAAACTACAAGTTAGTGTAGTGAGACCTCTGTACAGTGTTCAGCTAAAGCTACAAGTTAATGTAGTGCGTCCTGCTCACAGTGTCCAGCTAAAACTACAAGTTATTGTAATGAGACCTCTGCACAGAGTTCAGCTAAAGCTACAAGTTAGTGTAGTGCGTCCTGCTCACAGTGTTCAGCGAAAACTACAAGTTAGTGTAGTGAGACCTCTGCACAGTGTTCAGCTAAAGCTACAAGTTAGTGTAGTGCGTCCTGCTCACAGTGTTCAGCTAAAACTACAAGTTAGTGTAGTGTGTCCTGCTCACAGTGTTCAGCTAAAACTACAAGTTAGTGTAGTGAGACCTCTGCACAGTGTTCAGCTAAAGCTACAAGTTAGTGTAGTGCGTCCTGCTCACAGTGTTCAGCTAAAGCTACAAGTTAGTTTAGTGCGTCCTGCTCACAGTGTTCAGCTAAAACTACAAGTTAGTGTAATGAGACCTCTGCACAGAGTTCAGCTAAAGCTACAAGTTAGTGTAGTGCGTCCTGCTCACAGTGTTCAGCGAAAACTACAAGTTAGTGTAGTGAGACCTCTACACAGTGTTCAGCTAAAGCTACAAGTTAGTGTAGTGCGTCCTGCTCACAGTGTTCAGCTAAGACTACAAGTTAGTATAGTGAGACTTCTGCACAGTGTTCAGCTAAAGCTACAAGTTAGTGTAGTGCGTCCTGCTCATAGTGTTCAGCTAAAACTACAAGTTAGTGTAGTGAGACCTCTGCACAGTGTTCAGCTAAAGCTACAAGTTAGTGTAGTGCGTCCTGCTCACAGTGTTCAGCTAAAGCTACAAGTTAGTGTAGTGAGACCTCTGCACAGTGTTCAGCTAAAGCTACCTGTAGAAGGTTGGTGGTGTTCTCATACTACAGGCAGGCAGTTGATTTTGCTAGCTGCAGTATCAGTACATATATATATATAGTAAGATTGGGGTATCAGACTCAAATGGTAAGTGCATTGTCAGTGGGTACTCCAGTACAAAACTATATTTTTAAGGGCCTGGTAGCCCACTTTTATTTAAAAGCACGGAAAAGTTCACAAAGACATCAGTAGCCCACGCAGGGGGTTCCACCATTACTGTATCTCGCACACTTAATACTTTAGCCTCCTGGCTTACATTCTTGCCATACGGCTGATTCAGGCCTTTAGTCTAGGCCTTAAGTCTGCTCCTTAGACCCAAAAGAGTTTCCTAGAGTGAAGCTCTCTCCTAGCTTATTTCCGCTGCTTACTACTTGCTGCTCTGTCACCAAGTACGTCTGCCTCCTGCAGACATGCATACCCTGGCTGCCCCCTGCAGCCTCTGACTCCTCTCAGTAGAATGGGAGTCCACCTGACTCCCATGCACAGACTTCCTGTCTGTTGGGTGGAACCCTGAGCCATAGCCAGGTCACAATTAAATAGCCCAGCACACAGCTGAGCACTCATCGTGCCTCTCCCTCTAAAATCTGGTGTAAACTAGCAATCTTCCAGGTAGCACAGGGTCCTACTGCCACAATATATATATATCCCAGCTTAGTGCAGCTACAGGCCATTAGTATGTCTGGACACGCTTGGCCTTTTTTTCGGCAGCTGGCCGTGTTGAGCCACAACATGCGGAAGACTTGGTCGAGTGGATGACCAAGCCGTCCTCATCCTCCTCATCCTTAGTAGGTGAGGTTGAAAAAAGACACAAGTTCATCAAGTCCAACCTATGTGTGTGATTATGTGTCAGTATTACATTACATATCCCTGTATATTGCGGTCATTCAGGTGATTATCTAATAGTTTCTTGAAGCTAACAATGCTCCCCGCTGAGACCACCGCCTGTGGAAGGGAATTCCACATCCTTGCCGCTCTTACAGTAAAGAACCCTCTACGTAGTTTAAGGTTAAACCTCTTTTCTTCTAATTGTAATGAGTGGCCACGAGTCTTATTAAACTCTCTTCTGTGAAAAAGTTTTATCCCTATTGTGGGGTCACCAGTACAGTATTTGTAAATTGAAATCATATCCCCTCTCAAGCGTCTCTTCTCCAGAGAGAATAAGTTCAGTGCTCGCAACCTTTCCTCATAACTAAGATCCTCTAGACCCTTTATTAGCTTTGTTGCCCTTCTTTGTACTCGCTCCATTTCCAGTACGTCCCTCCTGAGGACTGGTGCCCAGAACTGGACAGCATACTCCAGGTGCGGGCGGACCAGAGTCTTGTAGAGCGGGAGAATTATCGTTTTATCTCTGCAGTTGATCCCCCTTTTAATGCATGCCAATATTCTGTTTGCTTTATTAGCAGCAGCTTGGCATTGCATGCCATTGCTGAGCCTATCATCCACTAGGACCCCCAGGTCCTTTTCCATCCTAGATTCCCCCAGAGGTTCTCCCCCCAGTGTATAGATTGCATTCATATTTTTGCCACCCAAATGCATTATTTTACATTTTTCTACATTGAACCTCATTTGCCATGTAGTCGCCCACCCCATTAATTTGTTCAGGTCTTTTTGCAAGATTTCCACATCCTGCGGAGAAGTTATTGCCCTGCTTAGCTTAGTATCGTCTGCAAATACAGAGATTGGACTGTTTATCCCATCCTCCAGGTCGTTTATGAACAAATTAAATAGGATTGGTCCCAGCACAGAACCTTGGGGAACCCCACTACCCACCCCTGAACATTCTGAGTACTCCCCATTTATCACCACCCTCTGAACACGCCTTTGTAGCCAGTTTTCAATCCATGTACTCACCCTATGGTCCATGCCAACGCACCTTATTTTGTACAGTAAACGTTTATGGGGAACTGTGTCAAATGCTTTTGCAAAATCCAGATACACCACGTCTACGGGCCTTCCTTTATCTAGATGGCAACTCACCTCCTCATAGAAGGTTAATAGATTGGTTTGGCAAGAACGATTCTTCATAAATCCATGCTGATTACTGCTAATGATATCATTCTTATTACTAAAATCTTGTATATAGTCCCTTATCATCCCCTCCAATAGTTTACATACTATTGATGTTAGGCTAACTATTCTGTAATTCCCAGGTATGTTTATTGGCCCTTTTTAAATATTGGTGCTACATTGGCTTTTCTCCAATCAGCTGGTACCATTCCAGTCAATAGACTGTCTGTAAAAATTAGGAACAACAGCCTGGCAATCACCTGACTGAGTTCCCTAAGTACCCTCGGATGCAAGCCATCTGGTCCCGGTGATTTATTAATGTTAAGTTTCTCAAGTCTAATTTTAATTCCGTCCTCTGTTAACCATGTAGGTGCTTCCTGTGTTGTGTCATGAGGATAAACACTGCAGTTTTGGTTACTGAAGCCCCCCGATTCACTCGTGAAGACTGAGGAGAAGAATAAATTCAATACCTTTGCCATCTCCCCATCCTTTGTAACCAGATGTCCTTCCTCATTCTTTATGGGGCCAATATGGTCTGTCCTCCCTTTTTTACTGTTTACATACTTAAAGAATTTCTTGGGATTTTTTTTGTTCTCCTCCGCTATGTGTCTTTCATGTTCTATCTTAGCCATCCTAATTGCACCCTTACATTTCTTATTGCATTCTTTATAAATTCTGAATGCTGTGGATGATCCCTCAACCTTGTATTTTTTGAAGGCCTTCTCCTTTGCTTTTATATGCATTTTTACATTGGAGTTAAGCCATCCAGGATGTTTGTTCGCTCTTTTAAATTTATTACCCAATGGGATACATTGGCTAATGCCCTTATTTAATATGCTCTTAAAGCAAACCCATCTCTCCTCCGTATTCTTTGTTCCTAATATTTTATCCCAATTTATGCCTTTTAGCAAGGTTTGTAGTTTAGGGAAGTTGGCTCTTTTGAAATTCAGTGTCTTTGTGTTCCCTTCATGTTTCCTATTTGTGTGATTTATACTGAAACTAATTGACCTGTGATCGCTGTTACCTAAATTGCTCCGTATTTCCACATCTGTTATCAGGTCTGTATTGTTGGTAATCAGTAGATCTAGTAAGGTTTTATTTCTAGTTGGTGCGTCTACCATCTGACCCATAAAATTGTCCTGCAAGACACTAAGGAACTGGCGAGCCTTAAATGAATGCGCGGTTCCCTCCGCCCAGTCTATGTCTGGATAATTAAAATCCCCCATTATGATAACACTTCCCATCCTTGCTGCTAATCCAATTTGTGATAGGAGATCCGTCTCCACTTCCTCCCTCAGGTTAGGGGGCCTATAGCATACTCCCAGTATTATTTTACCCTTAGCTTCATCCCTTTGGAGCTCTACCCATAAAGATTCCACCTCCTCCCTAGCCCCCTCAGTGATGTCATCTCTCACATTCACTTGTACATTATTCTTGATATATAGGCATACCCCTCCCCCTTTTTTACCCTCTCTATCCTTGCGGTATAGGGTGTACCCTTGAATGTTTGCCAGCCAATCATGAGAGCTGTTGAACCAGGTCTCTGAAATTCCCACAAAATCCAAATCCTCTTTGTACAACAGTATCTCTAGTTCACCCATCTTGTCCGCCAGGCTCCTGGCATTGGTGAACATGCCACATAGTTTAGACCGGTCGCATATTGTCCTCGTATTGGGTGTTTCAAGATTGCAACTAGGACTTGCTACTATACTCACCTTGTGTTTTTGTGCTTTGGTTAACCTACCACTAATGCCCCCAATACTACCCTCTGGCATATCTTCTGCGCTGGCTATCACTGTCTCTGGACCCTCCCCCCCATCGCCTAGTTCAAAAACCCCTCTAACTTTTTGGCCATCTTCATTCCCAGCAGATCTGCACCCTCCTCATTTAGGTGCAGTCCGTCCCTTCTATAGTACCGGTTACCGACTGAGAAGTCGGCCCAGTCCTCCAGGAACCCAAACCCCTCCTTACTACACCAGCTCTTCAGCCAATTGTTTACTTCCCTAATCTCCCTCTGCCTCTTTGGTGTGGCTCGATGTACCGATAGTATTCATGAGAACACTACCTTGGAGGTCCTTTTCCTCAATTTAGCTCCTAAGTCCCTAAAATCGTTCTTTAGGACACTCCATCTGCCTCTGACTTTGTCATTGGTGCCAACGTGCACCATGACAGCCGGGTCTTACCCAGCCCCTCCCAGTAATCTGTCCACAAGATCCGTGATGTGCCGAACCCGAGCGCCCGGTAGACAACATACTGTTCGGTGCTTCAGGTCTTGGTTACAGATTGCCCTCTCTGTCCTTCTAAGAATTGAGAAGAATTAAGAATTAAGAATCCTCTCTCACCCATGCTCAGGGTACTTTGTCTGGCAAAGCAGCGGCCTCTTCCCTCGGCTCAATGTCATCAGTGACTCCTTCCCTAGCCCCACCATGTCCTCCTGAGGAGTCCCTCGAACTGTTTGACCAGTGTTGGGTACATGCTCCAAGAGGATGCCCAGCGTTTGGAAGGCTCTGATGATGATACGGAGCTAGATGAAGGCAGTAACGTGCACAGACAGAGGGGGTGCCCAAGAAGGACAGAAATCTGGCAGTCATGCTCCCCCTTCTGCAGCATACTGCCAGGTTTGCTCCAGTGATGAGGAGGGAGGGGATGATGAGGTCACTGACTCAACGTGGGTGCCTGATAGGAGAGAGGAGGAGGAGGAGGCGGCACATCACCAACGAGGCAGGATACCCTCCAGGGGCCAGCCTAAGGGCAGCACACTGACTGCATCACACCCCAAAGCTCCGCATGTGCAGGGCGCTGCAGTCTCTGTGCGTTATTCAAAAAGTTCTTTGGTATGGGCCTTTTTTGAGACGAGTGCATCAGATCGCACCGCTGCTATTTGCAACATATGTCTCAAGCGTATCTCGCGTGGCCAAAACATCCCCCACTTGGGTACCACATGCTTGACCAGACATATGTTGACCTGCCATGCAGTTCGTTGGCAAGCGTATTTAAAAGACCCACACCAAAGAACAAAGAAGACCTCTCCTTGCTCCTCATCAGCTGAGATCTCAAAACCCACTATACCTTCAGTCCTCTCTGAGACCTGCACTGAGAGGAATGAAGGTGTAGAATTAGGTGTGTCACAGCCAAGTACTTGTGGGCAATCTGCTTTCGGTACACCAACGTCAGATTGTACCAGGCAAATTTCCCTGCCCCAGCTGCTGCACCGCCGAATGAAGTTCGCTCCCAGCCATCCACATGCCCAGCGGTTGAATGCTAGCTTGGCAAAATTGCTAGCACTTCAACTGCTGCCTTTTCAGTTGGTAGACTCTGCCCCCTTATGTGAGTTTGTGGAATGTGCGGTTCCTCAGTGGCAGGTACCCAAACGCCACTTTTTCCCACGGAAGGCGATTCCGGCTCTCTACCGGCATGTGGAAGGCAATGTCTTGGCCTCGCTGGACAGGGCGGTCAGCGGTAAGGTGCATATTACCGCTGACTCATGGTCCAGCAGGCATGGACAGGAACGTTACCTAAGTTTCACTGCGCATTGGGTGACTCTGTTGGCAGCTGGGAAGGATGCAGGACAAGGTGCAGTATTTTGGAGGTTGTTCCGCCACCACGCCTCCAAAATGCCACTACTAATGATTGTGACACACCTCTCTCCTTCACCCCCTCCTCTTCTTCTTCCTCCATGGCCTCTTCCTGTGCTTTGTCCTCGGAATCAGCGGTGCTCCGTAGCCGTTCAAGGGGCTACGCAAGTATGCAGGCCAAAAGATGCCGTGCGGTGCTTGAGCTGGTGTGCTTGGGGGATAGGAGCCACACTGGGGCAGAGGTTCTGTCAGCTCTGCAGGGGCAGGTTCAGAGGTGGTTGACGCCACGCCAACTTAAGGCAGGAATGGTGGTTTGCGACAATGGCACCAACCTCCTCTCTGCCCTCCGACAGGGACAAATGACCCATGTGCCCTGTTTGGCTCATGTCCTTAACTTGGTGGTGCAGCGGTTCTTGGGCAGGTACCCGGGCTTACAGGATGTCCTGAGGCAGGCCAGGAAAGTCTGTGTGCATTTCCGACGGTCATATAATGCCAGTGCTCGGCTGGCAGACCTCCAAAAGGAATTTAACCTGCCCAAGAACCACCTAATCTGTGACATGCCCACCAGGTGCAACTCACCTTTTTCCATGCTGCAGTGGCTGCACACGCAGCAGAGGGCCATCATTGAGTACCTGTGCGACTATGGCACCAGGACAGGGTCAGGGGAGCTTGTTTTTTTTTCCCCACGCCAGTGGGCCATGATCAGGGATGCATGCACTGTCCTGTCACTATTTGAGGAGGCCACAAGGATGGTGAGCAGTGACAGTGCATGCATCAGTGACACTGTCCCCCTTGTCCACCTGTTGGAGCACACGCTGCGTGGAATAATGGACAGGGCCCTTGAGGCAGAACAGAGGCAGGAAGAGGAGGACTTCCTTAGTTCTCAAGGCCCCCTTTATCCAGACAGTGTTCTTGCGTGCCCATCGATCACACAGGAAGAGGACGAGGAGGAGGAGGAGGAGGATTGTGTCAGTATGCAGGTGCAGCCTGGCACTCAGCATCAGCAGCAGTCTTTAAGGGATCAGTCCCAAGAAACACATGGACTTGTACGTGGCTGGGAGGAGGTGGCTGCGGACCATGTCGTCCTTAGTGACCCAGAGGGACTCCAGACCGAATGCCTCAGCAAACCTACACTGCATGGCCTCCCTGATCCTGCAAAGCCTGCGTAAGGATCCTCGTATTCATGGTATCAAGGAGAAGGACCAATACTGGCTGGCAACCCTCCTTGATCCACGTTACAAGGGTAAGGTTGCGGACCTTATCTTGCCATCGCAGAGGGAGCAGAGAATGAAACATCTTCGGAAGGCCTTGCAGAAAGGTCTGTGCAACGCGTTCCCAGAGACTGGGAGGTTACAAACTCCTGTTTCTGGACAACGTGTTGCTGAGGCTTCGGTCAGTCAAAGAAGGAGCGGTGGAGAAGGTGGCCGTCTGACTGATGCGTTTAGACAATTTTTTAGTCCGCAGCCCCAAGGTATGGTCGTTTCTAGCAACCATCGCCAGTGTCTGTTTTACATGGTGCAGGAATACCTAGGGGCAAAATCTGACTTGGACACCTTTCCCACTGAAAATCCTCTGGGTTACTGGGTCTTGAGGATGGATCACTGGCCAGAGCTTGCACAGTATGAAATTGAGCTACTGGCCTGTCCTGCATCCAGCGTTCTTTCAGAACGCACATTCAGTGCTGCTGGAGGCTTTGTAACTGATCACAGGGTGCGTATGTCCACCGACTCGGTCGATCGACAGACCTTCATAAAAATTAATCAGTCTTGGATCACCACCAGCTACCAAGCACCTGATGCTGAGGTAACTGAATATTTTTTTTTTTAAATCTCAGATCCCTTCAAAGACTGCCTATGCTGATGCTGAGTGACTATCCTGAGTAATTATCCTCTTCCTCCTCAATGATCACGCTGATAGCTTGTAAGAACATTTTTGTTTCTGGGCGCCGCCACCAGTGCCTAAGGCCCAATTTTTCAGCCCCTGTGGCGTGTAATTACAATTTTTGATGCAATACTTTGAAGCAGGGTTCGTTCCTGTGTTCCAACTAGAGTATCTGTGAGGGGCTGCAGTGTTGTGGCACCAGCACCAGTGCCTAAGGCCCAATTTTTCAGCCCCTGTTTAACAGGGGCGTGTAATTACAATTTTTGATGCAATACTTTGCAGCAGGGCTCGTTCCTGCGTTCCAACTAGAGTTTCTGTGAGGGGTTGCAGTGTTGTGGCACCAGCACCAGTGTCTAAGGCCCAATTTTTCAGCCCCTGTTCAACAGGGGCATGTAATTACAATTCTTGATCTAATATTTCACAGCAGGGCCCGTTTCTGCGCCCACCAAGAGCGAGTGAGGACTTACAGTTTTGTGGCACCAGCACCACCACCACCACCAAAGGCCCAATTTTCTGCCCCTGTTCAACAGGGGCATGTAATTACAATTCTTGATCTAATATTTCACAGCAGGGCCCTGTGAGGGCTTACAGTGTTGTGGCCACAACAATACCTAAGGCCCAAATTTCTGCTGAGTATATAAGGGCAGGCCCCTACTTTCAAACATCCAACTTACAAACGACTCCTACTTGCAAACGGAAGGAGACAACAGGAAGTGAGATGAAATCTACCCCTAGGAAGGGAAATTCTCTCCTGTAAGAGTTAATATGGGAAAAACATTTCTCCTTTCCACTGATGCTTTATCACCAATTCTTGTTTCACAAAAAAACCCAAATTTTCAAAAAAAATTTGTCATTGGGAAAAAAAGTGAGGAGAAATCTTCTGAAGAGGAGCACAGACAGCAAAACAAATGTCACAGGGGTGATAACCCTTCCCTATGTTTTCCAAAAAGCTTAAAATAGATTTTTTGGCTGGAGCTAAACATGTTAAAAATGTACCAGTTCAAAATTACAAACAGATTCTACTTAACAACAAACCTACAGTCCCTGTCTTGTTTGCACCGCCTGTATACTGCTGTTCAGAGTACAGAGCCTGTATACTGCTGTTTCCTTTTTTAATTTGGGTGCAGGGTTCCCCTTAATATCCATACAAGACCCAAAGGGCCTGGTAATGGACTGGGGGGTACCCATGCCGTTTGTCTCACTGATTTTCATCCATATTGCAAGGACCCGACATTACATTAAAGCCGAAAGCAGTTTTAAATGACTTTTTATCCTTTAAAAATGACATTTTGTGTAGGGACTGTTCTAAGCACGGGAAACACGCGCCACTTTACAGGCATACTATAGTCACCCCCCAGGTACGATATTTGAAGGAATATTTCACTTTTTTTTTTTTTTACTTTAAGCATCATTAAAATCACTGCTCCCGAAAAAACGGCAGTTTTTAAAAGTTTTTTTTGCATTGATACATGTGCCCTGGGGCAGGACCCAGTTCACCAAACCCTTTTTAGGACAATACCATGCAAATTACCCTTTAAAATGAGCACTTTTGATTTCGAACGTTCGAGTCCCTTAGACGTCAATGGGGTTCTAACGTTCGTGCAAATTTTCGGTCCGTTCGCAGGTTCTGATGCGAACCGAACCGGGGGGGGTGTTCAGCTCATCCCTACTCAGGACCTCACACTGGGCCGAAGGTTTACCTTTCAACAAGACAATGACCCTAAGCACACAGCTAAAATAACGAAGAAGTGGCTTCACAACAACTCCGTGACTGTTCTTGAATGGCCCAGCCAGAGCCCTGACTTAAACCCAATTGAGCATCTCTGGAGAGACCTAAAAATTGCTGTCCATCAACGTTTACCATCCAACCTGACAGAACTGGAGAGGATCTGCAAGGAGGAATGGCAGAGGATCCCCAAATTCAGGTGTGAAAAACTTGTTGCATCTTTCCCAAAAAGACTCATGGCTGTATTAGGTCAAAAGGGTGCTTCTACTAAATACTGAGCAAAGGGTCTGAATACTTAGGACCATGTGATATTTCAGTTTTTCTTTTTTAATAAATCTGCAAAAATATCAACAATTCTGTGTTTTTCTGTCAATATGGGGTGCTGTGTGTACATTAATGAGGAAAAAAAAAAATGAACTTAAATGATTTTAGCAAATGGCTGCAATAGAACAAAGAGTGAAAAATTTAAGGGGGTCTAAATACTTTCCATCCCCACTGTATGTATGATAAGTAAGGATGAGCTTCGAGTTCGAACAGTGAACAATTTGGGGTGTTTGCAGCAAATTCGAAAGCCGCGGAACACCTTTTAAAAGTCTATGGGAGAAATCAAAAGTGCTAATTTTAAAGGCTTATATGCATGGTATTGTCATAAAAAGTGTTTGGGGACCTGGGTCCTGCCCCAGGGGACATGGATCAATGCAAAAAAAAGTTTTAAAAACGGCAGTTTTTTCGGGAGCAGTGATTTTAATAATGCTTAAAGTGAAACAATAAAAGTGTAATATTCCTTTAAATTTCGTACCTGGGGGGTGTCTATAGTATGCCTGTAAAGGGGCGCATGTTTCCCGTATTTAGAACAGTCTGGATTTTGAGGGGGACCCCCATGCCATTTTTTTTAAATTTTTGCGTGGGATTTCCCTTAATATCCATACCAGACCTAAAGGGCCTGGTATGGAATTTAGGGGGACCCCCACGCCATTTTTTTTAAATTTTGGTTCAGGGTTCCCCTGTGGGGAAATCCCATGCCGTTTTTATCAATGAACTTTTATGTATATTGTCAGACTGGCAATTCATTAATAGCCGCGAGTAGTTTTAAATGACTTTTTTTCCTTTGAAATGTCATTTTGCTGTCAGACTGTTCTAAACACAGGAAACATGCACCCCTTTACATGCATACTATAGACACCCCCCAGGTACTAAATTTAAAGGAATATTACACTTTTATTGTTTCACTTTAAGCATTATTAAAATCACTGCTCCCGAAAAAATGGCAGTTTTTAAAACTTTCTTTTTGCATTGATCCACGTCCCCTGGGGCAAGACCCGGGTCCCCAAACACTTTATGACAATAACTTGCAAATAAGCCTTTAAAATTAGCACTTTTGATTATTTATGTTCGAGTCCCATATACTTTTCGCGTGTTCGAACAAATTTTTTGCCTGTTCGCATGTTCTGGTGCGAACCGAACAGGGGGGTGTTCAGCTCATCCCTAATGATAAGTATGCTTTTGTATAAGGTTTCGAAATGAAATGTTATGGAATGTTTTTACGTGAAAAATATCTTAATAAATAATCATTGAAACAAGAGAGCCAGGTATGGGTTGAAATTAAATAAATTATGTGATCGAGCCACCGGATACGTCTTCATATTCTGGATTTATGAAGGCAAAGACTCCCAGCTCCAGCCCCGTGATTGCCCCACATATATTGGAACCAGTGGGAAAATTGTCTGGGAGCTGGCATAACCCCATTTGAAAAAGGATACCACTTATATGTCGACAAATATTATACCAGCCTGCCCCTTTTTCGTCACCTTTACAGTAAACAAACCCTGGCCTGCGGTACCTTCAAAAAAAAACGGAAGGGCTTCCGACAAAATCTGTTAACAAAAAAATTGCAAAACTGAGAATCGGCATTCATGAGAAATGAGGAGGTGTTGGCCATGAAGTGGAGGGACAAAAAAGATGTTCATATCCTCTCTACCATCTACAATGACACCGTGGTGGAGATCCAGAGAAGACGCAGCCCTGTTGCAAAGCATGAATGTGTCCACGACTACAATATGCACATGGGGGGGTGGATTTAAACGATCAGATGCTACAACCCTATGGGGTTGATTTACTAAAGGCCAATAGACTGTGCGCCTTGCAAAGTGCAATTGCACTCTGCAAGGGCAGTTGCTTCAGAGCTTAGTAAATGAGGTAAAGCTTCACTTTGCAAAGAATTTTCAATCAGATGCAAGGAAAATAAAAAAACTATATTTTTGCTTGCACATGATTGGTTGATGAAAGTCAGCAGAGCTTCTGCTAATTTACTAAGCTCTGGAGCAACTGCTCTTACAGTGTGCAACTGCACTTTGCAAAGTGCACAGTCTTTTTGCCTTTAGTAAATCAACCCCTATCTGTCAACCAGAAAGTCCGTTATTGGTATAAGAAAGTTGCATTTCACCTGTTTCATATGGCCCTGTTTAATTTGTTTGTCTGCTACCAAAAAGAAACTCAAAACCAACAAATCACCTACCTCAAGTATATTGACAAAATCGTCACTACCAACAAGGTCCTGCCCCAGGAAACATTAGCTCTGATAGTGTGAGTTGACTTCATGAGCAACATTTTCCCTATAACATTCCCCCCACAGAATCTAGAAGAAGACGCCAAAAGAAATGCCGTATATGCAGCAGAGGAGGAGTAAGAAGAGATACAGGCTATTATTGTCCCCAATGTCCCTCCCAACCTGGCCTGTGCATCGGAGATTGCTTCAAAAATTATCACACATCCATCAGATATTAGTTAACAGACTGCCATTTCCCCATTTCAAATTCCTGTGTGGATCATTTGCCTACTATCATGTTACTACCTTACGTGTTAATTAACTGACCCTGGCCTGTTTACCGACGATGTCTTTGCCTGCTGATTTAAACCACGTTTCTGACTTCCACGTGCACCAACCTCAGCCTGTTTACCGACGATGCCTCTGCTTGCCCTTTTAAACCACGTTTTTGACTTTCACATGCACGGACCTCGGCCTGTTATTTTTGTCTGCCACTTGGACTGATCTTTTGCCCTTCTACTTTAGTACACAGGGGTCTCATATATGTGAGGGGCTTCAGAATAGTGTTCTGAGTAGAGAAAAACGTTTTTTCATTTTCTATGCTCCCAGAACAGGGTCTGGTTGCCCAGAGGCTTCAAAGAGATTTGGGTGCTAGAGACCCCTGTCCCCCTGGCCCTAAGCTTGATGGTCCTTCCTACTGCCTGGACCAATACTTTGGCTGTGTTGACCATATATCTGCCTGCTGCCTCTACTGACTACGGACAGTATTTCTGCCTGGACACCTCTGCCTGCTACCTGGACCAATGCTTTGGCTGTGCTTTGGCTGTGCTGACAGAATCTCTGCCTGTACGAACTATGGACAGTATTTCTGCCTGCTGCCTGGATGATTGCTTTTGCTGTCGCTGACCACATCCCTGCCTGCTGCCTGGACCGATGCTCTCCTCTGTAGATCACTGCACTTCTAAAATCACAGGTAATCATTTGTTATTTGGTATGTACCTGCTATGTGTTAGAAATATGAAGGGCCTTCAAAAATGTGATCGGTAGTCAGAAAATTATATGTGTAATTTATGCTGCTAGAATACCTGGAGGTGCTACTTGGATGTTGGGCCTCTGTATGTGGCCAGGGTGTGTAAAAGTCTCACACATGTGGTATTGCCATACTCAGGAGGAGTAGCAGAATGTATTTTGGGGTGTCATTTTTGCTATGTACATGCTATGTTTTAGAAATATCTTATAAATGGACAACTTTGTGTAAATAAAAAATGGATTTTCATTTTTTTCCCATATTTTCCAAAAACTTCTGGAAAAAAATGAATCATTCAAAAGACTCATTATAGTAAAAGGTGAGTGTATACTCCACGTCACCAAAAATACAAACAAAAAATGAATAGTAAATAATTAAATAAAGCTGCTACCCATAAAGAGTGACAGCGTACTCCTAGAGCATGTATGGTGTGGTAGGGGGCGCTAGTGATAATATAATAAGTTATAACAAAACTAAAAAACAGTGAAATAAATAATAAATGAATACACAAATATAGCAAAAATCCAAAAGCGTTAAACAAATAACATTGAAACCAAATGTGATTGCATAAATGTGTAAACAAAAAGTCCCAAGCACAAAAGTTCATTACATTCAAAAAAAGGAAATTCTTCCTGTGTGAAAATTTCTTCCAAACAATTAATCAGTGATCCTTCAACAAGCACTAGACCAACACCCAAAGTGTAACGGATAAGTGATCTGCTTACCAGGAGGATTTGACTTCTTTAGATAAAAAGCAAGTCAAATGTCGCTTTGGCAGGATAATGCCTGCTTGCATATGATATGACTTGAGATGTATAGGAACCTTCCTCCTCACTGTGAAAGGCAGGATATGTAAAAACAATGACAGACATCCATAGTGTAATACTGTTTAATTAAAAATGTTGTAAAAGAGAAATAGCCAAATGGCTGCTTACATAAAAAAGTGACTTGACCCGGAACTGGGGCTGCTGGCTTGTCTCAAAGTGCTGGCTGCATGTGCCTGACGTCCACCTCCATGGATGGCGTGCGTTCCACCGACCGGAAGGACAACCAGAGGGACCAGAAGTGACGTGGAAAAAGCGTGACCAGGTACGATGTACGTTTCATGATTACGTCTTCAGGAAGCGTGCCTGGTCACTGGAGAACGTGATACTAATGCCGCGTAAACACAGTCGGACTTTCCGTGAAACTTGGTCCGGCGGACCAGAGTCCGCCGCACAATTCGACCGTGTGTAGGCTCCGGCAGACTTTTTTTTCCCAAAAGTCCACCGTACCTAGATTTAAAGTATGCTTTAAATCTTATATGGTAAAAAATTCTGCGCTAGGACAACATAAACATAAGCAGCAGTAAACAGTGCGACAACACTAAATGGACATAGAATAAAATTAAACCGCGCTAAGTATAAATATTGTATATAGTTGATACGGTGAAAGTTATCACTGCCACACACAAAAATTATATATTGAAAAATCTTTAAAAACAAAAATCAAAAAACTAATGAACAAAGGAAAGTCCAGGTATTTCTTGAGATAGGATCACCAAATACCCAAAATAATTCAACTTAATGTAGGTACCCGTCCAAGAATTATGAGCTAAAATTGCCCTTACCAGAACATCAATAAAATTGAACGGATGGCATTAAACCCAGCCAGGGCCTTTGGGATAAAAACCAATCTGCACCGTCCGATTTCAAGATGTAGTTCCCTCAATGGATACAGAAAAAAAGACAACACAAAAGACTGGCCATAGTGTAGTATAGTCAGATGTTTTAGCATGGACATACAGACATACCAACACCATGGTAAGCACACAAAAACAAACAGCAAAAAAAAGGAAGGGGGGGGGGTGAAAAACCCACCACCGTGGCTGTAGATCGCGCTTACTGACTCACAGTGGTAACCAGGCTCTATATCAAATAGGAACTGATCGATGGATGACAGAGAACGATTGATTCACCCGCTGTAGTCAGGAATCCATACCATCAGTACATAACCCAGAATACAAATAATAAACTCTCCATGGTGAAGTACGTATGAGACTAGTTTTAATGAGCTAAGTAATGCACTTACAGAATAGAAGGATGTATATCGCATAAAATACAGATCGCCGGCCGGCATAAAAACATAAGAGCGGAGCTCGTCCTACTTCCTGGTCACGTGGTAGCGTCGCTGCGTGCGTACCCAGACGCGTTTCGTCATCAAATGGACGTTCTCAATGGGGACGAGCAGCGCAGTGAGCCACCACCATTATATAGGCACCCAAGCCTCGTTCTGAAGTGCAAGCACAAGGACGCCATCTTAGATATGGTCAAAAATGCCCTAATTTTACTAGTGTGTGTGTGCATAATTAAAAATTGCGTAGCTTCAGCGGAACAACTGACAGCACCATGATGGATATGGGCAATCGCCCAAACTTCAACGGGACATACAGACAGCGCGCCCCTTCAACGAGACGCACAGACAGCACGACCCGGAAGCATGTACAGCAATTCCGCAGTTAACAAAAAAACTTATTTTTTAAAAAGTGACATAAAATAAAAAAATATTAATTATGGAATATCATATATAAATGATTAGATTATAATAGGCATAACTGAATACAATCGTGTATACCTAAAATATAACCCAAATAGATAGTGAGTAAACTTATGAAAGAGTTTAGTTAATCTTATCAAAAAAATTTTTTTTTTTTGTGAAATCGGACGGTGCAGATTGGTTTTCATCCCAAAGGCCCTGGCTGGGTTTAATGCCATCTGTTCAATTTTATTGATGTTCTGGTATTATAATTCTTGGAAGGGTACCTACATTAAGTTGAATTATTTTGGGTATTTGGTGATCCTATCTCAAGAAATACCTGGACTTTCCCTTGTTCATTAGTTTTTTGATTTTTGTTTTTAAAGATTTTTCAATATATAATTTTTGTGTGTGGCAGTGATAACTTTCACCGTATCAACTATATACAATATTTATACTTAGCGCAGTTTAATTTTATTCTATGCTTTAAATCTTAGTCCGCCGGACTCAGTTCCTGATGGAAAGCCCGTTCGTCTGCATGCATCTGTATGCTGGTCCGACAAACCAGATACGACGCAAGGGCAGGGTACTGCATCTCGTGCTCGCTGCAATAGGAAAAACAAATTTTCCTATTGCGGCAAGTGCGGGGCATCCCAGGCCCTTAGGTCTGGTATGGTTCTTAAGGGGAACCCCCCTACGCCGAAAAATCGGCGTGGGGTCCCCCCCAAAATCCACACGCAGCCCGGCCGGTCAGGAAAGGGGGTGGGGACGAGCGAGCGCCCCCCCCCCCCCTCCTGAACCGTACCAGGCTGCATGCCCTCAACATGGGGGGTGGGTGCTTTGGGGGAGGGGGGGTGCCCTGTGGCCCCCCACCCCAAAGCACCTTGTCCCCATGTTGATGAGGACAAGGGCCTCTTCCCGACAACCCTGGCCGTTTGTTGTCGGGGTCTGCGGGCGGGGGGCTTATCGGAATCCGGGAGCCCCCTATAATAAGAGGGCCCCCAGATCCCAGCCCCCCACCCTATGTGAATGAGTATGGGGTACATGGTACCCCTACCCATTCACCTGGAGGAAAAGTGTCAATGACAAAACACACTACACAGGTTTTTGAAGTAATTTATTAGACAGCTCAGGGGGGTTTTCTTCCGGCTTCGGGGGTCCCTCTGGTTCCTCTTCTCCCGGTGTTCCAGTTCTTCGGCCGGCTCCTCCACTATCTTCATGCCGCTCTCTTGCCAGCGGAGGTCCGGACTTCCCCCAAAGCACCCACCCCCCCATGTTGAGGGCATGCGGCCTGGTACGGTTCAGGAGGGGGGGCGCTCGCTCGTCCCCACCCTGTTTCCTGATCGGCCGGGCTGTGTGCTCGGATCGGGGGTCTGGTATGGATTTTGGGGGGACCCCACGCCGATTTTTCGGCGTAGGGGGTTCCCCTTAAAATCCATGCCAGACCTAAGGGCCTGGTATTCCCCACGACGGGGCTTGCAAGGTGTCAATCTCTCCGTGTGTGGGCAAGTCCGTTCATTCTGAAAGTCCGCCGTAACTCTGGCGAAAGTTCGTCGGAAAGACGGGCGGACCTAGCCTACCGGAAAGTCCGGTCGTGTGTAGGCAAGTCCGTCCGCTCAGAAAGTCCGGCGGTAGTCCGCCAGACAGTCCGGTGGGAAGAACGTCGGACCAAGTATGCCAGAAAGTCCGCTCGTGTGTACGCGGCATTATAGTCTGAACCCAGACTAATTAAAGGGAGATTGTAAAATTAGCAGCCGCAGTGCCGGTTTACATTTCTGGCAGACTTTAAAAAAACATGGTTAAAATAAGGCGCACAATTGGCAATTATATATTAAACCTCCTAACATAATGCAGGACAGTCTAGGTGAATAATGAAAATGCATGAAAGAATTGTAGCGGAATGGACCAACTTAAATATAATGCTTAGAGAGGATAATAATATAAGAGAGATAATTTTAGATAGCTCAAAAATAGAAGAATCACCATACGCCCACTAGAGGGCAATAGTATGGCAGAACACATAGATCTATTAGTCATTTGACAAAAAGCAATTTAAATCTAGCTCTATGTTCATACCATAAGGCTGCATGGTCCGCAATTTATACAGCCACTACGTTTCATTTTGGGAGATTGCTCTCTTCATATGTGTTCACCTCCAATGTTTAGATATTTTATCAATTCCATAAAATGTCAAAAGAGTAGGATCGCTATTATGGAAAAGTTTGAAATGTTTTGATACACTGTTGTTTAAAAAAACTTTTTTAATATTGGCAAGATGTTCATTTATTCTGACTCTTAATTGTCGTGTAGTTCTGCCCACGTATTGGAGGGAGCAAAGACACTCCAACACGTAGGTGACATGGTCTGAATAACATGTAATCAGGGGTTTGATCTAGTATTTTTCTTTAGTCACTGATGACTGAAAATGTGTATTTTTTATTAGAAGTGCTAGTTTTTTTGGTTGTTCTACATCTGGCTTTACATCTGGTGCAGTAACGAAAACCTGATCCATCCAAAAAAGCGGAGGGTTTTTAGCGAGGTCTGGAACATTCTGAGCAATTAAATTCCTTAATCCTGGAGCCCTTCTATATATAAATTTGGGTTTTTCTTAAGGTATAAAAACCACCTCGGTGCATGAAATGAAAAGGAATGTGGTGAGGAAGAAGGAAAGGAGAGGGAGGAGGGGGGGGAGAAGGAAAAAAGGGGGGGGGGGAAGGAGAAGGGGGGAAGAAAAAGGGGAAAGGAGAGGAAGGGGGGAGGGGGGAGGAAGAGGGGGAGAGGAAAGGGGGGGGGAGAAGGGAAAAAGGAGTGGACAGAGAGGAAGGGAAGAAGAGAGGATGGGTAGAAGGGGGGGGGGAGGGAAGGGGAGAGCCAGGGAGGAGAGGAGAAAAAGGAGGAAGGGGAGGGGGGTGAGGCGGGGGGAGAGGGGGGAAAAAAAGGGGGGAGGGGGGAAGGGGAAAAGGAGGGGAAGAGGGGGGCAAGGGGAAGAAAGGAAAGGAAACAAGAAGGAAAGACATAGGGAGCCCTCCACATTAATACAGGTAGTGTTCATAAGGAAGCATAAGGAATGTAAACCCACCATTGCTGAGATGTTAAAGTTTTACAAACTCAATGGCTATCCACATCCAGAGATAATGATGAAAAACCCCTCGTTTGTCTGCTGCCTTAAATGCCCCCTACCCGGAAGACCAGCGGCGCCGAATACATCAGTTGCCGCCGTTTCCGGGTCCAGCTCCCCTCTACTGCGCATGCGCGAGGAGTAATCCAGCGCAGGCGTGTAGCTCCACAGCTGATGACGCTGCAGCGTCATCATAGAGAAGCAGCTGCCAGGCTCTGTTTTGTAGCAGGTTTTTGGAACAAGAGGTTATGGTTAGAAGATCGAAGACTGCGTTTGGGTGTGTAGTGTTTTATTTTCTCGCATAGGTATTGAGTCACTGATGACTGAAAATGTGTATTTTTTTATTAGTGCTAGTTTTTTTGGTTGTTCTACATCTGGCTTTACATCTGGTGCAGTAACGAAAACCTGATCCATCCAAAAAAGCGGAGGGTTTTTAGCGGGGTCTGGAACATTCTGAGCAAATAAATTCCTTAATCCTGGAGCCCTCCTATATATAAATTTGGGTTTTGGAGGTATTGAAAGTTGTAAATCTTTATCTTTTATTTATTTATTTATTTTTTGTAATTCTTTATTTTTCATAGAAAGTGTAGAAAGTGACAAAGTGACATAGAAAGTGACAATCAACATAGCCAGCATAGGTACATAATAAAAGTCAGAGAGAAAATTCAAACAAGATTACGGGGCAAGGTCAACAAATCAGATTCCCTGACCTTGCACCGTGTGTAAGGCACAAGAGGGGAGGACCCCAGTAAGACAATACAAACAGTGCACAAGGCCGTAAAGGCACCCCAACAGTTATTTACTTGACCTGGAGCTGGTGATAGCACATACCAAGTTATGCAACACTACAACATTATATATATTTTATAGTTGTTTGGGGAATTAAGTAACCTGAAGAACTGGTGGGCCTAAACATGGGACATGTGAATGAATGAATTACTGATTTGTATAGCGCTGCAATTGCGAACTGAATCGCCTCAAGGCGCTAGATCCGTCCTGTGTTGTCAAGCTTCTTAGAAGTCTTGAGTTTCTTTCTGAAGGCCTGATGGTTTTCTTCCATGCGAGTAGGTAGAGCGTCCCATAGCCGTGGTCCTTGGACTGCGAATCTTGATTCTCCCTTTGTTTTGTCAATAATCAAGTGAATGCCACAGAATTAGAAAAAGGGTATTGTATGATTAATAGGTACCATCATCCTTTAAATGTTTAAAGCAATATTGTTTGAAAGAGAGCGACTAGGACCTCTCCAATTGAGTCCTGCCTCTTCCAGAAAAAGGGATTTAGGACTATTGCGGTACCAAAGGGATATGGACAAATGTATATATAAAATCTTTCAGTTTATTGAAAAATAAGACATTAAAAGGTCCATGTTGTGGACACAAATATAAGTGAACAATAACATAGTACAGAAATGTTTACAGCAATGTTGACAAGGAAAATTCATTAATAATGCCCGCAACGGTAAGTGAAGGCAGGTTATTGAGTACTTGCAAACGTGACCTCTACAGTTTCGCGGTCAAGCCGCTTCTTCAGGAGAGTCCTAGTACATTTTCTACAGGATAAAATAATCAACATTACAAAAACGGCTGCATATTCAGATAATAAGTATAAAGGTAAATAAACATACAAAACATTGACATTGAAGAAAGTAGTCATTAGTTAATATTGCACTCACCAACCTTGGCCCACAAGGGGTTGGAACGACACTGTGAGACGCCCACAACGGGCGTTCCCCCAGGGGCGGGCAAGGGGGGCAGTTAGGAAATACTAATGTAAAACAAGAGAATAAGTGGTTGTAAACCTGGGGTTTCTTAAGGTATAAAAACCACCTCGGTGCATGAAATGAAAATGAATGTGGTGAGGAAGAAGGAAAGGAGAGGGAGGAGGGGGGGGAGAAGGAAAAAAGGGGGGGGGGAAGGGGGGAAAAAGGAGAAGGGGGGAAGAAAAAGGGGAAAGGAGAGGAAGGGGGGAGGGGGAGGAAGAGGGGGAGAGGAAAGGGGGGGGGAGAGAAGGGAAAAAGGAGTGGACAGAGAGGAAGGGAAGAAGAGAGGGCGGGGAGAAGGGGGGGGGAGGGAAGGGGAGAGCCAGGGAGGAGAGGAGAAAAAGGAGGAAGGGGAGGGGGGTGAGGGGGAAAAAAAGGGGGGAGGGGGGAAGGGGAAAAGGAGGGGAAGAGGGGGGCAAGGGGAAGAAAGGAAAGGAAACAAGAAGGAAAGACATAGGGAGCCCTCCACATTAATACAGGTAGTGTTCATAAGGAAGCATAAGGAATGTAAACCCACCATTGCTGAGATGTTAAAGTTTTACAAACTCAATGGCTATCCACACCCAGAGATAATGATGAAAAACCCCTCGTTTGTCTGCTGCCTTAAATGCCCCCTACCCGGAAGACCAGCGGCGCCGAATACATCAGTCGCCACCGTTTCCGGGTCCAGCTCCCCTCTACTGCGCATGCGCGAGGAGTAATCCAGCGCAGGCGTGTAGCTCCACAGCTGATGACGCTGCAGCGTCATCATAGAGAAGCAGCTGCCAGGCTCTGTTTTGTAGCAGGTTTTTGGAACAAGGAGGAGGTTATGGTTAGAAGATCGAAGACTGCGTTTGGGTGTGTAGTGTTTTATTTTCTTGCATAGGTATTGAGGAGCATTTCCTTGTATACATTTGTGGGTGAGGCAGAGGGTTTTGAAAGTGATACGATTCTTTATGGTTAGCCAATGTAGGCTCCTCAGGGAGGGGGAGATGGATTCCCAGGGTTTTTATCCTGTTAACAGTCTTGCATCCGTGTTTTGGATGAGTTTTAAGTGCGCAAGTTGATATTGGGGTAGTCCTATGTAGAGGGAGTTTGCGTAGTCGAGCCTGGAATTGATGATTGTTCCAACTACTGCTGCTTTGTCCTCTTCTGGGATGAAGGGGATGAGTCTACGTAGCAGGCGGAGGAGATGGTGAGATCCGCTGACTACTGATCCTGTTTGTGCATCCATTGACATTTCTGAGTCAAAAATGACTCAGAGACTCTTGGCTTTGGTGCTTAGAGAGATGGTCTGTCCAAAGATGGTGGGAGGTGTCCATGGGGTCTTAGTTTTGGAATTTTGGTATGCGTGTAGGAAAAGAAGCTCTGTTTTTGATCCGTTGAGTTTGAGAGAGCTAGTAGTCATCCAGTCGTCTATCAAAACGAGGCATTTTTCTAGTCGCTGATGGTGGTCTTTTTCTCCGGTGATGCGAAGGTAGAGTTGGGTATCTTCAGCGTATGAGTGGAAGCAGAGGTCCAATTTTCTGATGATTTTGAAGAGTGGGTGGATGTAGATGTTGAAGAGTACTGGTGACAAGGGTGAACCTTGAGGGACTCCACAAGAGATTGCGTGGGTTTCAGAGGAGAATGCTCCTAGTTTCACTGCCTGAGAGCGATTCCCTAAGAAGGATGCGAACCATTGTAGATCTGAATCTGTGACTCCTGCTACTTCTGTGAGGCGGATGAGTAGAGTATTGTGGTCCACTGTATCGAACGCTGCACTGAGGTCCAACAGTACCAGGAGACATGATTCTCCGTCATCAGCTGCTTCAAGGGCGTCGTCCCATATTTTGTGGAGTGCCGTTTCTGTGCCATGGCCTGGGCGGAAGCCTGGTTGCAGAGGATCCAGGAGATTGTGTGTGTCCAGGTGGTGTTGTAGCTGTTGTACTACTGCTTTCTCCATAATCTTGGAGATGGTGTTGAGGCTTGTTATCAGTCTGCGATGGTTAGGGTCCTTAGGGTCAAGGTTGGGTTTCTTTAGGAGGGGTTTGACGAAGCCATGTTTGAGGGGAATTGGGACATTATATGTGGAAATATAATGCATCTTAAATTTTTCACAGTATCTGATCAGATAACCCATGAATGGAAAAGAATTACAAAAAGGGGGTGTGGATCAGAGGGGAGGAGAAGAGGTAGAGAGACAAATAACCCCAAACGTGACAAAGGGATAGGGACCAGAAGAGAGGGTGGGAAGGTAAGGGGGGAAGGGGGGAGAGTGGGAAGAGGCAAGGTGGGTGTCGAAAACTAGAGACAGGAAATGGAGAAGGAGTAGAGTAAAGCAGGATAAGGTAGGGAAGTATAATGCCCTCTGTCTAGGGGGAGGGACCGGCTCATTGGGTCAGTTAGTCTGTGCCATCTCTTGGAGATCGGCGTCTGTGTAAATAAAATGTTGCCAGGGTCTCCAGGTCTCCCGGAAGGCCTACTCTCTATTGTGCAATGTGGCAGTGAGATCCTCCATGTCTCTTAGTGCATTCACTTTAGAAAACCACAGGGACTTTGCCGGTGGGTTCTCATATTCTTCAGCAGAGGGGAATACATACCTTGGCAGCATTTAGTAGCTGAATGGTGAGGGAGGTCTTGTACTTCTTGATGGGTCGTTCTGACAGGTGAAGCAGACTGGCTGCAGGGTTCTCCTCCAGAGAGGTGCCTAATTGTGCGAGTCACCTCAAGCCAAAACTGGGTGAGTCTAGAGCAAGCTCAAAAAATATGTAGTATCGTCCCCTCTGCAGTGCCACAGCGCCAACAGAGGTTAGACACCTACGGGGAAAAATGGTGTAGAGTGGTGGGTACTCTATACCAGCAAGTCGTTATTTTGTAACAGGTCTCTTGGACCCTGGTAGCTATAGAAGATTTCTGGGCAAAGTGGAGAATCTTCTTCCTCTGGGTGTCAGTGAATTGGATTCCGAGTTCCTCCTCCCACTTGGAGAGAAACAGGGGAACAAATTCTTCTGCCGGTTAGGTCAGGGAGGAATAGATAAGTGAGAGACAGTGCCGCACTGGCTCCCCGCGATGACAGATGAGCTCTAGTTCAGTGAGTTGACAGGAGATGTCCGGTTTCCGCAAGCAGCTGCGCAGAAAGTTGCGCAACTGTAAGCCACTCCATAAATCCAGAGGAGGGTCTGTCACTGATGCCCCAGCTTCAGAGGAAAGCTGGCCGTTAGGCCCCAAGAAGTCACACAGGCAAAGCCGGCTGCCCGTTGCCAGTCGTTTAAAATGAGGGCTCTGCAGGCCAGGTGCAAATTCCGGATTACCCAGAACCAGCACCATGGGGGAGGGCAGTGGGGACACAGAGGAATGCCGAAAGGCTTCTCTGGCCACTGATAAAGTGCTGCCTAGTGTAGGGTGTTCCGCTAGGTCCCTTGGCAGGGGTGTGGTAATCCAGGGCCAACTCAAGGCCGTGTCTGCGGAATCCTCCATTTTCATGGCTACCCAGTGCTTTGCTTCCGCGTGGCAATGCCAGTCCACTAATCTGGAGAGGTGAACCTCCCTGTGATAAGTTTTCATGTTCGGGAGGCCAACCCCACCCCTACTTTTCGCTAGGTGAAGGATTTGACGTCTAATGCGTGGCTTGCGATGGGACCAAACGAATGCACGAAACATAGAGTCAAGTCGTTTGAAAAATGCTGGAGGTAGACGGGTAGGGAGTGTCTGCATCAAGTACAAAACCCTTGGTAATAGGGTCATTTTAAGGGCATTGCAACGACCAAACCATGTCAAGGTGAGGGAGTGCCAGCGTAGAAGGTCCGTCTTGAGGCGAAGAAGCAGCGGGGCAAAGTTTGCCAAATATAAATCGGCAGGATCAGGGGTAATGTCGACGCCCAGGTATCGGATGAGGTTGGTCGCCCAACTCAATGGAAAAGCTGATCGTAAACGTTGAACAATGTCTCTACCCACCGTTATATTGCGGATGGAGGATTTGGTTACATTGATTTGAAAGAGGGAAAGGGTACCATATTCCTGAAGGGATTGGAGCAGGTTGGGGAGGGAAGTGAGTGGTTCTGTTAGGAAGAAGATTAGGTCATCCGCGAATGCGGCCACCTTATGGGTCCCTGAGGGTTTAGGGTAGCCAATGATGCCTGCGTCCGCCCTTATTCTGCACAGAAGGGGCTCCAACGATAAAATAAAGATCAGAGGAGACAGGGGGCAACCCTGCCGTGTGCGATTGCGGATGTTAAAAAAGTCAGACCTCGTCTCATTAACTTTGACCGCTGCGGTGGGGTGTGTATAAAGGGACAGTATTTACCTCAACATAGATGATTGTAGGCCAATGTGTTCTAAAGTGGCCCGTATAAAGGACCAATCCATGTGGTTGAAGGCCTTCTCCGCGTCAGTCGATAGCAGAAGAGCCTGTTTAGAGGTCCTGGCCGCGTGGATCAGCTCCCGCAACAGTACAAAACCCGCCTGATCTCTATGGATGAGACCTGGTATATGGGGGAGTAATCTGTTGGCCAGAATTTTGGCAAAGAGTTTTAAGTCCGTATTCAAAAGTGCAATGGGGCGATAGATCCCACACCGCAGCGGATCTTTCCCCTCTTTTGGGATAAGAGAAATATAGGCCCTCAAAGTGTCTACCGGGAATAAATTACCCTCTGTAATGGAATTGAGGGCTGAGACTAGAGGTTAAGAAAGCGTGTCAAAAAAGGTTTTATAATACGTCGGAGTCAGGCCATCAGGGCCAGGGGCCTTTCTTGGTTTTGAAGAGGCTAGAGCCACTCCCAGCTCTGCTGCTGTGATGGGTTCCTCCAGCTTCTCCCGTACAGAACCAGGGAGCGATGAGAACCAGGGAGCGATGACATGCCTGAGGCAGCTACGTAAGACTTAGGAGTATAACTACCTTCCGCTGGAGGGCCAGCCGAGAGGGGTCTGTCTAGGTAGTAGAGACCTTCATAGAAAGAACGGAACTCCGTTGCTATGTCCAATTAAGTATTTAGCTTTTGTCCAGTGGAAGCCAGAATGTGAGAGATATAAGTTTTCGTACGTGGGCCTTGCAGAGCCCTAGCCAGCAGCGACCCGGGTTTATTCGAGAATTCGTACATGGTATGATGCGTCCAAGCCAATTTCTGCTTCGTTTTATGGAATAGGAGCGTACGGAGTTCCTCACAAGCTTTGAGAAGGTCCTGAAAGGTTGCACGGGCAAGGCTCGCCTTGTGCGAACACTCCAGGCTGCGTATCAGGGTGAGAAGTTCTTCCATGTGTCGGGTTCTATCCCACTTGAGGCGGGCTCCTATTTTGATCAGCGTACCCCTGACTACCGCCTTGTGGGCCTCCCAGACCACTAGAGGGTTGGTAACGGACTCCCCATTGATGGAAAGATACTCCCGAAGGGTGTTTAGTATCTCAAAGCGGGTTTCCTCCGATTGGAGCAGGGCTTCATTTAGCCTCCAAGATGGAGGGGGCCGAGTCACTGGTCCCAGCTGAAGTGTTATGTGGACTGGTGCATGGTCCGAGAGGCATAGGACATCGATGGAGGTAGACACCACTCTGGTTAGGTCTTTATGCGACAACAGCAGATAATCTAACCGTGAATAAGTGTGGTGCACTTGAGAAAACAAGGTATAGTCCTTGTCTTGTGCATGGAGCAATCGCCAGGGGTCCACTAAATACAAGGCGCCTTCAGACGCTTCAGACGTGAGTAGGATAGGTAGGAGGTGCCGCGTGAGACGTCAAGTGACGGATCCATAGCAAAATTAAGATCCCCGCCGAAAAACAAGCATCCCCTCTGTGAACTCCAGGAGCTCGGGAAGAAGTCTCTGCAGAAATTGTGAATGGTCCGTTTTAGGGAAGTAAACATTGGCAAAGGTGACCCGCACATCAGACACCCTCCCCTTTAAGAAGAGAAAACGACCCTGCGCATCTACCTGCTGCGCCTCGAACGCCCATGGTACCGATTTGGCCAGCAGGATGCTTACCCCTTTCAATTTAGAGATTAGAGAAACACTGTGGTATGCCATCGGGAAAGTCCCATTGGTTAGTTTAGGAGTGCTATCAGCACGGAAGTGCGTTTCCTATAGGAATGCTACTTCGGTTTTGCCCCTGCGCAGGTCAGCCAGAAGCTGCGAGCGCTTTTCCGGCGTATTCAGGCCACGCACATTGGGGGAAGTGATCTTGAAAAGACCCATTACGTCGTTTGGCATGGAGGTGACCACCAATGAATGCGTGGATAGGTCCCAGCTAAGGGATCCCCCCCAGCCAGAGGGCAACAGCAAAAGAGAGAAGCAGCAGGAAGGAGGAGGGGGAAGATGGTAGTAAGGGAGAAAGGACAAGCTAAGAGGGGGAGTTGGGGGGGGGAGAAAGTGGGTGGGAAGGAAAGAAGAGGAGTGAATGGTTTCTGTGGTAAGTATACTGTGGTCCCCTGTTAGGCACTCAAGGTGTCCCCGCAGGGGTCCGCCCTAATGGGGGGTGGATGGAGCGCTAGGGCCTACTCAAAAACGAGCAGTAATAAGTCAGTAGATAAAATAAACGATACTAATGGAGATGTATGGGGTGAGACCACAGAGAACCACATTGTGAGTAACATATGAGCCAACATAACATATCATCGACTTAACTAACAGTAAGCGGTAACTGGAGCTATAAAGCAGAATGCCATCAGCTACGACCATACAGTAACGGTGCCCCAGAGGAGCGCCGATGAATCAGGGGGGTCCCATGCTTGCGGCAATTAGTAAAGATTAGGACATACCTAGGTATTCGGCAGCATAACCCGGAGCACTAGGACCGAGGATCCATACATAAACCTATAAGGAGGCTGTAGTGGAAACACATAATAACAAAACATAGTGGGAGAGACAGAGGCAATGTATGCGACTTAGACACCACTTATACCTACTATAGGCTAATGAGAGCCGACAGGCAGGCCACAGTCTCTGCATCCTGATCAAAGAACAGCTGCTTCGGCATGCTGGGGTAGGTGGGAGGGGATCAACGGTCCTGGAGTTAAGTTGTAAAACAAAAGACATTAAACAGAAAATGGGGCGCCCAGCTGGTGATTAACAGCTAGGAGAGGCCGAGAGTGTCGGCGCCTGTTGCCCGCCCGCGGGCCCCCAGCAAGTACACCCCCAGGCATGCCAGGGGGAGTGCCAGGGGGAGTGGCGAACATAGCAAGGCAGCACAATGTCAATTAAGGCCTAAAGCCAAATGCAATAATCTTACATACATATAACAAGCGAACAGGTTCCCCCAAGTATTGTTGAAAGGGCCCCCCATAGAACAGTAGTCTGTGGGGTATGCTATATACCATGAGCAACAGGGGCAGGTGGGGGCACCCGTTGAGGCAGTTCCAGTAGATCAGAGTAGATGGGATCCAGATGCTTCGGAAACCTGGGAAACTAAAGGGAATAGCCCATCAAAGGGCCATCAGCAATGCAGTCATTACGCCTTACCAGTCCCAGGGGTGAAGAGAAGACTCAGGTCTCGGAGGACATCGGATGAGGTCTGACAGTCTCCTGGCTAGGGGAGCATAAGCGAGGTTGGCGGACTCATTGCAGCCTTGGCAAGGGTGGGCCGAGCACCTCCTGGGATAGCAGGTAATCAAACCAAGTAGGGACATTCACAGCAGGCTTGTCGATGAAACTGAATAGGTCCGGGAGTTGGTCCGGTGAGCGGAGGTAAAACTCGGTACCCCGCCTCCGCACAATTAGGTGTAAAGGGTGACCCCAACAGTAGGTAGCTTCAGCTTTACGTATCACTTCAAGGAGGGTTTGCATGAGCCTCCGCATGGCTCTCGTTTGCCTGGAGATGTCAGGGTAAATCGGAATAAGTGCTCCATCAAAGTCAATTGGCCTGGCCCTCTCCCAGGCCAGGCGCAGGATCTCCTCCTTTATGGACATCTAGTGGAGGGTCAGTGGCAGTAGGGTCCTGTGATGTTGTGGAGGGTGCTCTGGGTCCTGGTTTGCGGTGGACCCTGTCCAGCTCCAACTCCAAGGCCGGTGGCTTTCCCAGAATTTGGTTCAGGATGGCCACTACAGTTGCACGAAGATCTGGCCCCATGGTGGCTTCAGGGATGCCGCGTAGGCGCAGGTTGTTTCGTCTGCTCCTGTTTGCTCGCCGGGGAGACTCGTGGCGGCGCCATCTTAGCTGTGGCAGCGGGGAAGAAGCAGTGTGTTGCCGGAGAAAATAATGTGTAATTTCAGGGCCCCTCTGCACCCCCACGTCCAGCGGATACTTGCAGTCTCATGGCATGAAGTCCCGGCTCTTTCTGGCAGTTCAACAGGCCATTCTCAGGGCTTTCCCGTGCAGCGCTCCGAGATGAGCATCCTCACACTTCCATTGCTAAGCCACGCCCCAATTTTTATCTTTTAAAAGTATGGGCCAGAACTTTTTTAAAATGGATTCAACTTGTTTCTTTTGTCTATGAAATCCTGATATGAATGCCACTTCACCTTTATATTCTGTTATTTGTTTTGATACCAGAAGGGATTGTCTATTTATTGAAGACACCTGTTCAAGAGCTTTGTTTAGCGTCTCCAATTGGTAGCCTTTTTCACTGAACCTACTGGTGAGGATTTCTGCTTGAAAAAGAAGATCCTCACTTTTGGTGCAATTGCGCCTTAATCGCATGTATTGTCCTTCTGGGATAGCCCCTATCCACTGAGGATGATGACAGCTATGCGTTGGCACAAAACCATTTCTGGCAGTTGCTTTGAAAAATGTCTTTGTGTCCATACTGCTGTGATTTTTTTGTAGGTGTGAGATCTAGATAATTCACCGTTTTGTTACTAAGTTCTGCTGTGAACTTTAAACCATAGTGGTTAGAGTTCATTTGTGCCAAAAATGTTTCAAAACTTGTTTGGGAACCCTCCCAAAAGAAAATAACATCATCGATATACCTTTTGTAAAAGGAAAGCGATTTGTTTCTGCTACTATAAATAGTTTCCTGTTCCCATTTGTTTAACACCACATTCGCCACACTTGGGGCATAGTGAGCTCCCATAGCCACATCCCCAGTCTGGTTATAGTAGTGATCCTTAGACCAAAAATAGTTGTTCCCCATGGCCAGCTCGAGACCTTTTACCACAAACTTTATCTGTGATTTTTTCATTTTGGATTCTTTTCATTTTGGATTCTTTTATTCTATTGAGAAAATATCTAAACATTGGAGGGGAACACATATGAAGAGAGCAATCTCCCAAAATGAAACGCAGTGGCTCTATAAATTGCGGACCATGCAGCTAGGATGCCCGCGTGTCCCGGATTGCCTGGGGCGGTGGCATTCTGCAGTGCCAGTGCTGGCTAGCTTTAGCTTCACGGCTTGGCTGTTCCTGGTCCCGACTCCTGCTGAGTCCCGCTTGCAGTGCATTGCAGCAGCCCGCGACATCTCCGACCTCCTCCCACCCGACTGCCTGAGGTGGGCCCTCGAGCCAGCCCAGGCTGCCTGGACCAGGGAACGAACAAAGACCGGCGCTCAAGTTTGCTTACCACACCAGACCAGTCCAGATTAAAAAGGTGAGCAAATGGAACCGGAGCAAATCAGGTGACAAGTGGGTCACTGAGGCTGGGGACAGTACAGTAATAAATGAGGCTGACAAAGTGTGACTAACCCCTAGGGGGGGGCAATAAAAAATGTAGCTGACAAGTGGAAGCAATCATTTTTTTTTACTGCCCCCCAGTGTCAGTGCGTCCATAAAGGGCGCAGGAGCGCTGCCCCCTCTCTCCTGCACCGCTCTAATCACCATAGATAGATTCATACATTGCATGAATCTATGGTTGCTGCTGACACCCCCTATTCAGGTGCCCGGCCCATTTTCGGGCACCGGCTACCTGAATTACAGTGGCGGGGGTGTTTTTTGGAAGCACCTGATTAGAGCCATAGGCTCTAATAGGCGCCCAAAATAGTGACCAGCGGGCATAATGCTGGGCATTCGCTGATCACTCAGCTGTGTGTTAGCAAAGCGAAGGAATTCGTTTTGCTAACACTGAACCGCCTCTCAGCCAATCAGGTTGCCGGGTCTGTTACTGGTCACCTGATTGGCTGAAACATCAGGCGCTGTGATTGGACGGAAGAAGACAGGGAGGACATGCAGGAGATCGCTGCTGACCTGCTGCGAGACAGGTAAGTGCTGGGCAGCATCTGACGGGGCACAGTAGCGGCAATTGATAGGCACACTGGCAGAATCTGATGAGGCACAGTAGCGACAATAGATCGGCACACTGGCAGTATCTGATGGGGCACAGTAGCGACAACTGATGGGCACACTGGCATTTGATGGGGCACAGTAGCGGCAATTGATGGGCACACTGGCAGCATTTGATGGGGCACACTGGCGGCAATTGATGGGCACAATGTCAGCAATTTATGGGTACAGTGGCTGCGTTTGATGGCACAGTAGCTGCATTTGACACAGGAGCTGCGTTTGATGGGCATAGTGGCTGCGTTTGATGGGCACAGTGACTGCAATTGATGGGGGGTTTTTTTTCAGTTTGTTTGCGCCCCACCAAAAATTTTGAGCCGCCACAGCTGTTCCCCACTTGTCAGCCTAATTTATTACTGTCCCCCACTTGTTATAACTTATTATATTATCACTAGCACCCCCTACCGCACCATACATGCTCTAGGAGTACTCTGTCACTCTTTAAGGGGAGCAGCTTTATTTAATTATTTACTATTCATTTTTTGTTTGTATTTTTGGTGGCACGGAGTATACACTCACTTTTTACTATAATGAGTCTTTTGAATGGTTCATTTTTTTCCAGAAGTTTTTGTAAAATGTGGAAAAAAAAAAGTAAACACATTTTTTTTACACAACGTTGTTCATTTATCAGATATTTCCAACACATACCATGTACATAGAAAAGATGACACCCCAAAATACATTCGGCTACTCCTCCTTAGTATGGCGATACCACATGTGTGATACTTTTACACAGCCTGGCCACATACAAAGGCCCAACATTGAAGTAGCACCTTCAGGCATTCTACAAGCATAAATGACACATCTCATTTCTCAACCATCTATTACACTTTTGAAGGAATAGCAAGTATAGGCGCAATACCTCAGGAATTCACAGAATCAAATCTACACAAAAGGAGTACCAAATCATAAAAAATGACAATCCAAATGGTATACACAAAACAGTAGTCTATGTGTTACTATTGAATGGAATGGAGGGGTAAAAACATACAAATGGAGCAAGCAGGGCTGCCATCATGATGAGAAAGAAACCATATTCTCGAGGCTGAAAGACAACAAGTAGAGAGGCGCCTCTGGGTGCAGTCGTTTTTGTGGGTAAAAATACTTTTAATATAACATAGGTAAACTCACATTTTAGTAGTTAAAAACAAGCATAGTATGTCAGAGATGGCGCTTCCGATCCTGTGCCTAGTAGATAGTCTCTGCCGTGGATGTAAGACAACTCTTCCGGGTACGGTATGCCGGCTGCATACACAGAGGAGCGGCCTCAGAACGAGGCTTGGACTGCCATCATCCCCCTGCAGCCAGCAGTCTCATGCAGTGAACGGCAGAGACTATCTACTAGGCACAGGATCGGAAGCGCCATCTCTGACATACCATGCTTGTTTTTAACTACTAAAATGTAAGTTTACCTATGTTATATTAAAAGTATTTTTACCCACAAAAACGACTGCACCCAGAGGCGCCTCTCTACTTGTTGTCTTACACTTTTGAAGGCCCTGGAGCACCAGGACAATGGAATTGCCCACAAAATGACCCCATTTTGGAAAGCAAACACCCCAACGTATAATCTATGAGGCATAATGGGTCTTTTGGACAGTTCATTTTTTTCCAGAAGTTTTTGAAAAATGTGGAAAGAAAATGAAACCGCAAGTTGTCCATTTAGCAACACATAGCATCCATTTAACAACACATAGCAAATACATAGCAAAAATGACACCCCAAAAAAAAATTATGCTACTCCTGAGTATGACGATACCACATGTGTAAACCTTTTACACAGCCTGGCCACATACAGAGGCCCAACATCCAAGTAGCACCATCAGGCATTCTAGGAGCATAAATTACATATATAATTTCCTGGCAACCTATAATATATATATATACTCACCACAAGGATATTGTCAGCACAGCACAGTCCATAGAAATTGTCCAGGCAGAGACAGCCAGAACAGCCATAATATTGGTGCTGGTACACTGTTACCTGCAGACACTCTTTATTGTACCGCTCTCCAGCCCTTCATAAACATACTGCCTCTTGCTACAGCTAATTATTTGCATAGTCCAGGTAGCAGGCAGAAGTGTGGTTTGTTCATGCAGCAGGCAGAGGCATGATGGCAGTAAACGGTGTGTGAGGAGAGAAGAGCTGGTAACAGCTAGTTACTGCTCTGTGTATACATTTAGTGATCAGCTGTGAAAGCATCACAGCCGTTCATGTGGTAAACAGCCGCCGGCCAATGGCTGTTTACCAGCGTCGGTGACGAGCAGTGTTCCCGGGAACACGCTGCCACCAATGTGCACGCACAGCGTGCTGCTTGCAATCGCACGCATGCGCCGTGCACAGTGGGGAGGTACCATCTGTGATCAGCCGTGACTTCATTACAGTCAATCACGTGGCAAACAGCCATGCCTAATGGCTGTTCACCCCCCTCAGTGGCGAGTGGTGTCTCCGTGAAATGCTGCCACCGAAGGTACAGGGCTCCGCGCACACAATCGCGTGCATGCCCTGTTTAAATAAACAGACATCATATGACACCCGCCCCCAGAATGAGAGCCATGCCGCCTGGCAGTCATATGACGGCTGATGGGTGGCAAGCGGTTAAAAAGGTTGACGTAACGATGGCTCCACCTTGCACTTCAATCTTAAGGTCCAGAAAATGGACCTCAGATTTACTTGACTCATGTTGGAGGAAATGCCCTTATCATTTGAGTTCAAGAAGGCCACAAAATCATCAAGGCCATTCTGATCTTCATCCCATATGAGGGGGACGTCGTCTATGTACCTTTTCCAGAGGATCAACCCTCGTCTAGGCCCAACATAGACAACATCCTCCTCCCACTTGGCCATAAAGAGATTGGCCATACTCGGTGCAAATTTAGCGCCCATAGCCACACCTCTATTTTGCAAATAATAGGACCCATCGAACCAAAAATAGTTCTGTCCCAAGTCAAGGAGTGACAGAATAAAATCCCTCTGGGAATGGCAACAAGTCATCCATCTCGAGATAACGTTGCACTGCCTCCCGACCATGCTGATGAGAAATTATTGTATACAGGGACGAAACATCGGCAGTGGCCAGAATGTAGCTATCCTTCCACTCCACTGTGTTGAGGAGGTTATTAACCTGCATAGAATCATGCAAAAAAGATGGTGTTTGGGTGACTAACGGTTGTAAAAAATGGTTGATGTACTTACGCACCCGGGACATAACCGAATTGATACCACTAACAATGGGCCATCCGGGGGGGTTACAGGGTCCTTGTGTACTTTCGGTAAATAGTAAATCACTGGTACACGTGAGCAGCCGGAACCAGAAAAGACTTCTCTTTCTTGGAGACAATTTTATTCAAATAGCCCTCTTTAACCAAATATACAAGTTCTTTTTTTATACTCAAGAGTAGGATTTCCAGCCAGGGGGATATAGGTACTGTGATCGGACAACAATCTGGACAACCTTGGACTTATAAGCCCCAGAGTCCAGAATCACTATCCCACCCCCTGATCGGCGGGTCGTACCACTATATCCCTGTGTTCCCTTAGGCGATCGAGACCCTTTCGAAACATATGATTCCTCATATTTTTCTTAGGTTGTAGCTGCTACAGGTCTCTGACTACCACATCTCTGAATACTGAAAGAGAGGGTGCCAGACCACCCGGAGGATTAAAAACTGAAGCATTTGTCAAAGGAGTGTTTTTAATACCCAAATCAACAATGACACTCGCACGGAATGGATTGGTAATCAAATGCTGTCATGAATTGGTATGACCAGACTGTGTGGATTGCACAGAGAGAACCAAAAACACATGTAAGTGAATAATTAAGTTTATTTAAGGATAGGTGATAACAATATATAAACACCTCCAATATAAACAGTGAACAACCAAACAGTGACCCAAAAACAACAATAACTATGTACAATATAAGGGAAGTACCGCAATCTTAAATGTAGCCAGGCCAGGGTCATTCACAGGAGATCAGCAGATAAACAAGGGCAGTTCCAGAATCACAATCGTAAGGCATGCCAGGGTCATACACAGGGAATCAGCAGATGGGGAAAGGTGCAAAGGGATCAGGCTACAGGGCAGGGATACAAGATAACAGGAGGATCAGGATCGGGATCAGATGCACAGGGTAACAGGATCAGGTACACAGGTTACAGGTTTCACAATCAGGTTCACAGGTCGCAGGTACGGATCAGGGCATAAGGAAGATACCAGGGCGATGAGAGCCATCATCAACCGGGTATTTATATGAATGCTTGTAATTAGCCTCAAGTGACACCTGAACGCAGGAGGTGCTGTCTGCTCCACAGTGCTGAGAAACACCCGCTGGTGGACACTGGTATTACAGCCAAAGGATCCAACAGTGCCACCAACAGGTGAATCCCTCCACTACAGATCCAGAGTGTTGGAAGACACCTGCTGGTGGACACTTGTACTGCAATCCAAGAGACCGACAGCGCAACGGGCGAACCCTTTCCTGACAAATACCATTTAATGTTCATCTTTCTGACAAATTTATGGAGATCAATGAAGGTCTCAAACTTGTTCAGTGGACTCGAAGGTACAAACTTTAGGCCATGGTTCAACATGTATTTCTCTTCATTTGAAACCCGCCTTCTTTTTTGAGCAGACCCAAATCCCCCCTCTGGTGCCTCTTTTTGGTCTATTGATCTTTTTACTTTTGGGAACCCCCGTGCGAAAAAAAATGATTATTCTGAATATTAGCTGAACCTACTCTACATCAATATTCACTTTCTGGTTGGTTGTTCTGCTGTTGGTAATAAGAAGAAAACATAGAGAAAACACCTAGTATACCAGAGGTACGGTGAGGGACCCCTTAGGGTCGTTAATAGACAGATCAAACCAAAAGTATAAATTTTATTGCAAAATATCAATAATATACATGTACAGACAATACATATGAAGCATAAAAGCAATATCTAATACCCTGATTGCTATAATTGTATAGATATGTCAACATCCTGGTACAAGGACTGGCGGCGATCGACACAGTGTATATAACACCTTACATGTTATGGACTAAAACTCCTTCTTCAGAGGTTTTATGTTATTGATTCAGATGGGTATAGCATTTCTACAAAAAAGGAAGTATTGGAAACTGGAGATAACCAGGTGCAAATTACGCCACCCCTGACCTGTATTACCACCTCCGCGCTATGTTAATAAATGTCAGAACCCTACCAAAGCTGCCACTTAACAATAAAATATAAACCAAATTTACCAAAAGAAAATTATAGATGAAATAGTGGCGCTAATCCCCAGGTGGGGAGATGCCAGACACTCTTATCTAGCCAGTGAGCTGAATACAGACGTGACTAGAGAAAAAATGAAAAAGCATATATTGCTAAATATCCCAAAAATTAAAAATTAATATTAAATAAAATTCAATATGAGCTAATATAAATTATAACACTCAGTGAAAGTGATATACAAATATATAAATCCAAGAAAAAATATATAATGAAAATTGAGCACAGTAAATATCTATAAAGTCCAGAAACCAATCAATTGTGAAAAGAAATCGTGAAAATATTTGAAGAAAGTCCAAAAAAAGAGTGAGGGTGACTCCAAAACTGCTCAGCTGTGTTTTCAAACATCCACCACACCTCTGTGACGTGAATCCACTCCCTGCTGAAATTCAAACTCAGCAGCTGTTAAGGCCCTCACTCTCGTGTTTGGCCTGACAGAGCCTCTAACCCACTTACATGGGGGTTAACATACGAGCATACACCTCCACTGCTCCATAGGAACACCGCTTTTCTCAGGTTGGTAGTATGACATAAAAATAAAAGAAGCTCCAATAGTGTAATGTCGTTTAAAAGATTTAATCACACATAAAACAACTTGTATTGAACTCACATTTAAAATAAAATAACAGGCAAGTCACTTCACGGCAAATGGAGAACTCCCACAGCACAGCAAGCAATGGCAACCAAACTAACAACAGGCAGGCCACAGCGGACCAGGGAGGTGTGTGTGCTCACGTTCGTCTCACCCGTCCGCAGCACTCGTCCCTTCACTGGAGCTCCACTCTGTCCCCCTTCACTCCCTCCTCTAGCACTCGTGTGAGATCGCCGTGTAGCTACGCCCCGACATGTTTCATCATAAAGATTTAATCATGGGGTTGGCTAACCGGCGAATCAATCAAACTATTTATCCACACCAGAATTAGAGTGGGCGGGTGCAACTCACTCAGCATTCACACACTTCCTGTGTCTCCGTGTGTGCAATCTATAGCCCTTCCCTTCATTCTGGTTCACAGTTCTATATTGAATATATTTCAATCAATATTTAAAAGGTATTTTACAGGTACATGCGTAGCGATCAGCTTAACAATATCCCTTCCCTCTACATTAGAACGCTAACCATCATACCAAGGGGTTATTACTTCCCAGATATTTCTCACAAAGGTTGAATTGTCTTAAAACGAATCATTTCTACCCCACATTTGAAGTCAGTACAATATATCCAGATTCATAATGAATATACATAGTAAAAAAATATATAGTGAAAAATATTAAAAATAGAATAAAGAATAAGATAAAAGTAAAAAAAATAAATAAAAATAAATAAATAAATATATAAATAAAAAAATAAAAAAAAATAAAAAATGAAAAAATAAAATATGAAAAATTCATTAAAAAAAATAAAAATAAATAAAATATGAAAAATTCAAAAAAAAAAAAAAAGAATAAATAAATACATAAAAAATAATGATAATAATAAAAAAATAATAAAAAATAAAATAAAAAATAAATAACAAATAAAAAATAATAATAATAAAAAAATAATAAAAAAGGAGAAAATAGTGATAAGAAACTAGACAATAAATCCTAGTGAAAAACATGCATGTATATAGACATCTGCATATACAAATATACATGCATATAGGTGTAAGCATAAAAGACATAAGTACAGTGTAAATCATAATATGAAATTATAAGTGTGCAATCATATTTACATATGAACTACTACATTATATCATACACGTCTCTCAATTTCAGCATGTGTGACATAGTCCCTCGTGAAAAGTGACCATAGCAAATCCATGATATCACTATTTAATTAATGTGTATAATATATATATATGTGCAAACTGCATTCTAATATCTCAACAATAATAAAAAATTATAATAAAAAAATTATAAAAAAATTATATAATAAAAAAAATTATATTAAAAAAAATGTATGTGCAAACTGCATTCTAATATCTCAACAATAATAAAAAAATTATATTATATAAAAATTATATAATAAAAAAATTATATAAAAAAATTATATATAATAAAAAAATTATATAACTCAACAATAATAAAAAAATTATATACTGCATTCGCCCTAAATTTATATATAGACAGGCCCCAAGTTTTGGCCAAAGGGTAGTGAAAAAAATCTTAAAAAAAAAAACTTAAATAGACCAAATGACCAAACTATAAAAATTGATCTACAGGGATTTTATGCATGTAGAAAATGCATCTGTTGCAAAACAGTGAAAGTAATAATAGGGGTGTGACTCAAATTACTAATGCAGATAATGAAACGTTCAGGATTGGAGAATTTATAACATGCAATTCCTCTTATGTAGTCTATCTTTTATGGTGCCCGTGCGGGCTATTTTATGTGGGCCGCACGAAGAGATTACTGAGAGTGCGAATCGCAGAACATTTAGCTAACATCCAAAAGGGTTTCCAATACCACAGTGTGTCTCTCCACTTCAAGGAGAAACACAATCAGGACCCAAGTCTTTTACAATTCTGTGGTGTGGATGTAGTTTATCAGTCCTGGAGAGGATCCAATCGGGTTAGGAATATCTCTCAGAGAGAAACTCGATGGATCTTTCTCCTAAAATGTTTGTTCCCTAGGGGTATGAACATAGAACTGGACCTAAACTGCTTCATCAGTAACAGCTAACTATGTTAAACACATGGGCATAGTTTAGAAGTCAGGGGGACCAGTGTTGCCAACCTAACAGATTGAAATTTACTGACACGACACCCAAAATTTACTGGCACAGCCAAGTTTTTACTGGCATTTCCAAAAGTTACAAAAATTCACTATTTAGGCTACAAACACGTACAATATGTAATTAGTAATGTGATTTAAGGTAGATAATAAAGCAAAAAACATATTTCTTATTTTATTTTCGATATAGTAAGTAAGTAGCTCAGGGACAGGACTGAGGAGGGCAAGAAATTATAATAAGTGGCACACACATAAAATTAACTCTCACTGTGATACTAACAGCAGTGTGCAGCAGTACAGATTACTGACACGGCACGTCCCCAGTCACAGTGACAGTCTCTGTCCAAGCCAGGTGGTTCCTCCAGTCCAAACAGCACTGATGGTCCCGCTCCCGGCCTGCCTTGCTCCCATCCCGCAGACCCACACACAAGGCTCTGGCCACTCTGCTTGGCCCCCCTTGCACCATGACATCACAGGACATGCTCAGGCACCGCCTCCACCAGAGCCGCCCCCGAACACACTGTAGCAGGCACTCGTATGGTCTCGGCTGGCTCCGGGCTGAGCATCACAGCCATATTTTTTACTGGCAACCTTTTCTTTTTACTGGCATTTACTGGCAGGAGAAAATTGACTGTTTTTTACTGGCTGCCAGTAAAAATACTGACGGTTGGCAACACTGAGGGGGACACATAATGGGTACATTATTGATCCATCCACAAATTGTTTCACTATTGTTGAGATATCCACAAATGATTTATATAATTTTTTTATTATTGTTGAGATATTAGAATGCAGTTTGCACATATATATATTATACACATTAATTAAATAGTGAAAACACGGATTTGCTATGGTCACTTTTCACGAGAGACTATGTCACACATGCTGAAATTGAGAGACGTGTATGATATAATGTAGTAGTTCATATGTAAATATGATTGCACACTTTCATATTATGATTTACACTGTACTTATGTCTTTTATGCTTACACCTATATGCATTTATATTTCTATATGCAGATGTCTATATATATGCATGTTTTTCACTAGGATTTATTGTCTAGTTTCTTATCACTATTTTCTCCTTTTTTATTATTTTTTTATTATTATTATTTGTTATTTTTTATTTTTTATTATTTTTTATTTTTTATTATTTTTTATTTTTTTGAATTTTTCATATTTTATTTTTTCATTTTTTTTATTTATTTATATATTTATTTATTTTTTTAATTTTTTTTTTTACTTTTATCTTATTCTTTATTCTATTTTTAATATTTTTCACTATATATTTTTTCACTATGTATATTCATTATGAATGTGGATATATTGTACTGACTTCTAATGTGGGGTAGAAATGATTCGTTTTAAGACAATTCAACCTTTGTGAGAAATATCTGGGAAGTAATAACCCCTTGGTATGATGGTTAGCGTTCTAATGTAGAGGGAAGGGATATTGTTAAGCTGATCACCACGCATGTACCTGTAAAATACCTTTTATTGATTGAATTGAATAAATATTGATTGAAATATATTCAATATATAGGGGAGATGGGCGGAGTCTAGCGGAGCAGACATGCATTGTTAGAGCTCCGCACCGCTGAGGAGAGAAGAGAAGGACAAAGTGGAGCCTGCAGGCTCAAAAGGTATCCATTTGAACCTTTTTGCCCCAGGGAACAAACTGTGAAAGTTTGGGCAGGAAATATGGTACTGGGAGGAAGCCGTGGCAGAAATAAAAATCACCTCACAAAGAGCTCACAGGCACTCACTGCAACTAAAGCAGCTCCAGTCACCTCACAAGATACAGCATCAGGGCGCTCTCACAGACAGAAAATGTCACAGCAAGACTCTCCATTTGAGTCAGATACAGAACAAATCCTCTCACAAACTTCTCCACAAGCCTCCTCAGCATCCCCAGTAATATTATTACAATTTGAAAAGATGCTTCATAAGGCTTTAAAACAAACCTCAGACCAAATAACAAAAAGCCTAACCAAAGAAATAAGAGAGCTGGGAAACCGCACCGCAGCCTTAGAAATAAAAATGGATGAAATTGAAATTACAACCCAAGTAAATATAACAGAATTGGAACAATTAAAAGAAGAGAATTTAATACTTCAAACTAAGCTCGAAGATTACGAAAATAGAGCCAGACGTTCAAACTTGCGCATAAGGGGAATACCTGAAACTGTGACAGACCTGCAATCTACTATTACAGCTCTATTACAAGAACTAAAGCCAGATATCCCTATTGAACGTTTAGAACTGGACAGAGTACACAGAGCCCTCACAGCCAAAAAGAAAGATGGACCCCCACGTGATATAATCACAAAATTTCATTATTACAGAACGAAAGAACAAATACTAATTGCTGCAAGAGAAAAAAAGGAACTTAATTTTCAAGGACACAATTATCAAATTTTTGCTGACCTATCCCAACTTACTATTACTAAAAGACGATCCATGAAACCCCAACTAATGGAACTGCAACGCCACAGCATTATGTATCAATGGGGCTTCCCCTTTTCAGTCAGATTTAACTACCAAGGTACAATTTACAGAAGCAGATCAGCAGATGAACTACAACAAACCCTTTTAAAATTAAATCTGACAGAACCCACAAGCAGCAACTCTCCCACACGCAGAAGAATGGCATCATCTTCACCTTATGGCAGCACCCAGAAAATTTCAGAACAAAATGGGAATCATCATTCTCACAAAAGAGGCCGTTATGCCACATCATCCATGGACCAAGAAGATTCAATGGACTGACATCCTATTTCCTGATATCTCTTCATTTATTATACTAAGAGATGGTTCTCTATAAAAAACCTGTATTTATAACTGAATGTAACTGCATTCTGATAGTCACACACTGTGTGGGATCATGTTACATTCCAGTTATATTTCTTATTACTTCTGATTCATATAGCCTTAGAATATATAAGTGAAATAAGGAAATTCTTGTTCGGTTATATATTTTCAGGTAATAACAATAGATTTATTACTTTTTAGGACAAATATGTTCAATAATCCAGAAGTAATGGAAGCTTTTTCTTTCTTTTCTTAACACAAATATATTATTACCTAACTAGTTCCTAGAACTATGTTTTTGTTTATTCTAATCTGAAGCAATACAACCTCAATTTTATGAGTTAACATATCTAAACAGTTACATATGAATAAAATATGTAATTGTTTACTCTAAAAGGGTTAAAATCCCAAAATAATTCAAACTATCTTCATCAATACCAAAGTTATTAACAGTACCTTTCTAACTGAATTAGTTAGCCTAGGGCAAGACTAACCATATACAACCACTCTGGAATAAATAATTTCAACAAAAACCATATTCTGCACTCCAATTAATGAATCATCATTTTGATGTCTTTTGACATAGCACTTCTCTCCTGTAAGCGGAAGATCCGTGTACCCCCATTAGCCCTCCTCATTCTCCCAACCATATTATGTGGGAGTGTGACGAAGGCACTTATTCCCCTGAGAGAGATATTTATTCTCTTTCACGGGTAAATTGTGATTACTTGCAAAAAATAATTTATACAATGTATCATCTAATCTCATATGTTTTTTGTTTACTCTTTACTCCAGAATTCACTGGTTTCTTTTCTATCTTTTCATCTCTTCAGTCCACACAGGTTGATCTGCGCAGTCAGCTCTGCATAACAAAAAGTAAGTCAAAACTATTTGATCTGTTGCCATGGCACCACTGAATATACTTTCCCTGAATGTTCAGGGAATAAATGTCCCTCAAAAAAGGACCAAAGCCTTCCGTACTTTCCATAACAAGAAGGCTCACATAGTATGCCTCCAAGAAACACACTTCACCAAAGATTCTACTCCAAAATATATTTCTCCTTTTTATCAACAAATTTACACGGCTTCTGCCTGTACCAAACAAAGGGGAACTCTAATTGCATTTCACCGATCCACACCATTCACCTTATCATCAGAAATTAAAGACCCAGAAGGTAGATACCTGATACTCATGGGTTATATAATGGATACAGCAATCACAGTGATTTCCTACTACGCTCCTAACAAACAACCTACACCATTCCTCTCACATATATTACAAGTGATTAATACACACAAAATAGGAACAGTGATAATGTGTGGGGATTCAAACCAGGTCCTCCTCCCATTTCTAGATAAATCACCTTTTACACCATCCAAAACAACCTCTAGATTACCTTTTTCTCAACTTCTTTCCAAATACAATCTTTTAGATTCGTGGAGAGAAAGTAACCCAATGAAAAAGAAATTCACTTATTTCTCGCACCCTCATCAAACCTTCACCAGAATAGATCATATTTTTCTAACAATAGGAATGATACCAGAAATTATTGCATCAGATATAATTCCGATTCCGGATTCCGATCCCGGGAACTTCAAGCGGGGACACAAGCACGGGAACTTCAAGCGGGGACACAAGCATGGGAACTTCAAGCGGGGACACAAGCACGGGAACTTCAAGCGGGGACACAAGCACGGGAACTTCAAGCGGGGACACAAGCACGGGAACTTCAAGCTGGGACACAAGCACGGGAACTTCAAGCTGGGACACAAGCACGGGAACTTCAAGCTGGGACACAAGCACGGGAACTTCAAGCAACGACACAGGCACGGGAACTTCAAGCAGGGACACGGGCACCCCGTCTCTGCTACCACCGCATTGGCCGAGCGCCGCCGCGTCAGAGGCGTTGTTCGGCGCATGCGCGGTAGCCAGTGGTCGGACCGGCATGCATCATTTCTGCCCTGACTTGACGCATTTCCGGTGGGGGAACCTATAATACACACAGCTCGGCCTGTACTGTCAGCAGACGTTGCCCAACAAATGTGAGCTGCACTTCATTCTATAGCCCTCTTGAACTAGGCTTGAGGTAAGCGACTACTCCTAACTTTTTACACACTTTGACTCTGATCCCTACTGAGGGCCATTGTGTATCGCTTACTAGTGCTCCTAAAACGTTTTGTATTTTTCTCTCCTTTTTTTTATTTTATAGGTTCTTACCCCCTCAAGCCACTAATTCACTGTTACTCATGAAACTTTGTATATGAAAACTTACCTACTCTCATCTCAAACTTGAGATACCTGGCTATATATGGTGCCTCCCTCTTTTTTGGGACAATTTGGTCCCTTTTGTTGTTACTTTGGGGAGTATACGGTCTATCCTGTACTAGGTTATATCTAGAAATATATACTTTAACTTCTATACCATAATATATTAGGTCCCCCAGCCACCTGGCTTTGCTGTCGCGCCCCCAAGTGGCCAGTTTCCTTTATGGGGTTTCCATGCGGCCGTCCTACTTGGTTGGAGCAAATGTTGCACTTATTATTAAAGTGATCTTTTGTATTTTATCCCTAATTATGATTTGTGTTTATATACTGTTATACGATATATTTATTGATGTATTTTATGTATACCCAGCAGAAATTTTCCTAGCTGCTGAAGAAGCGTTTTCCATAGGTGCAACATGTCAAGCTATTAAGAATACATCTACCTGGACTTACAATCTGACCCACAACCTGCTTACTCACATCCACAATTGGAACACCTGCATGGGAATTTGTTCCCCACCCGTTTCTGGGTGTGTAATGCCCCATACACACGGTCGGATTTTCCGATGGAAAATGTCCGATCGGAGCGTGTTGTCGGAAATTCCGACCGTGTGTGGGCGCCATCGGACATTTTCCATCGGATTTTCTGACACACAAAGTTGGAGAGCAGGAGATAAAATTTTCCGACAACAAAATCCGATCGCGTCAATTCCGACCGTGTGTGGCCTGTTCCGACGCACAAAGTGCCACGCATGCTCAGAAGAAATTCCGAGACGGGACAGCTCGTTCTGGTAAACTTAGCGTTCACAATGGATACAGCACTTTCGTCACGCTGCAATGTTAAAAATGGTTTAATACAGCGCACTCTCTTCTTCTTTATAATGTGACAAGAATTAAGTAGTTTTGCTGCTCATATTCACACACACTTCTCACAAACTTTTATTTGTGTTTTTTTAGTGGGATGCCCTGAATATATTGTTATTAGTTGTCACATCTGACAGTTTTATATTATTTTTTTTTTTTTTTGTATTTTCAGCCTTTTTTTTTCTTTAATGTTTGGATTTTTTCCAAGGCTGATCTTTGTTCAATGTTATTTTTATTTTTACTCCTGAATATTTTTGTGTGTGTTTTGTGTGTCAAGTTACCCCAACACCATTGATATCTTTTATTATTTAATCTCCAGGAGATTGTTTGTTGTTGGTGTCCCTTGTTCATTTCACATTGTATATTTGAAATGTACCTGAACCCTCACAAACAAGCTGTCATTTTTGAAGTAAAACACATAGGAGAGTATAATTCAAAACAAAAATCCTTTATTAAGGGATCAGAACCAAACAAAGAGGAAGGCAACACTGGATCAACATGAGAAATTAGCAAAGCCTGGGACCCCCACGGCAGACATCAATTCTTCAACATCAAAATTGGTGGCCTGAGGAGTCCATATGTAAGGGAGGGCAGTCTGGTCCAGAACTCGCAGAGATCCGGATAGCAGCAGATGACATCTGTGTCCCCAGGCTGTGGTACCACAAGAGGCTGCATCTTTTGGCCGACCAGACTGAACCCAGGGCAATTACTGCCTGGTCTTCCTTCCACGCTTCCTTCCGGGCTGTGGCAGTGCAGTTGGAGATGTGGCAGGAGGAGGAGTAGGACCTGGAGGAGGACTGGGAGGACCTGGAAGAGAGGGAGGACGAGGAGAAGGACCTGCAGGAGGAGGAGGAGGACCATCACAAAGGTGTGTCTCAGGTGTAATTTGGCCCCTCATACCTTTCTCCAGAGCCTCCGATATGAGGGCCTCACACATGACTTGTTGGCCCTCCTCCATCCTGCATTTTATATGCAATGATGGCAGCAATGTCCTCCTCCACGGTCTGTCGTGCTCCCAGGACCTCTGTAGCCCTCCAAAAGAGTCCTCCGGTAGCCTCCTCTAGGGCACTCCTCCTACTGCCACTTTCTCTTTTCAGGGGGGGTGGAGGGACCTGCAGATCAGCCAGCCGGCTCAGCCCGGCCACCTCCTGGCTGAGACTTCCCTGTGTATGAAAAAGGGACATGGTTTTAGTTTTTGCATCATCAATCACAATCCTCAATTAGTACTCCCAACTAACATCTAGGTAACATCATTGATTGGACAAGCAGAAATATTTAGAGGAATGCTATACCTGGCTCAAACTGGGCTCCTCCACATATCGCCTGGAAGGCCCAGGTTGGGCATCAGATGCCTCAGCCGGGGGGGAAGGAAGCGTGGAAGGAAGACTGGAGAGGGATGGCCTGGGTTCAGTCTGGCCTGCCAGAAAGTGCAGCCTGTAGTAGGACAACATCCTGGGGACATAGATATCATCTGCTGCTCCGGATCTATGTGAATCCAGGACTTTCTTACGCTCCCTTAGATATGTGCTCCTCAGGCAACCAATTAATATCTTTAAATAGGTGATGTCTGCCGTGGGGATCACCTGCTTCACAATTTCCAACAATTGCACCAGTGCTGCCTTCCTCTTTGCTTGGTTCTTGTAATGTGGGTGGGTAATCTCCCACAGACAGGGCAGCTCCCTTAGCATATCTATGAATACTGACATGAAGTCATTATCTTTGAGTACCATATCCATGTTCACTGCAAGACACAACACAAGACAAAGCCTAATGTCAGACAAAACTCTCCTAATCTTTTACAATATAGGCCTCAATGTAGAAGCAGTATAGGCACAAGTTTGTCCCTTACCTTCGTTCTTACGATCAGCGCCTCCAATGCTCCTTCCTCCGCTCACAGATCGTACGTAATACGCACGCGTGTTACGCTTTATATACACTGCGCATGCGTGTAACTCCGCCCGCCCCTGACGTTCTTTCTAGTCTATTCCCCGCCCCTTTTCGTTCGGTGCAGTGGGTGAAGAGCATGATGGCGGAGTCACAGCAGGTGCGTGATAATTGCAGGAACGAGGAGGAGGAGGAGGAAAGCCCGGATCCAGGCACGTCCCGATCCAGAAGGAGACGTTTTAAGGCCACAAATATGTCCTTTGGGGAGATGTTGGAGATGGTCGACATCATGAAGAAGTCCGACTATGACGGAAAATATGGGCCTTACCCCAACCCGAACATCCGAAAGGCCAAGATCATGGCGAAAGTGGTCAGGAGTCTTGAGAGGAATTTCGGGGTCCGAAGATCAAAAGATCAGCTCCGGAAGCGGTGGTCGGACCTGAAATTGAGAGAGCCAGAGCAGTACTGAAAGATCCGGAGAGTGCTGCAAAAAAGTAAGTAGTTTGTGCTGTGTTCCTATTCTTTCTGTCTTTATTCCGTTCGTTCGGCTCCATGTGCTTTTAGTAATTGTAACGTTTAAAAGGGCAACTTTAATGTTCATGGGCCCATTATTCGTTCGTATCAAACATTTTTCTTTGGGCCTCTAAACACCATTGTTTAGGCCATATGCATTTTTACACATTTTTTTTGGGCCTACTTGGATGCCAAATATTTGTTTGTCAACATGCGTAAAAACACACTGAAACACGCATACATTTTTGCATGTGTTTTTATGCAAGCTATGGTTTGAACAAGCCCTCACACTCACAGCCCCTTAATCAGCAAAGCTCCTGCTCTCTGCTGAGCAAAGAACAATCACTCAATGGGAGCATGTCTGTTCTCTTCAGAGAGACCAATGTTTATACACAGCAAACAAGGGTCCTTTGCTGCAATATGCTCCCATGGGACAGGCTTTTTTTTTTTTATACACCTAAACTGTATTAACCACTTGACCACTGGGCACTTAAACCCCCTTAATAACCAGACCAATTTTCAGCTTTTGGTGCTCTCACATTTTGAATGACAATTACTCAGTCATGCAACACTGTATCTATATGAAATTTTTGTCCTTTTTTTCACACAAATAGAGCTTTCTTTTGGTGGTATTTAATCACTGCTGGGTTCTTTATTTTTTGCGCTATAAAAGAAAAAAGACCAAAAAAATCTGTAAAAAAATACATTTTTCTTCGTTTCTGTTATAAAATTTTGAAAATTAGTAATTTTTCTTCATATATTTTGGCCAAAATTTATACCGCTACATATCTTTGGTAAAAATAACCCAAATTAGTGTATATTATTTGGTCTTTGTGAAAGTTATAGCGTCCACAAGCTATGGTGCCAATATCTGAAAATTAATCACACCTGAAGTACTGATGGCCTATCTAATTTCTTGAGACCCTAACATGCCAGAAAAGTACAAATACCCCCAGAATGAGCCCTTTTTGGAAAGAAGACATTCCAAGGTATTTAGAAAGATGCATGGTGAGTTTTTTGAAGTTGTCATTTTTTCCCACAATTCTTTGCAAAATCAAGTTGTTTTTTTTTCTTGTTTTTTTTTCTTGTTTTTTTTCACAAAATTGTCATATTAGCAGGTTATTTCTCACACACAGCATATGCATACCACAAATTACACCCCAAAACACATTCTACTATTACTCCTGAGTACGGCGATACCACATGTGTGAGTCTTTTACACAGCGGGCCACATACAGAGGCCCAACATGCAGGGGAGCACCTTCAGGCGTTCTGGAGCACCCAGGCCAATTCTGACATTTCTCTCCTACATGTAAAAATCATCATTTATTTGCTAGAAAATTACATAGAACCCCAAAATATTATATATGTTTTTTTAGCAAAGACCCTAGAGAATACAATAGCGGTCATTGCAACTTTCTATCTCGCACGATATTTGCGCAGCAATTTTTCGAACGCGTTTTTTTTTGGAAAAAAAAACAGTTTTTTGCTTAAAAAAAACAAAACAAAACAATAAGGTTAGCCCAAAGTTTTGGCATAATATGAAAGATGAAGTTACACCGAGTAAATAGATACCTAACATGTCACCTTTCAAAATTGCACACGCTTGTGGAATGGCGCCAAACTTCGCTACTTAAAAATTCCCATAGGCGACGCTTTAAAATTTTTTACTGGTTACAAATTTTGAGTTACAGAGGAGGTCTAGAGCGATACCTCACATGTGTGGTTTGAACAACGTTTTCATATGTGGGCGGGACTTACGTATACGTTCGCTTCTGCATGCGAGCACATGGACAGGGGCGCTTTAAATTTTTTTTTTTTTTTTTTATTGTTCATTTTACTTTATTTATTTTAGTTTGACACTTTTTTCCCCCAAAAAAAAATTTTTGATCACTTTTATTCCTATTACAAGGAATGTAAACATCCCTTATAATAGGAATATGGCATGACAGGTCCTCTTTACAGTGAGATATGGGGTCAATAAGACCCCACATCTCACCTCTAGGCTGTGCCTGAAATAAAAAAAAAAGATCCTGGCTTCGATCGTAGCGGTGAGTCGGTAGAAGCACCGGAGGGCGGCGGGAGGGGGGGACGTCCCCTCTCGCCTCCCGTAAGAACGATCAAGCAGTGTAACAGCCGCTATGATCGTTCTTATGGTGTAGGGAATCACCGGCTGAAAAAACTGATATCTGAATGATGCCTGTAGCTGCACCCATCATTCAGATATCCCCGCACAAAGTCAAGGACGTCGTATGACGGCAGGTGGGAAGTGGTTAAAACGCTTTTTTTTTTTTAAAACAAAGTTGTTCATTTATACAATATTTCTAACACATAGCATGTACATACCAAAAATGACACCCCAAAATAGATTCTCCTACTCCTCCTGAGTACAGCGATACCACATGTGTGAGACTTCCACAGCCTGGCCACATACAGAGGCTGGGTATGGCTGAGCATGGCTGGGTATGGCTGAGCATGGCTGGGTATGGCTGAGCATGGCTGGGTATGGCTGAGCATGGCCGAGTATGGCTGGGTACTGCAGAGTATCGCCGAGTATGGCTGGGTATCACCGAGTATTGCAGAGTATGGCTGGGTATGGCAGAGTATTGCGGGTTATGGCAGAGAATTGCAGATTTTTGCGGGGTATTGCAGAGCATGGCTGGGTATGGCAGAGTATTGCAGAGTATGGCTGGGTATCACTGAGTATTGCAGAGTATGGCTGGGTATTGCGGGGTATTGCAGAGTATTGCGGGATATTTCAGGGTATTGCAGGGTATGGCAGAGTATTGCGGGGTATTTTGGGGTATTGCAGGGTATGGCAGAGTATTGCAGGGTATTGCGGGGTATGGCAGAGTATTGCAGGGTATGGCAGAGTATTGTGGGGTATTGCAGAGTATTGTGGGGTATTTCGGGGCATTGCAGGGTATGGCAGAAAATTGTGGGGTATTGCAGAGTATTGCGGGGTATTGCAGGGTATGGCAGAGTATTGCGGGGTATTTCGGGGCATTGCAGGGTATTGCGGGGTATTGCAGGGTATGGCAGAGTATTGCGGGGTATTTCGGGGCATTGCGAGGTATGGCAGAGTATTGCGGGGTATTGCAGGGTATGGCAGAGTATTGCGGGGTATTTCAGGGTATGGCAGAGTATTGCAGGGTATGGCAGAGTATTGCAGGGTATTTCGGGGTATTGCAGGGTATTGCGGGGTATTTCGGGGCATTGCAGGGTATGGCAGAGTATTGCGGGGTATTTCGGGGCATTGCAGGGTATGGCAGAGTACTGCGGGGTATTTCGGGGCATTGCAGGGTATGGCAGAGTATTGCAGGGTATTTCAGGGCATTGCAGGGTATGGCAGAGTATTGTGGGGCATTGCAGAGCAGTGAGGGATGGCTGAGCATGGATGGATGGATGTCTCTGTGCAGCGCTGTGGGCACTACAGATGCAGCCCACAACGCTGCTACCATCCATCCATCTCTCCGCTCACAGTGTACCGATCGGTACACAGGAGGGGAGGAGAGGAACCGGCGTCATCAGATGACGCTGGTTTGTTTACATGTGATCGCGCCGTCATTTGACGGCGCGATCACATGGTAAACGGCGCGATCAGCGGCCATTTATCGGGATCCGTGATGCGTCGGGTCCAGATGGATGCTCTCGAGTGCGCGCCCTAGGGGGCGCGCAAGAGCCGAATTCTGGGAGGACGTCCTCCCAGAGTTAAGCAACCGCCCTGTAGCCGTCATTTGGCTATGGGCCGGTTGTTAAGTGGTTAATACTAACACAAACAGTACTCTGTGCTCATGGCTCTCCCCACCTTGAATGTATAAAAGCTGCTTTACACCTTCCTATAATCCCACTAAGTGAAAATAGTACAAAAACTACAAAATAAATGGTTGTAGCGCTAGAATTAAATTCAATCACACTTTGTAGTTTATATACAACCATTACATATCAAATTACTTTGTTAACCCCCCCAAAAAAATACAGATCCTGGTCCCTTAAAGCAGATTAACCGCTTCACCCCCCAAAGATTTTACCCCCTTCCTGACCTGAGCACTTTTGCGATTCGGCACTGCAACGCTTTAACTGACAATTGCGCGGCCGTGCAACATTGCACCCAAACAAAATTTGCGTCCTTTTTTTCCCACAAATAGAGCTTTCTTTTGGTGGTATTTGATCACCTCTGCGGTTTTTATTTTTTGCGCTATAAACTAAAAAACAATTTTGAAAAAAAACACAATATTTTTTACTTTTTGCTATAATAAATATCCTCAAAAAATACATAAAAAAAACTATTTTTTCTTCAGTTTAGGCAGATATGTATTCTTCTACATATTTTTGGTTAAAAAATTCGCAATAAGCGTATATTGATTGGTTTGCGCAAAAGTTATAGCATCTACAAAATAGGGGATAGTTTTGAGGCATTTTTATATTTTTTTATCTATTAGTCATGGTGGCGAACTGCGATTTTTATCGGGACTGCGACATTATGGCAGACACATCGGACACTTTTGACACTATTTTGGGACCATTGTCATTTATACAGCGATCAGTGCTATAAAAATGCACTGATTACTATGTAAATGACACTGGCAGGGAAGGGGTTAACCACTAGAGGGCGATGAAGGGGTTAGGTGTGTCCTAGGGAGTGACTAACTGTGAGGGGGATGGGCTTCAACTCACATGACAGCGATCACTGCTCTCGATGAAAGAGAGCAGTGATCTCTGTCATGACACAAGCCAGAACGGGGAAATGCCTTGTTTACATAGGCACTTCCCCGTTCTGCGGCTCCGTGACACGATCGCTGGGAGACCGACGGACATCAAGTCCGCCGGTCCCGTTTACGCTATACGTGGCGCGCGCGCGTGCGCCTGCTACCCCCGCCTCTACAGGTACGCCTATTTGCCCATCGCTGCCATTGTGCCAACGTATATCGGCGTGCATCGGTCGGCAAGTGGTTAAACAGCACAGTGCTTGTGCTGTATAATTCTCCCCCCCTCTAAACTGTAAAAAAATTAGAGTTACGTACCGGTAACTTCTTTTCCAGTAGTCTTTCAGGACAGCCACCATGAGAGATAGTCTCCTCCTCTTCCTCTAGGAAACACTGCGCCAGCCCATAAATTCTTACTTCCCCCTGCCAGACCTCAGTATATTCCGAGATTACCTCCGGTCAGCTGGGGAGACACAAGAACACATTAATAACATACTATTCCATATCATTATCATGCTGCGTTCTGGTCTTTTATAAGACCCCCCCAAAATTTCGGGTGGGTAACTAGGGCTGTCCTGAAAGACTACTGGAAAAGACGTTACCGGTACGTAACTCTAATTTTCCCCCTTCGTCTTTCAGGACAGCCACCATGAGAGGATGAACGAGCACTTACCAGTTAGGGTGGGACTACAGCTTGCAATACCTTTCGCCCAAAGGCTTGCTCACTAGCCGACACCAGGTCCACTCTGTAGTGCTTTACGAAAGTGGAATAGCTGGACCATGTTGCAGCCTTGCATATTTGCTCTGGCGTTGCTCCAGCCTTTTCTGCCTGAGAAGCTGCCATAGCTCTGGTAGAGTGTGCCCTTATACCCGTTGGGATTTCTTTCCCTGCTAATGTATAGGCCTGGCCAATGGTTACTCTAAGCCATCTGGCAATAGTGCGTCGAGACGCTTTGCATCCTTTTCTGGCCCCAGAAAACAAAACAAATAAAGAGTCTGACTTTCTAAACATCTTGGTCAGCTCTAGGTACTGAAGGATACATCTCCTTACATCCAAAGAATGAAATTTTACTTCCCTTTCCCCCGAGGGGTTGGGACAAAATGAGGGTAGAACTACCTCCTGACTTCTGTGAAAACCAGAAGCAACCTTAGGTAAGAATGCTGGATCGGTCTTAAAAATGATCCGATCTGGAAAAATAACGCAAAAAGGAGGTCTAACAGATAAGGCCTCAATCTCACTGACTCTCCTGGCAGTTGTCACTGCTACTAAAAAAACTGTTTTTAACGTAAGATCCTTTAGTAGACATCCTTCTAAAGGTTCAAAGGGAGTTCCCGTCAGGCCCTGTAAAACTAAAGATAGGTCCCACTTGGGAAAGGAGGGGCCTAGAACCGGTCTCTGTCTGGACAGAGCCTTAAAGAATCTGACCACCCATGGGTTGGTGGCCAGATGCTTTTCTAAATAAGCACTGAGTGCTGATACCTGACCTTTAAGGGTACTTATGGATAAACCCCTGTCTGCCCCGCACTGAAGGAATTCCAACACAGCTGTGGGACTATGTACCACAAAGGAACCTTCTGCACACCATTCATTGAAACGTACCCAGACTTTTTTATAAATCTGGCGTGTTTCCTTCTTCCTGCTATTGAGGAGGGTGGAGATTAATTTCTCAGAAAAACCCCTAGCTCTTAGCATACCCTCCTCAGTAGCCAGGCCGCTAACTGCCATTGGTGAACCTGTGGACAGAGGACTGGGCCCTGTGAGAGGAGATCCTCTCGAGGTGGCAGGAATAAGGGAGGTTCGACCGCTAGCTGCTTGAGTACTGAGAACCAAGCCCTCTTTGGCCAATGTGGTGCTACCAGAATCAGGGACGTGTTTTCCATCTAGAACTTCCTGAGAACTGCTGGTAATAACGCTGGGGGCGGGAAGGCATAGCAGATTCTGAAATGCCAGTCCTGGATCAATGCGTCGACCCCTCGCGCTCCCTCCCCTCTGTTTAGGGAGAAAAAACAAGGGGCTTTCGCGTTGCTTCTTGACGCGAACAGATCTACCTCTGGAGGACCCCACTTCTCTGAGATGAGATTGAAAACCTCCTGGTTGAGGATCCAATCGCCCTCTCTCAGTTTGGTTCGGCTGAGAAAGTCTGCTATCACATTCTTTTCTCCTCTCAGGAAGACTGCTGAGAGTGAGAGAGTGTGAGTCTCGGCCCAGCTCAGAATGTCTGATGCCAATGCCAACAGGACTCCGCTTTTCGTGCCGCCCTGTTTATTTACATAAGCTACGGCGGACGAGTTGTCCGACTGCACCTGAACATGGTGGCCCTGTAGCTCCTTTTTGAAGAACCTGAGCGCTAGCCCGATTGCCCTCAGCTCCTTCCAATTGGACGACCTTCTGAGTTCGTCTCCCTCCCAGGTGCCCTGTGCTACAAGGGAACCCAGATGCGCCCCCCAACCTTTGCCGCTTGCGTCTGTGGTTACCACCTGAGAAACTGGGATGAACCACAGACGACCCTGCGACAAGTTTGAGACCCTCCTCCACCACCAGAGGGATCTCTTTACTTGGGGTGGGACCTGAACCAAGGTGTCCAGATTTCTCTGGCTGTGATCCCACACCCTTAGGACAAAGGACTGTAAGGGACGAAAGTGCAGACCTGCCCATTGCACTGCTGGGAGGGTAGCGGTCAAAAGTCCCAGGGCCGACATCAGAACTCTTATGGAGACCTGACTGCTGCACTGGAGACCAGCCACTGCCCTGTCCAGTTTTTGTACTTTTTCTGTTGGAAGAAACACTCTCAGTAGCGTTGAGTCCAACAGATAGCCCAAGTACGTAATGCGCTGGGAGGGAATCAAACTGGATTTCTCCAAGTTCATTAGCCACCCTAGACCTGTAAGAACCCTCTTTGTAAGTTCTAGATCCCTGACTAACTGCAGTGGACATGCTGCAAACAGGAGCAGGTCGTCCAGGTAAGCTATCACTGATATTCCCTGGAGCCGAAGAAATGCCATCACCTCTGCCAAGACCTTGGTGAAGATGCGGGGCGAGAAGGATAGCCCGAAAGGCAGCGCCTGAAACTGTAGATGTACCGTTGTTCCACCTACATCTACCGCTAGCCGAAGAAACCTCTGCGAGGCTTCTGTTATAGGAACGTGTAGATACGCGTCCTTTAGGTCCAGAGATACCATAAAGCAGTTGCGGGGCAACAGGGTTCTGACTGTGAAAATTGTTTCCATACGGAATCTCCTGTATGTCACTGACCTGTTCAGGGGCTTTAGATTCAGAATCAGTCTGAATTTCCCTGTGGGTTTCTTCACTACGAAGATGTGTGAATAAAAACCCTTTCCCTCCTCGGCCTCTGGAACTCTGAGAACCACATATTGATCTACCAGATCTCTTAATGCTTCCAACAGAGCCTCGGCTTTTGCCGTACACCTGGGTAGGTGCGTGACCAGAAATCTCCGTGGAGGATTTGTGAATTCGATATGGTACCCCCTTCTTATGATCCCTAGGATAAAGCGATTGGGGGATATTGCCTCCCACTGTGGGAGGAAGGCCCCCAGTCTTCCCCCCACCCTGGTTGGGGAGTCATTGACTTTTACGGGGCTGTTCAGGAGGGCGAAAAATCGCCCCTCCTCTGCCCTTGCCTTTCTGACCCCAAAATTTCTTTTGCCCTTCCGGCTTTGGAGTCTCTTTACGCTTTTGCGGCCGAAACCCCTTCTTTGTATGTGCAGGGGTTTTCTGCTTAACTGGGAAGGATTTCTTCCTGTCTGCTGTGCGGTCCAAGACGGTCTCTAACCCTGGGCCGAAGAGAAGGTCTCCCGTTAATGGTATGCCGCACAATTTGACTTTAGAGGCGCTATCGCCCGGCCAAGTTTTTAGCCAGAGGGCTCTCCTGGCCGAATTGGCCAGAGCTGCTGATCTGGCCGACATACGTACTGACTCCGCCGAGGCATCCGCTATGTAGGCGATACCCCGCAGAATCGTAGGGAAAGAAGACAGAATGGTTTCTTTTGCCGTTCCCGCTTCAATATGCTCTTGAATCTTAGAGAGCCAGTGCTTCAGATTGCGAGCCACTACTGTGACAGCCAACTCAGGTTTCAAGTTACCAACTGTTGAATCCCAAGTCTTTTTAAGGAGAGAGTCTATTCTCTTATCCATGACATCCACCAGGGCCCCCATGTCCTCAAATGCCAGGTCTGTGTGTCTGGAAACCTGGGAGAAAGCGGCATCTAACTTGGGATTTTTATTCCAGATAGATGTAGGATCATCCGAGAATGGAAATCTCCTTTTTAAGGATCTAGAAAAAAAGGGTTTCCTTTCGGGATCTTGCCACTCCTTTTTAATAGTTTCAACCAGTACTTCGTGAACTGGAAAAACCTTTCTCCTTTGTTCCCCCAAGCCCCTGTACATCTGGTCATGAAGGGTCAGGGGTTTCCTGTCCTCCTGAATACCGAGGGTTGTATAAATAGCCCCTAAGAGGTCCTCTACCTCTTCCAGGGATAATTTATATCTGGAGGATCTCCTGGACTCCCCGTCCTGGTCCTCCCCCTCTGAACCATCCTGGGAATCGGAGGAGGAACTGTCTGGCTGTCTCTGTTCCACTCCGGAAGGCCCTGGAGCTTCCTCTGCCCTAACTGAAGTTGCAGGTTGGGCAGGAGCAGAGCCCTGCGCCTGAGGCGGGGTTGTATCCTGGGGAGCTGGACTAATGGGAGGCTGAAACCTTTCAAATAAGGCTTTAAATGAAGAAAAGGTGGACGAGAGCTCCTTTACTGAGGCTGCAAGTCCTGACTCCTGTTCAGAGTCCCTCTCTTTAACAAGGGAGTCTATGCACTCCCTACACAAGACCTTTGTCCATGCTTCCCCTAATGTGTCCCTGCAAGAGGCACACCTCCTCTTAGAGCTATGCGTAGACTTAGACTTTTCTGTAGCTTTCTGAAATACATGAAAGGGAAAAAACAAACATTTTGTCACTTTTTTTTTTTTTTTTAAAAACAAGGATACAACCCTGGGAGTGCACTAGACCCTCCTAATCTGTGAGGATCTGAGCCTCCCTCCCCTGACCACCCAGGGTATCTGCCCCCCCATGACAGGAACCATACATGGAGGGACAATCCTAGGTAAAGAGTACTTTTCCCCAAGGCACTCTTACCTTAGGAAGGCTGGAGGTAGTGTCCGTTGGCTGAGCATCCGCTTCCAACATGACTTGCAGGTGGTTGCTACTACCGAGTCCTACGCTGCCTGTGCGCGTCCCAGACTCGTCTCCAGCCTGTGCCTGGCTTCCCTATCAGCACCGCGACCCGGAACCGGAAGCCGCGGGTCAAAGGCAAGCCTTCGCCCTTCCGCCGGAAATGACGTCGCCCGTCGTCCGGCCCGCCTAGTTCCAAAAAAGAGCGGCCTGTAAAGTATACAGGAAGGGCGGACGCCAGCCTGCTGCAGCCCTGTAGCCGCGATAGGGAACCCCCACAGCCTGAAGCTGCGCTCAGCTAGGAAGTGGTGGCAACCGAATGAGGGGTAAGTCCCCCCCATGCCCCTAGGAAGCCCCTGCTCCTATTACAGGCTCACAAAACAAACAACAGCCACAGTCCCCCTGACTGAATGGCCCGGTTCCTTGCACAGTGTCTCCCCACCGGAGGAAACACTAATACTGAGGTCTGGCAGGGGGAAGTAAGAATTTATGGGCTGGCGCAGTGTTTCCTAGAGGAAGAGGAGGAGACTATCTCTCATGGTGGCTGTCCTGAAAGACGAAGGGGGAAAAAAACCTGCCTGAACCTGCCACTTCCCCCTCTCTGTACTGACCACGATAACCAGGGCTGCTGAGTCCTGACCACGTGGTCAGTTTGCGCCTTTTCTGACACACTTTGTTTACAAGTAAAAGTCACTGAAGTCACCATTGGGGATACATGTTACAGGGGAAAAAGGACACAGGAGTGGATTTTGTGTATATAAAACGACTTTAAAAAGTTTCAAAATAAGATTTGTATGCTTTCTTTAAAAACATTTTTTTCACTTTGAGCACAGTGGACTTTAATTTATATCTATTTGTTCACAGCGCGACTTGTGATTTGAGCACTATATTATTTGATTACTTTGATATTTAAAGTAAAACTCTATTTTTTGCTGGAAAATTACTTAGAACACCCAAATTGTATATATATATTTTTAGCAGGGGTCTCAAACTGGTGGCCCTCCAGCTGTTGCAAAACTACAAGTCCCATGAGGCATTGCAAGGCTGACAGTCAGTCTCGGTTTACACCAGAGGCGGCACGACTTGCAGGTTGCCTCACCGAGGCGACCTGCACACGACTGCACGGGCGACTTGCAAAACGACTTCTGTATAGAAGTCTATGCAAGTCGCCCCCGAAGTAGTACAGGAACCTTTTTTCTAAGTCGGAGCGACTTGCGTCGCTCCCCTTAGAACGGTTCCATAGCACAGAACGGGAGGCGACTTGTCAGGCGACTAGGTCGCCTGACAAGTCGTCCCAGTGTGAACCGGCTCTTACAAGCATGACTCCCACAGGCAGAGGCATGATTGGACTTGTAGTTTTGCAACCGCTGGAGGTCTGCCAGTTTGAGATCCCCCTGCCCTAGAGAATAAAATTGTGCATTTTGCAAATGTCTACGTCACAGTACTTGTGCAGCAATTTTTTTTTATGCAATTTTTTGGGAAAAATACACTTTAATGAATTTTAATGCACACAAATACAATACCCAATTTATATTTTGGCAAATATAAAAGATGCTACCTAACATGTTAACTTTAAAATTGCGCACGCTCGTGAAATGAGGACAAACCTCAGTATTTAAAAATCTCCACAGGTGATGCTTTAAGCCCAGGTTCACACTGACTGCGGGTTATAAATCGTGCGAGTATCAATCCGACTTAGGGAGCGATTTCAGAGACATCTGTGCGGGTTACTACACAGGTGTCTATTGAAATCGCCCCCGAAGTCACCAAAAGTAGTGCAGAAACTACTTTTGGGAATTGGTGCGGTGCCGCAGTCACCGTCATGATTTGGACGGTGCTATTGCTGGCAACAGCCACCATTTTGGCATGCGAGTTGACATGTCAAATCGCCCCAATGTAAACATGGGCTAAAAGCCTTTATAGGTTACCAGTTTACCAGAGTTACAGAGGAGGTCCGGTGGTAGAATTATTGCTTTCACATTGACGTTCGCGGCAATACCACATGTGTGGAATGATCACCAGTTATGTATGCGTGCGTTAGCCTTTATGTTGCGAGCACAAGAAGGTGGGGGGGTGGCGCTTTAAATGTTTTTTTTTTTGTTACTATAACACTGTTTCTTTACATTTTTACATTTTATTGCTGTCACAAGGAACATACACACCCCTTGTAACAGTAATAGTCAGTGACAGGTACTCTTTATGGCGCGATCTGGGGTCAATGCCCCCCACATGCCTCCTCTGCCCTTAAAAGCATCTGATCACACCAAGATCGATGTGATCAAATGCTTTCAGATCTTTAAAATGGTGCTAGTTACATCCAGGGAAACCGGAAGAGACCATAATACGCGTTGCTTCTGGCTCCCTATACCATAGAGCTCATCAGGGATTTTCCAGTCCTCTACAAGCTCTATGGTAAGCCGGCAGAACCACCAGCTTCATTCTGGTCTCACCAGTGGGACAGCTGAGCCATCCCTCCCCCTGATTGTAAAAGCCATCCAGGGGCTAATTAGCCGCTAGGATGACTTTTACATAAAAGCTGATCGCCCCCTGAAAAAAATGAAATCGGGATGATGTCTGTAGCCAAAGGAATCATTCCAGTATAACTGCTTGAAGTCAATCATGTACATGTACGTGATTTGGCAACAAGTGGTTAAGGTGTCAGTTTACGAAACTGTGAACACACACTATATTTTTATATATTTATTTAGTGTATATATTTATTATGTAGGGGGACTCTTTTTTAACTACTCCAGCCCCAGAAGATTTGGCCCCTTAATGACCAGGCCATTTTTTGCGATTCGGCACTGCGTCATTTTAACAGGCAATTGCATGGTCGTGCCACGCTGTACAAAAAAAAATTGATGTCCTTTTTTTCCCACAAAGCTTTCTTTTGGTGGTATTTTATCACCTCTGCAATTTTTATTTTTTGCGCTGTAAATATAAAAAGAGTGACAATTTTGAAAAAAGAAAACAATATTTTTTACTTTTTGCTGTAATAAATATCCTCCAAATTGTTTTTAAAAAACAAATTTATTTCTCAGTTTAAGCCGATATGTATTCTTCTACATATTTTTGGTAAAAAAAAAAAAAAAAAAAAAAAAAAAAAAAAAAAAAAAAAATCGCAATTAGCGTATATTTATTGGTTTGCACAAAAGTTATAGCATCTACAAAATAGGGGATATATTTATGGCATTTAAAAAAAATTTTTTTTTTACTAGTAATGGCTGATCTGGGATTTTTAATCGGGACTGCGACATTGCAGTGGACAGATTGGACACTTTTTTTGGGACCCTTGACTTTTTTTTATACAGCGATCAGAGCTAAAAATAGCCACTGATTACTGTACAAAGGTCATTGGCAGGAAAGGGGTTAACATTAGGGGGTGATCAAGGGGTTAAGTGTGTGTCCTGGGTAGTGTTTCTAACTGTGGGGGGATGGGACCGATCATTGTTCATACTTACTACGAACAACGGATATGGCTCCTCTCCCGACAGAATGGAGATCTGTCTGTTTACATTAACAGACCTCCATTCTGAATCTCTGAGCGATCGCGGGTGCCTGGCGGTCACTGCAACTGCTGGGCACGCGCATAGGCTCAGTCACGCCGCAGGCACGCGCCCCCTAGTGGTCTTAAAGCGGCCAACATACAGCTACAACGGCTCGCCCAGGGGAGACAACCTGCCGCAGTACAATGACGGCAGCTGGTCTGGAAGCAGTTAAACAAGGTGGGCGGTTTCATCTTGGAGTGTCCGTGTACTGAGTAGTGATAATATATTACTGCTTAATAATCGGACACCTCGAGTGTTTCAGTGAATTTCTTGTACCGCAATCTTGCTGTCTCACAAGATTACAGTAACAGGGGGCGTTCTCCACTGTTTGAAGCGTTTGTGGATCACTTCACAAAAGGAGAAGTGATCTACACCGCTTCATAAACAGGCAGGAGAGCGATCTCCACTGTGGATGCCGGAGAACTGAGCAGTGGATAATTCCCACTGCTTCATAAACTGACATCTAAAGCTGAAGTTTAGCCATGAAAACCTGTAATGAAGTATGCCCCACGCTGTGCAGGCAGCGAAACCTGTGGTATCTTCACTTCCTGTTTCCTTGAAAAATTCCTGTCAAGGACCTGCCCCCTTTTCCTTTGCATTAACATCCCCCATGTAAGGAGTCACAGAATTATCTTCCCCATTCAAAGATCATGTTACCAGCAATGAAAGGTGGTTTCTCAAAAGAGGAAAAGAGCTGTGCCTCAGCAGGAACTTTTTCACAGCACCTTCACAAAAGACCAAAAGCTATTAACCCCTGGTAGTTCAGCAGCAGGTAGAAAAAAAACAGGGCTACCCTGGAGTGACGATTTCTACAACATCCAGCCATCTGCACAAGATGGGACATCCTTTATTACAGGAAAGTTAGCTCACTAAAGAGCTATGGAGTTTTTTTTTTTACTGTGTGAACTTTAGCTTTAAAGTTGCATTAAAGGTTTTTCTTTTAATAACATGTTATACTCACCTGCTGTGTGCAATGCTTTTGCACAGAGTAGCTCCGATCCTCTGTTCGGGTCCCTTCCACCTCGAGAAAGTCATCTGCCTTTGGGGCAATGCTGCATGCTCACTCCCATTAGACACAGCTCGATCACCCCCCCATTGGCTCACTAGCTGTGATTGACAGCAGTGGAAGCCAATAGGCTCCCGCTGCTGTCTCAGCCAATGAGGGAGTGTCCCAGGATAGCCAAGGCTATTGTGAACATCAATGGATTGGAGGGAGATTAGGTAAGGATTGGGGGGCTGCTGCACTTAGGTTTTTTTTACCTGCATGCGTAAAATGCATGCAGGTAAACAGCCTTTAGAACCACTTTAACCGTAGATTATGTCCACTTGCGCATTTTATATAACACTGCCTCTAAGTTATCAAAGGTTTGTGATGTGTTCAGCTCCCCCAAAACTTATATTTAACCCCTTTATGTTCAGTGGCAAAAGGGTCAGGTTTAACACTCACACACTGCAGATACGTGACGCTGGGTGATCGTTTATGGGCTGGGGGTGCACTTTCAGCAAAAAAGACCAAGCTGTCTCAGACAGCTCTTGGTCCAGGCTACAGATTGGTAGCCGGAAGGACTGGCTTAAGACCATGTGACCACTGTTGCAGCGGTCACATGACTACCAAGCCTACTCTCCCCCCACATTCTGAACTGTTTAAAATGGATGCTGAGAAGGGCAGGAAGGTGTTAAGATCTTGGTAGATTATTACATTTTTTACCATCTTTCTGGGCCCCTACAATTAGATCTACCAGTCTCCCCATTTTACCCACCAACTGGAATTTTTTCCCCCAGGTACAGAGTTAAAACTAAAACCCAACTCTGGACTATTTTAACATCTCCCTGAAGGGGAAACAGGCAAGTGACCATCAAGGCGATTTCTGAAAAAAAAAAGAAAAAGGGAAGCATAAAATAAAAGGAATAGCATGCTGAGTGGAAGAGGGCACAAAGTCCAGATATTCAGCTTTTAAAATTTGATGTATTGCAGCTTACCAATCAGATGTGGTGGCTGTATTTTTTTAAGTCCTTTTTCCCTGTTTTCACCTGGTGATCTGACCAGCAACACACCTTCTATATTAGAGTGCCTACACTCTGGATGGAGCAACAGACACCTTTGGACAGCATTGTAAATCTGAGGGAGGGAGGAGTGTAGTGTAAAGCCCCCATACACACTATTAGATTTTCAGCAGATTTTTTGTCTTCAGATTTACCAAAACCATAAAATATGAAGTCAAACCTTAAGAGTTTCAATTTGTATGCAATCAGGCAGGCCCTTGCACTACATTGGTTTTGGTAAATCTGAAGACAAAAACCTGCAGAAAATCTAAGTGTGTATGGGGCTTTAGATGCAATAGCAGATATAAATATCAAAAAAAAAAAAAAAGGGAAGTCAAACTCCACCTAATACTTTATAAACAGTTGCAACAAACAGTTTAAAAAGCTGATCATTGTAAGCACCCCTGCCGGAGAAACCGTTTGTGTCAACCCTAAACTGCTATATTTGCAAAACAGCTCATTCTTTTAAAAAAAAAAAAAAAAAAAAAACACACGAGACTTGCTGGTCCGATCACCAGATGAAAGTAAAGCAAAGAAAGCTTAAGGCCTCATGCACACTGGACATTTTTACAGTTGCTGTTTTTGGCTTTTCTACAGCCAGTAAACTCCCCAGCATGTTATCCTTTGTACCCATGCACACATAGGCTGTTATCAGTGTTTGGCTGGAAAAACAACCCAGAACTAGGAGGTTTTGAGAGGAATTTTTCAGCTGTATAAACGTGGTAAAACTTGCCTAACCGGCGTTTTTGATTCCATAGCTTTAGTACAGAGGTATTTTCTTGCAAAAAAAGGAAAGCCAGCAAAAACGCTAAAAACATTTGCAATTTTAACGCAGCAATGCTACTGCCGTTTTTATAACGTCCAGTGTGCACAAGGCCTTAGACCCCTTTCACACCGAGGCGTTTTTCAGGAGCTTTTGGGCTAAAAATAGCTCCCCTGCAATCTCAGTGTAAAAGCCTGAGTGCTTTCACACTGAGGCAACGCGCTGGCAGGACGTTAAACTCCTGCAAGCAGCATCTGTGGAGCGGTGAAGGAGTGGTGTATACACCACTCCTGCCCATTGAAATGAATGGGCAGCACAGCTGTAGCAGCGCTTTGTGGATAATTTTAACCCCTTTTCACCCGCTAGCAGGGGTTAAAAGCATCCCTTAGTGGCAGAAAACCTCTGCAAAAATGATGGTAAAGTGCCGCTTTACCGCCGACGCCCCAGTGTGAAGATAGCCTTAAAAAGGAAATGCAGTCCCATCTGAGAATTGGCAATATTATCCATGATTTATATAGCGCCAGCAGTTTATGCAGCGCAATATAAACGTTTGCTTTTGGATTTAATATCACTTTAAGGCCTGGTTCACACCTTTGCATTTTTTAGTGTGTTTTGCATTAACACACTACAGTCCATTTAACATGGTTTCCTATGGATGTAGTTCACATCTGTGCATTTTATGGAAAGGGAAAGACTTCCTGGTTCCATAGAGTTCAATGGATCAAAAGCGTGTATTGAAAATGCACAGGTGTGAAATCAGAGCTAATACCTTTTTTTTCAGTAATATAATTAAAAATAAATAAATCAGAACAAGACCCCATTATGGCTGTATCAGGCAGATACTTCTAAAACAATAAAGCACAATACATATGACATGTGTTTATATGAAGCTGCTGCAGAAGTAATGGCCGCTCCATACATTAGGAACAAAACAATTTCAGAAGACCTGGAACAACGTAATCTTAAAACAGTTTGGTTTTTATTAAAAATAAGGTCAAACCAAACGCACAAATCCTACGCAGTTAAATGAACATTATATATGTCATAGAAAGAAAAACAAACAAAAATAAAAAAAAATCTTGGATTTTCAGATAACCGGAAGTTTAAAGGGTAACAAACACAATCCAGACCAATAGGCCATTCGGTAAAGTCATGAACAAAACAAAGGACTCCTGACTCCTTAGCGGAAGTCTATGTCCAAGACGTGGTTTAGCAATTATCAAATGGCAACAGAATCAATACAGGTCAGGATGAGAAGACATTGAAAACAAAACATGCCTGGTCAAACGGTGATCCAGACGAGTGAAAAACAACCAGGTCTTGTGGTCGGTAAAAAAAAAACCAAAAAAAAAACCTTAGACATCGTCCATTCATGGCTCAGTCACTGGTGGGAGGAGTTCAGTATGATCCGTACGAGCCGTAGCCCCCAGCTCCTTGGTAAGGGCCTGTGCTGCTATTGCGCCCCCAGGTGGTTGGTCCCGAGCCTTTCATGGGCCCATAGGCGGACATGTGCTGAGAATAGTTCCCGAAGCCGTTATAACCGTCACCGTAGGCGCTCTGCTCCCCATATCCTCCATAGGAGTTGTAGCCCCCGCCATAGGCCTCATAGCCGCCTGCATAGCCTTCCCTCTCCCCGGAGTAGCCGTTAGCCGAGCCTGCTCCTCCTCTCCCCCGGCCTCCGCCCCGGTAAGACTTGGCTCCAGGGCTCTGTTGGATATCCTCCCGGGGCACGGCCTTCTTCACCTCCACGCGGTGCCCATTGATGGGGTGGAACTTCACCACGGCCGCCTTGTCCGCAGCATCGTGGTTGGCGAAGTGAACGAAGCCGAAGCCGCGCTTCTTCCCGGTGCCTTTATCGGCGATGATCTCCACCTTATCCACGGGGCCGAACTGAGAGAAGTGCTCCTGGAGGTGCGCCTCTTCGATGTCCGCCTTCAGCCCCCCCACGAACAGCTTGTTGACTTTGGCGTGGGCCCCGGGCCTAGACGAGTCCTCCCGGGACACGGCTCTCTTCAGCTCCACGTTGTTACCGTCCACGACGTGTGGGGAGGCGCTGACGGCGGCGTCCGCTTCCTCGGCGGTGGAGAAGGTGACGAAGCCGAAGCAGCGGGAACGTTTAGTGAGCGGGTTCACCACCACCACACAGTCCGTCAGGGTGCCATAGCCTTCGAAGTGACTCCTCAGGCCGGCCTCCGTGGTCTGGACATTGAGGCCTCCTATGAACAGCTTGCACAGCTGAGATGTGTCCATGTCGCCGCTCCTCTCTGACAATAAACTTACAGCACGTTGGGAGCACGGTTATTTCTTTTCTTTTTTTTTAGCGCGCAAGAAAATGCAAAAAGGAGTTTCTTACGTCACCGGGCTGCAAAGGAACTTCCGGTCATGGGACCTAGCCCATGATGACGAGAGGTGGCGCGTCTTTTGATTGGTCGATGGGGGCGCCATTGTAAAGACGCCATTCAGGAGTCTTCACGTGGGGGAGGGATAGCTGCGGTGGTGCAATGACAGGAAATGAAGGCCCAGGCTTTAAATTCCACGCAAGCTCTATTGAATTGATGTGGTTTCAGTCTTTTTTTTTTTTCTTAGGCTCTTAAGTTTGCGGCTTTCTTTTACCTTCAGACCCAGGCCTTTCTTGACGCTCTTTGTTTATAAGTAACAATCAGTATTTTTTTTGCTAGAAATTTTCTTAGAACCCCCAAACATATTTTTCTAAAGCATAAATCAGAGGCTTTACAGGATTTATTGCATAGCACCCAACTGTCCCAGATTTCGACCCCTTTTACACTGAAGTGTTTTGCAGGCGCTATAGCGTTAAAAATAGTGCCTGCAAACCACCCTAAAACAACTGATCCATGCACTCCAGTGTGAAACCCAGAGGGCGTCAGAAAAAGTCCTGCCAGCAGCTTCTTTGGAGCGGCGAACTCACCGCTGCTCCCCATTGAAATCAATGTCAAATCAATCCGGCGCCATTTTGCAGGTGGACTTAACCCCTTTTTGGCTGACAGTGGGGGGGTTAAAACCGCCCCACTAGAGGCCAAATAGCACCGCTAAAACAATGGTAAAGCAGCGCTAAAAATAGTGCCACTTTACCGCTGGCGCCTGGGCGCCAGCAGTGTGAAAGGGGTCTTAGAGGGACTGTCCCTGATTTGGAGCAATGTCCCTCTGTCTTTCTTATTTGTCCCTCATTTTGGTCTGATCTATATAGTTGTATATAAAATGCACTTTTTGTCTTACAAATAGTGTTTCCCAATGCTAAACCTTTCATCCAACTTCTAAATTGCTGCATTTGTAAGTTTTCAAAGCCAATATAAAGAAATAGTAGTGGTAAAAAAAAGCACTTGTGGATTTAATGAACCTTTTTTTTTGTAAATTCTCCTTTAAGGGGGCGTGCCCTATGCCTACATACATTTTCTAGTAGGTGTCCCTCATTCCCATCTCAAAATGTTGGGAGGTATGAAATTGGTGGGTGTTGCATTTATTTGTATGTCACACAATATTTGCATAGCAGTTTTTTTAAACGCAACTTTTTTTTGGAAATTGTAATGCACAAGAATACAATATAATGCCCAATCTTTGGTAAAATTTAAAAGATGATGATACGCCCAGTAAATAGATACCAAATATGTCATGTATTATAATTGGGCACCCCCGTGCAACGGCATCAAACGTACATTTTTGGCTGCTTTCACGCTGCGCTGCTGGTAAAGTGCCGCTCATTTTAATGGCGCTTTTCGAACGATAGCGGGGTGCTTTTAACCCCCTGCTCATTCCAATAAGCAGGGGCGGTGTAGGAGCGCTGTATACACTGCCCCAAATATGCTGCTTGCAGGACTTTTTTTCCTGTCCCGCAAGCGCAGCGCCCCAGTGTGGAAGCACTGGGGAGGCATGAGAAGCAGTTTTCAGACACTTTACAGGTGCTATTTCTAGCAATAAAACACCCGAAAACTGCCTCAGTGTATAAGTAGCTTTACTATCCATAGGCGGCACTTTAAAAGCCTTTTCAGGTTACCGCTTTAGATTTACACAGGATGTCTGGTGCTAGAATCACTACCCATGATCTGAGGTTTGCGTTGATACCTTGCATGTGGGACAATCGCTGTTTGTGCGCGTGTGGGATCGGTGTGCATTTGCCTTTGCACAGGGGCGCATCATTTTTTTTTTTTTTTTTTACGGACTTGCTTAAACAGTGACAGACACTCTTTATGGAGATCCCCCTCTGCCCTAAAAAGCATTTGATCACACCAAGATCGCTGTGCTCAGATGCTTTGCCTATTTAAAAATGGCGCTGTGTACATCCGAGGAGACCGGAAGTGATGTATGCTCATCGCTTTGGGTTTCCTGTATCATAGAGGGCGCCCCAGAAGAGTAGGAGTACACCAACTTGTGCCTTTCTGTGACCCTGAGTCAGCTGATGTCACAAAGCCGCTCCACACTCTGGAAGGATCCCAACCATATTGTTGTTGCTTTGCTCTGTCTCTCAGCGCGCAGCTAAGAGTTGAAGCCAGCTGCATCTACCCCCTCCCCTGCCTGGAGCTCCATTAAGCACTGGAGGGGCAGAGTGGAGAGCAGTAACTGATAGTCACCGTTCTCCATTCTGAGAACTGAGCGATTGGTGGTCCTGTGATCGCTCAGCTCATGGTCTTAGAGCCGACATGGGACAGCTGCAGCAATCAAACTGATTTTGCAGTATTGAGGTGAGTAGGTGTATTTTATTCCAAATCTATCCTTCTTTAATCACTTGCTGACCTGCTGCAGTACAAATACTGGGGCAGGGTGGCTCGTTCAGGCACCATAACATACCTAAGCAAAATATAAAGGAATACAGCGCTGTCAGGAAAACCATAGCATGACATACATAAATTGATTCAATATGTAGACTCCAAATTGAGTAATAAGCTGCGGTTACAAAAATGCGAGATACCCACACTAGAAATGTAAAATTATAAAAGAAACCGCGCTATACAAACTATAAGTTAAAAAAATTAATTAAAATATGCACATCAAAATACTGAGTCCATTTATAGATAATGTCAATAGATGTCCGGCATTTGCCGGACATCTATTGACATTATCTATAAATGGACTCAGTATTTTGATGTGCATATTTTAATTAATTTTTTTAACTTATAGTTTGTATAGCGCGGTTTCTTTTATAATTTTACCATAACATACCTGTACGTTATGGCTTCCTTCTGGGTTCTGACCACGCATGCGTACTGCCACCTGCCAGCTCTGCTGTGATTTAACACAGCAGTACTTAACATATCCCGGCCAATGATTCATGGCTGTGTCCGATCACAGCCCAGGGCCCTGTGTTGATACAGAGGGAGCGATCTCTCGTTCTGATCTCTACAAAGCAGGGATAAAAAACAAAGAGGTATTTAGTAAAAGCAGCACACATTACATATTATGTATGTCCTAAAAGTGCAGCGCTAAATAAAATACCATATATGACAGTGCAAAACCTTTGAAGTAAACAGAAAATCCAATCAAAATATTATTCAATCCAAAAATGTCCTTATGCAAAAGTGCAAAATATAATATATTCATAAAGTGAAAAGTTCATAAATTGATCACTAAGCAAACAGTTTATGCATGCCAGTGTCCCACGCTGGATAGATCGATCCTGACGGTGCAGTGCTCAGACATTCACCGTTGTGATATCTTCACCATAAATTAGATGGGGGCTTACCAGATCACCAGCGATCTTCCTTACTCAGGAAGATCATTCAGCGCTTGATGGGATCTCTGATCCTCAAATGGAAATCCAGGAATGTTCCACCGCCAGCCTCACTGTGTTACCCTTATGGTGACAAGATGATCCAGCTCACCGTCAAAGATAATGCTGGCTGTAAATCTCTTCACTATAGCCAGTGCTATCCTTCAAAAAATCATTCATTCAAAAAGCTTCTGTGCAGCAGCGCGTGTGCATCGTCCCAACGATTTTTTCGTTATATGTAACGTCATCAGGAGTACTGACAATATAAAACGATTAAGACCATACTACACCATGAGGAGGCTCCCTGTTTTTTACTTATTTTTACTCTGAGGCTTCATCCATCCATCCCATCTGAGACAGTGAGCTGGCTCACAAGAAAAATAAAAAACAGCATTTTAGTTTGCACATGATTGGATGATAAAATCAGCAGAGCTTCCCCTCATTTCAGATCTACCCCTTATGCCCCGTACACACGGTCGGATTTTCCGATGGAAAATGTCCGATCGGAGCGTGTTGTCGGAAATTCCGACCGTGTGTGGGCTCCATCGGACATTTTCCATCGGATTTTCTGACACGCAAAGTTGGAGAGCAGGAGATAAAATTTTCCGACAACAAAGTCCGTTGTCGGAAATTCCGATCGCGTGTACACAAATCCGACGGCATGCCGCGCATGCTCAGAATAAATAAAGAGATGAAAGCTATTGGCCACTGCCCCGTTTATAGTCCCAACGTACGTGTTTTACGTCACCGCGTTCAGAACGATCGGATTTTCCGACAACTTTGTGTGACCATGTGTATGCAAGACAAGTTTGAGCCAACATCCGTCAGAAAAAATCCATGGATTTTGTTGTCGGAATGTCCGAACAAAGTCCGACCGTGTGTACGCCCTATTAGATTTACAGCGACTGCACTTCCAAGTGCACTTGTAGTGCAAAGTGGATTTGCCTTTCGTAAATAACCCCACTGTTTGTTGACTCTATAACATTCTCACAAACCAATTAGCATACACTTATTGGGATTTTTTTTACCGAAGACATGCAGTAGAATACATTTTGGCCTAAATGTATGAATAAATTAGATTTATTGATCTGATATGTTACATAGTTACATAGTTAGTAAGGTTGAATAAAGACACCAGTCCATCCAGTTCAACCTGAGTGTGGGCGCACGTCCACAATTGTCCCCATCCCTTTACATTGTGATCAGAAAATAGAAAAAATCGTTTTTTATTTTCAAAATGTTTAATCTTTTTCATTTATATAATAAAAAATTTAAAAAAAACATAGATATCACCAAAAGAAAGTTCTATTTGTGTAGAAAAAAATTATAGAAATGTCATTTGCATACAGTGTTGCATGACCGCGCAATTGCCAGTTAAAGTAGCACAGTACTGAATATCAAAAAAATGCTCTGGTCATGAGGGTGGTAAAATTTTACAGAGCTCAAGTTGTTAAAGTGGTTGTAAATGTAGTTTTTCTTTACCTTAATGCATTCTCTGCATTAAGGTAAAAAAACCTTCTTTGTGCAGCTCCCCCCCCCCCCCAGCCCCACCGTTTACTTACTTGAGCCTGATCTCAATCCAGCGTCTCTTTCTGCTTGCTCTCTCCTCAGCGGACATGAAGGCAGGAGCCATTGGCTCCAGCTGCTGTCAATCATAGCCACTGAGCAGAGAGTGGCAAACCACGCTCTGTGTGTCTATGGCACAGTGGTGTCTCCAGCTTTCATATTTAGGGGGGGCACATGGGGGGGACAGGAACAAAAGTAGGGGGGCAACTATAAAATGCAATTGTGTGTGTATATATATATATATATATATATATATATATATACAGTGGGGACGGAAAGTATTCAGACCACCTTCAATTTTTCACTCTTTGTTATATTGCAGCCATTTGCTAAAATCATTTAAGTTCATTTTTTTTTCCTCATTAATGTACACACAGCACCCCATATTGACAGAAAAACACAGAATTGTTGACATTTTTGCAGATTTATTAAAAAAGAAAAACTGAAATATATCACATGGTCCTAAGTATTCAGACCCTTTGCTCAGTATTTAGTAGAAGCACCCTTTTGATCTAATACAGCCATGAGTCTTTTTGGGAAAGATGCAACAAGTTTTTTACACCTGGATTTGGGGATCCTCTGCCATTCCTCCTTGCAGATCCTCTCCAGTTCTGTCAGGTTGGATGGTAAACGTTGGTGGACAGACATTTTTAGGTCTCTCCAGAGATGCTTAATTGGGTTTAAGTCAGAGCTCTGGCTGGGCCATTCAAGAACAGTCACATAGTTTTTGTGAAGCCACTCCTTCGTTATTTTAGCTGTGTGCTTAGGGTCATTGTCTTGTTGGAAGGTAAACCTTCGGTCCAGTCTGAGGTCCTGAGCACTCTGGAGAAGGTTTTCGTCCAGGATATCCCTGTGCTTGGCCGCATTCATCTTTCCCTCGATTGCAACCAGCGATTGTCCCTGCAGCTGAAAAACACCCCCACAACATGAGGCTGCCACCACCATGCTTCACTGTCGGGACTGTATTGGACAGGTGATGAGCAGTGCCTGGTTTTCTCCGCACATACCGCTTAGAATTAAGGCCAAGAAGTTCTATCTTGGTCTCATCAGACCAAAGAATCTTATTTTTTACCATCTTGGAGTCCCCCAGGTGTTTTTTAGCAAACTCCATGCGGCCTTTCATAAGTCTTGCACTGAGGAGAGGCTTCCGTCGGGCCACTCTGCCATAAAGCCCTGACTGGTGGAAGGCTGCAGTGATGGTTGACTTTCTACAACATTCCCCCATCTCCCGACTGCATCTCTGGAGCTCAGCCACAGTGATCTTTGGGTTCTTCTTTACCTCTCTCACCAAGGCTCTTCTCCCCTGATAGCTCGGTTTGGCTGGATGGCCAGCTCTAGGAAGGGTTCTAGTCATCCCAAACGTCTTCCATTTAAGGATTATGGAGGCCACTGTGCTCTTAGGAACCTTAAGTGCAGCAGAAATTTTTTTGTAACCTTGGCCAGATCTGTGCCTTGCCACAATTCTGTCTCTGAGCTCTTCGGGCAGTTCCTTTGACCTCATGATTCTCATTTGCTCTGACATGCACTGTGAGCTGTAAGGTCTTATATAGACAGGTGTGTGGCTTTCCTAATCAAGTCCAATCAGTATATTCAAACACAGCTGGACTCAAATGAAGGTGTAGAACCATCTCAAGGATGATCAGAAGAAATGGACAGCACCTGAGTTAAATATATGAGTGTCACAACAAAGGGTCTGAATACTTAGGACCATGTGATATTTTAGTTTTTCTTTTTTAATAAATCTGAAAAAATGTCAACAATTCTGTGTTTTTCTGTCAATATGGGGTGCTGTGTGTACATTAATGAGGAAAAAAATGAACTTAAATGATTTTAACAAATGACTGCAATATAACAAAGAGTGAAAACTTTAAGGGGGTCTGAATACTTTCTGGACCCACTGTATATCCTGGGGCCCTTTACTATGATCCCACAACGGCCCTTTTACATGTTCTGCCGTGAGCTCCCTTCCTACTGTATTGGCTCCACCCCAGGGTGGCAGAAAACAAGAGATATATGTCACCAGCATACCAAGAAAATATAAGGGTCCAAAGCAGTGGGAGAACTATCAGGGTTGCAAAGGTTGTCTTGCCACCGGGCCCTGGTGTTCTGCCACTGTGGGGTTCCCCAGCCTCCTCTTGCTGTCCTACCCCTGCTATTGACAGCGCTAGTCTGGCATCTCTTGCAATTTACCGGCTGGTTCTCCTGTCCTAAGGACAACTCACTCTTCTCCCTGCCAATGAGGATGCAGGGGAAGGAGCAGATCGGGCGGCCGTGGTTGTGTGAGCGCTCGCATTACGCAGTGTCAGCGAGCAGAGGGAGGGGGGAGGAATCACCTACAGGAACTGACTGGGGACTCTCTCCCTCTTAGACATTGCCTTTTTGTAAAATAAAAAAATTTTAAATTGGGGGGGCATATGATGGGGCACAACATAATGTTGGGGTTGGTCAGGGCCCCCTCTGCCCCCCCCCCCTAGGGACGCCATTGGAGATCTGATGGGGAAAGTAAAAGTACAGTTGTTAGGTGGCGGCCCGATAGGCTTCTCTTCGTGGAGTGAAGAGGGAATCTCGGGGGATCTGAGGGGGAAAGAGGACGATTTTTTACTTTCTTATACCTCGTTCAGACCCCCCAACACTGTAACCATGTCCCCCTGTCATTGTTAATGTGTATATATATAAAATAGTCAGAAGGGTGAGGTGCTTAGCAATCAAGCCCTCCCACAGGCTTCGACATAGAAAAAATCCAAACAAGGGATTGCTGCACGGGATTGTAGATAACGCCCTTCATCAGAAGATCATGCCTATCTAGTGAATATACATATAGCAATATATATACTCAATGAACAATCAATTAACGAGCTAATCATCTAGATTCAATCAGATAATCATTTATGTTTAACCGAATCTGTTATCACATACACATACAATTATCATCAGATGTGAATACAATTTTTTTACAATTTAGGAATCAAGGTCACAGGTAGAAAGAAGATTTCACACTTCATGGAATATGGACACAGAAATCCTGAAATTAAAATGGAGAAAGAAAATAAAAAATAAAATTTTAAAATGTCACATCTATAAAAGGTATATATTTTTTTATATATAATGTGTATATATATATATATATATATATATATATATATATATATATAAATAATGTGTGTGCATATACATGTATATATAAGGTGTGTGTGTGTATGTATATATATATATATATATATATATATATATATATATATATATATATATATATATATATATATATAAAATGTAGGGGTACTTGTTATTTTTTTAACATTAACCACACCATCTGTCTATGTACTGAGCGGTGATCATTTATCACCGCTCAATACACTGACATCTCAGTGTTTCAGTGAATTTCTGGTACTGTAATCTCGTAAAGTCTCACAAGATTCCAGTATCAGGGGCCATTCTCCACTGTTGGAAGCGTTTGTAGATCGCTTCACTCCTCAGAAGGTGAAGCGATCTACAAAGCTTCATAAACAGACACACAGAGGAGAAAGATCTCTTCTGGGAATGCCGGAGAATGAAGCAGTGAATAGATTTCACTGCTTCATAAACGGACACCATTGTGCTCAGCTTTTGTGATGTGATAGCGAGGCACGGTCACTCCCCACATACAAACAAAAGCTATTTACACCAGGTGTCGGGTCTTTTTAGGCACAGAAACAAGTGAATGTAATCTTGTATTCTTTTATTAAATAAACAAATGTGGAATGTTTTCACGCTGTGAGTCTCTCTTTCTGTTATTCTTCCCCTCAATTGTGATTACCGTGCTATTGTTGTGTATGCTGAGCATTATTTGAACATATCTGGAGGTGGCAACCCATGAGGGAAATGCTCCACAGGCGTTGTTGACCATAGAGATCGATGGTCATATACTGTATATTTTATTGAGTTCTAGTCCATGTGGGGCACCAAGAGCACTGTGGAGTGGAGCACAATGACATGTTTATAAGGAGCACCAGCACTTTATTTTGTCATGACATTGGAACTGTTATAATTGGGACTTTCATATTGTTTGTTATGAAGTCACATGCTATCTGTGAGGTTTCATCACTTTTTTATTAAAGCGGTTGTAAACTGCTGGGTGCCTTTTTTTTTTTTTTTTCAGACCGGTAAGGTAAAGCTATAATGTGCTAGTATGCATTGCGTACTAGCACATTATGTGAAACTTGCCTGAAAACTAAGCATTGTTATCGTTGAAGGCTGCTTCAATCTTCACTCATCTTCCTTCCGGGTCTGGGGACTTCGGCTGTATGATTGTCCGTCGCTCCAACGCATGCACAAGGGACCCGCAGTTTACTGCACAGGTTTCTGAAAGAACAGGCCAGGTGGTCGTTCCTTCAGAGCTCATGCGCTGATGGCGTCATCAGCTGCATATACTAGCCCCCTAGTGGTTAACTGATTGCTGTATAAATGACAATGGTCCCAAAAATGTGTCAAAAATGTCCGATGTGTCCGCCAAAATGTCGCAGTCACGATAAAAATCGCTGATGCCGCCATTACTAGTAAAAAAAAAAAATAATAATAAAAATGCCATAAAACTATCTCCTATTTTGTGAACGCTATAACTTTTGCGCAAACCAATCAATAAACGCTTATTGCAATCTTTTTTATACCAAAAATATGTAGAAGAATGCGTATCGGCCTAAACTGAGGAAAAAAATGTTTTTTTAAATTTTTTGGGGGGATATTTATTATAGCAAAAAGTAAAAAATAATGCTTTTTTTTTCAAAATTGTCGCTATTTTTTTGTTTATAGCGCAAAAAAAAAAAAAAACTGCAGAGGTGATCAAATACCTCCAAAAGAAAGCTCTATTTGTGGGGAAAAAAAGCTGTCAATATTCTTTGGGAACCATGTCGCACGACCGCGCAATTGTCAGTTAAAGCGACACAGTACCAAATCGCAAAAAACGCACTGGTCAGGAAGGGGGTAAATTCTTCCGGGGCTGAAGGGGTTAAGGGCCACAATGTGAAATGTGTAAATATATGTTAATATATATGTGTGAAAATATTCACTAACAAAGCAAACAAAAAAAAAAAGTTTTCATTGTTTATCGTTTATAAAAATAGATGTGAAAAAAAGCAGGAAAATAATAATTAAATGGAGGAGAATAGGGAGCTAATTAAAGTGGTTGTACACCCTGTACAACCACTTTTACCTACAGGTAAGCTTACATTAAGGCTTTCCTGTAGGTGCTTGAAATATCTCCTAAGCCTCCACGGTTAAGGAGATATTTACTAAAATGACGAGCGTCGATGACTACGCGCATGCGCCGGTGTCATCGGTGCATGCGCCCCTTAGAAAGGGCACATCATGCCGTTTCTAGAACAAAGACAAAAAAGATATGCTCAGCATCTTTCCAAATAACTGTTCTGCTTTATTATGACGCAATTGAAGGTTTTTATACACATGATTACATAGTTATCACATTAATATTAAAATTGTACGTTTATGGTAACAAGGGGCATTACATAGGCAGACTAATTCTAATCAGGACTCGAAAGAATGTAAACATTTACTGAAAACATTATTAGTGCCGTGTGCACAGTGAGGGCAGTGTGCAATACATACAAAATAGAATACAATTATATACAGACCTTACAAATTTCCATTACAGTCTCCCCTCTTTTGATCAATATGTTGATCACTAACCACACCTGCTATCACCTTTAACCTGGAACCTCCACACACTTACCCTGTTTCCCCCGAAAATAAGACCTAGCGTGATTGTCATTGATGGCTGCAAAATAAGCCCTACACTGTTTCCCTGAAAATAAGCCCTACCCTAAAAATAAGACCTACAAGGACTTTAACTAGGGCTTATTTGGGGGGTAGGTCTTATATTGCAGCCATCACCGACAATCATGCTAGGTCTTATTTTCAGGGAAACAGGGTAGGTGAAGGTAGTCCTTGCCAAAGAGGCAAAAAAACTCCATTGTGGAGAAAATAATAGCTGAGCAGCTTTTTTTTATTACAAAATGACTTTTCATTGTAAAAAACAAATGATTGATAAGACATATTTACAGAGTACTGGCTGTACAGTCCTGTGGCCAGAATGGCCTTCTAGCCGAATTGCTGGCATGCTGACTTATCAGCGCATGTAAACACAGACAATTCTACATAAAATGAGAGGTACATAAGACGTACAAAAGACAAAGACATACAAAAGACAAATATGCCTTCAACATGGCTAAACTACTTTTCAATATATATATATATATATATATATATATATATATATATATATATATATATATATATATATATATATATATATATATATCCATATTCCTTACAATTAAAGTAATTGAATCAAAAAGTACCCTAGACTGTGATCACAAGAGGGAAACAAATCAAACAGAGATTTCTTTAAGTTAGTCATTTTTGCAGTATCTGATGTGGATCCAGGTGACCTTTCCTTCAAGTTTTGCAAAAACTGTACATGAAATTGATGCTGTATTGAGTCTCAAACATTTCCTTATATATAAATGTCTCTTAACAATCCACAAGTCACCTGGCTTTAATTTTAGATCCTTCCAAACTTTTAGAATCTGGAATTGGGGAGAAAACACATAAATGAGTTTGTCAAAAACCTTAAAAGATCAGCAACATTCTCTGTGAGATCCGAATGGAGGACTTCAGCTGCTAAGACAAAATATAAGCAAGTGAGTAACACACTCCCAAACCAAATCCCATAGGGAGAGAGTCCAACATCCCCTTAGGGGCTTGATAAAATATAAGAAAACATTCAGGAAAAAGTTTTCTAGTTTCTTATGCCCCGTACACACGGTCGGACTTTTCATCTACAAAAGTCCGACAGCCTGTCCGACAGACTTCCGGCGGACTTTCGGAGGACTTGCGGCGGACTTGCGGCAGACTTTCTAACGAACAGACTTGCCTACACACGACCACACAAAAGTCTGACGGATTCGTACGTGATGACGTACACCGGACTAAAATAAGGAAGTTGATAGCCAGTAGCCAATAGCTGCCCTAGCGTGGGCTTTTGTCCGTCGGACTAGCACACAGACGAGCGGATTTCGGGGTCCGTCGTAGTTACGACGTAAAGATTTGAAGCATGTTTCAAATCTAAAGTCCGTCGGATTTGAGGCTGAAAAAGTCCGCTGAAAGTCCGGGGAAGCCCACACACGATCGGATTACCAGCCAGCTTTAGTCCGTCGGCGTCCGTTGGACTTTTGTAGACGAAAAGTCCGACCGTGTGTACGCCCCATTACTCTACTTTGTTCGCTACATTGTAGACAGTAGGGAGTGTAAAAATAAAACCTCAAAACTTCTAGTAAGGACTCTCCTATAAAAATGATTTCCTCTGTTACTCTCTGTACTTTCTGGCACTCTGTACTTTCAAACTACTTCTGATAACACTTTTTACTGTGGCCTTTGCAGTAGCATTTGCCACTGGACATCCAGAAAACATGTCCATACAGACAAAATGCATACTCGTAAGATCCTGACTTGGGCATCTGGATATATCTTTTTGTAATCTCTGGAAGGGATGTTCAGCTTTTGGTAACACCTTTGGTAACAGGTAAAACAAGAAGTGGTATGTTATAAAAACAACTGTGGAGAACCCTGGCTCTATCCCACGCTCATTTACTAAGGCAGCCATAACTGCTTGTGATTGATCACATGGTCCATGTGTCAAGCTGGAGGGAAAAGAGTGGCTGGCAGACATAAATGATCACTTTTTCCAAAGTCCTGTTTCATAAGAAGTTGCTCCCTGTGGACCACTTGTTCTTCTCATTCTGGGGTCCTTAAAGTTGAATTATTAATCCCAGCTATACCGGGCCAGAACTAGGGTGGAATCTGTGAGTTGCACAGACCCATCAAGTGTCCAGGGCTGTAAATGCAGCATCCTTAGTCTCCTGGTCTGCTTCCATGTGTGAGTTTTAATGTTAGTATGGCTACCTCAGCAAGAACCTGGAAGGCTGAAAACAGCCGATCAAATTAAATTAGCATGCTTGGTTGGTTTACCTGCCAAAGTAAAAACAAACTTCTGGCCCTTCAAATGGAACCAAAAGCTCTTGATATCTCGACTATCGATATAAATATACATTCTTTTTATAGCTCACAGGCTTTACTAAAACATGGAGCTCTGCTTCTTGAGCTGGGGAAAAGGATCCAATGACTTTGAATACAGAGTATCCTTCTGGGTGATAAACTGCATACTCAGTATGGGTATTGCCATCCTCAGTATAAAACCGAGAATAACTCTACAAAAAAATAATAATCTGGGTCTTCAGGGAGTGTGTCATCAATTTAACACGTGTGGTTTTCCTTTCTTTTGAATAAATGTACGCATTTTTTATTGTTAGATTTGTACATAAACAAACTCATATTTTAAACCTTTCATTAGACAAACATTTAGTTAGCTGTATATTTGCTGGGACCATTAAAAATTAAATGTTTGACCAAAACAATATCTAACGTTGTCTAATAGCACCTTTGCATAAAAGCTGATATATCGGGATGAACCCTTCATTACTGGGTCCAGCTTGCATAAAATATATTACAATGGCTTGTTTTCTATCATGCTGTTTGTGTAAGAGCTCCAGTTTCATGTTTCAAAAGCAAACTTTTTCCTGGCAATATTATAATAAATGATAACAATACCCTGCGGTCATGGAGAGATGTCCATAAATCGAAAATATTCTTCTGCTTATACCACTGTACTTACAAGGAAAAGGGGCACATCATTTCACAATCCACACATTCTGCTTTGGATTTCAAAAATAAAAATAAATAAAAACAAAAGGACAAACAAACTGTATGATGGATCAGAAAGCATCAACAACTATAAAACAACTGGCTGCAGGTGGCATCTATCTTAACAGGGTGTGTAGACTTGATGTGATGGGTCTGTTATATTTAAATTTTATTTATTATAACTCTCACATCATGGACCGCACATCAAGTTATTATAAAAAACCTTAAAGTTTCATTTTTGTAGAAAAACTTCTTATGTATCCCATCCATCTTGTCTTTGTTAAGTATTATGGCAGCTGTATTCCAAATAACAACCTCACCTTAATCTAAACTAATCCCATTCATTACAAATTTCCCCATTAACCTGGATTTCATTTCCAACCAAAGGTTGTCAAAACCAGTTTCAATATATCTATATTATTAATAAAATTGTTAAACTCATATTAGAAATTAATACTCATTATTACTTAATTTTACTTAATTTCCCTTTTTTTTAAATGCACTGGGGGTCATTTACTATAGCGCCAGGAAGTACTGGGCACTATAGCAAATAATAGCTCCCATTTTAGCCAAATAAAATTTCAACAGGCGAATGTGCGAATGAAAATTAGCGCTATTATTGAGAAACACACGTTAGTAAATTCTAAGTCGGCGCTAATTAGCGCTTCCGCTTATATGCAAATGCAAATTCCTATGAAGTTGTTATATAGTACTTGTCACGAAGGACAAGTCGCCTCCGTTCGCCGGGCTGCGGGGCGCATGCGCAGGGGGTTGTTATTGAGACGTGCACCCGTTCGCGGCCTGATGGTGTGGCGCGCGCGGGTGCACGGCGGCCCATGTGTGCGCGCCGTCGCCCGTGCGGGTGCCCGGTAGCGCGTCATGCTGACGCGCTCACTGGGAGGTTACTTTAGACGTCACCAGCACCCAGTCGGGTTGCTGGTTTGTCGTCAGCTGTACTCTGCCTTGTGTTTTGAACTGCTGCTTCCTGTCTCTAAGTGAACCGACCTTCTGCCTGTATAACGACCACTCTCTGCCTGCTGGATACCCTGACCTTCTGCCTGTACAACGACCACTCTCTGCTTGCTGGATACCCTGACCTTCTGCCTGTATAACGACCACTCTCTGCCTGCTGGATACCCTGACCTTTTGCTTGTTACACGACCACCCTCTGCCTGCTGGATACCCTGACCCTCTGCCTGTTTAAAGGATCACTCCTGACCTGCTGGATACCCTGAACTCTGCCTGTGTTTTCAACCATACTCTCCACGGGGCTGACTCCCCCTGATCCCCTCAGTCATAAGGACTTCCTAACTACCAGTTTAATACCTCTTTACCTTTGCTCCTTGCACTTTTAGGCACTCCACCAGGAGACTTCCCACCATCCAAGCCATCCTGAGCCTTCCCACAGCCTTTACCGGAGACCCGTGCCTCCGCGTGCTTCCGATCCCCTGTCTCACTCTCGGGGGTTCGGGTGCGCGTGGTCGTAAGGGCAAGCCGCTCTCGGCATCTCGGCCTCGGTGAGTATTGGGGTCACAGTACTGCACTGTAACCATGATCCATGTATGTGAAAGAAACATTTTTATGTGAGATGTGCTCTACCTCGTGTGCATCTATTGATGTATGTTGTAATTAGTATTCCTAGTTTTTCCTTATTTTTCTAACTAATGCATTTATGAATGATTATTACATAGTAATGTCTGCTATTCAGTAAAGTTACATGTATTAAACATTTAGGTTACCTATTTGTTGTATGTTGTTTTTTTTTTTTAATTTAGGTGACTATAAAGCGGTAATTATTTATATTCATTCTTTAATCATACTACACTATTATGCAGGTCTCGTACTTAGCACAATGGCTTAGTGGTCTGCTCAGATGTCTCCACAGCACTCACGTACAAGTTCAAATACCATCCACCAGTTGTGTTTGTTTTTTCAGTGCACAAGCAAATTAAAATAAACAAACAAAAAAATGTAATCTGCCCATTAGTTAGTGCCGGTTCACACAGGGGCGACTTATCAGTCGACCTAGCCACCTGACAAGTCACCTCCCGTTCTGTACTACGGAACCGTTCTAAAAGGAGCGACGCAAGTCGCTCCGACTTAGAAAAAGGTTCCTGTAGTATTTTTGGGGCGACTTCAGGCGACCTGTATTGACTTCTATACAGAAGTCATTTTGCAAGTCGCCGCTGAAGTCGTGTGCAGGTCGCCTCGGTGAGGCGACCTGCAAGTCGTGCCGCTCCTGTGTGAACCGGCACTTAGTGTGTGGTGTTTGGAATTTCACACCATAATAGTATTGAATACTTACATATCATTGCATGCATTTGAAGAGTTAATATAATAGAATCAGCCAAATTTAAAGTGCATTGGCTAATTGGCATTCACCTATTTTCAGCATATGCTGCTTTGGCTAATTGGCTAATAGTCATTTGCCTTTTTTTCACCAATTCAATCTTTTAGTATTTCTCTGTGGGATTTGAACCTATGAGTTCTTCAAGGTAGAAGTGCTGACCACTAGCCTATTGGGCGTAGCACAGTCATACATAGAAAATACATTCACTAGTGTTTGATGTTTCTTCTCCCCAAGCTGTTTCTCCTGCTGCCACCATCTTCTCCCGCTGATGTGTTCTTCTGCGCAGCCGGTTACCCACTAAAAAAAAAAAACGCTCTTCTTGTGGCGGTCTTCTGTGGCCATCCGATAATGTCACCCGGAGAGTCCGCTCCATGGCTATGTAAGAGACGTCACACAGCGGGTGACAACACAGCAGAGGAAGACCGCCACGGAAGAAGAGCAGCTTTTTTTTTATTAGCGGGTAACCAGCGGTGCGGAAGAACACAGCAGATGGAGAAGATGGCGGCAGCAGAAGAGATGGCTCTGGGAGAATACAGCTCGGTGATAAGATGGAGGAGGGAGAGACAGCGTCTGGAGAAGATGGCTCAGGGAAGAAGACTCTGAGCTATTTTACAATAAAGGACTTGTCAAAAACCGGCTATTGTTTTTTTTACATTTCACTGCTTTTTTTGGTGAATATACCCCATACCTATTCACATAGGGGGCAGGATCTGGGAGCCCCCTTGTTAAAGGGGGCTTCCAGATTCTAATAAACCCCCTGCCCGCAGACCGACAACCACCGACCAGGGTTGTCGGGAAGAGGCCCTTGTCCCCGTCAACATGGGGAAAAGGTGCTTTGGGGCATGTGGCCTGGTAAGGTTCAGAAGGGGAGGGTGCTCACTTGTCCCCCCCTATCCTGACCTCCAGGCTGCATGCTTGGATAAGGGTTTGGTATGGATTTTGGGGGGGCCCCACATCAAATTTATTTTACATTTTGGTGTGGGGTTCCCCTTAAAGTCCATACCCAAGGGCCTGGTATGTACTGGGGGGACCCTACGACATTTTTTTCCTTGAATTTTGGAATTCCATACCATAATATTATTGAATGAGTACATACCATTGCATGCATTTGAAGAGTTAAAATATGGAATAAAGCAAGCTGATGTGCTTTGGCTAATTATGCTTCTGAGTACAATGCACACTTCCAGGAGGTGATGCTGTAAGTGGGATTTGAACTCATGGCTTGAACTTTTGGGGGCAGCAGGGTATACCGCTATGCTACAGAGCTGAGCACTTACCTACAGAGAAAATACATTTACTAATGTTTGATTCTATACAATAATGTTTGCATTTCAGGCATTAATATTATAGTAACAACCATGCTCATGCTGATGTGGCATTGGCTAATAGGCATTCGCCTCTTTTCAGCAGAAGCTGCTGAGTCTAATGCAAGCCTCCAGTAGGTGATACCATCTGTGTGATTTTCAGCCATATTGAGAACATACATTTACTAGTGTTTGATGGTGGGACTACTTTATATTCTAGTTATAATAGTACTCAGCACAGTGACTTAGGCACCTTTCACACTTGTGCAACCTAAAGGTTGCGAGATTTTGATGCGACTTTAGGCAATGCCTGTGTAATCTTGAGGTCTATGGACGCAGGAGTTGCAGGGAAAGGCACGCAACTTTCCCACCATTTTGCATCAGCAATTTTGCCGCAATTCCAGGGAATGCCTGTGTAAACTTGAGGTCTATGGACCTCAACTCGCATCAAAGTCAGACCAAAGTAGTACAGGGACTACGTTGAAGTCAGTGTTACTTGAAGTCGCACAGATATGAATGGTATACATTGAAAATCATGGGGTATGATTTGTCATGCGACTCTGATGTCCAAAGTCGCACAAGTGTGACTCAGCCCGACTTTGTGAGCGATTTCAGAGACATCAGTGCACTTTCCTGTACACATGTCTAGTGAAATCACATAGGTCCCAACTGTTCTCCTTTAAGAAGGTGTCCTATGCCTACCTACTTTTGCTAATAGGTGTCCCTTATACCCATCTCAAAAATTTGGGAGGTAAGAAATCACCCCCTGAAGTCGCCCAAAGTAGTGCAGGAACTACTTTTGGCAATCGTTGTGGCGTCGCACCAATTCGGACAGTTCCATTGCCATCAATAGGCGCCGATTTGGCCTGCAATCTGACATGTCAATTCAGACCTATGTGAACATGGGTGAAGTTGCATAGATATTAGAGCTGCACGGTTCTGGACAAAATGAGAATCACAAATGTTTTGCTTAGAATAAAAAGATCGCGATTCTCGCGATGTAAAATCTTTCACATTATCCCAAAAAAAATTGGGCTAACTTTTCTTTTTTTTATTTTTAAATTCATTAAAGTAATTTTTTCCCCAAAAAATTGCATTTGAAAGGCGCAAATACAGTGAGACATAAAAAATTCTCTAGGGTCTCTACTAAAAAAAAATATATATAATGTTGGGGTGTTCTAAGTAATTTTCTAGCAAAAAAAAAATGATTTTAACCTGAAACCAACAAATGTCAGAAAAAGGTTTAGTGTTTAAGTGGTTAAACTTTCCTCACTTACACAGAATTCTATTTCATTGACAAATTGTTACAATGTTTCTAGTTAAGTTCACTGATAAAGAATGTTCTAATTCTTGGCAGACTTCCCCATTTTTCTATTTCTTCCTTTTGACAGCTGTGGCTTCAGAAGAGCAGAGAGGATTCTTTGCATAGCAAGAATCGTGAAAAGCTTTTTTCAAGATTGCAAAGGGGAAAAAATCACGATGACGATTAATCGTGCAGCTCTAATAAATATGAATGGAAATCATGGGGGACAACTTTTAATGTGACTCTGAGGTCCAAAGCTGCATGAAAAGTCACCCAAGTGTGAAAGTAACCTAATGAGATTAATTGATAACACCTTTGAATAAGGCCCCATTTGCACTTGTGTGACCTTAAAATTGCACAGCTTTGTCATGACTTGAAGCAATGTCTGTGTGATCTTGTGGTGTATGGACCTCAAATCGCATCAAAGTCAAACCAAGGTAGTGCAGGGCCAAATTTGCTACACTTTCAGGATGCACAAGTGACAATAGGGCCAAATTCAAAGGTGTTATCCTTGAATCTCATTCACACTGCTGCGACCTGAAAGTCACACTATTTTGCTGCCACTTTGCCGCTGCAACTTGGCCCCAACTTCTGGGAATGCATGTGTAATATTGTACCCGATATACCTCAAGTCACATGAAAGTCACACCAAAGTAGTACAGGGACTACTTTGAAGTTGGTGTGACTTAAAGTAGCACAGATATGAATGGTTATCATTGAGAATCATGGGGTACAACTTATCCTGCAACTCAGAGGTCCAAATTTGCTGGAAAATTTGCCCAACTGTGAAACAAGTCATAAATATTTTAATAAAAGGAGCTCTCATTTATACTTGCATAGTCCTTACTGATTTACATCAGCAGAACAAATGCAGGAAGTGATGTGTGCACATGGGACAGAAGCAAATGTGCGGTGATGCCAAACAAATCAATGAACCCCACCCACACCAAATCCAACTACCACATCCACCCCCACATTGATTAAATACAAGTACATATCCTACACTTACCCGGCCAATGAGCAGCACCTCGTCTTTGCTAAAGAGACCTCACCATGTCCACCTAGATGGAGATCCTGACCAGCACAGGAACTTCCAGGTGCATACCATGACTTATTTCTAGGTCAGAAGGTGAAACCACGCTTTTGATTGCAGCTGCGAATATTTGATCTCAACCCCGATTAGTATTTTTTATTTTTTGATATGCAAATCTGTATTTCTACATATATTTGAAGGTAAACTTAAGGGAGTTTGATAAGAAATGGTGTCCCTGGGTTAGCAGCAGGTGAATTACAAAGACAAAAGGCCCTGGTTCACACTGACAGAGGGACGAAGGCGTTCAGCTGAACTCACACAATTTCATTCCTGCATGTCAGTCCCGACTGTGGGGGCAACATCAGAAACATTGGCGCAGGTTTCTGCACCGATATCAATACAAATCGCACCAATTAGAACATTGCAATTGCCACTGATTTGACATGTCAAATGGCACCAATGTGAACCAGAGCTGACACATTCAAACACTGCCTATCCACCAGCTGAATTCATTACCTGCAATTCTCCACAGCTGTTATATATAAAGATTCAACCTTTATCATTAACTTGCAGGTGTGAAGAAGCCTAGGTTTACATTGGAGCGATTTGTCATGCGATTTGAGAGATCAAATCGCATGACTATTGGCAGCAATGGCACTGTTCCAATCGATGCAACATTTTTTTTTTGTGGCGCTGCACCAATTTGCTAAAGTAGTTACTGCACTACTTTTGCCGATTTCAGGTGCAAATTCAATAGACATTTGTGTATGAAGCCACACGAATGGCTATTAAGTCGCACCTGAAATCACGCTGACCTTGCTACTTTGAAATCGTGCTACTTCAAGTGAAGTAGTGCGATTTCAAAGTAGCATCAATGTGAACCAGGGCAAAGAGATTCGTTTTTTGGTGCACAAATACATATTGAAATAAAATATAAGAGATATTGCACTTTCCCAAAACCCCCACCCACAAAAACTGAAGAGAAAGAAAAGTAGAAGAAGAAAAAAAAACACCACAACAAAAGCTCAATAATGTACTTTTATTTTACCAGCAGAAAAAAAATAAAATAATTTACATTCATTTACTAGCTTCAAAAACATTTGGACAGGATATATGGTGCTACATTTAGCGATGGGATTTTAAGGGCCCTGCTCATAGGAGCTTACAAACTAAAAATTTGACAAAACCTTAGAGTGGACACAGCTTTCATTTCAGTGTATAGCGGGCAACACATCACAAGATTATCTGCAAGATTATAGAAACATACTTAACAGTCATTCTTACAAAGCATTCCCGCATAATATTAGAAAAGACTTATTCAAAACACCCACCACCAGCCCACAATCAACACATACATACATTGGTGACCATGTTCTGCTGGAAGCTGCATTTCGGTGTACACGATTAAACAAGATAAAAAAAGAGTAGGTCAGCAGATGCTTCCAAACGATGTTTGCATGATCAGACAGGAACAATACACACACAACATTGACAGCATGGCCACATAAACCCACTTTTGATTGGAAAAATGCACAAGAATTTCATCAAATCTCCCAATATCATTCCTTCTCCCACACAACTCACAACAAAAAACCTGACCTTCTAAGGCCAAACGAACCCCCCTACAGCAGGCCTTTTTATAAGAGAGGTTGTATTGTTAGCACATGTACCTGATGAGCAGGAATACATAATACTATTCACAACTGTTAGCCCTTGGCTATGTGCATCAAATGTTCAACTACAGGCCAAAGATCGAAGTCCATTTGCATCCACATAAACAAAGCAACAGTTTTCTAAGCAGATGTACCTGTACAGTGTAAACTAAAATTTTAAATGTCCAAGTCCCTGGGCATGATTAGTGCTAATAAACATTAACATCAGTCCCTGGCTGCAATGCGCTTCCAATCTAAAGTCCAAAATTTACTTTCTTACATTAGAACCTATTTCGACAGGAGACAAATAAAATGCCAGCATGTCTTTGGATTGTGGTGAGAAACCCACACAGGGAGAACATATAAACTTCAACACAAGCATTAGCATGTTGGGGAATTGAACCAACATCCCAGGTGCTGCTAGACAGAACTGCTACCCACTTACCCACCAGGCAGCCTCACACATTCTCTGCATCTCTGTGGTGTGAACCAGCCCTAAGTCCATAGCCATGCTCAGTGTCACAAGCAATATACAATATATTGGCCTAAGTATTGGGACGCCTGCCTTTAAACGCACATGAACTGTAATGGCATCCCAGTATTAGTATTGGGTTCAAAACTCATTTGGCCCACCCTTTGCAGCTATAACAGCTTTAACTCTTCTTGTCAACAAGGTTTAGGAGTGTGTCTATGAGAATGTTTGACCATTCTTCCAAGTGCATTTGTGAGGTCAGGCACTGATGTTGGACGAGAAGGCCTGGCCTACAGTCTCCTCTCTAATTCATCCCCAAAGTGTTCTGTTGTGTTGAGGTCAGTACTCTGTGCAGGCCAGTCAAGTTCCTCCACCCCAAATTCCCTCATCCATGTCTTTATGGACCTTGCTTTGTGCACCGGTCCAAATGATTTGGTGGAGGGGAGATTATGGTGTGGGGTTGTTTTTCAGGGGTTGGGCTTGGCCTCTTAGTTCCAGTTAAGGGAACTCTTAAGGCGTCAGCATACCAAGACATTTTGGACAATTTAATGCTCCCAACTTTGTGGGAACAGTTTGGGGAAAGCCCCTTCCTGTTCCAACATGACTGCACACCAGTGCACAAAGCAAGGTCCATAAAGACATGGATGAGCAAGTTTGGGGTGGAGAAACTTGGCTGGCCTGCACAGAGTCCTGGCCTCAACCCGATAGAACACCCTTTGGCTGAATTAGAGCAGAGACTGCGAGCCAGGCCTTCTCATCCAACATCAGTGCCTGGCCTCACAAATGCACTTCAGGAAGAATGATCAAACATTCCCATAGGCACACTAAACCTTGTGGACAGCCTTCCCAGAAGCTTTTCTAGCTGCAAAGGGTGGGCCAAATCAAATTTTAACCCTACAGACTAAGACTGGGCTGCCATTAAAGTTCATGTGTGTGTAAAGGCAGGTGTCCCAATACTTTTGGCTAAATAGTGTATCTGGAAAAGACAATGGTGGTGGAACCCTCCTTCACATAAATACTACATTTAGACATAGTTATAGGACCTGGGAGATGAGACAACTTCTCTACATGAAGCAGCATGTTTGGGATTTGAACCCAGACACTCAGGGATACTAAGCAGAAATTCTAACCTCTAAGCCACGGAGCTGCCACGTGTGAGACCCTCCTACACATAACTACACATAAAAACACAAAAATACTGCATTTCTTTGGACATACAGGTGATGGAATTACATTACTCAAGAGTTATTCTTGATTTATTCTGGGGTATTTGGTGTTTTTTTGTGGGTGAGAGTAGAATATTACCCTCAAATTTTTGGGAATTACATTTTGATTTCTGATGTTGGTACACATATCACATTTTTTGGGCTCAAATTATAAATATTTGGAAATAATAAAAAGCACAAACAATTGTGATTCATTTTAAATTTGAATCAGCAATGGTATTGTTTGTGGATTATAAAGACACCTGTGTGAGTTTGGGGTAAAGATGGTTGTGAGATGAAGAGTAACAAGTGAAAGTGACAGTGAAAAATATATTTTACCAAAACATCAAAACATTCCACATTGTAGCATTCTTAAAAACAAAATATTTTAAGTAGAAGCAACAATGTTGCAAAGGAAAATTTATTTCACAGAAATATACATTTCATCTCAACATTAAAAGGTTTTTTTTGTGAAAGTTAGAATTGTTCCATTAGAATCAATGACTGAAACTTGATTTGGACTAAAATAGAGCAGATTTTAACTTCCAAACAATGCTCTCTAATTAGCTCTCATTTTGGTATTTACTATAGCGCCGGCTAAAAAAGACACTGGAGATAAAATGAGAGTTATTTTCAGGTCTGAGCATGCTCAGTTGTGTTGGCACCTAGTTGTCCAAAACGGGGAAATTTTCACTTTTCAGACTTTTAAAGATATTTTAGTGTAGAAATCACTTTTTCACACAGTTTAAAAGCAGATTATCTTTAAATAATATACCGCATATTTCAGTACCATTTAGGCAATTATATCATGCTCTAAACATTATTTCCTTGTACAATTCTCCAGGTTTTAGCAGAGTAAGGGTTTGGGCGCTATTTGGTTTCAGGGAACTATAGTAAATTTGATTTTGGGAGTATTTTCTCACCAGCGCTATAGTGAATACCGTTTTAGCGCGAATTAGCACTAGTAGCACTAATTCGCTCTAAATTGCCGCAAATTAGCGCTAATTCACGGAAATTTGTGCGAATTAGCGCCGTGGCACTATAGTAAATGACCCCCACTGTTTCCACTATCAAAGGATATTCAATTTGTGTAATACATGGTTAAATGTAACCTTCATTTTATCATGTTTGGAAAACAGATTAAAAAAACAATTGTGATCCCTTTGTTTACCATTAGATTCGTTAACCTGGCACATTTTGTTATAAATGTTTTGTCTAAAAAACTGGAATTGGCATGGTGTCCTTCCAGCTTATCAGTGACCTCTCATCTCAGCCACATTCTTTCATGAGAGCACAAAGGAGGGGGTCTATCCCTAGTACATGACACACACAAGGGATAGAACTAAAGCTCCCAGCATTCGCACACATACACCAATATCTCAATCGTCTACATTTTTCCCATTTGTACACAACACATGCATATCATTCTCTCACTTTCTTTTAACTCTTTAATATTTCCAAATGGGCAGCCACAGTGCTTATCCCATCTTCCCTCTCTGACAACAAATAAAGTATTCTGTTTTAACTCTCATTACTCTGTTTCTTGACTTTATTAGTTGTAGTGCCTGACCCCAAATTCATCCCACAACTTAACATGAAAATGTCCCTTTCTGTCTAGTGTTGTCACCCTTGATCCATCCTGCTCACATAGATCGCTGCTTCTCTAGCTGTTTACTCTGCATGATTCTTAGTCCCTGTGGACCTTGGTAACCCAGTTACCCATTGTGGATCCCTGTCCACTTTAACCATTAATCTAGGGGCTCAGTATAAGCAGAACCGCACCTTCGGTTCATATATAGCGCTCCTCTTGCGCTGGGCATTTTTGAGGGTCTCTTACCCTTCATTCCCTTACTTAATTTAATTCCCATAATGACTTGCCAGTCTTCTCTACATGTGCCTATACCCTCTTGCCTCTAAACTACTTTATCTAGCAGATGTACTACATATACCTGTGAACAGCATTATTCTTCCCTTTCTTATCTATAATGCTCCGATGGACATTAGGCAGTGACAACATAACATATAACCACCAATCAATACAGTTCGATTAAGGGGAGTAAAATAGGTACCCTTTGTCCCGAAAATGCCTTACCGATCAAGGAAGTCTGATAACTCATATGTAAGCAAAAGGCTTACCTCAAGCGGCTGATTATCAGAAATTCCCGGATCGTCTCGTTTCGGATACTCAGGGTCACCTGAAATCCCCTCCTAAGGCAAAGCTCGCCACGTGACTTGGTTAAATTGATGATAGGCAACTCCTATCCTCATATTGATTAGTGGTTCCAAATTAATAATAACTACTTCAGTAGGGAACAGACACAAAAGATATGCTCAGCATCTTTCCAAATAACTGTTCTGCTTTATTATGACGCAATTGAAGGTTTTTATACACATGATTGCGTAGGTATCACATTAATATTACAATTGTACGTTTATGGTAACAAGGGGTGTTACATAGGCAGGCTAATTCTAATCAGGACTTGAAAGAATGTAAACATGTAATGAAAACATTATTAGTGCTGTGTGCACAGCGAGGGCAGTGTGCAATACATACAAAATAGAATACAATTATATACAGAACTTACAAATTTCCATTACAGAATCAATGCTCACTAAAAACGAAATTAGCAGAAGGGGCCCAAAAGGTGGCGCTCAAGAGCTGAAATTCCTCGTAGTATGTCACTACGTTCATGTTTGTGGTACGACAATTTGTGTAACATTAGTATGCAAGACAAGATCCTCGCACACGCCCTTTTGACAAAAATCAGGCGCTTGGTTGTCCAACAATCATACCGTGTGTACGAGGCTTAAGGATGAACTCGGGCATGTTATTTGGATATACCATATTTATCTGCATATAACACGCACCTTCACTTTAAGAGGGAAGTTTCAGGAAAAAAATTAATTTTAAATAAAGAACTGTGGAGCAAAATAAGGGTCAGTGCCCATCAATGCAGCCTAATCAGTGCCCATCTGCAGCCTCACCACTGCCATGAATGAAGCCTCACCACTGCCATGAATGCAGCCTCACCACTGCCATGAATGCAGCCTCACCACTGCCATGAATGCAACCTCACCTTTGCTATGAATGCAGCCTCACCATTGCCATCAGTTCAGCCTGATTGATGCCCATCTACAGCCTCGGAGGGGACAGGGAGGGGGGCGGGACAAGCACCAACAGATTACATACAGGAGAATCTCCTGTTTACTCAGTGGCCTCTTTAATACAAAGTCCCACCTCCTATGATAGACAGAACAGTTGTCCAATGCCAGCCGCCAGGTAAATAGGACATTCTCCTGTATGCATAGTTGCCAACATTGTAAAAAAAAAATTTGGGACACTTTTTTGCATGTAGGCGGAGCCTTGCTATAATTAGGGGGTGGGGCATTTCTTTGTAGGCGTGGCATAGCAAAATAGTAAAATGCGGCGCGCAAAGCGATCCACAGTGAAAAATAGGCATGGTTTACAAGAAATGGTGGGCGTGTCTTAAATGGGCGTGGCTCAAAAGGGGTGTTGTTAGAGTCTGAGATGAATGAGGGATGGAGAAAGAAAGAAAGAAAGAAAGAAAGAAAGAAAGAAAGAAAGAAAGAAAGAAAGAAAGAAAGAAAGAAAGAAAGAAAGAAAGAAAGAAAGAAAGAAAGAAAGAAAGAAAGAAAGAAAGAAAGAAAGAGAAAGAAAGAAAGAAACAGATCCTACACCACAATAGAAAAATGTGTATTCCAGAAAGTTTAACAAATCAGCAGATAAAGATACTCCAAACACCTGTGGTTAGCACTTCAATCATCCCGGCACCATGGTTGTTATGGTGTCAGGGTGATTGAAGCGCATTATTTCTATTATTACATTGTAATATAAAATGAAATCATTCAACTCACCATAATGCAGAATCAGTGAAAGCCCCGAGCGTGCCCCCAGCAGAGTCTGTCCTTGCATCAGGTGCCTCCACAGCAGAGTCTGTCCTTGCATCAGGTGCCTCCACAGCAGAGTCTGTCCTTGCATCAGGTGCCTCCACAGCAGAGTCCGTCCTTGCATCAGGTGCATCCGCAGCAGAGTCCGTCCTTGCATCAAGTGCCTCCCCAGCAGAGTCCGACCTTGCATCAGGGGCCCCCAGCAGAGTCCGACCTTGCATCAGGGGCCCCCAGCAGAGTCCGTCCTTGCAACTGGGGCCCCCAGCAGAGTCCGTCCTTGCATCAGGGGCCCCCAGCAGAGTCCGTCCTTGCTTCAGGTGCCCCCAGCAGAGTCGTCCTTGCTTCAGGTGCCCCCAGCAGAGTCCGCCCTTGCATCAGGTGCCCCCAGCAGAGTCTGTCCTTGCATCAGGTGCCCCCAGCAGAGTCCGTCCTTGCATCAGGTGCCCCCAGCAGATTCTGTCCTTGCATCAGGTACCCCCAACAGAGTCCGTCCTTGCATCAGGTGCCCCCAACAGAGTCCGTCCTTACATCAGGTGCCCCCAATAGAGTCCGTACTTGCATAAGGTGCCCCCAGCAGCAGTGGCATAGCGTGGGTTGTCAAGGGGGTTGCAAGTCAAGAAATTTGCGCCCCCTAACCTATGGACTTTTAGCACTCCCCGAGTCCCTTCACTTCCTACAATAGTACTTACCAGCCTGATTCCTACACTGACCACTACACTGACATACCTATCCACTACACTGACCTACATGATTCCTAGACTGACCATCACACTTACCTACCTGTCCACTGCACTGACCTACCTGATTCCTATACTGACGAGTACATTGACCTACCTGTCCACTACACACTGTCCACTACATTGACCACTACACTACACAGATTACCACTACACTACACTGATTACTACACTACACTATCCACTACACAGCCCACTACACTACAATACCCAGCAGAGCCGTGTCCAGAAGATGGTACCTGTGGTGCGTGAGGATGTGGGGCCGACCTAGGCCAGGCTGGGGGTCCGAGGACTCTTCCAAATGGAGCCTTGTAAAAGGGGGGAGCCAGGACCATCAGTGTCTCCAGCCAGCGGAGCCCCAGTCCTTCTATCAGTGTCCCCACTCGTCGGACACATGGGGGCGGAGGGTTGGCGGCGGCAGCGGGTGGAGGCTGATCACTTCCTTGTGTTCAGTGGAGAGTGGGGAGGGGTCGCCAATCCCTGCAGCCAATAGGCCTCAGTGTACAAAGAATTTTCTATTTGTACACTGAAGAGAGAAGCCGCCCCTTTGCACTGAACACAAGGGGAAACAACAACCGCTGCCGTTTTTAGACAAAAATACTCCCGATTTTCCCGGGACAAAAGCAAAATCCCGGGAAAATAATTGTGACAAGCCTAAATCAGGACGAGGGTCCCAAAATTGGGATTGTCCCGGGAAAATCGGGACTGTTGGCAACTATGTGTATGTAATCTGACAGCACTCATCCACCCCCTCCCTGTCCCCTCCGAGGCTGCCAGAATGATAAATACAGTATATGTCATCTGTGGCTACAAAAGATATATGTATACAAATTACCAGTGTGGCCGCATCAAACTGGAACGCGGGCCGCAGTTGGCCTGCGGGCCAGACTTTGGACATGTCTGCTTTAGGGAGAGCAATCACTGCACTGGCATCCCCGGAATCTCTCTAGATGAGATAAATCAGCCCAGAAGAAAAGTGAGAGAAGGGAGGATTCTTTTACACAGAATGCCAGATGGATCAAGCAGCCAGGTAAGGAGCACCAGTGCCCCCTCCCCCACTGACTGGCAGTGCCCCCCAATCTGCCCCCACTAAGCTCCAAGACCCCCATCTCTCACCACTATAGAAGCAGGACCCGCCCCCCAACTGAGCACCAGTGCTCACTTTTGTCCCCCTTGAAGACAAAGCTGCATTCTTTTAGGCAGGTATTCAGGGGCAGGGCTGGGGGCCCCATCAGGTAGGCTGTAGGAGGCCCATGATTTCTAACAGTGGCCCTGCTGTAACTGCCCCCCACCCACTGCACTGATCACCCTTGACTGTGCCACTGTGGCCTCCTCCAGCCCCCCTGTGTCCTCCTCCGGCCCCCCGTGTCCTTCTCTACTGACAGTCCACTGCCCTACTGACACCATCCTGCACATACTACCCACCTCCATGCACTCCACACTCCTCTCCTGCACATACTACCTACTGCTGTACACTTCGCACTCCTCTCCCTGCACATACCACCCACCACCATACACTTCGCACTCCTCCCCCTGCACATACCACCCACCGCTGTACACTCCATACTCCTCTCCTACACATACTACCCACCTCCATACACTCTGCACTCCTCTCCGGCACATACTATCCACCGCTGTACACCCCATACTCCTCTTCTGCACATACTATCCACCGCAGTACACACCATACTCCTCTCCTGCACATACTACCCACCTCCATACACTCTGCACTCCTCTCCGGCACATACTATCCACCGCTGTACACCCCATACTCCTCTTCTGCACATACTATCCACCGCAGTACACACCATACTCCTCTCCTGCACATACTACCCACCTCCATACACTCTGCACTCCTCTCCTACACATACTACCCACCTCCATACACTCTGCACTCCTCTCCGGCACATACTATCCACCGCTGTACACCCCATACTCCTCTTCTGCACATACTATCCACCGCTGTACACTCCATACTCCTCTCCTACACATACTACCCACCTTCATACACTCTGCACTCCTCTCCGGCACATACTATCCACCGCTGTACACCCCATACTCCTCTTCTGCACATACTATCCACCGCAGTACACACCATACTCCTCTCCTGCACATACTACCTGCCAAGGTATACTCCACACTGTACATTCACTATTTAACTTTACCACATTCTGCACTATGTAAGTCATCTCAGACTCTATTTAACCACACCCTCTTTAAGCCACGCCCAATATTTAGCACAATTTAAACCACTCCCACTTGTTGCCGCGGCGCGCGCTGCATTTCTTCATTTGCTGTTGCCTGGGGCCCACTCATTTCAGGATACGCCCCTGGTTAAAGCGGCAGTAAACCACATAAAAAAAAAAAAAAAATCAGGCCCCTGGCAGTTTAACCTCCCTGACGGTAATCCCGAGTGTGACTCTGGGTTAAATTTCAGCACCATTAGCGGTAACCCCGAGCCACACTCGGGATTGCATTGCAGGATCCTGGTGCTGTGTACTTACCTTGTCCCCCCACGCTGTCTGCGGGCTCTGTCCTCCTCCGAAGCCTCTCTGTGCCAGGCTCCGTTCCCTGCGAGCGTTGCGACGCACGGGGGCGGAGCCTGGTGGCAAATTCAAAAGAATGTAAAAATCATAACACATACAGTACTGTAATCTTACAGATTACAGTACTGTATGAAATAATTTCACATCCCTTTTGTCCCCAGTGCTTTGGCCCATGCCCTGCATGCAGTTTTATATTATATATACTGTTCTTTCTGCCTGGAAACTTGAGATTGTCCATAGCAACCAAAAAGTGTCCCTTTACATCAAAATTGGCTTTAGACCAGCTAGAAAACAGCGATAGTAAATTAGAACACTTGCACAATTGATCGATAGTGCATCGTGGTGAAATTTATTTTATTATCATTATATTATTATTTTTTTTAATTATTTATATTTATTTATTGTATTATAATTTATGATTTTGTATTTCAAACTTCATCATACCCAGGATATCTACTAGACTCTTGGTGGACAGATTTAAGTGTGTTATTTCCATGCAAAATAATTGTACCTCTTTCAGCACCTAAAATCCGAAATAATCATACCGCTAGGGAGGTTAAGTCATAATGTGCTCGAATGCATCGCATACAAGCACATTATGACTTAAACTGCTAGGGGCCTGATTTTTTTTGATCAATTGCTTGATCTATGACCAACCTTTAGCCTCATACATATGATGAGAATATGGGACAAATCATTGTCTGTTTTGGTTTGTTTTTGCATGCTAGTCTCATATGGAAAACCAATAGGTTACTAAATTCTAGTTAACGTGAAATTTGCTCTGCGCCTTGGAAACCAGTGCTACAAATATATAGAGATATAAAATTGTGCTGACTGCTGCAGTTCTCATGTGTAACAAGTCAAACACAAACCACCCTAAAAACGATATATGAACCACACATATCATAAATAGACTAAAAAAAAGTTAATAATTACTGTGATGAAATGTCACAGGTAACATGTGACCTCATAAAAAACAATATGAAAGTCCCAATTATAACAGTTCCAATGTGATGACAAAATAAAGTGCTGGTGCTCCTTATAAACATATCATTTTGCTCAGCTTTTGCGATGTGATAGCGAGGCGCGGTCATCACTCCCCACATACAAACAAAAGCTATTTACACCAGGCGTTGGGTCTTTTTAGGCACAGAAACAAGTGAATGTAATCTTGTATTCTTTTATTAAATAAACAAATGTGGAATGTTTTCACACTGCGAGTCTCTCTTTCTGTTATTCTTCCCCTCAATTGTGATTACCGTGCTATTGTTGTGTATGCTGAGCATTATTTGAACATATCTGAAGATGGCAACCCATCAGGGAAATGCTCCACAGGCGTTGTTGACCATAGAGATCGATGGTCATATACTGTATATTTTATTGAGTTCTAGTCCATGTGGGGCACCAAGAGCACTGTGGAGTGGAGCACAATGACATGTTTATAAGGAGCACCAGCACTTTATTTTGTCATGACATTGGAACTGTTATAATTGGGACTTTCATATTGTTTGTTATGAAGTCACATGCTATCTGTGAGATTTCATCACTTTTTTATTAAAGAGGTTGTAAACCGCTGGGTGCTTTTTTTTTTTCTTCAGACCTGCAAGGTAAAGCCATAATGTGCTAGTATGTATAGCACATTATGTGAAACTTACCTGAAAGCGAAGCATTCTAGTGTTGTGATGTCATCGCTGGAGGCGGCTTCAATCTTCACCCTTCTTCCTTCCGGGTCCAGGGACTTCGGCTGTGTGACTGGGCGGAGCAGCAATTACTGCACAGGATTCTAAAGGAACAGCCCGGGTGGCCGTTCCTTCAGAGCGCATGCGCCGATGGAGCCATCGTCTGCCTATTCAGTAAATGTTTCCTAAAAACAGTGCATGTTTAGGAGATATTTACAGTACCTATAGGTAAGCCTTTTTACAGGCTTATATAGCCTTATTATTGGCTTACCTATAGGTAAAAGATTGAAGTTTACAACCACTTTAACCACTTCAGCTCCGAAAGGTTTTACCCACAGGCCATTTTTTGCATAGAAAATGGCAAAATGTAGCGCTGAAAATGTACACCAATGTTAACCACCATGTGTATGGTTAATGAAATACAACTAAATGTAATATGCAAACGTCCATCTGCAAACAAAATAATGTGATAAACCTTCAATGAAAAAATATTATCACAAAGTGAGAGGGAAAGTTCCAGAAAATCCAGTATTGGTGAGGTGAATCGGGGACACAGCTCAATCCATGATGGAAACATCCAAAAGGGAGGATCATCCAAATATAGCGAGATGTAAATGCTCTTACCAGACAAGGTGGACTCTAATACCGACAGTATAGAGTCAAACAGGCATTGTGCCACGTCAGGCAAGTGTATGGGTGGGCCTCCAAGGTGGAATCCCCAGGGATGATGGGTAGTTTCCGGATCAACTCAGTCCCAAGAACATCAAAACAGGATCTCGATGATGGGTGCATGGAACAAACATCCGCTCACATCCAGATGATATGTGGGAAAAGAAGGATATGCTTCCACAGGCCAAAAAGGATTGTTTATTGTTAAAAACCACCATACAGATAAATAAATAAATAAATATAGTGATCACAAACAATAAAAATGGTAGGCAATGCAGAGAGTGACAGTGGCCCTACGCGTTTCGACCAATGGGCCTTCAACAGGGGGGCCTTCAATAGTTACATAGTAGGTAAGGTTGAAAAAAGACACAAGTCTACCAAGTCCAACCTATGTGTGTGATTATATGTCAGTATTACATTGTATATCCCTGTATGTTGTGGTCGTTCCGGTGCTTATCTAATAGTTTTTTGAAACTTGATGCTCCCCGCTGAAACCACCACCTGTTGAAGGGAATTCCTTGTCGCTCTTACAGTAAAGAACCCTCTACATAGTTTAAGGTTAAACCTCTTTTCTTCTAATTTTAATGAGTGGCCACGTGTCTTATTAAACTCCCTTGCCAAGTCCAACCTATGTGTGTGATTATATGTCAGTATTACATTGTATATCCCTGTATGTTGTGGTCGTTCCGGTGCTTATCTAATAGTTTTTTGAAACTTGATGCTCCCCGCTGAAACCACCACCTGTTGAAGGGAATTCCTTGTCGCTCTTACAGTAAAGAACCCTCTACATAGTTTAAGGTTAAACCTCTTTTCTTCTAATTTTAATGAGTGCCACGTGTCTTATTAAACTCCCTTGCACAGAAAAGTATTATCCCTATTGTGGGGTCACCAGTACGGTATTTGTAAATTGAAATCATATCCCCTCTCAAGCGTATCTTCTCCGGAAAGAATAGGTTCAGTGCTCGTAACCTTTCTTCATAACTAATGTCCTCCAGTCCCTTTATTAGTCTTGTTGCCCTTCTCTGTACTCGCTCCATTTCCTTCCTGAGGACTGGTGCCCAGAACTGGACAGCATACTCCAGGTGCTGCCGGACCAGAGTCTTGTAGAGTAGGAGAATTATCGTTTTATCTCTTGAGTTAAAGTGATTGTAAAGCTTTGTTTTTTTTATTTTTAAAATAACAAACATGTCATAACTCCACTGTGCAGTTCATTTTGCACAGTGTGGCCCCGATCCTCGACTTCTGGGGTCCCCCTACGCCGCTGGTAGCTCCTCCCCGCATCGTGTAACCCCCTAGGAGAAGCGCTCTCCTGGGGGGTTACCTTGTGGGCACGCTCCCAAGTCCAGCATTTGCGTCCATAGATGCAGAATGCCGGACTCGGCCCCGCCCCATCTTTGGATTTGATTGACAGCAGCGGGAGCCAATGGCTGCGCGCTATCAATCTATCCAATCAAGAGCCGAGACAATGGGCAGAGGGGAAGAACACGTCTCCGATGTGGGAATTACGGGTCTCAGGTGAGTAAAACGGGGGGCTTGGGGGCCGGTCAGTGACAGAAGTTTTTTCACCTTAATGCATAGGATGCATTAAGTTGAAAAAACATGAAGGTTTACAACCCCTTTAATCCCCTTTTTAATGCATGCCAATATTGTATTTTCTTTTTATTGCAGCAGCTTCGCATTGCATGCCATTGCTGAGCCTATCATCTACTAGGACCCCCAGGTCCTTTCCCATCCTAGATTCCCCCAGAGGTTCTCTCCCTAGTGAGTAGATTCGATTCTCCCTAGTGAGTAGATGCATTCATATGCAATTCATATTTTTGCCACCCAAATGCATTATTTTATATTTTTCTACATTGAACCTCATTTGCCATGTAGTTACCCACATCATTAATTTGTTCAGATCTACTTGCAAGGTTTCCACATTCTGTGGAGAAGTTATTGCCCTGCTTAGCTTAGTATCATCCGCAAATACAGAGATTGAACTGTTTACCCTATCCTCCAGGTCATTTATGAATACATTAAATAGGATTGGTCCCAGGACAGAACCCTGGGGGACCCTACTTTCTACCCCTGACCACCCCTGAGTACTCCCCATTTATCACCACCCTCTGAACTCGCCCTTGTAGCCAGTTTTCAATCCATGTACTCACCCTATGGTCCATGCCAACGGAACTTACTTTGAACAGTAAATGTTTATGGGGAACGGTATCAGATGCTTTTGCAAAATCCAGATACACCATGTCTACAGGCCTTCCTTTATCTAGATGGGAACTCACCTCCTCATAGAAGGTTAATAGATTGGTTTGGCAAGAACAATTCTTCATGAATCCATGCTGAGTACTGCTAATGATACCGTTCTCATCACTAAAATCTTGTATATAGTTCCTTATCATCCCCTCTAAGAGCTTGCATACTATTGATGTTAGGATAACTGGTCTGTAATTTCTAGGGATGTATTTTAGCCCTTTTTTTAATATTGGTGCTTCACTAGCTTTTCTCCAATCAGCTGGTACCATTCCAGTCAGTAGACTGTCAGTAAAAATTAGGAACATTGGTCTGGCAATTACTTGCCTGAGTTCCCTAAGGACCCTCAGGTGCAAGCCATCTGGTCCTGGTGACTTATTATTGTTAAGTTTTTCAAGTCTATTTCTAATTCTGTCCTCTGTTCACCATGGAGCTGCTTCCTGTAATGTGTCATGAGGATAAACATTGCAGTTTTGGTTACTGAAGCCCCCCGATTCTCTCGTGAAGACTGAGGAGAAGAATAAATTCAAAACCTCTGCCATCTCACCATCCTTTGTAACCAGATTCCCTTCCTCATTCTTTATGGGGCCAATATGGTCTGTGTTCTCTCTCTTACTGTTTATATACTTAAAGAATTTCTTGGGATTTTTTTTTCTTGTGATACGGCACTGCGTTGCTTTAACTGACAATTGCGTAGTCGTGCAACACTGTACCCAAATAAAATTGATGTTCTTTTTTACCCACAAATAGAGCCTTATTTGTTGGTATTTGATCACCTCTGCGGTTTTTATTTTTTTTTTGCTATAAACAAAAAAGACTATTTTGAAAAAAAAAAACAATATTTTTGGATTTCTGCTATAAAACATTCACAATAAAAAAAAAAATTAAATCTAATTTCTTCATCAATTTAGGCCAATTTGTATTCTGCTACATATTTTTGGTAAAAAAAAATCCACAAACTATGGGATAGATTTAGGGACTTTTTATTTTTTTTAAATGTTTTTACTAGTAATGGTGGCGATCAGGGATTTTTAGCGGGACTTTGACATTGCGGCGGACAAATCTGAAGCTTAGGGGTTTATTTATCAAAGCTAGATTTCAAAATCAGTCAGACTTCTGGAGAGAGACCAATCAGCTTCCAGGTTTTATTGTCTAAGCTTAAAGCGGGGGTCCACCTATCGTTTTTTTTTTTGGAGTTCATTCACAAACTTTTCTTCTCATGATTATCTACTCAAATGTTCTGTGTAATAAGTCCGCCTGTGTCCGATTTCGTTGTAAAGAATAACTTATAAAATTCACTGAAGGCGGTTTCCATTTTCATTGTGGGCATTTGAAGCCCACAAGCATGTATTTCCTGGATGCGGTGAATGCTGTGCTCCCAGCATTCACCGAGATGTTGTGATGACGCTGTTGCACAATGCATGCTGGGAAGCCTGAGACTAGCTCCCAGGGGACTGTGGGAGGTCTGGGAGAGGCTAGAAACACACCTACTCCCATGGGAGGAAAACCAGGAAGTGCTAAGAAGATTAGAAAAAAAAAGGTAATTACGGCGATTAAAATTTTTTTACACAGCATATCAGCATCTAGGCAAGGAAGAGAATGCATAGAGATAATGTTCAAAATTTGGGTGGAACCCCGCTTTAATTAAACAAGCTGAGGTTTGAAGCTAAATGGTTTCTCTGCAGAAGTGTGACTGATTTTGCACTCTCTAGCTTTAGTAAATAAACCCCATAGTGACACTTTTTGGGGACCAGTGACACCAAAACAGTGATCAGTGCTAGAAAAATGCACTGACACTGTATAAATGACATTGGCAAGGAATGGGTTAACATCAGGGGCAATCAAGGGGTTAACCTTGTTCCCTGGGTGTGTTTACTTACTGTGTGGGGGACTGATGCACTTGAGAAAGAGAGAGATCTTGTTTACATAGGCAGACTGTCCTTTTGTCTCTCCAGCGAGCAATTGCGGGTGGCCAGCGGCCATTGTGGCCACCGGACCCCTGATTGGCTCCTGCTGTGTCCAATCACTGCAGGAGCGCGGCTTCAGCAGCGCACGCGCTGCCCAGAGCCAAGCATGAGAATCACATACAGGTACGCAATTTTGCACTTAAGGGCCGCCCTGCTGCAGTAAATGTACGTGGGGCGGTCCTTAAGTGGTTAAAGTGGTAGTAAACCACATCAAAAAATAAAAAAATAAGGCCCTGGGCAGTTTAAGTCATAATATGCTAGCATGCATCGCATACTAGCACATTATGACAGACTTATCCGAAAATGAAGTTCTCCAGCGTCACACTGTCACCGCTGAAGGTGCTTCAATCTTCACCCGGTCTTCTTTCTGTGTTCGCGGGCTTCAGCTATCTGATTGGCCACTCTAGCGATGACATCACTCCCATGCAGGCGTGCAGGAGTCTCTGTTTATGGCACGGGTATGCCGTTCCTTCAGAGCGCATGTGCTGGTGACGTCACCGGCTACATCTAAAGTAAATATCTCTTAAACGGTGCACATTTAGGAGATATTTACAGTACCTACAAGTAAGCCTTATGCCCTGTACACACGAGCGGACTTTTTGACCGAATCCGTCAGACAATCCGACCGTGTGTGGGCTTCATCGGACTTCCGGCGGACCTTTTTGGTCAAAAATCCGACGGACTTTAGATTTGAAACATGTTTCAAATCTTTCCGCTGGACCTAGTTCCTATAGGGAAGCCTGTTCGTCTGTATGCTGGTCCGACGGACCAAATACGACGCAAGGGCAGCTACAGCACCTGTTCCTATTACAGCGAGCGCGAGAGAGAAGCGACAATGTCCCTTAGGTCTGGTATGGATTTTAAGGGAAACCCCCTACGCCGAAAAAAAGGCCGGGATCTGAGGGCCCCCTTATTAAAGGGGGCTCCCGGATTCTGATAAGCCCCCCGCCCGCAGACCCCGATAACCAACGGCCAGGGTTGTCAGGAAGAGGCCCTAGTCCTCATCAACATGGGGACAAGGTGCTTTGGGGTGGGGGGGCCACAGGGCGCTCGCTCGTCTCCACCCCCTTTCCTGATAGGCTGGGCTGCATGCTCGGATAAGGATCTGGAATGGATTTTGGGGGGACCCCCATGCCGCTTTTTCAGCGTAGGGGGTTCCCCTTGAAATCCATACCAGACCTAAGGGCCTGGTATGCTCTGCGACGGGGCTCGCAAGGTGTTAATCTCGCCGATAAAAGCGGCGAAATTGACTTCCTTTTCTAGTCTGTCATACCTCATCATGTTCAAAATGAACGGACTTTAGTCCGTGTGTGGGCAAGTCCCTTTGTTCGGAAGTCCGCCGTAACTCCATCGAAAGTCCGTCGGGAAGACCGTCAGACCTATTCTGCTGGAAAGTCCGGTCGTGTGTGCGCGAGTCCGTTCAATTGTAAAGTCCGTCAGAAGTTCGCCGAAAATCTGTCGGATAGACCGTCGGACCAGTCCGGTCAAAAAGTCCGCCCGTGTGTATGCTGCATTATTATAGGCTTACCTACAGGTAAAAATGATACATGGGAGTTTACTACCACTTTAACTTTTTTTTTGTCAATTTATGATATGCGGTTTAGATATCGTTTTTTACAATAGGTTAGTAATGTTACGAAAATTATCGTACGACTTGGGAAGTGAAGTAATGTGTTGTATTAATATTGTAATGTATTCTTTTGGTTCTAAACATGCGTGGTGTTCTGACTTTTTTTCGGACAAATATTGTACTGATTAAACAAAAATCATTCATGCTGGTATCGTACGTGAAAATGTTCATGCTTGTCACTTCGGATTATGTTGCATGAACTGTTGTGATTTGCTCTGGAAAGCTGTGTACGATCCCTTTGAAAGCTCTATTTTTCATCTGATTTTCTGATTGTTCAGGTACAAGTGGCGGCCGGTGTTTTTTTTGGGGGGGTGCGGCAAACAACCACCCCTGCGTGCTCTAGGTAGGTCAGTCGGCACTTACCCAATAGGTTGAGGGCGGGCAGGGCTCCGGCGGCTCCCGTGTCCTCTTCTGCATCACAGCGGCTTTTGCCGTGTGTCTCCTCCCTCCTCCTAGGCGTCCAATAGGATTGCCTGTCCTTTCAGCCAATCGGGTAATGGGTCTCAAGACCCACCTCCTGATTGGTTGGGAGGAGGATCAGTGTGGCAATAGCAAATATTAATTTGCTATTGTCACACAACTGGGTGGGCTCAGAGCGCAGTTCTCTGCGCCCCGAGCCCACCCTTTATTATAGCCTATTAGAGCCTCTGGCTCTAATCACGTGCTTCAAACCCCCCCATTGGAATCCATGGTCCGGCACGCTGTATGTAGATCAGGGGGCCGGACGCATGGATAAGGAGAGAGGTGCCAATGCGTCCCTAATGGACGGGAATCCACTGGTGTGTACTAGGCATTATTCTATCCAAAATAAAAAGAAAACCCCAGGAAATTGTTTCATAGTTACTGTAAGACCCCTTTCACGCTGGGGCATTTTTCAGGCACTTTTGGGCTAAAAACAACACCAGTAAAGCGCCTGAAAAACGCCTCCCCTGCAGCCCCAGTGTGAGAGCCTGAGTGCTTTCACACTGGAGCGGTGTGCTTGCAGATGCAAGCAGCATCTTTCGGGCAGTGCGGGAGCGGTGTATACACCGCTCCTCCAGCACCCTGCTATTGGAATCAATGGGCACCACTGCCAAAGTGCCTGCAAGGTGGTCGTGGGCGCTTCTAACCCTTTATTCGGCCACTAGCGGGGCATTAAAAGCGCCCCGCTAGCATCTGAAATGCGCTGCTATTACAGCAATACCGCTAACGCCCCCCAACCCCCCCCACCCCAGTGTGAAAGTACTTTAATTGTCTTTTCCTGATGCCTATCCATGGCAGCATACATGTGTTAGCGTTAGTTTGCCTATCCCATAGTGCAGGGGTTCTCAACCCGGGGTCGGGACCCCCTCGGGGGTCGAATGATGATTTGCCAGGGGTCACCGAATCCTGGGCTGTTCCTGATGCCTGCACCGCTCTCCCAGGCTTTTTGTGGCCACCTAGCAGGGCTGTCCCTGGAGCCTGTGGCTGCCCAGCTGGGCTGTTCTTGGAGCCAGCCCCCGCCCACTTAGCCTCTTCGCAGATGCCCATTCAGTTCAGGGCATGGCTGGGGGGAAGAGACTATAGGTCAGCTGACTGGTGAGGAATGTGAAGTGGGAGGGGCTGGAGGAGACCCTGTCTTCTGATTTTGGCATAGGTGTCACTGCTATGAGACACCACAAAGTCAGAGACACAGTGAGTAACACTACCTGTGATTATAGTTGCCATTAAAAGTCCCCACTACAGTTCTCAGATCAGCAGATTTATTTATTTATTTATTTATTTCAGGTACTTATATAGCGCCGTCAATTTACGCAGCGCTTTACATATATATATATTATACATTCGCATCAGTCCCTATACCCTCAAGGAGCTTACAATCTAAGGTCCCTAACTCACATTCATACCTATACTAGGGCCAATTTAGACAGGATCCAATTAACCTACCAGCATGTCTTTGGAGTGTGGGAGGAAACCGGAGTACCCGGAGGAAACCCACGCAGACACAGGGAGAACATGCAAACTCCAGGCAGGTAGTGTCGTGGTCGGGATTCAAACCAGCGACCCTTCTTACTGCTAGGCGAGAGTGCTACCCACTGCGCCACTGTGCCAACCGATGACCTTGATCAAGAGCAAGTTGCCTGATCAGAACTCCCCCCAGCACTGCCACTTATCCCATTCCCCCCACCCCTCCACCAAGGAGTAAGAGAAGGAATAAGAATAGAGAAAACATGGAAGGGAGAGGAAAGGGGGGGGACAAAGAAAACAGGAGAGAAAGAATAAGAAAGACGGCTAGAGACAGGGATGGGGAAAAAACCCCCAAACAATTAGGATAGAGAGAGATAAAGGGGAAAGAAAGGAGAACAAAGAGAGAGTGGTACATCCTAAAATGTACCATAAGGGGTTTTAATACTGTAGGAGTGGAAGGGACTCAGGTAACGCTAAATGTCCATGGGTTAGGGGCGCAAATTACTTGTCTTGCCTTGGGTGCTGACAACCCACGCTACGAAATTATTTTACTGTTGGGGTCCACACAACTTGGGAAATTTTAGCAAGGGGTCATGGCACTAGAAAGGTTGAGAACCACTGCCATAGTGGGATTGCTTTGTACGACTTAGGTGAAGGACTCACTTTCTTATGATAGGATTGCTGAAGGATTGAACTGAGTGGGTTCAGTATGCAGCCATGGATGGGTACCAGAAGAAGAAAATGATGGTATGATACAAATTTTTTGTTTCCCTGGTGCCTCCATGGCAGCATACATGTCATAGATCAATAACTAGCTACCAGGGTGGAAAGCTTCAGCAATCCTATCATAAGAAAGTGAGTAGTTCACGTAAGACCCCTTTCACATTTGTGTGACCTGAAAGTCGTGCAACTTTGAGGTGACCTGAAGCAATGCCTGTGTAATCTTGAGGTCTATGGACCTCAAGTCGCAACAAAGTTGGGCCAAAGTAGTGCAGAGACTACTTTGAAGTGGTTATGACTAAGGCCTTATATGCTGAAATGCTGTCAACTGACCTAATCTGCGTTTGTTCACTGTGGCTATTCAATAAAATGAAGACATTTTACTGCGGCAGGTTGGCTCCACTGCACGAAATTACGTTACTGTACCTGAACTTGCAGGGTCCGGATAGCAGGCAGGGATGCCGATGCTCGTGGCCGACGGTCGCGATGACCGCTGGCCATGAGTTATCATGACCAGGAGACACAGAACAGGGATGAGTGTGTGTAAACACACACTTCCCTGTTTTGTTCTGCATGAGTGACAGATCGTGTGTTCCTATTAGCTAGGAACCACAATCTGTCACTTCCTGTAGTTAGTCCCTCCCCCTTCAGTTAGAATCACCTCCCAGGGAACACAGTTAACCCCTTCACCGCCCCCTAGTGTTAACCCCTTCACTGCCAGTGACATTATTACAGTAATCAATGCATTTTTAATCGCACTGATCGCTGTATTAATGCCAATGGTTCCAAAAATGTGTCAAAATTGTCCGATGTGTCTGCCATAATGTCGCAGTCATGATAAAAATCGCAGATCGCCGCCATTACTAGTAAAAAAAATAAATAATAATAAAAATGCTATAAATCTATCCCCTATTTTTTAGATGCTATAACTTTTGCGCAAACCAATCAATATACGCTTATTGCGATTTTTTTTACCAAAAATATGTAGAAGAATACATATCGACCTAAACTGAGGAAAAAAATTGTTTTTTTATGTTTTTGAGGGATATTTATTATAGCTAAAAGTAAAAAATAATGCGTTTTTTTCAAAATTGTTGCACTTTTTTGTTTATAGCGCAAAAAATAAAAACTGCAGAGGCGATCAAATACCACCAAAAGAAAGCTCTATTTGTGGGAAAAAAAGGACATCGATTTTGTTTGGGTACAGCGTCGCACGACCGCGCAATTGTCAGTTAAAGCGACGCAGTGCCGTATTGCAAAAAGTGCTCTGGTCAGGAACAGGGTAAATTCTTCCGGGGCTGAAGTGTTTAATGCATATAAGGCACCAAGTGAGTTTAATTACCGCATTAATCATCCACAGAACCCGTGTAATTCAGGTTTAGCCTAGGTTCACATTGGTCCGATTTGGCATGTGATTTGCCAGCAATAGCACTGTCTGAACTGGTGGGGCACCACAACGATTCACAAACGTAGTTCCTGTACTACTTTGGGTGCGATTTCAAAAGACACCTGTGTAGATATCTATGAAATCGCCCCTGAACCTATATAATTTCTAACCCGCAGCAAAATGAACCTACACTTTAAGGCAGGGAGCCTCAAACTACGGACCTCCAGCTGTTGCAGAACTACACATCTCATGAGGCATTGTAAAACTCTGACATTCACAGACATGACTGGGCATGATGGGAATTTTAGTTCCTGAACACCTGGAGGGCCGCAGTTTGAAGACCCTGCTTTAACCACTTAAGGACCGCCTCACGCCGATGTACGTCGGCAAGGCGGCACGGGCAGGCAAAATCACGTACATGTACGTGATTTGCCTCCCGCGGGTGGGGGGTCCGATTGGACCCCCCCCCGCCGCCCGAGGCGGTCCCGTTTTGTTCCCCGGCGATCGGAGACGAGGGGGAGGCCATCCGTTCGTGGCCCCCCCCTCGCGATCGCCGCCGGCCAATGGGAACACTCCTTTGCTGCTGTATGCTAAACAGCAGCAAAGGAAGTGATGTCATCTCTCCTCGGCTCGGTAGTTTCCGTTCCGGCCCGAGGAGAGAAGACAGGTATGTGAGTGCACAACACACACACAGTAGAACATGCCAGGCATACAAAACACCCCGATCCCCGCCCGATCCCCCCCCCCCTGTCACAAACTGACACCAGCAGTTTTTTTTTTTTTTCTGATTACTGCTAGGTGTCAGTTTGTGACAGTTACTGTGTTAGCACAGTTACTGTTACCCCCCTGTAGGTCTAGGGTACCCCCCTAACCCCCCCTAATAAAGTTTTAACCCCTTGATCACCCCCTGTCACCAGTGTCGCTAAGCGATCATTTTTCTGATCGCTGTATTAGTGTCGCTGGTGACGCTAGTTAGTGAGGTAAATATTTAGGTTCGCCGTCAGCGTTTTATAGCGCCAGGGACCCCCTTATACTATCTAATAAATGTTTTAACCCCTTGATTGCCCCCTAGTTAACCCTTTCACCACTGATCACCGTATAACCGTTACGGTTGACGCTGGTTAGTTTGTTTATTTTTTTATAGTGTCAGGGCACCCGCCGTTTATTACCGAATAAAGGTTTAGCCCCCTAATCGCCCGACGGTGATATGCGTCGCCCCAGGCAGCGTCAGATTAGCGCCAGTACCGCTAACACCCACGCACGCAGCATGCGCCTCCCTTAGTGGTATAGTATCTGATCGGATCAATATCTGATCCAATCAGATCTATACTAGCGTCCCCAGCAGTTTAGGGTTCCCAAAAATGCAGTGTTAGCGGGATCAGCCCAGATACCCGCTAGCACCTGCGTTTTGCGCCTCCGCCCAGCCCACCCAAGTGCAGTATCGATCGATCACTGTCACTTACAAGACACTAAACGCATAACTGCAGCGTTCGCAGAGTCAGGCCTGATCCCTGCGATTGCTAACAGTTTTTTTGGTAGCATTTTGGTGAACTGGCAAGCGCCAGCCCCAGGCAGCGTCAGGTTAGCGCCAGTACCGCTAACACCCACGCACGCACCGCAGGGCTTGACAAATTTGCTTGGAATCTAGGAGCCAGCTAAAAAAGTTAGGAGCCAGGTTTTTTTTTAAACGACCGACAAAGCTTTATTTTCAATATAAAAAATAACGAATCTTAAATTTACACATAAAAAGACCGCCCCGCTAGAGGCCCGAATAGCGTCACTAAAACGACGGTAAAACAGCGCTAAAAATAGCGCCGCTTTACCGCCGATGCCCCCTGCGGCTCGGTGTAAAAGGGCTCTAAGGTTCCGATCAGGTCCGCCTGAAAAACAGACAGGCGAACCTGATCAGACAGCCCGTGTGAAAGGGGCCAAGCAGGGAGATAACAAATTATTTATTTTTTTCCTAATTAAAATTAATTTAACAGTTTTTATATAAATATAAATAAATAAAAATAAAATCTATTACGAAAAAAAAAAGGCTATCCCCACATTCACTTCCTTCTCTTCTCCACTTTGGGAAGGAGATGGGCAGTGAAAACAGGCAGGTATTTTGCATTAGCATTGCATTAGCATTGCTGGTTGCAATACCAACGGCCACCACAAGATGGCGCCAGATTTCAGAAGGACTCCAGAACTACCGAAGAAGGCCGCAAAGCCGGGGCCTCAATTACCGGCCGGCGCGGACCGACGCGATCGCACGGGGGGGTCGGAGTCTGCACAGAGAAAGGATACCCCCAGCTGTGCCGCCCCAGGCGCCAGGTTGCTAATTCTAGTCGCAAATGCGACCTGGCGCCCGGGTTTTGTCGAGCCCTGACGCACCGTACACCTCCCTTAGTGGTATAGTATCTGAACGGATCAATATCTGATCCGATCAGATCTATACTAGCGTCACCAGCAGTTTAGGGTTCCCAAAAACGCAGTGTTAGCGGGATCAGCCCAGATACCTGCTAGCACCTGCGTTTTGCCCCTCTGCCCGGCCCAGCCCAGCCCACCCAAGTGCAGTATCGATCGATCACTGTCACTTACAGAACACTAAACGCATAACTGCAGCGTTCACAGAGTCAGGCCTGATCCCTGCGATCGCTAACAGTTTTTTTGGTAGCATTTTGGTGAACTGGCAAGCACCAGCCCCAGGCAGCGTCAGGTTAGCGCCAGTACCGCTAACACCCACGCACGCACCGTACACCTCCCTTAGTGGTATAGTATCTGATCGCATCAATATCTGATCCGATCAGATCTATACTAGCGTCACCAGCAGTTTAGGGTTCCCAAAAACGCAGTGTTAGCGGGATCAGCCCAGATACCTGCTAGCACCTGCGTTTTGCCCCTCCGCCCGGCCCACCCAAGTGCAGTATCGATCGATCACTGTCACTTACAAAACTCTAAACGCATAACTGCAGCGTTCGCAGAGTCAGGCCTGATCCCTGCGATCGCTAACAGTTTTTTTGGTAGCGTTTTGGGGAACTGGCAAGCACCAGCGGCGTAGTACACCCCGGTCATAGTCAAACCAGCACTTCAGTAACACTTGGTGACATGGCGAGTCCCATAAGTGCAGTTCAAGCTGGTGAGGTGGCAAGCACAAGTAGTTTCCCGCTGACACCAAGAAGACAAACACAGGCCCGTCGTGCCCATAATGCCCTTCCTGCTGCATTCGCCAATCCTAATTGGGAACCCACCGCTTCTGCAGCGCCCGTACTTCCCCCATTCACATCCCCAACCAAATGCAGTCGGCTGCATGACAGGCATTTTTATGTCCTCCCGAGTACCCCTACCCAACAAACCCCCCCAAAAAAGATGTTGTGTCTGCAGCAAGTGCAGATATAGGCGTGACACCTGCTATTATTGTCCCTCCTGTCCTGACAATCCTGGTCTTTGCATTGGTGAATGTTTTGAACGCTACCATACACTAGTTGAGTATTAGCGTAGGGTACAGCATTGCACAGACTAGGCACACTTTCACAGGGTCTCCCAAGATGCCATCGCATTTTGAGAGACCCGAACCTGGAACCGGTTACAGTTATAAAAGTTAGTTACAAAAAAAGTGTAAAAAAAAAAATATATATATAAAATAAAAAAAAATAGTTGTCGTTTTATTGTTCTCTCTCTCTCTATTCTCTCTCTCTATTGTTCTGCTCTTTTTTACTGTATTCTATTCTGCAATGTTTTATTGTTATTGTTATTATGTTTTATCATGTTTGTTTTTCAGGTATGTAATTATTTATACTTTACTGTTTACTGTGCTTTATTGTTAACCATTTTTTTGTCTTCAGGTACGCCATTCACGACTTTGAGTGGTTATACCAGAATGATGCCTGCAGGTTTAGGTATCATCTTGGTATCATTCTTTTCAGCCAGCGGTCAGCTTTCATGTAAAAGCAACCCTAGCGGCTAATTAGCCTTTAGACTGCTTTTACAAGCCGTGGGAGGGAATGCCCCCCCCCCCACCGTCTTCCGTGTTTTTCTCTGGCTCTCCTGTCTCAACAGGGAACCTGAGAATGCAGCCGGTGATTCAGCCAGCTGACCATAGAGCTGATCAGAGACCAGAGTGGCTCCAAACATCTCTATGGCCTAAGAAACCGGAAGCTACGAGCATTTCATGACTTAGATTTTGCCGGATGTAAATAGTGCCATTGGGAAATTGGGGAAGCATTTTATCACACCGATCTTGGTGTGGTCAGATGCTTTGAGGGCAGAGGAGAGATCTAGGGTCTAATAGACCACAATTTTTTCAAAAAAGAGTACCTGTCACTACCTATTGCTATCATAGGGGATATTTACATTCCCCGAGATAACAATAAAAATGATTAAAAAAAAAAATATGAAAGGAACAGTTTAAAAGTAAGATTAAAAAAGCAAAAAAATTAAAAAAGAAAAAAAAAAAAAAAAAAAAAAGCACCCCTGTCCCCCCTGCTCTCGCGCTAAGGCGAACGCAAGCGGCGGTCTGTCGTCAAACGTAAACAGCAATTGCACCATGCATGTGAGGTATCACCGCGAAGGCCAGATCGAGTGCAGTAATTTTTCCAGTAGACCTCCTCTGTAAATCTAAAGTGGTAACCTGTAAAGGCTTTTAAAGGCTTAAACATGTATTTATTTTGTTGCCACTGCACGTTTGTGCGCAATTTTAAAGCATGTCATGTTTGGTATCCATGTACTCGGCCTAAGATCATCTTTTTTATTTCATCAAACATTTGGGCAATATAGTGTGTTTTAGTGCATTAAAATTTAAAAAAGTGTGTTTTTTCCCCAAAAAATGCGTTTGAAAAATTGCTGCGCAATTACTGTGTGAAAAAAAAAATGAAACACCCACCATTTTAATCTGTAGGGCATTTGCTTTAAAAAAATATATAATGTTTGGGGGTTCAAAGTAATTTTTTTGCAAAAAAAAATTACTTTTTCATGTAAACAATAAGTGTCAGAAAGGGCTTTGTCTTCAAGTGGTTAGAAGAGTGGGTGATGTGTGACATAAGCTTCTAAATGTTGTGCATAAAATGCCAGGACAGTTCAAAACCCCCCCAAATGACCCCATTTTGGAAAGTAGACACCCCAAGCTATTTGCTGAGAGGCATGTCGAGTCCATGGAATATTTTATATTGCGACACAAGTTGTGGGAAAGAGACAAATTTTTTTTTTTTTTTGCACAAAGTTGTCACTAAATGATATATTGCTCAAACATGCCATGGGAATATGTGAAATTACACCCCAAAATACATTCTGCTGCTTCTCCTGAGTACGGGGATACCACATGTGTGGGACTTTTTGGGAGCCTAGCCGCGTACGGGACCCCGAAAACCAAGCACCGCCTTCAGGCTTTCTAAGGGCGTGAATTTTTGATTTCACTCTTCACTGCCTATCACGGTTTCGGAGGCCATGGAATGCCCAGGTGGCACAAAACCCCCCCAAATGACCCCATTTTGGAAAGTAGACACCCCAAGCTATTTGCTGAGAGGTATAGTGAGTATTTTGCAGACCTCACTTTTTGTCACAAAGTTTTGAAAATTGAAAAAAGAAAAAAAAAATGTTTTTTCTTGTCTTTCTTCATTTTCAAAAACAAATGAGAGCTGCAAAATACTCACCATGCCTCTCAGCAAATAGTTTGGGGTGTCTACTTTCGAAAATGGGGTCATTTGGGGGGGTTTTGTGCCACCTGGGCATTCCATGGCCTCCGAAACTGTGATAGGCAGTGAAGAGTGAAATCAAAAATTTACACCCTTAGAAATCCTGAAGGCGGTGATGGGTTTTCGGGGCCCCGTACGCGGCTAGGCTCCCAAAAAGTCTCACACATGTGGTATCCCCATACTCAGCAGAAGCAGCAGAATGTATTTTGGGGTGCAATTCCACATAGGCCCATGGCCTGTGTGAGCAATATATCATTTAGTGACAACTTTTTGTAAATATTTTTTTTTGTCATTTTTCAATCACTTGGGACAAAAAAAATAAATATTCAATGGGCTCAACATGCCTCGCAGCAATTTCCTTGGGGTGTCTACTTTCCAAAATGGGGTCATTTGGGGGGGGTTTGTACTGCCCTGCCATTTTAGCACCTCAAGAAATGACATAGGCAGTCATAAACTAAAAGCTGTGTAAATTACAGAAAATGTACCCTAGTTTGTAGACGCTATAACTTTTGCGCAAACCAATAAATATACGCTTATTGACATTTTTTTTACCAAAGACATGTGGCCGAATACATTTTGGCCTAAATGTATGACTAAAATTGAGTTTATTGGATTTTTTTTATAACAAAAAGTAGAAAATATCATTTTTTTTCAAAATTTTTGGTCTTTTTCCGTTTACAGCGCAAAAAATAAAAACCGCAGAGGTGATCAAATACCATCAAAAGAAAGCTCTATTTGTGGGAAGAAAAGGACGCAAATTTCGTTTGGGTACAGCATTGCATGACCGCGCAATTAGCAGTTAAAGCGACGCAGTGCCAAATTGGAAAAAGACCTCTGGTCCTTAGGCAGCATAATGGTCCGGGGCTCAAGTGGTTAAGGGATGAGGTGACAACCTATTGCTACCATGGAGGCACCAGGAAAAAGTTTTGTCTTTAGTTCCGCTTTAATCCCACCATTGTCTAAGAAAGAAAAAACAGTAAAACTAAAGCAGTTCGTATTTCAGTCTCCAACTGAATCAGCTAAACTTACTTTTCGAATTCTAAACACTCTTGGGAGGTTTTAGTGATTTGATACTTTCCGAGTTGAGCGCTGAGCCCACGTGTACTGTACATCACCCCCACACTATAGAACCGCGCTCATAAGGAAGGAACAAAGCAGCCCACCGCGTCACCGGTAGGGGGCGGGCACATGACTGTGCGCATGTGCAAGGTTACCATTACTACTTACACTTGGCTCTTCTTCCTCAGAGAGCAGACGACTTGCGTGTGTGTAGTAGGTAAGCTGCATGTGAGACTACACGGGGTTATTTGGGGTTTTCGGTCGCTTACAAAGGTTATGATATAGTGTAGGAGCTTCACAATGCTGCTTATGTGAGTGTGAAGTGGACACTTTTGATGTAGGAAGCGGTCGTAGAGTTGCATAGTAGAGTGGGGTCTCCAGTATGTAGCAATGAGGTATTATTTGCGGTGTATACTCGCCTGTAGCCGAGTGCTGTGTGTGTGTGTCGGGCTATTGCCGTGGCTTTGTTTTGTTAGCCGTGCGTGTGTGTCGGAGTGAGCGAGGTGCGGCCGCCATTTTGTCTTTGTGACGCTGTTCTGATCTGTAGTCACGTGGTATTCCGCAGTCTCGTCTATCCGTGAGAAGAGAAAATGTCCGAAGGTGGGGAAGGGTACGTGGTGAAGATCCGGGGACTGCCGTGGTCCTGCTCTACAGATGAAATCGAAACGTTTTTCTCAGGTACTATGATTGGGATGGAAGCGCTTTTTATTCTTTCTTTAAACGCTTGAGATGCCGGCTCTAGCTGATTTCACGTGTCTTTCAGAATCGAAAATCCTAAACGCAGCACATGGCATCCACTTCATCTACACCAGAGAAGGAAGGCCGAGCGGGGAAGCGTTTGTGGAGTTTGAAACGGAGGAGGATATCAACATAGCCCTGAAAAAAGACAGAGAGACCATGGGGCATCGATATGTGGAAGGTAAGTGGTCCCAGAGATCGGGCTCTTTACTCAATGGGGGTCACGTGGTGATGGACGGCTGTATATTCAACTCCACACCTATAATCAGCACCAACAAATCTAATATTCAAAGCAAACTCCCTCTGTCCATGTCTCCATGCTTTATTTTAAGAAATCTTTCAAAAACGCCTCCCTTAGCAGCTGCCTCCATCTTGAGTAAGGGCAGATTCATGTAGCATTTACTTCCTGGAATCCATCTTCCCTTAGCGCAGGCTGGTGGGAGTGCCTGAGGAAACCCTGCCTTCCATGAAGACTCTTGAGATGTATGACCATTTGCCTAGGCCTGGAAGCCAGGAAGTAACTAAAAACGTTTTTAAAACTAGTAAATAGAAGTACTGGAGGTCCCTGAGTTACGAACACAATAGGGACTGTAGTGTTGTTTGCAAGTTAGTCGCAACACTGTGTAACTTCCGGTTGGAACACTGCATTTGTAAGTAACGTCCGCCTGTGCATGGATGTGGGATGTTCCAGGCGCTTGTTATGTTATCTGGGGCTCTTCTGGCCATGCAGTACATGCAGTATGGGATGTGTCCGGAGGTATCCAGGACCAGCGTGGAGCACAAGTGGCCAGCATTTGAGGCCGTTCGTAACTCAGGGACTGCCTGTATATCACTTTACTAATGGCAGCATAAGGATAGTCAATATCTGAGAGAGAAGTTCTGCCTTTGCACTCACTGTTCAAAAAAAAAGTGTGTGCAGCATTTTCTGGACTCCTGACTCCAATTGTACAACCTTAAATTTTAGCTAAAATGTGTTTTCAATTCAATGGAGGTGCAACTTATTTTTGTGCACCAAAAATGCAGCATGTAATTTTAAAAATGCATTTGCAGCACACTGCAGTGATGAGTTCTACAGGATTTAAAGGTGTGTTGGTCCCACCCCCAAATGGGTCAATGTGAAAGAGCCCTAGTGTGTAAAAATCCATACACATCCATATGGCTGAAACAACTAATTGATTATGAAATTAATTTCATCGATTAATCAGCCAGTAACATAATGGGGTTAAACTAAAATGAGCCCTTTATAGTACAAAAAGAGCAAATCACTACTGTAAATATTACTTTCACAGTTCTACCCCTTACAGTAGCGATTATCTGCTTTTTTTTTTTTTGTACTATAAAGGGCTCATTTTAGTTTTTCAAACCCCATTATGTTACTAAACGTCTTAGACCTGCTTCACAGCTATGTGTTTTTTGGTGCTTTTTGCAGAAACGCACTACAGTTCATTTACATGGTTTCCTATAGGACATGTTCACATCTATAATTTTTTTTTTTTTCAGCCGCTGCGTATTTGGAAAGGGTCAGGGACTTTTAACACAACTGCTTTTTTTTGGTTCAATATACTTCAATGGAGAAGCTGCAGAAAAGCATTTAATGGGTTTTTGCAGCAATTTGTGTTTAATCTGCCCAACAACAAATTGGCCAAAAAAATGCAAATCGCTGCAAAATCATGTGTGCAAAAATCAAAACGCACTGCAGAAACAGATCAAAAGCAAACTGCATAGGTGTGTACAGAGCCTTATTCTGGCCACACGTATCAATTTTCAGATGAGAATATTCAGACGAAAAATCTTTATACATTCGCTGAATGAAAGAATGTCATTTGAAATTTTCACTTGTTTTTAACATTCTGTTTTTTTAAATAGAATGTGATTTCTGAACAGAAACCACATACACTGTCTGAAAATTCCTTTGACCAAGAAGTTTTCTATTTCCAAATTTTCCCGTCACTGTGGTTGAAAATGAACATCGATTTGACCCCAGTAATGATTAGAAAATCGAACAAACGTTTGGGTGTTTTTGTTTTTTTTGTTTTTTTTTTTTCTCTGCCTCCTTTTTTAGAGGAAGTAAACTCTACTACTGAATTTTACCTATAGGTAAGTAAGCCTATAATAAGGCTTGCATATAAGTGTAAATATCTCCTAAATGTGCACCATTTAGGAGATATTTACTGTGCATGCAGCCAGTGGCACATGCTCTCAAAGAAGGTCTGCCTGACGTTTCTTCAGAGCCCTGTGATATCATCACGGCCACACAAACCCAGAACTGACTGCAGGGAAAATGTCGGTGTGTGGACTCCACTGGAGGACTTTGTTCTGAAGTAAAAATTTCATAATGAGCTAGTATACAATGTATACTAGCTCATGTCTTTGTCTTACAGGTGTTTATTTTCAAGAGTTTACAGCCTCTTTGATGGTCCCCATGAGCTCCCAAGACTTTCCTTCATCCCCTCTCACTTTTGTTTGGAATGGGCAGTGCAATCTGCTTTATTGCGTCTTGCGACTTAATTTTAACAGAAATCTGCAAGTTGCAATGAAATCGGAAACGAGTAGTGCAGGAACCGCTGTCGCTGCATCATGAACAGTTGCATTGCTGGCAATGGGGTGCAACTTGTCATGTGATTGGTCACTTAAGACACTATAGGATTTCACTTCCACGGCTTTCAGTGCTGCTATTGCTGTGCTGAGATTCCAGACATTGTCAGCCCTTGCCTTGAAGCAATTGGGCTTACTGATTGGTTCCTGTTATGAAAATGTGTGGGTGTTTATACATATATATCCCCATAATGACCTTCTTTTGTTTTTAACAGTTTTCAAGTCTAATAATGTTGAAATGGACTGGGTTTTGAAGCATACTGGTCCTAACAGCCCTGACACTGCAAATGATGGCTTTGTTCGTTTAAGAGGCCTCCCATTTGGCTGTAGTAAAGAAGAAATCGTGCAGTTCTTTTCAGGTATGTTCTGTGCTTAATGGAGACTTTCCTTGTAACTGTCCTAAAGTAAGATGAGGTTCATTAGAAATAGGAGCTTTTTAAGTTTGTAGTGTAAATGCCTACTTTTTTTTTTTTTTTTTTTACCTTTTTAATTCATTACAGGGAAGTACTCGCATGATAAAGTAGTTGGTAAGGCTAAAGTGACTGCAATCACTGTTGCCAACATTGCAGTACAGTTTTTACATTGTATGTTCCCTGTATTTTTTTTTCTGACATTGGCACTCTGAATCCTTAGTAAAAAATGGTTTCAGAGTAGTTCCTGTGAGCTTAAGGAGCTTTTAATCCTTCTCCCTCCCGTTTTTGCTTTGTGATTTTTGTCCTGTGGAGATATGTATGCTATATCTATCCTATACTGAGACAGCTGCTCCCCGCCCCTCCAGTGAGCGTAGGAGCAGAGCTGATTGACAGTCAGCAGCTCTCTGCTCAGGGAGCTGTGAGAACTGAGCCTTTGATGTTCGCTTTGTTCTCAGTGTAGAGGCACCGGGGGACAGATGCAGCATCCACCTAGGTAAGTATAATGGAGGGAAAAACCCCAAACCCATACTTAATCTTGCTGAATTCTCACATCCTAAACTTTAGTGTAGCTTCATGGTTCCTTTTTATATACACAGCAGAATATTTTTTTTTGGCAGTGTCGGTTACTGTTTTTATGTAATATTTTATAGGAAATGTCCATTTTCAGTTTTTAAGGTGTTATGAACTTGAATGATTGGGCTGATGCAAGTAACCAGCAGGTTTTGCAGTGCCACACACCTTTTTTTTTTTTTTTTTTTTTTTTTTTATTATAAAGCTTTTTCAAATTTTTAAAGCTGTTTTTTAAATTCACAAACCTATACCTGCAGTGATGTGTGTTCCAGTTGATGCTGTTTACAGTAGAAATCCTTGAGCCTCTGCCTCCAGATATCAACCCCCACCCCACTCATCTTACAGTACTGTTGGGGTTAATTTTGTTTGGAGGACAGGCAGATGGCAGAGGTGGTACACCTGCAATACAGAATGATTATAAAGGATTTTGACTGAATAACAGCAACCAGCATATGGGACACACTTCATTGTAAATACTAGTAGTGACCATGCACTCCCTTTTGTGGCTTCCTTTATAGACAAGGTGATGGCAACTTGAGAGAGCGCTTACTGGCTCGGTGTGTGTGTATATATTCTCTGTATAAATTACACTTGACATTAGAGAGCAAGCCTTATAGGTAAACAATCAAATTGCACCCACTGATGGCGTGTGGGGATGTTTAAAAAAAAAAAAAAAAAAACTTCCCTTATGTGCTGGTAACCACCTGTGCTTTTAAGGGGGGAGATGTGTTTTGCCCCAAGCTTGCCTTTTTTTTTTGTTGGACATCTCCCAGGGCTGAAACTTTAAGATTATCTGAGATTAAAAATACCGCATTTTGGCACTATATGGAAGCCATGGTAATAGAACAAATACAGGGCGGCAATTCATGCAGCCGCAATGTAAACTTGTGATATTTATTTTGTTTTTGGTGTTTTTTTTTTTTTGTTTTTTTTTTTTTTTTTTCTTTTTTGTAAATGGACCTCTTAATGTGTTGTCCTTTATTAAAACACAATCCCCCCCCATATCCTTAATGCTGAGTGCATTACAACAGTCTAATCTATCCCGAAAGTGTCCTTTAGTGCATACTTGAAGTTCCTCTCCATTCCTATGGATGCGTTGTACTTCTCAGGATGGCTCCATTACAAATCATGCATAGGAATGTTTGGAAACCATGGCATGCATGTACACTAAAGCTATTCAGGTCTGTCCCTACATTCGGTGGGGAAATTAAGACAAGTTCACTAGAAGCAGGCACACAACTGGTAATGCTTTTCTTTCTCGCGCTTAATTGTTTAATATTGTATTGGCAGATTTGTTTTTTTGCCTAAAGATTTTTCTGGTGGGGTCTTTTTTTTGTTTTTTTTTTCCCCCCACGAGATTTACTATTTATAAATGAAAACCGCTTAACTTGCAAATGCTTTATTTGGAAAGTAATGTAGCTATGAGTAGAAAGGAGAATTGGTACTGCATGTTTTTGGTAAAAATGTTTTGCTGCCCTGAATGTGTACTGGTGTTTTAAGTATGTCTGGGTTTGTAAAATTTTAATGTTTACCCCCCCACTGGGGTTATTTGTCCTTGGGTTGAAGGGTTGGAAATCGTGCCAAATGGGATAACATTGCCGGTGGACTTCCAGGGGAGGAGTACGGGGGAGGCCTTCGTGCAGTTTGCTTCACAGGAAATAGCTGAAAAGGCTCTAAAGAAACACAAGGAGAGAATAGGGCACAGGTGGGGATGGATGGTTGGTTGTCACTTTTCTTATGGTATATAGTTTTTATAAAGAACATAAATTTAATCTAATGTAAGTAAAGAACTTGTAAAGTGTGAATTCAGCCTGGTTTTGAAAATGACATGTCCTGATGTAAATCTGTTAGTGTTGCCATAAGAAAATGTGATACTTTCTTGTTTTTATATTTTAATGTTTATGGTGTAAAATTACTTTTGTCACAATGGGTTTATCTATTTGCACCCGTGATTGATACTACTTGCGCAACATGGCTTTTAATTTTAAAAAAAAAAAAAAAAAGCCTTGCGATATACTTGCATAATGTTCATTGTAGTCGATCATACCATTAAACAAAGACCACACAATTCATTTGATATACTGTAAATGTTTACTGGTTTTAGAAATATATATTTTTTTTTTCTCTGAAGTTCTGATTAACAAATGTAAAGTCTTGTGTGTGGTGTTGTGTATGCTAATAATGCATCTCCCTACCCCCCCAAATCCATATAGGTACATTGAGATTTTTAAGAGTAGTAGAGCGGAGGTTCGTACGCACTATGATCCTCCGAGGAAGCTCCTTGGCATGCAACGCCCAGGACCTTACGACAGACCAGGTGCTGGGAGAGGCTACAGTACGATGGGGAGAGGATTTGATCGTATGAGACGTGGAGCCTATGGAGGCGGTGAGTTCATGCTGTACATGTGCAGTTCATGTTCTAGCTTATCGCATACATATTACTGCACCAAAGTGCTCCAAATGTATGTAACTTAAGGGTTGTAAATGTATTCTACTTGTATTTAAAGCTCTATACACCAAAACAATGTCATATTTTGCAGCTTGCCAGTCCTTAGAGGTTGTTGCGTTCCTTTTTGGGTGCTTTTTTTTTTTTTTTTTTTTTTTTTTTATGCACTGCATCCAAAAAATGAATCCATTGTTTGGATTTGGCTGTGCAGGATTAGTTCCCTGCATATTACCTTATAATGGTGTTTGTCATATTTGTAAGTGTAAGGTTAACTTACACAGGACCCAGTGTCCTGCAGCACGGCAATCTCCCGTTTGAGCCCCGGAATAGCCGCCTCAGGGCTCCGGGGCTTAGAAATCACCTCTGCATTCACGCGTCTTCCCCTCTGAGAGGATGGGCTACGCAGGCTCTGGTCGGTGCCGCCCATGTGATGGAGACCAATTAGAATGATCCTAAACGTCCCTCCTCACAGGGTACATTTAGGAGATTAAGCTCCAGGGATTTCTTGGCCCCAGAGCTGTGAGGGGCTTCTGTCACCTTACAGATTTTTCTGTAAAGGTGAACTTGCCCTTTAAGAGCTTTCCACTCACTTTAATTCCAGTGGTCACCCTGGAGAAAAATGTAAAAAATTATGACTAAACTAGGATGCCCTATGTTCCTTTTTTTTTTTTTTCTGGTGATTTTGACCAGTAAATACAGTCTTGGGGTAGCTCTACTATCTATGGAGGCACAACAGACACTTGGCCTGTAGCTTTGTTACAGGAGGGGTAGTGTTAGCTGGACTTTACATAAGTGACTAAAGGCTAACCTCAGCCAACTCTTTTTAGCCCGGGTTCACACTGTAGCGATGTGGGAACCAGCCCCGGTTCCCGCATTGCATCTCTCCTATAGGCAGTTCACACTGCCTTCTGTGAACCGCTGTGGGTGTCAATATAATGTTGATGATGCCCCCAGATCCGTTCACAAATCGCTCTGGATTTGGACAAGAAACAGATTGCATGGGTGAGAACACCCATGCGATCTGATTCCAGTGCGGGAAAAGTCCCCGCACCTTTGTGCAAATCCAATGTGTGTTCAGATATAGAAACTGTATGGCTGAACTTACATTGCATGTGTTCGGCAGTGCGGGTTCGAAGCACATGCCATGTCTGTTCGCTACAGTGTGAACCCGGGCTTAAATAATTAAAGAAACTTCTCTTTTATTCCTTCTGGGATTAAGATTTTATATAAAATAAAATCTGACCATTGTAAGCACTCCTGTCAACGTTAAATTTGTCTCCACCGAGTTGTGGGGGAACTCAGAAAAACAAATATTGCTTTGGTAATGCTATTGACAGACTGCATTGTGTGGGGGGGGTTTACATTTTTGCCTTTATTACCATATTATCAAACCTTTAAGCTATGCAGTGCAAGGGTATTTTGTCTGTGTGAAGTGGGACTTTAAGGCCATATTCTCACTAGCCTACATGGTAAACCCAGCATTTTACTGTGCCGTGTCGACTTATTTAGCGACACTTATTCATGTCACCACACATCAGTGCTGTTGCGCTAAATTATGGTGACACGCACCTACAAGTGCATTCATTAAAAAATAAAAACTTTTTTTTTTTTTTTTTTTTTCCAGTAACTTACGCCTCATATACAAAAATGCCTATAACATTGTAAATGTGAGAATAAAAATGCAAGCGCATGCTTTCAACAAAAAATGGCTGAAAAAGTAGATGCTCAAACAGGAGTACCGTGTGCAAGAGGCCTTAGTTTGTCTACTTCAAGGCTAACTGCTTTTAACATTTTGAGGTCCATTTTAAAACCGTTAGGCTGTTTTATTACATGAAATGAAGTATACAACTATATTTAAAAATAGTGGAAAACCTTGCGAGCCACAAACGGGTCTATGCCTTAAAAATGAACCATAAATCAATCATGAAATGACATCAGCAGCAAACACTATATCACGTTCATATTCGTGTAAATGGCATATAAAGAAAAGAAAAATGTGTCTGCGCTAGATGAAAGAATCAAAACAGTATACAGATAAAAAATTAATTTAGAAATGTATATAAAATTATATATATATATATATTTCTTTTCTTTATATACAACTATATTTGTCACAATCTACAGGCATTCATATAGAATGTTTTTTTTTTTTTTTTTTTTTGTAGGGTATAGTGGATATGAGGAGTACAATGGATACAATGAATATGGTTTTGGTGCAGAACAGAGATTTGGAAGAGGTATGTCAGGTGTGTGTGGTTCCCCCCCCCCCCCCCCTCCATGTTACTGTTGAACCACCACCACCCCCCCCCCCTTCCTTTTTGGTTTTGGTTTTATGGGTCATCTTGTGACTGCTCTTTTCTCAACAGTGTCGGACAATAGGTATGGAGATGGTTCTAATTTTCAAAGCACTACAGGTCACTGCGTTCATATGAGGGGCCTTCCTTACAGGGCAACAGAGACAGACATCTATACTGTAAGTGAAGTACAATTTTAATTCAAATGGCTCTTAATGCTAATCCAGTAAACCTAGCCACCCTAATTTTCAATTGCTAATGCTCTACCCCACTAGCTGGTTGGATAAAAAGTGTTTTAATTACAGCTGTTAGATTTGCTGTAACTGCAGAGTTTTGGAGGCTGTGGCTTTCAGTTTCCTTTAGTAAACCAGTATGTATATAATTTGGGCTTGGCTTTTGTTTGCGCTAGCTTTTTTTATATTTAGTAACTTCTAAATTAAAAAAAATTACACTCTCTCCCCCCTCCTCCTCCAAATAGGTAATAAGTAATTGTAGCTTGTGTGTAAATGTATATAATTTTTTTTTTTTTTTTTTTCTTTAGTTCTTCTCGCCTTTGAATCCAGTAAGAGTTCACATTGAAATTGGGGCAGATGGCAGAGTCACTGGAGAAGCAGATGTTGAATTTGCTACACATGAGGATGCAGTGGCGGCCATGTCTAAAGACAAAGCCAATATGCGTAAGTGACTTCAGCTTCCAGTTGTGGTGAAAAAAGACCTTTAATTATAGAACTTGGATGCGTTCTTACACCTTGAGGTGCTAAAATGTGCAGCGCTAATGCAGCGTGGCCCCAGTGTGAAAGTGCCCTAGCTGATTCCTCCATTCATATTGATCGATGTGGATGAAGAATTCTGACAAGAGAATAAAGGGGCCAATCGCAGGTGCTGGCAGGTGTCGAGGCTGATCCTGCCAACACTGTTTTTGGGGACACTATACTATTGAACGCTAATATACAGACGATGCTCAAAAAATTAGAATATCGTGCAAAAGTTTATGTATTTCACTAATGCAACTTAAAAGGTGGAACTAATACGAGACTCATTACATGCAAAGCAAGATAGTTCAAGCTGTGATTTGTCATAATTGTGGAGATTATGGCTCACAGCTTATGAAAACCACAATCTCAAATTAGAATATTGTGAAAAGGTGCAATATTCTAGGCTGTGTCCCACTCTAATCAGCTAATTAAGCCATGACACCTGCAAAGGGTTCCTGAGCCTTTAAATGGTCTGTCTGGTTCAGTAGGAATCGCAATCATGGGAAAGACTGCTGACTTGACAGTTGTGCAGAAAACAATCATTGACACGCTCCATAAGGAGGGAAAGCCTTAAAAGGTAAATGCAGAAGTTGTATGTTTATCAAAGCACATTAATAGAAAGTTATGTGGAAGGGAAAAGTGTGGAAGAAAAAGATGCACAAGCAGCTGGGATGACTGCAGCCTGGAGAGGATTGTCAGGAAAAGGCCATTCATATGTTGGACTTTCACAAGGAGTGGACTGAGGCTGGAGTCACGGCATCAAGAGCCACCACACACAGACGGATCCTGGACATGGGCTTCAAATGTTGTATTCCTCTTGTCAGGCCACTCGTGAACAACAAACGTCAGAAGCGTCTTACCAGGGCCAAAGAAAAACAGACCTGGTCTGTTGCTCAGTGTTCCAAAGTCCTCTTTTCTTACGAGAGCACATTTTGCATCTCATTTGGAAACAAAGGACCCAGAGTATGGAGGAAGAATGGAGAGGCACACACTGCAAGATGCTTGAAGTCCAGTGTGAAGTTTCCAGTCTGATTTGGGAAGCCATGTCATCTGCTGGTGTTGGTCCACTGTGCTTCATTAAGTCCAGGGTCAACGCAGCAGTCTACCACGTGATTTTAGAGCACTTCATGCTTCCTTATGCAGACAAGCTCTATGGGGATGCTGACTTCATTTTCCAGCAGGACTTTTCACCTGCCCACACTGCCAAAAGCACCAAAACCTCGTTCAGTGACCGTAGGATTACTGTGCTTGATTGGCCAGCAAACTCTCCTGACCTGAACCCCATAGAGAATCTATGGGGAATTGCCAAGAGAAAAGTGAGACGGAACAATGCAGAATTGCTGAAGGCCGCTATTGAAGCATCCTGGTCTTCCATAATGCCTCAGCAGTGCCACAAGCTGATAGCTTCCATGCCACGCCGCATTGAGGCAGTAATTGCTGCAAAAGGGGTCCAAACCAAGTACTGAGTACATATGCATGCTTATACTTTTCAGATGTCCGATATTATTCTATGTACAATCCTTGTTTTATTGATTGCATGTTATATTCTAATTTTCTGAGATTGTGGTTTTCATGAGCTGTAAGCCATAATCGCCACAATTAGTTCAAGCCGTGATTTGTCATATCTTGCTTTGCATGTAATGAGTCTATCTTGTATATTAGTTTCACCTTTTAAGTTGCATTAGTGAAAATAACTTTTGCTTGATGGTCAATTTTTGAGTATCGCCTATAGTTCCGATCAAGGATATTGATCCGTTTAGACACTGTATAAGTAATGGAGGTTTATCGTGTCTCTGGTGTTACTGGCAATCAAAGGGTTAAAACTTGGATGTGGTTTGTTTGGGGGGGGTGCGATCAGGGGTTAAATGTACCTATCCAGATGATTTTACTGTGTGTGCTTTGACCATTCTCTTTTCTCTGGAATCGAAAAGGGCTCCAGGAGAGAAGATCTTGTCATTGCCTGTGTGCTGTAAACACAGGCACGTGCTGATTTCTGATTTTGCTAGGATCGATCAGCAGATCCAGGGCAAAAATCATTGGGCTAGACCTGTTGAGTGATCAGTACTAGGACAAATCACGGCACTGGCATTTTGCTCAGATTTGCAGTGATTTATAACAACCTGAACGCTAATGTAATACTGCTACACACACGGCCTCTTATTTTGTATTATCCATATGGTATCTTGCTGATCTGTCCCTTTCTTCTTCTCTAGCTATTCTATGCCTAAACTGCTTGTGAATTGTTTATAAAAGAAAATATAAACATAGGTGTCCCCAGATGCAATGGGGAGAACACGACAGGGAGGGGGTCACACTGTTCTATTAATGCAAATATAGGAGCATAATGACATGCTAACAGGGAGGTAAGAAAAGTCTGACTCCTGTGTCAGATGAAGCCATAGAGCATGGGGGGCTAAGGGTCCTTTCACACAGGCTTGTCTGTGTACGGACTTTTTCTTGCTCAGCAGGGATGGATCTGCTGAGCAGGCAGATGACAGGTCCATCTCTGCTCACTGTGCAGCGACAGACTTGTCAGAGCCCTACTGTCTATAGGGATCGGATGAAAACCGACCACCTGTTCCTTTTCATCTCATCCGATTCTCCAGATGGATGGAAATCAGGGTTTCCATCTATCCGGATTTCACGGATCGGATACTGACTGATGTCAGAACATATCACCGCTGACATCCGCCGCTCCATAGAGGTGCATGGAGCGTCTGATCAGGTCCACCTGAAACTGAGCACCTGTGTGAAAGGGGCCTAACACTTTTTATTAAAAAAAAAAAAGTTTTGATCCAGAATTACTGCTCGTAGTTTTATGTATTAGCAGATTTTAATACACTAACAAATTGAAACCAAACCCCAGTTAACACCTTTTAAAATCAGTTTTTTTTTTTTTTTTTTTTGTTTCTTTCTTTAGAACACAGATATGTCGAGTTGTTCCTCAATTCAACGGCTGGTGGAGCTGGTGGTGCATATGGTGGACAGATGATGAGTGGTCTTGGTATGTATAAGAAAATACTAGCTCCAGATACTAGATCTAAAGTGGCAAATGTATCATTTAAAAATGGCAATTGAATTTTTGGGGCTCATGCAAACATATTTACATACAGCCTAAAATACACCTGTTTGCGGCATCTGGGTGTCCCAACTGCCGTGTAATTATGCCCATCAATAAATTGCAAATTACACATGTAATCTGACAAATGTATCTGGCTGTAATTTCCTTAATGTACACGTTTCACATTCATTAAGTTACACCCATACTTATACCCACGAACAGTGCATTTTGTATTTCATCCTGATTGTCAGAGTTGCACCACAGATACAAGAATAGTTTGTTAAACATTGGTGTGTGTGTGCCCTTAAAATTATGGGTTCCGATTCCTATTTTTAATTGCAATCTAGATTTCTGTGCTCGGTGAATTGGCAGTTATAATTCTAAAGAACACCATCCAACCCCTTTATCTAAATGTTTTAAATATAAATTATGGAAAACTATATAAGTTCTATGATCGGGTATATAATCCAAGGACTAATTCTCTTGAGACAGGGAATGTTGATATATTACAGAAACATTAAAAAACACACTTAACATAACATACTAAAATATTCCCAGCCAGCCTACTCTTATTTTGGCTTAATGATCCTATTGGCCATCTAAGTTCCACAGACCTATCAGTCATGTCACACTTGGAGGGGGGGGGGGGGGGGGGTGAATATATAATATATATTATACAGACAGTCCCTGGGTTGCAAACAAGAGGGGGGGGGGGTCTGTAGGTTTGTTAACTTGAATCTAAGTCTGAAAGGGCACTTTTTTGTTGTGTGTAGTTCCAGACAAAAAAAAAAAAAAAATCTCAGCTTTTTGAATAGCATAAGGAAGGGTTAACCGCCCCTGTAATGTGTTTGCTGTCTGTGCCCCTGTTCGGAAGATTTCACCTCACTTTCTATGGCCTCTTTCACACGGGGCGGATCAGTCATGATCCGCCCCGTGAACATCCGCTTGCTCAGCGGGGATCGCTCCGCCGATCCCCGCTGAGCAGGAAGATGACAGGTGCATCGCTGCACACTGTGCAGCGACGGACCTGTCAGAGCGCCGCTCTCCCCTATGGGGGGATCGGATGATGACGGTCCGTAGTGTCCGTCGTCATCCGATCCGATCCGAAAACGGAGGAAAAAGTAGGTTTTTCCTCCGTTACACTTTTCGGATCGGAGCGGGGCGGATGTCAGCGGACATGTCACCGCTGACATCCGCCGCTCCATAGGGATACATGTATGTCCGTTTTGCATCCGAAAACGGAAGGATGAAAAACGGACATACGGATGCCTCGTGTGAAAGAGGCCTATGGCAATTTGATTTTGGGTTGTGGAAACAAGGATTGGTGATGAAGCATCAGTGGAGACACCACCTTTTTCCCTAACTTACAGGAGTCAATTTCCCTTTCTAGGGGGAAGATTTCCTCACTCCCTGTTATCTCGCTCCATTTGTAAGTTGGTTGGTTGTAACTAGGGGGCTGTTTATGTATCTCTATCACACATTGCTTTAGAGGGTGGCCACCCCTAAAAACGTGTATCCATTGAAAAAGAAATCAAGCTGAGGGGTAATCATCTGCACGGTAGGAAAATATCTTATACATTTTCATTCAATCTGTGTTTTAGCAGTAATGTCCCCTCCTCCTTTTTTTTTTTTTTTTTTTTTTTTTTTTTTTTTTTTTTTTAGAATTTGTTGTAGAAAGAATTAGGGTCCATTCACACATGGCATGTCTGTTTTGACGGACTCCGCTTGCTCAGCAGGGATCGATCTGTTGATCTCCGCTGAGCTGGCAGGTGACAGGTCCGTCTCTGCTCACTGTGCACCTGTTAGAACCCCACTGTCATCAATGGTAGATCTGATTGATAATGGATCCACCTGTCCATTTTCATCCGATCCGCCAGATGGATGGAAAATAGGGTTTCCATCCGTCTGCCTTTGGTGGATCGGATGTCGGCAGATGTCAGGGGACATGTCACCGCTGACATCCGTCACACCATAGAGGTAATTGGAGCTTTCAATTGGATCCGCCTCAAACAGACAGGTGGACCTGATCGGAAAGCATGTGTGAAAGGGGCCTTGCTCTTTTTTCCTTATGGTTCTCCGCCCATGAATTACCATAGGTCTTTAGGAACAAACTATTCAATATCACAGTGAAGGGGATGTACAGTGTAGGTCAATGCTTGAATGAGCTGAATTGGAAAGTCCTGGTTCAAAACACCTGTGATCCAAAGGAGATGATTGAGTGTTTGGTTCCACATATATACGTATGGTTCTTGGTCTCCTTTTCAAAAGTACAAATCACAGTAAATCCTGGTCCATAGGAAGTCTGGCTCGGTTCCCGCATCGCACTTGACTCGCACAGCGGTTCACACTGTCATATGCTAACTGCTGGGAGTGGCAATAATTTGCCACTCCCATTTCAGCTTGCATATCGCATTGCGAGCTGACTGTTCGGACATGAATCAGATCGCATGGGTGTGAACACCCATGCGATCTGATTCTGGTGCGGACCAAAAAAGGGTCCTGTGTGTTTGGTCCGAATGTGATATCTGCCTGTATGGCTGGCTGAAATCGCATTGCACGGACATCCCATGCAATCTCGCAGAGTGTACTTTACGACTGTCAGCAGCTGTAGCTTATGTCTTGGATGCATTAGCTGAAGCCTATCAGGATGACAGCAAAAGCCGCAGCTCTAACTTCTTGGTCAGAAGGGCTCTGGTTAAAGACCTGGCCCGGGGGATGCGGCATCTAAAAACAAGCTATGCGGGGTCCCATTCCTATGGGATTTATTCGGCCCTGGTTGGATTCAGGTCTTGACAGAACTGCAGATAAAAAGGTCCTTTCCCGTCAAGAAGAAACAGCCAGTCAAATGTTGTTTTTCGTCCTCAAAGGGCTCAGGAACAAAGCAATACTCAAGAGAAAAAATGGTCAGGGCAGAGGGGAAAAGGCAAAGGAAATGTCCTTTTCCATCCTTCTGCGTCAACCAGCAAGACGCAGTGACAGCCTGTTACAAGTGGTGGGAAGACTCCAAAGTTTTCTCCTCTATTGGGCAAGCATAACAGAAAACCAGTATATTCTGAGCATGCTGGCCCAAGGTTACAAAATAGAATTTTCGGATCACCCCACCAGAAAGGTACTTTTATAACAAACCTACCAAGAGATGCAACAAAGGCCCTAGCTATGAAGAACCTGTTAAAGGAACTGATGAAACAAGGGGTTGTGACAAAGGTTCCACTGGGGGAGCATTATCAGGGATTCTATTCCCGATAAAGACATCTGGAAGTTTTTGATTAATCCTCAACTTGAAACCGCTAAACAGATCAGTCCTATACAAGAGGCTAGAAACCTATTGACAAAAGTGCTTCATGGCATTGATCGACCTTCGAGATGCCTATCTGCACATCTCTATAGCCCCTCAATCTCAGATTCCTAAGGATGGGGAACGAGGTGCTGCACATACAATTCAAGGCCCTCCCCTTTGGCCTTTCTTCTGCCCCGCGAGTATTTACAAAGGTGATGGCAGAAGCTCTCGCACCTGTCCGTCTGCAGGGGGTCGCAGTGATCCTGTACCTGGACGACCTGGTCTTTGCCCCTTCCAGGGAGAAATTGTTAGAAGACCTGGGGAAAAGCCCGCCATCATTTAGAAGCCTTGGGCTGGATCGTGACTGTTCAGAAGTCAAACTTCAATCCGACCCAAGAAGTACAATTTCTGTGGTATCAAGTCAGTTCAGTGGAGCAGAGTTTTTCTCCCAGAAGAGAAAAAAATCAGTCCAAAATGTAATAACTTTGCTACAGACAAATCATGAATTGTCAGACTTTTTATCCCTCTACACTGATAGGATTATAATCAAAACAGATCTGGGGTTTTTTCCAAAGGTAGCGTCAGCTCACAAGTTGCAAGAGATCATCCTACCAACCTTTTTGTTCAAACTCTTCAGGGGGGAAAACAAAACAATTCCACAATTTGGATGCAAGAAGAACTGTTACATTACCTTGAAATGGCAAAGGATTTTCGGTCTTCGGACTCTGTACTGTTTTCAGGCAAAAAGGGCCGCCAAGCTTCAAAGGGGTCAATAGCTAGATGGCTTAAATCCGCTATTCTGGCAGCCTTCTCTATCGGCTATCTCCCCCGCTAAGAATTGGAGCACATTCTACCAGGGCTCAAGTCACTACATGGGTAGTAAAAGCTGGTGCCACCCCCAGATCAGATTTGTAAGATGGCTATGTGGTCAAGTTACTTAACATTTGTCTGTTAGACTGGACCTTTTGGCAGAAAGGTCCTGCAGGCTGTGGTCCCTCCCTAGTGGGCAAGTCTTTTTTATTTTTTTTTATTTTTCTCCCCCCCCCCCCCCCCCCCCCCCCCCTTCTCGGGTGCTGTCCTGAAAGACGTTAAGGGAAAATTTCAAGTTAGACTTACCGGTAACTTGTTTTCCAGGAGTCTTTCAGGACAGCAGCAACCCGCCCTTGTTTGATTTATTATGTTGTGACTAACCATTTTCTGATTGTTCCAGCTTGGGCTGGAGGTTCTCCACCACTACTACTGACAATATGTGGGAAGGAGCCTTCTTTTTAAAGTTTGGAGGTGTTTCCTGACAAGTGGGTGGAGCCACGCTCTCAGGTGCTGTCCTGAGGCTCCTGGAAAACAAGTTACCGGTAAGCCTAACTTGAAATTTGGTTTCTAAAGATCTATGATCATTCATGGGTGGAGATGGCCCACAAGAACAATAGAGTAATTCTTTCTACAACAAATTCTCTTAAAGGGACATTCCTGCTAAACACGGATGAATGAGAATTTATAAGACATTTTCTTAGCATACAAATGATTATTACACCTTGGCTTCTTGATGTATTTTTATTTTTCAGTCGATACAAGTTCTTGGGAGTGGCCACCCCCTCTAATTAAAGCAATCTGTGATAAAATATGCACGTACACTGACAAATCCGTGGACCTTGGATGCCCAATAGGCTCATCAAGCTAAACAATGGGAGTAGGCTGGCTGGGAATATCTTAATTGTGTGTGGGATTTTGTTGTTTTTGCAATAAAGTCAAATATTTTGTACACTGATGTGAGCATTAAATACTCAATGTGCCCGCATTCCCTGTCTCTCTGAAGATATTAGTCATTGGGTTATACAACTTATAGAATTTTTGATATAGGTTTTTATGTTTTTTAGAGAAAGGGGTTGAGCTCAATCCACATCTTGACTGGTGGTGTTCTTTGGCTTTTAGTGGTGTGGCGCCCCCACACCTAACTATAGGGATTAGTCTCTGAACCTTGTAGGACTCGGTATAGTGTCATGTATTTTATTTTTTTGTACATTTATAAATCTCCCATCTCTATCTTGCTAACAGCTGTAGTAATTATGCAGCTACCCCCCCCCCCCTCCATTTATTTTAATTGGTGGCCTCTAGACTCCAAAGACCCCTTTTTCTGTCTTTCGGGCTTCCAGCGCATTGGCATGCGCTGCACCCTCTGGGATTTACACTTGTGTAATTCCATCTAGGGAATGTAATAGTTGCTGATGAAGGTGGGTTTCCTGGCGAACTTTAATATATGTAGCATTTTTCTTGGGTAATGGTGAAACAATTTCAGCTTACACAGAACTTTCCTAGTGTATTCAAGATGAGAAATAAAGGAACAAAGAGCCACGGTCGCACCTGGCAAATGATCTGTCCCTCATGCTAGAAATTTTGTAACCTTGTGATGGAATTGGCTTTTAAAATGGCGCCTTATGTTTTTTAAGCTTTATGAATGTATGTCTTTTTACTTTACTGAAAACTGTGGTCCTTTAATGGAAATTAAGCTAATTTTGTGTTTTTTTTTTTTTTTTTTTTTTTGCGGCATGAAACAGGTACGCAGTCAAATTATGGCAGCCCTGGGTCCCAAGCTTTGAGTGGCAGCTACGGTACAGGATATGGAAATCAAGCTAGTTTAAGTGGTTATGGTAACTATTACTTTTAATAAAATTGTAGGCTGTGTGCTGCATGTTAACTCAGTGGAGTATGCATGTTGAAGGGTTATTCTTCACGCTTGCAACTGCTTGTTTATTTACTATGTTGAATATAAGATTTTCAGGTACAATTAGACTCCTTTCACACACTCCTTGCCCTCAAATATATAGGTATTGAACAATAGACCAATGCTGGAGAAAACCTAAATCCTCAATTATAAACTGGCCTCGTGTCTAAAGTTATAATAACTCAAAAGATCATAATTCAGAGCATATGTATCTTCTAACCATTTCATGAATGTTTCATACAATTGACATTATTGTGTAAGCTCGAATCAACCGTGAAAAGAATAAAAGTGCAAATGTCTCTCCGTCCTTTTTAAACCACCACTGTGCACAGAGCAAAGTACAAAATTAACAAATTTGCAACCCCTGGATTGTATGTAGTATTGGAAATATATTCCAGTTACCAGATATTCCCCTCTGTTCTCCTCCACTAGTCCAACCATCATCAGCACCTTAAGGGAGCTGTAAAGGCAGAGAGTGTTATATATATATATATATATATATATATATATATATATATATATATATATATATATATATATATATATATATATATATATATATATATATATATATTATTTGCATTAAAATAAAGCTTCTGTGTAGCAGCCTCCCCAGGCACCCCCTAACTACTTACCTGAGTCCCTTCTCTCTCCAGCGATGTCTAAGGCATCTGGGACACGCCTCCAGCAGTGGCGCCATTGGCTCCTGAGTCAGCCAATGGGGGGGCAGATTGGGGCGCTGTGTCTGAATGAATACACGGAGCTTGGGCGTCCCCCATAGAAAGCTGCTGGCTGTGGGGGCACTCGCTAGGCGGGAGGGGCCAGAGCAGCAAAGAGGGACCCGAGAAGAGGGTCCGGGCTGCTCTGTGCAAAACCAACTGCAGAGGAGGTAAGGATAACGTGGGTACATTGAGGCTGTTAGTTTTTACTCTTGTAAAATTATGTTTTTAAAGTGATTGTAAAGGTAAAATTTTGCACAGTTTCCCCGAACCTGCTCTTCTGGGGTCCCCCGGCGGCTCTCGCAGCTCCTCCCCACATCTGATAACCCCCCTCGGGAGTGTGGCCGCAAGGTAACCCCCTCAGGGAAGCGCTTCTCCAAGTCCAGTATTCGGCGTCCATAGAGTCCGAATGCAGGACTCGGCCCCGGCACTTGCGTTATTGGAGTTGATTGACAGCAGCAGGAGCCAATGGCTGCGCTGCTATCTATCCAATTATCCAATCAAGAGCCAAGAACCCCAGGCAGAGACAGCACGTCCCTGTGCGTCAACTATGAGGGTTCAGGTAAGTAAAATGGGGGTGGGGGGGCTTAATGCATAGGATGCATTAAGGTGAAAAAAAGCGAACCTTTGACCCCCTTTAAGATCCTACTACCGTATGTGCTTTGCCTTGTCTATATTCACTGAAGTAAGTTAAGGTGCTGATTGTGGTTGGATGAGTAAAGGAGAACAAAGGGGGAGAGGGTAAATATCTGGTGACCATGGTGTGTGTACCTCCATATACACAATCCTATACCCACAGTTCTTCCAAAGGAAGGCAAAGAAGCCCATGTAAAGCATGATCTTGTATGTTCCGGGGTGGGGACTACCACTTTGTCTCCAGGAGCCAATCGGATATTCCCTGGATCAACAAGGTGGTTTCCTATAAAATATTTAAAATCAATTTTTAATCTTGTGCAGTTAAGAATGCATCAGCTCTTTCAAAAGAGAATTTGGGGTTGCTGTTTTGTGTAGGCATGCTATTAAACTATTCCTTACTATTTGTATGCTTCATTTGGAATAGGTATGTACACAAATTGAGTTGGGCCTTCATTGTTTTTTGGTCCATGACTTGTTCAGTAGTGCAGCATGAGTATGTTTGACCACCCATTTTTTTTTTTTTTTTTTTTTTTTTTTAAAGTGACAAATTAGTGCCTTGATTCACTTTAGGTTTCCAGTAGGAGTGACTCTCACAAGGGAGTGTTGCCATAGAAGCTATGGTCATTATTTGAATACTAGAAGAACCTCTTTTTTTTTTTTTTTTTTTTTTTTTTTTTTTGGGATCCAGAGCTTTCTGACATGGGGGAGAAAATCCCTTTGCTATTCCTGCTTTCCAAATACAATGCTGTTTTTAACTACCCTGACGTTTTGACAATCTTTGCTTTCAGCCATGTAAATAGGATTACTTCTCATGCAGTTATCTGTAGCCCTGAATCACTCTTAATGGCATAGCAATACAGATGTTAATAGACAAACTTTTAAATGACTTGCATTTTTTTTTGTTGTAGGTAACCAGAGTGGACTAAACAACAGTTACTATGGCAGTGGAAGACAAGGATCAATGGGTGTAAATGGGATGGCTGGAATGTCTAGCAACATGAGCATGAGTGCTGCATGGGGAATGTAAACCTAGGGAAAGGGTGTTTGTTTTTTTTGTTTTTTTGTTTTTCTTTTTTATTTAGGACTGAGCTGATGCTTATCGTGAAATGATATTTTTTTTTTTTTTAAATAAACTGAAAGGGTAACTACTTCCTAGCTAACCTACCTTTCCTTTCCCCATGCTACCTATAATCTTCTGTATCTGCCTCACACCAGTGGGCAACTCAGTGCAGTACATGCACTTCCTCTTTTCTGTAAAATATAATACAAAAGCAGTCCTTTCAAGCCTGCAGGTTTACAGTGAAATTTTTTGTTAAGGGGGTGGGAACTGGGGGGGGGAGCAAGTATACGCAGTGTCATAGTTCTTCACTGGTTCCCCTGCTGGTTTGAGAGAAGTACAGTGATCTAGGTAGCTTGTGGGAGGAAACTATTGGGTTACATTACCGTATAGTCACCCTTTAATATTTCAGTATTCAAAATGTCAGATGCTCTTTTACAACTAAACAGGCCAATTTCTGCCATTTGGCTTTTGTAGGACAATTGTAAAAAATAAACAAACTTAGCTGTGTTACTGTTTTGTTTCTGCAATGCTTAATGTAAACATGAGTTTTTGTTCTTTGTATTTTAATCCTCTTTTGATTCCCTCTTTATGGCCTTTTTTTGTTTGTTTTTTATTTTAGCTTGTAATATTTGTGGCTCAACATTGCCCAATAAATTTTGCAAAACCCAACTTAATTTGCGCCATGTCCTAAAATTTATTATTTTTTTTTTTATTTAAAAAAAAAAATGTATATTGTACATATTTGTGTGCTTTTTGGAACATTTACCTGAATTTATTAAATGTTGTGTTCAGTTGACCAACAAGGCTTTCTCATACAAGTCTATTGGGGAGCAAAACCCACTAAATGCATGTCAGGTCATCGAATGAATCCTGAATGATCTAAATGTCAGATGCTGTCAACACAAAGGACCTGCCTTGGTCTGCCTCATAGTAGAAGTGGTAGAGCAGGTTTTGATGCAGATTTGTTGCTGGCAACTTCCAATAGGAAGCTTTATTAACCACTTGCCCGCTGGGCATTTGTTCCCCCATTCCTGACCAGGTTAATTTGCAGCGCTGTTGGACTTTGACCATTGCGTGGTCATGCAACACTACCCAAACTTTTTTTTTTTTTCCACACACACACTAAAGCAGGCCATACATGGTCGAATTTTGAACGAATTTTCTTTTCAAAATCAGAAGGTTCTTTTTGTTTGTTTTTTGTGATCCGATGATGCCACCATTGGTTTTCTAAATTCGACACAGTGCCGAATCGCAAAAAGTGATCTGGTCAGGAAGGGGGTAAAATCTTCCAGGGCTGAAGCGGTTAAGCTGTATATAGAGAAGAGGCCGCGACTAGCTTGCTACCTCCCTCGATGCAGCTGGAGAAATGCAACCAGGTGCTATCTGTCCCTATAGCCCTATGGTGTTGCATCTTGGGGGAAGGTGACTAACTGAGTGTAACACATTTGTCATTTTCATCAAGGCCTACGTAGACATAGTCACCATCATCCGGTATCTCTTGGTTCACAAATGTGGGGTTAGTTTGGTCAACAGCCTTTTCCCACACACTTCCTGATGCAGGGGAGAACGCAGCAGATTATAGCCGCCATTACCAGGATAGCTATTCCTATCGGTCAACAATCCTTGCCATCTTCCCTTTTATCCAGGTAAAATACTGATCCCAGGGGTTGGTGACCCCTGAGTTCTGTTTTAATTCTTTGGACAAGTCCTCAAGTTTCTGGATGGCTAAAGTCACTTTACCATTTGGGCCAGTGTTGTCTGGGATGTAAGTGCAGCATGTACTTGTCTCTGGGATTATCTTACACACCCCCCTTTTCAAATAGGAGCATGTTTAAGACCATACGGCAGTAGTGTATTTAGGTTTTGTGCTGCCCTAGGCCTGACTAAACTTGTGCACCCCCTAATTTAAATATGACCCACCCCTTCATGTCAAGGCCACACCCCTTGCTGTTTAAGACCCGCCCTGAAATTTTGGTTATGGGGCAGGAAGTGAAGGGAAATCTCTGCAATGGGACAGGGATGGTAAAAAATAAACTGACGGGTTATAACCCTCCCTTACTCTATCCAAAATGAAAAAAAAAGTGTTGCCTATAGTTCTACTTTAAGCACAAATTTCTGATAATTTTATGGAGAGGACTAAAGATATAACCATGCCAATGGTGCAGCAAAAAACAGATGGCTCAGTGAGGAAGGTTTGTGGTCCAGGATGATAGGACAGTCAAAATTAGAAGCGGCGCCCCCCCCCAGTTGCGGAATGCCAGGCGCCCGCATACTGGAAGCAGTGAGGCCGCTTTATGGGGGCGCTAGACTAATTTGCCTCTCAACCCAGTCCGCCCCATAAGACTGGTGCTACACTAACAATGTATCACAAGCCAGCGGGGACTCTTTCCGTGCTGCCCCCCTGCAAAGTGCTGGCCTGGGCCAGGATACAGCATTGCCATACGGTTTTGGAAGGTCATGCGTGAACTTGCTTCCAACTATTCAGCTAAACCTTGGAGTGCATCTCTGGTGTAATTGACAAACCTTTGTTGGTTATAGTAGATGTAATTTATCCAGTCTACATTTTTATTTACAGTGATGATGGGAATCGGTGACTCAAAACCTGCTGCTACTTGGTCTCTTTAAACTCATCTGGGACCCCCCTTGGGACCCCTATGGCATCTATGTATACATTGGGGTCAAAACTTCCTGCTGGGGCACTCCCGCGTTTTCTGTTTGATTTGGGTACATTGTTTGCTTCTGGCTCTGGGTTTTGCGAGAGAATATGCAGGGGCATTATGGCTTTAGCCATTTCACATTCTCCTGTCCATTGTCCTGTCATTCTACTCCTGATTTTCATGTCTCCACGGATCCAGTACGTGTCTCCTAGAGACTGAACTTGATTTTGCACTGGATCTGCAGACACCTCACTGTAAGACTCACGGTAACCTTCAGTGAAATTTCCAAGGGGTTTTCCCATTCCATGGTACCTTTTTATAACATGTGTAATTGCCAGGATATATGTTGATACCTTCTCCTGGCTTGGGAGCCTTAGTGACTATGGGGTACTCCTTTTTCCAATGCTGAAACAGGGAGTGGTTAGTGGTTGTGTTGGTAAACAGGCTAAGGATACAGGTCTCCTGTTCTGGGAGTACATTAAGGGGCACTGTTCCTAAATGTGGTTTAGCCCCCCAACACACAACAGTTGGTCTTATTGTGCTTCCCTGCATTGTACCTCATCCATTCGAGCCACAATTTGACATCTGAGAAACTGGTTTCTGCAGCCATGGTGTCCTCAAAGGTAGGGTCTGCTATGGCCACCATGTCCCCTAATGTTTGCATGTGGGGCTTTAGGGGGTTAGAGTTGTATGTAGATTGGGGAACTATCTACTCTGGGTTATTGAACATGTCCTTCAGTTAGGTATTACGGTTTTAGAAAACCTTTCCATTTCCCCACCATAGGCCCAATACATAGGTCCCACTGTCCCCTGGGCTGGGATTCTCAATGGTCAGTCTGAACTCTTTGGTGAAATATTGATCTGTGTGTTTGATTGTCATCCTATTTAAAAGTGACTTCCCATTTTTGTCCTTTCTCATCTGGGCTTTCGAGCTTGTACCTCCATTTTTCTTCCCCAGTGTTCAACCCACTACTCCCCAATAATCAGTTGTTGCCCCAGTAAGTGTCAGTGACACAAACATATACAGTCATGGGACCTATTACTCTCTCATTGAACAGGACACTGTAATCAGCACCTGGAAGTATCTTATTATAAGGGGGATATGAAATTGGCAGCGTGTATTGGATGAGTTATACCAGAACTGGGTTATACCATCTTTTTGTTTGGCTACCTCTTGCGCCTGGGCAATGATTACTATGAAAAGGATATACAGAATCATTTGGTCCCCTCGGCCTCTTCCTCAGGTACAGAGACTTTCTTGCAGTGGGAGGCTTGTGTCCACGTGTTCTTCACGGCCACCTTGACTGATGTGGCAGTTGTTAGGAGTACCTGGAAACGACCATCATATCTGGGTTCAAGAGTGTGTTCTCACAAACTTCTTTATCAGTCACCAGGAACCAGCTTGTGCGTTCCTGTATCTAGCTCAGGATCTGGAATGGAAGAAAACACTTCCGAATGGATACGGGTTAATTCTCTAGATAAAACAGTCAAATAATCAGTTAATACATCAGATTGGAGCTGCAACTGTTGTGGGAAATAACCTAGACTGGGGGCTGAATCAAACAGTAACCCATAGGATGACAGACCATGGTTTCCCCTTGGAGTGTACCTAACACTCAATAAGGCAATGGGTAGGCTGTCTGGCCAACTCATTCCTGTTTCCTGAGAGATTTTTAGCATTCTAGATTTTATTGTGCCATTCAATCTTCCCACTACTCTGAGGATGGTATGGGGTGTGGAAAGCTAGTGTTACCCCCCCCTAAGGCTGTCTATATCTCTTTGATTACTGAGGCCGTGAAGGCCGGCCCCTGGTCACTCTCTATAACCTCTGGGACACCATATCTGCACACTATTTCTGTTAAGCCTTTTAGCTGTGGTCTTTGCCATTATGTTGGTAATGGGATAGGCTTCCGGCCTAATGGCAGACACAGTCTCTTGTTTAATTCCATGATTCCTTCAACTTCTGTGGCTCCTTTTTTGATCCACACTACTTTTTCTTTGTCAGCTGTCTCTTGTTGCTCCTTGAGGTGGGTCCTGTTTACAGGAGGCTTTTGTAGAATCATAGTGGTTTCTACAGTATCATCCAAGATAGGTGCATTCACTCTGCTGACCACTTCTCGCGTTCAATCTGCAGCTTGTTTCGCAGCGGTATCTGCCAGGTGATTGGTTTGTGCTTCTTGGGAGACCCAGCTTGCCGTGCGTCTTTACCTTTTAAGTATAGCCACTTGTGCTGGGAGGAGTAGGGTCTTTGGTTTTCCAGATGATCCTAAAATGTCCTTCTGCCAATTTGCATGCCATAGTTAGGGCCTGGAGTTCTGCTTCCTGGGCAGACATGGATGAGGGTAATGCTGAAGCTTGAAGAACTGTATCTTCCGTGGTGACTGCGTATCCTGTGTGGTACCGTCCAGTATTGTCAAGTCAGGATTCTCAAGGGCTGTCATCACTTCAAAGCAGTTATGAGCAGTGAGATGATTATTCTCCAAAGAGGTTCCCCCCTCGAGAAGAGGAAGCAGAGTAGATGGGTTAAGGCTATCACATGGGAGGACGATAATGTTATCGGGGAGAAGCAAGGGACACTGGAGTCTGAGGAGGTGTTTGGCTGGGGACAGGGCTGTACTTGGTACTCTCTGAGACAAACATTTTGAAAGTCTTTTAGTCTGGGAGGCCCGAAGGGCTATTGAGAGGATCTCCCTTAGAGTTTCAAAATTGTCCACAGCTTCTGGTGAAAGCAGGAAAGGGTCAGAACTCAGGGCATCATAAAGGGATTGCATCGAAAGGGAGGCTTCTGGAACTGGGATCCAAGAACGGCAGTAGGAGATTAATCCTAGAAAGGTGTGAAGGTGCTTTTGACCTTGAGGCAAGGGGATGTCCCTGATTGCAGCAACTCGTTCTTCAGTGAGATGTCAGGTGCCTTGGGAGATGCAGAGGCCTAGGAAAAAATCGCCTTCTTTCTGGACTTTTTGCTTTAAGGCCTTGCAACCTTGCTCAACCAGGTAGTGGAGTAGGCTTTCCGAGAAGATTGAGGCAATCACAAGCAGAAGGCCATCGACATACTGAAGGAGTACAATGTCTGGGTGTAACTTCATCCATGTGTCCAAAATGAGGGCCATTGCCTTGGCGAATTGGGAGGGAGAGTTCTGGGCACCTTGTGGCATAACAGTCCAGTTGTAGCTGGCAGGTGACACAGGCTTGCCTGAATCCTTCTGGAGAAGGTCCATATGATCTTGAGTGGGGTGGGGTGGTGGACGAGGTGGGGTGTCATGTCCCTGGTACTGGGTGCTTTCATGTGGACCATGGTTGGGGCTTGGTTGACTGTGGGTGAATTTCCGGGGGCTTCAGTATTCCCTTCTGGAGTGGCCGGGTCTTCTGCAGTTGTAGCAGACACGTGGAGTTGGTACTGGTGGGCGCAGATAGGGTGTGTCAGAGGCCATAATGAGAGGAGCTACTCTACTGCTCCATGAGGTTTCTGGACCTAATAACATCTCAAGCTCCATTACTCTACTCTCAGACCCTTTCGGATTGACTCTTTAAGACCTGAAATAAATTCAGCAGCTAACATGTGTCTTTGCGCTTAGGTCAGTTAGTATGCTAAAACCCAAATCAGTAAACTTCTTGTGCTATTTCTCAACAGATTCGCCTTTTCTTGTGTGAACTCTTGTACACATATTGACTTCATGCGTTTTAGAGTGGAGATATGAATACATACAGAATAATTATTTATTTTTTTCAGACTACAAAATGCTCAGATGCGAATGGGCCCTAAATCTAAACATAGATTTAAGCAAGGAAAGCACTTCCTCTTTTGTTCTTATGGCATAACGCCCAGAATACATAAACTTCCTCTTTATTTATAATACTCTTAAATATTGAAATTGAACATTTTAAACTCACCAATTATTGCTAATACAGCTTAAACACCATTAAAACCATTTGCATAAATATAGCCCATTTGCTACATTTACTGTTTATTAGAGAAACTCCTTAAAGTCAGACTGAAATAATCAAGACACCCTATACATTAATTATTTATATAATTAAAATGCTACATTGATTGCTACTATGTTCCATCACTGGAAACGTGGGTGGATTTCGGTGTGGGCGGTTTAGGGGGCAGTGGCATAGGGCGTGTTGCCACATGGGGAGGTGTCACTTAGAACAGAGGGGCGGTACCTATTTCCTGAAGACCAGGCGCCATCATAGGGCGGTGGCTGTCTACTTAACTTCCTCTTTTCTGGTTTCTTGTACACGTACACAATTCAACCATTTTGATTTTCTTGTTCAGTCCAGCCTTCGTCATGACTGGCTTTTGCAACCTTAAACCAGGAGTCTCCTGCTCGTAGCAACCCATAATCCGACAACAGACCTTATTTACGTTTCAAAACAGTACGCCATTCATCTACCTGTAATCTCCCACCCAAATGCATATCAATCCCACACACTTTTGCTAATTTCTTTCCCTTTTTAACATCATCCTCTTCCTCCTAGTTCAATGTTTTTTTTTTTAATCTGAATTATATGTTATGGATCAGAACACAATAGTCTAAGTTGGTGAAGTAAAATTAGAAAAATATATACATAAAACTATTTTTTAGAAATAAAAAAAGGATAATTGGGATGTGCATATGTATTCACCCCCTTTGTTCTAAAGCCCATAAAAAAGCTCTGGTGCAACCAATTACCTTCAGAAGTCACATAATTAGTGAAATGATGTCCACCTGTGTGCAATCTAAGTGCCACATGATCTGTCATTATATACACACCTTTTTTTTTTGAAAGGCTCCAGACGCTGCAACACCTAAGCAAGAGGCACCACTAACCAAACACTGCCATGAAGACCAAGTAACTCCCCAAACAAGTAAGGGACAATGTTGTTGAGAAGTAAAAGTCAGGGTTAGGTTATAAAAAAAATATCCAAATCTTTGATGATCCTTAGGAGCACCATCAAATCTATCATAACCAAATGGAAAGAACATGGCACAACAGCAAACTTGCCAAGAGACGGCCGCACACCAAAACTCACGGCCCGGGCAAGGAGGGCATTAATCAGTGAAGCAGCACAGAGACCTAAGAATTAGAATTGAACTTTTTGGCCATCAAAGAAAACTATGTCTGGCGCAAACCCAACACATCACATCACCCAAAGAACACCATCCCCACAGTGAAACATGGTGGTGGCAGCATCATGCTGTGGGAATGTTTTTCAGCAGTCAGGACTGGGAAACTGATCAGAGTTGAGGGAAAGATGGGTGGTGCTAAATACGGGGATATTCTTGAGCAAAACCTGTACCACTCTGTGTGTCATTTGAGGCTAGGATGGAGGATCACCTTCCAATAGGACAATGACCCCAAACACATTGCTAAAGCAACACTTGAGTGGGTTAAGGGGAAAAAAGGGGGGGACTCTGATGGTAAAGGGGGGTATCTGATGGTATTGGGGGACTCTGATGGTAAAGGGGGGTTCCTGATGTAAAAAGAGGCCTTGATGTAGGAGGGCTCCTGATTTAAAGGGCCATTGCTGATGTAAAGGGGGACTCTGATGTGAAAGTAGGACTCCTGATTGTTTGGCATCTTTGCCCTGAGTGCTAGATAAATCTTTGTCCCAGCCCTGGGCTGAGGGCCAGCTGTGCAGGGGCTTCCTGCGGGATCAGAGCGCTCCCCTGTTGGGACTCTACTTCTCACATCCCCCTGCTGGGACTCTCCTCTATCCCCAGCCAAGCCCAGCCTGGCTTTATTATGTTTGTCTGCACTGCAGCCCTAACAGGAGTGAGCGGCATGACATATGGAACCAGGGCAACTGCGGCAGGCTTCCTGTGGCACATGGGGGCAGCTAGTGGTGCCAGATAGGGATGAGCCAAACACCCCCTGGTTTGGATTGCACCAGAACACGCGAACAGACAAAAAATTTGTGCGAACACCGTTAAAGTCTATGGGACACGAACGTGAAAAATCAAAAGTTCATTTTAAAGGCTTATATGCAAGTTATTGCAATAAAAAGTGTATGGAGACCCGGGTACTGCCCCTGGGGATATGTATCAATGCAAAAAAAAGTTTTTAAACTACCGTTTTTTCAGGAGCAGTGATTTTATTAATGTATAAAGTGAAACAATAAAAATGAAATATGCCTTCAAATAATGTGCCTGGGGGTCCCCTTAGTCTGCCTGTAAAGTGGCACATCCTTCGCATGTGTTTTACTGTGCTGCAGCAAAATGACATTTCTAAAGGAAAAATATCATTTAAAATTGCTCGTGGCTGTAATGTATTGCCAGGCCCTGGGATTTTGGATAAATATCAAAGAAAAAAATTGAGTGGGTCCCCCCAGTCCACACCAGGCCCTTCTGGTCCTCTGAACCAGCAGTGCTCCGTACACCGCCTGCACTGTATTAGAAACTGTACACCAGCTGCACTGTATGTATTATATACTATACACTACCCAATGCACTTTATATATAGGGTACACTGAATGCAGAGTGTGTGTGTATATATATATATATATATATATATATATATATATATATAGTGCCTTGCAAAAGTATTCACCCCCCCCCCTTTGTTACATTACAGCCTTTAGTTCAATGTTTTTTTTAAATCTGAATTATATGTGATGGATCAGAACACAATAGTCTAAGTTGGTGAAGTAAAATTAGAAAAATATATACATAAAACTATTTTTCAGAAATAAAAAAATGATAATTGGGATGTGCATGTGTATTCACCCCCTTTGTTATGAAGCGCATAAAAAGCGCAGGTGTAACGGATTACCTTCAGAGGTCACATAATTAGTGAAATGATGTCCACCTGTGTGCAATCTGTGTCACATGATCTGCCATTAGCTATACACACCTTTTTGAAAGGCCCCAGAGGCTGCAACACCTAAGCAAGAGGCACCACTAACCAAACACTGCCATGAAGACCAAGGAACTTTCCAAACAAGTAAGGGACAATGTTGTTGTGAAGTACAAGTCAGGGTTAGGTTATGAAAAAATATCCAAATCTTTGATGATCCCTTGGAGCACCATCAAATCTATAATAAACAAATCCAGCCAGAGCCGGAGGGAGACACATCTACACTGTGGCGATCTTCTGACTGTCTGCCTCTTGCAGCCGAGTCCACAGAGCCCCTTTTCAGACTCAATAAAGTGTATTTTCTTCATGGACGATTAGACTAACAAATAATTTTTTGTCCCCCTATTAGCCCTCTATGGCCACGCCTGACTGATTCCCTTGTATCGGGTCTTTTGGGGTGTTGTCTGGGGTCCAGCCTGGTGGTTTACAGGTGCTATCATTTATTATGTGGTTTCAATAAAGTCTTGCACATCCCCTGAGGAAGCTAATAGCGAAACATATCGGGCTAGTGTGCAATATCTCTATTCACAATCTACAATTTATTTCTTTATTTATGACCACCAAATATCTGTAATTTTACATTGCTTTAAAACGGCATGTTGTTTTAACTATGTTATATAATAAAACTGTGTTTATTTTAACTGATAATATTTAATCTTGTCTCCTTGTACTTGGCATGGCAAAAATCCCCTTACTCTCTCTTGTTGTATCATAAACAAATAGAAATAACATGGCACAACAGCAAACCTGCCAAGAGACGGCCGCACACCAAAACTCACGGACCGGGCAAGGAGGGAATTAATCAGAGAGGCAGCACAGAGACCTAAGGTAACCCTGGAGGAGCTGCAGAGTTCCACAGCAGAGACTGGATTATCTGTACATAGGACGACAATAAGCCGTATGCTCCATAGAGTTGGAGTTTATGGCAGAGTGGCCAGAACAAAGTTATTACTTTCAGCAAAAAACAAAATGGCACGTTTTGAGTTTGCGAAAAGGCATGTGGGAGACTCCCAAAATGTATGGAGGAAGGTGCTCTGGTCTGATGAGACTAAAATTTTACTTTTTGGCCATCAAAGAAAACGCTATGTCTGGTGCAAACCCAACACATCACATCACCCAAAGAACACCATCCCCACAGTGAAACATGGAGGTGGCAGCATCATGTTGTGGGGATGTTTTTTCAGCAGTCGGGACTGGGAAACTGGTCAGAGTTGAGGGAAAGATGAACGGTGCTAAATACAGGGATATCCTTGAGCAAAACCTGTACCACTCTATGTGTGATTTGAGGCTAGGACGGAGGTTCACCTTCCAGCAGGACAATGACCCCAAACACACTGCTAAAGCAACACTTGAGTGGTTTAAGGGGAAACGTAAATGTGTTGGAATGGCCTAGTCAAACTCGAGACCTCAATCCAATAGAAAGTCTGTGGTCAGACTTGAGATTGCTGTTCACAAGTGCAAACCATCCAACTTAAAGGAGCTGGAGCAGTTTTGCAAGGAGGAATGGGCAAAAATCCCAGTGGTAAGATGTGGCAAGCTCAGAGACTTATCCAAAGCGACTTGGAGCTGTGATAGTCGCAAAAGGTGGCTCTACAAAGTATTGACTTTAGGGGGGTGAATAGTTATGCACATTGAATTTTTCTGTTATTTTGTCCTATTTGTTGTTTGCTTCACAAACAATCCATGTTAATTCCAGGTTGTGAGCCAACAAAACACAAAAAATGCCAAGGGGGTGAGTACTTTTGCAAGGCACTGTATATATATATATATATATATATATATATATATATATATATATATATATATACACACTAGACTGACTGTGTGTGTGTGTATATATATATATATATATATATATATATATATATATATATATATATATATATATATATATATATATATATATATATATATATATATATATATATATATAATACACACAGCCCTCAAAAATTGCACTCACCTGCTCGCGAGTGCATTTTGAGGGCTGGTGAGGAAGGGCTGCCTGGAGCAGGGGAGGGGGCGAGCACCGCCGGCAGCCTAGGTGGAATGGAAGTCCTTCTCCCAGCAATCACGGATGGGAGAGAGAGAGCAGCCCGCATGTTTAGAGCGCAGCGCAGGGACCACAGCGATAACAGCTTTAATTTCACATTGCCGTGTTCCCCGCCGCTCGCTATCAGATACAGCCCCACCCCCTGGTCCCAGGACTTTGATAGACAGATCACACGTCCAATCCTGGGATGGGTGATCTGTCAATCAAAGTTCCCCGGCCAGGGGGCAGGGCTGTATATGACGTTGAGCGGCGGGAACACAGCAATTGAAATAAAAACTTATCGCTGTGTTCCCTGCCATCCAGGCCACTCTCCTGTTCCTCTCCTCCCCTGCACAGGTAGGCTGCATGGTGGGCACGGGGTGGATGGTGGGCACAGGGTGGATGGTGGACACAGGCTGCATGGTGGGCACAGGCTGCATGGTGGATGGTGGACACAGGCTGCATGGTGCATGGTCCCCCATCACCATCATATATCCCCCTTTACCATGCTTCAGGTGCATGCTTTGGCCAATCATCAGATGCTAATGCACTGCAGTGCATTAGGGGGCATTCCGTGGTGCTCAAATTTGCCGAGAATGCCCCATAATGTTCGCTGTTCGGCGAATGGGCGAACACCCGATGTCATCCCTAGGGACCAGCCAAATTTTCACAAAGTCCATCTTGCTCAAGAAATAAAAAGGGGAAGACAAGACAAAACAAAGCAAAAAACTATTTTTACAATCCTATATACATAATCCCATACCCAAAGTTGATATCCCATGACCTTTGAGGGTCATTTTATTTGGTTTAATACAATGCATGAGGGAAGTGATTTGGGGGAGGAAAACCGCACTGAAAGAGCTTACCAGCTTTGAAAAGACCCATGCCTGATAAAGCTGTGGAGTGACCCCCAGGAAAAGCTGATCGGTGCATAACACCCCTAGTTTGTGGAAACAGCTACAGCAACCTATTGGACCACTATTGGGAAAGCTGGGAGAGCTGAGGAGGTGGTCCACCCACGGTACCCACATATGCCTAATACCCCTGCAGGGGTAACAACTTCTGGTAAGTGGGGACCCAACAGGGGGAGCACTACAAGTCACTTGGTTTGTTGAGCACCAAAGTCACTTTTAAGAGCTGGAATTAGCCACCCTGGAATCACAATTTTACCCACGTTTCACATTTACCAGTTTTTTGGACTTTTTATGCTGTATTTATATACACACAGTGTGTGTGGGACCCTTTATATATATTTCTAAGTTATACGTTTATATATGAGACTTTATTATGTAAGATTGGTTTATTTTATTTTTTCACGTCACCTACAACAGTTTGGTCATTTTTCATCCTTTTTATTATTGTCATTTTGGCCTTTTCAGTTTACACTACTATTGGATTTTGCAATGTGTTTAACATAAAGTTTTTTTATTTAAAAAAAAAAAACAGAAAGAAAAGACAAGAAACATTGTGCAGTGGTCATAATGTACAGCATACATAAATACATATCCATCAATAGTTCCCTTAGAAAATCATTGGGAGAAGATATGGGGGACGGGGGGGGGGGGGGGGGACAAAATGAGAAGATAACAATCTGGTTGTATTCCCCTTACAACATTACCATCTTATCATGGGGAGCAAAATAACAACATCACCACCCTCAGTGAAATTAGACAATATGGATCTATGAGTGAGAGTCTCATTCTTCAATGTGAACCCATACGGAATTCAATAGAGAAAAGTTGCAGGAAGTGTTGTTCCCAAGAGATTCCCAGTGTGGAAGGGAGGGGGGGGGGACAAGACACTGTTTTTAGTGAAATTCTGAAGTGCACCAGGTAGTGTCATCATCTCAGAGTTTCAGCGTGTTTGACCCAGTGCCACCGCTACTACAGCTACAAGGTGCAGGGTGATGTTCCTTACAGTTAATTCCCTAGTCTAAGGCCAGCTGTTCCTCACATACTCAGGGGTCCCAAATTTTTGCGAATTTTTTAGGGCAATTACGGCCAAGATAGGTTAACTTATACATCGGATAGGAATTATTAATTAGATTTTTCCAAAAACCTATTGATGGTGAAGTGGAACCCTTCCAATGCAGCAGGATCACCTTCCTGGCATAAAAAGCTGCGTAAAATACAAACAGCTTCTTAGCCTGGGGAGCATCCAATGTATCAACAATTCCAAGCAACAAGGGAATCGGATCACATGGAACTTTCAGTTTGCCAACTAGATTTATCGTGTTAACTACCCTTCTCCGAAAAGTCTGTAGATACCGGCAGGACCAAACCACATGGAAGAAGGAGCCCTCCTCCGCTGTACATTTGGTACACATCGGGTTATTAGTAGGGTATATTTTTACAAGACGCTGAGGGGAGAAGTAGGCTCTATGCAAGAATTTTAGTTGAATTAATCTATCTCTGGCAGATATCATCAAAGGGAGATATTGCTGAATACCTTCCCCCCAATCGTCATCAGCCAGCAGGGGTATGTCAAAAAACAAAACAGAAGGGGCTTTTGGACTTTTTAGGCACGATTCTAACAAACTGGTTAAAAAATATATTGTTTTATTATCGTAGAAAATACATAGCAAACAAAACACAATGTCTAAAAACACACCACAACATGTGTATATAGTATTAAGAAATGCTCGCTATACAACACCATCTATAATCTATTGTTCGGATGTCTGGGTACACTATCCACAGCAAGATCAGTCCGAAATGGTGACTTGATAGCGGGTCTGTAGTCAGTTCAGATCATATAACATTTTTTGGATACTCGACATGTTTCGCGTAGGATTACGCTTCTTCAGGAGCAATACACAGTGTGTTGTGGCTATCAGAACATATAAAACATAGTAAGAAACATGATAATTAGTACACTGTATACAATCAAAAGACAGACGTCTCCAAAGACGCCACATAAACGGTATTTACAAAATGCTGGTTCAAGCGGAGCAGACAGAAGGGCGCGCCAACCAAGGGGGCGATGAAAGGCTAGCTATGGGGGCGTGCACAACATGATATTATATAGTGTTAAGAGAGGGGGGGGTTTTTGTTTGTCATTGTGAGGAGGGTCCATAGGATAAGTACAGGTTTTGTTCCCAGTGCCTAAGGGGGGGATAGAAAAGACATAAGGAGGGGAAGAAAAGAAAGGGAAGAGAGAAAAAATAGGAGAAAAAGGAGATGAAGAGAGAAGAGGGGAGAGAAGAGGGGAAAGAAACAGTAAAAGAGAAGAAAAGGGAAAAGGAGAAAGGGAGAAATAAAAGGGGGGGAAAAGAGGAAAAAGGGAGAAAAAAAGAAAAAAAGGAGAAAGCAGGTTAGAGAAGGAAGGATAGCAGGAAAGGGGTGGGGAGAGGTGGAGGGAGGAAGGGGGGGGGGGGGGGGGAAAGGAAAGACAGGGGAGGGGGAAAATGGGAAAGGGCCGTGGAAGAGGGGAGTGCTAGAGGGGAAGGATGGGGGGGGGGGGGGGAGGGAAAAGAAAGGGGGGGGAGAAGGAAAGAGAGGGGGGGGAAAAAGAAAAGGAAAAGGAAGAGGGGACCCGGAAAGTAGGAAGGGAAGGGAAAGAAAGGAAAGAAGGATAGAGAAGAGTTTAGAAGCTGGAGGGAATACTCACATTGTGGAACTCTTATATAATCATAACAAGGTAAAAGATCCGCACGCCCAAAAACAGGGGCCAAAGGCCAGCAGACAGATGTATCTAGCGACACGTCGGAATATATGTAAAAATGGTAAAAGCTTGGTACATGAGCCCGTTCCTAAGGGAAAAAATAGTAAATATGTGGTGACAAATAAGGACGTATAAGTATAAAGGGGGGGGGGGGGTTTGTATGTATATGTCTGGTGACATAACCCCCACCATATTCCCACAACACTCACCAGTGTTAAGTTATTGTAGATGTAGTTTATATTGTTCTCATATAACTCTGGATTTAACCTTTGGTACTTTTGGGCAGGGGGTACCAGGAGCCCAATGTAGCCGGATGCAGTCTAACAGGGGTATCTCCTAGAGTATGAACAAGTACATAGGGGAAAAGAAGGGGAGAAGGGGATACTAGAGTGGTAACTCTGTTTAAAAGGTAGATGTCCATCCATAAACAAAATGACATGACAGCTGAATGCTGTAGCAAACACAAAGGGTACCTGCATGCAATGGCAACGAGATCTCCGGCGTGTGGTGTCTTCCTGGGGCTGAAACGGAATGCACACAATAGAGGGACGCCGTCCCATTTGTGTGCACGTCCCGTCCGTCGTCAACCAATCGGCGGCGCCGACGTGACGTCATCCGGACCGGCCGAGTGCTTACAGTGCGCATGCGCGCCGCCCAAAAACAGAGACGCCGTCCACAACACGGACGGCGCCTCTAGTGAGGAAAGCAGCGCACGCCCACCGCAGGCCACACCCTCCGGCACAAAGTACCAGCTAGTGTGAGCGCCACATCAACAAAGGCTGACGTGACGCTGAGCGGCCGCATAGCAGCCAAGAACTCACCACCAGGTGGCGCCCCCATCAGTGCACCGCACGAACTCAGCAACAACAATATACAATGCATGTACAAAAAAAGCTTCAACATAGAGACAATTTTATTGACAAACACCTAAGAGGGTTCTGTCTCTCAGCCGTATATTCTTAGGAATCGCAGTAATGTATGAGGGTTACTAGCTGTGGACTCAAGCTACAATAAAGCCCTCATTATACTAGGTACATATGTGTAGATATTATTGTGTATAGGCTTACCTATGAATTTAAGAAAATAAAGAGAATATGGACTTAAAAAGGGGGACAGCATGTTAGGGGTCGTATATACAGGGAAATGTGCAAAAAGATGAATCTCCTCACGAAGAGGGAAAGGGGAGAGATCAAGGAACAGGGAGTTAGTTGATAAGTAACTCAGGGACCGGTTTAGGTGTCAGGACTGTTGTCAAAGAAAAGGTTTGTATGACTGTGATTCGTTTATGCCAGGGGATCGAGTTGCATTTAGGCGTTCTATCCAAAGTGTCTCTCGTCTCAAAATGGATTTATCCCAGTCGCCACCTCGGGGGTCTCTGGGGATCACCGCAAGTGCGATGAAAGAGACCACCGAGGTGTCGAACCTGTGATAAAGGTCCAGGTGCCTGCTCACTGATGTGATCATTTTTCCTCCTCCAGAGTAGTATATATGATCCTTTATACGTGAGCGAAATTGTCTAATAGTCTTTCCGACATAGAAGGCTCGACATTCACATGTCATAAGGTAAACTATACCCTGAGTTTCGCAATTTGCGTGAAAGTGAGGGGTGAACATTTCCCCATTGGGGAGTCTGAAGGAGGTACCCTCCCGGATCCAAGGACAGAAGGAGCATCTCCCACACCTGGTGATCCCTTTGAGACCAGTTTGTGGTGAAGGATCATTGCAAAAATGACTGGATGTAAGTTTGTCTCTAAGGGATCTACATTTCCGAAATGTAATGGCTGGAGTGAGGGTGACATATTTGGCCAGAATTGGGTCTTCACATAGAAGGGACCAGTGTGTAGTTAGAATATCACGTAGCTCCGAGTGGTGTTCGGAGTAACTAGTGATGTATCTAACCAGAGAATTGGATTTGGGAGTTTTTTTCTGATATAGAAGGGAATTTCGTGGTTGACGCAGTGCTTTATTGTAGGCGCGGCGGAGAAGTGATTTACTGTAACCCCTTGCCCTCATTCGGTCACGAAGTATATTGGCTTGTTGCTTAAAGTCCTCTATGAAAGTGCAGTTCCTACGGAGTCTAAGGTACTGCGCGTACGGTATACTTCGAATGAGGGCATGTGGGTGAGCACTTCCTGCGTGGAGCAGAGTATTGCCTGCTGTAGGTTTACGAAACAGAGAGGTGGCCAGCCGGCCATCATTGTCTTTGCGGATTGTAAGATCAAGAAATGTAATCGATGAATAGTCACTACACACCGTAAATCTCAGATTGAAACTATTGCAATTTAATCTCTCCACAAAGGTATTTAGACTCTCCATAGATCCTGACCATACAATAAAAATGTCATCAATGAAACGCCACCAACACATCACCTGGTTTGTGAAGTGTAATAGACTGTCATCCGAAAAAACTGCACGTTCCCACCCCCCCAGGTACAGATTAGCGTAGGTGGGTGCACAGCAGGTACCCATAGCTACGCCCTGTACCTGGAGGAAGTGGGACTCGTCAAATATAAAGCAGTTGTGCGTGAGAATAAATTGCAGCAACCTCAAAATGAATTCACAATAGTCCCAACGGTGATGCGTTCGTTCACGAAGGAAGGTACGCGCTATCCCGACGCCCTGCTCGTGAGGGATGCTCGAGTAGAGAGCCTCGACATCCAGAGTCACGAGCAGGGCATCAGGAGGCACGACCATCCCCTCGATCTGTTTTAGAAGATCCAGTGTGTCCTTTATGTATGAGGGTAAAGAAAGTACATGTGGTAAAAGGATTGAGTCGACTAAGCGACTTGCATTCTCAGTTAAAGACCCAATACCTGACACTATAGGTCTACCTGGGGGCCTGGTCTGGTTTTTGTGTACTTTTGGAAGTGCATAGAATGTAGCCATCCTAGGATGGCGTACATTCAGAAAATTGTAGAGATCCTGGTCAATGAGGCCTTCCTGGTGGGCAGAACCAACGATAGTCAGAAACTCGGTTCTATACTGATCAATTTCAGTAGACTCAATGCGTCTATACCAGGCTTTGTTATGAAGGATGTCCATGGCCATTTGTTTGTAGTTTGCTTTGGTCATGAGGACGATGTTTCCGCCTTTATCGGCAGGTTTAATCACCATATCAGGGTGGTTTTGTAGTTGTGTGATTGCTTTTGCTTGGGCGGGGGTCAGATTACGGTGCTTTTGTGTTAAATTCATTTTTCTGACATCGTTGATTGTGCCCATCAGGAAGGCCCAAATGTTGGGATTAGTCATCAGATCGGGAAAACGTTGAGATTTAGCTCTGAATAGGTTGTTAGATATACTGGTTCCAGGATTGGGGTTAGAGGCTGTGGGAGTCTCCTCCTGGCTAGATTGATCGTTCTTATCTAGTAGTAACATTAAATCTCGGAGAGCTCTAAAGTCCTCCATGGTGAAATTTTTGACTTGTTCGGAAATCTGTTTGTCCTGTATGGATCGAGCCCGATCCTGATCAAACATGAACTTGTATGTGAGATTACGGGAGAATAAGTATAGGTCCTTAATGGTTTCATACTTGTCAATCGTAGTAGATGGACAAAAACTAAGGCCTAATTGGAGAACCTCCACTTGGTGAACGTTGAGGGAATAAGGGGTTAGATTTAGAATATCTAAATTAGTGGTTACGTGAGCGGTAGTTTGTGCTCTGGTACCTGAAAATTTAGTGATGGGTTCCTTGTTTGGGAGATATGTGGATCTAGTGTGCTTTGTCGTAAATGTGCACCAGATGTGTTATTGACAAGGGTATTTAATGGTGTTAATTGTGTGCTTTCAGGGGCCATGGCTCCCTGTGCTAGGGGTCTGCCTGTGTCATTAACTATCGAAGATGGGGTCACATTCATCGATGAAGTGTATGCCTGTGGTTGTGAACTCAGGAGTTGGATCGCCTGGAGTGCCGTGGCTCCTAAATATTTACCAGGAGGGTGTTCCTTTGTGTCAGTATTTGAGGGAGTGTCGTGTGAAGATTTAGTGTGAAAAGAAGTGTTCTCAGAAAGAGGGCGTCTCTTAAAGTAAGGAGTGTAAGACCCACCACCAAGATCCCGCTTACGTGCTCCAGGTTGAGAGTGATGAGCAGTAGGGTTGTTTTTCCTGGACGAAGGCTGTGAAGAAAGAAGAGAGGAATCAGATTCTGTATCATCATCTGTGGTGTATGGTATATTACCTTGGTTTTTTAGAGTATGATTTCTAAATCTAGACCCCTTATTCTGAGAAGGCAGTTGCCAGTGATACGCAAAGCCATCCATAAAGGCCAAACGGTCTTTCGATAGTTTGTTTTGTTTTTTATAGATAATATCTCTAGTAATTTTAGTGACAAAATCTTTGATGTCTTGCCACCGTTTGGTATATAGGGCATGAGTTTTGATGCTTTCATTGGAGGATTGTAGCGTTACGATCTCTTGATCGAGCGTAATCAATTCTGATTGGTATTGGGAGATGAGGAGTTTCATCAGGTTGGTGCTGCAGGTTGTTAGAGCACTTTCCCATGCTGCTTTAAATTCAGGGGTAGTGGTCTGAAATGAGGGATATACTTGTATCCTCAGTCCCAAGGGGCTAATGTTTTCCCGGACATATTTATTTAAGAATTCTATGTGCCAATAAAGGTTGGCCTTCTTTTTCAGAAGGCGTTTCATCTTTGCCATATACTGATTGATTCCAATTTCTTGTTCTGTGTCAACGTTACAATTGGTCTGAATTTCCGACATATACCCTGTCCATGCTGTACCTACAAAGTCCATAAGTACCTCCTTTTCAAAATTCAAACGGATAAGAGATAAGGGAGACTAAAAACTGCAGATTCTAAGAAAAAGCGTAAACTATATGTTAGTATGGGTAATAAGGATCTATTGTATTAGCCACAAAAAATGGTTTCCATGAAGCAAATGGTCACCAAAGGGCCCGGGTGCTTCCACCCATATCTATAAATGCAGAATAGGGAGTGTGTCTTAACACGGAGTGGCACCGTGGACACAGACAAAAAAAGGGGGGTACAACTGTGCCACGTCCTATCGATTATGCAAAAAACAAAACAGAAGGGGCTTTTGGACTTTTTAGGCACGATTCTAACAAACTGGTTAAAAAATATATTGTTTTATTATCGTAGAAAATACATAGCAAACAAAACACAATGTCTAAAAACACACCACAACATGTGTATATAGTATTAAGAAATGCTCGCTATACAACACCATCTATAATCTATTGTTCGGATGTCTGGGTACACTATCCACAGCAAGATCAGTCCGAAATGGTGACTTGATAGCGGGTCTGTAGTCAGTTCAGATCATATAACATTTTTTGGATACTCGACATGTTTCGCGTAGGATTACGCTTCTTCAGGAGCAATACACAGTGTGTTGTGGCTATCAGAACATATAAAACATAGTAAGAAACATGATAATTAGTACACTGTATACAATCAAAAGACAGACGTCTCCAAAGACGCCACATAAACGGTATTTACAAAATGCTGGTTCAAGCGGAGCAGACAGAAGGGCGCGCCAACCAAGGGGGCGATGAAAGGCTAGCTATGGGGGCGTGCACAACATGATATTATATAGTGTTAAGAGAGGGGGGGGTTTTTGTTTGTCATTGTGAGGAGGGTCCATAGGATAAGTACAGGTTTTGTTCCCAGTGCCTAAGGGGGGGATAGAAAAGACATAAGGAGGGGAAGAAAAGAAAGGGAAGAGAGAAAAAATAGGAGAAAAAGGAGATGAAGAGAGAAGAGGGGAGAGAAGAGGGGAAAGAAACAGTAAAAGAGAAGTAAAGGGAAAAGGAGAAAGGGAGAAATAAAAGGGGGGGAAAAGAGGAAAAAGGAAGAAAAAAAGAAAAAAAGGAGAAAGCAGGTTAGAGAAGGAAGGATAGCAGGAAAGGGGTGGGGAGAGGTGGAGGGAGGAAGGGGGGGGGGGGGGGGGGGAAAGGAAAGACAGGGGAGGGGGAAAATGGGAAAGGGCCGTGGAAGAGGGGAGTGCTAGAGGGGAAGGATGGGGGGGGGGGAAGGGAAAAGAAAGGGGGGGGAGAAGGAAAGAGAGGGGGGGGAAAAAGAAAAGGAAAAGGAAGAGGGGACCCGGAAAGTAGGAAGGGAAGGGAAAGAAAGGAAAGAAGGATAGAGAAGAGTTTAGAAGCTGGAGGGAATACTCACATTGTGGAACTCTTATATAATCATAACAAGGTAAAAGATCCGCACGCCCAAAAACAGGGGCCAAAGGCCAGCAGACAGATGTATCTAGCGACACGTCGGAATATATGTAAAAATGGTAAAAGCTTGGTACATGAGCCCGTTCCTAAGGGAAAAAATAGTAAATATGTGGTGACAAATAAGGACGTATAAGTATAAAGGGGGGGGGGGGGGTTTGTATGTATATGTCTGGTGACATAACCCCCACCATATTCCCACAACACTCACCAGTGTTAAGTTATTGTAGATGTAGTTTATATTGTTCTCATATAACTCTGGATTTAACCTTTGGTACTTTTGGGCAGGGGGTACCAGGAGCCCAATGTAGCCGGATGCAGTCTAACAGGGGTATCTCCTAGAGTATGAACAAGTACATAGGGGAAAAGAAGGGGAGAAGGGGATACTAGAGTGGTAACTCTGTTTAAAAGGTAGATGTCCATCCATAAACAAAATGACATGACAGCTGAATGCTGTAGCAAACACAAAGGGTACCTGCATGCAATGGCAACGAGATCTCCGGCGTGTGGTGTCTTCCTGGGGCTGAAACGGAATGCACACAATAGAGGGACGCCGTCCCATTTGTGTGCACGTCCCGTCCGTCGTCAACCAATCGGCGGCGCCGACGTGACGTCATCCGGACCGGCCGAGTGCTTACAGTGCGCATGCGCGCCGCCCAAAAACAGAGACGCCGTCCACAACACGGACGGCGCCTCTAGTGAGGAAAGCAGCGCACGCCCACCGCAGGCCACACCCTCCGGCACAAAGTACCAGCTAGTGTGAGCGCCACATCAACAAAGGCTGACGTGACGCTGAGCGGCCGCATAGCAGCCAAGAACTCACCACCAGGTGGCGCCCCCATCAGTGCACCGCACGAACTCAGCAACAACAATATACAATGCATGTACAAAAAAAGCTTCAACATAGAGACAATTTTATTGACAAACACCTAAGAGGGTTCTGTCTCTCAGCCGTATATTCTTAGGAATCGCAGTAATGTATGAGGGTTACTAGCTGTGGACTCAAGCTACAATAAAGCCCTCATTATACTAGGTACATATGTGTAGATATTATTGTGTATAGGCTTACCTATGAATTTAAGAAAATAAAGAGAATATGGACTTAAAAAGGGGGACAGCATGTTAGGGGTCGTATATACAGGGAAATGTGCAAAAAGATGAATCTCCTCACGAAGAGGGAAAGGGGAGAGATCAAGGAACAGGGAGTTAGTTGATAAGTAACTCAGGGACCGGTTTAGGTGTCAGGACTGTTGTCAAAGAAAAGGTTTGTATGACTGTGATTCGTTTATGCCAGGGGATCGAGTTGCATTTAGGCGTTCTATCCAAAGTGTCTCTCGTCTCAAAATGGATTTATCCCAGTCGCCACCTCGGGGGTCTCTGGGGATCACCGCAAGTGCGATGAAAGAGACCACCGAGGTGTCGAACCTGTGATAAAGGTCCAGGTGCCTGCTCACTGATGTGATCATTTTTCCTCCTCCAGAGTAGTATATATGATCCTTTATACGTGAGCGAAATTGTCTAATAGTCTTTCCGACATAGAAGGCTCGACATTCACATGTCATAAGGTAAACTATACCCTGAGTTTCGCAATTTGCGTGAAAGTGAGGGGTGAACATTTCCCCATTGGGGAGTCTGAAGGAGGTACCCTCCCGGATCCAAGGACAGAAGGAGCATCTCCCACACCTGGTGATCCCTTTGAGACCAGTTTGTGGTGAAGGATCATTGCAAAAATGACTGGATGTAAGTTTGTCTCTAAGGGATCTACATTTCCGAAATGTAATGGCTGGAGTGAGGGTGACATATTTGGCCAGAATTGGGTCTTCACATAGAAGGGACCAGTGTGTAGTTAGAATATCACGTAGCTCCGAGTGGTGTTCGGAGTAACTAGTGATGTATCTAACCAGAGAATTGGATTTGGGAGTTTTTTTCTGATATAGAAGGGAATTTCGTGGTTGACGCAGTGCTTTATTGTAGGCGCGGCGGAGAAGTGATTTACTGTAACCCCTTGCCCTCATTCGGTCACGAAGTATATTGGCTTGTTGCTTAAAGTCCTCTATGAAAGTGCAGTTCCTACGGAGTCTAAGGTACTGCGCGTACGGTATACTTCGAATGAGGGCATGTGGGTGAGCACTTCCTGCGTGGAGCAGAGTATTGCCTGCTGTAGGTTTACGAAACAGAGAGGTGGCCAGCCGGCCATCATTGTCTTTGCGGATTGTAAGATCAAGAAATGTAATCGATGAATAGTCACTACACACCGTAAATCTCAGATTGAAACTATTGCAATTTAATCTCTCCACAAAGGTATTTAGACTCTCCATAGATCCTGACCATACAATAAAAATGTCATCAATGAAACGCCACCAACACATCACCTGGTTTGTGAAGTGTAATAGACTGTCATCCGAAAAAACTGCACGTTCCCACCCCCCCAGGTACAGATTAGCGTAGGTGGGTGCACAGCAGGTACCCATAGCTACGCCCTGTACCTGGAGGAAGTGGGACTCGTCAAATATAAAGCAGTTGTGCGTGAGAATAAATTGCAGCAACCTCAAAATGAATTCACAATAGTCCCAACGGTGATGCGTTCGTTCACGAAGGAAGGTACGCGCTATCCCGACGCCCTGCTCGTGAGGGATGCTCGAGTAGAGAGCCTCGACATCCAGAGTCACGAGCAGGGCATCAGGAGGCACGACCATCCCCTCGATCTGTTTTAGAAGATCCAGTGTGTCCTTTATGTATGAGGGTAAAGAAAGTACATGTGGTAAAAGGATTGAGTCGACTAAGCGACTTGCATTCTCAGTTAAAGACCCAATACCTGACACTATAGGTCTACCTGGGGGCCTGGTCTGGTTTTTGTGTACTTTTGGAAGTGCATAGAATGTAGCCATCCTAGGATGGCGTACATTCAGAAAATTGTAGAGATCCTGGTCAATGAGGCCTTCCTGGTGGGCAGAACCAACGATAGTCAGAAACTCGGTTCTATACTGATCAATTTCAGTAGACTCAATGCGTCTATACCAGGCTTTGTTATGAAGGATGTCCATGGCCATTTGTTTGTAGTTTGCTTTGGTCATGAGGACGATGTTTCCGCCTTTATCGGCAGGTTTAATCACCATATCAGGGTGGTTTTGTAGTTGTGTGATTGCTTTTGCTTGGGCGGGGGTCAGATTACGGTGCTTTTGTGTTAAATTCATTTTTCTGACATCGTTGATTGTGCCCATCAGGAAGGCCCAAATGTTGGGATTAGTCATCAGATCGGGAAAACGTTGAGTATTAGCTCTGAATAGGTTGTTAGATATCCCCTTACAACATTACCATCTTATCATGGGGAGCAAAATAACAACATCACCACCCTCAGTGAAATTAGACAATATGGATCTATGAGTGAGAGTCTCATTCTTCAATGTGAACCCATACGGAATTCAATAGAGAAAAGTTGCAGGAAGTGTTGTTCCCAAGAGATTCCCAGTGTGGAAGGGAGGGGGGGGGGACAAGACACTGTTTTTAGTGAAATTCTGAAGTGCACCAGGTAGTGTCATCATCTCAGAGTTTCAGCGTGTTTGACCCAGTGTCACCGCTACTACAGCTACAAGGTGCAGGGTGATGTTCCTTACAGTTAATTCCCTAGTCTAAGGCCAGCTGTTCCTCACATACTCAGGGGTCCCAAATTTTTGCGAATTTTTTAGGGCAATTACGGCCAAGATAGGTTAACTTATACATCGGATAGGAATTATTAATTAGATTTTTCCAAAAACCTATTGATGGTGAAGTGGAACCCTTCCAATGCAGCAGGATCACCTTCCTGGCATAAAAAGCTGCGTAAAATACAAACAGCTTCTTAGCCTGGGGAGCATCCAATGTATCAACAATTCCAAGCAACAAGGGAATCGGATCACATGGAACTTTCAGTTTGCCAACTAGATTTATCGTGTTAACTACCCTTCTCCGAAAAGTCTGTAGATACCGGCAGGACCAAACCACATGGAAGAAGGAGCCCTCCTCCGCTGTACATTTGGTACACATCGGGTTATTAGTAGGGTATATTTTTACAAGACGCTGAGGGGAGAAGTAGGCTCTATGCAAGAATTTTAGTTGAATTAATCTATCTCTGGCAGATATCATCAAAGGGAGATATTGCTGAATACCTTCCCCCCAATCGTCATCAGCCAGCAGGGGTATGTCACTCTGCCAAACCGAGAACAACTGTGAGACCTTAGAGGTGTCCAGGCCCACCAGAGCAGTGTATAAAGTAGACAGGGAGCGGTATGCGTGCCGCAGCTGCAAGTATCTGCAAAACATACTGCTGGGTAGCCCTTTTTGCTGCTTTAAAGTGTCAAATGGAAGTAGGCCATCCTGAGACATTATGTCCGCCAATGTGGTTATTCCATACCGGGCTCATATCACCGGATCCGGAATAGTTTGGAAGTGTGGCAAACGCGGGTTCCCCCATAACGGAGTGCGGGGGAGACCAGCTATCAGACCTCCTGATCTTGCCTCTGACAGTTTCCCAAACTTTTAGAGTGGTCCTCATTGAGGGAGTAACATTAGGGTTAGATCTAGGTCCTCGATAAATTAAATTCCTCAATTCTGAGTAAGAACCCAGCAAAGCCGCCTCTAAAGTGGAGGCAGGATTTGCTGGCTCCTCCGACAGCCACCAACGCAGGGTGACCAGTACTGCAGCCCAGTAATACTTGAGGAAACATGGTAGAGCAAGCCCCCCCAGTGAAAGAGGCAACTGCAGAGTATTTTTGGATATTCTAGGTATGCTACCAATCCAGATAAAAGCAGTAATCACGGTGTCAAGTTTTTTGAAAAACGCATTCGCTATATGTACCGACGCTTGTCTAAAGATATACAAAAATTTAGGTAGTATGGACATATTGATCAGGTTGACCCTGCCCACTGGGGTCAGGGGCAGTGTTTTCCAGGCAGCGCATCTCTGAGTCAGCAGGGACATTATCGGGGTCAAGTTAAGAGGGATAAACTGAGTCAAGTCTCTGTGTATCTCTACTCCTAAATACCTAAATTGTTAAACCCTTTTTAGGGGAGTATTTGCTGGTATCGAGGCTTCCCCTGGGTGAAGTGCAAAAATCACTGATTTACTCCAATTAATCCAGGCGCCAGAGAACCCACCGAAGGTGTTGATAAGTGACAGAGCGGCCCCCAATGAGTCAGCGGTGTTCCTCAAATATAGCAGGGTGTCATCTGCGTATAGGGATATCTTTTCATGCACCGAACCTATCAGGATACCGTTAACCAAAGGGGAGGATCGGAGAAGAATTGCCTTCGGCTCTATGGCCAGGGCAAAAAGGGCAGGGGAGAGTGGGCAGCCCTGTCTACTACCTCAGTGCAGATAGAAGGGTGGTGATATTGTCATCCCCGTGCGGACTCTGGCCTGTGGAGATCTATAGAGGGCCTGTACCCAAGATATAAATTTAGGACCTAGGCCAAATCGACGCAGGACCTCCCACAGATAGTTCCATTCCACTGAATCGTATGCTTTTTCAGCATCTAGGGAGGCCACTGCGTCGAATTCGGTCAGATAGCCCTTGGCACCTATGACTGTATATAGCCTACGAAGGTTTATATCTGTCCCCTTACCTGGCATAAAACCAGTTTGGTCCTTGTCTGTCTAAGTGGTTGTGGGCCTCCTCGCTAAGTGTAGGGAAGGTAAGTTGATCGAGGAAGGAGTCCAGCTCCTTCTCAGAGTAGTCTACCTTAGGAGGAGCAAAGAGAGCCATAGTATGAAGCAAAACATGCGTTGATGGCCACCGGATCACTCACCAGAGTCCCATCTGCAGTTTTGATACGGGCAATAGTAGTCGTTCGTTGTTGTTCCTTTGCCAGCCATGCCAACAGGTGTCCTGTCTTTTCCCCCTGCTCAAAAATGCGCTGTGTCTGTGTTAGTTGTTGCTTTTTTGCCCCCGCCACTCGCAGAAACATCACCTCACGATGGGCAACCTGCATATCAAGTAGAGTAATAGGGTTTTGAGTCCGGACATACTGGGATTCGAGGGCTTGTGCCCTAGCCTCGGCCTCTTCAATGGACACCTTGGCATTATGTCTTGCGAGAGAGATTGAGGCCTGGTAACAACCCCGGATATATGCCTTAAAGGCGTCCCATCTGGTATGTAGCACAGATGAATCCGCATTAGATATCCAAAAAATCATCTATAGATGTAGCTATACCTGCCTCTATGCTTTCCTCAGAGACACAATAGCGGGACAATCTCCATATTCTCTCTGAAGGGGGAGTCTGAGTTTGTAGAGTAAGAAGCATGGGGGCATGATCTGATATGCCCCTGGTTAGTATAGTCACCTCCCTTACGCGGGGAAGCAGCCCCCCACTGGCATACACTAAGTCTATCCTGGACAGTGTGAGGTAGGAAGCAGACTGGCAAGTATAGGCTTTATCATTCTGAAATATCCACCTCCAAACATTAGTTAAACCATAGAGAGTTGCCCATTTATTAAGGGGGGAATCAGAACCCACCCCCATAGCCAACCTGTCCAGAGATGGTTTCGGAGTCATATTAAAGTCCCCAGCTATAATGAGGTTGTCTGTAGGGTAGGTATCCAGTATCGGAGTCAAATTTTTAAGGAGAGATATAGTAGCCGGTGGGGGGGGGGGGTTGGGGGTGGTATGTACAAACCCAAAATCAACAGCGTCTATCACAGCATGTAGCAAAACAATCCTGCCCTCTGGGTCAGTCCTAACGTTAAGTAGGGTGAAGGATAAGGCCTTGTGGATTAGGACACTGACCCCCCTAGCATATCCTGAGTAGGTAGAGTGATAATAGTGCCCCACCCACGTTTTTTTTAAGACTGAGGACCCTGCTGCCCACCAAGTGGGTCTCCTGCAATATACAAATATGTGGGCTGTATTTCTTCAAATATGTCATAACCAGGGACCTCTTGAGTTTGTCATTTAATCCCCTAACATTCCATGAAATAAGTCTCCTAGGAGCCATACTCATAGAAGTTGCAAATCATTATAAGGGGGGTATCGATAGGACTGACCCAGCACTGGGCATACATTTCTGAATACACAATCATCTACTTATAGTACAGTAGTCATCCAGCCCTCAGGTAAGCCAAGGGCTGAAAGAGATGACCAAAAGAGACCACTGCATAAGACCTTATCAAACTGGAGGAAACAGTAACAAAAAGAAAGAAAAAAAGGAAAGAACCAAAATTTGAAAACCCAACCCCCCCCCCCCCCCCGCATATCCGTTGGGAAACTCGGAGTGCCTTTACCCAAAACCAAACCCATTAAGTCGTAGGAAAGTCTCCTGTGGGGGCAGATGGAGAGGCAGGCGGCCATCCTAAACACAGGCAGACTACAACGTCACATGAGACCAGAGGTTTCCACTCCCAGGCCTATTAGCATAGCGCAGAGAAAAAGGGTAAAAAATCAATTAGGATTAGCTGATGCAAGTGTAGTAAAAAAATAAAAAAAACACCTAGTATTAGCTAGGGGCACATGCTTAGAACAGTCAACGGTTAACTTCCTCAAAGAGGGGGGAGACATTACATCAGGGGTCTTCAAACTGCGGCCCTCCAGCGGAGTAGGTGCTCTGTGAAGGCCGTGGGATCTTGGCCCTCAGCCCCTTTCGGCAGCCCCACGACCCTCAGGTTATTCCGTCGGCTCCTGTTCTCACTGTCCTCCGCTCTGGATTCCAGGGCCTTCACCTTAACTTGCAGGGTATGGATGGATGGTCTGTGGTCCCGGATGGAGTCTTCTGCTTCCCCCCACTCTGCGCTCAGCCTCTCCCATCCGCCCCCGCATCTTGTCCGTGTCCCTCCGCAGCAGCCCGAAATCCATTTGAAGGGTGTCAATTTTTGCCGTCAGGGTCGTTTGGCATCCAGCGATCGCCTGCATCAAGGCCTGGAAGCGATCCTCCTCTGCCGTCGCTGGATCCGCCATGTTAGTTTGGGACGCCATGTGCGCGTGGCCTATGGCGGGCTGTATCTGCTGCTGCGGGGATGTTTTAGGAGCCTGTCCACCCTTCCTTCCCAAGACCAATTTGCTCCTTCTCATGCCCTGTCGTCCTCAGGTACCTGCCGGGGTGAATATCAGAGGATTTTCGGATGCTTAAGGCAAGTGGGATCGGAGCTCCGCTCACACACGTCTACTCAGGCCGCCAGCTCGACCACGCCCCCTTGCACTATGTGTTTAGGCTGACACTCCACCACATCTGTTTGAAACTTACTGTACATATATGGGCTTACTGTAGACATATATGCACCAGCACACATTTTTTCCACTATTTGATGTGTACACTTACATATATCTAGCCTTACTGGGATAGGCTCTACCCTTTTTTCCTATAGGGTGGGCTTATAGTTAACTATCCCCATACCTTACAGGGTAGCGCCATTCACCCTATTCTTTATTTATTTATTCTCTGTAAGTTCCTTTGGGAACCCAATAGGGGGGGCTGCAACTCGCAGTTATCCTGAGCGCGGAGTATACTACTTATTTGAGTGCATTGGGGTCGGCTTGTAAGTTTGAGACATCCTGTAAGGATGTTATTCCACTGCATAGCTTGGTGTCATCTGCAAACACTGAAATGGTACTTCTTCTAATCCCAGACCCTAAATCATTTTTAAATATATTAAAAAGTAAGGCTCTCAACACTGAACCTTGGGGTACACCACTGATAACCTTAGACCATTCAGAGTAAGAATTAATAATCACTAATCTGAATTCGGTCTTTCAGTCCATTTGAAAACTGATTTTTCCAGGCCTGTAGACTTTACCTAACACATGAGCCGTGTGTGGGGAACTATGTCAAATGCTTTTGCAAAATCCAAGTATACCACGTCCATAGCCACCCTTCTATCCAAGGTTTTACTTACCTCCTCATAAAAAGAAATCAGATTTGTTTGACAACGTCTGTCTTTCATGAATCCATGCTGTCTGTTGCTTAAAATATTTTTTTTTCTAGTAGGAACTCATCTATGTTGTCCTTTTTTAAACTCTTCAGTATCTTCCCAACTATAGAAGATAAACTAACAGGTCTATAGTTACTTAGTAAAGGCTTTGATTCATTTTTAAATGTGGGCACCACATTGGCCCTATGCCAGTCCAGTGGTACTATTCCAGTCCTTAAAGCGGAGCTCCGCCGAAATTTTTTTTTTTAAAAGTCAGCAGCTACAAATACTGCAGCTGCTGACTTTCAAAACGAATCGCTGTAGGTGTACGTTGGCTCCTTTAAGAGCCATAGCAAGCATGAGAACCTGATGTCCGCCGGCCACCCACGATCGTGGGAAAGAGAGCCAGAACTGAGATCTGTCAATGTAAACAGACAGATCCCCGTTCTGACAGGGGAGGAGAGAGAGATCTACTGTTCCTAGTGATTAGGGACAGCGATCTCTCTCCTCCTCCAGTCAGTCCCATCCCCCCACCATTAGAAACACCTCCCAGGGAACACATTTAACCCCTTGATCTCTCCCTTTTTTCAAAATTGTCACTTTTTTTGTTTATAGCGCAGAAAAACGCAGAAGTGATCAAATACCACCAAAAGAAAGCTCTATTTGTGGGAAAGAAAGATGTCAATGTTTGGGTACAATGTCGCACGATTGCGCAATTGTCAGTTAAAGCGACACAGTGGCTCATTGCAAAAAATGGCCTGGTCATTATGGGGGCAAACCTTCCAGTCTGTGAGTGGTTAAAGTGACCATAAACTCATTATTTACATAAATCTATTCAAGTATTTATTGTAATCTAAAAAAAATTACCTTCTTTTGTTCGCAACTTCCTCCATATTCTTCTTCTCTTGCTGCTGTGATCCACCATCCTGTTTGAGGGTGGCTGAGTTAGTTCTTCATGGTCCCATTTTCTAAAGTCAGAGCTACATCAGTAGTGCTAATTAAAACAGCTCTCATTGACTAAAATGGGATTTCTCTTTTATACTCAGTTGTGACGTGACTCTACTTGTATTGCAAGACCTCGCTCGTTTATCAAGTTAAAATTTAAAAACAAGGGCGTGGCTTAGCGATGGCCGTGTGAGGAAGCATTTCTAGAGAGCTCCTGGCTACCCCCTTCCCTGCCCGCACAAAAAGACGGCTAAACCCTCGATCAACGCGGCATGCCAACCTGCAAGAAATACAGGACGAGAGCTTCGGTTAGTGGCACCCGGAATTCTACCCCAAGGAGCAGTATACGGAGCTATTTCCCGGACTCCCAGAGGAGCTCACCGGGCGCCATTGTATCGGCACCACGTGCACATTGCCCAGCAGAATCTACTATACCGCCAGCGCCTACATCCCCATCCTCGCCCGTCGATTCGGAGTGCCCTCTGGAATCCACAAGAGACCCTCATACAGTTATGGCGAACCCGACGAGGTATGGAAGGGACATACCGGATGATATCCGCGCCATTCTACAGGCACTCCCCACTAAAGCTGACTTTGAGGCCCTACCATCCAAATCTGACATTGAGGCCCTTATCCAGCGAGTGGAGGAGGCCCATACCAGGGACATACAGGAGATCCGAGAGGAGATGCAGACGATCGCAGACCGAATAGACGCAGGAGAAAGCTCGGTCAGTGCCCTCGCACAGCGGGTGTCTGACCTAGAGCGCTCACAGGAGACCCAGGCTTCCGCGGCGGTGGATTTACAACTCCATCTCGAGGACTTGGAAGACCGCAGCCGCCGCAATAACTTGCGGCTGAGAGGTCTTCCGGAGGCCACTGGAACTGAGGACCTGGAAGCAACAGTGACGGCCATTTTCCAGGGGATCCTAGACACACCGCCACCATCCATCGAGCTGGACCGCGTACACAGGACGCTCGGCCCCAGATCCACGGACCCGGACAGACCTCGAGATGTGCTTTGCAGGGTACACCGATACACCCAGAAGGATCTTATACTCCGCAGAGCATGGGAACAAGGGGAGGTAATGTTTGACGGCGCCGAGATCAAGATCCTTCCGGATCTCTCCAGAGCCACGTTACTGAGACGAGCTATGCTTAAACCTGTCTTGGAGCTGGCAAGGAGACAGGGATGCACATACCGCTGGGGATACCCCCTGGCGGTGACTTTCCGGAATACCACAGCATCCTTTACCCTGCGCACTCCAGCGGATTTGCCAGCTCTCTTTTCCTTCCTAGGATCAGAACCGATCATTGTCCCTAATTGGCTGACCCTTGTTCCGCGCCCCACAGGCAGATCTGGATCCACTGCTCATCGATTTCACCCGCCCCGCCAACAACGCTCCAGAAGGAGGTCCAGGGCACCCTCTGGCGAGGGCACACGTGAGTCATGATGTAGCTACTCCATACCAGATCAATCTGTTACCTGAGCATGACGTGTTAATTTCATACCTGCTGTTGTTGACCTATTGACAGATCCTCCTTATGTGTACGTAACAGATGTCTACATGCTCACTGTCTGACAGACATTTAAATCTGATCCACCTGAATATAAGAGACCCTTTATTCCCTGGGACATAACCACACTGTGATATGAATCCCGGATAGAGGAGATAGGAACATTACAATGCTTGTGTTCGGGTTGGATTGGATATGCCAGAACTATAGGAGTCGCTAAGGACGCAAAATTCCTCCCGAGCTGAAGATCACACGTTTTGCATTTACAGCCCTACCGCCCTGTGCCTGCAAGAGACTCCGCCCACTACGGAGTTGGGACTATGACACGTGATTCCTCAAGTTTAAGCTTGCCCCATAAACTCTGATGGGGTGATAACTGCTCCCACAGCACAAACTCCCAATCTGTATTGAAATGGCACAACTGCAGAAAGGAATACTAGTTCTGATACGTTTAGCATCGGGAGACCCACTACCGCAGAAGGAGGTATTTGAGAAATGCACATGGGGACCCGGGGAAGCGGCCTCTAGTTAAGTTTGGTTTCCGGACCCCCTTTTTACATTCTCTTTTATGTATTTTTTTTTCTTTTCTTGGGCCCAGAGGCTGATCTCCCCGTTTCCCCTTGTAGACATTACAGAAACAATCTTTCTTACTTTGTTTTCAATTATTGTCGTGCTCGGGTTGGCGCACTATGTGCTCCACACAGATTGCAAAAGGATATATACCTGTTTACTAAGCAGTTGCTGTTACATGTTTTAGCCATGCTATATCTATATGACCAAGTACAAATAGCCGTTTTCATTGTAACATTGACATATACAGATTTATAGCGGGTTTTTTTGTGGGGGGGGGGAGTCAGTGAGTTCAATCCTGGCTATCTCTTTTCACAACCCCAATTAGGCCTGCGCTCGATTACCAGTTGGTACTGGTGAGCGCCCTAGTACCGTAGTACTACTGATTTAGATACTCTACATAGAGTCTATTAAAAACTTGCTAGATATTCTGATCTAGGTTTCTTCTTGCCTTCCCCCCCCCCTTTTTTTTTTTTTTTTTTTTTTTTTCTGTCGCCCCCCCTTCACCTCTAGTCTACCCCCCCTTCTTCTTTTGCTCAGACATGGCGGTAGATTCTCTCATTGTGACCTCTCTTAACGCCAGGGGCTTGAACATCCCGGAGAAGAGGCGTATGTTACTTTGTGACCTTAAAAAGTCGCGGACTGACATCGCCTTCATCCAGGAGACCCACTTTAAAACAGATAAATCCCCCATATTGCAAAATAGATTTTTCTCTCGTGTTTACCACTCAACCAACTCCCAATCCAAATCTAGAGGGGTTTCCATACTAATATCCAGCAAACTACCATGGGAATTCCAAGAGATGCTAGCAGACCCCGAAGGGCGCTTTCTATTTGTAAAGGGCTTAATTGCGGGGAATCAGTTCACATTGGCCACACTGTACGCCCCAAATGAAAATCAGGACAGATTCCTTAAACGCACAATAGAAAAACTGTCAAAATATAAACAAGGCCAACTACTCATGGGAGGAGACCTAAATGTCCCTTTGACCCCTTCAATAGACACGTCATCTGGTAATTCCTCTTTCTCCCCTGCCGCCAGAAAACGAATAATGCAGACTTTAGTTAGTGCTCAGCTGACCGATGTGTGGCGTCTCCAGCATCCAAGGGAGAAAGACTATTCCTTCTTTTCTCCCCCACACAAGGTATACTCCAGAATCGATCTTTTTCTGATACCCCATGACCAGTTGCACCTTGTGAGCTCCTCATCAATAGGTCAGATCACATGGTCCGATCATGCTCCCATTTCTCTCACATATATCCTCACAGACCGACCTTCACCCAGATCCCTATTTTGGCGTCTGAACGAGAGTCTTCTACAAACTCCTGAGGTCCTGGCGGATGTAACTAAAGAGCTTGATCTCTACTTCCAGGAGAATGATACCCAGGGATGCGATCCCGGAATATTGTGGGAGGCTCACAAGTGTGTCCTGCGAGGGGTTCTAATTAAACACGGGGCGTCCATAAAGAGAAAAAGAAATGCACAAATAACTAAATTACTCGCAACTCTGGCCTCAGTAGAAATACAACACAAACAAACCCCCACTAGAGACCTGGAGGCGCAGTTGATGACACTACGTACACAAATAACAGACCTTTTGCGCTACAAAGCAAAAGCGGCCCTCCAGTTCTGCCGCAAGCTATCCTACGAATCGGGAGACAAATGCGGGAAATTGTTGGCCAGATCTGTGAAAGATCTTAAATCAGCTACTTACATTCCACAAATAATTAGCCCCGATGGCCAAAGAGCCTCTACCCCACAGCAAATATCCAAAGAATTCGGAGACTTCTATTCAAGCTTATATAACCTACCCAGCTCCCCCATCGAACGAGCAAATATAGATAAATACATATCTGACTCACAGCTCCCATCTCTCCCGACTGAAACCCAGGAGATCTTAGACGAACCAATAACTTTAGAAGAACTCCAGTCAGCAGTAAAATCTATGAAACTAGGTAAGGCCCCAGGACCTGATGGTTTCACTGCCCAATACTATAAAACCTTTCTCCCCATTTTAGGCCCACGACTAGTGGCCTTCTTTAATGCCCTGGGAGAAGATGCTAAATTCCCGAGTGAGACTTTAAAAGCCCATATCTCTTTGATCTATAAAGATGGGAAAGACCCGAGCACGTGTGGCAGTTATAGACCTATTTCCCTCTTAAATTTGGATCTAAAGTTATTTTCCAAGATAATTGCCACCAGACTAGCACAACATCTCCAAAACCTAATACACTTAGACCAGGTTGGGTTTATACCCTCCAGAGAGGCAAGAGACAACACCATTAAGGCCCTCAATCTTATCCACGTAGCAAATGTTAGCAAGACCCCCTGCATATTTGTAAACACCGACGCCGAAAAGGCCTTTGACAGGGTGAATTGGACCTACATGTTCTCGGTTCTCCGTCATATTGGCCTAGGAAACAAGATGTTGAAGTGGATCCAAAATATTTATTCCAATCCCTCCGCCCAAGTAAAAGTTAACGGTGTGCTATCAACCCCCTTTTCTATTGCCAATGGCACTAGACAGGGGTGCCCCCTTTCCCCTCTTCTATTTGCCCTATCCTTGGAACCCTTTTTATGCACTATTAGAGCAAACCCAGACATAACAGGACTCCAAATAGGTAACTCCCACTGCAAAATCTCAGCATATGCTGATGACCTACTATTCTCCCTAACCAACCCCAGAATTTCTTTACCAAATCTCATGCAAGAATTCAAAACTTATGGAGCCATATCTCACTTAAAGATAAACTTTTCAAAGTCAGAAGCAATGGGCATTTCTATACCCCCCATGACACTAGGGGACTTACAGTCTAATTTCAATTTTAAGTGGACAGATACAGCCCTAACGTACCTAGGTACAAAAATCCCTTCTGACTTGTCACGTACGTTTGGCCTGAACTTTCCACCCTTGCTGATTAAAACCCGGATTTTACTAGAAAAGTGGAATGCAGGCTACCACTCTTGGTTTGGGAGATGTAATCTTCTGAAAATGTGCGTTCTACCTAAATTTACTTACCTGATCCAAGCACTACCAATTAATATCCCATCCTCATTCTTCAAGCAGGTCCAATCCCTCTTCACCAAGTTTATCTGGGCTCATAAGAAGCCCCGCTTAAAACACTCACAACTCACGCTCCCCAAAAGTGAGGGGGGAATAGCTTTACCTGACATCCGCCAATATTATCGGGCCTCTCATCTAGGACGAATACTGGACTGGAGGAGAAATAAAGCATTTAAACTCTGGGTCCTACTAGAACAGAACCAAACACTGATACCTTTAAAGAGTGCATTATGGTGTTTCGATGCCCTCCCACCTAAATTGAGGTCTCATCCCTTGATAGGCACCACTCTGAGACATAGCTACCAAACAGCCATGCAGACCTCCCTCACAACAAAAAACTCGCCCCTACTCCCCATTCTTGGCCATCCAAATTTCACTCCGGGATTACATACAGTAGACTACAACAACCTTAGAGACTCAGGTAGAGACCACGCTGCCAAATTTATTATAGAGGGACATTGGCCATCCATACAGGACTTAACCAACCCGACCGGTGACTACCATCTATGTTTCTGGAAAGCAGCCCAACTGCACCACTTCCTCCACTCTCTCCCAAAAACACAAACGTTCGTCCGCCAACTAACTACGTTCGAGGAGCTCTGTTTAGAAGTGGGCCCATTGGCCCATATCCTATCCCAAACCTACTCATTATTAATCTCACCGAACGAACAACCCCCACCTCCTTACTTAACTAGATGGGAAAGAGACCTGAACTGCTCGTTTTCAGTGACAGAGCGACAACGCATACTCACACTTGCCCTTAAGTCCTCGCTTTGCACTAAAATTCAGGAAACGAATTTCAAGCTCCTCACCCGTTGGTATCTGACCCCCTCCAGACTACAGAAATGCTTTCCTACCTCTTCGGACCGGTGCTGGCGCTGCGCTGAGGAGGAGGGAACCTTGATACACATTTTTTGGTCATGCCCGAAGCTGAAGGACTTCTGGGGTGAAGTCAGACGGATAACACAAAAATGTACAGAGTATAATATCCCAGACGAGGCCGCGTTCTTTCTTCTACACCTTTCCTCGATCCCCATCAAGAGATACAAGAAATCTCTCACACGTCACCTGCTCAATGCTGCGAAGACGTGCATTCCACTTTGCTGGAAACAATCCTCCCCACCAGCCCTCTCGTTGTGGCTGCGGAGAGTAGAGGATATAAAACATATGGAGGACCTGATCCTCACTGCTCAACATAAACAAGAAGCCTTTAAAAAAACTTGGGACATCTGGAACACATTTATTTATTCCGAAGAAGGACAACGCTTACTTAGCTTATAACTCCTTCCCCATATGTATTGAGTGGATTCCGCAGAGCCCGGTATACTGGCTTAACTACCGCCATGTCTCCGTCTCCTTCTTCTCTTCCTCTTCTCCCACCTCCCATTATTTCTCTATTATTTCTCCTTCTACCCCTAAACCTTCCCCCTCTACCCTTCTCACCACAACCCTGGTCTAGGGACTTCGGTCCCCATCTTTCTTTAGAAAATATGGAAAAAGTTGGGAGGGGGATACCCCGGAACTGTAGATACCAACACTTTGCCGCGGGTCTCTTTATTTTTCATCTAAAGTATACATGTTCTTCCTCATTGCAGACTGCCCTGGATCTAATTAACCAATTCGGTTGTTATTCGGGGATCCGTATTAATTGGGACAAGTCGGTCCTCTTCCCGCTCCACCCCTCGACCCCTAAGGTACCACACCCACAGCTCAAATGGGTAGAAGAATTTAAATACCTGGGAGTTAAAATCAGCACTAAGGTCCAGGACTACACGGACAACAATCTCCGACCACTCATGACACAACTTACGGCCAGGTGTGCTGCTTGGCGGTCCCTTCCACTGACCCCTGTTGGCAGAGTCAACTTACTAAAAATGATTTACCTCCCCAAGTTTCTCTACTTTTTCCGTAACACACCCATACACATCCCTAGGACCTTCTTCCGCAGACTGGAGAGTCTGCTGATACAATTCGTCTGGGCCGGGAGACCACCCAGAGTGGCCAAGCAGATCCTATATCTCCCGCTTTCGGGGGGAGGTCTGGCACTGCCGAATTTTCAAATCTACTACTGGGCAGCTGTTCTGGTCACGATCCGGTGGTGGTTTTCCCAGCCCACACAGAATCCGGCGGTCACTCTAGAGGCGGCTATTCTGGGCTCCTTTGCTGCCCTGAGCAACCTCCCGTTTCGCGGTCTCAGGGCCAATTCATCCATGACGACTCTGATGCGGACCACTGTGAGGGTCTGGCAAGAAGCCAGGAAAATATACCGGAGGCCCAACCACATTTCACCTCACATGCCCCTATGGGGTAACCCTATGCTCCCCCACTTTTATAGTATACCGGACCCCTCTCTCTGGGCAAAGAAGGGAATCCTCACACTAAAACATGTGGTTAAGGATGGTAGGCTCATGACTTTCCAAGCCCTGAGGCAATCCTTCGGAATTCCACTCTCCTTCCAATTCAGATACTGGCAGTTGAAACATGCCTTTGAAGCTCAGTTCTCGGCCCCCCTCGTCCTGGAGCCGGATTCTGTTGAACGGCTCCTGACTTCCAGTGTGATGGAGAAGCCCCTCTCAACTCTATATCTATACCTCACAGTTGAGTATGATGCCAAATTAACTAAAATCTGGGGAGAGTGGAAGGCTGATATTCCCTCTTTGGACGAGGAGGAGTGGAGGGAGTGTTTAATTTCCTACATTCCTTCTATGATCGCTGCAAAAGACAGATTCATACAATTTAAGTTCCTACACAGAGCATATTTCACCCCGCACAGACTGGCACGCATTTACAATGACAGAGATCCCAACTGTCAGAGATGTAGGCAGGAGGTGGGCACGTTCTGGCACATGGTCTGGTCTTGTCCCAAAATCCGACCCTTTTGGTCGGCAGTTGCCTCCACACTGAGTGAAGTTACAGGCTCAGACATACCGGTGGATCCCCAAATAATGTTGCTTAGTCATCTGGAGGATGTTGAGAGTGACAGGTATGGCAAACTGTGTCTAACCTTTACATTGTACTACGCTAGGCGAGAAATTCTGTTGAGATGGAAATTGGAAGAGCCTCCTACCCTTGCCTCGTGGAGGGGCTCGGTGGATAGAGTGCTCCCCCTATATAGACTGACGTATGAAAGTAGACAATGCCCGGGGAAGTTCGATAAAATTTGGTCCTCCTGGGTGGACGCCTCTGGAAATCCAGAACCCCCTACCCCATAACCAAGATGTGAAATATAGTAGAGGATATCCTACATTTCAGGTCTATTCTTCTTATGTCCATCCCCCCCTTCGTCTCCCCCCCTTCCTCTCCCCCCCCTCCTCTCCCCCCCCTCTCCTGTCCTCCCCCCCCCCCTCTCCTCCCCCCCCCCCCCCCCTCGCCACCCCCATTAGGTTTGATTAAATATTGGCTACCTTTGTCAAATTGTTTAAGGGTTTATAGGAATGTTATGCCGTAGGAATACTGTTAAGTGAAATTCCTGAGATGTACATATCTGGAACATTTGATAAATAATCGCCTGAAGATAGATCTTAATATCATTGTTATCACCGCAATGGCTATACTGAATCTCTTTTGTTTTGTAATGCTGATTTGTTTAATAAAATCTTCTGTTAAAAAAAAAAAGTATACATGTTCTAGGAAGTTTCAAGTCTAAAAGAGTACTGTATTATACTCTGTACTGCTTAAACCCTTGTATAACGACCATGACAAAGTGCTCTTTACTTATGTTTCTGTATCGGGGCCCCACCCCTGTTTGGAGTTGAAATAAACTTAATATTTGAAAAAAAAAAAAAATTTAAAAACAAATGTGCTTTTCTTGTAAAACACTCACAGACCAAGTTACTCCCAAGGTTTTACTGACTTACCAACCTAGGTATTGACCTGATACGATTGAGAAAATCTGAGCTCCGTGGCTAGACACTCCAGGTCTTAATCCCTTAGATTTGGTGATCGGAAGACTCTTTTAACCCACTGCGTGTAACTATGCCCTCCTTCAATTGCTCCTTGTCCTTACGTACTGTATTGTGTTCTTGGGATGCTCTCTCCTCATTTACAGTTATACAGCGGGTAAAATAAGTATTGAACAGGTCACCATTTTTCTAGGTAAATAAATTTCTAAAGGTGCTATTGACATGAAATTTTCACCACGTGTCGGTAACAACCCATTCAATCCATACATACAAAGCAAACAAAACAAATCAATTCAGAAATTAAGTTATGTGTAGAAAAAGGGAATGACACAGGAAAAAAAGTATTGAACACATGAAGAAAGGGAGGTGCAAAGAGGCAACGGAAGCCAAGACACCAGCTGAAATCTATCAGTAATTAGAAAGTGGTCCTGCCCCTTGTCAGTGCAAATTAATATCAGCTGGTTCAGTCTCAACTGATGGCCTATAAACAGGTGTCTCATTACCAAGGTGTCACACAAGAAACATCTCATGAAAAAAAGCAAATAGCTCTCTCAAGACCTTCGCAACCTTATTGTTGCAAAACATACTGATTGCATTGGTTACAGAAGGATTTCTAAACTTCTGAAAGTTCAAGTAAGCACTGTTGGGGCCATAATCCAGAAGTGGCTAGAACATAATTTCACCATAAACCGGCCATGACCAGGTGCAAACGTTTCGCACGCATGCGCCTTGTCAAGTCATGGGAAGAACGACAGCCAGCGCATTTAAGCATAGTGTATACTAATTGAGGGGTGGGGAGTGGGCAGAGCAGTTAGCAAACCTAGATGCCACTATCTTATCAAAGCCCTTACACATAATTGGCTGCCACAACTCCTATACATTTTACCTAAGAACACAATGGGGGTCATTTACTATAGCGCCAAAAAATTATCCTGCAGTGCCAAAAAATAGCTCTCAAAAAAGGCCAGAAAGACTTCAACTCTCAGAAACTCAGCGCTAATGCAAATGGAAAGCAGCGCTATTTCCGGCAATAATGCCTATCAGATCACATATGCTGGAATAGTGGAAGTCAATGGGGCTCGAACCTGCAAAAACCAAAGTTCTCACTGAAGGCTTATATGCAAGTTCTTTGCCATAAAGTGTTTGGAGACCCGGGTCCTGCCCCAGGGAACATGTATCAATGCAAAAAAAAGTTTTAAAAACGGCCGTTTTTTCGGGTGCAGTGATTTTAATAATGCTTAGAGTGAAACAATAAAAGTGTAATATTCCTTTAAATTCCGTACCTGGGGGGTGTCTGTAGTATGCCTGTAAAGTGGCGCATATTTCTCGTGTTTAGAACAGTCTGACAGCAAAATGACATTTCAAAGGAAAAAAAAGTCATTTAAAAGTGCTAGCGCTAGTGCCGGCTATTAATGAATTGTTGGTCCCGACAATACACATTACATTTCATTGATAAAAACGGCCTGGGATTCCCACAGTGCATTACCAGGCCCTTTGGGTCTGGTATGAATATTAAGGGGAACCCCGAACCAAAATTTAAAAAAAATGGTGTAGTGGTCCCCCCAAATCCCATACCATGTTCTTCAGGTCTGGTATGGATTTTAAGGGGAACCCCGCGCCAAAATAAAAAAAATGGCGTGGGGGTCCCCCTCAAAATCAATACCAGACCTGAAGGGTCTGGTATGGATATTAAGGGGAACCCCCCAAAATTAAAAAAAAAATGGCGGGGGGGTCCCCCTCAAAATCCATACCAGACCCAAGGGGTCTGGTATGGATTTTAAGGGGAACCCCGTGCCAAAATAAAAAAAAAAATGCAAGGGGGTCCCCCTCAAAATCCATACCAGACCCTTATTCGAGCACGCAACCTGACAGGCCACAGGAAAAGAGGGGGGGACAAGAGAGCGGCCCCCCTCCTGAACCATACCAGGCCACATGCCCTCAACATGGGGAGGATGTCCCCATGTTGATAGGGACAAGGGCCTCATCCCCACCCTTGCCCGGTGGTTGTGGGGGGTCTGCGGGCAGAGGGCTTATCGGAATCTGGAAGCCCCCTTTAACAAGGGGACCCCCAGATCCTGGCCCCCCCTGTGTGAAATGGTAATGGGTACATTGTACTCCTACCATTTCACCAAAAAAGTGTAAAAAATTGTAAAAAAAACACACAGACACAGCATTCGACCTTTATAGGTCCTTTAAGAACTGTCACGACAGGTCTAGTGTCATTCAGCGGGCTCCTCCTATGGAGGCGGATCGTGTCCTGGCGGCATCTTTCTCCATATCCCGGGACGAGGAAGGATTACATCACTGGAGTTTTTTTTATTTTTTTAATAAAGGACTTGTCCAATGCTGTGTCTGTGTGTTTTTTACAATTTTTGACACTTTTTGGTGAAATGGTAGGAGTACAATGTGCCCGTTACCATTTCACAACGGGGGGGGGCGGGATCTGGGGGTCCCCTTGTTAAAGGGGGCTTCCAGATTATGATAAGCCCCCTGCTCGCAGACCCCCAAAACCACTGGGTAAGGGTTGTGGGGATGAGGCCCTTGTCCCCATCAACATGGGGACATCCTCCCCATGTTGAGGGCATGTGGCCTGGTACGGTTCGGGGGGGCACTCTCTCGTCCCCCCTCTTTTCCTGCGGCCTGCCAGGTTGCGTGCTCGGATAGCGGTCTGGTATAGATTTTGAGGGGGACCCCCGCGCCATTTTTTTTTATTTTGGTGCGGGGTTCCCCTTAAAATCCATACCAGACCGATTTTGAGGGGGACCCCACGCCATTTTAAAAAAAAATTTGCCATGGGGTTCCCCTTAATATCCATACCAAACCTGAATGGCCTGGTATGGAATTTGGGGGGACCCCCACGCATTTTTTTTAAATTTTGGTTTGGGGTTCCCCTTAATATTCATACCAGACCCAAAGGGCCTGGTAATGGACTGTGGGGGAATCTCAGGTCATTTTTATCAATGAACTTTTATGTGTATTGTCAGGACCGACAATTCATTAATAGCCAGTGTCTTGCCGAGAAAGTTCCCCCGACGGATAAGGACCCCCCTGTACTGCGCATGTGCTGCGCTTGCGCAGTACAAACGACTACGGTGCCGCCGAAAGTCTCCAAAGCTGAGCAGCTGATCGTCAGCTCTACACGGCGCCTGTGCACTACATTCTGCCCAGTCCAGGTTCAAGCTCCACCATCCAAGTGGACATAGAGTTAGAATAAAAATATGCCGAGCAAACCGAGGCTGTGCCCGAAGCATGGCGAGCGAAGCGAGCCTGTGAGGGGCCCTGTTACAGGCGCCGTGTACAGCTGACTCACAGGTGTTTAGCTTCGGCTATTTTCGGCGGCTCGTACTGCGCAAGCGCTGCGCCTACGCAGTACAGGGGAGTCCTTATTCGCTGGGGGTAACTTTCTCGGCAGAGCACCGGCACTAGCACTTTTAAATGACTTTTTTCTTCCTTTAGAAATGTCATTTTGCTGTCAGACTGTTCAAAACACGGGAAACATGCGCCACTTTACAAGCATACTATGGACACCCCCCCAGGTACGAAATTTAAAGGAATATTACACTTTTATTGTTTCACTTTAAGCATTATTAAAATTACTGCTCCCGAAAAAACAGCCATTTTTAAAACTTTTTTTGCATTGATACATGTCCCCTGGGGCAGGACCCGGGTCCCCAAACACTTTTTATGACAATAACTTGCATATTAACCTTTAAAATTAGCACTTTTGATTATTCATGTTCGTGTCCTATAGACTTTAACGGTGTTCGCATGTTTGAACAAATTTTTGGTCTGTTCGCATGTTCTGCTGCGAACCAAACAGGGGGGTGTTCGGCCCATCCCTAGTTATCATTGAGAATCATGGGGTACAACTTGTCAAGCAACTCGGAGGTCCAAAGTCGCCCAACTGTGAAACAAGTCATATATATTTTAATAGAAAGGAGCTCTCATTTACACTTGCATTTACATCAGCAGAACAAATGCAGGAAGTGATGTGTGCACATGGGCCAGAAGCAAATGTGTAGGGATGCCAAACAAATCAATGAACCCCACCCACACCAAATCTAACTACCACATCCACCCCACATTGATTAAGCACAAGTACATATCATACCCTTATACGGAAAATGAGCAGCACCTCCTCTTTGCTAAAGAGGGATCTCGCCATGTCCACCTAGACGAAACCACACTCTTTTATTCACAACCACGATTAGAATTGTATTATTTTTGTTTAGTTGCAGATATGCAAATTTGTATTTCTACTTATGATATTTAAAGGCATTCGATAAGAAATGGTGTCCCTGGGTTAGCAGCAGGTGAATGACAAAAACAAAAGGCCCAGTTTGAGCCCTGGTTCACACTGACAGAGGGAGGAAATCGTTCAGCTGAAATCACACACTTTCTTTCCCGCATGTCAGTCCCGACTGCAGGGGGAATTTCAGAGACATCTGTGCAGGTTTCTGCACTGATATCAATACAAATTGCAGCCCAAAGTCACATCAATTAAAACAGTGCAATTGCCACCGCTTTGACATGTCAAATCGCACCAAAGTGAACAAAAGCTGACACATACAACACTGCCTATCCACCAACTGAATTCATTACCTGCAATTCTCCACAGCTGTTCTATATAAAGATTCCACCTTTATCATTTACTTGCAGGTGTGCAGGAGCCTAGGTTTAGCGATTTGTCATGCGATTTGAGAGATCAAATCGCATGACTATTGGCAGCAACGGCACTGTTCCAATCGATTGCGATGTGATTTTGTGGCGCTGCACCAATTTGCTAAAGTAGTTCCTGCACTACTTTTGCCGATTTCAGGTGCAACTTCAATAGACATCTGTGTATGAAGCCACTCGGATGTCTATCAATTAGCACCTGACCTCGTTACTTTGAAATTGTGCTACTTCAAGTGCAGTAGCGCAATTTCAAAGTAGCATCAATTTGAACCAGGGCGAAGAGATTCGTTTTTTTGGTGCACAAATACATGTTGAAATAAGATATAAGAGATATTGCACTTTCCCAAAACCACCACCCACAAATTAAAGAGAAAGAAAAGTAGAAGAAAAAAAAAACACCACAACAAAGCTCAATAATGTACTTTTATTTTACCAGTAGAAAACAAAAAATAAATACATAAAAAATGTACATTCATTTGCTAGCTTAAAAAAAATTTGGACAGGATATATGGTGCTACATCTAGCAATGGGATTTTAAGGGGCCTGCTCATAGGAGCTTACAATCTAAAATTTGACAAAACCTTAGAGTGGACACAGCTTTAATTTAAGTGTACAACGGGCAACACATCACATTTCATCTACATAATATTAAAAAAGACTTATTTAAAACACCCACCACCAGCCCACAAATACATACACTGGTGATCATGTTCTGCTGGAAGCTGCATTTCGGTGTACGCGATTAAACGAGATCAAAAAGGGTAGAAGGTCAGCAGATGCTTCCAAACGACGTTTGCATGATCAGACAGGAACAATACACACACACACCATTGACAGCATGGCCACATAAACCCACTTTTGATTGAAAAAAAGCACAAGAATTTCAGAAAGTATCCCTAGTTGGGCATTTGTCAATAGGCACAATATCATTCCTTCTCCCCCACAAATCACAGCAAAAAACCTGACCTTCTCAGGCCAAACGAACCCCCCCCTACTGCAGGCCTTTATATAAGAGAGGTTGTATTGTTAGCACACTGACACGCCCAATAGAAGTACACGCCCACCAGTATGTTTCAATCTATCGCTTCATGCATGTCTAAAGTGATTGCACCTGATGAGCAGGAACACAATACTATTCGGAACTGTGTTAGCTCTTGGCTATGTGCATCAAATCTCCAACTACAGGCCAAAGATCGAAGTCCATTTGCATCCACATAAACAAAACAACAGTTTTCTAAGCATATGTACCTGTGCAGTGTAAACCCTAAAATTTTAAATGTCCAAGTCCCTGGGCATGATTAATGCTAACAAACATAGAGAGAGGGGGTATTTGGGACTTTAAAAGAGGCACATGTTGATGTGCCTCCATCCCTTAATCAGAAAATTGAAAATAGGGACTTTGGGACTTTGAATGAGGCCATGGACAACGTTGAGGTAACTAAAATGAAGGTACAAGTTTATTTGATCAAATGAAGTGCATAAAACATAGCAAAATAAAACCACATAAAGAAAGACATTGTAATAAATATCATTGCATGAGTAATCACAAACACATGTGTATGTGCATATGCGATAAAGGCATCAAGAATACGTCAAACTTGGCACCACATAGTGGTCTCATTAGATAATATATACATTTCAAAGATTTCATATATGTACATGTGAACCTCGGCAGCACAATGAAAAGAAAAAAAAGTATATGTGGCACACAGTAAAACCATGATAAAAGGATGAAAGATATTCTAGGTTGGCGTTGTACTATAAACATATGTCTGTATCCCAGAGCCCGACGCGTTTCGTGTAAACAACACTCATCAGGGGCCAGATGGTCAGGGATTTATAGAAAATATGATAAAGTATATGATAAAACTACTGGTAATTCATACTGACAAAGTAAGGCGGGTGAACCACCCTAAGTAACAAACTGACAAAGTAAGGCGGGTGAACCACCCTAAGTACTTACATACAGTCAATGACCTAAGGTGTGGCAGGTGCAGAGCCAAGACCAACAGGTATCTGTCCCGGGAGCTGAGGTATTATGGGGTGCGTGCTAGTGGGTCGGATACACCGAACCCCCCTGAAACGTGGTGGCCCACGTGCTGGTATAGGTGATGGAGGGCAGCATAACAGGAGAGAAGCGCCAGTGTTGACTACCTGAGAGGGAGTAAATTAAACAGTGTGTAAGAAAATGTGCTAGTATGATAGACAAAGTAGTGTCTATCTGATTGGAGTGGTGAAATATGGAAGTCCGTGCAAGAAAGAATATAAATAAATAAAATGGATATAGCCACATCCAGAACCCATTGGAGTGTGGCATATAAAAACAAAAACCAAACAGCAGAGACATAACCATTTTCACCAGACCATTCAAAAAAATGGAAAAAAGCTGGCTAGCAAAAAGGTAGGTAAAATGACATAGTGATAGCTTACATATATCCCAAGGAGGAAGAGGAGGCGCTGTGATGTTGTGTTGTGTCTCCAGTCATGGGCACCCAACAAGTGTCAGGGGAGGCCAGATATACCCGACGCACACACGTGCACGCCGGCCCCTAACCAGCGTCACTCGAGCACAGCAGGAGAAGGGGAGGGGCTCTGACGTAGACGGTGAACTCCGTCTGTCAGAAATGCCCATATTCCCCACCTGACTGGCTTGATGGGAGGACTCATGCTCCACGCCACGACGCCCAGGCTTGGCATCCCACGTGGGGCAGGGAGAGTGACGCCGATGCGCTGTAGGCGCCCGCCCAGCCCCCCTAAAGCAGCATGGTGCACTCTCCCCCGCTCACCAGATGGGGCGGAAGGGAGGGGGAGGGAGAGGGGGCGCATAAAGCGCATCGCAGCTCCGATGCGCTTTATGCTAACAAACATTAACATTAGTCCCTGGCTGCAATGATCTTCCAATCTAAAGTCCAAAAGTAACTTTCTTACATTAGAACCTATTTCGACAGGAGACAAATATTATGCCAGCATGTCTTTGGATTGTGGTGAGAAACCCACACAGGGAGAACATATAAACTTCAACAGAAGCATTAGCATGTTGAGGAATTGAACCAACATCCCAGGTGCTGCTAGACAGAACTGCTACCCACTTAACCACCAAGCAGCCTCACACATGTTCTCTGCATCTCTGTGGTGTGAACCAGCCATAGCCATGTCCATAGCCATGCTCCGTGTCACAAGCAATATACAATATATTGGCCTAAGTCAGGGATATGCAATTAGTGGACCTCCAGCTGTTGCAGAACTACAAGTCCCATGAGGCATAGCAAGACTCTGACAGCCACAAGCATGATACCCAGAGGCATGATGGGACTTGTAGTTTTGCAACAGCTGGAGGTCCGCTAATTGCATATCTCTGGCCTAAGTATTGGGATGCCTGCCTTTAAACGCACATGAACTGTAATGGCATCCTAGTATTAGTATTGGGTTCAAAACTCATTTGGCCCACCCTTTGCAGCTATAACAGCTTCAACTCTTCTGGGAAGGCTGTCCATAAAGTTTAGGAGTGTGTCTATGGGAATGTTTGATCATTCTTGCAAGTGCATTTGTGAGGTCAGGCACTGATGTTGGACGAGAAGGCCTGACCTACAGTCTCCTCTCTAATTCATCCCCAAGGTGTTCTGTTGTGTTGAGGTCAGGACTCTGTCCAGGCCAGTCAAGTTCCTCCACCACAAACTCCCTCATCCATGTCTTTATGGACCTTGCTTTGTGCACTGGTCCAAATGATTTGGTGGAGGGGGCATTATGATGTGGGGTTGTTTTTCAGGGGTTGGGCTTGGCCTCTTAGTTCCAGTTAAGGGAACTCTTAAGGCGTCAGCATACCAAGACATTTTGGACAATTTCATGCTCCCAACTTTGTGGGAACAGTTTGGGGAAAGCCCCTTCCTGTTCCAACATGACTGCAAACCAGTGCACAAAGCAAGGTCCATAAAGACATGGATGAGCAAGTTTGGGGTGGAGAAACTTGACTGGCCTGCACAGAGTCCTGGCCTCAACCCGATAGAACACGCTTTGGCTGAATTAGAGCAGAGATTGTGAGCCAGGCCTTCTCATCCAACATCAGTGCCTGGCCTCACAAATGCACTTCAGGAAGAATGATCAAACATTCCCATAGACACACTAAACCTTGTGGACAGCCTTCCCAGAAGCTGTTCTAGCTGCAAAGGGTGGGCCAAAATCAAATTTTAACCCTACAGACTAAGACTGGGTTGCTATTAAAGTTCATGTGTGTGTAAAGGCAGGTGTCCCAATACTTTTGGCTAAATAGTATATCTGGAAAAGACAATGGTGGTGGAACCCTCCTTCACATAAATACTACATTTAGACATAGTTATAGGACTGGGAGATGAGACAACTTCTCTACATGCAGCAGCATGTTTGGGATTTGAACCCAGACACTCAGGGACACTAAGCAGAAGTTCTAACCTCTAAGCCACGGAGCTGCCACGTGTGAGAACCTCCTACACATAACCACACACAAATACACATAAAAACACATAAATACTGCATTTCTTTGGACATACAGGTGATGGCATTACATTACTCAAGAGTTATTCTTCTTGATTTATTCTGTGATATTTGGTGTTTTTTGTGGGTGAGAGTAGAATATTACCCTTAAATTTTTGGGAATTACATTTTGATTTCTGATGTTGGTACACATATCACATTTTTGGGCTCAAATTATGAATATTTGGAAATAATTAAAAAGCACAAAAAAATGTGATTCATTTTAAATTTGCATCAGAAATGGTATTGTTTGTGGATTGTAAAGACACCTGTGTGAGTTTGGGGTAAAGATTGTTGTGAGATGGAGAGTAACAAATGAAAGTGACAGAGAAAACCTTTCATTACCCTTCCAAACCTATTGAAAGACAGAACACTTTGGGGCTCTGTCAAATTTTAAAGTTAACTACGTGAAATCGCATGCATTGAATATATCACTCTCCACACAGGACACAGAATGTTGCCAGAGCTCTTTCCCATTCCGATGGGAGAGAGAGGCTATCACATACCTGGGTATCCAGATTACCACTAAACTGTCAGATTTGTACAAATTAAATTTTCATGTATTTCTGAATAAAACAAAATCAGATCTAAAGGACTGGGCAGGACTAAATGTCTCTTGGTTTGGCCGCTCGGCCTTGCTTAAAATGATTATTCTCCCACGCTTTCTATACTTGGTGCAAACCATCCCCATACATCTCCCGACAGCATTTTTCATGACATACAGACAGGCCTATTCACTGTTCATTTGGAAGAACTCTCCACCATGTATCAAATATACTCGACTGACCCGTACTAAGACAAAGGGAGGAATAGGCTTACCCGATCTTTACAAATATTACTTGGCTTGCCATCTCACCAGGATTGTGGACTGGAATATCCACTATGACAAAAAGTTATGGGTTTGTATAGAAAATTCCTTTACACAATTTCCAGTACAAGATCTCCCCTGGCTCTCGCCTAGACACTGGCCAACAGTATTATTGACACATCCACTTATTTACCCATCCTTGATAGCGTTCACACGGGCAGGTAAATTAACACCTCTATCCTCGGTTCCGGGGCCCTTAACCACGTTAAAAGGAAACCCAGATTTCCCACCAGGTAATGCAGGCTCATTTCTGAGCCATGAATGGCCCTACAAAGACATGAGGGTGCAACCCTTTTTTTTTGAAAGGCGACCCCTGCTCTTATGGCAACCTGGTTGATGTCTCTTTAACCAAATCTTTCCCCTTTTGGTCATATAGACAAATACGCAATTTCCTGACTACACAAGCATCACACTCAACATGGACAAGACAGCTCACATCATTTGAATCCCTCTGTACAAGAAATTCACCACAAAGGCATTTAATATCCCTCATATACACAATGTTATTTGAAGAGCCTAACAAACAGAGATCCCGCATGCATCACATGGGGTAGGGATTGGGAACTTCAGATTTCTTTATCTGATGAGGAGTGGGAAACTATACACGAATACCCACACAAAGGTTCCACGAACGTAGCCATCCAAGAAAACTGTTATAAAATCAAAACGCGGTGGCACAGAACTCCCTCCTTACTCCACAAATTCTCACCATCTATACCTAACACGTGCTGGAGATGTGGTAAAGCAGAAGGCACTATGCTCCATGTTTGGTGGGATTGTGTGTCATGGTTATGCAATAGAGTTTGTTGCTCAGCATACCTGTCTCCATGTGTTCATCTCTAGAAACCAGCTGACCCTCACCTGACTGCTTTTGTAACCTCTCCTCTAAGCATGGCCCCACCCCAGGCCCTATCAGGGAGCCCTATATTAACCTGTGCACTGCAAGCCAGCAGTGCTGATCAACTATTGTGTGTTAGCCTCTGTGTGTACTTGCTGTGTTTCCTACGTCTGACTCCTGTTACCGACTTTGGCCTGTTCTTAACTATTCCTGTCTGCTCGTGACCCTGACCTTTGGCGTGTTCCCGACCATCCCTGTTTGCCTGTGACCCTTAACCTTGGCGTGTACTCTGTTGTCCTTGTCTGCTTGTGGCCCCGACCTTGGCTTGTCCCTTACTTTCCTTGTTGTTCCAGCCTGCTGCCTCCTTCCTCTTCTCCTGTAGTCTTCCGTGAGCGTGAGCTGTGAGACCCTGGGGGCCGCGACCTGGAGCCAGACTGCAGCGCAGTCAATCCTTACCATTAAAGGCTCTGGGGAACACCTGCTGGCTCATAGACTCCGCGCCCTGGGGAATCTATGCTCTAGCTCCCAGTGGGATCTGTGTCTGTGATCCAGTAGACCTGCTTCCTGAACCTCCTAGGGTTCAATCCGCAGCAGTCAGCCGTAGGGTCCACTACCTTGTGGTGCACTCCTGATCCCAACGGTGTGCATCTGTCGCCCAGCCTCTAGGTGACCTGACACTGTGATTCGATTCAGCCGTTTTGGAAAAAGGTGCATGACATCATCTCACAGGTCACCACGTATACATTAGATTACACTCCAGCACAATATCTGTTGCACCATACCACATTGTCTAAAAGTGCTTATTACAAATCTCTGGCCATGCACATGGTGAATGCGGCGAGACTGTGTGTTCCGACACACTGGAGATCTTTTACCCAGCCAACAATTAGAGAATGGTTCGCCAAACTTTCCAAAATAGAAGAGATGGAAGAACTGATACACATTTCCCAAGAACAGATACAAAAATTCACGAGCACATGGACATGCTGGACTCATTTTAAAACGTCAGATTACTTCCAAATTGCCAACTCCTAAACAAAGTGCTGATTTGAGCACTATTTATATATTTTACGAAAACTTAATCAGGGAGACTTTGGCCGGGGGGGGGGGGGGGGGGCTGCAGAGGCGAAGGGACTCAATACTTTCACCTGTTAATATATAATTTGCGGACTCCTCTCTACAGTGTCCCTCTCTCTCTCTTCTTTCCCCCTTCTCTGTTCTGCTCTCCCCTTATTCCTCCCCTTTTTTAATTTTTTTTTCTCTCTCTCTCTCCCCTTCTCTCCTCCCTCTCCCATTCTCTTTTTCGCCCTCTTTTCAGTCTTTATGCATATTTTCTTGCTCATTTTTTCCCCGTGTTCGTTTTCGAACTCGGGCCCCTGATATCATTAATGTTCCAGACAAAGCAGGGTAACTGAATATATCTATAGAACAACAATTAAATACGTTACCAATGTGCCAAATGGAGTTTAGGCTCCTATGACTCCCTGATTGTTGTGCATCCTGTCTCTCTCTCTGGTATAGGCGATCACCTGAATGACTTTGTTGTCAACAACATTTTTGTTTCCTTGTATGATATATACGCTGTTCAAATTGTAAGCATTTACTTATACTTGATATTCAATAAAAATTTATGGACAAAAAAAAAAAAAAGAAAGTGACAGAGAAAATATATTTTACCAAAACATCAAAACATTTCACATTCTAGTATTCTTAAAAACAAAATATTTTAAGTAGAAGCAACAATGTTGCAAAGGAACATTTATTTCAGAGAAAGATACATTTCATCTCAACATTTAAAGGTTTTTTTTAGGTTTCTTTTGTGAAAGTTACAATTGTTCCATTAGAATCAATGGCTAAAACTTGATTTGGACTAGAATAGAGCAGATTTTTACTTCCAAACCTTGCTCTGTAATTAGCTCTCATTTTGATATTTACTATAGCGCTGGGTAAAAAAGACACTTGAGTTAAAATGAGAGTTATTTTCAGGTCTGAGCATGCTCAGTTGCGTTGGCACCTAATTGTCCAAAATGGGGAGTTTTTCACTTCTCAGACTTTTAAAGATATTTCAGTGTAGAAATCAATTTTTCACACAGTTTAAAAGCAGATTATCCTTAAATAATATACCACATATTTCAGTACCATTTAGGCAATTATATCATGCTCTAAACATTATTTCCATGTGCACTACTCCAGGTTTTAGCAGAGTAAGGGTTTGGGCGCTATTTGGTTTCAGGGAACTATAGTAAATTCGATTTTGGGAGTATTTTCTCACCAACGCTATAGTGAATACCACTTTAGCGCTAATTAGCGCTAAATTCCCACGAATTAGCACTAATTAGCAGCAATTAGCGATGCAGCTCTATAGTAAATGTCCCCCAATATATCAAGCTATTGGATAATGCTGTAATATAACATTATGAGGTTGATGTACAATATTACATTTTACAAAGGCTAATCACCATTTATGTAAAGCACCTCAGAAAAAAACACTATCATAAAAAATTGGCGCCTGTAAAATGAAAATAAAAACGATGTATAAAACCCTCAATAGCAACATATTCAATTGATAAAATAAAAAACAATGAAAAGGACTAAAATAAAATGAGTACAAAAAAAAGAAATTTAAAGCAGTGAGCATCAATGGTAAAGATCACTGTAGTATTACAAAATTGTGAAAAATAAATATAAATATGTACTCCAACTGTTAGTGATAAACTAAAAAGATTCACATGAGGACAATGATGAAAAACCTAGGTGGTAAACATCATGGTGCTTTGCCATGACAACGCACCTAATAGGGTACAGCAAACTCCTAGAGGACAGGGTAATCAAGGAGAATTATGGAAATAATAATAGTAAAAACATAGTACACAATAAACAATGTCACGAATCTCTAGACCAGGGGTAAGCAACCTGGGGCCCTCCAGCTGTTGCAGATTGATACTCTCAATTGCCATAACCTCCAGACACCCAATGTTTTTTTGTGTGTCTAGAGGAATGGATGGCCAGAAACGCTGTGTTTGTCACACCCTTTTTGTATAAACCTACGGCGTTTCCTGCCATTTCTTTCAGATGCACAACAAACCACTGGACAGCTGTTTGGTGACCAGCCTCACATCCATGTTTACAATGAGGATTTCCCTAACAACAGTACTTGTACCTAGGGCCCTGAGTGCTGTCTCTTTTGTTTGTTTTAATTGCTTTTATACGACTCCAGGTGTACATTGACAGCATGATAAAAGAACCCAGGTGCTCTACTAATGTCTGACCCACCCGACTACAGGAAAAACCCTTAGCCTGGGTGTATATGTGAATAGTGCCTTAGAAAAAAGTAATTAAAATATAAAAACACAAATAAATCATTTGTAATAATAATAATAACAATGTGACAAAGTCCCCTTGAGGAGTGGGTGATTGAAAAAACGATTTTAAGCAGTCCTGTAATCCAAATAGGTGCTTTCCTAGATAAAAAAGTTCTTTCAATAGTACATTGACAGCAGCCTGGGGCAGCCCCTAGTTTTTCAGCGACATCCACACACACCAATGATTCACTGGCAAAAGAGCTCTGGGTGCATATTTGTTCATGTGTAGTGTACAGCTACCATAGACTTGATTGGCCATGCAAAGCTGTACTCAGGCATACACCGGTGCTATCATAAATACAAGTACAACGCATGGGTATAGGCAAAAATTATTTTTATTTATTGCATACAACCATACACTATATTTGTGTTTACAACAGCACCGATTTACACTGACATTCGGTTCAAACCCCAACCATGGTACAAACTGCACAGTGTTTGCATGTTCTCCCTGTGCGGGTTTCCTTCGGGTACTCTGTTTTCCTTCCACACTCCAAAGATATGCTGGGAGGTTAACTGGCTCCTGTCTAAACTGGCCTTAGTATGTGTATGCATTAAAGTGAGTTAGGGACAGGCCCAGACTGGCCATAGGGCACACTGGGCCGCATGTCCTAACAAGAGCTGGCTAATGCCCGGGTCGGGTCGGCAAACTGTGGACCGCAATCTACCAGTCGATTGTGGTCAGGTGACTGGTAGATTGTTCCTGGGCTTGCCAACCTGCTGTCACTGAGCGTGGATGAAGGTGGCTGCCAGCTGAGAAAACAGAGAGGCAGGGCAGGAGGGAGCAGACAGTTGCAGAGGCATCAGCCTGCCGCATAAAGATGCTATTGTGCCCATACAGATGCATAATAGCAGCTATATGGGCACAACATTTCATGTGTAGACTTTGACTGCTGCCTCTGAAGCTAAAGGGGGTAGGGATTGGGAAAGGTAAAAATGCAGCTCAACCGCAGGGTTTTACTAACCCCCAAACTGGCATGTAAACAAGCCCCAAGGGTGCCTCCGCCAAATGCAACTAAGTGCTGGTTTACAAGTGCACCAGGCACTGCTGCTCCTCTGAAAAGCAATCTAAGCATGTTTGGCTGTTGGTGAAGAAGCTAATTTAAACCTATAATTTCCATGCAATGCATGCAATTGCAGTTTGGAAGTAAAACCATTGTAGGTTTAAACCAGGTGGTGAAGAGGTGAAATATCATCTCCTCACCACCTTGCAAAAACCTCTGAAAAGCAATCTGCACTAGGATCACTTCTCAGAGGAGCCTGTGCCTCATTCCTGTGCAATTCAGTGTTTTGGGATTTTCCGGCTCATTCATTTGAAGGGCCTGCAAATCGCATCAGATGCACAAAAAAATTAACGGTGCCAAATCGCATAATACTGCAGTATCATGCGATCTCATGCCCACAAACACACTTAGTTTGCAATCTACAATTGGGGTTAACAATGTATTGGCACCCGCAGTAGATTGCAAAGGCAGTACATTTTGAACATGGTGCAGGAAACGCACAGGGAACATGCCTTTCTGACACAGCATTCTGGTGTAAACCGGACCTAACAACAGGACACTGTGCCTGGTGATCTTTGACTTCACCAGTGTTGTTTAGGTAGATCTCCATCTCTCTAAGATTGCTTAACCCTGGGCTAATGTGACATAAAGCTCCAGAGGATGGGAACCACGGCATAAAATATGCGATTATATCGCATATATCATGCACTTGGCTCTCAGCTGGGGTTCTCTGTCTGCCGCAAGCCATCACACAGCTTGTGGCAGACAGACCGGTGGGCAAATGCCAGGTGCATGATATAATGCCGTGTACACACGAGCGGACTTTTCGACAGCAAAGGTCCGGCGAAATGAATCCGCCGGACAATTCGATCGTGTGTGGGCTTCATCGGACCTTTGCTGTCGAAAAATCAGACGGACTTTAGAAATAATACATGTTTCAAATCTTTACGATAGACTCGAGTCTGGTTGAAAAATCCGTCCGTCTGTATGCTAGTCCGATGGATAAACGACGACGCTAGGGCAGCTATTGGCTACTGGCTATGAACTTCCTTATTCTAGTCTGGTCGTACGTCATCACGTTCGAATCAGTGGGACTTTGGTGTGATCGGGTGTAGGCAAGTCAGTTGCGTCAGAACTCCGTCAAAAAGTCCTTCGGAGTTCAGTCCGTCGAAAGTCTGCTCGTGTGTACACGGCATAAGTGATATAATTGCATATTTATATTGCGGTTTTCTGTCACGTTAGCCAGCTCCTGTTAGGACATGCTCTGCTAAGTCTAAAATGCCTGGGTCTATTTTTTTTTATCCCAGTATGGGCCTTGTTAGGGACCTAGATTGTAAGCTTTTTGAGGGCAGGGACTCATGAATGTACAAGCACTGCATAAATTGTCAACCCTATATAAATATCAGTGTAATAAATAGAAATACCATATTTATTGGAATAGACACACTTTTTTCCCCCTGAAAATAGGGGGCAAATCATGTGTGTGTGTTTAACGCCGATACCTGGCTGCCTCGGAGGGGGCGAGCGCAGCCAGATTACACAGAGCTGGGATCTCCTGTGTGCCTGGTGCTTGCAGTCACACACAGCCCTGCCTCCTGGCCCGGCATTGGACCGGTGTTCTGTCTATCAAAGGAGCTGGGCCAGGAGGCGGACTGTGTGAGTGTGAGCGCTGAGTACACAGGAGATCTCTGTTCTGTGTAATCACTGGTTAGGCTGGAATTGATGGGCAAAGGTGAGGCTGCAGATGGGCACTAAACAGGCTGCAATGATGAGGCTGCAGATGGGCACTGATCAGGCTACAATCATGGGCAATGGTCAGGCTGCAGATGGGCACTGATAAGGCTGCATTAATGGACAACGGTGAGGCTGTAGATGGGCACTGATCAAGCTGCATTAATGGGAAATGGTGAGGCTACATTGATGGTCACTGATCAGGCTGCATTTGGGCAATGGTAAGGCTGCAGATCGACACTGATCAGGCTGCAATGAGGGGCAATGGCGAGGCTGCATTAATGGGCACTGAACCTTATTTGCTTCAAAGTTCTTAATTTTAAATGTAAGTTTTTTCCTGAAACTTCCCTCTTGAAATGAAGGTGCGTGTATGCCAATAAATATGGTAAATAACTGCTTGTCAATTGGAAGCTGTATGCTGTACCTGGGCTTCCAGGACAGAGCAAAGACACTGGCATTTGCGTTAAATGGACTCAACCGCCCCTGTGCAAGAGCCTTTCGATGCCTAGTCTCTTCCTGCGTGCTGTGGTCTTATCTGCTACCTATTTTGCCACAGCAAGTCAACATCTCAGTCAATACACCTCCTACCAATCAGCAGCCTAGCTACTGCATCCCTTGTCACTAAGCACCTCGTACACTCTGTCACCTGACATTGCCACCCATCTTCCTGTCCCCCCCATGCCAGTACTAGTGTACTGTTGTGAATGGACGCATGCTCCGCCCACTTGTTCCTCCTTTGGTTGAAATCACTTCCGGGTCCTGCTAATGGCTGGGAAGTAGCCAATATGAATGCCGAGTAGCGGTAAGGAGGAATACCCCTTGTATATCCCTATTACTAGACAAATTCTACTACTTCTTAGAAAGGCAGCCATTATGTTATAGAGAGCTAATGGTGCGCTTGTATCGGGTGTGTGTTATAGGGTAGGGGCGGGTCATGTGACTGCTACAAGGAAGTGAGTTTGGCAGCAGCTGTCAGCACAGTACTATGTCTACAGATTGCTTTGCTGTATCGCATGGATAAGAGAGGTATTGTGCATGTGGACGTACTGCTCGTGATGTAAACATGAAACTGTTATTGTGGTGATTGTGTTGAACTTATACAGGCTGATAGTGCTACTAATGTAATGCAGAGGAATGATCCATCATGCTGGAATTTTCTCATCATTTAGCCTAAAAGCTTAACGCCAGGTGTGGTTTGTATTGCATATGCATAGTTCTATTGGTCCAGCCGGACAAACCTAAGTACTGTATACATATTCCATACCAGTGGGACCACTATGGAAATATTGAATCGCTGTAAAAGCTGATGCTATGGGGATCGCAACGGTCTTCCAGGTGTTGTGCCAACATTCAGAGAACAAGGTGGCGAGGTTGGGTGGTGACGTCGCCATCTCCACCTCATCCAATCAGAAAACACTTGACTATAATTGAAAGGATTCAAAACTTCCTCTCAGGGTTGCCAGTACCAAGAGAGCGACCACCCCTGTGGTTACTATACAGTAGGGGACTCAAAATACAGTAAGGATCACTCTAGTAGTGGTGACTACTACAGTGATTTGTCATTTTCATGGTGGTCCCACAGGTATGGAATATGTCTACTTAGACTGATCTAAGCTGGACCAATGTAACTAGGAAATACAAGCTATACCTGGAGTTTCAATTTAAAGTATAACTAAATCCTTCTTCCCCTTCCCTTTTTTTTTTTTTTTTACAGAGTGTCAGATTTTTATTGCTTCCTGTGTGTCCATTGGGAAGATTTGCATTCTGTATTTGTCACGCATACTGCTAAAGTGGTTGTAATGTCGCAATGTTTTTTTTTTACCTTCATGCATTCAATACATGAAGGTAACAAACCTTCTGTGTGCAGCAGCAGCCCCCCCCCCCCAATACTTAACTGAGCCCACTCTCAATCCAGCAATGTCCAGGAGAGCCTTGCCTCTCCAGGGACTCACACTCCCGATTGGCTTTTGACAGCAATGGGTGCCATTGGCTCCAACTACCATCAATAACAGCCAGTAAGCCAATAAGGAGACGGAGGGGGTGGGGCCGAGCCGTGGCTCCGTGTGTCAATGGACACACAGAGCAGCAGCTCAGCTCAGGTGCCCCCATAGCAAGCTGCTTGCTGTGGGGGCACCGAGCAGGAGGGAGGGGCCCGAGAAGAGGCGGATCCAGAGGCTGCTCTGTGCAAAACCCCTGTACAGGGCAGGTAAGTATGGCATGTTTGTTGTGTTTTTTTTTTTTTTTTTTTTTATTTAAAAAAAAAAAAATGTAAGACTGTAATATCGCTTTAAACACAAACCCCAAGTTTTTTGTTGTCACCAGAGCAGGAATAGAAGGGAAATCTTCCAACCAGTGATTCTCTCACTTGGGAGAGATTTCCTCTCACTTCCTGTTTTGGCTATGGGACAGGAAGTGAAGATAAATTTCCCCAATGAGCCATAGATCACAAAAAACTGACAGGAATTAAAACCCTTCCTTACTCTATCCAGAATGAAACAAATATTGCCTTTAGTTCCATTTTAGGTCAAATCACAGTTTAAACATTTATCGAATGATAAAGTACTGACTTAGTTTGTACTAAGGCATACATCCCAGCTTTGTACATTAAGAATGAGGGACATGCTGGGACAAAGAAGATATGCGGCCCATGTAGCGAAAATAGGTGTGGCTAAATGCACTGAATACAGGGTGTGGATTAAAGAGCATTAATAAATAGGGTTACATATCACATCTTGCATACACTGTACACAGTCTGCAGAGCATGTACCCACAACATGCACCATAATTACTGCTCTTTGAATGAGAACCTCACATAAATCTTTAATTGATCCTGCCAAATGTGTACACACAGTTCATGTCCTGCTATGAGTGTACTGTACACCGATCCAGAGTAGCAGAGAGTACAATGTATGTCCTGCTATGTGTTTACTGTACATAGATCCAGAGTGACAGAGAACAGTGCATATCCTGTTATGTGTGTACTCTATACAGATCCAGACAGAGTACTGTACAGTGCATGTCCCATGTGTGTACTCTACAAAGATCCTGTGTGAAAAAGTACAATGCATGTCCTGCTATGAGTGTACTGTACACAGATCCAGAGTGACAGTACAGTGCATGTTCTGCTATGTGTGTACTGTATTATGGAAGGACGGGCGAGAAAGGAGAACTCGAAAGATGTCCTTAACTCCAAGTAGGGAGAGGGAACTAACTGCAGTATATTCCTGAGTAAATCTTTATTCAAAATGGTAATAATAGAAAAGACATAGACAATAGGTAATTGCAAACATGGATAAAAAATTACAACGTTGTCACATTCAAATCGCATGCCCATGAGCTCAGCCACACTACCTAACCGCACGTGTCAGACAAATCGACTCCAAATTAGACAGCAATGTGAGTGTTAGGACTGAAAGAGCTATGGGAAACCTCTGTAGCACGCAATGTTAACCAGTCTTGTGCTTGACTGAGGACCTCCAGGCTTTCTATATGTCCTTAATGGGGGTACACAATAGTGACAAGTGCATACAATGAACAATATAGTTATCAGATGAACATTGGTAGGGAAGAGTATAATATATATGCAATTAACCAGCAAATCGGAGAGGCTGTAGTAATGCACTGTGAGTCACATGGGGGATAGGGGATCATGAAGGTGGACAGGATAAGCTCTAATACATCAGAGAGGTGTTGGCCCAATAGTATTCAATTGTCGGGTGCTGTACATTCATTCAACATAAATTAGTTTGATCAACTCAAAAGTAATGATACAGGTGGGTAACACAGCTTGACCTCCTGTTTGTGTATACTAAGAGACCATCTAGCCCATGTGGTGGGTACAGGTACTCCTAAATAGCTTGCACAGCAACAAGGGGAACTCGGTTCAGGAGTCATAAGCTGGTGACACACTGCTGGAGTCATATCCACTTGCAGGGCCTTAAGGCAACTGGAGGTTCTCAGTTAAGCACAAGACTAGGTTAACAGTGCGTGCTACACCTATTACCTATTGTCTATGCCTTTTCTATAATTCCCATTTTGAATAAAGATTTACTCAGGAATATACCGAAGTTAGTTCCCTCTCCTTATTTGGAGTTAAAGCGGAGTTCCATCCAAAAGTGGAACTTCCATTAATTCTGATTCCTCCCCCCCCCTTGGGTGCCACATTTTACAGGTACCCTGTCCCCACTTCTGGGAGACCGAGCCGCGGCAAAGTACATCAGCACATCAGCCCCCCTCCTCTTCCCACCCCTTTCTGCCGTGCCAGTGGGGGAGTGCAGAACGCTTTGCACATGCGTAGTGGGGACCCGGCTGTGAAGCTGAAAGGCTACACCGCTGGGTTCCCCTACCAGCAATGGCTGTGGCAGCACCCGACAAGCCGATGTAAACATCGAGTGCGGTGCTGACATCGCTGGACTCCAGGACAGGTAAGTGTCGTAATGTAAAAAGTCAGCAGCTACAGTATGTGTAGCTGCTGACTTTTAATTTTTAAAGGGATGGGCGGAACTCCTCTTTAAGGACATCTTTCAGGTTCTCTTTCCTCACTCTTCCTTCCATAATTTGGCTATCTGCACTGTCCACACTTTTGGTCATCAGGATCCTGCCTGTTTTTAAGTTTCCTGTTATTTTTTCCAGATCCAGAGTGACAGAGAATAGTGCATATCCTACTATGTGTGTACTCTATACTGATCCAGATAGAGAACAGTGCATGTCCTTTGTGTGTACTATTCGTAAATCCAGTGTGACAGAATAAAATGCATGTCCTGCTATGAGTGTACTGTATACAGATCTAGAGTACAGTGCATGTCCTGCTATAGTACTGGATGTGTGCATTGAACACACATCCAGAGTGACAAAGTACAGTGAATGTCTTGCTATAGGTGTACAGTATATAGAACTAGAGTGACAGTGCATGTTCTTCTATACCTGTATGTGTACTGTACACAGATCCAGAGTAACAGAGGAGAGTGTGAGTTCTGCCACAGATACAATCAGGGGCTGTGAAGCACTGTTACCAATAATAAAAGTGTAATCCCTTGCCACTATCTGTCCCTGCTTTTCATGCCTCCTCCTCTGAGCTGTATTTCTACACTCATTTAGTAGATGTATTCCATCATTCAGAAATTCTGGAACTGCAGCCAATCAGGAAAGGGCTGGCACTGTCACATGACAGTGTCAGAGGCTCGTGGTTGGTTGTATTTCCAGAACTTGTGAATGGTTACAAGTTAGAATGACATAGTACACCTACTGAACTGTGAACCAGCTGCAGATTGATTTCAGCTGTTGATTCCCCTGCCCTACATCCACTGTGCAGAATAGTGATTTGGGCAAGGGAATGTTACAGCACAATGCTCTGGACTGTTGGACTTGTATCAAAATTTGGGGCAGTCCTGCAGAATCTGTCAATGTTTGACTTTACCTTTTTAAGTCGCTAGGAATGCTATTTTGATTTTACTGGCTGCATTCTTTTTATTTTTTATTTTTTGGTCAGGTAACTCAAAGTCTGGAAGATGGAGACAGCCAGGTTGCAAGCATGTTCGTTAGTAGCAGTGCACATACAGTATATCTATCACAAGTCTTTTGACAGAGAGCAGTCACTTTGAAACATATGTGACAAATGATCTGGTGCTATGTAGCCACCTGCAGGATGATAGCAAATGATATTTGACAATGTAATTTTGTTAATACATAAATGTTATCTATTTATGCACCATAAATGATTAGATTGGAATTATTGTTTTTTTTTTTTCCACATCCTACTGTAACACACAGGTAGAGTCAAGCATCAACCATTCCACTGGAGATACTAACATTTAGAATAAATATTTAGTTTTAAAATCATATTCATTATAAGAAGGGTGTTGGAAAGTTTTTTATTTTTATTTTTTGGAGTGTTCATAAAACCAGCTAAGCCAGATTGGCAGGGCATTCAAGTGTGTTTCCTCTTGGTTGCAAAAGAGGCCTGGACATAATTGCTTGTTCAGTCTTTCTTACCTTTTTATCTGCTTATTAATATTTTCACCCAACATTTGCAACTTTTACCCAAGAAGCAGCTATCTTTCAAAGTTAATGCAATGTGAAAAATGTGAATCTTTGAAAATGTCGATAAACATACCCCTACGAAATAAACACATTCGTAAAGATGTCACCTCCAAACCTTCTGCTCCGTTTGTTAAATTCACCTGTCCCTGATCCAGCAAAATAAAATTAATAAATAAATTAATAATAAAAGCACATTTTTTTTTGCTGGTAAAACGTGCATTTTTTTTTTTTTTGGAGCCTGGAAAGCATTGCACCTATGATCAGCAGGTCTCCTGCAGACTGTAAGCTGTCTGCCTGTACATTGTACATCATACGGGCAGGCAGTTTCACACTGACAGGGGGAATCAATGAACTGCCACAGCGCTCAACAGCACTCTTGTAGTTCGTTGAGAACTACAAGCCGACTGCTGAAGGCTGTCAGTAGTTGTAGTCCATTTGTTCATAGAACTCTGTGAATGAATGAATGATGTGACTATGTGGGAGGTGCCCCGCACAGCCACGCTCTTTTCAAAAAGTGGCATCTTGTACGGGGAACTTCTCCCCATACTGCTGGGAGAGAGGTGATTGGCGAGCAGCTGTAGGAGCAGGAACATGTTCCCAAAGCTGAACTTATCCTTTTAAAACTAAAACTAGCAAAAAGGGGGAAGGTGCATAATAGGTAAGGCAATATACAAAGCACTGCAAACATTGCCCAGCTCACTCAGTACAAAACTGACATTTTGAAACAATTTGGTTACGTTTTTGTGCTGACTATGTTTCGTGTTGTGTTTTATTTTGCTGACTAGATTGCACAGCTGTTTGTCCAAATCTTTCTGGCCAGGCCTGTAGATGTGTTGTGCAATACCATCCTATGAAGCGTCTGAGTATAATCTCATATTTGTCAACTCCAAAAGAATCATTACGTTTCTCATGCCACAAGCACAAAACAGGGGGCTGTTATTTCTGTCCTTCAATGGCAACCCAGTGCACTAAGGCTATTCGCTTCTGATGCACATGCATTGTGGGACGCCACAAAAGATGGAACTGCACTACTGTGCTTTATTGTACTGTATGAACAAAAATGATACATCTGATTTTCGGTTCGCTAATACTTATATGGGCCTTGTTTATTCCTATTCATATTTTATCAATTTCTTTTTGGTCTGACTTTTAGGCCTCATGCACACTGGATGTTTTTGGATGTTTTTACAGCAGCTGTTTTTGGCTTCAGAAGTTTTGTTTCAATCAACTTCCCATCGTGTTATCCTATGTGTCCATGCACACATAGGCTGTTATCAGCAGTTTTTTCCTGGGACGTTTTTAGTCTTTAAAAAAAACAAAACAAAACTAGTGGTTCTAAGAGGAGTTTTTGAGCTGTTTTCAGCTGTAAAAAACGCTCTAACGCTGATAAACACTCAAAACGTGGCTCGCCAGTGTTTGTTGACATTATTGATCCATTTGTAAAAAAAAAAATGTAAAAATAAATATATATTAAAAAAAAAAAAAAAACGGTAACGCGTTTTGCAAAATCATTGAAAAACTCACTGCAAAGCTACGGGCGTTATTTTAACGTCCAGTGTGTATGAGGCTTTAGATTGTAGCTTTATGTTTGTAAATCCTTAATGTCTTTGTTTTTTATTTGTCTTATCGCTAGCCTTTAGAAGCTTTCAGATGAGTAAAGTGGCAAGCAGAGTCCTCTTCCTCTTTTGATCCTTTCTGGCAGTGGGTGGTTCTCAATGGCTCAGAAAGCAGTGCTGATATCATTACCCTCTCTGCATCATTACAGTGTGATTGCAGGCTACAATGGTGCCCCAAACTCAATGTTTTCAGTCTATTGGGGTGAATAGTACTGGATGTTATTCAAGTCAGAAGATTGAGGACATCTAGTGGCAGAAAGAATTTACTTTAGATTGTAAGCTCCTATGAACAGGGCCCCCTGAACCATTCTGTATTGAATTGTATTTTAACCGTACTGTCTCCCTTAAAGTGATTTGCAAGTATTTTTCTTTATTAAAATAATAAACAGGTTTTTCCTTACTTGCTCTATGCAATGGTAATGCACAAATCGGCCCTGAACCTCCTCTTCTGGGGTCCGTCCATTGGCGCTCTATGCTCTTCCGTTTCTGTGTCTGCCCCCCATAGCAAGCTACTTGCTATGGGGGCAGACTTGCAGGCTTGATGCCGGGCTGTATATGTCCATAGACACGCATGATGCAGCTCAGCCCTGCCTCTCATTCTCTGCTCACATGATTTGACTGACAGCATTTGGAGCCAATGACTTCTGCTGCAATCAGAAAAGTCTGTGAGACGAAGCTGGGCACAGTGCTGGATTGATACAGGAGTTAGGGAGGGGGACGGTGGTAACAGACAATGGAAGTTTTTTTTTTTTTTACCCTAAAGCAGTGATTCTCAACCTTGCTAGTGCCGTGACCCTTTGATAAAATTTCCCAAGTTGTGGGGACCCCTAACAGTAAAATTATTTTTGTAGTGTGGGTTGTCAGCACCCAAGGCAAGACAAGTGATTTGTGCCCCTAAGCCAAGGACATTTAGCGCTCCCTGAGTCCCTTCCACTCGTGCAGTAATAAAACCCCTTATGGTACATTTTAGAATATATCACTCTTTCTCTTTGTTCTACTTTCTTTCCCTTTTATCCCTCTCTATCCTAATTTATTGTGGTTCCCCCCCCCCCCCATCCATCTCTCTAGCCGTCTTGCTTGTTTTTTCTCTTATTCTTTCTCTCCCTTTTTCTTTGTTCCTCCCCCTCTTTTTTCCTCTCCCTTCCATGTATTCTCTATTTCTATTCCTTCTCTTACTCCTTGGAGGGGGGGAAATGAGATGAGTGACAGTGCTGGCGGGGAGTTGGGATTGGCTCTGATGAGCCAACTTAGGTGCTCTTGATCCAGGTCATCTGATCTGAGAACTGTAGTGGGGACTTTTAATGGCAACTATAATCACAGGTAGTGTTACTCACTGTGTCTCTGGCTTCACTGTGTCTCCCACTTTGTGGCGTCTCGTAGCAGTGACACCTATGCCAAAATCAGAAGACAGGGTCTCCTCCAGCCCCTCCCACTTCACATTCCTCACCAGTAGGCTGACCTCTAGTCTCTGCCCCCTAGCCATGCTGTGAAATGAATGATAGGATGCGAAGAGGCTGAGTGGGCGGCCACAGGCTCCAGGGACAGCCCTGCTGGGTGGCTGCAAAAAGGCTGGGAGAGCGGTGTGGGCTTCAGGAACAGCCCAGGGTTCAGTGACCCCTGGCAAATCATCATTTGACCCCCGAGGGGTCCCGAACCCCAGGTTGAGAACCACTGCCCTAAAGGATAAGTTCACCTTTTGAAAAAAGATAATAAATGGGCTTTATTTTTTTTTTTTTTTAAGGAACTTGCAGAGCATTACACCCACAATCAGCAGATTGCAGGTGAAATGACAGACTCCTGCAGACTCTCAGGATGGGTTTCTGCCCGTACCTTCAATATGGGTAGGCAGTTACTTGAGAGCAGGAAGATCAGTGAACTACGAGAATGCTCACCAGCCCCCTCGCAGTTCATTGAGAACTACGAGCTTTCAGCCGCAATGGCTGATGGTACCTGTAGTCTGTTCATTTACAGGAAACTGTGAATGAATTAGGGGCCTGTGTGGGTGGAGCCCCGCACAGCTCCTCCTCCTCGTCCTTCTCCTTCTCCGTCTCCTTCTCCTCCTTCTCCTTCTCCTTCCCTCCTCCTTATTATTAGATACAGTACATTCAGGGACATACTCCCTGTCTTAGCCGCTTTCTTTTCAAAATTGTAACAGCATGTGCGAGGATAAAATCCCCCACCCACTGTCGCAGGGAGGGTGGGGATTGGGGGAGAGGGGGAAGGATGCTGTACGTGTTACATGCTACACCGTAAATACAGGTGTAACATGTTCAGAAAGGTGAAGTTAACCTTTAATGTGGAGAATGCATTAGAGTGGTTGTAAAGGCAGAAGGTTTTTAATCTTAATTCTATGCATTAAGATAAAAAAACCTTCTGTGTGCAGCAGCCCCCCTAATACTTACCTGAGCCCCATCTCTACCCAGCGATGTGCACAAGTCCCTCGGCCGTCCGCGACTCTCCCTCCTGATTGGCTGAGACACAGCAGCAGTGCCATTGGCTCCCACTGCTGTCAATCAACATCCGCTGGCCTATCGGGAGAGAGGCCAAACCACAGCTTTGTGTCTGAATAGACAAACGGTGCTGCAGCTTGGCTCGAGTGCCCCCATAGTAAGCTGCTTGCTGTGGGGGCACTCAACAGGAAGGAGGGGCCAGGAGAGCCAAAGAGGGAACCGAGAAGTGGATGATCCGGGCTGCCACTGCACAGGGCAGAGAAGTATGAAATGTTTATTCATTTTTTCCTTTTTAAAAGGAGACTTTACGATCACCCTAAGGTAAAAAACCTTGAGGCTGGGTTCACACCTCCGACGAATGTGGTTTGCAGCAGGGGTCCGGTGCGTCCCTGTTCTCCGTTTCAGGGACGAACCAGGGCCAGAATTTTTCCTGAATTCGGCTCTGAAACAGAGCCAAAGACGCACAAAATTCCTGTGCAAGCTGCTCCGCAGCTGCAACGGAGATATATGAACCGGCTCCATAGAGATTGGCATAGGTGTGCACCCAGCCTCAGTATGTACAACCACTTTAATTTTGTATAATAATATTAATAACTGTGGAGGTCAGTGTCAGAGAAGAGGTGAGTATTGCAGCTAGATTTGCTTTTTAATTACTTTTTTTTTTTCATCCAGATGGACTTTTTAAATATATTTTCCTAGAGTTAGGTTTCAGTTAGATTTCAGGGAATGCCTGTGTAACTCGCATCAAAGTCGGACCAAAGTAGTACAGGGGACTACTTTGAAGTCGGTGCGACTTAAAGTCGCACAGATATGAATGATCCTCATTGGAAATCATGGGGTATGACTTGTCATGCGACTTTGTAGTCCCAAGTTGCAGGACAAGTCACACAAGTGTGAAAGGGGCCTTAAGGAAATGTTTTTTTTTTTTTTTTTTTTTTTATAACAATCATGTCATATTTGCCTGCACTGTGCAATAAACAGAGCAGCCCTGATCCTCCTCAGGTCTCCTGCTGGGGCTCTGGGCCCCTTCCCGAGTGCCCCCATAGCAAGTCGCTTGCTATATGGGCACCCGTGCGAGCTTGCTCTGGAGCTGGCTCTCTGTGTCCATAAGACACAGAGATCGTGGCTTAGTCCCACCCTCCAACTCCCTCCTCACTGGCTGTGATTGACAGCAGCAGGAGACAATGGCTCCTTTTTCTGCATCTTAGCTAATAAGGAGGAAGAGACCCAGAAGAGCCACTGCTCTCATGCACATTGCTGGATTGAGTTCGGGCTTGGGTAAGTAAATAGGGGGGCTGAGGGGGGAGCTTCACACTGAAGGTTTTTACCTTCATGCATAGAATGTTCAGTTCATAAAGCGAACAGAAGAAAAATTGAAATCAATATTTGCTGCTTCTTCTTGGTCAACAAGCTTTGCAAGATTTTTAAACTTTTGTTTTGCTGTGCTTGCCACGTTATTCTGTTGCTTGACAATTGCACTGCATTTGGGGTGCCATTAAGAATAACTGCACCCAAATGCGCATTGCGTGTTTTGCTGCAATTTGGAATCGCATTGATTTTGCCCACAGTTGCAAATTGCACAATGTGAACGGGGCCTTAATGTTGATAAATGTAAGGTATTGCACTTGGGGGGCTAAAATTATGCATGTATCATACGTACTAGGAGGAGAATAGCCAGGGGAATCAATGTTGAAGGATCTGGGTATTCTGGTAGCTCATAGACGTAATAGCATGCAATGCCAAGCTGCAGTTTCTAAAGCAAGCAAGCAAAATGCTTTCTATTATTAAAAAAAGATAGTCTCCAGAGAGAGAGAGACCTAATTTTGCCCCTGTACAAATCTTTAGTAATCCCTCATCTAGAATATGCAATTCAGTTTTGGGCACCAGTTAACAAAAAGGATATCGGATAACTGGAGAAAGTGCTGAGAAGAGCAACCAAACTAATAAGCGGCATGGAGGAGCTCAGCTATGAGGATATATTAGAGGAACTGAATGTATTCTTTCTTGAGAAGAGGCAATTGAGGAGGATAGGAAAGCCACATATAATTACATAAGTGGTCCGTATAGTGAGCTTGGTGTAGAGCAGGGGTAGGCAACCCTAAAGAGGTGGAGATCTACCTGAACAACATGGGAGAAGTCAAAGATCACCAGGCACAGTGTCGCCTCCTCACACCAATTTTAAAACTGTAATTGCTGTACTATTGTGTCTCAATTGCATACATTGCATAGCAATCATGAGTTTCAATCAAGTGGTGAGAAGGCAACAGATCTCCTCCTCACCACCTGTCAAACACACTTGGATCCCTTTTTAGAGGAGCAGCAGTGCTTGCTGCACTTGTAAATGAGCCCTTAGTTGCATTTGGCAGGGGAATTGTTAGGGCTAGTTCACACGTAAAACCCTGTGGATGCATTGCGGTTTTACTGCCCCAATCCCTACCCCCTAAAGCTGCTGAGGCAGCAGCCAAAGGTGTACATATGCTGCAGCAGGAATTAAGCCCCCTGTTGCTTTTGGTACATGCTACCGCCTGCCAATCAGACCCTATTCAAGTAAATGGGTCCACTCCGCATGGTACAGGAGCCAGCACTACAGAGGAGGCATCACCTTATTGCTCCCTACTACTGCTCCTTCTTTACAAGTAGTACTTCTGCAGTGCACTCTGTTTGATGCTCTGGGATGGTGGGTCAGCAAGCCCAGACCGCGATCTACTGGTAGATCGCTATCTTCAGTTTGCTGATCCCCGCTTTACCCTGCCTGGCAGTAATCCCGAGTGTGGCTTGGGGTGAATTTTCATTACCAAAAGCGTTAACCTCGAGTCACATTCAGGATTGCATCGCAGTATCCAGGCAAAGTTACTTACCTTGTCCCCAGGATCCTGTGGTCTCCCCGCTGTGTCCTCCGCCGGATCTATCATAGTGCCGGGCTCCGTTCCCTGTGAGCGTTGCAACATATTCAAAAAGTGAAAAACACATAATACATACAGTACACTGTAATCTTACAGATTACATTACTGTATCAAATCATTTTGCATCCCTTTTGTCCCTAATGCTTTGTCCAGTGCCCTGCCTGGTGTATACTGTTCTTTCTGCCTGTAAACTTGGGAATTTCCATAGCAACCAAAAAGTGTCTCTTTACATCAAAAGCGGCTTTAGACCAACTAGAAAACAGCGATAATAAATTAGAATCACTTGCAGAATTGAGCGATGGTGATTTATGGGGAAATTCGTCATCAAACACTGACAGTAATGACAGCTACAATTTATTTATTTTATTTATTTAAATGCTTAACCTGCGCACTCTTACCCGAAGGCCTCGATGCGCAAAACGGAAGACATTGACATTAAAGACCTTAGGTGAATCAACATACCAGCATGACAACATAGAATAAAAGCCTGGGGGTCTGTCCATCACACCCCATTAAAATTAGGTGACTCCAAAAGCTTGTACAAAAATCACAGTTTTCAATTTCTTTCGGAATTTCAGAAAGTCATTCTCAAGTCTCAGTTTCAGAGGCAAGGAGTTCCAATATTCAGCTCCTTGTACGTCACTCGTTCTCCCTCTGCATATTTTCTTTTTGAATTTTGGAATCTTCAATATGGCCAAGTTCTCCGATCTCAAGGATCGGGTAGGCACATACTTGATGAATTTTTCCTTCAGGTACTATGGGCCACACCCATGCAATGCCTTATGGACAAGACATCCCGTTTTGAACAGAACCCGTTCTTTCATGGGCAGCCAATGCAGGGCTGCAACTGACCAAATTTCAGTGTTTTTGATTTGATTATTTTATTGAATACATTTTATTATTATTATATTATTATTTGCTATAATTATTTATAGTTACTTATTATATTATAATTTTATAATTTTGTGTTTCAAACTTTATCATACCCGGGATGTCTACTGGACTCTTGGACAGATTTAAGTTAGTTATTCCTAAGAATTACAGGCCTACAATATAAAACGCCAAAATTTAATGCGAAACAATGTACCGCTTTCAGCATCAAAAATCTGACATGATACCACCAGGGAGGTTAAGGTAATCATAAAGGACAATAGGGGGGCACTCTTTACATCTAGAGGAAAACAGATTTAACCTCTCCATATGGTTTCTTCACAGTAAGAGCTGTGAAAATGTGGAATAGTTTCCCTCAAGAACTAGTTCTGGCCAGCTTAGTAGATTGTGTTTAAAAAAAACGCCTGGATACTTTCCTCCATGCACAAAATATAACTGGATACCTATATATATTAATAAGTATTACCACCAGGGGTAGCTTGATCCAGGGAATATCTGATTGTCTCCTTGGGAGTCGCAAAGACATTTTTTCTTCCACTGGATCGAATTGGATCATACTTTATTAGGTTGTTTTTTGTTTGTTTTTTTTGGATCACCTGTGGGTATAGGATTGTGTATATGGAGGGTTTCCCATTTGTGTGTGTATGTGTTTTTTTTTTTTTTTTTTTTTTATTGCTTGTAGTGCATTGACTTGTGGCTTTTTAACCTAACTTTGTAACAATGTACTGTAACTATGAGACAGACTGATTGTGTAGTTGGGGCATCTCATTACGTTACTCCCAGAGTAAGAATGTTCACAAATCTAGAGGTTATTTTTCTTAGATCCAGGAGAAGATCTTTACCCTGAAGGCAGAAGTAGAGATCGGTTTTGGTTCTTTTGGTCATACAGAAGTAAGAGTGAAGGTTAAAGCTGTGGCAGAACAAAAGGTAAGCACATTGTGTGAGATTTGCTGGAAGAAACATTTACAGAAGAATTGTTATCTTTTTAGAAATTTGTTATGAATTAAAAAAAAAAGTTTGATTTTTGTAAACTTTTTTTGGATTATACCTATCCCCAAAGTGTTAGTTCCTTTTCAAAAGCTGTGTATTATTTAGTCATATTATCTTTAGCCCTGTTTTGACAACTATGCTTTCTTCAGTGCATTTTCAGTTTTTCAGAAACGTCCTACAGTACATTTAGCATGGTTTCCTATGGGTCACGTACACATCCATGTGTTTTTCCACCGGTGCGTTTTTTTTTTTTGTGTGTGTGTCTAATGTGTTTTTGCTGGTTTCTCCTTCAAGACAACAGACACCTCCCAAAAATGTAAAATGCATTACATTTTAATGCATTAAAAGTCTATAAGCAGATAGTATACACTTACTGACTGGTTATTTCCTATTGTCACCCCAGCTGTGGTTATATAGAGCCTAATGTTAAGACATCTTTCCTGACACAGCATGACCGCATATATGTATGGGTAGGCTCCACCCCCTTCCCTATGACAGGACCGGTTATACTATAAGATTAGGTCTCCTCCCTACCTGCAGCATTCTCTTTTTTTTTTTTCCTCACTGCTAACAGCCGGTTATGCTGCTGCTGAAAGAGCAGGATTTTTAATTTTTCCCTCACCTTGTCAGACACTTCTGACCAAGCCGCACAGGTTTGAGCCTCTCCTGTGTCAAAGCTCCCCGATGTAAAGGCTGACATGAACGCCTATATGGGGGAGACCTCCCCCCCTCAAGATCCAGGATAAGGGGGCGATGGTATCTGGTCTCTAGAGATTGCTCCTTTATCATGATGCCGTGGATGGACATTCATTGGACTTTCTGTTTGGACATGAAGCATGCAGGTGGTAAGGCACCACAAGGTGCACAAATCCATATTATTCAGTTACTGCTGCAAGCATGTGTTAAGCTTGCATCTCTGAAGGGTTGTGGTTGTGTCTGCAAAACTGCTAATGCTGATAGCAGGTGTGCTGGGCTGAAGCCTTCCTATTAACTGAACAAGCCTGGCCCTACAGTCTTTTCTTATTTTCTGCAGGTATGCCGTTAGTTTGCATTTCTGAAAAGCATATATCACACATTCGAATCTTACTGGCTGTCCATAGTGCCGCTCTGTTACTAATGTTTTACAGGCTGAAGTCTGTGTCTGCAGTATTGCTAATGCTTGGACTGATAACAGGTGATGCTGAGCCCTTTCCTATTAATGCAGGACCTGGCCCTGCAGACTGGGCTCACTGTGTATTGATGTTTGGTTGTGTGATCCTTGACGGTACATGTGTCTAAGGTAGGTTGACCTGCTAGTGCTAATTGTCAGATGACTATTAACTTGCGCTGCTTACCTGTGATTACATTAACTCTACAGTATCAATGACTGTTATGTGTTTATTTCTATGCATTAACATGCTGACCTTGGTGCTAAAATAAAAGTCAGGATCTGTTTAGTCACATTCCTTAGTACTTACCTGTAATGAAAATTGCTTGTGTTATTTGGGGTACCCCACAGAGAAATATGTGGTTTGTAGTGGTTACTACTTATGGCTAATACTCCCAGGCATGGCTTGAGGCTTTCAGCTCATCTGTGAACCAGTAGCAATCGGCCTTCCTAGAGACCAGCAACTTTAAGGTGAGGGCAGGTAGGTAGATGCTATATCCAAAAAGAGTGCATATTATGGGCATAATGAGTGTAATCTCTCCAGCCCTCAACACCAACACCAGTCAACCTGCTTCTGCAACAAGGGACAGATCCTCTTCAGCCCTGAAGGAACCACTATGTAGTTTACTGCCAGAAGAGGCAGATCAAGAGATCTTTACAGTAATCATAGTGGTCTGGTGGTAACTGGTGTGTCGGCCAAACAGGCTTCATCAGATTAACCAAAGGTGCCATTCTTCCAACAGAAGAAACAATATCCTTTGCAGAGACCCTGGGACAGAAAATAGAGCCAGAGATGAAGAAGGTTCATACTACTGTGTGAGTAGTGTTTTGTGACCTGCGACTGAGCTCACTGCGGTAGCCAGACTGTCAGTACCCCAGACAGGGTGAAAACAGAGCTCTGGTCAGTGATAAACTCTCTATGATGGTGGATCCTAGATTGAAAATGGAGTAGCCAATGATGCAGTTCTGCCACTGTGGATACAAGACTGTATGCTGTTTCTCCAGTAATCATTGTGGTCAGTGAACCCTTATGGCTCATCCCACAAGTAAACACATGTCGCTTTAAGTCAGAGTGGTGACTGTTCAAGTCGGATCTGGTGATATCTAGAAGGAGGATTAATCCCTTATGTTAATCGCCAATGACCAGAGGATAGCCAAAAGGCAAAGTAACGAAGAGTGAATGACAGGCTAAACCTGGGAGAACTATAGTAAAGAATCAATAATCATCTTTATTTGCCTAAAGCCAAGCTGCCTAGTAGGGTAGGCTGACAGTTATATGTAAATTTGAGCTTAGGATCTGTGGGTCCTGTGCATTAGGGAAACCGATAGAATTTTCATTCCTTTCTGCCAATCCATTGCATCCCCTCCATGACACATTTAGAGCACAAGGGTTGTGACTACATGGTCGTTAGTCAAAAGTAAGACTTGAATAACAAGCAGAAGGATAAGGATCCAAAATTGCATAGGCCATCGTTGCAATTAATCTCTCCAGCCATCAGTAAGGCTTGACCTCCACAAATCATACCCCATGATTTTCAAGGAGTATCGTTTATAGCGGTGTAACTCCAAGTTGCAGTGACTTCAAAGTAGTCCCTACACTACTTTTGATCCCACTGTGATGTACTTGGGGCCATGGACATCAATAATACACAGGCATCGATTCAAGTCGCATAGATATCGCAGTAAAATTGCATGAATTTTAGGTCGCAATAGTGGAAACCTAGGCTAAGACTGTAGATGGTCTTTAGACCTAGCAAGTTGCATAATCGCATGGTTGCATAGTGGGTGAGGTTGAGGATAGACACAAGTCGATCAAGTCCAACCTATGTGTGTGATTATATGTCGGAATTACCTTGTATACCCTGTATGTTGTGGTCGTTCACAAGTGTGTGTTTGAGTGTGTGTGTGTATACTGTATACAGACTTTGAGATGCCCATGTTTTCGGCAAGTACCTTCGCTTGGCCGTTAGAGTTCACTACGAGTTCATCGGACAGACTGTGACCTTTCCACAAACTCCAGGCATTTCCCGGGATATTGGGTCCAGTAGGGGCCGACTTGCGGAAGCAAGGACTTCTGGTGAGCCTTGTTTGAGCAACAGACTAGCGCAAAGACTCCTGATTAAGTCGGGAGGAGCCATCATCTAGAGACTAGCTAGTCTCATTACAACAATGACCTACCGAGAAGCAGTTCTGAATCTCTGAAAAAATACAATCAAGTTACCCTCAGAGAGAGCAACAGTATAAGTATCTCACTTGAACAAATAGCTCTTTTCCATTGGTTGCATCCCATGGTCGCAAGAGGGATAAAGTAACCTGTAGTAACCCATGTGGTCAAAAGGGCCCAAGGGAAGGTTGACAACTGTATTAACTGGTTTTTGTAGTAAGGAAAGACTTACTTCCTGCACTAGGAACAGTGACTCCACAGAGGAGATAAGTTCCCTTTTTGAGGAGGTAGCTAAGCTAACTAATCTTTCAGCGTATCAGCTATTAGGCATATCAATCATCACAAGTTGTTACTCGTCGGGTATTCATACCGATGCAGGAAAAGGTGTCCAAAAGTCAGAGTTGTAGTGGTCGCAGACTGAAGTCTTTCCTAAATGCACAAAAGAGCCTCAACTATGCTGCAAAGACTCAGCAAAATGGGGAAGGCCTATCTTCGCTGTCAAGAATGAATGCAGAACTAGTCAACTTCTGTCAGAGGTATCTCACAGTCAGGTCTTCCAGCCCGTTAAGTAGAGTTTCTAGAACTTACAGCCAGATGACGTAAGGTACAAAAGCCGTTGATTGACAAGGGACAGTCTCCAAACCAACAAGCCGGTCAAGGGATCGGCAACAAGTAAGGCTATCAAGATATTGGTCTGACAGTAACCTGGGTGGCTTCCCAGAGGTGGAAGCAGAGAAACTGACAGCCAGCTGGGTCTGCGGATTAGCCAATATGTATATTAAACCAACCTAATAGTCTCCAGGATCCTTATCTGGATTTGCAGCCGTTCAGTGGTGATAACAATGAAACAAAAGGGGGGGGGTTTCCGGCGCTCCGCAACATGTGATGTCTAAGGTAAATAGTACAATGGTAGCTATAATAGCACATTGAATAAGGCAGGTAAATTCTAGAATGAGGAGGCAGCCATCCTCAGAGGGTGTCCATTACCTCTGTTGATAATGTTGAAAAAAGGAGGGGTGTGGAGGCGCCAACTGTGGTAGCTTGTTTATGCAAAAATAAAAGTTAGTGTAACAATTACACTTGGGCCCCTTTCACACTGGGGCGGTGGGGGCGTCGGCGGTAAAAGCGCTATTTTTAGCGCTGTTTTACTGCCGTTTTTGTGGCTGTATTCGGCCGCTAGCGGTGCGGTTTTAACCCCCGTTGGCGGCCGAAAAAGGGTTAAACCCGCTCGTACAGCGCGGCTATAGCCGCGGTATAGCTGCGCTGTCCCATTGATTTCAGTGGGCAGGATCGGTTTAGGAGCAGTGAACACACCGCTCCTTCACCGCTCCAAAGATGCGGCTCACAGGACTTTTTTTACCGTCCTGCCAGCGCACCACTTCAGTGTGAAAGCCCTCGGGCTTTCAAACTGAACAAACAACGGAGGCTGTTTAGGGGCGGTTTGCAGGCGGTATTTTTAGAGCAATAACGCCTGCAAACCACCCCAGTGTGAAAGGGGCCTTACTGGTTCGCAGGGTGGAAGTGTTTCTTTGAGATGGAAAGTGTCCTGGGATGTGCTGTTATCTTGTTTCCGGCTCGGATTTCATTCCTTCAGGCATCTGGGTGTGGAGTCTGTACACAGGCTGAACCGCTGCATCCAGTGCATGGAAAGCTCCACGCTGGCGGAATCACTCAGACTATTATCCGACACCAACACTTATTCCAAACTCACTCATGATCCCTTACCAGAATTCACCCAGAAAGCCACAAAATTAGCCCACAGAGCCCTAGAAGATGGTATTATTTCCAAAGCTGAACTGTCATTTCTCATCAAAGGTTTTCGTAAAACTCCCTATTTTTACCATTTACCAAAAATCCATAAAGACCAGTCCAACCCACCAGGCCGTCCCATAGTAGCTGCTATGGAGAGCATCACCAGCAGGTTTTCTATGTACATAGACCATTTCCTTCAACCCCTTGCGCAACACCTCCCATCTTATATTAGAGATAGTACCCACCTATTGGAGATGCTTTCCTTCTACACCTGGGAACCCACCTACCAGTGGGTATCCTTGGACGTTACATCTCTATACACTTCCATCCCCCACGCAGTAGGCCTCAGAGCAGTAGAATATTTTTCTCTCTGTGGACCCCCTCATCAATCCCAGACAGGCACAGTACATCCTGGAGGCTACACAATTCTGTCTAAAACACAACTACTTTGAGTTTGACCACACCTTCTATCTACAAACTCAAGGCACTGCCATGGGTGCCAATTTTGCCCCAAGCTACGCCAACTTGACTATGGGCTACTGGGAACTACAATACGTCTCACATAACAACCCTTTTGCCGCCCATATCTTATATTATGGGCGCTACATCGATGATATCATTCTGATCTGGGAGGGCACATCAGAGAGTATAGAGTCCTTTGTCAAGCATTGCAACTGCAACTCCCTAGGGCTATCCTTCACCCATGTCATAGACCCTGAAAAACTAATCTTCTTGGACTTAGAACTTTTTCATAGTGAATCTGAAATACATGCTACAAACTTTGTCAAACCCACCGCTGGAAATTCCTATATTCACTACCAGAGCTGTCACCATCCAACATGGATCAACAACATACCGAAGAGCCAATTCCATAGAATTTGGCGGAATTGCACCAAGGACGAAGATTACCACATACAGGGTAAACTCCTTTCCGATAAATTTCAAGACAGAGGATACCCACCACATCTGGTACAAAAGGCCTTCCTCCAACAGGCAAAGAAACCTCCACCCAAACCCAAAACTTCAGATAATCCACAACCAACACGTTTCACTACCCAGTTTCATGATTGTCATAAGAAGATGGAGAACATCTTAGCCAAACATTGGTGCATCTTGCTTGGAGACCCCTTTCTAGGTTCTTCCCTCACCCAACTACCCAAGGTTTCATATCGTAGAGCAAAAAATATTAAAAGTAGGATAGCACCCAGTAAAATCCGTAAAGTCCCACTCACTCCAGCCTCACACATCCCCCTAATTCCATTAGTGGGAATGTACCAATGCCGGAAAAAATTATGCCTAACGTGCAAATTTGTTGACCATGGACAAAAAACTTTACTGTTAAAGACAAAACATACACCATAAAAGACTTTTATAATTGCTCCAGTGAATACGTGGTGTACTGCCTGACCTGCCCATGTGGTCTCTTTTATGTGGGCAGGACCATACGCCCGCTACGCCAACGTTTTGGCGAACACAGGCGTTTCATAGAAAAGGGCTGGGACAAACACAGTGTCCCTCTTCATTTTTGGAAGGAACACCAAAAATCTACCATGGGCCTCAGAGTCTGGGTCATCGAGCCCATGCCCAGAGGTCTTCCTGCTGCGGAACGTTTTAAATGCCTGTGTCAGCAGGAGGCCTACTGGATATATTCATTGGGTACTCTCTCGCCAGGGGGACTCAATGAAGAATTAGAAACACATTCTTTGTTGTAGTTAACTCCCCCCCCCCCCCACTTCCCCTCTCCAATCATACATTCATTCTCCACTTTCTTAATATATATATATATATATATATATATATATATATATATATATATATATATATATATATATATATATATATATATATATATATATATTATATATATAATATAGTTTCTTACAACATAAAAATACCCCCATGGTCCTTTGCTGTCGTATCATCCAGTCACCTGAGGGACCGCTGTCCCCTCATGGACCCAGATAGCAACTCCACCGTTCTATATAACAACTTCACCCCCTTTTCCCCAACCCCCCCCCACCCCCCCTTCCCTCATGTCCCCCCTGGGCTCATCCTCATAATGTGTATCCCAGTGCTTTTTAATCTCATTTTTTATTTTAATTTTACATTTATTTTTATTTTTATACCTATTTTTATTTATTTATTTTATTTCTATTTTTCATTGTTTTTTCCCATTTTTATTTTTATTTTTCATTTTATTTTTTATTTTTTTAGTTTTATATTTATTTTTATTTAATTTTTTTTTCCACATTTTTTTTCATCTTCTAAATAAATGTTTTAACTCTAATTCCACTTACTGTTATTATCGTTATGTTTATTAAACTTACCCCCAATTCATCATATTTTTAATTCTTCATACTTTACTTTCAACTTTTTTGTGCTTTTTGGAAGATTGTGGGTCTGCTGGCTGTTCTGGTTCCACAGCCACAGACCTCCAGCCCATACTCCTTAACCTAATTGCCTCCACTATATATTCAAGCTGCTCTCCTCCAGGGAGCAAAAAGGCCAGTAGAAGGAGCTATGAGCCCCGAGCATCAGTGACGTCATTTCCTCTTTCGCGCTCCAGAGTGGTCAGCGTGGAGCTTTCCATGCACTGGATGCAGCGGTTCAGCCTGTGTACAGACTCCACACCCAGACGCCTGAAGGAATGAAATCCGAGCCGGAAACAAGATAACAGCACATCCCAGGACACTTTCCATCTCAAAGAAACACATCCACCCTGCGAACCAGTAAGTGTAATTGTTACACTAACTTTTATTTTTGCATAAACAAGCTACCACAGTTGGCGCCTCCACACCCCTCCTTTTTTCAACAGTGGTGATAACAATAATGGCCCTGTGGCTTGCAGGCCAAGATATACGCGGGTACAATATCATCTTATTCTCCTTCCAGAGGTCCAACTCCTCATACAGCGTGGCCAACGATATCTTCCAAATCCATACAAGTTATATCTAGATGCTGGAGACCAAGAAGTGGAGGTCTCACCTTTTTTAGTGTTTGAAATCCTATGTAGGTCAGACCACCTACTCCAGACTTCAAGTACATTAGATACGAGTAAAACCTACAGAATTTAAAGGATGGAATTCTCGGTTTCTTGCTGTAAGGATTGAATTGTATACAAGTAAGCCTAGAGACGGCATTAAAGGATACATGAAACTCAGTCGTGTCCTCACTCTCTGGGATCCAGTAACGGTTGCATATCTTGGCAACCAATTCCGAAAGACCTGGGCAGATTATTCTTTCCCCCGTGGGGTCTTCCAAATAGCGTGATACACATGGTCTCACTCGCTTTCCAGAAGGATAAGACATCCTCAACATGGCCAGTAACACGGAATAAGTATTCTGTATGGCAAATAGGTCTAGAAGGATCTCAGACATCCAAGTGTCAAGCCATAAACTACCTTGTTGCTGAAATTATCTGGCAAAATGGCTCTAGTCTCTTCCAACACTATACAAAGGTTGGTGTCTTTGCAACCTGGGTTAGAACATCATCCCTCTGGCATATCCAAACTAAAGTGTTTGAAGTACCACAAACATTGAAAATAGATTTAGGGTTGAAGATAGACAGACATACAACTGGCCCTTTTACAAGAAGTAAAACGATAGTCAGGCCTAACGACATCAGAAGACAAGCACTGTCCAATGAAGACAATCGCAGGGATGCGGATCAAGTCAGTCAAAGGTCTTGGATGGCTAGGACAAATCTATCACATAAGGGCAGAGACCGCTCTTCCAAACTGATTGTGCATCCATGGGCGGAACTCCAAAGGAGTCCCTCCAGAGTTAATAATATGTAAACTAAGACCTGGTCTACATTCAATATGCTGGGGGTCCATTCTTGTGGACTAGCAGCCTTAACTATAATACATCTCAGTCGTTAGTGGGGATAGATCTAATCCTCAACTTAAACACTTCAACAGTACCCACCCTTATCGTCTGGTGAGTTGGTACAACCCATACGTATATGCTGCCATGCTGTGTCAGGAATGAGGAAAATTTTATACATGCCTAACGGTAATTTTCCTTTCCTGATGCAACCATGACAGCATATAGGTCCCTACCATTAAAAAAAAAAAAAAATGAAAGAGAAAAACAAAAGGCCTCTCAGTGATACTAAATTACGAGAATGCTGCAGGTAGGGAGGAGACCCAATCTTATAGTATAACCGGTCCTGTGATAGGCCAGGGGGTGGAGCCTACCCATACGTATATGCTGTCATGCTTGCATCAGGAAAGGAAAATTACCGTTAGGTAAGTATAACATAACATTTTCCTAATTTTTGTCTTTTTTTTTTTTTTTTTAAGATGTATGTATGTTTTTGGAATAAAAATGAAACTTTTATACTTGCCTCAAGTATATTGAGCCTTTGTACGGTACCATGAAAGTCCATAATAACCTCAGTCCACATTCCTCTCTATACATTTGATAGGACGTAGGTACCACTTTAATGTTTCTTTACAACTTGCACTTTTTCTAATATCTTGTTTACCATTAATATTGAAAGTGAAAGTAAAAGAAAATCTACAAATGTTGGATTGTCCCCAGAAAAGTAGCAGAGGGTAAATCTTCCAATGGGGACAGTTTTTGTGCGCCACAATGAATTTCCTTACTTTGCAGTGATATCCTCTCACTTCCTGTTTTGGCTGTTGGCCAGGAAGTGAGTGAAAATCTCTGCAATGGGACACAGATAGCAAAAAAAAAAAATCTGACAGGGTTTGCCTTGCTTTATCTAAAATGGAAAAAAAAAAGTTTTGCCTATAGTTCTACTTTTAAACCAGAGGACAAATATTGACTTCTCGTGGATATCCATTGGTTTAATAGAAATTCAGTAATTTATAGGATTACTATAGAGCAGTGATCTTATATATAGACCGTGTAACAGACTGCAATAAAGGCTCATTTACACATTTGTGTTTCCACTGCAAGGAAGGGATCTTGGATAGGATAGTGTTTTTGTTCACAAAAAGATTACATTTTATAGCCATTCTTTTCGGTCTTACCTCAGCACCAAAGTGTGTATACTGTAGATCAGGGGTTGGCCACCCGTCAATCGCGGGCTACCAGTTGACTGCCGACAGGTGACGGGTAGACCGTGATGACATCCCACTGTTGCCGATCCGGTCTTTACTTACAGAGGGGTGCATGTGCACGCTCACACAATCCCTGGCTGCAGAGGCAGAGGCAGCCCATATGCAGGGCGGGGAAAGCCTTCAGAATTGCTTGGGTGGGTTCGGGCTCTTCTCCAAACATGTTCGAGCGCTTAATATTTATATTATATATTCAAGGATACCATGTGGGAAGGTGAGAGAGGGTTGCCAGCAGGGATCAGCGCCACTGCACCTCCCCTGCACCACTCTGCATTGAAAAAACTTCTGTGCCCTCCTAATGCCACTGCATTATGCCCTTCTTACACCCAGTCCCCTTGACACCACAGCTCTCCTGATGTCCCAGCACTATGCCCTCCTGACACCACAGTACCATTATCTTATCTTCTGACCCCCCCCCCAATACAATACCCTCCTGACCCCCCAGTATTATGCTCTCCTTACACCCCAGCCCTCCTGATCCCCCTGTACTGTGCTCTTCTAATTTCCCAGTACTATACTCTCCTGACCTCTTTGCACTGTGCCATTCTGACCTCCCTGTACCATGTCCTTCTATCCCCTCTACCTACTACTGACCTCTGTACACTGCCCTACCTACTACTGGCCTCTGTACACTGCCTTACCTACTACTGACCTCTGTACGCTGCCCTACATACCGCTGACCTCTGTACGCTGCCCTACATACCGCTGACCTCTGTACGCTGCCCTACAAACTACTGGCCAGAAATCGGAGGAGATAGCCAGGCCTGAAACTAGTCAAGAAAAGCAGCCTGCAGTACCAGATGTTCTGTTTTCATGATGGACTCCGGCATTAGACTTGAGGGGGTGGCCAATTACTCCTCAGACATGAAAAAATTGGGAATGAAAGTGAATACAGAGTTTCTAACTTTTAAGGTAGGCTAAGTTTTTGTATTTTTATAGTGGCATTAGGTTTAGTGGATTTTCTGTGCCCTTTTAGCCCTCCCAATGCCACCGCATTATGCCCTTCTTTCACCCAGTCCCCTTGACACCACAGCTCTCCTAATGTCCCAGCACCATGCCCTTCTGACACCACAGTACCTTTTACCTTCTGACCCCCCCAATAATATGCCCTCCGGATCCCCCTGTCATCTCTGACTAATGGAGATCAGTCCTGCTGCTCTCTGGGACTCCAGCTCGTGATCAACTAATAGTTCTAATGCTTCCTGTAGTTCACAACCTAGAATATTGTTCCCTGCTTGAGTATGGCGCCATTCTCTGTCTTCCATAGCTCCATCGGGTGTAACCCCCTCGGCAGCGCTATACCAGGATGATTCAACCACATTCTTGTAGGATTTTATGGACCAAATTGCTGGCTCTGACCACAGAGGCCATAAGTGTACTTCCATACCTTCCCCTGCAGAACCCTTATCTGATTTACCTGCGCCATTAGCGGCCTCTGCGCTGTCAGCCACGAAGAATCAGACACTGAGTCGCATACATCCTTAACTGACGACCCTACATCTGAGGAGTTGCAGACTGCCACTATTACTTCCAGACTTAGATACCTTCGTTGGCTCTTATGCCATACTTTTCTACTTTAAAACTCAAGGATCAGCCGGCTGCTTTTACCAGTGCTGTTCCCAGCCTAGGCTCTTTTAGAGTCCCTAAGACTGGCAAGACCTTTCCATTCCACCCATTGTTTTTCGCTGTCGTTTTATGGAGACTGTAAGAAAAATGACAAAGTGTTCACCCCTCTCAACCATCTATCAGCCCCGCACCTGTTTGAGTAGGATTAAATAGTGGGCTGCCTATTCCCTGTTAAGGATGTGTCTGTTTTTAAGGACCTCATTGTCAAGTGATTGGAGGCCCTTTCTTATACTCTGCTTTTTTTTTTGGCAGGCCCTGCTTTGTAACCTGTCCTGTGTAAGACACTAGTCTGCCAAACTCTAGATGATTGTACTAAGGCCATCAGAAATGATCTGGTTGCTATTGAAGCTAAATGTTTGGGGAGCATTTGCAGCTCATGCCTGCAGCTTTGAACCACTGTGTAAATGGGTTGTTATAGGTCTCTCATCTTATTTCCTGTATGAGTCTCCTGTCGGTGAACATGAGGAGGCTCTATTGGCTCAAGTGTTGGGTGACAGAATCAGCGTTCAAAAGTGCCTGCTTTGCATGCCTTTCAAGGAACAGCATCCTGGACACCATTGTCATGGATGTCACTAGGATCAAGAGTATCGACCTGCCCCAACAGAGAAAACCTGGGGCTCAGTTTAGGAAGAATCATCTGTTCTTGGTAGCCAAGAAGAATTCTTTTGTTACACCTCAGGCCAGCCACCAAAAAACAAAGGTCGGTTCCAGGTCCGTCTGCAAACCCTAGACTTCCAAGGCCCCCAAGCCCTTGGATAAATCTTCCTCAGCATGAAGGGGCATCCTGGTTTTCCAAAGTTGGGAGACATCTGTTCGTCTTTGTGCACATTTGAAAAGCCAGCATCTTGGATTCCTGGTGAGGGAGGTAGTTTCCAGGGGCCACAAGCTAGAATTCTGCTCTCAGCCACCTCCTCAGTTCATGTCTTCCTACCTTCCCATGTCCCCTCACAAACTATCAGATCTCTGTGCAGCCCTTGCTAGTTTGCTAGAGCAAGGGGTCATCACCCTTGCACCTGCAGTTGACCCGTCCTAGGGGTTACACACGGAGCTGTTCACAGTTCCTAAACCAAAAAATCTGCCCCATCTTGGATCTCAAAGCCCTAAATGTCTTAATTTGGTCCTGGAAATGGTGCAGTGAATCCACCAGGTCTGTCATAGCCTCTCTTCATCAGGCAGACTTTCTGACCTCTGTGAACATCAAGCATGTGTACTTGCATGTTCCTAGTTTTCCAGATCATCAGTGGTTTATTTGCCTTATTGTGGGACACCAACACTTCTAGTTTGTGATCCTGACAGGGTGCTGACCCCTATTCTCTTAATGTTAAGCTCTCAGAGCATCCTTCTTGTGGGATATCTGGACAAGCTCCTGTTGAGGAAGCAGTGTGCACAAGTTTTGGCCATCAATGTGTACGAACCAGTTATTTCAGCTCTTGGACAGAATAATTCACCAGGCACCAAATACCAGGCTGTTTCTGGCCTTGTGGCTCAAAAATCCTGCTCTGGAATTTGACAAAATCTTTCTTCTGAGCTCTTAGAAGATACTCGTGATGGATATTCAGTCTGTCGGGCTAGAAAGAGTCCCAGACACCTTGTCGGTGCAGGGGACTTGGACATCAAGGGAATCCCATCTCCTGATCAACATTCTAGAACTTTGGGTGATTTGGTTGTTCTTGCAATGCTGGACACCCATCTGAAGGGTCATATGATCAGGCTTCAGATTGGGCAACTCCAAAGAAGTGGCATAGATCAGCCATCAAAAAGGAACCAGAAGTCTTGCCACAGTAAGAGAGCGAAACAGCAGAACTACACGTTCGATCCTTGTCCGCTGTTTACATCCCAGGCATGGACAATATATTTAGGTAGACTTCCTGAGCTGAGCAAGGCCTCTACTCAGGGTAGTAATCGCTAAACTTGGAAATCAGGACAGATGGGACACATTGGATCTGAACTTCCTGGCCGCCAGGCTCAACAACAAATACCAGGTGCAGAGATCCTTTGGCAGAAGCAGTGAGTGCAATGGTGGCTTCATGGGATTAGTACATCCTTGTACTGATCCATTTCCTCTGCACCTTACCTTCCTTGAATCTCAAACCTTATTTGCTTTGCAGGATTGACATGGAGGGTACTCTGTCGATGCTAATAACTCCAAACTGGCCCAGATAGACGTGGTACTCTGAACTCATTAGACTCTTGACAGATGCTTTGTGGGCCCTTCTAGATCACCTCAATCTCCTATCCCAGGGACTGATTTAAAATTCTGCTTCATCTCTGAACTGTTGATTCCTATGAATCCAGCAAGATCTGCCATTGCACATGGAGGGCATACTTTGCTTCGTCTGAGGAAAGACATGTCATCCAAGAAATGGTTACAAATCCTGGCCTTTCTGCAAATGAGCCTGCATCAGCATTTGACCTAAGTACCATCAAGGAGCAGATCTCGTGCTTGTGCTCTTGTTGTTTTTATTAAAGTGGTTGTAAACCTCAGACCTGAAATATCAACAAAGTATATCCTTCTATAGTGTGTGCTTGTCTCAATTAAGAGCCCCAATTTTTGTCTGCTATTTCTCTATCTGCACTATGGGAGCCATCTTAACTGATGCTACTTTCAGGCCATTGATTTGCATGGAAGTCGGGTCATCATGACCCAACTTGTGGTGCGACTTGTGCTCTGAGGATTTTGAAGGGGAACACCACGCTAAAAAAAAAAAACGGCACGTGACATTACAAGGAGTGGAGACTCGCAGTGACGTCGCTGGATGGCCACGCCCCATGGCCATATAGGAACCGGCAGAGAGCTTTGCTGACACAAAGACGGGAGACAGTGTTGCAGATGGACCTGGTCTGCAGCAGAGAAGATGTCACTGTAGGAAAAACACTGGAGGGAGAACACCGGAGGTAGATTTTTAATAAAGGACTTTTCAAAACCATCTCTTGTTTTTATTTGAACTACACTGCTTTTTCTTTTTTTCTTTTTTTTTTGGGGGGGTGAATAGGAAGGGGTACAATGTACCCCATACTCATTCACATGGGGGGGCTGGGATCTGGAGACCCCCTTGTTAAAGGGGGGCCTCCAGATTCCGATAAGCCCCCTGACCGCAGACCCCCACAATCACTGCCCAGGGTTGTCGGGAAGAGGCCCTTGTCCCCCAACATAGGGACAAGGTGCTTTGGGGGTGGGGGGCTCAGAATACCCACACCCCCCATGTTAAGGCCATGTGGCCTGGTATGGTCCAGGAGGGGTGGCTCTTAATCCACGTCTCCCCCCTCCCCTCCCTTTCCTGACCTTTTCCGGGCTGCATGCTCGGATAAGGGTCTGGTATGGATTTTGAAGGGGACCCTACGCTTATTTATTTTGGCGTGGGGCTTCCCCTCAAAAGCCACACCAGACTAAAGGGTCCAGTGTGGTCTTGGGGAGGACACCTTGCCGAAGTTGTTGTGTGTTTTTTTTTTTTATTTTTTTTTTTTTATTTCGGCATGGGGTTTCCCTTGAAGATCCTCAGAGCACAAGTTGAATCATGATGATCGATGGGCTGAAAGTCGGAACAGTTAACCACTCCGCGCCTGCGCTATAGCCAAAAGACGGCTACAGCGCGCCGCTTAATTTCCGGGACGGCGTCCCTGGACGTCTTCCTGTTTACTTGTTCCCAGCACGCCGTCGCGGGCGTGCATCAGGGAAAATCTGTGTTGGCCGTGTCCCTTGGACACAGCCAATCACAGATCGTGCTAAATGGCCAATCACGACGGCCATTCAGCACTCGATCGGCGTGTCCAATGAGAGATGATCTCAAATGTAAACCAATGAGATCATCTCTCATTGCCGACTCTCCCTCCTCACACAGATACCGTGTGTGAGGAGGGAGAGCTTCTGTGCTGCAGATTGTGAGTGAACACTAATTAAAACACAGTAAATACAGTGCCCACAGTACCTATCAGTGCCATCTGTTATCAGTGCCACGTATTAGTGCTCATTAGTGTCATCAGTGCCACATCAGTGTCACGTGTCATTGTCCTGGTGCTCCAGGACCTTCAAAAGTGTAATAGGTAGTCAACAAGTTGGATGTGTAATTTATGCTCCTAGAACACCTGATGGTGCTCCCTGCATGTTGGGCCTCTCTATTTGGCCAGGCTGTGAAAAAGTCCCACACATGCGATATCGCCATACTTGGGAGGAGTAGCAGAATGTATTTTGGGGTGTCATTTGTGGTATACACATGCCATGTGAAAGAAAGAACCTATTACAATGAAAATTTTGTGGGGAAAAAAAAAATCCTTAATTTTGCAAGAGATTTGTGGGAACAAAAATGACAACATCAAAAACTTCACCATGCATCTTACTAAATACCTTGGAATGTCTACTTTCAAAAAAGGGGTCATTTGGGAGGTATTTGTACTTCCCTGGCTTGTTCGAGTCGCAAGAAATGAGATAGGCCACCAGTACATCAGGTGTGATCAATTTTTTTATGATTTGCACCACAGCTTGTAGACTCTCTAACTTTCACACAGACCAAATAATATCCACTAATTTGGGTTATTTTTACCTAAGATATATAGCAGTATAAATTGTGGCCAAAATTTATGAAGAAAAATTAATAATTTGCAAAATTTTATCACAGAAACTAAGAAATATGCGTTTGTTTTTTTTTTCAACATTTTCGGTCTTTTTTTCATTTATAGCACAAAAAATAAAAAACCCAGAGGTGATCAAATACCACCAAAAGAAAACTATATTTGTATGAAAAAGAGGACAAAAAATTAATTTGGGTACAGTATTACATGACTGAGTAATTGTCATTCAAAATGTGAGAGCACTGGAAGCTGAAAATTGGTCTAGGCAGGAGGGGGGTTTAGGTGCCCAGTAGGCAAGTAGTTAAAGTAGCTGTAAACCCGATTCATGAAATTTGAGCAGTGCACATATATCTGCAGTGTTTTGTTACTTCTTTTCAAAGCACTATGTCCTGTAGCTGTCTCCTGCTCTGTTCTTCTGTATCAGCCTGATAACTCCTGACAAGTTCTCCTTCACATATGATAAAAGCAGCCAGAGTTTTGTGTTGGGGAGGATGCTATAGATTAGCAGAGCCCTGAACGATTCAACAGAGCTGCAAGTCTCTACCTATGAGGAGTGGGGGGAGTGTGCCCCCACTTGGCTGTCTTGGCTGTATGCCACTTTCTAAACCTTATATAAAGCTGAAGACATATAAACATGTAAAACGTATGTAGGGAGATTTGTTTCATCCCGGTGTATCATCTGAAGCTGTTCACTTCACTGGGTATATGTGAGTGTTTACATCCACTTTAAGATGACTCTCATAGGGAACCATTGATTTTGTCAAAAAAAAAAATGCTTGATGCGGCTGAACGCTGTATCTTAACGTTTACAAGCAGTTACAAGCATTTGGCACTTGAAATGCTGGTAAACTACCGTCCTGAACGCGATTTATCTGCTTTCAAAGAACGTCAGTAAACTCAACTGCCTGTATACTAATACTATAAATGACTCAGTATACATGTACACATAAGATAACGTAGAGGAGAGTTTAGGAGCTGCTGAAGAAAATTCTGCTAAATGTGAGTTTAGCAGCTGCAGTGTACATGAAGCCTAAAGCCTTGTACACACGATTGGACTTTCCGACAACTAAACTGTGGAATTTTGTTCGAAGGATGTTGGCTCCAACTTGTCTCGCATACACACGGTCACACAAGTGCTGGCCAACAATTACGAATGTAGTGACGTACAAGATGTACGTGATGTCTCCATTACGAACGCTAGTTTTACAAGACCGAGCGCTTCTGGCTCGTCCTTGATTCCGAGCATGCGTGCTTGTACTTTGGACTTTTGTCTGACGGACTTGTGTACACACAATCGGAAAGTCCGACAACACACATTTGTTGGCGGAAAATTTGAGAACATGTTAGCCAACGTTTGTTGGCGGAAAGTCCGACAACAATTGTCCGATGGAGTATATACACGGTCGGACTTACCTCCCAACAAGCTCACATCCAACATTTCCCGTTGGAAAATCTGATCGCGTGTACGCTGCATAAGGCTTCATGTACACTGCTGCTTGTAAATAGACGTTTAGGAGCAGTTGGGGGGCGTTTTTTTTTTTTTTTTTTTTTTTTTTTTTTTTTTCAAGCAGGCTCTGAACTCTCCTCTGTTATCTTATCAGTACATGTACACAGGGTCATTTATAGTCATTTCTAGGCAGTTAAGTTTAGAAGCATTTTTTGTCAAATGCAGCCAGAATGGATGTTCAGAAGCACTTGAAACACCAAATGCCTGTAATGGCCTGTAAATGCAGTAACTCGCATAACAGGCAATTTTAATGGAGAAACAGTTTTAACTAGTTAAAAAAAACAAAAAACATAAGTGTAAACGCAGCTAAATGTGCCATGGTAACGCGGCAAAACGGGCGTTTTTTAAACGTCATTTACTATCTATCAAGTTAAATCATTCGAGGGAGGTTTTAAAATGTCCCGCATACATTAAGCCTAAGACCGTTAGAGAGAAGACTGCAGAGTGCACAGGGTAGCGCTGGATTTCTGGCATGGTCAACATGAGACATTAATTTATTATGGTTTACATACACTTTGCAGTGTTCATCTAGCCAAACCCCTCGTTTTAGTATTGGATAGAGTGGGAAAGGGTTAGACCTTGGTGTTCATTATCACTGATGGAGAAAGTGAAAAGTCTAAAATTATAAAGCCCCGAGCAAGAGGTAAGGGACAATCTTCTAATAGCAGCACCTGTCCAAGATATGCTTTCTTCGCACTTTTTCACTAACTTTGTCTGGGACAGGAAGTATAGAAGTTTTCCCAATGTACCACACACAGCAAAAGGGAAAAAAATATCTCCTGACAGGGGTTTTAACCCTTTCCTATTGTATCCTTAAAAGAAAAATATGGTTTTGCATACACTTTAAGTTTACAGCTGGCAACCTTTAGTAAAAATGCTAAAAAAATGTTTTAACCCCAAGGGATTTGTTACTAGGATTAGTGAAGAAAGCTATAACAAATAATCCTTCACTAAAAGTATTTGATACATACAGTAAAAAGGAACATTGAGTAGTAAAGTAATTTAATATTATTATTATTATTTGTATATTTATTTCTGATATCAATCTGTTCAGTGGGGTACATTGTATCAAGATAAAAGGAAAATTTACATGTGAATAAAAAAGATAAAGTAAATTAGGCCCATGCATAATATGCAGGTACCTAGAGGCACTTGCACGAACCTTCAGATATCTAAAAGAATGCTGCAGGACCCTGAAACATAGGGGAATTTAGTCTTGCCTATTTTCTTTCTCAACAGCAGTCATGCATATGGTGCTTCTTTTTTTTCTTTCTGTTTAACAGATCTTATTTTAAATATATGCATCTCTCATAGGCGAGAAGATGGATGAACGTACCAACTTAATGAACATGATGAAGGTCAGCATAAAAGTGCTGATCCAGTCTGCTCTTAATCTAGGTCGGAGTGTGGATTCTGAATACCCACCATTACAACAATTTTTTTGCATAATGGAACATTGCTTGAAGCATGGATTAAAAGGTAAATATCATCTGTAATGCGAAACAGTAAATTGTTTGATGTTTTACACTGTTTTACTGCAAATTACTGTTCAAAACCAACAGACATGCAAACACTCAGGGCTGTACATATGATGCAGCTGCGGCAAAGATTACACATTGTTGCTGCCAAATGCAACCCATGTAAGTCTATGGGGCCATGCTGCAACTGTTCAGAAACCACATGCAATGCTCATGATTAAGATGCGGTGGCGCAACATTTTCAGGGTTAAATCATGTAGTAAGGAGATAACATATCGCCTCCTCATCCCCTGTCAACATGCCTCTGAAAAGCAATCTAATACAAATGTTTTAGTGGCTGGCAGCATGATGGGTACAGTATATGCCATGTTTACAGGATGCACTTGACCTAAAATCAGCCAAAAGAGAACCACCAAAAATAAATATTTATAAGTAAACCTACCCACAGCTTCACAGAATAGGCCCTCTTGAGATCTTATGCATATTAAAAAAAAAAAAAAAAAAAAAATATTAATTCCCAGCAACGGAAGACTTATGCCAGCATGACTTATGCCAATTGGCTGCCATTGACAGCTGCTCCAAATTCTGTCTGTTTCTGTTTTGATATTTCTTTCTCGTACATCACGGGACACAGAGCCTCGGTAATCACTGATGGGTTATATAGGGTATCACTAGGTGATTGGACACTGGCACACCCTAAACAGGAAGTTTAACCCCCTATATAATCCCTCCCCTTACAGGGATACCTCAGTTTTTTGGCCAGTGTCTTAGGTGTTGGTCACGTGTAAAGATGTGCTGTGCTGAGCTCCAAAGGGAATATCCTATATCCTATACTGGGGCAAGCCATGCAAACTGGATCCATTTCAAGGTGTCTTTTTTAGGCCGAATTGGATGGTACCCGGGCCTCGTGTCCGAAGAAATGAGGTTTTACCTGTAACGCTTCTCTTTTTAGAGAGCTGGACTCTGGGATCCAGTATTTGGTTTTTCTAGCCATATCCCTGGCGGGGTGCTTTACGGCCCCAGAACTGTGGATCCTCCTTTTCTAGGGGGGCCCCTGTCTCTGAAGGTTTTTCCAAATGGAGCCCACCGAGAGAGGTGAAGATTGGGTCTGTATAACAGAACCCTGCAGCTGGATAAGGTAAGGGAGATTCCTCAGAATTTTTTAATTCTAGTAGGTTTCTCCTTTTAAGTAAATGTACGCTATGCCTATTGTCGCCACCGGGGGGCTGCCAAGAGCACATACCTTCACATGCTTAATGCTGCACAGCTCCTCCAGCCGAGCTCCAGGTAGGATGGGATGGGGGGCTCTTCCTCAGGGAAATTCCCCCCCAGGATTAGGGGGGCCGCAGTGGTCTGAAAGGCGGTAGTATACCACGCTTCCGCCGCCGCCATTACTATTGGCAGATCCCATCATCTGCCGGCCTCTCTCCTTCCTCCTCCACCCCAGCCTCCCCTCCATGCTTGTCCTGGAGGGTCTGCTTGCGTGGGAAAGCACACGTTTTTTGAAAAAACGAGCAGGGGGACGGGAGGGGTGGTCAGAGGAGGGGGGGTGGAGCGTTAGCACGACGTTCGGCGTGCCTAGACACCCACATCCCCGGCTGCACAGGCTATAAAAAGCACACTTTTCAGGTGCACTCAGCCTATAGAGGGACACAGAGCTGACGGTCGCATGTAAGGTGGAACACAGGCATTCTCCCAGGCAGCATTTACTTAGAAACATTTGACTGGGTATTGGTAGCAGTGACAGTTGCTGTACTACATCGCTCAGCAGTCAGTGTTTTATTTGTGTGATACCTCCACCTTGTTGCTTTGCACTATGGGTAGAAGAGGTACTAATACCCCAAAACCAGAGGCTCTAGGGGATCTCCCTCAGGCTCTGAGGACCCCCCTTCTGCAGCGCCTTCCCCCCCCTGAAGGACCTGGGATGGCCGGCCAGGGAGAGCCGTCGGGGTCAGGGGCTGCATCTGCTTCTGGCACTTCAGCCCCTGTATATATTACGCAGGAGGTTTTTCCCTCAACCGTTAATGGACTAGAGGAACGATTAATGGCCTTAATCGCATCTTCACTCAGTGGAAGAAAACGCAATAGGTCTTCCTCTGTTACCGGGGAACTCTGGGGAAAAAGGAGACGAATCCCTTTCAGAGGATCGGGATGGGACTGATGATTCCTCCTCTGAGGAATCAAGTGGAGAAGGGCCCTCTTCAGCTTCTCAGGATGAGAAGGTGTTAGTACAGATCCTTGCTGGATTGGTCCGCTCCACATTTAAATTACCCGTATCTGAGTCAGTTAAAGAACCCTCTTCTTTGGGTTCACTGAAGCCTCCTCAAACAACACATGCTTTTCCTGTTCATAATTTACTAGAAAAGCTCATTTATTCTGAGTGGGATCACCCAGATAAACGTTTTTTTCCGCCTAAAAAGTTTTCACAACTTTATCCTATGGAAGAAAAGTTTATAAAGATATGGGGGATACCGGCTGTTGACGCCACCATTTCCTCCGTAAATAAAAGTCTGACTTGTCCTGTAGACAATGCTCAATGCTCAGGGATCCTGTTGATAAAAAGATGGAATCCCTGTTTAAAATCATTTTCTCCTTAGCAGGTTCAGTAGCTCAACCTGCATTGGCAGCGATCGGAGCCTGTCAATACTTGAGAGACCATGTTAAGCAGCTCCTCAAAGTTCTACCTGAACAGCAGGCCCAGGGGTTGGCTAACCTTCCAGCGGCCTTATGTTTTGCTGTTGACGCTATCAGAGATTCTATCATCCAAACTTCTCCTCTTTCACTTGGGTTGGTGCATATGCGTAGAATCTTATGGTCAAAAAATTGGTCAGCCGAAGGACCATGTAAAAAGCTTCTGGCTGGATTTCCATTTCGTGGTGCAAGGCTATTTGGAGAGGATTTGGACAATTATATCCAAAGGATCTCTAGTGGGAAAAGCACTCTTTTACCCGTTAGGAAAAGGAGTAAGCGTCCCTCTTTCAAACGGGCTCTTTTCCCAGTGCCTCCAGGCAGTCGCGACGTCCTCCTCCGTCGGGGTCAAGAAATAAATTTCAGAGTCGACCCCAGGGATAAAAAGCCTACTAGACAAGATGCTAAAGCCTCTTTATGAATGAGCGCCCCCGCTCGCTCGGGTGGGGGAAAGACTGCTACGGTTCTCAAAGCTCTGGCAGGAGGATTTCCAGGACAGATGGGTAATCTCCACGGTAACTCTAGGTTACAAACTGGAGTTCCAAGAATTCCCCTCTCCTCGTTTCCTCAGTTCAAATGTCCCCAGAGATCCAGAGAAAAAGCAGACGCTCCTTCTAGCATTGGAGCGACTATTGTCGCAAAAAGTCATCAGGGTGGTTCCCACGGAAGAACAAGGATTGGGATTTTATTCCAACCTTCTTACGGTTCAAAAACCAAATGGAGATGTCAGACCCATCCTTGATCTAAAGGATCTAAATCGGTTCCTAAGGATTCGATCCTTTCGCATGGAATCAATCCGGTCAGTAGTCTCCATCCTACAGGGAGGAGCATTTCTGGCATCAATAGACATCAGGGATGCATATCTGCATGTACCCATTTTTCCTGCTCATCAAAAGTACTTGCGCTTCGAAATAGAAGGACGTCATTTTCAGTTTGTAGCCCTGCCTTTCGGGCTAGCCACTGCATCTCGAGTGTTTACAAAGATCTTGGCTCCTCCTCTGGGCAGTTTAAGGGCTCAGGGTATAACTGTCATAGCATACCTAGACGACCTGCTCTTGATAGACCGGTCAGTAGCCTGTTTGAGTGGGAACTTGATGACCACAGTCAACTACCTGGAACACCTAGGTAGGATTCTCAACATAGAAAAGTCTTTCTTAAAACCAGTAAGAAGACTAGAGTATTTGGGCCTGGTCATAGATACAAGCCAAGAGAAGGTATTTTTACCTCATGCAAAGATCAGTGCCTTAAGAGAGCTGATTTAGGTAGTCAGGACCAAAAAGGGTCCTTCTGTTCGTCTTTGTATGAGGCTGCTGGGAAAGATGGTGGCTTCATTCGAAGCAGTTCCCTATGCTCAGTTTCATTCAAGACTGCTGCAACACAGTATCCTGTCTGCTTGGAACAAGAAGGTACAGGCATTAGATTTTCCCATGCACCTGTCTCGTGCAGTACGTCAGAGCCTCAGTTGGTGGTTAATACCCGAAAGCCTGCAGAAAGGGAAATCCTTTTTACCGGTTACCTGGACGGTGGTAACAACGGATGCCAGTCTTTCGGGTTAGGGAGCAGTTCTGGAACAGTCTGCGGTCCAGGGGGAATGGAATCGAGAAGGCCTTACCCATCAACATTCTGGAGATCCGTGTGGCATATCTAGCCCTAAGGGCCTGGACTCTCAGGCTACAGGGTTGCCCTGTCAGGATCCAGTCCGACAATGCCACAGCAGTGGCCTATATCAATCGACAGGGAGGCACCAGGAGTCGTGCAGCTCAGAGAGGGGTGAACCAGATTTTAGTCTGGGCAGAAAAGCATGTGCCATGCATATCGGCAGTTTTCATTCCAGGGATAGAGAACTGGCAGGTGGACTATTTGAGTCGCCAACGGTTAGTCCCGGGGGAATGGTCTCTTCACCCCGATTGTCTTTTGGGCCATATGCCAAAGATGGGGAATACTAGATCTCTTTGCGTCCAGGATCAACAACAGGGTCAACAAGTTTTTGGCAAGAACAAGGGATCCTCTTGCATACGGGACAGATGCGTTGGTGATTCCGTGGCATCAGTTCTCACTGATTTATGCATTTCCTCCTATTATGCTACTGCCACGGCTCCTCCGCAGAATCCGGCAGGAAAAGAAGTCAGTACTTCTGGTGGCCCCAGCGTGGCCCAGAAGAGCTTGGTATGCAGAGATAGTAAGAATGACAGTGGGTTCCCGGTGGACCCTACCGTCACGTCCAGACCTATTATCTCAAGGTCCAGTATTCCATCCTGCCTTACAAATGCTAAATTTGACAGTTTGGCTGTTGAGACCCACGTTCTGAGGAGTCGTGGGCTTTCAGGTCCTGTGATCTCTACTTTAATCAATGCTAGGAAGCCAGCTTCCAGAGTGATTTATCATAGAGTTTGGAGGACTTGTGTATCCTGGTGTGAAGCCAGGGGTTGGCATCCCAGAAAATATGTAATTGGTAGAATTCTTGACTTTCTACAAATGGGGTTAGAGATGAAGCTGGCCTTGAGTACCATCAGGGGCCAGGTCTTGGCCTTATCAGTGTTATTTCAACGACCACTTGCTTCTCATTCCTTGGTCCGAAGCTTTATGCAAGGGGTGACGCGTCTTAATCCTCCAGTTAAAGCACCCCTAAACCCCCCTGGGACTTGAATTTGGTTCTGTCGGTTTTACAGAAACAGCCTTTTGAGCCCATACGTCAGATTCCCTTCCTTATTGACAAGGAAGTTAATTTTCCTGGTAGCCATTTCTTCTGCTAGAAGAGTATCAGAGTTGGCAGCCCTTTCCTGTAAAGAGCCTTATTTGATCATGCATAAGGATAGAGTGGTATTGCGCCCTCATCCTAGCTTTCTACCAAAGGTGGTTTCAGATTTCCATCTAAACCAAGATATTGTTCTGCCTTCCTTTTTTCCAGATCCCTGTTCCTCGGAAGAAAAGTCACTACATCATTTGGATGCAGTAAGGGCAGTCAGGACCTATCTGGAAGCAACTGCTCAGGTTCGCAAAACGGATGTTTTGTTCATACTACCAGAAGGTCCCAATAGAGGGCAGGCAGCTTGAAGGTGTACTCTTTCTAAATGGATTCGACAAATAATTATTCAGGCTTTCGTTTTGAAACAAAAAATTTCACCTTTTCAGGTCAAGGCACTCTCCACAAGGGCGATTAGTGCCTCTTGGGCGGTGTGTCACCGGGCCTCTATGGCTCAAATCTGTAAGGCCGCAATCTGGTCTTCAGTCCATACATTCACCAAATTTTATCAGGTGGATGTGGGAAGGCATGAGGATATGGCCTTTGGGCGTAGTGTGCTGCAGGCAGCAGTATGAGGTCCTCAGGTCTGATTACACCCTACGTGTGTGGTCCCCTCCCCTCAAATAGCATTGCTCTGGGACGTCCTATCAGTAATTACTGAGGCTCTGTGTCCCGTGATATATGAGAAAAAAAAATAGGATTTTTTATAACAGCTTACCTGTAAAATTATTTTCTTTTGATGTACATCCCGCCCCTCCTCTAATACACTTTTATATTGCTTTGCTACAAAACTGAGGTATCCCTATAAGGGGAGGGATTATATAGGGGATTGAACTTCCTGTTTAGGGTGTACCAGTGTCCAATCACCATTTTGGATAGCGCAAGGGAGGGTTATAACCCGTCAGATTTTTTTTTAATTTTTTTTTTTTTTTGCCATCTGTGTCTCATTGCAGAGATTTTGCTTCACTTCATGTCCCATAGCCAAACAGCAAATGAGAGAAAATCTCTGCAAATGAAAGGAATTCCTTTGGGACCCCCAGGCCACTAGAACTAGTGTCCCCATTGGAAGATTTCCACGCTATTACTTTTTTGGGGGACAACCCAAAATTTGATTTTCTTTCACTTTCGATGATAATAGTAAAAAGGGTCGATAGAGAGGATAAATTTAGTTCTACTTTAATAATTCCCCAAATGCAAGTCACCAACGATGTGTGTTTCTCTGCACTGGACCTCATGGTAGAGTAGTATCATGCAATCCAGTTGCTGTGCATTTTTAAAAAATATTACTGCACTACTTTTTGGTGTGGTCCAGTGCAATTTTAGCCCATTTAAATGAATGGTCTGAAATTGCACTGCACCCAGATCGCAAGTGAATTGCACAGGAACGTACAGCATGTTCATGTGCAATTTATGGTGTGAACTGAAGGTACACAAGTTTTTGGTTTTTTAATACATTGTGACTATAGTACTTAAATTATAAGGACAGTATTATTATTCTTTTACAGTTAAGAAGAGCTTTATTGGGCAACATAAATCGTTCTTTGGTCCGCTGGAACTGGTGGAAAAACTTTGCCCTGAATCATCTGATATTTTTGCAAACATAAAAAATCTTCCTGAAATAAAGTAAGTGATCTAAATAAGGATTTGACCAATGCTATGTTTTGGTGCACTTTTCTTATTTGCCCTCTTTTGATCTGTTAAATATGTTACTGAAAGCCTTTTGCTATGTGATTGATAGGAAAGAAAAATACCTGTTAATAGTATCCGAGCTGTCCTGTATCTTTTTGCACAAACTCTTGTGTAATCTGGAGGGGATTTTTTAGCCCTCCTTTTTTCTTATTTTGGGACTACAGAATGATTAGCAATAATAAACTGGGCAAGGCTAAAGCTTGTTAGTTCACAAAATGCTTTGTTGTCAGCCCACTAAAGGAGTGAATGCATTTCTGGCAGAACAATAGGCATTTTATTGCAAGCAGAACCTTGGTTAACACGTATAACCATTGTTGAGTGGTTCCCGGTGGCTGCTGTTTGTAGAAAGTATATTCTAATCTAGTTAGTCAAAGTCATTTAGATTTGGTATCATTGACATGGAGGTGAGCAGGGGTGGATTCAACCGGCATATTAATCATTTCTGGAACAGTATTTTTATTTTAACTAGTGTACTACTAACAGCAGTTTTAAATAGTTTGTCTTTGTTGTGATTGTCACCAAGACTAAAATGTCTTTAATATTCACCAAATGATATCTTTGTATCTGAAGAAGGTGGTATACAATTGGATATGAAGGTTTCCTGCTTTCAGATATGAGGTGAAAACACTTCTACAAGACTCCCATTCGCTGCTGCTAAACAGAGTATCTCACTCATAAACCTGACAATCAAACCTCCGCCAGGCTTTTTTTTCAGGCACAATAGATTTGGCCTCAGCAACCCACTTAACAGCAGTGGATCACAATGAATGGGTAGAACCTAACAGGTTTTATATGATCATGCCCTAGGCAGCATTTATCCCTTTGTGGCAAAAAAAAAATCTTCATTCAGCGCTCCAATCCCACATGTAAAATGAAAATGCACAGCTTTGGAAAATATAATTATTATGAGCAAGATTATGTGAAGTCTACCTAAGACCTTTAAAAATGTAATCCTAAACCAAGGTTCATACGTAACCTCTGCTGTGCAGTCCTTTACAGTGCACACTCATTTTGCACATGGAAATGTATGGTGTTGGGTAGCCTATTCAAAATAAATGGGCCAGCGCTCACCTCAGCATCCCAGAATTTAGGCCTGCAACTTTTTTGACCACGCATTGCAGCACAACTCTCTTGGCAAAATGCATTGGGGTACCATCCAGGATGAATAAATAACATTACAATGCACCATTGTGCGTAGCTTGTGGCAATGCCTGTTTCAATAATGTGCATGTTCCCGCAACACAATAATGTGCCTACCAACAAACTTTTTGTTCGCTTTTGGTTAGTTAAATATACCATTGAAATTACACGTTGGGCTCTTTATTGCTTTTCAGACATTTGTGTACTGTATTGGCCACAAAGTACTTCCTTTTCTGGAGCGATGTCTGGAGCCTTTGGTGTGACCATGTTTCTGATGACTTGCTTAGTAAGGTTGGGCTGAAACTTTGGGAGCCACCTCACTGGTAAATATCCCACCATTGCCCACCATTGTCCCACCATTGTACTATCCTGATGCTGCTCCTTCAAAAGCACCACGTGGATCATCTGATCTCTGGATTTTTTTCTACTGTCCATCTACAGTGACTGACAGCGGCTGCCTGAAACCTTCAACAGCACCAGCTTCCTGGGTTTGTGACTATATCAACACCAGTTGCCTAAGTTTTGTCAGTAGTTCAGACCTAGCCTCACATTAGGCCTAATTGCGTTCTGCTAAATGGTACGATAGAAGATGCACAGAGTCTCGCCAATATGGGTGAACACAGCCAATACTTCCAATACTTCTGGAGTTTTATCCGGTATCCCTGGGAGGAACTCAGCCTGTAATTTTAAAACCCTGTTGGTATAGAGTCTTCCCCATCAGAGTCTTCAGCATGGATGAGGCGTTCCCTGTGTCCACGAGAACCTCCTTGTCCTTTGGACTTTTTTCTGTTTGTGCCCAATTATCGAAGCTCTCTTCCCACAGTGGTTCTAAGCTCGCTTTCCAGGAAAGTCTATCTCTGACCTGTGCCCATAGTGCCAAAGCTCCTGTTATCCTCATAATGCTTCTGGAGAGCTTGTTTTTGAGCCACCTGCAGGTGACTCAGACTTACGAGGGTTGGTTTCTAATGTAGTTGGCACAGTGGGGTTGATTTACTAAAACTGGAGAATGCAAAATCTGGTGCAGCTGTGCATGGTAGCTAATCGGCTTCTATCTTCAGCTTGTTCAACTAAAGTGGTTGTAAAGTCACATCTATTACTGTATATTATTTTATCCTTTCTGTTTTAGGAACATATTAAAGTGATCCTAAAGTCTAGTTTTGTTTGTTTTTTTCATTTGAAAATAACAAACCTATTATACTCGCTTCCTCTGTGCAGTGGTTTTGCACAGAGCAGCCCCGATCCTCCGTTTCTCCAGTTCCTCTTTGGCACTTCTGGCCCCTACCCCCTGCCGAGTGCCCCCTCAGCAAGTTGCTTGCTATGGGGGAACCCGAGCCAAGCCGCTGTTGCTCCAGGTGTCCATTCAGACACGGAGCAGCGGCCCGGCCTCTCTCTCTCTCTCTCTCTCTCTCTCTCTCTCTCTCTCTCTCTCTCTCTCTCTCTCTCTCTCTCTCTCTCTCTCTCTCTCTCTTTTAACCACTTCCCGACTGGCTAACATACATTTACGGCGGCAAGTTGGCTCCCCTACATGAATCGCCGAACCTGTAAGTTGGCTCCGTTTTTTTTAAGAGCCATAGCAGGTACGCACGCACGCATCACTGGAGGCCCCAAAGCGCGTGGCCGGCGGGCATGACGTCTGCCGGCCACCCGCGATCACGGGCACGAGAGCCAGAACGGGGATTTGTGTGTGTAAACACAAATCTTCGTTCTGACAGGACAGAAGAGACAGATCGTCTGTTCCCAGTAATTAGGAACAGCGATATGTCTCCTCCTCCAGTCAGTACTCTGCCCCCACAGTTAGAAACACACGTAGGAACACATTTAATGCCTTGATCACCCCCTAGTGTTAACCCCTTCCCAGCCAGTGACATTTACACAGTAATCAGTGCATTTTTATAGCACTGATCGCAGTATAAATGTCAATGGTCCCAAAAAAGTGTCAAGTGTCCGATCTGTCCGCCGCAATCTCGCAGTCCCACTAAAAATTGCAGATTGCAGCCATTACTAGTAAACAAAAAAAATGCCATAAATCCTATCCCCTATTTTGTAGACACTATAACTTTTGCACAAACCAATCAATATTTGCTTATAGCAATGTGGAAGAATACATATTAGCCTAAACTGAGGAATATATTTTATTTTTTACATTTTTTTTGGATATTTAATATAGCAAAAAGTAAAAAATATTTTTACTTTTTAATTTTTTTTTCAAAATTGTCACTTTTTTTGTTGTTTTTCTTTTTGTTTTTATTGCGCAAAAAATTGAAAACCGCAGAGGTGATCAAATACCACCAAAAGAAAGCTCTATTTGTGGGAAAAAAAGGATGTCAGTTTTTGTTCAGGTACAGCGTCGCATGACCGCGCAATTATCAGTTAAAGCGACACGGTGCCATATCGCAAAAAATGGCCCGGTCATTAAGGGGGAAAATCCTTCCGGGGGTGAAGTGGTTGTATTTTATAATGCTAAACATCTTCGTTCAGCTCTACTGTGTGGTCACATGTCCTCCCTCTGCTCTTCTTCTCGATCTAATGACTAGAGTGGGAGGGGCAGAGATTCCCCTCTGACCTTTGCAAGCTAGTAGGAGGGGGACAACATGTAACTACCACACAGCAGCCCTGGGTAAAGAAGGTATTTAGCTTTTATAATTAAAACAAAATGCACTCACTGTACTTGGTATGTTCCTGAAACAGAGAGGTTAAAAGTATATACCGTAATAGATGTTACTTTACTAAAGGGGAGGAGCAGCTGCAGCGAGAGGAGGGGTGGAGAGGAGATCGACTTACACAGACTACAGAAATGACCGGGAGAGAAGGTGGGGGAGATGCAGAGATGCTGAATACACAGCAGGATGGAAGCACAAAATCTGACCATGCTATCGGGGATCAGCAGCCATGATAAATGTGGTACGTTCACACACAGAGGAACAGAGGAACAGGCAGGATCAACCAGGTATTGTACAACATGGAAAGGGACAATTGACATGGCAAAAGCACTGTGCTACATCTTGAAGGGACGGGAGCTTGTTTTTTTTTTTTTTTTTTTTAAGTCACAACCACTTTAACCACTCAACCACTTTAACCACTTAAGGACCCTGAAGGATTTGCCCCATTAATGACCGGGTCATTTTTTGCGTTATGTCCTTTTTTTCCCCACAAATAGCTTTTTTTTGGTGGTACTTGATCACCTCTCCGGTTTTTATTTTTTGTGCTATAAACAAAAAAAAAACTACAATTTTGAAAAAAACAATATTTTTTTTTTTACTTTTTGCTATAATAAATATCCCCCAAAAAATATAAAAAAAAAATAATTTCTTCCTCAGTTTAGGCCGATATATATATATATATATATATATATATATATATATATATATATATATATATATATATATATATATATATATATTCTTCTACATATTTTTGGTAAAAAAAATTGCAATAAGCGTATATTGATTGATTTGCGTAAAAGTTATAGCGTCTACAAAATAGGGGACAGATTTATGGCATTTTTATGTTTATTTTATTTACCACTAGTTATAGCGATGATCTGCAATTTTTAGCGGGACTGTGACATTGCAGCAGACATATTGGACATTTTTTTGTATTTTTTTTTTGGCACCATTGACATTAATACAGCAATCAGAGCTAAAAATATCCACTGATTACTGTATAAATGTCACTGGCAGGGAAGGGGTTAACACTAGGGGGCGATGAAGGGCTTAAGTGTGTTACCTAGGGAGTGTTTCTAACTGGGGGGTGATAGGACTGCCTGGGGGAGGAAACTGATCGCTGTTCCTAATCAGTAGGAGCAGCAGATCTGTCTTTCCTCCCCTGACAAAATGGAGATCTGTCTATTTACATTGATAGATCTCCTCCTCCATTCTGTCTCTGTAAGAAGCGATCGCAGATGGGTGGCGGACATTGCGCATCGGCTCTGGCATCACGCCGCCCCTTACAGCTCTTAAAGCAGCTGACGTACAGTTACGGTGGCCCAAAAGAGCCAACCTGCTGCAGTATAACTGCGGCGGCTGGTCCTTAAGTGGTTAAGCTTTGACAAAAAAAAACTGGTAACTGATTGGTTTCTATGCAGAGCTGCAACAGATTTTGCACTCTCCAGTTTTGGGAGAATCAACCCCAGTGTGTGTTCTACCCTGCGTATAGTGGATCAGCCTGCTAGGCTTAGGTTTTTTGGCTCTCCCACAGTTATAACATCCTTCTTGCTACACCTGTTATTTAGGCAATTCCTCTGAAGACTGGAAACACTCTGTAGGATCCTGGCTCACTCCTAAGCGCGTTTTTGAAGTTTTTTTTTCCCTTTGGGAGGAAATATACTACTCTGTGGTCTCTCCCCACTGTAGATGCCTTATTTGGCATACTACAAAACAGTTTGATGGTGTTATTGCCTTCTGGGATTTATTTACCTGACCGAAAATAAAATTCCCTTCTAAGATCCTAGTTTGAATTACCTGGAGTAACTTTATGTCCTATGTTGTCTGGTGACTTTACTATATCAAACTGTCAGAATGGATAAAATCTCTTTAAAGAGCATCACTTTTGCCAAGAAGTATCTATTTTTTTTTTTCAGCTTATGAAGCCCTGCTTCTCCTCCTCCATTGTTGAGACCCCCCACTGTGACCACATTCCTCTTACCTTGCATTCATTCTGGACAGCTCTTTTCATACGTTGCTTTAGCTAAGATACCACTCTGCAGTCCTTTGCTGCAGCTGACCTATGCTGCTTCAGCTGCAGCTTTTCCAGCAGACTTATGCTAACAGTGCTCCATTCCCATGACTGGGACGAGGTCTGCCAAGGCTTATGGTTTCCTTTGTGCCACCACTGACCACCACCACGGATCAAGCTAGTTTGGTAATGCGTCCGCACTCACTTTCTCGGCTTCCTCCAGTGCCAAAGGACTACGCTGAGCCATGCGTCGAGTTGATCAGGCACACATGGCATCTGAATGGTTTACCTCCACTCCAGCCCCACTTTTTCTCCCTCCTTCCAGACAGCTGCTATGCTGCCTATCGTTCAGCATGTTGAGTTTCTTTAAAAAAAAAAATTCTGCAATCTGCAGTTTTGTAAATAATACTAGATCATCCTGACGTGAAGGTTTTTGTGCAGGCGTTTCCTGTTGTAGCATTACAATGTTCCATGCCTGTTCTTCTGTGTTGTCATCCTATCACATGCAGTTTCTTTGGACTCTGAGTAGCCATACCTATGTGCCTTGCTCTGGCTTTTTCTATTTTCGTCACCATCAGCAAACCTGCCCTGAGAAATGCCAGACAAATGTTGCTAAAGTGCTTGCATGTTGACAGGAAGTGGCTGAAAAGAGACAGCATGGGTGCAACATTGCTGGTGGGCCACAATGGGTGAAATAAAAGGTGAAAAAGCTTGTTCTTATTAACTTTTTTTTTTTTTTAAGAAGAGAGAAGTCAATAACAAGTTTTTGATGCAAAGATTCTTATATGCAGTATATTACATGCTATTTGGTTAGGATTTACATTTTATTTTTACATCTGCTTTTTCCCAAACTATTGCTTGCCATACATTGATAGTATTGGATTCAGTATTGATGTCAGGCAGGAGTGGGCTGACAGGGCCTCCACTAAGTGAATTTCAGCCAATTTATGACCTGGCCTAAATTTGCACAATGTATGTACAATGTATGAGCAGCCTTCGAGTCCTCTATCCTATCCAATTTATCCTTGCCTGCAACCCATAAAACATTCAATAGTCTCCTCTGGGAATTGAGGATGTATCTTCATACTTCCGTGTCTGTTTATGAAACCGTGAAAAGTCGTGATCCTCAGGATCACAGCTAGTCTCTCGTTGGTACCGGTTTATGTAGCTGAGATGAGGCGCCGAGAACATGTTTTCGACTTCTCATCACAAAACACAACTGTGTGTATGTATCCTATCATATATAGATAGATGTTCAGTTAGTTATCATGTGTCTATACATGTTCGTTTAAACTTTGGTTCCACTTTTTAAACTCGGCTGCACTGTAATCTCACGGGATTACAGGTAGCCCACCCCCTTTTACAAACATGTCAGCCGTTTTCAGAGGTAAAACTTCTCCCCTGTTCTCCCTCTGAGAACAGAAGTTGTCTGATTCATAAACAGGCTGCAGAGGAGATATTTTTCCTGTGAGAACTGCCGAGAATTGACCTGAGCGAAAACGTCTCAGTTTAATAAATGCACACCCAGAGAGTGGTTAGCTGCTTGAATAATTACCTTTTGAATGTCTGGCAGATTATGATTTCAGTTGCAAGTTGAACAGGCAAGGCATTGTCCAGATCCACAGCTGCTCTTTAGTTTAGATCTTTTCCGTATGACTGCCTTTACATCTGTAGGTTTCAAATAAATGTTGCATCCCTTCTGAGCTTCATGTCTAGGTAGTACCCATCAGTATGATGCAGATTGCCTCCCCTCCTGTTTATAGGTTGCCATGGGCAAGCACCAGCATGGAAAATTAGAAGTCAGTTCAGTTATTTTCTGATAGCATGAGATCTGTAGAATACGTAAATAGATGAATCTCCTTGTTTGTATCTTGAAATGTTTGTGCAGTTTGTTATACAATCTATGTCTTCAGCAATAGATGTGCAGTAAAGTAATTTTAGGCTCCATGCACACTGGAACTCATAAACGGCTGTTCTGAACGTCGGATTGCTGGCAGGAAAACGCTGCTTTAAAAACGCGATTTTATCAGCGTTTTGCATTGCCGTAAAGGCACATTTAGCGGCGCTAGCTTTTAACTGCGTTTCTCTGCCTCTATTCAAAATCAATGGTTCCCTATGGGAGCCCATTGATTTGAATAGAAGTCGCACCGCAAGTCGGATCATCATGATCCGACTTGTGGTGTGACTTGTGTGCTGAGCATGAAGTGGAACCCTGCCACAATGAAAAAAATGACGTGGGGTTCCCCCCTCAGACAATACCAAACCCTTTGGTCTGGTATGGATTTTAAGGGAAACCCCCTTCACCGAAAAGACGGCGTGGGGGTCCCCCTCAAAATCCAAACCCTTATCCGAGCACGCAGCCTGGCCGGTCAGGAAAGTGGGTGGGGACGAGCGAGTGCCCCCCTTAACCATACCAGGCCGCATGCCCTCAACATATGGGTAGGTGCTTCGGGGCAGGGGGGGCGCTGCGCCCCCCCACCTCAAAGCACCTTGTCCCCATGTTGAGGACAAGGGCCTCTTTCCAACAACCCTGGCCGTTGGTTGTTGGGGTCTGCGGGCGGGGGGCTTATCAGAATCCGGGAGCCCCCTTTTAATAAGGGGGCCCCCAGATCCCAGCCCCCACCCTATGAGAATGAATACGGGGTACATCCTACCCCTACCCATTCACCTGGGAAAAGTGTCAAAAATAAAACGCACTACACAGGTTTTTAAAGTAGTTTATTAGTCAGCTCCGGGGGTCGTCTTTCGACTTCGGAGGTCTCTTCCTTCTTCTCTGCGCTCTCCGGCCTCTTCTCCAGGTCTCCGGTGTCTTCTCCCGCTCTCCGGTTCTTCTGCTGGGCTCCTCCGCTATCTTCTGCTCTTTTGCCCGGTCTTTTGCTAGCGGTGGCCCGGCCTTCTCCGTCATCTTCTCCCCTCTCCTCTTCTTCTGATGTTGACATGATGCTCTCTCCCGCTGTAATGCCAGGTGCGTGTTGCACGACTTATATAGGCATGGGGTGTGGTCACCAGGTGATATTTGGTGACCCCACCCCCTTATGACGTCACCACCCGGGGCATGATGGGACGGTGATGTCACCCCTCAAAATGGACCAACTATTGCTAGTTTGGTCAAACACGCATGTGGGGCAGGCCCTTTGGATCTCCTTTAGACTGGCGTTGTCTGGGATAAATATTCCTCATGTTGATAGATATGACAGAAAAAATCTCATCGCGTAAAACCATTAAAAAGTTTATTCCAGATATATAAAAAGACATGATAATTAAACTCACATGTAAGGGTGCCTAAAAGCCTGGCACCCGGTGCGAATAGAAGGTAAGTTCTGCGGAAATCTGCCGATAGGCAATAATATACCGCCGCCACGGTTGCTGTTCGATTCCTGGAACCGGAAGTGTGTCGCGATGACGCGGATCAACCTTGACACGTTTCAGCCTATCAGATGGGCCGTCTTCAGGAAGTTGTGATTCCGCCATTTTGGTGGAGGGCATAAATACCCTCACTTCAGATTATATATATATATATATATATATATATATATATATATATATATATATATATATATATATATATATATATATATATATATATATATATATATATATATATATATATATATATATATATATATATATATATATATATATATATATATATATATATATATATATACATACACACACACACTGGGGACTGAAAGTATTCATTCGGACCCCCTTAAATTTTTGACTCTTTGTTATATTGCAGCCATTTGCTAAAATCATTTAAGTTCATTTTTTCCCTCATTAATGTACACACAGCACCCCATATTGACAGAAAAACACAGAATTGTTGACATTTATTAAAAAAGAAAAACTGAAATATCACATAAACCTAAGTATTCAGACCCTTTGCTCAGTATTTAGTAGAAGCACCCTTTTGATCTAATACAGCCATGAGTCTTTTTGGGAAAGATGCAACAAGTTTTTCACACCTGGATTTGGGGATCCTCTGCCATTCCTCCTTGCAGATTCTCTCCAGTTCTGTCAGGTTGGATGGTAAACGTTGATGGACAGACATTTTTAGGTCTCTCCAGAGATGCTCAATTGGGTTTAAGTCCGGGCTCTGGCTGGGCCATTCAAGAACAGTCACGGAGTTGTTGTGAAGCCACTCCATCATTATTTTAGCTGTGTGCTTAGGGTCATTGTCTTGTTGGAAGGTAAACCTTCGGCCCAGTCTGAGGTCCTGAGCACTCTGGAGAAGGTTTTTGTCCAGGATATCCCTGTGCTTGGCCCCATTCATCTTTCCCTCGATTGCAACCAGTCGTCCTGTCCCTGCAGCTGAAAAACACCCCCACAGCATGATGCTGCCACCACCATGCTTCACTGTTGGGACTGTATTGGACAGGTGATAAGCAGTGCCTGGTTTTCTCCACACATACCGCTTAGAATTAAGGCCAAAAAGTTCTATCTTGATCTCATCAGACCAGAGAATCTTATTTCTCACCATCTTGGAGTCCTTCAGGTGTTTTTTTTAGCAAACTCCATGCAGGCTTTCATGTGTCTTGCACTGAGGGGAGGCTTCGGGCCACTCTGCCATAAAGCCCCGACTGGTGGAGGGCTGCAGTGATGGTTGGCTTTCTACAACTTTCTCCCATCTCCCGACTGCATCTCCGGAGCTCAGCCACAGTGATCTTTGGGTTCTTCTTTACCTCTCTCACCAAGGCTCTTCTCCCCCGATAGCTCAGTTTGGCCGGACGGCCAGCTCTAGGAAGGGTTCTGGTCGTCCCAAACGTCTTCCATTTAAGGATTATGGAGGCCACTGTGCTCTTAGGAACCTTAAGTGCAGCAGAAATTTTTTTGTAACCTTGGCTAGATCTGTGCTTTGCCACAATTCTGTCTCTGAGCTCTTCAGGCAGTTCCTTTTGACCTCATGATTCTCATTTGCTCTGACATGCACTGTGAGCTGTAAGGTCTTGTATAGACAGGTGTGTGGCTTCCCTAATCAAGTCCAATCAGTATAATCAAACACAGCTGGACTCAAAGTCTTTCCAAGTTTAGAAATGCTCCCTGTACTACTTTGGTCTGACTTTGATCCTACTTCAGCCCATTGACTATCATTGAAGTCGGATCAAAGTCGGATCGCTGACTTGCATGATCCGACTTCAGCATGTGACTTGTGCTCAGATAATCTTGTGGGGGAACTCAGCGCTAAATTTTAAATAAAAAACCGGCATGGGTTCCCCCTCCAAGAGCATACCAGGCCCTTGGGTCTGGTATGGATTTTAAGGGGAACCCCCCTACGCCGTAAAAACGACGTGGGGGTCCCCCCCATATCCATACCAGACCCTTATCCGAGCACGCAGCCCCGCCGGTCAGGAAAGGGGGTGAAGACGAGCGAGCGTCCTGAACCGTACCAGGACGCATGCCCTCAACATGAGGGGTGGGTGCTTTGGGGCAGGGGGGTACCCTGCGGCCCCCCCACCACAAAGCACCTTGTCCCCATGTTGATGAGGACAAGGGCCTCTTCCTGACAACCCTGGCCGTTGGTTGTCAGGGTCTGCGGGCGGGGGGCTTATCGGAATCCTGGAGCCCCCTTTAATAAGGGCCCCCCAGATCCCGGCCCCCAACCTATGTGAATGAGTATGGGGTACATCATACCCCTACCCATTCACCTAGGAAAAATGTGTCAACAAAAAAAAACACACTAGACAGGTGTTTAATTTATTAGGCAGCTTCGGGGGTCTTCTTCCGACTTCGGGGGTCTCTTCCTTCTTCTCCGCTGTCTCTTCCTTCTTCTCCACGCTCTCCGGCTTCTTCTCCGGTATCTTCTGCCAGGCTTCTCCGCTATCTTCTGCTCTTTTGCCGGTTCTTTTGCTAGCGGTGGCCCGGTCTTCTCCGCCGTCTTCATTCCTCTTCTCTTCTTCTGATGTTGACACAACGCTCTCTCCCACTGTAATGCCTTGTGTGCGGTCTGCAGCAACTCATATAGGGATGGGGCGTGGTCACTGGGTGATGTCACCCGGTGACCCCGCCCTTTATTACGTCACAGTCCCGGGGCATGATGGGACTGTGGCGTAATAAGGGGCGGGCTCACCGGGTGACATCACCCAGTGACCACACCCCATCCCTATATAAGTCTTTGCGGACCGCGCATACGGCATTACAGTGGGAGAGAGCGTCGTGTCAACATCGGAAGAAGAAAGCGCTGAAGACCGGGCCACCACTAGCAAAAGAGCCGGCAAAAGAGCAGAAGATAGCGGAGGAGCCCGGCAGAAGATAACTGAGAGCGGGAGAAGAACCGGAGAGCGCGGAGAAGGAAGAGACCCCTGAAGTCGGAAGAAGACCCCCGGAGCTGCCTAATAAATTACTTTTAAAAACCTGTTGTGTGTTTTTGTAATTGACACTTTTTTTTCCCTAGGTGAATGGGTAAGGGTACGATGTACTCCATACTCATTCACATAGGGTGGGGGGCTGGGATCTGGGGGTCACCTTATTAAAGGGGGCTCCCGGATTCCGATAAGCCCCCCGCCCGCAGACCCCGACAACCAAGGGCCAGGGTTGTCGGGAAGAGGCCCTTGTCCTGATCAAAATGGGGGCAAGGTGCCTTGGGATGGGGGGGCCTGCAGGGCGCCCCCCTGCCCCAAAGCACCCACCCCCCCATGTTGACGGCATGCAGCCTGGTACGGCTCAGGCGGGGGGGGCACTCGCTCATCCCCACCCCTATTCCTGACAGGCCGGGCCTTGTGCTCGGATAAGGGTCTGGTATGGATTTGGGGGGACCCCCACGCCGTTTTTTCGGCGTACGGGGTTCCACTTAAAATCCATACCAGACTCAAGGGCCTGGTATGCTCTTGGAGGGGGAACCCATGCCGGTTTTTTATTTAAAATTTGGCGGGGAGTTCCCCCTCAAGATTCATACCAATCACAGTGCCTGGTATTGGCGGGGATCCAAGTCGGATCCCCGTTCATTGTAAGTCGGACGTATGTCGGCTTTAAGTCATGGGGCAAAGTCGGATCCAAAGTAGGCTGTCAAGCCGCACCAGTGTGAACCCGGCCTCAAGGATGATCAGAAGAAATGGACAGCACTTGAGTTAAATATATGAGTGTCACAGCAAAGGGCCTGAATACTTAGGACCATGTGATATTTCAGTTTTTCTTTTTTGTAATAAATCTGCAAAAATGTCAACAATTCTGTGTTTTTCTGTCAATATGGGGTGCTGTGTGTACATTAATGAGGAAAAAAATGAACTTAAATTATTTTAGCAAATGGCTGCAATATAACAAAGAGTGAAAAATTTAAGGGGGTCCGAACACTTTCCGTCCCCAGTGTGTATGTGTGTGTATATGTGTATATGTATATGTGTATATGTATATGTGTATATGTATATGTGTGTGTGTATATATATATATATATATATATATATATATATATATATATATATATATATATATATATATATATATATATATATATATATATATATATATATATATACATATATACACACACACACACACGTGTATATATATATTATGTGTGTGTGTATATCTCAAAATGAAATAAAAATAAATAAAAATGGAGTATATATAAAATAGAAATTAATAAATGAAAAATGAAAATAAAATTTGAAATAAAAAAATGCATACAAATTGTATGGAAACCTTAGAATTAAAAATTGATTATGAAGCAATTGAGATCCAGCTCAATGTTTAACTCTAATGGCGTGAGGGTCTTGAGCTCAAAAATCCACCTAGATTCATTTTGGGATATTTGTTTTATCATGTTTGCACCTCTCCAGTGTCTATCCATTGTATCAATAGCATAGAAAGACAGTGCAGATGGATCACAGTTGTGTACCATACTGAAATGGTTTGACACGCTATGTTTTGGGAAACCATTGTGTATATTGGCAATGTGTTCTCCGTATAGCCGATGTCTGGGACGTACGTCCCACGTACTGGTATCCACAAGTTGATTCTAGGACATAGGTCATGTGTTTGGTATTACATGTGATAAAACTTTTAATAGGATATTGTTTATTAGTTTGGTTCGATTTGAAATTAGTTTGTTTTCTCGGTGCTGCCCCATACTTCTGCAGGGCAAACATCTTCCGCACTTGTAAAACCCCTTGAAGTCAAACATGGTTGCACTTATTCAATTAGGGGGGTCAGGGATATTTTTGACCAATTTGGTTCTCAGCCCAGAGGCTCTCCAGTAAATTAATTTGGGTCTATTGGGTAATATATCTTTAAGTGTTGGATCTTTCTGTAAGATTGGCCAGTACTTCTTAAAGATTTTCTCTAGATGTTTATACTGCTTATTGAAGCCTGTTATAAAAGTGATATCTTGGGTTCTTTCTTGTTTCTGTTTAGTTTCTAGAAGTGTGTCCCTATTTATTCTCCCCACTAGGTCTCTAACCTCCAGTAGCCTGGTGTAGCCCTTATCCAGGAATCTTTGTATTAGGAACATTGGTCTGGTCTATATAGTCTTTGAATACTGAACAGTTCCTGCGTATACGGATAAATTGACCTTTGTGGATTGCGGTCTTCCACTGTGGGTGGTGACAACTACTGATAGGCATGTAGCTATTCCTATCGGTAGTTTTGAAATGAGTTTTAGTTCTAAGCTTATCTCTATCTTTAAATATATGCAGATCTAGAAAGTCAGCATGTTGATCATGTATATTGACTGTAAATCTCATTCCATATTGGTTTTTATTAATGTGTTTAATGAACTCATTTAAAGTCGCTACCATCCCTTGCCACACGATCGGTATATTGTCTATATACCTAATGATAAGCTCCTAGGTATGGCCACATTTTACCATATATCGCCTCATCTTCCCACTTGTTGAGGAAAATGTTAGCGACACTCGGGGCGTATTCTGCTCCCATTAAGACCCCGTTTCTCTGGTTATAATGTTGGCCTCCGTACCAGAAAAAATTATTCATCATGGCCAATTTAAGACTCAGGAGAATAAATTGTTTCTGTTTGTATTTTAAATTGGTAAACTTATTCATAGCCCACTTCACTGCAACATGGTTTAAAACCACCTTAACCACTCCACTTATACTGGTGACTATTTTCTCCAAGAAAGAATGTGAGAGGAAATCTGTTAGGAGTTGTCTCCATCTTTCATTGGGAACAACGGCTTTATGGTTAAAGGATAGGCTCACCTTTAGGAACATGTTGTACTGTTTTGCACCCACAGAGCCCCCTTCCCTTTGAAAACACATGGGGGTTCCTCTCAGCTGCAGCTGCTGTCATTTAAAATTGGCATGTCTGTGCGGGGCTCAGTCCTTTGTCTTTCATTCATCGTAATCTGTGAATGAATAAGTTGGAAGTCCCATCTCTCAGCATGATTGATCACTTATAGTCAATTGTCACCATCTTCAGCTCTGCAACTGAAAGCCCGTATGGAGGTATGGGGGCAGAGAGCTGAAAGAAGTGTCTGCAGGAGTCTGACATTACACTCGCGATTAACTGAGTGTAAGTGTAATACTTTGCAGGCTCCCGTGGGGAAAAAAATGCAAATTTTTTTCCTTAATAAATATGTGCATTTATTTATTTTTATTTTTCTTGAAGGTGAATTTGGCCTTTAATCCCCTTCAATTTAGGAGATGTTCTCTAAATTCTTGTTGTGTCTCTGGGATAGCAAGTAAAGAGAAATTTTCCCAATAGTACACAGGTACCATAAAAGGCAGCTTTACTTACCTGATCCTTTTCTCCGCATCCTTTTCTCCCTATTGCTCCGGCTGTGGCAGGCTATCATCAAGTCCAATACAAAGTCCATGGTCCTACATTGGACATGAGGGTGCTGAGAGACAGTCCACTGCCGGAGTAGAGGGGAGAGGAAGATTGGGTAAGATTGCTTTTTGCAGCCGCCAATGGAGAGCATTCAACACTTGTGGTGCATGGGCAGTCCCACTGCAAGGGAAGATTTTTCCTTTCTCCAGAGATGGACTTTAGGCAAAAAATGTATCTCACTCAGTACAGGACACAAGATTTGTATTCCTCAATCGTTATCCATTGGTATATCCTAAATGTGCATTGATCGTCCACAGTCTTGCCAGAGTCCTAGCAAGCAAGGATTTGATTGCCCCAGCGTTCACAGGCGGATGGAACTTCCTTCAACCAGACCCGCTCCAATCCAGTGGTAAGGGTGGGAGGAGGCTTTTGATGGGGACGCTGATGTAAGGGGGACTTGGAAAGGGATACTACTGTAAGGGGGGGACTCGTTCATTAAAAAAAAAATGTTTTATTTTATATACTTTCTCCCGCAAATATTTGTAAAATATACAATGTGGCCCTCGTACAGAAAAGTTTGGAGACCATGGTCAACTGGGCTGGGAAGTGGGGTTGGGAGTTTTTGTAGCAAAAGTTTAGTTGAACTTGGGTTTTGCCCATGGAAACACTCATTTTATATTTAATTAACTCAATCCTGTTTATTCACATGGTATTTTTTTCCTTGAGGTTAATATTTAAGTGTTATTCAAGCCAAAACTTTTTTTAATCTTTGTTTTTGACTGAGTGACAAAGGCTCTTTTAGGTTTCCACTGCTATCTAAAGCTCAATTAGGTAGATTTAACCTCACTTTGTATCATTTCAACAAGGTCTTACCAGACAGGAAGTGAAGGGAACTCTCCAACAGCAGCACAGAGATATAAACTGATTTTCTCTTTAGTAGAATAGGGGAAGGCTATTGGATGTTTACTTCTCTCTGTGTCCCTGATACACTTACTTTCTGTCCGGTGAAACCGCTGTCAACAGCGCAGAATATGATGGTAAATCTCTATAACAGCCAGGCCTCAGTATAACTATAAACCCGACAGGGGTTCTAATCCTTCCACATTCCTATTGAAGAAAAAACTTTTGACTTTACATATACTTTAATTCACAGTATTGCAATGGCCTTACTAGGTGTTATAATTAACTTAAGTAAGCGCATGACTCCATAGCAACCAATTGGTAATCAGCTTGCTGAAGACAGACCAGTACAAGATCAATTTGATTAGTTACAGTGGATAACTGCACTTAGGAATTCACATACTTTATTTTCTATCTAAGGTATCATTTTATGCACTTTAATTAAATATAATGCAGGCTGTTCATGAAGTAACACAAACTTTTATTTTTCATTCTTGACAGTGCAAGGGAGGGTTATAACACCTATCAGATTTTTTTTTTTCTCCATCTGTGTCCCATTGCGGAGATAGCCAAACAGTAAGTGAGAGGAAATCTCTGCTAGGGAATTCCTTGGGGACCCTCAGGTCACCAGTGCTAGTGTTCCTATTTGAAGATTTCCCCTTTATTATTTTTCTGGGGACAACCCAAGTCTTGGAATTTTTCTTTTACTTTCACTTTCAGTGATAATGGTAAACAGGACAAATAGAGAGGGTCAATCTCCTTAACAGGGGCATAGTCCGGAATAAAAACTATAAAACTATAAAAAAGGTGTTCTAATCTCTCTGCACTGTCCAAAATAAAAAAAATAAAGTTTTGCCTTTTAGTTATACTTTAAGCTTTTCAGGTCCCCTAGGAACTTTTGTCATTTGTGCAAGTATGCACAAAATATTTGCATTTTATGTCACTCGTGCCTCTATCAAGAGCTGCAGCATCCGCAATCTCCCTTGTCGTTCTGGCAGTGGGGCTTCCTTCTTGGTCATCTTTTGGCATCTTGAGTCTTCAGACACTTTGATTGGCCAGGCCAAGATTATGCAACTCCTATGCATGTACACAAAAATGTATTTATTCCAGCACTTATTCCCAGTGTCTGTAAGATGCCAGGATTGTACACTGAACTGCTCATTCGTGGCTCTTACTGTACAACTTGTAGAAATCCACTAGCAGACAGGGGAAAAGATTTAATGGCAGAAGAGACAGGCACAGTTTCTTCCACCATAACTATCTGCTAGCAGCTTTTAAATTTCAAGGTTTGTTACGCTTTTTAGGTAAAAATTTTTGGCCCTTTATTATTATGTTCCTCCAAATTAGATGTTTTTGTGCTTTAAAATACTTCTTTATTCTTGTTTTAGGACAGCTGTTGGACGGGGAAGAGCTTGGCTACATCTTTCGCTAATGCAAAAAAAGTTATCAGATTACTTGCAAATACTGATAGACCACAAGGATTTACTGAGGTATTGTTCAAAAAAACCTACGTGTTTTATTTTTTCCAAATGGCAGGACTAATTTTTGAAAAAAAATGCTGTAAACATTTATGTTGTGTTTATATTATTAATTTTGTTTACGAGAACTTTCCTTTATGATTTATCTGTACTGATATGTATTCTTATTGCTCCTAAATTCCTAAAGTATATCTAATGTCCAAAGTTTTTTTTCAGAGTTGGGGAGGATTTTTATTCATTGTAAAGCAAAATTAACAACAGTTAAAGGAATACATTTAGACTTAGTGGTACAGCAAATTCACCTATAAGAACAAGTAACCAGTTTGCCAACTAGTCCACCAAGTCCAACCTATGTGTGTGTGATATGTCAGTATTACATTGTATACCCTTGTATGTTGTGGTCGTTCAGGTGCTTATCTAATAGTTTTTTGAAACTATCGATGCCCCCTGCTGAAACCACTGCCTGTGGAAGGGAATTCCAAAATTATGGGATCAGATTCACACTCAAAATAAATGAAGTTATAACTCTCCTTTGATTTATTTGAGGGATAATAAATTTTTTGAACCCGGGATGAGGGAGGTGGGGGGAATTGGATTAAGAACGTTAATACACAATTAAAAGACGTAATTAAAGAAGGGAAAATTCGCACATTCCACGATTTGAAAACTGAGACAGATTTAATGGAGATTGATGAGTGGCGGTACATCCAGTTGACACATTTTGTAAAGAAACTTCAGAAACCAATCAGAGGCGAAGAAGATTATAGGCCGCTTGAGCAGCTTTGTCTGAGAAAGGAATCCAGAAATATAATTTCTCGGCTGTATAACATTTTAATGACTAGTGAGGAGCTGGATGTACCTCCTTACATCAGGCAATGGGAAAGGGAATTGGGGACACAATGTAGTAATCACGTGATAGGGAAAATCCTGAAAATGCTGCATACCTCCTCAGTTAGCACGAGGATGACGGAAACAAATTTCAAGTGCTTGGCAGGGTGGTATGCGACCCCAGACAAACTTAGCAAATTCCAACCAGAGAAATCGGGAGAATGTTGGAGAGGGTGTAAAAATATTGGCACAATGGCCCATATATGGTGGGAGTGTCCCACCATCAAAGTGTATTGGAAGAAAATTATACACCAAATAAAGGAAATTACTAATAAGACGATCCAGGAAGACCCATGGATCTGTTTATTCCATGGGACTGAGGAGGCAATCAAGCAATATCAAACATCGATAGTTCCCATTTTGTTGGATACTGCCAAGAGCCAGATTCCTAACAAATGGATGGAGCCTGAGAGCCCTAAAATTCGTGAATGGTTGCTCTATGTTAATTAAATTTACAAAATGGAGAGTGAGGAGGGCGCCGAAGCAGAGTTTGAGGAGGGGACTGAACCAAAAGATAAATGGACAGGGTGGCGAAGGTATAAGAATACCTGGAGCTATGTGGAGGAGATTACTGGCTAAAGGTTAAACGGGTATAAAACAAGGGAACTATGTGAGGGAATTAGGTTATTGAATTATATTATAGTAACTCAGCAGGATTGGAAAGGGAGGGGGGGGTGGGTATTTTTTTTTTTTCTCTAAGTTGGGGGTCATTAAAGATGGATTTTATCTATATGTATGTCAATATATGGTTTTTGTATTTTAAAAATTTAAATAAAGAATTGAAAAAAAAAAAATAATTTTTATTGACAGTCTACTGACTGGAATGGTACCAGCTGATTGGGGAAAAGTCAAATGTAGGACCAATATATAAAAAAGGGCCAAAATACATCCCTGGTAATTACAGACCAGTTGGCCTAACATCAATAGTATGCAAGCTCTTGGAGGGGGTGATAAGGGACTATATACAAGATTTTAGTAATGAAAACGGTATCCTTGGCAGTAATCAGCATGGATTCATAAAGAATCGTTCATGCCAAACCAATCTATTAACCTTCTATGAGGAGGTGAGCTGCCATCTAGATAAAGGAAGGCCCGTAGACGTGGTGTATCTGGATTTTACAAAAGCATTTGCTACAGTTCCCCATAAATGTTTACTGTACAAAGTATGGTCATTGGCATGGACCATAGGATGAGTACCCAAGAGACCTGGTCAGGGTCCATACCATATACAAAAACATACTTGGGGGGCACACCCTAAAATTCTTTACATTCTCTTGGGCTGGAGCACCCCTCCCCCTCTTCATTACCTCTTATTAGTGGCCACCAGTGCATAGGAGGAATCCCTTCAGTTCTTCCACATAGGAGTTTATCTCCCATGGTTGAGACACAGGTTCTTTCATTCTATTACTAGGGTAGGACCCACTAATTTGGGGTACTTTGTCGCAGTAAGTGGGCTTAGCACTATATGACCATATAGTGTGAACAAACCCCCGTATTTTTGAATATGTTCAGGTGTTTTTAACTAGCCTTGCAGGATAAATGTAATTTTTGTATGTGTGCGCTGTAATCTGTTTTGTACTGTTTTTGGTCTTCTAGCAGCACCATCTTGAATGTAAAGCATTTTAGGGTGTGCCCCCCAAGTATGTTTTTGCATTTAGCCACAGAGCTGCGGCTAGGCCCAGCCCCCTCTCTCTCCTCATTGGTTCACTGACTTTGATTGACAACAGTGGGAGGCAATGGAGCTCCGCTGCTGTCTCAGCCAATCAGGAGGGAGAGTCCCAGGCAGCCGAGTTTCTCCTGCAACATCGCTGGATAGAGATGGGCTCAGGTAAGTATTAGGGGGGCTGGGGGAGCTGCTGCACATAGAAGGTTTTTTTATCCTAATGCAAAGAATGCATTAGGTTAAAAAAAACTTCTGCCTTTAGAACCACTTTAAGTACCAGCCTTCGGTGTCAGGGATAAAATCCTGGAGTATAAATGCTAACGAGTCCTTAACTACTTTCCGCCCGCCCACCGTCAAATGATAGCTGGGCGGTGCGACTCTCGTTATGGGTGGACGTCATATAACGGCTTCTCAGAACGACCGCTCTTGCGCAGTGGTGGGCAATGATTGCCCACCACTGCCAGCAATCAGTTCCAACCAGTGTCCACAATTGCCACCAATCTGTGCCCACAAGTGCCAGCAATCTGTGGCCATTAGCGATGCCAGTCAATGCTGGCTATCAGTGCTGCTCATCACTGCTGCCTGTCAATGCCCACCAGTGCCTCCTATCTGTGCCCACCAGTGCCTCCTATCTGTGCCCACCAGTGCCTCCTATCTGTGCCCACCAGTGCTGCCTATCTGTGCCCACCAGTGCCACCCATCAGTGCCCATCAGTGCTCATCAGTGCCACCTACCAGTGCACATAAGTGAGGCATATTTGTGCCTCCCCATCAGTGCCACCTAATCGGTGCCCATAAGTGCCACCTCATCAGTGCCCATCAGTGCAGCCTATCAGTGCCGCCTCATTAGCGCCCATTAGTGAAGGAGAAAAATTACTTATTTACAAAATTTACTGACAGAAAATTCAACATTTTTGGTCTTTTTTTTTTTTTTGTTTAGGAAAAAATAAAAAAACCCAGGAGTGATTAAATGCCACCAAAAGAAAGCTCTATTTGTGTGAAGAAAATGATAACAATTTCACATGGTTACAGTGTAGCATGACCGCGCAATTGTCATTCAAAGTGTGACCGCGCTGAAAGCTGAAAAATGGCCTGGGCATGAAGGGGGTGTAAGTGCCCTGCATTAAGGTGGTTAAAGAGGAGGTCTAGCCCCCCCCCCCCCAAAATTAAAAGTCAGCAGCACTTACCTGTCCAGGGAGCCTTCAGATCGGCTGTCTGGTGGAGCCGCCTCCATTCCTGCCAGTTCCCTACTGCTGCACTTTCTAATTGGTCCGGCAGCAGAGGAGGTGGCCGACCTTGCAGGGTGCCACATTTACCTGTCAAACAGGTACCTGTTCCCCCCTCCCCCCTGAAAGGGGCCAAATGTGGCGCTGGAAGGGGAGGAGACGGCTAAGCGGAAGTTCCACTTTTGAGTGGAACTCGGCTTTAATGGCGAGCAGTAGTCCCCTACTTTTTAATTGTTGGGCCAGAAAGATGTGTGGGAAATCTCCATGCATGCACCAGTGGCATTAAGGTGGAAGTGGGTCTCTTGGGTACATACAATGTCAGCATGGGTATTGCGTGCTTCTGGAGAACAGAATTTTAACTTATTAAAGACACTAATGTATAGGGACCTGTATGTAAAGGTCAACTAACCCTTTAAGCTTTGAAAATGCAGACACTTTATATTGTAATTTATAAAAGAACTAAACCTTTTTACAAAATCCATCCATGTATTACTTTTATTTTTTGATCCAGTGACTTTTATGAACCTGAAGCATTAATGTTGGGGGAAGAAGGAGCTGTGATTGTTGGTCTTCTTGTTGGGCTCAACATGATCGATGCAAATTTATGCCTTAAAGGAGAGGATTTGGATTCTCAGGTAAGATTATAATAAAGGCAAATTTTACCCATGACCATTTAATACAATCGCACAAAAATCTTAGAAGTATCAGAACCGTGAAAGCACAATAACTGCTGATGGCTTTACCGCACTCGCATAAAAAGACTGTGGAAGTCTTCTAACAAATACTTTTAAAGCATTCAAGAAGAAGGCTAGGTTTTGGATTCATGCAGTGTGAATGACATGATTGTGAGCCAGGTTTAAACTAGATTTTCTTTTGTTGAAGAAAAAACATTCTTTCTCAAGCAGTTATGTACATTGCAAGGATATGTTAAAATCGAGCCACAGAGTCCTTCTTGCTGAGTTTCCAAAGTTATGCTCCAGAGTGCGGCACCATCTCTTTGCAGCATTTTCCTATGAGCCTGATGATGGGCCCCTGGGGGGTGGGTCTATGACACCCTGGACTCACAGGAAGTAGATTAAATAAAGCTAGGCATCATTTAACCCTGAAGAGGACCGGCACTTTAGTGCAGCCCAGCAAGTGTAAAGGGGGGCAGCACCAGATATAGAGTAAGCATTGCAGCAAAAAACTGCTATTATATTTGCAGTTTGGCTTTAAGGCTCTGGCAGTTAGTCCAATGGTCAGCCCGTGTATTGTATTAGGACAATAAATACTAAGAGAATTTATTCAGCCACATTCACATTAGAATGAAATGCATTTCTGGTTTAGGTTCTGTACACAAACAGAAAAACCCCTTTGTTGTCATGTTTACATATTTAAAATTAAGAGAGTTAATTTCTTAATTGTACATTAAGGGACACCGTGTGAAGTATTCAGAAACCTTGGTTTGTACGGTTCCCTTTTAAAGTGGTTTTAAACCTTTAAAATGCAAAATGAACAAAGATTATCTATCCTCCATATAATGTGTACTTGCCTCAATTCAGCCTGGGCCACCTCCATTTCGGTGATGTCGGCATTGAGGGCTGTGCGGGCTGCCGAAGAGAGAGGTGGGAGACAAAGATCGTGGAAGATTTTTTTTTTTTTTTTAATGTAAAACGTCATCTCAAAAGGCAATAAAATGTTGCTTTAATAACTGCATGTGTTAGCTTTAGTATGGCTTTAAGTTGGTCAAGTCCAGCTAAATCTGCTAGTGCATAAAACACTATCCTCGCCCCAACTTGACAATGCTACTGTACAAGGGTGTCTCCGTTGCTCCTCCATCCAGAGTGGAGACACCCTAGGAGGGGAAATGTGTTTTTGGCAGATCATCAGGTAAAAATGGAGGGGGGAGCCAGTCTTAAGGCTTGCAGTATACCTTAAAGCCCACATTTACATATAAAATTAGTAATCTAAATTAAGGATGCAATATAACATACCTTTGTTAAATGTCTTACTGTTTTGTGTAGGGTATTTGAGCTTCAACTTTGCATAAACAACTGAGCCCCAGGCTGCAGAATTGGTTACTCAGCAAAAAACCCCCTACACCACGCAAACACATAAAAACCTGCTGAATTATAGCTAGAGCTCTGCAATCAGCAAAGTTGACTCTTCCTTTTGATGGACTATATGCCTACAAAAAAATTATTATTTTTTTTTTTACAAAAATGGGGTGTTACTACCAGGCACAATAGTGATATATAGAAGTTTTTGGGAGGAACCCCCATCACCCAGCAGGGAACACACTATGTAACACACCTGGCAGCATGGATTAATAGTGGTGTCTGGAGCTCTTTAACCTCTTCCCGAAACCCCCCTGGAGAACAACATCCTGCAGGCAAATTTTCATGTCAGGTAGACTTTAATTAAAAAATATACATTAATTAAAATTCCTATGTTTATCTTTGCAACACCCTCTAGAGATCATTCTGAGCGGTTACTGATTAAATTATGGCCATGTTTAACCACTTGCTTACTGAGCACCTAAACCCCCTCCTGCTCAGACTAATTTTCAGCTTTTAGCGTTGTCACTCTTTGAACGACCGTTGCGCAACACTGTACCCAAATTAAATTTTTATCATTTTTTTTCCCCACAAATATAGCTTTATTTATATCACCTCTGGGTTTTTTATTTTTTGTTAAAAAATTAAAGACCAAATTAAAAAAAAAAAAAAATACAAAACGGTTTTATATTTTGTTAATAAATTTTGCAAACAGGTCATTTTTTTCCTTCATTGATGTACGCTGATGAGGCTGCACTGATGGTCACTGATGAGGTGGCACTGGTGGGCACTGATAGGTGGCATTGGGCACTGAGAGGTGGCACTGATGGGCACTAATAGGTGATACTGATGGGTGACAGTGGTGGGCACTGGTAGGTGGCACTGATAGGCAGCACTGCTAGGTGGCACTAATTGGCACCACTGGTGGGCATTGATAGGTGGCACTGGTGGGCATTGATAGGTGGCACTGATTGCTGGCACTGTTATGTACTGGTGGGCACTGATTTGTGGCACTGTGGGCACTGGCAGGTGGCACTGGCAGGCCGTAATGGTGGGCACATATGAGGTGGCTTCACCCCTCCTCTTCGGAACCGATGTCCCTTCAACAGAAGCCGGTGATCGGCTTATTTTCCTCCTCAAGCTGTCAGCGTGTGAAGAAAAAAAAAAAAAGATTACCAATCTTCTGTTTACATCACGTGATCAGCTGTCATTGGCTGACAGCTGATCACGTGGTAAGGGGCCAGGATCGACCTTTACTCTGATCTGTGATCATCCGAGTCTCATTGACTCGGTGATCACAGCGCGCGCCCTGCAGGGGGCGTGTGGGGAGCGTGCAAAGGGGAAGACGTCTATTGACGGCCTCCCGGGAAAGTAGATCAGCACTGTAGCAGTCATTCGGTTATAGCGCCGATCTGAAGGGTTTAAAACTTTCAAATTTTAATGCTGTAACACAGCTACTGCGGCAGTGCTTTAAAAGGAGAAGAAGATGCTATTGCAGCCATGGGTTTGTTTTTTTTTGTTTTTTTACAGTGCAGCAGGATCATTTAAGTGTAGAAGTGATCCATGTGACTGTATAACCACCCTATCACTTCTACATGTGTGCGAGCTAGTGGGTGGGCATGTTGGCATGTTGGAGCCCTGCATTCCTCACTTCTCTCTGGCTCATCTAGCGGTGAGGTGCTCATGATGACCAAACATAGTTACATAGTTACATAGTTACATAGTTAGTCAGGTTGAAAAAAGACACAAGTCCATCCAGTCCAACCATAAAAAAACAAAAAAAACAAAACAAAAAACGTACAATCCAATATACCCAATACTATACCCTCAGTTGATCCAGAGGAAGGCAAAAAACCCCAGCAGAGCATGCTCCAATTTGCTACAGCAGGGGAAAAAATTCCTTCCTGATCCCAGAGAGGCAATCGGATTTTCCCTGGATCAACTTTACCTATAAATGTCAGTACCCAGTTATATTATGTACATTTAGGAAAGTATCCAGGCCTTTCTTAAAACAATCTACTGAGCTGGCCAGAACCACCTCTGGAGGGAGTCTATTCCACATTTTCACAGCTCTTACTGTGAAGAAACCTTTCCGTGTTTGGAGATGAAATCTCTTTTCCTCCAGTCGTAAAGAGTGCCCCCTTTTCCTCTGTGTTGACCGTAAAGTGAATAACTCAACACCAAGTTCACTATATGGACCCCTTATATATTTAAACATGTTGATCATATCCCCCCTTATTCTCCTCTTCTCAAGAGTGAACAAATTCAGTTCCTCTAATCTTTCCTCATAGCTGAGCTCCCCCATGCCTCTTATCAGTTTGGTTGCCCTTCTCTGCACTTTCTCCAGTTCCCCGATATCCTTTTTGAGAACTGGTGTCCAAAACTGAACTGCATATTCCAGATGAGGTCTTACTAATGATTTGAACAGGGGCAAAATGATATCTCTCTCTCTGGAGTCCATACCTCTCTTAATACAAGAAAGAACTTTGCTCGCTTTGGAAACCGCAGCTTGGCATTGCATGCTATTATTGAGCTTATGATCTACCAAAACCCCCAGATCCTTCTCCACTACAGATTCCCCCAGTTGTACTCCCCCTAGCATGTATGATGCATGCATATTCTTAGCCCCCAAGTGCATAACGTTACATTTCTCAACATTAAACCTCATCTGCCACATAGTCGCCCAATTAGACAGAGCATTGAGGTCAGCTTGTAAATTGGAGACATCCTGTAAGGACGTTATTCCACTGCATAGCTTGGTGTCATCTGCAAAGACAGAAATGTTACTTTTGATCCCAGACCCAATATCATTTATAAAGATATTAAAGAGTAAGGGTCCCAGCACTGAACCTTGGGGTACACCACTGATAACCTTAGACCATTCAGAGTAAGAATCATTAACCACTACTCTCTGAATTCTGTCTTTTAGCCAGTTTTCTATCCATTTACAAACTGATATTTCCAAGCCTGTAGACTTTAACTTACACATGAGCCGTGTGTGCGGAACTGTATCAAACGCTTTTGCAAAATCCAAATAAACCACGTCCACAGCCACCCCTCTGTCCAAGGTTTTACTTACCTCTTCATAAAAAGAAATCAGGTTTGTCTGACAACTTCTGTCTTTCATGAACCCATGCTGTCTGTTGCTTAAAATGTTTTTTTCCAGCAAGAACTCGTCTATGTGGTCTTTTATTAAACGCTCCAGTATCTTCCCGACTATAGAAGTTAAACTAACAGGTCTATAGTTACTTGGTAAAGACTTTGATCCCTTTTTAAATATAGGCACCACGTTCGCCCTGCGCCAATCCAGCGGTACTATTCCCGTCATTAATGAGTCCCTAAAAATTAGATACAATGGCTTTGAAATTACAGAGCTCAATTCTTTTAGGATCCGTGGGTGGATGACATCAGGTCCAGGTGCTTTATCCACCTTTATTCTGTCTAAATATTTCTGGACCATATCCCTTTTGAGCCATTGTGGATCATTGTGTCAATACCACCCCCATTATGGACATGAACTTCCCCATGCTCTTTTGTATACACAGAGCTGAAGAAAGTATTTAATAAATTAGCCTTCTCCTTGTCCCCAGTCACCCACTCTAGATTATTTTGTAAAGGGCCTACATGCTCAGACCTGACCTTTTTACTATTAATATATTTGAAGAATTTTTTGGGGTTTGTCCTACTATTTTTTGCGATCTGTCGTTCATTTTGAATTTTTGCACCCTTGATTTCCTTTTTACATATTCTGTTAAATTCTTTGTAGCATTTAAATGACACTAGTGTTCCTTCATTTTTATATTTTTTAAAAGCTCTTTTCTTATTGTTTATAGCTTTTCTAACTTTGACCGTGAGCCACATAGGTTTTCTTTTTAGCCTTTTAAACTTATTGGCCATGGGAATATACTTTGCAGTGAGGTCCCAAACAGTCTTTTTGAAGAATTCCCATTTCTGTTCTGTGTTTATCGCTGCCAATATTCCCTCCCAGTCTAAGTCCTCGAGAGCAGCCCTCATCCTTGGAAAATTTGCTCTCTTGAAGTTAAGTGTTTTTATCTTTCCCTTATGTATTTCTTGTTTACAGCTAACATCAAATGAAATCATGTTATGGTCACTGCTACCCAGGTGTTCCTTTATCTGCACATTAGTAATAAGCTCTGCATGGTTTGAGATTACCAGGTCCAACAGAGCTTCATTCCTAGTTGGGGCCTCAATAAACTGGACCATAAAATTGTCCTGTACTAGGTTTATAAATTTTTGCCCTTTTAACTGTCCCAGCAGTGCCATTACTCCAGTCAATTTCTGGGTAGTTGAAATCTCCCATTATTATCACTGTCCCAGCCCTTGCAGCCCTTTCCATCTGTGCAAGGAGCTGAGTCTCCACCTCCTCGTTAACATTGGGTGGTCTATAACAAACTCCAATGATTAACTTTGAACTACGCTCATCTATATGCAGTTCCACCCATAATGCTTCAGACTCATCACACTCTCCATCAATCAGGTCCTCTTTCACACTTGCTTTGAGATCACTTCTCACATAGAGACAGACCCCGCCACCTTTCCTTTTTACCCTGTCTCTCCGAAAGAGTGCATAGCCAGGAATAATAATAGCCCAGTCATGTGAGGATTGAAGCCAAGTTTCAGCAATACCGATTACATCATAGTTCACTTCATGCACCAGAGCTTCCAACTCACCTATTTTGCTTGGCAGACTTCTGGCATTGGTGAACAAACACTTTAATGCATTATTACATTTTGGTCTGGTGTTTTTCATATATTTTTTTGTAGTACAAATGGCACTACAGTTTCCAATGGCTGTTTGCAGCATGGGAAATTTCTTGACACCTGCCATAACCCTCCCCCCATCTGTCCCCATTCCACCCTCCATTAATGTCTGACCCCTAACTGACCTGTCTTCTTGATGTAATTCTAGTTCACCCTCCCCCCTCAATCCTAGTTTAAATACTCCTCCAGCCTTCCTATAAACCTCTCCCCCAGCACAGCAGACCCCCTTCCATTCAAGTGCAAACAGGTCATCCCAGAACAGATGTCCCCAGTCTGCTTGCACTAGTGGCTGGGTAGGCATTAGGGGTCTAATAGACCACGAATTTCTTCAAAAAGCAATTACAGCAATCACATAGAGGGCTTATTGACGCCCTTGTGATAGTAGTTCAAGCCTAAGGTTACATAAACCTTTTTTAATTAAAATCGGGACAAGGGTGGTGCTCTAGTTAAAATCCAAAGTCTCCTACCTTTGCCCGTGATGCCCCCACAGCCATAATCTTCCTGTGCTGTGGGGGTTAAAACAAACAATGGTTCTGCCAAAGGCACTTGTGCAGACTATTTCCGCCCCTTCTGCCCTTCATTTCCATTTATAGAAGCTGTATTATAGTTTTCAATAACCACTTCCCGCCCACACGATGTTATGACGTCGCAGACTTTGAATGGTGATATCTACATGATGCCTGCAGTTACAGGCATCATTCAGATAGCTTCTTTTACAGCCAGGGATTCCCTGCACTGTAAAAACAATCATAGTGGCTGCTTGACTGTTTTTACAGGTGGAAGGAGACATTCCACGCGCCCCCCCCCCGCCGCCCTCTGGTGCTTCTGGAGGTGAGATCTGGGGACTTGTAGACCCCAGATATCGCTGTAAAGAGAACCTGTCATACCCTATTCCCATTACAGGGGATGCTTACATTCCTTGTAATAGGAATAAAATTGATAAACAAAATGTAAAAGAAAAGTGTCAAAATATAAAAATAAAAGTAAAAAAATACCAAAAAAAAAAAGTGCCCGCGTGCTCGCTCATAGAAGCAAACACATATGTAGGACGCGCCCACATATGTAAACAACGTTCAAACCACACATGTGAGGTATTGCAGCGAACGTTGGAGCGAGAGAAATAATTCTAGCGCTAGACCTCTGTAACTCTAAACAGGTAACTTGTAAAGATTTTTAAAGCGTCGCCTATGGGGTTTTTTAAGTACCGAAGTTTGGTGCCATTCTACAAGTGTGCTCAATTTTAAAGCATGACATGTTCGATATCTATGGCGTAACGTTATCTTTCACAATTATGCAAAAAAATCGGGCTAACTTTAGTGTGTTCTTCCTTTTTTTTTTTTTTTTTTTTTTTTTTTTTTTAATGCATGAAACTTTTTTTCCCCCAAAAAACGCGTTTAAAAAATTGCTGCGCAAATACCGTGCGAGATAAAAAGTTGCAACAACACCATTTTATTCCCTAGGGTCTCTGCTAAAAAAAACATATAATGTTTGGGGGTTCTTGGTAATATTCTAGCAAAAAAATATGATTTTTACATGTAGGAGAGAAGTGTCAGAATTGGCCTGGGTGGCAAGTGGTTAATCAAAAGTGCTGTATGAATAGAGGACGGGTGGATGAATGAAAGGTTTGCCTCTCATATTAAGTTTGCTTGTTTCTAGCAATGTTTTCTTTTCTTCATATTTTTCTTCAATCAAGACTCTTTTCTACTTTGTTACTGAAGGTTTCCCCTTTGTCCTCACTTTTGTAAAGTCCACTGCACTGGACACTGCTTGACTAGCCTGGCAGTGATCTTCGGGCACTCTGTTCCACCTGGGGCACTTTCAATCTTCATTTAAGTTAAATTAACCGTGGAGCACTTTCCAGGTCCAAAGTTGCTGGCCTTTCTTTTGCTCTGTCTCTGAAGCTTATGTCGTGTACACAAGACCGGTTTTGCCGTCGGAATAAACTCCGAAGGTTTCTCCACGAAACTCTGACGGAATTCGGCTCAAGCGGTCTTGCATACACGCAGTCACACCAAAGTCCGACCATCCAGAACGAGGTGACGTACAACACGTACGACGGGACTAGAAAAAGGAAATTCAATAGCCAATAGCTTCCGTCTCATACTTGCTTCAGAGCATGCGTCGATTTTGGTCCAACGGAACAGCATACAGACGAGCGGTTTTCCTGATGGGAATTGGTTCCGTCGGAAATATTTAAAAACATGTTCTATTCCTAGGTCCGTCAGAATTTTCTAAAAAAAAAATCAGATGAGGCATACACACGAACGGAATAGACGATAAAAAGCTTCCGTCTGACTTTTTCTGTCGGACATTCCGCTCGTGTGTACGTTGCTTTAGTGAGTAGCCTACTGTTTGCTGGTACTTGGGACTTTTGAACACCTGGCTATTCAACCTTCTAGTCATTGACTGCTACCAGCTGTCCAGATGATGCTTCTTACTTTGAGCCTATATGTTGCCTAACTAGTTTGCAGCTGCAACATGTCTGATTTTGGACACGGCTGGAAGGGCAATCCCATTGTACCAGATGCCACTGGCTTACTTTCTACTAACGGGTTGGGGGCTGCTTGTAAAGTGCCTACAGCTGTTGTCCCGTACTGTTGGTCTATCCCATTTACAACCCTTTCACTGTTTCAGAACCCAAAAGAGGAACTCGCTTCATTTTGCTTCTCAAACTAAATGTCTTAATTTTGTTCTATAATTCAGGACAGAATCACCCAGATCTTTTATTGCGTCCCACCATAAGGAAGATTTACTAGCTTCTGTGGGTATATGCGATTCCTATTTTACATGTACCTATCACTCCAGTGCATTTTCTGTAGGGCCTCTGCACTACCAATTAGTGACCCTGCCATTCAACCTCTTTGCTACCTTGGGTGTTCACCAAGGTGCGTGTTCCAGTGTTAGCCCTGTTTTGCTCTCATGTCATTCTCATTATGGGATACTTTAGACTTTTTCCTGTTAAGGGAACAGTTGGTGAGGTCTCTGCCAGACAACATATCCTTCACTGTGCAGATGTTACAGAAGCTCAGGTGTACCCTGAACCCTTTAAAAATAGTAGCTGGAACTAACTCATGCTTGAATTATCTGGGTCTGGATCTGAACATGTCTCAGGCCAGAGTGTTTCTTCCCCAAAAACCTTAGGCTGTCAGATTTTAGGTCCAAGCTCCTTGAGTCCCGAAGATGTCACTCTTGGGGCTGATGGTTGACTCGATTAAAGCATTGCCATTTGCTTAGGATTACTCCTGACCAATACAATACAGTGTTCAGTTGACACAAAGGATGAGGCTATCTCTGGCTTGGTGGCTCCGGAATCAAGCTCTGGAGTCAGGGAAATCTTTCATTTTTTGGAAAGTTCTCACAACGAACGCCAGTCTATTGGGATGGGGAGGAGTTGGGCACCTTGACCATGCAGGGGACTTGGTTGTTGGAGGAATATTATCATCTCACAAGTATCTTGGAGCTTTGGGCAATTTCGCTGTCTGTTCAGCACTGAACCAAACTATTGGGGACCCATCCGATCCGGATTCAGTTGGAAACACCACAGTAGTCCCATATATCAATTTTGCCGCAAGCAAGGGAGATAAAGCAGAACTGCATGTTTCAGCGTTGTCCGCCATGAATGTTCCAAATTAAAAAAACTCCTTTATCCTGGCTGTGGATTATTACCATGAAATAGACTTGCCAGTCCTTTGGATGTCACGGCCTCCCAGGTACCAATGTCCTTGTTCAAATTCCTGACTGTTGCAGAGGTGTGCAGGGTTCCCGCATGTTGGCCTGTCAGTGTGGCGAGCGTCGGTGTCGGTGAATGGAGTGGACAGTGGTTGACCTTGTGCGGGGATAGATAATGCAATCCCGGGGTGGCGATTGGTGTCACCGCTGCGCTGAATGGCACCACTGGGCTGGACTGCTGTGATGTACCCTGCACTTGATTGCTGAGCTGTACTGCTGGGCTACATCACTGTGCTGAATGGTTGTGGGTAGCCGTCTTCTCTCTCCTTACTGGTAGCACAGCCCACACTTTTTCCCAGGCTCCCAGCTTCTCTCTCTCCCTCAGCAGCCTGTCTCTCTCCTGGGATGGTGCTGGACTGCATTGTTGTCCCTCATGGATGCACAGTCCTCCAACCACACACCTTCACAGCTCCTGGTACCATTTCCTGAAACTTTTCACTTCCCAGTGTCATTTGTGTCTCTCCATGTTAAGGAAAGGTCAGCATCTCCCTATCTCCATCTTGTGACCAAAAGGAGAAATTGTATAACAAATAGTCGTACATTATAATCGATGTCCCGGATGGCTCAATGACAGCATGCCTGTTACACTTAATATCTAGAAATCTAAATTATACGCACTTGTTTATCGACCGTACATGGCGAATATGTGCATCAAAATTTACATATATTTGGTTTCTGGCATCCAGAATATTAGGTGAAAATATTATTAATTATACAAAATGCGTTGCATATTAAACTAAAGCTGCATTGTTTTGGATTTTAATTATTTTCTCTGCATATTAAAAAAAAGTAATTTAAGCCCAAAAAAAGTCCCCATATGTGTTAAAAAATGGTGAGAAAATAAAATTGGTGTGCAATGTAAATCAAATGTTGAGTAAATACGAAAACTTAAAATTTTGGTCTGGTAACGAAGGTCTTGGTTACTTAGAAACTTAAAAGATTTGGCCCACCATAAGGCTGGGTTCACACCTATGCGAATTGGATTCGGATTTCCCCGCATCCAATTCGCATAGCAGGAGAATGTGACCGGCTTTCTATGGAGCTGGTTCACATGTCTCTTGGGCGGCTGTGGATCGCACTGCACAGAAACGCTGTACGTCTTTGGCTCCGTTTCAGGGCCGAATTCAGGCAAAGATTTGGCCATGTTTTGTCCCTGAAACGGAGAACAGGGATGCACGGCGGTTTAGGTTTGAACCAAGCCTCAAGGTAAGTATAATCCTCCTTTTTTTTTTTTAGGGTGCTTTCTCTGTTGGTGACAGGGTCTCTTTACATGCATAATGATAAAGGAAAATATTGGTGTTATTTTATTGACTTTTTTAAAGAAAAGCTCAAACTTTAAAGGCCAAGTTCACCTTTATAAAAAAGATAACTGCACATATTTTTTCAGGTAAAAAAGGTGCATTGTTTTTTCTGCAGAGCATTACACCAGCAGTGGGTGGATTGTGGGTGCAATGTCAGGCTCCTGCAAACACTGCCTACAGTTTATGGACTGTCAGTTTCAGATCTGAAACTACAAGTCCATCTGCCTCTGTGGCATGTTAGACTCTAAATAGGGGCGCAACATGTAACCTTTTCAAAAGGTGAATCTATCCTTTAAATAAACTAAAAAAGAAAATGTATATATATCTGCATCTGTAAGTGTCAAGCACTTGCAGTAAGTTGAGTATATTTTCTACCAAAGTACCGTGATCTATTACTATAACCAAAATCTCTAAAGCTGATGTACTATAATGTGAATCACATTAACCGAACATAAAATAAAATATTGCTTTTGGCGCACTCAAAGTAGAGATGATATCCTTGTGTCCCAGAGCATGGGGTGCAGGCCTATCCTAATATCAATCCAGAGGGCTAGTAAAGGGGAAAAGCTTGCCATTACTTCCGACCAACACAGGTGAAGTAACGATAACACACTTTCATGCATTTCACCCCGCCTGTCAGGGCTTAGTCATAGGGTCCCTACGACTAAGCCCCGGTGGCGAGGGCGAAATGCACCAGAGTATGTGGTTTGGGAAAGACATGTAGGCTGAGGCCCGCTCCTTTTCGTTTATTCACCTGTGGTGGTTGAAAGTTGCAGCGATCCTTTCCTCTTTACATAAAATACAATATGTACAGTGTTTACATAGCTGTACATATTTCAAGTTGAATATATGCCTTCATTCCCGTTTGTATTCGCTTAGGATTTGATTGTGTTGAAACATTGAAAGTGTTTTTTTTTAATTTTTGTTTTTTTTTTACCTTTTTTTTACCCTTTCAAGATTTAAGGTCACAGAATATTGGTATATATGATGGTTTTAAATTTTGTTAAATGTTCTAATGACTTCAAATATCTGTAGTTCACTTTTAGTCAGCAATCTTCCTCCTTCAGGTTCTTGGGTTAATAAAGCAGATATAAATGCAAAAACAAAAACAAAAATGGCATATATTTCAGTTTACCAGTCCATAGATGTGGCTGCATTTGTTTTCTTTTTCAGGCTTTTTTTCTTTTTCACATGGCGATCCTCCAAATAACAACATAGTTTTTTTTGTCCCTTTGTGTCTACATTCCTTTCCTAATTGTTTATATGGAGGGAGCCATGGTTGTCACACAGACTACAGATTGCCTTTGTTAATTTTCAATACATGATATTGATAGGAATAGTAGTTGACACAAGAAAGATAGGGATGTTTTTGTACTTTTTTTTTTTTTTTTCCAGCTGACAGGAAGTTACAAGGACACTGCATTTCTGGCAATATCAAAAAGTATTTCCTGTACTAAAAAAAAATGAATGCGACCACCATTTAGGTACTGGTAGTCTGCAATATATTACATGTTTGCGTTTTAGGTTTAGATATGATTTCAGCTTAGAGGTTGACTTTGGTGGAATGGAACAAATACTCTAGCCAAGTTATGTTGGTCTAAACATGCCTATATTGATATTTACAGTGTCACTGAGCCGTGTGTGTGTGTGTTTGTTTTTTTTTTTTTTTTACACCGGATTGTTCTACCAGTATTCTGTCTTGGGTAGAACTGACTGTTATACAGTTATGCAATGATTGCAAAGTTGTTAGCGATGTGGTGCTCCCTATTTGGCCGCTGACCTCTTTGGATGTTAATTGGCAGGGCAAAGATGACGTCGCTCCTGCGCATGCTTGGGAGTTCATCTCGATAGATATGAAAATCATACAAGCAGCTCAGTGTAGCTTGATGCAGGTAAAAACTGGGAAGTGCAAAACTTGGTGCAGCTGTGCATGATAATCAATCAGCTTCTAACTAGCTTGTTCAATTAAGCTTTGACAAAAAACTGGAAGCTGATTGCTTTGTATGCAGAGCTGTAAAGATGCAAGAATTGAAAAAAAAATACTTTTTAGGCATATTTTTCTTTTCTTAAAAAACACAATATTTATTTTTACAAATCATTGATAGGAGAAACTTGGACAAAGATCAAAAACTTTTTTATACAAGTGAATGTGGTTTAAAACATGTCTCAGTGACCAACCGCACATTCCAGAGTTCAAACGAACCTCAATGGACTGGACTGGGTCCCTTATACCTAGGCTTGACCCCAGCGTGATAACATAACATTATATATAAAAAAAATGGCATGGTTTCCCCCTTCAAGAACATACCAGGCCCTTCAGTCTGGTATGGATTTTAAGGGGAACCCCCACACTGAAAAAAAACAGCATGGGGTGCCCCCAAAATCCATACCAGTCCCTTATCCGAGCACACAGCTCGACTGGTCAGAAAAGGGGGTGGGAGTCCTCCCTCCTTAACTGTACCAGGCCGCATGCCTTCAACATGGGGGGTGGGTGCTTTGAGGTGGGGGGGCCCTGTGCCCTTCCCACCCCCAAAGCACTTTGTCCCCATGTTGATGAGGACAGGGGCCTCTTTCCGACAACCCTGGATGTTGGTTAACGGGGTCTGCGGGCGGGGAGCTTTTTGGAATCTGGAAGCCCCCTTTACCAAGGGGGCTCCCAGATCCCGGCCCCCCACCCTATGTGAATGAGTATCGGGTACATTGTACCCCTACCCATTCAACTAATAAAAAAATGTCAAAAATAAAACACAGAACACGTGTTTTTAAAGTAATTTATTAGGCAGCTCCGGGGTCTCTTCCGACTTCTTCTCCCCTCTCCGGCTCTTCTGCCTTCTCCGCTGATGTCTTCTGCCTCTGCCGGTTCTTCTCATATTAAATTTTTTTTTTTTTTTTAAGATTTTATTTCGCTTGTTAATAAGTTTGCTGTGCTTTGCATTAGAAACTTATTTCTAGTGTCATTCTAAATGGGACAAATCATAGAAAAGGTGTACTTTTAGCTACAGTACCACTACCTATTGTAAAACTATCACTGGTAAAACAAGACAAAAATGTTTTTTTATCTTTGTCTAAGTTTCTCCTATCAATTTGTAAAAAAAAAAAATATTGTTTTTTTTAAAGAGAAGATTAATATGCCTAAAAAGTAAATTTATTCCAATTCTTGCATCTTTATGACAATTCACAACTTGGCATAGTGTACCACTAATTGTGCTGTCCACAGTGCCACCCTGTGGTGACAGCATTAACATATCTAACTTTGTATATGATCTATGCAGAGCTGCACCCATTTTTGCTCTCTCCAGTTTTACTAAATCAACCCGAAAGAGTGTCTCTTCTGCATTTAAAAAAAAACACAAACTTCCACTTTAAAACCCTTTCTTGCATGCATATATGTAGCAAAAATCCAGTTTCCTCTTAGGAAAGCATACATTTAGCCCCAGTTCATACTGGTGTGACTTGTCATGAGATTTGACAAATCCAAATTGCATGGCAAGTCCCAATAAAACTGTTTAAATCGGTGCAACTCCGAATTTGCGGTGCCACACCGATTTGAAAAAAAGGTTCCTGCACTATTGTTTGCATTTTCAGGTGTGACTTGCATAGACATCTGTGCATGAAGTTGCACAAATGTCAACCAAATTGCACTGATCTGCAGCTTTGAAATCGTGCGACTTCAAGTCCGATTCTTGAACATGTGAACGGGGGCTTAAACCTACTATTGTATCTTTTTGGCAAAGGTGTCAGTACTATATACAAATACATCCACTTCTAAATATTTTTTCTAATTTTTTTATTTTGTTTTGTTTTTTGTTAGGTTGGAGTCATTGACTTTTCTTTCTATCTTAAGGATATACAGCTAAATGATAATGACAACAAGTATGTATTCCATGGTGCATTTTATTTTACTTTTCTGTGTATTAGATTTAACTTTTCACTTTGGTGAACTTTTTACTGTTTTTTTTTATTTTTCTAATCGTGTAACACTGAAATGGTGGTTGTAGGATTTATTGCATTCAATATCTATAAACACTCTGATATGTCTGTTAATTCATCGGTCCTTTGGAACACAACATATTGCAGTTGGATAATTCACTAAGGTCAGTTTGAATAATGCAACAAATTTAACTTGGAGTGCAGGTGATGCAAAAAGTTGCATTAGTAGTGGCTGTTGGAATAATTACATTTTAAGCAAATTGTTCCCTTTTAACCAACTTATTAACCATATGTTAATCCTAGTTAGTGCTATATAACTCATTCCTCCCCTCAGCCATTATTTTTTAAAATCATTTATATGATTTTTCACATTACATTTTTTTTTAATTCATTTGTTAATAAATTCGCTGTGCTTTGCATTAGAAACCTATTTCTAGTGTCATTCTAAATGGGACAATTTTTGCATTACAATATTGCTGAAAGACCCCCCCCCCCCTCGGTAAAAAAAACTTATCTGTATTACCATAGTAAAAAAATATCTGTATTACCATAGTATCAAAAGTTGTCACCAAGTCAGGCTGTAGATTGTAAAATATACTCTGGCCATAGGGGGTGTGCATATAAGAGAGCCAAACTGATTAAATAATAATAAGTTGTCAGGACCACCTGGTACCAAAACCAAACTATCCAAGTATTTTTTTTTTAATGTAATGCAAAAAAGAAAACTTGTGCAAAGCAGTGATTTTGATTGCCCATAGCCAGCACAGTTCTATTTTCAAACACTTTATTAGGGCACACATTGTATTTGAGCTGTACAATGGTAATGTCACCAAATAGCAAGATACTGTAAGAATAGCATTTTAAGGCTCTGCTATTTTCTAAGAGAATTTCAAGGACAAAAGTTTTTCAGGGTAAATTTATTATTTCTATATGCTTCCTATAGGATGGCAAATCCTAACTTTTTTTAAATTCAAGTCTGTTTAGTCAGTTTTTTCCTTTTTGTCACTTACAGTATGCTGCAATTGTTAGAATACATAGACAACAAATGGCTAATCATGACACTACATGAGTAAAAAAAAGCCAATCATGACAATACGCAGTCATACAGAGGGTGATTGAGGATAGTGATTATACTCGCCATGGACTAGTCAGGTATGAGGAGAGTCTTTGAGTGCAAGTAACACTAAGGTCAGGGGTCAGGATTAAAGCAGTAGTAAACCACTGGCCTTTTTTTTTTTTTTAACCTGTAAAGCAATGTTATAATGTGCTAGCATGCATCGCATACACATTATGTAAAACTTACCTTAGAACGAAGCCCTTCCATCTTCATCCAGTCCTCCTTCCGGGTTCGGGGACTCGGCTGTGTGAGTTTACGACACAAGACTCTGAAGGAACGGCCCGGTGCATGATGTCACCTGCTGCATGTACAGTAACTATCTCCTAAACTGTGCACGTTTAGGGGATATTTACAGTAGCTATAGGTAAGCCTTTTCTTTATCGTACATCACGGGACACAGAAAAGCCATAATAAATAACTGGGTTATATGCCACCTATAGGTGAATGGACACTGGCAAACGAAAAAGACAGGAAGTCCTCCCCTATATAACCCCTCCTACACAGGAAGTACCTCAGTTTTTTCGCCAGTGTCTTGTAAAGTGATGGTCATGGTTGGAGAAGCTATCCATGATCTAGCTAAAAAAATGGTCCTGGAACAGATCTTGAAGGATTTAAAGGGCTATATAATCGGATCCATCCGGACGGTGATGCACTAAAATGGATGGTACCCGAACCTCGTTTACACAAGAAGATTACGAGGTATTGCGCGCTGGACCCTGGGATCCGGACCCTTGGTAAGAAAAAAGATCCCAAAGGAGTTCCAGCAGGGTGCTTTACAGGTCCAAGTGAGTGACCCCATATTCAGGGGACCCGGTCCATGAAGGTTCAAGAGACAGAGACCCGCCGTGATGCGGAAAGATTGGAATCTAGTTTTTTAGCAGAATCCTGTGGCGGGACTGGTAAGTGTTTTAAAAAACTTTTTGCACTTTTGTAAACCGAAAGATTTGCAGTCTCTTACTTTTTTTTATAGGACCAGGTGTCATATTTTTTCTGTCCACTGGAGCAGTGGTGTTGCTGTACGGTGGCGCTTCTCTGTGGAGGCTTCCAGCTGGGATGATCCTAACAGGAGGTGGGCGGCTCTTCGGATTCCCCTGCCCATGTACACCTAGTTCCTATGCCGGTGCCTTCGCTGGCCTTTTCCCGCCGCCATTTATGCGGTCGTAGGGGGCGAGCGTGTACGTAGGAGGAACATTATAGATGTACAGGATGCTACGAGCGTGCACGTGGTTAACGTGCACACCGGACATGCGCAGTAGGGGCGGAGGCAGCCATATTAGGAAAGACCTGAGGCAACTGGCCAGTCTGAGCCAATACGGTTGTCGGGCATTGTAGCAACATCTAATGCTTCTGCCTCAACCCACGTCACAAAGGACGATTTAGCATCAGCTTTTGCTGGGCTGGAGGGAAAAATAGCAGGTATGTTTGCTTCAGTTTCCCAAGGTGGAAGGAAACTGGATAGATCCCCTTCACCTAAGCCCCCACCTGCATTGGTACATGATTGAGCAGAAGAGGTGGAAGAAGTGGCAGTAAATGACCGGGAAGAAGGTCAAGCCACAGACTCCACTTCTGAGGAGTCAGGTTCTGAAGAACCATTTTCAGCCTCTCAATCTCAGAGACTGCAAATCCAGTCCCTCACGGAGATGGTCTGATCAGGATTTAAATTACCACCCGTAGAGGTCCCTGAGGTTTCCTTTTCTTCTTTAGGATCTCTTCGGCCTCCACAGACTTCGCAGGTGTTTCCCTTGCATCTGTTGCTAGAGCAGATTGTGTATGCTGACTGGGATCACCCTGATAAACTTTGTATCCCTCCTAAAAGGTTTGCACTTTGTACCCTATGGAGGAAAAGTCTATAAGAAGATGGAGTATGCCATCTGTGGTCCCTGCCATTTCCTTTGTGAATAAGAGTCTTGTCCTGTAGATAACGCCCAGGTGTTTAAAGATCCAGCAGATAAGAAATTGGAGTCTTTAATAAAGACTTCATTTGCTATTGCCGGGTCCGCTGTGGCAGCTATTGGTATCTGTCAGTCTTTAAAGAACCAGGTGAAGCGGGAAACTAAGACTGTTCCCGATCAAGGGGTATCTGCGGAGAATTTGGCAGAATTACCTTGGGCCTTATGTTTCGCAGCAGATGCCCTTAAGGGTTCCATGCAACAGGTGTCCCAGTTGGCCCTGCTGTCAGTACATATGCGTAGGATTCTTTGGTTAAAAAATTGTTCTGCGGAATTACCCTGCACAAGACTATTAGCTGGTTTCCCCTTTCACGGGGAGCGGCTATTTGGAGAGGACCTGGATAAGTATATCCAGAAGATTTCAGGGGGTAAGAGTGCGCTACCAGTTAAGAAGAGGAGCAGACGACCTTTCTTTATGGTGTCTAGTGCTTCAGTACCCAGCACTTCTAATTTCAGGCATTATCGGCGGCCTCAGCTATCCAGGTCTAGGGCAAAGCCTCAAGGCCAGAGGCTGAAAAAGCCCTGGGCCCATAGAACCCCTAAAGCCAGTCCCAAGCTCTCATTATGAAAGGACGTCCCCACTCAAACTGGTGGGGGGGAGGCTATTAGAGTTCTCAGACACCTGGGAAGAAGTGATCCGAGACAGGTGGATTGTGTCTACCGTATCTAAGGGGTACAAAATAGAATTCCGGGAGCTTCCCCCCTCTCGGTTCTTAAAGTCCAACGTCCCCACAAACCCGATAAAAAAGAGGTTTTTTTTCTTCAGGCAATAGATCAACTAAGGTCACAAGGAGTGATTTCAGAGGTTCCAATCAACAAAAGATTTGAGGGTTTTTACGCAAATCTTTTCATAATCCCAAAGCTAAATGGAGATGTAAGGCCTATTCTGGACCTCAAGGCTCTGAATCAGTTTCTAGTCATTCGTTCTTTCCAGATGGAGTCAATTCGTTCGGGCGTAGCCTCCTTGCACCGAGAGGAATTCTTGACGTCCATAGACTTCAAGGACGCGTACCTACACATGCCAATCTGCAGGTTCCATCAAAGGTTTCTGCGATTCGCAGTGGGCGACCAACATTTTCAGTTTGAGGCGCTTCCCTTCGGGTTAGCCACGGCACCTTGGGGTATTTACAAAGGTATTGGCTCCGGTATTGGCAGTTCTAAGATCTCTGGGAATATCGGTTACAGGATGCCTGGACGATCTACTTTGATAGATCAAACGGTTCAAGATCTGGGGCGGAATGTAGCCCGGGCGGTTCAATTCATGGAGCGACTGGGTTGGATTCTGAACTGGTCAAAATGGGCCCTGCAGCGGGTTCAACGCCTAGAGTATCTGGGGCTATTACTAGATACGGTCAAGGCAAAGGTATTTTTGCCTCCGGAGAAGGTCAGAGTCATGAAAAACCTTGTTCAGGTCATAAAAGGCAAGATATCCCTCCATTCGCTTGTGTATGCGGTTACTGGGGAAAATAGTATCTGCATTCAAAGCAGTCCCTTATGCACAGTTCCACTCTAGACCACTTCAGAACATCCTGTCTGTCTGGAACAAGACTGTCCAGACTCTGGACTGGCACTCTTCGGCTGAAAGTGTGTCAGAGTCTCAGTTGGTGGATGTTAACCAAGAATCTGGTAAACGTAAAGTTATTTTTGCCTGTGGCTTAGAGAGTGGTGAAGAGAGACGCAAGTGTCTCAGCGGTGTTTATTCCGGGAGTGGAGAATTGGCAGGCGGACTTTCTGAGTCGCCAGCAAATGTTTCCAGGGGAGTGGTCCCTTTCCGTGGGATCAGTTTTCCCTGATATATGCCTTCCCTCCAATCCAGCTGTTGCCAAGGCTACTACGCAGAATCCGGGAAGAGAGAAAGCCGGTGATCTTAGTAGCTCCAGCTTGGTCCAGAAGGACTTGGTATGCACAGATTGTAAGACTGGCGGTGGGAAACCCCTGGGCTCTTCCACTCCTTCCGGATCTGCTCTCACAGGGTCCAATATTCCACCCTGCTTTTCGCTAAGTTTAACGGTTTGGCTGTTGAAACCAGGATCTTAAAGGACCGGGGCATTTCTGGGTCAGTATTGTCTACCATGTTGAATGCTTGAAAGCCAGTCTCTAAGTATCAACTATAGAGTCTGGAGATCCTATATTGCCTGGTGTGAGGCCAGGAGCTGGCACCCCCGCATGTCATTGGGAGACTTTTGGCTCTTCTGCAAAAAGGGGTGGATTTGAATCAGGCCTTAAGTACAATTAAGGGTCAAATTTCAGCCTTAGCAATCCTTCATAGTCCTAATGCTTCTCACTCCTTAGTACGAACGTTTGTACAGAGGATGATCTGTGTGCTTCTATCGGTCAGGGTGCCTCTGTGCCCTTGGGATCTAAATTTAGTCCTGGGAGTTTTACAGACGCAGCCTTTTGAGTCTATTCGGCAGATTTCTCTGGTCCTCTTGACAAGAAAATTAGTTTTCTTGGTGGCACTGACGTTGGCCAGGAGGGTGTCGGAGTTGGCGGCTCTGTTCTGTAAAGAATCTTATTTAATCTTGCACCAGGATGAGGGCGGTTTTGTGGCCACAACCAGAATTTTTGCCCAAGGTAGTGGCCAGTTTTCATCTAAATCAGGATATCATTCTACATTTCTTTTTTCCGAATCCACAGTCTGCAGAGGAGAAATTATTTCACTCTCTTGATGTAGTACAGGCTATCGGGGTCTATCTGAGAATGTCTTCTCAGATGCGGAGGACTGATGTTCTGTTTGTATTGCTAGAAGGTTCCAAGATGGGACAGGCAGCATCTAAGTCAACTATTTCTCAATGGATTCGCCAAGTGAGTGTTCAGGCATATGGATTAAGGGGTAAGGCCCCGCCTTTTCCAGTAAGGGCACACACTACCAGAAGAATGAGTGCTTCATGGGCAGTTCATCATCAAGCATCGATGGCACAGATTTGCAAGGCTGCTACTTGGTCTTCGGTGCATACATTCACTAGGTTTTATCAAGTGAATGTTAGGACTCAGGAGGCTGTTGCATTTGGACACAGTGTACTGCAGGCAGCAATATAGATCTTGTTGTTTTGATGGTGTTTCTTTGGTCATAATGGGTTCACTCCCCTCAAAAAGCATTGCCTGGGGGTGTCCCAGTTAGTTATTATGGCTGCTCTGTGTCCCGTGATGTATAGTTGACTTAGATGCTGCCTGTCCCATCTTGGGACCTTCTGGCAATACAAACAGAACATCAGTCTTCCGCATCTTAGCCGACAATCCAGACTGTGGATTCGGAAAAAAGGAAGGTAGAATGATATTCTGATTTAGATGAAAAAGAAATTATAAAGAAATTAGGATTTTTTTCTACAGCTTATCTGTAAAATCCCTTTCTTGGAGTACATCACGGGACACAGATCCCTCCCCTCTTGTCTGGGAAGTTTATTGCTTGCTAAAAAACCGAGGTACTTCCTGTGTAGGAGGGGTTATATAGGGGAGGACTTCCTGTCTTTTTGGTTTGCCAGTGTCCAGTCACCTATAGGTGGCGTATAACCCAGTTAGTTATTATGGCTGCTCTGTGTCCCATGATGTATTTTACAGGTAAGCTGTAGAAAAAATCTTAATATTATAAACTTACCTGTAGGTAAAATTCATGTATGGGAGTTTTCTCACACTTTAAGTAAGAGAGTTGAGAGGTCAGTAGTATGTAACGCAAAGGGCGGGGTTCGGGAATCAAAAGTACCAAAAGAGAGAAACAAGCAGCTCTAACCTAAGTGCAGTAATAAAACACACGCTTTTTAATTGCAGTAGAAATGCACTCACTCTGAGTTCAGTAAAAATGGGCACATCGATATGAAGGAGTCCGGATGGACGGTAAATTAGGCGGCAAGGCTCCACAGGGGGCGATCCTCATACTCTGTGCGGTCCTGTCTGGCAGCGCCGGTGGATTCCAGTGTCCCAGTTTGGGGTCGGCAAGGCGCATCGGGGATCATCAGTCCGTAGAGCTCCAAGTCGCGGAGTGATGATGCTAGTGACGTGCACGCATTCGGAGCATGCGTGCGCCTTCGTCAGGCATAGCGATCCTCCATATTGGAAGTGGTAAAGAAGGGACAAGGCAGGGCGGGCGGGTGGGCCAGTAGGGTCATAGCACCGCCCTGTCTAAAGTTCACTAGACTGATTGACTATAGAGAGCCGGAGGGTGGAGTTTGAACTTGAATGAGTTGTGGAGTCTCTATCAGTCGTTATGTTTAAAATGAAAGGCATAATATAACAGAGGTAGGAGACTTAAAAAGATGATGAAAAAGCAGTAGACATGGTAAACATGTGCACAGAGAAGGAGTGGGATAAACAGAGGACACGTAGATATATAGTATGAGAGAAATATAAATAAATAAAATACAATAATGGATAAATAATGGATAAATAAACAAAATAATGGAGACCATTTTCTTTAAAGAATATACACCGTATTTATCGGAGTATCGGAGTATAAGATGCACTTTTTTCCCCTTAAAATCAGGGGAAAATTGCGGGTGTGTGTTATACGCCGATCCCCCCCTGACTGGAAGTGGAGGAGCGATCGCCACCGACATGCATACATAGCCGAGAGACACAGAGCCGGTCCCGAGACTCTCAGCGGCTCTCGGCTGCTTTTAGGCTTCTCTCGTAGACCTGTGGGCGGATACATAGCCGAGTGTACTCGGCTATGTTCGGCTAGCTCCGCTCACAGTCACGCCCGGTCCCGCCCTATGATGGACATAACACAGGGACTGGGCGTGACTGTGAGCGGAACCTAGCCGAGTACTATATATATATATATATATATATATATATATATATATATATATATATATATATATATATATATATATATATATATATATATATATATATATATATATATATATATATATATATATAGGGGTCAACAGCAGTAACGCAGAGTTCCATTATAAAACTCTCTGCATGTTGCACAACCCATGGTCGCAGGCTGACATCCAGGTCCAATGATGTCCAGCATCGTCCAGCCCCTTCTTCAAGCCTGGAACACTTCCCCTGTAGTCCATATGTGAACAGTCAGTCCTCACTAATGACAAAGTCCCTGGGTATCCCCACTGTCAGCCTAGCCACTTAGACATGTTATCTCAAAACAAGCTGGTGACACCCCACTGCACAGTCCTCAGCCTCCGACTTACACTGTGACCACAGCTGCGATAGGAAAGACATCAGTGTTGCTGATACTTATTCATTTAGTATTACTAGCACTGTAATCTTGCAAATACACTGATAGCAACAGGGCAGACTGATACCATGACTGAAAAAAATAGTGTTTTTCTGTCAAGAAGTATTTGTATTCAATATAAACTTAATTAGGTACACCTTGCTAGTACCAGGTTGGACCCCCTTTTGTCTTCAGAACTGCCGTAATTCTTCGTGGCATAGATACAAGAAGGTGTTGATAATATTCCTCAGAGATTTTGGTCCATATTGACATGATGGACAAATTCTGTCCCTACCATCTGAATGTCACAGCTGAAATTGAGACTCATCAGATCAGGCAATGTTTTTCCAATCTGCTTCAAGGTTTGAAATGTTCTGCATTCAGAGATTTGCATACCTTGGTTGTAACGAGTGGTTATTTGAGTTACTGTTGCCTTTCTATCATCTTGAACCAGTCTGCCCATACTCCTCTGACTTCTGAAATCAACAAGGCATTTTCATTCACACAACTGCCGCTCACTGGATAGTTTCTGTTTTTCGGACCATTCTCTGTAAACTCTAGAGATGGTTGGGTGTGAAAATACCAGTAGATCAGCAGTGTTTGAAATACTCAGACCAGCCCGTCTGGCACCAACAACCATCCCACGTTCAAAGTCACTTAACTCCCCTTTCTTCCCCATTCTGATGCTCAGTTTGAACTTCAGAAAGTTGTCTTCACCATGTCTAGATGCCTAAATGCATTGCATTGCTGCCATGTGATCGGCTGATTAGCAATTTGTAAGAAGCAATTGAACAGGTGTACCTAATAAAGTGGCCGGTGAGTGTATAGTGTAGTGTATAACTAAAAAAAATAGTAGAGTCCTATAAACAAAATATCAAAGTCCACCATAAATAAATCCTCATTCAGCTGCTGTGCACCATCCACCAAGTGATTATAATGTTGCTTACCAAATCCTTAGACCCCACAACTCAAGAGGTCTAAATCAGCATTTAAAAGCTGACAGATCCTGCATGGATGGATGGCTCCAGCAGTCTTCCTCTTACACCTCAGCAAGCTTCATTTTATGAATGGTATGCCCCAAAAGTGGTCACTGAATTTCTTCCAACAAGATGTCTTCCAAGAGGCAACTCTGTGCCCCTTGGTAGACGTCATGTCAGACGAAACGTGCGTAGGGCGGAGTTTAGCTGTGACGTTATCACGCCCACCCGGAGAGTCTGCGGTGCTGTGTGATATGCTTGCCATACTATTTTTTTTGTGAGTACCCACTTAATTTTATTAATGTTTTTATAATGGTACTTCTCTATGGTATTTTCTTGCTCTTTCCAGACTGACACCATACCTATCCTAGCACCAATCACAGTGTGAGTCTAACTGTGTCTGTGCCCTTTTAGCAAGCTGTATCAATAGTATTACAAGTCTGCTCCACAATGGAGAGATTACAGATGAGATGTTGGCTCCTCTACCATTGCTTATACAGATGCCCATAGGTCCACCCAGAGTTTCTCAGGCAATTCCCAGAAGCTAACCCCCTAATATGCTATTGGCTGAGAGCTCTTGTGGCAGGGTGAGGTATATAACTTGATGGACTCATAGGGCATCCTGCCTGCCAACCAGCCGGAACTGCTTTGAGACACTTTGCAGATAATGTTCTGTGTTGTCACAGGGTATTAATATGAAATATATGAGAATTGGCGCAAGTTGACAATAGCAATAAATTTGCATATGGGGATGAAAAGCAACATCTGGGTATGTTTTAATTAAGACCTGAAACATGAGTTTTAAGGATTAGTATGCTGCACCAAAGACTCTTCGAAGTACCTTTGCAGGTTCGTTGGAATTTCTGGAGTATGGAGGAGCGCATGCGCGAAGTCTAACGGGAAATGCCCTGTTAGAGCTCCGCTCTGTGAGGGGAGAGAACCGCCGTTCATTTCCAGCCTGCTGACATTCAAAACACACGGCTTCTCCCACTTTCTCCCGTGTACCTGGAGGAACGTTTTGGGGCACAAAATGGTGCTGGGGACCCACACAAAGCTAAAAACCTTCCCCAACGGCGGTACGTGGTCCCGCGCTGCAGCTAAAACGGCGCCAGTCTACTCAGCCACCAGTACCTCAGAGCGCTCTCACACACTGAAATATTCACAGCCTGTATCCTCAGAGGAGTCAGATACAGAGATTATTCTGTCACAGAAATCCTCACAGGAATCCTCTACCTCCCCAGGTCTTATAAAGCAATTTGAGAAAATGCTGCAGAAAGTATTAAAACTTCTGACTTCTGAGCACATAACTAACAGCTTAAAGAAATAAGAGAGTTAGAAAGTCGCACTGCAGAATTGAAACACAGGGTAGATGAATTTGAAAACTCTGCGCAGGACTTTATATCAGAAATAGAATGCCTCAAAGAAGAAAACTTAACATTGCAAAATAAATTCGAAGACTATGAGAACCGCGCCAGAAGATCTAATTTACGTATCAGGGGCATACCTGAAACCATTATAGACCTGAATTGTACTATAACAGCGCTATTTCAAGAGCTATTACCGGGTATACCACTTGAATGCCTGGAAATGGACAGAGTCCACAGAGCCCTTATGGCCAAAAAAACTGATGGCCCTCCTTGCGGTGTTATCGCTAAGTTTCATTATTATCGAACAAAAGAGCAGCTTCTGGCTACAGCCAGAGAAAAAGATGCCTTTTAATGTTTCAGGGTCACAATTATCAGCTATTTGTGGATCTCTCCCAATTAACCATATCCAAAAGACGCACAATGAAACCTCAATTTATGGAACTGCAGCGACATAACATCACCTACCAATGGGGTTTCCCGTTCTCTATTCGCTTCAGCCACCAGGGTTCCGGACACACCTGCAGGTCGCCAGAAGTACTTCAGCAGTCCCTTCAAGACCTACATCTGGTAGATAACCTACCCACCACTTCTACCCCACCTAGAAGAACAGCTTCATCCTCCTCTCCACACAACTCATCTCAATCCAAAGAGAAAAATGGAAGTTATCAATCCCACAAAAGAGGTCGCTTCACCTCTCCACCTCAGGACCAAGAAGATTCCATGGACTGACTCGACACTCCTATAGTCCTCCTTTCCATAACCACAATCTAGAAGCAATTTTTGAAGGATCTCTATTTTGACTCTTTCTTCTTTTTTTTACAAGCAGTTTATGCTACCTTCTTATTCCTAATAGCCGAACACCAATTTGTTGGACTGTTCTCTACCACCAATGCATAGGGCCACAGTTTTTTTTTATTATATCTGTTTTTTCTCTTATAGTATGTAAGTCCCCACTTATGGGTCTGAAGTCTGGGACCAGGTTGATGGCTTGGACCCAGATCTCAGATATAGCTCTTTAATTCACATTTTTTTTTTTTTTTAATTCATAGGTTGGATTGAACATACATCTTCATGATGTCTTTTTTTTTTTTTTAGGCGGTTCTCCCACATGCGGAAGATCCGTGTGCTCCACTTCGCCTCCCTCAGCTCCCCACTCTTATTATGCGGGTGGTCGACGTAGGCCCTCTTTCCCCTGATGGGGAGTTGTACCCCCAATCACGGGTAATTTTTGAAGAGGTTTACAATTCTATTTTAAAAGTATATCTTATCTTTCCTATGGTTCTTATTTTTTCCCCACTCCAGTCTACCCTGGATCTCCTTTCTCCTTGCTTTTCTTCAGGTCCACACAGGTTGTCACATACAGTCAAAGAACCTTAAAAGTTGGTGAGTATCATTTCCTAACTCAGCTATCATGGCACCTTTAAACATTTTATCTCTGAATGTTCAGGGTCTCAATATACCGCAGAAACGCACTAAAGCTTTTCGCTCGTTTCAAGCAAGCAAAGCGCACATAGTGTGCCTACAAGAAACGCACTTCATGGCAAATTCTGCGCCTAAATTTGTAAGCTCCTTTTTATCCGCAAATATTCACAGCTTCAGCCACTACTAAACAACATGGAACACTCATAGCCTTCCATCGCACCACCCCATTTACACTTCATTCTGAAATAAAAGACCCTGAAGGGAGATATTTAATTCTTCTGGGGCATATAATGGACACAGCAGTTACTGTCCTTTCATACTATGCACCCAATAAACAGCCCATACCTCTTCTCACCCATCTTCTACAAGTAGTATCTACACATAAGATGGAAACACTTGTCGTATGCGGGGATTCTAATCGGGTCCTCCTCCCTTTTCTGGACAAACCACCATACATTCCCCCTCAAAATCCAACCAAGATGTCTCTCCCCCAGCTTCTTTCTATACATAAATTGGTGGATTCTTGGAGAGAATGTAATCTGACTAAAAGGAAATACACTTATTACTCATATCCACACCAAACATTCACTTGCATTGACCACATATTTCTAACAATAGGTATGATTCCAGAATTGCTTACATCGCATATAATCCCCATCCCATGGTCTGATCATAACGTGGTCTTCACTACTATCACTTTCACTATTCCCAAAAAACACAACCCTACTTGGTACCTCCCAGATATATTACTCAAACACCCATCGCATAGTTTAACAATCTAACAGGCACTAAAAGAATATTTAACACACAACACAAGTCCTGACATTTCCCCACTAACATTGTGGGAAGCACATAAACCCGTGCTGCGTGGTACCCTACAACGGCAATTTGCATTATTCAAACGGAAATGTAGGAATCTTGCAAGAAAATTAGAAACTGAATTTAACTCTTCCTTTATAGCTTTTCAAGATAATCCAACGCCATTTACCAAAAGTCTCCTAGAAAAAGCCCTTCTGGAATGGGAGGCGGACCTGGGACGATCGATTGACATTGCAGACTGGACTCAAATCTGATCAACAACCAAATCAGCCTCCCCTAATATTATTGAGGTCGAGGCTAATTATAAAGAATTAACAAGATGGTACCTTGTACCTGCTAGGGTTGCCAAATTTGTACCAACCTGTTCCGCACAGTGTTATCGTGGTTGCTCAGAGTTAGGCACACACCTGCACATTTGGTGGACATGCCCAATAGCACAAGCCTTTTGGAAAGATATTTTTAAAATGGCCTCCAAAATGTTTGGTTTGCAAGTACAGCCTGATCCTGCTACCGCCCTACTTAATCTGAAACCAGGATGTCTAATCTTGATTCAATTTGTTTGTTCAACTTCTAACCGTTGCTAAGCAAACTTTGGCAAAGGCATGGTGATCCTCGACATTGGTAGTGGCTGAGGCGAAGAATAGGATGACTAACACCATGATTCATGCCAAAATGGTGGCTATTGATAATGCTCTGCTTCCCAAATTTGAAAAATGATGGCACCCATGGATGACACATTACTTGCCATCTAACTTTGTTCTCAAACCAACCCCGTGGACCCCCTCTCTTCTATGTTTCACTCCCTCTCTCCTTTCTCTTCTTCCTTACTCCCTTTCTGATTTTGAAGCTCTTTTTCCTAATAGAGTATGTTCTTCTTCAGACATCTCTGACACAGCCTATGCTGTGGACACAATTATAATTTAAGAATTAAACTTATTCTCTAACAGCTCCTCCATAGCGCTTCAATACCTAATCTAGGTTATACCCAATTATCTCTATTTACATGCTATATTATGATTTATTATTAACTAGTAATTTTAGCATCTTACCTTTACTACAATATGTTTACTCGTTATATTTGTTATGTATTCCTTTGTGCACTCAATAAAATCTTTTGACAAGGAATTTCTGGAGTATGTTGGATTGTATAACCAGCAAGAGTAGACAGGGAAACTATGAAGGACAACCAATGAAGAATTGCACACATTAATACATTTTACAACTTAAAAGCAATTTCTGTTTCTGGTCTTTTTTTTTTTTTTTTTTCTTTACATTAAGTATGTACACATGTGTGTCCATAATGTATTTGGCATATAATAAATGTACATTTTCATAATAAAATCTTTCAGTAGAAAAAGATCTGCACATATGATAGAAGACATAGCTACTAGTAACCAATAATCTTTTTTTTAAATGTTATTGGAATGTTAAATAGGACATTCCCCCCCCCAGAATTTCCATTTGAAACATGAGAAATTAAGCTATACTTTTTTTTGTATCACATTATGTACTGTTATCAACTAAATACATTTTTTTAATTGAAGAATAAGGACACTGAGATATGTAAAAAAAAAAAAAAAAAAACTTTACCAAAAATGTTAGTAAAGGAAATACAATTAACACTAATCCAGAGGCTAAATATATATCACTATTTTATGCAAACAAAACTACTTCCGATAGACTTCACCGTTTTGCTTTGTTTCACATAGGATGTACCAGATTCAATCCAAGTGAGACATTGAAGAACAGAACAGTGATGCACAAATCAGAAAGTATTTTTTGTTTCCCTTACAGCAACATGGAAGATGCTTTATGAGAGTTTTTATTTATTTTTCTAATTTTAGGTTCCACTGAATGGACATGTCTTTTTTATTTTACCCTTACTAATTATGCTAGACAGTTGCTTTCTCAAATTTCATTAGATGACTTACATTTATTAGACCATTGGCAATTTAGTTTTGCTGTGAAAACCTTGAAACTGATGATTCAAAGTTATAAAACAAATGTTCCTTCTGTATAGATTCCACAGGTTTTCTGCAAGTACCTTTACAAATCAGTAATTCCTCTGCTGTGCCCTTAGTACACCCAAAATCTTGAAGTACACTATGTAATAATACCTCTTGTTATTGTGGCATCTGGGGGGGCTGAGCTGGAGCTAAATGTAAAGTGGTGTTCCGGCCGATATTATACCTTTTAAATAAAAATACCCCTATAATGCACAAGCTTAATGTATTCTAGTAAAGTTAGTCTGTAAACTAAGGTCTGTTTTGTTAGTTTATAGCAGTAGTTTGTTATTTTATAAACTTACAGCAGGCCGCGGCCATCTTAAGTCTGGGCATTTGAAGCCAGACTGTATTTATTCCTGGATCTCATCCGTGCAGATCTCGCACATGCTCGGTGCAGCACAAGCAGTGTAATAGGTTTCAGGTCAGGTTTCCATAGCAACGGCAATGGCAGAGGAAGTTGCCGCCCCTTCCCAGAAGGCATTGCAAACAGGAAATGATGCAATGGGCCACGGCCAGGGAGGAGGAAGTGAAAAATGAATACAGCAGATATACAGTAAGTGCTGAGAAAAAAATTGAAAAATATCCAGTTCGTTTACAGTGCACAGTTTAGTGAGGAATGCTGAAGAGTTGTAAAAGTGGGTGGAACTCCACCTTAAGATCTCATTGCACTGTGGTTCTGCAATCAGGTGGCTCCCCAGACAAACATGAAAAAGCATTGTTGACTAACAAACGTACTTGCAGTTATCTTATGATACATTTTGTTGGAAAAAAACTTTGCTTTATAACAGGGTGTTTTTTCACGTTTTTGTGGTTGTGTTAGATATGCCCAAAGAGAGATCACACAGATACTTAAAAGTATAACATTTATTAAAAGTTATGACATATACAGATAAAAATAAAGAAAACATCAAAAATACTTAACTAAAAATGCTGTTTCCACGGAGTCCCCCTTTAAGGCATGGACAGGTAATCAAACCAGATGCTTGCATGTTACATGATGCTGCTCTGGAGATGGGACTAGCCTGTTCCAGTTTGGGCTGTGGTAGATACAAACTAGTATATGAGTAAATGACCAATCAAAGTTGTTTGGACAGTGATATCACCTTTTAAGGGGGATAGCGGGCTCGGTCATCCTGCATTTCTCAAGCTTTACATCAGGAAGGTACAACTATACATATAATTTTATATGGCTCCTTGACCAAGATTAGGAAGCTTAGAATTCATTAGTGAGCCACAATATGAACCAACAATAATAGGGGTCTCCAGATTTTCCGCACAAAGGGCCGGTGTACTGTCCTTCCAAATTTTGGGGGGCTGGATTGTGGCCAGTGGGGGTAGAAAAAGTCCTAGGTCTTGCACCAGTAATGCCGCGTACCCACGCTCGGAAATTCGCCCAGCAAAAGACAGATGAGAGCTTTTGGTCGGAAAATGCGACCGTCTGTATGCTCCATCGGACTTTTGCTGTCCGAATTTCCACCAGCAAAAGATTGAGAGCATGTTCTCAATTTTTCCGAGGGAAATTCCGTTCATGTGTATGCAATTCCGACGCGCAAAAAACCACGCAGGCTCAGAATCAAGTGCAAGACGGAGCCGCTCAGTCTGGTAAAACGACCGTTAATAATGGAGATGGCACATTTGTCACGCTGCAAATTTTTAAATTTTTCAATACAGCGCATTCTCTTTATAATGCTAGAAGAATGAAGTTGTTTTGCTGCTCATATTCACACAGAGTTCTCACAAACGTATTTCTTTATTATTTCTCGTGATCTCGTGGCTAATCTTTTTTGTTTTTAAAGCCAGATCTTCATAATAATGTTTTTTGTTTTTTTTTATATAGTCTTTTTTTTTTTTTTTCAATCAAGATTTCCTGTTTGTATTTTTTTATTTTTATTATTTTATAGTGATCTCCATATTTTTTATTTTTTTGTAGGTCACGTTTCCACAACACCATTATTATCTTGTATTTGTAAACCTCAAAGAGGTTTCTTGGTGTCCCTTGTTAATTTGACATTGTATTTTAGAAATGTACCTGCCTACTCACAAAAAAAAACATCCTATTTGAAGAAAAACACATCGGCAAGTATGCTCATATAAAAAAAAATCTCCATTTATTCAGGCTCATAATGACAAAATAAAGAGGGAAGGCAACGCTGGAGAAACAGCTGAAATTTGCAAAGCCTTTGGCACCCAGGGCAGACATCAACTCTGTGGATAAAAAAAATTGGTAGCTTGAGAAGTCCATATATAAGGGAGCACAATCTGGTCCAGGACTCCCAGAGATCACGAACAGCAGCAGATGACATATATGTCCCCAGGCTGTGGTACTACAGCAGCCTGCGTATTCTGTCAGATCAGACTGAAGCCAGGCAATCACTTTCTTGTCTTCAGTGCAACCTTCCCTCCACGCTGCTCTGCAGTCTTCCCTGCAGGCTTCCTTGCAGCCTTTCCTGCAGGCTATGGCTCTGGAGGTGGACTGTGGCAGGAGGGGGAGGATGGGCGAGCGTACATAAGTGGACGTCATCCGTCATTTGGCCACTCAACCCCTTATGGAGGGCCTCAAAAAGGATTTTCACACATTTGCAGCATGGGCCCTCCTCCATTTGCTGCAAATTTGAGGCTATATAGATGCCATAGGCCTCTACAGCGTCAAGGGGGGCTTTCAGGGAGTCATTAGCCTCCTTAATGAGGAAGTGCTGCCTCCTCCACATTTCTCCCCTTCCTGGGCTGATTGGGTGAGACTGGGTGCCGCCACCTCCTGGCTGACACTAACCCCCAACTCCTGCCTGACACTTCCCCCCGCCTCCTCCTGTGTGCCACATAACAGAGCCTCGTCCTGGCTGAGGTCTTCCTATGTTTGAAAAAGGGACATAGTTTTAGTTTTTGGTTCATCAATCGCACACAATTTTCAGCTCATGACTGTTGCAAATTAAATGTTAATAAATTTAAAAGACTATCATTCTGAGCCCAGCATTTTTCATTCTTGTCCCAATAATTTTTTTCCCCTACTGTGTATTGATATGTAAAACACACCTTTTGGTAAATCATTCATTTGTTATCAATAATAACCTCTAGTTAACAACAATTATTTTCCCACAGAAAATATGTTTAAAAATACTATACTGGTCTCCATCTGGGCTCCTCAATTTCTTCCAGGATGGAAGGCCCAGGTTGGTCCTCGGAAGCCTCAGCTGGGGTTGAGGGAAAGGTGGATGGAAGGGGGGCCGGAAGAGTCGAAAGTGATTTCCCTGGCTTCAATCTGGTCCTCTAGAAACCGCATCTTGTTGAAGTACCACAGACTGGGTACATACACGTTTTTTGCTGCTGCTCCTGACCTAATGGACTTATGGACCTTCTGAAGCTCCTTCCTATGCGTGCATTTCAAGCTACCAATTTTCTTATCCACAAACTCGATGTCTGCATCGGGGACCTGAGTCTTCACAAATTCCAGCAGTTTCTCCATTGATTCCTTCCTTGCTGGTTTGTTGCAATATAAGGGGTTTTTCACCTCCCACAAATTGCGCATATCCCTGTATCTGTCTATGAATTCGCTTAGGAAGTCTGGGTCTTTAAATTATTTCATTTTTGCTGCAAGACCAAACAAAAGACAAAAACACTAATATCAGGCTAAACTCTCCTAATCTTATGCCAATATAGGCCTCAATCTAGAATCAGTATAAGCCGCTCATGTCCCATGTTAAAATGTTACCTTCGTTATTACGTTTGACGCTTCCGTTCCTCCGCTCACAGATCAAATATTGAATATTCCCCGCCCCATCTCTTTCGTCGCAGTGGGAGAGGAACATGGTGGAGACACAGCAGGTGCTTAATAGCAGTAACGAGGAGGAAAGCCGGAGCAAGAAACGTTCCGATCCAGGAGGAGATTGAAGGACTCAAATATGTCCTTTGAAGAGATGGTCGACATATTGAAGAGGGCCGACTATGATGGGAAGTATGGACCGTACCTAAACCCAAATGTGTGAAAGGCCAAGATCATGACTAAAGTTGTGAAGTCTGCGCCGGAATTTGGGTTTACGACGATCCAAGGAGCAATTGAGGAAACGCTGGTCGGACCTCAAATTAAGGGAGCAGGATCAGTATAGAAGGATCAAGAAAGTGCTTCTAAAAAGTAAGTACTTGTCGTGTGTTCCTATTCTTATTAGAATTGGCTACTTTCATGTTCGTGGGCACAGTAATCGGTCGTAGTAAACATCGTTCGTTTGCCAACTAAATACGATGTTTTTGCCAGATACAGGGTTAACTACATTTGGTCATGATAATTTGTATAAAAAGTTTAGGACATTGTTGTCAGGATGTCTTTGAAACTAGAATGAATTGCAAACTTGATTCAGTGGAATGTAAGGAGAGGACATTCGGCAGCTGTTTGCACATCTGGACTCTGGAGCACTAGTGTGGTACACCAGAGCACATTTTGTCGGGTGACCCACACATGTCTCCAGTGGATACTTGGGGTGTCTCCATGTGTGAAACTTGTCCAAAAAAGGTAAGTATTCCAGCTTGGTTAAGGGAATTAATCATGTCTTCAACTTGGAACTCTGCCCAAACAGACAATTGTACACCACTTCCAAGCAATGTTTCACATTCATATTATCTGTCCACAAAATATCTGTGTGCTAAGCATACCTTTTGTTTCATTCTCATAGGGGAGAAATGACTCGCTCTGTGGGGGACACCAGGAATCCCCCAGCTCCTGAAGAAGGGGAGCAGAGTGTTGTGTTACCTCAGGATGTGGAGAAAGGAGAGGTGGAAGAAGTGCTCGAATTTGGCACCACAACAGGTCAGTGTCGGACACCACAGATTCAGGTAATAGATGTATGCCTGCATATTTTTAATACATGGTGTGTATTTTTATTTTAGGTGATGTTCAGGTTGTGGTACCAAAATCCAGTCATTTCACCAGTGACAGTGCCCAACGGATTATCCAGGAAATCATGTTTTGTAGTCGTGATTTGGACATTATCAAAGAAAAAAACCAAGGAGATTGAACAAAGACTGAAGAACATGATTGATGTACTAGGGAGAATTTAAATCCTAAAAAGATTCCTGGAATTTTTTTAATTAAAAAAAAAAAAAAAATTTGATCTAAATTTTTAATACGGTGTAAAAGCCAAATTTGGAAGATGCACACAGTGTGTCAACATGTGCTATCTGCCATCAGGGGATTTCAATGTACGCGTTTTGTGGGTACAACCCCTTCCTCCCAACTCTAGTAGGTGAGAGGAAGTGGTTGCACCCCCAAAACACGTCCAATGATCACCCATGATGGGAGATAGCACATGTTGACGTTAGGTATGGGATCAGAAAGGAAATCTCCATTTTGACTCACAATTTGTGTGCATCTTCTAAATTTTGGCTTTTACAGGGGTGACTTCACCCCATCTGATGAAGGCAAGATCAAGACCTTTTTCACACTATAAAATGTCTGATATTGCCTTCTTTTTTTGCAATGTTGAACTTTGTAAGTTCCAGAGTTGTGTATGTTATGTTTGTAAACATGCCTGTTTCTGTATTTTTTCATAAATTTGAAGGTAAAATTTTGAAAAAAAAAAAGATGTGTTTTTTTTACCGCCAAATGTTTTATAAAACGCACATGTGAATGTGCACGGAGTAAAAGGTTTTATTCTCAACATTGTGTGGCTTCTTCTTTCAATGATCAATACCATGTTTTGTGTTAAGTTGGTGTTTACAGTGACAATGGGTGTTATTGAATAATGGAAAAACCACTTGGCACTACAAGTGCACTAGGAGAACCTAGGAGACCGCAAAAATAAACCCAAGCGGTAAATGAAAATCAAAATTTGATCTGATAAAAGAGAAAATGTATTCAAAATGTGCTGGCATAGCAATGGCCCCCTACCCGTAAAATATTCTACATATTTTTCTCGCACTTCACTGCGCTTTGGGGGGGCAAGCCAGGACGGCCAGCTTCCAGGGCCGTCATCTGAGTTTCTGAAAGTCCGGCCTCTGGCCCAACGGAGGCAACATAACTTGCATTATATCTTTTTAAAAAATTGTGCAGGATGTAGCAACATAAAATGATATGGTTTAGTTTGTATTCCGCCATATTTATGGCTGTTTGAAATAGGCAGAACCGACTGGCCAGGATCCCAAACACATTCTCCACGACCGGTAATTAAAAACCCTCTTCTCCGGGGTGAGGGTCCTCTGGGGGAATGGCACGTGGTCACCCAGACCGAATGCCTCATCTGCGACGAAGACAAATGGCAGTCCTTCCGCGTTCTCCTCCGGAGGTGGCAATCCCCAGCCACCACTCTCGAGACGTCGATAGAACTTGGTCTGGGCAAATACTCCACCATCCGACATGCGGCCATTCCTCCCCACGGCCACATATAAAAACTCATATGTCGCCGCCACCACCGCCACCAACATAATACTATTAAACCCCTTGTAATTATAATAGTATGACCCCGAATGGGGTGGTGGGAGGATGTGGACGTGCTTCCCTCGGCAGTCAGGAAAGTCCCACTGCTGGGCAAATTGAGAAGCCACAGTCTGCCATACCTGTGGCGTTGAAGGAAACTGTGGAGTCAAGAAAAAAAAAAAAAGTGTCATTTTGCACATAAACATTGCAAGCAGATTAGACACAAACATTCTTGGCCAACATCAGTATAACCTTTATTTTAAGGAGTATTTAAAAGCAAAAATATAAGGCCCACTTATCAGATTCCTCACCCCCTCTGATGGCCCCTTGGAAATATTTTGGGGGGGGGGGGGGTATGTTTTGGACAGGTAACCCTCTCAACTTCATTGAGAGCTGAATGCATAAATAATGTGTGCTACTTTGGCCAGCCCCTCCTTACTTACACTATTGGCAGCCCACTGGACAGGTAAAAAGTGTCGTAATACAAAAATATGAATACACACTGTACAAATGGAAGCACATTTTTACATTCTGCAATTACCTATCAAGATAATAGGAGAACAAAACTTTAAACAGTACCATTTGAAAGTATTTAGGCAGGCACTTTCACTACATGCTTTGGGAAATTCATCCATAAATCTGAACACAAGAGGTAGGTATAGTGTGTATGGATTTGGCAAAGTCAGCAGATAGATTGGTATCAATTGACTTAGCAGTTGGGGGGTATTGATCATTGAAAGAAGAAGCCACACAATGTTGAGAATAAAACCTCATAAATTTGAAGGTAAAATTTTGAAAAAAAAAAAGATGTGTTTTTTTTACCGCCAAATGTTTTATAAAACGCACATGTGAATGTGCACGGAGTAAAAGGTTTTATTCTCAACATTGTGTGGCTTCTTCTTTCAATGATCAATACCATGTTTTGTGTTAAGTTGGTGTTTACAGTGACAATGGGTGTTATTGAATAATGGAAAAACCACTTGGCACTACAAGTGCACTAGGAGAACCTAGGAGACCGCAAAAATAAACCCAAGCGGTAAATGAAAATCAAAATTTGATCTGATAAAAGAGAAAATGTATTCAAAATGTGCTGGCATAGCAATGGCCCCCTACCCGTAAAATATTCTACATATTTTTCTCGCACTTCACTGCGCTTTGGGGGGGCAAGCCAGGACGGCCAGCTTCCAGGGCCGTCATCTGAGTTTCTGAAAGTCCGGCCTCTGGCCCAACGGAGGCAACATAACTTGCATTATATCTTTTTAAAAAATTGTGCAGGATGTAGCAACATAAAATGATATGGTTTAGTTTGTATTCCGCCATATTTATGGCTGTTTGAAATAGGCAGAACCGACTGGCCAGGATCCCAAACACATTCTCCACGACCGGTAATTAAAAACCCTCTTCTCCGGGGTGAGGGTCCTCTGGGGGAATGGCACGTGGTCACCCAGACCGAATGCCTCATCTGCGACGAAGACAAATGGCAGTCCTTCCGCGTTCTCCTCCGGAGGTGGCAATCCCCAGCCACCACTCTCGAGACGTCGATAGAACTTGGTCTGGGCAAATACTCCACCATCCGACATGCGGCCATTCCTCCCCACGGCCACATATAAAAACTCATATGTCGCCGACACCACCGCCACCAACATAATACTATTAAACCCCTTGTAATTATAATAGTATGACCCCGAATGGGGTGGTGGGAGGATGTGGACGTGCTTCCCTCGGCAGTCAGGAAAGTCCCACTGCTGGGCAAATTGAGAAGCCACAGTCTGCCATACCTGTGGCGTTGAAGGAAACTGTGGAGTCAAGAAAAAAAAAAAAAGTGTCATTTTGCACATAAACATTGCAAGCAGATTAGACACAAACATTCTTGGCCAACATCAGTATAACCTTTATTTTAAGGAGTATTTAAAAGCAAAAATATAAGGCCCACTTATCAGATTCCTCACCCCCTCTGATGGCCCCTTGGAAATATTTTGGGGGGGGGGGGGTATGTTTTGGACAGGTAACCCTCTCAACTTCATTGAGAGCTGAATGCATAAATAATGTGTGCTACTTTGGCCAGCCCCTCCTTACTTACACTATTGGCAGCCCACTGGACAGGTAAAAAGTGTCGTAATACAAAAATATGAATACACACTGTACAAATGGAAGCACATTTTTACATTCTGCAATTACCTATCAAGATAATAGGAGAACAAAACTTTAAACAGTACCATTTGAAAGTATTTAGGCAGGCACTTTCACTACATGCTTTGGGAAATTCATCCATAAATCTGAACACAAGAGGTAGGTATACTGTGTATGGATTTGGCAAAGTCAGCAGATAGATTGGTATCAATTGACTTAGCAGTTGGGGGGGAGGGAGGGTTCCAAGTGATTTTGGCCCCCCCAAAAAAGCCTCTGGCACTCTGCCTGAATTTAAGGACACCAATAACATTTGGACACATTTTAGGGGGTGTTTAGGGTAAAACAGTACAACGGAGCTGACAAAATACATTAAGTGACTAGGCTAGGTGGATATGGGCCCAGGATAGCATGCTGGGGAGGTTAGTGAAGGCAAATATGCATGAAGGATAAAAAACAAACTTTTAAAAATTCCAGCATGCATGAGAACAAATGGGACATTCACAGCATATTACAATCATGGTAATTAGGGAATGATAAAAGAAATACAATATATTAGCAAACATTAAATACAGATAATGTGATGTTAAAGGAGAAATCTTACCGCAATATAGTCCTTCTGCAGGACCTGAATAATAGCAGAACAGGTCTCTGGAATAATGATCCCCAGAGCCTGGGGGGAGATGCCTGTTGAGAACTTGAGGTCCTGTAGACTTCTCCCAGTCGCCAAGTACCGCAACGTGGCGACTAGCCTGTGCTCGGGAGTGATGGCTTGCCGCATGCAGGTGTCCTGCCTGCTGATATAAGGGGACAGCAAAGCCAACAAACGGTGAAAAATGGGCTCTGTCATCCGGAGATAATTCCTGAAATCATCAGGGTTATTCTCCTGGATCTCCCGCAACAAAGGCATATGAGAGAATTGGTCACACTGGAGCAACCAATTCTTGGTCCATGAACTCCTCCTCGCCCTGTTCATGGACTGGGCTTGGGTCAAACCTAGAAGCCCAAAACCAAGCCCCCGCACAGCACGAACTCTACGACGAGCACGTACCCGCAACATGGCGTTTAAAATGGTTGGTTGGTCAGAACGAACTAAACAGAACGCACTGAAGAACAGCAAGGCCTGTGAAGAGCTGAAAATCAGTAACAAGCGGACAAGAACGCACTGAAAAACAGATACAAACTGACTTTACGCACTGAAAACCAGATACAAACCCACAAGCACAAACAGCAGTAAAACGATCTGAAAAAGCAGGAGTCTGAAAAGCGCGAAACGTCTCTCAACAAACCTCTACTAACACGAGATAAACACGAGATTAGCAGAAGGAGCCCAAAGGGTGGCACACTGGCTATTGAACTTTTCTAGTCCTGTCGTACGTGTTGTACATCACCGCGTTCTGGACGGTCGGACTTTGGCATGACCGTGTGTATGCAAGACAAGCTTGAACGGAATTCCGTCGGGAAAAACCATCATAGCTTTTTCCGATGAGAATTCCGATCATGTGTACGCGTCATTCGAGTAAACAATGCCTCAGGCAATGTTCAGTTTAGTAGCGCCCGGTGGTATTTTTTTTTTTTTTTTTGGGGGGGGGGGGGCACGCGGCTAACAGTTGCAGCACTTTAAAAACCCCACCCCGGGGGAGGGTCTGTCGGGTCTGGAGCACTTATGCCATCTATGATGGGCAGCGCTTCTCCCGGGCTGCACCGGCGGCTTTCCAGGCTCGACTGTTTCCGCTTCTACTGCTCTCCACGGGCATCACGGCGGTGGCTTCCATTTCCTGCCTTCCCCTCTGCGGCCAGTCTGGACGGGCCGCCACTGGTTCAGTTGCATAAGGCCTGTGATTTAGTAGGAAGAGGAATAGTGTGCCTTCATTGATATTACTGGGAGGAAAAGTTCCCCGTTGGTGTCAGTAGGTGTAATAGTGCCACATCATTGCTATTAGTGGGAGGAATAATGCCTCGTTGATGTCAGCTAGGGGAATTATACCCCTCATTGGTGTCAGTGTTAGGAATAGTGCCTTAAAGCGGAGTTACACTCAAAAATTGAACTTCCGCTTATCCAGTTCCACCCCCCCTCCATGGTCACATTTGGCACCTTTCAGGAGGCTGGGGGGAGCAGATACCTGTCTAATATAGGTATTTGCTCTCACTTCTCACCATGTCCGACCCCTCCTCTGTCCCCCCCGTTGTCTTCTGGGAGACACACAGGTCCCAGAAGACAGCAGGGGCCAGTCAGAACGTGCAGTGTGGCTCGTGCATGCTCAGTAAGGAACCAGGCTTATTCCTTACTGAAGATGCCTGTGCCTCCACCCGGGAGCCAAGGAACGGGTCGGCTTCGGGTGAGGCCATCGCGGGCACCCTGGTTAGGTAAGTGTCCTTATTTTGAAAGTTAGCAGCTGCAGTATTTGTAGCTGCTAACTTTTTATTTATTTTTTTTCCGACGGAACTCCTCTTTAAATCATTGGGAGGAATAGCATCCCAAGGGCTGGATTTAGCCTAGCAAATGGCTGCAGTTTGGAGACCACTGCTTTATAATAATTAAATGCATGGCAAATGGAACTCCTTAAAAAATGGTCCAGTGACAATAAGGCACATGTTTGTGCATGTATAACTGTCTCTGCAATGAATTGCTGAAGAAAATTACTGGTAAATTGGGATGAATCAGGACACAATTATAGAGCGTATTGTTTTAGTCTCTGGGTGTTCTGAGCTCATTCTGCTTTAGTTTTTTGCTTCAACTGTGTTTTAGGAGAGCACTAGTATTATATGATATTTGTGAACCAAAGGCCAAGCAATGGACAATGAGGAATTTATATATTCTTAAAGCGGAGTTCCACCCAAAAATAGAACTTCCGCTTTTCAGATTCCTCCCCCCCTCCGGTGTCACATTTGGCACCTTTCAGGGGGAGCAGATACCTGTATAATCCAGGTATTTGCTCCCACTTCCAGGCATAGATCACTGCAGTATCCACAGCGATCTACGCCATGTCCAGCCCCTCCTCCGCCCACCCCCGCTGTCTTCTGGGAGACGCACAGGTCCCAGAAGACAGCAGGGACCAGTGAGATCGCACAGCGCAACTCACGCATGCGCAGCAGGGAAACAAACTTTTAAACAAGCAATCAGTATGTGGGTTCCCCTCACCTGACAGAAGTCGATTGAAGTTGCTAATCAGTGCATTTTGACAGTTGTGGGTGGTTTTCCATTAGCTGCTGATCTAGTACTGAGTGTTCAAATCACAGTTTAAACTTTCAATTTGTGTCCCTACCATCAGTTACTGTTAATTTTAAGCCCTAATGAAGGAGACAAATGTACGTTTCCAGAAATGCATTTGCTGTAGCAGATTCCATATGTTTGGATTAAATCTTAATTTCAGACTCTAAAATCTTGGCATGGTGCTTCAATTTTCACACTCAAACATCATTTCTAAGTACGAGGCCACTGTTCCAGTTCCTGAGTCTACAGGAGCAGCCCATCGATCACTTAGATGCCCCATTGAGATACCACCAGTACACTTTAATCAAATACATCAATCCGTACCCAAGCACTTCTACCTAAGGTTCCAGCACCAACAATCTACCATTTTAAGATTACAATGTTCCGGCAGGCTGGATTTCATCATTCACCTCATTTGTGTGAATGGAGGAATCTGTATAATATCTTTCATAATAGTTAGATGATTGCACACTTTTATCAAATTAAAACCACATGCTTATCTGGTATTAATTCACTGACTATATTCGCTTAGTTCATTGGTTGGAGCCACTGTGAGTGACTGCACTATTTGGCTCATTCAGACATGAGGTTGGGGGTCTGTAAAATCTCACGGCTGAGCCACAGTTTTACCTCCCTACAACTGCTACCCCCTAAAGCTGCAGAGGCAGTAGCCTGGGGGTATAGTGTTTTGATTCACAGCTGCGGCAGGAATTCAAGTGAACGAGAACTCTTGTGCAGGTTCCAAGTGTTAAAGCAGATGGTGAAGAGGCGATATGCCTCCTTACAACCTGTAAAATGCTTTCTGAAGAGCCATCCCAAGATTGGGGGGACACCTGTTACAATCACAGATGTCCCAGACCTGTGAGTACAGTTGGTGAGTTCTACCCTGCTTACTTCTCTTAAATCAACCAAAGACTGTTCCAGGACAGTCAGATTACCCGCACAACACAGGTTCAAAGGATTTTATTCAAACCTATTCATGGTACCAAAGCCCAATGGGGGGGTATTTGTCTTATTCTGGACTTAAAACTTCTTCTCCCTTAAAAACAAATACCTTCAAAGTCTAAAATTTTGCACGTAATCCTCGAGGTTGGTAATTGAGTAAAGGGAAAACATGGTATCTGCAGTCATCCAAGTTGCCTATCTATCTGCATATTCCTATTTATCCACCTCATTACCTTTTTCTGCACTTTGCTGCGGCAATCACTTCCAGTTTGTCGCACTGCCCTTTGACCTGGCCTCTGCTCTTAGAATGTTCACAAAGGTCCTAGCACTTCTTCTTGTGCTTTTTTTTTAGAACACAGGTATCCAGGTCTCAGGTTATTTAGACCAGTGGTTCTCAACCTCAGTCTTCGAGTACCCCCCAACAGGCCATGTTTTGGGAATTTCTCTTAGATAAAATAGCTGTCCAGAATACCAAGCCATTGACTCTGATTTAAAACACATGTGCAAGATAAAGGAAAACCTGCAAACATGGCCTGTTAGGGGTGCTTGAGGACTGAGGTTGAGAACCACTGATTTAGTAAACCTTCTGAAAGAATCATCTCCCTTCCAACTGTTGGCAAACATTAACAGGACAATTCAGATGCATCAAGGTTTTGATTGGGTGATCAATTTAAAAACATCTGCTCTCCAGCCTTCTCCTTACCTGGAATACTTAGATCTGTTCCTGGACACATCCAAAGCAAAGATGTTCCTTTTATAAAATACATTTCTTTCTCTCAGAGCCCACGCTCGAGGATTGAGGTCAAAGAGATATTCCACACTGAGATTCTCCATTTGCCCAGTTTCTTTGAAGTACTTCAGGGGACACAGAGACCCCTTCCTTCTTGGTATACACGTGTATTGCTTTGCTACAAAACTGATGTACTCCCAGTAGTGGGAGGGGTTATATAGGGAGTGCACTTTTTGTCTTAGGGCGTGCCAGTGTATCACCTGCAGGTGGCCTATAACCCACATAGTAACTACTATGGCTCTTTGTCCCCTGATGTACTTCAAAGAAAACGGAAAATTGTATACTAACCTTTCCGTTATTTTCCTTTCCTGTCGTATCTTCATGGCAGCATACACTTTGGGTTGTGAATCCGCCCCCACAACCTGATAGGACTACATAGCTATAAATTGTAGAGATGGCCCCTGCCCAGTATTCTCCGTATATATATATCACCTTAGACGGGTGGGAGATTGTATGCTGCCATGAAGATACGACAGGAAAGGAAAATTACGGAAAGGTGAGTATACAATTTTCCGTTTTCCTGTCGCATCATGGCAGCATACACTTTGGGGAGTAACTCGCAAAGACTGGGTGGGAATTCAAACTAAGTTTATTTAACAAAGAATAGAGGAATTGGCCTGGATAACGGATCTTCCGAAATCCACCGTGGATAAGCAGGCGGAATCCACCTTGTAATGAGACATAAAGGTGTTCCTGGAGGACCAGGTAGCCGCTCTGCAAATCGTCTCTGCCGAGACTCTACAATATGCCGCCCAGGAGGTTGCCACTGCCCTGGTGGAGTGTGCCCTTAAGCCCTCAGGTACTTGATGGTTACTCAGTGAGTAAGATCTCTTGATGGTCTTTACTAGCCATGAAGCAATGGTGCGTGAGGATGCCGCTTGACCTCTCCTGAAACCATGTGGGATAATTAGGAGGCTCTCCGACTTTCTGATGGATTTTGTTGCCGAGAGATATTCCATGACGGTACCTTTAACATCTAGTGGATGAGGATCTCCCTGATCCGTGCTGAGTGCTGGAAGAATAATCTCCTGGTTAAAATGGAAAGATGAGGATACCTTGGGGATGAATCGATCCGAAGGTCTTAGGACTAGCCTGTCTGGAAGAACAACCAAATATGGTTCGTTAACCATTAGAGCTTGCATCTCTGACACTCGCTTCGCCGATGTTATGGCTATTAAAAATGAAACTTTCAGCGTTAGATCCCAGAGGGATATGCTCTGCGTTGGAAAAAAGGGTTCCTTGGATAATACCTCCAGAACGATTGAGAGATCCCAGACCGGGAATGACGGTTTCCTGGGGGGCCTCAGCTTTAGACAGGCCCTCTGAAACTGAATCACCAGAGGCTCTTGCGCCCATTTAACTCCTGTCAAGGCGGACAGGGCCGATACCTGGACCTTCAGGGTGCTTGACCTAAGGCCTTTTTCTAGGCCTAATTGAAGGAATTCCAAGATCTGAGACACCGACGGGGAGGACGACTCCCAACCTTGCTGTTGAGAGAAGGAGACACATTTTTCCCAAACTCTTCTGTACGTGATGTTGGTAGTAGACTTTCTGGCCTGGAGTAAGGTATCCACCACCTTCTGGGAACAGCCCTGCTCTAGGTACCTAGCCCTTTCAGTCTCCAGGCCATCAAGTGTAGCTTCCCCGGGTTCGGGTGAAGAAGATGCCCCTGGGAGAGTAGGTCTGTCGTCAATGGGAGAGGCAGAGGTTCTGCCGTGTTCAGCTGCATGAGGGTAGTAAACCATGGCCTCATCGGCCAGAAAGGGATCACTGCTACCACCAATGCTGTTGAATTCTTGAGCCTCAGGAGGAATCTCGCTATGAGAGGCGTCGGGGGGGAAAATGTACCCCAGGTGAAAGTTCCAGGGGTGTTGGAGGCAGTCCGTCCCCTCTGCCGAAGGAAACGGTATCCCTGATAGGAATCTCTGGCATTTTGTGTTCTCCGGAGTTGCTGCTAGGTCTATCTCTGGAGAGCCCCAGGTTCGGGATATGAGAGCATAGGCTTGTGGACTCAGAGACCATTCGTTGTTGGAGGAGAAATTCCTGCTCAGCGAGTCGGCTAAGGTGTTCTGGACTCCCGGAACATAAACCGCCCTTAGGTCCAGTAGATTCAGCTGTGCCCATTCCAGAACAGGACGGACCTCCTGCAACATGGACCTGCTTCTGGTGCCCCCCTGCCTGTTGATGTAGGCAACAGCCACCTTGTTGTCCATCCTCAGGAGGACGTGCTTCCCCCTCAAGTGAAAACTGAAGGCCAGGAGAGCCTGGAACGCTGCTCTCATCTCCAGAACATTCGACACTGTATCCTGTGCCCTGAAAGGCCAACGACCCTGAGCCGCAAGGTCCTGATAGTGAGCTCCCCATCCCTGTAGACTGGCATCTGAGGTCACGGTTTCTTGACAGGGAGTGATTATATACCTGCATCTTCCCAAGTTGTGAGGTCGTACCCACCACTTCAATGATTGCTTTACCTCCTGGGAGATGAAGATTGGTTGGGACATTGATGTGCCCTTCCACTGACGCAGGAAGGAGATCTGGAGAGGCCTCGAATTCCATTGTGCCCATTGGACCATTGGAATGGTGGAAGCTAGGGAGTCCAGGATACTGAGACATGTCCTGGCCGGGAGCATTGTAGCAGAGATTGCCCTTTTCACCTTTTGAATTAGAGGAGGGATTTTTTCCCCCGGAAGTTCCACTGTGTTCTCCCTCGTGTCCAGTTCGGCTCCCAGAAAGACCATTCTCTGTGTGGGATGGATGTTGCTCTTCTTCCAATTTATCAGCCACCCTAGGGACTGTAACGTGGAGACCAGGATTTCCCTGTGAAGGACGAGAGAGTCCTGGCTGTCTGAGAGAAGTAGGATGTCGTCCAGATAATGGTGGACCCTCAGCCCCCTTTCTCTCAGGTGGGCTATTACAGGTAATAGGACCTTTGTAAACGTCCTGGGTGCGGTAGAGATCCCGAACGGGAGGCTTCGGAATTGGAAGTGCCGATGGTTTAGGGTAAACCGGAGAAACTTCTGGAACTCGGAATGGATAGGGATATGCAAATATGCGTCCTGGAGGTCGATTGACAGCATCCAATCTCCCAAGTTTATTGCTTGGAGGATTGATTGAAGGCTTTCCATCTTGAATGTTTCTATCTGTATCGACCGGTTGAGGTTTTTTAGATCCAAGACTGGACGAAGGTCCCCTGATTTCTTTTTCACTAAGAAAAGTGGGGAATAGAAACCCTTGCCTCTTTGAGATAGCGGTACCTCCACTATTGCTTGTTTTTGGAGCAACTCCTGGATATACTGGGCTAGGGATAGTCTTTTCTCTTGAGAAGGAGGAAGTCTGGTTGAGCAGAATTGGTCTCTTGGAGGACGAGCTCTGAATGCCCACCTGTGTCCGAAATGAATGGTGGACACCGTCCATGGGTCCTTTATCATTCCCGCCCAGACCAACTTGAACTTTGTGAGTCTGGCACCCACTACCGCTGGTTGGGCGGGCGAACCTTCAAAAGGACTTCTGGTCATTGGAGGCAGGGGTCTTGGGTTTCTGGAATTTGAGGAAGGACGTCTGGGGGTTCTTCCAGCTCCTTCTGTATTCCTTCCCGGGTCTATAGGATTTTGCATCCCTGTATCTCTCTGGAAGATTACGTTTAAAGGGAGGTGGCCTTTGTTGTTTCGGCCTTCTGTCCGATGGTATGAGACCCGACTTCCCGCCTGTCACTTTAGAGATTGCGGTATCCAGCTTCGCCCCAAAGAGGTTCACCCCGTCATACGGGATCCTGCACCAGTTAGATTTCGAAGCGGGGTCAGCCGACCAAGGTTTAAGCCATAGCGCCCTTCTGGCCATTACAGAAGCTAACATGGACCTTGATGTGGATCTGATAGTATCTACGGAAGCTTCCTCCACGAAATCTCCCGCAAGGAAAAATATAATAGCAGATTGGGAGGAAACGCAAGTAGGGCCTTAGTGATCTGCTCTTGATCTGCGCCCTCAGTGACGAGTCTCGCTGTAGCTGAGGACCAGCTGGAGATAGCTTTCCCAACCGCCGCTAAAGCCACCGCTGGCCTGCAGGCACCTCCTGCGAACAGGTAAGCTCTCTTAAGGTCTGTATCCACCTTCCTGTCAAGCACGTCTCTGAACGTTACTGCATCTTCAATGGGAAGCGTCACGTGCCTGGCTAGACGCATCAAAGATGCATCCACTACTGGAGGAGAAAGTAAAGGGGATACTTTGGGTTCCTTGAGTGGGTACAGTTTGGTAAGCCTGTTGGACAGACTAAACTTCTTTTCTGGATTCTGCCACTCCTCCTTAATCAGCTCATCTAATTCGTCGATGAATGGGAAAGCCTCCGGGACCTTCTTGAGGTTTGGGAAATACTTTCTCTGTTTTGGCTGTATCTCCTCAAGCTCCTCCCAGTTAATCGCTTCCTTAACCGATCTGATGAACGGTTCTATGAGCGCAAAATCAAAGCCAGCTGATGCTTCCAGCTCCTCATCATCCGACGGGAGTTCTTGATCTCTTGATGCACTGGGAATGGTGGGTGAGGTGCTATAGGCCGTAAACTCTACATCAGGAGTTGAGACCTGGGGAGTAGAGACTCCAGTGGGTTCTATGGAATCCGGCTCTTTCTCCCTGGTGGCTTCATCCATGCACTTGCGGCAGGCTAGTTTGTCTGGGAGGGCCGTGGCCCCACATACCCAGCAAGCGTTCCCGGCTGGGCGGGAAGGGTGCGTAGAGGATTGGTGTCCTCGTGCAGGGGATCTTCTGTGGTAGGAACGGCTATGTCTTGATTGGGATCGACTCCGTCTACGACTCCCCTTACGGCCTGAGCGACTTCTTCCGCGTGAGCGGCTGCGTCTATGGCCGGAGCGGCTTCTCCTGTGCGAAGATTCTCTTCGTCCTGACTTGGATGATCTTGCGGACCTGACAGGGCTGACCAATTAGGTAGCGTTAGTACGGTCCTGCTCTCTTTTTCAATCTTCTCTACTTACCACTGGAATCCCCCCCCCCTTACCTATTAGGCTGGTGGTGATCTGCTGGGGCAGCGGCCTCCATAGGAGAGGAAGATGAGTACCTGAGAAGGGTATAGGAAGGTAAGAGCACGCAAACAGGTTCCAAAAAAGACAGTGCATAAGTATTGGACACTTACCCAGAGGGGGGGGGGGTACTTTAAGGATGCAGCAAGTCGAAATACAGCAGTCAGAAGTCTTCCAGAAAGCAAGGAGAGCTCAGAAATGACAAACAGGGCTTTTAAAATTGCCGCCATGGCCGCCGAGGTCACGACCCGCTCGCGCATGCGCAGTAGCGGCGCGAGGCGCCCGGCGCCATCTTGGAAACTGGCAAAATCGAAAGGACGCCCTGATGGTGCGCACTGCGCATGCGCGGAAGCGCAGAGATGCTCGGGAAGCCTGTAGGGAGGCACAGAGGGACCACAGAGCCCAGCAAAGGAGGAGGAAAAACGAAAGTGAAGCAAAGTAGCATGGAGACCGCTGCACAACAACTAAGCCTGTTTAAGGCTTATACTGGAGCCGCAACATACCCCCGAGATCACCAGAGCGGGGCTCCTTCCATCTAGCTCGTTTAGAGGCTGTAGAGGTAAGGACTTCCACCCAGGAGAGGCTAGAACCTGGCTGGGGCGAATTCGGTAAGGGGGTGCTTCTGATATGTTCAGTCCTTCAGGTGAGGAAAAATAAGAGAATACTGGGCAGGGGCCATCTCTACAATTTATAGCTATGTAGTCCTATCAGGTTGTGGGGGCGGAGTCACAACCCAAAGTGTATGCTGCCATGATGCGACAGGAAAAGGATTTTACAGGTAAGCTGTTTTAAAAATCCTATTTTTTTTCATTGTTTGGGCATGTCCCAGGGCGCATGAATGTTTTGCCTGTGTCCTGTACTTGTCCAATCACCTGAAGGCATGAGCCTCTGTCACAGGCTATATGAATACTTTGCCTGTGTCCTGTAAAGTTAAAGTGCATTCTACCGAATCCAGTAGTACGTCATGGGTTTTTCAGCATCAGTCATGGGTTTCTTGGATTTTTAAGGCTTCCACCTAGTCTTCTTTTTTTCACACATTTGTTATGTTTGACAAGTGGACTGTTCAGATCTCCTCTGGTTCTTGTTTTAGGCATAAGGTGCTAAAAGCTACTCTCTATTTTCTGTCAAGCCCCTTCTTGACCTGTTTGTTCTGTGGGTCTGTAGCATTTGCTTTCTGTGTTGCCTGCCCTTCAGTTTTTGTTTTTTTTCTAAGGGAACAGCACAGTACACAGGTCTTTCGTCACTGTTCCTTATGATCTCCCTATTGCTTTTAAAATGAGGCTTGCTGAGAGTGAGATGAGTAATATAAGGGATGTTTGTGCAGATTTTTTTGCTATTGTCTAATTACCTGATGATAGCTGCATATAACTCATGGTTAAGACTTAAGCCCTGTACACACGGGCCAAATACCAGATGACATTGTTTGGTTCAATACAAACAAACAGATCGCTGTACTAACGTCAGGTTGTTAGTACACCGGAGCAGACTTTTTTTTTTTTTTCAACCCAAAAAAACTCAGTGTGTACCAGGCTTAAGAACCTCTGTCCTGTGCTGTACGTATGTCAAAAATTACATTTTGGGCTCAACAAGCTAGGTAAAGGTAACTAGATCTTTACTTTTATTTTTTTGTGATGTCCAGCTAACCACCAAAGCACCCCCCGTTGGATGATATGGCTGATGAAATTTACTATGGACAGTTTTAGAAAGAGAAGATTTGAATTTATGTAAAACAACGTTTCCTCCCAATCTGCTATTATATTTTACATTTTGCACTGTTTCTAACCATTACACAATAATACTGCCCAAACCTACCCAGCTGACCTGATACTTGGTATGCCCAAAGCTTATTCAAAACGATGACTCTTGTGGCTCCTCCTAGGAGATAATGTAGGTCCAGGTGAGGCAGTGACAAGATTGGTGCTTTTTTTAAGGATTATCTGCTTTTAAAACTGAAATGCATATTTGAGAGCTGAGTTACAAAAGAGTTTGTATCCTTGTCCATCTTGTCCTAATAGCCAAAGCAATACAGCAATGTGACTCCACTTTTCTTTGCTGCAGAAAAGCATCACATGCTGGTGACTTTTTTTGCCCCCAACATGTGTCATCCCTCTGTATACTCTCCTCCTTTCAGAATGCCGATTGCAAGCCTATATGCACTGCAGCACAACTGCTTGGCTCCTGTCTGAGTGCTGCTGTCTAGGAGATTAAAGAGTCTGATAAAAAATCAATATCGGGTACTCTGTATGCATTTAAAAATGAATTTGCTAATTTTTAACAAACATATAACTGCATTAATTGGTGTATTTTTCAGATCTGCCTAGAGTCAAGCTTTAAGTCTATATTTTTTTGGTATATTTGTTTTGAGGAGCCAACAAGACTTGTTTTGTACAATTATTTGCCCTTTAAAAGGTTCTAGAAACAGATTTGCTAGCGCTCTGGGAACCACCTTCAGCTCTTTCATACTTTTTGTGCAGCTCTTTCTGCCAATAGTCAGCGTTTTTAATGCCCGGGTGCCAACTTGAACCTCGCCAGAACATGAACTGGAACAATATGGAGAGGTGTTCCTGGACTGAATCTCTCTCACTTCACTATGAGAATTGCTACCTAGTTCTATGTTGTGCACAATGGCAGAACTGCTGCACTGTTACATGGTACCTACACTGCAACAAGAACTCAAGTTAGTGACCTCTGCTGAAGTTTATTTTTCACAGTGTCTTGCTAGTTTTGTGCTGTCATATCTATTTTCCCATATATATATATATATATATATATATATATATATATATATATATATATATATATATATATATATATATATATATATATATAATCAGTGATATGTAAAAGGGTTGCTGATATTTTTGGGGTTTTTTTTGTAAAATATCCCAGCCTGTCCCTTCTACAGCATTTCCTCAGTCTCCAACTACAGTTGTAGCGTGTACTCTCTGAATATCTTTTGTCTATGAATATCTTCTGTAGCACGTCTGCTGTTATCTAATCATCTTTTTTAGCATATCCACAGTCCTTGACCATCTCCTGTAATATAAATATATACTGTGTGTGTGTGTATATAGATCTATCTATCTATATCTATATGGATATATAGATCTATAGATCTATAGATATATGGATATATATCTACTGGCTTGTGTCTTTTGTAGCATTGAGTATTATGTGTGGCGCTGACCTAAGGCATCTAGTGTTCTTAACTTTTATAATCCCCACCCCCTATTCCTCTTTCCCCAGGATGGGGTCAAGATTTACATTGCTCATGAGAAGACAATGTTATGTTATTGTGTGCATCCCAAATATGCACAGTATTATTAAGCCAGAAATACCTGTCAAACTGTGTGAAGGTCCCTAACGGTTACTATAAATAAAGCAGTACTGAGTTATATACTCAAAGTTTCCAAAAAACCTACAAAACACCTGCTCTGCAGACCCAGCAAATCACCATATACAAAAACAAATGCATATATCAAAATAAATTTTGAAAAAAAAATACCAAAAAGTGATTGTAGAACCCTCTAGTGTACTAGAATAGATTTTTTGTTAGTGTAGGAAAATTGTTTTGGCAACATTGTGGTTGTTTTTATCTAGGTCAGGGCAAAGACTCAGGGAGGACTGGATGACTCACAGGCAGCACCTCTGATACCTCCCCCTACTTCTGGAAACTGGAGTTCACTACTCTTTTGATTGCTCTTTTAGAAACACTGCAGGCATACGAGATGAATCCCAAAAATTTTATGTAACAATTCACATTTTATGTAACAATGCAGGGTGTCTGATGTCTTCTGTATCTCCTGTTCGAATGCACAGCACTGTAAACTTACATCACATAATAAGATTATGCTAACTGTAAATCAACCTGGCCTGGCCTTGCCTCCTGTAGATCCCAGAGTCCAGTAATCTATCTTGGGTAATTAATAATCCAGTGTCTGGGGACAATGCAGACACACTAGGTAAATTTAAATATGTATTTGTCTTTTCCATTCATTTTTTTTCTTCTTTTTTTTTTTCTTTTCCATTCAAGTGCATCAGTTCAGAAGTCTGGTATCTGTCCACAGTGTGTCCCCTTAATGATTACTTTAGTACACAGCACCATTGTTCCCACAGATGTATTAGGCGTATTTCGATCTCAGTTTCACCTGTTACAATAAAGACATATGGAATACATTTGGTGGCTGGAAATCCTTTGATACAACACAAGCAATCAATAATGGTATAGTATAGTAAACATCAGATGTGTAGACATAATGAATAGGCTCACTGCAGGGTGATGGTATGTACCACATACTGTATACTAAATCATCTTAGCCAGATACTAAATCATCTTAGCCACTATGGCCCCTGTGATTTCCTGTTATATTCTGAGAGTACAGTCATACCAATATCTCCAATCTCCTCAGTACACAGGTATTCTAGCAAACTGAACAGCATTAAACATGTAAAAAAATGGTTGTCTCCACATGTATCCCAAACACTAGAAAGGGTGCTGGTAATTTAAAATCAAATCAGCGGGAGTTTGAGTATCCTTATTGTGAGCTGAATGGTACATCAAGAGTTAAGACCGAATCAAGAGCAGTTTAACAAGATAGTATAAGCCAAGCCCAATTGGTTTCACCAATTTCTGCCACCTGCATCAGAGGAGAGGCTTTCATATTATATCTTCTATTTAACCTTTTCTGAACCTTGGACACAATAAAATTCAAACCCTCTCCCCCTGCTTTTGCTACCCCCCACATTACAAGCATTTTCCAGCTGTCAAAATGACAGCCAGAACTTGCAGAGTATTAGCTGCAGCTGCCGCTGTGATGTTTCTAGTTAATTTTTATGAACCCTTATTTAAGTTCAATCAGCCCTTATTAACTCGTCTTTACCCTTTTCCCTTAGCTATTATTTTTCTACGGATTTCAATTTTTTTATTATCCATTAAAATTTAAAAAAAAAATTGTTTTCATTCATTTTGTTTATTCATTTTTGGTTACAATAAAAAAAAAAAAAATCAAAACTGAAAAAAAACTGTGAACAAGAAATATAATTTTAGTGTCATTATAAGAGGAACATATTATAAAATATATTTAGTTGTTGTAAGCTCTAGTAAAATAAAGTATTTACTTTTTGTTACATCTTTTTGTTTATAGACTGCAAGACAATATGTATAAAAATTGCTCCTAGCCAGGAATTAAGTGCTGCAGGATACACAACTAATGGTAGCGAATTGTCCAAAGTTCCAATAGAGCTGCAATTAGATAGTGGTGTTCTCAGCATTGCAGATTTCCCCAGTCTGGGAAAATCTTCAAGCCACACTAGAAAACAAAATGGAGAGCGCACTGACCTTATGCAGAATATTTTATGAACTTTATTGTGAAAATACTTCAAATACTCACAAAGATACTTTAAAAACGGCATTAAAAACACAGCATGTCCAGATATGGATCCTCTTGAAACACTGGATACAAATGACCAACTGTAGGAAACCATGAAGCTTGCGTCAGTTATGCACAATTGAGTCAGTGACAGAGGTTTACTTTAAAGCAGAGTTCCGCTCAAAAGTGGAAGTTCCGAATATAAGGACTCCTCACCCCCTTACATGCCACATTTGGCATGTCATTTTTTGGGGGGGGGGGAGTGAGTACCTAGTTTTTACAGTACACATTTTGTAGCTGCTGACTTTTAGAAAAACACAAAAACGAGTGGAGCTCCGCTTTAAGATGCATATATAATTTTTTTTCAAGACAAAGGCTTTTTGGTTATATTATCTTGCAAAACAGAGTGCACCAGCCTTGTGCTGAATCATCAATCATGAATTTTATCATTTAAAGTACTTCAAATACTCACAAGGGTTCATCCTGCTATGTATCCTCTCGAATTAATGGATACAAATGACCAACTGTAGGACCCTTAAAGCGGAGTTCCACTCCTTTTTGTGTTTATTAAGATTCGGCAACTACAAAAAATGTAGCTGCTGACTTAATAAACACACACTCACCTGTCCCACAATCCAGCAATGCGGGCGCCGGAACCCTCGGTTCTCTCCCTCGCCTTTTCCCGGCGCCGGCATCAAAAGTGTGGGCACCTGTGACAACTTGCGGCTTCACAGCCGGGTGCACGTGTGTGAGTGGCGCTGCGCCACCTCAATGGAGGAAGGGGTAGAAGAGAACTTCTGCTCGAGTCACCTAGGGGGCCCGAGTGGGAACCTGTTGTCAAAACTAGGTACCCCCCCCCCCCAAAAAAAAAAAAAAAAAAAAAACATGCAAAATGTGGCATCTATGGGGTGGGGAGTCCTTAAAGCGGAACTCCCACTTTTGAGTGGAACTCCACTTTAATCATCCAGTACAGGACACAGATCATTAGTTATAGACCATGGGCTATGTGTGGATTAACTTCAGGTGACTGGACATTGACAAACAACTTTGCTAGGGCCACCCCTAGTGCACACTACTATATCTCCACCCATTAAGTAAGGCTCCATTTTTTTTTTTTTATAGTGTCTTTTAGATGGTGGATCTTTTTAAACACTTCATTAACTCTTTAGACACTTTATCAAGAATTTACTTGCTGGGGGAGTTGTTCATATTACTCCCCCCGTTTAACCTCCTGGTTAGCCTTGGGATCTGATCCTAGTGATCTCTGTACTACAGAGACACACTTTTGAGCCAATCAGAGATATCCCTTTGAGAGACCTAGCATATAAGGTTGCCTTTCTCATAACCATTACATTTGTTATGCCCCGTACACACGGTCGGAATTTCCGACAGAAAAAGTCAGACGGGAGCTTTTCATCGTATATTCCGACCGTGTGTATGCCCCATCGGACTTTTTACATCGAAAATTCAGACGGACTTAGATAGAGAACATGTTCTATATTTTTTCGACGGAACAAATTCCTATCGGGGAAAACCGCTCGTCTCTATGCTGTTCCAATGTACCAAAAATGACGTATGCTCTGAAGCAAGTAGGAGACGTCATATGTGTTGTCCTGTCGTACGTGTTGTACGTCACCGCATTCTTGACGCATTCTTGACGGTCGGAATTTGGTGTGACCGTGTGTATGCAAGATAGCTTGAGTGGAATTCAGTTGGACTGGTTGTGTGTACAGGGCATTATATGTGTTTCTGAGCTGACAGCCTATTCTTTTAAGGAGCCATTTCTTTTATTGCACAGGGTCAACGTGGTCTTCAAACAAAGACTTTGTTTTCTACCCAAGGTTCTACTTTCCTCTGTCCTGTGCGGAAACATGCCAAGGATATTTGAGACAACTTATTCCCAGGGCTTACTTCCTCCTTTCTCTATTAAAGCTCATGCTACCAGATCTGGTGGCATGCATTAAAAAGGGGATAAAAAAAAATGGGGATCAACTCCAGATATAAAATGATAATTCTCCTGCTCTACAAGACTCTGGTCCGGCCGCACCTAGAGTATGCTGTCCAGTTCTGGGCACCAGTCCAGTGCCCGGTCCAGCACCAGATGTACTGGAAATGGAGCGAGTACAAAGAAGGGCAACTAGGCTAATAAAGGGTCTGGAGGTTATTAGTTATGAGGGAAGGTTGCGAGCACTGAACTTATTCTCTCTGGAGAAGAGACGCTTGAGAGGGGATATGATTTAAATTTATAAATACCGTACTGGTGACCCCACAATAGGGATAAAACTTTTTCGCGGAAGGGAGTTTAACAAGACGTGGCCACTCATTAAACTTAGAAGAAAAGAGGTTTAACCTTAAATTACGTAGAGGCTTCTTTAATGTAAGAGGGGCAAGGATGTGGAATTCCCTTCCACAGGTGATGGTCTCAGCAGGGAGCATCAATGGTTTCAAAAAACTATTAGATAAGCACCTGAACGACCGCAACATACAGGAATATACAATGTAATACTGACATATAATCACACAAATAAGTTGGGCTTTATAGACTTGTGTCTTTTTTCAACCTGACCTACTATGTAACCTATGTAACCTGACAGTAGCCTGCATAATAACCCATGGTCTTTAACAACAGCCATTTTTCCTGTACTGTACTCTAAGATAAGGAATTTACAAATCAACATTCCCTTTATTCTTTTATCTTAAAGGTTAAGTTCACTTTTTAGAAAAAAATAAATGCACTTTTTTTGCAGGTAAAAAATGTGCATTTCTTATTTATTTCTTTTCTTTGAGGCTGTAAAGTATTAAACCAGCGATCAGCAGATCACTGGTGCCATGCAGGTCTCCAGCAGATCTGCCAGTGTATCTGTGTGCCCGTAAATCCCATACGGGCAAGCAGATACAATCTGACAGGACGAGAGAATGAGCTACCATGGCGCTCCACAGCACCAAAGGTAGTTCATTGAAAACTACAAGACAACAGCTGCAAAGCCCGCCAGGCCTTGTAGTTTTCCATTCACGGGACACTGAATGAGTGAGGCGGACGGGCAGACAGACAAGTTTCTTTTAAATTGTGACAGCTAGCAGGGAGAGAAGATCCCTGCTAGCTTTCAGACCCGGGAATCGGGGAGGTGCAGGGGCTGGTCCATTTGTATCAAGTTACACCCTGAATATGGATGTAACATGTTACGAAAGGTTAACTTATCCTTTAAGTATTGTCAAATCAAAAGGCCCATAGTAGAAATGTAAAAATTGCTCTTCGTAAGGGGGCAATGTCATTCCACTTATCTGCATATGTTATGAACATTTGGATCACGTCACTCAAATTAAAAGTACTGTTGGAATTCAAAATTCATACAAATTTATACAGCGTGCAACTAATTTTATTTTAAAGTGTACCTGTGCTTTTGCAGTCTTATTTGATAAACCCTCGAAACATTTTACATTTCCAAGCCCTTATTGACGATGTGATTTAAACAATTAAGTTAGTGTTTAAAACGGCACAAAACATTTTTCCGAATACATTCTTCAGTAGCCACAGTCGATAAGTCAAGGGTTTTAGTCACTTCAGCCTTGGGTTTGCTTTGCCCTGGAAAAAAACAAATCATGCATCAATTTTAGTTACCTCACCTTTTCAACAGAATTCTTGTGTGGCTTGATCTAAGGAATTTTAAGACCATCTAAATACATTATTAGTGCAGTATATTTATTAGTGCAGTATAATATTTGTTTTTTCTTTTTATACAGAGCAGATGAAATTGCAAATGTTTTGGATCAAAAACACTATGTGGAAGAGCTAAACCGACACTTAAGGTAGGAATTTTTGTCACTATGTATTTGAATAAACATAACAATGTAATATTCATATATTACAAATCAGTACAGATAAACACACACATAGCAGTTACGTCCCATTTCTATGATGAAACGGGGATGACCTCTAACACATTCATTACGAGCAGTACTACAGAGACTAAATGACTGACCAAATAGGACATTTTGTGGCTGCTGACCTGTAATTCTTTATATTTCAGCTGTACAGTTGCAGACCTTCAGTCAAAGATTGAGATCCTGGAGAAGACAAATGCCAAGATAACTGAGGAGGTTTGTACATTTTTTTCTAAAGTTCATTATACAGAGGAATTATTTTTTAGCCTATAACAGGGGTAGGCAACCCTTGGCACTCAAAGCCTCTTTTGCTGGCACTCGACTCCCTCCCCATCAGCAGAGCAGCGCAGGGAAGTGTCAGAGAGACATTAATGCATTCCAATTTCAGAATTTCCCACGCGCACCGGCACTGAGGGGGGGGGGGAACTGTGCCCCTACACATGGGAAACATTGTTTGGTTCTCCAACTTTGCTGTAGCTGCGATCGCCAGCTTTTGTGATGGGAAAGAGATTGGGTGCAGTTCTGCGATCGCCAGCTTTTGTGATGGGAAAGAGATTGGGTGCAGTCCTGCTAGTCCCATCCACCATCTGGAGGAAGATGACTCTCTTGGTTGCCACATACATCCCATACAAGCACGTGGGCTGGATGCGAGAGGTGGATCAGCAGGATGCGTGTCCCAGGACAGGTAGATGGATATCTCGCATATCATAGATAAGAAGATAAGAAGAAGGTACAGCCGTGGAGCGGATGAGCAGGAGGGTACAGCGCTGGGGAAAATTAGCAGAAGGGGTTCAGAGGTGGGACAGATTAGCAGGCGGGTACAGCAGTGGGGCAGATGTGCAGGGGGGTACAGTGATGGGGCAGATGAGAAGGGGGTTCAGTGGTGGGACAGAAAAGCAGGGTGGGTAGAGCAGTGGGGCAGATGTTAAAGAAGGTGTATTAGTGGGACAGGTGAGCAGGGGGAACAGAGGTGAGGCAGAAGAGCAGGGGGGGGTACAGAGGTGAGACAGATTGGCAGGGAGGTAAATTGGTGGGGCAGATGAGAAAGAGGGTTACAGTGGTGGGGCAGATGGGTTCAATGTTAAGACAGATGAAAAGATGATTCAGTAGTGAGACAGAAGAGCATGGGGATACGGTGGTGGAGCAGATGTGCAAAAGTTTTTCTTCAATGAGGGACACAGGAATTCAGAGACCATTGGGTTATACTGCCACCTACTGGAAGATTTAGACACTGGGAAGCAAAAAAGTGATGGCCATCCCAGTATAACACCTCCTACTCCCAGCATGCTTCTGTTTTCATCTAGTCCCAGGAGAAAAATCTGACATTTTTGCTAGCTTTTTTTTTTTACTTCTATAAAGATTACTTTTTTCCTCAGCCAGGATTCCTCTATAGGCTGTTTGAGCTGGTCTCTATTTCTATCTATCGGCCATTCAGATCGGTGTTTCCCCAGCATTAGCTTTGGAGGCTGTTGCTGGACCCTGTTGGACTAGACGATTGAGGGGTTAGCCTGGAATGTGACCCCCTCAGGCAGCAGGCTCTTTATTGTGGCACTTTTCAGAACCAAGTGTATTGTGTTAGCCACGGAGCACCAGAGCCATGAGCACAACCCCAGGTGTGACCCTGTCTGTGAGGAATCACTTTGTGAGTAGGTTGTGTGTGCTGAGCATCAAGAGCTACTTCATTTCCAGGGCTACTGGGTACCATTTAAAATTCCTGTTTTCTGCTTTAATGCAGAAAGGACAAAGATCTGAGAGCTGATGTTATCCGCTGAGTAGGGTGTTGCAAATTTGCTCTGCACTTTTTCATACCATTCAGCCTTGGGCACCTTCTCGCTGCTGCTCGTGACAACAATAGACACATGGATCTATCTGTTTGTCTCACCTGCCTGCCTACAGTTACCTGGTCATCTCTGACCACCTAAACCTCTCCTCCTACTAACAACTGGTTCATAAGTTTTGAAAGTCTAGCCTTTTAATTTCAGTTAGGTTGCCTGACTTGGGGTACTAAGTGTCAAATCCTAAACACATGTGGAACAGTCCCACTGCCCTTGGTTCCTCCAGCTTCCACCCCCTGATGGACCCAACATTGACCGTGTGGAATTTTGCCCTTTGCTTCAGCCTAAGCAATCCTCTATGTCTTCCCTAGCTCCATCGAGCATGACCCCCGTCGTCTTTCTTGGGAGGATTCCATCCCAATTGTGTAGGATATTATATTCCTGTCAAATTGCAACATTGATGAATCTCATGCCGCGTACACATGAGCGGACTTTCCGGCATACTTGGTCCGGTGGACCAGAGTCCGCCAGACAATCCGACCGTGTGTAGGCTCCGGCGGACTTTTTTCCAAAAGTCCGCCGGACCTAGATTTGAAACATGTTTTAAATCTTTCCGTCGGACTCAGTTTCTGCCGGAAAGCCCGCTCGTCTGTATGCTGGTCCAACGGACCAGATACGACGCAAGGGCAGGGTATTGCATTTTGCGCTCGCTGCAATAGGAAAAACAAATTTTCCTATTGCGGCGAGCGTGGGGCATACCAGGCCCTTAGGTCTGGTATGGATTTTAAAGGGAACCCCCTACGCTGAAAAAAAAAGCGTGGGGTCCCCCCTAGAATCCATACCAGACCCCGATCCGAGCACGCAGCGGCCGGTCAGGAAAGGGGGTGGGGACGAGCGAGCGCCCCCCTCCTCCTGAACCGTACCAGGCCGCATGCCCTCAACATGGGCGGTGGGTGCTTTGGGGGAGGGGGGGCCCGCAGCTTGTCCCCATGTTGATGAGGACAAGGGCCTCTTCCCGACAACCCTGGCCGTTGCTTGTCGGGGTCTGCGGGCAGGGGGCTTATCGGAATCCGGGAGCCCCCTATAATAAGAGGGCCCCCAGATCCCGGCCCCCCACCCTATGTGAATGAGTATGGGGTACATGGTACCCCTACCCATTCACCTAGGGAAAAAGTCAATAATAAAACGCACTACACAGGTTTTTAAAATAATTAAACAGCCCTGGGGGGGTCTTCCTCCGGCTTCGGGGGTCCCTCCGGTTCCCCTTCTCCCGGCGTCCGGTTGGTTCTTCTCCGCTCTCTCTGGCCTCTTCTCCCGGTGTTCCAGTTCTTCTGCCGGCTCCTCCGCTGTCTTCATGCCGCTCTTTTGCCAACGGAGGTCCGGACTTCTGGAAGGGGGGGGGGGGGGGCTCATCCCCACCCCCTTTCCTGACCGGCCGGGCTGCGTGCCCGGATCGGGGTCTGGTATGGATTTTAGGGGGGACCCCACGCCGGCGTAGGGAAGCGTAGGGGCTTCCCTTTATAATCCATACCAGACCTAAGGGCCTGGTATGACCCGCAACGGGGCTCGCAAGGTGTCAATCTTGCCGATAAAAGCGTCAAGATTGACTTCCTTTTTTAGTCCCGTCGTACCTGAGTCACGTTCAAAATGAACGGACTTGTCCGTGTGGGGGCAAGTCCGTTCATTCTGAAAGTCCCCCGTAACTCGCCGTAACGGCGAAAGTCCATCGGAAAGACGGGCGGACCTAGGCCGCCGGAAAGTCCGGTCGTGTGTGGGCAAGTCCGTCCGTTTTTAAGTCCTGCGCACCTGGCGGACAAAGTCCATCGGAAAGTCTGCCGGACCAAGTATGCCAGAAAGTCCGATCGTGTGTACGCGGCATCACTGCAGAGGCATTAAACATGCTCCCACACCTTCCGCTGCAGAATCCTTATCCAATCTTCATGCAGCTTTAAGGGCCCTTTCACACTGGAGCAGTTTGCAGGTGCTATTGCGCTAATAATAGCGCCTGCAAACCGACCCGAAAGTGCCGCTGCTTTGTCTCCAGTGTGAAAGCCCTGAGGGCTTTCACACTGGAGCGGTGCGCTAGCAGGATGGTAAAAAAAGTCCTGCTAGCAGCATCTTCGGAGCGGTGAAGAAGCGGAGTGTACACCGCTCCTTCACCGCTCCTGCCCATTGAAATCAATGGGTCAGCGTGGCTATACCACCGGCAAAGCGCCTCTGCAGAGGCGCTTTGCAGTGGTTTTTAACCCTTTCCCGACGGTAAAGCGCTGCTTTATCGCCGACGCCCCCCCCCCCAGTGTGAAAGGGGCCTAAGAGACTCTGAGCTTTCTGCCACTGAGACTGTGTTTTTTTTTCTCTGAGGAGTTGCAGGCATCAGCCCCCCTTGGCTTTTTTTAATTTGGTTTACCCCACTTTACAACTCAAGGATCAGCTGTCAGCTTCCGTTAGTGCTGTCTTTAATCCAGACTCTTTTAGGGTCCCCAAGACTGCTAAAACCTCTCTGTTGCACCTGCTGTTTGCAGTCGTCTTTGATGGAGACTGGAATAACCCTGACAAGCTCTTCCCCCAATTGGCTAAGGACTTTGTTAAATAGTGTGCTGCACCCTCTCTGGATCTGAAAATGTTTTGTCCAACCAATCCCTGTGCTTTAGGACCCCATCAACAAATGATTGGGGGCCTTTTCTAAAACCATGTTCTCTCTGGCAGGGAAAATTGGGGAGAAGGGAGAGACTTTAGTGATATACACAAAAAAGTATTTAGACATAAATGCCAATAAAAGTCAAACATTTACTAAAGCAAACATTAAAATAGCCTCCAGACAAACACTCTGGGGAAAAGTAGAAAAACCATCATAATGGCATAAAACCACATAGCATAGAACAATGAATGGTGATAAAACTACACAATGGAAGAAGTGATCCTGATTGCATGAATCCAGAGCCCTGACGTGTTTTGAGTTATTGAGTATTAATACTTCAGGGGAATGGTGGTTGTTAGCATATCAGAAGGATCTCTAGAATACATACAGAGGTAAGTACACACAAATACAATGCAATAATCAATCAAGCATGTCACACACTGATGTAGAGTTCCACTTACATAGTCATATTGATATGAACATCTCACATTATGCTGGAGGTCCACAAAGAAGAGACATGGATGCCATGCACCAAAGACACTGTGTCCCAAAATACAAGGGATATATACAACCCATATAGCTTGGTATATACCTAACAGGTCGAGCTAGAGGTAATAAAAATATATACAAAGAAAAAGATATATAAGTATAGACATGGAAATATTTCAGCATAGGTTCATGTATATCCATTAACAAACCAAGTGCGTCAGTACCTGAAAGTTGTTTAATGTGTAACTGGGTCCGTCATCACCACAACCCTAAGCCTCAAAAGTGGAAAACCTGGCCATCTGCATCAGCAGGGGGACCAATCTGTGATCACCCCCCAAAAAAGTCTACCAGGGACAGAAAAGGGGGGTGGGGCCTTAAAACCTTACTTCCCACAAAGTCTACCATCGCTCATGGAAGACATATTTTTTATTTGGTGTGAGGCAAGAAACTGGCATTTTAGGAAATTCTCCATGGAACGAATCTGACCTTTCCGCAAGAGACTTGGATACGTTTTTGCCATTGAGTATCATCAAGAATCAGACCTGGACACTTGAAGTATTGTTTGAAAGACCGCTAGCTTTTGGTTTTCTTGGAACTTCAAAAACTGCTTTTTGAACTCTTTGAAATCTTCCCCTTTCCAATCTCATGTGTAAGGTTGCGTTCCTTGTTTCCATCACTGTGGTGAGGCAATTGTCTGAGTTAGGGTTACTTACAGGATAAAGCCACTTCCTGGTCTTACACAGGAACAAAGTCATATTGAGGCTTAAAGCTTCCTTCCTTCCTAAAGGGGATTATGGCCTTTCACCTCAACCAGAACAATGTTCTTCTGTCCCTCTGTATGGCACCGTTCATCAAATAAGAAATGTCCTCCTTTTGCCTGGATGTAGGTTGTGCTGTGCCTATCTCTACCTTGCAGCCACTGCTTCCATTAGAAAGACTGACTCTTTCTCATTCCTGATGAAATAGAACCTGTTTTTTGATTACATCATTACTTTGTCGCTCAGACAGATCATCATCCATGACTACTGTATGGCCTGTCAAAGTGCAGTCTACTAGATCTGTAAATGCTTTTTTGTGCTACGGTTTCCAAGATTTGCAGGGCTGCTGCTCACACATTCTCCATGATTTACCAGATTTGGGTGCAATTTCCTTCAGGACACTTTTTTGAGCTGTTATTTTGTTTTTTCCTTGTTGGCCTTTTAGTGTTTTGTTGCCCACCCCTCGGATGGACTGCTTTTGCACTTCCTAACAGTGATGTGTCCCTCAGTGAAAGAGAAAATGGGAGTTTTATGCTGACTGTAAAATCACTTTCTTGGCATTCATTGAGGGGTACACGTTCCATTCCTCTGTGTCTGATTATTGCTCTGGTTACTGCCACAAAACTGCCACAATGCATGCTGGAGTAGGAAGGGCAGCCAAATTTTGTTTTCTTGGCCAGTGTCCCAATCCTCTAAGTAATGTACAAATAGCTAGATATCTTAAGTTATCCTTAATGCTGAGTTAAAGTGTCTGTAAAGCCACTTTGTCATGATCATACAATCCCCTGTGTTGGATAACGTTATGTGCCCCAGTGTACAGTATCTCACAAAAGTGAGTACACCCCTCACACTTGTGTAAATATTTTATTATATCTTTTCATGTGACAACACTGAAGAAATGACACTTTGCTACAATGTAAAGTAGTTGGTGTACAGCTTGTATAACAGTGTAAATTTGCTGTCCCCTCAAAATAACTCAACACACAGCCATTAATGTCTAAACCACTGGCAACAAAAGTGAGTATACCCCTAAGTGGGCCCAATTAGCCATTTTCCCTCCCCGATGTCATGTGACTCATTAGTGTTACAAGGTCTCAGGTGTGAATCGGGATCAGGTATGTTAAATTTGGTGCTATCACTCTCACTCTCTCATACTGGTCACTGGAAGTTCAACATGGCACCTCATGGCAAAGAACTCTCTGAGGATCTGAAAAACAAATTTGTTGCTCTTCATAAAGATGGCTTAGGCTCTAAGAAGATTGCTAAGACCCTGAAACTAAGCTGCAGCACGGTGGTCAAGACCATACAGCGGTTTAACAGGACAGGTTCCACTCAGAACAGGCCTCGCCATGGTCAACCAAAGAAGTTGAGTGTCTGTGCTCAGCATCATATCCAGAGGTTATCTTTGGGAAATAGACGTATGAGTGCTGCCAGCATTTATGCTGAGGTTGAAGGGGGGGGGTCAGCTTGTCAGTGCTCAGACCATACGCTCATAACACTGCATCAAATTGGTCTGCATGGCTGTCATCCCAGAAGGAAACCTCTTCTAAAGATGATGCACAAGAAAGCCCACAAACAGTTTGCTAATGACAAGCAGACTAAGGACATGGATTACTGGAACCAGGTCCTGTGGTCTGATGAGACCAAGATAAACTTATTTGGTTCAGATGGTGTCAAGCATGTGTGGCGGCAACCAGGTGAGGAGTACAAAGACAAGTGTGTTTTGCCTACAGTCAAGCATGGTGGTGGGAGTGTCATGGTCTGGGGCTGCATGAGTGCTGCCAGCACTTGGAAGCTAAAGTTCATTGAGGGAACTATGAATGCCAACATGTACTGTGACATACTGAAGCAGAGCATGATCCCCTACCTTTGGAGACTGGGCTGCAGGGCAGTATTCCATCATAACGACCACTGCCTTGCTAAAGAAGCTGAGGTTAAAGGTGATGGACTGGCCAAGCATGTCTCCAGACCTAAACCCTAGTGAGCATCTGTGGGGCATCCTCAAACGGAAGGTGGAGGAGCGCAAGGTCTTTTACATCTACCAGCTCCATGATGTCATCATTGAGGAGTGGAAGAGAACTCCAGTGGCAACCTGTGAAGTTCTGGTGTCCATGCCCAAGAGGGTTAAGGCAGTGTTGGAAAATAATGCTGGCCACACAAAATATTGACACTATGGGCCCAATTTGGAAATTTTCACTTAGGGGTGTACTCACTTTTGTTGCCAGCAGTTTAGACATTAATGGCTGTGTTTTGAATTTTGAGGGGGCAGCAAATTTACACTGTTATACGAGCTGTGCAGTCACTACTTTACATTGTAGCAAAGTGTCATTTCTTCCGTGTTGTCACATTAAAAGATATATTAAAATATTTACAAAAAGGTAAATTCACTCACTTTTGTGACACACTGGGGTTCATTTACTAAAGGCAAAAAGACTGTGCACTTTGGAAAGTGCAGTTGCACAAGGCAAGAGCAGTTGCTTCAGAGTTTAGTAAATGAGCAGAAGTTCTGCTGACTTTCATCAACCAATCATGTGCAAGCAAAAATGCAGTTTTTTTTTACTTTCCGTGCATGTGATTGGGTATTCTTTGCAAAGTGAAGCTTTACCTCATTTACTAAGCTCTGGAGCAACTGCACTTGCAGAGTGCAATTGCACTTTCCAAGGTGCACAGTCTGTTGGCCTTTAGTAAATCAACCCCACTGCTTTATAAAAAAAAAAATGCAGATTTGTACTTTTGTTCAGAAGCGCCTCTCAGCGCTCACGTGAATGCTCGCTGCCACTCTCCTCTCCCGGTCTGACAACTACAGCCGGAGGGGCCAAGAACTCCCGCTGACATCAGCTGGGAGGAGAGGAGGAGGGCAGCAAGTGGTCACGTGAGCGCCGAGAGGTGCTTTGAAAAAAGGTACAAATTGGCATATTTTTTTTATAAAGTGCACACAGTGGACACATAACATTATCTAACACACGGGATTGTATGATCATGACAAAGTTAGGAAAGGGTGGGGAGCAGAGCGGCACTGCCACTAGCTGACAGGTGGGGGGGGGGGGGGAGAGGACAGAGGAGAGACAGTGGGATGATGGAGGCACGTAACCTGATCATGGTATCAGTGGCTCAGCAGCCCTGATGAACGTGGGGGGGAGGGGGGTGACAGAACCAGGCAGGATCAGCCAGGTATTTTAGATTATACAAGGGGACAAATTACACAGAACGGGATACTTTTTTTTTTTAAGGTTACAAACACTTTAAGTTTCTTCACTTTATTGTCCATTGAGGGATACGGGTATTCTTACACTGTCAGTTTATAAAGTTGCCTACAGAAGGATGGACACCAGCAAAAAATAAATAAATAAATAAACATCCAGCACAAAAATAACCCTGCCCACAATCACCATGCTTTACCATGTTTTTGCTAGTGTTCTCTAGACAGCTGACAAGCTAAACCTAGAAGTCTCTCCAGTCAGCCACAGGTTTCCAAGTTTTCTTGTTACGGGTCAGCCAGTTCTAACGAGGAGGTGAAGAATCAGCTTCTTCCACAGACTGCAAGGGCTGGGACAGTGAAGTTAATGGGGAATTTTAACTACCCTGAAACTGACTGGAGTAATGTCACCAATGGAACAGTAACAGGGCAGATATTTATAGAACTATTACAAGACAAATGGTACAGTTAATAAAAGCTCCAACTGGAAATCATGTTCTGCTGGACCTGGTAATCTTAAACATTGCTGCGGACCTTATTACTAATGTTCATATTGAAGAACATATGGCTAGCATTGACCATAACATAGTTTCATTAATTGTTAGCTGTAAACAACAAGCATATACTAGTAAGATAAAAACACCTAATTTTAAGAGAGCACATTTTCTAAGACTGAAGGCTGGTCTCCAAGATATAGACTGGGAGGGAATTTTGACATTGAAGAACACAGAACAGAAATGGGAATGCTTCAAATCGATTGTATGCAAACACTGAAAAATATATTCCCTTTTATATTAGCCTGTTAAACCTATGTGGCCCATGTCCAAAATTAAAAAGCTATAGATAATAATAATAATTCTCAGCTGAGAATGCCGCCCCCTTTCTACTGAACTAAAGAACTTTACTTAGCATGTTCTATCAAATACTCATAATATGAATAAAGGTTCACGCCACCTGGTGACCAACACTAGAAACAGTTCTGATGCATAGGTTAGTCCATTATTCACATGGAAGGTAAGAATTTGCCCCTTTGCCATATCTCATTCTACCCAACTAGCTAAATACTCCAGTGTCCTTGACGTATCACAGTCCATCAAAATTTTCACTCGGGTGTGAACAATATTTCCCAGCAGTTCCCCTTCTTCTTTAAGGGTAACTCTGGGGGCAGAAAGTACAGCTGCAGACAAGCAGCCAGGCCATGGTGCAAGGGACTGCACTTTGGGACACAGGTCCCCTTGGAATGGTAGCCTCAGTCCGCACGACAGCCGGGAACTGAGAAAGATTTCCCCTTCTCGAGAAACAACCCTGCTGAATATCACATCACAGGTTACTTTTCCGAGGGAGGCATACTGACAACTTTCAGAACACTGGCCAGTATGACTCAAGTGGGCACTCCCTGTATCTGCCGGCAGCATTCAGTCCAGCACAATCTCGGCAGTACAGCCAGCAGGAATGTTCTCCACTAGCAACAACATTTGTGCAGAAATGAAGTGGCCTCCAGCATAGCGTCCTTAATTTCACACAGCACAATTTGTAATCCGCAAGTTTAGTGAAGGACATGCTATCATGGAATTTACCAGTAGCACCTGGAATCTGGCAACTTTAAATCGTCTCCTTTTGTATTCACCATAGTAACGAAATGTTTAATGTTCTTCCTCGTATTAACATCATCTGAGTTAGCCAGACAGTCCTATTTAGGAACAGGTAACAGTGAGGTTCTTTACCCCAATTATTGAGCCACGCATCAATAATGCAATAAAGCAATAATGGTCCTTTCAAAGAATACTTTAGGTAACTCTGTGTGGGCAACTCGGCCGACTGCAAAAGTATTTTCTTTCTTGTTGGAGGGATAAACAGCACATTTTGCTATCTGATACATCCCCACAAATTTAACCACTTCAGCCCCGGAAGATTTTACCCCCTTCCTGACCAGAGCACTTTTTACAATTTGGCAATGCGTTGCTTTAACTGACAATTGTGCGGTCATTCAATGCTGTACCCAAACTAAATTTGCGTCCTTTTTTCCCCACAAATAGAACTTTCTTTTGGTGGTATTTGATCACCTCTGCGGTTTTCTTTTTTGCGCTATAAACAAAAAACGACAATTTTGAAAAAAAAGAGAGTATATTTTTTACTTTTTTGCTATAATATCCCCAATTAAAAAAAAAAAAAAAAATTCTTCATCAGTTTAGGTCAATATTATATTCTTCTACATATTTTTGGTTAAAAAAAAATATCAGCGTATATTGATTGGTTTGCGCAAAAGTTATAGCGTCTGCAAACTGTGGGAAAGATTTATGGCATTTTTATTACTATTATTATTTTTTTTTTTACTAGTAATGGCGGTGATCTGTGATTTTTAGCATTACTGCGACATTGCGACAGACAGATCAGAGACTTTTGATACTTTTTTTGGACCATTGGCATTTATACAGCGATCAGTGCTATAAAAATGCACTGATTACTGTCTAAATATCACTGGCAGGGAAGGGGTTAACACTAGGGGGCGATCAAGGGGTTAATAATGTGTTCTAACTGTATAGGGTTAGGATTGACTAGGAGAGGAGACATATCGTTTGTTTCTACTTAGTAGGAACAAACTGAATGGCTCCTGTCCTCTGACAGCACAGGGATTTGTGGGTTAAGCAACAGTCACTCTACTCATTCCACGCATCTTCCACTCACTTTTGACTCGCCAGCTTCAAGCACTGCCGAGGCTGAGCATGAGATGGGCCACAATTCTTTGCACGAGTTGATTGGACATATTGAGCCAGACTGGTGAGGATCGGAGGGTTACAGTCTTCAGGAATGATGACACCCGTGGTCATAGTTGAATCCCATACTTGAATTTCTTGGGAAGGGAGGAGAGGTGCTGGTACCACTTGCTCCGGACTAGCAGTAGCTGTCGAAAGCCCAGAGCAAACGGCAGCAGCGGGAACTGACACTTCCGCTGCAGTCTCTGTGAGATCAACTGACAGGACATGCTCCAATAGAAAGGAATCTGCACAGGCAGGGATAGGCCTAGCAGGGTCAGCAGGGGTGGTGCTGGAGGTGGGTTCCTCCACAGTAGCATACCCGTGAGCCCAATCCTCCCTCATTACCTGGGAAGGTAGTGACGGTCTGGCGGCCACCAATAATAGTAGTTCTCCACTGCGGTAGCACCGACTCCAAGGCCGCAGGAATACGGCAAAAACAGAACATCGTTGGCAGACAATCCCCATGGCTGCAGAACTTTGGGAAATATACAAGGCTATTTCTCCCCTAGACTCCATCCGAATACCCGTCTCAGTAATAGTCTCTCCAGAAGCAAAGAAACTGTCAATTTCCCATGGGTCATATTCAGCCGATACGGGGTAGGTAGTCCCAAACCCAGGAGTTCCCAGATACGCCATCTTTCCCTCGAGGCCACAAGGTTTCAGCATGCGGACCCAAGATGGTGGCATAAGCAGCATTGAGTCCTCACCCTGTGACGGATTGGTGCAGATACTTTCTGGAAACTTTAGCACCCGCCTGTTGGTTTCTGCAGCGCTTCTGCGGGTTTCTGGAGTCTGTTTTAACCCTCACAGCGCTATCGGGAAGTATCAAAGACCAGGCCGATCCTCTCCCATGAGCAATGAGACTTGTTGGTTCTTCCTCACGTTGTTAGAATGCATCTTTATAAGAAGTAAAGATGTTACTTGCCACTTTCTCACGGAGCCAGAGGAAAATCCCGATGGAGCTGTAGCCAGTTGCTATGGGCGACTGCTGCGAGGATAACGCCTTTGCCCCACATTGGACGCCAAACGTAGCAATGTCCCGGGTCTCCTTTGGTCTAATGAGAACCTCCAGAGTTAGGGATAGCTGGCATCCTTCTATGTAGAGTGGGTTACGAGGCATGGTGGGTGTAATGCAAGGTAGATTCATGGGCGCCAGACACTTCTTGAATGCAAAGAGATGTATTGTCTCTTAAACAGAACTGTGGGAGAGGGGGTTTAGGGCCAGGACACCCTTAGATAGTTGCATTAATTAGCAGACTCTGAGACTTCTCTAGGTAGGAAAAAAGCATCCAGCAGCATGTGGCAGATTGCCATTCTGTCAGTAGGAACAGAATGGCACACAGTTAACCCTTTTGATCTCCCCTGATGTTTAGCCCTTTCCCAGCCAGTGTCATTAGTACAGTGACAAGTGCATATTTTTAGCACTGATCACTGTATTGGTGTCAGTTGTCCCGAAAAAGTGTCAGTCAGTGTCCGATTTTTGGACGCAATATCGCAGTCCTGCTATAAGTCGCTGATTGCCACCATTACTAGTTGAAAAAAAAAATATATCCCATAGTTTGTAGATGCTATAACTTTTGCTCAAACCAATCAGCAGAATACATATTGGTGAAATTTTGATTTTTTTTTATTTATAGCGCATTATTAAAAACCGCAGAGGTGATCAAATACCACTGAAAGAAAGCTCTATTTTGGGGGGGGGACGGGACGGGACATAAATTTTATTTGGGTACAACGTCGCACAACCGTGCAATTGTCAGTTAAAGTAACTCAGTGCCGTATCGCAAAAAATGGCCTGGTCGCGAATGGGGGTAAATCTTTCGGCGGTCTAGTGGTTAAATACTTTCTTCGCTTCTGTGTATTCAAAGGAAAATGGGGATAGTATTGAAATAGCTCCAAAAGAACCACAATGGCTGAAAATTGGTATGGTCCAGAAAAAAAAAAGGTGAATAAAGCGTCTTGGACCAGATGGTTTACATCCATATGTCCTCAAAGTGTTGAGCTCTGTTAAAGCCATTGTTTTCAATATTTAGAGACTCTTTATGGACTGGTCCAGTTCCAGTTGGATAATGTCACGTCACTGGCCTATGTCAATCACTAAGGTGGAACGAAGAGTGTTATGGCGGCGCTGGAGGCTACCGGCATTCTTGGGTGGGCGAAACACTATGTGCCGGTGCTCTCGCCATGCACATCTCAGGCGTGGACGATTGGCAGGCAGGTAACCTCAGTCGGCAGGCGCTGGACCAAGGAGAGTGGTCCCTGCATCCCCAACGTGTTTTATCATCTGTGTCTGCGGTGGGGCACTCCCGATGTGGATCTTTTGGCATCTCTGCTCATCAGAAATTTTCCGAGGTTTGGAGGAAGGTCATGGGATCCCCTAGGGGATGCCACAGATGCCCTGTTGGTGCTGTGGAGCCAGTATCTCCTTCTTTGCACTTTCCGTCCTCTCAATCTTCTTCCACGACTCTTACGCAGGATTCGGGTGTATCTAGCGGGTACAGAGTCTTTTCGACAGTCGGATTTTCTTTTTGTGATCGTAGACTGGCCAAGGAAAGGGCTGCCAGCATCCTCTTCTACCATTTCCAGGTGGATCAGGCAGACGGTGATTCAGGCCTACACCATTAAGGGTCGGGCTCCTTCCTTTCCCGTAAGGGCACACTGTACTTGGGAGCTTAGTACCTCTTGGGCCTTCTGTCATCAAGAATCGGTTTCTCAAGTTCGCAAGGCAGCTACCTGGTCGTCGGTGCACACTTTCAATAAGTTTTACAAAGTGGATGTCTTGGCATCTGCGGATGCTTGTTTTGGCTGCAAAGTTTTGCAAGCGGCTGTTTGAGGGGTCTGTTCCCTCTAGAGGTTTTTCCTGATTGAGCTCCTGTGTTCTTGTTGAGCTCCTGTTGGCCTGGTTTTGCTTTATTTGTTGATAACTTTGAGATTTTCGGTAATTAATCCAGGTTTCCCATATATTCGAGAAACTGGATATCCTATCCTGGGTGGTGTATATCAGCTCCTCCATCGCTGCTAAATGATTGATACGTGATGCCGATTGCTTCATTGAAGGGGTTGATTTGGACCTCCAATGGACTGGTAAACAAAGCCTAGCAGCGTTAATCATATGCATAGCCACCGACTTATAGTATCTTTTTTGGGGTGTTTTTGAAAGGTGAAGGAGGTACTGTGCTGGTAAGAACTCCAGTGGGAGTGAGGAGAGCGCAGTCATCGCATTGTGCACTTTACACCAGTATGGCTGAATCAGTGGGCACGTCCATCATATATAAAGAAAAGTTCCTAAATCCTGTTCGCATCTCCAGCACTGATCTGAAACCATCAGAACAAATTTGTGAAGCAGCTCCGGTGTCTTATACCACCTCGTTTTAATTTTATATCCATTTTCCTGGATATTCACATTCATAGAACCTTTGTGAATATACAAGTAAATGCGATCCCAGCCAGTCTCCCAGAATGCATGCTCTGAGCGCAAAGAAGTATAAGGTTCTCCAAACACTGAGGCGTAAAGCGCCAAAATCACGTGATTCTGGGGAGGTGAGCTAGAACATAGCGATTCAAAGACAGTAGGAGCTTTTGTGAAGCCTTTTCTGCTCGCTGGGTTATCGAGATAATGCTTTAGTTGTAAATAGGCCCAAAAAGGGACTTGGTTTTAGATAATGCTGCGAGTTCTCCTTGCCAGAAAAAAGTGTTTAGCTTGCATCTCTGCATAAGGCCACTCCGCAGCTAAAAAAGCCATACCTGGAAGAAAGTCTGGGTTACACTTGATAGGAGTGATTGCGCAGTCTTTGGCTGAGAGCGCATTAACTTTACAGGCCCTTGCAAAGGCATGAAGAGTTGCCCCAATAAGGGGGTGTAACCGAATGCTTGGTGATATGTGCTTTTTAGAGAACCCGGGAGTTAGGCGTAGCTCAGCTCAGCTCCTGAGATCAATTGCTCAAGCAGTACCCAGCCCTTGCAATCTGGTATGTATTCTCCAATCCACTACCTAGGCCAGATGAACAGCCCAATAATAACGCTGCAGATCAGGGAGGCCAATGCCGCCCCCAGATTTTGGTAACGCCAGCTTCGCCCATCCAATTCGTGCCACCTTGGTTCCCTATAAAAAACCCTACACATGCTTTTATATGCCGCGAAAAAAGAAAGCGGCAAGCAGATCGGGATAGTCTGCAGTTTATACAGTAGGCGGAGCCCAGTCATTTTTTAAGAATTGAAGCTTGTCCAAACCAGGAGACGGTAGGTACATCCCACCTATTTAGGTCCTTCTGTATGTTTTTCAGTTCTGACAAAAAGTTATTTTCGTATAGGTCTGTGAGTTTACCAGTGAGTTGGATACCCAAATAGGTATTGGCATCTGCTTTCCAGCGGAAAGGGAAGATTGTCTGACAGGTGTACAAGCTTAGGGGGGTAGAGAATTGTTCAGTGCAAAGCATTTTGAGTATATGATTTTTAAGTTTGAAATACTTTGAAACTGTTCTGGGACCTGCAATAGATTGGTTAAGGACATCAGTGGGGATGAGAGGAAGAGCAGGATATCATCCACAAGGGTGTAATCTTGTATTCCCGTTGGTGGCCCTCAATGCCTTTTTATGTTTGGGTCAACCATACAGTCCTCAAGGCAAAACGCTAGCGACTTTGCAATCAATGTTGATACAACTTTTGTTTTGGAAGGCAGCACAGGTCGCATGATAAACCTCTGGGAGGCGACTGTTGGATAAGCAGGGAATGTAGCCTTATTTAAAGTGGGTTTCTTGTAGAAATACAACTTGGGCTCTATGCCGGTGAGCTTCAGCAAGAACACTGCTATGCTTCTCCGGAATATTAAGGCGTTTGGCATTTAGGAATACTCCTTGAGGGATAGAGGAGCTGAGGAATGCACTGTAGAAGGCTTATTCAATAGATGTGGTTGCATGTCAATATCGCCCCCAAGCTGTAGATGCCGTGGAGGATGGGAGAGGGAAGAAGGGGGGTTTGAAAAGATAAGGGGAGATTAGAACCTACTCTTAACTTGTTGATGCACTTGAAGTCCCCAGATATGGGGCTTTTGCAAAACGTATTGGAGGCAATTCTAGTCCTGCTGAACTACCTATTCAGGGGATAGTAAGGGGTACTGAGTGAAATAACACTATGCTGGCTATTTTCAAAAGAGGAACCTGCCTTTTTGAGGTGGGAAGAAATCTAACACCAAAACAAATATATACACCCTACTATCCAGAGACTTCAGAAAATAAGCATTGACATTGAGGGCGAACCCCAGCCCTGCAACCCGGGGATATCATGATTAGGCCCACCCAGAAGAGGTGAGTAGGGCCCCCTCGGGAGCACCCCCAAGTAACAAAGCTGAAGACCTCAGAAAGAACAAAAGTAACAATAGTAACATGTCACAGGGCCGCTGGATAAAGGACGTGCCCGGTGCTTTGTGTACCACACTGGTCCGCGGAGACCTCTGCACCTGGGAACATCGAACCGGGATGCATGCCCAGGGAACAGAGAACCCAGCGCACCACCCTTCTCCTGGATTAACTAGCTAGGTCACCTTGTCAAGTGAGGTTATAAAACAATAAACTGCAGAAACATATGAAAACTCCTATAACTTCATGTAGACATGGAAAGAGCATCCCCTGGCACAGGATTTTCCAGCTCTTACACCATGCTGTACATATAAGAAAGGAGAAAGTAGTGATCCGTGTTTTTTTTATCAACATAATGACCTTCAAAATTTCCTAGTTATGAAACAACGGATTCATTCTTCTATCCTCCTGAGTTCCCACTGACCATACCCCAGTACAAGTCTAGGGCCAGCATCATCGGGGGCTCAGGAGGTATAACATTAACAGCAACATGAAATTGGTAACAATATCGGTTATCCGTGAACTGAGTCCCTTCCCTCCAGAGAATATTTAATCCTAGTCATGTACCACAGTCCCAGCAATGTGTTTCCTGTAGGAGCATAAACAAACATAAAAATAAATAAACAAAAACATGACCACATTGCTAGAACTACTGCTAGTACTGTCACTAGCGCTATGGCAGCTCTTGAACAACTGACATCGTTGCTGTCCTGTAGGGGTGATCAGTGCCTCATATATGTTATAAGACAGATGAGAGAGAGAACAAGACATCTTTAGTATGCTCAAGTAGTCTCCTTCTGAAACCTGTCAGGTGTCTCAGTGTAGCAAGGCGGGGGGAGCTGGCATTTCCCCATGGTTTAACTGAGGCCCTGTGTGGAGCGGTCTCCGTCAGCGATGTAGAGGAGCTGGGCACATAGCATGGGGATTGTGGAAGCCTTGTAAATGAGAGCCTACCTCTGCTCCTTGCTGTCACAAGGCCCTGTAATATGAGTACCTGTCATGTAGTCTGGCTGCAGTAATGCCCGTTCAAGCCAATGTATTCCCTCAAAGCATGGGAGGGTTGACCGAGTCCCCAATGCCAGTGCAGCAGAGGTCACAGATCAGAGCAAGAGTGACATCATGTGTAGCTGCCACAACCCAGTAATTCCCCAATCAGAGGCAGCTCTATGCTAGAGTACAGAGGTAGCCATATAGTCTAGAACGACAGTGGATTTTAGAAAGTGGAGGTAAATACAAAGAACTCTAAGGGTCAGCTCACCGCACCGTTATCTGTGTAATCAATGATCCGTCCTGTGGCGCACGGATGATGGAGAGACTCGTGGGCTTTCATCCGTTTCCATATCCCCGCAAATTCTTGGCGGAGTGGTGGCTGAAGGTCTGCAACCTCTTTGTCTGCTTCTTTGCACTCTTGGGGTGTCATCAGGTTGGGTAGGGATCCAGGGTTCTGGTTGCAAAAATGCTCTATACCAGTCAGGAACATTGATTGCCAGGATGCCCAGGGTGTCACAAAACTGCTGTAGATCTGCGATGCTGTGCAATTTCCAGTTGTCGCTTGTAGGCAGAAGGGGAACTTCCACTGATAAGGAATACATCTTTCCCACAGGACTTGAAGGAGAAGGTGCAAGTCCCTCCTGTGCTGGAGTGTAATGGCTGAAAGGTCTTGAAACAGCTGAATGCGCGCTCCTTCATGTTTCAAGTGAGCATGGTTGCGAGCTAATCGCAGTATTTCCTCCTTCTGGATGAAGTTAACCAGGCAGCATTCAGCATCTCTGGGTGGGTCAGTGTCTCTGCACCTAGGTCTAAGCGCTCTTTGACACCTTTCCATCTCGACAGAGGCATTGGGCGGCCTGCCTAACAGGGTATTAAAGATGGCCCACACCGCAGCTTGCAGTTGGGGACCTTCCACTGACTCTGGTATTCCTCTGATATGCAGATTGAATCTGCGACCCCTATTATCCATGTCTTCCATGTGCCTGTGCATGTCCATAAGGTGCTGTGCTTATACACCCTGGACCTGTTGGATGGCCTCGCCGTGTGTCATGGTGCCCGATTCCACGTGTTCCAGGCGAGAAGCGACAGCTCTGATGTCAGTTTTTAAATCAGAGATTGCCACAGACAAGGTGCTTTTGATGTCCATAGCCACCTGTTGTAGATCGGAGGAGAGGAATGAGGGATAGGAGAGGAGAGGGATGCGAGGCAGACATACCTGCGTGAGAGCTAGTTGGGTGAGGGATAGCTAGGGAGTCAACGGTGGTGGCGTAGGCCTCCGAACTACGGTCCGTGGCTTGAGATGCGCTATGCGAGCCAGGTATGTTTTTTCTGAGCTGGGTGGATGAATTCAGCTGAGACCAGGAGGCCGACTGGCTTCTCCTGGTCATCTTTTCACCTAAGGGCCAAGGTTGTCCCGCGTATGAGAGGCTAATCTGAAGCTCTGGACAGCGGAGCTCTCCTTCTATGCTGCCATCTTGCTGCAGTGCTAGGCCACGCCCCAGTGCCAACTTTTTATATTTTCAAATGATGTGTGAATGCAGCCTAAGAGAAAAGAGAGAGTTGATTGATGGACTCAGCACACACCCCTCTATGGAGTTTGATACTTCTGGTACAAAACTGGATGGCTATAGCAGAAAGGGGGATTTATACCAGCTAGGACTGCTTATAGGCGTTGCCAAGTTTATTTTCTGCCTAGTGTCCTACTCCTGTAGATGGCGATATAACCCCATGGTCAAGAAAATGAAGAGCTGTGTCTAAATTCATCCAAAAATTCGGGCTGAAATTTGACCTGAAATGGTGAACGGGGACGCACCAGACCTCTGCTGTGAGCCGCATGCGAAGATAGTGTGAACCCAGCCTTTATGTGACCTAAGAACTGTACAACTCAGTTGAACAACAAACTGGAATCTTTTAAGTGAAGGGAATAAAAATAAAAAACTAAAATAATATGGTTGCATAAGTGTGCACACCCTTAAACTGATACTTTTGCTGAAGCATCTTTTGATTTTATTACAGCACTCAGTCTTTTTGGGTATGAATCTATCAGCATGGCACATCTTGACTTGGCAATATTCACCCGCTCTTCTTTGCAGAAACACTCCAAATCTGTCAGATTGCGAGGGCATCTCCTGTGCACAGCCCTCTTCATATCAACCCACAGATTTTCAATCGGATTCAGGTTTGGGCTCTGGCTGGTCCATTCCAAATCTTTAGTCTTCTTCTGGTGAAGCCATTCCTTTGTTGTTTTGGATGTATGCTTTGGGTCGTTGTCATGCTGCAAGATGAAGTTCCTCTTCATGTTCAGCTTTCTAGCAGAAGCCTGAAGGTTTTGTGCCAATGTTGACTGGTATTTGGCACTGTTCAAAATTCCCTCTACCTTGACTAAGGCCCTTTTTCCAGCTGAAGGAAAAACAGCCCCAAATCATGATGCTATCACCACCATGATTCATGGTGGATATGGTGTTCTTTTGGTTTAGTGTTGTTTTTACGCCAAACATATCTTTTGGATTTATGGCCAAAAAGTTAAACCTTGGTTTCATCAGACCAGAATACATTTTCCCACATGCTTTTGGGAGACTTCAGATGTGTTATTGCAAAATTTTGCCTGGCTTGGATGATTTTCTTCATAAGAAAAGGCTTCCGTCTTGCCACTCTACCCCATAGCCCAGACATGAAGAATACAGGAGACTGTTGTCACATGTACCAAACAGCCAGTACTTGCCAGATATTCCTTCAGCTCCTTTAATGTTGCTGTAGGCCTCTTTGCAGCCTCCCTGACCAGTTTTCTTCTTGTCTTTTCATCAATTTTGAAAATAAGTTTAGTTCTTGGTAATGTCACTGTTGTGCCATAATTTCTCCACTTGATGATGACTGTCTTCATTGTGTTCCATGTTATATCTAATACCTTGGAAATTCTTTTGTACCCTTCTCCTGACTGATACCTTTTAACAGTGATCCCTGTAAAGCTTTGGAAATTCTCAGCGGACCATGACTTTTGCTGTAGGGTGCGACTGAGAAAATGTCAGGGAAGACCTACTGGAACAGCTGAACTTTATTTGGGGTTATTCAGAGGCACTTTAAATGATGGCAGGTGTGGACTGACTTTTATTTAACATGAGTTTGAATGTGACTGCATAATTCTGAAGACAGCTACATCCCCAGTTATAAGAGGGTGTGCACACTTATGCAACCACATTATTTATTTTATTTTTTTACTGCCTCTCTAAGCAATGTTTAGTCGAGCCAAACAAAAAAAAAACTGTTTTTCTTTTTACACTCACAGGAAAGAGTTTTCTGGCCCTGGACATGTTTGTCATTCAAAACTGCCTTTCAGCATGCCATTTTAATGCAAATATTGATGTGACACATTGGGGCGGGGGAATGGGTTTAGTGTTGATGCCTTTTCCCCCAGTCTTTTTACTAGTTGATATTTAATACCAAATATTATAGATAATAGATAACTGACATGTTTTTATAACAGCTCATTGCAGCAAAAGATCGTATTGTATCGCTTCAGAGTGAACATAACCAGTTATTAGAAGAGAGCCTACTTATTAAGAAAAAAAGTGAACGAAGTGTTGAGGTAAGCAAATGGCAGGGACTGAAAATTGTACTTTACATATATACTGAATGAATATTTTGTTAAAACGAATGTTTTAATTCATTAACTCTCTTCAATTTTTGTTCAGCCCATAAACAACAGAGGAAGCGCCTCTTCCTCCATTGTGAACAACTGAATGTTATCTAAAATAGGAAGGAGGATTGCAGTAGATCTTGTGAAGGTGGAGGGTTTTAAAGTGCCACTGACCACCAATGATTGTGGGATTGTTTTTTAACCTCCTAGCAACCGCTCACAGTAAACATATTGCGAGCAGGTGCAGGCACAGCAACGTACA